>JARKIP010000064.1:10000000-12881581 GCA_029990175.1 Petunia secreta | reverse complement strand
TTTAAATCTTGAGGGGCTGCTCTGGTTTCCAGGCAGTACCAAGGGTGTTCAAGAGTAGCTGGTTCTAGTCTTAGGAGTGTGGATGGTCTATGTGGGAGGTTCAAGTATGTGTGTGTGTGTAGATGCAATCTGGCTGGTGTATGAGTGTATGCGGAGATGAGATGTGTGCAAGTGTGTGTGCAGGTCTGCGGATGTAAGTGTTCATTCAGGTTGTGTATGTGTTTTCAATTTTATTTTGTTCCGGTTAGTTATGTGGGTTCAAAGAAAAAGGGTTAATTGGTTGCTCTGTTAAAATTAGTGTTAGCCATTAGATTGTATAAGATGACAAAGTTTTGAGATAAGTTATATATATAAAAGGGCAAAGCATCAGGTAACATAGAAGTCCTAAAATGACTTTGGTTGGTATCTTCTGTCCGAAGGGATTAAATTTTGATGCTAGTGTCCTGATTGTATTAGCTAGAATGGAATTAAGCTGAAGCAACCTTTTTGCTTTATCATGAACAGACTAAGCCCCTGATTTTGAAAGTAACAATGTTTTCCTTTGGTCTCCTTTCAAGATTAGCTAGTGTCTTCATGGCATAAATGGTTGTTTCAAAAACTAGTTAGTGTTGGAGTAAAGTTTAAATCTTATCCATGCATTCTTAATTGTGTTTTCTAGTCAGTGCAATTAGCTTAAGTGAAACACTTTCTTTTGCACCTGTTTATTAGAATGATGATATAGGATCAATTTATTATGTCATTCTTTTCCTTGGCATATAAAGAAATTTATATCCTGATTTCCTTTGGACATTTTCTTTAAAGACTTTAGCTTAGTTTTAGGTTTACCTAAATATTATATTAATTAAATTAATTTGGTCATGGCTTGATTAATTTAGTTTTGTACTCTGTTAAGCTTAAATTGTGCTAATCTTTATTCTATCTTTCTTTGCATGAAAACTCATGGAACGAGTTGGCTAAAACTCCATCGAGCTTGGCTTATTGGCACTTGAGCCATTCGGCTCGACTTAATTAGAATGCATTGTATCAAGGCTTAAGTTATTGAGTTGCATTCCGGGTTCTACTCTTCTTACTCTATCTTCCCCACTACGCTAGAAATTTATGTATAGGACTTCCCCGTAGACCGGACTAGGAGCTCTGTAGGATAGAAATTGTATTTGAATTGTGAATAATTATTATGAATCATTTAAATTGCTTTGTCTTATGAATGCATTGTCTTTTTTTTTGAGACGCGCCAATTAATTTAAGGTATTAAGAACCGTTAAATTTGTACTTTTCATCATTATTTATATTAAAATTATTTATCTATCTAATCAAATATTTAATTGTTTATTTAATCAATCGATTATAATTACTCATTGATTTATTTATCTATTTTTTATTTCATTATTTATTTATTTATTCATTTACTTAATCTAATTTATTTAATTAAATTATTTAATTAGTATAGTTGTAAATTTATTAATTTAATCAATTTCAATTGGTGGATCATTTATTTATTTAATTAATCGATTATCATCATTTAATCAATTTCTAATCATTCATTGCCTAATTATTTATCTATCATTGGTTATTTATTACCATTATTCAATTTTATCCTTTATTTATTTTACTATCCCTTATCTATTTATTATCCCTTATTGATTTATCCTTATTTATCATCCCTTATTTATTTACTTTACATTTTTTTTCTAAATTATTTTAAATTAATAAAATTCGTGAAAAACTGCCGGATTAACCGCTTTTAGCAGATTTTCGAAAGTGCTCCCGTTAGGAACCTTCTTTCGAATTTAATAGAACCACTTACTCGGAATCTCTGGTTTTAATTTAATTTCTTTTAAATAAAGAATAAATTGCACTCATTAGTTAACCTTAGGTTCCTAATAATCCTTAAATTAGGTGGCGACTCTAAAGAAACCCTTTGGAGTCCCATTTTGTTGAAATCAAATTCCGATGCATACTTGTGTGTGCATTTTTTTCGGGAAGGTTCAACAGCGTGGCGACTCCGCTGGGGATAGCATTTGATGGTTCTAACCAAAAGGCTTTCACGAATTTGTTTGTTTGTATTGTTTGAATTATATGCTGATATTAGTAAGCGTAGCTTATTTAATTCTGGTTAAAACTAGCATGATTATATCTATCGTTTATTTGCGAGCATGCTTAGTTAATTTAATTGATTGCTGTGTGTCACGAAAGCATGTCATTACACCCCTATTTGCGCACATATACAAACTGGCATTCCGTTCATATTTCCCCCACTCCTAGGAACCTCTTGCATTTTCACCCCAAATATCCGTGAGGTACGTTCATGCGTACCCGCACTTTCTTCCACTAAAAACCCTTCTAACGAGTTGGTACACCGGCGGTTGTCGTGGGAGTAATTCGACTGCGAGGCCGCTTGCCACTCACCTGTTAGCCTCAACCGTTAACCCACTCTTAGATGGAGCTTTTAGGAGCATGCATGTATTTATGCCTTAGTCTGGACCCGGTCCTTGGTACCGCCTCCATAGTTAGGAAACCACCCTTACGTAAGCGGGTTCTTGAAATCCAACGACAATGCATATTATGTGCTATGTGATAACGAATCCTCAGTCCTAACCATGTTTTGAGCAAAATCAGATTTAGAATTTTGTCTCCTATGTAGTCTTTTAGGTTAGAAAATGGAAGAATTTAGCAGAATCTATGTGGCCATAGCAGTCCACAGAGAATTTGAGATCATAGTGCAGAATTGTAGTACGGGGGAAAGATAGGCAGATTTGGTTGGTTTGTGTCTTGGAGATGGTATGGTATGGTGAGATCTAAGAGGCGAAGCCCCTGGTGTCTTTAAAAGGATCAGTGGGGTCCCTCTCATGAATGGCTTTGCGTGTGTGCAGGCCTATGTTGACTGACCAGCTGCAACTTTATGAAAATTGAAGTATGCTTGTCGCATACTAGGAGAGTGAAGCCCCTTTCTCTTTGAACGACCAGTGGGGTCCCTCCTTGAAGACCAGTACGGTCTTGGCTACCTAGGAAACTGAGAGGCCTTATTAAAGCAGAGGACCAGTGAGGAGCCCAATGAAAAAGGTCTGTGAGCTCTGCAAAATCTAGGAAGCTCAGAGGCTTGTCCAAAGCCAAGGACCAGGACCAGTGAGGTTTGTCTATGGGTTGATTGTTGTAGTAGTAGAAGGAAGATTTGTAGGTGTTGTAGTTGTTCTGGTAAGTTGCAAGCAGTATGAGAAGGTTCAGGGGTCTATTATAGGTAGTTGCAGGTTCTTGAAAGGGTGGAATGAGGTATGTGATGTTATTTGGAGGGTATAAGGAGTGTGAAGTGTGTGCAGGTTAGATGAGGGATCCAGGAGGATGTATAGAGGTAGTAGAAGTTCAGGGTTGTGATCTGTTTTTCTATGCAGGTTGTTTGTAGAATTGCTCTGAATTCCTGGAGGATTGCAAGTGTTTAAATCTTGAGGGGTTGTTCTGATTTCCAGGCAGTACCAAGGGTGTTCAAGAGTAGTTGGTTCTAGTCTTAGGAGTGTCGATGGTCTATGTGGGAGGTTCAAGTATGTGTGCGTGTATAGATGCAATCTGGCTGGTGTATGAGTGTATGCGGAGATGAGATGTGTGCGAGTGTATGTGCAGGTCTGCGTATGTAAGTATGCATTCAGGTTGTGTATGTGTTTTCAATTTATTTTGTTCCTGTTAGTTATGTGGGTTCAAAGAAAAGGGTTAATTGGTTGCTCTGTTAAAATTAGTGTTAGCCATTAGATTGTATAAGATGACAAAGTTTTGAGATAAGTTATATATATAAAAGGGCAAAGCATCAGGTAACATAGAAGTCCTAAAATGACTTTGGTTGGTATCTTCTGTCCGAAGGGATTAAATTTTGGTGCTAGTGTCCTGATTGTATTAGCTAGAATGGAATTAAGCTGAAGCAACCTTTTTGCTTTATCATGAACAGACTAAGTTCCCTGATTTTGAAAGTAACAATGTTTTCCTTTAGTCTCCTTTCAAGATTAGCTAGTGTCTTCATGGCATAAATGATTGTTTCAAAAACTAGTTAGTGTTGGAGTAAAGTTTAAATCTTATCCATGCATTCTTAATTGTGTTTGCTAGTCAGTGCAATTAGCTTAAGTGAAACACTTTCTTTTGCACATGTTCATTAGAATGACGATATAGGATCAATTTATTATGTCATTCTTTTCCTTGGCATATAAAGAAATTTATATCCTGATTTCCTTTGGACATTTTCTTTAACGGCTTTAGCTTAGTTCTAGGTTTACCTAAATATTGTATTAATTAAATTAATTTGGTCATGGCTTGATTAATTTAGTTTTGTACTCTGTTAAGCTTAAATTGGTGCTAATCTTTATTATATCTTTCTTTGCATGAAAACTCATGGAACGAGTTGGCTAAAACTCCATCGGGCTTGGCTTATTGGCACTTGAGCCATTCGGGTCGACCTAATTGGAATGCATTGCTATCAAGGCTTAAGTTATTGAGTTGCATTCCGGGTTCTACTCTTCTTACTCTATCTTCTCCACTCCTCTAGAAATCCATGTATAGGACTTCCCCGTAGACCGGACTAGGAGCCCTGTAGGATAGAAATTGTATTTGAATTGTAAATAATTATTATGAATCATTTAAATTGTTTTGTCTTATGAATGCCTTGTCTATTTTTTTTGGGACGCACCAATTAATTTAAGGTATTAAGAACCGATTGTCAATTAATGAACGCAAATCAAATTTAATTAAAATTGTACTTTTCATCATTATTTATATTTAAATTATTTATCTATCTAATCAAATATTTAATTATTTATTTAATCAATCGATTATAATTACTCATTGATTTATTTATCTATTTTTTTTATTTCATTATTTATTTATGTATTTATTTATTTATTCATTTACTTAATCTAATTTATTTAATTAGTATAATTGTAAATTTATTAATTTAATCAATTTCAATTGGTGGGTCATTTATTTATTTAATTAATCGATTATCATCATTTAATCAATTTCTAATCGTTCATTGCCTAATTATTTATCTATCATTGGTTATTTATTTCCGTTATTCAATTTTATTCTTTATTTATTTTACTATCCCTTATCTATTTATTATCCCTTATTGATTTATCCTTATTTATCATCCCTTATTTATTTACTTTACATTTTTTTTCTAAATTATTTTAAATTAATAAAATTCGTGAAAAACCGCCGGATTAACCGCTTTTAGCGGATTTTCGAAAGTGCTCCCGTTAGGGACCTTCTTTCGAATTTAATAGAACCACTTACTCAGAATCTCTGGTTTTAATTTAATTTCTTTTAAATAAAGAATAAATTGCACTCATTAGTTAACCTTAGGTTCCTAATAATCCTTAAATTTGGTGGCGACTCCAAAGAAACCCTTTGGAGTCCCATTTTGTTGAAATCAAATTTCGATGCATACTTGTGTGTGCATTTTTTTCGGGAAGGTTCAACAGCGTGGCGACTCCGCTGGGGATAGCATTTGATGGTTCTAACCAAAAGGCTTTCACGAATTTGTTTGTTTGTATTGTTTGAATTATATGCTGATATTAGTATGCGTAGCTTATTTAATTCTGGTTAAAACTAGCATGATTATATCTATCGTTTATTTGCGAGCATGCTTATTTAATTTAATTGATTGCTGTGTGTCACGAAAGCATGTCACTACACCCCTATTTGCGCACATATACAAATTGGCATTTCGTTCATATTTCCCCCACTCCTAGGAACCTCTTGCATTTTCACCCCAAATATCCGTGAGGTACGTTCATGCGTACCCGCACTTTCTTCCACTAAAAACCCTTCTGACGAGTTGGTACACCGGCGGTTGTCGTGGGAGTAATTCGACTGCGAGGCCGCTTGCCACTCACCTGTTAGCCTCAACCGTTAACCCACTCTTAGATGGAACTTTTAGGAGCATGCATGTATTTATGCCTTAGTCTGGACCCGGTCCTTGGTACCGCCTCCATAGTTAGGAAACCACCCTTACGTAAGCGGGTTCTTGAAATCCAACGACAATGCATATTATGTGCTATGTGATAACGAATCCTCAGTCCTAACCATGTTTTGAGCAAAATCAGATTTAGAATTTTGTCTCCTATGTAGTCTTTTAGGTTAGAAAATGGAAGAATTTAGCAGAATCTATGTGGCCATAGCAGTCCACAGAGAATTTGAGATCATAGTGCAGAATTGTAGTCCAGGGGAAAGATAGGCAGATTTGGTTGGTTTGTGTCTTGGAGATGGTATGATATGGTGAGATCTAAGAGGCGAAGCCCCTGGTGTCTTTAAAAGGATCAGTGGGGTCCCTTCTCATGAATGGCTTTGCGTGTGTGCAGGCCTATGTTGACTGACCAGCTGCAACTTTATGAAAATAGAAGTATGCTTGTCGCATACTAGGAGAGTGAAGCCCCTTTCTCTTTGAACGACCAGTGGGGTCCCTCCTTGAAGACCAGTACGGTCTTGGCTACCTAGGAAACTGAGAGGCCTTATTAAAGCAGAGGACCAGTTAGGAGCCCAATGAACAAGGTCTGTGAGCCTTGCAAAACCTAAGAAGCTGAGAGGCTTGTCCAAAGCCAAGGACCAGGACCAGTGAGGTTTTATTTGTAAAAGGTCAATTGGAACCTTTTACGATTTGCAGTCTGGTATTGTGAAGGCAGTTAGAAATTTCATCCCTGGATGTTATAAAATAATCGGGAGTTGTCCTTGGAGGAGTGTGGATGTTTGCAAAAGGTATGGAGGATTGTTTCAGGTTTTAGGCATTTGAGTTTAGAATTTTGTGCAGCCGATGGGGAAGCATGAGCTGTGTTAGAATTTCGAGTTGACACCAATTTTTGGAAGTTAGTTGGGATACCAGAATTGCAGTGTCAAGGCGGAGAGATGATTGTTATCAATAATTGTTATTTATTGCTTACTCTAAATTTGAATTGCTCAAAACTGGAATGAACTTTTTTTCGTTACCACTTGTTTGCGCGTCTTAGGCCCACCTCTGGCTCAAAGAGGCACCATACAGGGAAGGATACGTTTGCATCTTATTTACGCTCGACTACTTGTGTTTGCCACATGTCAAATTATCTGTCTAATATGCGATTACTTGCTAAATATGTACTGCTTGCCTGAAATTCGTTGGCATTGATTGCTTTGTGACTAAAGTTGTTCGGCGGTACGGTAAGATTAGCGCTATGTCACGTCAATCTATTTTTCGTAAAAGTTAACTACTTTATGAAGTTGTTTATTCATCTACATCTGAATTCATGCATACTATTATTTCAAAGCGCCTTTCAAAATTTTCTTTTGTTTGTCTTACTTCCAGTCTCGTTATCTTGCAAAATATCATTTAGCTTCAAATGTTAAAGTATTCACAAGTTATCCTTTTGAAAATAACTTCAGAATTAAACAAGCGTTTCTCATCTGTTCTGCTTTAACAAAATGAGTGTCTTGCTCAAACTTTTGGGTCTTTTCCAGTATGGTCTCAAGTTTTTCATTTTGGAATAAGTTGACCAGTCAGTTTCAGCTTTGACAAATTTTATTAAATTCAGTATGCGTTGCTAAAAGGGCTAATTGTTTTGAACATCAAAAAAGGACCTATGGCTCGTCAAACTGATGTGATTGACTTGAAAGAAAGTTATGAATCCAACCAAGACAAGGTTAGCAGGGTCCAAGCAACCGTAGCAAGCTTGGAAAAGTAGAACTACGCACGTTCTGAATTCCAAAGGAGGGATATGTAGGCTCCTTCATCGGGCTCGACCCTTTAGTATTTAAATTTTAAATCTCCCAAATATAGAAACTGGGGCAAATTTTTGCAAAGCAAGTAGAAGTCGTGAGAGATTACAACTGTGGCAGCTTTTGCAAAACAATTTGAAGAATCAGAATTCATAACTGGGGCAGTTTTCGCAAAGCAAGTTGAAATACTGAAGTCATAACTGGGGCAGAATTTTGCAAAAAGCAAGTTGAAGACATTGAGTTGGTCTGGTCGTTATTAGAAGCAGTTTTTAAGGATTGGTGCAGATTGCTATTTTGCAAGCAAGAATTGATAGTCGAGCAAAGCATTGATGTTCAAATAAGTCGACCATTTTAGCAATTTGAGCTAAAATGGTCTAGCACGCATACTGATTTAGTAAAAACTTTCAAAGTTATTTTTCTCAACTTGCGTCTTCAAAAATCAAATTTGTTGATCATTAAGTTTCGAGCTCTCAAATATTTTACTTTTCTATTGAGTCGGAATTTTGGTCCCATCCATTCGGCCTAATGGTCTATTTTATACTTAAAATCTTTGCATGCATTGCCATTTTATGTATTAACTTGCTTTTGTTCAATGTGTAGAATTCATTTGTTAAAGGTTGGCTAGCATTGAACACTGAAATGGCTAAGAATCTGCATCAAGGACAAAACAACATGGCAAAGAACCTTCAGGCAACCAGTTCTGGTACGGGTATCTTGCGAGCGCAGAATGATGATGTTGAAGAACATGTGGTCCAAAGGACTAGGATTGTCAACTTTGTCAACACTAGCAAATCTTTGCCAAATACAAGCTTTACCTCTAATCCACCTTACTTAACAATGCCTCATTACCCAATGCCTATACATACCGTATATTCACAAAACTCACAAGAATATCTTACCAATCCAAGTGCTTGGCCAGCTGCAACTTTATACCAACCGCCTTTTGTCACTATGCCTGCTGTGGGGAGTTAATCAAATCAGGTGATGGTGCGCCCACAAGAATTGCCTAGAAAAGAAGTTGAGACAACTGATTTACATAGCATGAAGAGACAAATCTGCAATTTGCACAAGGTCATTAGAGATGAGTTACGCTCTAGGAACATTCAGAGTTTATGTTATGAAGACTTATGCATTCACCCAGACATTGAGCTTCCACATGGGTATAAGATACCAAAATTCAACACTTTCGATGGAAAGGGGAACCCCTATGCTCATCTGAAAGATTATTGCAGCAGATTGATTGGAATTGGCAAGAATGAAGCTTTGCGGATGAGATTTTTCATTCAAAGTTTATCAGGAATGGCACTTGCATGGTATACCAAACAAGATTTTTCCAAATGGCACACATGGTAGGATATCGCTCATGACTTTATGGAACAATACAAGTTCTACCTAGTAGAAGATCCCGATGTGTTTGATATGCGCAACATTAAGAGGATGTCTCATGAGTCTTTTGCAGAATATGCTATGAGGTAGAGGTTAGAGGCATCTAAGATGCATCCTCCCTTGTCTGAGAAGAGGTTAATAGCAGTTTTCATCGACATGCAGGAAGGCATATACTATGCTAAAATGGTTGTCAAGAACGCAAGCACTTTCTCTGAATTGATCCAACAGGGAAAAATGATAGAAGAAGACATAACAACAGGAAAAATTCCTTTTGGTTTATTTGGGTACACCACTCAATCAGAGAAACCCTCAAATTTGCAAGGTTCTCAAAGTCAGTTTCAACAATCATATTCTGATGATCCGGTGTCAAAGAAGAGGAAGTCGAATACATTCATTCCTCTAGAAGAGTCTGTGACGAGCATATTTGAAAAATTGCAAGCTAAAGGACTTTTGCAACCAAGGAAAGGAACAATTCCTAAGTACTTGCCTCCACACTTTGATCCGTCAAAGTATTGTGCTTATCATTCAAATACTCAAGGTCATGATACTGAAGAATGCAGTGGCTTGAGATACAAAATTCAAAGCTTGATTGATAATGGCAAAATAATTGTACAAGAAGATCCATTAAGTGGTTATTGCAGCATTCCTCCCGTAGGCACAATTTTTGTTAAAGGCGAGGCATCAGCCCCAAGATATTCAAAGAAGAAGCCGTTTGCAAGCTAAGAAGACTGAAAAGACCGCATTTTTGCAGCTTGAAATGGCATTTCATTGCCCAACTATCTTATGTTTTAACTACTATGTCGGAATTTTATTCATCCTAGTTGTAATGAACTACGTTATGTTTTGCTACTCTTATTGGGCTTAGTCCCAAAATCAATAAAATTTCATTTTTCCCAAATAACCCAAGCCAAAGCAGTTGCAGATGGTTTCTCTTGTGCAAAAGGGAGAGTTTCAAGAATGTCAGATTTTCGCAGCAACAACACATTTGATTGCCATGCAAGCAAAATGCAGATTTGAAGCTAAATTAGGTGTTCAAACAAGCCAACTGTTATTTGATCAAAAACTAATAATTGTTCTTTGATTAAACAGGGGCAAATTTTGCATTTACCGCAAAGCTCAGCATCAAGGTGGAAGGAGCAATACAAAGTGTCGCGACTTCCCAGAAATTTTATAGTACTTACAATTTTTCTTTGAATGCAGAAATCTCAAGCAGCAAAACGAGAAGAACTCGCAACTATTAGTTCCTCGAAGAATATTTGCCTTATCGCATTTGCAGAACAACTCTATTTCTCTTTGTGTAATTTTAGCTTTTGCTCGATTATCGCATCACCAGCACAAGTCAGACGATTTCAGATTTTGCAAGATACAGGGTTTATCCACCCACGAATAGGATATCTTGGGTCCTTCCACCCACAAATAGGATATCTCGGGTTCTTCCGCCCACAAATAGGATATCTTTGGGTCTTTCCACCAACAAATAGGATATTCGGGTCCTTCCACCCACAAATAGGATATCATCGGGTCTTTCCACCCACAAATAGGATACTCAGGTCATTCCACCCATAAATAGGATATCTTCGGGCTCTTCCACCCACAAATAGGATATCTCGGGTCATTCCACCCACAAATAGGATATCACTGGGTCCTTCCACCCACAAATAGGATATTCGGGTCCTTCCACCCACAAATAGGACATCTTCGGGCTCTTCCACCCATAAATAGGATATCTTGGGTCCTTCCACCCACAAATAGGATATCTTCGGGTCCTTCCACCCACAAATAGGATATCTCGGGTCCTTCCACCCACAAATAGGATATATCAGGTCCTTCTACCCATAAATTGGATATCTCGGGTCCTTCCACCCACAAATAGGATATCTCGGGTTCTTCCACCCACAAATAGGATATGCAAGTTTCTTTCAAGTAAATAATAGTCTAGGACAAGTTGGTTGAAGCACCACTTTCGGCATGTTTCACGATGTCGGTTGTCTTGCATATTGGTATCTTATATTTAAAGTAGATTGATAGTCTAAGACAAGTCGGCTGAAGCACCACTTTCGGTGTGTTTCGCGATGTCGGTTGTCTTGCAATATTGGCATGTTATATTTGAAGTAGATTGATAGTCTAAGACAAGTCGGCTTGAGACACCGCTTTCGGAGTGTCTCGCGATGTCGGTTGTCTTGCAATATTGGTATATTATATTTTAAGTAGATGATAAAGATAGGAAATTTGACTTGGGACATCATGTCTCGTTAGTCGACTTACCGTATGAAAGCATTTCATTCTACAATTCATTCTCACTTTACTTACTGTCTTACTTTACTGTTTCAGAATAATGATCAACCTAGAGGTTCCCCGGGCGGAGCGCCTCGTCAATTGATCGAAAGAAGAAATTATGGATGATATCACAACCCGCATTTACAATTTTACCTTATCGCTTTATTTATTTATTCCAATTATTACAGTTTATTAGCAGTTGCTCGCTTACCGTTTGTTAAGTCTTTGCAGAATTTTAGCAGTACTGCAGCAGCATCTGGAGCATAACGTGTAACTTTTTCTTAGCAATGAACTGGGGCAATCGTTGACATGAGCTAGACTCGTCAACGAGGATCTGAAGAATCGCACTCCAACAAGCAAATTCTATCCTAATCTTTTGTCTTCAGATTAGGACATCAGTTTGAATTCTTTCCTATTCGTGCGACTTTTTCTATCAATCGTGCGAGTTTCGTATCTAAGTGTCGTTGAACTACATATGACATGATTCTCTTTCAGCCCGAGATATGTAGGCAACTCGGAAATCGGAGTTCTCGGTCATATCCATAAGCCTCGCCTTTTGGTCCCGGGGATCAAAAGTCTTGGTTTTGTCGGGACAAAATTGGTCTCTCGTCAACTTCTTTACCCTAAAAACTCTTTCATCCTTTTCCGGATAAAGAGGGGCAGCTGTTGACACCCAATTTCGTCCCGAAGTTTAATTAATGCTAATTACTTAAATAAAAATCAATTATTAAAAATTATTATTCTATTAAAATTTATTAAAGTGAATTAATGAATTTTGAAAGGAAGGGCTAAATTTGCAATCTCGGCCTACCCATGCAATTCCTCGTTAAAAGCATTTAATCCTAAAAAGGGTGGCCCTACTCATTTCTAGTCCTGAAATACGGACCATTTGTGCAAATCTTTTATGCATAATACTACATATATTAAAGCCCACACCCATCTCCCCAATTTCCCCATACCCGGTCCATCGGCCCACATTATTTCCCTTTCCCACTCAGTTTAACCCAATCCCCATTTCCCCTAAACCCAATTATCATAATCTCTAACCCGTTTTTCCCTCATCCATAATCCCCAATCAAAACCCTCTACAACAGTCCAAATCCTCAGCTGGTCCCCCTCCCCCTCCCCCCACATTTCTCTTTCACTTTTTCGTACAAAAACTAGTTTGTTTTGACCTCGATTGTCCATTTTAAACGTAAAACTCATCCGGACCGTGAATCAACACCAACATCTATTGTTCTCTTTGAATCAGGGTGAAAGTAGTATAATCCAAGAGGATTATACTATTTTGACCTTGGTTTCAAAGGGGAAAAGCAAAGGGAGTAAGGATCGGCTTGGAATTTCAAGGGGAATCCGAAAACCCTAAAGTTGAGGTATAAATTCATCTTTTTGCTCATTTTTTAAAGGAAAAAAAGAAGTTCATAGAGTAGCAGCAGCAGTTAAAAAAAACACAGCACTTTTAAAGTATTTTTTCAGTGAATATTATGGTCTGATTTCTTGTTAAAGCTTGGTATCGCTTCTTCGTAAATCGAGTCGTCACCCTCACTCGAATAGCTTTGTCGAGTCGCTTAGTTGAGACGCATTTATTTTCGATTCCCTCGCCCCGTTCACTGCTCGCAAAAAGGTAATAGTTTAAAAATTTACTACTTTCTGCTATTACAACATGAATGGAATGTTGTTTGTGGTTGCTACTGAAAGATAACGAGTATTGGGTTTATTCGAATACTAGTTTCCTGCTTATAAGTTCAAGAATTGAAGTAAGAATCTAGGAAAATATTGGAACTTTATTTTCGGTAGATTTTGCTCATTATCACCATGGAATTTAGTCGCAATGAAACTGATATCTTTACTTGTTGCTTTATGTTGCTAATATTATGATAAAAGATGCAATTTTCATGTTTCTCTTTGTTGTATTCAGGTTATGAGTCTAAGAGTTCTTGTACGCAGTCATGACTGGTTATGCTCTGTTTTTTTTTAATCCTTTATTTGTCTTATAAAATGATTAAATTCTCAGAATATTTTGCCTGTGAATGTGAAGAAATTCAGGTAGGATAGTGTATGTTTGGGAAAGATTCAGTTCTTGTGGTTGTGTTCTATTGGTTGGATTCTGGAAGTTGTTTCTGTTTCTGGATCTCTGTTTGTTGAAAGGGAAATGCAGTGGGTCATGGTTTCGTTTGGTTGGTGAGTTGTGGGAGGTTTGCTTAGAATCTGCAGGGTTGAGTCGATTGGAGTAGTCTGGAGCTTCAGGTGCAGAGCATATCCTTGTCTCAATCTTGTTTATGCTATGTAGATGTTCAGGAATTCAGGGGGTTTAGTTGTGTTCTGGTATGCTGAAGAGGCTTAAAGGGGTTCAGGGTTTGCTTAGTTCCTTGGAGAGTTTAGCAGGTTGTTTTCTAGGTGTTTGTTCAGGTCCTAGTGAGTGGTAGGAGCTGGTGTTGTTCCTGTTCTAGTTCAAGGTCTCAGGTTTTGTTTCCTGGTCCAGAATTTGTTTTGAAGCAGAGGTGTAAGAGGGAGTCCGGGTGCTAGTAGTATAGGTCTTAGGGTTGCCTGGGTTTGTTTCCTGTTTGGTCAGTTTGCTGGAAGGAGAGATGCAGAGTGTAGGCAGGTCTGAAGTTGGCTTAGATGTTGGTCCTGAAGGTTAAAATGAGGCTCTGCAAGTGGGGTGTGTTTGTGCAGGTAGTGTAGTAGAGGGATCAAGGATGAGGCTCAGAGTCTAGTTGTTTTCTATGGAGGTGTAGGGTCTGTTTTAGTGCTGCAACTGCTCTGAAAGTTCTTCTCTTTGGAGGTTGTTGATGTGTGCATGAGAAAGTCTGTGTATGTAGAAATTACTCAGGTTGTTCTTGTGGGTGGATTGTTGTAGTAGTAGCAGGAAGATTTGTAGGTGTTGTAGTTGTTCTGGTAAGTTGCAAGCAGTATGAGGAGGTTCAGGGGTCTATTATAGGTGGTTGCAGGTTCTTGAAAGGGTGGAATGAGGTATGTGATGTTATTTGGAGGGTATAAGGAGTGTGAAGTGTGTGCAGGTTAGATGAGGGATCCAGGAGGATGTATAGAGGTAGTAGAAGTTCAGGGTTGTGATCTGTTTTTCTATGCAGGTTGTTTGTAGAATTGTTCTGAATTCCTGGAGGATTGCAAGTGTTTAAATCTTGAGGGGCTGTTCTTATTTCCAGGCAGTACCAAGGGTGTTCAAGAGTAGTTGGTTCTGGTCTTAGGAGTGTGGATGGTCTATGTGGGAGGTTCAAGTATGTGTGTGTGTATAGATGCAATCTGGCTGGTGTATGAGTGTATGCGGAGATGAGATGTGTGCGAGTGTGTGTGCAGGTCTGCGGATGTAAGTGGGCATTCAGGTTGTGTATGTGTTTTCAATTTTATTTTGTTCCGGTTAGTTATGTGGGTTCAAAGAAAAAGGGTTAATTGGTTGCTCTGTTAAAATTAGTGTTTAGCCATTAGATTGTATATGATGACAAAGTTTTGAGATAAGTTATATATATAAAAGGGCAAAGCATCAGGTAACATAGAAGTCCTAAAATGACTTTGGTTGGTATCTTCTGTCCGAAGGGATTAAATTTTGGTGCTAGTGTCCTGATTGTATTAGCTAGAATGGAATTAATCTGAAGCAACCTTTTTGCTTTATCATGAACAGACTAAGTTCCCTGATTTTGAAAGTAACAATGTTTTCCTTTGGTCTCATTTCAAGATTAGCTAGTGTCTTCATGGAGTCCCATTTTGTGCACCCTAGCTAATAATCCTTAAATTAGGTGGTGACTCCAAAAAAACCGTTTGGAGTCCCATTTTGTTGAAATCAAATCCCGATGCATACTTATGTGTGCATTTTTTCCGGGAGGGTTCAACAGTCACACAGGTTGTTGGTAGGGTGCCCATAGTATGGTAAATACCGAATTACCGTACCGAACCGAAATATTTTTTATTTTGGTAACGGTATTTTGGTATTTAGTAAAGTGTTTGGTATGAAATTTTTAACAGTTTGGTACGGTATTCGGTATCTATAAAGAAAATACTGAAATACCGAAAATACCGAAATATATATATTTATTATTTATATATATTATATTATATTTATATAAATCATAATAACTTAATTAATCTAAATATGAGCTAATAAAATTCTAAATTAAATATCTAAAACTTGTGATATGATTATATATTTAATTAAAATTTATAAATATTTTACAAATAAAATAAATAAAATAGTATCAATACCATCAAATCTAATTTAATTCTTTACTAGAGAGTTATCTTTCAAGCACCATCAAAACTCAAAAGCTTGTTGTTTTGTGTGTAAAAATATATTAGCTTATCATAAGTAGAATTAAAATTTCAATAATTAAATTTTTTGTGTAAGGTTGTGTAGTAAAGTTGGTTTAATTATGTTTCAGCTAGTGTTATTTGTACATTGGAGCTTTGCTATATTTTTTGTGGTATTTTTGTATTTTGCCCTTAATGCATTATGAAGGTTTATTATTAATTGTCAGATGAAGTTTCTTAGTTCTTTTCGCATTTCCTTGCAACATATATATCTATTATAAGTAAGTGAAAGTCGAACAAACTACGGTTACCGACTTATCGTACCGAAATTACCGAAATCGAATATGAAAATACCGAACCATACCGAATTATTGGTATGACATTTTTAAAAATCGAAAACCGAATTACCGAACCGAAATGTGAAATATCGTACCGTACCGTAGCACGGGCACCCCTAGTTGTTGGTTTCTGCATATATTGATATTTTGAGTTGTTCTTCTCATCGTAAATCAAAATCAATATATATTATAAAGCTGGGCTTCAAAAGAGATGACTTGGCATATACTCCAAAGCAAAGGATTTGAACTATCTTTTTTCTCCTTTTTTTGGACTTCTTCCCACTTTATTCTTTTAAAAAATAAAATTTAAATTATTTTACATAGCTTAAAGTCTATGTTAAAGAGGCAATAAAGCAGTCGGTTTGCCTTCCTATTGTTCCTAGCTGTTACCTTATTGAAGGAGTAGAAACATTACACTTCATGTGCATTCAGTTGGTGGTGAACGTTAGAATATGAAAGCTCATGGACAGTTAGTGGTTTACTATTACATGTACCAGTTACAATTTACATGGGCATATGTAAAACTAAGAGAAGAGGAAAAGCTCATACTTTGGACTATATAATATTAATCTTCTACCTATGATATATTGGTACACAAATCAACTCTAACGGAATGAATTCATGTGTCGAATAGATGCCCTGTTCAAAACATAAATCCAACCACTTCTTCTGTTGCATACCTTGCAAGGTTTAAGCAAATATGACTCTGGTGGTCTTATACATTATTGCTCGAGGCGAGAAGAACCACAGTTCTGGAAACTAAAATCTTCAGATGGTAATCAAACTTGAGGCATCTCATCAATAATTTATCCTTCCCATTCTATTCAATGAACTGTACACATCATGAGGAATTTCAGAAATTTTAACAGGAATCAACGTCATATGTCTTTAGTCATTACAGTATGACTAATTTTATAATGTGCATTTGTTTAGTTTTTTCCTTTTAGTTTGTTGTATAGAATTTTGATTGGAAAGATATGTTTTTAGTCTTCATGTGTTTTGGAATCATCATTAGCAATCAAATTTTATCATTGTTTGTTAGCTTTTTCCTGTTCAATAAATTCCTTTTTCATCCTTAGTTCTGATTATCAAATTATCACTGGTCCATGTATATTTTAGTAGTTGGTTTGTTGAACTCGGGAGTATAGCCTATTCTCTAACTGTATTTTTTTTGTTATGGGCAAATTTAAAGAAACCGTCTATTTATGTTTTTCTTGTATAAGAAAAACTAAGAAGAACAAATGCGAAGATTCTTCAGGAGTGATTCTCGAGTGAAGGGGTGGTGATTTATCGTTTATGAAGTACAATGAGAAGTTAGATAGAAAGAGTGTAAAGGTATGTAATTATTCTTCAGGTAAAATGAATGGATATTCACGTTTCTTCTAAAGGGTAAAAAAACATAAAAGCAAGGGAAAACTATCTTTTTATATTTATCTTTTTTAAATTTATACATATATTCAAGTAGTGAAATAAAATTTTCTTGATATTCATCTCTTTCGTACTTAAGTTATAGTAGTTCACCTATATAGGTTATTGTACAAAAATCAAGTATCATTAGAAGTAAAAAATCATTAAGTGTTAGAAAAAATTTGTCACGACCCAACCTAGGGTCACGACGGATGACCAACACTAAGTGTCGATTAAGGCTGTCTATTGACCCGGTCCGGCCCGGTCCCGGTTCGGCTGGTCCGGTCCGGTCCGGTCCGGTTGTTTGTTGAAAAAAAAATCTGTCACCGGCCCGGTTCCGGTCCGGTGCACCGGTGCAATTGCACCAATGCCGGATCGGAACCGGAACCGGCAGCCGGATATTGTGCCGGTCCGGTGCGATCCGGTTCGGTTCGGTTCGTTAATTATTTTTTTTTGTTTTAAATTAAATTTTTTATTTTTTAAAATACTAAAATCTAAATAAACAACACAAAACACATATATTATTCAACAATACACACAGTACATTATGTTGGAAAATGAAAATGCATAATTAGAAAATAAAAACATGAAAATAGACTAGAAATTAGAAAAATACATAAATTTTCAAGTTCAGCGACTCAACACTGACTCAACTCAATCATCACGTGGTTGCAGATATTTGCCACCAGCACGAGCTTCCCATTCGGGGTCATGATGGTTTTCCAAGTGGGTCTTAAACCTCATTGTCCCTCCAGTATTTGTTCCATCTTCCCAATTCCAAACTTTCTGACAAAGAGTACATTGAGCTTTGCCGGTATCATTATTTTTTGTGATAAATTCCCAAACTTCGGATCGTTTAGTTCTTTTTGGAGCACCAGACGGACCTACGTTAGTAGCACCTTGAACTTGATTTGCATTATTTGCATTTGCAGCCATGTTGATAGAAAATTTAATAAAATAGCCTTTTTTTAAGAGAAATGAATAGAAAATATTGAATTGTGATTAATTTGATGAAATATGGGAGTATTTATAGGCAAAATAGGTAGGGGAGGGTTGTAGGGACGTTTATGGGTGTGGGGGTGGGAAAAATAGCCGTTTATGGCCGTTGCCAACGGCTATTTTTCAAAAAGGAGCGGATTTGGACATAAATTTGAAGTGGGCCGGTCCGGTCCGGTTCCGGTCCGGTCCGGTCCAGCACGGTTTTGTCGTTTTCTTTATTTTTTTTTTTGTTTTTTGTTTTTTGGTTATTTGTTTTGTTTAAATTTTAGTTTTATGTAATAACTTTTATATAATACTAGTAATCTAGTATTAAAATATTAACTATTATGTAATGTAGTATTTTAGTATTATAAAAGTATAATTGAGTATTTTTTATAAAACTTAGTAATCTAGTATAATGTAAGTAAATTGTTATTTTTTCAAACTTAATACTAAGTTAGTAGTATAATAGTATTTAGTATTTTAGTATTTTAGTTTTTAGTTTTTAGTATTTAGTATTTAGTTTTTAGTTTTTAGTTTTTAGTTTTTAGTATTTAGTATTTTAGTATTTTAGTATTTAGTATAGTATTTTAGTATTTAGTATTTTAGTATTTAGTATTTTAGTATTGAATTGCAAAGAGGTAACTTAATAGCAAAGGATACTTGAGAATATAACAAAGGATTTACTTAATAGCAAGGCGTAACGCATTTTATTGGATAATGGATAATGGTTGATTTTTTGCAAAGTACATAGATATTAAATTGCAAAAACTACATATTAATAAAAAAACTTCTCATTTTCTGAATAATTTCGTCTGGCACCTCTGGAGGAACCGGTGGCAAAGAGTCATCTTGTTCATATTCAGTTTCATTGTCCAAACTTCCATCGCCTGATAAAATTTCTGATGATGCTTCTGCATCGGCTACTTGATCTTCTGCAAATCCAAAATTTTTTCGCTCCGATCTAATCCAATCTCTGAATAATACGGCCGTCTCCATTGCTTCTTCCTTCAATGAATGTCTATGATCTCCAATTTGTAATCTTCCTTGGCTAAACGCGCTTTCTGAAGCAACAGATGATGCTTGAATAGTTAGAATATCCCGCGCCATTTTTGCTAAAACTGGAAACTGTGCTTGTTGATCCTTCCAAAATGGCAGTAGTTGATCGCTTCCAAAATACTCAATTTCCTTGCAACCATGAAGTAAATAAACATCAAGCTCGTTGAACCCTCCGCTGCTACTCGACTGCCTGCTAGAAAGCCTTTGATTAAGGCTGGAAAAACTTCCCAATCCGGTTGCAGGTCTTTTGGGAGCCTGCGTTGAACTTGATCCAGCTCCACTTGGAACACTTGGAACAACATTATCAGCTGCACTCCTATACCTTTCATAAATCCGTTGGCAATCTACAATTACCTGCGCACAAACTGTTTCTACACTTGGTGTTTCTTCATCAGTAATTCTCAAATTCCGATAAATTTATCTAATGAGCATTTCCGTATTAAAACGTTTAAAACATGGATGTAATACAGATGCAATGTAATAAAGTGGTGGAATCGGAAAAAAATATTTTTTAAATTTTTCAATCATTGCTTCTACCGCAACTTCATAACCAGGCACTACTCTATAATCGTTAAGTAATTCTGCTATTCCAGCTATAAAATACAACATGGTAGTGATTGTAGGATAATATTGACCGGAAAATTCTTTAGTAGCATAAAAAAACTTTGCTAAAAATTGAAGAAGACGCTCAACATCTTGTCAATCTGTTTCTTCTAGGTGATACACGTCAGCTACTTTGCGATTAAAATAATTAGTAATAGGCACTCGTAAAGTGTAAGCAACAGTCAAAGAGTCATATACAGTGTTCCACCTAGTTGAAACTTCCTTGGGAACTTTTCTAGGAGCTATACCTTCTTTCACACACTCTACTTGAAAGTCCCTCCATCTATCCGGTTTTTTAGATTTAAAAATATAACTAATTGCGAGTTTAACCTTCATAATAGTAGGATCAAATAACTTAAGGCCATCTTTTACAACTAAATTATATATATGACATGCACATCTAACATGAAACAATTCTTCAAAAGGGGGATGCAATGCGGGTATTAACTTAGTAATAGAATAATCATTGTTAGTTGCATTATCAAGAGTTATACTTAAAATTTTATCACTAAGATAGTACGCCTTACAAATATCCGAAACTTCTCCCTTAATAAAATTTCCCGTGTGTGGTTCATCGACAGCAGAATATGCTAAAATTCTTTTTTGCATTACCCAGTTAAGATCTATCCAATGACAAGTAACTGTTAAATACTCATACCCATTAACACCACGACCCAAATCAGAAGTAAGACAAACTCTACAATCAAAGTGATAAAATATATATCGTAAATATTGTCTATATTCATTTTTAAATTTTATAATATCAGTTCTAACCGTAGTTTTTGGAAAACCTTGAAAAGATGGATTATATACGGTTTGAATATAACGAATAAAACCTTGACAAGAAGCAAATGTAAAAGGTAAGCACTCTACCGCAATCATTTTTGCCATTTGTTCCCTATCTTTCTTTTTATCATAATGCAAAAGCCCCCCGTCACTGGGTTAATTTCCTGTTGGATTCCACTACCTTGCGATGGAGCCATTCTATTCCCTGAACGAGGGCCACCCGCCCTTGCTTCCCATTTTTCCTTATGATGGTTTTCTAAGTGTGTTCTCAACTTTCCCGTCCCACTATTATGGCTGCCGGTTTTAAATTCCCAAACTTTTGCACAAATATTACATTTAGCTTTCTGAGCCACAATATCTTTAGTCATAAATTTCCACACATCCGATCTTTCGGGTCGTGCATATCGTTCTCTACTAGGAGGCATAGGTGGTAATTCAGTTTTTCATGTTGTTCACCTTGAAATTGACTAGTGGGTGTTTCATCTAAATTAGTCCCTTCGGTAAACTCTTCATATTGTGTCTCTAACATATCATTATCTAGTGGTGCACCAATATTTATATCATGCAAAAATTGCGAGTCATCTTCCTGAGTAAAATCATCTAGAAGAGAAGGAGCGCTAGAAGTACCAACTGGTCTTTTACCTAAAGCACGACTACGTCTATCATCCCCCCCTCGGTTAGAAGCATGTGATCTACGACCGCTACCCGTACGCCCAGTAATTGATCTCCAAATTCCAGACATTTTTATAATTACTAAAATATGCTTCAAACAAATTACTAAAATATGCTACAAACAATAATATTGCACAAAAATAAAATAGATAATAAAAAGTAAGAACGAGTTTACTTGATATCGTGAACTTAGAATGTAGAACTTAGGAAGTGAAAGTTGAAACTTGACCGGAACCGCACCGAACAATATTTCCACTTTACTCCAAATATTTTTTTAGTATGCAATTTAGCAAATAGCCTTTTGTAGAAATAAGAGAGATTGATAGAGATTTAGAGAGAATATTAGAGAAATTGTGAATAAATTGATGAAAAATGATGGTATTTATAGAAAAAATAGATAGGGGGTATGGGGGCGCCCTAGGGGGGTGGGGGGGCCAAAATAGCCGTTTTTGGCCGTTGGGGCAACGGCTGTGCGTGAAATAGCCGTTGCCCACGGCTATTTTTCGCAAGCCCATCAGTCATCCAGTCCGGTCCGGTTCCGGTCCGGTCCGGCCCGGTTCTGATCCATTTTGGTCCGTTTCGTCCGGTCCATTTTGGACGTGCCGGATCGAGACCGGGTCGAATTTTTTTTTTATATTTGGCCCGATTTGATCCGGTTCGGCCCGGCCCAAATCGGGCTATTAGACAGCCTTAGTGTCGATCATCACTAATCCTGTTGATAATCTGCTAACCATGAATATAACTAATAAACGGAAAAAGCATAAACCTAACTGATAAGAATTATGCAATGCAAAAAGCTGACAAACTAGCATACAGACAGAACCACACAGGGACATACCTACAGGCCTCTAAGAGTGCTGAACTGAATTTACAAAGGACGGGAAAAGGCCCCGCCATACCCAAACTGGCTGACTGTACACATACCAAAAGATAAGTAACTCCGGGAGTAAGCGGAGTGACTCCAATAGCTGATAGATGGCCTACTAATATGGTCCAAGAATTGATCTATCTGCACATGCGCGGCATGAAACACAGTGCCCAAAAAAAAAGGGCGTGAGTACGATATGTATGTAAGGCATGAGCATATAATATGTTATAGCTGAACGAAACTGTAAGCCTGGAATATAAATATGTAAATATGAGCTGGAGCATAGCAATATAGCTGGAAATCTGAAGAACGTACTAAACATGATCTGAATATAAACTGAAGTCTAGCTGAATCTGAAAATGAAGACTGAGCTGAACTATACTGATAAGTAACTGTAATATGATTGAGAACTAGTAGCTAGAAACTGGAACTGATAACTGTCAACTGATCCTGACGCTAAGAACTGGTGGCTGATATCCGAGAACTGATAACTGGTACTGAGCTAAAACTGAACTGTTATCTGAACTGGTACCTGCCTGGTGTTATGGGCTATATCCCCCCAAATCAGGTAACTGAACATCTGAACTAGCCTCACATATAATCATGCAGTGCATACTGTGGCTATATACGCGTATATAACAAATCTGGTGGGTGTTATGGGCTATATTCCCCCAGGCTAGTAATATCTAGTCTCTCTGGTTAGAGTGTGTGAATGGCACCCGGTCACACTAGGTGTTTCAACTCCCGCCTTAACCAGAGGGGCCGTATCCCCCAGACGGGTAGTATCACACGCGACCGGACTGTGTGTCCAATGTCCAGCCTCTATGGGGGACTCCAAATCACACATAACATGATCACAATATAAGCATAAGCATGTATGAAGCATAACACATGTGGCAACAATATATATGGACTCGAAGGAATGATAAGAACACTCCGGATGGAATTATAGACACAACCTGAAACTTAGAATTTGTCTAACTCTTTGAATTTCTATAAAAATTTCGGCAGAGTTTCTCCTGAAACTGGATGATCCGCAAAAACAGAACCAGAACTATACTATACATGGGAATGGATACCCGGATAAACTGATAACATAAACATGTTAAAAGGATAACAAGATGAGACAACTGGATGACATAACTCATCCGCATATAGAATGTTTGGACGGCACCACTGTCCTGAATTTCAACCAAATTTTCAGAGTGTAGATCAAAGATATAGACTTCATAGTTTGTAGATATATGTCTTAGAATTCTGGGGATTCTTAAAGCATATAAATATCAATTTTGTACAATGAGTTATGATTAATATACTAACAGTTGTCCAAAGATCAAAATGATTTTCCAGATTTTGAAACGTTTTGTCTTGCTGATTCGGACGTCTTTCACCTTGGCTTTTAGTACCAACTTAAGTATATACAAGGTTTCCTTGGTACCATGCAAGTTTCTCAGGAGAAATACTAAGTTTAGAACTAAGAAAAGCTTTAAAAGCTAAAAGATACATGCCTTGCCAAAAGAAATGTTTAGTCTTACATACCTTTGATGTTTCTAGCTTCTAAACTTTGTTTCCTTTGAATTCCACACCTTCTAAGACTTAAACAAGCTATAATACAACATTTAGGTATTTTAATTAGCCATGAAGTAATTCTAAAACTCAAGCTATAGACGAAATTGAAGGTAGCATAACGTTACCTTAATCGCGTAGAGCGTTTTGACGCAATCTGTCTTCAATTTCGAGTTACGATTGACGTCTTTCCTTCAAAATCATAAAAGTTGCTTAATATATAATGAGAGCACTGTTTATATCTTTAGAGTTCTGGAAATGACGAGATACAGGCAAATTTTTTTCCTTTTATACTTTAAACATTTCAGTTTTAGTCCTCTTTTGCGCTTATGTCCCTTTTTTTGGCCTGACTTCTGATTCTTATATCTTTTTATCCAGATATTATATGAACAAACCATTAAAAGTTTTGGAAACTACACTCCAAGGCCTTCAATTTGGTATATGATATGTCCCCAAAAGACCTCATATAACATACGAAATTAATTGCTGAAAAAGCTTCGTTACAAGGCAATTCCTTAGTCGGTTTTTCCGCAACTTATATCCGACTTTTCCCAAACTTTATATTCAATATATAAACATCTTATATGGTAATATTATGACTTTAAACTCACTTAAAATTATTCTTAACATGTTATTATAATGATATACGTCAATTTAGACATACGGGGTGTAACAATCTTCCCCCGTTAGGAACATTCGTCCTCGAATGTTAAATTAAGTATATAGAAGCATTACGCAACGATATGTTACGTACTTGAAGTAATGAAGAGATGTGTATATTTGGCTCTCATGTCATTTTCAGCTTCCCAAGTTATTTCTTCTACATTATTGCTTTGCTATAGCATCTTAACTAAAGGAATATTTTTCATCCTTAGTCGACGAATCTGGCTATCTAAAATTGCAACTGGCACATCTTCATAAGTCAATTGCTCTGTGATCTGTATATCAACTACTGGTACAACTCTAAAAGGATCTCCGACACATTTTCTGAGCATAGAAACATGGAATACTGGATGTACCTCCTGAAGGTCTGCTGGAAGGCCCAACTCGCCGGCTACACGCCCAACTCGCCTGATAACCCGACATGGATTAATAAATCTAGGGCTAATCTTGCCCTTCTTTCTAAATATCATAACGCCTTTCACAGATGATACTTTTGGGACAAACAAAAAAGAAAATGGTGCCACATAAAATGGGACGGAGGGAGTAGCTATTATTATATGCAAACTCTATCAACGGTAGATGATCACTCCAGCTGCCTCCAAAATCTATTACACAGGCTCTAAGCATATCTTCTAACGTCTGAATGGTCTGTTCAGCCTGTCCATCTGTCTGGAGATAAAATGTGGTACTCAGATTCACCTATGTCCCTAAAACTGTCTGGAACGATCGCTAGAAATTAGCTGTAAACTGGTGCGCCCCTGTCTAAAATAATAGATACTGGAATACCATGTAGGCGCACTATCCCTCTAATATAAAGTCTAGCATAATCCTCCGATGTATATGTAGTTCTAACGGGCAAAAAATGAGCTGATTTAGTAAGCCTGTCAACTATAACCCAAATAGAGTCATACCTGCTCCGCGTACACGGCAAGCCTCTAATGAAGTCCATATTCACTGCTTCCCATTTCCATGATGGAATCTCTATTTCCTGCAACAAGCCACTAGTTTTTTGATGCTCGACTTTAACCTACTGGCAGTTAGGACACTGAGCCATAAATTCTGCTATGTCACGCTTCATTCCTTCCCAACAATAAATCTGCTTAAGATCATGGTACATCTTAGTCGAACCTGGATGTGCAGTGTATCTGGAATAATGTGCCTCTATCATAATCTGTCCACATAAATTTGCAACATCAGGAACACAAAGTTTATCTTTATACATGAGAACCCTGTCACTAGTAACCCTGTATGGTGACTCTGGTTTTCTTCTGGCTATTTTTCTGTATTCAACTAGAACTAGATCCTCATACTGACGTTGTTTTACTTATGTAACTAGGCAAGTAGTAGTTGCGTTCTCAACTGTAACTCCCGCGTCATCTGAATCTATTAATCGGACTCCAATGCTGGCTAACTGGTGGAGTGCATAAGCTAAATCTCTCTTTTGTCGCTGTAAGTAAGATAAACTACACATGGATTTATGACTAAGGGCATCCATTACAACATTCGCTTTACCTGGATGATAAAGAATTTCCATGTCGCAGTCCTTTAGCAACTCTAGCCATCGCCTTTGTCGCAGGTTTAGCTCCTTCTGCTTAAATATGTACTGGAGGCTCTTGTAGTCCGTATAAATATCAACATGAACCCCGTACAAATAATGTATCCAAATCTTTAATGCATGAATGACTGCTGCAAGCTCCAGATCATGGGTAGGGCAGTTCTGCTCGTGCTTTTTCAGCTGCCTGGAAGCATAGCCAATTACTCTTCTGTGCTACATCAAACACAACCAAGACCAATTCGAGAAGCGTCACAGTAATTGACATAGCCGTCAGATCCCTCTGGAAGTGTAAGTAGTGGAGCTATTATCAACCTGTTCTTTAGTTCTTGGAAGCTGTGCTCGCAAGAATCAGACCACTCAAATTTAGCTATTTTCTGTGTCAATTTGGTTAGTGGAGCTACAATAGAGGAAAAACCCTCTACGAACCTTCTGTAATAACCTGCCAAACCTAGAAAACTACTTACTTCAGTTGGCGTCGTAGGTCTGGGCCAATTCTTCACAGTCTCGATCTTCTTGCCATCTACTTTAATTCCTTCTGCTGAAACTATATGGCCAAAATATGCCACTGAATCTATCCAGAATTCACACTTTGAGAACTTAGCATATAATTGCTGGTCCCGAAGAGTACCCAATACTGTGCGTAGGTGCTCTGATTCAGACTTTGAATAGATAAGAATATCATCAATAAATCTAATCACAAATAAATCTAGATAAGGCCTGAATATGCTGTTCATCAGATCCATAAATACTGCAGGGGCATTAGTGAGTCCAAACGACATCTCATAATAGCCATACCTAGTCCTGAATGATGTATTAGGTATATCAGATTCTCTGACTCTAACCTGATGGTATCCTGATCGCAAATCTATCTTCGAGAAGCACTTGGCACCCTGAAGCTGGTCGAACAAGTCATCAATCTTGGGCAGAGGGTATTTATTCCATATTATGACTTTATTTAGCTGTCTATAATCTATGAACATGCGTAGAGAGTCGTCTTTCTTTTTCACAAACAATACTGGGGCTCCCCACGGGGAAATGTTAGGTTTGATGAGGCTTTTATCTAACAAATCCTTCAGTTGCTCCTAAAGTTCTTTCATTTATGCAGGTGCCATTCTGAAGAACATGCCCCTGATGGCGTGCTGGTGCTGAGGAAGCAACTGCTGATCTAGCTGGCTGGGCTGCACCACTACCACCCCTAGTCGGGCAACCTCTCACTAAATGGCCTGCCTTTTGACAAATATAACGAATATCAACTCCTAACTGACATGGACCCAAGTTGTGTCTACCACAATCTGAACATCTGGGATATGTGTGACTGGCCGGTATAGAAGTACCACGGCGCTGAAATCCTGAAGTCTGTGATGCCTGACTAGCTCTTGACTGAGGAGGTCTATCATATCTCAGGCCACGAGACTGTGGAGGTATACTAGCTGGTGGCTGTCTAACACTTTGCTGTCTACTCGCTCAAGACATCTCTCCAAACAAACCAGAAAATCTGCCCCTAATGTGTAACACTCTATCCCTGTCGGCTCTCTGTTTCCACTTCCTTTCCTTAAGTGATAAAGCAAACGCCTGAATGTGTGATACGATTATACTTTGCTGTATAGCAACAGTCATACACTCATTCACGAGGCGTAGACCTAGTCACAGTACATACCTGTGAATTCTATCCTCCATACTGGCTACCACAGTAGGGTCAAACCTTGCTAAGAAATTAAAGCGATAATTATACTCTTCTACACTCAAAATTTCCTGTCTCAAGGTCAGGAACTGATCAGCACGTGCTCTCTGTGTCTCTATAGACATATACTGATGAAGGAAGGCATCTGAGAATTCCTTCCAAGCCGCGGGAGTAGCATCTGGCCCTCTAGATAGCTCTCATGTCTGATATCACCCTGCTGCTAGGTCATGCAATCTGAATGCAGCCAACTCTACTAACTCTGTGGCTGATACGTGCATAACCCTCAACACTCTGGCTATCCTCACTAGAGAATCCTGAGGGTCATCTCTTATACGGGATCCAGTAAAGACTGGAGGCTTTAGTCGGATAAAATCCCTGATCCTAGATCCAGTATCTCCCTGGGTATCTGCATTATGCTGTCTATTCTAATCAACTACAACACTGGTCAATAATCTGATGGCATCCCTCACTTCATGTCCCTGACGATCAGGCTGAGGAGCTGGAGGTGTGGCAGCTGCAGTACCTCTAATATCGCCCTGAACTGAAGGGATCTGTGAGGCCTCAGATGGAGCCTCAAGTCTGGACTCCTCACTCTCATCCACCTCAGGTGGCACTCTACCAGTACCCTGGCCGACAATAGCCTTGCCCTTCGGGGCAGCTATTAGTTTCTTCGGCGACATCGCTTTGCTGAAAACACTATTATTAGAGGAATGAATTCTATAATCATAGCTCTATCGCATGATTTAGAGAAGAAAGAAAGACAACTGTCCTGAAGTGCCATGTACCATCCTGTTCATAAGTATGGCGCACAACATACTCCTGAACAAGACTCTACTAGACACGGCCTGTAGACACTCTAGGACTGAACTGCTCTAATACCACTTTTGTCACGACCCAACCTAGGGTCACGATGGATGACCAACACTAAGTATCGATCATCACTAATCCTGTTGATAATCTGCTAATCATAAATATAACTGATAAATGGAATAAGCATAAACCTAACTGATAAGAATTATGCAATGCAAAAAGCTGACAAGCTAGCATACTGACAGAACTACACAGGGACATATCTACAGGCCTCTAAGAGTGCTGAACTGAATTTACAAAGGACGGGAAAAGGCCCCGCCATACCCAAACTGGCTGACTGTACACATACCAAAAGATAAGTAACTCCGGGAGTAAGCGGAGTGACTCCAATAGCTGATAGATGGCCTACTAATATGGTCCAAGAATTGATCTATCTGCACCTGCGCGGCATGAAACACAGTGCCCAAAAAAAAGGGCGTGAGTACGATATGTATGTAAGGCATGAGCATATAATATATTATAGCTGAACGAAACTGTAAGCCTGGAATATAAATATGTAAATATGAGCTGGAGCATAGCAATATAGCTGGAAATCTGAAGAACGTACTAAACATGATCTGAATATAAACTGAAGTCTAGCTGAATCTGAAAATGAAGACTAAGCTGAACTATACTGATAAGTAACTGTAATATGATTGAGAACTAGTAACTAGAAACTGGAACTGATAACTGTCAACTGATCCTGACGCTAAGAACTGGTGGCTGAAATCCGAGAACTGATAACTGGTACTGAGTCAGAACTGGTACCTGCCTGGTGTTATGGGCTATATCCCCCCAAATAAGGTAACTGAACATATGAACTAGCCTCACATACAATCATGCAGTGCATACTATGGCTATATACACATATATAACAAATATGGTAGGTGTTATGTGCTATATCCCCCCCAGCCAGTAATATCTAGTCTCTCTGGTCAGAGTGTGTGAATGAAACCCAGTCACACTAGGTGTTTCAACTCCCGCCTTAACCAGAGGGGCTGTATCCCCCAGACGGGTAGTATCACACGCGACCGGACTGTGTGTCCAATGTCCAGCCTCTATGGGGGACTCCAAATCACACATAACATGATCACAATATAAGCATAAGCATGTATGAGGCATAACACATGTGGCAACAATATATATGGACTCGAAGGAATGATAAGAACACTCCGGATGGAATTATAGACACAACCTGAAACTTAGAATTTGTCTAACTCTTTGAATTTCTATAATAATTTCGGCAGAGTTTCCCCTGAAACTGGATGATCCGCAAAAACAGAACCAGAACTATACTATACATGGGAATGGATACCCGGATAAACTGATAACATAAACATGTTAAAAGGATAACAAGATGAGACAACTGGATGACATAACTCATCCGCATATAGAATGTTTGGACGGCACCACTGTCCTGAATTTCAACCAAATTTTCAGAGTGTAGATCAAAGATATAGACTTCATAGTTTGTAGATATATGTCTTAGGATTCTGGGGATTCTTAAAGCATATAAATATCAATTTTGTACAATGAGTTATGATTAATATACTAACAGTTGTCCAAAGATCAAAATGATTTTCCAGATTTTGAAACGTTTTGTCTTGCTGATTCGGACGTCTTTCACCTTGGCTTTTAGTACCAACTTAAGTATATACAAGGTTTCCTTGGTACCATGCAAGTTTCTCAGGAGAAATACTAAGTTTAGAACTAAGAAAAGCTTTAAAAGCTAAAAGATACATGCCTTGCCAAAAGAAAGGTTTAGTCTTACATACCTTTGATGTTTCTAGCTTCTAAACTTTGTTTCCTTTGAATTCCACACCTTCTAAGACTTAAACAAGCTATAATACAACATTTAGGTATTTTAATTAGCCATGAAGTAATTCTAAAACTCAAGCTATAGACGAAATTGAAGGTAGCATAACGTTACCTTAATCGCGTAGAGCGTTTTGACGCAATCTGTCTTCAATTTCGAGTTACGATTGACGTCTTTCCTTCAAAATTATAAAATTTGCTTAATATATAATGAGAGCACTGTTTATATCTTTAGAGTTCTGGAAATGACGAGATACATGCAATTTTTTTTCCTTTTATACTTGAAACAATTCAGTTTTAGTCCTCTTTTGCGCTTATGTCCCTTTTTTGGCCTGACTTCTGATGCTCATATCTTTTCATCCAGACATTATATGAACAAACCGTTCAAATTTTTGAAAACTAAACTCCAAGGCCTTCAATTTGGTATATGATATGTCCCCAAAAGACCTCATATAACATACAAAATTAATTGCTGAAAAAGCTCCGTTACAAGGCAATTCCTTAGTCGGTTTTTCCGCAACTTAAATCCGACTTTTCCCAAACTTTATATTCAATATATAAACATATTATATGGTAATATTATGACTTTAAACTCACTTAAAATTATTCTTAACACGTTATTATAATGATATACGTCAATTTAGACATACGGGGTGTAACACAATTAGAGTAGAAATTATGAAACTATGAGATAATATGGAAATCTAATCAGTTTAAATTTGAAGACTAAAATATTTTTTATTAGACATTAAAAAAAATTATTTGATAAGTCCAACGAGATCTTTATAACTTAGCGCGGATAAATTCACTAGCTGAGCTAAATAAAAGAGAGCCTTGTGTCACTTCCTCATTTAATATATTCATCGAGGATTTGTGGAAGCATTGAACTTCAATTTAGAAAAATTGCCATAACGTTCTAAGGAGCAGATATAGGCAGACCCACATGGGACCAAATGGGTTCAAATGAATCCACTTGATTAAAAAGTTACACTGTATACAATCAAACATCTTTATAACAGCTCCTCGTTATAATATCATTTCGATATAACGGTCTAATTTTTTTCAAAATCGATTTTTCATGTGATATTTTACCTCCCTATAACAGCACTCTATATGTAACAACAATGGCGTTTATTATAATGGTACACTCTTTATAAAATTATCGAGAGTCAACTATTAATCTCTTAGACAGCCTTCAAGGGAAAGCTATTGAATACACTTTTGCCGAAAGTTAGGACAAAGATCTTCATCAATTCAAGTGTTATATTGTTACTAGGAGACTGCAATTTACGAATCAACCCACAATTTTAAAATTCTTACATCAAACTTGATTTTTTTGATAGTTTCAATTAATTTTAAATGCATATGTTCCTTAGATTTAAATTTAATTGGTACTGTACGAATATCTTTGTGTACTTTTCGACTATAACAGCTAAATGAGATCTAAACGTCAAATGTCAGTACTCATGTATAACAACACCTCTTTATAGCAGCCATGCAAGTTTCAGACAAACGCTGTTACTATAGACAGGTTTGACTATATACGTGTATATTTGATCTCTTTCTAGAAGAAAACTGTTATAAATGAAATAATGAACCCACTTGGCAAAGCCCAATGTCCAGCCCACAACAAAAATTGTGCAATTTATCCAAAAGGACCTGAGTTTGAATCCCTAGGACAACAATTAATTTTTTTTTTTTTACTTTTTTCTCCCTTTATATTGAACCCACTTGGTAGAAATCTTGGGTCCGCCACTAGATATATAGGCGTTATATTCAGTCATCCAATTCCATTGTAATTCCTTATTCTCTTTCTATTCCATTATTGTTTACAAAGCTCTAAACTTCAAAGTAGAGCTATCAAAACGAGCAGGCCTGATCCAGTGTATTCCTACCAATGTAGTAGCGTTTTGATTACGGATTCACCTGAATACAATGCAGTGAATCTGATACAGAATATATAAAATACATACATGAAAACACACTAAAACTTCAATAATCATGCGAGTTTAATCCATAATTTTAACAGTACAATAAGAGCATTGTTACGAACTTTAGAGGTTGACACAACTAGTCATACAAGAATTGCGATCTAAAGACTAATAAAGTATGTGTTTTAATTACCTTTTAAAAATAAAAAAACTGTTTAATACATGAAGGTTATCCATATCTTATTGATTCCCATAAATCTATTCAATCTTCTATACTGCAAAATACAAAAATTAATGGAGCTGCCAAACGATATGTAGTATTTAGTTATGCATGAAACATTTTTGTTTATAAAACTATGCTTGTGTGGAAACCAAATGACCCATAAGGGTATATGATCATGGAGGTGATTAAACTAGAGTGTGATCAGATATTTTATTGCATAATAATGTAATGTTTGAAAGTCTGAAGTTAATTAGGCTTGATCTGTTTCAAACTTTAGTCGTTCAAAATAGTTCGAAGGTTTAAAGTTGTAAACTAGCTAAGCGTAGTTTTAGTTCCTAACCGACTTGTTGCTCAAATTTAAGACCTTTGGCAATTCGAAATTCGGACCTTTCAAACTTAAGACCTTTGGTAATTTCAAATTCGGACCTAATCGATTGACATTGGGTGATCACCAGGGGAAAACTTCTGGCAATCACCAATTCATACTATTAGCAAGATTAGGCGATCATTAGGAGCTTTTCTTGACAGGGTAAAAAATATAAGACTTTTCTTGGGCGGGCCAGAACTGTGATGCAGCGGCAGAAGTGTCATATGTCTGTAAATCACCCCTTCAAGTGGCTATCTGTGCATTCCCCAAAATATACTTCCTAGTATTTCTCTACTGTGCACACATCAATGTAAAATAATTTGGAAAGGTTTGAGTGTTCCCGATTTCATTTTACTTTCTTGGCTATTGATTTACTATATATTTTTGGTCAAAATAGTTGTCAATTAGAACATCCAATGTACAGTAACTTTTGACAAATATCATTGTGATGCTGTCGCTAAACAGAAGGATGAATTCCACCACACCAAATGAGCCACTTTTACATAATAATGTCTTGGAGGAAAGCCAAAGCCATCAATTCAAAGACAGAGCAGAGGAAGAATCAAGATTAACTGAAAATTTGGTCAAAAGGACATGTGAAGAATCAAAGAAGATATGGGAAATAGCAGGACCTTCCATTTTCAGCAGATTGGCTATGTTCTCACTCACTATCATCACTCAGTCCTTTGCTGGCCACTTGGGTAACAGTGACCTCGCCGCCATTTCCATTGCCACCACTCTCTTCATTGCCGTTACTTTCGGTTTCTTGGTATGTCCAATTTTTGTGATACATTTTCATTTTAGCCTGATCTCAATTTTAGGTATAATGACATGATTTTTTTGTACACACTTGATAAAAAAGTTACTCCTAGTAAATCGTTTATTCATCAACAACAATAATAATAATAATAATATGAATACTCACTATTCATATTTCTTTATTTAAGCTCAATTCAAGATAACAAAAAGACACATGGAACTCCTAGTAAATCTTTTATCAATATAGAGAAAAAGAAAAGACACGTGGAACTCTTATTAACACTAAAATAAAAAGGCAATTATCGAATGCTGCATATTTTTAATTTATATGTCAAAAATCTTTCTTATGTCTTAAACTCCATACCCAGACAAACACGTTCACATAAATTGGTATAGGATGGATGCAGTAAGTATTTAAGTCATATGAACGAACCATATGTTAAATTTTTATACCACATGATCGGTTTAACTTGTTATAGCATGTGAACAAATTCAGAGTTTACGCGGTAAGAATTTGAAGAAGAAATATCAGCTGTGAAATGTTCTTCTCAACTCAAAATGGAGAGTACAAACTATATATAGATTTAGTCTTAGCTTGGTCAGCAAGCTTATCCTAACTAAGTGTGTGGATCCCACACATACCCAGTGTATCCCACAAGAGGGGGAGGGGGGGGGGGGAGAGGTCCGGGGAAAGTGAGATGTACACAAACCTTACCCCACAAAGGTGGAGAGGTTGTTTCCGATAACCCTTGGCTCATCTGACTAGTTACAATGCTAATTAATTAGATTAACTAATTAGCTAAAGATAACTAACTAACTAACTACCAGCTCCAATACTCCCCGTCAAGCTGGATGTATTGAAGACATTCAAGACACCCAACTTGGATAATAAATAGTCATGTGCCAGTCTTCCTAGTGCTTTTGTCAACAAAGTGCTCTTTGATGTTGATATAGATGGGTTGAATCAGCCCCATCTGCACCTTTTCTCTAATGAAGACATTTAATTTCTATGTGCTTTGCCCTTTTATGGAACAAACGGTTTGCAGCTACGCTTTGCTGTTACAATATACATTTCAAAAGAAACTCCAGTTTTCCTAATTCTAAGTTTCATATGGCGTGATGCCCTTGAATATAATAACCAAGTTTTTGTGCCATTCATATACTGAAAATGCATTAACAATACCTGCTCTTGTGCTTCTTGTCTTGAATTTAAGCTTGCATTGACTAGAGCAAAATGGTCAAAATGATCAACTTTCTCCATTTGCACATTATTGGCTATGCCTGGACTGGTCTTGTTATCCTTTTCCCTTTAAAGTAATCAGTATAACCATTAATTCTGAAACACTTCCCCTGTACATCCTTTCATTTTGCAATAATCACAATATGTGGTACGGTTTTTCTTTTGTCTTGGACTAAAGGCTCCACTACAAGTACCGTCATAGCCACCTCTGGCATGATAAATTTCTCTAATTGCAACATTAAAACCTACTTTACCAGCATACATAGCAAAATCAATGATGCCTCCCCCTATGTGCGAACCTCTGATTTTTGTCAGAAATTACTATAGCATAGGCCTTAATTAACAGTATGAAGTGGATGCATTAACTTTCACTACCTGGTTGACTATAAGATTCATTTAAACCCATTCAAAGGCAAACAATCGCATATATTGCATGTGATCAACATATACTTTGGATTTCTCACAGCCAGTTGGAGGCAGTAATGTATCAAATTCATCCGGTAGCAGTCTCAATTTTAATAAAGTACACGAATCTGAAGCAGCACATTGGCTTTTGAAAATTTCACTATGAATTTGAAAAAACCTGTAGCCATCAATATTGTCAAATCTCTCGTTCAAATCAGTCCAACTATCAGCATCTTTTGAAGCATATACAATCCCACTAAGAAATCCTACTAAGCTACTCCTAACTAACTGAATGGACCCCGCAGCTAACTAATTAACAACTAACTAATTACAATGCTAATTAAGTAGACTAACTAATCTAGCCGAAGATAATTAAGTAACTAGCTAGGTAATTGCATCTGCATCTCTAGCTCCAATAGCATATGAGTTATCATTTTATATGGTTATCAATTAATCCATATCAGATATTTACCTGTAATTCAACTTATAAATGCTCAGATTGATTTAATGTGTTTAAAGAAGTCAATATAATTGAACTTAAATTTCAAAAACACAATGTCGCCAAATGATATAAATTTTGTGGAACGAGTGAAAAAAGAAATAAACTATGAGGTAAGACGTGTAATTTGAACCAGTAAGTCAATCTAATCTACTTTGTGAAATTTATTTGGTTGAGATTTTGTTAATGTTGTGGTAGTATTACTGATTTGGTCAGCTGGGAATGGCGAGTGCATTGGAGACACTGTGTGGACAGGCTTATGGGGCAAAGCAATACCATATGTTGGGCTTATACTTACAACGTTCATGGGTTGTATTATTTCTCACCTCTGTATTATTATTGCCTCTTTTTGTTTACGCTGCACCTATATTGGAGCTATTGGGACAGCCAGAAGCAGTGGCTAAGTTAACCGGAAAAGTGGCAATTTTGCTTATTCCTATGCACTTGAGCTTTCCTTTTCAATTTACTTTGTTGAGGTTCTTGCAATGCCAGCTAAAAACATTGGTAATTGCTTGGGTTTCCGGTGGAACACTTGCTCTTCATGCAGTCTTGAGTTGGATTTTTCTTTATAAATTGGGATTTGGAATTGTTGGAACTGCTCTCATTCTTGATTTCTCTTGGTGGATTTCTGTTTTCGGTTTTCTTGCTTACATTTTCTTTGGTGGGTGCCCTCATTCTTGGACTGGTTTCTCCATGCAAGCGTTTGTTGGTCTTCAGGATTTCTTTAAGCTCTCTGTGGCTTCTGGGGTGATGCTATTGTACGCTTCTTTGAACCTTATTTCCTGTTATCAGCTATGTTGTTATGATTCTCCAATTGTTGTCACACCTGTGGCGGATCCTCCAATAAGTTATTTTGGAGGCTCCAGCACATGCCCCTGACGCTTTTGGAGGATCCGATCAACATAGGATTACTAGTAACATGGTTACATTGGTAGATGTTTAGATATATATTATTCTTTGAAGGCAGAGAAATGTTTGATATTTCAGGTTGGAACATATTTATTTTAGAGTTCTAGTTATCGTGTCTGGTTACATGAACAATACTGAGGTTGCAGTTGATGCGCTCTCTATCTGGTTCGTTCTTTTTATTGTTTACTCAGCTTAGGTTAATGCTTTTTTGCTTGATTTTGTGAGTAATTGATGGTCTTTCTTCCCTAGTATTACAATCATCGGATGGGAATCCATGATTCCACTAGGACTTTTGGCGGCAACCGGGTACATGAATACTTATTAACATCAGAAAAGAGCATATCTTATTTCTTGTTTTCTGTAGTTGAAGTTTCATTATAGTGCTATAGGGAAGTTTCATTTAATAACCGTATTTTTTTCTCTATACATAGGGTACGTGTTGCAAATGAGCTTGGAGCTGGAAATGGGAAACGTGCTAAGTTTGCCACAAAAATCGCGCTGTTGAACACTTTGACATTGGGCATCTTATTTTGGTCAATAGTTATGGCCTTCCCCGATAAGCTTTCTATGATCTTCTCATCAAGCACTCCTGTCATTAGAATGGTATGTGGATTCGCGTTCTTGTTGGCAACCACAATTCTTTGTAACTGTGTCCAGCCAGTTCTTTCAGGTGAGGAATCACAAAGCATTAGTCACAATTCATATGAAAAGTGTGTACTTCACTTGAACAGAGTTTATGTTTTGTGCACCAACATGCTAAAGAATATTTACAGTATCAGGTTTAGTGCACCCAATATTATAACTTACACACTCATAGTGAAAAAATTATACACATTTATGAGTGTATACAACTTAGTTAAGTTAAATATCTGCTGCAATGTTTTCAGGCGTAGCTGTTGGATCTGGCTGGCAGGCACATGTTGCATATGTCAATTTAGGCAGCTATTATTTAGTAGGAGTGCCCCTCGGTATCTTTTTTGGATGGTCACTGAACTTTGGATTAACGGTATGTGATAGCAGTAAACATGATTTGGCAGAATCTTAGTCTTTTTTGATAATATTAACTATGATAAGAAGACTGTGGAGATGACATTTAAGATGTAAATTTGCAGGGCTTATGGTATGGCATGATCACAGGGACTGTAGTTCAAACCTTGATATTAATGATTATGATCATCAGATGTCAATGGACTATATAGAGGTAAAATATCAAATTAGATAGTTCGCTTTTCAATTTGTGTTTGTAGGTAGCTAAAACCCCTTCTCCTTCACCTTAATTTTCTATAGAATGTTCAACCTTTATTTAATGTGCTCTGAAATCAGGTATGGAAAGCTCAAATTCAGGTGGGCAGTGGCGTACGCAGTATTTTTTGCAAGCAGTGTCGCATTTTTTTTAAAAAAAAAGAGTAATGTATTATACTGGCATCATATTATTAAAACATAGCAATTCAAGTACAATATAATACTAGAGCTCTTCATGACGATCTTTCGCTTTTTCACTGATTCGAACCCAGGTTGTCAATGCTCATTGTTGAGCGCCTAACCACCAGACTGTCAAGCCTTGTTTGTTCAATGAGTGTCAGATAAACTAGTTGTATACATATTATTACGATTTTTCATAAATATCTATATATGCGTAGTAAAATTTTTCGATGAAGCAGTGTCCCGTGACACACTTCGGTACAAGGTAGTTTCGCCCCTGCAGGTGGGATGTCAACGATATCATTTTTGAATTCATTGAAGCTCATTACAGAGGGCCTCACTGGCATGCTGAATATCAAAGTCAGCTGATGTTGGAAGATATTGCTGTGCTATTTGTTTATAGGACATTTCCTTGTCATATACTAATATCTTTGTTCAAGTTACTTTTCTTTTAACCATATGGTAGTGGAAATCCATAATTCGCATTGAGTAAATTAACTAATGTAATTAAGGTGCCCTACCACATTGGTAGCTATGATTGCAGAGACAGAAACTGATGAGGTCTCATTGGATAGAGCTAGATGCTTAGTGTCATGTGGGTTCTCAACTCGGCTCCAGTCTGAAGATGCTTATACTACTTTTTTTTCCTTGAATGGAGGAAAATGTACAGGGATGAATATAAAGAACAGAAGGATTAGCACCTGTTTTGCATAATTTAATGCACTCAGAGTTTACAGTATTCAAGTTTTTGTAATTTTGTACAAGTTCTGATAGAATTATTGACCTGTATCCCGAAAATGGATTGTGATCTCTTCATATCGAATCATAACCAAATGATTGATACAAATGGTAGGTGGTTGGTATACTCAAGCTGACACTTCTCAATTTTAGTGAACAAGGTTAGTTCCAGGAAATAATTTCCTATAATTAGAGGTGTCATTGTATATGCACTGCTCAGAATTTAAAGATTCTACCATATGATTCCACTCATCTGCGTCATACATATCAGATTTCTTTTCTTTTTTAAATCAAGTTATTTCTGCTTCTTCTTTTTTATTATTTGTTGTTTCTTCGTAAGCAGCCAGTAAAACATTTTCAGCCGAACTGGTCTAAAATTTTCAATTCTTTTCCAATCCCATTTTTTTATATTGGGTATGTTGTTGTCCTCGTCATTGTCATTTGGACGGTAACTAATAAAGAATTGCATTTTCAAAGTGAAGGCGTCTCTTCTCCATGGTTGGTGGTTGTCATTTTTCAAAGTAAAGAACACAAGGACAAATATTACATCAAACCCCACGAAAAATACAGTTCGAAAGAAATCGGACCAGCATTCATATCTCCATGCTCTGAATTTGCATAAACAAAATGTGTATCATATTAACAAATTTCACACACTCGCAACCTATACAGGTCCTTCATAATCATTTCTTGGCTACTTTTTTCTCAATCAATTCTTGCAGCTGCTACAAATAAAATATTGGTATCTCTAAAAACGAGGCAAAGCAAGAATCTGATCATGAGTTTTCTGTACACTTTGTGATATAGTAAATTTGTCCTCTTATTGGTCGTGATACCTTTATTATAATAAAATTAAAAATTATTGGCCATAAAGATTGCTCAGTCAAATTACACATAATTCGAGTTGAACCCGACATTATTACTGTTTTGGATTTTGGCTACTAGCTGTCTGTGTAAAAGTCTTTTTTAATAAATTTAGTCTGATAAAGTTAATTCACTATTTGTGTTTAAATTGTAACCGAGATCACAAGTGTTCACTTTGAATAAATTTAAAGGACTATACATACTAATGGGCAAATATATAGGATTATTTTTTCACTTATTACCATAAACAACCATTTCAATAGTTTAAGATTCATTATCTTTATTTTATCACATTCACACAAATATCGCATGCATTTTTGAAGACTTTGGCGTTTTCAACTTACACTGTCCATATTGGGTGAAAATTTACCGAGATACGATGCTAGGACTCCAAGCGTGGTTTGGTGGAGTTTTCTAAAAACAACCCCTCGGAGAAGTTCACTTGGTTCTCGAGGCTAGACGCCTCGGGAAAAAACGAATCTTGACTAAGAGTTATTGCTCGGGGCAACTGAAGGGTAACCGCCGCACGGCATGCCCCTCGATGAAGGTTCACTCTTTGGTAGAAAGGGTTTTATCTTCTGTAACTGTCGGCCGTTACCTGAACATTTAAGAGGAAGATCATGGGCTGACGATGATTGAACATGGAGTAATGACCATTAAACCTATTTATTACCCTATGTACTCTTGTAAACTATAAATAGTCGCTAGGAAATTATGTAAAGGCATTCAAAAATATATCACTAACACTTACTTTTTGTTTTTTCGTAGTTGCTCAAATTTCTTTACTGTATTTCTCATCTTTTACAGCTTTGATACAAACAATTGTTAGCTAACCCAAAAACAAATTCGATTTATTGTTCTAATCAGATTTAGGCCAACACAAATTGGTGCTGTCTGTGGGGATCTAGCAATAGTATTTGTTAGTCACGATTATTAGCTTACATACCATTTCTATTAATTTCATTCAATGGCAGATAATACTAACAACTCCGACAACACAACGGTCCAAACTCCCGACCCAACTAGTGGCGTTACTTCGCCAGGTAGTGGAACACCAATTACACCAACTGGCTCTCTGCCAACTGGCTTGACTCCGCCAACTGGCTTAACTCCACCGACCGGTTTAGCTTCTCCAATTGGGATTATTCCACCACCGATCGATCCCTCTTCATCAAGTTCAAGTGACCCTTTTCAAGTATACATGATGGCCACTCTGCAACCGCTTCAAGAACAATTTGCTACTTTCTCTGAAAATGGGAGAAGCTCAATAAATCCCACGAGTCTCCGCCTGATACACTTAATGGAAGCATCCCGAACGTGTTCCTACGGGCGCAACAACAAGAGGACTTCTAAATGGAACCGCATCTAGAGGCTCGGGGTCCACCCCATTAGGCATTCAACCCTTCGGGGTAGCTTCAACGGTGGCTGAAACTAGCGTCCCGTCAGACTTTAAAAAGTGAAAAAAAGAGTTTGAGGCCAGCATGGAAAAGCGGCTTGAAAACGTCCCTGGGGTCAGAAAGCCTCAGTGAGTGATAGTTATTGAAAAATGCAGACAACAACCTTTCAAGCCGAGGCTGCTCCTTCTCACATTCCCAAACATTTTAAGTTGCATATCTTGAAAAAATATGATAGGACAACCGACCCCGTTGATCACATAACAGAATATATGACTATGGTCAAAAGCAACAACTTGACCCCAGTGGAAAGAGAGTTCATGTTTCTTAAAAAGCTTACCGATACCCTTGAGAAAGGAGCGCTGCATTGGTACATGCACCTCCCATCCGAGTCAATATCGAACTTCGAAGAATTGGCTGATATGTTTATCAAAGCCTATACTGGAGTCCAGAAAATCCTTAAGCGAATGAAGGATATCTTTAAGGTTAAACAAAGATACCTCGAACCAATCAAGGATTTCCTCGAGCGCTTTCAAGTTGAAAGGATGGACCTGCCAAAAATGGATGATAATTTGGCGGTCATGGCTTTTGAAAGAAACATATATGTGAGTAATTCTGAGGTTGCTGCTGAATTGAATAAAGAGCTCCAGTAGTATCAGGCCCAGACTTGGTATGATTTACATGAAAGGGCTTCTGATAAATTTAGGCTCGAGGAGGCCGAAAAGAGGATGACAGGCCGGTACAATTCATGTCGATGTCATGCAGAGTCCTCTCGAAGAGCGGATGTGCCGCGAGGGAACTCTAAAGTGCGATACGAGCCTTATAATTCATAGAGGCAGCATGCAAGCCAACGCCTCGGAGGACAACAACATGTGAGTCCAACGCTAGGGGGGAAAGTCAGCACGAATGCCAATCAAAAGAACTCCTCGGGACCGTCATTGGTGTCCAAAGATAAAAACCCGCTCTGAATCCCTGATTACAATTTTAACATTTCCACCTCCGAGTTGGTAAACGTTATAAAAGGGATGACGGATCAAGGTGCAGGGTTGTCGAGGGACATGAGGAACACACCTGGGGAAAAGAGATCAGACTCAACATTGTGAGTTTCATATGGATTATGGGCATGCCATCGAGGACTGCAAAACATTGTGCCTCGAGGTGGCCCATCTTCTCAAAAAAGGTTTGTTAGCTGAGTATCTCACCGATAAGGGGAAGCATAATTTTGCTAAGAATAGGGGAGTGGGATAGCCACCGAGGGCGCAGTTTCCTAAAAGAGTGGTGAATGTTATAACTAGGGGATCAGAGGTGAATGGTGCCAACTTCGCTGCCGCAAATAAATTCGCAAAACTTTCAATCACTATGGAGAAAAGGACCCGAGATTGTGGGTCAAAGAATGAAATTATTTTTATGCAGAAGATTGTGATGGGATGATGTTTCCTCATCATGATGCTCTAGTGATCATATTGAGGATTAATGATTGTGATATCAAGCGAGTCATGGTCGATCCTGGCAGCCCGGTAAATATCATCAATTATAGGGTTGTTAAGAGGATGTGGTTGAAGAACCTCGTCATCCCGAAGGGACCCCTATTAACAGGGTTCAACAACTCCATCGAGAAGACGCTAGGAGAAATTACCCTTGCTATAACAACAGAAGGAGTTGATAAGAAGACCGTTTTTCAAGTGATGGCTGAGGATATGGCTTATAATGTTATACTCGGAAGGCCTTGGATTCATGAGATGGAAGTTGTTCCATCTACCCTACACCAAGTAATTAAATTCCCAACCCCATGGGAAATTCGTGCTATCCGAGTTGAGCAACGAATAGCTCGCGAATGCTATTCGGTTGCTGTAATCACCTAATTTTGACTAAATTTGTCCTTAATTAGGACGTTAAAATTTGAGAATTAACAAAAATTACTTGTTATATGTTTAATTGTGATTCTATGTTTAAATTGTGATTATATTGTAAATTTATGCGGTTTTAGATTATGATTAATTGTGTGTGTTTTGGTATGTAGTAACCATTTTAATGGTTATTCGTAAAAAATAACAGCCTAATACATTGGCCCGTCAACTCATTTGTTTACCCGGCCCATACTCACTAACTATATAAGCCAAACATTATATTTTTTGCTCATTTTACACAAAAAATTAGAAACATAGGCAAACCCTTGCCAAAATTTTCTTAGCTGCCAGAAATCGCCAGCCACCGTTGCTCCACCGTGCCGCCGCCGCCGGCCACCACCTCCGGTGGTCGGAAAATTTAGAAAAATATAACATCCGACTCCTTTCGGCCTCCTCATTCCATTTCTCAACTTGGATTTTACAAAATCCCAACAGTTTAGCATAGATCGAGAGTCAAAGTTCGGTCAAACCCGAAGTCCGGCCACCTCCATTTTTTTTCAGTAAGTTTTTTGCTCTTTCCCTTCTCCTCACCCTCCTCTCTCACCCTCATATCCCCATTTTTCCAAAACCCGTCTCCTTGCACCCCGTTCTTTCTCCTTCCATTTCTGTTCTTTTTTTTTTCTCCTGTTTCTTATTTCTTTTCTTTTCTTTTTCTATGATTGAATGGTAAATGATGTTGGTTTGGAGTTGAGGCTGTGGTGAGGACGATGTAGAGGCTGTTTTGGCCGTGTATTGGTGTCGGGGATGGGGGCTGTGATGAGAACGGAGTGGGGCTGTTGCGAGTTGATTTTGGTGGCTGCGATGATTGAATAGTGGGCGGTAGTTGGATGATTGTTTTGTTTTTCGTATGTTAGTTGTTAGTTTTTTTTATTGTTGCTTGATCATTGAAACTGGATAAGGTAGTGGTGAAGCGACGCGAGGGAAGTGATGATGTAATGCAGCTTTGATGAATCGAGGGGCTGTTTAGGAGTGAATTTAGGGCAGTGGGGGTGTGTATGTTTGGTTCGGGCTGCTAGGATGTGTATGTTTCGGGATGATGATGACGGGCTGTTTGTGACTGTTTTGTTTTGGTTAGGCAGTAGTTATAGGGGTTGTTTCTGTGATGTTCGTCGATGAGGCAGTGTTGACGCTGATTCAGTTTTAAACGGGCAGCTATGATGACGAGACAGTGGCGACAGGGCTGCGGATTTGGCTTGCGAAGGTGAAACATTGACGACGCAGTGGTGATCTGTGACGCCTTGGCTTTCAACTGGTTAGAGAAAGGCCCTTGTTCTTCTTCTCCATTTGCGTTATTTATCCAATCTATGTTCATATAGTCTAGTAGTTGTTTAGATGACAAATGCTTAGTCATAACTTAGTTGACGAATCAATGATATTGGTTTAGTTGTCTCAAATGCTCGTATGATGTGTTTTGTCCATTGTTAATAAACTCTGTTGGTATGTTAAGCTTGTTACTAGTTGAATGAGTTGAAGATAATGTTGTCCCTTGGTTTAGTTTGAAACACTATCAAAGTGATGCATATGTTACTAATTAGTTCAAGTGTTTAATGTTTGCTTAGTTTTGTTGTGTCATTTTATAATCAACTTAGGTTTTGATTAGAGTTGTGGTTTAGTTGGCTAGTTTGGTTTGAATTGGAATGATAGTTGGACTTTATGAAGTCCAAATGAACTTGTCTAACTTAGTTAGAATTTGGTTACCCTTTGGTATAGTTTAGTTAGTTTGGGCTGATTTAGTTGTCTAGTTTGGTCCTAGTTTCCTTTAGTTAGTGTGATGAGTGTTTAGTGTCCTTTTCATGGACACTTCCTTACACTATTTCAGCCCCTTTTTGGACAGTTTTAGCTGCTGAAACAGTGGCTATAACTGTTGTACCTTTGTTGAAAATTGGGACTAGTACACTCAAGTATAGGGGTGTGGGCTTGTACTTTTGTACAAGTCCACACCCCACCTATAGCCCCACCTTTTGGCTTCAATTTTCAGCATTAAATAGAGGTCTTTACTCCTCATTAAAGACGCACAACAACCTAGCTGAAAATAAGGAATTGAGAGCAAAACACTTAAAAAATATAGTAAGTTTGAGTGTTTGATTTAGAACCAAAAGCCTTTACACCTAAGGCCTTTTGGAGCATAAATATTAAAGTTTCAAGGGTTAACTAGAGGTATTCGGGGCTGTCCAGTTGCTGACTTTTGGTGGTTCATTACGGTGTACGTGTCTTATATTTAGCTTGTAGATCGACTCATTCATAGGTAAACACTACAACCTTTGTGTGTAATTAAGTTTTTTTGTTATGAAAAGTGGTATGCATCAGTTTGTTTTGAGAGGTAAACAGAATCTGCTCTATGTTTTAACTAGCTGCTACTATTAAAAGCGTTTGGTTCCATTTTATGTATGTATGTCTAGTTCTATATGTGATCTTGTTGCTTTCTTTTATAAGTTTAAGTTTTCTTTTCTGTCAAAAGAATTAACTAAGTAGAATTGGATAGATTTGAAATAGTAACATAAAGGTAGGACTCGAATGCAAAGTGAATATGAAATTGCACAATCTGTACAACTAGGCAAACTTAGGATTTAATGTGAAAACTTGCAAACAATGTTGGCTTTTTCATAAAAATCTGGAAAAAAAAAAATGCAGAAACGAACTGCATATGGTGCGCAAAGCTGAGCATGATAAATTGCAGAAATAGCCTCGTTTTTCTCTTCTTTTTTTTTTTTTTACAAAATAGTCACTACAGATTATGATTATTTCTTTTGCAAATGACCTTTAATACCACTTATTAATGCAAATGGCCAACCCAATGGGTTAAATGTGAGATAAAAATGCAAAATAGGGCTGCTGTGCGAATACAGTCAATGGGCAAGAAATAGGCCAGATTGCAAGGGCAGTCCAATTTAAAGTTTTGGCCCTTAGATTAAATTTGAAGAAATTTAAAAGAAAGTTAGCCATCCCATGAAAGAAAAACTGAAAAGATGACTATTTGTTCCATTTTGTAAATAGTAGGCTTGTCATTAACGTTACTTTTTTTTAGAAGTTTAGAATAGATATTAATTTTTGTTTATATCAATCTTCTTTAAATAACCCCAAATCAAGAGTAACGTGATAAGGCAAAATATACAACAAATATTTTAAACGTCCAATAGCTTAGCCACTACCGTTTAAACTTTTAAACTGAAACTCATTTAATAACAAAATATAATCGATTAGGCAAATAGATAAGTATGATTTGTGATCTACCTATTAGGCTAAAAGAAAAACTAAATTGAGTTAAGCTGATTCTAAATTAATTATTTTTCGAAGTTAATTCTTTTAAAGATAGACAAATCCCTTGATATGTTGGAAACACTGTAATACATTTTATTTATCTATTTATTTATTTACTTCGAATCAAAGCGTAAATTCATCCGGTCCTCTGTGAGGTTGGATAAGAATAACGCTTTTAAATTTTTCCGAATTAAAGTGTAAATTCATCCGATCCTCTGTGAGGTTGGATAAGAATAATATTTTTTTTAAAAAATTTTTCTGAATCAAAGTTTAAATTCAAATCAACGGCAAGATGACAACCATTATTTAATAAAGTTAAGAATGCGACAATAAAGCAACTGTGCCTGGCACAGGACTCGAGGGTGCCTAATACCTTCCCGAGAGTCAACTGAGAACCTTACCCGAATCTCTAACGCAGACCATTAGACGAATCAGAGGTGTTCCAAGGTACCTTTTGGTGACTTGGCACATCTTAAACTATGTCAAGTGGCGACTCCGAGTTCTCTAAATAATTTTGTACCTTTTTGAACACCAGTCACAAGCCTTTAAATAATAAACTCCTCAGCGCAGAATTAATTATTTTTTTTAGGGCGTGACAGTTGCGATGAAGAGTGGAGTCGCTCCAATTGAGCCGTCCAAATAGCAATTACTTAGCCAAGGGCCCGATGAAGAGGAAAGCTCGATTCTTAAAATAGGCTCTCAAGGAAAAGTGGAGAGGGTCCCGACATTCATACATAAATCTCGGGAACTATTATTTCTGACATTGAGGTACGTTACCCTTTGTCAAGCACAATTTTTCACCTACGATATCGAGCTGTCAATGCTCCAAATGCTTGGGTCGAATGATACTTACCCTCATTTTTCTTTGCTTGTCCTTTTCAGGAAGCGGGGGGAACAACACACAGTGCTCGGGTTTTTATTCTTCACACCCAACCACTGAGGGGATGCGGGGAGAGTTAGCTCAGTCAGCCTTTGGCTCACTCCATAACCGGGGACTTCGAACGAACCCCTAAGACTAACTATGCGTACACCTGGGACTGTTCCCGTAAGAGTTAGCCTAGTTATTTATCATAGTCGCCCGATGTGGCTTTCGTAATAAGAATTTTCCTAAGTCTCATCATGACTAGGATTATGTAAGTCGGCTCCAATTTCATCAATGGAATAAAACTTGATTCAATTTTTTTTATCCGATGTATGAAGCCAGTTTTTTACTTTAAGTCTTGGCTCGATGAACGAGACGTCATCTTAAGCAAGCTTTATTCTAAGAAAAACTTATCTAAGTCTTGCAAGCAAAATACTCGAATGACATGTCAAGCGCTTTCAATACTAAGTAAAGACTAACATTTGAAGCATTTAAGGTTCATTAAAGGCTCGAAGGCCAGCATAAGGATATTTACAAAACAACGGCTCGAAGGCCCAAACGAAAAAAATGAGAACAATGACGAAGTTCACTCGTCAGCTTCGTATTCACTAGAAGTCGAAGCTTTGGAGCCTTCGCTCTCTTCATCCTCATCGCTGGAGCTTTTACTACTCGAATGAAGCTTTTGCAAAATAGCCTGAGCCTTGGCAACACCATCTTTTTCCTTGGCTATTTCTTCATCCAAGTTCACCTCCAGCTTTGCATTGCTCGATAGTCTTTAGTGTGGTCTGAATGATAGCCCAGTTTCTGTCAACACGGGCTCTAGTATCCCTAGATTTCAGCTTAGCTCTGAACTTAGACTTAAGCTCAGATGAAAAAATGGCTCCTTCGCCCCGAAGTGTCTCAAATTTTGCCTCGAGGGCTTGGGTCTGGGTTTCGAGCTCGGACACCTTTAATGAGAACTCCTTCGACTGGTTTTGAAGATGTCAATTAGATCAATAATCGTCACATTCGCCGCATCAATTTGTCTCTGACTTTCAGCCTGGAGGTTTTCTTGTTGAGTCATTTTTTCAGCTTCAAGTTTGGCAATGATCTCACGGGACTTGGTTAGCCCGAGGTCTGACTCCTCAACTGCTTTGCAGGCTCGATCCAGATCAATATCAGAATCAAGCAAATTTTTCTCGAGCTCAGAGATTTTGGCTTGAAGACCAGCCTTTACGCGATCCCATCGCTCCCCAACTTTCCTAAGATCTGCCGCTCGGTGAGCTTCAATCTCAGCCGCCTTCATAGTATAAACATAACTCTCCAAATAGGGTGAAAGTGTAACTGAGGTTGAAAGGATTTAAAGCATAAGAAGATTACATAAACTGTATGCTGAGCTGGATAGGCCATCAAGTCATCGATGGGCAAATCCTTGAGACGCTCTCGCTCTGATGGCCCAAGTAAGCCCCTGAGACTGGTGGGAACGGCCACTGTGTCATCTAGCATACAAAGATCAGGAGGGATGCCACTCGTCTTAGAAGCCGAGGGCCGATTAGGTCGGGAGGTAGCCCGAGCGGAGTCATCAGTTACCCACTCTTCATCTTGGGCAGGTTCAGTAGTTGTCCTCTCATTGGTGGAAAGGCTTTTAGCGACCTTGGCTTTTCCCTTAGCCTTTTTAGCAGCTTGGTTTGGTTCTTCGAGGTTAGTTACCTCGACTTCATCACGAGCATTATCATCCACGGGCTCGTCGATGAGGAGACCTAGGTGATTCAACTCGAGGACGTTTGGCTTTGGAAGGGTTAGTTGGTGTTTCCTTCCTTTTCTTTGAATCTGAGCAAAGAAAAGGGCCATTTAAGGAAAAAAGAAAGAAGAGATGAAAAAAGCAATTAAGCTAAGTATTCTAACCTTTTTAAGTCTCGCGACTAGGCGACTTCTTCGAAGCTTTGGCTTTGGTGAGGAGCTCAACTGAGTCCTCCAAGTCTTTCAAAGTGTCCCCAGCCTCGAGGACCTCAACCTCCTTTCTTTCTTCCTTCTTCTTTTTCCCTTTCTTTTCTCCTTCCTCCGGCTCGGTAGCTGCCCTATTGGGGAAGCCTGCAAAGAAAAGAGGTTGGGTAAGGGCAAGTATTGATCTAAGGAGGCAAAGCATAATTGAAACGACCTCGGTTAGTCGTTTCGGAAGTTAGGACTCTGATTGGCGTGCCGCTAATTTTAAAATATTCGTAATGTCCATTAGGACCTGTCTGTAAAATTTGAGCTAAATCAGACCTCGTTTGGTAGGCATCGGAAGAAGGTTTCAGTTTTTATTGGCGATAAATATTAAAACGAGATTTTCGAGCTCGGTTTTGCCGAATGAGCTCCGATTCGAAATTCGAAAGCGTCGTTGGGTTCGTATGATTATTTATTACTTTTGTGAACTTTTGAAAGTGAATTTCGATGTTGTTCGGCTAGTTTCCACTAAAATGCCGAAAGTTAAATAATTTGACTTCTTTTCATTTAAATTCGCATCTTGAGTTTCGGGAGTCCAATGTGAGATCCGCCTTCGCGATTATGTTACATATATTTTATATAACTTGTATGCAAAATTTAAAATTATTTCGAATATCGTAGGGTACTATTTTAATTTTTATCGCGAAAAGAAAAGTAAAAAGAATAAAAGAAAAAGAAAATGAAAAGAAAGAAGAAGAATACAAAAGTGGGCGGTGGCCCTCATTTTTGATGAGGAACGAACAGTGATGGGGAAACAGAGCAAAGCAGGGTAAATGAAACGCAGTCAGGAAAAATGCCAGAAAATAGGAAAAGAGGCCGGAGAAAAGTAGAATTTTCACCCTGAAACATTCAGGTAATGATCCTAATATAGTATTTGAGTTTATTACGTGTGTTTAAATATATTTTTGCGGTAAAAATAGGAATATTAGACATCGCCCTAATGACGTAAATTGATAGTTTAAAGGGTCAAATGGACACCGATAATGAAATTGATTATGTATTCGTGCTCAGTGAGTTATGGGCAACTTATAAATATAATTTATTTGGGATTTGGTTATGTGGCCTTAAACCCTGTATATAGGCCTAGCCTGCGTATTGCGTATGCGAATAGGGTATCAGGTTCCTACCTGGATTGCCCTAAGATGTGAGGAATGAAGCCTTTAGCCTAATGTGATATGTTTTTCTGCTTATTGATCACAGTGGGATCGTTTGGCAATGAATTCAAAAAATAACGCGGTTGTTGGTCGCAATGCTAACTTTTGAGAGAGGTAAGTGTTTATATCCATTTCTTTGGAGGCACCTGGCCTCGTGGATTTTCTACCACGTATTCCTTACGTGTGTAGCTGCCGATAGGCGTACTCATTACGCCTTAGCTTTGGATTTATATTGTATATTATATGTTATGTCCTATTGTTGGTATTGCATTGAGGATTTGAGCATTGTACCCTGGCTGCGAGTTGGCATCTACTTCCCGGTTGTCGATAAGAGTCCCGCGCCGGTGAAGGGTTATTGCATCACATTGCATTCATATGCATTACATTGCATAACATATTGAGGGCAGGAGTATTCCGCCCCAGGAGCAGGAGTATTCCGCTCCATTGTATCATATTGAGGGCAGGAGTATTCCGCCCCAGGAGCAGGAGTATTCCGCTCTTATGTCAGATATCGAGTGCAAGAGTATTCCGCCTCAGCTTTACATTATATCGGGTGCAGGAGTATTCCGCCCCAGGAGAGTGCAAGAGTATTCCGCCTCTGGTTTATATTATATCGGGTGCAGGAGTATTCCGCCCCAGGAGCAGGAGTATTCCGCTCCAGTTGGTTATCAGATTGGATTCCCCTCGAATGCAGGAGTATTCCGCTTCGGGATGGGATTACGGGCACATGTGACCCTTCGCATCATATTTCATCTCATTTCATCTCACTTCATTTTATTTCATTTTATTTCATACCATTGTGTAAACTTGTGGTACATAACTATTGTCCTGCTTATATGTGCATTTCTTATTTGTTGTTATGTTTCTGGCACGCATCCTTGGTTGAGTTTATAAGTTTCTTACGTGTTTTCGGTTGTTATCTGGCTCTACCTTTTTATAATTTAAATAAAAAAAATTTGGTTTATCTGTTTCTTCTCCCTGGCTAGCTATCCTATTCTTTGAGGTGGCTAGTCTGCCCCACTTATTAAGTCCTTTTGACTCACCCTTGTTTGTTGTTTGTTTCTTTTTCTATCTATTTCGTTTCGGCAGGTTCGCTCCAGGATTGAGTTCGCCACGTTGTGAAGGAGCGAAGACGACTTCAGCTGTCAGGGTGAGCTAGCTTTTATTCCGGATGGCCACCAGTTTATTGGTTATTATTTCAGTTGCATTTTGCTCCCTTCAGGAGGTATTTGTCTTCTTTTGTACTCTTAGATGTCTGGTCTGGATAACCCTAAACCTAGTATGTTGGGTAGTCAGCTGTAATTTCTTTTGTACAGCTTAGAGGTATCAGTATGTCAGTGTTTTTTTTAAGCCTTGTTCTTATTAATGAATTGAATTATATTTATTTGCCTAATTTAATTGGTAAGGGTTCGCCCGACGGGTCTAGGGAAGGATGTCGGGTGCCCGCACGGCCTAACCGGATTTCGGGTCGTATCAATAATTCACACTTACCATGCCATTTTCACGACCATTGATTCTCATCCAGCCCCGCCTAAATCATCCACGATATCTCTGGCCTCGGCTTGGCATCAATAATCGCCTGAACCCAAGCAGTCAAACCCTTCAGAGGGTTTATTGGAAATTTTTTCGCTGAAAACACGAAAAATTGATTAAAGTTTGAGGAATTATAGAAATGAAAAAGGAGAAGGTTTCGGCCATTTACGAGTTCTTTCCACACTTCGGGGAACTCAGCCTCAGTGGACATAAGAGTAGTTGGGATGAGAACGGACCAATCACACCAGCCGCAGTCCTCGGTGTCATCACCCTTCGTGATTGAAGAAAATTTGCCTCGTTTGTTCAACTGAACAACTCCATCCTTGTGCATGGTGGGATAGAAAAGGGAAATCAAATGATCAAAACTAAAAAGGAATTTAGCTCGTTGACTTAAGAAGTCAAGGCATTGAATAACCCTCCAAAAATCGGGAACCAGCAGAGCCAAGCACAACTTGTAGGTTCGGCAGAAGGTGTCAGCTATATGATGAATGGGAAGGGTAAAACCTATCGTAAAGGGATAAGTATAAACAAAGGAGACCCCGACAACTCTATCACAAGTGTGACTCTCTGGGGCAGGAACCACGATCTGGACCTCGGGGCCCCAGTTAGAATCCTCCCGAACCAGATCGATGTGAGCCTATGTGATTAGGCTCGGTGAGAGTTGAACGGGCATATTTCTATTCTTATCGAGGTCAAAAGTTGTTTGCTTTTGTAGTCTAAAATATTTACCGGGGTCATATTTGAGGGGATCACTTGATGAGGTTTGAGTTCTCTGGTGTAAGACTCCTTCTTGGGTTTTGAAGCTTCTGTGGTTTCTGCTTCATTATTGACATCATTATCAGCTTCTTCAGTCGCAGCTTCGTCGTCCTCAACTGATAACTCCTCCTGATTGGTGTTATCACGACGGTCACCCGGATGAGAAGTGGCCTCGTTATCGCCTTCCTCCGCCGGAATAACTTTCAGCGGCACGTGCACGTTTACCAATTCATCACCCATTACCATGGTGCTGTCGTCAATGGTTCTTTCCTGAAATGATCCATGAGAATTTTGGATAGAGTGAGTAGAAGACACGGTGGAAAGGTTTTGTAAAGAGAAATTAAGAGTTGCAGATTTTTTTTTTATTGTTGATCAAAGGATTTAGAAATAGTAAAAATGGCGGACTAGTTGGTTAATTTATAGGAGAAGGATTGCCCAAGTGCCTTAAAAGTTATCATCATTACTTTTACATTGGGAAGGTAAAACGAAGGGTCTCGACCGTTTAGAAAACTCCGCATGAGTGAATGTGATGTTGAAGAGACGATTACTTTTTCAAATTCCTTGGTGGATAATTTGCCACATCGCTTTCCCGCCGAATTCATTCCACCCCTCTAGAAATCCTGGCAATAACTCGAGAAGTGGGAGAACTATCTGTATTGGGTGAAAATTTACCGAATGACGATGCTAGGGCTCGAGGTGTGGTTTGGTGGAGTTTTCTGAAAACAACCCCTCAGAGAAGTTCACTTGGTTCTCGAGGCTAGACGTCTCGGGAAAGAATAAATGTTGGCTAAGAGTTATTGCTCGGGGCAACTGAAGGGTAACCGCCACAGGGCATCCAGTTTACCCCTCGGTAAAGGTACACTCTTCGGTGGAAAGACTTTTATCTTCTGTAACTGTCGACCGTTACCTGAACATTTAAGAGGAAGATTAAGGGCTGACCATGATTGAACGTGGAGTAATAGCCATTAAACTTATTTATTGCCCTATGTACTCTTGTAAACTATAAATAGTCGCTAGGAAATTATGTAAAGGCATTCAGAAATATATCACAAACACTTACTTTTTGTCTTTTTACTGTTGCTCAATTTTCTTTATTGTATTTCTCATTCTATTACGGCTTTGATACAAACAATTGTTAGTTAACCCAAAACAAATTCTATTTATTGTTCTAATCAGATTTAGGCCAACACACCTATATTAAACAAAAAATTCATATTATGGTTAAAGACTCTAAATAAGAATATCTAATTAGGAGAAGAATGGAAACAAATTTTCCTAGAACTAAATAGGTTACCCAGTTTTTCTAGCACAGCAGAGCATTAAGGGGTCGTTCGGTTCCAGGTATTAATATTTAATACATGCACAAAACTCAGCGTTAATTTAGCGCAGCGTTCGATTGGTTTTTGTGAAATTTTAATACCCGCATAAAATTAGTACAACATTTGGTTGCGTTTTTGTATATTCCGCATTATTAATACCCGCATTATTAATGCGTGAATCTATGTATTATTTTATGCGGGGTAGAAGGTGGTATTAATAATGCAGGTATTAAAATTTAAAATGACAAAATTAACCCTCATAATAATAAGGATATTTTAAAATTTTATTTAAGGAGTAAATAAATATTTTAAATAATACTCCCTCCGTCCCAATTTATGTGGCACCATTTCCTTTTTTGTTTGTCCCAAAATAAGTGGCACCTTTCTTTATTTGGCAACTATTTAATGCATCATCTCTATTTTACCCTTGTTGGACCCTACATACTTTTAAACCTACCAACAACTTTTTTATTACCCAAATATTCTCTCTCTTACTTTTTCAAGGGCAAAATTGATACTTTACAAGGTCAACCTCTATTTTCTTAAACTCCGTGTCCGGTCAAATGGTGCCACATAAATTGGGACGGAGGGAGTAATATTTTGTTAATTTGTAATATATCAGTGATTCAACAAATAATCCCTACGCCATAATATATGCGTGGCTAATACCCACATTATTAAACCCCACATAACTAATACCCGTATTATCAATATACACATTATTAATACCCACACTATTAATACCCGCATTAATAGTTAATACCCGCGTAAAACAAAAGCCAAACCGAACGAGCGTGTGGAAAGGATAGAGCAAAAGTTGCTTATTCAGGAAAAAAAAAGTTGCTTATTCAGGATATCTCGTTATAAAGTCATGATGATTGTAATCTAGTTGGCATTTAATTGCTTCAGAAGTTGCCCTTTTCAATTTTGCTACTTCTCCATTTTATTATTTTATATACTACACTTTTGCTTTTAAGTCGCTGAAAATATGGAGAGCACAATTTAAAAAAACCTTTAAATCTAACATTGCTAAGTATTACAATTCTGATGACATTTTCTTTTTATAATCGTGGCATGATATTGTGACATGATACTATATATGTTTAAAATCGCAAAATTCTAAATGTACTTGTCATTTAGTATACTTTCAATTATAATGTGTTAAAAGATTACAACTTCTTTCAAAAAGATTCATGCGTAATCAAATAATTATAAAAAAATGATTTTTTATTATTTCAATCCTTAGTTAACCAGAAATTCCTTTAGGATTAATTCCTTCTATTGAAAAATGTATCCAATGCTAATTGATACTGTAAACGAACCAATCCTAACAAACAAGATGTAACAATTCATATTGACAACTAGGAGTACAATATTTAGGTGGGCATTAAACTTTTTAGTATATACAGTGGATTGGATGGATATTTTTAAACAGGAAAAGAATTAATCAATCCAATTACACTTATAGTAAAAACTTTACGCCTTCGTCGTGTTGCACATTTCATTCTTCTATAAACTTCCCTACAATTCCTCCCCCCCCCCCCCCCCCCCCCCCCCCCCGATTTATCATACAACTCTCTTTTTTTCATAACCAGTTACAAAATTTGTCACGGCCTTCCTCTCAATTGTGCTTAATTCTAGCACTCCTAGTATTATCAAATGGACAGCCTTAATAAAGAGCCATTGTTGTTGAAGAATGAAGTTGATGAAGATGAGGATAAAGATTTGAAAACAAGAGTGTGGATCGAAACAAAGAAACTATGGCACATAGTTGGTCCATCCATTTTAAGCCGTATAGCTTCTTATACCATGAACATTGTCACCCAAGGTTTTGCTGGTCATCTTGGTGAAGTTGAACTTGCTGCTATCTCTATTTCTAACACCGTCATTGTTGGCCTCAACTTTGGTCTCCTTGTACGTATCCTCCCTTATCTTCTTTCAAGTTTCACACTATTTCCCTTATTTGCATAAAATCATGGGCAGAGCTACCTATATATAAATAATGAAACGGGTTCAATTGAATCTTCTCATCTAATAGGAAAAACTCTAAATATTTGTCTATGTATAAGGATTGCATCTCCTGTACGTCATTCTTACCTTTTTTTCTTTCATTTCCTTATTAAATTTCTGACGCCATTTGTTATAAATTTGTTGTAGGTTGCATTTGCGAATCTTGTAGTATTTGGCATTCTTGCATCATTTAATTCTCATATTAGAATTTCTGACTCAACCACTAATAAAAATCGAACTCCTCTTGTTATTTTTGACATGGAAATGTAGCTAGGAATGGCAAGTGCACTGGAAACGTTATGTGGACAAGCTTTTGGAGCAAAAAAGCACCATATGTTAGGAGTTTACATGCAAAGATCATGGATCGTTTTATTCCTATGTTGTTTCCTATTACTGCCACTCTACATATTCGCCACACCAATTTTAAAAGCATTAGGACAACCAGACGATGTAGCAGAGTTATCAGGGGAAGTGTGTTTGTGGTTCATTCCACTACACTTCAGCTTTGCATTTCAGTTTCCAACACAAAGGTTCTTGCAAAGCCAGCTGAAGACGGGGGTTCTTGCTTGGGTTTCATTGGTGGTGCTTGCGATTCACACGGTGGTTAGTTGGTTGTTTGTGTATAAATTGGAACTTGGAATAGTGGGATCAGCTGTGGCACTGGATATATCGTGGTGGTTGTTGTTTATTGGGTTGTTTGGGTACACCGCATGGGGTGGATGTCCAGAAACGTGGAGTGGGTTCTCGACACAAGCCTTTTCTGGTCTTTGGGAATTCTTTCGACTCTCTGTTTCTTCTGGTGTCATGCTTTGGTAACATTTTATTCTTGTTTTAATTTATCTGACATAATTTAAGGGGAAAAAAAACCGTCTTAAACAAGTCACATATCATATAGATAGTTATACTATTGATATACTTAATCTTAAAACGTGATATCACACTTATGTTATCGTAAACTTTTTATTACATAAACTTAAAATGAGAAAATTAAACTTAAGCTATTTCAAATATAAATATGTCATTCTTTTAGAATAAACACAAAAAAGAAATGATAGTTACATAAACTGACATAAACCGGAGGGGATGGAGTACTAGACTAGCACCCCCTTGTGAATCAGTAAGTTCATTCTACTCTTTTTTTTTTTTTTTTTTGTCAAAATTCAAATTAAGAGTTATTTGATTAATATTAAACTAGATCGTTATGCTAATTCAATAGTACTATAAAGTTTGATTTAATTTACTTTTTGAATATATAATTTTAAAAAGTCATACTTTTAAGTGAACATAAATTAGCTTACTCAATTTAGTTTCGAGCAATTGATTGCCTCAATATTTAGGGATCAGGAATATCATGTGAGAAAAAAGTGTTTTTTTTTTTTTAAATATAGCCTTGGCTTTTAGTTCAATGATCAACTTTTGTAGAGACAATCTAGTTAATCTTATTACTTTTTCAAATTGTGTAGCTTGGAGAACTGGTACTATAGGATATTGATGTTGATGACAGGGTATTTGGAGAACGCGACGCTGGCTCTTGATGCGTTGTCCATCTGGTAAGCCATTCGTCGACTCTAAAGAACTAGTGGTTTCTTTTTCACACGTAATTTATTCAACTTGACGAAAGTAGCTATACATTACAATCCAATTCGAGTTACGCTAATGTAATTCTTTTCTTTAAATTGCCTTCATCTGTTCTTATCTTATCTTTTCTTTGTTTATTATTTCTCATTGTACCTATTTTAATTGGCTCTATTCCAGCATGAATATTAACGGTTGGGAGATGATGATACCACTTGCTTTCTTCGCTGCCACAGGGTAATTATATTGTTTCTTTACTTTCATATACACTGTCTAGTTCCCATTTTAAGTGTTCGATCTCTTTAAGCAGATTAGTAGAAATAGTAGGTAAGAGATTCTCGAGTTTAAGTAGAAATGATAAGTCAAAAATAAGAGATGAATTCATTTATAATAATTTTGAATATCTTTATTTAAAAAAAGGTGTTGAAGTAAAGTATGTACAGCGTAAGTTCTATTTTAAAAGAATTTACAACATTAAACACAATTACATATACTTCAGTCCCAAATAAGTTGGATTGTCTATCACTAATTATGTTACTCTGCTTGTGTAAGCTTTGCTCACGTTGTCGATCCCAGACCTAACCAATTTCATTTTAGAAGATTTTAAAATACACCTAATAAAAGTAGGAGGGTTCATCTTTCTATATAGTGTCACGTATTTTTTCTTTAGATGAACAAATAATGAAGTTTACCAACCAACGTCTTTTCGATAGATATAGCTAGAGACTAGGAAGTCCAAATAAATGGGACGGTGTGTTGGATTATAAAAGGTTAAAAGGAATTTGGGAATCTTTTTGCACATAGAAAGTTCTTTAATTTTCTTTTGAAGATTAGAAACATAACTTAAAGCTTGACATGACGTGATGTCCTTGCTAAGCATGTGATGCATGATAATTGACAGAAAAACGTATATCTATAAACAAACTACTTAAATTGAGACAATGATGTTATCGTCTTTTTTGCACCATTTGGTTTGTATGATAGGCAAATGGATAGTGACGATTAGATGAACTATTGTCAGTCATTTGGTTTGCTTCTGAAGCTCAATATTTACATTAGAATTTGAACTAATAAGTTTAGTGATTAGTTCTTGGACCTGTTAATATCAGTCCATAGGGACGGAGGACTTGCTAATTTGTTACCCTTGTATTAGAGCTAAGAATACCAAATCCCATCGCTAAAGAAATTTAAGTTATACCATGCAGTAATAGTGTATTGTTCTAGCTTGGTCACTGAATATTACTGCTTATAAAATAGAGTTACATATAACTACCTTTCAAATCAGATTGTTTAAATATTTTACTCCGTCTGTGTATTCATGAACTCAATACGCAAACCAAATTAACATTGTGTTTTATGCAATGGTCACTAGTCATGACCCTTCGAAGGTCCAATTCTTACAAGAAATCTCTCAGTACTAAATATATAGGGGTCCTCAACCATTACTTTTGTTGTACAATAACAGGGCTGTTCAGATGCAGCTTTCTCACAAAGTCCTTATTATTAGTAATTTTTTTCAATGATTTATTTTGTTTGTCGATTGTAGTCGATGTCAAAGCTAAACAGGTCATGTAGGAATCATATTTCCATTAGATGTATTGTCCTCATAAGTCATATACTAATATCTTCATTCTTATGAACCAAAAAGGGGGAGGAAATGAATGGTTGTTTTTGGATACTATTTATAATTTGTCCATAAGGGTCAGAAAACCATTTAAGTCAATTTAGTGTGAGAGGTACAATAGAATGTAGTAGGTGTACAATTCGTAGATTTCTGTTTGTCTACTTTAAATTCCATTTGCTAAAGTCTACCTACTCGTGGCCAGCTTATTCATTCCCAGATTAAAGAAAAAAGGACATAAACGATGCAAACCGTAAAGGACAAAAACTGATGACTTTAGTCCTTTAACTAACCTCTCAAAGATTTTGACATATCAATCCTAATCTCTAAGAGAATATATTTCACATCATCAATCACACTCATCGGAGCTATGATAAGTGATTGTTTCCGTGCTTTATTACAATAATTGGCTTATTAGAAGTTACTTAAAGACCTACATATATATAAGTTGAAAGATAAAGTAGCTTTTAACATTGGTTAAGCTAGTAAGTAATATTTGCTATTGTTGAAGCTCAGCTATGGGAGCAGCCATGGAGCTGAAACTTGAGGAAGAAGAAAGAGAGTTGGCTTGTTTATTAAGCTAGGAGAAAATAATGAGCTAAGATGATTACATTTAGTAACTCCACTACTATTTATATCCTACTCTAACTAACTAAAATATCTAGTAACTAACTAACTAACTAACTTAGCTAATTACACTTTAGTCCCTATAGTTCAACACTCCCCCTCAAGCTGAGGATGGAAAACATCTTTCAATCCCAGCTTGCTCATGAGATAGTCATGTTGAGGCTTGCACAGTCCCTTTGTTAAGATATCAGCCTGTTGTTCTTTGGTCCCAATATGCTGAGTCTGCACTAAGCCATGATTGATTTTCTCCCTGATGAATAAACAGTCTATGTCAATATGTTTTGTACGTTCATGAAAGATAGGATGAGTAGCAATCTGAATAGCAGCCTTGCTGTCACAAAACAAGGTGATTGGCAGCCTCACCCTGAGTCCTAACTCCTGAAATAGTCCCTTTAACCACACTATCTCTGCCACAGTTGATCCCATGCTCCTGAATTCAGCCTCAGCTGAACTTCTGGATACAGTGTTCTGTTTCTTAGATTTCCAAGAAACAAGAGCATTTCCAAGTTTCACAATGTATCCAGTGATTGACCTCCTGGTTTCAACACAAGCACCCCAGTCTGAGTCACAGTAGGCTCTCAACTCCTGTCTACCATCTGCAGGCATGAACAGACCAATGCCAGGTGCATTCTTGATGTATTTCACTACCCTCAGTGCTGCATCAAGATGAGACTGTTTAGGATCATGCATAAACTGACTGAGTAGCTGAACTACAAAGGAGAGATCAGGTCTGGTCATAGTTAAGTAGAGCAGCCTGCCAACTAGTCTTTGATACATTCCTCTATCCTTCAGTCTGTGATCTTGTTCAGAGTATTCTGTCTTCACATACTTGTCATACTCAGTGGATGTCAGCTTATGATTAAACTCTAGTGGAGTGGAGGAAGGCTTGCTTCCTAAGAGTCCCATTTCAGATATTAAGCCAAGTGCATACTTCTTCTGGCACATAAGAATGCCACTCTTAGATCTTGAGAATTCAATTCCCAGAAAGTATTTCAGCTCTCCTAAGTCCTTCATCTTGAACTTAGTCTGAAGCTGCAATCTTACTTGTTTAATAAGTGCTGGTTACTTCCTGTGACTAGCAGGTCATCAACATAGACCAGTATTATAACCAGATCACAATGAACTCTCTGAGTGAGCAGTGAATAATCATAATGGGATTGGACAAACCCCATACTCAGTAATGCTTCAGTTAGCTTCAGGTTCCACTGCCTGGGGGCCTGTTTAAGCCCATATAGAGACTTCTGCAACTTGCATACTTTCCCACACTCCCCCTGGCTTGCAAAGCCATCAGGAATCTTCATGTACACATCCTCCAGAAGATCTCCTTGTAAGAAAGCATTGTGTACATCCATTTGAAAGATGTACCAACCAGAAGAGGCTGCTAAGGCAACCACAGCTCTTACTGTAACCATTTTGGCAACTGGAGAGAAGGTCTCAGTGTAGTCTAGACCTTCAAGTTGACTGTAGCCTTTAGCTACCAGCCTAGCTTTATATCTTTCAACCTCACCAGTGGATTTGTACTTCACCTTAAAGACCCACTTACACCCAATAGGAACTTTACCAGCAGGAAGATCAACTATAGTCCAGGTGTGATTCTCTTCAAGAGCTAGGATCTCAGCCTTCATGGCTTCCACCCACTTAGGATCCTTGCTAGCTTCAGCAAAGGATGTGGGTTCAACAATGGCTGAGTAGGCAACCAATGAAGCTTTATAGGAGGCAGATATATGGTCATAGCAGACATGATTGGAAATAGGATACTGGCAGGAGGTTTTTGTTGGTGGTACTATGTAGTCTTGCATCCAAGCTGGCTGCTTGGGCATCCTGGTAGGCCTACCAGTGGTAGGAGCTGAGGAAGTTGGAACAGAGATGGAGGGAGGAGATGCAACAGTGTTAATAGGTGGTGCAGGAGGTGATACTGTAGAGGATGGTGATGGAGTAGGTGTAATAGGAGAAGTAGGAAGAGTAGGAGCATCTGAGACAGGTGTCCTGGCTGATGTATGTGGAGGATCTAACTCTTGCAGATCCAGTATTGGAAACATAGGTGAATGAGTGATGTTCAGGTTCTTGAAAGGAAATACATCTTCCTTAAAAATGACATCCCTGTTAACAAACACTGTCTGAGTGTGGAGATCATAGAGAATGTAGCCTTTCTGACTAAGAGAATAGCCTAAGTGTACTGCTGAAATGGCTCTGGGAGAGAACTTGTCATGTTTTCTGATGACTGAGGCATAAACTAGACTCCCAAATACCCTGAGATGGTGCAAGGATGGTGGTTTGTTAAACAGTTTCTCAAAAGGAGATTTTCCATTTAATAGAACTGTAGGCAGTCTGTTGAGAGTATAAACTGCAGTGTTGACACATTCTCCCCAAAATCTCAAAGGTACAAAGGCTTGAAACCTCAGGGCCCTGGCCATATCTAAAATGTACTTGTGCCTTCTTTCTACAACTCCATTTTGCTGAGGAGTGTAGACACAGGAGGTCTGATGAAGTACCCCAAAGTCTCTGAGTAGATCTTGAACTTGAGCATTGAGAAATTCAGTACCATTGTCTGACCTGAGACACTTAACTCCACATTGGAACTGGTTCCTCACAAGCAATAGAAAGTGTCTCAGTACCACTACAGAGTCTGATTTGCTACACAACAGGAATACCCAAGTATACCTTGAAAAATCATCAACTAAAGTCAAAAAGAACCTCTTATTATCATGAGTAGATACCCTGTAGGGTCCCCAGATATCAGCATGCACAATGTCAAAAGGTGAAATAGATCTATGTTTGCTTAGAGGAAGAGGTAGTCTTGATTGTTTTGCAACTGGACAAACAGAACAATGATGATCTTGTAACTGTACATTATTCAAGGCAGATTTTACAACTTGGAGAGGTGCATGACCTAGTCTCTTATGCCATAGAGCAGATATTTCACAAGTACTAGGCATAGTAGTTGTCACACAGTTTCTAGGACTATTGGAACAGACTTTATTACAAGTGCTAGGTACAGAATTATCTATGTAGACTGCTGATCTTTTATCTTCAGCATGCAAGGCAGTGTGCTGAGCTGAAGACTTGTTCTGAACTTCCCCTTTAAGTAGATACAGGCCATGATCCTCCTTACCAATCCCCAATACCTTCCCACTTGAGAGGTCCTGAAAAACACATAAGTCAGGATAAAAGGCCACCATACACCCTAATGCTTTAGTGATTTGAGACACTGAAAGGAGATTGTACTTAAACTCTGGGATGTACAGAACATTATTCACATGCTGATCCTCAAGAATAATGGACTCTCCTGTATGTGTAATGTCAACTTTATCACCATTAGGTAGACTCACTTTACTCCTATCACTGTTTATGATAGCCTGATGCTTGGTTAGCAGGTTCAGGTTATTGACCATGTGATTTGAGGCTCCAGTGTCTATTATCCAGTTACTTTGGACTAGATTAGACATGAAAGCACTTACTGTACCTGCATTAGCTGCATTAGCTTCATGATCTACATACTTTCCTTTGTTTAGCATCTGAATAATCTGACTGTACTGATCCTGTGTGAGAGCTGGTGGTGGTGCATGAGAAGGGCCTGCCATTGAATTATAGCCATTGTAGTATGGAGTACCATTTCCTTGAGATGAGAAGTTAGGACCTCCTTTTGAATAGTGTTGTGTCATGGGATCAGTTCTGTTACAATAGGCTGGAGAAAACCCCTGTGGATGTGCATCACTGAAGTTGTTGTCATTGTAGCTAGCTGCATTGGCTTGGTTCTGTTGTCCTTGGTTTCCCCAGTTGTTCTTCTTACCCTTGAAGTCATCAGGATACCCAATTAGCTTGAAGCACCCTTCTCTAGTGTGTCCCTTCTTTGAGCAATAGTCACATTGAACAGGAGGCTTGTTAGGCCTGTTCTTGTTGTAGTTACCTCTGGTTCTGTTATAGTTAGTATTCCCATTATAGTTACCCTGTTCAGGTTGTTGCTTAGGAGAGCAGTAGGATCATGAGGGCCAGTCTCAAAAGATGAGTTTGCAGTATGCAATCTTTGACTTTCCACTGTGATAATCATAGCATAGGCTTGATTCAGGTTTGGGAGGGGTGTAGTCATCAGTACTTGGCTTCTTGTCTGAGTGTAAGATTCATTTAGTCCCATAAGGAATTGCCACAACTTCTGCATCTGAAAATGTTGTGTATACTCCTTGGATTCAGGACAACTACAGGATGGAGGAGGTATAAGAGCTTCAAGCTCATCCCACAGAACTCTAAGCCTTAAAAAGTAGTTTGATACTGATGATGTTCCTTGTGTCAAGGTTGCAATCTCCTGATGCAGGTAGAAAGCCCTTGAGGCATTAACCTTGTCAAACCTTTCCCTAAGGTCCTCCCAAACACTATATGCATCTGATGCATAGATCACAGTACTCAACAAGTCCTTAGATACTGTGTTCATAATCCATGCCAACACAATGGCATTGCACCTATCCCATAGATCATGTAAAGCAGGCTCAAAATTCTCCTTCTTACACACTCCTGATACAAATCCTAGCTTATTCTTTCCAGTTAGAACTATTTTCATGGACTTGCTCCATAGTGAGTAGTTTTCTGATCCTTGAAGTTGTACAGAAACCAACACTAATCCCTGTGTATCTGAAGGATGTATATACAGTGGATGATTGTGATGAATTTTGTCATATGGATCAGATACAGATCCTAATGCTTGTGCACCCCACACAGATCCAATGTTCACATTATTAGTCATACTTACAGCTAACAATCCACTCTATAGGGTTTCAACCTAGATTTTGAGAAAGGAATCACAGTGCACAATCTCAATTAGAATCACAGAAGCCTACTCTCCAATCGATTCTATAATCAGTGATGACAGTTAGATGCTCTTAACTGTCCTAATAGACTGAATCAAACAGTAGCAGATGAAACAGTAACAAAGTAGGAAGAACAACTACAGAAAACTACACTGCTGATTTGCAGACACAGAGTAATGGAGAAGAAATTGTGTTACCACTCGCTGAGCTGAAGATCGCGTGCCCTGGCTCTGATACCATGTTGAAGCTCAGCTATGGGAGCAGCCATGGAGCTGAAACTTGAGGAAGAAGAAAGAGAGTTGGCTTGTTTATTAAGCTAGGAGAAAATAATGAGCTAAGATGATTACATTTAGTAACTCCACTACTATTTATATCCTACTCTAACTAACTAAAATATCTAGTAACTAACTAACTAACTAACTTAGCTAATTACATTTTAGTCCCTATAGTTCAACAGCTATCATTAGTTGAATACGTCTCTGCTTGATAGAGCTATAAACTGGTATTTATTGAAAACGTTATTAAATACTTATATAACAGTAGTGTGTTCTTTCCAATAGTTTCAGTTATTAGGTAGATTGACTGAAAACTGTATTCACTTGAGTTAGTTGTACATATGAATAACCTGATATGCTTCGCAGTTTAAAAAGTTTTATATGTTATCTGGTTACCTTAAAAGTAATTAAATGTTAGTCAGATCAGTAAAATGAGTAATCTAAAATATATATATGGGCTATGGCGAGTAACTTCACTGTGCATATTAACTTGCACTGATTGGGTAGAAAATCATTTAAAGGTCAGCGAATATAAGCTAAATCCATTATTTCATTGCTGGTGTTTTTTCAGAGTGCGAGTGGCAAATGAATTAGGTGCTGGAAGAGGAAAGGCAGCAAAATTCGCAACATATGTATCAGTGGCACAGTCAACCCTGATTGGGTTAATCTTTTGTGTACTAATAATGATGTATCAAGATAAATTTGCTCTAATTTTTTCATCAAGCTTTGATGTCCTAAAAGCTGTCAAGAAGATCTCTTACCTTCTTGCTGTCACCATTCTTCTAAACAGTGTTCAACCAGTTTTATCGGGTAAATATACTAATTTTTGTTAACTTATAACTAAAGAAACCTTATAAGTAAACTTAATTAAGAAGTGTTTGTTTGTTACAGGGGTTGCTGTTGGATCAGGATGGCAATCAAAAGTGGCTTATGTTAATTTAGGTTGCTATTACCTAGTTGGGGTCCCTCTTGGAGTTCTTATGGGTATGGTTCTCCACACTGGCCTTGAGGTATGTCAGAATAACGAAATTTTTACATTGTCGGTGTAATTTAACATATTGTGAAAAATAAGTTGCTTTATTTTTCAAGTTATATATTACAATTTCACTTATTGTAAAGGTTACTTGAAATTATTTTTCAAGATGGTTTAGAAAACTTTTTAACCAGTGTTAGTTAAATTAAACTCATCTATACTTTGTTACTTGAATGGGATTACATTATTTCTCTGTAAAAATGCTAATACTATATATCAGTCATAGAAAAACGATAATGATTATGCTTATTTTACTGCGTAAGGTTTGTGAATTTATATTGTGGAGGCTGACAGTTTATATTAGAGTTTAATTTCTTTATGTGCTTATAAATGAAAATTGGAAATGACAGGGCATGTGGGCGGGAATGATTTTTGGAGGAACAGCTTTGCAGACAATAATACTAGCCTTTATAACCTATCGTTGTGATTGGGAAAAAGAGGTAATGTCTTTCCAGGATATTGAAAAATTATGGAGCTTGGTGTCCCCTTTTTTACCCTTTGATATCTAAGTTCTTGATGTTGTTATTGCATTTATTGGCAGGCTGAAAAAGCTAGAAAGCATGTGCAAAATTGGTCGGAGCCACCTCCAGTTAGTCAATCAGAGATGCTCCTTTCTTAAATCAACGTTGACAATGTTTTTTTGCTTATTAATTTGGTGTTTATTCTTTAAGCAATAATGATGTTTTTGTGCAATAAGGGGATTTTGTTCAATGAATATACAGATAAACCAGGATTAACGGGTGGGTAAGCCAACTATGACTAGCTCAAATTTGCGGGGGTCCAATTTCTCACCAAGTTTGTAGTTTTACCCATGTGAAAACGAAAATGTGGGTAGCCAAAAATGGAAATAATTAAAGAAAGAAAACAGTGTCTAGGAGCTTATCATACTAATGCTAAAAATTTAGCCTAGCCTAGATGCTATGATCAAGTTCAGAGCTCAAAGCTTTTTCCTAATTTTGAAACCATATTTATATTGGCGGTGGTTTGGTTTATCGAGAAAACTCTATCGATCAAAATTTAAAAGTTTAAGCTTAAGTAGATGAAAAAAATAAACTTAACGGTTTTGTCTCTTTCTGAAATTTAAAAATGAATTTTTATGATATGCATTGACCATTCCACATCAGATCACTCCCTTAAGAGCTCAAATACCCGTTTGAACTCCAAAGTATATTTAAGGGAAAGAATCAAGGGAACTTTTCAAAAAATAGCACTACAAATAAAGAAAATTACATATGAGAGATATATGTCGTAAAACTAATAGTAAAGTAAGAACAAGACAAAAGTATATGAGAGGAGAAGGAAGAACTTGTATTCTCAAAGTGTTTGAGTGTATCTTCCATAGACAAAGTGTCATCTATTTATAGGACTCCAATACATAAGAAGTTATCAGTCATCCCTAAATGAGGAATTAAGTAGGAGAACGTGGGGTAGTAAATCATATGTTACAAATGAATAAAAGTAGAGTAGTGGAGAGCAGTGGTCATCCACATTTATATTACATACATGTATTTGTAACACTCCCCCTTGGATGACCATTTGGAAGATAATGTGCCTCGTTAAAACCTTACTAGAAAAAATCCGGTGGGAAAAAGCCTAGTGAAGGAAAAAGAGTACACATATCCTGTATTACGCTTTTAGAGCTGCCTCATTAAAAACCTTACAAGTAAAACCCAAGTGGGATAAAACTTTGTTAAGGGAAAAAGAGTACAGCGCGTATTTACTCCCCCTGATGAAGACACTCCTTGACATCTCGAAGACGACGCATTCCAATCTTGTAAACAAGCTTCTCAAATGTTGAGGTTGGTAATGCCTTGGTAAACAAATCCGCCAGATTATCACTCGACCGTATTTGTTGAACATCTATTTCACTAATATTCTGAATATCATGAGTGAAAAAGAATTTTGGTGAAATGTGTTTTATTCTGTCTCCTTTAGTATATTCTTCTTTCAGTTGCTCAATGCACGCGCTATTGTCTTCATATAATATAGTTGGAATCTTCTTCAAAGAAAAACTACAAATGTGCTGAATATGTTGACTCATTAATCTCAACCAAATGCATTCCCGGCTTGCTTCATGAATATCTAATATCTCTGCATGATTTGAAGAAGTAGCAGCAATAGTTTGTTTCACTGAACGCCATGAAATGGCTGTATCTCCACATGTAAACAAATAACCCGTTTAAGACCCACCTTTATGTGGATCAGATAAATAACCAGCATCGGCATAACCAATCAATTGTGACTTGGATTCATTCGAATAGAACAAACCCTTATCAATAGTGCCTTGGAGGTATCTAAGTATATGCTTAATACCATCCCAATATCTTCGAGTTGGGGAAGAACTAAACCTTGCCAATAAGCTTACAGCAAAAGCTATATCTGGCCGAGTATTGTTGGCAAGGTACATCAGTGCACCAATTGCACTAAGATATGGTACTTCAGCACCAAGAAACTCTTCATCAGTTTCACAAGGTCGAAATGGATCTTTATTCACATCAAGTGATCTCACAATCATTGGAGTGCTCAACGTGTGATTTATCCATGTAAAATCTTTTCAAGAACTTTTCTGTATATGTAGATTGATGAACAAATATTCCTTTAGGCAATTGCTCAATTTGTAGGCCAAGACAAAATTTTGTCTTTCCAAGATCTTTCATCTCAAATTCTTTCTTTAAGCATTCCATTGCCTTTGGGAGTTCTTCAGGAGTCCCAATAATATTCAAATCATCAACATACATAGCTATTATGACATATCCAGATCCAGACCTTTTTATAAAAACACAAGGACAAACTGGATTATTTTTGTATCCTTGTTTCAACAGGTATTCGCTAAGGCGATTATACCACATGCGTCCCGATTGTTTCAACCCATACAAGGATTTTTGAAGCTTTATTGAACAAGCTTCTCGGGAGCCTTTAAATGCCTCAGGCATTTTGAACCCTTCGGAGATTTTCATGAAAATTTCGTTGTCCAATGAACCATATAAATAGGCTGTGACAACATCCATTAGATGCAATCAAGTTTTTCTCGTACTGCCAAACTTACGAGATACCTGAAGGTGATTGCATCCACCACAGGAGAATATGTTTCCATATAATCAATGTCAGGTCTTTGCGAAAATCCTTGTGCCACAAGTCGTGCTTTATATCTAACGACTTCATTTTTCTCATTTCGTTTACGCACAAATACCCACTGGCTTTAAACCTTCAGGTGTTCGGACAATTGGTCCGAAAATTTCACGTTTTTCAAGTGAAGTCAATTCTGATTGAATTGCATCTTTCCATTTTGGCCAATCATTTCTCTGTCTGCATTCATTGACAGATTTTGGTTCAAGATCCACATTATGTTGCATCACATCAACAGCAACATTATATGCAAAAGTGTTGTCGACAACAATATCATTTCGGTTCCATATTTTTTCAGTAGAGACATAATTCATTGAGATCTCTTCGATTTTAGTATTTTCAGGTACCTGAGCCTCTCCTGAAGAGGACTTATCAATTGTTATGTCTCTATTCTCTTCTTGAGCAACTACCTCTATATTTTGATCTTTTTGATCAATTGCTCCTTTTTTCGAGGATTTTTATCTTTGGAACCGGGTGGTCTACCGCGCTTCAAGCATGCCTTAGACTCACTTACACTTATAGATTGTCCTACCGGGACATCAACTCGAACAGGAGCATTTGCAGCTGGAATGTGGGATTTAGTAACCCTTGGTAGGTTAGTGAATACATCTGGCAGTTGATTTGCAATATTTTGCAAATACACTATCTTTTGAACTTCTTGTTCACATTGATTTGTACGAGGATCTAAATAAGATAGTGTTAATGCATTCCAGTCAATATCTTTTCTAGCTGCTTATTCTCTCCCCCTAATGTTGGGAAAACTGATTCGTCAAAATGAAAATCAGCAAACCTTGCGGTAAATAAATCTCCCGTCATGGGCTCAAGATATTTAATAATAGCCGGAGATTCATACCCAATATATATCAACAACCTTCTTTGGGGTCCCATGTTTGTGCGTTGTGGTGGAGCAATTGGCACATATACCGCACATCCAAAAATTCTAAGATGGGAAATATTTGGCTCCTAACCAAAAGCCAATTGTAGTGGGGAGAATTTATGATAACTTGTCGGCCTAATCCGAACAAGAGCTGCCGCATGCAAAATAGCATGACCCCATATTGAAATGGGTAATTTAGTTCTCATCAGCATTGGTCTAGCCATTAATTGGAGGCTTTTGATAAATGATTCTGCTAGACCATTTTGAGTATGAACATGAGCAACTGGATGTTCAACTGTAATCTCAGTTGACATACAATAATCATTAAATGCTTGAGATGTAAACTCACCAGCATTATCAAGACGAATTGTCTTAATAGCATAATCTGGAAATTGTGCTCTCAATCTTATTATTTGAGCAAGCAACCTTGCAAATGCCATATTGCAGGTTGATAATAAGCACACATGTGACCATCTTGTAGATACATCTATTAAAACCATAAAATATCTGAATGGTCCACATGGAGGGTGTATGGGCCCACATATATCACCCTGTATACGTTCCAGAAATGCAGGGATCCTGATCCCAGCTTTAGATGCTCTAGTAATTAGCTTTCCTTGAGAACAGGCAGCACAAGAGAATTCTTTAAAGTGAATAATCTTTTGGTTCTTCAATGTATGCCCATTTGAATTCTCAATTATATTGTGCATCATTTTATAACCGGGATGGCCCAACCGGTCATGCCAGATAATAAAATCATTTGATTCAGTAAACCCTTTGTTTACTATGGCATGTGATTCAATTATACCAATGTTTGTGTAGTACAAACCGGAGGAAAGAGCGGGGAGCTTTTCAAGAACATATTTCTCACCCGACTTTATTGTAGTAATATAAAGATATTCAATCTTTCCATCAGTTTTAGTCTCAATATGATAGCCATTTTTGCGAATATCCTTGAAACTCTTAACAAGTTTCTTTGAGACTTACTACAATACATGGCTTCATCAATAGCCAAACTTGTTCCTCCAGGTAATAATAAATTGGCTTTGCCATAACCTTCAACCAACTTTGTACTACCACATATTGTACTAACATTGGACTCTTTATTAATCAAATAAGAAAAATATTTCTTATCCTTTAAAATTGTGTGCGTTGTAGCACTATCCAAGAGACATATATCTTTGTTATTGAGCTTGAATCCAACTGAAGACTGGGGAATTTCCATTTTCTTCATAAAAAGATAAAAATTACATAGTAAGAAATACTAAAAATGAAGTACAAGAAAAGTTCTTTTAAACATTGAAACATAAATAAATATGACATTTTTTTCCTAACTTTAAAACATAAAATAAAGACAACATTATTCTTTATTATTTTTATTCCCGAGTTACAACATCAGTTCTTCAGTTACGATTCTCAAAGAAGTCTCCAGCTTCTAAATGGGTAATATTTGGGAGGTCTTCAAAAAGATCATCATCTTTTACGGCAAGATACGCCTCCGTCTCATCATGCTTGTCAGCAAGATGTGCCAGATGTGTCCCATTGTCATTATTCTGAAAGGTCAAATGTGCCTCCACATTATTTTCATTTCTTTTGAGCGAAGCTTGATAAAGCTTGACAAGATGTTCCGGCGTACGACAAACTTTCGCCCAATGACCTTTTCCACCACATCGATGGCAAATATTATTACTCTTGCCTTTTAAAGGATTAGCTTGAGAACCCTTATTGTTCTCATATTTATTTCCACCGTGACGACGAGTATAATTTCATCCCTTGCCGCGTCCACGACCATGGCCTTTACTACGGTAATTATTTTGCCTTCTTTCAAGCACATTATTTGTTGCTACAACATTCGCCTCAGGGAATGGAGCATGTGCTCCCACATTCACCTAAGGGAATGGAGCAGATCCAGTGGGACGGGCTTCATGATTTTTCATCAACAGGGAATTATGTTGCTCAGCCTCCAGAAGGAATGAGATCAACTCAGAATACTTTGTAAATCCCTTTTCACGGTATTGCTGCTGTAACACCATGTTCGATGCATGGAAAGTGGAGAGTGTATTTTCCAACATCATAGCATCATCAATATATTCTCCACATAATTTCAGTTGAGAACTGATCCTGAAAACAGCAGAATTATATTCGGTTACAGTCTTAAAATCTTGTAACCGTAAATGAATCCATTCATCCCGAGCCCTTGGTAGTACCATGGCTTTAAGGTGATCATACCGTTCTTTTAAATTAGTCCACAATTCGAGTAGATCTTTCACGGTTAAATATTCTGTTTTTAATCCTTCATCAAGATGATGACGAAGGAAAATCATGGCTTTTGCCTTATCTTGGCTTGATGTCTCATTTCCTCCTTTGATAGTATCACCAAGACCTTTGGCATCCAAATGCATTTCGGTATCAAGCACCCATGACAAATAGTTTTTGCCGGATATGTCAAGTGTCACAAATTCAAGCTTTGATAAATTTGATATAATGAAAACTATCAAAGAAAATAAAATAGATTAGAATTATTATCAATCAAAACAAGAATGTCTAATACTCTATTTCTTAGCCTAGGTATATATATATATTGCATTTAATAAGAAATAGAGTATTAGACATTCTTGTTTTGATTGATAATAATTCTAATCTATTTTATTTTCTTTGATAGTTTTCATTATATATATATATATATATATATATATATATATATATATATATATATATATATATATATAAAAAGGTTAAATAATTCATTGGTCAAGCAAGTTTCTAGCCATAGTTCATTTGTAACATATAATGTTCACTTTTCTTATTTATATATTAATCTATAACAAAATTATACTTAGAGACATGAAGCTGAAAAAGATTAGTAGAAATTATACCTAGGCTTACCACTGGGAAAGATTGAAACTTGACTTATAGAATATTAGAGCTCTTCGTGCTGATAACGTGTTGTAAAACTACTAGTAAAGTAAGAACAAGACAAAAATATATGAGAAGAGAAGGAAGAACTTGTATTCTCAAAGTGTTTCGAGTGTATCTTCCATAGACAAAATGTCCTCTATTATTAGGACTCCAATACATAGGAAGTTACAAGTTATCCCTAAATGAGGAATTAAGTAGGAGAAAGTGGGGAGGAATTAAGTAGGAGAAAGTGTGGTAGTAAATTACAAGTGAATAAAAGTATAGTAGTGGAGAGCAGTGGTCATCCACATTTATATTACATACATGTATTTGTAACAATATGAGAGATCATATTTTTTGTGTCACATGCATAGCACAGTTCTTATATTACAAATTTAAGCACTCCTTCAAACCCTTCCCTCCCTTACCACTGGCCGGCCGGCAGACTTTAGTGACAGGGGAATTGGCATCTAAGGGTTGATTTTGTTTATATCATTTCTTTGGATAAGTTTATACGTACAAATCTGCCCCTAAAAAATAAATTATGCATGAATATACATAGATAAATGCGTAGGTAAGGAGAGAAATACAAAAATATACACAATAAAATAGAAATTTTATATAAACATCCATAATACTGTAGAAATCTGAAAATTTATACAAATTTATTCATTTGTACATACACACTTATACAAATTTATACAAGTTTATACGCATTTACATAAGTGTATAAACTTGTATAAACTAGCGGCGGGCTGCTATTTTGCGTAATTGCTTCCATCTTGGGTAAGAATTGCAAATAGGGGTCATCTTTTATGATTTTTGTGTATTGCTTGTCTCCTAGTGTAAAAATCTTAAAAATTAATCTACCTTCATTTTTTTTATGTTAATTGAGAACTTTTAAGCATGGTCTTGATTTGTTGAGCACTTTTTTTATAGTCTTGAATTTTTGAGCACTTTTAAAAATATTTTCACTTCTACCCTTGTATTGAATAAAAGCTGACTGGACTTGGAAAGGTGACACGTGTCTTCCACGTGGCACGAGCAGACATTTCAACGGACAGACATCCAACGGACAGACATTCATCACGAGAAAACCTAAAGGAGTTATGAAACACTTCAACAGTCAACATGGTCTAAATGAGCAGTTATTAACATGATCATCCACGATCAATCTATTAATGGCCATTAAGGCAATCATTACAACCCAGCGGTTATGACTCCAACGGATACGTGACCAGCAGTTACTTATCCAAACGGATCCACGCCCAGCGGTTACAAAACCCCAACGGGTGCCTACCAGGCTTATAAATAGCATTCGCCTTAATCGACTGTACATAACTTTTACTTCCTGTCTACACTATCAATAAGAATACTCTCTCGCTCTTGCTCAGATACTCTCTTTGCTCATATTTTGATTACTACTTTAGTTCTGTGATCGTCTGAAGTGCGACTAGTATCGAAGAACTCTCTCCGAAGACGAGCGATACGATACGATACGGTTACCTCTCTTTGTTTCCGTTTATTCTTTGTTTTACTAGTTGATACTCGCATCTCGTTCTTATATTATCATCATCTTAGATCACCGTATAAACTCTTAATCTCAACTATTGATCGTGACTCCGCAAATACAAATTTAGTTTTTAATTGGCGTAAAATTGGATCTAGGTTAAACAATTTGGCGACCACAGTGGGAGCCGGTCAATAGCCTTCGTAGGTTAATAGTTTATCTTTGATGTTATACCTATTTTTCATCTATCTTTTTGCTCTATAACTAACATGGCAGAAAGCAACTCTCAACGAACTATCGTAAGTGGAAGTCAGGAAAATACTCGCGTAGCGAATATTTTTGAAGTGAAGCAAAAACCTGGTGAATCTCTTCGCCAACATATAGATCGCTTCCAGGAAGAATGGGCAGCACTTCCCGGGATGCCAGACAGATGGGCGGTAATCGCATTCACCTACGGTCTGGATATTGGATGCTCCATAGCTACGCGTCGATTGTACGAATCTCTCCGCGAGTCCCCACCAGTCAGCTGGTCGGATGTGTGTGGCCGTTACATCTCAAGGGTAAATTTCAACGAGCCCGAATGAGAAGACTCTCGGAGAGATTACCCTGACGACTCTTGCCGAAGGGGTAGCAAAGGAAACAACTTTCCATGTTGTTGATGCGGATCTAGCCTACAACATCATTTTGGGTAGACCTTGGATCCACGACATGCAAGCTGTTCCTTCTACTTATCATCAAGTATTGAAGTTCCCATCTGAATGGGGGGTACGTGAGGTCCGAGGAGAGCAACGCTCTGCCCGAGACTGCTATTCTGTGGCTCTCAAACTGCCCGAAGAGAATAAATAGCAATTACAGCGACCGGGGCCAGAGATACCACCCGAAGTGGCTGAGTACGAGGTCCCAGAATTCATTACGAAGATGGATGAAAGAGAAAACCACATGCCAACCGTAGAAGCTTTGGAACCCGAAGAACTATTCGCCGACAAGCCAGAGCGGAAAGTGTATCTAGGGACCGAGCTGAACGAGCGCCTACGAGGAGATATCCTCCCGTTCCTCAAGGAACGGCATACAACATTCGCCTGGTCTCACGCAGATATGACAGGTATTTCTCCTGACATCATTACTCACAGGTTGAACGTTGATCCGCATCACCGCCCGGTGAAACAAAAGACGCGCCAGCAAGGAGCCTTTCGGAACCTGGTCATCAATGACGAGGTCGACCGGCTGCTGAAAATCGGTTCAGTACGTGAAGTCAAGTATCCAGACTGGCTAGCCAACGTGGTTGTCGTACCTAAAAAGAACGACAAATGGCGAGTCTGTATTGACTTCACAGATCTAAACAAAGCCTGCCCGAAGGATTCATATCCTCTTCCCAGGATGGATCAACTGATCGATGCGACGGCCGGACATGAGGTGCTAACTTTCCTCGACGCGTATTCCGGATATAACCAGATATTGATGGATCCTGAAGACCAGGAGAAAACGACATTCATAACCTGTCGAGGTACGTACTGTTATAAAGTTATGCCATTTGGGTTGAAAAATGCAGGTGCAACCTATCAGCGTCTAGTCAATCGAATGTTCCATGACCATATCGGAAAGTCTATGGAAGTGTACATCGATGACATGCTGATCAAATCCAAACGAGCAGAAGAACATCTGGCACATCTGAAAGAAGCTTTCCGAATCTTGGATCAGTACAACATGAAGCTGAATCCAGAGAAATGCGCTTTCGGAGTCGGATCGGGGAAGTTTCTGGGATTCATTGTTTCTCAGCGTGGCATTGAAGTCAATCCCGCTCAGATTAAAGCCATTGAATCAATCCCAGATGTACTTCACAACAGGAAAGATGTCATGAAACTGACGGGAAGAGTGGCAGCTCTACGCAGATTCATTTCCCGATCATCTGACCGTTGCAAGAGCTTATTCGATGTCTTAAAGCAGAACAAGGAGTTCGAATGGACTCCTGAATGCCAGCAGGCATTGAAGGATCTAAAAAAGTATTTATCCAATCCACCACTGCTCTCCACGCCTCAGGAAGGTGAGCAGCTGCTGATCTATTTGGCAGTGTCAGAATCATCGGTAAGCGCTGTACTAGTTCGGGAAGAAAAAGGTAAACAACTTCCTATCTATTACATTAGCAAAGCTCTAATTGATGTAGAAACACGCTATCAACCTTTAGAAAAATTGGCACTGGCACTAGTAACTGCTGCTCGTAAGTTACGCCCTTATTTTCAAAGTCATTCGATAGCTGTAGTTACAACCTTTCCTTTGCGAAATGTTCTACACAAACCTGAATTCTCGGGAAGGCTGATAAAATGGGCTATAGAATTATCTGAATTTGATATCACCTATCAGCCTAGAGTAGCAATAAAGTCACAAGTCCTAGCAGACTTCGTGGCAGACTTCAGCACTAACATATATCCTGAAGCAGAAAGGGAAGCTATTCTTTATGCAGGGCAAGCTCCTGGCACATGGACCCTTCACACAGACGGCTCCTCGAGCGTCAAAGGGTCCGGCCTTGGACTGGTTCTTGTTGCTCCATCAGGTGAAACGGTAAGACAGGCTATCAAGTGCCCATTTATTACTAACAATGAGGCCGAATATGAGGCCGTTATTGCAGGATTGGAACTAGCCCGAAGTTATGGAGCAACCATCGTCAAACTAAAAAGCGGCTCTCAGCTCGTGGTCAACCAAATAAATGGAGGTTTCATTGCACGAGAATCCAGGATGCAAGTGTACCTCTCCGGGGTGAAAGAGCTCCTAGCACAGTTTGGCGAATGGGAAGAAATCCAGATTCCACGGGAAGAGAACCATGAAGCTGATGCTCTTGCAAACATGGGATCAGTGGCAGAGATAGGGGCAGCCAGCTCTTCAGCTGTTGTTCAACTTCTCTACACAACCATGGACAGAGAAAAGTTCGAAGTCAACACCATCAACGCTACTTGGGACTGGCGGAATGAGATAACAAATTATCTTATCCATGGAACTCTACCTACAGACGCAAAAGCTGCACGTAAACTCCGAGTAAAAGCTGCTCGATATACAATCCTCAACGGCGAGCTTTACCAGAGGATGTTCGCAGGACCTCTCGCAAAATGCCTTGGACCTAATCAGATCAATTACGTGATGAGAAAAGTCCACGAAGGCTGTTGCGGAAATCATTCCGGGGGTAAGGCATTAACCCGGAAGCTGATTCGTGCAGGTTACTATTGGGACAAAATGGAGAAAGATACGAACGAATTTGTCAAGAAATGTGACAAATGCCAGAGGTTTGCTCATCTTCTCCATCAGCTAGCAGAACCACAACATTTAATAATCTCCCCATGGCCCTTCATGAAATGGGGGATGGACATCGTTGGTCCTCTACCCACATCACCAAGGGGGATGCGCTTCTTATTGATCATCACTGACTACTTCACAAAGTGGGTAGAAGCGGCAGCATATTCAAGGATACGACAAACGGAAGTCGTCGACTTCCTCTAGCGTTTTGTCGTGTGTCGCTTTGGAGCGCCTAAGGAAATAGTCATGGACAACGGCCCACAATTCATCGGCCAGAAAGTGACTAGGTTCCTCGGCGATCTGCACATCAAGAGGATCACCTCCTCTCCATATCATCCCGTTGCTAATGGACAGGCAGAGTCTACCAACAAAATCATCGTTGAGTCCCTTAAAAAACGCCTCGAGCAGGCAAAATGATGTTGGGTAGAAGAGCTACCCGGAGTACTATGGGCTTATCGCACTACTATAAAAATGAGTACCGGAGAAACTCCTTACTCATTAGTGTATGGTGCAGATGCTCTAATCCAAGTTGAAATCGGAGAGCCCAGCTTACGATGCGCACATGCCACTGAGGAATCAAACTCAATCAACCTATCCGAAGAACTGGACCTCCTCGAAGAACGCAGAGAACTAGCTCTTGTACGAGTAGTCGCTCAAAAAGAACGAATCGAGCAACACTACAATCGGGGACTGCGCGTACGAAGCTTCAAAGTCGGGGACTTTGTACTCAGAAAAGTCTCCCAGAGCACACAAGAAACAAATTCAGGGAAGCTTGGTCCCAACTGGGAAGGCCCTTACAAGGTAATTGCTTCAGTCGGCAAAGGATCTTATCGTTTGGCACGACCAGACGGCACCACTGTCCCGAACAGTTGGAATGTGGTTCACCTCAAAAGGTATCACTTTTAAGTGGTAAAACGGTTAGTTATCTTACACTTACCTTTTATCTTTACAAAAGTTCTTACTTTTATTATATATTCTCTCTAAATGGTACTAACGACCTGAGCAAGGTCAGATCCATTTAGCTCAACTGGTAGAGCTCGAAGTTCTTCAACTTCGCGGCTGTAGGTTCGAATCCCACAACGGACACACTCCTCGTTTGGTTATATGTGTTCTATGTGCAACTCACCGAAAACTCTTTTCATGTTATCACTTTACGTGCTCCAACACAAAAACAATGGGGGTGGTGAGAGGCCCCTGTAGGCCAGATAAGACCTTCATGAAGGCAAAAGAACTTACCAAAAGGCGAATTTTTAAAGTTTTTCAAAAACTTTTACGTGATAAGACTTCCACGATAAATAAGAGGAGTCATTCACAAAACAAAAATTTTTACGTGATAAGACTTCTACGGCAAATAAGAGTTAGTCATTCACAAAACAAAAACTTTTACGTGATAAGACTTCCACGACAAATAAGAGGAGTCATTCACAAAACAAAAACCTTTATGTGACAAGGCTTCCACGAAAATAAGAGAAGTCGTTCACAAGGCCAACGACTCGGCCAGAGCCAATCTACAAAGCCATGCAACGACTTTCAACTATCAAAAATGATAAACAAAGTTATACGCACAGGGCAATGATTCGGCCAAAACTCTAAAACGACCACGATTCGGTCAGACTACCTACAACTTACGACCTCTTCCTAACGAAAGGCTAAGTTAAAAACATTCGGGCAGACTTTTGGAGATACGAACTTAATAAAGTTCACACTTCAGAAAGCTCCCAATCACAAGGCACGAAAGCCACAACACATGCAAACAAAAAGATCAAGAGTTCAAACTAAATATAGTCACTGAACAGATCTAAAGTAGCATATATACATTATACTGTAAATTGATAAAATGCCGAAAACGGCTGACAGAAATTTGCAGAGTGTTCAAAGGCCAAACGAAACCGGCCATACAAAGGACCAGAAAGTCTTTGCTAGACTTCTGTCCACCAACAAACAAGTCCGGCTCTCGCCAGACAATTAAAAAAAAAAGTACATCAATCACAGATTGAGAAAAGGGCATTAACATTTAGGGCTACGACTAGAACTCGACGTACCAACTCCGTCAATCCTGTCGTCGTCCTCTGAATCCTCGTCGTCATCTTCGTCTTCATCATTATCATCGCCTTCAGACTCCTCAGGAGAGAGACCCAATGCTTGTTTTATTCTTCTAACAACATTCTTTGTTGTCTGCAGAATCTCCTCGACATTAACTTGTCCAGCCTGAATCTGTACGAGCAATGTACGCTTGGCCTCAAGAGCAGCAAGCTTGGTTTTGATTTCAGACTGATCACGCAGGTTTGCCAAGTCCTTGGTTAATGCGGTCTGAGCACTCATTAATTGAGCGACTTGATCCTTGGCAGCCTGGAGATCAGCCCTGGCTTTAACAGATCCTTCATTAGCTCTCTGCAGATCCATCTCAAGGGATGCACGATCTTCGATAGTACCGTTCAAAGAATTTCGACAATCTTCAAGCAGTCTCTCTAAACCCTGGGCAGAGCGTGCGAACCCTTCTCTCTCTTCGAGAAGAAGGTCTTTCTCCCTGGTGAGTGCATTTATATGCTCAACACGTTCATTATTGACATCAGTCAACCGGTTAACCTCACCACCAACGAGACCACACTGCTCTATCAGAGTCTTGTTCTCCTTCAGAGCTTCCAGCAACTCTTTCTTTATTTCAACTACTTCATCGACGTTGTTAAGCCTGGAGCGAAACATGAGCTCAGCAGCCAGCATACTCGACTGTAAAAGCAAAATGAGTCAGAGTTAGAAGTCCGAGGCTAAAGTTATTCCCAAAACAAAGCGGAAAATACTTACCCGGGCAGAGTCAGAAGCAATTTGGAAGGCTAACTCCTCATCGCTCAGCTCCCTCAGCACCCATTCTTCACGGGGACCGATGAGCGAGGAGACCGCCTTAGCCAAGCTGCGTGGCCTAGTTACGAAGTTAACATCAGGGGCAAGTTTCAAAGTGTGCTTCCTCTCGCAGAACTTGGGTTCCCAAGCCTGTTCAGAGGGATAATTGGGCCCAAACTTGTAACGCACCCCCTGATATCATTCAACTCTGTCCGGCCACCAATGACTGACCGCCAAACGAATCTTGACGAGGAAAGGTTAGAGTCACCTTCCACTCCAGGATTTATTGTCTCACATTCACGAAGACCAACGGGAGTCGCCCCCTCAGTAGCCACATTCTCCATGTCCTCGAAACGAAAAACACGAGGACCTTGGCTACCCTCTTGGGAAGCTTCTTCTCTTACTTCTTCTTTCACCTCTTCTTCTTCTTCTTCTTCTTCTTCACCTACTTTTCTCTTCCCCTTGTCTACACGAGAAGGACCTGCCTCTGCCCCATTATCAACTCCGGGGACTCCTCTGCGGAGTACGGACAGCCTCCTCCTCGGCCCTTCTTCTGTCACTACGAAGATGAGGCCTTCGCCTAAGAGGAACATCAACTTCGGCCTCAGTGTCCGAAAGATAGATAACCTCCTTGGCTACACCTTCTCCCCATACAGACTCAGGGACTCCAGCAGCAGCATCGGCATTCTCTTCTACGGGCTCCGGTACACTGGCCCTAGAAGAAGGATCACCACCAGCCGACGAGGTTTGCCCAGCAGCCATGGAAGTCTTACGGACAGACTTCTTCCGTGCTCCGCCCTCGCCTTGGCTCATCTTCTTCCTCTTCAGGGAGCCCAGTCCACCGGACAGGAGTCCTTTGCCCTCCTCCCTGCTGCGCAGAGCACCCGCTGAAGCTAGTATAGCCTCAGCTTCAGCTTCTGGGTCAGCAACAGGCTCGGAAGGCCCATCTTGGGGGGGAGCAAGAAAGAAATCTCCCGAAGTGCCCAAACCTATAAAAAGGTGAAATGGTCAGACATGAAGAAGTTTCAAAGAAGAAGAACGATCATGAAAGCGGAAATATTCTCACCATGATTCTGTACAACCAGACTCTTCCGAACGGCAAAATACGCCCACTCTCTCTTCTCAGGAGTAAACTCCTTCAAAATTGGCTCAACCCACGCAGTCAAATCTTCAACAGAAATGAGTCTGTCGTAGGGTTGCTTGGCCGCTAAAAAAATTAAACGGAGTTAGAAGACGAGAAGAAGAAAGAGCACAAAAATTTCAAAAAAGTACTCGGGGACTTACGCTTCTTATTCCAGACTTCTGGAAGGTAAGCCTTGTTGTCAAAAGTCAAGGCCGAGGAGCGCACAAACAGATACCGGTGCACCCAGCCTCGGTCACCATATCCTCAGAACAACGCACTAAGCCTTTGCTTCCGCGCATTCTTGCATTTACATAGCCGTCCTTAAAAATTTGTATACTATACAAAGAAATAAAATGCTCATAGCCAAAAGATTGATCGGTTCCTGCCGCGAACCAATCCAAAAGAGTAACTATTCTATATATACTGGGGCTCAGTTGCCCCGGACAAAGGAGGTACTCCCTGCAGAGCCTCTCCAACACAGGGTGCAGGGGTAGTCTACATCCCACTGTGAAAGGGTAGGTGCACATGGTTGTCCACCCAGTCCTATGGGAAGTAATATTCTCCTCATCGGAGACCGGCAAGAGGGGAACCTCATCATCCCAGTGACAGTCCGTCCTCACTCGCGGGATCACCTCTTTCGTGATCCCAGATTTAAACCTATACGCCGGCCAGTTGCGCGTATCTCTCTCTCTATTATGGAAGGACTTAATCTTACAATCTGCCTCAAGTTCACCCCATTTCTTGGGGATTATTTCTGCAGCAGTAGCTTGAGTAGCCCGGGGCCTGGGAGTGGCCGCCGAAGAACTACCAGCAACATCAGTGCTCTGATTTTTCCTAGATCTTGAAGTCATGGTTGCAGGGAAAATATGAAGTTATCAAGAAGAATTCAAAAGCTAGTTCAAAGTATTTTCAAAGAACAGCGGAGAAGAAATAAAGGCAAGTAAAAGGTTTCTCATCAGGCAAACCCCTATTTATAGGAGTGAAAATTCAACCCCATAAATTTCCTTCGAGACACGTGGAGGCCATCAGAGAAATCTCGATCAAATCTGGCCGTTGAAAGAAAGAATAGGGTTCATCAAAACTTTATAGTATCATCATTATTTTGGAAAGTAGCGGTCACCTCGTGATCAACAGACGACGTGTGCACGTGGCTGAAGCGGTTAAAATCATTACTTTTGCCCTTGGGGCACGCAATAGTCACTTCGGAATGACCTGCAGTTCCGCAGGCGTGGCAGCTGCAGTTACTTTTTTATACAGCGAATTAAATGCGCACGTCATGAGGGCTTGTCACATAGCTGATAAGGCTCGTACGTCATCAAGATACATCATACGGAGACAAAAATTCGCAAGGAATTCCCGCCAAAATTCATATCCACTCCTCGAACAGATACTCTGTTCGAGAAGTGCGGAGACTATCTGTATTGGATAAAAACTGACTGGACTTGGAAAGGTGACACGTGTCTTCCACGTAGCACGAGCAGACATTTCAACGGACAGACATCCAACGGACAGACATTCATCACGAGCAGACCTAAAGGAGTTATGAAACACTTCAACAGTCAACATGGTCTAAATGAGCAGTTATTAACATGATCATCCACGATCAATCTATTAATGGTCATTAAGGCAATCATTACAACCCAGCGGTTATGACTCCAACGGATACGTGACCAGCAGTTACTTATCCAAACGGATCCACGCCCAGCGGTTACAAAACCCCAACGGGTGCCTACCAGGCTTATAAATAGCATTCGCCTTAATCGACTGTACATAACTTTTACTTCCTGTCTACACTATCAATAAGAATACTCTCTCGCTCTTGCTCAGATACTCTCTTTGCTCATATTTTGATTACTACTTTAGTTCTGTGATCGTCTGAAGTGCGACTAGTATCGAAGAACTCTCTCCGAAGACGAGCGATACGATACAGTTACCTTTCTTTGTTTCCGTTTATGCTTTGTTTTACTAGTTGATACTCGCATCTCGTTCTTATATTATCATCATCTTAGATCACCGTATAAACTCTTAATCTCAACTATTGATCGTGACTCCGCAAATACAAATTTAATTGTTAATTGGCCTAAAATCGGATCTAGGTTAAACAACCCTTAATTACTTTTCTACAATTATTTCACATTCACACTTTCTGTCTTTAGAAAACCTACCTCGCACTTCTCCTCTTTCTCTCTAGTTGACCGGCATTGACCACCATCGGCTTCGTTTTAGCCTCCTCTTTTCGTTTCTACCATTGATTTTCCAAAAATCACATTAAATTAGCATAGATTTAATTTTAAAAATATGGGAAAACTTTAAAAAACTAAGTGTAATTGTGAAGAAATAAGAAAGTTTGATTCAAATACTTGCAAACATCGCAGACTTTCATCCTTTGGTGTTTGTCCTTACCTTTCCGGCACGATCTAATGAAATGTGAACTTTACCATTGAATTTTGAGTTGAAGAAATTCAAGTTGTGTGGGTCTCCATCCGAGGAATATTGGAAGAAATTCAAGTTAAATGCTACTCCCTCGGTCCCAATTTATGTGGTACCATTTCTTTTTTAGTCTGTCCTCAAAAGAATCTCACATTACATACACAATATATTACAACACAATATGTTAAAAATATTAAGTGATTAAATAATATATATATATATATATATATATATATATATATATATATATATATATATAAATAAATATTAAAATATATGATATTTTGTGTATATATATATATATATATATATATATATATATATATATACACAAAATATCATATATTTTAATATTTATTTATTAGATACACGATATGTATGTTATTTAATATTTATTATATGTTGTGTATTTAATAATTATTCACTTAATATTTTAATATATTATATATGTACTATTTATTTAATTAATATTTTATATATTAATAATTATTCAATTTTAAATAATAAGGAGAGACGAAAAAATATGGGATATTAAATCATGTGTGAAAGTGGAAGAGGAATAGATGTGCATTGATTGTAATGCTTTAAATAACGGGAAAAGTACGTAATACACCACCTTTAAAGATTTAATTCCTATATTTACCTAATAATATAATTAAATAGAAAATATACCATTTTCTTAAATTTTATACCATATTTAGAGATTTTAATTTAATAATACCACTTCTACATATTTTCCTAAATTTAAAGTTTGGATATACTAAATATCTATCTCCTAAAATAGTGTAATTATACTAAATCATCTCTAAACAAGTTAGTTAGAGAGTATCAAATCACTTGGGACTCTCCCTCATCCCAGCTGAAGTTAATCAGAGAAACCTGTAACATTGGACTTCATTCCACGGATTTTCTCTTAAATACAATCATCGTTACACTCGGCTCCAAATTATCTGATAGTATTTCCAATAATGGTACGTACATTATGGAACTTTTAATGGTATACTGGATACTCGTATATAGTTTATTAGGATTATTTAAGATAATATACTAATAATATAATATATATTATAGGTATATTAATGGTTTACCATATACGTATACCGTATGTCAGTATATAGTATACTAGAATAATTTAATTACTATATACCAATATATGCAACGTGTTTCAAAGGAATATAGTATACTGGATACTCGTATGTAGTATATTAGGATTATTTAATATAATATACTAATAATATAATATATATTATAGATATATTAATGGTTTATCATATACGTATACCGTATATAAGTATATAGTATACTAGAATAACTTAATTATATACCAATATATGCAACATGTTTCAAAGGAATATACGTATGGATTAATAATGTAATATTAATTCATTCATAAACTATAAGAAGAAAAATCTATAATGATTCTCCGTGAATAATGGAGGAAACATGATTATGGAGGGCAAGCTGTGAGAATATAGGGGTAAAGGGATGTGAGAAAATGGAAGAAAAAGATAGGAGTGAGAAGAGAAAGGAGCGTATTCTAATATGTTTTCTGTTGCACCACAAGTGGAAACATTGATAATATAGTGGATAAGGATAAATAGATTTATGGTATATTTATAATTTAATTTATGGTACCATATATAAGTGGTAATCAATGAAAATAAATCTTATATAATAGGTACTTATAAAAAAATTCCTTAAATAACGCACACTTAATTACCTGATATTTAGGAATTGAAAATATTTTAGAATTTATCTTGATTTGTGATTAATCCTTAAATAGAAGGGATAAATAGTTAATATCTGATTGCATTTAAAATTATATAATTTAATTAATAAATATTTGAAAAAAAAAGTTGAATGGCTAGAGAAAGAAAGGGAGTGGAAAATGGAGTTAGGAACAGTAAATAAGTATTATGAATGTGTATAGAGTTTAATTTTTCTTATTGAGTTTTTCAGTCCCATTTGATGTGAAAGGTTTTCTTTTTTTATCAGTTAAAAAGAGAATGACGTATTATTATATTTAGTAACAATTTAATTTTATAAGATAATTCATACAATGTATTTTCATTTTTGGCGTAGTGATTGCGGGTTGGGGTTACAGATAGAAGTCACTAATGCTATAATATCCTTCAAGAAATAATGAACACTTCATTTTTAATCAATAACCGTATATATTGTTCTAATCATATACATATAGATAGATGCACATCATTGCTAATGAATACTGCAAGTTTTACCCTAGTTACAATTACTCTTTTGATTGATCATTAATTAGGTGGAGCAAAGTTTTGTTTTGAACATCTAGTCAGTAAACCGGATTGGCATGATTTGACTTGTGATTAGTCCTTGCTTTTTCTAAGTCGATATTGTAGCTTTCATGTTGACGGACAATCTTAATTCTGTCTTTAGTTCAATTTTAATTTAGTCCTTCAGAATCAAACCAAACAGGTATTAACAGGGGATGGTGCTGTTCTCTCTTAAGTTCAATTTTAATTTGGTCGTCCTCTAGAATCAAACCAAAAAGGTATTAATAGGGGATGCTACATTGAATAGGGAATGACAACTGACAAGGTGTTCGTGAAACTTCAAACTCGATGGGCTTATTAGTTAGCAAAATGGCAAATGGCAATTTGGCACATATACTATGCCTTATCATCTCTCGTGGACTTTCATATATGTTCAATTACACCTAGAAGACGTTTATAACGCGCCTTTAACGCAATATGACATATCCTACTCGGAACACTCAATTGATGGAGCTCTATCAATAAACTGAAAATAGGAGTACTTTTTACTGGCATCAATTAGTGTTGGAACAAGAAATACTCCGGCGACAGGGCTTGCAATGATTTTTATTCACAATGTACAGAACAACTTCAACATCTTCGGCTACAGAGTTTGCAGTGATTATCACATAATGAACCCTTTTCAAATGAAAAACATATTCAAATTACAAACACAAGAAAAACTGTACTTAATAGGCTTCCAATTATTGCAAATGATCAAAATTAGAAATTTAGCTACAGACCAGCCCAGGCCTCTAGACAATAGCTAAAGCCCCAAAAACCACCTTCACCATTGACTTCTATACAGTAGCAACCAAAAATTGTTGAGTTTTTTCTCCAATTCTTTGTAATGACCGAGTTAACTCAGCTGACTTTTCATCAACATTCCATAGTAGATAACTTTGTCTTTCCCTTTCATATTTCACATTCTCCATTTCCATCTTTTTTTGACTTACCATTTCCCAAAAACGATCATTTTTTCTCCTTATAAACAATTCATTTAATCTTTTCCTGCATCCTTCAACCCTTTTCAAATATAATATCAACTCGGACAAATCCAAGTAACTCAATATTGAAACCCGTTCGCCTAACTCAACGAGTCTAATCATAATCTGGTACTGAGTAGAACGATAATCTTCAGCAACTAATATCATTATCTCATGCACTAAGTCAGTTTTTTGGAAATGTTGTGACTCTGGCGCTTCACATATCCCTTCCACCATGCATACCAAAAAATCCATTTCCGTTACAAAATTAGATTTCAAAGAGATATTGCCGGTATTTCCTTTATGATCAGCAATTTTATCGAAGTTTATCGATAATCTTGATGAAGGAGAAATATAGGAACCCAAAACCCTAGACGTTATCATGTTGCGTTCCAAAACATTAGCGTACCATCGTACCCATGACGAGAGCTGTCGTGTTTCGATATCGGATTTATCGTAAAATCCGATGAGATTAAGAGAATTATGACCACCAGAAGAGGGGAAAAAGGATACATGATCTTTATAAAGAAGTGAACCTTTAACCATAATGTTATGGAATATGAATAGGCATTTTAGGGCAACATACGGATTATGCGTACTATGAAGGCGGTCCATGATGGTTTGAATGCATGTACATATGGCAGGGAGTGAGTGGTCACCGGCAGAGATGATGACGGAGATACGGTGGTCCGGTGGTGGAGATGCGGAGGAGTGTGTGGTGGCGCGTATGACGGCGACTTGAATTGATGAAACGCTACGTTTGGTTGATAAGTTAGCCTTGATAAGTGAAGCTTTGTCTTTGATTGTACCAATAATGTCTCTGAGTTTTCTTTTTCTGCTCATGGCTTTGAAATTTTGAGAAAGAGAAACGAAAGAGAATGGAACTAAAAGGAGTGAAGGGCCGAGTATAACGCGTGTATAACAGCTTCTTTAGAACGTTGTGACGAATTACTTTAATTTGAAGTTTAAAGTTTCTACAAGTCCGTGTTTGAATAGTAGTACTTAATATTATGTTGAAAAAGTGACATATAACTTTTTTTATTTAATTATTTATGAGGAAAAAGAAAATTATTTATGAGGAGAAGAATGGTTCAAAGTATAAAAATAATTTCCTACCAACCAACATAATGGAGTATAAGACAATTTCCTTTTCAGTCAACTAGTAATAAGATATGCAGTTGCAACATTACAAACCACAAGTTAGAGGAAATAACGGCTAATTTCCAGGATTGGGAGCCATAAAGTGAAGGACTTAAAGGACACTCTGAGAATTGTACTATCTGTCAAGATGATTGAAAATTTATAACACCGAGAATCAACATTGATAACCACTAACACACGTTAATTAGTAAAGAGAATTCTAACATATATCTTGATCACAAAAATGGTAACTTGATGAGAATTGGATATGAGTTCTCGTGATTTCAGAACCTAGCTACATCATATGTATATTAATTTTGACCAACACTTCACAGACATAATAAAAATAATTAAAGAAGAGAACATAAGAAAAATGAATTAAAACTAGATTGTTTTTCTCAAGTGTAACTTAGTTAAGAAGTTTTACACCTTTCGTTTTAGAAAAGAAAAATTAAGTAAAGGTTGTTGTACTGAAATTATTTGAATTACAAATTGACAATTGGATATGAGGGAGTGGACTGACCCAAGGTAGACAACGGAAAAGTCAGATGTACATATGCAATGACTTTGTACTTGGATTAGAAAAAAAAGAGTAGAACCTTTTATTTTAGCTTAACAAGGAGCCGCCTTGACCTTAATATGAGTGGAATATAGTAGATAACCTTATTCATGATATTGGCCCCAAATGACAACTGACAAGGTCCACTGTTTCGCGTTGATAACCTTATATTAATATCACACTTGCACATATTCATGTTTCATTGGGATTCTACGACTTTAATTCGATTGAAACTATAAGAAATGTGATGGAAACTGAGAATACACAATGAATTAGTCTTTCATAAATTTTAATTTACTTTTACTTTTGGACGCATATTTTTCGTTGATTTAAGTTTTAACTTCAGTAGAACTTCATGTAAAAAAGTACTTGGAGGAATGGGAAAAAAGTATTTCTGTTGGAAAAAGGTATATTTACCGGGGAGACTTTGCAAGAAGGTTCTTTGACTTCTACCTATACATATACACGAAATACACAAGATGTTAACTGCTTATACTTTTTGTTCACCGCAAAGACATTTGGATCGATTGAAAGAAAGGAAAATTTACACTACATGACTACCCTAATAGTTAAATTACAAAAAAATAATAATAGCTTTATAATATTTATAATACATAACAATAGTTTCTCATAATTACCCTACATACCACTTTGTCATTTTTCCATCCCCAAACATAAAACCCTAATTTCTTTCCCCTCTCTTACCTTCTCTCACCTCCTCCACCCATCAGCCCCACCCTGTCATCGTCCCCCTTCCCCTCGCCGGCAACCAGCAGCCCGTCGTTGTTGGTGTTCTTTGTTGTCCTTGTTCCTCCCCGTTGCTATTGGTGCTGTTGCTGCCGCAGTGCAGCGGCGCTGCTCCTCCAATGCAGCGGCGGGCTGCTCCAATCTATGTTTTCCGGTGGATTTTTCAGTGGGGTTCAGATCTACTTCTTTTTTCTTTTTTTACCTTTTTCCTTTTTGTATGTACGTAGTATGTATATATTTTGTATTTTTTGTATAAAATACATATGTCCTTATATTTTTTTATATAAAATATGTATGTCCTTATATTTTTTGTATATAAATATCTATCTCCCACTTTTTGTATGTGTATGTTGGTGTATATATGTGTATGTTGTTGTATGTTAGTGTATGTGTATGTACTGAAAAATTATTTATATATATTTTTTTGTATCTTTGTATGATTGTATATATTTGTGTATGTTTGGCTATCTAAATTCAAAACAATAATTCATATGAAGTTTCATATGTATATATGTGTATATTTTGTATGTTCCTTTTGTAGATCTAAAAAAAAAATTACATATCCGGCGACCTGCCGCCTCCAGCCGGTGGTTGACCGGCGGTGATCGGCCTCCAGTCATCGGCGCCACTGCAGTGACTGAAACAGTAGGGAGGGAGATGGTACAACCATAAATTGTATGGTGTAAATGCATTTTGTATACGTTATGTAAAAAAAGTATTGTTATTTTTTGTAAAGTGGTATAGTGTTTTTATGTTTTGTAAATGTGGTATATTAGGTTTGTATATTTTTGTAATTGTCCTTTTTTTTCTGGTAAATTTGTGAGTATAAACTCAGTTAAAGCAATGATATAGACAAAATTAACCATAGCTGCCAATTCACCCCCTCCCTGCCACTGACCCGCCGACAGAGAGGGTGTCTGCTGGCGGGTTAGTGGCAGGGGAGGGGAGAATTAGTTGCTAAGGCATTTTTATTTTGAAGGAGTGCCTAACTTTGTAAATTAGGGACTACGCTATGCATTAAGGAAAATAATATGGTCCTTTTTTGTAATTTCCTTTGTCTGGAGTACTATTTTTTAGTAATTCCTTTATTTCAATTAAGCTATTACTTTGGGCTTGCATTACCAACCATTTAACGAAGGAACTTTTACAGAAAGGTACAAGTTTTAGAAGTTATTTACAAAATATAGCAATATTTTAGCAAAATTACCCAATATAGAGGAAAAGAAAAGTTTATATAAAACATAGCAAAAAACATAGAAATAGTTTCTCATAACATAGCAAACCCTTACATTCTTCCTCCTATTTCCCCCAATATCACTTTTCCTCCTCCCATTTCCCACAATTTCACTTTTCCTCCCACCATTTTCCCTAATTTCACTTTTAATCCTCCCATTTCCTCCAATTTCACATTTCCTCCTCCTATCCCCAACCACCTCGTATCTCACAGTATTTTGATGTTTGTCAACTACCAACAACATCGTATCTCACTGTATCTTGTCGTATCTCGCTGTATCTGCATAGTTTGCACCGTATGTAACTATTTCTCTACTGTATCTAGCTGTTTCTAGACTGTTTCTGTTGAGATTTTTGTAATGGGTGTGAATGGGAAATGGTTCCCTTGCACCTTTTCATTGAAAGGCTTCACGCCTCTTCATTTATCCCACTTTGTTGGCTATAAATACATGGTCAACAACAACAACAACAGCAGCAACATACCCAATGGTATCCCACCAAGGTGGGGTCTGGGGAGGGTGAGATGTACGCAGACCTTACCTCCACCAGAGTGGAGAGGCAGTTTCTGATAGACCCTCAACTAAAAAATATCATTGGGAAACATAATCGAGTGAAAAAAGATGACAGTAACAAAACAATGAAAACGACATATTGTTAGAAAGCACTCAAACATACTCAAGATAAATAGAAAATACCAATAACACATAAAATTCGAATAAGCTGAAAGTATATTATACCGACAATCGCTCGATTACTATCTACCCCTGTACCCAAATCTTCGACCTCCACTTTTTTCTATCTAAGGTTATGTCCTTGTTAATTTGGAGGTGGGCCATATCTCGTCTAATCACCTCACCCCAATTTTTCTTTGGTCTACCTTTACCTCTCCGAAGGTGATGCGAATTATAACAACAAGAAAGCAAAATAACAAGAATTAAAGCAAGATCCAATTGATTAGAAAAGGATTAAGGAAGTGGATTAGGAAAAAAATGGCCTAATGACCCCTTAATTGTCTAAACAAGAGAACCTAGACTAATTGAGTCTAAGCCTAATTGCAAATCAAGGAAATCAATGTGTGCTTAAGCAAACAAGCTTAGCCAATAAACTCTCAAAGTTAATGTCATCAAAATCTAACCCTAAAATAATGGACTATAAAGGCTTTATATAGAAGTTCTAAAAATGGCACAATTTGCCTTAATTACCCTCAACGATGGGCCTTCAATAAGTCATTAGCTGAAAATAACATTCTGATCCATGTTACAGCAAGTTCGTGCAGGAACAGGCGCTATCGCGTAGCTCGATAAATCATAGCCTCGCGATTGCGGCTATGGTCACGCGATCGCGAAGGCATGGGCCTTCATCCAATGTCAGTCTCCTACACGATCGCGTCTGAGGACGCCCGATTGCGGCTGATGGTGTGCGATCGAGATGGTCATCCTTTTGGCCTTCCGCGATCGCATCTGAAGACTCGCGATCGCGATGAATATTTCCAGATTCTGAGGCAGTAAGCATGCAGAAATGTCCTGAAACCTCCAACACTTGCTCCAGCAGCTCCAGTTGTGCAAATATGGCCTGCAACTATTGCAACTCCCGTACTTGGCTCTTTGTGAATGGCTTGCTCGCGCATCGGGGTGCATCATTCTCCCCGTCTTGGGAAGAAATCTTCCACGAATTCGATTGTTCGTCGACTTTGAAGGGAGACGAGTCACACACGTTGAAAGTGTTGTGCACTTAGTAGTTGCTTGGAAAATCTACCTTGTACGCATTGTTGTTGAGGCGTTCAAGAATTTGAAATAGACCATCGCCTCTAGGTATCAATTTGCTCGCCCGCTTGTTGAGAAACCTATCCTTCCAGAAATGAACCCAAACCCAATCACCGGGTCGAAGACAACCTTCTTTCTTCCTTTGTTAGCTCTTTTGGAAACTTCTTGATTTTTCTTTTTGAGTTGTTTCCTCAGTTTCTCGTGAAGTTGCTTCATCTCTTAAGCTCTCACCTTGGCATCTAAGTTTAAAACAACATCTTGAGACAAAGGCATAAGATCCAAGCGGGCTAAGGGGGTAAGGAGGTTAAAACCATACACAACCTCGAAAGGCGTCATGCAAGTAGAAGTATGCATGGTCCCATTATATGAAAATTCAATCAAAGGTAGGTGTTCTTCTCAAGAAGCAAGTTTCCCCTTAACCAATGTTCTAAGCATGGCACCCAAGTTTCTATTGACAACCTCGGTTTGGTCATCAGTTTGGGAGTGACAAGAAGTGGAGAATAACAACTTAGTCTCAAGTTTCCCCCATAATTCTTTCCAAAACTGACTAAGGAACTTGGGATCCCTATCACTAACAATAGTCTTTGGGACCCCATGCAATTTTGAGTACATGTTCAACAAACAAATTGGCTACATGGGATGCATTATCAATTTTAAGACATAGAATGAAATGAGCAATTTTAGAAAATCTATCAACTACCACAAAGATGCTATCTTTTCCCCTTCTTGGTCCTCGGCAATACAAGTACAAAGTCCATAGAAATGTCAAGCCAAGGACCTAATGGAATGGGGAGGGGTGAGTACAAACCATCTGGAAGTAGCTTTGACTTAGCTTGTCTACACTCTAAGCATTGGCCACACACCCTCACAATATCCACCCTCATCTTAGGCCAATAAAATTTCTCCTTAAGAATCTCCATGGTCTTGCCCACTCCAAAATGCCCCATTAGTCCCCCACTATGTGCCTGTCTCACTAGCAACTCTCTCCAAGATGAACTACGCACACACAACTTCCCATTCCTAAACATGAATCCTTCAAACTTATGAAACCTCTTTTTCTCCACATCATCACTAGGTTCCTCCTCACCACACATTCTATTAATCCTTCTCCCTCTTTCCTCTAATTCACAATTAGCATAAAGTTCCCCAAACTCCGGATTATCGGCATACATTTCCTTCATACTTTCAAAACCCATGAGCTTGGACCCCAAAGTATTCAACAATACTTGTCTTCTTGATTGTAGCACAAACTTCTTTGACAAGGCATCCGCCACCACATTTTCTTTCCCCTTTTTGTAATGGATGACATAAGGAAAGGTTTCAAGGAATTCCACCCATTTGGCATGTCTCACATTCAACTTCTCTTGGGATTTGAGGTGTTTCAAAGATTGGTGGTCGGTTCTAATGACAAATTCTTTGGACCAAAGGTAATGTTGCCAATGAGCCAATGCCTTCACCAAGACATACAACTCTTTATCATTAGTGGAGTATTTAGTGGTTTCTCCCTTGAGTTTCTCACTAAAATAGGCAATGAATTTTTGATCTTGCATCAACGCGGCTCCAATTCCTACCCCACTAGCATCACACTCAATTTCAAAGGTTTTATCAAAGTTTGGTAAGTGAATGAGAGGTGTAGAACTAAGCATTTCCTTCAATTTTGCAAAAGCCTCTTCTTGCTCCTTCCCCCACACAAATGCCTTATCCTTCCTTATTACTTCGGTCAATAGTGCGGCTATAGTGCTAAACCCTCTCACAAACCTCCTATAAAAGCTAGCAAACCCATGGAAACTTCTCACATCACCAATGCTTTTAGGAGTGGGCCAATCTCTAATGGCCTCCACTTTAGCCTCATCTACTTCCACACCATTTGCACTCACCACAAAACCAAGGAACACAACTTTTTCAACACAAAAATAGCACTTTTTCAAATTAGCAAATAACTGCTCCTTTCTCAAAACATCAAATACTTATTTCAAATGATTAGCATGCTTATCAATGGATTTGCTATAGATAAGAATGTCATCAAAGTAAACTATAACAAATTTTTCAATGAAAGATTTGAGCACATGATTCATCAACCTCATGAAGGTTGAAGGAGCATTGGATAAGACAAAGGCATGACAAGCACTCATAAAGACCAAAGTTAGTCTTAAAGGTCGTCTTCCACTCATCACTCGGTTTCATCCGGATTTGGTGGTATCCACTCCTCAAATCAATTTTAGAGAACACACAAGATCCACACAACTCATCAAGCATATCATCTAACCTAGGAATAGGATGTCGATACTTTACCGTGATCTTGTTGGTGGCTCTACAATCCACACACATGCGCCAAGTCCCATATTTCTTTGGTACTAGGATGACCGGGACCGCACATGGGCTCAAGCTTTCTTGCACAAGTCCTCTTTCAAGCAACTCCTCAACTTGCTTTTGGAGCTCTTTAGTGGCCTCCGGGTTGCTTCTATAAGCGGCCTTGTTGTGCAATTAGGAGCCCGGAACAAGGTCAATTTGATGCTCAATGCCTCTTAGTGGTGGCAATCCACTAGGCAACTCCTCGGGAAAGATGTCTTCATAACCTTGCAAAAGAGAAGAAATAGAACTAAGCAAAGAAGGGGTTAGTTCATTAGTAAGCAAAACATGGTCCTTGTGTAGGAGGAGAATCATGGGCATTCCCTCCTCCACATCTTTTAAACACTCCTTCTTGGACAAGTACAAGTTCACTCCCTCTTTTGTTTCCTCACTCTTTTGTGTGACAACTCCCTCTCTTTTATCTACTACAACTCCCTCTTTCTTTTCTTTCTCTCTTTTCAACTTCAACTCCCTCATCTTCCTATAGCCCTCACTCACTTGAGTCGGGGTCAATGGATTAAGAATAAACTTTCGACCTTCCAACTCCAAGGCATACTTGTTAGTCTTGCCATCACGCTTTGCCAAATGGTCATATTGCCAAGGTCTTCCAAGCAAAACGTGACAAGCTTGCATCGGAACCACATCAAATAAGAGATCATCATGGTAGTCCCCAATCTTGAATTTGATCAAAGCTTTCTTGATCATTTTTAGTTCACCACACTCGTTCAACCATTGTAGCTTGTAAGATTGTGGACATTTCCTAGTGGGTAGCTTGAGTTGTTCAATCAAAGTTGTGCTCACTACATTGACTCAACTACCACTATCAATAATTAGAGAGAAACTAGTCCCTTGAACCTTATAATATGTATGAAACAAATTCTCCTTTTGATTCGACTCCTCCTTTACTTGCACCCCCATTATTCTCCTTACTATCAGAGTGGCGTATGTATATTCTTCTAATTGTTCACCTTCCCCTTTGCCCCCGTGAAAATCATCATCACATGGCATATCCCCAACTATCTCTTCTACATCACTACCACCCGTTTCATAGCCCCCATCACCCAAAGCAACAATAGCTCTCCTATTTGGACAATCTCTCATCATGTGGCCTCGGCCACTGCATTTATAACATTGAATATTAGACAAGTTTTCAAGTTTATCTTTGTTACCTCCCACCTTTGACTCTTCTTTGGGCTTGGCTTTGTCAAATTGACCTTTGAACTCTCGCTTGGGATCCTTTGCCTTGTCCCATGGGGAATAGGTCTTCACAATATCCTTTCCCTTGTTCCAAGTGGTAGAGATGTTTTTGGACTTGTAGGAGTTGTCCAATTTAAGCCATTTCTCCACCTTAAGCGCCGCTTGAAAAACATCATACAAGCAATCATATTGGTGCAATTTTATGGGAGAAGAGATTTCCCTATTCAAGCCTCCATAAAATTTTGGAATGAGGAATCAATCACTATCTTGAATGTTGGCCCTCGTCCTTGTCTTCTTAAACTCATCAAAGTATTCCGGCACACTTTTGTTCCCTTGCCTCAAGTTATAAAATTTCTTGATCAACTCATCTTCATAGTTGGTGGGTCGAAATCGAGCCTCTATCATGGCTTTCAAAGCCGCCCATCCATCATTTTTAATTAGCCCTTGAGTCTCTCTTTGCCTTCTTTTGGACTCCCACCAAGTAGAAGCATAATTCTCAAATTGAGTAATGACATACTTGACCTTTGTGGCTTCTTGAACATTGTTGGTTTGAAAGATCCTCTCAATCTTGACAACCCACTCTAGAAACTCCTCGGGATCACTTTCTCCTTGGAAAGTTGGTAGGTTGATCTTGATGGTGTTCAACTATCTATCATAATCATGATGTCTCCGATGTCCACCATAACCCCCATAGTCATAGTAGTCCTCTTCACGTTCTGCTTTCCCTTGGTAACCAATCCCAAATCGACCTCCTCGACCCCTATTTCCCCTTTGTCGTGCCTCCCCCGGATAGCGAAATGGGTCATCATCATAGTTCTCATGTGCATGAAAGGACTCATCTTCATGTGGGTGATCATTTTGTGGATGCACCACTCTTTCACGCCTTGGAGTCTCATTTCTTGGTGGTTCATTTTTTGGAAGGTCATGAATGTGATCTTTCCCTTGTGGAGTGTCATTTGGAGAATAAGTATATTGGACCACCATATGAGAATAACAGTCATTAGCCCGAGAGATCCGGCTAGGTCCATCACCCCGCAACCCCACGGTTAGAGGTGTATCAACCACTTGCTTTCCCATTTACCGAAGCCTATCTTTTCGGGATAGGTCATCAACCGTCTCCTTCATTCCTTTGAAATCATCTTGCATTGATTTAACATTTGCTATCAAGGCTTGTAACATAGTTTTAAGTTCCATCTCCGCCTCAACTTCCTTTTGAGCCATCGTATCTACAAACTATTAAACAAACAAAGTTAGTAGAAAGAGTCTTCACCAAGTCACTCCCTAAGTGTTTATACTCGTTTTGATTGCACTCAATCTACTCGTGTTTACACTCAATGATTGGAGTTTACTCACTTTAAAACTCTCACCACACTTGCCTTTTTCCACTCTTGGCTAATGTAAGTTTTTTCTTTGCACACAAGTCCGACTTAACAATCAAACGCAATCTAATTTGGGATGGAAAGGAATTGTTGTGAAAAGAAACGAACAATTAAAGTTAACGGATGGAATTTAGAAAAAGCTAAAGAAAGGAAAGAAGAAAGGCACGAATCGAATTGGCATGAAATGGATTCGGATTTGGATGAAATTTTGTTTATGATATAGAAACTCACTGTACTTGATGTTGAAATTGGGCTCTTGTTGATTGGAAACTGTTCCAGGGCTGTTGCGAGCAATCTGTCTAAGAAATTATTTTTCCAAAAATTTGTTGTTCAATGCGATCGGGTGAGACACGACGCGATCACGATGAGTAACCTGGCAGCAAGTGCGCGATCGCGTAAGACAGTCGCAATCGCATAGGGCTTTTAATTCTTGCCCTGCACTATCACGCTTGGTTGGACGCGATCACGTAGGCTTCTAGGTTTTGATCAGAACCTATTTTTCAATCCCTCTTTTCCACTTGAATCTTCACAAACCACCGTATTTTTGCTCCAAATTTGAGATTTATACTCCTTATTGGTTCGTGAACAAACTCCAGTAGTTAAATCTTTAATAGCAACAACCAAATTCAAAAAGCCCAAATTCTTGTTGAAGAACCCTAATTTTTGAATCTTCAATTCAGCACCTCAAATGATATTTGCTGTTTAATTCCTTCAAGGAATAGCTTCTAGGATCAAATATCTTTATTTGGTAACAAAAATTTCATCCAAAAGAAACCTAAACCTAAGGCTCATTTTTTTTTAGATTTTTGGACTTTTGATTTTTTTGTGGTTTTTTTTTTTTCAGATTTGATAAACAAAAATTGGTTAGTGTTTGTGAGAACAAGCACTAATCCAGCTCTGATACCAAATGATACGAAAATTAACAACAAGAAAACAAAATAACAAGAATTAAAGCAAGACCCAATTATTTAGAAAAGGATTATGGAAGTGGATTAGGGAAAAGTGGCCTAATCACCCCTTTAATTGTCTAAACAAGAGAACCTATACTAACTTATCCTCAATTAATCTAAGCCTAATTGCAAATCAAGAAAATCAATGTGTGCTTAAGCAAACAAGCTTAGTCAATAAACTCTCAAAGTTAATGTCATCAAAATCTAACCCTAAAATAATGAACTATAAGGGCTTTATATAGGATTTTTAAAAATGGCACAATTTGCCTTAATTACCCTCAATAATGGGCCTTCAATAAGTCATTAGCTGAAAATAACATTCTAATCCACGTTCCAATACGTTCGCACAGGAACAGGCGCTATCGTGTAGCTCGATAAATCAGAGCCTCGCGATCGCCGCTATGGTCACGCGATCGTGAAGGCATGGGCCTTCATCCAATGTCAGTCTCCCTGCACGATCGTGTTTGAGGACGTGCGATTGCGCTACTCTTCATTTCCTTTTTGCACGATCGCGGCTGATGGTGCGCGATCACGATGGTAATTTTTTTTGCCATCATTTCTGAAGACTCGCGATCGCGATGAACATTTCCAGATCTTGAGGCAGTAAGCATGCAGAAATGTCCTGAAACCTCCAACACCTAGCAGCTCCAGTTGTGCAAACATGGCCTGCAACTGTTGCTACTCCCGTGCTTGGCTCCTTATGAATGGCTTGCTCGCGCATCGAGTTGCATCAGAAGGGTTAGCACTGTCAACCCCTCACACCTCCTCACCCGCGCATCTGAACTCCTCCTCTTCACATGTCCAAACCAACTCAGCCTCGCTTGTCGCATCTTGTCCACCATGCAGCCGCTCGCACCTTGTCTCGAATGGCTTCGTTCTTAATCTTGTCCATCCTAGTAGGCCCACACATCTATCTGAGCATCTGCATCTCGGCTACACTCATCCTCTAGACGTGGGTGACCTTTACGTGCAAAAATTCTGCCCTGTACATTAAAGTAGGTCTAACGACTGCTTTATAGAACTTACCTTTAAGCCTATGAGGTACTTTCTGATAGCATAAGACACCAGATTTAACTACACTTTATAGTATGCCCACACATTCATCAAATTTAACTACACTTTTGACTTACAAATTCTGAAATTCTCTCATCTTCAATGCATTGTTTTACAAAATCAAATATTAGAGGTGTGATTTGCATCGTTCATTTGAGTTCGCTGATAACACTTTTGTTTAAAGTGTCGCTACCGCAGATTGGACGATTATGTTCTATCGTAGGAGGAATTATCCGTGAACCTTGGGCAACAGGGAGGGGATTAGATTCCTTAAGGAGACACAAGAAATTTGTGGACTCGGAATCATTTTCGTAATAACGTTTTATTTTTGATTTCTTGCTTCTTTTTTTTTTTTTTTTGTCTTTTCGAACACAGGGAACAAAAATCTTAAGGAATCTAATGTAATTTTTTTTTGTGTTCGCCTTATTATTATGATGGCTGGTTTAAAGACATTCTTGGTGTCGTTTGACTAAACCAAAAAAGAATCGAGATGCTCCTTGATGGTGAATCTGCCTTATTCCTTTGCACCAGGGAGTCTTTCTTGGCATTATTTTATTTTGCTATTTTATTATTGAAGTCTTTGAATTTTCAAAGTGGACCATTTATTAATAAAACAAACCTTACTCTTTTATCTTACAGAAAGTAAAGTTACCTATAAAGGGAAAAATAAAAAATGTACTCATAGAAAGCAATGTTCTCCTCGTCGGTCATGACAAGAAAGGTGCATATGCTGATGGAATTTTTGTTTCCATGCAGATTATAGTTTTATGACTAACCAGAATTTTAGTTCTTTGAGGAGAAGAAATATAAGATCAAAAGTAACAACTGTATATAATTGCTCATGCTCCAGAAGATTTCCAAACGATTCCTCACTTCACTCCAAGAGGCATGAGAACGTGTATATCCAGCGACTTGTTATGTCATTGGCTGGAGAATTAGAGCACAACGAAAAAACACTATGGAAATTCACATACATAAATTGTGTGCTTGACCAAATATGGGGTCGTATACACTTGTGCTTTGGTCTGGCTATACCATTGAAACATCAAAGGTTTCTCAGAAAATGAAATCTGTGGTTTTTGGAGAGTAAAATCTTTGTGATTATCTACTCCTATTCTTACTCAGTTTGAAGATTAAAAACTTCACTGTTGTAGTGAACCGGCTTGAAGATTAAAAACTTCGCCGTTGTAGTGAATTAATTTGAAGATTAAAAACCTCACCATCGTATTAAAATGGTTTTAAGATTAAAAACTTCACCGTTGGAATGGATCGGCTTTGAATATTGAAAACTTCGTTGTTTTATTAAACCGATTTTGAAGATTAAAAACTTCACTGGTTTATGAAAGTTGATTGTATTTTTCCATGAAAGGGTGGAGGCTAATTCATTTTCCATCTCAATAATTGTAATGATGACGGGAGCAACCTTATGTTGAATCAATGGAATATAGGATCAAAATAATGACTCGTCGTGCCATCACTCTTGATCTTATTTTTATGGATATTGAGATGAAGGGAAACAGAGAATGCGTCACGAGATATAATCAACATTTGCACATGTTGGTAATTTGATTCGTGAGTTTCCAACATGGATTGCCCAGCAAATTTCCATCTAATGATACAGAATTCTAACAAGTTGTTACTAATTCTTGTTTTAGAAGTGTGAAATCCAAAATTTGATTTTGGAGATCGAGCCATTAGTTTGGCTTTGCTAATCCTACGTGGATCTTAGTAGAAAACCCACAATTGATATTACGTTTGAACGGGTGTCCTTTGACTAAGGAGTATTCTTTAATAAATTGTTGGGTGGTTGTGCATAAGCACCGTTCAGTTAGCCAGTTATACTGGACCACGTGAATAATTGTTATATCAGCTAACTCTATACAAAAGATTAAATTTGTTACTCTTTAGATGTGTTATGAATATGACATATAAAATATTTAAAATGTGGGGCACTTGACGTATGCATAAATACACTTAATGTCTATCTTATTTAGAAGAATTAGATGTGATTTTTTTTCTCGCAACCCACGAGTCCTTAGTAGATATTGACATAATAGTTTATGAGTTCATAACTACTATTATTTGAACGACTAGTGAAGGAACTAGCGATTTGAAGATTGGTCTTGTGTCTTTTTCAAAAAGGTTGTGTAATTTCATGAAATGGTGTCACTTGGAAAGTTGTGACTTTTCATGAAAAGATGTCTTGGTTAAAAGAGCTTTGTACAGACATGATCATTGATGAACGAATGGATCAGTATGCTGGTCTATAAAGTTGTAAAACAACTGATGATATTAATAATAAAATCCATATCAAGTTGGATTTAAGCAGTGAAGCAGCCAATAACGATTCTAAAAATCTATATCGAGTTGGATTTTTATAATAAATGAAGCTTCTATATATAATTTGGGCATCGCTTAGACTTGTATTCCATGTTGGAATAATAAATGATAGCATACAAATACTAGGAATGGGCTGAAATGGATGAGAATACATTAAATATGAAAAGACTGTGCGCACAACTGATGCAACCATTCCTAGCTAGCTATTGGTATAATGATGCTAAAAAATAGCCAATAACCGCTCTACAATGAAAGCTGAGTTCATAGCCTTAGATAAGGCTAGTGAAGAAGCTGGATGGCTCTAGGACTTCTTGAAAAAATTCGATCTAAGCCCAAATCGTTGACATTTATATGCATACATTGCAATGTCAAGAGAAAAGTGGACGAGTTAGGAGCGTTATGTATGTTGACACCTAATTTTGTCCCTCCTGTTTCAATAGCCTTTTATTCGGACAAATTACATCGACAGCCACATAAATATCCTACTCTTACTCCATCATGAGTCATTATCTCGTGCACGTACGCCAATTAGACCATTTTTAGAAGCATTTGCGCGAACAGTCACGTTTTTACAAAACTTGTATGTCTGGTTAATATTTTTCACAATTATTGTTGTTTTAATGGAGGATACCTAAAATTATTTTTAAACCTTAATATAATATATTTCTTTAATCATTTAGCCTTGTGATTATTTTTTACTTAATCTATAATGTTTATACAATTTATACATATTTATACTTAATTTATAGGCTTTATACACTATATATACATATATATACATATATACACGTGTGCCTATACATTCAGCCCATTTATTACATTTCAGCACGTACGTGGATCGATCTCAGCCGTCCACGTGTACCATCCGACGGCTGAGATCAAAACCTCCATATTATTCCCCAAACGACCCCTAAACTTCATTCCTATCCCCATTTCCCTTCACCTCACCCGATAATCACTCTCTCTCTTTCTCTTCGGCGAAATGTCACGCCGCCTCTGTCACGGCATTTTCCGTTCGATTTGGCCGGCCAAAATTAGGAAAAATAGTATCATCGTGTTCCCCTTGTCATCCGCTACAAAACCCGTATACTATTTGTTTGTTTCGACGGAGGTCAAATTGACCTCTCGTCGACGGAGGTTTTCTGTCACCGGAAAAATCCTCAGACATGTCTAATTGGGGCCCAAGATGTCGTCGTTGCTAGAGGAGGAGGAAAACCCCTCATACGAACGCGATAGAAGCTGGTCAAGATTGACCTGACTCCAATCGAAAACAGGTAACGCTAACTCCTAATTTGCTTTCCTCTGTGTGCCATGCATGTGCCTAAGTTTGCCTAGTGTTGTTTGTAAATTAGTATGCCTAGTCGTTAACGGATTAAAATGGAAAATTACATGGTTAATTATGTTCATTTCAATTCTTGCTTTTAAAATTGTTTGCACGTCTCTATATTATGTCTTAGGGTCCAGTATCTCGTCACCATTGTTAGAGTATAGCCTTGACAGTATGCTTAGCTCTTGTTTTGTGCCGAGACACACAATCTTGTAGTTATTTAGGTTGAGAGTTTGAGGTACTAGACTGGTTTGAGCATGATCTTGTGATTTGACTAATTTAAGTTAGTTGATTGGTATTAGAATGAAAGTTGATCTTGTTAATTGATATAGTGCCTACTGGAAATTTCTTGAGATATACTAAGATGATTGACTGATTTTCGAACTTTGTTTGAGTTTGTGTAATTGATTGTGAACCTGGACTATGTTAAAGGTGAGGGGAGGAAATCTAAATCAGTGTGGGATTGATTTTGCCTCAAGTTTTAGGATTGATTGCTTTATTTTTGGAAGGAACTCAAAGTTTGTCCCTTGTTATTTATGGAAGGCAATATCTCTTGCCTTGTAAGACCTTTTCCATTTGAATTTGAATTCTCACACTCACACATATATAAATCTGGCCTTAGACATACATTTAGGACACATTTAAGCATTCTGTATACTCTTCTCACACATTGAACACCCTACTTACTCCTCTCTCACTGGGAAACTGTGGTTACATTCTTAGAAGTGTCATCTCTTTCTTCTGGATATTTTTTGGAAGAGTAACTTGGCATTGACTGCTTCATTCATCCCTGTCTCTTTCTTGATCTAATTGCAAGGTAAAAATATGATATCTGCCTCTATTGCATCTTAAACCGTCACTGTTTTTTTTCCTATGGTTTTCTTAGCATGTTTGGCTGGTAAGTGTCTTGTTTGGGGGTCTTTTCTGCCCCACTACTAACCATTGCTTTGCAGTCTTATGTGGATAGCCTGGCTATATCAAAGTATGGCTTTCAGGGTTTTTAATCTCGTTTGGTTTAAGCCTGGTAAAAGGCTCAACTGATGATGAAAACTAAGCTAAACAGGCTATTAAAACTGGTGCAGAACAGGGCACCTTTCTAATCTTTCCCTTTTGTGTGATATGCTCCCCTAGAAACTGTCCCATCTCTGTATATTTTAGGATTCCTGCTTGTATTCACTTTAAACAGGTTATACAGTCATGAAGACTGTGTAAATGGCCATCCAGGGGCCTCTTCTTAATCCTTTCTACTTTGGCGGCTGCATCATAGCATATCATGTTAACGGAGATAAATTTGCGAGTGCTTGGCATTGATAAATAGGAATTATGCAGGACTGGATAGTTTTAACATTCGAACATAGCTCATAATTGATTAAAGTTTAAGGTAGGACAGCGTCTCGCACTTGAAATATTCTTTGGAAAGAAGTTTCTTTAAACATGGGTTATTTTGTGCGAAACGTGTTAAAATCTGGATTGCTTTTGTTAAAGTTTAAACTGCCCTATTTATATAAATGATTCAGGCCCAAAAATATTTTCAAATATGGCCTTTGTATGTGTTAAAACTATTTTCATCACTTTAAGACTCCTATACGCTAATCTAATAGTGTATAGGGGTGTATACGTGATTGGGGTCGACTATACGAATCTATAAACGTTTTCCAAAACTAGTATCATTGATTACTCATGTATTTGCATGCTTCTATCTATATCTATGTGTGGCAGTCCCCTTTGTATGCATTTACGTGCTTTGTGTGACTTGCTTTTAAAAATCAGACCCTTTACCTAAATACTTTTCAAAACTCACCCCTAAACAAAAATAGCCATTAAGATTAGGGCTCGACAATTAATGACGAGTCACACTGACCCTAAATGGCTAACATTTTATTTTAAAAATAACACCCATTCGGTTTGAACTAAAATCTGAAATCTTTTATGAAATTGGCTAGTTTCGCAAAATTGACTGTCTGTGTAAAATTGTTTTGATGGCTGAAATTACATGAATGACTTGAAGTTACAGTATCTTTTGTGGGTTTAACATTATATACGATTAGGCATCTAATTTAGAGGCCTTGTAACGCGATTAGACGTTGAAATAGGTCGTATTTGCAAAACGTAAAGCTTATTCGTAGGTGTATTGTTTAAACTTGCATAGTTATGCTTACTTTCATAAATTAGACATGTAATTAACCTTCCCAAGTTATTATTGCATCATAACGTTACAACTTTATCCTAAAATATAGACTCGGGCAGGAACCATCTTTCGTAGGATTGGGGGAGTGCCTAACACCTTCTCCCCTGAGTCATTTGGACTTCTTACCCTTTTTGAATCTCTGAAACTGGATTAGTGTAACAATGAAATCGGCCTTAGACGCTTAGGTGGCCTAATACACCTCAGAAAAGTATATTAGATGGCAACTTCAACTCTTGAACTCAAACGAGTTACCCAGTCAAATCCGAAACCCGACTCGCCTCAAGTTGAGTCTAAAATCGGGTGCGACAATGTATAGCGGGAAAAATCGTCACATACGATGAAGACAGTAAACTTTTAAACAACTACTCTATATAGGCATTATCACAACAGACAACGTAAAGTCAAAGGATAATGTTACGGATCCAAATACAAAAGGCTTAACTAGAGAGGCAGTTGAGTGGTCATCAAAGGGAATGAGACTATGGCCGAGGCCAAGTGACTCATGGTGGTAACTCTACCTAGAAGACTGGAGATCCCAAGATCTAGGTTCAAGGAGATCAAACAAAGTTGTGAGTGACGGTTCAACATTGTCAAACAAAATTTATTTGGTCCATTCTCGTAATGAGACAATGTTCAGTACCAAGTATAAACGATGTAGCTTTAACGATTATCTAAATTTGATATAGGAATTATCAAATGGTGTACATTTACAGGATTACACATTTAGAAATCACCTATATAAGTGTGAAGTGGAAGCCGCTTCAAAGAGAATTTAGTAAGGCCAATTCTCTATGCACTTATAAAATCAGGCAGTGTTCATGGCTGAAATGAACACAACAATGAGAACCAAAGACAGATAAGGATTAATTGTGTGACATATGTTGTCTAGGTATACACTAAATCTCGACGGTTCAAAGATATCAAATCTACCGAGTGACCGAGTATATCCGATATATGTTCACTACAGAAAATTTAAGGAAACCCACTTATCCCGATGCCATTAATCCTTAGCTGCGAATCACACAGTTTTTTTTTTGCATGTTTTCATCTTATAGCCAATCCCATTCATGTGGGGGATTGTTGAGATTTTTGTAATGGGTATGAATGGGAAATGGTTCCCTTGCACCTTTTCATTGAAAGGCTTCACTCTTCATTTATCCCGCTTTGTTGGCTATAAATACATGGTCATTTCATCAAATTTAACTACACTTTTGACTTAAAAATTCCGAAATTCTCTCATTTTCAATGCATTGTTTTACAAAATCAAAAGTTAGAGTCGTGTGATTTGCACCGTTCATTTGAATTCGTCGATAATTCTGTTGTTTGAAGTCCCGCTACCGCAGATTTGGACGATTCCGTTCTATCCTGGGAGGAATTAATCCTTGAACATTGGGCAACAGTGAGGGATTAGATTCCTTAAGGAGACACAAGCAACTTGTGGGTTCGGAATCATTTTCGTTTCTTGTTTTTATTTGTCTTTTCGAACACAGGGAACAACAGTTTCAGCATTGTTTCATCCAGTTTGTGCGTTGTTTCTTACTGTATCTAAACTATTTCACCTGTTTTGCGTTGTTTCACATTATTCTTTGCATTTTGTTTCAGACTTTTTCACTAGCTGTTTCAAACTGTCTCAACGTTGTATCTCGTTGTATCTTCACTATTTTTGCTCCGTATCAAAGTGTATCTCACTGTATCTACGTTGCTTCATGTTGTTTCAATACCATTTTAGGTTGTGTCAGCACCGTTTCAGGTTGTTTTACACCGTATCTAACTATTTCGCGACCGTATCTAGCTGTTTTTAGACTGTTTCAACATTGTTTCATCCCGTTTGTGCGTTGTTTCTCACTTTTTCTAAACTAGTTCACCTTTTTTTGTGTTATTTCACATTATTTTTTATATTTTGTTTCAGACTTTTTCACTAGATGTTTCAGATTGTATCGTATTGTTTCAACGCAGCTTCAGACTGTTTTAACAGCTGTTTCAGAATTTTTCAACGCCATTTCAGACTGTATCATACTGTTTTAACGCTGTTGTAGACTGTATCAGACTGTTTCAGGTTGTTTCAACGATGTTTAAGACTGTACCATATTGTTTCTTTACCTGCACCTCGATGTACCTGCACTATTTTTGCTTTGTATCTAACTGTATCTCGCCGTATATACACTGCTTCAGGACTGTTTCTAAACTGTTCACGGTGTTTCAGATTGTTTTAGCGTTGTATCGCGCTGTATCTACACTATTTTTGCTCCGTATCTAACTGTATCTCGATGTATCAATGTCGTTTTAGATTGTTTCATCGACGTTGCTAAGTATTTCTAGGTTTTTGCACTGTTTCTGCATTGTATCTAACTGTTTCTAGACTGTTCTGCTTTTGTATCTAGCTGTTTCTACACTGTTTCAGCATTATTTCACCATGTTTCTGCATTGATTCTAGTTGTAGATCGTTTTGGCAAGCGAAATGAAAAAGAAAGTAAAAATAAGTATCTATACATACTCCATATGTACTCACTTTCTAAAAGAATACCTTTTTTTTTTGTTTTTACCAAATTGGCTCAAAGGCAAAGATGCAGGAAGTACAATAAAATCTCCATAAAACCTTAACTTGAGGTCGTACAGACGTTGCCGAACAAAATCTGACATGATTTTCGGTGAGACAATGCAGACGACACAGAGGGGCACCAGCAGGCCAAAACGGCAGTGAAACGGAGAAGATGGGAGGAGCGACTGGCATTGATTTTTCGGCGAAACCTCCGACGATTTGGTTGAATCCAGCGATTCTTTTTCATAACTCAGATCAAAGCAAAGGACGGGGGTATTGGATATACCATCCGAATAGGGTAACGACACCAGTAGCAGCGGCGGAAACACCAGTCGCAATGGTGAAATCACCAGTAGCAGCGGTCGAGATACTTACCATTGTTGGTCCATTTTATCCGTTCCTAGTGGGGTGGTAGCGATGCCGCCAGTTGGGGTGGAGTTATGGGTTGAAAATGGCGGAGAGGGTTGGGGGTTTAAAGGGAGGCAGAGGTTTTGGGGCATGGGTGGTAGTGGAGTTGGGAAGGATTTTAGGGGTAGGGATTGAAGTTAGGGTTTGTTAGGAAAATTGTGATTTATCTTGTTTATTATGAAATGTGCTATAAAAATATTGCTATGTGTTGTAATTTACAAAATATTGCTATTTTTTTTTATAATTTAAGGGTGTAGGTTTGTACATATGTGTAAAAAGCCCTTTAACTAATTCTTTTGTGTAGAGAACTTGATCTACATAACCACTTATCCAATCTCTTGAATAAGAAATTGTCGGCAAATATATAATATATGTATAATTCATATATACAATGAACATAACTATGTATACCAACTAAAAGATATAAATAATAAATTTAATTGACTATTTGTGTGAAGATTCCAAAAAACTGAAACTTTATATAAACATCCATAATACTGTAGAAATCTAAAAATTAATACAGGTTTATTCAATTGTACATACACATATATAGATTTATACAATTTTAGACATGTTTACAAAAGTGTATAAACTAGCAGCCGGCTACTGTTTTGTGTAATTGATGCAATATCAGGTAAGAATCGCAAATAGGGGTCATTTTGATAATTTTTCAGTGTTGCTTGTCTCCTAGTGTAAAAATCTCTTGAAATAAAATAACCTAAATATTGGGGTGGGGGGGGGGGTGAATTACAAAGATAAGCTAAAAAGCACCTGGTCTTGATTTGCTAAGCTATTTTTTGTGGTTTTAAAAACATAAACACTTTACCATTAAATGAAGCTGAAAGTAAAAAATATCCTTATTAATAGAGAACTTCCCGTAGTTATAAAAATACAACTGACAATTTTTTGAACCCGTAATTACAAAACTGCCACCGCATCTTTTACCTCCGAAATTACGAAAAATGCCACTGCTTCCTATACAGCAGAAAATAATGCCAACGCGGTCGTGTTTCACTACATTATTTGCTTATATACAAGGCAGTCAATTCGTTTGTGTATCACGACTATTTTGTGAATAAATAAAGTCAAATTGTCGTCGTTTCTCTTATACAAAAATTAAAGCAACAATGAGTAACTAATTATGTTCGTTTTGTGAAGAAATTATGTCAAATCGGTCCTACTTTGTGGATTCACAAAAAATACCTTCAAGTGCTTATATATTTAGAAGTAACGACAATCTGTCATCATTTATTCATATAATTGTGTCTGTCTTGTGAAGAAATGAGGCCAAATCGCCTCACTTCACACATTCATAAAAAAGACCTTTAAATACTTATATATTTTTGAAATAACGATAGTTTGTCATTATTTATTCATAATGTGATTTAAATATTAAATACATTTTGTAAATTAAACAAATGAGTCCAAAATCGTCTTCACTTTATTAATCCATAAAAATAAATATGAAAACATAAATGATGACAATATGTCTGCATTTATTTAACAAGTGAGTAAAATTATTATGTCTATTTTACAAGCAAGTGATGCCAAATCGTCATCACTTTAACCATATACAAAAATTCAAAGAAAAATAAAACATTGCCATTTCGGCATCATTTACGTACAAATGAACCAAACTACTATGTCTATTTTACAAGAAAATGACGCCAAGTCGTCATCACTTTGCTAATATACTAAAATCTAGAATAAAAATAAAACAAGGTCAATTCAACATCATTTACTTATAAGTGAGCTAAACTACAATGTCTATTTTTCAAAGCAAATGACACCAAATCGTCATCACTTTGTCCATATACAAAAATCTAAAATAAAAATAAAATAAGGCCAATTCGGCATCATTTACTTTACAAGTGAGCCAAACTACTTTATCTATTCTACAAGTAAATGACACCAAATTGTCATTACTTTGCCTAAGACATAAAACATATACATCATCAACTTATTGGCACCGTTGTGCGGTATTTTCTTTCAGTTACTGACTTTATGCCATGATCGTCTGGGACCACATCATCTTCCATACCTTCTTTAGGAGGATATCCTAATTAATCTCCTTGCCTGTAGCCATCGGTCTACTACACGACAATAGCTAATAGCATACTTTAATCTTCATTCCAAGTACACTTTATCAGTCATAAGATAAGACTGTACTATCAGCATCTAAAGATACCTGAAAATAAAAGTTGTAACAGAAATTAATATTTTTAATGGTAAAAGAATAAGTATTATTAATATACACCCTAAAAAAAGTTGATGCAAGGGAAATTACATCCAAAAGAGTACAATAACCATTGCAGGTTGTGCAATGTGCTAATAAAGTCAATCATGGCACTAGTATCTGGAAGTTTTTAAATTTCCAAATTACACCAAAATATAAAAAGAGAAGTAAAACACAAGCAAAATAATTAATTTAATCTTAAGAGAAAACAAACCAATCTAGCAGATAGTAGTATAGACATGGGAGACTGATTCGATCAATAAATTCGAAATCTTCTGCAGTACTTTGCTAATGAGCAGAGACCATGTGTTTTTTGTGTTTCTTCTTGACCAGAGAGCTTATTCACCGGATTAAGGATCGTCGAAAAAGGATTTGGTTGAATGTTTAAATTTAGATCTCCACTAGTTTAGTGTGATTTTTGAAAAACCAACGGTAGAAACGGAAAGAGAAGGCCAAGACGAATATGGGGATATAATTTTTTCAATATTTCGGTGGCGGCCGGTGGCGGCCCGGCGATGGTCAACAGAGGTCAAGTAGAGAGAAGGAGGAGAAGTGAGAGATGAGTTTTCTAGAGAGAGAAACTGTGAAGGTGAAATAATTGTACAAAAGTGATTAAATGGTAAAAGTGAAAATATTTTAAAAGTGCTCAAAAGTGCTTATACTTTTAAGACCACCAAAAAATAGTTAACCAAATAAAGACCAGACACTAAAGTATTCATTCCACATAAAAAAAATGAATATTGGGTCTAGCTTAAAACCCGCGGTAAAAGTTATTCTCAATAGCCAGGTTTTAGAATACTAATGGGCATTAGTTATTGTTTGCGAAGTTTTAGATTAGCCACAACTACTCACTCCAAAATTTTGGGTCGATTTCAATTCAAAATATCATGTCAAAACGTTAGAGTTTGAAGTGAATAATTCTGAATTTAAGAAAAAAATACTTAAAATTTTAAAATCTAGTATTTTTTTTCTTGAAATTTACAATTTTTTTACTTCAACACCAGTATCTTGACATGAGGTTGTGAACTGAAAATTCAGAATTTTTTTCTGAAGTTTGAGTGGATGTAACTATTCATCCAAACGTTACAAATACTAGTTATTTCGGCTGATCTGCAGACATATGCTACGGGAACAAATGGTTTGCCTTTTTGCCCGTGCTAACAGATGTTTGCAAAAATTTCCCCGTTAAGGTTCAATTAAAAAAAATCCGGATGGAAATACCCCTGTCAAGTTTTTAGGTCGGGGCAAGACTTGCCTTTATATCTCTCCGCTTTTCAACACTTATCTCTTCAAGTGTTGGCAAAAGGCAATACTTGCCGCACTTGGTCGTAAGTCTTGGCAAAGGGCAAGACTTGCCTTTGACCCCTCTCTATTTGCCAACACTTACCCTTAAAGTGGTGGCAAAAGGCAATACTTGCCGCACTTGGTCGTAAGTCTTGGCAATTACCAAAACTTGCCCTTCCAGTCTTTCCCTGCATTCTCGCCATATAACTTGAAGTATTGGCAAAACAGTACTTGCCTTTGAAGTTTCGGCAATTTCAAAGAATTACAAGATTTTTGCCTTGAAGTTGTGACTCCGGGCGAAAAAGGATATTTTACTAAAAAATTTCTTAGCGCGGGTAGTTTTGCAAAACCACTCCTTATGGAGGGCATCCGGTGAAAATTTTTGGGTTATCCCTTGTTTAGCGTTATAAAATTGTAAATATTCATCAAATGACCGAACCCCTATGGAAAATTTTGATGCGTAGCCATTTTTGGACGTGCTCAGGGAGTTTTATCCACCGTTTCAAAATTAATTGAGAAATAGCCAAAAATTCGTGCGCACACTTACACTCCATTAGCGTTGGAAAACACCGCAGACTAATCCCATAACAAAATACTGGGGCTTTAAATAAATTTTGTTCAAAGCCCCATTATTTTGTTATGGGGCTTTCTATATAAAGCTTTAGTCTCATTACAAAATATTGGGGCATTGAACAAGTTTTGTTCACTGCCCCATTATTTTGTTATGGGACTTTATCTCATAACAAAATAATGGAATTTATCCCATAACAAAGGTCACATTATTTTGTTATAGGACTGAAGTTTTATATATAAAGTCCCATAACAAAATACTAGGCTTTGTTCAAAGCCCCCGTATTTTATACTGGGTTAGTTTACTGAAGCTTTATATAAAGTCCCATAATAAAATATTGAGGCTTTGAACAAAACTTATACAAAGCCCCAGTATTTTATACTAGAATTTGTCCGGAGATGAATATTTCTCAGCGATTTTGTTTTTTGACAGCTACAAATCAATTAGCGCTTGCCAAACAGGTCCCTACGCGAAATTTTTACAACCCCTATGACATGTAAGGCCCATATACTAGTAGAAATTGATGTACAAAAATAAGACGCTTCCTTCACCCATCACATATTTGACCCTCTTAAGTAAAATCTTACAAATTTCGCCTAGTAAGAGAGCTCTTGGCGATCGCTAACAACTTTTCTTGAGGTAGCCACTATTGTAAGACTTTTCTTAAGGGATAAAAACTATAGCAATAGCGCCAGATCTGTCTATTTCACGCAAAAACTTGATCTTTTTAGGGAAATTTTGATCACTAGCCATTTTTGGACGCGCTCATTGGGGACTATCCACCGTTTCCAAATTCATTGAAGAATAGCCAAAAATTCGCGCGCACACTTAAGCTCCATTAGCGTTGGAAAAATACCCCAGACTTTTGTTCAAAGCCCAAGTATTTTGTTATGGGACTTTATATATAAAGCTTCAGTCCCATAACAAAATGCTGGGGCTTTGAACAAGTTTTGTTCACAGCCCCAGCATTTTGTTATGGGACTTAAGCTTTATACAAAAGCCCATAACAAAATGCTGGGGCCTTGAACAAAACTTTTTCAAATGCCCAGTATTTTATACTAGGGTTAGTTTACTGAAGCTTCCCAGTATAAATACTGGGGCTTTGAGGTGGCTATTTCTCAGCGAATTTGTTTTTGACGGCTACAAATCAATTAACGCGCGCCAAAGAGGCCCCTGCACGAAATTTTTATATATTTTTAAGGGAAAATTCAAAAATAGCCTAATATATAACATAGACTTACACTTTAATAGACACATTTAACATATACAAAATGGCTAGCCAAAAATATCCAACTAAATAGGTTCAGGTGATCCTAAATCCTAAATAAGATGCGTGTAAAAAGGGACAAAAGAATCTTAACAGAACTACAATTAAGGAAGAGAGAACTATATTTTAGGAAGCCTACAAGTCATGTTCCCATGACTTTAGCATTTTTCTAACGTGTTAGTATAGGTTATTAATACGAAAAAAAACTGGTAGATACAAAGCATATCAGTTCTATATAGCAACGAGACAGAGATCAGTTGTTTCTTATTACTGAATTTTTTTTCATCATTTAGCTTGAATATTTACTGAATATGTCACCAATTAAAGTTTTACTTCAAGATGGGGGAGAATGGATTGAAGGATACAAATTTGTAAACTTCAAGGCTGATGGAATTCTGCTCCAACAACACAGCACCTATACGATGTTCATGACCGCACTTGTTTCTCAACTGTCCGTCGATACAAGTAAATACACGCTGGATGTGCAGTATCAAATTGAAGAGAGTTTCCAACCAATTTCGATTAAAAATGATATGAGTGTTCAACTGTATAGTGAGCAGAAAAACAAATACAAAGATGAATGAATACCCAGTATGCATCAGCTTTAAGGAGAAATGTCAGGAATGTGGTTCAAGCTCGAATGAAATTATTTCAAATATGAATACATTGAAAATACCTAATAAAAACCATGATATAAACATCCCTGAAGTTCTCGACAAGATATTATTAAGTAGAACAGACGATATTGATGGTGAACATATTGAAGACATTGGAATTATTGATAATCCAGAACATGACTTCATTGAAGAAAATCAAGTCTATAAAGACAAAGGGACGTTGCAAAGTGTTGTTAAAAACTACATTCTGAAGCAAAAGTTTGAAACAAGAGTGGATAGGTCGTCGACTAAAAGGTATGCAATATGTACATTTGTGTTATTATTGTAACCGCACGCATTCTGAAGCAAAAGTTTGAAACAAGAGTGGATAGGTCGTCGACTAAAAGATATGTAATATGTACATTTGTGTTATTATTGTAACTGCACTTTTTATGAATATATTGTGTGTATTAACTGCATATCAATTCAATACACTGCCCAGGTTCTCGGTTATATGTGCTAACATTCAGTGTAATTGGATGATACGATCATCAAGCTTAAATGGCTCTGGAGTATTTATGATAAGAAAATTCAACAGTCTACACACATGTCCATTAGAAGAAAGGTTGAATTCTCATCGACGTGTGAGTTCTGATGTTATTGGAAACATACTAAAGGACAGGTTATTTGATTCTAAAACAGTTTACACATCAAAAGACATCATCAAGGAATTGAAGAAAACATACGGATTAACGCTAAACTACATGAGAGCTTGGCGATGTAAAGAAAAAGCAATAGAGTTACTAAGAGGAGACCCAAAGCAAGCCTATGAAAAAATTCCAAGTTATCTATATGATTGAATAAGGCCAACCTAGGATCAGTTACTAAATTGAAGAAAGCAGAGGACGATTCTTTTTTGTATGTTTTCATTGCACTTAAAACCTTTATACATGGTTGGGATCACTGTAGGCCTGTTATGGTTGTGGATGTAAGCTTTCTGAGTGGTGTGTATGGAGGTACCATGCTGATTGCCTGCACACTGTAAATATTCGCCGCATATATCGTGTATCCTATTAATATTAACTACAAGTACATACATATTCAAAAGGAGCCTGTATTTTAGTTTACCTATATAAGTTACATATTTGTATTATAATAAAATACTTCAAGCTGTTACAAATATCCAATAATTCAATATGTTAATAAATTGACAATGAAGAAGGTTATTTTAAATGCAGGTCACATACTACCTTTAGCATACGCTGTTGTTGATTCTGAAAATGATGCATCTTGGGAATGGTTTTTTAACTGTCTACGTGAAGCATATGGAGTTAAAGATGGCATGTGTGTAGTATCTGACAGACACGAAAGTATTGTCCGGGCTGTTAGATTTGTATACCCAAGTATACCTCACTGTGTATGCGTGTTCCACTTATGGAATAATATTAAAGTAAATGATAAGACCCAAACCCCCACAAGACCCTTCACTCGGAGTCAAGCCAAGGACATCCAAGGAGTACACCTACACTTGATGAGGAAGGGCCTAGAAGAGGGAAGCGATTGGAAGCCGTTCCGAGTGCTTAAAGTACAAGGGGAGAAGTCCAGCGCCTTGGGCGCCCCGCCTGAAGAACCAGGCGCCCCGCCTGAAGAGGCTTAGGCCTGGGCGCCCCGCCTGAAGAAGCCAGGCGCTCCGCCTGGGCAAACCTAGGCCTGGGCGCCCTGCCTAGGCCACCCCACTGTTGAAGAACTTGGGCGCTCCGCCCAAAACGCTGAAGAATGTGAATCCTAGCTATGTTAAGACTATTTTGACCCTACGTGGTCCTTTAATTCCTAAGCCTAAGTGTGGGAATTTTAGACCTTTCAAAGGGTGTCTAACAACACATATAAATAGCTAGTTGTCTTATTATTTTCATTAGCTTACCTTTTGATGAAAACAAACACTTGTGTTGAAGAGTTGAACTCTTATTGAATGACAAACCTTGAATTTGGGACTTGTTCTTCCTCTAGCGGATCTAGATGAATTCCAATCCCCCCCCCGACCATTCTACTTGCGTGCTCACGTTAGCTCGAGGGTAGTTGCCTAGCGTAGGTGTTCTTGACCTCCTCTTGGGGTGTAACGGAACAAGTTCTCCGTTGCTACTTGAGACTTGTGATCGAGATACGTCTCGTTCTTATCCTTTTTATTTTCCGCGTTTTGATTCTTATCAGTTTGGTATCAGAGCAAGGTTCGGGTATCGTTCTTACGAACCCCGACCCTTGATTCTTCGTGCCTAGTATCTTCTTTTAGTTTTCTTGTTGTTGAAGTTATTGGGAAAAAGAAAATTACAAAAAAATTTCAAAAATTCAAAAATTGGCATAACTTTTTGGTGTTTGTGATTCGTGATATGGGTGTTATGGATTCCTGATTGTGATTGAATTCCCGTTGTTTGGGTACCAAAATTACTTGGATTGGTGAAGTTTGAAAAATTGAAACCCCAATTTTCCTTAAACCCTACCATACCCTTGTTCTTGAGGAATTTGCTTGATTTTGGTTTGTGTGATTGTGGGGTTTTGGATTTGATTACCGGGGATTGATCTACTTTTGAAAACGAACCATTTGCAACAAATTTGGTGTGAATCGGAGTTGTATAACATTGATTTTGAAGAATCGAAACCCACCTTTTTGACCCTTTTGAAAATTTGAGAAAACCCAACTTGAAACTTGAATCATGATTGTGCCTTGTTTGTTGCTTGGTTGGGTGTGAAAATCATTGGGGTTTGGTAGTTATACCAAAATACAACTTCGGGTACTTCGAAATTGGGAAGAACACGTTGGAATCGACCAAAAAGTGGGGTTGAAATCGAAGAACACGTTGTTGGAAACCCAGGTTGTTCTTCGTCCAGGCGCCCCGCCTAGACCTTGGGCGCTCCGCCTGAACTGTTCTTGCTCCAGGCGCTCCGCCTAGTTCCCAGGCGCCCCGCCTGCCCGACCTCACTGATCAATTTTTGAGGCGCTCCGCCCCAAGTCTTGGGCGCTCCGCCTAATATCCTGAAGGGTTGTTTTGGGTAGTTTCTTCTAGGATTACTTGTTTCTTTGTTGCCTAACCTCTAATTAGTGTTGATCTAAGTAATCTTTCTACTTAATTAACACTAATCCTTCATTGCTTTAGGTGATTCGTGCATTAGTTGGAGAGTAGAATTCCAAGAAGAATCCTAGACTCTTTTTGAATTCAAGTCCTCACTTCAAAGTGCCTAGCTTTCATTGAGTCCTATTAACTCCACTCACCCTGGAGTGTGCTTGACTCGTGAATAGTTTGGTTGAGTTGAGGAATTTCTATTCATCTACGTGAAGCTTTGGAACCACAAGTCGAGTGAAATACCCACCGTCACCATACGAGAGAGCCGAGTGATCTCAAGTGAGGGAGTGTGTGAGGTTGTTTTCTAACGTTTGTTACTTGTGTAGGTACAATGTCTTCCGAAGGAGATGATTTTGCAAAGAGTGCCCTTGCTACTATCCTCGCCAAATTGGATAGTATGCACTTGAGGATTGAAAGCCTCGAGCGGGTGAACTCTAGTGCTCTAGTTGAGCAAGGGACTTCTAATGTCCCCTCGGAGAAAGGGACCCCGAGTGTCCAAGCCGAGAAAGGGAACCTGAGTGTCCCGGTTGAAGTCTCAAGTACTCCTAACTTTACTCCGGAGCAAGTTAGCCATGTCATTGAATTTCTCAATCAACAACGGGCAAAGGAGGAACGAGAGAGACTTGATCAAGTGTTGGGCAATACCCAACGAACGGGCATTCCCCGTATCTTGGATAACCCCCCAAGAAACATTCCACTACCGAGACCCATCCGAAATGTGCAACCTCTTGAGCAAGTAGATGAAGCTCAAGAAGGGGAGGAAGCCAATTATGGTGAAGATATGTATGGGTTTGATGATCACTTTCAACCAAGGCGAGGTATGAATTGGGGTCGAAATGTGGATAGAGGTAGGGGCCAAGGTCGAGGGCCACCTATGGGTTATGTTGGAGGGAATGCGAGGAGGGAGTATAGTGTGAATGAAGATCACTATGGGGGCCAACCGGAGCCTTTTCGTGGGGGTCGTGACAACACCAACATCAATAATGTGAAGCTTAATCTCCCAACCTTTAAAGGGAATTGTGATCCGGCGGCTTACATTGAATGGGTGCTAAACATGGAAAGATTGTTTGACACAAATGAGATGACCGATGAGAAGAAAGGTACCTATGCTATTTCATCCTTTGAATCCTATGCATCTACTTGGTGGGAATCCGTCAAGAGATCAAGGAGAAGAGCGGGGGTTCCCGTGATTGTGGGTTGGAATGACTTGAAGGGTATCATGAGTATCAAGTACATCACTCCTAGATATCGGCAAGAGCAACTCAAGAAACTTTATGAGTTGAAGCAAGGTGTCAAAACGGTGCATGAATATTTTGATGAGTTTGAAAGAACTCGAATGGCCTTGGATATGGACACCGAAGATGAAGAGCAAGCCGTGATCCGTTTCATGAATGGTTTGAGCTATGGTATATCTTCACAATTGAGATTGCATGCTTATCTTTCACTTCAAGAGGTTCTTTATGCCGCTATTCAAGCCGAGCAATGGCTTGAGAAAGAGAAGTCCAACCGATACAAAAGCAACACTTCTACCTCCATGAACAAGTCAAAGGATTGGAAAAATCCTACTCCCAATGCCAAGTTCACAAATGCAAGTGGCCCTAGTGGAGCAAGTGCAAGCAAAGATGTGATGAAGCCGTTTGAGAAGTACACACCCAATGTGGGAGGTAATTCTAAAACTCAGTTGAATACTCCTACTTCTTCTTCCATAAAACTCAATTGAATACTCCTACTTCTTCTTCCATTCAATGTCACAAATACAAGGGGTATGGACACTTTGCTAAGGAGTATCCTACGAAGAGGACCATGGTTCTTGTTGGTGAAAATGTATATGAACAAGAGAGTGAACCGGAGGATGATGAGGGTGTAGAGAGAGATGAGGGAGTAGAGGAGGATGATCTAGATGACACGGTGGAGGATGAGGAGCCTCATACTTTTCTAGTTGTGAGGAGGAGCTTAGGAGCCATGATTGTGGAGGATGGTGAAACCTTGCAAAGGGAAAACCTATTCCATGCTAGGTGTCGTGTTAAGGGTGTTGTATGCTCTATGATCATTGACTCCGGGAGTTGTGCTAATGTTGTGAGTCAATCTCTTATAACCCAATTGAAGTTGCCTACCGTGAAGCATCCCAAGCCATATCGATTGCAATGGCTTAGTGAATGTGGGGAGCTAAAGGTAGTGAAGCAAGTAATGATCAAGTTCAAAATGGGTAGTTATGTTGATGAACACTTGTTCGACGTTGTGCCCACGCAAGCTTGCCACCTTCTCTTTGGAAGGCCTTGGCAATTTGATCGACAAACGGTCCATGATGGGCGTGTCAACACTTACACGCTCCAACATGAAGGAAGGAAATTTGTGTTGAAGCCCCTAACTCCCAAACAAGTGAGTGATGACTACAATAGAATGAGGGAGTTGAGGGAGGTGGCAAAGGCAAAGTCAATCATTGAGACTAGCCCTTTGTCCAAAAGCATGGTGGCAATCCCACCTTCTTCTTCTACAGGTGGCATTTGTGCCATGATGCAACCGGGCGAGATCTTAAAAGGAAATGATGGCACCAAGTTTCTCCTATGCCTAGTGCACAAAGGTATGATCCTAAACTCTAGTTGTGATTTTTCTTCTAACCCTTTGCCTAGTGTGTTTGAGAATGTCTTGAAGGATTTTGGGGACATGTTCCCGGATGAGATGCCAGATGGATTGCCTCCTTTGAGGGGCATTGAACATCAAATAGACTTTGTCCCGGGATCCCAAATCCCAAACAAGCCGGCTTATAGGAGCAATCTGGAGGATACAAGAGAATTGCAAAGGCAAGTTGATGAATTGCTCACTAAAGGCTTGGTGAGGGAGAGCTTGAGTCCTTGTGTCGTACCCGTGATCCTTGTTCCCAAAAAGGACGGCACTTGGAGAATGTGCGTTGATTGTCGGGCCGTGAACAAAATAACGGTAAAGTACCGTCATCCTATTCCCCGACTTGATGATATGTTAGATGAATTGAGTGGTTCATGTGTGTTTAGCAAAATTGACCTTAGGTCCGGCTACCATCAAATCCGGATGAAACCGGGTGATGAATGGAAAACCGCATTCAAGACCAAATTTGGTCTCTATGAATGGTTGGTGATGCCCTTTGGGCTCTCCAATGCACCTAGCACTTTCATGAGGCTAATGAACCATGTTCTAAAGCCATTCATCAACAAGTTTGTGGTCGTCTATTTTGACGATATATTGATCTATAGCAAATCAATAGATGACCATGTTGATCACCTTAGGCTAGTGCTTGAAAGGTTGAGAGCCGAAAAGCTCTATGCTAATTTTAAAAAGTGTGCCTTTGGTGTTGAGAAGGTAGTCTTCCTTGGGTTTGTTGTGAGTGTCCAAGGAGTGGAGGTGGATGAGTCTAAGGTAGAGGCCATACGTGATTGGCCTACTCCTACTACCGTGACTCAAGTGAGGAGCTTTCATGGTCTTGCTAGCTTTTATCGGCGATTTGTGAAAGACTTTAGCTCCATTGCCGCTCCACTCACCGAATTGGTGAAGAAGGACCAACCTTTTTTTTGGGGAGAGCCTCAAGAGAAGGCCTTCCATGAGTTGAAAAGTAGGTTGAGTACCGCCCCTCTATTGCAATTGCCCGACTTCGGAAAGGAATTTGAGGTTGAATGTGATGCCTCGGGGGTGGGAATTGGTAGTGTTTTAATGCAAGGTAGCAAACCCGTTGCCTACTTTAGTGAGAAATTGAAAGGGGCCTCCTTGAACTATTCTACATATGACAAGGAGTTGTATGCCCTTGTGAGAGCCCTTGCCCATTGGCAACACTACCTTTGGCCTCGTGAGTTTGTGATCAAGAGTGACCATGAGTCACTCAAGCATTTGAGAGGCCAAGAGAAGCTCAATAAGAGACATGCCAAGTGGGTTGAATTCATTGTCCCTATGTGATCCAATACAAGAAAGGGAAGGACAATGTTGTGGCGGATGCGCTTTCGAGAAAGTTTGCTCTAGCCACCACTCTCACCTCTAAGCTCATGGGTTTTGAGAGCATTAAATTGATGTATGCTCATGACCCAAAGCTAAAGAGTGTCCACGACACTCTAGAGAGAGGGGAGAGAGTTGACAAATACCAATGGGTTAATGGATATATCTTCAAAAATGGTAGGGTGTGCATACCGGAGTCCTCTTGGAGAGAGTTGCTTGTGCATGAGGCACATTGCGGGGGACTCATGGGACATTTTGGCACAAGAAAGACTTTGGCTATTCTTAAAGAACAATTTCATTGGCCAAAGATGGGGGTGCAAGTGGAAAAGTTTTGCAACAATTGCCTTGAGTGCAAGCGTGCTAAATCCAAAGCCCACCCCCATGGGTTGTATACCCCTCTTCCCGTACCTACTAGTCCATGGTTGGATATCTCAATAGATTTTGTGATGGGATTACCAAGGACTAGGGGAGGCCATGATAGCATTTATTTTGTTGTGGATAGGTTCTCCAAAATGGCTCATTTCATTCCATGCAAGAAATGTGATGATGCACAACATGTGGGAACTTTGTTTATTGAAAATGTTTTGAAGTTGCATGGTGTGCCTCAAACCATAGTGAGTGATCGGGACACTAAGTTCCTAAGTCATTTTTGGAGGTGTTTATGGGGTGCTTTAGGCACCAAGCTCTTGTTCTCCACGTCCCACCACCCACAAACCGATGGGCAAACGGAAGTGGTAAACCGAACCTTGGGTGCTCTTCTTAGAGCCATGACCCGAGGTAAGGCCGAGACTTGGATTGATCGTCTACCTCTTATGGAGTTTGCCTACAATCGCACATTGCATAGCATGATAGGCATCACTCCATTCGAGTGTGTCTATGGATTTAACCCCTTGATTCCCCTTGATCTAACCCCTTTGCCAAGGGAAATGGTTGTTAATTTTGAAGGTAAAGTTAGAGCCAAGGCTTTGATGGAGGTTCATGCTAAGGCGAAGAAGAACTTGGAGGAAGCCTATGCAAAGGTAGCCTCTAAGAAAAACAAGGGACGCAAGAAGGTGGAACTCAAGAAGGGTGACTATGTGTGGGTGCACTTCCGGAAAGAAAGGTTTCCAAACCTTAGAAAAGGGAAGTTGGCACCCCGTGGAGATGGCCCATTCCAAGTGCTTTCCAAGATAAACAACAATGCCTATGTGGTCGACTTGCCAAGTGAGTATCAAGTTTCTAATACTTTCAATGTTTGTGACTTGGTTCCTTTGGATGTAGGTAATGAAGAGGTCGTGAATGATGATGAAGAGGTCGTGAATGAAGCTCCAATTTCGAGGACGAAATCCTCTCAAGAAGGGGAGGATGATAAGACCCAAACCCCCACAAGACCCTTCACTCGGAGTCAAGCCAAGGACATCCAAGGAGTACACCTACACTTGATGAGGAAGGGCCTAGAAGAGGGAAGCGATTGGAAGCCGTTCCGAGTGCTTAAAGTGCAAGGGGAGAAGTCCAGCGCCTTGGGCGCCCCGCCTGAAGAGGCTTAGGCCTGAGCGCCCCGCCTGAAGAAGCCAGGCGCTCCGCCTGGGCAAACCTAGGCCTGGGCGCCCCGCCTAGGCCACCCCACTGTTGAAGAGCTTGGGCGCTCCGCCCCAAATCCGGGCGCTCCGCCCAAAACGCTGAAGAACGTGAATCCTAGCTATGTTAAGACTATTTTGACCCTACGTGGTCCTTTAATTCCTAAGCCTAAGTGTGGGCATTTTAGACCTTTCAAAGGGTGTCTAACAACACCTATAAATAGCTAGTTGTCTTATTATTTTCATTAGCTTACCTTTTGATGAAAACAAACACTTGTGTTGAAGAGTTGAACTCTTATTGAATGACAAACCTTGAATTTGGGACTTGTTCTTCCTCTAGCGGATCTAGATGAATTCCAATCCCCCCCGACTATTCTACTTGCGTGCTCACGTTAGCTCGAGGGTAGTTGCCTAGCGTAGGTGTTCTTGACCTCCTCTCGGGGTGTAACGGAACAAGTTCTCCGTTGCTACTTGAGGCTTGTGATCAAGATACGTCTCGTTCTTATACTTTTTATTTTCCGCGTTTTGATTCTTATCAGTAAAGTTCAAGAAGAGTAAAAAAAACTGAAAAATGCATATTTTAGCGTAATTATGGCATACACAATTGACGAATTTGAAGAAGCAATGACCAATCTTGAGGCAATCGACAGTAGAGTTAAAGAGTATCTATACAACATTGGTTTTCAAAGATGGTCGATAGCACATGCACCATGCAAGCGAACATTTTTCATGACATCTAATGTTGCTGAATCAGTGAACGCAGCAAACATGCAGGCAAGGAAACTCCCAATTCTGGCATTGCTGGAATACATGACAGATATGTTCCAAATGTGGACAGCCAATAATAGACAGTTTGCAATGGACACATTCACACCCCTGGGAGAAAAATTTCAAGAAATACTCAATGAAAAAAACAATTGCTTCCAAAAAATGGAGTGTAAGTGTTTAAATTTTATCCGTACACTGCGTGGATATTATCTGCATATCCTTGGATACTTAGAAATTACAAATAGTTTCCTCTAGAGATATCATAGCACAAAAAACTTAATTTTACAGTATTAACATAATATACCATTTACATTGTAGTCAAAATTTATTATTCAAAATAAATTGTATGCAGATTATACCTTCAACAGATCTTCTGTACAAAGTTGTTGACGGGCAACTAAAGCATATTGTTGATCTGCAAGGAAAAACATGCACATGCAGTAGATATCAATTGGATGAAATAGCGTGTGAGCATACAATTGCGGTCCTGGATCAGATGCACATTAAACCGGATGAATATTGTGCTAGCTATTACAAAAAGGCATCAATATTGAAGACATATGAAATTCCAGTTTATCCCATTCAAGGTGACTGTGTTTGGAATGTACCAGCTGAAGTAACAAATGAAATTGTATTACCACGACACAGCAGAAAGCCACCTGGCAGACCAAAAATATGTAGAATCAAATCAGCATGGGAGAGGCCATTCAAAAGAGCTCGTATAGCATGTGCCCGTTTCGAACAACAAGGACACAACCGCAAAACCTGCAAGAATGCTCCAATACGAATTTAGTGTATTATTTATTTTAGTCTAAATATGTCAAGACATTATACTTGTTTCTGTTAAGTCTGGTTGTTGATGTTTGTTATGGTTAATATTTCAAAGCAGCTATAGTAAAGTAATTTATTTTAGTTCTACTTATGTTGAAGAAACATAAACAAACCAAAGATCTGAATATGGCTGGAAGCACACAATCCAAAACAAACTGATACATAAGAGTGTTATGTATATTTCTTATATATTTGTATATAATATGTTAGTTTTGCAGCATTAAAATATTCATTAGATATTGTCCAAATATGGAACAGCAATATTGAACATCTCGAGCAGGAGGAATAGTACATATTTCAAAATTGCAGAATTAACTTGAAAATGCAGACTTAAATACAAGCAATAGTTAAAGAAGTTGCAGAATAATAAATGGTAAATGCAGTGATATAACAATAATATACAGGATACTAATAATTAATATGTAGTTAATATGCAAGTAATATGTGTTAAAGGTTTATTGTACTACAAAACCAGGATAACAATAAAGTATTACCAAATATGAGTGTCATCTTCAAAAAAGAGAATATTAATACATACTGGGTTTGCAGAAATTATAACATAATAAATAAATGGGTGATGGAATTATTAAACAAGATTGTTACATCACAAACACATGGCTATTTAGTAATAAGTTGCGGATATGTTACTGCAGAATCTAAGGTTAAACAGACATTGTTGTTGTAGTAAAAAAAAGATTCAAACTGAAGTGATATATGAAAAATATTGTACAACTATTTCAGAAGAAATACAGACATATTACCAATGTGCAGTGACATGTTCAAAAGAGCCTAAAAAATACAGACTAGGATATCTAAAGTTACACAATAATGTACATTTAATGGCAGATATCAGAAGAATATTGCAGGAAACAAACATGAATATGTAGGACATATGCAACTGATATATGGAAAAAATAAAACAAAAGACTAACTGCCATGTTCCCTGAAGAGTAAGCACAGATTTATATAAATGTATTCCATATAAAATGCATTTGTCATGAAATAAATACTTGTTATAAATAATTTTAAACTGCATAAAGTTAAAAACAATACAAAATATTTAATGTCACCCTGGATAATATACTAGAAATTCAATAGTAATATCATTAAGCAAAAACAATAAAACCTTAAAATTCATAACTGTATCAGCAACATGTTGCACATAAACCAAGTTAAATCGAAACTGAACATCAAAATGTAATCCCAAACAAAGTTCATCTATCCAACTATTTAAAACAGTACAACAACAGCACATCAAATTTCATCATCACTAACAGCACACTCAATCTGCTTGTTCATCCCATAATGCCACAGATACATAGCATATCGACTGCGTACTAATTATAGATCATCTTTCTGGGTAGGTATAGACTGATACTGAATGTAATACTCTGCAAAGGCAGCATCAAAAACTCCATAATCACTGACACAAAAAAAATCCAACCATATAAATTAAAAGTACCCCAATAAAGTCAAGAGAAATATATTAAAATGTAACATACCGTTGCATCAAAGAAAGTGCCCTTAGATTAAAACGCAATATGAAAGGATCAGCTATTGAAATGCCCTCATAAGGAGAACCCTTGTAAAACAAATCTTGTCTGTTTTGGATAACTTTGGCAGCATATAAGAACAGTGGTAACATAGTTGCATAAGGCTCAAGTGCACCAATAAGTTCTTCGTTGTATTCGGGTAAACTGGGATCCGAGTCATACACATAAATAGCCCGATCCTTCAAAGACAACCTTTCCAGAATCCAATGCCAGTCATGAACAACCTTGACTGGAAAAAGAACATCATCAAGCAGAACCCAAGGGGTATTGCACTGCAAGCCCTCACCAGATATATATTGGATAATCTGTTTACTAGAATCTACCACCCTCATGTCTCTGCCTGCCCTATGGAACTCAATATGCACTGCTCTAATCAATGCATCAAACTGGCAATCCGTGGTTGTAACTTTGACAGTTATATCATGGTCGAACTTTGCCTTCTTATGCAAATAATAAAACAAAACATCCAAGTGCTGAAAATAAAGCAAACTAAATTTAGAACATACTGATATATTTAGTAAATATTAACTGCATAACAGATATAACACTTGAATAAAGGATTACTAAAGAGTAAATATAACATGCATATCAAATCCTAAATAAATGAATATTTTATATATATTCATAATTTATAGCAGTAAATTTAATGTGAATTACCGTTGTGCTGATTTCTTTTGATTCGTAATTTAAAACATGAAACCACTCATTCTTGTCAACAACATGAACTCCAAAATTAAACTTTGGATGTAAATTGTTCTCCCTCGCAGGATAAAGATTACCCACCCTGCAGGAAAAGGAAGCAAAAATAATAAATTTTAAAAACAAGCAACATAAACAAAACCATAAAGAAGATGCACATACCTAGATTTTGTGATAGCTTTGCGATCAATCCATGAACACCACTGAGTAGTAAGCTTGAAATCAGGCTCAGTGCGTATGTTTTGCACCAGGGGATGGATCAAACTGAATATGCGCCTCTTTGTCAGTTCAGATGAAGTTCCATAAGAACCAAATTCAGTAGTAAAATGTGACTTCTTGAATTTAGAGGTTTTTTTTCTCGCGAACTGAAATATGTGGAGTAACTGCAGCAGCAACTAAAGAAGGATCTTCATTATCAGCATCAATTTCAAACTGATTCAATATGCCCTCTTGATGGTCATCAACGACATGAGGGACATCAGAACTGCAATTTGTCTCTTTTCCCCTCATTTGAACCCTCTCTTTAACAACATCTGCAGCCCTAGCTGTAAGTTCATGCTACTGAGTTTCACACAGTTGAGATAAGGGGTCTACATTGCCTAAGTCATTAACCACATCATCGCCTGCACCAACATGAATATTGCGATCCACATGAAGATTCAAATTTTGTTTCTCTATGGGGACACTTCCTGCTTTAATAACAAGTGAAAAAATTAAGTAAGCAATAAAATAATAATATAAAACACTATCCCTCAATGCATTTACCTTGCTCAACAGCCGCATCCAGTACATTAGTAGTACATGATTGAAGAGGGTCTATATTCCCAATCTTCTTATCAACATCATTAGGTGGAACAACATGAATATTGATCACCTCATCTACATTGATGTTATGTTTTACAATGAAATGATTGATGTTTGTATAATTAAAACATTTATAAAAAAAAAACAAATTGAAATAAACAGTAACTGCAGCAAAACATTTACCCTCATCAAGACCAGCAGCCACTACTGAAGCTGGACATACATTACTGGAGTCTATGTTTCCACTGTCATTACCAAGTCCATCAACTAGAGGAACATGAACTTTGATCCCCTCATCTAGAATAATGAATAGTATTAAAAAGAAAAAGAATACAATTTTAATAAAAGAGAAAAGATAAATAAAATTAAAAGACAGAAATAAATGGTAATTGCTGTGATGCATTCATCTAAATAAAAAATCCCAGGCAGTACAGAAGTTCTAGATGATTGATATAAATTTGTTCTATCATTTCCTTGGCCTATGAAAATATCAAAATAGGATAAATGCATTGAATTTTCTTAGTAAATAACAGTAGAATGTGACTCATGTTCTGTGAATATTTACTGATATTTCAACAAAGATAACATCACAACAGTCTTACCATAATAACAAACAAAAATTTGAGCAAAAAAGCATAAAATAAAGCAATCAAAGTAGCCAATTATAATTAAAACTGCATATTTAAAAACAACAAACATCATACAAACTTCATAATTTAATTAGAACTCATTAGATACAACAAACAATACTATAACATGTATTTATTGAATAATAACACTGACAATAAGAAATATTCACACATTTAGATCATCGCATAACAAAAACAACAGTACATATGCACAGAATAATAGCTGTAAAAAAACATAATACCTTCTTTATTATGTTGTCCTGCATCTGCGTTACCATACTGGTCATGCAATACATCTTCATTCACATATAAAAAATAAAACAAATTATAAAATCCTTAACCATAAACAAGAAGAGGCAAAAGAAACTATAAAATATAGAATACCTTGACAACCTCGTCTTTAGTAATTAAGAAAAAATATATACCTGGACAATTTATATGGTGAATACCATCAAAGTTATCAGTGTCAAGAGCTGTCATTGTTTCATGCTCTTCAAGTAAATCTGTCATAAATAACAACACAAATAAAATAAAGAAGGTAAAATACAACATAAATTCATCCATAAAAGATGAATATCATATACATATTCAATTAATACATGTTATATACAAAGTGAATACCAGCTGCATTTGCCCTATCATTTCGATCAGAATTAATCTCAGATTGAACACACATATGTTAATCATCTACAACAAGTACAAACAGTTTTACTAGAGGAATTAAAAAACAAGTCATAAATTTATTAAAAAAACAGCATAAACAACATCTGAATAGTAATGAATACCTAAAAATGTAAGAATAAACTACGTCCCATAATTAAATGAATACCTTTAAGTTCCACACCAGCAACACCATCAACTTCAACTCCATCAGCTTGATCAACTTTATGGGGCTCTTCAGTAGCATCTGACCAGACAAAAAATAAGGCTTACAACATATACTAATGAAATAACAAAAAGAATAATTATTCCATGTGTAAATTAAAATATAAATATTAAATACCTATAGATTTACCCATATGTAATACATCAGAATTATTATCACAGTCACGGAACAAATGCTGATCATCTACAGCAGCTACTAATAAATAAAAATAGAACAAAAGATAAATACAATTAAAAATACAAATTTAAAACAGCAAAACAGATTCAGCATAACAAAGTAATGCATATAAATGAAAATAGGCCAAATACATATCCAGGCCCTTAAAGTTGGCACCTTTTTTCATTTAGGCACCTCAACTACATCACTTTCCGGTCAGGCACTCAAACTGCTGTCTATGTGTATCATTTAAGCACATTTTTAATAGTCTCACGAAATATTATGCGCGTGAGTTTCATTCGTTCTAGTTGGCAAGTCAAACAAATGAGTTAGAGACATGTGGCAAATAACATTAACAATTAAAAAAAAAAGATAAAACTCTAATTGATATACGCCCCCACGGTCACCCCTGACCCCTACTGTCTTAATTTTTCTTCCTCAATGTCACTACTATGATTTTTCATTTTTTTCCTTTACTTTTTTTTTTTGGTTGAATTTGGGTTTAATGGAGTTGAATTAGTAATAATTACTTGTTTCTTTATCTAGCAGATCATAGCTACTAACTAAGGGAGTAAAGTGATGGTTTTGATGTTGTGGGTTTATCAGAGAACAAAAAGTACCCAAGTCCCCTCTTTATTCTTCATCTCCTTTTTTTTTTTTTTTGGTCTTTTTTCTTCTCTTCTGTGTTTTGACTTTCCTTGCCATGGTGATTCTAGTGGTTGTGAACCAAAATATGGTAGTGACCATGGTGCAATCTACTCTTTGCACCTTGGCAGTTTAAAAGATAAATTTTCTTTAAATTAAGTTTAGGAATTAGTGATGGTGCACAGGTTTTCCATGGTGACGAAAAGGAGCAGTGAAATAAGGTTTATAAAGAAGGAATCCGTGATAAAATAAGACATCACACGCTAATAAAACGTGTAAAACACGTGTGATGCCATATCAGCCATATGTGCCAAAATGATACACATGGATTATAGTTGAAACGCCTGACCGGAAAGTGGTGTAGTTGAGGTGCCTACATGAAAAAAAATTTCAACTTTAAGGGCTTAAATATATATTTGGGCCATAATGTAATAATTCACTCATATTATTTGAATACCTTTTGCATCAACAAAACCAACACCATCAGCATCCGCTTGAAAGACATGATCCATTTCATGCGGAACTTCACTGACATCTAAACAAAAACAAAAGAAACAAAAATTAAAAAACACAAAGAAACTGAAACCTAAAGTTTCAGTACAAAAATATTTAAATTGCTCAATAACAATAATGTATACCTTCCAGGTTCTCCACGTCATGTCCAATCGGAATATCTGATTGTTCATGGGAAACAGAAGGTCTCCTACATATAAAAATATACACATCAATAAACAAGAACATATATCAATTGTCATAGAAAAAAAAAAGATAATTAAACAAATACCATAAAATTGATAAGCAAACTGTTGCTCTTGGTGATCTTGCTGAAGATCCAAAGGGTCAGTAGTTTTGCTTATTCCTTTCCTCATTCCGTACATGATCAGATTGAAATACCTTAAGATTGTAAGAGGAAAAATAAAAATATTTAGTAAGCAACAACACAATAATAAACATGCAGAATGTAAAAAACAGTTGAAAACACATACCCCATTAAAGCAGTTGCTCTCTCCAATTTCTTCAGGATCAATGTCAAGCTTCTTCAAAAAAAATTCAAAGCATTTAGCCAAATAAAGCTTTAATCCCGACATATCATCTTGCAACAACTTCTGCTGTCCATACAACAATTGCATCTCAGGAGAAAGCGAATGGTTATCACGATTAGAAGAAGACTGCTGAAATGTATCTGCCCTTGGTGGATTCAGACCACCATCAGTTGCATCATCACTAATAGGATCAAGCATAATCTTTGGATCAATATTGTATTGCTTAAACTCTGGAAGTTTAAAACTAGCCAATTCGGCTTCTGAAGGTTCAATCTTTGTAAATAGTACCTTGGTATAAAGGGAAACAAAACCAATTAATATAATAAATATTTATTGAATACTGGTTAAATAAAAATAAAACATAAAAAAATATAAAAAAACATACTGATGATAAATATTAAATTACCTCACTTTTCTTCAAACTAAAAAAAATCTTTCTGCAATTCTTCAAATCATGAGTTCTCTTAACATGCCAATTAAATATACGAGGAGATTTATGTGCAATTCTAAATGCAATCTTCTCATGCACAGTAGGACAACTTTCATAGAACCAAACTTGCAAGGCGTAGAGCAGGCCAGCAAATCTGTAACACTGTAGAAAAGGTCGCAACTTGTCGTGCATTGACGTAATGGTTGCCAGAAACATCTTTGTACCCCCATGGAAAAGTCTGCCAAGCACCACACTCAACAAGATTAAATTCATTCTCCCCAATGGTGGTATCATTAGTAGCAGAATTCTTCGTAGAAAATAAAAAGGTGTGAATAAAATATAAAGCTGCAAGCTTTATAGCATCTTCATCCGATAGCCACTTTTTCCCCACAAAACATTCAACTAAATCTTTCTTTGTTACTTTTGAAACTCCACCAAAATACAACTGTAACAATCGATTTGGATAATCAGAATGGTATTCCTTTAAATGATCGCCAACACAGTTCAGCCCCGTTATCAACCCAAACTCCACAATTCCGAACCTCAATTTATAACCATAGAAATCAAACCACAAGGCTTCGGAATCATCACTAGGCGGACATACCTCTCGCAACAACAAAGAATTCAATAATTTGTTACATGTTACAAACCCCGGCATATCAAGGAAATGCCCAAAACAAGACTGCCTAAATATACCCAACAATCTGTTGTTCAGAACCTTCTTAATAGTGCATACAGCATCAACATTAGTTGGCGTACATATCCTGTGGCTTCTATATTGGACCGGACGAAAATACAATTTCAAAGGCTGCAAATAATTAGATAGAAACAATTAAAATAAAAGACTGCATATTAAATAATACACACATTCAAAAATAGACAATTCAAGTTGTACAGATATGAATAAATACAAACTATCTTAACAGTATATGTAACTATTATGCAAATAATATGACAACAATATATATAGTACACAGAATGAAATAATAATTAAATAAAACAGTAGAATAATATGTTTATATACAATGAATATATGCAATAAATATAGTAAATAAATTACACAGATATGCACTTTATATATAGAGCAACAACATACTACTAAGCACAATCTATAACTAACGAATGTTTATTCACCTAAGTATATATCATATATTCAGCAAATATGTCATGAATATGTAGAACACAAATAATAATTTAACAAAACAATACAATTATCATGCATAAAATATGAATATATCCAGCATACATAGTAAAATAATTCAACTAATATACCGTCAAAACATATAAAATGCACAATGTAAGAACAGCTAATATATAACATATATTCAACGACTACACACTTCAACATGAAAACTAAGCTGGATACTCATAATATTCAAACTTTACAAAACAAATATTCAACAACTGCAAACAGGCAAAGCACTCTCTGATGAATCCAACTTAATTTCACCTAAAGTATATACATTTAATACATTGGATAACACACCAATATGTATTAACCTTCGATGTACTGATAAATCAACAAATCAGTGGAAGTAATCATGTAATCATTATGTTAAACTTTAAATGCAGTATATAAATGACATTTATTAAAAAAAAATATGCACTTAATATATATAATAAGATGCACAATGCAGACATACTCTTTATATAGAACATTTATTCAACGATTATTCACATCCAGTGTACACTAAATAACTAATTCCTTATACGCAGATAATATAGAACATATACACAACGACTGAATACTAATAGTTATGTATTAAGTATACAATAGATATGCATGTATGTATTCTGTCTTAATAAATATCAAACTAATATAAAGAAAACTCCAGTGTAATACTAAAAAAAGTAAAGAAATAAATTTTAAAAAAAGTACCTCAACCTCAACCAATGAAAAATCATCAATCCTATTAGACTTAAATGCTCTCTTACTCTTCTCTTGAAACAACTTCTTCTTCATCATCCGGGATGATACACCATATAAACCTTTGTTCTTTTTAGCCAAAACAGGGGGATCACCATCGGAATCATCACTCGATGAATCAATACGCACACGTTTACCCTTAGAATCAGAACCAACTTTCGAGGTTTTATTCTTGATATTATCACACTACCGAGTTCTCTTTTTGTTATTCGGTTTAGTAGATGACCTTGTAACACGACTTGGCGTATCAACTGAATTTTTGTTGGGAGAACACATATCAAAATTCTCAAAATCATCATCATCATTTACATGCAAAGCTTGGTTGACATTCTTCACCCCTCGCCTAGGCATTACGACTAAAAAACAAAAAGAAAAAATGAAAAATTATAAATCAACCAACAAAATAACATAAGAAAAATAAATAAAATAATTAACAAAAATAAAGGAATAACTACTAATAATGCTATTCTTACCATTAAATTTAGACAAACAGACGCAAAAGACAGTAGAACAACGAAGAAAATATAAGAGATTTTTCGGTGTAAATAAGAATGAAAAGAGATACAACAGCTGATGATGAAAATGTAGAAACTAAACAGTTTTTGAAATTAAAATCTTCGATTATCGCTAAATTAAATGACCTAAAAAAAGGGAAAAGTTAGGCGTGTGAAAGTGGTTAATTGCATGATAATAAATTACGCGTGTGAAGTGGTTAAATGGAAGTTAATGATTAGAGCCAATATTAATTCTATTCCCACTAACGCAGTACACTAAAAAAATAGGTATTAATTAGAGTATTTGATGAGTTTTTGAAAATGGCTATTAATATAGAATACCAAAAGATAAATGTCTATATACAACAATTAACTTAAAACGTATCTATTTTATCTAAATAACACTTTATAATGTCTATATACTGTAAAAATTCTTATTTTTAAGTTCGAATAACACCTGACCAAGTTTTTGCGCTCGGTGGACATCTAGAGCCGATCTCATATTTTTGCTAAAGGTATGAGAAAAATTCTTGGCAATTGCCAAAATTGAATGCTAATCAGGCTTGCGATCGGCAGGAGTGATTCAGATTAAATATTAACGAGTTTTTTCTCAAGGACAAAAATGTGAAAGCAGCACCAGAATGGTAGCGTTTTCAAGGATGCTTTTTAAATCATAATAAGCCGGATTTTGAAAGTATTTGAAACTTAGCCATAGGAGAGCAAAGTTCAGAACACCACTGCCTTTTCTTCTTCTTCTTATGGCAAACGAGTGAATTAATGGAGAAAGCTTTCGTTAAGCTGGACCCTAAAATTTAATGGAGAAACCTACCATAGTTTGGCAAGTATCATAGAATCCAATGGAGAATAATTGCTAATCACTTTTTTTTTTCAAATTAATATTATGGAGTTTGAACTTCAAACTATAAGTCTGAAGTAATATAATTCAAACTTTGGGTTTGAAGTTTGAAATGCCACTGCCAAATTTCTCCACCAGAACGAATTCAAGATTCAGGCCTCATTGTGGCAGCTAAATTTTAAATTTGAATGTCTGAAGTTTGATTACGAGGTGGTTAAATCTTAAATACTTTGTAAAGCAAACTCAACCGAAGAGCTTCTGTCAATGAAATATGCCATGAAGAGTTGAAAGTCATGTTATAAAATAGGCAGAATGACCAACTAGCCATTTATACTTGTCGGGTTTCGCCATAATCACACTTATACTTAGCTAAATGTCAAGTAACCTCTTATACTCGTCCAAAACCTGTTTTTAAAACGCTTCTCCGTTGATGTGGCAAGTAGCTTGCGTATGTGGCAAATGGGCTTGTAACACACGATTTTTAAGAGAGTGAGACCAGAAAAAGGGCCTTCCAACAGCTCTTTCTAAAATAAAAGGGACCATTTTTCCTTTGTTTTTTACTTCTTCTTCCTTAGTTTTCTTTCTCCTTTATTCCTTACTCTTTGCTTAGTCTTCCTTACTCTATTCCTTACTCCTAATTGATTCACCCCATTTATTCCAAGATTCTTATTCGATTAAAAACCCTAATTTCTAATAATAAACGTTAATCAATCAAAACCCCTAATTTCTAAACCTTAACAATTTGAGTTAAATTTGAAGAACGAAGCCATAGTCTATTGTTAATATCTTTTCTTTTGTTAATCCAAAGGTTAAACAAAGGGGTGGGGTGTGGTTTTGGTTAATCTACGGGTAAAGAATGGGGTTTGATTTTTCGTCTCTTTGTTTTTACCGTCCCCTTTTCATTCTCTTTTTTGTTTAATCCATAAAAAATTACGTAGCAAATGATCTGGCCAACCATCTGATATGGCTACCACGTGGGTCGCGTTTGTGCATCACACTTAGGCACAATGGTTTAAAAGACTAGTTTTGGACAAGTATGATGAGCTATTTGACACTAGCTAAGTACAAGTGTGATTATGGCGAAACCAGACAAGTATAATAGGCTAGTTGACCCTTCTGCCTATAAAATATGAAATCTTACAATGAAATGGTTCCAAACTTATGACTAGCAGCTTTCAAATTTATGTCATGCTAGACTAACAAGCATTTTCTTTAAGCATCGCCCAAATGCTGGTGACTTTTGGTCTGTTTTTGTAAAACCGAACACACTCACACGAGAGAAATAATATTTGGGTGAAAACTCTTACTTTCATTGATGGGGGGAGTCCCCTATTTATACAAAAGAAACCTAGAGAAAAACTAACCCTAAACCTAACTTAGGGACCAAGTAAACCTAACGGGCTTGGCCCACTATACAATTTACATAACTAATCTATTTACCATAATCTATTTACAATACCCCTCCTCAAGTTGGAGCTTGAGGGTTCCTTATGCCCAACTTGTTAAGGAAGAATTCGAACTGGGCGCGTCCCAGCGCCTTCGTAAAAATATCAGCAAGTTGCGTGGTCGTAGGCACATAGCTGGGACGAATGACTCCTCCGATGATTTCATTCCGAACAAAATGACAGTCGACTTCGATATGTTTAGTGCGTTCGTGAAAGACTGGATTCCGAGCAATATGTAACGCAGCTTGACTGTCACACTTCAAATTTATCGGAGAGTCGTGATCAATTCCAAGGTTCCATAAAATCCCTTTCAACCACTTCAATTCACAAACAGTCATCGCCATCGATCTATATTCTGCCTCAGCGGAGGACCTCGACACGATCTGTTGCTTCTTCGTTCTCCAAGATATCGGTGAGTCCCCTAACGACACATACCAACCTGTTAACGATCGACGTGTCAACGGACAGCCTGCCCAATCAGAGTCACACCACCCGTGCAATCTCAGATCACACTGAGAATGAAATACAATGCCTTGTCCCGGACAGCCTTTCAAATATCGAACAACCCTGAGTGCCGCTTCCATATGCTCAATACGGGGACTCTGCATGAATTGCGACAACACATGCACACTATAGGACAAATCCGGTCGTGTAAAACACAAGTAAATCAATCTTCCTACCAGTCGCCGATAGCGTTCAGGATCTTTGATAAAACGACCAGTCGCAAGTGCCAAGCGATGGTTTTGTTCTATCGGTGTACCAACCGGTTTTGCCCCCAACAAGCCTGTTTCCGATATGATATCCAATGCATACTTCCTCTGACACAGGAAGATTCCTTTCGGAGCCCTTGCCACTTCAACTCCCAAGAAGTATTTCAAGGCACCTAAATCCTTCATATGGAAACATTTCGAGAGATATAACTTAAAAATTCGAATTGCCTTCGAATCATTACCAGATATAATCAGATCATCCACATAAACAAGCACATTTAAATGCACATTTCCCTTCTTCATCGTAAATAATGAGTAATCCGAATATGATTGTCGAAACCCATATTGCTTAAGTGCAGCAGACAACTTCGCAAACCAACATCGGGGAGCTTGTTTTAATCCATACAATGATTTTCGAAGGCGACACACAGCTCCTCTCCCCGTCATGCGATGTCCCGGAGGCAATTTCATATATACTTCCTCGTGAAGATCACCATGCAAAAATGCATTGTGCACATCCATCTGATGCAATTCCCAATTTTTGGCAGCTGCTACGGCCAGAAAAACTCGGACAGTCACCATCTTTGCAACCGGTGCAAATGTCTCCGTATAATCAACCCCTTCGATTTGGTGATTTCCAAAAATCACCAATCTTGCTTTGTACCTTTCAATAGTTCCATCCGAGTTGTACTTTATCTTGTATACCCATCGACATCCGAGGGCCTTCTGCCCGGTAGGCAAGCGAACTATCTCCCAGGTTCTGTTCGCTTCCAATGCCTTCAATTCTTCCCCCATGGCTGTTCTCCATTTGTCACTTTTTACCGCCTCCGAATATGAGGTAGGCTCATGTCCTAGCGTTATAGCTGCAAGTAAACTCACATGTTTCGAAGAGAAATTATCACAATTGACATAGTGTGCTAGAGGATAGGGCTTACAAAAGGGTTGTTGAGAAACAGATGAACAAGCAGACTTTCGAACACAGGACGATACCCGGTGACTCATCTTTTGGACCGTATTAGTAACAAAGTCTCTCAGCAAGATATTCTCTTTCTTAGTTTGTTTTCCCCGACCCAACTCTTCGGGTTCAACTTCGGGAACAACCTCAGGTTCAGCTTCCGGAGTCACCACTTCGGGTTCAATCACCGGAGTCACGACTTCGGGTTCAACACCCCCCCTTCCTTGCACACTCTCCTCTTCCTCCTCCAATGCAACGGTGACAGAAGCCGTATCTTGTGTCCGTTTTTCGGCATCAGTCTCCTTAGAGGCGAATGGAAATTCCTTTTCGTAAAACACCACATCCCTCGAGAACACAAACTCCTTTGTCTCCAAATCATACATTTTCCACGCTTTCTTCCCATTTGGATAACCCAAAAACACGCATCGACGACTCCTACTTTCAAACTTGTCACTTGTTCGTCCTTGATTGCGAGCATAACATAAGCAACCGAACACCCTCAAATGATCATAATTCGGTGTCACACCCATCAAGATATCGTAAGGTGTCTTCCCATTCAACAACTTAGTGGGTTTCCGGATAATCAAATAACATGTCGTCATCACACATTCTCCCCAGAAGTCAATCGGTAAATTAGCTTGAAAACGTAGCGCCCGTGCCACGTTTAAGATATGTCTATGTTTCCGTTCAACTCTACCGTTTTGCTGGGGTGTCCCCACACACGAAGTTTGGAACAAGATCCCTTGTTCGAGAAAATACCCTTTCAGACTTACAAATTCGGTTCCATTATCACTCTGAACGCACTTAACCCGTTTATTGAATTGTCTCTCCACCATTGTAAAGAAACCCATCAATTTTTGTCCGACCTCTTTCTTATCAACTAACAGGAACACCCATACTCCTCGTGAACAATCATCAACAACAGTCAAAAAATATGATGCACCACACGAAGACTCAGTTCTATAAGGACCCCACAAGTCACAGTGAACTAAATCAAAAGGTTCAGCAGCTTTATTATTACTCGAAGGAAATACATTTTTAGTTTGTTTTGCTCTAAGGCATACATCACATGCTTTTTCTTCTAAGCTACCTTTCCCACTATCTTCTAAGACTGAAAGAGATTTTGTCACTTGCATCGAAGGATGTCCCAACCTTTGATGCCATAAGTCTACCACATCAACCTTCACAGCTTTCACCACGGGTATCGTCCGAAAGTAGTAGAGTCCGTTCTTTTGTTCACCCGCTCCAATCAACTTCCCCGTAGCCCGGTCCTGCATAACACACAAATCATTAGTGAAATTTACATTGCAACCAACTTGATTAATTAATTGAGACACAGAAATCAAGTTGCAAGTCATTTCGGGCACATATAACACTCCGTGAAGAACCATGTCTTCGTTAAATCTGATGGATCCTTCCTGAGTCGCCATCGTACTGCTTCCGTTCAGTAAACCTACCGGACACTTTGGTATTGTTCGTAAATTCTCCAAAATACTTATCTGACCGGTCATGTGATTTGACGCCCCTGTGTCAATAATCCACGAAGGATGAGTTTTCTTACCGATCGATGGTTCACTTGTGCTTGCCTTCTCCTTTTTCAGCAAATCGAACAGCATCTGCAACTGATCACCTGTTATTCCGGACAGGTTAGTCTGTCCGGGCACACTCATGTGTCCGTTTTCTCCATTCTCGAGCTCAGCTTGAGCAGCATTTGCTCGATTATTGCCACGTCCTCGACCAGCATTTGAACCAAACGGTTGATGTCCACGACCTCTTCCACCTTTGTTACCTTCAGCTCTTCCTCTACCACGTCCTCCATTCGAAGTGCCTTGCTTCGGATAATGCACCCACCCCTCCGGATAGCCAATGACTTCATAGCAGCGTTCCGGAGGATGTCCTCCTCGATCACACAAGTGACACTCCTTATAGCCTGTCTTCGGCGGTTGTGATCGTTGTGCAGCAAACGCCGTCACCTCCCCTCGTTCTTCCTGAGTTCGTGCCATCCCTTTGACCCGTTCATCTTGGATTACCTTTTGGTAGACTTGATTCATCGATGGCAACGGCTCCTGAGCCAAGAGATTGGAACGGACAGTTCCATAAAGACTTTCATCCAGGCCCATAAGGAATAAGTGAACCCTATCTTCTTCCTTTTTCTTCTCCAGTGCAACCGTTAGATTGCAAGTGCAGTTTCCACACGAGCAAGTTGGAAACTTATCACAATTTCCTAGTTCTTCCCACAACATAGCCAGTTTTCCATAGTAAACAGCAACAGTTAATCTCTTTTGCTTATAACCGGCCAAAGCCGCTTTTAATTCCTGAATCCGAGGTCTGTTTCCCACGGAGAAACGTTCTCGAATACTCTCCCACAGATCTTTCGCTACTTTCATGCGTGATATGGTGGTCCGAAGAGTAGGCTCGATCGAATTCCTAATCCATGACACTAGAAGAGAATTGATAGTCCACCAATCCTCATAATCAATCGACTTTTCATCGGGCATCTTGATCGATCCGTCAACAAAACCAAACTTCTTCCTTGCACGCACCGCCGTTCTAACCGACCGCGCCCATTCCTCATAGTTTTCACTGGTCAACTGTACCTGTGTGATAATCAAACCAGGATTATCATTCGAAGTGATATCGTACGGAGAGATTTTGTCTTCCGTACGGCTGCAACATCACCTTTTGGAGCCTCCATTACTTTTCTACTTGAAGAGTTTCACGATGGCTCTGATACCATGTAAAACCGAACACACTCACACGAGAGAAATAATATTTGGGTGAAAACTCTTACTTTCATTGATGGGGGGAGTCCCCTATTTATACAAAAGAAACCTAGAGAAAAACTAACCCTAAACCTAACTTAGGGACCAAGTAAACCTAACGGGCTTGGCCCACTATACAATTTACATAACTAATCTATTTACCATAATCTATTTACAATAGTTTTTTTTGTTATCTACACTAATAAAATTTTTGGTTTACCAATTTTTAAAGTATTCAACTGATGAAAAACATCTCCACAAGGATCGTACTATTACATATTCTTGAAAGTGACAAATAACGAGGATGTCATATTCAAGAATATACATATGATCACACAACATATCCTTGAACTAGGAAGCAACTACTATATGGCACCACTTTTATCAGAAATAAAATTAAAAAAGTAAGTAGCCTGAGATCAGTGCCTATATGTAAGCACGATGAGATGTTCAGGGCAGCCACAACGCTGAAAAGGTATCACCCAATTAAGTAACTAATAAAGTCTTAATAATTTTGAGGGACGTAGTAAGGACATTAAAAAATCAAATATATATAAAGTTGTTGTTGACTTGGTATCAAAGACAATTTGGTTGTTGCTAAAGTACTATCATAATCACTTTGAGGAATTGAAGGCCAAGAAAAAAAAAACGAAGGCCTTTCTGCATCAAGCAGTAAGTTCTAATCTTTCCTGAATGAAAGCATAACCAACTTATTACGTTAGATAGTTCATATTTCAAAAGTCAAATAAACTCAAATTCATTATCAAAACAAACTGAGTAAAAGAAATACTATACTATAATCAAAACAATGAGGTATAAGAAAACACTACCAAAAAATAGCTACATTCCGAATTTGGCCTGTTTCTGGTAGTTAAAGTGAGTTCAATTCTCACTATACTCCTTTTCTCCTTCCTGCCCCCCTATGAAAACATAAATTTTCACCATAGCATATTAGCATTCTGTCCTGAGCGACTATTACTATGACTTTCCTACATGTATTAGCACTTCCATTATTAAAAAAGTTTATTCTTGTAACCTTCAACAAGATGAATCTAAATCTTGGGCTGTGAAAAATTCTAGAAAAATCTCAGAACAAGTAAAAACAGTTGCACTTGATATAAAATTACAAATAGAGCTAGCTAACAAAATTTCTTCAAAACAAGCTGTAGCAACTACAAACTAACATTTGAACTTTTCTTGTTTCATTCTCCTTTTCCTTCTATAACAACTTGAACTGATAACTAGATCATTTCATGAAAAAATCACCAATTTGACTATATACAAAGTAGTGTAACAAAAATTAGATTTTAAAAGAATGATACAACAGTAATATCTTAACTTGGACTACCTGACCTAAGTTTGTTAAAGGAACGTTCACCAGTGGTATCTTTCTCAAAAAAGCGATCAAATGGTAACTTAACAGACTTTAACAAATTCTTAGGAACTGCCGTCATATCATCACTAGTTCCAGCATTACTATCCTTTGATGACCAAGTTGAACCGCCCCTCGAAAAGAAAGGTGGAGCCGCTGTAGACCCCCACCGGTCAGCTCTGTTTTCCCCATCAAACCGCTCATAATAACCATGATTTATTCGTGCTGAACCGGTTCCAACACTACTGCTTCTGTACCCTATTTTCATACTTCTTTCTCTTGGAAATGTCGAGTTACTTTGAGCCCGGCTCAAACCAGAGTTAATTAATTTGTCTCGAACCTCCTCTGGTAACCTTAATGTGAACCGCTCACAATCTTCTCCTGGTTGAATCAATGAGTGGCCTGTTGAATGAGACCTCGGAAATTTCCCGCTTATTTTGTCGCGCTTGGACCGTGACCTTGGTGGACGATTTTGTACAGGCGTTTGTGAGACGTTTAGTACTCCAGGTGAGTCAATGACATGAATGATCGTGTCATTGACTTCATGAACTGGGCGACCAAATTCCGAATCATGCGACCCGGAATTTGTAGGATAATACTGAATATGTTGCTGTTGTGACTCAGAATTTGGCGGGTAATGACCAAGAACAGTTAGTTTTTCAAAATCGCCTGGTTTTGGAAGTAAATTGGCGCGACAAACGGGACATGTTACGTGGGAAATTAGCCAAGTGTCTATACATTCAGGATGAAAAACATGACAACATTTAGGAAGAAGTCGTAGAGTTTCATCATCTTCGAACTCGTTTAAGCAAACTGCACATTCTAAAGCCAATTTCCCAATTTTCAAATCCTTAACATCAGAGTAATTGAACATAGGAAATGTGTCAAGTACAACAGGGTCGACGCCACGAGCTAAACGTCGACGAGAACCATCATCTACGTATCCGAAATCGTCGCTGAATCGACGTTCGGCACATTGACGAACGTATACGGAAATAATGCCCATGCAAAAGAAGACACCTATAAGAGTAACTATAACTGTAGCCATAGGTGCATTAATTCTTAGCTTTGTTCCATATGGATACTCCGTAGGTGGTGGTGGGGATTCAGGGTTGATTTCTGTTTGTGCAGTGGAAAATTCTACAAGTATACACAACGAGAGGAAAATCCCACAGAAGCCATAGATGAATTGGTTGATATTCTTCATTTAAGTATAATGAAGAAAAAAAAAAAGATCAGTTCATTTGCTTAGGTAATAAAAGAAATTGGGTGCATCAATTGATCATATATTATATGAATGCCGGACGTAGAGCGAAGAATTTAAGGGAGAGATTCGTATGCTTTAAGGGAGATGGAGATAATGATTTGTGTTGACTGAGTTGTGTGAGTTTGGTGTTGAAACAAAATTATAGTATTTAATGCTAGAGTTATCCATTCGTGGTCACGATCTACTTTGTGATTTAATCTTAGTAATTAGATGTTGACAATGAAGGAAAAGAAAAAGAGAATAATTGGTTTGTGGCACTCATGTTCCTACTAAGTAGGTAGAACTAATCATTAAATCACTCAAAGGTTTTAAATGATTACACACCTAATTGTAACTTCTATTCATTTTGTCGAAGAAATAAAGTCTCTAATCTTGAAACTTATATCATATCACAATTCAACAGATTTTGTAATCCTAGTCTGGATTTTTGGTTATTCAATGTAAGTACATGGAAAACCCCCTCAAGGCATAGCACTTTAAAGATATCATATCGTCACGGATTAGTCTAAATTCAACTCCAAAAGTTTAGTAATGAGATTATATAGTTGTGGATAAGATATAAACTACCCAGACCCGAACTTTCCCTATCAGATGTGGGACAAGACATCGCAGTACGCTTAACTTAACTAGTTACAAAAAATAAGTAATGAGTCTAACATAAGTAACAAGATAAAAACAGGAATTTAAAATGAAAAAAAAGGGACGAAAACAAATTAAAGTTGTATATATAGAACTCACTAGTCTATCTTCTTACTTTTGCAGCGAAAGAAAAGGCAATAAGAACAAAATAATAAGGTCTATCGTCACTGAAAAGTCTATTGATCTCATATAAGATCGAGAAGATGGTTTCTAAATATTAGTTTTAACGACTAATTTGAGAAGCCTAAACGACGACAGAGTAGGGATCTATCCAAGAAGAACTACTAGTAAGATTGAGAGGCCATAATTAAACATGGGATTAAATAATACTCCTTCCGTTTTGAATCGGAGTTTAAGAAAGAGAGATTTTTGAAATTTATGGACTAAAATAAGCCATAAATATTATTATGGCAAAAAATCATCTCATCAAAGATAAAGTAGAAAGTTTTGTTGAATTGCTTACAAATTTATGATTATGTCATTCTTATTTTAACAAAATAATAATAAGAAAATAGTGTCTTATCATTTATGAACCGGCGGGGGAGTACTCGTTGAGTTTTTTTTCGTTAAGTAGATTCAAACATGTTGGTAGAGTTTTGCAAGAAAACTTTCACTGGTCAAACTAACAATGTTTTGAAAAAGCTGTTCTTGGCAGCTACGCTACCTAAAGCTTCTAGCACTAATTGACAAAACAAATGGAATAATTGACGATGATACTTATAGCATAGTTTCACAATGCTTTTACCATATTTTGATCCTATCTAACCTTTGAGTGCGACAATAGCTACCACTTACTAAATTAAGCAATAATTTTCACCAACTCGTTGAATTTAATCTTGCATATTAAGTCATGTCCTTTTCTCTTTCACGTAGAACTTGTAACTTTATTAACGTTAACATATATACGATGATTGTGACCACTGGGGCGTGCTGTGATGGATAATATCATTCCACTATCATCCAGTGGTTTCGGTTCAAGTCCTGGAATAAAGAAGTTGAAAGTCTTCATCCTTTAATTGGCTTATATATGATGCAAATTGTGATTGATTAAACTCATAGGTATCAAATACCGGATATTTATTATTTTAAAAAAAATGATCATCACTCCACTACTAAAAAAACAGGGTTCTCCCACCACCACCAGGCGACCGAAAATCGGTCTGTGCAGTTATGCGACCGATTTTCGGTCGCACAAACCACGGAAAAAATAAAATTAAAATGTGGTCGACGTGGCGACCGCTTGTGAGTCGCTGAAAGTTGAATTTTTTTAGTCAAAGCTATGCGACCGAAATCGGTCGCATCGTCGGTCGCCTAACTGTGTATGAAAACGGGGCAGCAGCCCTTTCTTCCCCATTTCAAAATACCCAAAACCCATCCAATCCCTAAAAACCGAACTCCCCCCCCCCCCACCCCATAACCAACTATCCACCATTACATACCCCATATAACTTTAAATTACTACTCTATAATCTCCAACATAACATCTAACACAATCTACACCTACTAATTCAAGGTAAATTTCATTTTTTAGTAATTTTTGTTATTTTTTAAAAAACTCAAATAATGACTTTTTAATTCACTTTTTTTGTATTTATTGGGTGGATAGCACATTGGCGAATCATAGTTACATGCGATTGGATCCCAAACAAAGTTGAGGTAATTTTTTTTTTTTTTTTTGGTTTAATAATCCGAATTTATATATATATATATATATATATATTTTTGAATAATTCGGCCTATATGTTAGTTATAATTGGTTTATTCTATATAATGTGATGTCGAGTAAGTTGTTTTGGGTTGATGAACTTTAAATATAGGGTTGTGATGTTTGGGATTAATTATGGTAATTGTTGTGATTTGTTGGAATTGTTTGGTAGAGTTGTTTGCAATGTGTTGATGCCTTGTCATGGGTTGTGGTGTTTGGGATAGTTGCTATGCATTTAAAGTTAGGGTTTTGGTATTGTTGTTTGCACTCTTCATGTTTGGAACATTTTATGCCTAAACCGGATAAATTGTATGCGTTTTGTATTGCATTGCTAATAGTAATTAATATGTAATTCAAACGGACCACCGGATATTAAAAAAAGGCTAGGATTATTAAAAATCGTTCCTTTTAGATTGTTCTCAATTTTTCAATTTTTGCGTAGATATGGACTTTAATGCACGTCGTTTGTGGATGGACAATCGACTTTTCCCCGGTCGGCGGGGGATAAGGCCTGAATTTAAAGAGGGTCTTCAGGAATTTGTTGCTTTAGCAAAAACAACCGAACCTTTTATAAGGCGTGGTACAATTAAGTGCCCCTGCATAAAGTGCAAATGCTGCACCCTCCAAGATATAACGACCGTACAACTGCATCTGTTAGATAGGGGGTTTATGCCAGATTACTATATTTGGCGTTATCATGGAGAGCCGTGGGATTTGCAGGGGCACATTCAACTGCTTCAAAATATTCATTACACTAGTAGTTCTCCGGTTTTGGAACCAGACCGTAATGATTATAGAATGGATGATATGGTTCGTGATGCTTTTGGTATGTACCCGGATAATGATCCCATGCAGCCGGGTACATCACAGCCTAACACTGAGCACATTCCCAATGCCGAGGCAAGTGAATTCTATAAAATATTGGAGGAAGCAAGTCGTCCATTCCATGAGGGCTCGGTACATTCCAAGTTGTCTGTTGCTGTCAGATTGCAGAGTATCAAATCAGATTATAGTATTTCTCAAGCTGCCATGGATTCCATCATAGGCCTTATGAATGAACTAAAGCCGACTAACATGGACTTACCAACTTCTTATTACTTCACTAAGAAATTGGTTTCCTCATTAGGCCTTACTTCTCACAAGATTCATTGTTGTGTTAATGCTTGCATGTTATATTACAAGGATGATGCAGAGCTCGTGCAATGTAGATTTTGTGAGGAGCCTCGATACAAGCCCGAGAAAAATAAAAAAAAGAAGCCGAAACCTGTTAAGTGGATGCATTACTTGCCGCTTATACCCAGGTTAAAGAGGTTGTATGCTTCGATGAGTTCTGCTCCTCACATGAGGTGGCATCATGAGCGGACCAGGCAGGCGGGTATTCTATCACACCCCTCAGATGGTGAGGCATGGAAACACTTTGATCAAGTGTATCCGGCATTTGCTATCGAGCCGAGGAATGTAAGGTTGGGGATGTGTTCCGATGGCTTCACCCCTTTTGATGTCTCGTCTACGCCATATTCTTGTTGGCCCGTATTTGTCACACCATACAACCTGTCTCCCGGAATGTGCATGACCAGTCCATATCTATTTTTGAATTGTATAATACCTGGTCCACATAACCCGAAAACTCGTATTGATGTTTATTTGCAGCCTTTGATTGATGAATTGCAGACACTTTGGCATGAAGGAGTGGAAACCTTTGATGTATCAATGAAACAGAACTTCCAAATGCATGCTTCTTTGATGTGGACTATAAATGACTTTCCAGCTTATGGGATGCTGTCTGGCTGGTCCACTGCAGGGAAGCTAGCGTGCCCATACTGTATGGAAGATACAAAGGCCTTCACATTGAAAAATGGAGGTAAAGTGACATGGTTTGACTGTTGCCGTAGATTCTTGCCAATGGACCACCTTTTTAGGAATAATAAAAATGCATTCAGGAAGAATCAGGTTGATTATGAGGAGCCTCCTCGCAGGTTAACAGGGATAGAGATATGGAACAGGGTTAAGGACCTTCCTAAGGTAACTGAAAACTTGCAAACTAAAACACCTGGTTTTGGTGTCGAACATAATTGGACCAAGCAGAGCATTTTCTGGGAGTTGCCTTATTGGAAGGATAACCTTCTGCGCCATAATCTCGATCCAATGCATATTGAGAAGAACTTCTTCGAGGCAGTCCTTAATACTGTGATGGATGTCAAGGGTAAGACAAAGGACAACTGGAAGGCACGGTATGACATACAGGAACTTTGCAGGCGACCCGAGCTACATGCGGTCCGGGATGGCAACAACATTTTACTTCCAAAGGCTTGCTATACATTCGACGAAGATGAGAGAAGAATGATTTGCGAGTGGGTGAGTAACTTGAGGATGCCTGATGGATATGCATCTAACTTAGAAAGGTGTGTTGATATGACCGGCGGAAAACTCCATCACATGAAGAGCCACGACTGTCACATTTTCATGGAAAACTTGATCTCAATTGCATTCAATGGGTTGCCAGATAAAGTTTTGAAACCAATAACTGAGACAAGCCTATTTTTTAAAGAGCTTTGCAGCAAGACTTTGAAGGAAGAGAGTTTGAACTTGTTGGAACAGAACTTTCCTGTTGTGTTGTCTAAGCTGTCAAAGATCTTTCCACTCGGCTTCTTTAATGTGATGGAGCATCTACCGGTTCACCTCGCTGAAGAGGCTCGGCTAGGAGGCCCGGTGCACTGCAGATGGATGTACCCTTTCGAGAGGTAAGCTTCCATATCTTATTCAATTACTTTATATTTTACGCAACATAATTCTACTAACAGATTACTTTTTATAGAATTATTGGTAAGTGTAAGCGGGATGTGAAAAACAGAGGCCAAATCGAGGGGTCGATATGCGAGGCATATTTGTCTAGAGAAACTTCACATTTTTGCTCATACTACTTCGACAAAGATGTTCCATGTACGCGCACAAGGCCGGATCGGCATGATGTGGGAGATAATAATGATCCCAATTACCGAGCATTCTCTATATTCAATCAACCAGGGAGGGGAAGTACATTATCATCCAGAAAATACCAGTTCACTGAAACAGACAGGAAAGCAGCTACAGCACATGTGTTGTTGAACTGTCCCGAAGTCACGCCTTATTACAAGTATGTTTTATTTTAATGGTACCCACTAAATTGTGACTAACATAAGTATTCTTTCTAATGTAAATTTCTTCGTTGCATAACGTAGTCACTTTGTTGCTGAATTTGGTCCAAATGCAGTCAGTTATCATTTTACAAATTGGTTTACCTCATTTGTAAGTGTTATGGAAACTCATATATTTTTCCATTGATTTAAAAACCTTACTACCGTCATCGAATTCTGACTAATTTACACTAATCCATTTAATTTTAATATAGGTAAACAATCCGGTGAATGGCATCAATTTTGATTTTTTGTGACATATATGTCATGGCCCATATTACGAGTATAAAAAGATGAATACATACTTCGTAAATGGGTACAAGTTTCATACACACAGCTGGTCAGAGGGTAAAAAAACCTACAACAGCGGTGTGTCCGTGAGTGCTGGAACTGGTGACCAGGGGGGCGACTCTGAGTTCTACGGAGTGATTGAGGAGATCTTAGAGGTTGAATATAGAGTTGGATGGCCTCATAAAATATTGGTTCTCTTCAAGTGCAAGTGGTTTGATCCAGGTAGCAGGGGTACGCGGGTGGATTCGAGTTCAAAGCTAGTTGAGGTTAATCACAGAAGGTCATATGGAAACTATGATCCTTTCATCATTGCACAGAATGTAAAACAAGTGTGGTTTGTTCCTTACCCTCGGACGAAGAACGCATCAAAAGCAAAGGCCAAATCCAAGTGGTGGGCGGTTCTTAAGGGAAAACCGGTGGGATTAATTGAAGTACCTGATAGGTTAGATGTTGCATACCAGAATGAGGTCTCAACTGTTCCCTTGATAGCGGATATTGAACTTGCACACAATTTGCGACATATTGATGGGACGTATGACCCGGTGGCTGTATCTGAATTTAGTCGTGCAAAAAACCCGGCTAGTTTTGGAGAAGGAACTTCAAGGGCATACGAGGATGATGAAAACGTAGATAGTGACGAGCCATCCGAGGATGAAATTGCTAATGACTATGAATCGGATGATGAAGTTGATTGAACCTATTTGTACTTTGTAGTTTAGTATTAATTACCTACTGTAATGTACATATGAACATAATATGATTTATGTATTCTCATTTTCTGATTGTGATGTGCTTACTTAGTTGATAAATTTATTTATTCTCAGCACTTTAGATTGATGTATTCTCATTATGTCTTCTCATTATATAGTTGATAAATCAATTTGAATGTTTCAACAGGGATGGACAAGTTATGCTGTAAAGTTTTTAGAAGAAGGTCGGGCAAGAGACCTGTGGGTGAGACTTCAGGTTCTGCGGGTGATGACAGTCAGACCTCACAGGTCCCGCATTCGCTGCCTACTGATGCCCCATCTAGTTATGATCCAGCTTTTTTCAGGCCCCCTGGCCCATATCAGGTACCAATTATTACCCCGTCTCAGTTGCCTCCTGTATGGCAGTGGACATTCCCTAGCCTTGATTGTACTGAGACACAGGTCCCTCCCACACAGGGCGATCCCTCCCAGGGTGATGACAATCCTACTCAGCCCCCTAAATTCCCCTTAGATAGTTGTGACGGCCCACCGGATCAGCAGGAGCTCATGGTGTATGATCCGCATTCGCCTTATTACATTGGTGAGCCTGGCACTCGTGTAGAAGGCAGGATGATTATTTATCCCGAGGCGGATAAAGGGTAAGCTACCTAATTTATTAAGTTCTTATCTATTAAATAATTAGTTCCTACTTTAATTGCTAGTATTAGGAATAACTCTTGTTAATTTTTTTGTAGCTTTTGCCCAAGCGATGAGTCCACTAAGGTACTGACTGCGTGCATGAGAGCGCACTGGAACCAACCTTGGCGAAACTGGAGCGATGTGCCCCAGCAAGTAAAGAAGCAGATATTGATAGATTTTGAGGTGATACATATGCATTTGGTTTAAAACTAATTGCAGTTTTTAAACCATGAATATGTCTAAAGAAAATATTTTGATATACTTTCAGGGCCAATGTATCTGGCATCAAGGTCTGGATTATAACATTCGTAACATCTTCCCCAAGAAATGTGCTGCGTTATTCAAGGGGACTTATTACAATGCGCGGCGTAAAGGTACAAGGCCCGGCTTCCTCGATGCTGCTCAGTGGGCGGAGCTGGATGAATATTGGCAGTCGCCCGAGTTCGAGGCGAAGAGCGAACAAGGCAAGGCTGCGCGAGCGTCGGAAAAGGGTGGATCGCTCCATACCGGTGGCTCAATTAGCGCGGCTACACAGAAGATGCGTTTGGTACAGTTATTTAATTGATTGATTATTTACTTGAACAGTTGATTTTTTGTCTAACATATTATGATTTTTAATTTGTAGGAAAAGAAAGAAAAGCGCACTATTCCCGTGCTCGAGCTGCACAAGATCAGGCATACAAAGGGTGCCAAGAAGGGCGGTGGAGAGTGGGTCGAGCCCCGCGCAAAAGAAGTTTGGGTAAGTTTGTAAAATTCGATCTTTAGTCGCGCCAATCCTTCAACGTTTGGTCTTTCTATTAACATCATTAATATATTTATGTTATTCAGGAAAAGGCTACAAAGGCTGTGGAAGAGTGGACATCGACTCAAGCATCAGACGCCGGAAGCAGCACCCCGGCTCCCTTGACGTTCGAGAAAGAAAAGCAAATATGGGTCGAAACTGTTGGAGGGGTTAAGAAGGGGTCTGCTTATGGTCTTGGATCGCTATTTGCTTCGGATAAGCATAATGCTCGCTTTTTGGGCACTTCAGTTACTTCTTCTCCGTCGAGCTCCGTTGATCCTGCTGAAATGGCTCAAATGAGAGAGCAGATCGAACAGCTGTCGAGAGTAAATCAAGAAACGCAAGACATGATCAAAAAGCTCCTTGCCAAAAAGGAGAAGAAGAAATCGAGAAGAAAGCATAAGAGCAGGCATCGACGCAACTCCTCTTCCTCTTCCGAGTCCGGGTCTAGCTCTGCCTCGACCGAGTAGTCTTTTCTGAAAGTGGATAACTGTCTGTGAAGCTTTATGTTAACAATTTCAAGACATAACTAATGTTGTTGGATGTTTTTGAAATGTTAGGTTTTATTGCGTTGTGTTTGAATTACTGTTTTTATTGTTTTCGAATGCAGTTTTCTGTTGAAAAACATCTGGTTTTTGCTGTTGCTACTGCCTGAAAACAGGTTTTTTATTGCAGGTTTTTTCCAGTTTGGCGACCGACTTTCAGTCGCCAAATCAGTGGCAAACATTAGACCAAGTATGCGACCGATTGTCGGTCGCATATCCTATGCGACCGACTTTCGGTCGCCTAAACGGTCACAGGTAATTCCAACACATTGACCAAATATGCGACCGATTGTCGGTCGCATATGCTATGCGACCGAAAATCGGTCGCCTAAACGGTCAACGTTTCTATCCTATTATGCGACTGAATATCGGTCGCATGGTGGTCGAAGTTTCGACCAATTTTCGGTCGCAGGGCTTTTTGTTACCATTAATTCTCCGACCACCCATATCGATCGCCGATCGGTCGACTGGGCGACCGATATGCGACCGATTGAGTGGTCGGAGAACCCTGTTTTTTTTAGTAGTGCTCCAGGTCCTTTGTGTTCTGCAAATTAACATGTATCGCATTGGAATTCTAATCATAGGATTCTCTTAATTATGGTGACTGACGTTGTAATCTAGTTAATCATTGTTAAGTAAGCTACCTGCGAACTGATTAACCCTTTAAGGCTTTAAGGAATTAACCATATCTAAGCTATTAGTTAAAGACATTAACATATAATCATCGAAGTTGTTTGCTTTTTACAAGTTAACGTTAAAGTAGAAGGCTAACCATGGCATTTTCGTTCATGAATTAAGCGGAAGTCAAATGATTGTTAAGTAACCTTCTGGTAAAGTACTGATTACTACTCCTAATTGATATTATGTACTTCAAATATTAGTATGATATTAATTAGTATATGTCTTGAAATGAATGTTACTGTCTTTTTTCTTGTACTTGCTCACTTCTGTGTTATTAGCTGGAGATTTAAAGTGTAACTTGGTCACTTCTCACTTCTCTGATGACAGCATAAATCATAGTTTCGCTATATTATATACTATTACATTATTAATGATCTTTTCATAATTTTACTGTATAAGCAGCTACATTCTAATTTAAAGATCTGTTGGATGCAATTAAAATTACAGTTCGATGAAAATGGATTAATTAACATTTACTCCACTTGCATTTATATGAAATGAAGTGAAATCATGATTTAAGGAATTAATTAAGGGCTATCACAATTATATGATCCAAGATGACCCATCTTGTTCCTTAATTCTTTTAACAAGCAAACGGATTTAATTTAATATGATGAACCGAATCAACCAATTCTATGAGCGGAAACTCTTGGAAAATATAAATCCTTAAGATATTAAGCGAAAGAAAAATATATGATCATCAATAAAATATTGATTCAACACTTCTATTCATGTTTTCGTTGATTCTCCCCCACCCCACCGTTGTCTCCTTTATGGAACTGGTGTATGCATGAATAACCATGGATGTGGATGAAACCATGGATGAGGAAACTTTGGAAAGCCATGAGCAGGCAATATTGGTGGATGAAGGAACTTCCATGCATGATGAAAACCAGTAGCAGGCATTGGAGATGAACACATGGCCATAGGTGAGGATGCCACCATGGATGTGGACGTAGCAATGGATGGTACCAATCTAATTCTTTACTTCTTGAGTTGCATCATCATATGAGGATGAATCAGATTTCTCAGCAGTTGCTACATTCAATATTAGGAAAATACAAATGAGAAAAGTGATAAAGCAAGAAGGTGAACGTTTCTTAGCCATGGTTTTTGATTAAGTAAGAAATTTGGGCTTTGCACTCCATACTACTACTACTACAACAACAACAACAACAACAACAACAACAGATTCAGTATGTCCCTAGATTCAGTATGTCGTATGTCCCTAGGGTATGGGGAAAGTGAAATGAATGCAAACATTATTCCTACCTCGAATGAGGTACAGAAGTTGCTTCTGGTAGACCCTCACTTCAAGAAAAATAGTCTAAAAACGTGTTTGGAAAAGAAAAGAAAAAGATAGCAAAATAAAGCACAAAGACAGAAATACCATGACGAAAAGGTGAGGACATAAAAAACTCAATATTAATAAAACCATAGAATAAGCTAACCATAGAAAATACTAATTCCACTAATTGATAAGGATCTCTACCGTCATACTCTAGCACCAAATTCTCCTACATAAATAGATAGACATGCAACTACATGCTAACCTTCTACTCCTAATCTTTGACCTCCATGCTCCTCTGTCTATGGTCAAGGCCTCAGTAGTCTGGAGCTAAGTAATATCTTGCCTAATAAACTCGCCTCAATTCTTCTTCGGTCTACTCCTACCTCTCCGTCGACCTAGCACCACCAACCTCTCGTACCTTCTTACTGGGATATCCATGTCCTTCCTTTTCATATGCCCGAACCACCTCAGTCTTACCTCCCGCAGCTTATCCATGTTATTCCTTAATTAGATGTTATTATCTTGTTTCTTGTACTTGCTCACTTCTGTGATAGCCCTTATCTAAGACATGTCTACTCCACATGATCCAATGATCTACTCCAATCGTCCCAAATTGAGTGTCTTACTTTTTTTTTTGGTTTGTCCCAAAATGAGTACTTCTTTCTATATTTAGTAAGTTGGCAATTCAAATATCCTACATAGCAGATTTAAAATCAAAAATTTAAAGGGCATTTTAGTACATTACACACATCTTTCATTTAGAACCACAAAATTGAAAAGTCTCCCTATATTTCTTAAATTCTGTGCCAGTCAAAGTAAGACACTCAATTTGGAACAGAAAAAGTATATTATATGATCCAAAGTCATGCTTTTATCGCATTAGGTAGATTCTAGTTGATTCATAGGACAATATATAGAAGCACCGCAGCCGTAAAGATTGCCAAAATAGGATACCATAAGGGCTGGCCTTAAAATCTTAGCCATGTTTAACAAAATCTTTAAAAAATGATCATTGTTGCCCACCAGGCATGTGTTGTAGTATAACGTGCACAATTGTTAGTTTTGTCTTTGAGACAGGGTTCTATTGGCAAGGGTTCAGTGGTATTGATTTGTGAAAAATTCAGTAACACATGTAATTTTCTTGCTTATGAGGCAAAATTTGTAGCCAAATGGACAGGTTCATTGTCTCTGACTTATTTAAGTATCTTGAAGTTGCCTTATAGATAAAAAATAATTTATGTCCACAATTTATATCGAATAGAAATAAATGTTATCTTAGTTTTTATAAGTAGGGCTAAAAGTTCAGCACCACCCCTTAAGGAGGTCTTTCTTGCAAATCACACTCTGCTCAACTCGTAAACATTTCGCCCACAGGCCACTTTTGCCGCTGGTATTTGGATTGAAGCTATTTTTTTATTGATTTTACATGAGATACCACTTTTTGGAACTTCAATCTTTGTGGGCTAAAATTCAAACCTTGTGGGTTGAACTTCATGCCTAAGTTATGAAGTTCAACTTCAATCTGTAAGGGCTGAACTTTTAGGTATAGATGCATAAACTTCAACTCTTATGGGCTGAAGTTAAACTTCAACCCTTGTGGTGGGTTGAAGTTAAACTTCACACAAGAACTCTTGTCAGCTGAACTTGTGTGAAGTTCAACCCATAAGGATTGAAGTTCCAAAAAGTGGCCTCTTATACAAAACTAATAAAAGAATGGCCTCAAACTAAAGATTACTGGCAAAAGTGGATGTGCGTGTACTTTGTCTGCTCAACTTTCGTATATGAAATTTAGACTGGGAAGCCAATTTTTAGTATGTTAATTGATGAATAGCTACGTTTTATATAAATTGCCACCTCGCGAAAACACCAGGATATTTTTCTTGAGTTCACTCTCTTTTAAAAGAAAATCTTAGAACTCTCAAACTCTAGGATATTTTTCTTGAATTTAGGATTCTTTCTCACTTCGAATTCAAGGAATTTTTTCTAAAAATTTGAACATTAATCCATCAATTTATCCTGAAGTTTGAACTGTTTTAGCTATGCTTTAAAAATTTATATATATTCATTATTCCTCAACCAGTGCTCAAAAAAATGGCTATTGTTAAAATTTCCCTTTTCTTATACATCTTAAGCCTATGGACAGGTAAGAATTTTGTCGGAGGCCACTTTTCCCCTGCTATTTAGTTTTTAATTATTTTTTAAAAATTATTTAATTTTTAGTTACTATATCGAACTTCAAATCTCCAATGTCTAACTTCATCAATTTCAGACCTTCAGGTTTGAAGTTAGACATAGAAGATCTGAAGTTAAGACATGAAGGTTTGAAGTTCAACCTGAAGGTCTGAAGTTGATCATCAAACCTGATCAGACCCCAAATTCTAAGTTCAAAAAGTAGTTAAAAATAAATTAATTTTTTAAAAGTGACTTAAACTCTAATGGCGGGCCAAAATGCTATTTCTTCACTTCTCCTAACATTTGCTTCCCAACTACGATTTCTTCTAGAAAATAATTTGAGAATTTTTAAAAATAGCACTTCAAACAAGAAAATTATAATGGAAGTTTTTTAACATCGGCATTGCACATTGTTTTTTTTTTTAAATAAAGGCTCGCCTTAAAATTAGAAAACCTAGGTGCTACTTCTCCCACCCCCACCCCCCGCCACTGATCCGCCGACAACCGACCTCCCGCTATCGGCGGTGGCAGGTGACCGGTGACGGAAAAAATTGAAATTGTCGAATTTTCATCGGAGTTATTTTTTATCCTTCTGTCTATAGCATTGCTTTTGATAGGTTTATACACACAAATATAATAAAAACATAAATTTTATACATGAATATACATAGATATGTACGTATACAAGGAGAGAAAATAAAAATATACTCACAAAAGCTGAAACTTTATACAAACATAAACAATAATGTAAAAATCTAAAAATTTATACAACTTTATTAATTTTATATACATATTATACAAGTTTATACATATTACATAAGTTTATAAACTTGTATAAAACATGTGTAAAATTGTATTAACAGGTAAAAAATCTTATGCTGTGTTTTGGGCAGCTTTCATATAAACTTAGCAAAAATACTAGATTTATATAAATTCCTACAAAAAAACACCATATAAAATATTATAAAAAAGTTTCAACAAAAAACTAGCAGATGTCACTGGGTTTTTGAAAAAAAAAAGTGAAAAAAAGAATATAATAAACAAACCCTCATCAGAATTTTGGCCAGAATTTTCTTCAAAAAATTTATATTATTATTCAAAAAAAAAAAAATCAAAAGCGGTGCCAGCAAGGTACAGGGACAACGACGGCTGGGAGGAGAGGCGGTGGAAGGGGTGGAAGAGGAGGCGGTGGTGGAATGAGGGGATGGAACATCCTGTTTTCTTTGAATAGGAAGGACAAGAGAGGAAAGAGTTGAGGCTAGGTTTCTTTCTTTCTTTCTTTTTTTTTTTTTTTTTTTTTTGGTGGAAAGGGTGTTAGGAATCTAGGATTGTAATTTGTATTTCAAAATAAGACACAAATGGGTCATTTCAAGAAAAGTTCTTAAATATGACCTTATATTCTTAATTTTTATGTGTTCCTTGCTTCTTAGCGTAAAAATCTGAAAGAATTTCTTTCTCTAACAATACAAGAGTGTAACTTGGATCATATAAAAAAGTTCTCATTGTTATATAGCAAATCCTATCCTCCAAGGGGTCTAACAATTGCATTTCCATCTTTTCAATGTAGTGATTTAGGTTTAATTCGTTTGCATTTAGTAAAGGTCTGAATTTTAATTAATTAGTGTGCTTGTTTTTTAAGGTCTATATCTCAATCATGCAGCTCTCAATCATTATATTTGTTTATTTTTTTCCTCTTACCACCACTTAATAGGACAGACTAAATTTTAGTTATTTAGATCTTCAATTAGTATCATTAAAAGGTTACTAAAAGGAAATTTGTTAAGATGACTTTTCAACGTAATGTTATCTATAACAACAAGCTACCACTGTGCAATCACCATCATCAACCACCACCATCACCACCACTATCAATCACCATCACCGCCGACCTATCACTTCCACTGTTAACCACCATCACCATTAAGACTACCCCTACCAGTACCAACAGTCACCCTAAAACTGTTAACAACTCCACCGTCACAGCCACCACCATCACCAACTTCCACCAACACCACTGTCAATTATCACCACTGTCACCAATAACAATCACCGCTACCATCACCATAACTACAAAGACCATTATCAAAAACCACCGCTTTCATCACTGATAACTACTACCATCAATCGCACTCACTACCAAAAATTACCACCAATACGACCATTTCTAACTATCACGGTCGATAATTCTACCTACAACAACCACCCTACATCACCAAATTTCACCAGTTAGAGCCACAGACTACCATCTTGCAACGTAATAAGTTGTGGATATAATATAAATTATTTTATTAAAATTAATGTCTATTAACTTTAATACAAATAAATTATAAACATTCAGATATTTAAAAAATAAATAATTTTAATTATTCAGTATTAATATCTTAACGCTACATCTTAATATTCAGATGTATGTTCAAATCCAGATTTCTCGATCTTAATGCACATTTTAACATTCAAATGTATATTCAAATTATACTTCTTAAACTTAATAAAAATAAATAAGGGCTGAGTTTACTAAATGATTGACTAGTAAATGGACACAATCTTATTTTGATTATGAAAAGCAAATTAGAAACCAAAATAGAAAGAGACACAAAGCCGAACATTGTCTTAATTTTTCTCCTTTTTCTTATTTTTCCTCTAATTTCTCCAAAAAAATAATTTTTACCCAAAGCTTGGCTATATTTCTCTTCAACAAAAACTTACCCTTTCTAAGAACTTTATTCATCTAAAGTTATCTTGTGGAGCTCAATCATTAATTTAAGAATAAAATAAAATTTTCTAATTTAATTCACATATCTATAATTATATTTTAGACGATTTCTTTTTAAAATATTTACCCTTCACTTTAAGAGTATGAATAACATCTTGGAATTTTTACATTCAAAAATAATTAATCCATTAAATAATTAGTATGAGCTATTTATTTATGAACCTTACTTGAGTAGGCTCACTTTTGTCATATTATGAAACAATCTTACATATCTAGCCACCCATTCATTCTCCCTTCTCAATCAAAAAAAAAAAAAAAAAGTAGCCTCAATTCTCTTTGTCCACTAAAGAGAAACCCTAGCATTCCAAAATCACATCTCCTCCTGCCGCCCCTTTACCACCACTGCTTCTCTGCCTCTCTTGTCGTCGCTGTATCACTGGGCGCTGCCACTGTGCTGCTTTTCTTCTTCTTCTTTTTTTTTTTTATTTTTTTTTTCAGAAACTCGTCGTAGATCTCTTCTTCTCCTTTTCTTCAGTTATATCCATTATAATTATATTGAGATTTTTATATTTTATGTGTAGATTTTGTATTTTTATTTAGAATTTGTAGATATCTAATATTTTTTCTGAGAATTACAGATCTAGTATTTTCCTTTAAGAATTTTTTTTAATATGGTGTTTTCCTTCAAAATTTTATGTGAATCTGCTAAGAAACACTATACAAACACTATTGTATGTTATATACACTTTTATACATATTTTATACACTACTTAAGCATGGTATAAAAATGTATAAAGTTGTATACACATATATAAGTATGTATATAAAATATATAAAAGTGTAAAAAATTTCAGTTTTACATATTATTATGCCATTGTTTATAACTTTTCAATTTTTGGTGTATATTTTCATATTTCTCTTCTTGTATATGCATTTCTCTATGTATAATTTATGTTTTTGCTAGATTTATTTGTAAACTTATTAAAAAGCAATGATATAGGAAAATCTGTAAAAAAAAAAAAAAAAAAAAAAAAAAGAGAAAAAACTCCCGTAAAAATAAAAATGAAAAAAAAAATAAAAAATTTTGGTGAAGGAGATTTTAAATTTTTCAGTCATCGCCAGCCGACGCCGGCAGCAGGAGGGTGGCAGTACGCGGATCAGTGGGGGGAGGGGGAAAGGATCATATAGGATTTATTTTTTTTTTTGGATAAGGAGAGGCTAAATTTTAAAATAGGCTATGTGTTATAGCCAACAACAACAATAACAACAACAACAACAACAACGACGACAACAACAATAACAACAGCAGCAACAAAACAACAACATACCTAGCGTTATCCCATAAGTGAAGTCTGGGAAGGATGAGATGTATGCAGAGCATATCCATACGAAGATGGAGAGACTATTTCCGGTAGACCCCTCAGCTAAAGAAGGCCATTTTAACAAATAAGTGAGTAAAGAAGAAAAACCATATGAAAATATCATTGTTTAGGAAATATTGACATAAAAACTATATATACCCGAGGTAAATAACAAACTTAAAACACCAATAACAACAAATGAGGAATAAGCCAGAAATAGTATATATTAAAAAAACTAACACGAATATGACATAAATTGATTATCAACTATCTAATCATCTACCCTAATCCTCAACCTCCATACTTTTTGACACGTCCTAGTATTTTGACTAAACCATGCGGGCACCCGAATACCTCTCTAGACCCGTCGGCCGAACTCCATAGGCTTAAGCCAAGACATACGATTTGAAATGACTTTGATAACACAAACTTTACTTGAAAATATTAGAGAATCAATTTAAATAATATAAAAATACGTAGGAGACGTACATTATATATAAACTAACATATTTACAAGCTACTTGAATAATTAAAGCTACTACCCAAAATACATAAGTCTAGAGGTGTCCAGATATGACATCTAGAAAGTCCAAAGAGTAAGTACATCTCCCGAAGGGAACAAAATGAGATAAAACTGAAATATCTACAATAGGTGGCCTCAATAAACAAGCTGGCTCACTATAAACAGCTACAAAGAGGTCCTGCTTCTCAATCACGCTGCGACTGACTGGGTCCGGGAGTGGAATCTACCGAAACGAAAATACAACACAAGAAACAGGTAGGGGTGAGTCATAAGGACTCAGTAGGCTAGGAATAACTACTTAATTCAAAAAAATAGTCAAGTTAGCCTGGGAAATGGTAACTAACAGTATATAACATATGAAAATATACAGATAGACAAGTAGCAGTCATAAACATCATACATACGGATATGAAATATGAAATCATAATGCAAACATGTGCCCAATGAATGGAGCGAAATTCTCCTACTCTGGGGCGGACTCCTCCTACCCTCAATATGATGCAAGGAGCGGAATCCTCCTACTCGTAGGGCAGACTCCTCCTGCCCTCATATGACATAACAACCCAGAAATTAAGAGATATAACTAGAAAATATATAACAAGGTTGTAGCTTAGTAAGTACGGCTTATCGACAGCTATTCACGTAAAGAACACGTGAATGAATCATCAAAAAGGCCTCTGGCCATCAAAGAAGCGGATAAAATCACCTACCTCTAGTCCTGGGTCGATAATGCTACTCTACAGCCTCCTTTCTTGCCCGACGTCCCTTAGAAATATCCCTCTCTTATGATTTCTATCAACTTTAAACTTAAATTTTGCCTTGGAACCAACTTCAAGGAACTGAATTTTAGTTTATCCCCAAATGTGCTAAATATAAGCTTTTATATTGTTCAATAGGCAGCTTGCTAGGCAATTTCAGCACCAGCAAATCGTGGTGCTGGTTTTGAGCCCAAACAGGACCCTACAAAGCTCAAAATAACCTCAAATTTTTCACACAAGTCATACAAGACTTCTGTGACATGCTTGAAAAGACGAAACTCGAATCGAATCTCCAGAACTCAAGATACGGCTCCCACGGAAAGAGGTCGATTTCTTAACTTTTAAAATTTTAGCGAAAGTGACCGAGCGACCTCACAGTTCACTTCCAAAAGTTCCTACAGGTCATAAATGACCATACAAACCTAATGCAACTTTCGTATTTCGAATCAGACCTCATTTTATCAAATCGAGCTTGGAAACCTCTTTTAAGCTTTATCGACAACTAAAAGAGAAACCTTCTAAAAGATCCTACCAAACGAGGTCTGAATCAGCTCAAATTTTACAGACAGGTCCTAATAGACCTTACGGAGCTTTTAAGACTATCGACACACTAATCGAAGTTCTAACTCTCAAAACGACTACCTAAGGTGATTTCATTCTCCTCCACTTAGACTCTTGTTCATCTTCGAACGAGCTAAAGTCTAGAGTAGATTCCACACAATTAATGAGATTGCTAACACCAACTTTCAACAACTTTTTATCAGATATTACTACACCATTATGGAACCAGAATCACAAACAACGATGATAATTCTTAACCTTTAGAGACCAAGATCTAACCTGAATCATCAATATCTCTCACGTATACTGGGCTCAAGCTCTCAAGTGTTTTCCTCATGAGGACGATTACGCCATCGCACTCGAACCATCGGAACCTGCTTCGAATGAAGCTTCCGAACCTCTCTGGAAACTAGGAACTCCTCATAAGTTAGATTCACATCTAGCTGAACAGGATCTAACTCTATTACTTCGGAAGGATTCTGAATACACTTCCGAAGTATCGACATATGAAAACCGGATGAACTGTCATAGAATCTGGTAAATCGAGCTTATAAGCCACTTAACCAATACGCTTCTCGATACGGAAAGGGCCAATGAACTTGGGATTGAGCTTCCCTTTCCTCTCAAATCTCTTTACACCTATATGGGCGACACTTTCAAAAATACTATGTCGCCGACCTCGAATTCTAACTCTCGGCTCCTCCGGTTCGAATATGAAATCTGCCTGCTCTGAACGGTTCGCATATGATCCTAAATAATACGAACAACATCCAGAGTCTGCCAAACTATCTCTGAGCTCATCACCTCCATATCTCGAGACTCGAACCAACCAATAGGAGAACGACATATATAGCCATACAAGGTCTCAAATAGAGCCATCTGAATGGAGGACTGATAGCTTTTATTATAAATAAAACCTCTCTAAGGCCAAGTGGTCATCCCAGTAGCCCTCGAAGTCTAATGCACAAGCTCTCAGCATATCCAAAAGAATCTGAATAACCCGCTCGGACTGACAGTCGGTCTGAGGATGGAACGTCGTGCTAAGCTGCACCTGGGTCCCCAACTTCTTCTTGAAAGACTGCCAGAACTGGGAAGTAAATTGGGAACCACGATCAGATATGATAGACATTGGAGTGCCATGCAGCCTAACCACATGATCAATGAAAATCTGAGCCAATCTCTGAGCTGAATCAGTAGTGTTCACAGGGATGAAGTGAGCTGATTTAGTCAGTCTGTCCACAATAACCCAGACCAAATCATGGCGTCGTATGGTCTTTGGCAGAACAACCACAAAATCTATAGTGATCTGCTCCCATTTCCACCCGGAAATAGGTAATTCTTGAGCTAACCCTGCCGGTCTTTGGTGCTCGAACTTAACTTGCTGACAGTTCAAGCAACAAGACACATAATCAAACACATTCATCTTCATCCCCTTCCACCAATATAGCTCTCGGAGATCCTGATACATCTTAGTAATACCTGGATGAATAGAATAACGCGAGTTATGAGCCTCGCGGAGCACTGACTACCTCAAATCTCCGATATCCGGGACATAGAGTCGGCCATTAAACCGAAGAACACCATCTGAATCAAGCTTAAATGAGGGAACTCCTCCACTTAGGACACGACTACACAACTCCTGCAAATAAGAATCCTCGAACTGTCTTCTCTTAATCTGACTGACTAAGGAAGACTGAGCTACAATACATGCTAAGACTCGACCTGAGTCTGGGTGGAGAAATCTCACTCCGGTGTCGCCAAGGGACTGCAGCTCTCGAGCCAAAGGTCTCATGAAAACATAAAGAAAAGCCATGTTGTCCATAGACTTTCTGCTTAAGGCATCTGCTACAACATTCATCTTCCAAAGATAATAGCAGATGGTGAGGTCATAATCGTTAATTTAACTCAGGCCACCTCCGCTGCTGGCCATTAAGATCATTCTGAGAGAGAAGATACTGTAAGCTCTTGTCAATAGTATACACCTCACAAGGCTCGGCATAAAGATAGTACCTCTAAATCTTCAGAGCGAAGACCACAACTGCCAACTCTAGATCATGATTTTGATGATTCTTCTCATTGGGCTTCAGCTGTGTGGAAGCATAAGCAATCACCCTTCCATACTACATAAGAACACATCCAAGACCCACACGAGATGCATCGCAATAGACTACAAACCCACCAGTACCAGAAGGAAGGGATAGCACTAGAGCTGAAGTCAATAAGGCCTTGAGCTTCAGGAAGCTCGCCTCACACTCATCAGACCATCGGAATTGAACCGCCTTCTGGGTGAGGCGAGTCAATGGAGCAGCATTAGTGGAAAACTTCTCCACGAACCTCCGATAATAACCTGCCAGACCAAGAAAGCTACGAATCCCTGTCGGCGAGGTAGGACGAGGCCAATTCTACACCTCCTCAATCTTCTTTGGACCAACCTTAATACCCTCACTGGATACCACGTGACCCAATAATGTCACAGAATCAAGCCAGAACTTGCATTTTGAGAACTTGGTATACAACTTACAATCACTGAGGGTCTGAAGGACCACCCTCAAATGATAATCATGCTCCTCACGGCTACGGGAATAGATAAGGATGTCATCAATAAAGACAATGATAAAGGAATCAAGAAACGACTTGAAAATTCGATTCATAAGATCCATAAAGACTGCAGGGGCATTAGTCAGCCCAAAAGACATAACTAGGAACTCATAATGGCCGCAACGAGTCCTGAAAGCAGTCTTCAGGATATCTAACTCTCGAATCTTCAGCTGATGATAACCAGATCACAAATCGATTTTAGAAAAGAATTTGGCACCATGTAATTGATCAAACAAATCATCAGTACGAGGCAAATGATACTTGTTCTTGATGGTGATCTTAATTAGCTGACGATAATCAATACACATCCGTATAGTCCCATCTTTCTTTTCCACGAACAAAATAGGAGCACCTCACGGAGAAATACTCGGCCCAGTAAATACCTTATCTAGCAAAGCTTGCAACTGCTTCTTCAACTTTGACGGAGCCATGCAATAAGGAGGGATGTAAATAGGCTGAGTCCCTAACACTATATCAATGCAAAACACGATCTCCCGATCAGGAGGAAGTTCTGTGAGATCATACAGAAACACATCAGAGAACTCTCTCACAATAGGAACGGAATCGGGGGATAGAATCTCCATAGTGGTATCTCGAACCATGGCAAGATATGCTGAATACCCTTTATCCATCATTCACTTCGCCTTCAAGAAAGAAATAACACGCCCTGTAGGAGGCAATTGAGAACCCTGCCACACTTCTGACGGTGAGCCAGGAAGAGATAATCGAATAGACTTAGTATGACAATCTAGAGTGACGTAACATGACGCCAACCAATCAATGCCGATAGTGACATCAAAGTCAACCATATCCAAAACCAGAAGATCTAATAAGGTCTTACTACCGCCAAAAGATACGGTACATGCAGGATAAACTTAATCCATAACAATAGAGTCTCCAATGGGAGTAGAAACACAGAATGGATCACGGAGACACATATAATACACATGAAATCCCACATCAAAATAAGGAGAAACACAGGAATAGGTAGATCCTGGATCCACCAAAGAATATGCATCTCGACCACAAACAGATAAAGTACCTGTAACAACAGCTGGAGATGCCTCGGCATCTTGCCTGGCTGGCAATGCATAAAGCTGTCACTGCAGTTGAGCAGAGTCGCCACTCTGAGATCCACCTCTGGAGGGACCACTAGAACCATGCCCACAGCCTCTATCAGACAGTGGTGCACCTCGAGCTGGCTGAGCCCCTGAAAGGACACCTTGAGGCTGCTGCATAGGTGTCAGACGGCAAGAGAAATGATGGGTACTACCCTGCTGATGAAAATAAGGGCAATCCTTTTTATGATGCCCTAAATCCTGATAGATAAAAGACCCAGAAGAGAACCTGCACTGCTCAAACTGGAACTGATAACGAGGATGAGGCTGAGATGGAAATCGACCTTGAGAAGGAACAGGCGCACCCTGAAAGCCATGCATTGTGGGCTAGACTTGCCTCACAGGAGGCCTACTCTGCTGCTGATAAGTCCTACCTCTAGATGAGTTAAATGCCCTAGACCACGACATATCTTACTCTTCCGCTCTAACTTCTCAATCTCTAATTTGTGATACGTCTCATACCTCCTAGCAATATCAACGACGACATCAAATGGAGTCTTGACCTTAATCTCACGAGCTATATGGGACCGTGAATAGGGAGAAAACCTATTAATAAAATGTCTGACCCTCTCAGAGGGCTCCTGTACAAGATCTGGAGCATACATAGACATCTTAGAGAACAAAAGCTCATACTCCGAGATTGACAAGTTACCCTGTCCAATCTTCTCAAACAGTATCCTCTTCTCATCATTCTGATTCTAAGGAAGAAACTTTTCCATGAATCGGTGGGAGAACTCACTCCAAGTCAGCTTAGGCAAGCCATGCCTAGCTGATCGGAGTGTGGTCCACAAAGCTAAAGCTGGACCCTCAAACTGGAAGGGAGTATACTCAACTCCATACTACTCGAGATACCCAAGCGCATCAAGAATACAGTGGCATCGATCAAGAAACCTACGTGGCTTAAGCTTATCTGATGCATGACCGGAGAATGTCAGAAGATTAAGTTAGGTAAAATATAGCAGCCTTGCCGGATCATCGGCCTGACTTTCTACCTAGGCTGGCTAACAAGCCTGAACAACTGGAGGCACAACATCTGTTGCCTCTGGAACATAACCACCTGGAGCTATATCTGGAGCTAGAATATGGGCTTTATAAGCCTGACCACCAATATCTACAACAACCCGAGGAGCTGCCGGAAGAATAAGAGGACCCTGAGGCATCTGCGCCGCCAAGAATCTTATAAAAGCATCATGTAGTGCTGGGGGAACGAATAAGCCCTGCTCCCCTTGTCCACCTAGAGCTGGTACTGCTGGAACCTCTGCAACTGGATCAACATGATCCACCGTCCTCGCAGTCCGGGCAGCTCAACCCCTGCCTCGGCCACGACCTCGGTCACGACCTCTACCACATCCTATCTCGCATCCAACACCTCCTCCTCGCGGAGCAGCTGACATAGGGGCTGCCTCAGGCTCCTCCACCTTTTGCTGAGCAGTCGCGCGAGTTCTCACCATTTACTGTGAAAAAATTAACAAAGACATTTAACTTCAGATAAAAAAACTCACGCACGATGGGAAACATATAAAGAAAACTACCTAAATGCCACTATAGCATCTCGTTGATAGGTACGGATATCTCTGCCCAATCAACAAGACTCTATTAGACACTGTCATGATCTGGAAAGACTCTAAGTCGGGCTCTGATACCAACTGATACGACCCAACATTTTGACTAGGTTGTGCAGGCACCCGACTACCTCTCTAGACCCGTCGGGCGAACTCTATAAGCTTAAGCCAAGACATATGATTTGAAACGACTTAGATAACACAAATTTTGTTGAAAATATTAGAGAATTAATTTAAATAACGTAAAAATGCGTATGAGACGCACATTATATATAAACTAACATATTTACAAGCTGCCTGAATGATTACAGCTACTATCTAAAATACATAAGTCTGGAGGTATCCAGATATGACATCTAAGAAGTCCAAAGAATAAGTACATCTCCCGAAGGGGAAAAAATGAGATGAAACTAAAATATCTACAACCGGTGGCCTCAATGAATAAGCTGGCTCACCGTAGACAGCTAGAAAGGGTCATGCTCCCCAATCACGCTGCGGCTGACTGGGTCCGGGAGCGGAATCTGCCGAAATGAAAATACAACACAAGAAATAGGTAGGGGGTAAATCATAAGGACTTAGTAGGCGAGGAATAACTACTTAACTCAAAAAAAAAAAAAAAAAAAACTTAGCCAGGGAAATTGTAACTAATGGTATGTAACAGATAAAAATATACAGATAGGCAACTAGTAGTCATATACAGCATAAATAAGGATATGAAATGAATGCAATCATAATGCAAGAGGGTCGCATGTGCCCAATAAATGGAGCAGAATCCTCCCACTCTGGGGCGGAACCCTCCTAGCCTCGGTGTGATGCAAGTTGTGGAATCCTCTTACTCCTAGAGCGAAATCCTCCTGCCCTCATATGACATAACAACCCAGAAATCAAGAAACATAACCAGAAAATACATAATCAGCCTGTAGCATAGTAAGTACGCCCTATCGACAGCTATTCACGTAAAGAACACGTGAATAGATCATCCGAAAGGCCAAAGGCCGTCAAAGAAGTAGATAAAATCACCTACCTCTAATCCTAGGTCGATACTGATACTCTGCAACCTCCTTTCCTGCCCGACGTCTCTTAGAAATATCCTCTAACAACTTGGCACTTAGATTTTTCCTTGGAACGACCTTCAAGGGACTGAATTTGAGTTTATCCCGAAATGAGCTAAAAATCATTTTTTATATTGTTCAATAAGAAGCTTACTAGGCAATTTGCTGCTGGTGCTGGTGTTTAGGTCCAAATGGGACCTTACAAAGCTCGGAATAACCATAAATTTTGAAAACAAGTCATACAAGACTTGTATGACATGCCCGCAAAGATGAAATTCAAATTGAATCTCCAGAACTCAAGATACGGGTCCCACGGAAAGAGGTCGATTTCTTAACTTTATAAGTTTTAGCAAAACTGACCGAACAATCTGGGAATTCACTTTCGGAAGTTCCTACAATTCATAAATGACCATACAAACCTAACACAGCTTTCGAATTTCAAATCGGATCTCATTTGCTCAAATCGAGGTCGAAAACCTCTTTTAAGCTTTATCGACAACTGAAACGGAAACCTTCTCAAAAATCCTACCAAACGAGGTCTGAATTAGCTCAAATTTTACAAATAGGTCCTAATGAACCTTACGGAGCTTTTAAGATTGTCAGCACATTAATCGGAATTCTAACTCTCGAAACGACTATCTAAGGTCATTTCACTTTTCTATCTAGGGTCATGTCCTTAGTGATCTAATGATGAGTCATGTCATGTCTAATAACCTCTTCCTAATTCTTCTTCGGTCTACCTCTACCTCTATATAGACCCAGTACTGTCAACCCCTCGCACTCCTCACAGTCGTACATGTGCTCCTCCTCTTCACATGTCCAAACCATCGCAACCTCGCTTATCGCATTTTGTCCATCGCTAAGGTCACGAATGGCCTCGTTCCTAGTCTAATCCATCCTGGTATGCCAACATATCCATTTAAGTGTTTCATCTATACAACACTCGTGTTCTTAATGTGTGTGTTCTTGATTGGCAGCACTCTACTCCATATAATATAGCTAGTCTAACAACCACTTTATATAACTTACCTTTAAGTTTAGGTGGAACCTTCATATCGCATAGGACACCGGAGGCGAGTCTCCACTTCTTCCACCCCGCCCCTATATGATGCTTGACATCATCGTTGATTTCTCCATTATCTTGGAGAATTGAGCCGAGATCCTTGAAGCTGCCTTTCTTGGGGATAGGGGTGGGCACTAAACCGAAAAAATCGAAATACCGAACCGAACCGAACTAATTCGGTATTTCGGGTTCGGTATTTCGGTTCGGTTCGGTCCAAGAAATTTTGAAATTTCGGTTTTTCGGTTCAGTTTTCGGTTCGGGCAATCCGAAATTTCGGGCTCCGAAAAACCGAAGTTTTTTTTTTTTTTTTTTTTTTTTTTTTTTTTTTTTTTTTTTTTTTTTTTAACACACATATGCCATATATTTCCTAAATTCCTAAGTTACTCATTGTGAGTAACATGATTCTACATATTGACTGATTTAACTAAAGGTTCCACTATTTTTTATTTTGCAGAATAGAGAAAGTATCTAAATATTCGTTACTTTTTGTATTATAGTAAACCATAGCTAGGTTAGTATTATAGTAAATCATAGCTAGTTAGTCATAGGCTATAAAATTTTTGTATTATAAGTTCGTTACTTTTTGTATTATAGGTCAGTATTATAGTAAACCATAGCTAGTTAGTCATAGGCTATAAATTTTCTTGTTCGGGCTTTTTTTTTTGGGCCATAAACTTTGGTTTAAACCGAAACACCGATATACCGAACCGAAGTACCGAACTAAAAAACCGAACCGAACCGAATTATAAAAATTATGGGTTTTTCTACACTTCAAACCGAACCGAAAACCGAAATACCGAACCGAAGTTTCAAAAAACCGAACCGAAGTACCGAACGCCCACCCCTACTTGGGGATAACTTTTGTATCAAGTGTAACTTCCACATCTGCCTCATGTGATGCATCGCTAAACTTGCACTTTATGTACTCCATTTCGTCTTGCTCAGCCTGAAACCTTTAGACTCGAGAGTCTGTCTACGAACCTCCAGCTTATCATTAACCCTATCGCGTGTCTTGTCGACCAAGACTATATAATTTTGAAATAACATGCACTAATGTATCTCCCTTGAATACTCCCTGTTTATTCATCCATCACCAAAGCAAATAAAAAAGATCTAAGCGCTAATCCTTGATGTAACTCCACCTTTATCCGCTATTTCCTTATACAAGCGTTCAAAAGCTATTGTAACCGCTGAAAAATTAGGCTCTCTCTTTGTAATTTCCTATTCTAAAGTGCTCTTTTTTTAAAATTTCCTAATATCTTTATTTACCTCTTAAGTGACTTAGATGGGATATTTACTGAAACAGGACACATTCTTGCGCCCTTTGACCCTGTAATGAAAGTCTTACAAAAATGGTCTCGTAAAATATTCCTGACGATCATCAGATCTTTCTATTAGCAAAGATCTAGCGATTGGTAGAATGACGATTGCCAACAACTTTTTCTAATGAAGGCTATTTTTGTAATACTCTTCATATGAGGGTTATAGTTGTAGCAAAGATGCCAAAATTGTCTATTTCGCGCAAAACCTTCCTCAAACTTCTAAACGATTGCTAGAATGACCTTACTTATTTTATCAAGACCACTTAAATATATACAAGGAGGGTACCCCTCATATCAGCAGACATAATTCACATTGAACTCCTGGTCAGAATCATTTCTAGTCCCACAATAACAACATTACGGTAGGAATATTGATAGCTGATTCTTTATAATTAAAAAAAAATGAAGCTGGTATTATTATGTACGCAATGCAACGAAAGGCCCAAAGGCAAAATAGATAGAGCCAAGAATAACCCATGGTTTTTCAGGTGCTTTCACACACAAAAGAATAGTCTATTTGCTCCACCGCGGTTTCAGCGACAACTGACCCACAGGCTGACATGTATTGTCGCAGCTGATACCCTTCAACTTTATGCCCTTCCAAATGAATAGGACGAGCTTACGTCTTTTCTATTGGCACACGTTCAATTGTGGATCCATGATGTCGTCTATAATATATTCTTCAAGAATATATTTATTCTGCTCCCTTTGTTGTTTCTTCTTCTAATAACACCTATCCTTTTTAACTTTTTCTAATAACACAATATTCAGTACATTTTCTCAACTAATAGAGGAAAGTTTTTGACATACAGCCACCTTTTTAGAGCTCTAATCACCGGACAGCTATCGTTGCAAGTTGTTGATGAATAGTCACATGGAATGTTTTTGACAAATTGTCAAAATAAACTCTCTGACAATATTTTGGATTATCTTGGAATTTAAACTGAACTTTAAGGAAAATCATGCGTACAAAATTGAATTTCTAGTATTAAGTCCTAGTTTATCTTGAAATTCAGTTCAAGTTCCAGAATTCGTTCCGGAACGGTTGGATTAAGATTTTGGAGATTAGTTCGAATAATATCCTAGTTCTCCTAGCCATTTTCAAACAATTGCCACACTTTTTAACTTATGTCTATTGAAAAGATTACGAAGGCGCCGATTTGCGGCTAAAAGGAGAGAGAGTGGTCAAATGGGTGAGTTGTTGCAAGTTAAACGAGTTAAACCAATAACAGATTGGGTAATTATCCGTCCAAATTTTGCTTGGATCAAGATGAATTAGTCAACTTGAATCGAACAAAGACTCATAACTCAACAATCCAAGCTAAGTCATTTTTCATTAATTTGTTGACGTATTAGCATCATACCTACACATTTAGCTCTTTTATGAGAGTTATGTTGACCTTAAGCTATATTTAAGAGCAAATTTTATGTATTTCTCTTTGTTTTAAGAAATTGGTGCTTATAACAGAGAAGAGCAAAAGGAAGTCAAAAGAGCTGGAAGGAACATAAAGCTGAAACTTTGGACTCAAATTAAGAAATTGGAGAAATACAAGGCAGAATGGCATAGACGCCCGCCGAATAATCGGGGCTAAATTTTAATGGGCGGCTGCAGAAAAGTATGCTGAACATCGGAAGGAGGCAGAACATTAATCAAAGGATTCAGGCAAACATGTAAATACATTTTAGCTTCCAAATAGAATAGTATAAATAGGAGATATGGCCTTTAGGCAGTAACCTTAGGACATAACAATATTTATATAAAAGTTTGGAGAGTGTTGAGAGCTGGTTTTGAAGTATGACAAACGAGAAGGACACTGAGGTTCAGGAGAAGAACCTTGTCCTTGAGATGAAGGACACGCTTGATCGAAAAGATTACGGGTTGCAAATCCCTGTGGAACTAGGAGTAGTGGCGCGTGGTTGTTGACGTATCCTAGTCAGGCTAAAAGAGGCGGTGTCCAGGCTGTATCTTTGAAGTGTGGACAAGAGTTAGACTTCAACATGGAAAAGAGTTACTGCGAATCTGATATTGCCATAATTAAGAGAATTCCCAGCAGGACTCAACTAGGGTTGTAAGACCTGTATAAAAGCAAGTAGAAGAGACAGCCGCAATTAGTTTTTCAAATAGAGAGTCGAAAGCATATAGAGGTGATCTGAAGAACTGTCTACGTTGGAAAACTGAAGAAGACAACTGGTTTGCATGCTGAGTATTTGAGTCTAGATCTCTTGTCTAGGTTCATCGAGTTGTAAGTTGTCTCTGTTACAAGTGTTCATTGTTTTGTCTATTAGCTTATTTCAGAAGCGTATGTATTAGGCAAACTACTTTGTGATTACTAGAAAAAGCTAGAGTTTAGCTTTGGTTAGTGATTAGGGTCTAGAGTGTAGCCCCTTGGTTACAGAGTCTGTAATCTGAAACGTTGCTCTTGTGTTAGTGGATTGTGATTCAAAATCCCAGAGTGTGGGTCGTGGTTTTTCTCCCTTGAGCAAGGAGTTTTCCACGTAAAATCCTTGTGTTCTTGGTGAATGTTTTTGAAGCGTGTTCTTAAGTATAGTTTGCATAGAAGAGAACTGAGGAACCTTGGTCTACTACGGAAGAACCAGGTTCTTACAACAAAAATCGGAGGACACTATTCAACCCCCCCCTTCTAGTGTCCTTAGGAGGTGCTTAAAGTATAACAAGTGGTATCAGAGCGGGTCTTCTCTTGTAAGGCTAACACCTTGAGAAGGATCAAAATGAGTGCACCGCCTACTATTACTGAAGGACAGTCGGTTCTGAGGCCTCCACAGTTTAATGGGCAATACTACGCATGGTGGAAAAATAGGATGGAGAATTACATATGTGCTGAAGATTATCAACTCTGGCTGATAGTCTCTGAAGGAAACCTGATTCCCACCAAAGTAGTTGGTGAAGGAACCACTGCCACAAAAGAACCTAAGCTGAAAGAAGAGTTTGATGAGTCTGACTATAAGATGATCGAAAAGAATCACAAAGCCAAGCGGTTGGTTATATGTGGTCTGGGTCCAGAAGAGTTCAATCGAGTATCATCGTATAAGACGGCTAAGGAAATATGGGATGCTTTACAAGTCGCACACGAAGGAACCACTGAAGTAAAGGACTCAAAAAGAAGAATGTTGAAGAGACAATTTGAGTTATTTACTATGGGCGAGAAGGAATCGATTCAGGATATGATGACCAGGTTGACCATGATTACAAATGAAATGAGATCTCTGGAGATGGTACTGCCTGAGGTGGAGATGGTTGACAAAATCCTGAATGTGTTACCTGAAGCATGGGAACCAAAAATGACGGCCATTATTGAATCCAAACCCTTAAAATCTATCAAGCTTGAAGAACTGGTTGGAAGTCTGAAGACGCACGAGATGATGAAGGACTCAAAGGCTAAACCTGCAGCGAAGAAGGAAAAGACCCTTGCACTGGAAGCAACAGAAGAAGTTGATGAATATGTTGATCTTCAATCAGTGGAAGCTGCAATGGTAAGTGCTCTAAGACAAAAACTCAATCTGGGAAGGTTTAAAGGATTTAAACGAGGGAACAAGGAGAGCTCTAGCAGGAAGAACATAGTTGACAGTCCTGACTACTCTGGATGCTTCAAATGCTTCAAGAAGGATCATGCTGTCATGGATTGCCCAATGTGGGAAATAGAATGGATGAAGAACAGAGCTGCTAAGGAAAAGGAAAAGGAAACCACAAAGGAAAATGATGTAGATAGAAAGAAGTCAAGACGGCCCCCAAACTTCAGAGCAGAACGAAGGAAAAGGAAGGAAGCTTTCTATGCCACATGGGGACCAACTGACAGTGAATCTGATCACGAGAAGGAAGCTGACGATGACTCACCGCTAGCATTAGCAGGGATGACGGATGTTAGTTCTGACGAAGAACATCCTCTTGAAGTAAAATGGGGAAGAGATCCATCAAAGCTACCAGTGTTCAATGGGACTCATTACAATTACTGGAAGAAACAAATGAAAAAATTCTTGCGGGCAACTGATTATAGTCTGTGGCTAATTGTGAAAAGAGGACCTCATGTTCCAGTGAAGAGAGCAGCAAATGGAGTCCTGGTACCCAAGAAAGTAGAAGAACTAGATCCACAAGATCTGGACTGGCTACAAGCAAACTCCAAGGCTGAGGGCTATCTAAGAAGAGGACTTACAGATGATGTGCTTGGACAGATACTGGAATGTAAATCAGCCAAGGAGATATGGAAGAAACTGAAGGAGTTGTACATAGCTGATAACACCAAGAAGGACTCTGCCCTCATGGCAACTGAAGGAAAGGAAGCTGACAGTTCAGCAGAGGTATGTTTATCTGATCTTAAGGAAACTTTACATACATACTCTTCTGAAAATCTAATCCTAATCACAGCCACATTGATTGAAGGATATGAAAAAGAAAAGCTTGAAAAAGATAAATTAATTGAAGAATTGGGTGATCTTAGAACTAAGCACAAGAGTCTCCTAGAACAGAACATTGAGCTTGAAGAAACAAATGCCATCATGAAAGGACAGACTCTTGTGTCAAACTCTAAGATCACTGAGCTTGAATTAGAATGTAGTCAGTTGAGAGAGAGTAAGAATGGTAAGCAAGTTATGAGTGAAGTTCAAACCTTTCTGGAAGATGAATTGAAAAGGACAAATGAGATTTTATACAAAGAAATTGAAAAAAATAAGATGTTAAATCAGAAGGTTGAAAACTCAAAACTTGAACTTACCAGGCTTACAAAATGGAATAAGTCTTCAGAAGCAATGCATTGGGTTCTTGAAAATCAAAATAAAGGAAAACAAGGTTTAGGATTTAAGAAGCCCTTGCCTCCATATAATCCTAAAAGCAAATATGTGGGACTACCTTGCAACATGTTATGCACTTTCTGTGGTCAAACTGGTCATACTAAACAAAGGTGTGTTAACATTACCAAGGCAAGGGCCAAGAATAAAAATTGTGTCTTACCCAAATGGGCCAAACAAGATCTGATTTATCCATTCTCTCATAAGAAGGGACCCAAGCTTGTCTGGGTTCCTAAGGCTAACCTCTAATTGTTTTGCAGGCTGGAGTGAGGGGGAACAACTCAAGCTGGATTCTTGATAGCGGTTGTTCCAGGCACATGACAGGAGATAGAAGAAACTTTCTCTCACTCGCAGCATTTCAAGGAGGCAGTGTGGCCTTCGGAGGAGGAAAAAGTGGTCAGATAGTAGGCATTGGGAAGATTGGGAGATCTTTTGAGCATGCAATTGAAAATGTGTATTGTGTGGATGGTCTTAGACACAATTTACTGAGCATCTCTCAACTATGTGACAGAGGAAACGAAGTGAGCTTCTCATCTGTAGGGTGCATCGTGAAGAACCTACAGAGTGGAGAAGTGGTAATGGAAGGAAAAAGAGTGAACAATGTGTACAAGGCGTCACTGAGGTCCTTACCTGAAAACAACCTGACATGCTTGAATGTACAAGAAAGCGACTCTCAGCTGTGGCACAAAAGACTGGGTCATGCAAGTCTCACTCAATTAAATAAGCTAGCCTCGAAGGAACTGGTTCGTGGATTGCCAAACAAGAAGTTTGAAAACATAAAAGTGTGTGATGCTTGTGTAAAGGGAAAGCATGTAAGAACGTCATTCAAGTCAAAGAAAGTGGTCAGCACATCTAAGCCACTGGAGCTGGTACATATGGATTTGTGTGGACCTATGAGAGTAAAAAGCAGAGGAGGAAAGAGGTTTGTGTTCGTGATTGTTGACGACTACTCAAGGTATACATGGACCTTGTTCTTGGCCTCTAAGGATGAAGCTTTTGAGAACTTTAAAGACTGGGCTGGTGTGGTTCAGAAAAGGCTAAGTCTTGAACTCATCAGTATTCGAACAGATCATGGAACTGAGTTTGAAAACTCAAAATTTTCTGAGTACTGTGCAGGGAACAACATAGATCACAACTTTTCTGCACCAAGAACTCCCCAACAAAACGGGGTGGTTGAGAGGAAGAACAGGTCGTTGGAGGATATGGCTAGAACCATGCTGCTGTCAAGTGGACTAGCAAGAAACTTCTGGGCTGAAGCTGTAAACACTGCATGTTACTTGCTAAATAGGTGTTCCATCAGAGCCATTCTTGACAAAACTCCATATGAGTTACTCAGAGGTAGAAAGCCAAGCATTGCACACCTAAGGCCTTTTGGGTGCAAATGCTTTGTTCACAACAATGGCAAGGAACCCTTGGGAAAGTTTGATGCTAGGAGTGATGAGGCAATATTTCTGGGATACTCCACTCAAATTAAGGCATACAAGGTACTCAACAGAAGAACACAAGTAGTAGAAGAAAGTATGCATGTTGTGTTCGATGAATCAGATAAGGAAATAAGAGAAGATGATGCCGATGATCAGGTGATTGGCTTAAGAAGAGAAGAGAGCATAGATGAACTGGAGGACTCAGATGAAAAGGAGAGCAAAGTCATGTTCGATGAAGGAGTCAACTTGACAGGGGGAACTTCTGATGAAGCTGAAGATCAAGAAAGTCAAGAAGAATTTACTCAAGACGATGCTGCAGGTTCTTCTAATCAGATCCAGATCAAGCCATGGAAATATCAAAGTTCTCACCCTTTGGAGAATGTTCTATCTGAACTAGATACAGGAATTATGACTAGGTCGGCATTAAAGAACTTCTGTGCATTTTTTGCTTTCCTCTCAGCCTTGGAACCAAAAAATGTCAAAGAAGCTCTAGAAGATCCAGATTGGATTATAGCTATGCAGGAGGAACTTCATCAATTTGAAAGAAGCAAAGTGTGGCACCTAGTTCCTAAACCAAAGGACAGATCCATAATTGGAACTAAATGGGTGTTCAGAAATAAGCTGGATGAACATGGCATAGTTACAAGAAACAAGGCAAGGTTGGTTGTTCAGGGCTACAGTCAAGAAGAAGGAATAGATTATGATGAAACCTTTGCACCAGTGGCACGAATGGAAGCCATTAGAATGCTGATTGCCTTTGCTACATACATGGAATTCACACTGTATCAGATGGATGTGAAGAGTGCCTTCTTAAATGGGTACCTAAATGAAGAAGTCTATGTAGTACAGCCTCCAGGTTTTGTGAACAATGAATTCCCTGATCATGTGTACAAACTGGACAAGGCTCTGTATGGTTTGAAGCAAGCTCCTAGAGCCTGGTATGAAAGACTCTCAGGGTTCTTGATGAAAAATGGCTTTTCAAGGGGTAAAATTGACAACACACTATTTCTCAAGAAGCAAGGAAAGGATCTGCTGGTAGTTCAAGTGTATGTCGATGATATCATCTTTGGAGCCACTGATGAGGAGCTGAGCAAAGGTTTTGCTGACCTGATGGGAAGTGAGTTTGAAATGAGCATGATGGGTGAATTGAATTTCTTTCTTGGGTTGCAGATAAAGCAGACGCCGGAAGGAACTATGATACACCAGCAAAAATATGTCAAGGAATTGTTGAAGAAGTTTAACATGGAAGGAGCTAAGGAGATGACTACTCCTATTGCTCCTGGAACAAAGCTCGATATGGATGAACTTGGTCCTTCGACAAATGAGACCAAGTATAGAGGAATCATTGGCTCACTTCTTTATCTCACAGCAAGTCGACCTGACATAGTCTACAGCGTAGGACTGTGTGCCAGATTTCAGTCAAAACCTAAGGAATCACACTTGACAGCTGTGAAGAGAATTCTGAGATACTTGAAAGGGACTCAGGATCTATGCCTTTGGTATCCCAGAGGTGGAACTTTTGAACTAATTGGTTTTGCTGATGCAGATTATGCAGGTCATTTGGTTGATAGGAAAAGCACTTCGGGGATGGCACACTTCTTAGGTCCTTGCTTGGTGTCATGGGCTACAAAGAAACAAAACTCTGTTGCCTTGTCAACTGCTGAAGCTGAGTATGTGGCAGCTGCTTCATGCTGCTCACAATTGCTATGGATCAAGCAGCAACTGGAGGATTTTGGAATCAAGTGTGGGGCAGTGCCAATCTTTTGTGACAACACTAGTGCTGTGAACATTGCCAAGAACCCAGTCCAACACAAAAGGACCAAACACATTGATATTAGACATCATTTTCTGAGAGACAATGTAGAAAAGGGTCTAATCACTATGAATTCATGCAGGACTGAAGACCAAATTGCTGACATATTTACCAAAGCTTTGAACAAAGTGCAGTTCGAGAGGAACAGGTTGGAGTTAGGGATGACCAAAATACACGGATGACCCAGCAGGTAATCCCCTGGTAATTGGCTAGGTTAGTAGTAAAAGTGTCTGTTAGGAATTTGTCATTACTATCTGGACTAAATTTGTACTTGAGTAAGTACACTCGTTTTTTGTGTTTTTGAGCATTAGGTACAAATAATGTGATCCCATGAAGAACCTACTGTGTACTGAGGAGGAACCAGTGTTAACGTGAGGAATCGTGTCCAGGTACAGTAAGCCTACTCTATTTGTTAGTTGTCACAACTGGAATTAAAATTGATTATTGTACGTGCATCATGGGAGATTCTCCATATTCTCATAACTGTCCAAAATTATAGGAACACATTCCTTTTTAGGATAGAACTCCTTTTAAATTGCTTGGACCCCACTTCTTGAAAAAGGCATATTTAAATTAAGTTCATAACCGTCAAATCTCTTAACTTCTCCCGGTTCTCAAAAAGTTCAAAAAGCTGCCCTTCTTTATACTCATTATTTTTTTCTTCCCTAGACATTGTCACTTCACCAAAACCCTCTTTCTTTCTACAGCACTCCTTACATCTCTCATAATCTCATCCACCACTTCCAATTGAACATCAAAATTCTCTCAAGCCCTAAAATAGATAAACCGTCAACAAACTCAGAAATCCTTACAAAATTCTTCAAGATGTCTGAAAGACCACCTCCATCCACGCTTGCTGAAAGAATTGCTAGGGCTCGCCTAAAATTTCTCAAAAAGGGGGACAAGAAACTGGTCAAGAAGTTAAAATCAAGAGTCGTTCCTTCAACACCCACTACTCAAAGTTCATCTCAACCGTTACCTGAGGTAATTTCTGATCCTACTCCATCTACACCTGTTGGTTCAGTTGATATAGCCAGTCCTGGCATTGTAGAAACTGAAACCCTAGTTGCTGAATTAGATAAAATAGTAGATGTTGAGCAGAGGGACAATATAGATAGGGGGAACCCACGTGAGGAGGAACAAGTAACTAAAGAGAATGAACCTAGAGAAGATGTGCAGGATGGTGTAGACGGTGTGACTAGAGGCGAGTTAAATATAGCCGAAAAAATAGAAGAACAGTTGAGGGAACTGGATAATGATGAATCTCTGAGAAAAGATGTTGGTGAGTCAAGTAAAGATGTGAGTGGAACAGGGGTGTGTTTAGAGGATTCTGTGCCTAAAGGCCCTGAGGGTGATGGAACTGCTACTGCTGAAGTTCCAGGGGGAGAGGGACAAGAACCTGTTACTTGTCTGAACCCTAGAGCTGATGATGCAGATTTTAGCTGGACAGAATCTGATGAAGATGGAAACAAGGAAGTTGTTGTTGAAAAACAAGAGAGTGACAAGGAAGAGAAAAAATTAAAAAGGAAAAGAAAATTTGGGGCAGAAGATGAGAAGGTGACAGGTGAGGAAGAGGAGGATGAGGTGGTGTTTGTAAAAGAAAATAAAGTAGAGCCTGACAAAAGAAGACGGTTGGTGAGAGATGGGAAACCAGTGTTGAAATCTAGACTGGTAGATGAAGATAGTGAAGGAGGTGACCAAGAGGCTAGTGAGCCTGTGGTCAGGAGAGTTGGTACTAGGTCGGCTTTCAAAATGCAGATGGAGAGGATTGAAAAGATAGGAAAGACAGTAAAAAATGTGAAGATGAGGGAAGAAGAGAAGAAGAAAGAAGAAGAGGAGAAGAGAGCTGGTGAGGAAGAGGAGGAAAGTGAAGCTGGGAGTTATGTGGAACCCAGTGATTCTGATACTGACAGTGAGGTGGAGAGTAAGAAGAAAAGAAAAGAAGTGGATAGGGAAGCCTTCTTTTCTAGACATCAGGTGCTGCCAGGGAGTATATTATATGATGAAAAGGAGTTTCATATGAAATCCTTGTTGAGAATGATAGGAGATCAGGGTTGGTTGAGCGTGTTTGGAAACAATGACAGGAAGCTGTTTGTGGATGAAGTCAGGGAGTTTTATACAAATTGCAGGGTAGTAGCCAGGAGGGTGTTTACAACTGTGAAAGAAGTGGAGATTGAATTTGGGAGACCTGAACTGGGAGTAATTCTGGATGTTCCTGCTGAAGGGTACTGCAGGTATGTTAAGCTAAAATGGCCAAAGAGAACAGATAGAGTTACTCCCTTAGATGTTGTGAGAAAGTTTTCAGGGAAACCCAGATTGAGGAAGGAGAGGAAGGTTGAGAAAAAGGAGATGGAGCCTGCACATCAGCTTTTGTTTGAGTTTGTGCATAGGTTTCTTCTGCCTAGGGGGGAAAGGAATTGTGAGGCTAGTGCTCTTGATCTGACCTATATGGATCTGATGGACAGAGGGGTAAAAATAAATTTGCCTGGGCTCATTATTAGGCACATAAAGAGAATCTGTGATACTGATCAGAAGCCACACTCTCTTGTGCATTCTTACATCATCCATCAGATTCTTGAGCATTTTGGAGTGCCTTTAGGTGCAGGGAAGAAGCCAACTATCCATCAGAGGTTTGGGGTAAATGTGCTGAAGAGCTGTGACTTCTTTCAAGAAAGCAGGGCTTCCAAAAAGCCGATGCAGGTCAAGCAGGAGGAGTCAGAGGACAGTGAAGAGTTTGGACCTGATGAGGCCATCGGTGCTGTGCAGGAACTGGAGAAAATGGTTCTTGAAGTTAATGAAGAAAATGCTGAACTGCACAGGCAGTTGAAGGTGAAGGATCAAGAGATTGATCGCTTGAAGATTGATTGCCACAAGTATGAGGCCGAGCTGGTAATGGAGAGGGCCAAAAATACGAAACAACTTGAGGCACTCGTTAAGCACTTCAACCTTCAGCTGTGATTCTTCCAGTCCTGTCCTCCTATCTGTCTCTTTTTCCTACCCCACCTGATCTTTATTCCTCCCTATTCTCCCTTGATTGCATGATTTGGATAATTCAGACAATTTCAATTTTTGTTGTGTAACTAAATAGAGTGGTGCTGCTGTCACCCTCTGGATGTTGATTTTAAATTTCTTATGTTTGCGACTGTTTCTTGTTTCAGTACCTGGTTCCTTGTTGGGCCCTTATTTTGATATACCTATGTTCTTGACACTGATGAGCTGCCTTGTGCTATAGACTAGATTAATCTGACAAGTTCCTGCAGGTCTTTGAATCTTTTCGATGATGCCAAAAGGGGGAAGAAGGAATGTTGGGGTGTTTGTGACCTAACTCATCTGGTTTTATTGTTCTGTTATTTTTCTGTTCTTGTTTTGGTATATGTTATGTAGGTTCTTGGGCAACGTTTGTTTGTCATCATCAAAAAGGGGGAATTTGTTGAGAGCTGGTTTTGAAGTATGACAAACGAGAAGGACACTGAGGTTCAGGAGAAGAACCTTGTCCTTGAGATGAAGGACACGCTTGATCGAAAAGATTACGGGTTGCAAATCCCTGTGGAACTAGGAGTAGTGGCGCGTGGTTGTTGACGTATCCTAGTCAGGCTAAAAGAGGCGGTGTCCAGGCTGTATCTTTGAAGTGTGGACAAGAGTTAGACTTCAACATGGAAAAGAGTTACTGCGAATCTGATATTGCCATAATTAAGAGAATTCCCAGCAGGACTCAACTAGGGTTGTAAGACCTGTATAAAAGCAAGTAGAAGAGACAGCCGCAATTAGTTTTTCAAATAGAGAGTCGAAAGCATATAGAGGTGATCTGAAGAACTGTCTACGTTGGAAAACTGAAGAAGACAACTGGTTTGCATGCTGAGTATTTGAGTCTAGATCTCTTGTCTAGGTTCATCGAGTTGTAAGTTGTCTCTGTTACAAGTGTTCATTGTTTTGTCTATTAGCTTATTTCAGAAGCGTATGTATTAGGCAAACTACTTTGTGATTACTAGAAAAAGCTAGAGTTTAGCTTTGGTTAGTGATTAGGGTCTAGAGTGTAGCCCCTTGGTTACAGAGTCTGTAATCTGAAACGTTGCTCTTGTGTTAGTGGATTGTGATTCAAAATCCCAGAGTGTGGGTCGTGGTTTTTCTCCCTTGAGCAAGGAGTTTTCCACGTAAAATCCTTGTGTTCTTGGTGAATGTTTTTGAAGCGTGTTCTTAAGTATAGTTTGCATAGAAGAGAACTGAGGAACCTTGGTCTACTACGGAAGAACCAGGTTCTTACAACAAAAATCGGAGGACACTATTCAACCCCCCCCCCCCCCTTCTAGTGTCCTTAGGAGGTGCTTAAAGTATAACAGAGAGCAAGGCAAGGATTTTAACACCTATTGTAAAAATTATAAGCTCGGATTCTTCCATCTTTTTCATGATTTCTCCTAGTTTTATCATTATCTGTTAATACTCTGTATGAGTAGCTAAACTCATACTAGGGGTTTAGGCACAATGAATGATTAAATTTCAATATATATATTTGATTATATCACATAATTTTTTTTGGTTTGTATTTTCTAGTTCTTGTTATACTCTACTGTTAATTTGAGTAATTGCAACACTTGAGTTTATACTCATATTTTTCTTCTTTATCACTTTGACGGGATTAAATTTGTGTAGATTTATAAAAACTAGCTACGATTTTGGCTTTCTTAGTTGAATAACCTAAACCAACTAAAAAGGATTGCTGGGAATAGATTCTCTTTCTAAAGGTCACTGAACTAAGATTTTTAGTGTCTTATTTTGATTTTGACGAGTTTAACAAGGTTGACACTTTCTATACTTGACGGATTTAAAGTGTTATTCGAATTAGTTCAACCATATTCATGAAACTTACTAAAATTGTGTGATTAAGTTAATACTCATTGTTAGGAAATCATTTTAAGTTGTCTAAGCCCATATCTTCTTTTACTTGTTACTACATTAGCTTGATATATGCTTGTGTTAAATTAAGAACTAAATTATTTACTTTTATCTAATCAATCTTTAGGAATGTAGAACTACCCTCCAATCGAATACCAATTGCAAATACAAACATAGAACAATATTGGTTCCTTGTGGATTCGAGCCGGTCTTATAGGATATTATATTTATGTTGACTGATGTCTGCTAGAGGTACACTTGGCCGTGATTATTTGTGCTTTTATAAAAGGGGAAAAAGGAAAAAGAAAAGGAAAATAAAATTATTGATTTGAAAATAGTCAAATTTGCCCTCTTCCAAAATTGAGCAATCTTCGCTATGTTAAAATTTTGGTCTAACACTATATCATGTTTAAAATAGTCTCATATTTATCTTGACTCTAACAAAGTATCACCTAAAGTTTGAGGTTAATTTTATATCATAATAAAAAAATAATGGATGAATTCAGATTTTTTTCTTGAAGAATCACATATAGTTCGTCAATTTCGCACTAAAACTCCTCAAGACAATAATAGATTCGAAACTGTTTATTAACAACAAGAGTATGAATTAACACGGAAGTATTCAAATGGCACAATTGAAATTTTTTGAATAAACATATGGGAAATTTGAATCTTTTCTTGTTATCTAATTACCAAATCAAACCAACACAAAAGCTTTTCTTTCATTTATCACGGCTATAGAAAACCTCCCAAATATATTCTTTTTCTGAATTTTGATTTTGTGGGCAAATCTTGATAGCTTGCGTAGCCGATTGACTCGCAAACGAAAACATGGCAAGCTAGCCCGTCCAAGCTTTAGGGGTTGGGCCAGTTAAATTTATATAGACTAAATTTAAAACACCTCCTTAGGGACTATGTTAAAAGTATCCCATATTAATTTATCAAATGAAGTTGAGTCATTATGAGTTTGGATCACCCTCAGTTAATGAACTTACTTTTAGTGAGTTAGATCTAATGTTCATTTCTCAAAACAAATACAATTTAATACATGACATAAGAGTACTCCTAGCTATATTTCTAAACTTTCTTAATAATATATTTTACAATGACTCTGTTTAAAGTACGTAGATGAGAAGGAAAAGTAATATACTCCTTGTAGCTAGAGGGTCTTTACCTCTTTTTTTAATTGTATTTTGAGGTATGCGCTTTTGGAAAGCTAGGGAGAAAAACTGAAAGAGTTTTGCTGAAACCTCATACTCCAGATGGATAAGAATTAAGATGGAACTTCATGAATATGTTAATTTCTCGTAGTAATTTTCTATATACTCAGAGGCACTCAAATAAGCTTGGACCTAATTCCACCCCAAAAGCTAGCTGAAAAGGGAGAATTGTCCAAAAGTTATGTGGACAATATCTTGTGCAGGGGATAAGAATTAAGATGGAACTTCATGAATATGTTAATTTCTCGTAGTAATTTTCTATATACTCACCGGCACTCAAATAAGCTGGGACCTAACTCCACCCCAAAAGCTAGCTGAAAAGGGAGGATTGTCCAAAAGTTATGTGGACAATATCTTGTGCAGGGGTCAATTAATTGGGAGCCAACCTGGCTTGATCACAGGATCTCATCCTGCTCTGATACCAAGATAAATTTCAACATCCGGGCCCATCTCACGGGCACTCGTCACACGAACACCCATATTAGCTTGGACCTAAATCCACCCCAAAAGCTAGCTCAAAGGGGGAGGAATGTCCAAAACTTATATGGGCCCTTCACATTTTACCGATGTGGGAGACTTTTCATACACTTCAACAAGTTTAACTAATATTCACCGATGGTGTAAACCTTTCTTTTATACCGTCGGCTAATTCAAAGCCTATTACAATCAAATTTTCAAGTTTTCTTACTTGTTTCATTAATATTTAAACTTGTATTACGCCAATGATTTGATCAAATCAATGTCCTTTCTTTATTGTCTAAGATACCAACTATAAGCTAATTTTTATCCGTATGATTTTTGAAAGTCAATTCTTCAATCATGACCCAATTATTGGTTAATTTTCTAAGTTAAATTAGCTATTTAAAAGAAATATTAGGCTTGAGAATATCAAAACAAGCAAGAAAACTTGAAATTTTGATTGTAATAGGTTTTGAATTAGCCGACGGTGTAAAAAAAAGTTTACACCATCGATGTATATTAGTTAAACTCATAATTATTTTACAAATAAGAGAAAACAAAACCTCTCTTTGAAATTTTTTTAAGTACTGGTGCAGAAGAAACTTTTTTGTTCTTATATCCGTCTATATATGTTGTACTTCCAACGTTTGTACCTTGTGGTCGTTAAAGTGGATTATAACCATAATCCACCATATGCGTTACTATAGTTCTATCTTGTCAATGTTTGATCTAACCAAGAAATTTAACTCATATATTATCAAAAAAAAAAAAAAGAAACTCTGAATAAATATTAGTTAATACTTTCAAGTGTTCAACAGCTAGACAATATTATTGAAGAAAAAAAGTTCCTTCCAAATGCAGGAAAATGGATTCCTCTTGGCGGAACTCGACTTTTAACTTCTACCACATCTCTAATCAATACTTTGCATTATATTACCCTCGTGCCTTAATTTATGTAGCGGTGTTTAGTTTTGCATGGAGTTTAAGAAAGAAAGGTTGACCTTGAAAAGTTTTTAAATTTACCCTTTAAAAACGTAAGAAAGAAAATACTATTTGAGTAATTAAAAAGTTGTTGATAGCTTTTAAAGGAAATAGGGTCCAACAAAGGTGAAATAGAGATAATACATTAAATAATTGTTAAATAAGTAAATGTGATATTTTTTTTGGACAAATTAAAAAAGAAATAGTGCAATATAAATTGGGACAGAGGGAGTATTAAATTTCATGAAACTATCCTATTATGTTCACTAACATTATTATCATTATTTGATAATAATAATGATATTATTATTTCTAGAAAAGATATTTTTCATTCTCTAATCATATACCTAAAAGCAATTTTCAAAAAACATTTTATCATACCAGACACATATGTTCCGCTCTTTATGAAGAATTTAGTACACAGAAATTCTTTTCATGTTCTTAAACGTGCAGGATTACGACAATTTTGACAATTTATCCATAGTTTACTTTTTGAATTTTCCAAAAACAAAAGAACAGAAAGTTGATTAGACGATCAATGATCAGGGAATCGAATGCAGATTCAATGAAAGAAGATAATTATTTGTTTCTTAGTTTAGACAAATTATTTTCTAGCCTTTTCATCCTATTTGCATAACGACAAACGCCTGAGAATTTGGAAAATTAATATTTATACTTAATAAAGAATAGAGATATATAAGGTTTTTGCTCAACATCTTTCAAACTGGGGGATAAGAATAGACATTTAAAAAGCTATTGATGCTTCAATTCGTGGGACCTTTTGTGACTTTATATCTAAGGAAAACTCAAATTAATTTATTTGTGAATTTTTATAAGATTACCAAAAGGTCTTCATCTGATCTAGGTTTTATTATATCTCATTTGGGCCTCAATTCAATTGCTTCTCCATTCCACAACATTCTCGCATCTCCATATAGCCGAATGACGTGTTGAATAGTTGCGTCTTTGTCTAGACTTCAATTGATTGATCACATCATTTCATTGTTTTACCCCTCTACAGAATATTTGTCTTCAATGATGGATGCAGTTTGTATATTGTTTACTAATTGCTTGCGGCATAAACCGTAAGTTCTTATAAATTAATTATAAATACTGTAGAGAAATGCATAATTTTGGCTATTGAGTTCTTTATTTGTTTAGCTCATATTTCAATATATCTCTTAATCAAGTTGCATAACTCATATTTTCAATCTCATAACTCAACTCATTTATATTCTAAACCCATAGTAAACTATGGGAGATCAATTCCGCTACCTATGTGTGAATGGACACCACAAACGGAAGTGTAATAAGTTAGGAAGAGAGTTTTTCTTCACGTTATAAAGTGTTGTCCTTTACGGCTTTAAGTGAGCTAGTAAAAGAGCAAAAAAAAAAAAAAAAAAAAAAAAAAAAAAAAAAAAAAAAAAAAAAGATTTTGGGTAGGTACCTAAATGCTAAATACTCATTCTAACTATGCGTGCGAAATATCCTTACGGATTATTAACACTCCTAACCAGAACGGGTAAAGGTGTTGCATATGTAACACTACTCTTCTCTACTGGATAAAGCGATATTATTACTCCCCGGTGGGTGGTGTGTTAATAGTGGCGGCACCAGGACTTTCAGTAAGGATTATCAAAATATAAATAATTGAATAATGAATATACCAAAAAATTAAGGGGCTCAATATATGATATATATACATATAAAATAAATTTACCTACTTATATCGTATAATTTTCTGGCGAAGGGGTATCAATTACTACCACTTAGGTCCGCCCATGAGTGTGTATCAAATAAATAATATTGTTACTTCTCGACACTAACATGTATCAACTCATCTCTAACTTCCTGTAAAACCGAACACACTCACACGAGAGAAATAATATTTGGGTGAAAACTCTTGCTTTCATTGATGAGGGGAGTCCCCTATTTATACAAAAGAAACCTAGAGAACCTAACCCTAAACCTAACTTAGGGACCAAGTAAACCTAACGGGTTTGGCCCATTATACAATTTACATAACTAATCTATTTACAATAATCTATTTACATTTACAATACCCCCCCTCAAGTTGGAGCGTGAGGGTTCCTTACGCCCAACTTGTTAAGGAAGAATTCGAACTGGGTGCGTCCCAGCGCCTTCGTAAAAATATCAGCAAGTTGCGTGGTCGTAGGCACATAGCTGGGACGAATGACTCCTCTGATGATTTCATTCCTAACAAAATGACAGTCGACTTCGATATGTTTAGTGCGTTCGTGAAAGACTAGATTCCGAGCAATATGTAACGCAACTTGACTGTCACACTTCAAATTCATCGGAGAATCGTGATCAATTCCAAGATTCCATAAAATCCCTTTCAACCACTTCAATTCACACACAGTCATCGCCATCGATCTATATTCTGCCTCAGCGGAGGACCTCGACACGATCTGTTGCTTCTTCGTTCTCCAAGATATCGGTGAGTCCCCTAACGACACATACCAACCTGTTAACGATCGACGTGTCAACGGACAGCCTGCCCAATCAGAGTCACACCACCCGTGCAATCTCAGATCACACTGAGACGGAAATACAATGCCTTGTCCCGGACAGCCTTTCAAATATCGAACAACCCTGAGTGCCGCTTTCATATGTTCAATACGGGGACTCTGCATGAATTGCGACAACACATGCACACTATAGGACAAATCCGGTCGTGTAAAACACAAGTAAATCAATCTTCCAACCAGTCGCCGATAACGTTCAGGATCTTTGATAAAACGACCAGACGCAAGTGCCAAGCGATGGTTTTGTTCTATCGGCGTACCAACCGGTTTTGCCCCCAACAAGCCTGTTTCCGATATGATATCCAATGCATACTTCCTCTGACACAGGAAGATTCCTTTCGGAGCCCTTGCCACTTCAACTCCCAAGAAGTATTTCAAGGCACCTAAATCCTTCATATGGAAACATTTCGAGAGATATAACTTAAAACTTCGAATTGCCTTCGAATCATTACCAGATATAATCAGATCATCCACATAAACAAGCACATTTAAATGCACATTTCCCTTCTTCATCGTAAACAATGAGTAATCCGAATATGATTGTCGAAACCCATATTGCTTAAGTGCAGCAGACAACTTCGCAAACCAACATCGGGGAGCTTGTTTTAAACCATACAATGATTTTCGAAGGCGACACACAGCTCCTCTCCCCGTCATGCGATGTCCCGGAGGCAATTTCATATATACTTCCTCGTGAAGATCACCATGTAAAAATGCATTGTGCACATCCATCTGATGCAATTCCCAATTTTTGGCAGCTGCTACGGCCAGAAAAACTCGGACTGTCACCATCTTTGCAACCGGTGCAAACGTCTCCGTATAATCAACCCCTTCGATTTGATGATTTCCAAAAATCACCAACCTTGCTTTGTACCTTTCAATAGTTCCATCCGAGTTGTACTTTATCTTGTACACCCATCGACATCCGAGGGCCTTCTTCCCGGTAGGCAAGGGAACTATCTCCCAGGTTCTGTTCGCTTCCAATGCCTTCAATTCTTCCCCCATGGTTGTTCTCCATTTGTCACTTTTTACCGCCTCCGAATAGGAGGTAGGCTCATGTCCTTGCGTTATAGCTGCAAGAAAACTCACATGTTTCGAAGAGAAATTATCACAATTGACATAGTGTGCTAGAGGATAGGGCTTACCATAGGGTTGTTGAGAAACAGATGAACAAGCAGACTTTCGAACGCAGGACGATACCCGGTGACTCATCTTTTGGACCGTATTAGTAACAAAGTCTCTCAGCAAGGTATTCTCTTTCTTAGTTCGTTTTCCCCGACCCAACTCTTCGGGTTCAACGTCGGGGACAACCGCAGGTTCAGCTTCCGGAGTCACCTCTTCGGGTTCACTCACCGGAGTTACGACTTCGGGTTCAACACTCACCGGAGTCACGACTTCGGGTTCAACACCCCCCCTTCCTTGCACACTCTCCTCTGCCTCCTCCAATGCAACGGTGACAGAAGTCGTATCTTGTGTCCGTTTTTCGGCATCAGTCTCCTTGGAGGCGAATGGAAATTCCTTTTCGTAAAACACCACATCCCTCGAGAACACAAACTCCTTTGTCTCCAAATCATACATTTTCCATGCTTTCTTCCCATTTGGATAACCCAAAAACACACATCGACGACTCCTACTTTCAAACTTGTCACTTGTTCGTCCTTGATTGCGAGCATAACATAAGCAAGCGAACACCCTCAAATGATCATAATTCGGTGTCACACCCATCAAGATATCGTAAGGTGTCTTCCCATTCAATAACTTAGTGGGTGTCCGGTTAATCAAATAACATGCCGTCATCACACATTCTCCCCAGAAGTCAATTGGTAAATTAGCTTGAAAACGCAGCGCCCGTGCCACGTTTAAGATATGTCTATGTTTACGTTCAACTCTACCGTTTTGCTGGGGTGTCCCCACACACGAAGTTTGGAACAAGATCCCTTGTTCGAGAAAATACCCTTTCAGACTTACAAATTCGGTTCCATTATCACTCCGAACGCACTTAACCCGTTTATTGAATTGTCTCTCCACCATTGCAAAGAAACCCTTCAATTTTTGTCCGACCACTTTCTTATCAATTAACAGGAAAACCCATACTCCTCGTGAACAATCATCAACAACAGTAAAAAAATATGATGCACCACACGAAGACTCAGTTCTATAAGGACCCCACAAGTCACAATGAACTAAATCAAAAGGTTCAGCAGCTTTATTATTACTCGAAGGAAATACATTTTTAGTTTGTTTTGCCCTAAGGCATACATCACATGCTTTTTCTTCTAAGCTACCTTTCCCACTATTTTCTACGACTGAAAGAGATTTCGTTACTTGCATCGAAGGATGTCCCAACCTTTGATGCCATAAGTCCACCACATCGACCTTCACAGCTTTCACCACGGGTATCGTCCGAAAGTAGTAGAGTCCGTTCTTTTGTTCACCCGCTCCAATCAACTTCCCCGTAGCCCGGTCCTGCATAACACACAAATCATTAGTGAAATTTACATTGCAACCAACTTGATTAATTAATTGAGACACAGAAATCAAGTTGCAAGTCATTTCGGGCACATATAACACTCCGTGAAGAACCATGTCTTCGTTAAATCTGATGGATCCTTCCTGAGTCGCCATCGTACTGCTTCCGTTCGGTAGACCTACCGGACACTTTGGTATTGTTCGTAAATTCTCCAAAATACTTATCTGACCGGTCATGTGATTTGACGCCCCCGTGTCAATAATCCATGAAGGATGAGTTTTCTTACCGATCGAAGGTTCACTTGTGCTTGCCTTTTCCGTTTTCAGCAAATCGAACAGCATCTGCAACTGATCACCTGTTATTCCGGACAGGTTAGCCTGTCCGGGCACACTCATGTGTCCGTTTTCTCCATTCTCGAGCTCAGCTTGAGCAGCATTTGCTCGATTATTGCCACGTCCCCGACCAGTATTTGAACCAAACTGTTGATGTCCACGACCTCTTCCACCTTTGTTGCCTTCAGCTTTTCCTCTACCACGTCCTCCATTCGAAGTGCCTTGCTTCGGATAATGCACCCACCCCTCCGGATAGCCAATGACTTCATAGCAGCGTTCCGGAGGATGTCCTCCTCGATCACACAAGTGACACTCCTTATAGCCTGTCTTCGGCGGCTGTGATCGTTGTGCAGCAAACGCCGTTACCTCCCCTCGTTCTTCCTGAATTCGTGCCATCCCTTTGACTCGTTCATCTTGGATTACCTTTTGGTAGACTTGATTCATCGATGGCAACGGCTCCTGAGCCAAGAGATTGGAACGGACAGTTCCATAAAGGCTTTCATCCAGGCCCATAAGGAATAAGTGAACCCTATCTTCTTCCCTTTTTTTCTCCAGTGCAACCGTTAGATTGCACGTGCAGTTTCCACACGAGCAAGTTAGGAACTTATCACAATTTCCTAGTTCTTCCCACAACATAGCCAGTTTTCCATAGTAAGCAGCAACAGTTAATCCCTTTTGCTTACAACCGGCCAAAGCCGCTTTTAATTCCTGAATCCGAGGTCCGTTTCCCACGGAGAAACGTTCTCGAATACTCTCCCACAGATCTTTCGCTACTTCCATGTGCGATATGGTGGTCCGAAGAGTAGGCTCGATCGAATTCCTAATCCACGACACCAGAAGAGAATTGATAGTCCACCAATCCTCATAATCGATCGACTTTTCATCGGGCATCTTGATCGATCCGTCAACAAAACCAAACTTCTTCCTTGCACGCAGCACCGTTCTAACCGACCGCGCCCATTCCTCATAGTTTTCACTGGTCAACTGGACCTGTGTGATAATCAAACCAGGATTATCATTCGAAGTGATATCGTACGGCGAGATTGTCTTCCGTACAGCTGCAACATCACCTTTTGGAGCCTCCATTACTTTTCTACTTGAAGAGTTTCACGATGGCTCTGATACCATGTAAAACCGAACACACTCACACGAGAGAAATAATATTTGGGTGAAAACTCTTGCTTTCATTGATGAGGGGAGTCCCCTATTTATACAAAAGAAACCTAGAGAACACTACAAGATTACACATCTATAGCTACGAATTCTCAGCTACGAAAATAAATATCGTAGCTAGTACATAACAATAGCTACAAAAATTAAAATTTTGTGGCTATTTAAAATTTCGTTAAATCTCTTAGCCACAAAATTTTAATTGGCAAAGCTAATTTATCACTTTTGCTATACTTTCAAGCTATCATAGCAACAAGTACCTAAATAGCTACAAAATTATTGCTACAATAATATTTCGGAGCTAATAATAAGTTTTTGCTACGAGTTTATAGTTACCATAGCAATTGTACCTAACAGTAGCTACAAAAAATAAAATTTTGTGGCTATTTACAATTTCATAAAAATTTTAACCAAAAAGTTTAATTGGCAACGTTAATTTATCACTTTTACTACACTTGCTAACTCTCGTAGCAATAAGTACCTAAATAGCTATAAAATTATTGTTACAAAAATATTTTGTAGCTAACAATAAGACTTTGCTACGCATTTTTTAGTTACCGTAGCAAAAGTACCTAACAATAGCTATAAAAATTAAAAGTTTGTGGCTATTTACAACTTTTTTTAAATTTCTTAGCCACAAAATTTGAATTGGCAGAGCTAATTTCTCACTTTTGCTAGCTAACCATCGTAGCAATAATAATACCTAAATAGTCACAAAATTATTGCTAAAAAAAATTGCGGAGCTAATAATAAGTTTTAGCAACAAATATAATAAACTTTCATAGCTAACCACGAGAGTTCCCCATGCACTTGGAGTTGCTGTAGTTGTGGTAATATTTTTGCTAGAATAAATTATTTTAAAATACAATAGCTAAATAATATTCTTTGCTTCAACATATAAAATATTCGTGGTAATAGTTGACTTAATAGCTATGGTGAAAACGAGGTTATTTATCATCACAAGAAAATTTAGTAGCTAATAATAATTATTGTCATGTGTTTCAATTATAATAACAGGAATTCTAAATTATTCGTAATGAAATGTTATAACTAATGTTATTTTTAACCGATGATAGATAGGCAGATGGAACAAATTGCTTGAAATTTAGTTAGCAATAGAAGTTAAATATAATAAATAGTTGTTAAAATGTTCTTAACTAAATATCTACTTAGTTGGAAAAAAAAAATTCAGTTTCGACCCAAAAAAAAAAATCGGCAATAGCAGTTTGCTTAATAACTATAATTATTCATGACTGTAATTAACTTATATAAATAATTATGATTTATTATCAAGCATATCAACCATAATAGTAATTATATTTTAACCACAATTAATTTGTTGTACCAATATAGTATAATAGATAAATGAACTGTTATTGTGAAAAAATGGTGAAAAATATAATCTAAAAAAATTAGAGAAATTTATGAAAAATATGAGTATAAGAATATAAAGTTTAGCTTATTCATAAAAGAATAAAAATCTAACGAACTTATTAAGTTTCAAATAAAAATGATTAAAATGCAAAAAAAAAAAAAGGATTTTAATAATAGATCATTTTTGTAGTTGTAACCTCAAACCTTATAGACTAATGTCTTCTCTTATGAAATTCACAGTTTATTTTATTAAATTTTATTAGTTTTATTGATTATACAATCTTGTAAGGATGTGGAGATATAGTTATCTATTTAGTCTAATAGTGTGCACACTAATATTTATTTAATTATGTATAATTAATTATTCACACACTAATTTGATGTCATCATATTTTTCATTTAGCTGTAATTGTAATTTGTAATCAACACTTATTTAAACAAATGATAATAAGATATATTTTCTATTAACCCGACAGCAACCATACCAAATTAAAATGAACTCTTAATAGTAAAATTATTTTTAGTTTTGTTAATTAGGAATTTTTTTCAATACCAAAAGTAGTAGAAATTTACTTTAATATTTTAATAATTTTTTAATTATCGAGCATATAATTATTCATTAAATTGAGAAGCTAATATGATTTGTATACAGGAAAATGGTTCTATTTTTCATTTTTTAATTACTACTAGTTGTTGTATGGAGTATTTTAGTAGTTCCAATATTATTGAGTATTATTTAAGGAAATTAATCATTTAATATATTTGATATGAGGCTATATAACAAAGCTACCTATTGTATCAAAATTCAAATTAAATTAATTAATACCTGTAACTTCTAATATTATTTTGACATATATGTAAATATATATAATTGAAATTAAATATATAAAACATTATAAAAAATAAAAATTATAAAACTTATATCTAATTATATTAATCATTAGTTATATCCAGTACGAATAATCATAAATGGTATTGATGGTATGACCATTACTATTTTTTAATTGATTAATAATTATCATCACTCTAATTAACAAGTACAATAACAAATACGGCTAAACTTCAATCTCAAGTTCGTTGGAATCATTTTGACAAATTTTTAATATGATTCGTACTCTCTTTTAGTTCATATTTCAAATAATTTGTAAAATTGAAAATAAAAACTTTAACTAAACTATCAATACCATAGCTTAAAATAAAAGTATTACTTGTAATTTTCATAATAATAAGAATATAATGTATAAGTGATTGGAGTCATCCCACAAATTATTTAGTTACGTCTTTTATATATTTTTCTTTTAAATTCAAATTTATATGTATTCGAGAAATATTTAAAAGTATATGAATTATTATATTCAACAACATACCTAGTGTAATCCCACAAGTGCGGATATAAATTATTATATTATTTAGTAAATTCTTATAATTATTAATTTACATTTTTCAAGAGAAGAGAAACAAAAAACAATATTTTTTATTTTTATATCGAAATTTAAAGGGACTTATTTTAGGAATTTTAAATTTTTTATCTTTTGCTTAGGTAAGATGAACAAAAAAATTTCAAGAAAATTATATTTAAAATTATCTATATTTCATGCGACTATATTTGAAAGCAATTATATTTTTCTATTTGACTTAACCAGAATATATATTTAAGTATGTAATACTCCTAGTTATATTGTTAAAATTATAGGCATGTTTGTAAATAAGAATTAAAGAAGGGGAATATATATTAGTAAATAGTTAGCCAAATCAATCCTAACACCAAAACCTAAACTTCTCTTTATTCTAACTCTATAGCCGTCACTTACAATTCCTCTCAGTTATCAATTCTTCAACCATCACCCTTGTCATCAATATTGTTCGATATGTATTACAAGTAAGTACAAAATTTAATTTCCTTCCATTCTCTTCCATAAACGCCAACTTGTAAAACATTGATTCTGTAAATTCTTGTCTACTTTAGTCATAATTTTCACTTGTTTTGCCTTCATTTTTACGAATATATATTTACTGTATTTTAGTTTAATTTTAAAATCTAAAATGTTCTTGTACTCCGTGATCAAAAAAATGTACACTATTGCGTGTTAGGTTTATATAACACGTAAAATTGTAAAATATGTATAGTATATTAAGATCTTCTTTCATTCACCGCTTTTTAATCCATGAATAGTAATTTTATTTTGTTATTGTTATCTCAGTTTTTTCAGGTACATCAAAATCTTTATATCATAAGGTTTTAACCTCTTATATTTGTTTGATTTGACGGTATGGTTCAATTTTTTAAGTTATATTTTTTTTTGCAATTTTTTGGATTACATTCTGGTAATTTGATGTGTTACTTTTTTTCTTTTCTTTCATTGTGCTAAACTGTGTATGGGAGTTTGAAAATTCTAAGAACACTTTGTTAGGGAGCCATAGTTCGTTGGCAAATTTCATTAGGAAGAAGATATTTGAAGAAGCTTTCGAGAAAGATCTATCGGATCACTTTCTACTACTCATTGCTTTATTTTTTTTTTCTTTTTATGTTCTCATTTGTTCGTTGTTAAATTATTGTCTTACTTTTATAACTTATCTATGTATTGTGGGATTCGTCTTATCTCCTTTTATGTGATTAATATTTTTCTTCCCAATCAAACGTGCATCATTGTATAAAATTTTATCTTGAATTTGCTCATTTCTTTCGTGCTCATGTTGATTGTTTCTTTGGAATTTACAGGGTACCTACTTGATCATTTGATGCAAGCATATTACTGATTGGCAGCTACAAAAATTACAATAGCTAGTTTTAATTTTCATACTTTATTATTTGTGTTGTACACAAAACTTATGTAATGCATGGAAGCAATTACTTATGATCATGTACTTTGGGATTTACTTTTGAAAAATATTCAAAGTCATTTGTATGAATAAAGTTATATTTAAAGTCTATTATTTTGTTGGTTTTAATATATTTTTTAGTATATAAGGTTGTGAACAATGTGAAAATATTAAATAGGTGTAAATCAATGGTGAAATCAAAAAATTTGTCGCATTTATTTAATAAATCAGTTTTCTCATCTAAAAAATTAAAATACAATAAAATTTTGATTTGTAGCTAAACATAAATGCAAAAAATTAGAATATAATAGAATTTTCTCAAATTTAGGAGTAATTTGTAGCTACGAAATTTTGATCTATATCTGAATATAGATGATAACACTGACTATACAGCTACTATTTAAATTTTGTGGCTAATAAGTTAAATCTTTTGCCACGATATATCAACTCATTTTGTGGCTAATAAGTTAAATCTTTTGCCACGATATATCAACTCTTAGCTACAATATTAAGAGAGCTATGGGTTTGATTTGTCATAGCAAAAAAATATAATCATTTGCTACGAATGCTTATTTTTATGGCAAAATAATCTTATCATTGCAGCTACAACACAATTTTTTTGTGGCAATAAGTACTAGTTCTTAGCCACGAGGCACGTAAAGTCTGTAGCTAACTTTTAGCCACCCCACCTTTAGCTACGAATGCTACGAAAAGAAAATATTGTAGCTAAAAGGTTTAGCCATGGAAATTTTCATATTTAGCTACGAAGTATTTCATAGCTATAGATGCAGATTGTTGTAGTGGAACCTAACCCTAAACTTAACTTAGGGACCAAGTAAACCTAACGGGCTTGGCCCATTATACAATTTACATAACTAATCTATTTACAATAATCTATTTACATTTACAATACTTCCTCTCCAACTCCTTCTCAGGCATATATAGGACCAAAAATCCATTACCAACATATTTCATATGATTCGTATATAGAAACATTCTTCAAAACATGCTTCACATTAATGCATATCAAATCTAACTCAAGTATGCTTATAGCAGATGTCGTATAGTTGGATAACTTTAGACTTATAGTATTTTATAATTCGATATAAGTAGTACTAGTTAAACTCTAGGTGTTCACCGACAATTTTGTATATACTCCATAAGCTTATGTGCTTGCTTAAGCACTCATTCTATCATCCTTAATTATCCATAACATTCCTATACAACTAGTTGCGATACCAAATGCACTACATGCTCCGGATCATATATAGCTAAGATATGTATGTTCGAAGGGTCAAGGAATTATACAAATATTCAGTGCTTGTTAATCTATAATATATCTATATATTTGAGGGGTCAAGTCGAATATTTTAGACAAAAAAACAGAAATTTCTAATCTTGAAATACCATAGGTTCCCAACAAATTTGACATGATAGTGTAAAATTTTTCTATTATATATGTATAACTTAAACTACTAATATTTTCATTTCTTAGTTGGCTTACATTGAGATTGATCAGCTCTCCGCACGTCTCCTTTTGACGAACCCCTAGTTTAACTCAAAGGTCAAGAAAGCTGATATATATTTCTATGACACAAGCTAAAACACATTTTAGTAAGTAATTAAGAAGGAATCTGCTTCTTGCAGATGGCAACAAAAGAGCAAACAAGCAGCTTCCCAGAATTTGAGGAATTCTTCAGCAAGTCTATAGGAACTGTTTTTGCTAATTAATACAGTACTATTAGCTTAAACAATTCATACTTATCATCACAATCCTATGGTGTACACTGCAAATGCATACTGCAAATGCGTATATTATATATACATCTCTGGGTGCCCACATGCAGGTTTTGGTTTTAAGACTTGACCGCGCTTTGCGCTAATAACACATGCTATCAGGGTTTAACTAACAAAATTCTTAAAGTAAGACTTACTTTGGTGCTTTGTTAGATGATGAGTTGTACTAATTACAAGGACATGCTAGGTACCATTGAGAATTTTATGAGAAAGACAAAGCTAAGACGCGGGGAAAAAGAAAGTTATTGGTTTTGTGTCAACTATTGAAAGAACCTAAATGTTACCCCTATATTCTAACTCTATCCATAAAGCTCCCAAATCCTAAATCTAATAATACTGAGATGCTTTAATGAGGATGAATAATTATTAGCAGATTTTTACCCATATGGGCGTTTTTTCTAATTTATTTTACATAATAGTGTTGTCCGATTAACTTACTTGCCTATCAACTATTCCACCCGTAGTTGCTCATACTGGATACTTTTTTCCAATAAATTTCGCCATATATATGGAAAAGAATCACTTCGAGTAATATATCTGTTTTATTGCCTAGTTCCAACATTCTTCACCAATTCATTACTGTTGTGGCACATCCTGGGTTGTCATGCATATATGGGAACTTAACTAGGGCTCTTGGAGTCATTATAGAGACTTTTTTAATTCTTTTTTCTCATTTATCCGAGAAATTAAAACGTTTGTGAGGAGGAGCTAGAAAGTCAATTTTGAAGTGTTTAATTGCTAATTAACGTCCTTAATTCGACCACTTCTTACATTCTAGTGGAATAACTATCTCAATATTCAACTAAAACATTTCTACCATAACATACATGCATGAAGTAGAATGGACACCTATATAAAGTTAGCACATAAAAGTGCGAGTCACTAGAGATTTGGAAATAATTGTGAAAATAATTATAAGAACTATCACGATATGGCCAAAAATAGCAGATTTCATAAATTCCATATGTCACAACACATATAATCATTAAAAGAAGAAAACAAAAATGATTCAAATTAACTTAATTAACTTATCGACATTACGTATCATAATTCACAAATAGTCTCACAACAAATGTTTTTGCCTCGGATAGGAGGAACTTCTTGTTTACTTAGGAATTTTGACTGAGGGTTAATAACGTAAAACTGTACCCATTTTACCTTGCCTAATTATATCTTATATTCAAAGTTGCTCAATTGACAAGAGTTTAAATTTTGTATATTGGTAGTGTAAATAACTTTTTACATCAGCAAGTCATCTAAATAATATTTATAGGTAATTCTCCTTGAAATGTGATATTTAAAATCATGATCAATACTAGATAAATTATCTAATATATTATGAATAAAGATAGCCTAATTGTGTAAAAGTTATTCATATGTGAATACAATTTAAACTCATTTGGCAATACTTTATAAACATTTGTGCCTTTCTTACTATCCAGCTATAAGATTATTGAGTTAAGTTCAAAGATATAGTGTCTAACATTTACACAATGAAAAATTAGGCAACTGATGGTTGAAAATAAAAAATTAGGCAACTCATTGATAGTATTGGCCTCACATAGTTCAGCTAACTTTTCAGCCAGTCATACTATTAGTACTTGTTAAAGGTTTTTTGCCCTGAATTTGTAACCTATTAGGACTCTATTTCTTAAAGGATGAAAAAGAGTTCTAACAGGAATATATCTCTTTTTATGCCTATCATTTTCTTGAAGAATAAGTTTTAGAACTCCTATAAATAGGATCTTCTCTTCACAACAAAGAGAACACAAAACTCCACAATATAGTCTTTAAGAGAATTTAGTTTGGGGGAGATTTTTCTTCTCCCATGTGATGTAGGCCGTTTGGCCAAACCATTTTAAATAAAAGTCTTTTTAGTTTATTTTTTTTATATGTCTGCTTTATTGTCATCAATATTTGATGTGTTAGCTTCCGCATGACGCCATGTTATTTCGATCCCAACAGTACTCCTATTATATGTATAGGAATTCAAGTTTCATTTTATTAAGTAAACCTTTTTATATGGTATTAGTCACAGAACTTAAATTCTTTGTGAAATTAGATTGCTAATAAAGTAATTAGATGTAAATTCTATAATAAATTATATTTTAACCTAATAAAATAGTGACTAACTTTTCTAAAATAATATATTTATACTTATGGTATAAAAAATAATTATGACTCAATATGAATAGCTAAGATTTCTTTAGAAAATATGTATAATCTTTTAAAAGGTGATACAGACCACAACCTACTAATAAGAATGCGGCTAATGAATGAGATCCTCCACCCCTGATAAGAGGTCTTGGTTCAAGCATGAAATGGAGAAATTTTTAATAAAGAACGTTTTCCTCTTCAATGGATCATATGAGCACTAATGATATTATAGTCTAACTAATTATACCAAGAAACAATTAAAAAGAAATGGAAGACCATCAAGTACGAATTTCTAATGGCAAAATACATACTTTACCACCTAAACTTGTCCCGAAAATACAATAACACAACCAAATTTTGCGGGCAACCTATCACCCCCTTTAATATGTTCGAAGTGGTATTAATATCACCTTAAAAGATGACATAGCAGAGAGAGAAATTATAAGCAAGTGAAGAGGAAAATACTGTACACGTGTCAACTTTTAATTGGATACTATATAACTAATTATACTTATTTATTTGTAACCCTCATTTTTCTTTTTCCTTTTTCGTTTCCCTTTTCTTTCTTTTTCTTTTTCCTTTTCCTTTTCTCTTTCTTCCTCCTTAATCCCTATTCTTCCTCTATCAAGACTCCATTCCAACCACCAATTTCATTTTGTCTTCTTCCTTAATACTCTACTCTGACTTGATAACCAATCATACTTTTGAACTCTGCATCTGAATCCCAACCCAAACACCAAATTCCCCTAAAATTTGAAGCAAAGGAATTATAAAATTTTATTATTAATTATCAAGCTTAGGCATTTTTGTTCTTTGAAAAAATTAGAAGAAATGGTGAACAGAGGGGATTCCCCTTACCGGACAACAAGAAGAACATCAAATTAAAGTGATGAAGAAAGAATATATTGGTGAAAAATTATGGCGGTGTTGTACTTAGTGATAAGTGAGCTTTACACATGGTGGAAAAATAAATTTGTGTAGATGATAAATTTGTTTTCTGAAGCTTATTATTTCTTTATTGAGATATCACCGAGCATAAGAAAAATGAGAACTTCAAGTGAAAATGGTGGGGGCTCAATCAACCTGCACTTTTGTCTTGTCCCTTGCCAAAGTGGAGGCAGAAGGGAGATGGGTTCCTTTTCTATTTTTTTTTTTTTTTTTTTGTTTTGATTTTATTTAGAAAGCATTAAAAATAGTATTAAAAGTTAAAACATGGTTAAAAAAGTAAAATTGATTTATATTTGACATAGTGCCACATGGCAGAGCCACAAAGCGAGTGTGAAACACCTTTCATTGTGCAACTGGTTATATATAAAACAGGTGTGTATTAATACCACTTCGAACATATTAAGGGGGGTGATAGGTCGCCCGCAAAATTTGAGTGTGTTATTGTATTTTCGGGACAGGTTTAGGTGGTAAAATATGTATTTTGCCAATTTCTAATAATTATACAAGGAAAAAAGGACATGAGTTGCAAAAGCACCATAAACGCCATGAGATTGCTATGAGGAGTGATTTTCCAGAAAAGAATCCATGACTTTCTTCAAGCTGTGTTACGTGTACTTTAGTCATAGAAAATCACAAAGGGAATCATACTCATTGCATTAAAGTATTAACACCTAAGTCAAGTTGCATTATTCTCTAATCACTAGTTAATCACCTCTCTAACCCTAATCTGCTACTAAAATCGTATCTAATGTTACATTCGAAGTATATGCCAGTTGGAATTTTTGGTTTTTTCCTTCAAATTGCGTGTCTCTTAATCAAATAATCATAATAAATGTGAAAGGAATGAAAGAACAATAAATAAAACGTAAACTCAAGAGGAAATGAGCCAAATTAATATTCCATTGGAAAGGGCAATCGAGAAGAACAGAAAAATTGAAACCCTAGAGAATGTCTTGTTAGACAAAAGAATTTCATTTAATTAGTAACATAAACTAAAGAATGTTTTATTGAAATAAGTATAATTAATTAGTTAATTAATTGAGATGGTAAAATTTTCCATAAAAGAGAGGGAGAGGACAGTAGTCTTGGGAAAGTAAGAAAGAAATAGAGACATCATCGTAGAAGATAAACAGAGTACTCTGTTTCTGTTGATCAGTCACATGGTTTCCTCTGCTTCACTGATATATATTCCAAAAACCAACCTGAACCATCTCATACTATTTACTACTATTTCCTCTTTCCTTTTTTTGTTTTCTGTAGAAGTTCTGCGTAATGTTACTGTTTGAGATATACAATACTAGACTAGTATTAACTAAAGATCTCGAAATGTAGGATCCCTCCCTTTAATAAGAGATGTCGAGTTTGAGTTTTTAAAAATAAAAAGAATAAAATAGTTTGATGTACAAAGTATTTCACGTTCATACAGAGTTCGGAAAATTTCTTAGTAGAGAAGTTTGAAAAGATTTTCCCATGTCACTTACTCACTTTGGTGCAGCTTAATTTTGTCCCCATTTAAGATAGAGATAATGGTCAAACCCCTCCCCTAAATTATCACTTATTTGATAATTTCATACTTAAACAATGTGGTAGTTACATTATCTCCTGAACTAATATTTTTCGTATCTAAGACCTTCCTATGATGTCAAGTGGATGGAGAGTAACTTCACTCTCTTTGTAGAACATCCATGAAGCATTTTAACATATACTTTTTAAAAGTAGTTTTTTTCTTGGTTTCCCTTCCGGTGTCCGGTACCTCATTGGAGCCCCGACTAATCTGAATTCGTGCCGCGTAAGGCCCATATCTAGGAAAGCGCTCCCTACCAGGATTTTTTCCATTTTCAAGACTCGAACCCAAGACCTCTGGTTAAGGGTGGAAGGATCATATTCATCCCACCACAGCCATTGGTGGTCATTGTTCTTATTTCTTTTTCTTAATAAATAAAAGAAGATTTAAATTTTAAAAATTGAAGAGGAATGCCACATGGATGCTTTTTATTGGTCTTTTTTTTCCACCCAATACAAAGAGAGTGAAGTCACTCCCCATGTCACTTGGCACTGCATGGAGGGTTTTGGATATGAAAATTAATAGTTTAGAGGGGGTAACGTAACCAACTCTTAATTTAAGTATGAAACTAACAAATAAGTGATGGTTTAAAGAGCATTTTTGATCATTATCTCTTTAAGATATTTGTGCAAAAACTGCTCTTAATTCTGACAAATGCATCAGAATTGTAAACAATTTTATTACAAATTTTGACGGATCGCTAAAAGTCCATATGTTCATAATTTATAACAAATAGTTAAAACTCGGTTCTATTATTTAGAGCTTACAATCAAATTTTGGTGATTCGACAAGTTGTGAGCAATTGAATTTTGATCGATCTGTCAAAATTGTGATTAAATATTGTTGCCCCTATCAAAACTTGAATATTGGAGCTACTTTCGCACAAACTCCTTAAACAAGTACGAACTTAAATAGATCACTAAAATCGAGCGTGTATCAAAACTTGAAAATTGGAGCTACTTTCGCACAAATTCCTTAAACAAGTACAAACTTAAATAGAGCACTAGAATCCAGCGTGAATCAAAATTAATCAGATTTTTGGACTTTACATATGTTGGAATTAATCCCAAGATTAGTATTCCTAAACAGTTTAGGATTTAGTATTTGATAGTTTATTTAATTCATGTCTAGTTGGGTTTTGGTTAAACCATATTAGAATAAGCTTTCTAGTTCTAGTCAAGATTGGTCTTATTTACTACTTATAAATAGGGGGTCTTGCTACCATTATTCGTGTGGTGAGTTGTTGTGAGTTTATGAGTGATAGAGCAAAGGCTCCAACTTTCTCTCTATAGTTCTATGAATAAAACACTTTTTTGGCATTTGAGTTCCTTCAAATTGGTATCAGAGCCTGTGTGAATCCTAGCCTGGAAGATCCTATAAAAAAATATTTATGGATCCTTCATATATTTTATATGATTGTCACGTTATTAAGTTTGATGGCAAAAATAATTTTGAAAGCTGGCATGGACAGATGAATACTATTTTCAATGTTACTGGATTATGGCCAATGATTACAGAAGAGTTTGTAGAGCCCCCGGAAGGCACAATATTGGCAGGAGATGAAGCTAAGAAATTAGAGAAAAATAGGCAGTTGGATTACAAGGCGCGTTATTATCTTGATAATAAGGTTGATTTGCATGTCTATAACAAAATTTTACATGCAAAATCAGCAAAAGAGGCTTGGACAATCTTGGAGAAATCCTATCGAGGTTCTGCAGACGTAAAGAAAGTAAAATTACAAGAGTTTAGGAGACACTACGAGCTGGCACAGATGAAGCCAACAGAGACAGTCAAAAAATTCTTTATAAGAATTTCTGATATTGTTATTGGAATAAAAAATAATGGAGAAGAACTAGAAGAAGTTAAAGTTGTTGAAAAAAATACTACGGTCCTTGAATACAAAGTTTCACACCAAAAAGATGATTCTTGAGGCTACCAAAGATCTTAGCACTTTCAAACTTGGTGATTTAGAAGGTGAACTGATGGCATACGAGATGTCACTTAATCAAAAAATAATGGAAACAATAGAGGAGGCATTGCAAGCAAAGGTTGTTCAACCAAAAGCAAAAGAAGAGACGCCTAATCAAATTGAAACAAATCAAAGAGGCCAGAACTTCAGAGGCATAGGACAAGGAGGTAGAGGTAATTATCGAGGCTGTGGTAGAGGTAATTCTTCTTATCAACAAAGTAATAATAATTATCATAGGAATGAGCAACAGAGCAATCAGAATTTTCAAAGGCGTGATAAATCAAGAGTTCAATGCTACAACTGCGGAAAATTTGGACATTATCAAAGTGAATGTTGGTCCGACAAATCTGAAAATAAGGAGGCACATGCAAACATGACAGAAAATAATGGTGATAATCAAGAAACTTTATTATTCTCAAGTTCTGGATTGGATGAAAATAAAGGGAATGAATGGTTTATTGATTCTGGTTGTAGCAATCACATGTGCGGGAATAAAGATCTGTTTATTGACTTGGATGAATCTTAAAAAATTCAGTGAGATTCGGAAACAATGCGAAAGTTCCTGTTCTTGGGAAAAGAAAAATTTGTATTACTCTGAAAGATGGGTCTACTAATTTTATATCTGATGTGCATTATGTGCCGAGTCTTCATCACAATTTGTTGAGTTTGGGGCAATTATTTGAAAAGGAGTATGATGTGCACTTTAAGTATGGCATATGTACCATTACCGATAATAAAGTAGGACTAATTGCAAAGGTAAATATGAACCAGAGTCGCTTGTGGCCTTTTCATCTAAATAGTGGTGATTTACCTTGCTTTAGTTCGGTGAACTTTGATGAAACTTGGCTATGGCATCTATGTCTTGGTCATCTAAAGTTTGGAAGTTTGAAATTTCTTGCAAGAAAGAATTTGGTTGATGGTTTGCCTACTATTGATTTTCTTGACAAAAAATGTGAGTCATGTATTATGGGAAAGAAGTACAGAGAGCCTTTCCAAACAGGTAGGGCCTGGAGGGCTAATACACCTTTGGAGTTGATTCATTCAGACTTGTGCTCAGTTGAAGTTCCTTCAAATCTGGTATCAAATTAGGAAGCTTGGACTGGTAAGAAGCCAAATATCTCTCATCTAAAAGTATTTGGGTGTCTTGCTTATGCTCATATTCCCGATAATTTGAGAAAGAAGTTGGATGATAAAGCAGAAAAGTGTATTGGTTACAGTCATGAGACAAAAGGCTACAAGTTGTTTAATCCAATTACTGAAAAAGTGATTATTAGCAGAGATGTTACTTTTGATGAGCATAGTTTTTGGGATTGGTCCAAAAAGGATCATGCATTGTCTAGAACTCAACATATGCTTCTAATCATGGAGGAAGAAACTTCTAGTAAATCTCAAGAGGAGCAAGTAGTAAATCCTGTTCAAACTGAGACATCAAGTCGCCCAAAAGACGCCATCAATTGCCAACACGTTTGGAAGATCTTGTTGTTGGCAATGATAATGATTTGTCTGATGAAGATATTCTGAATTTTGCATTATTTGCTGATTGTGATCCAGTTGTGTTTGAAGAAGTTGTGAAAGATGATAGTTGGGTTCATGCAATGAAGAAATCCATGCCATTGAGAAAAATAAAATATGGGAATTGACTGAATTACCTCCTACAAAAAAGCCAATTGGGGTAAAGTGGGTGTACAAGACCAAGTATAAACCAACTGGAGAAGTTGATTGCTATTAGGCAAGATTAGTTGTTAAAGGATACAAGCAAAAGCCAGGTATTGATTATTTTGAGGTATTTACGCCTGTTGCTAGACTTGATATTGTTCGTATGATTATTTCTCTTGCTGCTAATAACAATTGGAAAATTTACCAAATGGATGTGAAATCTACTTTCTTGAATGGTGTTCTTGAAGAAGAGGTATACGTTGAGCAACCAACTGGTTATGTCAAAAAGGGTCAAGAAAATAAAATTTATAAGTTGAAAAAGGTATTATATGGGTTGAAACAAGCTCCCAGAGCTTGGTACACTCGTATTGATTCCTACTTTCTTGGACATGGTTTTCGGAGATGTCCCTATGAGCATACTTTATACATAAAATTCAATCCTGGTGGAGATATTCTCATTGTGTGCTTATATGTGGATGATTTAATTTTTACTGGCAATAATCCCAATTTAATTTCTGAGTTTAGGGAGGCCATGGTTAGTCATTTTAAAACGATTGATTTGGGATTAATGTCTTATTTTCTTGGCATTGAAGTTTCTCAATTGGATAGTGGGATATTTATTTCTCAGAAAAAATATGCTGGTGATATTTTGAATTGAGTTGACAAAGAATCCAGTTTTTTCATGAGCGTAGTAAGCACATTGATATTAAAAGTCCATTTCATTCGTGATTGGGTCAAAGAAAAGGAGATTGCCGTTGATTATTGCAATTCTGAAGAACAAGTTGCTGATATTTTCACAAAGCCACTAAAAATGGAGTTGTTCATGAAGTTGAAGAAAATGTTGGGCATGGTCAAGTTTGAAGATCTTGGTTTAAGGGAGGCTATGTTGAAATTAAACCAAGATTAGTATTCCTAAACAGTTTAGGATTTAGTATTTGGTAGTTTATTTAATTCATGTCTAGTTGGATTTTGGTTAAACCATATTAGAATAGGCTTTCTAGTTCTAGTCAAGATTGGTCTTATTTACTACTTATAAATAGGTGGTCTTGCTACCATTATTCGTGTGGTGAGTTGTTGTGAGTTTATGAGTGATAGAGCAAAGGCTCCAACTTTCTCTCTATAGTTCTATGAATAAATACTTTATTCAGTATTTGAGTTCCTTCAACATATTAGGGGCCATTTGTTTTTATTAAGATTAAGACGCCTGAACCTGAATACACATCTGAATATTAAGATATGATATCTAGAACTGAATATTAACAAATTAAGACTGTTTGTTTTCAACATCTGAATCTGAATTACGCCCACTTCTATTTTTTGCTTCTATTCTTCTCAAATAATATTTTGAAATGGATCTTGTTAAACTCCAAATTTGAAGATGAAAAATATGATTAGGAAAAGGATTCACGTTTGTAAATTCCAATTCTAAAATTTTCAATAAAAATTTTGAGGTATATTAGTGCTTTTGGCTTTGGTAGTTGGAGAGAGAAAGAGGGGGTGAGAAGCCTGTTACAAACCATGAGAAATTATTTCCGAAAAAGAAGTTAGTATCACTTTTAAGAGTCTGTATGGTATAAAGACATGGTTAAAGATCTTATTTATTAAGAGTTAATAAGGTCTATTAAGAACTTTTCAAGAATAAAAAACAAATGCACTTGATAGGTAGTTATCTGAATTATTCAGATTCAGACCCCCATTAAGTGCAAACAAATGAGGCCTTAGATGGTTAAACAAACAAAGATAGTGTATAAATTATTGTGTAAAGTAAATATGTATTGAAAATGGAAAAAATATTCTTACTATCAATGTAATTTAAATCCGTTTATTTTTCATCTGTTTATTCTAGTTTTCATTTTCATTTTCTCTCTATGACGTTCTATAGACGCTCAAACACAAGCAAGCAAGAGCAGAGAACACTTTTTCCAGATCTTGCTAGAATCTCTGAAATATCATCAACTTTTCGTCAGCAAGAGATTCTTTTTTCTTTTTTCTTTTTCCTTTCTCTGGTTTCTGTGGACAGGGTCCAAGTACTATCACCAAATGAAACAAAGGCATACGCAGCATTCTGAAAAAGCTTTATGTTATCTGCAGTACACCCTCTTGGTGTAAGTTAGTATCTTAAAGTGACAATATCACCCGCTTTAATTTCACTTTGATTGTACATAGTTGACAATGGGCTTCACTGTCCTTGTTGTACACATGAAATCTTTCATATACACATTAAAAATTATTTAGCATTTGCGACATTCATTAGGTCAAGATTACTACTGAAATGCTTTAGTAATTAACTTCCAAGACAGTTTCCTGACTTATCATACCTCCTTCCTACCATATTATTTGTCATACTTGCGAGTTTGAGAAAATGAAAGGTTTTCTTTTGTAATTTTTAAAAACTGTGCTTCTAAAAGTTAGCACCAGAGCAGCTTTAGGTATTTTCTATACTTCTACATGGTTGTTAAACGGTATATAAAAAATAATACAATCAAATTAGATATGAAACAGGTAAATTTTATAATAAGTTTAACTTGCTAGCAGGGGCGAACCTCCCATCTAACAATCGGTTCAATTTTTACGCTAAAATTATATTGTGTAAATAAGCTAAAAATAAACTTGTTTGGTAATGGATAAATAGTTGAATCTCCTTGAATGAGACAAAATTCTAGTATAATAGCAAAAGCCTTCAAAAATTACTTCAAATCACAAGTTCAAAATCCAAGTATTACATATTTTTAATCCCCTTATATGGTGTCAATATGGTGTCAATATGGTTTTACCCCTTAGGATGTCCTTTCTCGGATTCTATGTGGGCGAGATGTTTTGTGCATCGGACTGCCCTATAGTTCTATCTATCTAATATTATAGTGGTAGCTAACATTAAACTACAGTGATAATGAATACAAATTTACACTATCAATATACATAATTAATATATTCTTTATTAAAGGGTTCAACGTAGCTAATAATAAGTGTACTTGGAATCAAAACCACATTGTAACTCGCTAGCTAGTTAGAACAAACTTGTCGACACCTTCTATATGTGGTTTACTTTGCTACTATTAATGGTATTTGTCTTTGGGGTCTGTTGGTTTTATTTGGGTCCCACCATATGTTCACCATCTTGGTGAATCTAAATAGGGGACCATAGTCATCAGAGTCTCATAGTACAGATTCAGGAGCTATTCACTTCTCCATCCCCCTCACCCCATCTTCTCTTTCTCTTGTATGTATGCAAGTGGTGACTGGTCCAACTTGCTTAGTCACGTGTAACATTCTGTACACTTAGGTTAAAAAATCACTGTTTTTCTCTTATATATAAGAGTTCCATCTGTAACAAAAGCAAAGAGATTATAAAAAGCTAGGTTTGTTTGGTCCTTTTGAGTTTCTAGTGCTTGCGCTTTTGCTTTAAACCTTCTAATCTAAAGCTTAGTTTCTTTGGAAGAAACATTTCTCACTTCTTCTTTTGATGGTCCTCTTTTCTTTCTTGGCCTTTCAAACCACTTTTTTCTCCATACTCTCACCCTATTTGTCCTCATATTATGGAAAGAAAATCTATAGAAATAGACTAGTTGGTTTTCTTTTTGTTACATCGTAAAGTTAGTGAGAACCGAACTCGCACCTATTATATTGTACTGATACCACTAAACTATAAGTCTCGAGAAAAAGAAAAGAAGGCAAAGAGAGATGGCATTAGAGACAGTGGTATACCCTCAAGAATCATTTGGCTATTGTTGTAAAGAGTTTTATGTTTCAGCTAATTTGGGTAATTATGACTTGGGTTTACTACAAGGAGGAGAAGAAATGACTTTTACAAGCTTATTGGATGATAATAATAATAATACTACTCCTTATAATAGGGAATCTTCATCTTCTCCAGTGATGTACAATAATGCCAATAAAGAATATTACAGCTGGGATCCAATCTCTTCAGATCATCAGCTGTATATGGAAGGATCTCCGGTGATGATGGAATCTCCGGCAGCCAGAGCAGCCAACACTTCCGGTCGCCGGAAACGAAGACGAACAAGAAGCTGTAAAAACAAAGAAGAATTGGAGAACCAGAGAATGACACACATTGCTGTTGAACGAAATCGTCGTAAGCAGATGAATGAATATCTTGCTATGATTCGATCTTTGATGCCACCTTCCTACGTTCAAAGGGTATGTTCATTTTTCTTTGATGAATTTTTTTATTTTAGTATAGTTGTTCCGATTTGAAGTTTATGAGTTTAGAATTATAGTTTTTTTTTAAGTCATAGGATGACATAATTTGTACATACTAAATCAATTTCATTTGATCGAATTAACATCTGACACTCTAGCTGCACCCGTGATTATTCGGTATTCAGTACTTATTGTGGACTAATACAAAGAAGAAATCGTTCAATATCTAATTCATCCCATCATCATCAAATGATTTTCCTTTTGAAGAAATATGTCTCTAAAACTTTTTACTGCGTCTTCTATTTTGGTCTTATTTTTTGGTTAAAAGTAGACAAACTTTTCATGAATATTAAATGACAAAGACGTGAAAAGGATATTCAACCCTATTTTTAACAAAACTGCATAAGCTAATTGTCTTTTGTTCTAAAAAGAAACGAACTACTGTAATTAAAGGTGTAGATACGAGTTGCTGCCATATTTTTTAGCAAGTTTCCTTACAAAGGGAAGCGGGCTTGGAATTATCCAAAATTTCATGCTATGATTTTTGACGTTTAGTATTAATTTCTTATTTTTTGACGATGAAAATGTCTTATGGAGTACGGTTCCTATCATGTTAGGTCCTTTTTTTTTTTTTTTTTTTTTTTTCTTTTGTCTCTTTTTCAAAAGGATTTAAATTATACTATCTACTTGGACTGGTAATGTAAAAAAAAAAAATTGTACTATTAGTTTAGATAGATTGATTATCATGTCTATTACGTTACTAATACTTTTAATAAAATTTACCCCTAATTTCGGTTAAACTTAAAAGCATTCTAATTATTAAAGTAAGCTTTTAATTTCAGGGTGACCAAGCATCAATAATTGGAGGAGCCATAAACTTTGTGAAGGAACTAGAACACCATCTTCAAACCCTAGAAGCTCAAAAGAAAACTCATTCTCAACAACACCAGCAACAAGAACAACAATCGAATAATGGCTCTTCAACTCCACTATTTGCTGAGTACTTCACCTTTCCACAATACTCAACTCATTCAAATAATTGCAACAGTACTTCTCAGGCAACTGTTGCCACCATATCATGTGAAGACTCTCCGATGGCCACCGAGAAAGCTTCAGCACTGGCGGATATCGAAGTGACCATGGCGGAGAGCCATGCCAATCTTAAGATACTCTCAAAGAAAAGGCCTAAACAGCTCTTGAAAATAGTTGCTGGACTTCAGTGCCTATGGCTCACTGTTCTTCACCTCAACGTCACCACTGTTGACCAAATGGTTCTTTACTCCCTTAGTGTCAAGGTTTGTGATTAATCTCTGAAGTCTTCTTAGTGTTTGGCATTTAGTGTTTGGCATGGCATAAGTCATTTTTTAAATAAAAATAATTTTACAGAAAAATTTCACAAGTTTTTTTTTAAAGAAATATACATATGATAAATTAATATGATATAAACAAATTGGAGAGTGATTTTGATAATTTTTTTGTGGATTACATATTAACCATGTCTAGGTGTTTAATTTGTTGGACCATGTATTTAATACAAATTTAAAGCTAAAATAGTTAACTTGCTCGTAAGCGATCAAAATGACCTTCTCATGAGAAAAAGATTTTATTTTATTATGTTTTTTTTACTCTCTCCATTATCATCCATTCTTCTTCCTATTCTTTTAATTTATACTAATGTTTATATGCTAATTTTGAGCTATGTGTGTTGCAATTGGAATTTGGAACAGCTAGAGGAAGGGTGCCAGCTAACTACTGCAGATGACATTGCTGACGCTGTTAATCAATTGATTGATAGAATCCAAGAGGAAGCTGCTGCTTCAAGCTCATAATAAATAGCCCTCCGTTTTATTAATGCATGGGTTTAATTAATTTCTGAAAATGTTCTCGCTCTTAATTCACTTTTTTCTTTTTGGTTTTGTGTTTGGTTTTAAGCTATTGTACAAGATCCTAATTTAACATGCCACTGGCTCTAGGAAAAATTTAATAACGGCAATCAATAACAAGCTGTTGACTTTCTGTGTATGGAGTGGTTTGGTAATACTTAGACATTAGTAAGAATTTATTTCATTTATTACTCGTAGCTTCTGGTCTTATGAAAACAATAAGTTACTGGCAGCTGTTAAGAAAGAAAGAGATATGTCATTCCAAAAGTGAATTAGAAATGTTCGTAGTCGAGATAGTCTATCATATTATTCCGCGATTATCTTCCTGACTATTGAATGATTATCCTATTTTTTCTTAGTTATTGTAATTTATATCATGATTTAATCAAAATTTCTTAAATTTTTCTAATTTGTAACTTCATCGAAATTGGAAGTGTCCTGTTGCTAATGACAAGCAACTGGAAATGATGAAATCCAAAACTACTCCTCCTATATACTAGTAAAAAAGTACAAACTTATTAAATAGAGTAAGGCATAACCCCTGGATATCTTTCCGCAAAAAAAAAAAAAAAAATCAAATTAAAAAGTATATTATGCCATTAGGCACATTGTGACTTTGTGATGGAAAATAGACGGCCACAGTAATGTGTTATTAAGAAACTATCTGCTTAATTAACCTCCCTCCGTTCCATTTTAAGACTAACGAAGAACGGCAAAATTCCTCTATCAATTGAAGATGAATTCTAGTTCCAAATCCAGCAAGGAAGACAAGCTAAGGGAAAAATACTTGCAATGTCATGACACTTCAAAAAAAAAAAAAATTAATTCAACTTTCTTACTCTTAGTCGTTTTATGGATATTTGGAAGCAAGATATCTTTAGTATTCGGATACTTATTCATAAGGAAATACATTATAGTCAACCTTAAAATACTGTAAAATAATAGGTTAATCCATCTTCTACTTATATTTTAAGCGTTAGTGGATGAAAGATAGCGAGCAGTACCTTGTATAGTTTGGATGCAAATAAGCACTTAGAGAAAGTCATTTATGCTACCCAGCTAGCTAACGTTTTTCAGTCTTCCTAAATTCTCACATCTGAAACATGCTGCACATTTTTTCCCCTGTAAGCTTGGTTATTTACTTAACCAAATGATGTACTATAACCGAAGGAGTGTAATGAATATTTGATCTATAATTTTTGACAAAACGAATGCAGCGAAAGGGAAACATCATGCTCCTCTTGGTCATTTTAAAAGAAGTTGACGTCATATTCTATACCTTTTTCCTTTTTGCATTCATCCTAAAGCTTCTATACATCTTTAACCAGAGATCTTTCTATGAGAACAACTTATAAGACATGTAAATGAACTTTTTAAAAAGATATTACCAAGACCTCGCTGGAATACATTTTTGCCAGATGGCAAACTCATCTTTGACTTTGATATAGACCACGATAATTTAAAGGCTATTTTTATCACTTAATATTTACTTAGTAATCTAATGCTCGGGTTGTGCGTAATCCCTTCCATACGCTTCTGAAAAACATGTCACTTGTTAATTTTTAAGCAAAGGGTAATTATCCGAAACATCATACTGTCTTGGATCAAAAGGCTACTGGATTCCCTTTTTCTCGTTTGTCACCCTTTACAGTAATTGCTTGTTGACAATGAACACTTATTCGTGCAAGAAACAAAAGTTAATAGAAAGATATAGATGGTGCTGTAAGCCTAAGCTCTAGGCTTTTCTTAGGGAAGCAAATGATTACAAACTTTAATTATTGTTTAACTATGTGTCATCATATAATTTTACTATGAGTTAAAAAGAATGTTAGGAAGCTACCAAAGTGACAACATGTTCAAAAACAGAATCTTTAGTCATAAGTCAAATTAAATTTTGATTGAAAAACAAAATGAACGTTGAATCATTTGATAGTTCACGAGAAAGAAAAACCTGGATTGGACACAAATTGAATATATATAACGTAAGATTTCTTTCCATCTCATGCTTACAAGCCCAAAACCTCTTTTCCCTTTTGTACAGAGGTTAATTAGAAGGACCAATTAAAGTGAAGTGAAAGAAAGCAGAAAAGACTTATCAGTCCAATAAAATGGAAATACACCAGGAATGATGAGCTTAAAACAGTAGTAAAATATAGTAAAACTTAGGAATTTTCACATAAAAGTACGATTTTGTAAAGTTATTTACAAAACATAGCAATGCTAAATTATCCAATACAGAGGAAAAAAAATTAATTACCAAACATAGTAAATTAGGGCAAAAAAATAGCAACATGAGTTTATTTCTTTAGATTGCATAGTTTTAGGGTCTTTTTGTACATTTTCTAAACTTGTGTACTCATATAAAAAGATTTTTCTTTCTTTATTTCTTCTATTTCAATTTTCTCACTTTTCTCCATGTTTTACGCGTACAGTGCCTTGTTTCTCGCCGTATCTCCTTGTGTCCCTTTTGCCTGATTTTCTCCAGTAACTTCCACATTTCTTATCCACCCTCCCCCTTGTTGCTCAACCATTTTCTAAACTGCTATTTAGTATTTAATTTGATGGTTTATTTATTATTTTTTAGGGTTTTCTTCAACTTTGTTTCAACTTTTTTTACTTTAACGTCGAGTGATTCTAGTCCGTAGTCGGATGCTAGAGAACTTAGGAGAAAAATGTGGCATGATAAAAATGCTTCAAAATCAGTAGTAAAACTTAAAATTTCTGTGTCTAAGTTGAAGGAAATAACACCGTAATCAGTGAAGCGCGTAACACGCTCGTATGCGTCTCCTTCTACGGTTAAAGGTAAAGGTAAAGGTAAATTAGTTGATGATGATGATGGTTTTGTGGATGACGCATTGAAAAAAAGTCGGATTTCTGTATTAGCTGATGTAGCATTAGAGGTACTTCTGTTTTTTTATGTATTCTGGTTCTTTATGTTTCTGCTTTTGCCTATTTTTTTGGATATCTATTATTTATTTATTGTATCTAGTTGTATCGGTAGTGTTGTTGCTTGTATCTATAGTATATTTTGCTGTATTTGATGTGTTTCATTGTGTATATATGGTATATTTAATGTATTATATTTTTTTTAATCATGTTTCATTGTGTATTTTGATGTATCAGTATATGTATCCAAGAATGCGTTTCATTGTGTATTTATGGTCTATCTGATCATTCATTTTTGTATCATGTTACTGTACTGTACACCTATATTAAGTTAGTAGAATTTTGTATCTGCTTGTGTCTGTAGTGTACTTTTGTTGTATCTAGTATGTATGTTCTGTTTCACTTTGTATCATGTTATTTTGTAGTCAATGTGTGTTAACTGCATTGGATTTTTTTTTAGGGTGTGTCATTTTATGTACCCCAGAATGCTAAGTGGAAAGAGTTTCATTACGGATCCAGTTGGAACGGTTTAAAAAGACCTGTTTCGTTATTTGTTGGAGTTACAGCATTTGTCCGTTCAAAATCAATTGATTCAGGCGTTGATGGGGCGGGAGATTGTGTCTTCCAAGCCTCGCGCAGTTGAGGTTTATGTGAATAGCATGCATTTACAGTTTGGTTTTCGTAAGTTTGCACTAGATTTTAGGTTAAAGTGCTATCGTGATAGTCAGAATGATTTTGATACGGGCACTCCAAATCAGTTGATTACTAGTTACTTCCCAAATTTTGAGAGAGTGCCTCATGTAGATGTTAATAATTATTTCACTCAATGGAAATGGCTTGACGATGATGATGATGTCAACATAACAGTTTTATATGTTATTTTTTTGTGATGTTTCTGTCCGATGTCCAATATATATGTTCCCAAGAAATATTTTGATTTGGTTGAATCTGGTGATAGCAATTTTGTATGTTATTATTTTTTTTTGTGATGTCTATGTCCGATGTCCAATATGTTCCCAAGAAATAATTTAATTTAGTTGAGTCTAGTGCTTATGAGGACTATTCGTGGGGCACACTACCAGAATTTCGCTATTTACCCACGGCCAAAACGGTGGGAACTCCGTGGGTAAATCAAGTTTTCCCACGGAAAACAGTCGGTACAGCAGCGGTCGGTAGAGGAGTGGTGGGTAAAATTTACAGACCGTGCCGGTGGGAACGTAGGGACTGAAACAGTGGAAACATTGATGTCAGAGAGGACCAATTTAATTCGAAGGTTCCCACTATTTCCGTGGGTAGCATACCCACCGATAAAGTCGCTACTATTCCACGTATATGGTTAAATTTTATTCAAACTTCACACGGCTTTGGTGGGTAGAGTAAAAATAAATATTTTTAATTTAAAATACTCTCATTGTTATTGTCGATAAGTTATGAATATCTGGGGAATGAATTCAAAATTTTAAAATGTACCCACGGAAACAGTCGGTATACTATGAAGATCTGGGAAATTTAATCTAATCTACTCACCGTTTCTGTGGGTAAATATAAAGATTTAATTTTTTTTTTGTTTGTACCCACTGTTGCCGTGGGTAATGTGTGTACACCTGCAAAAGAAAATTTGCAATTAGCAAGCCACACCACCTGCCAAATTTGAAATCAGCAACAAAATTTGTATATTCAACCTAACATTTAATCCACCACTTCTAACTTATATCAATACCACAATTGCAACATCTAAATCCAAACAAATATCTACAAATGCAACCATAAACATCCAAACAGAAGTCTTAACCATAACATTTGTAAGTCTAAACCACAAGTATTAACAAGTCTAAAGCATAAGCATTAACTAGTCTAAACATCCCTACGCAAGTCTAAATAACCATAATATAACCAGTAGTAGCAAGTCTAATAACCAAAAGGAAGTCTAATTAGCAACCCCATGCAGCCATAACCATAAGCAACATTGCAAGTCTAATAACCAAAAGGAAGTCTAATTAGCAACCCCATGCAGCCATAACCATAAGCAACATTGCAACAACAAACTAGTCTGTTTCATCAGAATCAGATTCTCGATTAGATCGACGCTTGGATGCAAGATCCTTCACTAGATTCATCAATTGACTAAGTTGTGCTCGATCTGAAGCCCGTTCTTCCTGCAAAAGTCTCATTTGCTCTCGATCTGAAGCATGTTGTTCCTCCAACATTGCTACTTTACGCTGCAGTGCATCCACCACTTCTGGATTCTGAGAAGAGCTACAGGGAGTAGGACGCAAACCTGATTTAACTGGACCCGAGGAATACTGCGATCCAAGCCCATAAGTTCTACCTTTCTTTGGGCCACCAACCTCTTCAAGGAATAACGAATTCACTTCTTCAACTGTAGGTTGGGTAGAGCTACCAACCTCGGAAGCCGGCTGACTTTGATACCATTCTTCCACACGGCGTTTAAACCCAACCTGAAAAGACATATGTTGATAAATAAGAATTATATAGATGTTAAAAAATACGAATTAGAGGCCTGAAGTAAGGATCTTACATGCGTAGCCTCAGCACGCGGCTCGACCCATGCTCCCAACTTGCCATCTCTCTTAAACCTATGTAGCTCCTCAAAGACTTCATCAAAGGACACTGCTCTGCCCTTTTTTTGTTCCTAAAAGAGAATGAATTAGAAAAAAAATAAGAGAGTGTTTCCATCTCTTCTCATAAGCTTGTCAGAACATTCCAAGATTATTCTTTTTGGTAACATGCAATGATAGAAGCTGAAATTTCATCAACAACTTGGAATAGAAGATCATCAGGAAGCAGAAGCTAGTAAAATCGCTTCACAAGTCCTCTTTCTAATTTAGACTAGTATCTTTAAAAAATTCATAGTAGACTTAATTGCTTCAATTATTTTACCGTGTACATTGAATTTTACATACAAAATTAGCCATTATATGTATAGTAGCAAACTCGAGTTATGAGGAGGAAAGGAAAATGAAAGTGAAATATTGCAGGACAAAAAATACAACTAGGAACGACAGAGATACCAGAATTGCAGTACAAAACTTAAGATATTTGACAACCCTATTATGAAAAAAGTAAATAAGCCTTTCAAAAATTTAAAGAACCATGAACCATCCAAATTGTTACTAGAAAAGGAGAATTTTAAATTTAAAAAGGCTAGTAGTAATAAAATATTGACGCCCTTACATTCGTAATAAGTTCTTGGTGCCTATATAAAGAGAGGAAGTAGCAAAATATAGATAACAGTAGTCATCTCTATAGTGTTTTAGTTCTATTTAACTGAGCCATTTCATCCCTTTCAATCCTCTATAATTTTTTCTTGTCCCATCTAATTATGGCATGTATACAACACATATGTGTATTTGGTTTCATTAATGCAGTAATTGCTTGTCATCAAGTTCTCGTTACTGAAGGAAGACAAGTAAAAGCATTGCAGAAACATGAGTTCAAGTCGATGACTCCAAGCAAAAGTTCTCCTGGAAATATCTACTATACACCAACAGAATAGGAAATAGCCCAGGTATTCAAAGCCAAAATCAAATTATCATACAAAGTCAACTGTGAACAAATCTAAAGTCAAGTACACTGTTGAAGTAATAAACGATCTCAAGAGATAAGATGTAGGACTCTTCTGTTATAACATATCATTTCAGTACACTCTCTATTTATTTTGTGTTCCAATGTTGATGGCAGCGAGCTGTTGTTTTTGCCTGTTTTGTATAAATTCATACATGAAAGTTCACATTGTTCAAGACACACTACAGTAATTGGTATATTAGGTGTGCGGAATTGAGAATTCCAGATAGTTAGCCACAGTATATATTTTACTACCACATTTGCTATTCCAACTGGTGATGCAAGCTAGTATAGGAAATTATTGTTCAATAAATACAACGGCATTGACTCAGCATATTGGGTGACATTCAGCAAAAGATTACCACAACTCTTGGATTCCTTAGCCTAGCCAAGACACAGACTTGAAAAAACTTGGTTCCATAAATCTAGGCAAACTAGCTTACACTTAAAAAATAATTGTTACTTACTACTTTAATATGTATGCTCTCTGCCTCTTTTCTTGTCTAGAGTGAAGATGAAAGCAATAATTGGTCAGGTTCCTACATTGCTTTTGGGAAGAATATTCTATCTTAGAATATGCCACCTATTAAGAGTTTTGCTAGGTTAGAGCTTATTGATAAGACTTACTACTAAATAGTAATGAATGACTGTAGATGATTGATTATTACCCTTTTAACTACAACAGTTGCTTAAGCTGTTATAAGATGCTAGTTACTCCTTCCAGGTTTAGGAATTTGACATATCATAATTGCCTTCCAGATATTAGTAGGATACAAAAAAGAGGGAATCAAATGAGTACTCACCTGGACAAGGCTTTATATCCCCGTCAGTTAGAGTAAAAAGAGAAATTTTGTGGTTTCAAGGGTAAATCCTGTTTTTGTCATCTTAATGAGTCCCGGTGAAGTCAGAAAATGTTACAGCTTTACGGTAATGTTGAGACAAGCACAAAATACATTGATCATTAATGATAGGAAAGCTAGAAGTATGCAGGGAATTCTTTCCTCCAGTTAAATTTCAAAATCAGAAAAATGTTTGAATGTATTCTTACGCTTAGATTTCAGTAGGTAGAAAATTAAAGTAACAGTTAAAATATATAATTGTGCCAGATTGGTTAAAGATGTCACAATTAGAATCTGCATTCTAAAATAAAGTTCAAGTTAATAAACAACTTACCATTCTATAACGATGGTCCCCCACACTACGAGAACCACCAGTGTGCAAGGACCCACCCTTTTCGGAGGCCCGAGCTGCTTTTCCTTGCTCGCTCTTTGCTTTAAATTCTGGAGAGTCCCACCACACATTAAGTTTGGTCCATACATCTGGGATTACCCAATCTGGCTTGTTACCACTTCTATGCATTGCAGACAAGGTACCTTTGAGCCTCTCTTGCGCTTTCCTTTCGAAATTACCACTCATTTGATTATCATAAGAGGGATGCCATGCACACTTTGTCTGTAAATAATTAGTAAGACTAAATAAGAAAACAATAATTAGATAAAAATATAAATGATTCTTTTATTTGTACCTGAAAATGCCTCCACATGTTGTCTCTAACATCCCACGGAATTTCTCTCCAACTCTTCCAAGCATCAACATAAAATGGTTTAATAGAGTCTGTAACTGCATTAGTAGCCTTATGCGAAGGTATAAACCTGCATGTAATTTAAAACGTTTAAAAGTAAATTCAAAAATTCAAACCTAAGTCCAAAAAATAATTCCTTACCCAGAATTCCCATCGGGAGCGATAATCAACCTATGAGACTCATCCAGTTCACCAATATCTCCAAGATACTGCGTCGGTCCACGAACTGGTGCAGATAATGGTGTAGATGGATCTGTAGATGGGGATGGAGTGTCTCCAATATGCATCCCAGATAAGTTGGGATTAGATGATGGGGATGTGGATGCAGATGGAGTGGATGATGAAGGTACGATTGAGCGGCCATCATGCTGACTGATATGATAACTAGGGGAAGAAAATGGCAAGCTCGGTGTAGGCATAAATTTATTTACTGGCATGGATGTAGATGGAGTGGATGATGGAGGTACGGATGATCGGCCACCATGCTGATTGATATGATAATTCGGGGACGAAGATGGCACGCTATGTGTAGGCATACACTGATGGGCTGGCGTAGATGTAGGCATCGAATGCGTGCCATGAGAAGACATAGTAGAATAATACACGGGGGCAGTGGGCACCGAAAAAAAGCCAGGTGGGTGTGAAGGATGCAGGGGAGTAGGAAGGGATCGTGACAAAGATGGAGAAAAAGTATGACCTGCCGATGGGGTGGTAGGGCCACCCTTAGTAGCAGAAACTTTATTCTTCACCTTATTAGTTTTACTCTTACCTTTAGATGACATCTCTGTAACATGAAAACAACATAAGACAACTAAAATAATTAAATTAAAAAAATGAAACACCTGTCTATTAGAACATGTTAAGAGATTAAGGAAAACAAAATAAGATAACTAAAATAATTTAATTAAGAAGAGTAATGAAAAAACTATCTATTAGAACATATTAAGAGATTAAGGAAAGAACATAAAACAACCAACATGTCAATCATCTTCACTGAATTCATTTTCATCAATTATTTCTTCATCTTCGCTTGCTTCATTTTCATCGACAAACTCTTCCTCTTCACTTATTTCATTATCATCAACAAATTCCTCATCCTCATTTATCATAGATGTTCCTTCCCCATAATTATTTTGAATTTCCCTGCGAGTAATGACCGGAGGATCAAATTCTTCATAGATGCCTTCACTATGTTGCAACTCACCTGCTAATTCAGCATCTACCACATGTTCAACACTTGAAATGTCATTCTGGTATGCTACATCCAATGCATCAACTTCCACTCTACCTACAGGTTTACTTTTTATAGCTACCCACCAGCCAGATTTATCCTTTCGCGATGGATAAGGAGTGTAATACACTTGCTTCACATTTTGTGCAATGATAAATGGATCATAATGTCCATATACCCTTTTGTGATTAATTTCAACTATTTTGTATTGCGGGTGCACCCTTGTACCTCTATTAGGTGTTGGATCAAACCACTTACACCGAAAGAGTACCACCTTTTTCTTGGGCCAACCAACAAATTCTACTTCTAAAATCTCCTGGATTACACCATAGTAGTCAACATCTCCATCTTTATCACCGGCGACACCTTTCACCCACACTCCGGAGTTAACAGTTTTCTTACCTTTAGACAATTCTTCTGTATGAAACTTGTAGCCATTAACATAGTACTTATCCATCCTTTTGACTTTATGTAGACACCCCCAAGATATATCACGCAAAAATAAGTCTTTTATGCCATTACTTGGGTTATGTACCTATATAGTACAAGAAAGTTAAAAATTTTGTAGATTCATTTTATAGTTTGTAAAAAAAATGAGATTCACATTACATATTAAGATATACTTACAAATTCTCTTAACCATTCTGAAAACTTTTCATACACAGCATCAAACCCAAATAAACCCACAAAATAACTGCTCGACACAATTAGAAATCTCATTAGTTAAAATATTGATGAATCTTGCACGTAAATGATTAATAAAAATTGAAATTTACCTATAAAAAGGTTGAACTTCTGGGCAATTCAACAATACATGTGTTGTAGCTACTTTTCTATCAATCTCGTTCAAATTGACCATTTTACCATTTTTTGGTCCTCTACCTGGTTGATTGAATATGGAAACAGGTGGAAGTGAAGGATCACTGTTGCCTCCGTCGTCATGCCGATTCGGCCTATTTCTCAAACTTGGCACATGATGCTCAAAGTAGTATGAGCAGAAATGTGAAGTTTCCTTTGCCAAGTATGCCTCACATATCGATCCCTCAATCCTAGACCTATTTTTCACACTCCGCTTGCATTTGCCAATTTCCCTGCATAACACAGTTTCTTACACATAGAAAGATCATCTAATCTAAATACATAAAAAGCAAATGACCAATGTGATTACCTCTCGAATGGATACATCCATCTACATTGAACTAGCCCTCCAAGTCGTGCCTCTTCTGCAAGATGAATCGGAAGATGTTCCATAACATTGAAAAAACCTGGTGGGAAGATTTTCCCCATCTTGTTAGTGGTTACCCTAACATTACTATCCATCATGGGTAAGTTTTCCTCCTTCAGTGTGTTCGAACACAAGTCTTTGAAGAATAAGCTCATCTCTGTGATGGGTTTCCAAATTCTATCAGGCAGATTACTGAATGCAATTGGAAGCAAATTTTCCATGAAAATGTGGCAATCGTGACTCTTCAATGCCGTCAATTTTCCTTCTTTCATGTCAACACATCTGGATATGTTTGACGCATAACCATCGGGCATCCTTAAGTTCTTAACCCACTCACAAATCTCTCTTCTCTCATCTAGTTCAAATGTGTAACTAGCCTTGGGCATTCGGACCTTGTTGTCGACAAACTGAAGGTGTAACTCCTTTCGCCTACAATGTTCCTCCAAGTCCATTCTGGCTTTCAAGTTATCTTTTGTTTTGTTCTTGACATCCATCACAGTATTAAATACGGCATCAAAATAATTCTTTTCAATGTGCATGGGATCCAGATTATGCCGAAGAAGATTATTCTTCCAATAAGGCAATTCCCAGAATATGCTCTGTTTAGTCCAATTATGCGTAACACCATAACTAGGCTGTTTAGTTGGCAAAGTCTCAGTTACCTTTGGCAATTTGCTAACCCTAGCCCAAATTTCTTCACCCGTCTTGATCCGTGGAGGCTCATCAAAATCAGTACGGTTCTTCATGAATGCACTAGTGTTTCTCCTAAACTCATGATCCATGGGTAAGAAGCGTCGGTGACAGTCAAACCATGTGTTCTTGCCTCCATGTTTCAGAGTGAATGCTTTTGTATCTTCCATGCAACAAGGGCAACCTAACTTTCCACCGGTGGACCAACCAGACAACATTCCATAAGCAGGAAAATCATTTATGGTCCACATCAAAGCAGCATGCAAGCTAAAATTTTGTTTAGTTGATATGTCATATGTTTCGACACCTTCATCCCACAGTAGCTTTAATTCATCAATCAAAGGCTGCAAATATACATCAATCAAACTTTTCGGATTATGTGGGCCTGGGATAATGCATGTTAGAAATAAATATGGACTTGTCATACACATCTCAGGCGGAAGATTATACGGCGTGACAAAGACAGGCCAACATGAATATGGTGTAGCAGAGACAGCAAATGGTGTGAACCCATCTGCACACAAACCCAACCTGATATTTCTTGGTTCTTTAGCAAATTCCGGATACACTCTATCAAAATGTTTCCATGCTTCTCCATCTGATGGATGACGTAGAATACCAGGTTTCTTTGTATGTTCAGCGTGCCATCTCATATGAGGAGCAGAGCTCATTGACGCATACAACCTCTTTAACCTAGGTATAAGGGGTAAGTAGTGCATCGCCTTAATGGGGACCTTCTTATTTTTACCACCATTTTTTGTTTCCTTAAAACGAGCTTGTCCACAAAATTTACAATTTTGTCGCTTTGCGTCATCCTTATAGAATAACATGCAACCTTTTTCACAACAGTCAATTCTCTCTGATGAAAGCCCTAACTTGGAAGTCAATTTCTTTGTGTCGTAATAGTCACTAGGCAACTCCAAGTTATTCGGGTTAAGTTCATTCATAAGCCCAATGATGGAGTTCATCCCCGCTTGAGAAATATTATAATCAGATTTAATACATAGCAATCTAACTGCAACAGACAACTTAGAATGCATTGATCCTTCATAAAATGGACGACTAGCTTCCTCTAACTGCTCATAGAACTCCTTTGCCTCATCGTTGGGAGATTGCTCAACATTTGGCTGGGATGGTTTATCTGAGTGTATTCCAAAAGCATCCCTAACCATTTTATTGATTCGAGAATTTTGAACATCATTCTCCACATACTGACTGCTCTCACTACCAAAAAATTCTTGAAAATTTACATCAGCATCACTAACATTAGTCTCACCATGGACAATCCACACATAATAATTAGCCATAAATCCCTTTTTATAAAGGTGAGTTTTAACCACGGCAGGTGTTAAAAAAGACACACACTTGCATTTTACACAGGGGCATCTAATCGTCCCTTCTCTTAAAAATTCAGGAAGTGTTTTCGCTTGTGCAATAAATGTACCAACCCCTTGTACAAATTCGTCCCTCAAACCCCGACGTCCCGGATTATTCTTATTGTACATCCATTTTCGATTTTCACGTTCCATCTACACAAAGAGAAGAATGAAGGAAATAAAAAATGATGTTCGGGCCTCTATTAGAGGTATTATTGATAAAAGAATGAAGGCAATGAAAGTAGGGGACACAAATAATGAGGACCTACTTGGATAATTGTTGGAATCGAACTTAAAAGAAATCGAACAACATGGAAACAAGGATTTTGGAATGAGCAGTGAGGTAGTCATTAAAGAATGCAAGTTATTCTATTTTGTTGGCCAAGAAACTACGTCAGCCTTGCTTCTATGGACTCTAGTGTTGTTGAGCATGTATCAAGATTGGTAGGCTCGGGCCATAGAAGAATTATGACTAAAGACACTACTAATTAAAAGCAAGTATAAAGAGAGAGCAAGAGTAGTACTTAGTACAACACTGCTATATAAAGATTATTGACTGTTATAAAAATGTTGCAAACAAAGATGCAAATCTGGTAAATTTTGTATGATTATTGTCAGTTTAAGATTTATTATTTTACAAATCATACAATTATAAGTTGCTAGAAATCTATTAGTACTATTCACTTGAATACTTTTCAAACAAGTTTTTCAACTTTACAATTTAAAGTGATGTCCAAATGGAGTGGTCTCCTACAACTGATGACCAAATTAATTTTTTCCTCTGTCCCTTTATAGAACTGCAGAAGTAATTCACATTTCACAGTATCTTCTTGCACAGTTTCTTCTTGCACATTACTATATATTCTCAATCTCCAGCCACACATAGTTGTAATACATCTTTTATACTCAACACCAAATAAAATGAAATCAACACTATAAGATTTCTTCTAATTTAGTTCAACAACTTGATTTATTGTACCAATGTGCGTTCTGCCCAATAAGCTTTCGCCTAAACCTTGTACTTCTGTAAAGAAAATCACGGAATATGTACAAAACTTAAATTCATAGCCTAGTTACTAGAACTTGAGGACACTGTACTAGAATCCAGAATCCATAAAGTTCAATTCTTGGATTCACCTCGGAATAAGCTATATGCTAGTTCCTTTTTGACAAGTCTTTAATACATTTTCTATACTATATAACTTCATAAAGTAGTGCTACTTGCTGTTCAACTGTTTTTTTGTTTGTTTTTTTTAAAGCTTTTTCTAAATTGCAGAGCTGTACTACTTCATACCAGAGTAGATGAAAATTTTATTATTCATTGTTAGACATAAATTGAGTTTTTGATTTAGCACTTTAAATTATGCCCCTAGTGTTGTTATAACGATTAATAATTGTGTGAGTGGTGTAATGTGCTGCAGAACCACATAACTCTTGCCCCCTGTGGTGTCCAAATAGCTAGTTCGTCATATACTGCCTATATAGTTATCTTGATAACATGCAACGCTTGAATCCCTAATAATTTTACTCTATCACAAAGAACGAAATTTGGACAAAATTGAACTGTGGAAAACGAAAACAAACGAAGTGAAGAAAAGGAAATTAAAGAACTTACCAGATCAGTGGTGATTGGATCTGTGAAAAAGTCAATGTATCTGTTGAATCGGAGCTTTTTTTTCCTTTGCTTTTGTTTGGGGTTATTTTGTTTAAGAAAGAGGGAATAAACAATGAGGGGAAAAGAGAGGTTTATTTCTGATTTAGGTTTGTACTCACTGATACGGTGGGTAAAAGAAAGTAGTGGGCCTCGTTACTTTTTGTAAAAAGTACCCACGGTTTTGCTGGCTACATTTAATTAATTTCTTTTGGAAAAATTTTTCTAAATGTACCTACAGTTTCCGTGGGTACAATATTCATTTATTTATTTTTTATTTTTTTATCTTCTCACTGAATCGGTTGATAAGCTAGTCAAACTATACTTTAACGTTATTCCTACAAATGTTCCCACAGATTCTGTCGATACACTGAAGCGCGAATTTTTCGGGGAAAATATTCCCACGGAATAGTCGTGGGAACATTGATAATAATAGCGGGAAAAAAATATTTACAATATACTCACAGTATCGGTGGGTACTTACCGACTATTTATTTCCGTGGGTAAAATTCTGTGGGTAAATAGCGTAATTCTGGTAGTGGCATGGATTCTTTCACTGAATTGTTTGATATTGCTCACGAGAACCTGAAAACTACCAGTACATATTTTCGGATGGTTAGGATGCCTTCTGCGTTGCAAGTATGGCTTTCTGAGTGTTGGGCAAACGTTCTTTCCTCAGTAGCCACGCGTGTTAGCAGTCGAACTCCTCGTATCTTAAACTAGAAAGTGACAGGTAATCTGACATTTTATAAGACAGTTTATAAAATGTTAGAGGACCCATTCAACAAGGTATAGTTTCATTCTTTATACATCTATTTCATTCAGTACCCATTCTATTTTGATTCTTTTAAATTGATTGGTCTACTGTTATGTATGGTGCAGGCGATTTTTAGGACTATTCAGCCGACAATTGCTGAGTTGGCCAGTTTGGTGTGGCTGCGGATACGGCCGTACCTGTAGCGGATGATATGCAAGTTCCTACTAAGGAGGATGTTTATGTTGCCCATGTACAACAATGCCACTCTTCTTATGTTGCTTTCGTATCGAGTCATTCTGAATATGCTGGAAAACAAGCACAATCAAGTTTGTTGAAACTGGCGCAAGAGGTCGATTATGCCGCCAAGATTGAAAAATTGAGTACTGTAGTTGACATGTTTAGTTTTTTGAACTAGTTGAAATAGTTAGAAACATCAAAATACAACTCCGGAAATACTTTGAACCTGCAGATTCAACAGTCCTGAAACAGTTAGAAATAATGAGATACCATTTTAAAACATTCTGATACAAGTTTGTTACCTTGAATTTAAAGCTAACTTTCCCTTGGTTTTTCTATTTTGTTTTAGCTCACTACTAACCTGGACATATTCAAGACTCATGTATGTATCATATTTTGATTCTATTGTGTGCATGTTTTTCTTACATTTCTTGGTTTGTAGTTTGACTTTGTTTCTTCTGAAGGTTGATAATCAGTTTAAGGATATTAACAAATTCTTTGGTGAGGACCTTAGTAAAGTTGTTGCCCAAATTAAGCTACTTGCGCAGGGACAAGTATTGTGTATCTTCATTTTGTTGGCTTGAATCTTTTTTTTTTTTTAAGAAATAGGGTACTCGAAGCGGAACTTCATGATCGAGATTAACCAAAGTCACCTGTAGGCGGTGGTGATACATACAAGTTCAAATCAGAAGATTTTGGTGATATAAAAAAGTTCAAAGTTGATGAATGTAGTGGTACGAAGAATTTTAACGTAGATGCACCCAATATAACGGTATGTACCTTGATCCACTTATCTAGATACAAATATATAGAGATAGATAAAATAAGACACAATGAAAAAACCCAAAGAAACAATATAGATACAGTTTCTTATTTATATGAGTTTTTTTATACCCATCTGCTACTGGTGGAGTGAGAAATGTAGTAGGCGGCAGTGATAAGCCTATTTTTGGGTCGTCTGCTACAGTTGAAATTGAGGCTCCTGTGATTATCGAGGTCGATGGATCTGCTAGTGGTGGACTGACTAATGTAGTAGCAACCGACAGTGGAAAATCTATCCATGTGCTGGCCACAGTTGATATTAAGGTTCATGTGACTCCATCATTTGCAGATGCTAAGTTGCAATTCCCACATTTCAACCTAGGTTCGAATTTCAGCCAAGACTTTTTAAAGACTCCCAAACTTGATGAGGTACGCCTTTGCCTTTTATCTCTACTCCTTGTATCATTCATGTTTCTAAATTGTATCATGTATTGCACACTGTTTCGTGATAGCTTATTTTTCGTATCTCCAGTGATACAATCCGGATTGGTATCCAAAGCCGTGGGAAGCTTACGCTCAACATGCGAGACTTAGAACGCTTCAAAGAGAGCTTGGAAACCAGGATTCAACTCAAAGAAGACCAAAAGACCAAGTTGCGAGCTTGCTGGAAGTTTGGAAAAGCAATACACTGCGCGATCGCGAAGTGTTCCACGCGATCGCGATGGATCCTCAAAGTACTATGCGCGATCGCGTCCCTACCATGCGCAATCGCGTCCCTACCATGCGCGATCGCGTTGAAAGATTGATCAGCAGCGTTCTAGAATTAGCTTCAGGGGCATTTTTTTTCCATTTATTAGGCTTAGGGGTTTTTTAGACATTTTACATTCATGTATGGGAAAACTATATAAGCCTCCCTTAGTCTTTCATTTCATTAGTGAGTTTTTGATTGAGGATAGAGATAGATTAGGCCGAGCCTATCTCATGAAAGCCCGAGGCTTCACGGACTCCTTTACTTGGAACCGAGTGGATGTCATCCTAGTATGGATCCTCGATAGGTTCAAGTTTCTTTCTCTCTCTCAGATATTCAATCTTATTTGAATCGAATATCCTTTCTTTCTTCTATTTCTGTCCTTCCCCGTCCCTTATTTTCTTGGTATCGTGTTTACTTGCTTCTGCGACTCTTTATCTTGCTTCCGCATAGTTTGGTTCGTATTATTTGGTATCAGAGCAAGGCTCGGGTTTCGTTCTTACGAATCCACGTTCCTTGTTCATCCTATATTTTAGTTTAGTTTATTGTTATTGTTGTTCTTGTTCTTGGAGAAAAAGAAGAAAAACAAAAAATTAAAGAAAAGTTGAAAAATACAAAAAAAATTCATATTGTAGATTGGAATTGATGACCCGTTGATTGTTTGATATCGGGGATTGATCAAAGATGTTTACCCGTTGATCTGGTACCCTTGTTATGTGATTTGGTGTTGAGAATTAAAAGTTGAAAAAAATCAAAAACCCCCAAAGTTTGAAAAACCTTTGAATTTGATTGAAAATTTCTTGATTTGGAATTGTTATGGATTGGGTGTTGATATAAATTATTGGGTGTTGATTGTACTAGTTGAAAACAAATTGGGTACCATTGGATTAACAAAACAAGTTGAATCGAGTGAAAAGTTGAAGTTCAAAATCTGCTTCTGGTTCAGCAGCAGCAGACCTGCGCGATCGCGCAAGCCCGGGCGCAATCGCGCTGAAGAAAATTTTACTCTTCGCGATCGCGAAGAGTTGAGCGCGATAGCAAAGAGAAAAATTAATATTGGAATTTTTTTGTTCTTCACGAACGCGCCCGTCTGTGCGCGATAGCGAAGAACAACAAATTTTCCAGAATTCCAGTTTTGAGACAGAACGTTCGCAACAGCTTCCGAACAATTTTCAATCATCAAAACTCCAATTGATTCATCAAATATGGTGAGTTTCTAGATCACAAACAAAATTTCATCCAATTCCGAATTCGTTAAGTTCCAATTCGAGTCTTTCTTGTGTCACTTCCTTAGTAGTCTTGTAACTTCTCTGTTTTGATTTCATTGCTTGTTTGCTTTGTTCCTAATCCGCTTGTGTGTCCTTATTCGTTACTTGGTGTCTTATAAACTCCATTTCAAACCTAAACTTGGACGTGCTAGTTGTTGATCTTCTCATTTTGGTTCCTATAAAGGAGATAAGGATATCTTTGAGAGGAAAAAGGCTAAGAGTGGTGAGAACAATAGAGTGTGGTCATAAAAGCCAAAGACCTTGAGTATATACACGAGTGGAAAGAAAATTGAGTTAATATTACTTGAGTGATACACGTGAGGGAGTGAACTTGTGAGGTCCTTTGCTCTTATTTGTTATAGATATGGCGTCAGATGATGATTGTGGAGGGTATAGTTAGTGTGGAGATGATGGAGACTATGGTCCCTATGATGGTGATGATGATTATTGCTATGATAATTCCAGGAACTATGGTACGTATGAGGATGAAGCGGGACACTATGATGACAGTGAGGTTGATGAGGACTATGAAGCTCATGATGATGAATGTGTTGATCCTTATGCTTCTAGTCAAGAAATCGAAGATGGTGGCGCTTCAAGGTATAATGTTCCTACTTATTCTTCTTGTGATGAATTTGAACATGATGATAGTGACATAGAGAGAACGGATAATGAAGTTGATAATACGAATTGTGTATATGCATCTTCTCTTGGTGTTGCTTGTGGTGTACAAGGGAGTAGTAGAGGTCCTTCCATTAGTATGGGAGGAGGAGGTGGTTGTTCCATGGGAAAAGGGAGGATTTTCTATCCTACTTGTGCTAAAGGGGTTAATGCTCCTAATGCCTATATGAAGGGTGGAGTGAGAAGTAGTGTTGCTCTTGCTACCAAAGGCTTGTATGGTTCTAACAATGCTAGGAGTAAAAGTAGTAGGAGTGGTGCCATTGACTATGAGACCCCTTCCTCGACTTTCAACAACACTTCTAATATTGGGAGAGTGACGGGAAGTGGAAGTTTTACTAGCAATCTTGCTAGTAGAGGAGGGATAAGGGAGACCCAAGTTGTTGGAGTCGATAGTCTTGGAAATTCAAGTTCTTCCTTGGATGCACCTATATGAGACTTGGGTAGAACTAAGTTCGATGTTGAGGTGAATGGTAAAGGAGGATGCTTGCTCAAGATTGGAGGTACCGATGCCAATTGCATTTACACTTCTTTGGTTGAGACTCTAAGGATACCATGCTATAAATTGAAACATCCTTATAAGTATAATGGGGTGTGGGTTTCCAATGAAGCTCGAGTGCTCATATGTCATGGGAGTTACAAGTATTTTGTTTGGTGTGATGTGTATCCCATGGTACATTTTGAAGTTTGGCTAGGTGATCCATGGCTACTCAATAAAGAGCTTCGATATAATGTTAAGAGAGATGTATTTCTTGTGGGAATGGACCAAAAGGTTTATGAGTTTGCACCTTATGAATCACCTTGTGATGGACTTTCTCGGCTTTTGCGAGAGAGCAAGGAGCTACTTCATGCCATAAATGAAAGGGTGCAAACAAGAAGTCCTAGAAACACAAGAAATGGTGAAACAAGTGCTAGGAAGGAGTTGACAAGTGTCAACAAGGTGAACCTGAATCAACAAATTTCAAGGCCAAGTGGTTCACCAACAAAGAAGAAGGAGACTTCAAGTGATGAGTCTCTAAGTCCTAGGTTCCGGGTTGATGTTAAAAGTCCACATATTCCGGCTATGGGTATTCTTGGGCCTCGTCCCAATTCACCCGAATTTGAGAGACAAAAGATTGAGAGGCGTAAGGGAGTGACCGGTGACATTCCTCGAGTGGAAAAAAAGGAGAGGATGTGTTGAGTGATGTGAGTGGGATGTCACCACCCGAATCTACACCCGACCTTGAAAAGAAAATGAGGGAGTGAGGACACCCCTTATTATAACCCAAACCCTTTATCTTTTTCTTCTACTTGTGTGAGCTCTTGTGTAGGTATTCTTGAAGGCCAACCAATGGAGCTTCAATCATGTTCCAATGTGGAAAGTCAAGGTGAAAAAGATCTAGGATGTGAGCTTCAAATTGGAGGAACTAACCATGACACTTCAAGTGCATTGAGTGAGCAAGATGGCCACTCAAAGGTATGTGTTAGTCCTTCTTCCCATGATCATGATGCTTCCTTATCTTGTGATATTGTTTGTGAAAACTCTATGCTAGTTGGTGATTTGTACCATTACAATGTGTTTGCAACTAGTGTAGAGTCAAACGGTCAACTTGTGTGTGAATGTGAACCACTAGTTGAGAGGGTTGAAAAGCCACATCATGATGTGAGCTCGATTTTTATTGAACCTCTCTTAGTGAAGATGTTGTACTTGAACTTGCTTGTGACCCTTGTTATGACACCCTACCAATCTTTGATAAAGGGAAAGATGAGTTGTATGATCATACCCTTATGGATGTCATTGCTTATGGTGGATGTATATGTTGTAGTGAGGTTGATAGTGACCTTGAGGAGTCCCTAGTGGATGAGATGGATCGAATTGTATTCGATGACTCCTCAAGTGTGGATGATGATTCTAGTTTGGATGCCTCACCTGGTGGTGAACTTGTCTTCACTAACCCTATGTTTGAAGGGGGTTTTAAAAGAGGTGGTAATGTGCATTTAACTAGAGGAGAGTGTGAGCTTGAACCTCCATCGTATTGGAAGCGTAGCTCTATAGATAATCCATTGTTTGAGACCTCCCTTGGGAGCTTGTCTAGTGAGGAGGATTGTCTTGGAGGTGATTTTGGAGGTGAGAAGCTATCTCTTGGTGTGTGTGAGAGTGCTCTTAAGAAGGGGAGTGGAGTCTTTGATGCTAATTGTTGCTTGAACTATTTTGAGTGTTCCATTCCCTATGTTGATCACACCTTGAGTGTTAAGCATGCCAAAGCCAATATGTCACATTGTGATAATATTGATTTGAAGGTTTGGTGTGTTGGTCATACGCTTAGGGGTCATAGGGAATTTGATTGCTATATCTTGCATGTTCCATATCCTATTGATCTCTTTGCTTATTCTAGTGTTGGATGCACTTCCTTGTTGAGCCAAGAAGTGATTGTTTCCTTTGGGGACATAAGCTTTTTAATTGATATTGATACTTGGCTCTACCATAAGAGTGTATTTTCCACACTCTTGGGCACTAACTTACTCTTGGAGTAGGAAGTTTGTTTGTCTTTGCCTTGCTTGTAGGCCTTGTTGGCTTGATTTCGAGGACGAAATCCTTTTAAGAAGGGGAGAATGATACAATCCAGATTGGTATCCAAATCCGTGGGAAGCTTACGCTCAACATGCGGGACTTAGAACGCTTCAAAGAGAGCTTGGAAACTAGGTTTCAAGTCAAAGAAAGCCAAAAGACCAAGTTGTGAGCTTGCTGGAAGTCTGGAAAAGCAATACACTGCGCGATCGCAAAGTGTTCCCCGCGATCACGAGGCGTTCCAAAATTAGCTTCAAGGGCATTTTTTTTCCCATTTATTAGGGTTAGGGGTTTTTTAGTCATTTTACATTCAGGTATGGGAAAACTATATAAGCCTCCCTTAGTCTTTCATTTTATTAGTGAGTTTTTGATTGAGGATAGAGATAGATTAGGCCGAGCTTATCTCATGAAAGCCCGAGGCTTCACGGACTCCTTTACTTGGAACCGAGTGGATGTCATCCTAGTATGGATCCTCGATAGGTTCAAGTTTCTTTCTCTCTCTCGGATATTCAATCTTGTTTGAATCGAATATCCTTTCTTTCTTCTATTTCTGTCCTTCCCCGTCCCTTATTTTCTTGGTATCGTGTTTACTTGCTTCCGCGACTCTTTATCTTGCTTCCGCATAGTTTGGTTCGTATCATCTAGTGTTTCGTAGAACTTCTTTGTTTATTCATGTTTCATTTCTGTATCTTTTTTTTTTTTTTTTTTTTTTTTGTATCAGCTTATTGGAGGTTATTCAGTTGATGCTGCTAGAGTTGGTGTCAAAGATACTCTCGTATCTTCTCATCCCACCAGGTATGTTGCTGTTGGACCTGTTAAACATATTTTATTGGATGATGATCCCTTTGATATTTGGATTGACGCCCAGTTTGAGAAGATTGACTGTAATATCACTGCTACCATTCAAAATGTAACAAAGATGATTGGCACAACTAACAAGGTTGCTGAGAGCCTGTTGAGCATGGCATTAAAGAGCTTCATTATACTGGTGATGTTGATGAGTCCGGTGAGCTGTCTGACGTTGTGTTTCTTTATAGTAACCCTGGGAATGAGCAGACGAGCCCTTGTGAGAATACAACTATACCTTCACAGGTGTTAGTAAGATTGAGGTGTCCTAGTAAATATGATGTGCCGCCTTTTGTGCGTGAGTTTCCTTCTGGTGCCAGCAGAAGTTATGTTTCGCCAAAATCGTTTATTTTTGCAAAGTCATCCTTTTAGTATTGGCGTCACTGAGGACGTTGATGTAGATTTGGAAAATGATTTTGTAGCATTTGTTGATAATCCTACTAAACCCAAAAGAGGAAAGTATGTGATCTATTAATGCTCATTTACTATACCGTTTGTTGTGTGCACACTTTTATAATTCATGTTTGTTTTACTTTATATTTTATGGTTTGTGCCTACTCCAAAGAGGACAACACACTTGCGGATGAATTGGACTTTGGAGTCAAAAAAATGTCGAATCGGATGTGGTTCTACATTCTGTTGCATGGTGGTCATATTTTGTATGATTCAGTAAGTTGTACAAAATTTATCACTTTATGTTCCCTTCTTTTTCTTTTTTTCAGTGTATGTGTCTTGTATCTTTACTATGTCTTTCTGTTTCTTTTAATGTGTGTGTGTGCGTGTGCGTGTGTCTCTGTTATCTGTAATGTATCTTTTTGTTTATTTTTAGCATGTGTGTGTGTATGTTGTATGTTTACTGTATCTTTCTGTTTCTTTTTGTGTGTGTGTGTGTGCGTGTATGTCTGTGTCATTTAAGTTCCTTTGTTTGCCTTGTGGCTGTACTATATTTTTTTTTGTTTCTTTTCGTGTGTTTGTGTGTGTGGTATTTGTATTGTATCTTTTCTGTTCCTTTTAAGTGTGTGTGTGCGCGCGCCTTGTATATGTACTGTTTCATTGTTGTATATCCATTGTCTCAGCCATCAACTGTATCTTTTTCTTTTCTCACTGTATCTGTATTGTTTCATCCATTTTATTGAACTGTATCTTTTTTGTTCTTCAGTTTATTTGTACGGTTTCATCTATTTATATCATATGTATCTTTCCTCTGTATGTAAGTTGTATCTCTGATTTATAAGACTTATTTTATGTTTTAATTCAACATGTGAATGTTGTACTCTACTACTTGCGTAAGCAAAGAAAGTATCGAACCAAGACAGAATTATCCTTCACTAGTGACTGTTGGTTTAAAACCACGAGATCATGTATCAGAAATATGTGAATAGTGGAAATGGTGCAGCCGTGCTATCTGATGTGGATTCTATCGCTAGCTACATTTAAGGACGAAAAATTCCTGCAAATGTACCTTGGATTGAGGTTGATTATATTCCGATACCCATCAATATTAAAGATTTATTTCATTGGGTATTGGGTATGGTGTCGTTCAAGGATAGGTACATCGCGATATATGATTCGCTCAGTAAGGGTGTTGGTGCTCGTCATAATGAGGCCGTAACTAAAATTTTTGAAAAGATTGTCATGTTGTTGCCTCAGTATCTTTTACTGACTGGAGGATCTATTTGGCTTTTTGTTTGTTGATAGACTTCCCCAACAGAGTTCCGGTTCACTGTATGCTTTTTTTTTCCCTTTATTATTTCAGATTATCTCAACCACATTTGCGATGAAATAACTAACTATATATGGTGTCATCTTTTTTGTCAATGTTTCAGGGATTGCAGAGTGTTCATTATGGCGTATGCAGAGTATTTTATTGATTGCCATGATATCACAAATGTTCATGATTTTGATATTGGACTTTAGCGTACACGTCTTGCAACTCTGCTTTGGGACTATGGGAAAAAGAAGATTGATTTAGATGCAGTCAATGCATCTAAAAATCCAGGCCGGCTTGCTTAGAGAAAGGGCGCTATAAAGCGTCGGTTACGAGTTTCCAAGAATTAGAGGATTGTGTTTCTTTTGTTTTTGGATATTTCAGTGTTTATGTTTCTAGCACAAGATGTTTTGACAATATAGTTGTTTTATGTTTTTTCCTGTTTGTATATGAATGTTTATGTTTCTAGTACCGGATGTTGTTTGTTGTGGTCAGTGTTTGTGCAATGACAGTTTCATAAAGTTTAGCTTATAGCAGCTGTGTTTTATTTTGTTTCTTTTTCAACTGTGAAATAGTTTAATACAATCATGAACCAGTTTGATACAGACATTTAAATTGAGAAAGAAACAGTTAAAAATATACAATCAACAAACATTTCTGAAATAATCCTGAAACACTTTGAAACAAATAGATACAATAAGAAAGAAATAGTTAAAAACAGTTTGCTACTATCATGAAACACTTTGATAGAGTGAGTTACATTAAGAAAGTAATAGTTAGATACAGTTATGAAATATTTTGATACACAACCATGAATTTTAAGTTGATTAGGACATATGTAACAGATACGCGCATGAGAAACACAATCTTTCAACAGGAGATACGTAGCAGCTACAAAAATGATAGACATAAGAACAAAATATAAGAAACACAATTTATTGCATCTTCATCAATACTACTTTGTCTTTTTTATGAGAAAAATAAAGGAAATCCCAATTTATAGAAGAATTCTAAGAATTTATTTTATTTGCCCTTCGAAGGATGTGTACAAGTTTTCCTATTGTGTCCTTCACGCCCACAATTTGCACACGTAATCTTTGTCTTTTTTGTGTATACTTCACATTGTGATTTGTATCTAGATGTTTACGGCCTTCCTAGTTCCCGTCTTGCAATTACTGGCAGTAGCCTTCCGATTGGGGCCACCGAGCCCAAGGTAATTTGGAACCCTAGTTTTGGAGTTTTCCCCAACTAACCTATACCTTACTCCGAATCCCGATAAGAATGGAAGATGGTGCAAGATCGGGAAATCAAAATCAGAGAGAAGTAAGGATACGATAGATCCACAGGGCAATCTTTCTAAACCAAGAAGCAAGGGCGCAGCAACTGCCAATACGCGAAGGATCAAATCATAGAGATAACGGATCTTAAGAGGTGGAAGCTCCAAGAAATACTAGCACTTTACTTTCTTATATTAAATCTCAAAAGAGGTCTATGCCGAAGTATAGACCTGTGCTTGGTTAAATATCTTATAAGATAGGTACTCCCGATATTGTCTTGGGAAGAGCGCAAAGCGCATGCGCGAAATGAGAGCTAGAGGAATGGAAAGATAGGAAGCTTGGAGAACTTTCCCATCTGCTTTCACCTGGTATCGGATTAAAACAGACCTCATATGTCTTTAATAGGGATTTTGTTGTGTAGTATATACAATTGTAGCCTTCTTCCTCAAGGCCTCTACTCTTTAGAATAGCCTAAGCATGCACACAGGGCAATTCATCCATTTGAAATCTTCCACAACAACATGTCCGCTCTCTAAGATCAACGATGAACATTTTCTCACTATTATACAGAGTGGCCCATTGTCCTGTTGAATGTATCTACGATACAAGGACGATACATGCTTGAAACAATAAGATACAAGGAAGATTAGGATGAAACAAAAGAGATACAGGGGAATGAAACAATGTCTATACTACATTCAGCAGCATAGCTGCGTCTCCATGCCCATCCAGTATCTTGTTGTACTTGTATCCAAGAGGTGTGAATGTGTCTTTTCTATATGTTATTGTCGCCCCAAGTTCCCACCAGTGAGTTCATGTACTACATAAATGCGACTACAGGCATATCACACGCATCGCTGTTCACAACATTCAAGGATTCTGCAATATTTGATGTCATTGTAATCCCCTATTTACTATTGAATGTGCCCTTGACCACTTATGGTACTCGATATTTACCAAGTATTGTTTCACCCGTTTATCCATTTTTTCCACCTCTTTCATGTATGTATCAAACTCCTGTATGGTGTATGCCTTGGCCAAAATGAAGAATGTCTGATGGAGCTTCTCATGACATTTCTTGAACTTAGTCTTGAGGTTGTTCCGTAAGTGCCATATGCATGCATAGTATGGGACTTGAGGATATACGATCACAGTAGCCTTGATTATGCTCTCATTATGGTTCGAGACAATGCACATGTTTTCCCTCTCACCGTAAGCATCTCTAAACCTCTTGAAGAACCACTGCCATGATGCATCATTCTCCAAATAAATAATCGCATACGCAAGTGGCAGTATGTTCCCTATGGAAAGAAACAGTAAGATACATATTTGAAGCAGTATGTTACAAATATAAATCTGAAACAGTCTGATTCAGATAAAAAGCTGAAACAGTCTGATTCAGATAAAAAGCTTGGGGCTGAAATGACATGATACCAATATAAAACAGTTTGATTAAGTAGGCAACAAAGACAGTAGACATAAAACACTAAGAAACAAGCAGTAGCATCCGAAATATTACCTGCTGTATCTAATGTTCTAGCGGCTAGGAATGTTCCTTTGTGTGCTGCTCTGAGGAAGCTACCATCAATGACCACAATCGGCTTGCAATGGTGAAATCCCTTTATTGAAGCATTCAAAGCCACAAAAGCATACATGAAGAAATGTTCGTCCGAAACGTGCAAATTAACACTTGACCGTGGGTTTCTTTGCTCTAACATGTGCAGGTAGCTTGGCAGCTTCTTGTACGATTCAGTTGAGTCTCCACTGTTCATTGCAATGGCTATTTCTTTTGATGGTCGTGCCTTCATGTAATCAATGTATACACCATAACTCATCTGCATATTGTCGATTATCTCTTTAGGCTTGTAGGTCGACTTTGAGTTAATCAGCCTGTCCTTGATGATCGTACTGATCATTCGTGATGTAACTTGCGCTTATCCATAAACTCTATCCTTGTATGCACACATGTGTTCATTTGTGAATTGTCTAACTTTGAACAAAGTCGATGAATTCAAGCTGGATGCCATAAATTTTCATTTGCAATTTTCGCCTTTGCATATGAAGCAGTAGCTACAGATACAAAATAATACATAGAACAATTACATGATACAGAAGGATATAGGATGATACAAATAAGATTCAGTTAGCCTCTAAACGCTCAGATGATGCATATCACATAAATAGTTATACACCTATATAAGATACAGTCAGACGCGAAGATTGATGTATCAGATACAATATGATACATAATACACATTAGATAATTTTGTATGATACATTGAGATACTAACTGTTAGAAGCACGGGGATTGTGGACTGACAGAGGACACATATCAATTACAAAGATATTAAAACACGTCTTAGACTCCTTAAGATACATTATAGACAGATACATTCGCATATAGATTTCCAACATTTGACAAATTTTTATTCCATGTGTAACAACCCAAGCCCGCTAATGATATTGTCCGCTTTGGGCCTAGGCCCGCACGGCTTTAAAACGCGTCACTAGGGTCTAAGGCCAGTTAACTTATATACCCAGGATCACTCCTGTGTTATGCCGATGCGGGACACTTAACCCTTAGCTGGGGTGTTACATACACCCCCTCTTATGGACTCAACGTCCTCGCTGAGGTTTGCCCCGCGTACCGGGATTTGCCTAGACTCACCATGGAGGTTTGCCCCTCGTACCGGGATTTGCCTAGACTCAGCCCTGAACTTTGGCCCACATCGACAAGGCTAACACGGAGTGGCTCTGATACCATCTGTAACAGCTCAAGCCCGCTAGTGATATTGTTCGCTTTGGGCCTAGGCCCGCACGGCTTTAAAACGCGTCACTAGGGTCTAAGGCCAGTTAACTTATATACCCAAGATCACTCCTGTGTTATGCCGATGTGGGACACAGACCCTAGTGACGCGTTTTAAAGCCGTGCGGGCCTAGGCCCAAAGCGGACAGTATCACTAGCGGGCTTGGGCTGTTACAGATGGTATCAGAGCCACTCCGTGTCAGCCTTGTCGATGTGGGCCAAAGTTCAGGGCTGAGTCTAGGAAAATTCCGGTACGCGGGGCAAACCTCCATGGTGAGTCTAGGCAAATCCCGGTATGCGGGGCAAACCTCAGCGAGGACGCTGAGTCCATAAGAGGGGGGTGTATGTAACACCCCAGCTAAGGGTTAAGTGTCCCACATTGGCATAACACAGGAGTGATCCTGGGTATATAAGTTAACTGGCCTTAGACCCTAGTGATGCGTTTTAAAGTCGTGCGGGCCTAGACCCAAAGCGGACAATATCACTAGCGGGCTTGGGCTGTTACACCATGATGCCCTTTAAATTTAACTACGAAACTAGACTAACTAACACAACTAAACAAATAACACAATAAATATTCACGATTCATTAAACATTTATCAACGAAGTTTGGGTTAAATCCAACTGGATCAACTCCTCAAACAACTCTAATACGCCAATTGTTCCCTGACAACGACACTAATTTTTGACAACGTTTAACACACACCTAGAATTGAGATATGAACGATCGTCCCATTTATAATACCCAACTAGGAGTCGGGATCGAATCCACAAGAAACAATGTGATGCTACTAAGGTAGTAAATGAACTAAGCCAAATGGTTGTCATAAATTAATGAGTGGCAATTCTAACACCTACTAACTACACTAGGAAAGAAAGTAAAGGTAATCAATGACATTCTCAAAAGCAAGGGAAGACAAGTTCGGAGCCTAGGTTGCATATATGGCAAAGGTTTTATGTATTATGGTTGGACCCCACATTTAACCCTCTCAAATTGTTAGGTATAGAGAGGGTCTACCAAGTTAAGCCTGTTAGGGTAAACGAGAAAGCGCATAAAGATCTAGTGCAAAGACCCGAGTAGAAATAACCATTTTTAGCTACTTCTTTTAGATGGGGTAGGCTCGTTAGCAAATATAACCCAAATCCTCGCTAATTCTTATAAACTCACACCTTCAACCCTGTTACGGTGAGAAAGCAAAGTGGGGTTTAGTCTAAGTGTGGACACACATTAACTTGAATATGAAATATGATAAGAACTAGATAAACATTAACCCATTAATATGAAAACTTAGTCATGTGATATGTATTCATACAATCCTATCCTCAATAACATCACAACACAAAATATATATAATAAAAAGTGTGAAAATGAATAAATAAGCAAAAAAGATTAATAAATTCTCATTGCGCTGCTTCAAATATTCACTCTCTTGGTGTTTTGAAATGGATTCTTGCTCCTTAATCTTGGAAAATAACCAAAGATAATGGTCCAAAGACCTTAATGAATTACTTATACTATCCTACAATTAAATAAAATAAGTTGTCAAAAATGCCCTTCGTACTAATTTCGGCTGCAGCCGATCCATTCGACAGGAGCCGATTGAAACAACTGATTCCAAATTGGCTCTGCATTCGTCGGCTGAATAGTCGAATTTTCTGCTGCCACTGATTCATTTAGCCGAAACATCGGCGGGGGCCGATTGAAATAGGCGGGGGCTGATCACTTCTGCCTTGCTTTTTTTCCAGTTTCTTAAATTGAGTCCAAAGCTTGATTTTTGCTATTCCTTGAGTCTTTTTAGCTTATTTTTCTCCTTAACTCATATTATCACCAATTCCCTGAAATAAAGAGAATTTATATAACTTTTTTTTTTCCAATAATAGCTAAAAGGCAGTAAAAGTCTCATACCAATGCATCACACCCCCAAACTTGAACTTTTGCTTGTCCTCAAGCAACACTAAGGCTCTATCTCATGTTCTAATTTCGACCAAGACTTGAAGTCAATGGTAACTAGAGCATGCTTAGCACATTTTACTCACACGTCTCACTCTAGGCTCATGATATTGTGTCTTCTATCTTTTCAAGTCCCAAATTCCCTGACCACAATGAATGGGTCCCTATCCCACAATGAAATTTAAACGAGGGACCCTAAGTCTAACCTCTCACTATCACAAAAAATACAAGTAATGCACATGCAATGCCATGTCATATGCTTGGACATAGTGTCACTTGTCAATCTTTTATATCACTTGGAAAAGGATCAAATAGGACTTTCTAAGATTATAATGTAGGTTTGTGGGCATAGGTAGGGTATATTTTGGATTAAAGAGTGACTAATCTCCCTCATTGGGCACTACACTAGCTTTTCATTTCATTTCATTTGAGCTTTTCTTGCACTTTAGCTCTTATTTCCCCAAATTTCACTCTTCTTTGTGCTATGTGGCTCTTAATTTTCCTTTGCTTTTCTTTTATATTTATTATTTTTTTCTTTTCTTCGCTATTTTTCTTTTCTTCTTTTTGTGGAGCCACCTAGCAATCACTCCCTTACTCCCCTTCCAAAACTTAGGCTTTAGTGTAAGTTGCACGTTTTTTAATGCCTTAAGGAGATAGGGCCAAGAGAAGATTAGTGCTTTGAAGCACTTAGAATTGGTCTGGGCTTAGGTTAGCGAAAAGAAGGTATTTTACGTTCAAAGTTGGTTAATTAGGGTATAACATCATTTGGTAGGCTTGAAAGGCTCAAACATATCAAGGTAAGCCAATCATCCTATCCAACACCAAGTATGCAATTCTATTCATTCCAAGGACATACACACCAAGTTTTAGCATGCAATGCACTCACAAGAAACAACCAAATCTCACCCACATGGCACAAGGGGGAAAAAATAGACAAAATTAACTCATACAAGCACCAAGAGTAAGAATTTAAGCTTTATTACTTCACATGTATAGAGTTACCACAAGAACCAAAAGGTTGTAAAAGGTAACTGCCACCAAAAAATCCACATTACTTTCTCATGTATGCCCTTAACATGTTAGTATCAAACAAGCCATGAAACAAGAGCAAGATGACACTTTAATGGCTAAGTCCTAAAAAGTGCCCGGTTCAAAAGAATTGCATTTTTGAAAAAGAATCGAGTAAAAAAAAAAAACCAAAAAGGTTATTACCTACACCTAAGATTTATTTATAAGGTGGTATTCACAATGGCTGGTTCGGGCTCGAGTTAGTTGCCTACATATCGCAAGAAGTACGAATCAGAGGAAAGAGGTGACATCCTACGCGTAGTTTATGAGAGTACCTTTTGATCTTTTATTTTTAGTATTATTATTATTTATTTATTTTGAAATTTTCAAATTTTTCAATATTTTTGGATTTCAATGATAACATCTAACTACAAATAACAAGACATTTACGCTACGAATTAAAAAGCAACTAAAACTAAAAATGTAAAGATATGAAAGCAACAAATATGTACAAGATAGCATGAGATAATCAAACAATTATATACCCCACCCCAACATAAAATGTTGTCTTGTCCCCAAGCCAAAAAAAATCACCATATACGCACAAAAATAACTAGAGTGAGGGTGAAGGGGCTTCCTGTCAAGTAGTGGCATGTCATGCGACTTCAAGAGCATCTTCCGTGGCAAGTGGAGTGGATGGAGTGGATCAGCCATCCGCCACTCATTCGGCCGCGCCTAATGGGAAAGTGTAACCTCCATTTTGGATCGGCGGGTGCCAATATTTCGGCTGAATGGACTCAAGTCCTGTTTCAAGATCAATAATGGGTGGTCCCGCAGAATATTCGGTGTTCAGCCGAATCAAATAGGTGGATCGCCGAGATGGATCGGCGGTTTGCGATTAATCAGCTGAATGCCATCCATCTTCCACCGAAATTATTTTTTCACTGGGAGCACCGGAGATCCCGCCTATGTTTCGGCGGTCTACCGAAAGCATTTCGCCTTCGTTCAGCGGGTGATGACCGGCCACCTTCCTTTTTCAGCTTCTTGTGACTAAGTCCCCCACTTTTTGCACACTTCCACGCATTCATTCAACTTTTTTCTCCATTTTGAGAAGATAAATTGCCTCCCCAATTTGAAATTAAGTTTTTGATTGTGCTCCCATGGTGGTGGTATGAATCTCGAAGTGTCAAACAACATGTGCTTCATTTCGCACTCTTTGCTTTTAAGTGAAAAATGTTATTTTGTCTTCTTGGAATGGACAACCCTATGAAATAAGCACTTAGTTCCTCATCCCAAATGTTCTCCAAAGATACAAAAGGTTCAATTTCAATCTCCTCTCTCAAACTCAACGTGGAGAAATGCAAGGAATGAGGTCCAACTCGCTCTAACTCCAAGATTTACTCACTTTTGACTTCTTCATTTTCATTATACTAGAGTCCTTAACAATAATATTTTGCAGCTGAACACAACGTTCTAGTGCACTTTCTTCCTTTTGGGCATCATCTTCAACTTTTGGGTCAATTGATTGGAATTCCACTATTAGCTCCACAATTTACCTTCCAAGTTCATTCTCAACTTCATCATCCTCAAATGGACTCTCCACAATCTAAGGTAGTTGGGTCTTAGAAGCCTCAACTAATTCACTCAATGCATCTTCCATGGCATGAATAGCACAACCAAATTATTTCATCTCTTGTCCTATCTCAACTCTTCTTTTCTCAAAATCACTCCATATCTCATTAAGTCCATCATGATATTTCTATAAACCTCCAACCTTTGAATATTATACAATAGCCAAGATTGGCTCAGAACCTTATTTTGTTCAAAAGTATCATCTTCTTCCACCTCCTCATCTTGGAATTCAAGCTCATACCCTACATAAGGTCCTTCTTAAAATGTTGCTAAATCCTTAGCTAGTTGATCATTAAAAACACAAACCAATTGGCTCAATTGAACCTTTAAGTTCACTACAACATTTTAGGCCTCTAACTACACCTAAAAAGTGTGGCCTAAACTATCATAAAGTGTGGCCTTTGATCAAAGGCCACACTTTTCGACCTTAGGCAACACTTTTTCGAGGGTGGCCTATAAAGACATTACCTTTGCTCTAAGGCAATGCTTTTCATAAGGCAAAGGCCACGGTTTATAAAAAGCATGTCCTTTTGTATGTGGCAACACTTTTGAAGCGTAGCTTTTGCAACCTTATAGGCCACTCTTTTCAAGTGTTGCTGAAAAGGTTTCTCCTAAAGCAACACTTGTATAAAGTGGCCTTTCTTACTATATAGCCATACATTTGCAGACAATCTAAGGGACACTTCTCAAGTGTTACAATTTTAATTATTATTATATTTAATATCACTCAACTATAAAGATTTCAAGTACTATATTAATAAGAAAAACATAATTGTTTCAAAATTCTATGCATCGCAATAAACTTCAAAAAAATGCATACAATACATAAACTATTAAAACAAATTGCTTCAAGGTGAGCATTAGCTATACAAAACCTAATGTATAAATACAATATCATGAATAATAAGCTTCATAATTGATTATTTCTCTTCGTGAACTTCAAATAAATCAACTTGACTTCTTGAGGCCACTATTTCGAGATGCGTCATATGAATTTTCCTACGCATTCAAATAATATTAAAAAATTAGACAAACACCAATAGTATGCAAGTACAACTCAATTAAGAAAGAGATTACCAGTTACTCTATCATAAACTAGGGTCTAAAGCAAATATTTCATAATTTAAAGAAGCATAATTCTAAGTTTTTTAACAGTGTTTTGAATGTATGCCAAAATTAAAGTATAGCACCCGCAAGGAACTATGACAAATTTACAGCTAAAATTGGCACATTCCGCAAATACAATCCTGAGTCTGCAACCAGAGAACTCGTTGTAGAAGTGGACAACGGACAATTGCCATTTGGTTAAGAAGTTATTTCATGTCTTCACCTTATGTCTATCAATACACAACTTTAGTTGGAATCTGATCTGCTACTTCAGCATATCCCCTCTAATATGTTATTTCACACTTCACAGGGCACCACATTGCTAGAAAGTATGTGAATAACCTTCGGACAGATAACTAAAGGCAACAAAGCAATCATTTGGTGCAGGAATTTCTTGATAAATGCACTTAACTAGAAAACACTTTAAAATAGACAAGTCAGGGCCAACTTAATCTTCAAGAAAATTGGATGTTTTCCTTGGGCTTGAACATCAAAACAAGCAAAAACTTAACATCTGCGAAACTCGTATACTTTTCTGCGAATTGTGATCATGTAGAAGGTGTTGGGGCTCCAATTCATTCACAAGGAATGGCCTAGAAAAAAGTAGATATCATATAAGAATGCAGAAAATAGTAGCGACAGAGTTTAAAAGAATTGTTTAAAGCTATTTCTTCAATAATTTGAATGGAAAAACAAGAAAGACAGAATAAAAGAGGTTCTCCTTAAATGCCAACTACCAAAAACTCACCATCTAGTCCTGAGACAACAAGAGGAATATACTCTGGACATTCACATATTAAATGCAACCAGATCACTTGGTCTTAAGACATAGTTTAGACAAGCACGCAATATGTGACACGACCCAGAATCCGGTTAGGCCGTGCGGGCACCCGACATCCTCCCCCTGGATCCGTCGGGCGAACCCTTACCAATTAAATTAGGAAAATAAATATAACAATTCATAAATAAAGACAAGACTAAAAAAAACATACAGACATATTGACACCTCTAAGCTGTACGAAAGAAAATTACAGCTGACTACCCAACATACTAGGTTTAGGGCTATCCAGACTAGACATCTAAGAGTACAAAAGAAGACAGATACCTCCTGAAGGGACCAGAATGCAACTGAAATAATAACCAATAAATAGGTAGCCATCCGGAATAAAAGCTGGCTCACCCTGACAGCTGAAGTCGTCTTCGCTCCTTCACAACGTGGCGAACTCAATCCTGGAGTGAACCTGCCGAAACGAAATAGATAGAAAAAGAAACAAACAACAAACAAGGGTGAGTCAAAAAGACTCAATAAGTGGGGCAGACTAGCCACCTCAAAGAATAGGATAGCTAGCCAGGGAGAAGAATTAGATAAATCAAATTCCTTTTATTTAAATTATAAAAAGTCAGAGCCAGATAATAACTAGAAACACGTATGGAATAACAAACTCATCACAACCAGGAACATAAGATAGCCAGAACATATAGGTATTCCGAACACATGAACAATCAAAAATTCATCCTGTTGCGGAGTGCAACCCGATCCATATATTTATACCGTTGCGACGTGCAGACGTGCAACCCGTTCCATATATTTATACCGTTGCGGCATGCAACCCGATCCATATATTTATACCGGATCGATGTGCAACCCGATCCATATACCGTTGCGGCGTGCAACCCGATCCATATATTTATACCGTTGCAACGTGCAACCCGATCCATATACCGTTGCGGCGTGCAATCCAATCCCCGCAACCCAGAATACGAGCCAAAAATGTATAGGCAAACTGAGATATGTCCACGACATATTATACATACCGCATACATAAAACACGACACAATACACACAATAGTCAGTATGCGGTACAATGAGATGGGATGAATGCGGTATGATGCAATGTAGTCACATATGCCTGATACATATCTCCGGCGCGGGACGCTCATCGTCTACCAGGAGATATATGCAATAATGACCCTTCACCGGTGCGGGACTCTCATCGCCAACCTTGAAGTATATATGATAATGACCCTTCACCGGTGCGGGACTCTCATCGCCAACCGGGAAGTATATGTGATAATGACCCTTCACCGGCTCGGGACTCTCATCGATTACCGGGAAGTATATGCAATGATGACCCTTCACCGGCTCGGGACTCTCATCGATTACCGGGAAGTATATGCAATAATGACCATCCACCGGTGCGGGACTCTCATCGCCAACTGGGAAGTATATGCAATGATGAACCTTGACCGGCTCGGGACTCTCATCGATTACCGGGAAGTGTATGCAATGCTCAAAACCAGAGTGCAATATTCATATGCTCAATGCAATACCAACAACAGGGCATAACATATAATATACAATGTACATTTAAAGCTAAGGCGTAATGAGTACGCCTATCGGCAGCTACACACGTAAGGAACACGTGGTAGAATATCCACAAGGCCAAGGGCCTCCAAAGAAATGGATACAAACACTTACCTCTTCCAAAAATTAGTACGGCTAATCAACAACTTCTTTATCCTTTGGTTTCCTTGCCACACGATCTCACTCTATTCAATAAGCAGAAAAATATATCAATTTAGGCTAAAGGCTTCATTCCTCACATCTTAGGGCAATCCGATTTGGAACTTGATACCCTATTCGCATACGGAATATACAGGTCAGGCCTATGTACAGGGTTTAAGGTCACATAACCAAACCCCAAATAATTTACATTTATATATTGCCCATAACTCATTGAGTACGAATATATAATCAATTTCGTTATCGGGATCCATTTGAGCCTTTAAACTATAAATTGAACTTATTAAAACGATGTATAATATTCCAAGTTTTACCGTTAAAACATATTCAATCACACGTAATAAACTCAAATAATATATTAGGATCATTACCTGAATGTTTCGGAGTGAAAATTCTACTTTTCTCTGGCTCTTTTCTCATTTTTTGGTATTTTTTCGACCGTGTTTTCTCCTGTTTCGTTGCATCTCTCTTTCTGCTTTTGACTTTGCTTCTCCTGTTCGTTGCTCTGTTCATTTGATGAGCTTATAAAGCTCAAACAATTCCACCGCCTAACTTTTTGTATAGTTTTGTCCTTTTCCCCTTTCTTTTTTCTTTTTTCCTTTTAAAATTCGCTGTTACGGTAAAAATTAAAACGGTACCCTACGATATTCGAAATAATTCCAACATTTGCATACAAGTTATACAAAATATATGTAACATACTCGCTAAGGCGGATCTCAAATCAGACTCCCGAAACTCAATATGCTTATTAAATGGAAAAAGGTCAAATTATATAACTTTCGCATTTTAGCGGAAACTAGTCAAACAACATTGAAATTCACTTTCGAAAGATCGCAAAAGTCACAAATAATCATACGAACTTGAAGGCGCTTTCAGATTTCGAATCAGAGCTCATTCGCCAAAACCTAGCTCGAAAATCTCTTTCTAATATTTATCGACAATAAAAACTGAAACCTTCTTCCGATGTCTACCAAACGAAGTCTGATTTAGCTCAAATTTTACAGATAGGTCCTATTGGACTTTACAAATATTTTAAAATTATCGGCACGCCAATCGAAATCCTAACTTCCGAAACGACTAACCGAGGTCGTTTCAATATGCCAATACAATTGTTATAATCACTACAGAGCCAAAACTTTTAAGTACAAATAGGGTAGCAGTAAGGGATTCTATACTTCCAATCATAACAAGCGGTCACCAAAGATACATAGTAATTCAAGAAAATCTAAGGACAAACACAGTGCATCATCATTACACAGAAGGAAGAAGTAGAGGGAGAGAAAATAACTTGAAACATTCAAAATTTAGAGATCAGAGATTTTGTTCTCACAGATCTAACATAGCACAAAACCCGACCAATGCTTCTTTCCGAATATTGTTCGGAAATGCAAAACACTGAGTAGAAATGAAAAACTTTGCGCAAAAATAAAGAAACAACTGAAGAAAAAAAGTAGAATGATGCCTATAAATGCAAGATCGTTGCGCAGAAATACATAAACAATGTCCTAAAATGCAGAAGTGGTATGCATACTTCTCCCAAAACAGTCCAGACTGCACAATCATTTCCTATTAACATATTCCATAGTCTTTGTACTCTACATAATTAAACAGTAGTAATACGACAAAATACATATATGGATATAGTGCAGAATATTACCTTTCCAGTGACAATACCATCGAAATTTGAACCTTGATGGATTAAACACTGAAAAGGAAAAGATATTGAAGAATTTAGTTTTAGGTATTTCCAAAGAAGAGATTGTCAAGTTCATAGTCTTAATCAAAACAAAAATACTCTAAAGAAACACTATTTACTTGTAAGTTATCATTAAAATTAAACAAATTAATTCAGCAACTTGACAATAGAGCCTTCTAGAATCCTGAACAGATCTGAGTATAACAACAAAAAATCAGCATAAGGAATTCATAAATTCGATAGGAAAGATAATGTGTTTGTAGAGTTTTTGAAGCTAAAACTATTTGACTAATGAAAGTACATTATCTAGCTAAGAATGTTGGAGACTAATATTAATTAGACTGAAACATTTCAATTCAAGGGACTCACCTTAAGTATGATAGATGAAGTTTAACACAAGCAAAATAACCGTATCTGAGCACACAAATATCAAGAATTTGACCATCCCATGATTACAAATTTTCATGATAAGCTCTGAATTAACTAAGAATAGTAAATTTTAGGAACTTTTCAGTAACACTACTTAATTTGTTGTAACATCTCTAAACTAAAGAGATCTACATATTTATAACTAAGATACTTAGTGAAAAGGGAGAGATAGGGCAGCAATAGAATTGTTACCTACACCCAAAATTATGAGCCTCCGAGGATTCCAAATTTCAGCAGTTACCATGAGCCCTAGACAACTAAATTCCCAAAATATCTTGTCTCAAGTGAAACGATAGCCACAAAACCATCGATTTCCGATGAGACTTTTCATAGAGAAATAGAAGAAATAGTCTATTCAGCAATGAATAAAGAGTTTCAATATCAAGTTTGCTAATGGGAACACTAGGGATCTTCTACGGAAAGAAGAAATGAGGGTTTTTTTCCCAGAAAAGATCTTTTTTTAGGAAAATTTTGGGGAAATTTAGGGTGTGTTTTTTTCCTTTGTTTGGTTGGAATATAAGGGTTAGAAAATATTTTCCTAGTCTTTCCATTTTCCTTCAAATAAAGGAAAATGTTTTCCCTAGAGGGAAAATATTTTCTTTTCAAAAAAAGAAATCACGCTTCCCACACCCCACCTCCCCTGCTGCAACCCCGTTCCTAATCACACATTTCCTACTTCGCTTTCTCTCTCTAGCGATCTCCATTCTCTCTCTTTCTCTCTCTTGTCTAGGTTTTTTCTTTTCTCCGCCGCTTCTCTGCCACAACTTCGCTACTTTCCACTACGAATTTCTCTATCCTCCGCCACGAACAGTGTTTTCCAGCGACGATACAGAGGTACTTTTATTTCATTTTATACGGTAAATATATTGGTATGTTTCGTTTATCGTGGAAATACATTTTTGGGTTCAGATCTATTTACTGTTTGCATCAACAAAACCCTAACCAATTTAGGCATTTGATTTGCTGCTGTTTTAACCTTGATTTACTTTGTTTTGTTTAAATTGTGAGTAGAAAAACTAGTCAAATTGTGAAAACCCTAGGTTTTCATTTGTTGTTAGTTGCATCTTCTAGAATCTCAAAATACTTATGTTAGTTTCTCAATCATTATGTTAAGCCGAGTTGTGACTAATGAGTTTGATTAACGACGACAAAGAGGACGTCAAAGCTATCAACCACCTAGAGAAAGATGCGAAGAAGCTAAATAATGGTAGTTGAAAAGAGATGCGATTGCCCGTGCTATGTTCACAAATTATGATAGGAGAAATAAATGACTTTAGCCTATTGAAAAATAGCTTTATTTGGTGCTATTCTGTATATTTTTACTGGTATGGTAGCTAGTCTCAGGTTTGAGCTTTCTTCTGTTGTGTCAAAATTAAATATATGTCTTAACTTTATCATGTAAGCATGTTTCTCGAAATGAGCTTGTCGACAAGCAATGTAGCTTTTCCAGCAGTCCACTTGTGCCTTGGACTGATGAACTTAAGGCCATTGCTCCATATTAACAGTTTCTGAATCTTTGTCACAGCAGTGCCTTAGACCTTTTGTTGATCAATGGAATTTAAACTTGAAACCATTTCAAAATGCACTACTGAATCTATTTTGAGACTACTCAAACTTTGAACCTAATAGAACAACACAAACATGAGAAACACATAAGATTCGGCAAGTAACTCTGAAAAAGAAAGCTCCCTGGCAACAATATAGCACATTGAACTTACCACTCAATTTCTGTAGTGAGTTGTGTTATGTCAAAGAAGCATGCTCAGTTGTTGTTGGTTAAGCTTAATTATCTGTGGTGAAAGCAAGAGTTGTAAGGGTACTATCCTCGAACTATGTTACTGTAATTACATATGTATGTCGTTTGCATCTTCTTGAAGAAATTTAAGTTTTAGCTAATATGGTACTTCGTCTGTATTTCATTTTTCTTAATTAGAACTATGTCCGATTGCTTATTTCTCTAGTGTAAGTTTTCATTGTGGAATAAACTTGGAAGAATGTCATGCGTTTAAGCTGCAATGCAGCATCATTCAGTTCTGGTAATGCTCATTTAAACCTAGAGTTTCTTAGTGAATGATTTACATCTGCACGTTCGGCTTTTTGTCGTTGCTTCTATTCCCTTGCAAGAGGTAAAGAAGCCTGATAATGGTTTTGCTACCTCTAATACATAGTGAAGTTGCTTGCTATGATCCTTTGACTCAGATAACTTGCCGAGATATTTTCAATATTTGAAAGTTATAACTGTATATTGCTAGGATTGAAGAGCTGAATAAGTTATAACATTCTTGTATTAATTGTTGATAAAAGTATTCAGTTTAATAGTTGCGTTTATTTGCGTTTTAGCCGGTAGCTGAGGTCATACATTCTGTGGTTGAGTAATAGGCCAATCCTAGTCACGAGAAGTTCCTCAGCAAGAAGATTTAAATGTTTGAAGAAATATCGCTTGTGTGTGGACATGATCGAGCTAGGCGCGATTGTGATAAGTTGCGGTGGGATAAATTCAAGCGAGAACACTATGATATATAATAGATTTGAAGAATAGCCAGATAGAGTTTGTCACTTGTCTAATTAGTTTGTCATGTATAGTTACAAAAGTTAAAAAAAAGTGTTGAAATGAACAATTTATTGCGGATTCCCTTTATTATATTGTAATGTTTTGCAAGTTAGCTAACTTTTCGTTTCTCACTCTCTGTTATGTACTTACTGTAGTGTTACTAGTCATTGATAATGGAGTTTACAAAGGTTTTAAAGAGAGGTGTCAGTTGCTTTGGGCTTTTCACGAGATGAGATTGAATGTGTATTGTGTGGTGTGAGTGAAAAATTTGAGTATGTGTATCTATTTATTAGTTTTAGTACAAGTACTAAAAAAATAACTTGTTTTGTCTCTAATAAATTCAAGGCCTCGGAGGCTAAGAATATAGTTGTCGTTTTTTGGAAGTCCCTGGAAAAATTTGAATTAGTCGAGCCTCGACAGAGATAGGACAATAGTGAGAAATTAAAAAAAAAAAGTTTTGTACTTACTATTCTTAGAAGTACATATTCCAACTATTATTAAAAATAAATTTTGGAGGGGAGAGGGAGGTAGGGATGGGATTGGGTATGAGAAGCATATGCAATTATTTTCTAGAAGATATTTTCAACTTTTAACCAAACACTAGAAAATATTTTTTAAAAAATGTTTTCCACTCACCAACCAAACATATGAAAATAATTTTTAGGAAAACATGAAAATATTTTCCTCCATACCAAGTACACCCTAAGGGTTTAGGTATGGAGGTACACAGTAGAGAATGCTTATGAGCATTGTTTTTCCCAATAAAAGTAAGCACGCGCCTGAAGTGTTGCATTACATTTTAATAAGCGTTGTTAAATGTTTTATGATATGGTAACATTTACAAATTGTAGCCTTTTTGAATAAAAACAACGCTTTAAAGGAGAAGCATAAATACGTAGCCAAAAGTACTTATCAAAGGCCACTTCTTAAAAAGTGTTCCCGTAAATACTTTGGACAACACTTCTCAAGCGTTCTCTAAAATTAGTGTTGCCTTAGGGAAAATTTGTTGTAATGGTTGTGAATTGCTAAATCCTTTTGGTGGACCTTCTCGTTTATCTCTTTGATGGCATCTCTATTCTTACAATGACGTTTAAGAATCCGTTGCATCAAATATCATATCTCATTTTGAGCACATCATTCTGGTGAAGTGGATAATTCCATCTCTTCTTAATACATCCTTTGAATTTTTTGCCATTCGGTCTCAAGTTCCATATTCTTGCTTGTATTGGACCTATGAAACTCATAAGCATTATTACCACCATCACAAAATTATTAGGAGAAGAATAAAGAATATTAGGACAACCATCCCAATGACCATTTTGGGCACCACACTCTTGACATATGTTCCACTCAAAGGATTGAGAAGGTGCATACAACTCGTTCCCGAAAATAATTTTACAATTTCGAAAATAGTGCGGTCCTCCACAATAAGGACAAGGATCATTCGCATATAGATTTCCAACATTTGACCAATTTTGATTCCATGATGCCCTTTAAATTTAACTATGAAACTAGACTAACTAACACAACTAAACAAATAACACAATAAATATTCAAGATTCACTAGACATTTATCAACGAAGTTTGGGTTAAATCCAACTGGTTCAACTCCTCAAACAACCCTAAAACGCCAATTGTTCCCTGACAACGACGCCAATTTTTTACAACAATTAACACACACCTAGAATTGAGATATGAACGATCGTCCCAATAATAATACCCAACTAGGAGTCAAGGTCGAATCCACAAGGAATAATGTGATGCGATTAAGGTAATGAAGGAACTCAACCAAATGGGTGTAATAAATTGATGAGTGAAGATTCCAACACCTACTAACTACACTAGGTTAGCAAGTAAAGGTAATCAATGACATTCTCAGAAGCAAAGAAAGACAAGTTCAGAGCCTAGGTTGCAAATATAGTACGGGATTTATGTATTATAGTCGAACAACACATTTAACCCTCTAAAAACATTAGGTGTAATGAGGGTCTACCAAGTTAATCCCGTTAGGGTAAATAACAAAGCGCATAAAGATCTAGTTCAAAGACCCAAGCAGAAATAGTCATTTTAGCTACTTCTTTTAGATGGGGTAGGCTCGTGAGCCAATATAACCCAAATCCTTGGTAATTCTTATAAACACACACCTTCAATCCCGTTAGGATGATGAAATCAGAGCTGGGTTTAGTTTAAGTGTGGTCACACCTTAAACTTGAATATGAAATATGATAAGAACTAAATAAACATTAACCCATTAATATGAAAACCTAGTCATGAGATATATATTCATACAATCATGTCCTCAATAACATCAACAACACCAAATATATTCAATACAAAGCATCAAAATGAAGAAATAAGCAAAAAGGATTAAGAAATTCTCATTGGGCTGCTTCAAATCTTAACTCTCTTGGTATTTTGAAGTGGGTTTTTGCTCCCTAAGCTTGGAAAATAACCAAAGATAATAGTCCAAAGACCTTAAGGAACTACTTACACTATCCTACAATTAAGCAAAATAAGTTGTCAAAAATGCCCTTCGTGCTGATTTCGGCTGGCGGCCGAATCCATTCGACGGGAGCCGATTGAAACATCTGCATCCGTTGGCTGAATAGCCGAATTTTTTGCAGCTGCCACTGATTCATTTAGCCGGAATATTGGCGGGGACGGATCACTTCTGCCTTACTTTTTCTCCAGTTTCATAAATTGAGACCAAAGCTTTATTTTTGCTATTCCTTGAGTCTTTTTAGCTTCTTTTGAATCATTAACTTATACTATCATCAATTTCCTAAAATAAAGAGAATTTACATAAGATTCGTTCACCAATAATATCTAAAGGACAATAAAAGTCTCATAAAAAGCTAAATATGAAGGTAAAATACCAATACATCATGGACACTCAGATACAAAGATATTAGGAACATGTCTTAGATTCTTTAAGATATAGTTAGACACACACAGATACATTCAAGCTGCTAAACTGTAGGAAATACAGTAAAGATATATTAGTAAATCATAAAAGATGCAGATTTCTAACCTTGTTGCACTCTATCTCTCAACCTTAACTGAACCTTCTCTCTTATTACAAATCGCTTCATTAACATGACTATTGTGTTTTTGTCGAGGTATACTTGGCTCTTTAAAATCTCTCTATGCACTATCAGTAATTATCCCAACCTCATCCGCCTCATGCTCATCACAGGTTAACAATTCCACCGTTTCAGCACTGTCTATAACAGTATCATTATTGTTTTTTCTGTAGCGCGATTGTTTCTCGCTATATCAAGACTGTTTCTTTTATGTATCACGACTGTTTCTTTCTGTATCTCTAGTGTTTACACTTTGTCTATCACACCAAAAACCTTGATCTACGAAAATGTCGTCAAGCGTGATACAAAAAGGATACATTTCGATCTTTTTTTCAGTTTCAATCCTGTATACAGTAAAAGCCCCATATCCTTGTGAATTTGTAAACCCGAACCTCTTTCTATTACTTTATACTTTATTTTAAAAATTTTCCTAGTTGTATCAATTCTTTGCTATTTCACAACTGTATCATACAGTATCTCAAAGTTTGCTTTAGAATTTATTGTAATTGCATCGACAACAAAATCGACGCAGTTGTCGAATTTTTCCCATCGTCCGCTAGGCTTTAATAGAATATGTCTTTGTGCCATTGAAAACAAATTTTATTGTGAAGTTTCAATTGTGTTTAAACTGTAGAAACGTGTAGAAACAGAGAAGAAGCAGCAGTAGCGTCTGTAAAGTTTTGATTTTTTTGTGTTCAAACTGTAGAAATAGATAGAAACAGAGAAGATACGAATCAAAGAAGAAGAAGCGAGAAACAAGAACAATTTGCAAGTAGAATCGAGAATTAGAGGAGAAGGAAGCATGGAAGGAACAAGGTTTGAGCGCAGTAGTTGAAACTGTATGAAAATGTGGAAAAAAACTATTTATACCTTGCTATGTGCTAGGAAAAATATTGCTTATGTATTGTAATTTATATAATATTGTTAACTTTTATAATATAGGGGTATAGGTTTGTATATTTGTGTAAAAAACGTAAAACTTATCTAGAAATTTGCAAACATAAGACATTTGAGTGCCATACTTACCATTTTAGCCCCACTAAAAAGATACAAACCTAATCTCCACACCAAAATGTGGAAGCATTCTTAAGCCAAGGGTGTATCAAAATAGTCTCTTTAACGGCACAAGGTAGGAGTACGATCTGTGTACACTCCATGTTTTATATACATTCCATAGGATCACACCAAAATGTTGTTGTTGTACCAGATTGTGGAAGCATAATTCTGGCTACCTGTTGAGTTTTTTCCACCACAAACAGATTTGCCGCATGGATTGGATAGAGTCCCCTGATCTCAATATTCATTTTTCACAAAAAAAAAAAAAATAATAATAATAAAATTTTGATGGTCTTATCACAAATAATGGCAAACTGTTAGATTTTACTACAAAACATATTGTAATTTGTACTAAAGTTCTGTCGATTCGTCATGTGTTGGAACTTGGAAATCTTTTCGCTAAAGTTCTAGCGAATCGGCATGACTCAGCCATCATTATTTGTAAAAATTCATCATAATATTTTTTTCTCTGAAATTGGTCCAAATCAACTCTAAATTTGATATATCTACTTTATCAAGCTCAGCCATAAACCAAGAAATTTTGATGGACAAACTTCAAACCCAAATCATCAAAAACAAATGAACCCAACTTTGTCAAGCTCAACCTAATAATGTTGTTTTATACAATTTTATACTCAGTTGATCTCTTTGTCAAGCTTAACCAACAATGATAGATTGTAAATTTTTTCAATTAAATGATCAATCTAATCATAAAAAAAGAATGAATTGTATTTATTGCAATGAAAAAGAATCAAAATTACCACTAGATTATCAAAAATGGTTTACTTATACCATACATTAAATATATGGTGTTAGGATATCACTACCATGATACTTTGAACTTAAACTGCCATAATATTCAAAATTTCTATTATGCCACTACCGTCTAGTGGCAATTTTTGCCTGCCATTCTTATTGAAATAATGAGTAAGAAGGAAGAGGAACATGAGTATCCACGAAAACCATATATATAAGAGTTTATTTTTATAGGTCAAAAATTTAATGGATGGTCTCCACAAGAGTAGCCAGCTAAATTTTGAGAACCGAATGTTATATGGGTTTTTAATATATAAATTTTCACCATTAATTACAAAAAAAATAACAATATTTCTCTAATTACAATGCATAGCATTATTTTTATAACACATTTAAGAATAATCAAACACATTTCACTTTCACTTTCCATTTTCCCCAAATTAAAAATTCTCTCACTTACTCTCTCTTTCTCCCATCACCCCACACCCACCCCCACCACTCCAATGCCATAATCCCACCACCCAACGCCATAACCCCACCCTAACGCCATCATGTACAATAGTTAATCAAGTTACAGAAATCATGTACAATAATGATGACTAACCTCCATTATGAGGAAAAAAATTACAGAAATCACCACTGAAGAACAATGGGAGAAGACGCAGCAAACTGAGTTTGCATTGATCTGAGAGCTGAACCGTGTACAAGACTAGTTATCTACATAGAGAATTTACAAGACATAAGAAAATAAGAGCTGATAAACACATGGGTCTACATTGGTATTACTGCCAAAATTTGGTTTCTGATGATTCCCATGCACTTCTAAATTTTAGCATAGACTGGAAAGTTCTGTGAGCAGCAGGGTTGTAAACTAGCTACAGCAGAATCCAGTACTTTCGCCATATCAGCTGGTGGAAACTGTCGTTCTGTACACTTCTGCAATCATGTACAATAGTTAATCAAGTTATGTCAAGCATAAAGATGGGTAATAATGACAATTGTATGTCTGATTAGAGATATGAATTGAATAAGCAAAGTGAAGTGTGGCTTTTGGAGATATCATGTCATGTGCTGCCCTACAATATTAAGTCTAGTTTTTCTCTAGGAGTTGAGTAGCAAGAGATATAGATTTAACTCATCTCTAAAGTATTTGTTGGGGAACTAGTGAAGATGCAGGTTCTCAACCATTAAATACTGGAGAGGTCATGATTATTTAACACACAATCAGATTATTTTTTTTCTTTTCTTTTAATCAGTTAGATACGGTGCTGCAGAAACAGTTGAAACGGTGCAGAAACAGTTAGATACGGTGCTGCAGAAACAGTTGAAACGGTGCAGAAACAGTTAGATACGGTGCTGCAGAAACAGTTAGATACGGTGCTGCAGAAACAGTTGAAACGGTGCAGAAACAGTTAGATACGGTGTTGCAGAGACAGTTGAAACGGTGCAGAACAGTTAGATACGGTGCTGCAGAAACAGTTGAAACGGTGCAGAACAGTTAGATACGGTGCTGCAGAAACAGTTGAAACGGTGCAGAAACAATTGAGATACAACGAGATACATCGAGGATGGGATGAGGAAAAGTAAAATTGGTGGAAATGATAGGAATAAAAGTGAAATTGGGGGAAATGGTGCAAGGAAAAGTGAAATAGGGAGAAATGGGAGGAGCAAAAGTGATAGTGGAGAAAATATAGGAAGAAGAATGTAAGGGTTTGGTATATTATGAGAAAATATTGCTATGTTTTTGCTATATTTGTAATTAACTTGTGTTTTCCTCTATATAGGATTATTTGCTAAAATATTGCTATATTTGATAATTAAGTTCTAAAACTTGTACTTTTATATAAAAAAATCCTTGTTATATTTCATTTAATAATAATAATAATAATAATAATAATAATAATAATAATAATAATAATAAGGAACGTCTCACCTGCATGTACAAGATCAGGTCCTCTGCCCGGCCATCTTAATCAAATTTAAGGAAAATAAACCACGCATTCCATTTCAGCTACAAGACGATATTGACATAATATATTGGGAACTATTAAGAAAAACAGGAGCAAAACATGGACGGAACGGACAAGGGACTTCGTTGTTTAGTATAATCATTTGATATTCGTACCCACTGATTAATTATATCGCAGAATGTCTGTTAGAGTAGAAGGGCCAGTGTTTTCGAAAGCGTTTTTGGGGTGAGTTCTAGGGCGAGCTCTGGGATGAGGGCATACCAAAAATGCAGCAGGATATTTTGGCGGAGCGTAGATCTTGAAGTCGTAAGCCCCACAATTTGGGGCGTATTTGGGCGCACGCTTAGACCGTTGGGCAAGTCTCGGAACGTAAGTCCAACAAAAAATCAAAATTTAAAAGAAAAATTCTCAATAAATTTTCTATCTAGTGCCTTCACTCAAATATCAACTTGCTAATTGAATTCTCAAAAATTTTTATCATCTTTTAGTTCTAATTTTTTTTACTCTTAGCCTAACATAATCTTTGAAGTTATTGAGTTTGTAGTAATTTTACCCATTTTATGAGATTTATATTTTTTTAAAATATTAATATCAATTATTTTATTATATAAAATATTAAATATTAGAGATTCGTGGGGCTTACGCCCAGTATCTCAAGGTTTACGCCTCACCACCTGTTAGGTAAAATACATCGTCTCGCGCCCATTGGGATGCTGTCATAGCTTTAGGTACTATACGAGATATAGTAATAAAGAATTGTGAAATCCGTAAAGTAGCTTACAACGCAATATACCTTTTACTTCTGCAGTTGCATCTTCTTCAGCTTTTACCATGAAGAAAACCAGTTTCTTATACACTCATTTCTGCATTTTCTGGAAACTTTCAATTAGGGGCATAGTACTTCTCTTTTTCTGTTTTTCTTCTGAACACAAAAAAAAAAAAAAAAAAATTCTGACGCTTCTGAAGGAAAAAAAATAGTCCTATATATATTTAAATCTTGTTTTTTGAAAAAAAAAAAAAAAAGAAAAGAAAAGAAAAACCAAAATTGTAAACTAGACCTATTAGCAAATTGACGAGGCAATATAGGGGTACAAATTGCTTCGTCATGTACGTGATTCTTTTTTCGTGACTGCTAAAATCTTTTTAAAATGTCTGCTCACCTCATGTAGTACAGAAACTTAAATCATATTACTATAAAAGCATATACTCAAAATAGACAAAATATTAGATTACCAAAAAGCCCCTAATTTTTTTAAATTAGATAACTATCTTCACAAATATACAAAAATCCTACCTGAAAAAAAAAAAAAAAAAAAAACAACAACAACACTAACACCAAGGGTTGCTCTCAACAGTCAACAGTTGCTACGCTTGGTCATTAACAGCCAATAGTTGCTACGCTTGATCATTATTAAAAATAAAAACCTCACGTCAAACATTGCATTCCATCAGCCAAGATTTGCTACGTTTGGTTTCATTCTTTGGAACAATCAATTGCCCATATGGCTCTTCTCAATTAATTGTTGTGTTTAATTCATGCACTCCTTCTTCAGGCAACACAACTTTAGCGGGTCAACTCTTAATCTATTTTTACCGTGCTTTTACTATGGTAAGGTTTCTTTCTTCATTGTTTGTGTCCTTTTATGTTGCAATATAAAATTCTTCTTGGGTTTGTGCATTCTGTGACTATGTGTGTCCTTGTCTGTATTTACTTGGATAACTACACTCTTTGTTTGCACGTAACCATGTCATTTGTTTGTTCAAATTTTCATGCAACTAGAATCGCATTGGAACAAAGACGTAAGCTTTGGATTCATGTATTCCTAATAAATACTGTGCTTTCTTAGTTACTGTATGCAGATTTTGTGCTTAATTAGTTACTCCATATTTCTGTTGATGTTATGACAATGGCAATAAATTTTCTCTTGAAGACATAATTTTTTACAGTTTAACAGCTTCGTAATACAATGCAAAATGATCTGACCTTTACTTTTACAACGGCTACTATCTTTGTGATATTTCTATTGTACTTCAATTGGGAGGCTATGATCGATTAGGCCTATATATAGGAGACCACAACAATTTTCCCCGGCCCTTTTGATGACATGAAGTAATTTTCTTTGGTGATTAGTTGGTCGTTGTGTGAGTTAGTTTATACATTTATTTATTTCTTTTGGGTATTTCTTATGTTGTGAATATATGAACCTTGAATAAAATACTTTCTAAAGTATTATAGATTGACTTGAGCCCAACGGTGTGAACTAATGACCAATGATGAAGGTGAAAATCATGGGATACCAGAGTTCAAAGTTATCGAAGATTAATGTTGGTGCATCCTTGATACGACCCGAAATCCGGTTAGGTCGTGCGGGCACCCGACATCCTCCCCTAGACCCGTCGGGCGAACCCTTACCAATTAAATTAGGAAAATAAATATAATAATTCATAAAAAAGGACAAGACTAAAAATAAAAACACAGACATACTGATACCTTTAAGCTGTACAACAGAAATTACAGCTGACTACCCAACATACTAGGTTTAGGGTTATCCAGACCAGACATCTAAGAGTACAAAAGAAGACAAATACCTCCTGAAGGGAGCAAAATGCAACTGAAATAATAACCAATAAACTGGTGGCCATCCGGAATAAAAGCTGGCTCACCCTGACAGCTGAAGTCGTCTTCGCTCCTTCACAACGTGGCGAACTCAATCCTGGAGCGAACCTGCCGAAACGAAATAGATAGAAAAAGAAACAAACAACAAACAAGGGTGAGTCAAAAGGACTCAATAAGTGGGGCAGACTAGCCACCTCAAAGAATAGGATAACTAGCCAGGGAGAAAAGAAACAGATAAACAAAATTCCTTTTATTTAAATTATGAAAAGGCAGAGCCAGATAATAACTAGAAACACGTATGTAATTACAAACTCATTAAAACCGGTAACGTAAGATATCCAGAACATAGAGGTATCCCGAACATATTAACAATCAGAAATACATCCTGTTGCAACGTGCAACCCGATCCATATATCCATCCTGTTGCGGCGTCCAACCCGATCCATATATTCATATTGTCGAGGCATGCAACCCGATCCATATATTCATATTCCCGAGGCGTGCCAGAAACATAACAACAAATAAGAAAGATACTATCCGTGGAATAGTTTATGAAAGTTGTGTAAGTTCTCTTGCTATCTGCGTGAATCTTGCTTTAGACTTAGGCTCGTTCGAGGACGAACGAGAGTTTAAGTGGAGGAGAATGAAACGACCTCGGTTAGTCGTTTCGGAAGTTAGGACTCTGATTGGCATGCTGGTAATTTTAAAATACTCGTAATGTCCATTAGGACCTGTCTGTAAAATTTAAGCTAAATCAGACCTCGTTTGGTAGGCATCGGAAGAAGATTTCAGTTTTTATTGGCAATAAATATTAAAAAGAGATTTTCGAGCTCGGTTTTGCTAAATGAGCTCCGATTCAAAATCCGAAAGTGCCGTTAGGTTCGTATGATTATTTGTGATTTTTGTAAACTTTCGAAAGTGAATTTCGATGTTGTTCGGCTAGTTTCCGCTAAAATGCCGAAAGTTAAATAATTTGACTTCTTTTCATTTAAATTCGCATCTTGAGTTTCGGGAGTCCAATGTGAGATCCGCCTTCGCGAGTATGTTGCATATATTTTGTATAACTCGTATGCAAAAGTTGGAATTATTTCGAATATCGTGGGGTACTATTTTAATTTTCGTTAAAAAAAGAAAATAAAATAAAAGAAAACAAAAAAAAAAAAGAGAAAAAGACAAAATTAAGGTTAGGCGGTGGGTCCTTAGCTTAAAGCTAAGGACCAGGTAGTAGTAGTAGTAATACGAAAACAAAAGCAGAGAAGCGAAGCGAACAGAAATGGAGAAACGCGAGAATACGCAGTGGAAAAAATGCCAGAAAATGAGAAAAGGGACCAGAGAAAAATAGTATTTTCACCCCAGAACCTTCAGGTAATGATCCTAATATATTATTTGAGTTTATTACGTGTGTTTGAATATATTTTTACGGTAAAATTGGGATATTAGCCATCGTTTTAATAAGTTCAATTAATAGTTTAAAGGGTCAAATGGACCCCGATAATGAAATTGATTATATATTCGTACTCGGTGAGTTATGGGCAACATATAAATGTAAATTATTTGGGGTTTGGTTATGTGGCCTTAAATCCTGTATATAGGTCTGGCCTGCGTATTGCGTATGCGAATAGGGTATCAGGTTCCTACCTGGATTGCCCTAAGATGTGAGGAATGAAGCCTTTAGCCTAATGTGATATGTTTTTCTGCTTATTGATCACAGTGGGATCGTTTGGCAATGAATTCAAAAAATAACGCGGTTGTTGGTCGCAATGCTAACTTTTGAGAGAGATAAGTGTTTATATCCATTTCTTTGGAGGCACCTGGCCTCGTGGATTTTCTACCACGTATTCCTTACGTGTGTAGCTGCCGATAGGCGTACTCATTACGCCTTAGCTTTGGATTTATATTGTATATTATATGTTATGTCCTATTGTTGGTATTGCATTGAGGATTTGAGCATTGTACCCTGGCTGCGAGTTGGCATCTACTTCCCGGTTGTCGATGAGAGTCCCGCGCCGGTGAAGGGTTATTGCATTACATTGCATATCATATTGAGGGCAGGAGTATTCCGCCCCAGGAGCAGGAGTATTCTGCTCCATTGTATCATATTGAGGGCAGGAGTATTCCCCCCCAGGAGCAGGAGTATTCCGCTCCATTGTATCACATTGAGGGTAGGAGGATTCCGCCCCAAGAGCAGGAGTATTCCGCTCTTATGTCAGATATTGAGTGCAGGAGTATTCCGCCTCAGCTTTACATTATATCGGGTGCAGGAGTATTCCGCCCCAGGAGAGTGCAGGAGTATTCTGCCTCTGGTTTATATTATATCGGGTGCAGGAGTATTCCGCCCCAGGAGCAGGAGTATTCCGCTCCAGTTGGTTATCAGATTGGATTCCCCTCGAATGCAGGAGTATTCCGCTTCGGGATCGGATTACGGGCACATGTGACCCTTCGCATCATATTTCATCTCATTTCATCTCACTTCATTTTTTTTCATTTTATTTCATACCATTGTGTAAACTTGTGGTACATAACTATTGTCCTGCTTATATGTGCATTTCTTATTTGTTGTTATGTTTCTGGCACGCCTCGGGAATATGAATATATGGATCGGGTTGCATGCCTCGACAATATGAATATATGGATCGGGTTGCACGCCGCAACAGGATGGATATATGGATCGGGTTGCACGTTGCAACAGGATGTATTTCTGATTGTTAATATGTTCGGGATACCTCTATGTTCTGGATATCTTACGTTACCGGTTTTAATGAGTTTGTAATTACATACGTGTTTCTAGTTATTATCTGGCTCTGCCTTTTCATAATTTAAATAAAAGGAATTTTGTTTATCTGTTTCTTTTCTCCCTGGCTAGTTATCCTATTCTTTGAGGTGGCTAGTCTGCCCCACTTATTGAGTCCTTTTGACTCACCCTTGTTTGTTGTTTGTTTCTTTTTCTATCTATTTCGTTTCGGCAGGTTCGCTCCAGGATTGAGTTCGCCACGTTGTGAAGGAGCGAAGACGACTTCAGCTGTCAGGGTGAGCCAGCTTTTATTCCGGATGGCCACCAGTTTATTGGTTATTATTTCAGTTGCATTTTGCTCCCTTCAGGAGGTATTTGTCTTCTTTTGTACTCTTAGATGTCTGGTCTGGATAACCCTAAACCTAGTATGTTGGGTAGTCAGCTGTAATTTCTGTTGTACAGCTTAAAGGTATCAGTATGTCTGTGTTTTTATTTTTAGTCTTGTCCTTTTTTATGAATTATTATATTTATTTTCCTAATTTAATTGGTAAGGGTTCGCCCGACGGGTCTAGGGGAGGATGTCGGGTGCCCGCACGACCTAACCGGATTTCGGGTCGTGTCAATCCTATATCACATATATATATCTGCCTCTGCCTCACAAATGTTGGTAAAGATTATTTTATTAATGTAAATTGCTATAATTAATTGATGTGGTCATATTTCCTACAGTTAGCTACTCTGGGCGAATGTCGAAATACAAAATTATTTTTGAATTCTAACTCCACAATTTGCTTGATAATGCTTCTTTATACGTGCACTTTTGTCATTGAGAACAGAATTCACGCGTAGCGCGCGTGTCGGGAGACTAGTTGATATTGAAAGGTGTCGTGCGCAAACCATTAATCAAACTAGCCTAGCTATCCTAGCAAGAGAAGTTCTATATTGTATGCTTCAAATAATTTTGATGCAAACAAAGGATTAACTACAAAACAAGCAAAAGAGTCATCCAAGTTTTGCCTAGAACTTTACAATTTCGTTCATTACACATATACTGTAAGAAAACTTGCATACGAAACTACATCCAAATTGCAATTTGTATCCTATGCCAGAAGGTTACGGCCCGTTAAAAGCGAAAGAGTTTGTAACCAAGTTTAAAAATCCTATATCTAACTCTGTAACTTAAAAAGAGGAAAGTAAAAAACAAAAAGAAGCATTCACACAAGGTCCAGGGAAGTGCTGTATCCCAATGAGTATGATGTAGGCTATTTTGATGCAAACATCAATAGCTATTTACATGGCTCGAACGCATGACCTATAGGTATAGCTGTCAATCGGGCCAGGACCGGCTTGTTAAGAGTCAGTTCACCGGTCTCGGTACCGGTCCGGTCCGAGCAGTTACCGGTTCGGTCCGAATCGATCTTTTTTAAAAAACTTTAAGTCTGGCTCGGCCCTAGCCCATGAAGCACCGGTCCGGTCCGATTTTTTTTTTCTTTTTTTTTTCATAATTTAGCTAACCATGCCACTTTCTACTTGAAATTGGAAGGACATATAATCCTATAAAAAGAAAAGTAAATATTATCTCATCATTACTATAGTCCGCCTTATAAAAAAGATACAATTTTAATACAACTCAAGGGTGAGAAACTGAGACTATCTATTTTTCTTACAACAAAAAAGATCAGTTATATAAAGTGCTTAATATATATTCTTGATTTCTATTACTTGGTCTAACTTATTAACTGCTACTTAGCAATGAAAAAATAGTAAATGGATTGTTCATTTGTTGTAACTTTTTTTTTTCTTTTTACAAACAGAAGGTGTAGTTTTCGTCCATTAGAGACATATTAATCCTACAAAATAGTAGTGGACCTTGTGTTTCACAAAACAAATTATTAGTCCATCGCATTTAGTTTTTCCATTCTTTCAAAATTCTTGCCCAACTAAATGTTATTCCTATGTTACTACTTATTAGACAGAAAACTAAAACCTACTACCTTATTTCAACCTTAATTTCAATCATCAGCAGATTTCAGATAAAGACTCTCACCACTATGACCACTAGACAGAGAATTGTTCATTCATTGTACATAATGAAGTTAAAAATATCTTTGATACTGCTCCATATTGATGGTACTAAAAGGGACTGCCAAAGACCGGTCTTTTACCGGTTTGGATTAACCGGTCTTTTTTCTTAAGCCCGGCTCGACCCGCAACCTGCTTCCTTCTTGTCCCGGACCGTTTATAATGAACCGTTTCGGTCCGGTCCGGTACCGGGCTAGTCCGGCCCGATTGGCAGATATACCTATAGGTCACACGGAGACAACTTTACCCATTGTCAACGTTAATTCAATTATTTTGTGCTTAGTGTAATATTGACTTTCACAAGGATTTGACGTTAAACAAATTGACAGATTTCTTAAGTAAGTTTCCACATTAAATTAGGGCAATTTTGTTTTATTGTCCGAAACCTCTTTTTTTTTCTCCCACAACCGTTCCTTTTTCTTTTCGTTTCTTCTAACTTTCCACCCCGACATGTTACATCCCTAAAAAGTTTTCTGTATCCATATATATAACTTGTTGAATATTTAAAATAAGAAAAGTTTCTAAAATAGTACTAACAAAGGGTCTAAAAGAACTTCTGTTCATGGATTTGACACATATACTCTTACGTAGTACTTAGTAGTATGATATTTCAATTGGAGTAGTATATCCCTAAACCCTTTAGGGCTCGTTTGGTTGGCTATGTATTAAAATAATACCAGAACAAAATCCAGCACTAAGTTAGTACCATGTTTGGTAGTTTGGAGAGATTTTAATATTTGGTATAAAATTAGTATCACGTTTGGTTGCGCTTTTGTATATTCCGCATAGCTAATACCCGCATAAGTTATGCATGAATCTATGTATTATTTTATGCGGGTTAGAAGGTGGAATAAGTAATGTGGTATTAACAATGCAGGTATTAAAATTTGAAATGACAAAATTAACCCTCATAATTATAAGGATATTTTTTTAATTTTATTTAAGGAATAACTAATATATTAAATTATAATATTGTATATTAATTTGTAATATATTAATGATTCAAGAAATAATCCCTACGTTATAATGCATGCATAGTTAATACACACATTACTAATACACACATTATTAATACCCGCATTACTAATACCCGCATTATTAATACCCGCATTACTAATACGTACATTATTAATATCCACATTACTAATACGTACATTATTAATACCCGCATAAACTCTATCTCAACCAAACGACCCTTTATTTCATTCTTGCCTTCGCCTACATGTATTCCGTCTTCCATCTAAAAATCATTAACATGGGAGAAATATAAAATGTTAAAATAAAGAATTGAAATTTTCATGTCAGGAGAACACCATGCAAAACACCATGCAGCCTATATATCAAACAAACACTAGGTAGTAATAGGTTGATTGTGCAATAGAAACGAATATAGTGACCAGCTAGCAGATTCTTTCTCGTGCTTCCCCCAACACATACTTTTATAACAATGCAAAAGCCATCACGTTCAGGTAACGTCCATGAGTTCATGCAATTACTAATTATAATGATGAAAAAACGAATATAATTAATCATTCCACTCTAGAAAAAAAAAAGTATACAGTACTAGGATAGATTTGTACGTACGTCATGAAAATAAATGGAAAGCCTGTAGGAAATACCATGGTTGCAGCTACGAAGACAGCTATGAATCTATCATTTCAGGTTTCTGTGTTTTGCGTTATGATACACTAATGAAAAGCATCTCTGCTTTTTATTGATGGATTTATCATAAGAAGGAAAGAGACTCAGAAAAAAAGTTCCATGAGAGTAAACAATGATATGACTTAAAGTTCTGCTAATACGTGAAAAGCAATAAGAGAAGGGAAGTCATGCTGCTTTTGCCTTTGGTGTATCTATAAGATCTTCTCTGTTCTAAGCCACATTTGCTTGTAACGGCTACTTTTTTTTCCGTCTTAGATCTTCAATGTTTTCCGTCAGGTCAATAGAGGGTCATGCAGTCTCTTTTGTTTTGTTTCTTTTAAGATTTAGCCTTTCACTATAAGAAAAATGCGTTTTAGAGTCGTACGTGTAGAGACGGCTAGCCGTCCGTATTTGCGTAGAGACGGGTAGCCGTTCCCTACGCTTCTGAAAATTTTAAAAAGTAAACGAGCTATAGAAGTAAACGAGCTATAGACGGCCAGTCGTCCTTATTTTTTTAGAGACGGCTAGCCGTCCCTAACTAACTGTGTTAAATTCAAAAAAATCAGAAACAATTCATACACGATGCCCTACAAGAAAATACAATTTAAAAAATAAAAAAGTTAGAGACGGCCAGCCTTCTGTTAAATTCCAGCATATCAGAAATAAAACACACGAGCAGACACACAAAAAACTCATTTTCTTCCTAAAAAACCTCTCTCTCCCAATTTTGAAGCAGCCACAACCCCATTTTCTTCCTTCAAACACCTCTAAAACATAAATCAAACAACTCACCTGGGACATTTGGTCAAAAGGGACACTCAAGAGTGTAAATAGGTAAAAGGGACAAAGTCTTAATTAATGTAGTAGAAGGGACACATCTGATTAAGGCTCTTAAACATAACTTTTCTTCACTCCCCTTCAAAAGTTTTATTTCTCACACTTTGGTTCTCACGTATATAAAAAAAAATTTGCCAAATTAAGGAAATTTTTTCCCTCCGTTTATTCCCCCCCCCCTCTCTCTCTCTCTCTCTCTCTCTCTCTCTCTCTCTTCTCTTCTCCCTCGCGACCTGGAAATACCATAGCTGCTGCGCTATCTTCTTTCTTCAATCTCTCTTCGTTTTCGCTATTATTCTTGCATTCCAACTCTCCCAAACACAAAATATTGTCAGGTCTAAATTCATTTCAGTTAATTAGGTATTATTGACTCTAATTAAAAAAATAATTTGGAAAAAATACGTTCCAAATCTTTGAATAACAATTTCTAGTTGGCATTACTGAAACGACCTTAAGTGGTCGTTTCGGGAATTAGGACCCCGATTGACATGCCGTCAATTTTAAAAACTTTGCAAGGACCATCCCAACTTTTCTGTAAAATTTGAGCTAAATTAGATCTCGTTTGGTAGGCATCGGAAGAAGGTTTTAGTTTTCGTTAACGATAAATCATAAAAATGAGGTTTTCGAGCATAATTTTGGCGAATGAGCTCCGATTCAAAATCTGAAAGCGTCGCTCGGTTCGTATGGTCATTTATGACATAGGTGAATTTTTGAAGTGAGTTTCGAGGTTGTTCGGTTGATTTCGGCTAAAGTTCCGAAAAAAAATAATAATTTGGTCTTTTTCCTTTTAATTCACATCTTGAGTTTCGGAAGTCCGATTTGAGATCCGCCTTAGCAAGTGTGTTACATATATTTTGTATAACTTACTTGAAAAATTTGGGATCATTTCGACTTCTCTAGGGTTCCATTTTAATTTTAATCGTCGTAGCGAATTTATTATAAAAAATAAATAAATAAAATGATAAGTCTGTTAGCTAAGGGATTTAATCCCTTAGGAAGCAGCAAAACGATATAGAGGCAGAAAACATACAACAAAACAGAGAAAAGAAAGAGGAAAAAAAGGAAAAAAGTTGTGGAAAAATAGTGGAATTTCTACCCCAAATCTCCAGGTAATGATGTTAACTCATTATCTTAGCTTATTACGTGTGTTTGAATATATTTTTACGGTAAAAATAGAGATATCAGACATCGCCCTAATGACTAAAATTGATAGTTTAAAGGGTCAATTGGACCCCGATGATAGAAATGATTATATATTCGTACTCAGCGAGTTATGGGCAACATATAAATGTAATTTATTTAGGGTTTGGTTATGGGACTTTGAACCCTGTACATGGGGTCTGTCCTGCGTATTGCGTATGCGAATAGGGTATCAAGTTCCTAACTGGATTGCCCTGAGACATAAGGAATGAAGCCTTTACCTTTATTTGATATAATTTTTCTGCTTATTGAATAGAGCGGGATCATTTGGCAGTTAATCCAAAGGAAAAAGCAGTTGTTGAGTAGCAGGGCTAACTTTGGAATATGGTAAGTGTTTATATCCATTTCTTTGGAGGCACTTGGCCTCGTGGATTTTCTACCACGTGTTCCTTACGTGTGAAGCTGCCGATAGGCGTACTCATTACGCCTTAGCTTTGGATTTACATTCTATATTATATGTTATGTCCTGTTATTGGTATTGCATTGAGAATCTGAGTATTGAACTTTGGCTGTGAGTTGGCATCTACTTCCCGGCTGTCGATAAGAGTACCGCTCTGGTGAATGGTTATTATTGCATCACATTGCATTCATATACATTATATTGCATATCATACTGAGTGCAGGAGTATTCCGCCTCAGCTTTACATTTTATCGGGTGCAGGAGTATTCCGCCCCAGGAGAGTGCAGGAATATTCCGCCTCTGGTTTATATTATATCGGGTGCAGGAGTATTCCGCCCCAGGAGCAGGAGCATTCCGCTCCAGTTGGTTATCAAATTGGATTCCCCTCGAATGCAGGAGTAATCCGCTTCGGGATGGGATTACGGGCACATGTGACCCTTTGAATCTCATTTCATTTCATTTCATCTCATTCCATTTCATTTCATACTATTGTGTAGATTTTCTGTACGTGACTACTGTTATGCTTATATGTGCATTGCTTATTTGTTGATTGTTGTCTGGTTCTGTTTCCTTGACTATCGTATCTATTTTTCGAGGTTGATAGTTTGTTCACACTTATTGAGTCCTTATGACTCACCCCCTATTTGTCCTTGTATTTTCTTTTCGTTCGGCAGATTCTGCTCCAGGACCCAGCCAGTCGCGCCGCGATTGAGGAGTAGTACGTTCTCAGCTGTCTACGGTGAGCCATCCTGTTCATCGCAGCCACCAACTTCAGATATTACCGTTTTTCTTACTTTTGCTCCCTTCGGGAGGTGTGTATATCTTTTTGCCTTCTTAGATGTCTGATCTAGAAACCTTTAAAACTGCGTATTTTGGGTAGTTAGTTGTATTATTCAGACAGCTTGTATGTTTGTCTATCCTTGAGAGTTATCTTATGTTGTTAAAGTTTGGTTCATTTTTATTTCAAGGTAATTCTTCACAATTTATATCGATTCAGTCAATAGGGTTCGCCCGACAGATTTAGCGGAGATGGTGGGGGGCCCGAGAATTCGGGTCGTGTCAATTACTTTTATTTGGTTTTCTTGACGTTGAAATGCTTTGAATAATGTTTACATGTTGGCCATTACTTCAAATTGGAAAGCTTGTCGTTGAAATTTGTTTGAATAATGTTGGGCATTACTTCAAATTGGAAAGCTTGACAAGTCACATATCTTTTGTAAGTGCAAACCTCCGTCTTGCTAATCTCTACTATTCTCATTTTTGTAAAAATTCTTTTAAACAATATGTTTCTGTTTTGAAACATCTTACTGTGACGATCGCAACATCATATAGATTGTTCTACAAATGCTCGTACAACGTAGTCACAATTATGGAACATTGTATTAGATGCTCAGGACAATCCTTTTGATGTTCCAATTGTGCTAGTCCGAGTTACGAAACATAATTTTGGTTGCCGGAATAATCTTACAGCATGTTCAGTAAATGCTATTCATAATGTTGGAACATTTTTGTAGATGATCGGAACTGAATAGATATTTCACATCGGTATGCCTGTATTCTTAAACATCCTTTGGTATGTTCAGATCTGTTTTTAAATGTTCCAGTATCCTTTGCTACCTGGACCACATTTGATGAATGTTTATCCTATCTTGAAGATATCGTTAAAGTAATGGGGGACAACATACTACTAGGAGTTGATTTTCTCGGTGAATGGGTTGAGCGTTCGAAATACTATGCTTGGATTCCTAAGGTGAAAGAGACGAGACCTATCCTTGTGAGTAGGAATGTTACATATGATGAACTTGTCAACAAAATCATACGCAGTTGGGGGGTAAGTGATGATCCTAGGGATCTTTGCATTTCATATATGTTGAGTGTTGCCGCAAAGCAAAAGACTGCTCCATCTAAAATTAGGACTGATGATGATGTTCAGCTTTATTTGGCTGATGTAGACCCAGCTGGGGCTAGGCCAACACTAAGGGATAGTGTGATTCCAAGGCCTGAAGGAATTTCAAGTTCAAATGAACAAGATATGCATGTTGAGATGGATGAAGATGAATTAAAACAAGGTGGAGAGGCAGACGAAGAAGGTTAAGAAGGTTGAGAAGTAGTTGATAATCCTTCAGCAAGAGTACCATCACAGAGTAGCCGCAACGATTTTTTTGGACAAGACGGCACAGGTTTTGTAAAGGGTATGACTTTCAAGAACAAGCGAGAATTAGTGGTGAAGTTGAGGCTTGCTGCAGTGAGGAAGCCTTTTTCTTTCAAAGCTGTGAAGAATACAAAAAAGTTGTTTTATTCCCGATATGTTGATGCAAATTGCAAGTGGTGGCTTCGAGCATTGAGGTATCATAGTAGTGATACATTTTATATTACAATCTACAATGGAGAGCACACGTGCGGTGTGCAGCACCTGCAAAGCCACCATACACATGCCACAGCTGATGTTGTTGGTGAATAAATTAAAGATAGGTACATTGAGGGGAAAGGAATAACACCAAAAGACATCAGAGTTGCATTTAACAGAGAATTGGGATGCAACATTAGTTATTGGAAAAGTTTGAAGGGATGTGAGATTGCAAAGGCAATAGCAAGAGGGACACATGAACATAGTTATGAAATTTTAGAGGCATACAGTTATATGGTAAGGTCCCAAAATATTGGAAGCAAGACAGCTTTGAAGCTTGATAGTTGTGGGAGGTTTAAGTATTTTTTTTATATCTTACGGATCTTGGATTAGGGGTTTTCTATATATGAGGAAAGTACTTTCTATTGATGGGACTCATTTGTCAGGCAAGTACGGCGGTGTGTTGTTGTCTGCCATTGCCCAGGATGCAGAGAAGCACATATTTCCTATTGCATTCTGCGTTGTGGACAAAGAATGTGATGCTTCTTATGATTTTTTTTTTTAAAAAATTGGTTGACATAGCCCAGTATAATGATGAGTTGAGCGTCATTTCAGACAGGCATAAAAGCATAGAAAAATCAGTTGCCAAGTGGTTTCCCCAAGCTTACTACGGAGTTTTCACGAGGCACCTTGCTGAAAATATCCGTACAAAGTTTCAGTTTGGAGACCACCTGGGGTCCTATTACTTGGCAGCAGATGCATATCGTGTGGAGGATTTCATGATGCACTTTAAGCAATTCGAAGACAACGATCCAAGGGTTGCCAGATATCTTCAAGATGACGTGGGGTTCCATAAATAGAGCAGATGCTTTTTCCCTGGGCACAGGTACACGACTATGAACATTCATACCAAATGTTCTGAACCTTGTGTTGGAATGTTCTATGTTTACATGACAATTAAGCCGAGAACATTCTAATTGACAATCAAAATAGTACCAATGATGTGTATAACGTAATTATTTCTATTCTAATCGCATGCTTAATGTTCGCACTTGGATTAGACGTATCTAGCATTAAAGTCTTTGTTTGTTTGTTACAATTTCAGATTTGCAGTGATGACCTCGAACATTACTGAGTCCACAAATGCAATGCTGAGGGATGAAGGAGAATATCCTATTGTTGCCCTATTAAATCATATCAATCGTACATTTGGTGAAAAATTCCATGTGAGAGCTACGGAGTTCCTCGAGGTTTCAACCATATGTGTCCCTTCAATTGAAGGAAAAATAAGATTCAACCTTGAGGAAGGGGTAAGCTCGCAATTAGTCGAAAAGGTACGTATGGTTTCACCATCATCAGTCCAGGCCAGGGAACAGAAGTCGATTTACTCAACAGAACTTGTACGTGCAGAGAGTATCAAATTGACTTCATACCCTGTAAACATGCTATGGCAGCTATCAGAATGCTGAAGACTATAGAGCGTGCGTCTATGACTTCACTTCTGCATATTACAAGTTAGAGTCATATATGCTTGCCTATGCAGAACCGATCAATGTTGTTCCACCGAAAGAATTTTGGAATGTTCCTCCTGAGCTTCTTGAGAGACGAATACTGCCTCCTTTCATCGACGTGGGTAAGGGTAAACGAAGGAAAAAGCGGATACCATCAGTTGGTAAGTATTTTCAAGTAGGAGAAACAAATGTAGCATCTGCAAAAGGTCAGGCCACAAAGAACTACTTGCCCAAAACGAGTGGATAGTGGACAATCCTCCCAAACTCAAAGTGTTGCTTTTTGAATTTTAATCTTGAACAATTTAAATGTTTTATATATTTATATATTTGAATGTTTAGCTTAATATTTTGAGCATTTATCAATGGCGTTCCAAATTCCTATTATTTTTGTAGTATATAATATTGATAATCATACAGATGTTCTAATACTGCAAACGGGATGTAGTGTAATGCAATAGTCATGTTGATTCAAGCGAAGGGTTGCCTTGTGCAATTAAAATGTGTGAAAGTATCCCTCAAAACCTGCATACGAAAAAAGGCATTAATTAATCCAGATACATCACGTAGAGAGTAGTGATTGTCTTTTCAATGTTCATATCACGCCTTTTGGTATTTTTTTAATGTTAAATTCATCTATAAATACATGTATTTTCTTGTTCCGTCATACACACAATTATCTTCCTACTTGAATTATCAAAATATCTTCATAGACAACAAACACAAATGGAAAATAACCAAAACGAAGTTGTCGCTAATAGCCACTATGCCCCAGCACAACCTGACCATAACGAATATTATGGAAACATCGCCTTGGATATTGCCGGTATACAAACTAACATCACTGCAATCAACCATGATGTGGACCGCTTATCTGGTGATGTATGGAGTATAAGGCAAGTGTTAATTCAACGCACGGAGCGTATTGAAAGAATGCTTTTGGGACTCCTTCTCCAACAAGGGGTGAATCCGGAGTAGTTTGATACTCCTCCTAATTCTCCCAATGCTGACAACTAGTACTTTTGTTTAAGCATTATATCTAGTACTTTTGTCTAAGCATTATATCTAGTACTTTTGTCTGAGCATTATGTCAAGTACTTTTGTATCTGTATTTTGTTTCCTTAAGTATGAATGAAAATTATCAGATTATGTGTTAAGTTGATAATACGTCCACTGCATATTATTAGTAAACGTCTAAACTTCATCAGCAACTTGAAACATTCTAACACACGTTCCAAGCACCGTATGAAGATGTTTGACATCGTTATTAACGTAAACATGCTGGCATATATTTTAACATCCATCTAAAATGCATCAGCAACTTGAAACATCCTAACAAAAGTTCAGAGCATTGTTTGAAGATGTTTGACATAGCAGAAGGAATATGGCCTTAAAATCGTTATTAACACAAACATGCAAAAGCTTCACTATTTGTACAACAACACAGCACTATTTAACGAAAAAATCAATAAAAAACAGAGATTTTCATGAGAATTTCAGTCCAGAACCAGAAAGAAGGCGTAAAAACCCTAGATGTATCGAAATAGCCAAATAGCAAAAAAATAAACCCCGATTCACTTGAAAAAATCAATATAGTACAAAATTTACCTTCAGATGTTACCAGAGAACATTACGTAGATGGCCGACGACGAAATAGAAGACTCGAGAAGAAGACTTGAGAAGTGTGTAAGAGAAGAAAGGGGCGGGTGTTCGATGTTTGAAATGATGGAATTGATAAGACTGATCAGCCGCATTTTTAGTTAAAACTTAACTTTTGGGGTTGTCATTAAGGCTCCACCTTTTTTTTGTTCCGACTTCCACGCGCGTCCTTTTTTTGTATAAAATAGAGTGGGGGAGAGGTATACATTTCTTTTTGAGATATTAGAACGTTCTTTTGAACGTATCAAACATAATTATCTATTAAGTAGTTCGTTCAAAATGAAACGCGTTTCCTCAAAAATAAAAGGTATTTTTTTCACGGTTAGAGCATAACAAAGGATGTTTGAACCCTAACCCTAACTCTGAACCCCGAAACCTAACCCTAACCCTAACCCCAAACCACAAACTGCAAAAGTTTCGAATATTTTAAGAACATCCAATCTCCTGTTCTGAACCATCTACGAAATGTTCCCGAACGTCGTTAGGCTGTTCTGGATCTCCATGCTGATGTTTTTTCTGTCCCGTTAAGGAGTAGTTGAGAAATACTAATATAAGGATCATTTGAAATGCATAAACAATGATTTAGTAGTTTATTAAGATTCCAAAACATGCTATGTGTAAGTAAACAAAAATATATGTCGTTAATGATACCAAAATGTAATTATTAAGTTATTTGGATAAGGAGTGTAGGGTTGATTCTAGCTCAATTAATAATTTTAATCATTAAGAAGTGTATTCTAATGAATTGTAGCATAGATTGGACGTTATATCACTAGATAGACACATTACTAATCTATTTGAACAAATATACAATTTTATTTACAAATTACATACATTCTTCATGTATCTACCACAACTAAGACTTCAAATCATACAAGTATTGATTGTGATACATCATTTATGTGTATTTAAGGTGACTACTCAATAGTATGTCTATTGGAAGTGTTTACTCATAAAATTTCAATTAGAGTGAATACTCATTCATATCTATTGAAAGCGATTACTTAGTTATATCTAATGAAACAATTACTAACTAATTGAGAATTTCATTATATGTTGTTCTAACTAAGTGGATAATCTATATAATGATAATTTAACCTTAAATATAAAGCCTTATTAATCTAGTCATGTTATATAGTTTCTTATTACAATCATATTAAATGTTAGAACACTACATATTAAATTAGGCACCTATTATGAACTGAATATACAAACCCACGTCCGTGACGTAAATTAGATGTTTTTTGCATTAATATTAGGATATTTATGTTTATTCAAAGAGATTACTCCATAGTATGTGCATTTAAGGTGACTACTCAATAGTATGTCTATTGGAAGTGTTTACTCATAAAATTTCTACTAGAGTGAATACTCATTTATATGTGTTGAAAGAGATTACTTAGTTATATCTAATGAAACAATTACTAAGTTATTGAGGATTTCATTATATGTTGTTCTAACTAAGTGGATAATCTATATAATGATGATCTAACCTTAAATATAAAGCCTTATTAATCTAGCCATGTTATATAGTTTCTTATTACAATCATATTAAAGGTTAGAACACTACATATTAAATTAGGCACCTATTATGAACTGAAACATACAAACCCACATTCGTGACGTAAATTAGATGTTTTTTGCATTAATATTAGGAAATTTATAAAGTGATTATTCAATAGAGATATTAGAACAATCTCTTGTACGTGCCAAACATGATTTTCTAATGCTAAAATACGTGGAGCAACCCGTATTAAATACGTGGAGCGACCTGCTCCACAACTTACATTATCCAACCTGTTCTATTAACCCGCTCCGGACAGAATTATTACCATAAAACACGTGGACTAACCCCAACCATTCAATTAATTATGTCTTTTTACCCCAATATTTAAATATAAGTTAGGTCTTCTACCCCCTCTACCTCTTCTTCTTTATAACTCAACCAACAAAGTACCAAACCATGTCTCAAGGATCAACTTGTTCTCGCAGCTCCTTTCAACATCGTCGATGTTGGTGTGGCTTACCTGCGATTCAATTCACGGCTGGCACACAGTCGAATGCTGGACGAAAATTTTGCAAGTGTCCCCGTAAGGGTATTAGCAATTGTGGATTTTGGGAATGGTGTGATGAGGAGTATCCCCAGCCTACTACATTGATTATAAATAAGTTGAAAATTTCACTGGATGAAGTTTGTGAAGAAATGACCAATTTAGTGAAGGAAGTGGACAAATTAAGGGCTTGTAATGCTACAAATTTATTGAAGATTAGTAAGTTAGAGGCTAAATTGCAACGGTGGAAGATGTATTTCTTATTGTCTTGGGCAGTTTTTTTTTGGTTTCATAGTAGCTAGGTTTATTTGATACCAATTGTTTATATATTTGAACGTTTAACTTAATGTTTCGAGCATTTATCAATGGCGTTCCAACAGTCTATTATTTTTTTCGTATATAATTCAAATTGATCATCATACGGATGTTCTAATACTGCAAACGGGATGTTCAGACTAATGCAAAATAATATTCATAAATATTCATAACATGCATAAATGTACTGAAAATTAAAGGACAACACTTCAAAACACGACATTCAAAACAAATAGAAATTTTTTCTTAAATAACTAGACTTAAAGGGAGATTATTTCTTCATTTCACATGTGTGCCGCTGCAGGACGTGGTGGTGAAGGGTAGTTCTGGGGGTCAATCTTGAGTTCAGCTTGAATACCACGAAGCATACTCTTAATATGATTAATATCCTCACGGAGTTCATCGAATCTAGTCCTTAATCGCGTCATTTGATCCTCCACATTTTCTATATATACTGCCAACTGATCAACATCTGAAGTCAAGGATGCAATATCTGCATGGACATGATCGATTTCAGCGAACCTACTATCACTTGGGACTCCACTATCATGTTCTGGTACTCTTGGGTGCCTTACTCTGCGAGGCATTGTTGTTGTTTCGCCTTGTTGTTGTTGTCGTCCCAGTTGTTGTTGTGCAGATGTTTAACATTTATAGAGGCTTGGTGCCTTTTGGTTGCATATGTGATGATTTGAAGAGGTGCCTATTCATATTGAATGGTTGGGGTTAGTATACGTGTTTTAATTGTGACTAGGAGGTGCCTAATCCTTGCCGGGGAAGTCAGAATATTTTCATGGCGATACGAATCATCGTATACTCGTTCCTTGCCTATTCATATAATTCCAATTGATCATCATACAGATGTTCTATTATTAATGTTTGAAAATTATTTATACCATTCCAGTAGTCTATTATTTTTTAAACTAATCATCATAGTACACTTAACGGCTAGCCCCTTCAATTCAAATCTGAAGCAAACAACGAATGCGTCACTTTAAAAAATGAAAAAGAATACATAACGGCTAGTGTTGGAAAGTGGCTACAATACACTTAAGTCGGTTACCTCTTTTTCTCCTATAAATACTTGATCAAACCATTCAAAAAACTCTATACAACAACCACTATAGATCTTCAATCAATATTATATATATATATATATATATATATATATATATATATATATTTAAGAAAATGGTTCGCCGACCTTCCTCCTTAATAGTTGCTACCACTGCAAGAACAGGAGCAACCAATACAAGAGCATCGACGTCAAGAGTAGCATCCACGAAAAAAGGAGCAACAACGGGAAGAGGATCAGCCAAGCAAAAAGAAGGAAGAACGGGAAGAGGACCAGCCAAGCAAAAAGAAGGAAGAACGGGAAGAGGGTTAGTCAAGCAAAAGGAAGGAAGAACAGGACGAGGACCAGGCAAGCAAAAAAAAGGAAAAATTGGAAGAGGATCAGCCAAGCTAAGAGGAGGAAGAACAAGTCGAAACACTTTTGCAGAGCAAGAAGAATGTGCGAATGATATTTTGGAACAACTTCAGGCTGAAGTTTCGGGTTGGAAGTTCAAATTTGAGGAATTATTCGAATACTACAATAGGGACGTCAAAAAGATGTACAAAGAAATAAAGAGGATAAAGACCATGCTCCAGATAGCAACCTTGAAACAAGTAGGGACTGCATTGTATTGAAGTGTAAACGGTTATTTTGGGTTTCTGACCAGGATGTTAATATGATTATTTATTAAGTAATGTAAAAAAATGCTAATATGATTAGCATACTTTTGTAAAGCGCTGAATCTTTGAACAATCAAGAATGTTTTTGCCTGGTTCTTGATTATCAATGTATAAACTTTAATGTTCAGAACATCTGTTGTTGTTTCCCTATTTACTAGTTATTGAACATCAAATATCCATTACGTTAAAAACTATTTGAACGTGCAACTTAATGTTCAGAAAATAACTAATATTGTTCCAATAGTCTATTATTTTTAATGTTTTAAGTCAATCTGATCATCATACAGATGTTCTAATAATGTAAACTCGATATTTGCCATATATATCATCAAAAAAATGGGTAATCATCCATATATTATACCCATCAAAAACAAAAACATAATTATCCAAATTATACAACCCATACTAAGGGACTAATTTGCCATAGAATATTTCCACAGCAAATTGAACTAGACAGTCTTCTATCATATTGTCACACAGCAAATCCATCGGGGTGTTGGTCAACAAATTTTCGAGGAACATGATGGCATACGCTCCACATACAGTGCCAGTCAAATTCCTTAGAAGGCCTGCGCTCATACGGCCACATTTCCATACTGAGGATTTCAGGAGGGAGGTGGTTGAATTTCCCCGACTGCCGGATGTATATTAGGAACATGTACATTACTGGTCCCATTATTGAATAAAAGCGGTCTTCATTATACACCCCCATGTTGCAGTCGTAGACATCGATCCTTGCCTCCTCTAAATGGAAGACGCATGTAACATAATGCGTGCTTTCAATGTTATACACGGTAAAGAGTCTTTTCACACAATCCCACTTCCTTCCACCCGGATATCGAGACTTACCTCTGGCATAATCAAGGAATGTATCCTCAAACTTATATTCTGCTAGGTATTTGTCAAGGCTGACATCAAAACCCTTCGCTTCCTTTTCAGCCGCATTGTATCGTACGCACAAGTTGGTCAAGAATGAAAGATCGAGGATAAGATCAGAGCTATCATAATGCTAGGGGTAAGCCTTATGCCTCACATGCATCAAGGCCAAGTACTCATCCATAAACTGCAGAATAAAACAAATTAGAAGTTGTGAATAAAACTATATCGACAAATACTATTTGATGTTTGGACCATCCATTCGAATGTTCAACGAACATACGACCATCAGGTTAAGAACGGAGCAAAAAATGTTCGTTCTTCGATAGAAACCAAACAATAACAAAACAATAGAAGTAAAGAGATGCACTTACACTATCCCACATCTACTCATTCACGTCCAGGAAGTCCAGAAAATCCAAGTAATTAGACTCATGATACAGGAAGGCAGCCTTTTCTTCCTTCTTCTCCTCCATGAAAGCGTCAGATGCAGCTTTCTTATGAATGTCTAGTGTCTTGTACAGTGTCACTGGCAATCTCTCTTGGAGCCTGACTTGAGCTCTCTCTCTAAATTTCCAAAAATAAAAAATAAAAAAAAATATTTGAAAAAATCTCTAGATTTAATAGAAGAACGTCACATTTGTGTTCAACGCACCTAATTGGATGTTTTACTAAATCAACAAAAACAAATATTTTCACAAGAACTTCCTTCCAATACAGTAAAAAGGCGTAAAAACAATAGTTTTTTAAAAATAGCAAAAAATAAACCTCGATTCACTTGAAAAACATCAATATTGTTCAAATTTTACCTTTAGATGTTACTGGAGAAATGTAGATGGTCGGCGACGATAATGTTCAGAAGGTTGCGTAGAAGACTGTAGAAGAGACGACTTGAGAAGTGTGTAAGAGAAGATTTTGGGTTCAATATTTTAAATGATTGCACAGATGTCCGTTCGGTTCATTTTTCACCTTTTGATTAAAAATTTTTGGGATTGTTAATTCAGTCCAAAAAGTTTTTAATGAAGGCCCAGAAGTTTTGTTGTTTCTAATCTGTCCCATGTTTTAAAGTTAAATGCGCGCATTTTGTTACGCTCCACGCGCGTCCCCTTTTATTAAATAAAGACTTGAGAGGGTCTTTTGGCCCAATCTTCTCAACTCACCTTCTTCATTTATCTACTTGGTAAGTTTCTTCTATTTTTTATTCCTTTTTCTCGATAAAACATAAACCAAAACGGGTTTAATTTTTTTTCAAAATGTGCAGCGCCACCGGATCTGTGCAGTGCCGTCACCGGATCTGCACATTAACAGGTATTTCTTTCATATATTAGTTATTTCTCAAGCTTCTTTCCTCTATAGTTAGGTTGTGGTCCTTGAAAAAAATTAAATCATTTTTAAACTAAAAGGAAGATTATCTAGATGTGTGCTACATTTATTATTTAAATTTTACATTTGGCTAATTGAATTAGTTAAGTCGCCTTAATGTTATGTGATAAAATTGATGAATTAGTAGTATTTATGAATATAGATTTGTTGTGTTAGAATCATTTTTAAGTGATTTTATTATCTCTTCCGTCAATATCTATCAAGGATATAAATGTCAAAGACTCAATTGATATTGCTCAAGATACGATCGAAGACTCAATTGAAAGAGTTCAAGATACGATCGAAGATTCAATTGATATGGTACCGGAATCGATCTTGGATGAAGATGTTGAATTTCCGGAATCGGACTTGGATGGAGAAGTTGAAAAAAGAAAGAAATCAATACAAAAAGTTTTGGACATAATGATACGTATTTTTCTTCCCCACTATGTTGATTTGCCGGAATTGGACTTTGATGAAAAAGTTGAATTGCTAGAATCGGACTTGGACGAAGAAGTTGAAAAAAAAAATCAATACAAAAAGTTTTGGACATATTTCTTCCATACCACTATTAATGTCCTTTTGTTAAGACTTTATGCGTCTTTAATTGTTCGTTGTGAAACTTTATATTTGGAGTTGGATTTGGCATAAGTGTTATGTGCCTTAATGCTTAGTAAATATATGGAAGATTTAGTAGACTTATTATTAAAATAACTATGTATTCTAGTTTAACTATCTATTCGGCTAGTTGTGTTATATATGTTAGATCTAAATGTAGATTAAACTACAATTACCCCAGGACCTATCATGTTAAATCATCAAGATAATAAAAACTAGATGCGGAAGCGTACCTTATGACACGACCCGGAATCCGGTTAGGCCGTGCGGGCACCCGACATCCTCCCCTAGACCCGTCGGGCGAACCCTTACCAATTAAATCAGGAAAATAAATATAACAATTCACAAATAAGGACAAGACTTAAAACCAAAATACATACATACTGATACCTCTAAGCTGTACAAAAGAAATTACAGCTCACTACCCAACATACTAGGTTTAGGGTTATCCAGACTAGACATCTAAGAGTACAAAAGAAGACAAATACCTCCTGAAGGGAGCAAAATGCAACTAAAATAATAACCAATAAACTGGTGGCCATCCGGAATAAAAGCTGGCTCACCCTGACAGCTGAAGTCGTCTTGGCTCCTTCACAACGTGGAGAACTCAATCCTGGAGCGAACCTGCCGAAACGAAATAGATAGACAAGAAACAAACAACAAACAAGGGTGAGTCAAAAGGACTCAATAAGTGGGGCAGACTAGCCACCTCAAAGAATAGGATAACTAGCCAGGGAGAAAAGAAATAGATAAACAAAATTCCTTTTATTTAAATTATGAAAAGGCAGAGCCAGATAACAACCGAAAACATGTATGAAACCATAAACTCATCAACAACCAGGAACGTAAGATAACCAAAACATATAGGCATCCCGAACACATCAGCAATCAGAAATACATCCTGTTGCGGCGTGCAACCCGATCCATATATTCATCCTGTTGCGGCGTGCAACCCAATCCATATATTTATACTGCTGCAACGTGCAACCCGATCCATATATTTATACCGTTGCGACGTGCAGTCCAATTCATATATTTATACTGTAGCGGTGTGCAACCCGATCCTCGCAGCTCAGAATACAAGCCAGAAATATATAGGCAAATAAGCAATGCACGTAGAAGCTGAACATCAGTTATGTACCACAAGTCTACACAATGGTATGAAATGAAATGGAATGGAATGAAATATGATGCAAAGGGTCACATGTGCCCGTCATCCCATCTCGAAGCGGAATACTCCTGCATTCGAGGGGAAATCCAATCTGATAACCAACTGGAGCGGAATACTCCTGCTCCTGGGGCGGAATACTCCTGCACCCGATATAATATAAACCAGAGGCGGAATACTCCTGCACTCTCCTGGGGCGGAATACTCCTGCACCCGATATAATGTAAAGCTGAGGCGGAATACTCCTGCACTCAATATCTGACATAAGAGCGGAATACTCCTGCTCTTGGGGCGGAATCCTCCTACCCTCAATGTGATACAATGGAGCGGAATACTCCTGCTCCTGGGGCGGAATACTCCTGCCCTCAATATGATATGCAATGTAATGCATATGAATGCAATGTGATGCAATAACCCTTCACCGGCGCGGGACTCTCATCGACAACCGGGAAGTAGATGCCAACTCGCAGCCAGGGTACAATGCTCAAATCCTCAATACAATACCAACAATAGGACATAACATATAATATATAATATAAATCCAAAGCTAAGGCGTAATGAGTACGCCTATCGGCAGCTACACACGTAAGGAATACGTGGTAGAAAATCCATGAGGCCAGGTGCCTCCAAAGAAATGGATATAAACACTTACCGTATCCCAAAGCTAGCCCTGATACTCAACCACTGCTTTTTCCTTTGGATTAACCGCCAAACGATCTCTTTCTATTCAATAAGCAGAAAAATTATATCAGATAAAGCTAAAGGCTTCATTCCTTATGTTTTAGGGCAATCCAGTTAGGAACCTGATACCCTATTCACATACGCAATACGCAGGCCAGACCTATATACAGGGTTCAAAGTCCCATAACCAAACTCTAAATAAATTATATTTATATGTTGCCCATAACTTACTGAGTGCGAATATATAATCATTTCCATCATCGGGGTCCAATTGACCCTTTAAACTATCAATTTACGCCAATAGGGTGATGTATAATATCCTTATTTTTACCGTAAAAATATATTCAAACACACGTAATAAGCTAAGATAATGAGTTAACATCATTACCTGAAGATTTGGGGTAAAAATTCCACTATTTTTCCACTCCTTTTTCCCTTTTTCCTTCTCTCTTTTCTAATTTTTTCTTTCTGTAGGTTTGTTCGAATGTTTCTGTATGTATTGCTAATTTCTAAGCTAAGGGATTTAATCCCCTTAGCTGACCGACAATCATTTTGACTTTTTCTCTTCTTTTTTTTTTTTTTTTTTTTAAATTCGCTACGACGATAAAAATTAAAATGGAACCCTAGAGAAGTCGAAATGATCCCAAATTTTTCAAGTAAGCTATACAAAATATATGTAACATTCTCGCGAAGACGGATCTCAAATGGGATTCCCGAAACTCAAGATGCGAATTTAAATGAAAAAGGTCAAATTATTTAACTTTCGACATTTTTTTGCGGAACTAGCCGAACAACATCGAAATTCACTTTCGAAAAATTATAAAAGTCACAAATAATTATACGAACCCAACGGCGCTTTCGGATTTCGAATCGGAGCTCATTCGGCAAAAACCGAGCTCGAAAATCTCCTTTTAATATTAATCGCCATTAAAACTGAAACCTTCTTCCGATGCCTACCAAACGAGATCTGATTTAGCTCAAATTTTAGAGACAGGTCCTAATGGACATTACGAATATTTTAAAATTATCGACACGCCAATTGGAGTCCTAACTTCCGAAACGACTGACCGAGGTCGTTTCATTCTCCTCCACTTAAACTCTCGTTCGTCCTCGAACGAGCCTAAATCTAAAGCAAGATTTACGCAGATAACAAGAGAACTTGCACAACCTTCATAAACTACTCCACGGACATGATCTCATAATTACAGAATCAGAGTTATGACATGCACATCAAACCCTTGGATAAAAACATAGCTGGATAATATCATAACGTCATTGCCCAAGTTATTCTGACTAAACCGATCCTTCCTCGATCACGAGGGGAGAATTCTGCATTTTCGAAGCAAAGATATACGAAACTCTGGATGGACTAACATGATTCAGCCGAGAATCACCTTTTCGATATACCTTTCGATATAGAACAAGTCGATGAAACAAAGAATTAGCTTACGCTTGATGTAATAGGGGGAACTTTTGATGTACCTTGTCAGTACATATTATAGAAGATTTGATGCAAGCTATATTATTTTTTACAAACACACTAGGCAACATCTCAGTTGATGTTAGTGTTGTTCCGCAAGCTCCTTGTGGGAATGTAGTTACTCATATCCTAATGTATGTCAAAGGTTCATCTAAACAGGGTCTATATATAAGGATAAGGATCAGGTAAATACTTCTGGATAGTATGATGCAGACCAGGAATGATCTCCAGACTGAACACCTACTTTAGGGTATTTTCTTTCAATTGAAAATATTATGACTTGAAAAAGTAAAAATAAAGGAGACACGTAGTTGGACCATGAGCTGAGGCAGAATACCAGCAACAAAGTTGATTACATGAGCGCTTACAACGCTAAAGTAACCTCTCAAGGAGTTAAGGTGTGAAGGAGATATGCCAATGATGGATGGACGACAAGCTGCACTAGATCTTTCACTCTAAATTTCCATGAAGTAAAACAGCGTCAGTATGAGGATCCAGTTCCAGTTGAATACAGACAGATAGCCCAAGGAAAACCGAAGTCACCATACAGGGTCACTACTGACGGTGTTCTCATGTATAAAGATAGACTTTGTATTTCTGATGTCACAGATTTACGTGGACAGATTATGATAGAGGCACATTATTCCAAATACACTGTTCATCCAGATTCGACTAAGATGCACCATGATCTTAAGCAGATTATTGGTGGGATAGAATGAAGTGTGACATAGCAGGATTTGTGGCTCAGTGTTCTAATTGCCAGCAGGTTAAAGTCATGTCATCTTTTCAGACTTTATATTTTCAGCAAATAGATACGTATATATGATCAGGTTGCCAGCTTATCCCTATCATTAATAGATTATTAGTGGGTTTAGCAATGATCGACACTCATTGTAGATTTCTACCGTAGCCTTACTTTGGGTCGTGAGAAAAGTGATATCAACACCTCAGAGATTTAATATTACCATTCAGTATTTGGAGGAAGACTCCTCCACTTAAAGCACAAACTCATGTAGCCATTTGTATAGGAATAACCATCCTCGCACAGTCTGCTGGACTAAAGAAGATTTGGCTAAAAGCTGAACGTAAGCAGACCGAAGCTACCAACTACCCTTTCGAGTTGCCAAACAGCTGCAACTCTCAAGTTCACAACTCCATACCTTTGCCGTAAACACCACCGCCCGATGGATGGTACTTCTATATAAAAATTTCGGCAGAGTTTCCCCTGAAACTGGATGATCCGCAAAAACAGAACCAGCACTATACTATACATGGGAATGGATACCCGGATAAACTGATAACATAAACATGTTAAACGGATAACAAGATGAGACAACTGGACCAAAACAATAATATGCTTCCAAAACAATAATATGCTTACCCGACCACAATAACACGTACTCTGGCTCAACACAGGGAACGTCACAAACGGCTACCAATCGCCCAAGCTCACTAGTGCCGGACGAAGAAGAAATGGAAATAGATCGAGGATAGAAATAATTAGAACTTCAGGAAGTTCATCTTCTTATTTGCTTGACTACCAAAGCTAGACTACTTCCGCATCAGGCGAGCCAAAAATCGCAATTGAAGAGATAGACATTAAATAAGCTTTATGGAAAAACATCTATACCAATTTTAACCTCCCAATAAGAAGGAAACTCTGACACTTTACAAGAATACCCTTTTATAACTAAGACAAGCTCATAGAATAACATGACTCTACTAGAATCTCGAACCAAGAGGAGACACATAGATCGAGCATTACTTACCAGCCACTTTACACCGGAAGAAACAACGACACTTCCTGATGATGACGAATAAGAATCCCATCATCCTACCAACACTGGTCTCCGAGGAGAGAGGTAAAATGACTTGACATAATATCACAAGGTGGCATAACAGGATGTCAAGCCAATAGCAATACTCACCATCAAATCTCTCATATTTAAATCAGATAAACTAGCAGGGTCTCATAAATGCCAGAAATAAATCGTATCAGAAACTCACCCCTCCACCGCTACCGATTCTTAATAAAAACGACATCCAAGGAAACCATCGAAACATGATAAGACATACCATTTCCGGATCGATCGAAAAAAATTCAAATCTTACTCACATTTAAGAGAAGAAGAAATCTCAGGGTCTACTATATCGGATGCCTCCGCATCCTGCCAGGCTGGCAGTTCATAAAACTGCCTCTGCGGCTGAACTAAGCCGCTACACGGATAATTACCTTCTGAAGAACTACTACCACCACGCTCTCAACCGCTACTGGATGGTGGCATTTCTTTTGCTGATTGAGATCTAAATGAAATTCCCTGCGACTGCGCAAATACCTGATGACGAGAGAAAAGACGACTGCCTACTTGTCGGAGTAAGGGAAAATCCTCAAAAAGAATAGCCAAACTCACAACAATGATACCACTTTTTCGCTGAAAAGTGGAAACTGGACAGATTATTGAAAGCCACAAAGAGAAAAATTGGGTCTGATATTGACTAACTACTGACGCACTCTAAGAATCACGTGACACACACTGAGATAACCTGGAAGGTGACCTCCCAAAATAATCAGAACTCTTACCTCCAAATGAGGTAACATGGTTACCCACTAGGGCCGTGGGATCTCTTACTTTCCCGCTCTAACTTATGGTATGTCTCGAACCTTCGAGCAATATCAACAACAACATCAAATGAAATCCCGACCTCAATCTCTCGAGCCATCTGGGATCTCAAGGAAAATGAAAGGTCATCAATAAGTCTTTGAATCTCTCGAAAGGCTCATGAACTAGTTCTGATGCATATCCAGCCATTCTATAGAATTCAATCTTATATTCTTAAACACCAACAGGCTAACCGACAGACTACCCTGTCCAATCCACTTGAACTGACAACATTTTTCATCTTGTTCGCTACTCGAAAGGAACTTTTTCCACGAATCAAGTTAACTAATAAGAGAGCAGCCCACAAATTCAAGGCTGGACCCCTGAAACTGGAAAGAAGAATAATCAACACCATACCGCTTGATATAATCAAGAGCCTGAAGGATATGCTGACATCATTTTATTTTAAAAAGAATCACGGGGTTTATCTTATGCATTGCTTAAGAATATCGGAAGGTTCAACCGCGTAAAATAATGGAACCTCTTTGGGCACTCAAATCTAACCGTTACCTCGGCTGGCTAACCAGCCAAAACAATTAGAGGTACAACGCGTACTACCTCCGGAATATAATTTACTGCAGCAATATCAAGAACCGGAAAAGGAGCTCCCTGAAATCGAACGTCTGCACATGCGGCAACCTGATAGGCTGCCCAGCGAATAATAGGTTCTTACGGTATCTGCGTCGCCAAGATTCTCGTAAAGCATCGTAGAGAGCCAAGGGAACTACAAGGCCCTGCTCCCTTGCCCATCGCGAGCTCGTACAACTGGGACCTCCGTAACTAGATCGTCAGCACGATCAAAACACTCGCGGCTTCGTCAGTGCTAACCCCAGGTCAGGCTGCTTTGTCTTGAACTCATACCGTTTGTTGATTTATCGCACGAGGGTTCACAATTACCACGAACGAATTAGCGAAAATACTTTTGCATCTTAGACCGACGGAAGATCAGAAAAGAAGGAAGTGAAACTTCCTAAATGCCATCATAGCCCCTCGTAGATAAGTACGGACGTCTACGTACCCATCAGCGAGACTCTACTAGACACTGTCTTAGTCTGGATAGACACTAAACTGGGCTCTGATACCAACTGACACGACCCGGAATCCGGTTAGGCCGTGCGGGCACCCGACATCCTCCCCTAGACCCGTCGGGCGAACCCTTACCAATTAAATCAGGAAAATAAATATAACAATTCACAAATAAGGACAAGACTTAAAACCAAAATACATACATACTGATACCTCTAAGCTGTACAAAAGAAATTACAGCTCACTACCCAACATACTAGGTTTAGGGTTATCCAGACTAGACATCTAAGAGTACAAAAGAAGACAAATACCTCCTGAAGGGAGCAAAATGCAACTAAAATAATAACCAATAAACTGGTGGCCATCCGGAATAAAAGCTGGCTCACCCTGACAGCTGAAGTCGTCTTGGCTCCTTCACAACGTGGAGAACTCAATCCTGGAGCGAACCTGCCGAAACGAAATAGATAGACAAGAAACAAACAACAAACAAGGGTGAGTCAAAAGGACTCAATAAGTGGGGCAGACTAGCCACCTCAAAGAATAGGATAACTAGCCAGGGAGAAAAGAAATAGATAAACAAAATTCCTTTTATTTAAATTATGAAAAGGCAGAGCCAGATAACAACCGAAAACATGTATGAAACCATAAACTCATCAACAACCAGGAACGTAAGATAACCAAAACATATAGGCATCCCGAACACATCAGCAATCAGAAATACATCCTGTTGCGGCGTGCAACCCGATCCATATATTCATCCTGTTGCGGCGTGCAACCCAATCCATATATTTATACTGCTGCAACGTGCAACCCGATCCATATATTTATACCGTTGCGACGTGCAGTCCAATTCATATATTTATACTGTAGCGGTGTGCAACCCGATCCTCGCAGCTCAGAATACAAGCCAGAAATATATAGGCAAATAAGCAATGCACGTAGAAGCTGAACATCAGTTATGTACCACAAGTCTACACAATGGTATGAAATGAAATGGAATGGAATGAAATATGATGCAAAGGGTCACATGTGCCCGTCATCCCATCTCGAAGCGGAATACTCCTGCATTCGAGGGGAAATCCAATCTGATAACCAACTGGAGCGGAATACTCCTGCTCCTGGGGCGGAATACTCCTGCACCCGATATAATATAAACCAGAGGCGGAATACTCCTGCACTCTCCTGGGGCGGAATACTCCTGCACCCGATATAATGTAAAGCTGAGGCGGAATACTCCTGCACTCAATATCTGACATAAGAGCGGAATACTCCTGCTCTTGGGGCGGAATCCTCCTACCCTCAATGTGATACAATGGAGCGGAATACTCCTGCTCCTGGGGCGGAATACTCCTGCCCTCAATATGATATGCAATGTAATGCATATGAATGCAATGTGATGCAATAACCCTTCACCGGCGCGGGACTCTCATCAACAACCGGGAAGTAGATGCCAACTCGCAGCCAGGGTACAATGCTCAAATCCTCAATACAATACCAACAATAGGACATAACATATAATATATAATATAAATCCAAAGCTAAGGCGTAATGAGTACGCCTATCGGCAGCTACACACGTAAGGAATACGTGGTAGAAAATCCATGAGGCCAGGTGCCTCCAAAGAAATGGATATAAACACTTACCGTATCCCAAAGCTAGCCCTGATACTCAACCACTGCTTTTTCCTTTGGATTAACCGCCAAACGATCTCTTTCTATTCAATAAGCAGAAAAATTATATCAGATAAAGCTAAAGGCTTCATTCCTTATGTTTTAGGGCAATCCAGTTAGGAACCTGATACCCTATTCACATACGCAATACGCAGGCCAGACCTATATACAGGGTTCAAAGTCCCATAACCAAACTCTAAATAAATTATATTTATATGTTGCCCATAACTTACTGAGTGCGAATATATAATCATTTCCATCATCGGGGTCCAATTGACCCTTTAAACTATCAATTTACGCCAATAGGGTGATGTATAATATCCTTATTTTTACCGTAAAAATATATTCAAACACACGTAATAAGCTAAGATAATGAGTTAACATCATTACCTGAAGATTTGGGGTAAAAATTCCACTATTTTTCCACTCCTTTTTCCCTTTTTCCTTCTCTCTTTTCTAATTTTTTCTTTCTGTAGGTTTGTTCGAATGTTTCTGTATGTATTGCTAATTTCTAAGCTAAGGGATTTAATCCCCTTAGCTGACCGACAATCATTTTGACTTTTTCTCTTTTTTTTTTTTTTTTTTTTTTTTTTAAATTCGCTACGACGATAAAAATTAAAATGGAACCCTAGAGAAGTCGAAATGATCCCAAATTTTTCAAGTAAGCTATACAAAATATATGTAACATTCTCGCGAAGACGGATCTCAAATGGGATTCCCGAAACTCAAGATGCGAATTTAAATGAAAAAGGTCAAATTATTTAACTTTCGACATTTTTTTGCGGAACTAGCCGAACAACATCGAAATTCACTTTCGAAAAATTATAAAAGTCACAAATAATTATACGAACCCAACGGCGCTTTCGGATTTCGAATCGGAGCTCATTCGGCAAAAACCGAGCTCGAAAATCTCCTTTTAATATTAATCGCCATTAAAACTGAAACCTTCTTCCGATGCCTACCAAACGAGATCTGATTTAGCTCAAATTTTAGAGACAGGTCCTAATGGACATTACGAATATTTTAAAATTATCGACACGCCAATTGGAGTCCTAACTTCCGAAACGACTGACCGAGGTCGTTTCACCTTAATTCATAGAAATTGATGAAGTCATGTCGTCTCGATAGTTAGGTCTTCCAAACCATTACGTGGGGTGGCTGTCACTCTTCCAACGATGGGATATTAGAAAAGAAAAACCCCTCGTCTGGTTTGGGGACCATAACCCTATTTATAATTGCACACACTTTATGTATTTCTAATTAAGCCCATCATTTAATTAGAATATACATCCGGGTATCTACACATAAGGCCCATACTTTATGAGGTATTTAATTAGGCCCCTCAACTTTAAACTTTAGTAGATCACTTTAATTGGGCCAACCTTTAATGATAGCAGTCAACATACAATTATTATTGATACATGTGTATGTGTAAGTCCATAAATTCTTACAATCTCCCACTTGGACTACACATATATACACATAGCCTTATAATTGTATATCACCTTATGAGCTCCAAATATTTGCTATCATAAACTGAAGTACCTCTAAACAATCTCGTCCATCAATCATGTCAACATAGAACCAAGGCGGCTTTTGCTGCATTTATATCGCAGCTAAACCTTCCTTGATCACGTATACCAACATAACCAAATGACATAGATCAAGTATGGATGCGTAGCGTGGAATTACATGTAATGTGATCTAGACATGTCTATTTCCAACTGGTCCAACCGAAAAACAAGTTAGAGTGGAAAATTTTACCGAATACTTTATTTCTGCAGAAATATCCATAAAATATCCTTAAACTGAAACCGTAAACTTGAAACCGTAAACCAAAACTGAAGTGTGTCTATATAAAAGAACATTGAAAGGTTACGAACTCCCACTGAAACTGAATATCCTTAACCGACATGCCACCTCTATGAGCACTATGCTCATGAAAAGCCTTCGGTGGTAGTCCCTTAGTATGTGAATCCACAATATGGAGTTTGTTATATTATGTTCTATAGACACCTGACCACTCTGAACTCTAACTTTAACAACCAGGAACTTTATGTCAATGTGCTTTGACTTTACCGAACTCCTGTTTTTATTGGAATATGAGACTGTTAACTTATTGTCACAAAATAACCTTAGTGTCTTTCAGCTTTATCCTCAATTTGTAGCCAGTGACAAGATTCTGCAGTCATATTCCATAACTTTGATGCCTTATAATGCACCATAAACTTTACTGTCATGGTGAGATGAGCTATGAGTGTCCATATAACACTCTTCCTTATATAGCTCATCCACCAAGTATACAAATAGAGCCTTTGCACTATCTTGGCATCTAGTGAAGTCGGTATCTAAATACTTGATTATCTTTAACTTTTCCGACTTCCTGTATGTGAGCTTAAAATCTTTTGTTCTCTGTAATTACAACATAAACCGTTGGCTACTCCTTAATTCTTAATTTCAGCATTACTCAGATATATGCCAAACATCCCAATAATGCACGCAATATTTGAACGCGTACAAACCTAAGTATGCATTAAACATTTGTAACTAAAGCACAATAAATCTTTTGCATTTTCTTAATTACAAAATTATTTTTAGAGCACTGTTTGAGACTGAACCTTTCTTCTTTAGCATAGGGGTATCGCCTGATTTGAAATCTTGCATATCAAATCTTTAATACCTTTTCAATATAGACCATCGTGATATTCCTAAAGTACCTCGAGAGTAATCTCTATGTATTTAAATCCTTATTTAAAACTTGCATCACCAAGATATTTTATCTCAAAATTCTTTATCAAAAGTATCTTGGACTTGCGCAACAAGCCTATATCGTATGAACCAAGAAATATGTCATAGACATACAAAACCAGATAAATATGCTTACTCCCACTGCCCTTATAGTATACAAAATAATCATCAACATTTATCTCGAAACCAAATGAGACATTAACATAATGAAATTTGTAATACCATTGATAAGATGCTTGTTTAAACCCATAGATGAATTTCCTTAATTTCAAATCATTGACTTTGCATTATAAAACACAAAGTTTTCTAGTTTCACCTTTGTTCATCAAATTAACCATTGAGAACAACAATACTGTATCCATCTATGTAGCTTAATATCAAAATATTTGATTAATGCCATTATAGTCTTGAAAGAGTCTTTCAATGAAACCGAAAAGAAAGTCTTTTTATATTGATGCCTTCTAATTTCTAAGTGAAGCCTTTAGTGATAAGACGTGTCTTATACCTATCCACGTTGCCTTTCGAATCCCTTTTGGTTATAAATATCCATTTTCAACCAATGAGCTTCGCACCTTCAGCCAACTGGACAAGGTCTCGCACATCATTGTCCTTTATGTGCTTCATCTCTTTATTCATGGTATCAATATACCTTTATGAGTCAGAACTTTTTATGGCTTGACAAAAGTTGACTGAATCATCTTCCATCATTCCAATGCCAACTTTATGTTCTTAGAGAAACACAATATTAAATTGCACTTCTCCTCTCTCTCTCTCTTATCTTTTTAATGGCATTGGTTCTTAAGGTTGTAGAGTTTGTTCTTTGGGAATAACCTTTTGAACGTGAAGTTCAATGATATTGTCTTGATCTGGAGTTGCTTCTTGAGCTATTTCAGGTATAGAAAACTGTTCCTAAGCACAGTCAATAGCAATATGAGGAATATCAACATATTCCTTTTCCAAGACAATGTCTTTTATTCTTTCTTTCTCCCAAACTCAACATCCTCAAAGAACTGTACATTATTCGTTTCATAATAGCCTTAGCTGTGGGATCCTAAAACTTGTAACCCCTGAACTTTTTAGAGTATCTAATAACATAACAACTGAAAGTTTCTTTGTCCAGTTTCATTTCTTTTGGCCTAGAAGGCCTTGCCTCAGCTGGACATTCCTAAATGTGTAAATACTTTAAACAAGACCAATGCTTATCCAAAACACATAAAGGATCTTTTCAGTTGCCTTTAGCCGGAACTCTGTTAAGTAATAAGTTGCAGGTTTTCGAATGAATTAAACAAAAAAAAACCATATCTTGAAAAGTTGTCTATGGACATTATGAGATATAGATGACATATCAAAGAACTGTAGAGAATTATCCACAAATATCAGTCTGTATAAGTTCTATGACGTCTAATTTTGTTGGCTAAAAACTCTCTTAACATTTGTTTATTTCTTTTTATGCGATTTACGCATATATCAAAAATTGGATAAAATTAACAGGATCAAGAATGTTATGGACACGAATCTCTTTTTCTCCCGTTTAGAGATATGACTTAAAGTGTTGTTTCATAACGAAGCAAAATCTCATCGGTTAGTAAACATGCAAGGATTCTTTAAATGAAGTGACTATATATAAGAAAACTTTAGATTATTGTAACCTCATAAAGAACCCAAACCAACCAATTTTGAATTATGAGAGAGACAATATTTTCATATCAAATAAATAACAATAACCGAACTTGTCCAACCTTGAAATGAAAATTATATCCCGTTTAAAGAAACAGACAAAATAAGTCTCACTCAAATTCAAATATAAACTAGGTCTTAACAATAATCTAAGAGTTTCAATAGCTCCAATCTTAACCGAGTTGTCGTTACCACCATAGATGTATCTTTCACCATCATTAGGCTTTCGACAATTCATACATCCTTGCATAGACACATTGATGTGAGGTATTATACTAGAATCTATCAACAATGTATGTCTTAGTACGAAAGCCAGATTAACCCCATAACAAACAAAGTTCAGGAAAATATTTTTGTGACTTGCAGCTCTACTTAAGAAACAACTATCTGTAGTTAATTATTGTATTGTTTCTTCTTTATCACCATAACTGCAACTTCCTTATTCTTTATGTACTTTATTGAAATATGATTTGTCAAGAGTGTACAATTTTCTATCTTTTCATTCTTGACAAATTTCTTTTCAATTTTGGTTATGAATTTCTTAATTTTCTTTATCTTATCAGACATAGTGCCCCAAAATATTTTGGCATGACTTTCTCCATGATAATCATAGACATGAAATTTGATCTCTCTCACTTTTCTATCTCCCTCTTTTCATCAGAGGTACTCTATCCATAAGAAATGGTGGAGAATCCATCTTTAATGTCGTGTCAAGATCCATGACTTCGAGAACAATATTAAAGTTCTCTTGCCATGACTAAACTTAGTGTCATTTAGTAGATTGAGTTGATGTTGGCATTTATGTTTTGAGGAGTAATTTTAGCTAAATCAGAGAACAACAAATAACATGACAAGCTCACATAAGACTTAAACCAAATTGAAAATAAATTTGAATAACGGTAAACCCCATCTCAAGATACCGGGCACTCCATTAAATTTCATCTTTGGACAAAATATTAACTTGTAAGTGATATCTTGACGTAGTAATCAAATACTGATAATAAAGAACATGTCGAATAGTAAATCTTCCTTTGGGCCGATTTATTATTCACACGTAAAACCAAATAATCATCGCGTATTTATTACCACAAAGATGTACATGTAATTCTGTTAAACATTGATCTTCCTTTGGGCCGATCAGTATTTACATAGGTTACAAGCGCACGACCTTTTATATTTCAAAACAAATAAATCTCTACAAGAGAGGTCACTTTGGCGACATCAAGTTTCAATTTACTTATCTCAAAATACATATAAATATACCAATATCCAAATTTAAATTCACCAAATTGGAATATATAAATATTCAAGCTAAACTAAATTATGGTGGGCTCGAAACTTAAATTAACCAGAAAAGTTGAAAGAGTCACCAGTACTTTATACATTTATTTCTTTTAATTGATGAATCTAATAGATTTAATTCACCAAAAGAAAAAGAATAAATCTAAGCAAGCTTTTTCGGGCAACTTATTCACAAAAGGAGGTTAATACCTCCAAAAACCAAAAACCAATACGTGATGCCGTTTTGCAGCTATCGTCCAGCAGCTCCATTCTTTCCCTTTAATTTTTTTTTTTAATAATATAAAAGATATTAAATGACCAAAGGTATTGAAGAGGCCAAATACATATTTCCGAATCTTTAAGGCAATAAATTCGGAGTACTTAGCAATAACCTGCTTATGTGATTTTCGTTTTCCTTTAGAGTTTACTTGAATAAAGGGAAATCCAAGAAAACAAAAGACAAAGAGAACCTTATAGAACCTAATAACCAAAAAAACTTTTACAACAGAATCTCAAAAGAGTTAAAACCTCCACTTCCAAAAATTAACCATATGCCGCCACGATATTAACCCAAAAGGGAATCCATCAATATAGTAGTATCTATTATTCCACTTGTAATAGAATCTTTTCAAACGAAATAACTGATATCTAAAACCTTATACCGCCGTAATTGATGGTGGTACAAGTTATGTAAGGCTGAATTTACCTTCTAGCAGAGACTATGCTGCTAGAAAACGTTAACAAATATGTCTAAAATAATCTCAATAATTTAACATGATAAAGGCTCTTGATACCACTTGTTAGATCTAAATGTAGATTAAACTACAATTACCCCAGGACCTATCATGTTAAATCATCAAGATAATAAAAACTAGATGCGGAAGCGTACCTTAATTCATAGAAATTGATGAAGTCATGTCGTCTCGATAGTTAGGTCTTCCAAACCATTACGTGGGGTGGCTGTCACTCTTCCAACGATGGAATATTAGAAAAGAAAAACCCCTCGTCTGGTTTGGGGACCATAACCCTATTTATAATTGCACACACTTTATGTATTTCTAATTAAGCCCATCATTTAATTAGAATATACATCCGGGTATCTACACATAAGGCCCATACTTTATGAGGTATTTAATTAGGCCCCTCAACTTTAAACTTTAGTAGATCACTTTAATTGGGCCAACCTTTAATGATAGCAGTCAACATACAATTATTATTGATACATGTGTATGTGTAAGTTCATAAATTCTTACAATATATGGATGTGCATTGGTTGTTGGCAGGCATGTATCTATTTTTGACATTTTATTGTGCAGGTTTATTACAAGTAGTGACGGCTAGCCGTCTCTATTAATTTAAAACGTAAAAATAGGGATGGGCACCCCTCCTTAAAAAAAAAAAATCCAGATTTCAATGTGTAGCCGTCCCTAGTCAGTGAAAAACGTAAAAATAGGGGCGTCCATCCCTCTCTAAATAAAAAATTATATTCCAGATTTCACTACGTAGGGAGGGCTAGCTATCTGTATCTTGGACGGCTGCCCGTCCCTATGACTTTAGCGTCGAGCGATTTACGGACGGACGATGTCGTCGCATAGCCCGTCCGTAAATTGTGTTTAGAGATGGCTACCCGTCCGTATCGTCCCTCCCTAAATCGAGTCTTTCTAGTAGTGTTTTAATGATTCTGTATCTTTGTATAGATCTAACTCACTTAAATTTTGACCAGAATCTTAAATTATCATTACATAGAAAAATTTTGTGAGGGATATTTCAAAATTGTTGTTACAGGTTTGTAACAGAAATAATCAATATAGACTTCCTCCACTAGCATTTTTTTTTCAGAAAAGTCTATTTATTCTGGTGTGGATGGCGAAATTTTTTATGGACATAAGGATCTGTCACGATTCAACAATAATTTTGTGACAGAAATGTAGATATAGCACAATTATATGACGAAAATGATGGATTGCCATAATCTGTCACAAATTTGTAACAGATATATTGATTCATCTCGATATTTTTGTTAAGTAATTTCCTTTTTGAGAGATCAAGTTTAAGACAGATCCAACCGTTACACAATTATAAAAGACCTGTGAATTTATTACTTGTGAATTTATTATGAGTTAGTGACAAAATTAGAGAATCTGTTACACATTATTTAACGAGATGAAGTATAAAAATATCATATTTTATGACCTAACCATCCGTCTCAATTGTTAGTTACGAATTTGTGACAAAGTTTTCCAACATAAATGTTGGCAAAGCAAATGTCCCACATTGGAATACAAGTTTAAAAAAAAAAAATACTAAGTGGTTAATAAAAAGGAATGTGAGGGCAATCTTTAGAAATATGATTTTTCAATTAAATTGATGCTTATTTAATTATCATTAACAATAAATAGTTAATAAGAAATTATTATTAATTAAGTAAATTATTGATTAACTCTAAAATAAAATTTATTTATTAGATACTCCCTCCGTTCCAAAATGGTTGTCATAGTTCGAATTTCGAGAGTCAAACGAGTTTAACTTTGACCGTAATATTTTCATATGTCTTTTAAATATTTTGAATTATTAATTATTGTGACTTATAGTACTTTTTATGTAGACCCTAAATATATAAACATCTTTACAAAAACTTAAAGATTATATGTCTAAATTCACGGTCAAAATGAACTCGTTTGACTCTCGAAATCCGAACTATAACAACCATTTTGAAACGGATGGAATACAAGAAAAAAATGTGATCTATTAAGTCCATCACAAAATTTGTGACTAAATTATCCATTTTAATTCATCACAATTTATGACGGATTTAATCTTTTATTACATTTAGTATTTCACTACAAGTTGAAATAATTTGTCTCAATTGAGAGTTGAGACGATTATCCATCACAATTCGGTCACAAAATTTCTTATGGTAAGCTACAATGTGACAACCAAAAATATTATCACAAGTCAAATTTGTGATAAATTCTTCCATCACAAAACTTTCTTTTTCTATTAAATACTATTTTAAGAAACATAACTTTTCTAGTTAGTTTAATTGCTTATTGATATCTCCACTAGAAAATGAACGAATTTCGAAGAACTTGAATTAGCTCCTCCCGATCCTATCTCTCCCGAGATGAAAGATAAAATGTCAAAGTAAGAGAATTTTTTCGGTACGATTCCTCGGAATTCACTCATTGCTGTGCATATCATCGAGGGATTTCGCTCGGTGGTCCCTCGATAAAATATTCTCATGGATGATGGAAATTAAATTCTTACTGATGGATTTCTCTCGATAATAAAAAAATATATTAAAATATTTAATATTTTATCGAGTAAAATCCGTCGATAAGAATTTAGATAATTATCTTTTAAAAAATTTACTTATCCCTCGGTAACACAATAAATAATAATTTTTTTAAATTTGTCTACCGAGGGGACACCACTCGGTAGCATTGAATATCTGAAATTTTTTTCGGTCAATTACCGAAAGAATTCCCTCGGTGATACACTAAATCATGCACAATTAGAAAGAGGTTATAGCACCTTCAAAATCCAAATTAGCCTACTATATATCTAATTAACAAATAATGTTCTCAACACTCATAACTAAATAATCTTTGTATCAAATACAAGTCTACGTACTACACAAAAAAAAATTGTTCAACAATTACAACCACATAATACTTGTGCCAAATTCAAGTCTAGTACAAACAAAGTCTTTCTTTCAATAATAACATCTTAATAAAAGTATGGAAGATATATATGTTACATTATGTCAACAAATTCGTGTAGCTTGTCAGATGATTCAACTTCTTCATCCAAGTCTGATTCTGGTACCATTTCAAGCGCGTCTTCGATAGTATCTTGAACCATTTCAATTGAATCTTCGATCGTATTTTGAACCATTTCACTTAAATCTTTGATCGTATCTTGAATAATTTCAACTAAGTCCTCGACGTTGATATCCATGAAATATTTACTCTTGATGGAATAGATAATAAAGTCACCCCAGTTTCTTTTGTCTCTTCAGCTCCATTAATTCTCACCGACCACCCTTAATGACTACTCGTGAAAATCAAAGCGTTTTTCTTGATACTAGATTAGAGAAGGCGTCTTCTCAAATTCCACCCAAACCCCCGGACCCTTTGACTGTGGAAAATATGGACTCAAATCAGATCTCATTCAAAGAGAAACTATTGAGCTATGAATCTCTCATTATTCCTTCCCCCTCAACAACTATTTCACCACCGATTACACTAGCCTGTGATCCCTCTACATCATTATCGCCTCTAACCACACTTTCTGAATCTTTTATCGAACTTACTACAGAAGAAAAAGCTCGCATATATCTCCCATGGAAATATTCAGTTATAATCAAACTCTTTGGGAAAAGAATTGTTCATCACTACTTTAAGTCAAAAAGATCAGATCTATGGAAACCCACAGAACCGTTTCCTCTGATTGACCTTGGATCAGACTTTTACATCGTCAAATTCAGTAAAGAAGAAAATATGAATAAAGCTTTAACCCAAGGTCCTTGGTTTATTAATGGTGTTACCTATCAGTCATGCGCTGGCGTCCTAATTTTGTTGCCACCTCCGAAAAACTAACTTATTCAGCAGTGTGGGTAAGATTGCCTCAACTTCCTACAGAATTTTATGATGGAGGCATCCTAAGTAAAATAGGGAATTCCATTGGAAAACTGCTTAAAATAGATGCTTGTACTAGCACTACATTACGGGGTCGCTATGCCCGGCTTTGTGTGGAAGTTCCTTTAGAAGATCCTGTTAAAACGCATGTGTTCATTGGTCACCATAAACAGCACATCAACTATGAAGGTGAAGGGTTCTTATGTACCACTTGTGGTCGTCTAGGGCACTCTTCCAAGCAGTGTCAATATATTGTTCATACTCCATTAGAGACAAGCGTTTGCCCAGCAACTAAAGATCCATCGCATAAGGCAGATCGTTCCTACTGTTCAGATGATAGTTGGACTGTTGTCTCCTTTCCAAAGAAGAAACAACATGCCCCCAAACGGATAGAGAAGGTGACGACTGTTCAAAACTCTGTTGATGTCAGCCCAGGTATTAATGTAAAGTTTTTTGATGCATCTACAGGTAAATATTTGAACACTCAAAAATTAGCTTATGTAAATAAATCTGTTTTAGTTAATAATTCTATTGACTGTGATGCTATATCCAAGTCTAAAAAAACTGCTTTTATAAATCCTTCTATTACTAAAAGTACCTTTTCGGTTAAATCTGCTACTGCAATTCCGATGTCAACAAAAAATAAATTTTCTACTCTAAGTGATAATGACACTCTGCACAACAAGATACAAACAAAAGGGAGATCTACTTCCCCTACTCCCAATAGCAATTTGTCTCTTTCTCCTTCTATGACACCTGGAGAACACGTGCCTACTGCTCCTCCTATTAATAAATTGGTTTCTCAATCATTAACTGTAAATAATATCTCCCAAAATATTTTGTCAACACAAGAAGCTAACACCTCATCTCATGCAGCCAATATTCGACCTCCTATTGCTGTTTCCCCAAGTAACAATAAAAATCCTTTACAAATGGCAAACGAAAATCACCAAGTGTCAATGGAAATAGACGCCATTCCTCCCTTTAAATCCACAGTATTGGTCACAACCAACAGCATGCAAACCTCCACTTCTATAAAAGATTTGCATGATCTTTCCCCTACTCCTCACTCTATTGTTTCAAACTACTTAAGTACTCCTACTACTAACAATGGCCTCATCCTCTGCGCTGAATCAAAGAAAGATCACCAAACTCATTCCTCTAACGTCAACTCTAATGGATCAATTCCCTTGCTTCCTAGCTTCAGTTCCACCACAGTACGACAACTCCACACTAGTACTTACGACGCAGCCCCTTCTATAGAACCACCAACCCCAATCTTGGGTGGAGATGGGTCTGATGGGTCAGGGTGTTGTATTTTCGATGGAACTACAAGGAAAGGAAGCCAAAGTGGTGATTCAGGACCCTCACTTCCTTGCTCAACTCATCTCAGAAGGGATGAAGCTAGCCATGGACAATTACTCAAACCACGTATGGATGTGGAATGTTCTAAACCCCTTGGCTCCAACAATGGCCCCCTCTCTATTCCACGACATGCAGTCCCAGTGGAATCTTCCTTACCACTTCAACCCCTTGATCCAGCCGGAACAACTCAATACGACTCCCTTCTTTCCTCATCAAGATCTAACTCAAAGTCCTTTATTCTTCCCATGGATGCCCTTGGATCTACCGACTGCTCAGGGCATGCAACAACCTTTTGTGAATCCTCCAATGGTCCCTATGGAGAATCCTCAAGAGATGATACCAAATCTCAATGTTCCCGTACCAGACATAAATCTTCCAGTCGAGGAAAACCATCAGATACCTTAGGAAATGGGATCATTCACAGAACTTTCAAAGCTTCGCGAAGCCAAAATCATGCTATTTCCGGAGATGGAGGACAAGAGATATGTTCTAACCTGCCCTCTGGCTCTTTACAAGTGCTCAATAGACATAAGGCCAACTCAAAACTCGGCTGTGGGAAAATGGCAGTAGCATTGTACCCGTCCATTTCCAGGAACGACCAGTTCTCATTAGAGAAGACCATACCAACTCGCAACACTGTCATGATAGACAAACCCAATAGTTTCTTGGTGTGGAATATTAGGGGTGGGAATCATGATGATTTTCGTATGAATTTTAAAGAGTTAGTTAACTCTCATGCTCCTTTTGTGGCTGTTCTCCTGGAAACTAAGATGACTGACCATAAGGTTCTCTTAGATGGTCTTCCTTTTGATGAATTTCTGGAGCAGCCTGCTCAAGGTAGATCTGGTGGGATTGTTATTATGTGGAATAACTCAAGAGTTAGTGTCTATGACCCTGAGATTACTCCCCAAGAGCTGCATGTTGTTGTGAGGGTAAGTCCTAATCATCATCCTTGGCTTTTAAGTTCAATATATGCTAGTACTTCCTTTGCTAATAGGCTGAATCTTTGGAAGAATTTAATGAGTATAAAAGATAGTCATAATGGCCCCTGGTTTGTAGGAGGAGACTTTAATGAAGTATTAGGCTCTGATGATAAATGGGGGGGGGGGGGGTCGTAGAGTTAATTTTAATAGAATTAATAAATTTGCTTCTTGTTTGGACTATTGTAAGCTTCTTGACCTAGGGTTTAAAGGGAGTAGATACACTTGGACTAATCGTAGGAAGTCTACTAAAGGTTTAATCTTAGAGCGGCTGGATAGGGGTTTTTCTAATGAGGATTGGCTTCAATTATATCCTAATGCTCAAATCACTCATCTCCCTAAGACCCATTCAGATCATAACCCTCTTCTTATTACTATTTCCAGCCCTACCACTCGATATATTGATAAGCCTTTTAGATTGGAAAACTATTGGTACGCTCATCCTGATTTTATTAACATTGTTAATCAATGCTGGCTCTCTCCCAATTTACTTCATAATATTCCTACTTTTCAATCTAACATTCAATCTTGGAGTAAAGAAAAATTTGGAGATATTCATCGTCGAAAAAAACATCTTCTTGCCCGAATTAATGACCTCCAAAACTCTGTTAATTATCCTACTAGCAAATTTTTAAAAGAGCTTGAACATATGCTTGTTACTGAATATAATGTTATTCTTAAACAAGAGGAAGATTTTTGGAAAATTAGATCTCGTATTCAATGGTTAACTGACGGAGATGCAAATACAAAATTTTTTCACCTGTCTGTTCTTAACCGTCGACGTCAAATAAAATTATTTTTTTTAAAGATTCGAATGGTAATTGGGTTAATAACCACCATGACATAGTAGACCATACTTTCAATTATTTTAAGTCTATGTTTACTACTTCTCATGTTGTATCTGATTGGAAAGATATCACTAAAAGTTGCGTAAATTTTCATTCTATGGATTTAACTATTTTGGAAAGGCCTCTTTTGGACCAAGAAGTCATTACTGCTCTATTTGCATTTCAACCGTTTAAGGCCCCAAGCCCAGATGGGCTGCATCCAAATTTTTTTCAAAAACATTGGCAAACTGTAGGCCCATCTATTTTACAATATTGTCACAAAGTCTTCACTAATTGGCAAATTGATAACACCATTTATAGAACTTATCTCTGCCTTATTCCAAAATTCAAAAATGCCAATAAGTTACAAAACTTTCGTCCTATTGGCTTATGTAATACGAATTATAAAATTATCACTAAAATTATAGTTAACCGTATAAAGCCTTTCTTACCAAAGCTTATTGGTCCTTTTCAAGGTGCGTTCCTAGCTGGACGCCGCACAAGTGACAATGCTATTATTATCCAAGAATTGGTTAATCATTTAAATAGAATTAAAGGTAGTAAAAGTAAAATGCTGTTAAAAATTGATTTGGAAAAAGCTTTTGACCGTTTAGAATGGTCTTTTATTTATCGCACGCTTCTATATTTTAAATTCCCTCCTAATCTCATAAAACTTATCATGTATTGTGTCTCCACTAGTTCAATTTCAATTTTAGTAAATGGCACTCGCACTGAATTCTTCTCCCCATCTCGTGGTATTTGTCAAGGTGATCCAATGTCTCCTTACCTATTTATTCTATGTATGGAGATGTTGTCCAACTACATTACTTATCATGTAGACCTTAATCTTTGGGACCCTATCAAAATTAGTCCTCAAAGTCCTGAGTTGTCTCACCTTTTCTTTGCCGATGATCTAACCTTAATGGCAAATATTAATGATAAATCTATCAACTCTATCAGTCATTGTCTAGAATTATTTTGTACCTTATCCGGGCAGAATATCAATTACAATAAATCGAAAATTATGTTTTCTAAAAATTGTTCCTTGAACCTCAAGAAATCTACCCTGCACACTCTTAAGTTTACTCCTACTACTTCATTTGGGAAATATTTGGGGTTTCCTATTTTAAATTGTAAGCCTCGTCCTCACGACTTTACTTACATCATTGATAATATGACCACTCGTCTTGCTAGTTGGAAAACAAATTTCCTATCTATAGCAGGTCGGACCACCTTAATTAAAGCCACTTTGAATGCCATTCCCACCTATGCTATGCAATACTTTTATATTCCAAAGAAAGTTTTAAACCACATAGACCAAATTCAAAGAAACTTTTTATGGGGAACTAGTAATCTTAATAAAAAAATTCACTATATTGGTTGGGATATCGTTACTCTTCCTAAATCTCAAGGAGGTTTAGGCTTACGCAAGGCTCTTGACAAAAATTTGGCTCACCTCACTAGTCTAGCATGGCGTCTCCAATCCCAGCCCACCTCATTATGGGCTACCCTTCTTCATAAGAAGTATCATCATAAGTCAAATCTCCAATCTCATTCCTTTATTTGGTCCAATGTCCTGAAGGGTCGTACCATTTGTAATCAAGGTGTTTCTTGGAATTTTGGGTCTGGATCATCCATATCCATTTGGCATCACAAATGGATCCCTTCTGCTCCCCCTTTATGTAATCTCCTTATGGGACCTCTCTCCCCATCAGACAATGAACTCACTCTTAATGATATTAGATCAAATCACTCCTGGGATTTGTCTAAGATCTCTTATCCTCTCCCTGAAGATATCAAAAACCTTATCCATTCTATACAATGGCCTCCCAACACTAGCACAAGGGATACCCCTCTCTGGTCCCTCACCTCTAATGGGTTATTTTCTTTTGCCTCATCCTATAGTTTAATCTGCCCTAAACCCATTCTTCCTCAACTAGATTTCAATTGGATTTGGTCACTTCCAACCTATAATAAAATAAAATTTTTTATTTGGCAATGCTACTATAACCGTTTAGCTTGTCGCTCCTATCTTCATCATCTAAATATCACTTTTTCTTGTTCTTGCTTTCACTGTCCAAATGATATGGAATCTGCTTCCCATATTTTCTTAAGTTGTCCTCTAGCAGTTTCTTTTTGGAATTCCATCGGGCTTAACTCTTTGCTCCTGCAGGATCATCCTTTTTGGTTACTACAATTGAGAGATCTAAATCACAGCCCTCCTCACCCTAATCTTGCATGGGAAGAATTTTTTCCATTTGCCTTGTGGCATTTGTGGCTCACTAGAAACCATAATATTCATCATCCTACTCACTCTTATCCCTCCCTTTCAGAAGTCTACAGGCGAAGTTTAGAGTTTAAATTCCTATCCCAATCCCATGTCAACGAGCATGTTGTTGTCCCTATCTCCATTAAATGGCATACTCCCCCTCCTGGTTATTACAAACTAAATACAGATGGATTTTTTGACTACTCCACGTGTAAGGGTGGTATTGGTGGTGTTATTCGTGACAACACAGGTAAATGGATTATGGGTTTTCAGCAACACGTCTCAGGTCTGAATTCTACTCAACTGGAACTTCTTGCTTTATACAATGGTCTCCAATTGGCCCATGCTCATAAATTAACTCCATTGGAAATTGAAGTGGACTCCACAGATGTAATTCATTTACTATTAAACTCTAAACCCTTATATGAACAATTAATTTTGGATTGCAGGTTATTGTTGACGAAACTGGAGACTCCAGTAGTACGACATAGCTTCAGAGATGGAAACAAAGTAGCCAATGCTTTGGCGAAGGAAGGAACTAGGATCGTCTCTTGTCAAACTCTATCTACTTTTGTTACTCCTCCTTTATCGCTGCATCTACTGCTTAGCAGAGATAAGCGAGGTGTAGTACTATCTAGGAAGAATGTCTCTGCTAAGCACTGTAATAAGCTAGCAAGTTTAGGAAATCTATCTATTATCTACTCTGGACATTGTAATGCTAGTTTAACTACTTAATGCAGTTCTATCATTATTAAAAAAAAAAAAAAAAAAAAAAAAAAAAAAAAAGTCACTCAACTACCATACTAATTTCAAGTACATCAACCATGTTATTTCAAGTTCATCAATCATACTAATTTCAAGATCATCAATCATACTAAATCTAAGTTCATCAATCATACTATTCTAAGTTTATCAAATTTTTTAACTTTTAACTTTTTAGCTTCATTTCTTCTAAACATTTAAGCATTTTAGTTTTTTTCTTTAAACTTTTAGCTTTTTCCTTTCTTCAAAGTCAAATATCTGTACTGAGTTGGATAAATGCAAGATTCAAATACACATACTACACATGTATTTCAAAACCCACTTAAATATTATGTATCTAACAACACCCACATGTATTTATTTAACAATATTGATAAAAAGAAAAGCAAATACATGTAAATCTAAGAGAAAAAGAAAATTGAAAATAAAAATAAATAAAGTTAAAAAAAGGCACCTTAACTAGTGTGGTGGCGCAACGGCGGTACAGGAGCAGTGAAATGGGGGTGGTGCGAGTGGCATGGGATGGGTGGTGCGAATGGTTTAGGAAGCAAGAAGAAAGAAATACAAGTAAGAGAAAAGAGATAGATCTATATAGAATGGGGGTTATTTAATATCCTACTGAGGGGATTCCCTCGATACAAATAACAGTATTATTTTTTATTTATTTATCCTATCAAGGGAAGTTTTTTGGGAAAAATAGAATTATTTAATTTTTTTTTTTAATTTTATGTTATCAAGGGATGTCCCTCGGTGGTTTTAAATTTTTTTTTTATTCATAATACTCACCAGGGTACAGCCCTTTGTACTTTTTATTAGTTTTTCTCATTTTCTTTATTCAACAAAAAACACCGAGGGATAGCCCTCGGTAATTATTTTATTTTTTTATTTTCTTTTATTCTTCAAAAGCACCGAGGGACAGCTCTCAGTAGATTTTTTCAATATTTAAAATTATTTTATTCTACCGAGCGAAGTCCCTTGGTTGTTATAAATATTTTTTTCATTTTCTTTTTTCATTAATTTCTCCAAGGGAATTTTCTCGGTAGCCACGAATAAAATTATAATTTTTAATTTTCATTAAATGCACCGAGGGTACACCGAAAGATGTCCCTCGGTAAAGCTTCACCGAGGACTGGCCCTCAGTACCCCTCCCTCGGAATTGATCAGTTTCTAGTAGTGTATGAAGCACATTTCAATTATTGATTTTTAATTTGACCTGTAATTCTCATTGTTAATAAGGAGATACTTATTTATACCAAAAATATTGTATATACTCCATTCATCTCGATTTTATAGGTAAAAATTAATTCGTCGGGGAGCTAAAGAAAGAGAAAGAAATTGAAATATGTAGTTTTCAATATATCATAGCATTTGTGAGATATAAAAATATGTAACAGAAAAATAAAAAACCTGAAGTCAAATTATTTTTAATATATAGATGTTCTATATATTTTTGAACATTGAACAAACCAATAATCGGTAGCTAGTACCACCAAACAGAAGAGAGAGTACTGCATAAATTAATTATTATCCATCTTGTTGTTGATCCATGAATCACATAATTCTACTACTAAATATTAGAGTCGTCAAAGATTCATGAGTAAGTTGTGTTTCAATTGAACCAAAGTAAGACTCTACTACAAAAGTTAATGGTAGCTAGAATAATGTGATCAGAACAAACGAATTTGCAAAGATTTTGGGGATAGGGACTATTTGCGTATCAACAAGGGAATAATACGTGCATTAGGCATGAATTCATTTTCAATACGTGCAAGAAAGCAATAGTAAATCGCTATCAACTTGAGAGATTCTCTTAATAATATGTACATTAACTAATCGACAAATTAAAGATAGAAAAAGAATTATACTACTGGATGAGATTAGAGTACTTAGATTCCTACTTATTCTTCGATTGTTTAAAGCTTCTTGATTTGAGTTATTTAGAGGGCACTGTAATCACCTAATTTTGGCATCTAAAATATCAAATGGCGTAAGATAATAGTGCTAATTTTCCTCATCTTTTTATATGTATCATTAGCTAATTCTAGTCATTTAATTAGGACAAAAATAATAGAAAATTATCCAAAAAATATATTATATTATTTTTGTTATGTGTCTAACTGTATCTTTACATTTTGACTGTGATAATCTAGCATGCGAGTGGTTTTAAGTGTTGTTAATTAGTTTACTTGTTAATTGCGTGTGCGTTAGTTAATGTGTAACCTGCAATTAGAGCTATTTGTGAAACCCAAAAAGAAGAGCTAATGAAGCCCAACATCTCAGCCCACCCCATTTGAACCATTTTAATCTCAGCCGTTCATTTGCTTTGATCCAACGGACCCAAACGCCCATCACTATCACACTTAAATCATTTCCCATTCTCATTTTTTCCTCACTACATCAGTAAACCTAAAGACCTAGCCAAAGTCTCCTTTCCACACCATATCGCCGCTGCCGGCGGCTTCGCCTGGTTTTGGCCGTAATTTTCGTCGAGAAATACATCGCCTGAATAGCCTCGGACTCCTCTTCCCCGATCTGGTCTTGGTTTCCACAAAATGTCAAGGAATTCTCGTAAATCAGAATTTGAAAGTCACGGTCAATGTTTCTCCAGTGAGTTTCTTCAGCTTTTTGTTGAACTTTAACGTATATCCACTAGTCCCTCTCTCCTCTTTCCGTTCTTTCCTTCTTCTAACTGAAACGACCCCAAATGGGATCGTTTTTGTTAGAAGAAAAAAGGGACGGGTCTGAATGGCTAACGAGAGGGTCGGGGTTTGTTCGACTAGGGTTTAGAAGACGGGAGGTTAAGGTGAGGGGTTGCAGCGTGTTGTTATGTGTGTATAGGGGCCGGCTATTTTGATTCGCTGAGGGTTAGTGGTGACTGTGTGGGTGCCAAAACTGCAATGGCGAGGGGCGGTGACGGGCTGTGTTGTTGATTTTGCATTGACGCTTTGATGCGTCGATAAAGCAGTTGGTGGTGGTGTGTGTGTGATAATTGTTTGGCTTTAGGAAATGGTGATGATGGTTTGATTTTTAGAGGCAGTGGTGAGTTGATTTTGATACAGCGATGATGCAGCAGTCGAGGCAAGGCAGTTTTTGGAGATGTGATGTTGGCTGCTTCACGAGGCAGTGGTGATGACGTGATGACGTTTGCGGTGTTTGGTTCGACAGTAAGCTTCATCGTTTTCCTTTAATTTGTTAATTAGTTTGTAATTAGGAAGTTTTGTTTGGAGGTAGCCATGTTCTATGAATCAAGCCATCATATTCTCGTTGAATGGAATTACAGTATAACTGATTAATGGACTGTTTCTTCGATTAGCACAAGCATATCTCTGTTTTTCGTGTGGCTCAAAATGAGAATCGTATGTTGGTATTTTAGTTCATGGCCCTGTCCTTTCATTTTTCTGAACGTAGGTATAACTTGGTAGCTTGTCTACCATTGTTATCCATGTCTCTATGAGCTTCCGTTGAAGGATTTTTTGTTGAACTCAGATCTGCTCATTATGTCTAGTTAACTAAGTGTCATACCAAGTAATTGTGAGTTAGTGTTATGTTTCATTCAAAGTCTTAAACATGAAAGTCAGTGACCTTGTTTCTGTTTAGTATTTGAGCATGAGTACTTGGTTCTGGACACTCTAGCGTGCGTATATGTATAAGTTTATCTATGGCCATGTTAAAGCGATATTTCGCGAGTTTGAACATCTTGCTGTTGTGAAAGTCGTCATCTTTGTTTGTTTTGATATTTTGTTTTGCTTGGCTATCAATTGAGTCGAGAGAGAACTTGAAGTGGTTAAATGATAAGAATCACGGTTTACAATGTTATTATTTTTCTATAAGAGAATTATGTGAAGCTTTAGTTTAGTTGATTGGTTAGTTGGCTGGGAGTTTACTAAGATTTGAGTTCAGATTGTTTAGTTAGGAAATTGAGGCCTGATGTTACGAAATGGACCTGATGGGATTTAGATAGAAGTTGGGGGTTGGATTTCAAGTCCAGGACTGTTGAAATAAAATCTGAAATAGGAGGTGAGTTTATTTGGAGTTTGAGGTCCATGTGTGTTTGATTTTCAAGGGAAATCTGCCTCATTAATGAGGCAGATTTGGGAGCTTAAAGCGGTGAGTTTTTAGGGCATAGGGGTCTGCCTCTTTTGCCAAGGTTTTCCATTTTGAGAAACCTTCCAAGCTTGTATTGAATTGCAACAACAGGCCTCTGAAAACCAGCTGCTTTTGGGTTTGACCCTCCCCCAGCTGTCCAACAGCTCTTTCTCACCTTTCCCTCATCCTATAAAGAAAGCATTTACTCTCTCATTCAAGGCAGGGATAGACATTGAATACACATCATTTACTCCTCTCAACTACCTTCAAAAAACAAAAATCCTTCATATCTGAAAGTAAAAAATAGCAAGAAAAATACTTGAAAAAGAAAGGGAATAGCAAGAAATGGTTTGGGTTTAGGCTATTATTCAAAGGGTGTGCTGTTGGCGGCTGTTTTGTTGCTGTTGATTACTTGGGCTATTGGAGTGGGCTTTTAGTTTTCTTGATTTGAAGTTTATCTACATTAGGTAAATTTTCACTTTCAAGTTTATTTTATTATAAAGTCAGCCATGATATTATGCATTACAAGTGATTTAACTCGGTTTAAGTTTGTTATGTATGCTGAAATTCTTTGATGAATGTTTGATAAAGTTATTGTTTGTGAATCAAGCTGAAAAAACTGAAATTTTGCGTAAATGATACCGTTATATCACTTTGGTACAGATCTGAAATTTGAGCAAAATTGTGATTGTTTATGCAATTATTTTTCTGAAGCAAACTAGAGAGCGTTTACTTGCATTTTCCTTTAGTAAAACAGGCTCAAATCAGATATGAGTTAGTTTATGTAACATTTTTACAATGAAATGTAAAAGGGGAAAATTAGGTAAAAAATTGGATTCACAAAAAATCTTGATAAAATATGGCCAGATCTTGAAATGAATAGATAAACAGGATATATGTGCAAGAGCTATAGAATAAGGAACATCAGTATAAACAGTGGGCCAAAGATAACAATAGGATCCCTACTGTGGCCAAATGTTAAAATAAATAGGCAAAGGGACATCTGGCGCAATCCATTTTAACAAAACGTAACAGGGCGCAAGCCTTCCTAAATGGGCTGAAAATTTTGCAAGTTTGGGTCAATTAACTGCACTCCTTTAAGCTTAAGGCCCTCCCTTTCCGATAGTGTTTAAATATAAATTTAGTAATTGTTTCAAGTTAAGATACACCCATAAGAAAGTAAACTAGAAGACATCAAATATCTGAAACCAAATAATTAATCAACTCAAGCGTAGTTTATTTAAATCGGAAGATCTCGAACGGGTGAAATGCCTGCGCGACCATATCCAGTTCTAAATAAATTACATTTGCAAATATTGAATCAAGCCGTACGTAAATAAAGGAAAATGTGTCGAAAGTAAATGCGATACATATAATCAAAATCAAGCTGAATTATAAATTCGAGTTTGATCAAAATAAATAAAAATGCAAAAATTGAGACTCAAACCAAGGTTGATAAGGTTTCGAACGGGTGAAGTGCCTGCGCAAAAATATTCGGTCATGTCACTGAAAAAAATAAATAAAATAATAATAATAATAATAATAATAAATCAAAGGGTTGCAACTTGTTGTTGCAAGTATGGTTCGTTGAGCATTTGTTTGGCCGTTCTGAACCTACTCCACTACCCGATGCACCTAAATGCCATTTGAACACCCATTATTATCGTGCTCGACATCTTGATCTACCTGAGAGCTTTGATGGGTGGGCACAGTACTTGAGCGAGCTCACTTTGGAGAATATCCGGTGGCAGGTTAGTTGGTACCCCTCGAAAGAGGAAATATATGGTAGTATGGATCGTCCTTTTCTAGTATTGATGGGTCATAAGGGAGCCGAGCCTTATTGCCCTACGCGGGTGCTCCGACAGCTTGGGCGCGTTCAGGGTGTACCTAGGGTAGAGGCCGTGGGAGAGTATCGCCTTGAGCATATTAGCGGTGAGTTTCCCTTGCACACTCAGTGGTTCTCCATTTGGGATAATATGAGACCTTTGACCTCCAGCACACAGGTTATAGACCGATCCAGAGGCAAGGTCACTCCTGAGTATGTTTTCTGGTTCGGCCGACAGCCTGCTTTGGTAGCTATGCCAGCGAAAATGGTTAAGGGACCGTATGATGAGGCACTCAGGATTGACATGAAGATAGAGATGCATAGGGTAGAGACTGAGGAGAGATATGCGGGTCTGGTCTACCGTCTTCGTTCTGAGAGGGATGGCGCTCGAGCTGCTTTGGTTGAGAGTGAGGGTCTCGCACATCAGCACCTAGACACAGTCAGACGACTCCGTGTTATGCACTCTGAGGCATTGACAGAGCGGGACGCCGACAGGGCAGCTTTGGTGGAGAGCAGGAGAAGGGAGGATTATCATCGTCGGGATGCCATGGATGCTCGAGCTCGAGTGGATAGGGCACTGGAGCAGGGAGAGCAGCTCAGGGAGCTAGCACAGGGCCGACTTCAAGATATACAGGTTGCAGGACAGACTATCAGTGTAGCTTATCGGCAGGTTTATGACTCTGCTGTATATGTTGCACGCGCTATCGGTGACTATAGGAGGTTGCTCGCGGAGGACCTACTTCCATATGTGCTTCCCTTCGTCACCAGAGTTGCAGAAAATTTGGCTGGATTGTGCCGCACCTTGGTGTAAGGCCCACCAGTAGATCTCAAGGAGCCACCAGAGGAAGATCTCGACGAGCCATTTGAGTCAAATCCAGAGGAGCCAGCTGAGGCAGGGCCCGGATCACCTTAGCAGATATATGCCAGTCCGAGATGATGCAGCTCATTGCCTTTTGTCATTCATTTAGCATCTTAGACATGTTGTAGCTTTTATTATGTATTGGTATTTCTATTTCGAACAGTCGGTCTAGTTTGTTTATTTTGTAGGAGTGCTACTATTGCCCCATGTTGTCAGCGGGCTTTTTATATTGTACTGTTTCGGCATTTATGAAAAGGAAATCAGAAAATCCAAATTGTGTCTCTTTATTATCTTAAATGCTTTTTTTCTTTCTTTTTCAATCCGATTTTGGACCCCTCTTACATTTGAAAAGATATATGATATGAGGAAAAAAAATGAAAAGAAAGAGAGGAAAAAGGGAAGGACAAAAAACAACAAAAAAAAAAGAAAACAAAAAGAGAGGACCCGCTTTGTCTTGATTCGGGATGATGCATGACGACTTTAGACTTGTAGGCGCGCTTGGCTTATAAATATCATGTTTCCTAACCTGTTTTGTTTGCAGACAAGACTATATTACCAGTGATTTGGTGCAGCACTCTGCCATAACCCCATTCTCGCAAAACTAAATCAAAGGGCTCTGAAATTCCACTTGGTAACATGGCCACCGAAGGAGACAAATCTGATGCCGGTTCCGAAGAAAATGATAGGACGACAGAAGAGGCCCTGACTCTGAAGCAATTCCTGGTAGACATGCATCATGCAATAACCATGGGATGGGCACCTCCTCCCATGCCAAACCTCCTAGATGGGCTTATGCCAACAGCTAGCCAGCGAGCACCAGGCACATCTACGGTGGTCGAGGATCTGACCTATCCCCCTGGTTTTGGCACTAGTCATGGTCCAACAAAAGAAGCTGAAGTGCGCCCTCATGCGCCGCCCCCACCACCTCTACCTCAAGGGCAGTATGGACAACATCCACCATAGGGATAGTATGGTCCACCTCCACCACAGGGACAGTATGGTCCAACCCCACCACAGGGACAGTATGGCCCACCTCTCCCACAGGTTCTAATTTTTCAGGGAACAGCTAGGCCTGATATGGCCAGGTCCAACAGCGAACCACATCTCCAAGCTGGGGATCATCATTATGATCAGCACCATGAACCCAATTTCCGACACAGTGACTCATATGATCAGGGGTTCCATTGCGAGTCTCAAGTTGAGGTTGATCGATCAGGAAAGCTTGATGAGAGCGAGGTTCTGAGAAAGGTGAAGGGCCTAGAACAAGCAGTAAGGATCATTCAGGGCTATGGAGATCATACCAACATTTCTTTCAAGGATCTTTGCCCCTACCCCGAATTGCAATTGCCAGAAGGGTTCATAGTGCCAAAGTTCGATCTATACACCGGGCAAGGAGATCCAAGATTTCATATGAAGACCTACTGCAACAAAATGAGAAGGGTCAAGAAAGACAAGCTGTTGATAGCCTACTTTTCCGAAAGCTTGGGGGTGCAGCTGCCGAATGGTTCATGAGGCAGGATGTAACTAAGTGGTTGGCATTTGATGACATGGCACAGGCATTCTACGACCAGTACAAGTACCACATTGAGGTTTTGCCGGATCGATCCTCTTTGGATGCGATAAAAAAGAAGCCAAGTGAAAGCTTTAGGGAGCACGCTCTCAGATGGTGCGAGCAGGCCGCTCGAGTGAGCCCCGCAATACCAGACGATGACATGGTCCGTTTGTTCATCGAGGCACAGGATGACGCGTTCTATGGTGCATTGATCGCTGCCTTTGGGAAACCGTTTAGTGAAGTCATCAAGATGGGAGAAATGATTGAGAGGGGAGTCAAAACTGGTAAGATTGTGAGCCAGACCGCACTGAAAACAACCACACAGGCTGTACAAACAGGGGCAGCAGGGTTTGCTATGAAAAAGAAAGAAGATGTGGCCATGGTAGGGTCGGGTTCGCGAAGGTGGAACGAGGAGCGATACAGTCATCCTAATTCATACCAAGCTCCACAAACACCCCATTTGCAACACTATTACCCACCACAAAATGCACAATACTCCATACCTCCACCCCAATACTCTGTACATGCTGCGCAGCCATATGCCCCAGCATCTTATCCGCAATGGCGCGCGCCAGCCCCACAGCCTACATATCCCATTCACCAAGCTCCACATAATCATTATCAGGCTCCGCCTAACCCTACCTACCGACCAAGAGGTCCTGCAGGCTTTCGTCCAAGGGCTGAATTCAAGAAGGCTCGAGAAGAGAAAAGGAGGGAATTCACACCAATTGGGGAATCTCACACCAGTATCTTTGAGAAATTGCGAGCCTTGAACATGATAAAGCCAATTCAACGAAACATAAATCCTACTGGGAAAGTGGACCACTCTCGGCATTGTGATTACCACTCCGGCGCACCAAGGAATGATACAGAAGATTGCTATTATCTCAAGAGAGTGGTGCAAGATCTGATTGACAACAACCAAATCGTGATTGAAGATGCAGAAACGCCAAACATTAATCGCAATCCTCTACCAGTCCATGATGTACACATGGTATGTACATGCGAAGGGGGATTTGAAAATGAATCTGCAAGGCCAATAGTGTCAGTCGATGCAATAACAATTGGGGTGGAAAAGATGCATATCACTTCAAAGACAAGTCCTGTTGTGGTGTCCGAAGGAACAAAGCCATCTGTCCAGTTGGATAAGCCCGTGTTAACATTGAAACGAGCTGTTGATAAAGGGAAGAGGTGACTGACAAACCAAAGTTGGTGATCTCGAGGGCCATCAGAAAGGAAGGGGAAGCAGATTCTGCTACCAAACCAAAGTTGGTTATAAAAAATGCACCTCGGGAAGATGATTTGAACAAAATGTGCGAGCCCATTGCCATAAAGAGGGCATCCCAGTTCCATGTGACAGATAGCAAGGCTGTCCCGTGGAATTATGCCAAGGCAGTGGTAACATACATGGGAAAGGAGGTTGTAGCAGAAACAACACAAGTGGGCGGTCTAACTCGTTCTGGGCGTTGCTTTACCCCGGAAGAGTTAAGAAAAGCAAGGCAAACTAGGGAAAATCAGGGTCCCATCAAGGAACCTGTCACTGAGAAAGAAGCAGAAGAGTTTCTAAAGAAGATGAAAGTGCAAGATTACTCTATCGTGGAGCAGCTGAGGAAGACCCCTGCTCAAATTTCTTTGTTGTCCCTGCTGATGCATTCTGAGGCGCACCGTCATGCTCTGTTGAAAATCCTGAATAAAGCTCATGTATCTGATAAAATGATTGTTGGTAACTTGGAGGCTGTTGCTGCTCGTATCTTTGAAGTCAACAGGATCACTTTCACTGATGAAGAATTTCCTATGGAAGGCACAGGCCATAATAAAGCTCTGCATCTGACTGTTAAGTGTGACAACTCTTACGTCACGAGAGTGCTGGTTGATGGTGGGTCTGGTCTGAACATCTGTCCATTGTCTACTTTGAAAATATTGAAAATCAACGTGGATAGAATTCGAACCAACACTATGAGTATCCGTGCTTTCGATGGAGAAAAAAGACAGTCAATTGGTGAGATCGAGCTGACATTTACAATTGGTCCTGTGGACTTTGCTATTGATTTCCAAGTCCTCGATATGGATTCGTCTTACAATCTACTGTTGGGAAGGCCTTGGATTCATATGGCGGGCGCAGTACCGTCGACTTTGCACCAGACTGTGAAGTTTGAGTGGAACCGTGAGATGATCATAGTACACGGAGAGAGAGATCTGTCAATCTATAAGGACCCGTCTATTCCAGTTATCGAGGTCACCAATGATAGCCCAACTCTGATGTACCAAGCCTTTGAAGCAGTCAATGTGGAAGAGGTTCCTGAAGGCAAGCCTTTACCCTAAGCAAGATTGTCAAAAGCGGTAGTTATGATGGCTACAGAAATGTTGAAGCACGGTTTTCAACCAGGGAAGGGTCTCGGGGCATCACTCCAAGGAATGTCGCGTCCAATTAGTCCACTTGGCATTCGAGGTACCTGGGGTCTGGGATACAAGCCCACAGCTACAGACAGAGCAAGAGCTAGGAAGATGAAGACACAAGAATGGTCCCTTGAGAAGCCTGTCCCTTGCCTCTCTCAGTCTTTCACGAGGTCCAACGGGGGCAAGTCTATTTCCAAGAATGCTGAGAAGACTGAAGAACAGAAGAAGCTCCTGGCCGATCTGAGGCACGTCTTTGGCATCAACATGGTGCAAACTGGCGAAGGATCTAGCAATGCAGAAATCCAGGACATTGGCCCTGATGTAAAGCTGAACAATTGGGAATCCATGCCTCTCCCCACTAGGAGGGGCTATTGGTAGCAAGTTTTGTTATCCTTTCTGTATACTTGGTTATTCTAAGGGTTGTAATCCAAGTATATTTATTTTGCTCGTTATGATGTCAAACCCTTTTATCTTTCAAATTCAATGAAAAGCAAGACATGTTCTTGTCTCCTTATTCTATCTCTTTACTTTCCTAATTTTTGTTTCTTATTTCTTTCTGTAGCTATGTTTCTGATGGCCTTAATAACATGACATGCATGCTGAAATCACGCCCTGATCTAAACACACAGTTTAACTTGGTCTCAATGAATCAACCAAAAGTTGAGGAAATACATGTTGGTGGGTGGAATGATCCTGAAGTAATAGTTGAGGAGGTAGATGACATGGAAGGGACTGATACCGAAGGAATGTTTGAGAAAGAATATGATGAGGAGGGAGCTGAGAGTGAAATAAACGAGGAATTAGAACAGTTTAAGAACAAGCCTAAGCCTAGTCTAGATGACATGGAAAATATAAATTTGGGAACCCCCGACGATGTTAGGGAAACCAAGATAAGCATGAAACGTTGTACCAAAAGTGAAAAATGACATAGTCCAAGTCTTGTTTGACTATAGAGACGTGTTTGCTTGGTCATATGATGACATGCCCGGTTTGAGCACAGATTTGGTGGTTCACGAGTTGCCAATTAATTCTGGTTTCCCTCCGGTCAAGCAGCTACGGAGGAAATTCAAGACAGATATGAGCAAGAAAATCCATGAGGAAATCATGAAGCAGCTATCTGCGAAGGTGATACAATCTCTTCAGTATTCCACTTGGTTGGCCAATGTTGTGCCGGTGCCGAAGAAAGATGGGAAGACAAGAATTTGTGTTGATTATCGAGATTTGAACAAGGCCAGTCCCAAGGATAATTTTCCTTTGCCTAATATTCACATTCTCATAGACAATTGTGCTAAACATGAGATCCAATCTTTTGTGGATTGCTATGCTGGATATCACCAGATCCTGATGGATGAGGATGACGCAGAGAAGACAGCATTCACCACGCCCTGGGGAACCTTTTGTTACAGGGTCATGCTGTTCGGCTTGAAGAACGCTGGGGCAACGTACATGAGAGCCATGACAACCGTCTTCCATGATATGATACACAAAGAAATTGAGGTATATGTGGATGATGTGATAATCAAATCAAGAACGGTAGAGGATCATGTTAAAGACCTCAGGAAATTCTTTGAAAGACTCAGAAGGTACAATTTGAAGTTGAACCCGGCCAAATGTGCGTTCGGTGTTCCAGCTGGAAAGTTGTTGGGTTTCACTGTTAGCAGGCGGGGCATTGAATTGGATCCTTCAAAGATCAAGGCTATACAAGAGTTGCCTCCGCCAAGGAATAAGAAAGAAGTTATGAGTTTCCTCGGAAGGTTGAACTACATCAGTAGGTTCATCGCTCAACTCACCACCACGTGTGACCCAATCTTCAAGCTGCTAAAGAAAGATGCTGCAGTTAAGTGGACTGAGGAATGTCAAGCGGCTTTTGACCAAATTAAGCAATACTTGTCAAATCCACCAGTGTTGGTCCCGGCGGAGCCAGGACGACCTTTGTTCCTCTATCTGTCGGTGATGGACAATTCATTTGGTTGTGTACTGGGGCAACATGATGCCACAAGAAAGAAAGAACAGACGATCTACTACATGAGCAAGAAGTTCACGGATTACGAGGTCAAGTACACTTTGCTGGAAAGAACGAGTTGCGCCCTCATATGGGTAGCACAGAAGCTGACGCATTATTTGTTGTCATACACTACTTACCTCATAACTCGGATCCACTAAAGTACATTTTTAAGAAGCCTATGCCAATAGGAAGGCTTGCCAAGTGGCAAATGTTACTCACAGAGTTCGACATAGTTTATGTCACCAGAACTGCAATGAAAGCCCAGGCTTTGGCTGATCATTTGGCCGAAAATCCAGTGGATGATGAGTATGAACCTCTTAGGACATACTTTCCTGATGAAGAGGTAGACACAATTGAGGAGTTGCCTTCTGAAGATGATCATTATTGGAAGCTTTATTTTGATGGGGCCTCTAACTCCAAAGGCGATGGTATTAGGGTTGTTCTCATATCCCCAACAGATCATTATTATCCGGCGGCTGCGCAACTTCGTTTCTGGTGTACCAATAACACGGCAGAATATGAAGCTTGCATCATGGATCTACGCATGGCGATAGACATGGACATCAAAGAACTACTAGTGCTTGGAGATTCTGACCTACTAGTACATCAAATCAAGGGCGAATGGGAAACTCGAGATGCGAAACTCATCATGTATAAACAGTATTTGGAAGATCTTTGCCAAAGATTTGATTCGATTGAATTTAGGCACATCCCAAGAATGCACAATGAGTTGGCTGACGCTTTGGCTACATTAGCATCCATGCTTAGTCATCCTGACCAAAGTCACATTGATCCTCTCGAGATTCAAGTTAAGGATCAACATGCTTATTGCAACATGGTTGAAGAAGAACTTGATGGCGAGCCATGGTACCTGGACATCAAAAACTACATCAAGAATGGAGAGTATCCAGCGCTGCCAGAGAGCAAACAGAAAAGAACCCTCCGCCGTCTTGCCAATGGCTTCTTTCTAAGTGGAGGGGTATTGTACAAGAGAACCCCAGATCTGGGACTGTTGAGATGTGTAGATGCACAAGAAGCCTCGAGAATTCTTAACGAGGTACATTCAGGAATTATTGGGTCACACATGAATGGCTATGTGCTAGCCAAGAAGATCTTAAGAGTAGGTTATTTCTGGCTCACCATGGAGCGAGATTGCATAAGGTTTGTGCGAAAATGCCACCAATGTCAAGTGCACGGCGATCTGATACATTCACCTCCCTTAGAGCTCCACACAATGTCCGCCCCTTGGCCTTTTGCAGCATGGGGAATGGATGTCATTGGCCCAATAGAACCAAAGGCATCGAATGGGCATAGGTTCATCTATGGTCGCTATTGACTATTTCACTAAGTGGGTGGAAGCAGCGACATTCAAGTCGGTAACCAAGAAAGCTGTGGTCGACTTTGTTCATTCGAACATCATTTGCCGATTCGGTATCCCCAATACCATCATCACTGACAATAGGGCTAATCTGAACAATCATTTGATGAGAGAGGTATGTGAAAGGTTCAAAATTGTGCATAGAAATTCCACACCATACCGGCCAAAAGCAAATGGTGCGGTCGAAGCTGCAAACAAAAACATCAAGAAGATCCTTCGAAAAATGGTGGAAGGATCTCGAGATTGGCATGAGAAGTTGCCATTTTCTCTTCTGGGTTATCGCACAACTGTGTGCACCTCAATAGGCACGACTCTATATGAACTGGTGTATGAGACCGAAGGGGTCATTCCGGCAGAAGTCGAAATACCATTCTTGAGAGTCATTGTTGAAGCTGAGATCGAGGACACTGAATGGGTCAAATCCCGCTTGGGACAATTGGCTTTGATTGACGAGAAAAGGCTAAATACAGTATGTTATGGTCAACTATATCAGAAGAGAATGGCCAAAGCATACAATAAGAAAGTGCGCCAACGCCAGTTCAATGAAGGTCAGTTAGTCTTGAAGTGCATCTTTCCACATCAGGAAGAAGCAAAGGGCAAGTTTGCTCCAAATTGGCAAGGACCGTATGTGGTGAAGAAGGTGTTGCCCAACGGTGCTCTATTCTTGACAGACATCGAAGGAACATGGCTGAAATGATTGTTAATGCTGATGCAGTGAAGAGGTACTACATTTGATGTTCTTGAAGTGGGATAATGGAAGTCTTTGTTTCCCTTACCCAGATAATGTATCACTTTTGTTAGCCTTTGGCCTTGTATTGCTTTTGTGAACCCTGGAATCCTGTAATTGTAATGAAATGAAATGAATGAAAGAAAGATTCAAAACAACAAATTTTGGCATTAAGTTGCCAGAGCTACGTGTGACCTGATTCCTCTCAAAAGGATACATAGGCAACCATTCTGGTGCGGTCAAAATAGGAGAAAGTTCCATTTTTCCTATCTCATATCGACGCAAAACTCGCCTCCAAAGTTTGCGGCCAAATTCAAAGAAAATCCGAATCCGCAGTTTCTGTTAAACTGGGGCAGAAGTTTGTTTTTATTTTATTTCGTCAATAAAATAAAAACAATCTTCTATTATTCTTACCATCTTTTCACATGCTCATGAGACGTTTGGCATTTCAGTCTCGAAATCAGGAAGAGGCTCAAAGCGCCCAAGACATTATCATCAGCAAAAAGAGAAAAAAAAAGAAAAAAAAAAAGAAGAAGAAAAGAAAATGAAGTCTTGCCGGTGAAAACCTGAAAAGGCGCCGCATGACAAACAGGGAGATAAAAGAACAAAGAAAGAGGTTAGTTGGTGAAAACCCCAAAAGGGGCATCACTAACCGAATGAGGGCCTTCATAAATGTCATCGAGATGGGTTTGGAAAGTGGTCATGACCGAATGTTCCAACTGGGGAAAGGTCGAGGAAGAACTATTGTGAATGATCAGGGTTTGAGGACCAGAAGCATGTCATGTTTATTAAGGTCATCGCTTCCACCTCCAGATAAGTTTCTTTTACATCTCCAAAGGGACATCATTACGTTCAGAGTCCTTTTGTCCGGAATCTTTTCCATTTTTCACTTTTCAGTCAAAAGAACATCAAAACGAGCAAAAGAAAGCTTCGCAAAAATTGTTTACCTGTTTTGCCGTTGTAGCAGAGCATGGTCAGGACCCCCTGGATAATGGAAGCCAAATCAACTCTCGATCGCAAGATTGACGCGTAGAGAATTTGCACCATGAAAGAGATCATCAAACGACAGGCAGATTTCAAGATCATCAAATCTCTCCTGAGCACCAATTTTAAGAGTGACAATGTCAATTTTCAAGTCAGAAGCAGCATTCATAAGGGATTAGTCTTAAGAAGTCAAGGCACCCAACTGGATAATGAGGGAGTAATTTAAAGAAGTCGAGGCACCCACCTGGAGAATGAGGGAGTAGTTGTAAAGAAGTCGAGGCACCCACCTGAAGAATGAGGGAGCAGTTTATTTAAGAAGTCGAGGCACCCACCTGGAGAATGAGGGAGTAGTTGTAAAGAAGTCGAGGCACCCACCTGAAGAATGAGGGAGTAGTTTATTTAAGATGTCGAGGCACCCACCTGAAGAATGAGGGAGCAGTTGTAAATAAGTCGAGGCACCCACCTGAAGAATGAGGGAGTAGTTGTAAAGGAGTCGAGGCACCCACCTGGAGAATGAGGGAGTAACTTTTTTCAAGTCAAGGCACCCACCTGGAGAATGAGGGAGTAATTTAAAGAAGTCGAGGCACCCACCTGGAGAATGAGGGAGTAATTTGAAGAAGTCGAGGCACCCACCTGGAGAATGAGGGAGTAGTTTAGAGAAAGCCGAGGCACCCACCTGGAGAATGAGGGAGTAGTTTAGAGAAAGTCGAGGCACCAACCTGGAGAATGAGGGAGTAGTCTTAAGAAGTCGAGGCACTCACCTGGAGAATGAGGGAGCAATTTTTAAGAAGTCGAGGCACCCACCTGGAGAATGAGGGAGTAGTTTAGAGAAAGTCGAGGCACCCACCTGGAGAATGAGGGAGTAGTTTAAAGAATGTCGAGGCACCCTCCTGGAGAATGAGGGAGTAATCGTAAAGAAGGCGAGGCACCCACCTGGAGAATGAGGGAGTAGTTTAAATAAGTCGAGGCGCCCACCTGAAGAATGAGGGAGTAGTTTAAGAAGTCAAGGCACCCACCTGGAGAATGAGGGAATATAACTTTCAAGTCAAGGCGCCAACCTGAAGAACGAGGGAATCCATTTAAGTGAGAGAAGGAAGACCCACCTAAATCATGATCGGTGGTTTACTTTCCTTCAAGAGCAAGACCCACTTGAACCAAAAGTGGTGGTTTTATTTTCAACAAAGTGAGGAGAGCAAGAATCAAGAGGCTCAGCTCGGAAAACATGGAGACTTAGTGTAGGAATTGTAATTTTACATTTTCAGTGTTGTATTTTCATTTTCTTGTAAAGCAAGTGACCAAGACCAGCAACCAGTAACAACCAACAAGTGACCAGCAGCAACAACTCTAGTATGTCTTGTGTCAGTCCTAATGTGGGTAGAAGCATCTAGAATCAGTCGTAGTGAGTCTGGGTATTTAGTATCAGTCTAGTTTAGTTTAGAAGTGTCTAGGTTATATGTTGTGAATGCGGTAGGCCCAGCTACCGCACGTAAGGAACTACACTGACCTGATTCCTTAGTCCGGGGATATGTAGGTAGCCTTGTTCTGGGCTAGAACCTAAATTCAAGGTACGGTCACAATTTTGCAAGCATGCTCTCGCCTAGAACCGAAACACCAAAATTAGTTGTCGATTACGTCTTTGTCCAAAAACTCTTTGTGTTCTCGGACAAAGAGGGGCAGCTGTAATCACCTAATTTTGGCACCTAAAATACCAAATGGCGTAAGATAGTAGTGCTAATTTTCCTCATCTTTTATATGTATCATAGCTAATTCTAGTCATTTAATTAGGAGAAAAATACTAGAAAATTATCCAAAAAATATATTATATTATTTTTGTTATGTGTCTAACTGTATCTTTACATTTTGACTGTGATAATCTAGCATGCGAGTGGTTTTAAGTGTTGTTAATTAGTTTACTTGTTAATTGCGTGTGCGTTAGTTAATGTGTAACCTGCAATTAGAGCTATTTGTGAAACCCAAAAAGGAGAGCTAATGAAGCCCAACATCTCAGCCCACCCCATTTGACCCGTTTTAATCTCAGCCGTTCATTTGCTTTGATCCAACGGACCCAAACGCCCATCACTATCACACTTAAATCATTTCCCATTCTCATTTTTTCCTCACTACATCAGTAAACCTAAAGACCTAGCCAAAGTCTCCTTTCCACACCATATCGCCGCTGCCGGTGGCTCCGCCTGGTTTCGGCCGTAATTTTCGTCGAGAAATACATCGCCTGAATCGCCTCGGACTCCTCTTCCCCGATCTGGTCTTGGTTTCCACAAAATGTCAAGAGATTCTCGTAAATCGGAATTTGAAAGTCACGGCCAATGTTTCTCCAGTGAGTTTCTTCAGCTTTTCGTTGAACTTTAACGTATATCCACTAGTCCCTCTCTCCTCTTTCCGCTCTTTCCTTCTTCTAACTGAAACGACCCCAAATGGGATCGTTTTTGTTAGAAGAAAAAAGGGACGAGTCTGAATGGCTAACGAGAGGGTCGGGATTTGTTCGACTAGGGTTTAGAAGACGGGAGGTTAAGGTGAGGGGTTGCAGCGTGTTGTTATGTGTGTATAGGGGCCGGCTATTTTGATTCGCTGAGGGTTAGTGGTGACTGTGTGGGTGCCAAAACTGCAATGGCGAGGGGCGGTGACGGGCTTTGTTGTTGGTTTTGCATTGACGCTTTGATGCGTCGATGAAGCAGTTGGTGGTGGTGTGTGTGTGATAATAGTTTGGCTTTAGGAAATGGTGATGATGGTTTGATTTTTAGAGGCAGTGGTGAGTTGATTTTGATACAGCGATGATGCAGCAGCCGAGGCAAGGAAGTTTTTGGAGATGTGATGCTGGCTGCTTCACGAGGCAGTGGTGATGACGTGATGACGTTTGCGGTGTTTGGTTCGACAGTAAGCTTCATCGTTTTCCTTTACTTTGTTAATTAGTTTGTAATTAGGAAGTTTTGTTTGGAGGTAGCCATGTTCTATGAATCAAGTCATCATATGCTCGTTGAATGGAATTACAGTATAACTGATTAATGGAGTATTTCTTCGATTAGTACAAGCATATCTCTGTTTGTCGTGTGGCTCAAAATGAGAATCCTATGTTGGTATTTTAGTTCATGACCCTGTCGTTTAATTTTTCTGAACGTAGGTATAACTTGGTAGCTTGTCTACCATTGTTATCCATGTCTCTATGAGCTTCCGTTGAAGGATTTTTTGTTGAACTCAGATCTGCTCATTATGTCTAGTTAACTAAGTGTCATACCAAGTAATTGTGAGTTAGTGTTATGTTTCGTTCAAAGTCTTAAACATGAAAGTCAGTGACCTTGTTTCTGTTTAGTATTTGAGCATGAGTACTTGGTTCTGGATACTCTAGCGTGCGTATCTGTATAAGTTTATCTATGGCCATGTTAAAGCGATATTTCGCGAGTTTGAACATCTTGCTGTTGTGAAAGTCGTCCTCTTTGTTTGTTTCGATATTTTGTTTTGCTTGGCTATCAATTGAGTCGAGAGAGAACTTGAAGTGTTTAAATGAATCACGGTTTACATTGTTATTATTTTTCTATAAGAGAATTATGTGAAGCTTTAGTTTAGTTGATTGGTTAGTTGGCTGGGAGTTTACTAAGATTTGAGTTCAGATTGTTTAGTTAGGAAATTGAGGTCTGATGTTACGTAATGGACCTGATGGGATTTAGATAGAAGTTGGGGGTTGGATTTCAAGTCCAGGACTGTTGAAATAAAATCTGAAATAGGAGGTGAGTTTATTTGGAGTTTGAGGTCCATGTGCGTTTGATTTTCAAGGGAAATCTGCCTCATTAATGAGGCAGATTTGGGAGCTTAAAGCGGTGAGTTTTTAGGGCATAGGGGTCTGCCTCTTTTGCCAAGGTTTTCCATTTTGAGAAACCTTCCAAGCTTGTATTGCAACAGCAGGCCTCTGAAAAGCTGCTGCTTTTGGGTTTGATCCCCCCAGCTGTCCAACAGCTCTTTCTCACCTTTCCCTCTTCCTATAAAGAGAGCATTTACTCTCTCATTCAAGGCAGGGATAGACATTGAATACACATCATTTACTCCTCTCAACTACCTTCAAAAAACAAAAATCCTTCAGATCTGAAAGTAAAAAATAGCAAGAAAAATACTTGAAAAAGAAAGGGAATAGCAAGAAATGGTTTGGGTTTAGGCTATTATTCAAAGGGTGTGCTGTTGGCGGCTGTTTTGTTGTTGTTGATTACTTGGGCTATTGGAGTGGGCTTTTAGTTTCCTTGGTTTGAAGTTTATCTACATTAGGTAAATTTTCACTTTCAAGTTTATTTTATTATAAAGTCAGCCATGATATTATGCATTACATAGTGATTTAACTCGGTTTATGTTTGTTATGTATGCTGAAATTCTTTGATGAATGTTTGATAAAGTTATTGTTTGTGAATCAAGCTGAAAAAACTGACATTTTGCGTAAATGACACCGTTATATCACTTTGGTATAGATCTGAAATTTGAGCAAAATTGTGATTGTTTATGCAAATATTTTTCTGAATCAAACTAGAGAGCGTTTACTTGCATTTTCCTTTAGTAAAACAGGCTCAAATCAGATATGAGTTAGTTTATGTAACCTTTTTACAATGAAATATAAAAGGGTAAAATTAGGTAAAAAATTGGATTCACAGAAAATCTTGACAAAATATGGCCAGATCTTGAAATGAATAGATAAACAGGATATATGTGCAAGAGCTATAGAATAAGGAACATCAGTATAAACAGTGGGCCAAAGGTAACAATAGGATCCCTACTGTGGCCAAATGTTAAAATAAATAGGCAAAGGGACATCTGGCGCAATCCATTTTAACAAAACGTAATAGGCGCGCAAGCCTTCCTAAATGGGCTGAAAATTTTGCAAGTTTGGGTCAATTAACTGCACTCTTTTAAGCTTAAGGCCCTCCCTTTCCGATAGTGTTTAAATGTAAATTTAGTAATTGTTTCCAGTTAAGATACACTCATAAGCACGTAAACTAGAAGACATCAAATATCTGAAACCAAATAATTAATTGACTCAAGCATAGTTTATTTAAATCGGAAGATCTCGAACGGGTGAAGTGCCTGCGCGACCATATCCGGTTCTAAATAAATTACATTTGCAAATATTGAATCAAGCCGTACGTAAATAAAGGAAAATGTGTCGAAAGTAAATGTGATACATATAATCAAAATCAAGCTGAATTATAAATTCGAGTTTGATCAAAATAAATAAAAATGCAAAAATTGAGACTCAAACCAAGGTTGATAAGGTTTCGAACGAGTGAAGTGCCTACGCGAAAATATTCGGCCAAGTCACTGAAAAAAAAATAATAATTATAATAAATCAAAGCGTAGCAAAGGAAATAAATAAAGGCATGTACAATAAAATATTTCATATAGCCGGAATGCGTCAATAAAAGCAACTGTGCTTGACATAGGACTTGAGGGTGCCTAACCCCTTCCCGAGAGTCAACCGAGATCCTTACCCAGAACTATAACGCAGACCACTAACGAGTCATAGGTGTTCCAAGGTACCCTTTGGGTGACTTGGCACACCTTAAACTTGTCAAGTGGCGACTCCGAATTTTAAATAAACAATTTGTACCTTGGAACACCGTCACTTTCCTTAAATGGAAATCCTAACTCGGGATAGCGCCGAATAAACCATAAAAATCCCATAAGCGCTTTCCTAAACCCGAAACGCCCTCCCAAAAGTGGGCGCGCGGAAAAAAGGGGTGTGACAAGCTCAACTTGCCAGATTGAGAATAACGATTTCTTATTCTATTATTTAATTTAAATTATATATCTCTCTGAGGTGAGTTTCATCCTTTTGGAATTTCTGGGATGTTAGCGAAGTCCATATATTTACTTGAACTAAATGATCTGAAAAATATTCAAAAAAGAATAAAGCAATTTCCTCCATCGTCAAAGAAAAAATACTTAATATATGAGAGACTATTGGTGTCTTTCCAGCAATAATTAATTAGCCAAGGAAACAGAAACAAGACAATAACATCAAGTCCAATTTAAACTTATCATCTGCCAAACTATTAGAAGAGGATACAGTTATGCGAAAAACTTTCTCATCTTTCATCTATGCTCTGATGCATATATATGTGTTTGCATGAAGATAATAGGAATGAGAAACTTATACAAAAGGTGAACGAAGAGCTTTGTTGGGGAATCAAATGCAGGCGAGAAGGAAAAAGCAAAAGTTGTTAAAGGAAAGGAATTTGTTGGTGAGTTATTTGACATTGTAGGATTTGGAAATGTTTAATGTATATATTTCAGATGTATAGTCAGCCTCCTGAGCTATTATATATACACTACAACCCTCAAAATATGAACAAACATAAATTAACACTATTAACCGCTGTTATAATTTGACATAACATTTAAGAAATACCAAAAGGGAATATTATATGTCATCTATATAAACAGTAGAATATATTATTAGACACTCTATCTACACATTATTTCATTATTATACAATGTATATAATTTAGACGAACAAAAGTGTACAAAATGTGCTTAACACACACACGTGTGTCTGTACCATACTACTTTATATAGACAACAAAATTAACCATTTGAAATATGCAAATATGACGAAACTTTTTTCGCAAAATAAATCATAAATGGATTTGAATGTTTGTAAAGGAAAGGAACGGAATTTTTTTTTTAAAACATCACCCCTCTTCCCCCTCTTGGAAATAAATCGTGGTCCTCCCACTTTTTGCTGCTAATATAACTCGAACCCACAACCTCTTACTTGTAGGTGAAGGATACTTACCATCCAAGCAACTCACACTTGTCCCGTAAAAGAATTGTTGGGGTGTGCAACTTGAGGATTTTCAAATTGACAAATAAATTAGGAAATGAGTTATTGATACACTACCAAAAGGGACGGCTTTTAGCCACGGTTTTTTAGCCATGTACCAATAAACCATGGCTAATCTTAAAAAAAATTGCCCGACTTTGTTGCGTAATTAAAAAAAAAGTAGCTAAATTTGGCGATTGAAATTGGCCGGACTAATTATTTTATCTCCCTCCATATTTTTCCCACAAGAGCCATGTGTTATTTCCACAAAATCTACTATTGAATACTGTAATCTCAACGTATTATTTCCACAAAACCAAAAATCATCCCCCCAAACAAAAAATCACCCCCTTCTATTGTTTTGGTTGAATTTTCTTCTTTTTTTTTTTTTTTTGGGTCTGAAATATGATTTTTATTTTATTAAATTTTTTTTGGGGTTTTGCTGAAACATGGTTTATTTTAGTGTTGATCAACTCTATTTTTTATGGTTTAATGCTGAATTTTTTTGGGGTTTTGTCTTTTTTATTTTTGTCTTATTTTTTATTTAGTTGTGAGTTGTTTTGCTTGAATGTGTGTGTTATGTCTTGAGTTAAGGTGTTGCTGTAGAAAAATTCTGTTCTTTTGTATTTTTGATGAAATATAATATTTTGATTTGTGGGTCTGCCTGTTCGGGACTGATTTCTTCTGCTAGTTGCTGGAAATTTTCTATAGTGTATTTGCATCTTTGAAATCGTTCGTTCGAAAATTAGCCGTTGAGAAGCCAATTAGATCCAAAGAGTTCATGGATGGGGTTGTTCAATTCTTGGACTCTGTCTTTTCATATGCATCTATAAATAGACAAATTTTGTGTCCGTGCATTAATTGTGGTTTTCACATTATGCGCAATAGAGTTGGAGTGTATAGTCATCTTCTTCAAAAGGGATTTTCGAAATTGTACACATGTTGGTTCATTCATGGGGAGAAAAATGTTCAATAAAATGCAGAGTCGACACCTCGGATACAAGAAGAACTAGTTGGAAATTATCCAATGCAAGATATGTTAAATGAATCTTTTGGTATTTTTGATAACCATGAAACTCAAAATTCTGGTCCATCAGCTCTATCAAACAGTGACCACCTTGAGGGCACAGAAGATGTAAGTCAACTGAAAGAAAAATTTAAAGAGTGGTTGGAGGACGGGAATCAAGAACTCTATCATGGTTGTGCTAAATTTAGTAAATTGTCGTTCTTTATTCTTTTATATCATATAAAGGTCTTATGCGGTGCAACCAATAAAATATTTTCAATGATTCTTGACCTCTTAAAGGATGCTTTTTCCCATGCTAAACTGCTAAAATCTTCCTATGAGGTTAAAAAGATGATTAAGAGGTTAGGCCTAAGTTATGAGAAAATAAATGCTTGTCTGACTCATTGTATGTTGTATTGGAATCATTGGAGGATAAAGACAGAGATAAATGCAAGAAGTGCAACACATCCAGTATAAATCAACTGAAAATGATACTGGTGTAAATATTGTGATTGATGGCCAAAAGAAAAAGAAACCAAAGCCTGCCAAAGTATTGCGGTACTTCCCATTTATACCTTGATTGAGAAGGCTATATTTGTGCTCTAAAACAACAGATCTCTTGAAGTGGCATGCTACAAATGCTAATCCAGATTGGTTGTTAAGGCGTCCTAGAGATAGCAAAGCAAGGAAAGAGTTTGACTTATTATATCTAGATTTTGCTTTGGAGACTCGTAATGTACGACTTGCTTTAGCTACAGATGGCTTTAATCCTTTCGGAAATATGATTACCAATACTAGCATTTGGCATGTGATGTTGTATATTTACAACTATCCTCCATGGTGTTTTATGAAGCAAATTTATATTATCATGTCGATGATAATTCCTGGTCCTAAAATACCGGAAAATAACATTGATGTTTACTTGCAACCCCTAATCGCTGAATTAAAACAATTGTCGACTGGTGTAAATGCTTATGATTTTTCTAATAATGAAATATTTCAGTTGTATGCTTCATTGTTTTGTACAATCAGTGACTTTTCAGGACTTGACAACTTGTCGGGGTGGAATACACATACATTGCATGCTTGCCCATCGTGTAACTTTGATGCAGAATCTAAAAGGCTGAAGTTTGGTAGAAAAAATTGTTTTATGGGACATCGTCGATATTTTCCATTTGACCACAAGTATAGGTACGATAAGCAGTCCTTTGATGGTTCTGAAGAGCTTAGACCCGCCCCTATCCCGCTATCAGGTTCAACCATATTAAGAAAAATTAAGGAGAGTCTGAAAATGTCTCGTGATGAGGGTACACGGAAGGTTGGCCCGGAACAATGAAAAAAAAAAGTATCTTTTGAGCTCTACCTTATTGGGAGCATAATCTTATTCCTTACTGCCTAGTGTCGCACCCCTTTTTCGAGCTTGGATCGAGTTCAAAAGTCGGGTTTGACTAGGTGACTCGGTTGAGTCGGTTTTGGAGTCGCCACCTAATAAATTTGTATAAAAAGGCGTATTAAGTCACCTAAAGCTTTTTTAAGTATCTAAATTTAACTCCAGGTAGGTCTTACTAATAAAGATTCTAAGATAATAAGCCATTATGACTCAGGAAGAAGGTATTAGGTATTTTTCGAGTCCCACTAAAAGTGATTCCCTACCGAGTTAAAATTTTGGGATTTAGGCTAAATATATGAGTAAGCTTTCTAAAGAGATTTTAAGTATTCATCAAGGTCGAATATAAACATATATTATAATAAAGCCTAGAAAATGAAAATCAGATTTAAAACACTCGAGTTAACGAAAATTAGGCTAGAAAACCAAGACAAATGCTAAAGGACACCCATATGCAAATTCATAAATGCAAATCGCTTCAGTATTTTTCATATACTTCAGAATTTTGCACTCATGATATAGGCCCACTCCAGATTTCGAATATAGCCCTATAGATTCAATATCTTGATTTTAGCAAGGCTTAAAGTGTAGCAGCGTTCATTACTTGAAATGCTCCCGCAACTCTATTAGTTTTATGACAAAAACAGTAGCATGAAAACGGTTTTTTACAAAATTTCCCAAAAAAATATACAATAACTTAAACGGAAGGGACAAAATGAAGCTTATTGTGTATATGGGATATCAGTCGTCTTTCGGAGGTGTTTTGACATTAATTGTCAAGCACCATTTCGTAGACAACTATTACTTTTTGGGGTCACGTAAAAGTATATACGTATATAGGAAGGTTTTGATGAAAAAATGAATACACAAAGCAAGTTAAATGCATATAAACAGACGCGCATATAAATGTATATATTTTGATGTTGTATTCATGCAAATACATGTTAGGCGATCTACTTAAACGAGTTTAATTTTTTAAAAAAATATACATATATATAGATTGTATATTTTGACCCCTAAAATTCATACATCCCCTATACACTATTAATTAGTGTATAAGAGAATAGAGAGTACTAAAAATCAATTCGAAAAAAAACTAGGCCTGTAGCAGATGGGCTGTTCCAAGGTTTGCAGAAATTACTTATTTTGGCAGAAATTGAATGAACAGCCCCTACTTAACAAAAGTTTTAGAATTTCAATTTCTTTTCATGCGAAACTGACACGGATTAATCATCAAACCTGTAATTTCAGAAACTTAGCCAAAAACGTATTTTTACAGAAGAAGTCCTAGCATAGGATGCGATTTTTAGAAATAGCCCTGTTTTAAATAAAATTGCGATTTTTAGAAATAGGATGCCTTTTTCTGATTTTTTTAGCATGTTCTGATAAGGAGAGGGGACTGCCCTTTTTATAGTTGTAGATTAGGGGGTCTGAATCCTTATCTCTAGGTGTGAAAAGAAGTAAAATAAATCAATATAAGGGTTGTAAATCAAGCCAAAATCAAGGTAAATCAATTTATCAATTAAGAGATGTTTACTTCCATAAATAAAATTCAATTAACTAATTTTCGGAATTAAAAATGGCATATTTTAAAAGAGGTAAAAGTCTGATTTTTCTAAAAAAAAATGTATATACTTTTAGAAATTAAACACCCAATATATTTCAGTCTAAAAATATTGATTTTATGCAAATAACAACTTCAATCAAGGATCTATTTCCAATTTTAAAGGAAACATATTCTTCAACTATGTATCAACCTTGATTTAGGTACAGATTATATTCAAAACTAGGATTAACATACTGATTCTTTTTTAAATCTCTACACATTCTAGTCAAGTCAGATTTCTAAGATTACCACCAATGATTGTATTCACACCTATATTTGATTATAAACACTCTCATAATGTGTTGGATATATTCCAAAGAGCATTAATAAAATTCAAGTTGTTTCAATAGCAAATATTCATGCTCTAAATTCAAATTGCAATAATGATGTCAAACTCTTGGCGTACCTAGTCTCAATCTATTTTATAGTAACAAATGCTAGGACAAGGCAAAAACTTCAAAAGTAAATACTCCGGACAACAATTCAAGATTATCAACAAGACATATTTTCGGATGTAAAAATCATGATTAATGCACGACTAACAGTTATCAACTCAAATCATGGTGGCGCGAGCCGAATTCTAGGGTCGGGTGATCTTGAACAAAAATATAATAATTAATTTAAAAAATTTACCCGAGATCAACTCGGGTCGGGTGATCTTGACCCATTTCGTTTCATGCTTGATTTTGGTTTGAAATCTTCATTCCTTGCTTTGTATGCCTTTGATTCGAAGGATTTGAGTCCAAATACATGCTTCACTTTTGGATTCCCAAGATGGTGATGAAATGATTTGCTTTCCTTTTCGGATTCATACCAGTGCCGAGGAGAGAGAAACAGGGAAGTGAGGACGGAGGATATGGTGTGAATGGTGGTGGGGGTGTCGGATTTTGGAGTGATTTGGGTGAAGGAGTGTATCTGGTCACGTTTTGGGGGTAAGGGGATAGGGGAGTGACGACTGAAATTGGGAAAGTGTAAGGGAAATGAAATTAGGGTTCTATAGTATAAGGGATGCGTTTGGTTTAAGGAAAAAAATGGGAAAAGTGAGGTGGGGCTTGATGTGGACGTGTGGTTGGTCGAGAATGTGCCATGTTCGCACGTGTGGGCTGTTGCGGATCCAAAAGAATGTGATGTGTATAAGTAGCATGTGTATGGAGTGTATATTTGTGTACATCCAGTATATATGTAGGTATAATTGGCCAATAATTAGCTTAAAATGCCAATAAATGAAAAAATAATTAATAAAATATAAAAAATAATATTATATACTTAGGAAAAAATGATAATCAATTCAAAAGAATTATAAATGAATTTAGGTAGTATTAATTGAGTGTAAATAATTGCAAAATGGATATTCAAATGTATAAATCGCGTAAATAGTTACAAAATTATGCAAGTATTTTGAAAACGAACTAAATATTGTAGTTATGTAATATAATCATATTGAGATACGCATGTAATAGATAGGGCATTGGTGATAAGAACAATATAGATAAATGCATGATAATTGACGCAATTTTGTCTGAAAAATTAATATTGCATTTTTTAAGGTTTTGTATGATAAAATTGTAAATAGCAGGGACAAAATTGGGTGTCAACACCTAGACATGATGCATATAGAGAAAAATATTTTTAACAATGTGGTGTTTACTATGTTTGATGACAAAAACAAAACAAAAGACAATGTACAAGCTCGCCAAGACTTATAGAGATGGGAATCAGGGAAAAGCTACATCCTTCAACTAAGTTTCCTCGTGCATGCTTTAACATCACAGATGAGCAGAAATATGTCTTCTTATAAGTTATTAATAGTTTGGTCTTTTCGGATGGTTACTCATCAAACATTTCAAGGTGCATTGATCTTAAGAAGCTCAAGATCTCTAATATGAAGAGTCGTGATTCGCACATTCTGATGGAGCATCTTCTGCCAATTGCTATTAAAAAATCTCTGCCTAACGAAATTGCTTCAGTGTTAACTAGGGGTGGGTATTCGGAATTTCAATTCGGGTTCGGTATTTTTGAGTTCGAAATTTTGGTATTCGGTTGTTGAATGATAATACCAAATGTCAAACCATATTTATTCGGTTCGGTTTATTGTTATTCGGTTCGGTAATTTCGGTTTGGTTTTGGTTTTATAATTCGGGTTTTCATTCTAATTTTTTTGCATTCAATTTATTTCATTTTTACAAACACTACAATTATTTTTACAAAATTTAAACAGCTTAAAAACAAGATACACAATCGCATAACATAGAAGAATACATTCTGGTAAAGGATAGCCTGCAATATGCAACTTACTAGTTCAGCTTCAGTAAAGTCCAACTTTTGTATAAATGTTAGTTCTGAAATATCAAGTTTTTTTCCAAACTTAATTTGGAAGACGAAATGATCCTAACCATAGTGGGAAATCTTTGTTATCAGACAGCAGCTTAAAATGAAATAGGAGAAAGAAAATCAAAAACAAGGACCAACATAAATTCGTCCTTTCAGGTTGGCCATATGAAAGAAGTGCAATTAATGCCACTACAGAGGAAATGTAATGGTGTAATGATAGACTCATTACAAAAAACAACAGATAGAACTTTGTCTTGATGTAGCAACTGCAGTAACGTGCCATACATCCCTGGTACAAAATTGAAACCTCCTTCGATTGAGCCAGGTGAAGATGATTGTGTTGTGCAACTCTTACAGATAAATTCTTCCTCACCCGATCGTAGTAGTGGAAACTGAAAAATAATCCCTTAAAAAGCCCAGAGCCAATCGGTTCAATAATGCATAATACAAATAGAAAACAACGGCACCAGCTCCTATAGTTAAAAGTATTGTATCAACGGGTAAAAAAAGGAAGCGACTCAAGCTACTGTGTATCAGTCCAAAGTAGCAGCCTGAAACAACATAGCTGCAGCAGTTAAAAAACTGCACCAACAGCAGCTTAAAAAGTGCACAATTAGCAGTTAAAAATCTGCAGCATCCGCATTTAAAAATTTGCACCAGCATCAGTTACAAAATCTGCACCAGCAGCAGTCCAAAACAGTGTCAGCAGCATTCCAAAAACTGCTCCAACAGCAGTTAAAAAACTGCACCAGAAAGAGCAGCAGCTAGAAAAATAAAAAAATAGCAGCTATACAGTTTCAAAACCAGCAACTAAGCAGTTTATAAACAACATCTAGCACCATCAGTAGGCAGTTCAAAAACTACATAAACAACTGTAGTTGTAGCAGCCTAGCAGGAGTATATAAACGAGCAAGGGACATCACAAATCACAAGAGGAAACACAAATTAAAGTTTAATCAATTACAACCAAAACATAAAAGTTAATCCAATCTCCAAATACGTCATAAACCAATACACATAAAAACATAATAAATAGTCTTGTTACTAAGAAGTTCAACATACATCTTCAAATCAGAATAACACTACTTGAAAGTTGTAACATATGATTTCAAGATTGAAAGTCTATCTTAAACACTTTTTCTTGCTGGTATTGAAGACATCTTTTGTAATGATGTTTCAAACCACTTGTGCCATTAGTTTTTGGATGACAATGATAATTCCTACCACATAGCTTGTACTTTGCTAAGCGCACTTATTCATCATCTTGAATAATATCAAAATATTCCCAAATAAATGAGTGAGCTTTTGGAGCACAAGGCATGATTGAACTTGAACCTAATTAACAATAAAATTCAAAAAATAGTAAGAACATTATCAAACTAAATTAGACTATTACAAAATAGGTAGAAACTTATTTATTCTTACCACATCTTGCAAGATGCAAACTAAACATCAACAATGGAAGAATCTTCCCACTATTTGCTATTTCTAAAAATAATAATTAAAAAAATTAGTCATACAACATAAATAAGTAAATCATTCAACACTACAATACGTACAAAGTACCTAAACACTTACCCATTTCAATTTGCTCAAGGTAATCCAAATCTTCTTCGACATTTATAGGAAGAGGCTCACTTCTTAACCAATCTTGAAGACAAATAAGAGATTGCACCAACTTCGGAGTTAATGAACTCCTAAATTGATCAAGAATGTCGCCACCCGTACTAAATGCACATTCCGATGCAACGCTAGAGATTGGAATTGCCAACACATCACGAGCCAACTCCGAAAGAATAGAAATCTAGGAGCTTTAATTTTCAACCAACCTAAAACATTAAAATTGTTATTAAATGGCTCTTGGTCTTCACTAAGGTATTTCTCAAGCTCCGATTTGGCACCCACACTTCCACTATCCTCTCTTTGTCTCTTTACATGAAGCTTATTTCTTAAAAGTCCTACATCCTCACTAGATGTATCAAGCGATGTCTCACAAGATGAAGGTGAAGATTGTGGAGTTATAGTTCCGGTTGAATATTTTGGAACATACTCTCCAAACAAGGAAGTCAAATAAGTCTTAGTGTCATCTCTTATTTTTGTTGCAACTTCGGTTTCATACATCTCATCAAGAGCATGGTCCACATATACAAACTTATTACAGGTATCCAACACCGAGGCAATAAAAATCATTTTGTTCATTAGCTTAGGATCGCCCCAGTATTTATCAAAGTTTTGTTTCATTCCCTTTGCCATTTCAGCCAATTCAGGGTCCACATATCTCATACTCACTTTCAAATGAACTGCTAGTTCAGCTATTTTCTCAAAATGAGTATTAGAAGTGACATAGCGTGTACCTGAAACCTTCAATATGAGATTATAAAATCTTACTAGAAACTTTACTGTGGTTCGCACACTCACCCAATCAACTTTTTTTGCACCTGCAAGACTTCCATCTTCACAAACATAATATTTAAGATAAGTAGATAATTTCCTCCTCAAACATTTCAAAAGCCGACTGATAATGTTGTGCTACTTCCAACATCATGTAGGTGGAATTCCACCTAGTAGGAACACCTAAGACCAATGCTTTTCTATACTCTATCTTTTGCTTTTCAACACATTCATAAAACTTCCTAAGCCTAGCAGGAGATTGTCTGATGTACTTAACAATTATCCTAACACGTTCAATAGAAGGATCAATCTCCTTCAAACCATCTTGCACAACTAGGTTAAGTATGTGAGCCAAACATCTAACATGAATATATTTACTATCCTTGTTATTAGTTCCCCAATCACTTAACTGTTTAGACACTCTTATAACGGTTACGTCATTGGAAGCAGCATTATCAACAGTTATAGTGAAAACTTTATCCAAACACAATCAAGAAAAAAATTATTAATAGCATCGGCCATATCCTCAGCCTTATGACTAGAGATTGGGCAAAAATTTAGTATTCTTTTATGCAAAACCTAATCTCTATCAATAAAGTGAGTAGTCAAATACATATAATTAATGCGTTGCACAGAAGTCCAAGTATCAGTTGTGAGACATACCTTTGCTTGTACATCTCTAAAATACTTCTTTAGACTTTGCCTCTCTTGACCATAAAGTGTATAACAATCCCTAGTCAATGTCCTACGTGAAGGAACATGAAATAAAGGTTGTACTTTACTCATAAACCTTCTAAACCCTTCTTTTTCTACGAAACTAAAGGGTAGCTCATCAATAATTACCATCTCAAGTAAAGCCTTCCTAGCTACTTCGGGATCATACTTCCAATATCCTGTTGTTGCTCCATATTTTTGGGTTAAGTCTATGATTGCTTTAGTATCCTTGTTAGGCGGATATTGTTTGCACCTAAAATTCAAGTGTTAATGCAACCCTGTTGTTCCATTTGTAGTTGAAGCACCTAAAACTTTCTTACTATTTACACTTTGCTTTATTTACACCAATTTCCTTAGATGTCTCAAAATGATTCCAAACCCCAGATCTACGTGCCATGGCTTTTCTTTTTTTTAGTACCTTGAGTATCAATTGTGTCGGTATCTTCACTAATAGGTAATTTTTTGTTGAACCAGCTCCACTAACTCTACTTTCATCCACCATCTAGAAAAAATTAACAAAGTGAAATAAATAAATACTTACATTAGAGCTGGAAAGCTATTGGAGAAGCAGACAAGTAATAATGGAGTTGAAAACAGAAACAATCTGTGGCCATACTAAACATCCTACTCCTATTGGTTACTCTGCAATCATTTTCCAGAAACAATCATCCTAGTTCTACTGTCTATTTTTTATGAAGTCTTTCAGATATAAATGAAAATTTAGAAGCTGTCCATTCAAAATATTTAGATGGCGCTGCACTTATCTTAGTCATGGTAGAACATATGTAATGAGTTTTCAAGTGATAATACATTAGTGCATCTCCAACAGGCTGTCAAATATCCAGAAACAAACTGGTGAATATGCAACAATGATTATGGAAGAGTTGGATCCTAACAATCTGGGATACTTGATACATATGCTAATTTAGTGGAACTAATTAATGCTTATCAGTTTTAAATTCATATTCCTAACTTGAAAAATTAACGGTTAATGCTTTAATAGCTACAAGCTCCAAATCAATCAGTGAAATTCGAAACTTGAGTCAAAAGCTAAGTCAAAAAATTAAGCGCACACAGAGTATAAGAGTATTGAACCAAATCTAATACTAAGATGGTATAACTGTATAAGAGTTTACAAACAACAGAGTAGCACAATAGCAGCTATCTGCAGAGCAACAGAGGTGTCAAACTGAAAATAAATATAAGGTTAAGAGTATTACCTCTTCGACTAGCAGAGTAGCAGGCTAGCAGCGACGACGATCTACAGCAGCAAGCCAACAACGTCGTGAGAAATGGAGAAGAAAAGCGATCTGTGTATGTAGTGGACTAGTGTCCAAGAAGAAAAAAGTATAATTGTATAAACCTAAGTTCTAGTCTAAGTGACATTAGTGTAGTTGACTAATGTCTCTATGTGACTGTGTGTCTATTTCCTATTTGAGCTAAGAAACTATTGGGCTTGGGTTTGGTTAGAGTTGTATTAGTCATTAGGTATATATTTTAAATAGGTACACAAAAGATTTGGAATTTCAGTATTCCAAAATTTGACATCTCAAAACCAAATTCCGAACCGAAAAACCGAATTTTTCTACCGAATAGTGTTCCGAAATTCCGAAACCGAAAAATCAAATTAATTTTGCTCGGTTCAGTTTTTCGGAAATCGGATTTTATGCCCACCCCTAGTTATTTCGCCAATTACGCAGTTCATTTTTTTAATTTATTCAATTTTTTTCTTACTTTATTCATATTTTTCTTACTTTATGAACATCCCCATCTAGGAAGTTTAGAAGTGAGGTCGCTAGAATGTAGGAGTGCCAATAGTTATTTACAAACTGATTAAACCAACTGAATGGAACCGTACCGAACTGATTATTAGGTTATTTTTAGTAAAGTCGTAGGTTTCAATATAAATTTATAACTGTACCGAGTAACTAGGGTAGATTTTTAATTTTATGAAAACAAACCAAAAAATTACCGAACCGGACTGAATAAATATATTAGTATAAATATATCATAAATATTAATTATAGTTAAGTATAATAAAGTATTGTCATTGGGCCTTAATGTATGATTGGAAATATTACAATTTTACATTTTACATAGGATTTTTTACATAAAAGTACAAGTTTTAGAGCTTAATTACCAAACATAGCAACATTTTAGTAAAATTACCCTATATAGAGGAAAATACAAGATAATTACAAACATAGCAAAAACATAGCAATATTTTCTCATAACATACCAAATACTTACATTCTTCTTTATATTTCCCCCATTATCACTTTTGCTCCTGCCATTTCCCCATATTTCACTTTTTCTCCCACCATTTCCCCTCAATTTCATTTTTACTCCTCTCATTTTTTTCAATTTCACTTTTCCTCATCCATCCTTAATGTATCTCGTTGAATCTCATTATTTCTGCACCGTATCAACTATTTCTGCACCGTATCTAACTGTTTCTGCATCGTATCTAACTGTTTCTGCACCATTTCAACTGTTTCTGCTGCACCGTATCTAACTGTTTCTGCACCATTTCAACTGTTTCTGTTGCACCGTATCTAACTGTTTCTGCACCGTTTCAACTGTTTCTGCACCGTTTCAACTGTTTCTAACTGTTTCGCACCGTTTCAACTGTTTCTGCAGCACCGTATCTAATTGTTTCTGTACCGTTTCAACTGTTTCAGCAGCACCGTATCTAACTGTTTCTGCAGCGTTTCAACTGTTTTCTGCTGCACCGTATCTAACTGTTTCTGCACCGTTTCAACTGTTTTCAACTGTTTCTGCACCGTTTCAACTGTTTCTGCAGCACCGTATCTAACTGTTTCTGCACCGTTTCAATTGTTTCTGCAGCACTGTATCAACTGTTTCTACAGCACTGTATCAGCATTGGCTTTGTTTCAGATATCAAGATCAGGTCCATCAATCTTCCCACCACATTTCCAACTCAAATTCTTTCTTTTCCTTTCCTCAAAGTGTTAGTTGTCTCGAATTGTAACCTCACGGGTGAAATTACAACTTCTATTAGAAACTTGTCATTTCTGAATATTGTAACCTCAAAGTGCTGGTTTTTTCACCAAGAGTTTTGGAACCTACCAAAAATTAACCACCGCGATATAAGAAAAAGTTGCCGATGTTTAGTGAAAGATTCATAATTCACAAAGAGCATTCTGGCATCTTTCATACTTGGTCTAATCCTTCTAAAAGACAGTAGGTAGCAAGCAACCTTTTTCTTTTCACTTCTAAGCTTTAAAATTAACAATAGGACAATTGAATCAAATTCAGCTTCTTACTCTCTTCTCTTCATTGGATTTCAACTATTGTGTGTCCGATGCGTGCGATAGCAAATTAGCAAATCAGCAAATCAATCTATCTGCTATCAAATCACATGCTCACAGACATAAATCTTATTACTCCTCTTGAAATATATCAGCTTTGCAATGAAATCTAAACATCGCTCCAATACTTGTTGAGCTTCCTTTAGAATTTGTCTTTCCAGGAAAAATATGAACATCGCTCCAATGCTTTCGGTTCTTTAGGAACATAACAATTATAAGGAAAAATCTAGTCTAAAAAGAGAACTTTCATAGAAGGGTAATCGCTCTTCAAGAAATTTCTTGAAAACGACTGATGTTTGGGAACGACGGTGGTTGCTTGTGGTGGCATACGACAGGGGTTGGGAGAAGTTTTGTTTACTGAGGGGGATTCAACTGGAATTGGAGAAATGAAGGATTGGGTTTGGGTCGGGTGGGTATTGGGTTGGACTTACCTGATTTTTCATTAGTTGCTAGAAAAAATATTGCTATGGGTTGTAATTTGTAAAATATTTCTATTTTTTTGTAATATAGGGTGTATATTTGTATATATATGTAAAAAAAATCCTTTTACAAAACCTAGCTTAATAACCTTAAGACCTTAACACCAAAAAATCAAAATTCTTTACTTTTAAAATATACTATTCTACTCAATGCCGGCTAGTCTTGTGCTCCTATTAAAACTTGAGACTTCAGCCTATAGCTAATCCTTTCTCTTTTGCTCATAATATGCAGATTTGTTGTTAACTTGTTTCGTTACTACTGTAATTTGTAATTGATTATTTAATCTATCAAAAGTTGTTCTTATGAACAAAGTGAATCAAATTTAAATACATATATGAAGATATGAACTCTCGGTAGATAGCAAAAAACACATGCTTGATGCTTCCTTAATAAAATAATACCCATGGACTCACACCAGTATTAAGTGAATTAACATATATGTTTATAAATTGAAAAATGTTCATATGAGAGATCTCATTCAGAAGTTCATCATTATTCTATTTACCACGGCTCTTACCATGGCTTCCATGTACCTAGTATATTTATTTAGTTAAGTTCGGTTTTTAGTGATCGAGTATCGAAAAGTAATTGAATAAAATACCAAAAATTAACGAACCGTACCGAACCGAAGAGAAACCAAGAATATTGGGATGATTTTGAAAAGTCTAACTTTGGTTATGCGAAATAGAGTAACCAAAAAATTGGTACGGTCAAAATTTTACAAAATAACCGGCCGAACCGAACCGTTGACACTTCTACTAGAATGTATCGCGGCAAAAAGAATTCCTCTAAAGCTATAGAAGAACATCTGCACAAAAATTTTCACTAGTGGTTTAAAGAATATGCAAGAAATATCTCATTCAATCTTTGTTTAATCCCAAAAGCTCGTAAAATATATTCATGATGTTCCTAATGCATTTCAAAAACTATATGTTGCAAGAAAGGATGATGCAGATATCACAACTGAAATTGAATGGCTTGCGCAAGGGCCAAATAATATGAAAACAAGGAGATTTAGTGGGTACATCATTCATGGATTCAAGTTTCGTCCGCGGGAGAAAGAGCAACGGATTGAAAACACAAAATAGTGGTGTTGTTATATCTGTTATTACCAAGAGATTTTCATGTGCTGGGGAATTTATTGAACAATCATGTGATGATATGTATTATATGGTAAATTGGTTGACATCATAGAGCTAGATTATTATGGTAAGTTAAGGGTTGTGCTATTCAAATGCATTTGGGTAGATATGTATCTCATATTACTATAAAAGCATGTACTCAAAATAGGCAAAAGTCAAATTACCAAAAAGCCCCTATAAAAAATTTTTAAATTAGATAACTATCTTCACAAATATACAAAAACCCTACCTGCAAAAAAAAAAAAAAAAAAAAAAAAAAAGGCAACACTAACCCAAGGGTTGCTCTCAACCGCCAACAGTTGCTACGCTTGGTCATTAACAGCCAATAGTTGCTAAGCTTTGTCATTATTAAAAATAAAAACCTCACGTCAAACATTGCATTCCATCAGCCAAAATTTGCTACGTTTGGTTTCATTCTTTGGAACAATCAATGGCCCATATGGCTCTTCTCAATTAATTGTTGTGTTTAATTCATGCACTCCTTCTTCAGGCAACACAACTTTAGCGGGTCAACTCTTAATCTATTTTTACCGTGCTTTTACTATGGTAAGGTTTCTTTCTTCATTGTTTGTGTCCGTTTATGTTGCAATATAAAATTCTTCTTGGGTTTGTGCATTCTGTGACTATGTGTGTCCTTGTCTGTATATGCTTGGATAACTACACTCTTTGTTTGCACGTAACCATGCCATTTGTTTGTTCAAATTTTCATGCAACTAGAATCGCATTGGAACAAAGACATAAGCTTTGGATTCATGTATTCCTAATAAATACTGTGCTTTCTTAGTTACTGTATGCAGATTTTGTGCTTAATTAGTTACTCCATATTTCTGTTGATGTTATGACAATGGCAATAAATTTTCTCTTGAAGACATAATTTTTTACAGTTTAACAGCTTCGTAATACAATGCAAAATGATCTGACCTTTACTTTTGCAACGGCTACTATCTTAGTGATATTTCTATTGTACTTCAATTGGGAGGCTATGATCGATTAGGCCTATATATAGGAGACCGCAACAATTTTCCCCGGCCCTTTTGATGACATGAAATAATTTTCTTTGGTGATTAGTTGGTCGTTGTGTGAGTTAGTTTATACATTTATTTATTCCTTTTGGGTATTTGTTATGTTGTGAATATATGAACCTTGAATAAAATACTTTCTGAAGTATTATAGATTGACTTGAGCCCAACGGTGTGAACTAATGACCAATGAGGAAGGTGAAAATCATGGGATACCAGAGTTCAAAGTTATCGAAGATTAATGCTGGTGCATCCTATACCACATATATCTGCCTCTGCCTCACAAATGTTGGTAAAGGTTATTTTCTTAATGTAAGGTTGCTATAATTTATTGATGTGGTCATATTTCCTACAGTTAGCTACTCTGGGCGAATGTCGAAATACAAAGTTATTTTTGAATTCTAACTCCACAATTTGCTTGATAATGCTTCTTTATACGTGCACTTTTGTCATTGAGAGCAGAATTCACGCGCAGCGCGTGTCGGGAGACTAGTTATGGTAAATTGGTTGACATCATAGAGTTAGATTATTATGGTAAATTAAGGGTTGTGCTATTCAAATGCATTTGGGTAGACACTACACTTAATAAGAAAATCAAGATAGATCAATTTGGGATTATAAGTGTAAATTTTTCCCGTTTTATACACACTGGTGCAAATAAAACAGGCGAACCTTTCATCCTTGCTACTGATGTTATAATGGTATATTATGTTGATGATCCTTGATCAAGGCTGGTGTTGTGTTTGTCATATGAAGCCTAGAGACATATTAATATGGGAGATGTGAATTCTATGGATTTAGATGAGCCAGCAATGGATGACATACCTTTTTGTGAGCAACACATTGAGAACATTGAAGACTTTCTGCTAGTACGAGTTGATCAGTATGAACAAGAACAAGATGAAACAAACCTCGATGATTGTGATAGCAGCAATGACGAAGATAACTGACCTATGTTAGACTAGTTTAGTTTTGTTGGATATTACCTTATTAAGTTAGATCCAATTTTCTTTTTTCTTCTTGTTTATATGAAAACATTCTTTGACATCTCGGATACATACGATTGCCATTTTTTGTTTCTTTTGTTTTAATGTAAACTCTACTGCCTAAGAATTAGACTTTCTCGGTGCATATTATTTTATCTACGTGGCTTTCCATTAATTTTGTATTCCTTTAAGTAACCCTTGCAGGATCATACACAAGGAGTAATATTAGGCAAAAGCGCAAGAATTCAGCAGTAGCAATGTTGCAAAAGATTCAAGGACAACAATGTGACAACAATAGCGTGACTTCCCAAGATTTGCAACAACAAATTGGTGAGCTACCCGATCCCGGACTGGCACATGAGGACATAAAAACTCCTCTGTTAAGCAGTGACAACTTAAACTCTTCATCAAATTCAAATGGAACTCAATTAGAGGTGAAACAAGAATGTGAGTATTAGAGGTAAGAAAAAGATCCTACTTCGTCTTTATATGTTCTGCTTCCTCTTTCTTTATTAATTCATATCGTCCTTAATCTTCCTCTTCTTTTTTAAAAGCTCTTTGAGCCTTCCTTTGTAACTAACGTTGATTGTTTATAACAAATGATTAGACACTATTATTAGAGAAATTACTACGCGAAAAATTCAACCAGATCAAGTTTGGCATTTGGAGAAAAATGAAAAAGTTATTGTGGAACTCAATATTGGACAAGGCTGTGATAATGGTTCAAACTAGCCAGTAATGTTTATTGGTAAGGTTTCTCAAAATTTGATAATTTGTCTCATATCAGTTCAAAGATAGGATAGGATGCCAGCGGCCAATAGCCACCAACAATGACAGTGCATTGAGGTAGTTTTTTCTATTTTTTTCAAGATCTATCATTTTTTTTTTTTGTGATTAGATATTGATTTATGAATGTGATATTACTTGAAGGAGAAATTTGAGTTTGATTATGTTGCTGGAATTAAATAGGTGATGCATACTTTATGCGAAAGATGGAAGGCTTACAAATATCACTTAAGAAATAAGCACTTCTCTCCTAATAAATGTACGGAAGATATACCTGATAATCCTCCTTCGGGTGTGAATTCTACTGATTGGACTGCTTTTATACATCACTATAAAGGGGAGAAGATGAAGTTAGTCATTCTTTCTCATAGATTATTTTTATTCATGTCTAGCAAAATTTAGTTTATAATTACCGTCATATTTGAGAATTTTAGGAACAAAGTTTATAAAACACAATCAATTGTAAGAAGTTCAAAATCTCACATGCCGGTGGTGCTAAGAGCAATGCTAGAAGAGGTCGTCAAATGATAAGTTCTTTACATGAATTATATTTGTTGATTCATTACATCATGAAACTTATTCTTGATTAAATATTTTATTGATGATGTTAGGAGAAAAAATTGGAAAGGCCTGTATGTCGAAGTGAGGTTGTTCTATCAACTTTGCTGAAAAAAATGGAAATTATGTGAATGAAGAAGAAAAGATTTTAGTTGTAAGTAAATTCATCTGTTTAATATATATTTTATGTTAAGGTGGGACAATTTACTTTCCTGAGTGATGCTTGTGTGCATGTATTTTATATGAATGTGGTGTACATTATTGAATTTTATCCATTACTTTGTAGAAACTAGTCCAAACTTTATAAGGCTGTTGTGTCAGCAAACCTGAAGTATCTAACTACAACTGATCATCTTGCCTTAAGCTTAATTAGAGTACTGTGAAGCAAATGAGAAATTAGCAATTAGTGTTTTGGAGAACTGGCCAAGGATGATGTGATCCTGTTAAACTGTTTTGTATGCATTCTTAATATGTTGGCTGCAAAGAGAATCACTATTAAAGTTTCCTTATGGATGATGTTATAGAAACTTTGCTTGGTCTCTTTCGATGTTGCCAGGACATGCACATTTCTAGCTATATTACTGCTTCTATTCTTATTTTATTTTTTTGTACTTTTTGGTAAAAGCATGTTTATAATAAGAGCAGTAGCTTAGTGATGTGGCCTAGAACGAAAAGGCAATTCCCATTCACATATACTCATAGGATCAGCTTCAGGATAAAGATAGATTATTCTTCATTCTCCCCTGCTCCAAACCAACTCTTAGAAGGGCTAAAAGTTTAAAAGAAAAAGGGTTGAATTTGATTTGTTGAAAGAAGTGGATGCTCTTAAAAGTGCTAATAGTTTGATGGTTGAAGTTAAAGCTATGAAAAAATGGTCGGCTAGAGATTTTGTTACTCTTTTTTTCTTCTTTATTTTTTGCCTTGTGCTTGTCTTAACCAGGCTTTTGGCTTCTATAATCATATAGTAGTAGAAGAAAATTTGACTATGGGAGGTGAAGGGAAGTAGCAGAATATACTGTTATGCTCTTTTGATTAATTATTCATTTTTTTATATTTTGCAGTTAATAAAAGCTTATTTGGCAATAAAAAATAGGATCAAGATAGATTAGTTCAGCAGTATGATCTTCTTCTTCTATAATATTGTTGAAATGAAATTACTTTCAGAAACCGAATATGATGGAAAATGAATAGACTTAAGCTTGTCTTTTGGTGCTTTGCAAGTGTTGGAAAGAATTGAAAGGGGAATTCAGTTAAAGAAGTTAAATGGAAAATTGGTTTATGAGTTTGAAGTAAAGGGTGACTAATTCTTGAAACAATAAATCTTAGCACAGCCATGAAAGCAAAATTTTTAGTGGCAAAGGAAGTAACTTGACAATAATTACTGCTAGTAATATTAAGGGGAAGAATTGTTAAAAGATGATAGATATACATAATAGTAAGAGACATGACCTAAATGTTTGTAGATAAAATTTTATAGGATAGGTATGCAACTTCATTTTTCAAAACTGATTGACAGAATTTCAGACCTTATAGTTTCATGCTACATATTGGCAGGGAATAGGATTTAGTCATTTTTGGACAGATCGCACCAAAGAGGAAATGTGAAATAAAGAAAATATGAGTGGACACTGATAGCTTAGGATTCTTGTGAATAATTGATTGTGTATATACATCTGAAGATGACAATCAAAGATCTAACCGGTGATATATTGAAGACATAAAATGTAGCTCCCAATTTTATGTATATTGAAAAGAATTAAACACACATATATGTAGAGTGTGTTGATGGATCGGGCAGGGGTGAGGGAGTAGAAGAAAGGTGAATGAAATCTAATCTCTTCCACCTAAATTTTGGCATCACATAGTCGTAAGATCTTATGAAGCTAATATTTTGGATGTAAAAAATTGTTTATGTGTGGCTCATGAATAGTTTTGATTGCTGCTAAGTTGGTCTATAATAAGTAACCTAGTTCCATATAAAATTGAGATTAACTTGTCTTATATTTTACTTGTAGCATAAAATTTCGGAACATCTACCTCAAGATCAGGAACACGCTACATCTTTTGGTGTTCCTTTGAAGATAATGGCTCATCCTAATGACGCAATTGAAAAAGTATATAGAGCTGAACATTCAGGATGTGTGTGTGGTTTAGGTAGCTCTATTAACCCCTCTACTGCTTTTGGAATACGTCGAAATATCACTGGTTATGTGAATATTGGTGGCTCTAGTAATAATATGTCCCAAGAACGTGTTGAAGACCTAGAAAAAAAAGTGGGAACTTTGAAAGAGAAAGTAACTGAATACGACGAGATCAAGAAACAACTCGTGCAGACATTTGAACAGCTTTCACGAGCTTAGAATGACTTGACAACTCTTCATAAGTTTTTATAAGCTAAATTTGGTAGTGAATTACCTTCTCTTAACCAAGGTTCTGCTTAAACGGGTGTGCACCGTATATTCTTGAACTGCATTGTCAATTCTCCCTCTTTTTGCTAACAGTAGTATGATTTTTGGTGGATATTAGCTGTTTGGAATTTTTACTTTGTTAGTAATGGATGAAATGTAAAGTTATAAGGCTTTGATTGTTATTAGCAAGTAATTGGTCTGGGAATCTCATTATCAGTAATGCATACCTTTTTTATTATGTATGCATGGGAATCAGGGAGGAACAAGAAATATTAGTAGTTATATATATATATATATATATATATATATATATGAGGATAGAGGGTCTCCCTTCCATAGATTCGATTGGGATTGATTCTCAAGATCGAGCCCTTATTAGAGGCGTGCCTACCGACACCTGTCAAAGTCTTCGGCTTGCACGACGCAGGCAAATCATCGAAGTCAAGAAGAAGTGATGGGCCTGATCTTCCGATATCGATATCTGATCCCTAAGCTGAGCTCCAAAGTTTTTAAATATATATATATATATATATATATATATATATATATATATATTAAAAAAGAAATGTAACACTTTAGCTATGGTTAATGCGCGGCAATATCGTATATTCGTTTTATAATTATTTTGTGTCTATACAAATTAGCAATGCGAGCACCCGTGGCTAAATTATCGTAATGGGTCGCTAAAATTGCACTACCACGGACAAGAAAATCGTGGCAAAATTGATTGCAACGCCTCGTTTAAGCACCCCTGTGACCGCAGCTAATTATTCGTGGGTAAAGTAGTATGGCCACGGTTTTTGCTTTGTATAACCACGATTTGGCCGTGGCTAAAAGACATTTTCGTAGTGATAATTATCTGGGCGACATATGTGGATGAAGGTTTATAACCTGTTGGATAAGTTTTTGCTATTTTTGAAATATAAATATTGCTACTTTTTATTTCTTAATTAAATAGTTGTACTAGGTTATTATAAATATCTTTAAAAAAAGTTGCTTAGTTATGAAAATTTCCCATGTTTATTGTCTCAAGCAACTAGTAACGATAAGCCTAAAGGAAAGTATAGAAATAGTCACTTTTTAGCTCACCTTTACCGTAGAAGCTATATTTTTAAAAACTATTTAGTTTTTAGCTATTTTTTAAACTTCAGACCTTGGGGACTGAACTTCATATCTTGGAGGTTGAAATTCAAAGTTCAACTTCAAACTTTCAGGTTGAACTTTGGACCTTCAGGTCTTAACTTCTGACCTTCTATGCCTAAACTTCATACCTGAAGGTTTGAAGTTCAGCGCCCAAGGTCTGAAGTTCGAAAAGTGACTAAAAACTAAATGATTTTTACAAAGTGGCAAAAAATTAAATTTAAGGGGGGGGGGGGGGGAGGGAGGGGGAGTATCTGGCGAAATGTTGACATGAGCTCATGCCCAACATTGTAAACAAACAAATGTAATTGTATATAATTTTAAAATTATTACCTATTTATGTTATGTTAGATTATTCAAAACTACGCATTTTAAAGCTTTGGTAATTGTATTGCAAAAACTAGCTAAATTTAGATATAGCACGTAATGTGGCTATTTGGTTGGTAAGATGTTCTAAGAGTATATATTTTCATCTAAGGACCCTGTCGCTATCGGATTGCAAATGCTAAAATTGGCTTAATTGATAATATATTTAATATTGGCTATGTTTAAAATATATTTCTAAAAGTGACTATGCACAAATTTGCAGGCTGCACGACGCCAAGCACTCAAGGATAGTAGTAAAATTCAAAGTTATAATTTTTTTTAATTTATTCTATCTTTTTCCTTTGTTCGCTTGCATGAGTTCATTACGTTAATGGCTATTAAATTATTTAAAATAGATGAATAAAATCATTTTTTCCCTTTTAATACGCCGCTCAAGCCGAGGTAATATATTCAGACACTTTTACACTTTGTTTGGATCATCGTTACCCATTGTATTGTATTGTATTGTTATTATGATTACAACGTTTGTTTTGGTTGTTACTTTAATTTCATTATATTGTGTTGTTAAATTCCGTTGTTACCTAACAATGAAAAGACCCACTTTTTGTTACAACCGATTTGGTGGTTTTGCATTGTTACGCTTTTACATTTTCCCATCATGTCCTTAATTATAACCTTATAATCCTATTTTACCCTCTACCCTATTTTCTTATTTAAATACACCCAAGTAGTTATTTTGACATCATCTCCCCTCTTCTCAAAATACAGTAAGTTCCCTGCTTCTCTTATTACTTTGTACGTTCTCTGCCTCTCTTATACTTTATATGATCTTTTTTTTATATACAAAATATATGATGAACTTTTGTTATTTATTCTCTTGTATCCATGAAGTTCATCATCAAAAGAACTAATATTTATTTATTTTATTATTTTATTTAAATTATTAATAGTGTGAACTTATTGTTATGTTTAATATTATTAACTGATTTTTTTTATTATTTTCATTATAATTTGCATGAATATATTTACAAGGTTATGTTGATGATAAACTAGTAAATATAAACTGTCTCAAATTATATTAAAGAAAATTTGTTACTTAATCTAATATTTAGAACAACTAAGGGTATATTAGTAAACTTATTAGTTACAGTACAATACAATACAATCTAAACAAACAATAACAATGTTACTAAACAACGGGAAACAATACAATCAATTCAAACGTTATTTTTATAATACATTACGATACAATACAATACAATACAAAACAATACATTATGAAACAATAGGTAACAATGATCCAAACAGAGTGTTAATGACTTGGCATATGTATTTTTAAGCCAACAAACAGTAAACAATATTTTCAATCCAATCATGAACCTCGCGTAGTTGACCAAACAACCTTTGTAGGCCGAATTGATATGATCCTAAAATCTAAGAATGGAGAACACGGAAATTAAAGGATATGTGAAATTATCTAACTAGCTATTAGGTTAACTAGTTAAACTACTAATCCAAGAGAAGAAAGAAAGGAACCAAATCCCTTAATTGCAAGTAAACTAGAACACTACAAACAAACTATAATACCCTAATTTAGACAACACAATCACAAGATCAATATCCAAAGGGGAAAAGACTTGAACTCAAGCAATGGATCTCTCACACTAGAGAATTCAAGAGAGATCCAAGAAGAGGGAGGAAAAGGGATACAACTCATACACACTCTCACTAGAGTATTCTCAATCATTCATCACCAAAATCTCACTTTATGATTAAATCCAAGTATTAGACTATTTATAGTAGCTAATTAAAATACAATGATAAATGGACCAAAAAGCCCCTATTGCTTATTTTGGTAATCTAGCTTTGCCGGCCTTCAGTGAGATTGTGCTCTATGTCCTCACGACCGCGTCCATTAATTCTCTCAGAACATCGCAACTGTACCCAAAGTCTCGCAATTGTGGTATATGACTTGAACTTCTTTCATCGCGACCACTCACTTTCTCTGAACCCCTCTTCGCGAACGCAGGTTGTTGCTTTGCGATCGCGTCGAGTGCTCAGACTCCCAAAATCCTGCAAGCTTGCATTTTATTTTTTTGCTCCTTTTGACTTGAGTCTTGCTTTCCATGCCCTCTTAAAGCACTCCAAGATCATGATGTCGAGCATGAATCATTCCCTCATTCTTTAAAGAAATTAGTCCTCAAATTTGTACCTTGCAAAACCATGACGCGAATAAGTACGAACTCAATAACTTTCCAAGCACTATACAACAACGAGAATGGAACAAAACTCTATACTCATGTTCAAAGTGCACAATCTTATGATAAAGCCAAGCATCGAAATCATCCACAAAGAACATTTTTCCAATTTCAATATTAAATACTTGACTAAAAGAACAACAACTTGCAAGTTTCATTCACAAAATAATTCTTACTTTTAAGCTTATTCAACTCATGTCAAGCCTCCATTAACAATTTATCACTCTTTTTATTGGAAGCTCTAGCATAGTCCACCTCAAATATATGCTCAAAACTAGGAATAAAGTAAGTAAAAAAATTGACACTAAAGCTAGCATCTATTAATTTACCACTACTATCACTAGTGCCTCCCTCCTTCTTTAAATGACACTCTTTATTTTTGGACGATTATCCAACATAAGACAAGCTTTCAACAAATATTTTCGGATTTATCTTGCTAACTTCCACACAATTACCATTATCAAGCAAATCACAAGAATCATTTTCACAAGTTATGCACTCTTTAAACATGAACTTATTATTTTCATCAAGTGCAAACAATAACTCAAGAAAACATCATCAAGTGTGCCCTTATATTCAAGCTCTCTTTCAAGTGCACATTCACTTAACAACTCATAACAAAATTCATCAAATTTTAACCATAAAGGAAGATAATTCAATGCCGTACAAAGACAAGTCATCAACTATTTTTCTTCCCTCAAGTAAGTGCACACTTTCCATTCCAATAATACTTTCAACTTGGCACAAACTACCACCACAATCAAGAATGCTATTAAATGTTACCACATCAAGATCAAGCAATTCATTCTCACATTTATCAAACAAAGGTGGAGTGTCAAATTAAAAATCATTTTGTTCAAGCTCGCCCATTTGCACATCACTAGTATGAAACAATTCACACACACAAAATCCATCAATATTTCTTGTTGACACCCAATTTTGTCCCTCCATTTTTCGCAATTTGGCTAATTTAATTAAGATCGATAATAGTAAATTTTTAAATAAAATTGCATTAGATGATATGCATTTTACGTGTGTAAAATTATTTTTATCCCCTATTTATATAATATTTATTTAATTGTGACTATATTACGTAATTGCATTCATTTAGACTATTTTCTAAAATACGTGTGCTATTTGTAATCTAATGCATTACGATATCATTTAATAATTATTTGTGGCTACTTATATCTAATTAGTATTATTTGTGGTCATCTATATTTATTTATAATTATCTACATAATTATTTACAAAATTCCTTATTTTATACCAATTATTTGTATTTATAAGTATTTTAATTAAATATTAGCCATTTTCTATTTTTACAATTCTATTTCCACTATATTCAGTCCACGTCATTGCCTTTTGTCCACGTGTACGCCACCTAAGCTCCACATAAGCTTACACCTCACTAAATACACTCCTAGTACAAATATACACACATTTAGCGTAAGTACAACTTACTCTAGCACGTGGTACAATCCCCCAAAGCGCCCATTCTCCTTACACCTCAGCATATATCACTTATACATACATATACACTCACCCGAAGTGCCAACGTGGCACAATCCTGGCCCTTCATCCCCTAATCCAACGGCCCATATTAGATCTCCTACTTACAACTATACACACACACCCCACACAAAAAAACCCTAAAACATATTTCCCCTCACTCCCTCCACAAATTCAGCCGCCGCACCTCACCTCTCCTCTCTCCCCCTTTGCCCGTAACCCGACCAGGTTCCACCACCAATCCCCCGCCGTCTCCTCCACCATCTCCGCTCGTCTCCTCTCTCTCTCTTCCTTGTCGTTTTCTCACGGGAAAAAGGGAACAAATCTTTCTTTCCATAGAAACCGAAAAGGAAGAGGAAGAGATTGACAAATCTCGTTGAATCCGGAGCAAATAAGACGGGATACGCAATGATTTAGCTCGTTCAAGGTGAGTACCATGAGAATCAAACGAAAATCCTCACAAATCACCAAAAATCAAGGCAAAACGGGTCAGCCGAGACTGACCCGACCCGGTTCATTTGTAACCCGATTTGGATGCAATAAAAACAGGGTAAACTCTTTCCTTTTATGTGATGAAGTTTCTGTCTAGATTCACAATCACATTTAGTATTTTAATTCTATTTTTGTTCATTAGCATGATAACATGATTTTCGCATTTAATCCCTTTTCGTTTGCCTTCTGAAATATATGATAATCGTTGATAAAATATTGGATTGATGATACTAATTTTGGTCAGTACACTGATACACATATGTATATTGATGTCTTGCTTAACAGTCACTGGGTACTTTCCTTTCTTGGCCAAATAAAGGGACTGGTTTGATTATGTATAAGCTGGTCTTGATCCTTTATTGATGTGGTCTTTGTTTAGCTGCACATACTACTAGTTTCTGTGCGAGATTCATACCCCTAATACTATAAATATCAGCACTCTCTTACACATTTAGGACACGGATATACAGCTCTGAAAGCACTTAGAATACTGAAAATACACACCTTCACCACTGCCTCTTTCTCACTTCTTTTTATTCTGAAAGCACCCATCACTGACAACAGCTTCTAAGCATCTGCGCATTGAAATACATGTCTGAAATACACATCCTTTACTTCTTGTACTCAGGGAATGCTGATTAGTCTTTCTTTAATCCATTACTGATTCTGGTATTGACTGGCTCAAAGCCAAGGCTAAGTGTAGTATGTAAATTTGTTCTTGGTTATTACTTGCGTGTTGTACTTTGCTTCATGCCCGGGGTTGTTGAATTGCTTTGAATCGAGGTTAATTCCAACTGTACTTGATCCCGTTTGCCTAAGGCAAACTTCCTTTGCTGCTACACTCAGTCTGATTAAGGATTAGTCTAAAAGTCGAGGCAAGGCTGCTCGAAAGTTCAATCTGATCTTGCTACTTGCTACTTGCTCCTGTGTTCTCACCCATCCTATCCTGGCATTTCTCTGGTAATTTCAAACCTATTAAGTCCTGTTGCTAACCCCTTGTGCAGGTTGTTTAATTTTGGATAGCCTGAAGGCTATACCATTTTTGAGATTCTAGGTACAGGTAGTCCAAGCTTGTATGCATATATGAGGGTAATGACGTCTTGGTGAAAGGATAATAAATCCTTTTAAGTCTGGAATACTAAGTATAATATTGCAATAGTCATTTCACGTATGTGCAATCAAGGCACTACTTTTATCTCTCTCTTTACGTTTACACATGTACCATTCATTAGGAGTACCCTGGTATGTATATAATGTTGGTATTATGAGGTAATGGAGCAGTTAGTATGTAGGACAGGTGTTGCGGGCATGGAACATTGCCAAGGTTATTAGAAATTGGCTAACACTGACAACCTCCAACTCTTCTTTTATTATTTTCTGTGTTAGGGCTAAAATCGCAATACATGCTGAAAGTTGGTTTATTTATGCAAAATAATTTTCTGGAAATTGTGGCAGTATTAAAGCTAAAATCTGAGTCTAAAACAGGTTATATTTGCGATTTGATAATCTCTGATATTCGATTACTTTCTTTAAGGGCTGGGAATGCAAAACTGCTTTGAAACTGGTTATTCCTGCAAATCGTATATGCTGTAATGTGAAGCGGCTAAAACTGAAATTATATTTTAATTTCAGCCTATCTCTGCAAACCTGAGACTTATGTAACAGTACTTTTATTTTGTTAAAAGTGGCTAATTGCGCAACAAGTGCAGTGAGCTGGCACATTTCTGCAAATTGAATACTCTGAAACTTTGCAATGGCAGCAAACGTTGAAACTAGAGAATGTATTATTCTTTAGTTAATTTGGAGGCCTACTTTTCCTTAAATTTATGATATTGCTATTATTTGTTTTAAATTTATTTTGTGTGTATTAACATGACGGTTCATTATTTGGCGCTTAGATGTCTAGATTGGGGCACACAACAAACTTAGGGTCTAGATATTTAAATTAGCTGTCTCAAAAGCCTCCGGGACTTTAAGGGGGACGCTAGTAAACTTTTAGGACGTTTTAAAATGTTAGGAAACGCTTTAGTTAAATACTTAAAAGAGGGTATGGGGGTTAAGGGTAATTTAAGCCCCTCGCAAGTGATGAAATTACCCGAGCTATATATTGATAGTGGATTCTGAAATTATCGTCCCTTACGAAAGCCGGGTTCTGATCCGAATAGAATAATAAAACTTAGGGTTTTTTCAAATGTTTAATTAGTTATTATTTTGTGGCTATTTGTGCAACTATTATTTCAAATTATTTATGCAATCCTATATCTCCTTTGTTTATTTATTTAGTTTCTGTCCTTTTTATAAGCAATATGTTTAAACCCAATATAGAAATCGGCCGGGAACCACATTTGTGGAACTTAGGAGGTGCCTAACCCCTTCCTTCTAGGTTAACTTGAACACTTACCTGAATCTCTGACTAGTAGACCAACCCGGAGTTATTCTTTAAAATTAAATTACAAATTAATAGGTGACCTAATACACCTTAGAACTATATTAGGTGGCGACTCCAAAATTTCTAACTCCAAATGAGTTACCCCAAGTCGGAAACCACATTACTTATTTTTAAAGTGGGGTGCGACAGAATGGCGACTCCAAAATCTCTAACTCCAAATGAGTTACCCCAAGTCGGACACCACATCATTTTAAAAGTGGGGTGCGACATTTCTTTCACAAGTGTGCCCAGCTAGTGCAAGCTCTTTCACTTTGACTATTATCAATGCAAGAAATCAATCTCATAAAAAGTAAAGCTATCAACCATACTCAAATCTCTATCAAGCTCACCCAAAGAAATACAAGAGGTAGGATTAGCTTTGTTACCTTGTAGAAAACCTAAAGATTCTTCTTTACCTTGGTTTCCAAGAGTACCTTCAAAAGACAGAAAATAACTAGAGAAACAAGAAAGGTAAGAATCATAAGAATAAGGAAAATCCTCACCCCCACTCTTTTGTTTTCCCTCTTTCTTTTCTCTTAATTTTTCTTCACTCTTCTCTCTTCTTTTGTGACAACTCATTGACTTCACTCAACTCAAGCTCTCTTTTATCCTCTCTTGAGTTGTCGCTTGCCACTCCCTTACTTCTCTCAATCTTTTCTCTCTCAAGTTCATTTAAATTAGGACATGTGCCAAGAATCCCTTTGGAGGGAGTAGGTGTACTCTTCACCACAACTTTCAAATTTCTTCCTTGAGAACCTTCACCCTAACTTTTGCATAAACCCTCTTTGCTTTTTCCTTTCTTGCTACTTCTAGAATTCTCAAGTAAACCTCTTTGACTTTCAATGGAGAAGAGACTTAAAGAATAAACTTTTGATCTCTTAAAGTGAGAGCATACTTTCCCAGCTCCTCACTATACTTGGAATTTCTAGCAATCTTCCATGGTTTTTCCAATAACAAGTGACAAAATTTCATTGGCATCACATCACATAGCACTTTATCTTGATAATTGCTGATTTTGAACTTTACCCATACTTGTGTAATTTTTACATAATCATTTTCATTCAGCCAAGGCCATCTATAGGGAAATACATGTCTACAAGTATCCAACTTTAATTTCTCAACCATAGAAATACTTGCAACATTAGTACGACTCTTATAATCAATGATCATAGCATACATGTACTACCAAACCATACAATTCGTATGGAAGAATTCATTTCTTTCGTTCCAAAGCTGCTCCATACAAATTTCATCACACTCATGGTTGTCTATAAAATGATTCTATTTAAACAAAGTTCTCAAAGCATTGTTAGACCAACACAAAACATTTGTAGAACAAGTAGCACTTTTCTCACTTTATGCCTCACATTTCCTCTCACATAAGAATTAGAGGCGTTGAATATTTTAGCATATGTAGAATATGTAAACTCTCTTTTTCTCATGGAATAATTACCACTTCTTCTCAAACCAATAGAAAGACCATTACTACTCTCTTGTTTATTTTTAGAAACACAAAGAGAAGATGCAAACGAACAATCCCTATAATAAACTTCACCATCAATCTTCTCTATGTCATTATCTACATTTTCAAGTTCATCATAAGAAGAGTAAGTAGGAACATTGTACCTTGAAGCGTCACTATCCTCAACTCCAAGACTAGAAGTATAGGAGTTTCACCATCACATTCATCCCCATAAGCCTCATAATCTCCACAAACTCCATGATCACCATAGTAACTCGCTTCATCACTATAAGAGCCATAGTCCTCCGAATCATCATAACAACTCCCACCATCATCATAGGAACCATACTCTCCACAATCATCATAACAACTTCCATCATCACCATAGGAGTCATAAGCTCCACAATCTTCATCCGATGATATATTTGCAATAATAAAGAGAAAAATGACCTCACAAATTCACTCCCTCACGTGTATCACTCAAAATATGAACACTCAATTTTCTTTCCACTCGTGTACATACTCAAGACCAATGGCTTTTGTGACCACACTCTAATGATCTCACCATTCAATTCTTTTTCCACTCAAGGGTTCTCTTAATATCTTCAAGGTTCTACAACCTCAAATTCTCAAGGTAAGTGTCCAAGTACCAGTTCGGAGTGGAGTTTATAAGACACCAAAATAGACAAAAGACACACTATGGACTAGGAAACAAATAAACACATAATAAAACTAAAAGAGCCAATTTATGAATTGGATTGGCACGAAACAATGTTTGAATTGGATGAAATTTTGTGTGTGATCTATAAACTTAATGTATTTGATGATGAGAATGAAGTTTGGGTCAGTTGAGACTGTTTAGGGGCTATTTTCAGCTCTCTGTATCTTGGTCTGGCACGTTCGCGTCTACAGAAAGCGGGATCGCGAAGAGGAGTAACTAGCCTTGCGCCTTCGGGTCTGCAGAAAGCGCTACCACGAAGAACAATCAGCAAACTTGCGCCTTCGCGTCAGCAGAGCTCGCGATTGCAAAGAACAATTAGGGGCAGGAGCATGCGATCGCAACTGAGGGCACGCGATCGCGAAGGTCTTCTGGGTTTATGAAGAACTTGATTTTCTAAAAAATTTCTTCACTTGAATCTTCACAAATCAGCTTGTTTTTTCTCCAAATTTAAGATATAAGCTTCTTATAAGTCCGCTAACAAACCCCAATGATCTATTCTTCAAAAACAACACCCAAATCAAAAAAAATCCAAATTCAATTGTTCAAGAACTTGAAGAACCCCAAATTTTGGACCTTCAAATTGGAGCCTCAAATGTTGTTTGTTGTCCAATCCCTTCCAAATACAACTTCTACTATCAACAATCAACAACTTTCAACAAAAATTTCATCCAAAGAAACCCTAAATCTATGACTCAATTCGAATTTTTTATTTCTAATTTTTTTTTTCATTGACCTGGAGAAGGCGCATGATAAAGTTCCAAGGGAGGTTTTGTAGAGATGCTTGGAATATAAAGGTGTACCAGTGACATATATAAATGCGATTAAAGATATGTACGACGAAGCTAAGACCCGCATGAGGACCGTTGGGGGTGACTCCGATCACTTTCCAGTCGAGATGGAATTGCATTAGGGGTCGGCTCTTAGTCCGTTCTTTTTTTCTCTGGTGATGGATGAGTTGACACGGATCATTCAAGGAGAGGTTCCATGGTGTATGTTATTTGCTGACAATATAGTGCTGATTGATGAGACTCGAGGCATTAATGATAATCTAGAGGTTTGGAGGCACGCTCTGGAGTCTAAAGGTTTCAGGCTGAGCATAACAAAGAAAGAATACATAGTTTGCAAGTTTAACGATGCGTCTCAGGAGTCAGAGGTGGAAGTGACGCTTGATTCTCAGTTCATTTCTCCAAATAAAAACTTTAAGTACCTTGGCTCAATCATTCAAGGTGATAGAGAAATTGACGATAATGTCTCTCATCGTATAGAGGTAGGCTGGATGAAGTGGATGATAAGAAAGTGGTACCTAGACTCAAATGAAAGCTATACAAAGTGGTCATTAGACCAGCTATATTGTATGACGCATAGTGTTGGCCAGTCAAGACCACACACTTACAGAAGATGAGCGTAGCAGAAATGAGAATGCTTAGATGGATGTGTGGGCATACGAGGCTGGATAAGATTAAGAATGAGGTCATTCGTGACAATGTGGGAATGGACTCAGTGGTGGACAAGATGCGAGAAGTAAGGCTGCGATGGTTCGACCATGTGAAGAGAAGGAACACAGATGCTCCAGTGAGGAGGTACGAGAGGTTGGTTGTGCTGGGTTTGCAGAGAGGTAGAGGTAGACCGAAGAAGAATTGGGGTGAAGTGATTCGACAGGACATGGCTCACCTCCAGATCACTGAGGACATGACCCTTGACAGGAAATAATAGAGGTCGAGGATTTGGTAGAATGTTAGGTAGAAGGTGATTGGTTGTTGTCATTCTAGCTTTAGCATTCCTATGCATAGTAGTTTTATCTTGTCATACGTCCTTATCACTATTGTTGTCTTCTGTTTGCTCTGATTGTTATTATATGTGAGTACTTGATATATCATGGTGTTTCTTACCTTTTTGTTTTCTATCATGTTTTCAAAATATTTTGTTTGTTTTTATAAAATATTTTAAAAATATTTTTTTAGCCGAGGGTCTATCGAAAACAGCCTTTCCACCTTGGTGGAGGTAAAGTCTACGTACATCTTACCTTCCTCAGACCCCACTTTTGAGATTATACTGGGTTTGCTGCTGTTGTTGGTTTTTTTATTATTTTTTTTTTAATAAAATCAGATTTGAGTCAAATCTTAGATAATGTTTGTAAGAACAAATGCTAATCCAAGTTCTGATATCAAATGATACGATCCTGAAATCTAAGAATGAAAAAGAAGGAAAATTAAAAGATATGTGGAGTTAAATTATCTAACTAGCTAATATTAGATTAACCAGTTAAACAACTGACAACGCTCAACACACACCTCGGTTTGAGGTATGAACGGTCATCGCAATACAATTTACCCAACTAGGAGTCGGGGTCGAATCCACAAGGAACAAAGTGATGCGATCAAAGTAGTGGAGGAACTAAACCTATTTGACAAAGCCAAACTAGGATAACGAGGTGATGGAACTATATTAACAACTACAAACTACACTAGGAAAGCAAGTAAATATGATCTATGGCCTTCTCGCAACCAAGGAAAGCAAGTTTTGAGCCTAGAATACAATTATAGCACGGGGTTTATATATTATGGCTGAGTCGTTCTAATGTAATCCCTAGAATCCTTCCGGCCTAGAAGGGATTTACCTCAACGGCGCTCGTCAAAGCCATGGTTGAGCTTATAAGGCACTACCCATTACCCGAGGAAAGAAGACCTCTTCCGAGCGTAACTTCTTTTAGATGAGTTAGTCTATGAAATAGCCTATCAACCCAAATCCTCGCTAGCTTCACTATTCTACGCTAACTAATCTCTCCCGAGTCTTTAATTAGCAAAGTAGACGGGCAACTCAAGTGTCGCGAGCACAAGAGTCGAGCAATCAAAACAATGGAAGCTAGATAATCAAAACCCAACAATATAAATTCATAGTCATGACTCATTCATATATTCATGTCCAAAATCATATCAATTAATAACACAAATAGCCATGAAATATATTCACAAAATCAATTCTTCAATAACATCAACAACACCCAATATATTCAATACAAAGCATGAAAGTAAAGAAATGAGTACTAATGGTTGAGAATTTCTTAATGACTTGCTCCAAATCTTCACCATCTTGGTGTTCTTGTTGATGGTTCCTTGCTCCAAGATTGGAAAAATTGCCAAAAGATGTGTTCAAAAGAAAGCTACAAACTATTTATGTGTTGCCAAAATGAAAAACCATCCTTTTCCACAATTCTCCCTAGGTTCAAATGAAGAAATTCTGAATTTTCACGCCATAGCCACCCTGGTACTGAAAGTTGACCCGCTAGCAACATTTTCGCTGCTCAACTTAGTCACTGTTTCACGTATAGCCACTTTTCTGCTGCGTTTTTGACAGACTAGCCAGCTTTCTTCTTTTTCTTCAACTTGACTTCTTTTTGACTTGTTTCTTCCATAGCTCTTCTTCAACATATTCAACCAACAAAATACAACAAAACCATGATAAATGCACTTATTTCATCAATTTAACACAACAATAGCTCAAGTACAAGTATGTAATGTGTGGTATTTTAGCCACACATCACACCCCCAAACTTAAACTATTGCTTGTCCTCAAGCAAAGTACAAACTACTAAATTCAAAATTGCATTTTAATCATTTTTAACACCCATAAAGCCACAAGAAGTAAAAAATCAACTTTTAGCTCAACAACCATGACATAGGTTGGTACCAACAATTAAGCCAAGTCATGTGAAATACTCTTTCTTTTTCAAATCAGTATTTCACAAAACCAAGTTCTCATTAATAATACAAATTAAAAGGAAATCAAGTCATGACACAAGAACTTCAAAGTTTCTCTCTTTGTCACAAGAGCCTACTTCTTTGCTCGCTCACTTCAATTGAAAGATGAAACAAAGTACTCAACTCAACTTCACAAGTGCCCTCACCACACAAGAGAGTATCCCAAACACGCAAAAATGCAATATTAAACACAAATGGTATATATGATAGAAGAATTCACTCACTCTCTCAAAAGAAGTTCAACTTGCACACTAGAGATACCATAAGCTTGCCCTTCATGTACATCTCCACTAATGTAGGAATGCTTGGCTCAAAATCAATTAGGACTTAATTAAGGTTGTAATGTAGGCTTTTGGTCAAAGGTGGGGTAAATTTGGGAAAATAGTGACTACACACCTCCTTGAGCACTACACCGTGCAAAAATTAAAAGCACATTTCATTTTCCTTGCACTTACACCTTGCTAAGTTGAGGATTATACGCTAGTTTTTCCCCTCTTTATTCATCAATTCTATTTTTCTTCTTTTTCTTTCTTTTTTTTCACTTGCTTCTTTTTGTTTCTTTTCTTTCTTTTCATTTTTCTCTTCCCTTTTTTTTTTTTTAGAGATTTTCTTTTCTAACTTACTTTTGTTGCTCTTTTCTTTCTTTTGATTTTCATGGACTTCCACTATTTCCCATAACTTGTGCCACCCCCAAACTTAGGCTTTTGCTTAAGTTGCACGTCTTTCAATGCACTCAAGGAGGTAGGGCCAAAAAGAGAATTAGTGCTTTAAGCACATAGAATTGGTCCGGGTTAATAATGTGGTTGCCAAAAGAAAGGATATTAAGCTCAAAGGGGTTGACTAAGGTTATAATGGAAGGGTAGGCTTTTTAGGTTACTAGCGGGCCAAAGAAAGCCTAAAATTATTTTTTAAGTCAAGCACCACCTAGGATTTCGCCTCGAAGCACACTTAGGGCAAGTTCTAGATCTAAAGCGCACAAATGAACACGCCAACACCTCACCACACATGGCACAATCAAAGAGAAGAAGACAATTATATTCAAGTCCCAATTAGAAGCAATTGAACTCAAAAGCTCACTCATAGTCTAATGAGAACTAATTAGTGAACACAAAAGCCAAAAATTGAATTTAAAGATCATAACACAATCTACCAATTTACTTTGCTTTTCACTTTTCAAAATAAGATTCACATGGCAAGGATCAAATAGTGGTAGTACCAAACATGTCAAAAGTTGGCTAAGGAGCAAAAATCCATAACTAAACATCATTATTTACAACTAACTACTAAACTAGTCCTAAAGATGCCCGGTTCAAAACAATTACTTCCTTGGAAAAGAACCATGGCAAAGAAAAACCAAGGAGTTATTTCAAAAAAAATTATACAAAAATGGTATTCACAATGAAAATGGTTGTTCGGACCCAAATGGGCTTTCGTACCCAAGTGGAATGCCTACGTATCACACAAAGGTGAATCAGATAAAAGGAAGCAACATCCCAAGCGTAGTTCATGAAAGTACTTTTTTTTTTTGAAAGCTTTTTACTTTTTTACTTTTACTTTTTTTTTTATAATAATATAATATTACCAATTTCATCAAGTCAAATAACATTATTCACAATTAAGACATAATATTATCCCAAAACAATTAAGCTCCTCCCCCCAACTTAAAATATTGCCTTGCCCTCAAGGCAACTAAACATTAAAAATCAAAGTTTGAGGGGCTCCCTGAAAAGATGTGTCTCTAGAGAATTGCTTTGTTACTTTCTGCTCCTGGGATTCTTTGAGTTTACTATCCAATTTCCATGTGCTTGAGAAGGTTTGAAGTTCCAATCCTTGCTCTTCTATTGAGTCATGTCTTCATCGACTCACTTTTTCCATGACTTAATCCCCTCTGCTTGAATTGTTCCAGATGCTCTAAAAGCCATTTTGCATCGAAAAGTACCTGAAGAATGATAATAAAATGCAAAGAGAAGTACAAGCCGATAGATTCATGCATCAGACACTATTATGTGAAAGAGATGTTCACAATCGATAAAGATTAGCACTTTGCAAAGTTCATTTCCCTGCCAACTCCAACAACTCTGTCACGACACAAAAGGAGGCAGGCACAAAGCTTCACATTAATAAACTCACTAGTATAAGATTGAACAATGTATTTCAGACCAAGATCTTTCATGGACTATAGCAGCATGCCCAAGTAATTCTCCTACAGCAAGTTCCTTCATTCCAGCTGACAAAACAAATGTCTAAAACAATCTGCTCAACAATCTCACATGTAGAAACACTCACACTAACTTCTGTTCCAGCTAAAACAGCATTTGCACTCTACCATATCACCCAACTTAATGACACAAATTCTTGATTAACTACAGTAGCACAGATAAATAACATGCAGCAATCAAACCATAGAACTTCAGTCACTATATATATTCTGCACAATGCAAGCAATAACAATCAGAGGGCTATATGTATTCATTTCTATAATTGCATAACCTATTAGCATTGCTCCCCGACATGATTTACCTCAGTCCAGACAATCAGGATAGTCATTTATTAGAGAAAGCCCTTATAACAACTTAGAGTGCATTTTGGCTCATTACCTACAAGCTTACTGCCAAACAGAAATACTACCTTAGTTCAGTTAGCTTCAGTTGAAAGAACAGGCAAACCAGCTTCCCAAACTTACTTTCTAACTCTTCAAAAATTGAAATAAATGTGTACGTCAAGAAGCTTCAACTCAATGCTGCAGTTAACATCACATATTGAGCCTTACAAGATCTCAGGAATCAAGACAATGTTTATCCAACATACAAGAATTTTTCAAACTGAAAATAAATACAACCAAATTCTATTCGACACACAGTGACAGTAATACGTGCAGCCTTTTTCTTGTATCAATTTCAATTGAACCTCCAAGTCGTTTATGCGCACACATACACTGATCAACAAAAGAACTCATCAATCACCCAAAACCAAAGTGTAAACAGCAACCTAGAAGTAAAAAGAATCAGCTTTTAGAAATTCACAACTGTTGCAGAGCTATTAAAAGGGACAAAAGAGTGTTCAGCATGTAAGCTCTCATTCAGGCATTCTATCGTGCACTTGAAGTGCACAGCGGCTTAGTTCAGATTTAAAAACCTGGGGTACATCAGACTTCTCCCAATTTATCGACAGAATCAACATACAACCATATAAGAATTCTTTTCACTGCTTAGAAACACATAAACTACTTCCCACAACCAGTTACGAATGCAACCCAACATGTTCATGTCCAAAGATGCAGGTTCTAAGCATTATGAGTTCGCTAACCTAAGGAGCTCAAGTGTAGCACAAAGATAGCAAGGAAGGCAGGGAGTTACTCAAGCAATCAGGCAAGTTCACAAACAAACCCATACAGTCACAACCGGACTTCTTATGCTTCTATATTTCAGTAAAAAGTGACACTAAAGAACCTCCAACACACTGCCAAACAAAGACACTTAGACACAAATGGCTCGCGCGGCAAATGATTTATTACACCAATGGAAATTTAAGTTCATACCTTAAGCATTTTCATGATCATAAAACCAATAAAACTAAGAAAACAACCCATTACACCAAACACTAGGGCGAAGAATCATTAAAGCTTAGTGAAACATTTTGTCAAACACTTGGAGGGCATGGATGAGTTTCAACAAGCTTAAGAAACAATGAATATTCAGACCTCGCCAAAAATTTCCAACAGAAACACAGCACATGATCAGCTCTCAACCAGGTCTCACCACTATTAATTAACAGAGGGGCACGGAGGATTACGGGGAATGGAATTTTTGTGACAGGGGCAGAATAATCGAGCGAGAAGGAGAGATAAGAGTGATTTACCTGAGCAACGACGCGACTGGTGGTGAATGGTGGTGTGTGATCGAAGTCCATGGTGAAAGGTGGTGGTGCGACAGTGTAATTAGGCAGGGGAATTGGGAAGGGGATGAGCAGTATTAAGGAGATGGGAAAAACAATACCTGAGTCTTGTGGTTGTCGGCGGTGGTCTTAGCAATGGCGATCGACGGTGGGTTGAAGCAGTTGGAGAGGTGGAATGGTGGGGACGGTGAAGTTGTGGAGGGAAAGCGAGGGAATTGGGAATTTGCGTGGGAATTGGGATGAAGAAGAATTGAGAACAGAGGAGAGAGAAAGGGAACTTACCTGGGTCTCCGGTGGAGATGGTGGCCGGAATTGGTAACTGAATGGTGATCGGAGCTGGTGACGTGGTGACTGTGAGGTGTAAGGTCTCATGTTTGTGAATGATGTGTGTGAAAGTGAAGTTTAAAACCAAAGGGCGGAGCGCCCTTTTTGTGAGGCGGGTCACCCAAATATAGATACAGAGAGTGATCTGAAGCAGTTTTGAACACACTGTGATAGTTCAATTCTCCAAATTCTGTCCAAATGAAGTCTGAAAATCCTGAAACTTGGTAAAATGATCAAAAACACTAAAATAAATTAATCTATGAATTCAAAATGTAAAAATTAAACAATATTTGGAAACGCTTGGGTTTCCTCCCAAGAAGCGCCACTTTTAGCGTCGTGGCACGACGAGTACCAAAATCATACTTTTCTCTCCATTTTGTAAATGAGAAATGCCTCCCCAATTTTGAATCAAGTTTTTTATTGTGCTCCCGGGGTGGTGGTACGAATTTCAAAGTTCCAAAGGCCAAATACTTCATTTTGTACTTCTTGGCCTTCAAGTGAGGGATGTCATTTTGCTTTCTTGGAGTGGCAAACTCAATAATATAAGCACTTCGTTCCTCATTGCTCACTTCTTCCAAGGGCTCAAGTGGGTCAATTTCCGTTTCACCTTCCAAACACAATGTTGAAAAATGAAATGAGTGAGGTCCCACTCGCTTGAACTTTAATATTTCCTCACTTTTGACATCCTCATATTCCATTGCACTAGATTCTTCACAAATAAAATTTTGCAACTCCACACAAGACTCTAGTGCAATTTCTTCCTCTTGGGCATCATCTTCTTCAAGAAATTCCTCTTCTTCCACATGTTCTTCTTGGAGCTCAAGTTCATTTTCCATATCAAATCTTTGTTGACACTTACTAGCATCGTTTTCTTGTTGATCATTGAAAGTGTAAACCAACTAGCTCAATTGAACCTCCAAATTTTGAATTGCTAAGCCATTTTGATGGATCGTTTCTTTCATCTCATTGAAGGCTTCGGCATTCTCACAATGGTGTTCAAGTATCCGCTCCATCAAATATTCCAACTTTTCATTTTCATTGCATTCATCTTGTGAAGTCGATAGTTCCATCTCTTCTTGGAACTTCTCTTGGATGCCTTGCCATTTGGGTTCAAGTTCCCTATTCATGTTTGCATTAGACCTATCAAACTCATAAGAATCATTAGCATCATTATAAAAATCATTGGAAGAAGAACAAAGAATATTAGGACAACCGTCCCACTCAAAGGGTTGAGAAGGTGCACACAACTCGCCCCCGGAAACAATTTGACAATCTTGCCAATAGTGAGGTCCGCCACAATAAGGAGAAGGATCACTTATGCGTGGATTTTTAATATTTGACCAATTTTGGTTCCATGATGCCATTTCAAGATAATTACCACTAATCTAAACTAACTAACTAATGCAAGTAAACATTACACACAAACAAATATTTACAATTTACAAAGAACATTACTACTATTCACAATTTACACGACAACGGTTCACAAAGTTTGGAACTAAGCCAACTAGCTCAACTCCTCAAACTACTCTAATACGCCAATTGTTCCCCGGCAACGGCGCCAATTTTGACAATGCTCAACACACACCTCGGTTTGAGGTATGAACGGTCATCGCAATACAATTTACCCAACTAGGAGTCGGGGTCGAATCCACAAGGAACAAAGTGATGCTATCAAAGTAGTGGAGGAACTAAACCTATTTGACAAAGCCAAACTAGGATAACGAGGTGATGGAACGATATTAACAACTACAAACTACACTAGGAAAGCAAGTAAATATGATCTATGGCCTTCTCGCAACCAAGGAAAGCAAGTTTTGAGCCTAGAATACAATTATAGCACGGGGTTTATATATTATGGCTGAGTCGTTCTAATGTAATCCATAGAATCCTTCCGGCCTAGAAGGGATTTACCTCAACGGCGCTCGTCAAAGCCATGGTTGAGCTTATAAGGCACTACCCATTACCCGAGGAAAGAAGACCTCTTCCGAGCGTAACTTCTTTTAGATGAGTTAGTCTATGAAATAGCCTATCAACCCAAATCCTCGCTAGCTTCACTATTCTACGCTAACTAATCTCTCCCGAGTCTTTAATTAGCAAAGTAGACGGGCAACTCAAGTGTCGCGAGCACAAGAGTCGAGCAATCAAAACAATGGAAGCTAGATAATCAAAACCCAACAATATAAATTCCTAGTCATGACTCATTCATATATTCATGTCCAAAATCATATCAATTAATAACACAAATAGCCATGAAATATATTCACAAAATCAATTCTTCAATAACATCAACAACACCCAATATATTCAATACAAAGCATGAAAGTAAAGAAAGGAGTACTAATGGTTGAGAATTTCTTAATGACTTGCTCCAAATCTTCACCATCTTGGTGTTCTTGTTGATGGTTCCTTGCTCCAAGATAGGAAAAATTGCCAAAAGATGTGTTCAAAAGAAAGCTACAAACTATTTATGTGTTGCCAAAATGAAAAACCATCCTTTTCCACAATTCTCCCTAGATTCAAATGAAGAAATTCTGAATTTTCACGCCATAGCCACCCTGGTACTGAAAGTTGACCCGCTAGCCACATTTTCGCTGCTCAACTTAATCACTGTTTCACGCATAGCCACTTTTCTGCTGCGTTTTTGACAGACTAGCCAGCTTTCTTCTTTTTCTTCAACTTGACTTCTTTTTTACTTGTTTCTTCCATAGCTCTTCTTCAACATATTCAACCAACAAAATACAATAAAACCATGATAAATGCACTTATTTCATCAATTTAACATAACAATAGCTCAAGTACAAGTATGTAATGTGTGGTATTTTAGCCACACATCAACAACTAATCCAAGAGAAGAAAGAAAGGAACCAAATCCGTTAATTGCAAGTAAACTAGAACGCTACAAACAAAATTGTAATACCCTAATTTTGACAACACAATCACAAGATAAATATTCAAGGGGAAAAAGACTTGAACTCAAGCAATGGATCTCTCACACTAGAGAATCTAAAAGAGATCCAAGAAGAGGAAAAAAGATACAACCCATATACACTCACACTAGAGTATATATCAATCATTCATCATCAAAATCTCACTTTATGACTAAATCTTAGGATTAGGCTATTTATAGTAGCTAATTAGAATACAACGATAAATGGATTAAAAAACCCCTATTGTTGATTATGGAAATCTAGCCTTGCCGCCCTTTAGCACGATCGCGATGTGTCCTCGCGACCGCGTCCATTAATTTTCTCAGAATATCGGGACCGCGCCCAAAGTCTCGCGGTCGCAGTATATGACATGAACTTCTTTCATCACAACCCCACTATATATTGTCGTGACCGCGCTCTTTATCTGAGCCCCTCTTCACGAACGCGTGCTGTGACTTCGCGATAGCGTCGCATGCTTAGGCCTCCAAAATCCTGCAAGCTTGCATTTGCTCTTTTGACCAATTTTTGACTTGAGTCTTGCTTTCCATGCCCTCTTAAAGCACTCCAAGCTCTTAATGCCGAGCATAAATCTTCCACGGCTTTGAGTGCTAATCCGGATCGCATCACGAATCTTCCCGATAATCCCTTATATGCTCGGAGTTTCACTTGTAACATTGTAAATTTTATTCTAGAATATATTTTTAGTTTCATATTCAACTACTCTTGTGCATTTTAAAGATGTGGCAATTTTTCAGGTACATTGCAAAAAGGGATATATTTCAATTAGTAGCCCAAAAAGTGGCTACTCAGTTGGTAAGTTATTGTAATAATGGCTATATTATCAATTTAGAACCTGAATAGTGGCTACCTGGTTGATAAGTTGTTCAAAATACAAGCCATATTTTCAATCACTGATGCTAAAAGTGGTTACTTGATTGACAATCTATCTAAAAAGCTGGCTAGTTTTTAAGTTACAATTCTAAAAATGGCTATGCAAAAACTAAAATTCTTCATAAAACCATTATATGTTCGAAATTCCACTTGCAACTATTACAAGATTTTATTATTTATTTATTTTTTTAAATTCATATTCTAATACTCTACTCATTTTGAAGTTGTGACATTTTTTTAGTTGTATTGCAATACTGACAATATTTGAATTAATAGTCTTAAAAGTGGCTACTCGTATTGTATGTTGACACCAAAAGTGGCTAAATTGTTAGCTAGGAACCTTGAAATTGATACCAGGTTGGTGAGTTGTTCAAAAATTGGCTATATTTTTAATGAAGAATGTTAAAATTGGCTACTTGATTAATAATGTATTTAAAGCTGGCTATGTTTAAGTTACATACCTAAATGTAGCTATGCACGTTTCCATAAGAACTCTCCGTCACCTTTATACAATAGTACTAAAATACTAATAAAATATCGCCCAAGGATGATGGAGTTGCAAATCTATACTCGAACGATGAGTCATGTGTGTTAAATTACACAAGTATACAAACTAACATTCTACTTTATATAAAAATAACAATATTGTTAGAGTTTCAAAAGTAGCAATACTATTTTATCATAAAATAGCAAATACACATAAAAGGTGGAAACAAAACCCTAGATCCACTTCTCCTTTCTTCCTCCACACTGCCCCTAACCCCCCAGAACCGCCCCCTGCCGACAAGCCGCCACCTACACCCAATCTCCGCCCTCTGCTGCCGGTCGCCGGAATTTTTTTAGCCTTTTCTTTTAAAAAATTATTTATTGTATAACAAGTATTTTTCCATTGTGTATACAATATATACAATAGACATAAACGTGATATACAACAACATACAAATGATGTATGTCATTGTATAACACTTGTACGTCTATTGTATGTACAATATAACACCACACATACAATGGAAAAATAATGGACATACAGTCCTCCAACCTTCAAACAATAACCAAAAGCACCATAACTACTATTATAATCACCGAAAAAAAAGGGGAAGAAGAAGAACTATACATACATATATACAAGCAAAGAAAACGAGATACGAACGCGATACAATTGATAAATATAGCATACAAATCATATACAAACCACATATATCAGCCATACAGTTCACATATAGTTGCCATACAAAGTCAAAAAATCACATATCTAAAATTTTTCAGATCTGGAAGCAACAAAAAAAAATGAAGATTATCTATAAGCAACAACAGCTTGTTTTGAAGGCAACATTACCACATTTCGCCGACAAGTTTGGCAACGGTGGCAATAGCACGTTCCGACAGTAAGGTTGGCGTCAGCGATATCAGTAGCCGCAGAAGGGAAAGGTGCGGGGGGAAGGAATGGTGGTGGATGCTGGCGCTGTGTGCTTAATTATATACACTTGATGGGACTTGAGTTTTGACTCCATAACCATGGTAGTAAATCAAAGCAAGGACATGGTTGTTCCAAGAAATTTTTGTCACACAAATTCGATACTGAAATTTGAGCGTGGATATGGAGGCGCTGTGAGTGTGTTAGAGAGGGAGAAAGAGAAAAGATAAGGAGGTGTTATGGTTAGAAATTTTATTTTACCCATACTTTTTAATTTTTTGTTATGTTTTGTAACAAATGTTAAAAATAACGCTATTTTTTAAAGTAATCAAAGTATTTTTATATTGGGTTATTTACAAATATATACAACCCTAACACTAAAATTACAAAAATTACCAACATTTTTCCATTTTATAAAAAATACCAATATTTTTTACACATTATATACAAAATCAACAAAACTAACAAATTAGGGTTCCTCCTTCTTCCTACTGCCCCCCACACTGCTACCACCCAAGGCGGCGGCGCCGCCTAGTCCGCCGGCTGTAGCCATCCACCACCGGATTTTTTTTTTTTTTGAATCTAAAAAATGAAATACACATATAAACATTGATTTTTTTTTTTTTTTTGAAATTAAAGTTGGAAAATACATGTAAATAAAAAATTGTGTTATACATACACTAAACACACACATACATACACGAATCTATGGATCTACAGACGAAACATACAAATTTATGTGTGTGACATTTATTACTTGACATACACACAAAAATACATACAAAAAATACATAGATGCTCAGATATACACATTCATACAGTGATATACACGTGCATATACTTGTGTGCTGAAAAATATTACATGTATATATATGAACATACAGATACATACACTTGTATTTGAATGTGTATATTCAAATGCAAAAAAGAAGAAGGAGAAGCAAATTTGAATTTGTATTTACAAAATACATATGTATACATAAAAATACACACATATACACATACAAAATGGCAAAAAAAAAAAAAAAAAAGAAAAGGAGAAGATCAGAAAAGAGAGGAGCAGATATGCTCCAGTTCACCCCGGTGGAGCAATGCAACGGCGGCGACCGGCGAGGGGGGTGGGGAATGGGGGAGGGTGGGGTGGGTGGAGGAGAGGAGAGAAAGAGAGAGGGAGAAGTTAGAGTTTTGGGTAGAGAGGGAAGAAAGGAAATGAAAAAATTGTATATTTTGTAAAATGTGAAAAGTGTTGGTATTTAGGGTAATTATTTAAAAGTATCGGTATTTTTTGTAATTAAGTGGTTTAGTATGTCAATTAACGTAAAAATATCTTTTATATTTGGTAAATAAGTTTCATAAAGTTATATGTGGTGTAATTACTTCGGACCGAAGTATCTGCAATTTGATGCTAACAAAATTTTGACAAATAGCCACTTTTTATAGTGCAGCCCACGAGTAAAATTTGGGTGGTCAAGTTTGCCCATACGGCTTAATTTGCTGCCACTTTTTTTAAAAGTATTTGCAAAAGAAGTCCCTCACTCTAAAAAATTTGGTACAGGAGCCTGTTTGGCGCGCGTTAATTGATTTGTAGCCGTCAAAAACAAATTCGCTGAGAAATAGCCACCTCCGGACAAATCCCAGTATAAGTATTGGGACCTTGAACAAAATTTGTTCAAATAAATACTGGGAAGCTTCAGTAAACTAACCCCAGTATAAAATATTGGGGCGTTGAACAAGTTTTGTTCAAGGCCCCATCATTTTGTTATGGGTTATGAGACTTTATATATAAAGCTTCAGTCCCATAACAAAATGCTGAGACTTTGAACAAAACTATAAAGCTTCAGTCCCATAACAAAATGTTGGGGCTGTGAACAAAACTTGTTCAAAGTCCCAGCATTTTGTTATGGGACTGAACCTTTATATATAAAGTCTCATAACCCATAACAAAATGCTGGGGCTTTGAACAACTGTGAACAAAACTTGTTCAAAGCCCCAACATTTTGTTATGGGACTGAAGCTTTATATATAAAGTCCCATAACAAAATACTGGGGCTTTGAACAAAACTGTGAACAAAACTTGTTCAAAGCCCCAGTATTTTGTTATGGGACTAGTCTGGGGTGTTTTTCCAACGCTAATGGAGCTTAAGTGTGCGCGCGAATTTTTGGCTATTCTTCAATGAATTTGAAAACGGTGGATAATCCCCAATGAACGCGTCCAAAAATAGCTAGTGATCAAAATTTCCCGATTGAAATTATGTATTCAGAGATGATGGTGTGAACTTCACTCAAATTTAAATTTTTGGGTAAGGGAAAGAGCAAATTCATATAAAAAACAGCTCCCATAAGGAAAAGTTTGCCAATAATTTTCTTACAAGGCCATATTTATAAGACTTCGCTAATGTGGGTCAAATATCTGACTTGATGCCAGAAGATGTCCTACTTTTGTAAATCAGCCACTTAAAATTCACTATTTAGCCCGTTTAGCAACAACCGGTTTGTATTCAGAATCCGGTTCGGTTGGGTTCAAACAACCCTTGCGATTAACAAGAGATCAGCTGGTACTGGACGAGTTAAAAGCTCCGTTTGGCTTTTACCTTTTTGTGCTCGCAATTTCTTACCCCTTAAGGTTTGTTTACTACTAATTGCCACTTTTTTCCCCAATTGATTTTGACATATATTTTCTTTTTTTAATTTTATGTAACTATTTTGCGCCACTCTAATTCAGCTCACTTTGATATATAGTCTTAGGGTTTCTCTTTCCTGCATTTATATGACTTTTATTTATTGCTTCATAATATAAAGCTCTCATTTTCCTAATTGTGTTAGTTTACTGTTTCTCAGAATCTCTTTGCTGGAAAGTAAACTTTGTGTTCTAAGTTAATGTGAGTTTACTGCTGGAAACTCAATTAGTTAGTAACTTTCTTGAAATGGTTGTTCATGAAAATGCTAATTTTTATGAATGTAATGCAAAACAGTGTGTAGGTTTTAGTTCGGTGCCCCCCCGTTGAAGTACTTAGGACCTTTCAATACATACGGGCAATGTAATAAAAGTTGGACATCATGTCCAGGGCAGAGCCGGATTTTATTCAAAGATGTCACACCTGGCATTTGAACGTGTGACCTAAAGTGATTTTTAAACTCCGCAACTTTACTAGAATTTTCCCTCGTTTCAAGGGGGTTCAACAACTTATGTATAACAAACCTGGTTTTTATCCTATTTGCACCGGATAATTTTGAAGTGATGGGGATTCAGTTGAACCCTCTTGCCACAAGCTAGCTCCGCCCCAGAGCACGTCGGTTTCTCCCTATGTGAAGTGTGCTTTAAATGCTCTAGGATGTCTATGGGGCTAAAGTCTTATGAGACTAACGTTCTAGTAGGTGGGGGTGTTCACTGTGGGTATCTGAATATGACTTATATAAGATGTTTCTTACTTGTAACTTAATCTGGTATATTTGTTATAAAAAGTTCCCTACTTATTGAAACACTAGGTACTGCTATACTGGTATGTCTAAGCTTCAAATGCCCACAGTTTCTTGCCCATTGGTAAAAGGGGTCTATAGTAAGTGAAGTAAACCCATCTTATACGGTCTATATAGCCTCAATACACCGCTACCTTCTACCAAGGGAAAGAGCACTGGAATTCATGCCCCTTATCATGTTAAGTATCCGGTTAAGCAAGCCTTTCGCGTACTCCTCTGTCATTTTCCTATCTTCTCTCTTCTATTACCGAGACCCGTACATACAAAGATCTAGGTAGCTCATCTCCTTCTAAGAAGTCAGATCTCCTTCCTATATTCTATAAAGAATAAGAGCCCTTCTTAAAACTGTAACCAATGTTCACGTATGGTACTATGGTTATATTGTTTATTAAGCGGCTGATTTGTTATGTTTGTTTTACCGGGAAGACCTGCTGTTTACCATTAGTTGTTTTTCCTTTCCTTTTGATTTTTCCCTTAACTTTCTCTCGTTGATTTTATTTCCTGTGGTATTTTGGTTATTTTGGTGAGGAGTCTCTTAAAGTTTCTAAATGAATTTAATTTTATGAAATAAAGTACAATATGGTCACCTTTACATGGTACAGTTTAGGTTCATTGTGTTATTCATGCCATAACCAATTGCCTGACACCATTGTTCTTCAATTGGGGGTTTATGAAGATATGTTTTATCTTTTATACTTAGCACTGTGTTTTCTCCAATTATTCTCCCCTGCTCTTTCATCTTTTCTTGTTGATTTTTACTCTGCAGTATAAAATTGATGCTCTTTCTTGTGGTTTTTGAATTGATTGAACAGGTTAAACAATATGGCTGAATTGACTGTGGAGGCCCAGCCTGTTCCAAGTTAAGTGCTTTTGTTTAATTAATATACGAGGGAAAATGAAAAGAACTGCAATTGGAAAGAAAAAACTATGATAAGGAGATTTCCATGGTTTACTGTTAGTTTATTTTGACTAAAGTGATTGTTTTAGCTCCTATATTCTCTTAACCAACCCCTTTTCCCCGTCATTACCACAAAAATTAGTTTAACATGGAAAATTCGAGATATTAGCTTTCTACATGAATATGCAGTAATATAATTAGAAAATGATATCTACACATGTATATATAGAGCAATAACCTTCTCTATACTAGAGTAGAATGTTTGTGTGCTTATTCAGATGCGGGCATAAGTTTGTTGCATGAATTAGATTTGGTTGTTTTGATCCACCTCCAATTTATGGTGTAGGAAAGGAAGACGGACGACCATGTGCCATTGCATGAATTCACCCTCTCTCTTTGAATAACAACTCTAACCTCGTCCTATTTCTACAAAATGAAATAAGAAAAAGTGGAACGGAGGACCTTAAGGGAACAGTGTCCTGTATATGCCGTTATGCAAGTATCCTCCTTAACATTTAAGTGAAATTCCTCTGTTGTTTCCCACTGTCCTGGGTACATTCTATTTTTCTGTTCTCCAAATGTTCATGGCTGAATTTGCATTAGGTTTTTTTTACATGTTGCTTCTTATTATACAGCAAGCAGCACTCTATCTCTTTGTTGATGTACTTGTTTTTAGATGTTAAAGTCATGGATTAGCCCCTAGGCCTCGCTCTCTCATTCTGTACTGTTGACATCTGGAAAATGTGTCTCACTTCATGATTCAGATAATGTAGAGAATACTGATGGGTTCCAAACCGTGTCCAAACAAGATGCTGCATGCCATCCTAACATGCAGATGCAGCCCGGAGAAGTTGGTAAGAAACATCAATGCTCATGTCCTTCATGATATTATCCTCCAATTATCTTCATTATGGTTTTTCCAAGTAGGGATGGGTATCAAACGGGAAAAACTGAATACGTAACCGAACCATTTCTTTTTTTTTTTGGTTGCGGTTTTTTTGTTCTTCGGTTCGGTTTTTGTTATATGGTTTAGGAAAGTTCAGTTCAGTCTTCGGTTTCGAGGGGTTGTAACCGAAGAACCGAACTTCTGTATAAAATAAGGCTAATAAGCTTTGGGGTATTGGGATATGGGCTGCTGCAATTTAAGTCCTAGGAGAAAGATTATTTCAGGACAAATTCATTTACACTACAATTAACACTGCTACCTTATCCAAAAAAAAAAAAAAAAAAACAATTAACACTACTACTATACCTCATTCCTCTAAGCCCGAGAAAGAGAGAGATTGTTGTGCCTGAGAAAGATTGTTGTTCCCTTCAGCTTCAAGTCTTTGCTTGTTATTTATTTATTTATTTATTTTTGGTTATCTTTTCGTCTACTGAACTTCAATCCCTTGAAGTTTCATTATTTTATCTTGTTACTGTTTCTTCAATCCCTTGAAGGAAGTTTGTCTGATGAACTTCAATTCTTTGCTTCCCTTTTTTTTGTTGGTTTTTATTTTTGTTCTCGACTCGTTGCTGCTGCATATATTTTCTTTTTCCGCCTGATGAAAACTCAGTAGGCTATCCCGATGTTTAATCTGATGCAAGTATTTGGAGCAGAGCTTTCGCTCTCTTGGGTTGTGAACATCATGAATGCAGAATTTTGGAGCCTATCTATTAAACAGAAAAAAATACAGAAACCAAACCGAACTGAAGAAAAGAAAAAACCGAACCGTACCAAACAAATTCAGTTCGTAATTCAGAATGTACAATTGAACTGAACCGAAGTACCCAATGCCAACTCCTATTTCCAAGAAATCAGGCTCACAAGAACATTTTTTCACCTGTATGCTTCTATTTCCAGAAAGGAATGCCCGGGTGGATGCTGTTTGGCAGCAAATGAATAAAGGAGTGTCAACGAGTACCCTGTACTCCATAATAAACAAGCCTGCTTCAGCATCAAATAAAACTTCCTCAAAGAAGCCGTCAAAATCATCATCTTCTGTGAGTATAAGACCTCTAGTTTGCTAATAATATCAGATGAGTGCATTTTTGTTTGGACCTGTGGTTTAACAATATCAACAGAGTTGGATGACAGTACTGGGCTTGTCCCAAAAGAAGACATCTGAGCCTGGACGAAGCATGTCAGAGAAGTGTCTTAGCACTACTCAACATGATACTAGCGAGGATGCTAAGAAGCTTGCTGCTGCTGCTCTCTCTGCAGTAAAGGAGGCTGCCACTGCTGCTGCCTCTGCTGGCCGGGGTAAAGTGGTAAGTCTATCTTTTTTGATCCTGATATTTTGGCAGACTACTAGCTTTTCATTTTTATAGCTGAAGACTTGGTTCCAGATTGGGTAGTACACTCAGAGAACACTGTTGTCTAAAGCTCTTTCGTCTGTAAATGGATAGTGATTCACTTTTTTTTCTACTTGGTACGACTACCTGATGGAGAATGCAACCCTAGCTTACTGCCCTCCTTTTCTCAAAGAGCAATGGACGCTTGATACTGTTGTCATTGAAGTAACATAAACGAACTGTTGTGATTTTGGTGTCCTTGGTTTTTGTTTAATCTGTACGTTTAATAGTTTATCACTGCAACACGAGGCACCGGAAGAGAATTTAAGGGTGGGTAAATTTATGATGGTTATGAGCAGTTGCTGAAATGTGGTTTTTGTTGCCCCTTTTCTCTTGCACATTCTTTGTACTTCTTCCAGCTTTACAGTTGCTTCTCCATTCTCGATTAAAAAAAAGCATGTATATGCTTTTCAGATGTCATTGCTCCTTTTCTCTTGCACATTCTTTATACTTCTTCTAACTGTACAGATTACTGAGGTACGAGATTTCGCTGGTGAAGATGTTGAAGTAAAGAAATATGTCGATGCCAACTCGACGGAAGCATCTGATAAAGGCAAAGGCCCTGCTTCTGCTGTTGATATTATCCTTGAACAAATAAAAAAGAAGCAGAAACTCAGTGTACTTGATAAGACAAAGAAAGACTGGGAAGGGTTCAAGGAAGAAAATAAAGGCATGGAAGACGAGCTGGATGCTTACAAGAAGAGTTCTAATCAGTATCTTGATAGGGTTTCTTTCTTAGAGCGTGCTGATTACCGAGAATTTGAGCGGGAGAGAGATGCTCGTCTTGCAATGCAAGCGAAGAGGAAAGCAGATATGAGAGAAGACTAATGAGAGCATACCTTCCAGGAGATATTGGCACTTGAACCCTGGAAAAGAGGTTGCCGCCTTGTTGTCCTAAAAAGTGTATATATATGTGTCTTTTGGAGGCCTGAAGATGATAAGTTTGTCCTTTCTCTGGGAGGATGCCTCAGTGGAGTATTATCATTAGCATGCTGGTAGATGAACTTTGAATGTGTGTGTGTGTGTGTGGGGTTTGGGGGGGGGGGGGTGTTGGTGGAAATTAGGTGATCTTAGCAGTGTGTAGACGTAAACAAACCATCAATTTTGGATTTTGATGGGCTACATGAACGATGACATGAAATGAGCTTATATGGGGAAATACAGTCCATGAGAATTTGTATAACCAACCCCTTGTTTGGGATTTAGGTTTAGTTGTTGTAATGGGCTACATGGACATGAGTGTAAGCATGTTGATGTGAGTTAATTTATTGGCACCTCAGTGTCCTGAGACTCTTGCTAGGATCTCTGCGCTTGTTATTTTGTCTTCCTTTTTTTTTTTCTTTTTTTTTTTTTCGCGCTACCACTAAAATTCGTTTACCCAATCTGATCCACTAGGTCGCTGATGACTGCCATTCTCCACTTGATCATGTTAAAAATTATTGATGTTTACAATATTCTATTTGATTACTAAACGTACAGCTTAAAGAATTTGTGGAGTTTAATCAAAGTGGTTAACAACCATTCACTGAAGAATTATCTCAAACTGTAGTCAAAAGTCAGAACGTTACTTTGTTGTTTCTAATACATAAAGGTTCGCAGAAGGTTAACCAACTATAACCCTCTATAATGCATCCAATATAGCTGGTCTTTCTTGCTCAACCAAGTGCTTAGTAATGTCCTAGACTCGTAGAGATACTAAATTTTGGTATAAACACTGCATACAATCTTGTGAGGAAGGAAAAAAAAAGTATATGTCGGGGTTCATTCGGATAACGAGCTTGGCTGAAAACTGTGCGCTCAATTTTACAATCAACTAGTGAATAAAAATTTGTTCATATACGCTTACAACTATTGCCAACCAATGGGAAACTCAAGCTCGACACTAGCTTACAGACCAGTTTTGTATCGAGGTCATGTCTTCTGGTTTCATGGTTGGCAAAATCTTTAATCTTCTTCTTGTTTCATGATAGTAATCTTTGGAACCTAAGATTGAAGTTATTAACAATTTAGGATCTTACTATCCCAACAGAGAAGAACAATGTGCTATATTTTATAAAGTGAACTGAAGGTGTTTCATAATGGAAGTACTGAACTACGGCTACGATGATGTCTTGAGAAGAATGATCTTCCACTATAAGAAAATGATCTCTTCATCAAAACAGGTTCTTTATGCAGAGACAATCTCATTGAACCACTGCCCACAATTCTCTTTATCCTAGAACTTGAATAATTTTCACAGCCCTTTTCGCCTTCACTCATGCTTGACATCACAACCACATCAAGACCTATACTTGCACTAATTGAAGAGTCCATTGAAACAGACCTCCTCATTGTTTGCACTTCCTCATTTACACAACCCCTTTTACTATTAACTTCTTTTCTTGAAGTTCTCTCAATCTTCACTAATTCTTCTTGATCACCAATAGTCCCAATCTCATTTTCCTCATGGTTATTATTCAAATTTCCAATGTCATGTCTATGTTCATCATTTTCCAACACCCTTTCTTCATTGGTACTCAAACTGGTACTTAAATTCGGCTCGATTGAAACCACAGGAGCATTCAAAGTGTTGATGACAATAGCAGCACGACACAAGGGACAGTTGGTGTGTGATCTAAGCCAAGTGTCTATACAATGGATATGAAAGACATGTTTACAATTTGGAAGTAATCTAAGAGACTCATCATCTTGAAATTCATTCAAGCAAACTGAGCAGTACTCCGTTCCTTTAGTCATACCATGACCATCCCCTTTTTTGAACTTGAAAATAGTAATCATATTGATAACAGATGGCTGAAGACCCACAGTGTTAATATACCAAATGGGATGATCAATCATCTGAACTTGATTTTCGTTGAAAAACTCTTCATCAGAGCCTTGTGTTGATGGGGTACTTCTTCTCCTGTTCAAATTCAAGCAGTTCTTGACAATGATCAAATAGTAGCTAACAAGAAGAAACAAGCTAGCAAATAAGGCAACAGAGATTATAATGTAAGGTGATATGTTAAAATGATGTTTGTTAGTACTTGATTGAGGCCGCGGTGGCGGCGGAGGTGGTGATGGTGGTGGTGGTGGTATGTAATAGTCCAAGTCTACATATGGATAACAGCCATAAGGACATGATGAGTCACAAAAGTACAAACAATCTATGGATTGGTTTGTAGTTTGAAGTAACTTTCTGGTGTTCATGGCTATTGATGGATAAAGAAAATGTGTTAGAAGTGGAGTTAATTGGCTTGATGGGGTTTCTAGATCTTGCATAAACAATAATGAAATTAGGTAGTAGATGATTTAGGTGATTAGTCATTGTTGTTCTATTTTCATGGTTCTTCTATTCTCCATGAGTTGTTGTCAACAATGTGGAGGATGATAAGCCTCTTTCATTTTCCAAGTTTTGAATGAAGACTACATTAAAGGATTTTTCTTTAATTACAAATTTACAATTGGTTATGTAAGGTTGATGGCCTCCTTGGAATATTCAATTGACATGAATAGTTGAGAAAATTTTATTTGAAGGATATCTAAGAAAATTATAAGCATTTTATTTGTCAAACAAAATTATAGATACCGAACTAAAATACTACTGTACTTACTACTTTAAGCTAATTTCCACAAGATTATTTGACCAAGAAGTAATCACCTAACTCATATATTGGACCCTGCTGGTTCATCTTATGCAAGTGCGACATGATTGCCAGTCAATATTCTAGAAGAGTAAAGCTTAATCAGCATTTTATGTCAAAGCTCGTGTTAATTACTCTTTTGTGTCTACATACACTGGTTCAAGTAGGATAAACAATGTTGGTATCTATTTGCTAGTCAAAACATACAAAACAAACTAGAAATCTTTTTAACAAACAGTATTGAAGAATACTCCTAAAAATCTACTATTCCTCTGTTTTTCAAAACACATCATCTATATTTTTTTCATTTATAATAAGTTAATTAAATTGCAAAATAACAGAAGAAAATATATTAAAATTCCAAGAAAATTAAAAGAGATTAAAGAAGCTCGGGATTCTAACATAACTGAAGCCTATATCTTGAAGGCCGCATGCCTTTATCTCTTTGAAGAATGAGAACTCTTATTCATACACACAATTTGATGTAGGAAATTAGAAGAAGAATTATTGCTTTCAAGCGTGAACCAGGTCAATGATTCATGGAAGTCAAAATATATAGTACACTTATGTATAAAACTGTTGAAGTAACAAACTCAGGCCCAGCTGATCCAGGATGAGGCCTAATGTAGTGTAGCAATATTAGTTTTTTTTATTTATATGTTGTACAGGCAGCCCCATAAAAGAGAGGGCTAGCCATATTCATTTGTAATTAGTAGTACTAGTTATATTGGTTGGATGCGGGCATAACCCGACTTGTATATGAATATGGGTCAAGTATAAGTACTGACTATTCAGGAATAAGAAACAACAGGAGATATTTTCCACGGACTCTTCAACTTTCTCTCTCTCGATATCACAAGAACATTGCTTTGCTTTTACACTTTCCCTTCAGTTTTAGCAGATTAACATGGTATCAGAGCACAATTTCGGGTGGATCGATTCATCCTCTCCGTCTACGTACCAAAACCTGATTGAATCTTTGTGATTGGAACTTCGACGGTTCCATTCCCGGTGAATTTTTTTGTGCTTTCCGGTGGATTTTTTTTTGGTGTTTTCGACCGTGTCCCTACTTTATCAGAGTTTTCTGTGGAGATTCACGGCGGAGTATCATTGTTTCTCGGGAAATTTTGTTCGTCACAGAATTATTGAGGATTTTCAATCGGCGACACATCGGCGATTCGAGGGTTTCAGCCACACATTTCTCACGTACTAGAGGCTTCATTCGCTCTTTTAATCACAAAGAGAACCGGTAACTTTGATTTCCTCCATCTCTGTGTGTTTTGAGGTTTTCCTGTTTTCTCTATATTCTGCATATTGTCGTTTACATGGCACCTGCTCAGTTCCCCAACTCTAATGTGATTAGTGTTGACACCCAATTTCGTCCCGAGATATAATTAACGGCTAAATTATTTAAATGAGAATCAATTATTAAAATAAAATTAAAATTAGAATTAGATAATTAAAATTATTTGAATTGAGATTAATTAATTAAATTTAATTAAAGTAAATTAACTAATTTCAAAAGAAGGCTAAAATAGTTCTAAGTCCTAAATTCAGGCCTACTCGTGCAAAGCAATATATAAGTTATACACTACACACCCTTCCCCCATTTTTCAGTCAAAAATCCAACCCGCTAAAACCCAGAACCTCAGTCGCGACCCGAGAATTTCCTCCCAAATTTCACAATCCTAATCACCAAATAAGTCCAAGAATTGTACCTCCCTGGTCCCCCCAATCTCTAGCTCAGCGAATTTAAAAAACCTTATCCGATTAGAGTCGTTGGAGGGTCGTTTGGGTATTTTTCCCACTCCAAAAAGCCCTAAATGTGGAGGTATATAATAAAGAATTTGGGGTTCAGTTCAAGGAGGCAGCCATGAATAGAGGGTGAGCAGAAAAGAAAGAAAAGAAAAATATAAGGGGAATACAAAAGCAGCAGTCGTACGGATACAAGTTTCTTTCATATTTTTTCCGATTTGAAATGTAGATAGAGAATTCCTGTTTCCCTTTTGGGCTGGTGTATCGCTTCGTCGTTGTTTGAGTCTTCGCATTCATTCAAGTCGCATTCTTCGGATCCTCGCCCCGGATCGCTGCCTCGCACAAGGTAATAAACCTCTCTGCTTTAGTTTTCAATTCTTCTTTTTCATCAAGGGTGGAATCTGTTTGTGTTATATTATGCGATAGATTAGTTGAGCTGAAGTTAAAATCTTTTCATTAGTTTACTGTTTTACTGATCACTGTTAATGTGCGTATGATGTGTGTTATAACCAAATCTCAATCTTTTTTTTTTTTTTTTTTTTTTTTTTGTTTTCTCTTTCCCTTTGCTTGCCTGCTCATTGTTAGTTTAGAAACCTATACTGGCTTAAAGTTAAAATCAATTTTTTTAAGAAGTATGCAAATCTGTAGGGGGTGTATGTGGAGGCCTGGTGGATTTTGTAGGATGTTTCCTGGTGATTTTGTTGTTTGGAGCTAGTAAGGGAGTTTAGGAGTGTGTGCAGAGAAATTTATTAGTTGCAGGGGTGAGGGGATGCTAGTTGTAGCTGCAGGTACTGGTATGTTGGTCTATAGGTGTATATAGTTGTTCTGGATGTCCTTGGAGGATCAGGGGATGCTGTGAGTTTTAGAGGAGTAGCAGGGGGTCGGATTGAGGTAGTTCAAGAGGTGAAATTGTTATGGAGAGGGGCTGCTTGTTTGCAGATGTTTTTGGAGAGAGTTATGTTGCTGCAGGCTTTAGGAAGCAATTTCTGATAGAGTCTCCGGTCTTCCTCAAATTTTTGAAAAGCCTTTTTTGCTCCACAAGTGCAATTGATAGAGTGATTTTAAGTCCAAAATTTTTTAAATTACCAAATATATATTAATGAGCTTATAAGCCACTTTTAAGCTCACTTTTAAGCTCACCCAAATGGGCTCTAGGTGCTAGGTTTTTTGTCCGACAAATAAATCATCTAAGCTTAAAATTTTAAGTAGAGGAAATAAAGTGGAGAGAAAAATTGTACCCAAATTAGCAGATTCTTCTACTCTCTAAAATCTCTTGGCTCCATCATCGCCACCTACCAGGTAACCCTAATCCCCTATTTTTTTGATATAATAATAACATTGGAATTAATTGTTTTCTCTTATCCATTTAACCAACACTAAGTGAAGGAGAAGAAAGGTAAAGCTCAAAGGTGAAAGAAGTTGCTCCATTTTCCATTTCATTGATACTAAATTTAGAATCTTTATTTAGACATACTACTAATTATCTTGGGCACAGTGATTTTTATTCGTTCTTAGTAGCTGCCAGTGGTGTAAGTGTGCCAATGGCGGAGCCAGAATTTTCACCATAGGAGTTCAATATCTACTATATATATATATATATATATATACATAAAAAAATTGACCTTGTATATACAGTATATTTTTCGGGCGAAGGGGATTCAGATGAACTCCCTTTCCGCCCTCCCCTAGCTCGTGTTGATTGAAATATCCATAATTAGTAGTTCATGCTAATGAAGTATATTTTATTAGTCCTGATACATAAGTGGACAAATTGCGTCTTGGACTTTCCTCCTCAAAAAGAACATTTTGCAAGTTACAACATGAAAAATTATCAATTAGAAAAGAAAAAAACTAAATCTGCGATATAATGGGTACATCATTAAAGATTGTTCTTTCCGTGCAGTTATGTCTTCATAGTCCTGCAACATAGTGGCTGATCCGAACTTTGCAGGCTGTATGAAATGGTTGTCTTGTGTATTTTGATCCTACTTTAATTACATGATATAGATTCGAGCCATGTCTGTTAACCTTTGTATGTGATTCCATCACGGGCCTCTTTATGTAGCCGCATATGAAATGGATCATTTTCTAACCATGCTACATCTGTTGCTTTTATAGTAGTTAAAGTATTCCTTGGACATTTGATAGTATACGAAGGTATAATGTCGGTTTTCTATATTGTTCAAAAAAGGGCAGCCCGGTGCATGAAGCATCCTGCAATCACACAGGGTCAGGGGAAGGGCTGCACCACCAAGGGGCGTAATGTAGGGAGCCTACCCTGATGCAAGAATCAATGGCTGATTCCACGGCTTGAAACCGTGATCTATATTGTTCGTGTTCTCTCTTTTAGATCGTACCAGTTTGTTCTCCAACTTGTCAGTGCAAAGATTTTTCCTTTGTGAATTTGTTTGACTTGAGTCACGACCTTTGACTCTGGTTCATGGTAGGTCTTTCAGAGGTAAGGAAAGTTTGTGGACCTACATTACTGGAAGGTATTTGAGATCGTCACCAAGGAAGACAATTCTGAGAGAGTGTGTCAGCTCGACCATAGACTCGGTTATTGAGTAACGGAAGCTTCTTGTCGACTTGTATGAATGAAATGCTTAGCAGGATTTGTGTGCACAACTTTTGCACTGGTTCTCCTCGTCCATGGCTTTTTGTTGGTTTAGGCAATCCTGGGGATAAATATAAGGGAACAAGACACAATGTTGGATTTGAAATGCTTGATGCGTTTGCAGAGTCAGAAGGAATTCATATGGAGACAGTACATTGTAAAGCTATGTTTGGTAAAGGTTATGTCAATAGCATTCCCGTTCTTCTTGCAAAGCCACTAACTTACATGAATTTGAGTGGTGAATCTATTGGCCCTCTTGCAGCATATTACAAGCTCCCTCTCAATCGCATACTTGTGTTTCATGATGACATGGATTTACCATGTGGAGTTCTTCGTCTTCACCCCAAGGGAAGTCATCACAGCAATAACGGGCTGAAGAGTTTGATTTATCATTTTCACGGAAATCGAGAGTTTCCTCGGCTAAGGATAGGTATTGGAAGACCTACCGATCAAATGGATCCTAAAGCATACTTGCTTCAAAAGTTTAACGCTATTGCAAGGGAACGAATTGATGTTGCATTACCTGAAGGGGTAGAGGATTAAAGCAACTCTTGTCCAAAGGTTTCTCTGAAAGTTCGAAGTGCTTCAATACACAGCAGAAGTACAAACACATAAGATTGCAGACGTTGCCAACATGACATCATGTTTCGAGCTAGTTGTTCAACAGCCATACATGCATCTCCTTACTCAAATTTACCAGCCTTGCCTCTTTTACTGAAATCCATGGCTGATCATTTTGCCTAAGCAACCGCTGGCTGATAATCCATTGTGAGTGTACTGTTTTAGGAAACTGAATTGGTTTTGAAATAGATAGAAGATGCTTTTGACCTAGTTCATTGTGGTTGTTGTGGTCTTGTGGATGGTGGGAATCCCCATTGTTGTCATCTCTCCTGATTCTCGAATATGCTCTCGATGTTTTCCAGATACCACCCCCAAGGAAGCCAATTTCTATGCAATTCAATAGTCTAAAGGATATTTGGAATCTTATAGTAAGTTATTTACACATCAATACCTTTTCATTTGTCAAGGTTCTCCCCTTTATGAAACATCTTTTGCTTAGCTCTACAACAACGATGACGACATACCCATTATAATCTCACGAGTGGGGTCTGGTTGCTTCTATTTGCTTACACGTGCTTCTGTCATTGCAACAAAGTGTCTTATTACTAAAATATGAAAAAATCAAATTACTCTACAAAATATAAAAACAAGGCAACTAAGTGTGTGATGTGCGTTTTAAAGCACTTGAAGTTGATACTTCGCTTACAGAGACCTAATGAGAGAAAAGACCAGTCCACTGATCCCTTGGTGCGCAACTTTGTCTATTTTTCATCAAACCATCCTGCCTTATACTTTGTCATATATATACTCTTCAAATTACATTTATGATAAACTTTTCTTCCATTGTGACACTTTTACAAACTATTCTAAATTTGTTGGGATTGGGAACTCCTTAAAACAGAGCATAAGTAGAGAAGAACTAACAGAGAACAGTGATTCCATACTCTCACAAACTCGTCTAAATTCTTCTTTTGTTCTTTTTCAATAATCTCTTAAATCATTGGTGTTTAGAGGTGTTAGTTTTGGGGTTCTAGCAACAATTCCTAAATAAGTAGCTAACTTTTGACCCTCTTTTCCTATGGCTGGATAGCTTTAAAGGCATCATTCCTAGAACTACAGAACATACACCTTTTAACATAGATGAGAGTTTTTAACTAAGAAGAAATGAAATTGATGGAGTCGATGAGAGGGTGAAATTTATTCTTAAATGATCTTCTTTTTCTGTACTATCTTTTAAATGCTCGGTTTGCTGAAGTTCTCATTCCCAATACGTGGGGAAGAACTTGAAGAAAAGTCAAATTGGAAGATTGAGAGATTTGTACTACATGAAATGTAGTCTTATAGTTGAGCTAAACAAGAAAATCATTATGTTAATCCTTATCAAAAAGAAAATCATTATGTTGATTTCACACGGTTTAGTGGTCAGAAGATCTCCTTGTTGTTAAGCTTCACACTATGTAGACCCCTCTCTTCCTTCAAGCATTAATGTTTTCTTGTTTTACTGCCTTACTGGTATGTTAAGTACACAAAATATTATGTGCCATTCAGTTCTGATGTTGCATTTTTTTATTCTGCCTTTTGAATTTGATGAAGTGGAGATTAGTGACCATCTGAGTTTAGTTTTTGCTGCGGCTTCCATTTCATGACTGCTCCTCTGCTTGCGTTACTTAGTTTAGTTTGAAATACAAAACGCACCAGCTACTGGTGATCCAATTTTCATTTCCTTTTATGGTCTCTAACTCCATAACAATCTGGTCCTCTTTTACATAAAATGTTAACAGTGAGTAGCTGAGTCGTCAAATTATGGTCTTACTATGTCTAACTTAACATTTAATTTTTGCAAAAAATATAAATTTGGTTGTTTTGTTAGCGTATGCGATGGGAGGAATCTTTGTACAATCAGCATAGGTATGCAGATATTGACTCTAAACTTACTGTGCAGAAGATACTCTTCCTATCTCTGTTTAATGTTGGTGTCTTAGCCTATTCTATTTCATATGCTGAATGTAGCCTTTGTGGATGGGCCAACGTGACTTCAAAATCGCAGATGGCTTGTATTTGTTCGTCGGATCATAAGTGTGGATACATTTTCTCCTTGACCTAGTAAAATGATATATATGGAGATATAAAGGAGATGTTGATAAGTCAACCTTGTGGCATCCATTTAACCTATTATTGTTGTCCAGGCTTGTAAAAATCCATTGGTTCTTTCATGTTGAACATTAATATTTGGATCATTATAGTGTTACTATCTGGTGTTGAGGATTTCGAGTTCTCTAGGTGAGGATTTTTAGTCTTGTAAACGGCTCTATCTTACTGTTTGACATTTCTACAGATACCCTTATCTACATTTTAAAGGCTGATTGAAGTGTGATTCTTCTATCCCAATGTATCATAAATTTTTGTCTTAATTGTGCTTAGGGATGATAAAGAGAAGTTGAGCAATGATGATAAACTACTTCCTGATGGTGTTGCTTGGTAAGGAGAAATGTATTTATAAGTGTAAGGAAATGGAAGAAGTGGTTATATTTGCAGTTTAGGACTTGTTCCAACTCCTTATTTGTTTTTGACTACAACAGTAAGGCTTTAGCAGCAATACTTGTGCCATTTAGCAGCAATAAAAATTACAACTATAACCTTTACTGGTTGGTATTTAGTAGTCAGTTGGTGTAATTGGAGTCGGTAAAGGTAAAATAAAATGGTAGAAATGATAAATTGAGTAGAGGTCGGAGAGAATCATTGTTATTTTTAAGATTCAGACATGAGTACAATAAAATATTGTAGATATTTACACGGCATAGGTTTGAACAGAGCATGAAATTGCAAGTTGCCATTTTTGCAAGGAAAGTTAATAGTGTTTTGCTAATCTGCAAAGACATTGACTGGTGCAGAATCCACGGTCAAAGTCTCATTGGAGGTCTCCTCAGTTTCCTCTGCATAAGAATCTACCTCTGCGAGCAGGCAGATGCAGCTCATAAGCATCGGATTCCTTTGAGCATAGAATTAGATGTATATCCTGAAATCCAATTAAACATTCAAAAAATGTTGTACCTGAACTCGTAGTTTTAGAAGTGCAAAACTCAAGTGCTAAGGAAGATTAAAGACGGACTGGTTGTTCATGAAAGAAAATGAAAGGGTTTGCTCCTTGAATGTGCCATTTTTTGGCCATTGATTTTTCTAAGATATAGGTTCGATAGGGTATCCGCATGAGCATTATCTTAAAGGAATTTTTTCATAGAATAGACATTTATTAGTGTCACTAACATTAAATAGATATATTATTCCTTATTTATGTTATCTAGACCTTTAACCATAGGTATTCCACTTTTAATAGCCATTACTACTAATTTCACACTTACCTAGTTATATACCTAATTTTGTGGGATTTATGGGTAATGACTGGTTTAATTGTGCATATCCACTTACCTTCCCGGAACCGGATTGGCTCCAGTGACTTAAGCTGCAGTAAGTGCCAGTTTGACACGACCCCGAATCCGGTTAGGCCGTTCGGGCACCCGACATCCTCCCCTAAACCCGTCAGGCGAACCCTTACCAATTAAATCAGGAAAATAAATATAACAATTCACAAATAAGGACAAGACTAAAAAAAAAAACACAGACATACTGATACTTCTAAGCTGTACAAAAGAAATTACAGCTTACTACCCAACATACTAGGTTTAGGGCTATCCAGACTAGACATCTAAGAGTACAAAAGAAGACAGATACCTCCTGAAGGGAGCAAAATGCAGCTGAAATAATAAACAATAAAATGGTGGTCATCCGGAATAAAAGCTGGCTCACCCTGACAGCTGAAGTCGTCTTCGCTCCTTCACAACGTGGCGAACTCAATCCTGGAGCGAACATGCCGAAACGAAATAGATAGACAAGAAACAAACAACAAACAAGGGTGAATCAAAAGGACTCAATAAGTGGGGCAGACTAGCCACCTCAAAGAATAGGATAGCTAGCCAGGGAGAAAAGAAATAAATAGACCAAATTCCTCTTATTTAAATTATAAAAAGGCAGGGCCAGATAATAACCGGAAACACGTATGAAACCATAAACTCAACAAGGAATACGAGCCAGAAACATGTTAACAAATAAACAATGCACATATAAGCAGAACAATAATCATGTACCGCAAGTCTACACAATGGTATGAATTGAGATGCAATAAAATGAAGTGAGATGAAATGAAATGAAATATGATGCAAAGGGTCACATGTGCCCGCCATCCCATCTTGAAGCGGAATACTCCTGCATTCGAGGGGAATCCAATCTGATAACCAACTGGGGCGGAATACTCCTGCTCCTGGGGCGGAATACTCCTGCACCCGATATAATATAAACCAGAGGCGGAATACTCATGCACTCTCTTGGGGCGGAATACTCCTGCACCCGATATAATGTAAAGCTGAGGCAGAATACACCTGCACTCTCCTGGGGCGGAATGCTCCTACCCTCAATATGATACAATGGAGAATACTCCTGCTCCTGGGGCGGAATACTCCTGCACCCAATATGATATGCAATATAATGTATATGAATGAAATATAATGCATATGAATGCAATGTGATGCAATAATAACCCTTTACCGGCGCGGGACTCTCATCGACAGCCGGGAAGTAGATGCCAACTCACAGCCAGAGTACAATGCTCAGATCCTCAATGCAATACCAACAACAGGACATAATATATAATATACAAGGTAAATCCAAAGCTAAGGCATAAGGAGTACGCCTATCGGCAGCTACACACGCAAGGAACACGTGGTAGAAAATCCACGAGGCCAGGTGCCTCCAAAGAAATGGATATAAACACTTACCTCTTCCAAAAGTTAGCTCTGCTAATCAACAACTGCTTTATCTTTTGGTTTCATTGCCAAACGATCCCCCTCTATTTAATAAGCAGAAAAATATATCAAATTAGGCTAAAGGCTTCAGTCCTCACATCTTACGGCAATCCGGTTAGGAACCTGATGCCCTATTTGCATACGCAATACGCAGGCCAGGCCTATGTATAGGGTTTATGGTCATATAACCAAACCCTAAATAAATTATGTTTATATGTTGCCCATAACTCACTGAGTACGAATATATAATCAATTTCATTATCGGGGTCCATTTGACCCTTTAAACTATTAATTGAACTTATTAAAATGATGTCTAATATTTCAATTTTTACCGTTAAAATATATGTAAACACACATAATAAAGTAAAATAATGCATTAAGATCATTACCTGAATGTTTTAGCGTGAAAATTCTACTTTATTCCGGCCTCTTTTCTCATTTTCTGGCATTTTTTCATACTTTTTTTGCTGTGTCGTTCTGTTCTAATGTTTCTGTATATCTTCTCTATTCCTATGCCTTTTGAGCTTAATATAAGCTCAGCCACCGCCATGCTTTTATAATTTTTTTGTCTTTTTCCCTTTTTTTTTTCATTTTCTTTTAAAATTCGCTGCTACGGTAAAACTTAAAACGGTACCCTACGATATTCGAAATAATTCCAACTTTTTCAAACAAGTTATATAAAATATATGTAACATACTCGTGAAGGCGGATCTCAAATTGGACTCCCGAAACTCAATATGCAAATTCAATGGAAAAAGGTCAAATTATTTAACTTTCGGCATTTTAGCGGAAACTAGCCGAACAACATCAAAATTCACTTTCGAAATTTCACAAAAGTCATAAATAATCATATGAACCTAATGTCGCTTTCGGATTTCGAATCGGAGCTCATTCGCCAAAACCGAGCTCGAAAATCTCTTTTTAATATTTATCGACAATAAAAACTGAAACCTTCTTCCGATGCCTACCAAACGAGGTCTGATTTAGCTCAAATTTTACAGACAGATCCTAATGAACATTACGAAGTTTTTTAAAATTATCGGCATGCCAATCGGAGTCCTAACTTCCTAAACGACTAACCGATGTCGTTTCACAGTTATGCTGCATACGTTTGACACGTGACATGTAGCATAGTAAAAGCTGTCATTGTATTTTAATTTTGGTAATACTACTACTATATTTTATTAAAGGTGTATAACTATTGAAAATATGAAAATGTGCTAAAATTAAGGGAATGGTTTCTCATGTGAACAGTTAACAACCCCTACCCCCGCCAAAAGTTACTCTGAACTCTGAAGTACTTTTCTCCGACTTTGAATTTTCCAAAAGCTGCAAAGTAAGGTCATATGTCATTTTTTTAATGCAATTAGTAAGTAGTAGTAGTAGTAGTAGGTAACAGTACTAATAATTTGTAAATCCAACATGGTTCCGCCAAACATCTACCAGTTCAATTTTTTGTTTAATAGTTAAATATAATTTGATTAATTTTTTGTTTAATAGTTAAATATAATTTGATTAATTTTTTGTTTAATAGTTACCCCTGTCAATGGTTGCTTTCGGGACGATGAGGTCCTTTAACTACATTTTCTTCACTGCTCCATAATTGATGATGTTAACCGAGCTACCATGGTCGACCAAAACCCTTTTGACGTCGCAGTCATTAATCCTCAACATGATTACTAAAGCATCGTGATGAGGGAACATCATCCCATCACAATCTTCAATATCAAACACAATCTCATTCTTTGACCCACAAGCTCGGGTCCTTTTCTCCACAGTAATCGAAAGCTTTGCAAATTTCTTCGCATCCGCGAAGTTAACACCATTCACTTCTGACCCCCCACTTATAACGTTCACTACTTTTTTTTTTTTGGATATTCCACCTTTGGCCGCTGTCCCCTTCTTCTGTTTTTGGAAAAATTTTACTTCCCCATGTCCGTAAGATACTCAGCTAGTACACCTTTCTTGAGAAGGTGAGCCACCTCAAGTCGCAATGCTTTGAAATCCTCGATGGTGTGCCCATAATCCATGTGAAACTCACAGTGCCGAGTTTGATCTCTTTTCCCCAGGGGCGTTCTCATATTCCTCGGCAACCTCACACCTTTATTCGTCATCCCTTTTATGGCATTCACCAGCTCGGAGGTGGAGATATTAAACTTATAATCAGAGACTCGAGGCAATTCTTTATCCTTGGCCACCAAGGATGGCCCCGAGGAACTTTTCTGATTAACATTGGTGCTAACCTTCTCCCCTAACCTTTGACCCAAGTGCTGCTGTCCTCTGAGGCATTGGCTTACATATTGCCTTTGCGAATTATAAGGCTCGTATCTCCTTTTTGAGTTTCCTCGTGGCACATCGGCGCATCGAGACGATTCTGCTTGGCCTCAGTACGAATTATACCGACCTGCTATCCTCCACTCAGCCTCTTCGAGCCTGGTTTCCTGTCATGTAATTCACCTCAAGTCTAGGCTTGATACTGCTGGAGCTCCATCTTTAGTTCGGCACCTGCCTCGGAGTTACTCACATTCAGATTCCTTTCAAAAGCCATGACTCCCAGAGCATCATCCATTTTTGGAAAGTCCATTCTGAGGAAGTCCTTGATCGACTCGAGGTACTTTTGTTTGACTTCGAAGATATCCTTCTTTTGCTTGAGGATATTATGGGCCCTAGTATGGGCTTTGATTCATATATCAGCCAACTCCTCGAAATTTGGTATTGATTCCGTGGGGAGGTGTATGTACCCTCACAAGGCTCATTTCTCAAGTGTGTCAGCAAACTTCTTAAGGAACATCGACTACCTTTCCACTGGTGTCAAGTCGTTGTTCTTTACCATAGCCATGTATTAAGTTACTAGTCTTGGGCACGCGCTTTGCGCGTGTACCTCTACTACTATTGAGTACAAAATGGAGAGAACTGGCTTGACGATTTAATACAAATGAATAGAAATCGTTTGAATGCATGGTTGAACAATTATACCCAAGATGCAGTGTCCTTATTATATTGTTTTAAAAAATATCACAATTTTAAATTTGAAAATAATACAACTTAAAACTTCTAAATGTACATTTAAGGGGAAAATAGATATAAGGTTATGTGAAAGCTTGGAAGCAAGGAAACTAAAGCAAACACATAATTTTGATAAGTTTGCGGTGAACTAAAAGTACAAATTTCTGTATAAATTTTGGAAGTAGTTCGGCCTTGTTTGCCAATGCATTAACTTATTCCATAGACTCCATACATACAATTGTTATAATGACAAAAGATTTGAATTTTAAGAATAACTATTTATATCAAATTAATCATAACATAATCAGATCAATTTGAGGAGGATATGATACACGTTTTAATAGAATATTACTCGTATTTTTGGTAAAAGTAATCTTTCTCTTGTATTTGGCTATAGTTAAAACCTCATAATCTCGAACTTACGGTCTTAAGTTTCAACCCAGATCCAACAATGCGCTTTTCAACACATAATTAATTAAATTAATTATACAAATAAAAAGAGCTTTGAAATGAAAGATTTAAGAAACTAACATAATCATCAATTAAGTAAGACGAAGAAACATATACATTGAAGATTATTAAATGTTCTTTTATTTAGAGTTCGACTCTAGAGAACTATTATATCAATTCGGACGTGGCAAATTCAGCTTCTGATGGTGTCACGTGACCTATACTCAATGTACAATCTCTTCATCATTTTTTTAACAATAAAATATACATTCAGACCAGGAGATAAAGACACTGTTCATGGCAACAATTCTTCTCTCAAAGAGAAAACACCTTCAAATCAGTTGGTGCATGAGATCACATTTATAACTTTACTATATATTGGATATTTAGGTTGATACACCAACAATAATACTTGGGGAAAAAAATCAAAATCAAACTTTAACTTAGTTTAGAGTTTAATCACTGAATATAATGAACAATTACTTTTTCAGATTTAAACTTTCTTATAGTTATTGAACGTCGATCTTCATTACTTATTTTTGTCCACATGTATTCATTGAAAGAGAAAGATAAATGTGAAGATAAATTTCACAGACCAATAGTCCAACGACATACACTTTGACCAACTCTATCTCCTTTCTTAATGACATATACTTTGACCAACTCTATCTCCTTTCCTCCAGCCATCACACTATTAATCACACTTTATTATATTTCCCTTTTGAAATTTGATTGCTTCAATAAACACTGTCGGAAGAAATTTTTTTTGATAAGCTTTATTTTCTATATATCCTTCAAATATAACAATATCAATTGTGCCTTGATATAATTCTATTTTCAAGGTTGATTGTTCTTTTCTAAAAAATTTAAGTCTCGCCTCTTCAAATTTGATGTGCATGTCATGCCCCAAATCTTCAGCCATCATGATATATGCAAATGATATTTAATTTATTTATACATCAATAAGTTGTGTTAGTTCAAATATATTACATCATCCGTCAACTTTGCTGAAATGATGAAGATGTTGCAAATGTATTACCACAATTTGTTGAATGTATATTGCCTAATAATGTAATTTAAGATAGAAGAAAATTAAAAGCAGAACAATGGGACTGGAAAAATGACAAAAACTTTTATGACCTAATTTAATGAGTATTATTTTTGGACTTCGGCTAATAGTAAACTACAATGGAACTTTTTTTTTTTTGTAATAAAAAATAATGATACTGTATACACAAAAAATAAGGAGAACTCGTTATTTAATAGAAGAAAAGAGAGATAGTCTCACATAGTTCTAAGAGAATTCCAAACGAAAAGAGAAGCCAATTTTTTGGTGGGATTAAGGGGAGGAAGGGTTACTGACAAAAGAGAGAATAAAATGATTAAGTTACTTGGCAATTGGATATGAACTTTTATAAGGTGCAATAAAGAATGTGAAAAGGTTATTCATGAATATAGAGTACCAATGAAAAGTCAAAAGACCTCGCAAATAAGACATGAACCGAAAATGCTTCCGCTGACATGTTTCAATGCAACTGATAAATTTGGATTCCTAGAAATCTAGTATACTTTAGAATATAGTTTAGCAATAACAATGGGAATATGAAAGCAATTGCAATGTTTTGAATAGGCTGCAGTAAGTTGGATGCATCCGGCCAATTTTTAGTCTATTTTTATTTCAATTTTAATATAATATCATATTAATAATTTTCTTATCTCTTGTAAATCTGTAAGTTTTTATTATTTATAGGATATGATTACATATTTTCATAAAAAGAAAAAAAATTATAAGTAGTAGTAGTAATTAATTGAAGAGCAAAATGGTCACTTACCTTTTGCTATAGGGATTGGTTCTTTTAGAATAGTATGATATGATCTACAGGGTCACTTGTCCCATCTTATTTTTTTAAGATTTGCAACTTGAAGTGCTTGGGAATGAGAGAAGAAGCGGCCTCGGGCTTAAAAGGTTGTTGCCCGCATTTTTCAATATATATTGCTTGTTGAGGTTTCCTAACCCAAGGACATTTTCGATCTGTTTTTCTATGCTGACCTCGAATTCTTTCTTCCACTTCTCAAAGTCCGCGGTTATAGGTGATCTATCCCCTAATGAGGTGACGCTAGTAGTTGGGTCGGGGCTTGGATTGTTGTATTATCAGATGTCTTGATGTTATCTGCCATTGGATGATGTTGACAAAAATAACCTGTAAAGTTGAGAATTTGATTTTGGAATGAACGTTATTGCTAGTTCCCCACAGACGGCGCCGATTTATGTTGGCTTAAATCTGATTAGAACAACAAATCGAATTTATATCGGGTTAAGTAGCAATTATTCGTATCAAAGCCACGGAAAAAATAAGAAATTGAAGTCGAGGAAATCGAGACAAGAAATTGAAGACAAGATATATGTGTGTTTGATATATTTCTGGATGCATTACATAATCTTTATAAGGCTGTTTATAGCTTTTAAGGGCGAGGACAACATTCACTGCACTTAATGAAAATTACTCCATATTTAATCGTGGTTTACCCATAGTCTCCTCATTTATGTCATGGGCAACAGTCGACGGTTACAAAAGTGAGAGCTCATTTGCCTAGAGCGAAACCTTCTACGAGGGTGAATCTCTCGGCTCGTGATGGTTATCTTCTAATCGCCTCGTGGGCCAGCTCGTGGCCATCATACACTCCTTGTCTTGGGACAACTGACCTCGGGAGTTGGGCAAGCCTTAGAGAGGTCTTGAATTGAAGCTTCCAACCTCTCCCAACTCCAAACCTTGTTAATTAAACCTCGTTGATTTTTCACCCAATACAAATTCATTGCTACCAATAGTGCAACTGTTACTGCATCATACTGAAGTTGTTAGTGTACTTTAATTTATCTTACCTTATCTTATCTTTGCATGATGTCATGAGTTATCATTTACTCTGCTTGAAAGAATGTACTTTCTTGTAGTCATTCTTGCCATTTACTTTTCCAGGAAAAAGACATATTCTCTTAGTTTTAATGTATGCGACGCAGTTTGATTTTATATGAGGTTTAAGAAATAAAGATTGATCTAGTAAAGGTTTAAAATTATCCTGGTAAGAAGTAATCCATCCGTTTTAAATTAGTTGTCGCCTTAGCTTTTTCACGCCCATTAAGAAAATCATTAAATAAAGTGTATTTTACTATGTTATTCTTATTCAATGTTTGACTATTAAATTTTATTGAGAATTCTTTTAATTATTAAGGGTATAGTTGGAAAAGACTACCAATTTTAGTCTTAAAATACTAAAGTGTCAACTAATTTCTGACAAATGGTTATTGCTGAAGTGTCAACTAAGTTGGGACGGAAGGAGTAAACAAACGGCTAAATTACATAACTATACAAAGTTAGAATTCACTTTACAGAAAAATAGCAATATTTTGCTATTTACAGATATAACAATATTTTTTTTACCTGTTTTATACAAATCATAAAATAAAAGGATATACAATACATTGAATGCATGCAAGATTGTAGGAGAATATGCATTACCTATTTTTTAGGCATTTAGTTACATCTCATAAAAGTTTCCTAGTATTACAAAAAAACTTCGGCTTTCTCTTTCTATTCAGTAAACAACGTCATGCATTGCTTCACCATTAAATCTTAAAACAAAAACAAAAACAAAAACAAAATCGATTGGAGATTCTACCAAAAAAAAAAAAAAAAATCAATTCAAAGCAAAAAATCAAAATTTGAAGTTGTATATTGGTATAGCAGTTGTATGACTGTTGTATAGCAGTTGTATGATTGTTGTATAACAATTTATCTTTATTGTATTTTAGTTTTATTGCTATTGTATATCTCTACTTCTGAGTTGTAACTGTGATGTTTATTTTTGAGATCTATGTGAATTAGTGTATTAATCTGTCTATAATTTTTATATTAATGTATTAAAGATATCTCACCATTCTCTATAACATATTCTCCAGCATATGTAGCTTAGTCTGGCGTTTTTTCATACATGTATAGCAGTTGTTTGACTGTTGTATAGAAATTGTATGATCGTTGTATAGCAATTGTATGATTGTTGTTTTAAAGATGTTTTGACCAATATTTGACCATTCTATATAGTATGTTCTATACCATATGTAGTTTGATATTTTTACACAGTGTATATGAATTATATATGCATTTTTTAATTGTATTCCTACTGTATGTGTTTTGTGTAGTTACTACATGTTAGTATGTATATGCAGTGTCAGTAAATTGTATGCATATTGTATGGCTATTGTATGACTATTGTAGGGCTATTTTATTGTTACTGTGTGGATAATGTATGGCAATCCTATAATGTATGTTCCTAAGATTTCCTCTGCAAAGTGGCCATGAAATAGCATACAAGATTTTTTATTTAATGGAAAGGAAAGAAAATATCAATCTGATCCAAAATAGCGTTTTAATGGAGAGAGAGAGTTTTGATGAGAGATAGGAAAAGATTATTGACCAAAAAAGGGGCCTAAGTTGTAGGAGTTAGTTCCCCACCTCCGTTTTACCTTTTTGCTATTCTTTTTATCTTTTTGTTATATTTTGTATCAAAATTTAGGAGTGTTGCTATTTTTTGTAAAGTAAGCAAAATATTTTTATATTTTGCAAATAGATTAGTTAAAGTTATATGTAGTGTAATTAATCCTAAACAAAAAGCAAGAGAGAGAAGATTGGAGTAATTAAAAAGTTGCTGATAGCTTTTAATGTATTTGAAGGATTATCCACAATCCAAGAACACAAAGTTCGCCCAGGGTCTATCCGTATTTGTTTCACTAGTCGATAACGCAATCACATGTTTATAGAACACGAACTACGTCATATAAGTCACAGTCTAAGTCGTACCTGAGTTACAGAGGAGTTCCAATTCGTAGAAGATCGATCACGTTCTTCGTAGGAATCTTCACCCGAAGTTCTTCACAAAGAAGAAGAGAGTCTTCTGTTACTTTTTCTGTTTAAGCGTGAGAGGAAGAGAGAGGGGAAAAGAAGCATTAATTTTCAGATAAGAAGTTCCTACTAATAGGACTTCTTTTATCTTTTCCAAATAGACACAACTTTTCAACAATATCCAATGGTTGTGTCTTTTCCCTTTTTCCTTATTATTTATTATTATATATATAACAAAATATATATAATTTATTTATTTGGACATGGATCCGGGTTGACCCACATGGGTGCCCCGAATCCAATTTCCAACATCTCCCACTCACACATAGTGGGTCAACTCTCATTCCCAATCTGTAACTTCCATACATAACGACTAGACCGTGTGACCAGTGCATACTTCGAGAGCTTAGTTGCTATAAATCTGTTAGGAATATATAGCATCTCGATTACGGAACCTTGGAGTAGATTGAAGTATGCAGTACCCTAGATCATTTATCACATCCATATCTCTCACAATCTCTTTGTATTAATTTGAGTTCATCATTATGTTATTATATTCTTGTCTCAAAGACAAACATAATGGGTCGACCAATGAACACAATTAATGTGATAGTACTCAGTAATGATCTTCCTCATCTCATGAATCTCTTAATCTCAATTTGACTTGCTTTTCTAGAAATGTCCCGCCAGACCGAATCATCCATGATCTCTTGGCAACACCCTAAGATAGCAAACACCAAATTGAATCTTGAGAAACTGGTCAAAGTCATGAGGGTACAAAGAAAAGAAAATTACTTTTAATTTTCAGGGCTTCACACGATAAACAAGTAGAGATTAAACTAGTATCGCCCATAGGTCACTTTATGCATACGTGGTATGAATCACGTACCACAGTATTGACTCCTTTCCCGTGGAGCGTATGTCTTTCACAAATAAAAATACTGTGCAGATGATAGTTCAGACAACATATGTCTAACTTTGAGTTCACACATCTACTCATACATTTTATCCTTCAGAACTCATATCTAGCATTAAGACAGACTCATTAATCAAATATTATTAACCAAAAAAAACAAGCGGCATTCTTGTAATAAACTTCAAGCTCTCTATTATTATCATTTCTGATAATAATAAGTTTATAATTGTCTCATCTCTATTAGTCACCTAGACAATAGAGGCAATTGCCTGTGTGAATAGGCCAATCTTTTTGTCTGTCCGACATACTTCAAATTTATGTACTAAACATAAAAATATTCTATGTATATGAACCAACAACAAACAATTTAGGCTTCAACTACATTAACTTCAAATAATGCAGTTTTAGGTGAACATGTTTGGGAAAATTTAAATATAAATACATCAACATCTACGCAAACTCAATGCCTTCACATACCACTCATAAGCACCAAATTTTATGAGTTACATTATCGGATCTACTATTATATAATGCGTAGAGATGTATTTCATATTCATTTTTCTATGTGTACAACTATGTCTCTAACGAAATTATACTTTATATCAATATGTAGTCTTTCAACAATACTTGGGACCTTATTGTGTAAGCTATTGAGACTTGACTATCATACTTGATTGTCACTAATTCAATAGCAATATCTAACACACCCAAATTTATCATAAAGACTTTAAGTTAAATAGCTTATTGCACAGTTGATGAAAGCGCTACAAATTTAGCTTCTACTGTAATATAAGGCTAATGATTGTTGTTGCTATTCAACAATATACACATCGTTATTGCTTAGCAAAGAAGGACATACTCATATTTAGATTTTCTCTCATCTAAATATCCTTCTCAATCATCATAAATATAGCCTTCATCGACGGTGCCTTTGAGATACATGAGTATCCGTTAACTGCTTTCCAGTATTCCTTTTCAACGTCAGGTTGATATCTGCTAACTAGAATAACAGATATCAAGTTTCATGAGATAAATCATATTCTTGTGGATTTACGAGGACACATCCTCCCACTAGAAATGATTCACGAGGACACATCCTCCCACTAGAAACTTCACCTCTAGAAATAGGAGTATTAATGGGTTTGCACTATTGCCTATAAAATAGTTCAAGAAAAAATTCTTAATATAAGATTTTTCTGAAAGAGACAACAATCTCTTCGAACGATCTCTTGAAATATGAACTTCAAGGATTCACCCATATTTTTTCGATACTACATTAAGTCTTTCGCGTATTTTTAAGAACCCTTTTGTTCTCAACGACGCTATGACCCATTAGTAGATCAACCAATTCCAACTCTTGGTTTGGTTTCACTAACTCCATTTCATGTTCCATTATTCTAGATAATTATCCTTAGTAGAGTATTTAAGAGTCTCATTTTATCTTTTGTTGCTCTTATTCATCTTGTGGAGTAACTATATATGCTTCCCCTTCGATCTCAAATCGATGATGGGGAATATGTAGACGACTCATTCGTCGAGGTTGAGATTGATAAAATTGATTTATCAATTGATAGTTACTCCCACTGGGACCAGCAATATTAAATAAATTCTTTTAGTCATCTTGGTGCTACACGGAACAGATCCATTATCACCAAAGTGACTCTTACTCGTATTCATTTGACTGTCATTAGCGGAAGCAATTGGGTCCACAGTTTCATGAAGAGACAAGTCTTGGCCTATCTCACCCTACTTAGGGAAAATATTAGCTAATAAATTTGCAACATCATGTAATCCAAATTCAGTTACAGTGTCACTATCTTGTACACATATGAACATATATACCTTGAACGGGATAGTATCACAAAAAGATATAAGTCCTTCCCCTTGGAGCTAAATTTCCATGTGGGAAAAAAGCTTTATGTACAAAAGCAGCACAACCCATTAGAAAAAAAAAGTTTTCTTATATCCATAACTTATATGGAATATAAGTAACCGACTTAGAACAATTTCATAATTTGGATCACAAATGTCATAATGTACTAGCTACAATGGAATATGATACTACTTTCAGGAGACATCGTAGACATATCTAGAAACTCAAGAGCCTCTTGCTCTTTTAGAACATACTGGATTTTATTGTCAGTTTTAACTTTACACCTTTGTCAAAGTTCGGGACAACATTCTTGTGGCAGTTGACAATATTGATATTACCAAGTATAAACTATAGTGAGATATCTATGTACTTTCTTATAAAGCCTAAAATTCATATACATATTAATCCTTAAAATAATTTAACTATATTAATATTTATTTCACATTAGATTTGGAATCGAAAGTTCACTAAGTTCCCAATCATCATCCAAATTCTAACGTTTGATAAATCCAACATAATTAATTATTAAAGGAATACTTGCCTTAAATTACTTAAATTCAAGACCAAATAAGCATAGATTCTATAACAAATATAGAAATACTCAACAAGGATAATAGAATAAAGCATTAATTCTAAAATCATATAAGTACTTATACTCAAACAAATACGGTGTCACAAAGACAATTATAAAAATTAAATGCACCCAGACAAAATCTTAACGTGTTTTTCCCATGAGTAAAATATTTACTCATACTAGAAACGAACTAATCACTTCCACTACTTGGACTCTTATATTGAGTTTTCCTCAAAACTCTTTTCATTGTCTTTTACCCTCTCTGCATTTAGGCTACTGCCCACCAGTGTATTTTCACACTTAAGATGAGTGCATCCTTAACACTTCAAAAATAGGGAGAAAATGCCAAGAAAACAAAATCCACTGGGATAGAAACAAGAATCCATTCAATTCATGATCATACCCAACTGATACATCATCTTCCTTTCGAGAAATATTTTCATAGTCCTTTTTATTTATAACACATATAGAAAAATAGGACTCACGACATATATACACGTATCTATATGTTGAAGTAGACAATAAAGTTTCAAATAAAATGAGTCTTTAATATATTCTCTTGTACATATAGAAACAATTATATATACAAATAAGAATTATCCAAAACAACTATTATTTCTGCATATCCCTTCCAATCTCTCTTAAAACTAACAATTATTTGTTCATATATCCAAAAACATATTTTGGCAGAACAAGTGCCTCAGAAATTTCCACTTAACTGTAGTGTCTCCATGTTCCAACTTTGCTTAAGAAAACAAATTTTGAAAGCAAGTGGCAAAAAAAAAACATAAGTGATAATTTCGGGGACGCCATATACAAGACGTCGTAGTAAGTAGAATTCTTCTACAAAACTGTTTCAAAGATTGAAAGTTTACAAGCCACCGTTTGCAACATATGAAGCCTTTTTATTATTAATATCTCAACATCTGAGATATTTTAGCAAACCAGCAAAGAAAAGGAAGTTCCTCTTATCATGTTATTATGGTCCACATCCAAATGCCAAACTTTATGAGAAAACTTTTCTCTGTCTCATATTATCTCTAAGATAATACCAATAAAAGAAACATGACATGGCAAAAACAGAATCCCGCTCCTGTTCATATCTTAAAAAAAGAGCAGGGAAGGATGCTTGTTGCCAGATGAATTATAAAACATTACATTAATTTTCCTTTTGAAAAAGAAATCATATAGCAAAGAAAAAACAAAATTTTCCTCTTCCATTTCAAAATTTTGGTTTCAGTACCATCTAAAGAGATAACAAAACGACAATAAGCAGAAACGCTGCCCAAGATTTTCATAAAATCATTTGAGCACTTATGGATTCTTCCGTAAGATTACACAATCGCACCACTTCATAATACGACATCTATTTCATGGCCTTTTTTTTAAAACCAACATATTTTTATTTACACAGCCTCCACCATCGAACTATTATAGGAATGTTAAAACACAAAAGAACTCTTCATGGCAGTGTTCTTGAAGAACAACAAAAAACCAGGAAACAAATAACACGGGCTCTGATACCATTGAAGGATTATCCACAATCCAAGAACACAAAGTTCGCCCAGGGTCTATCCGTATTTGTTTCACTAGTCGATAACGCAATCACATGTTTATAGAACACGAACTACGTCATATAAGTCACAGTCTAAGTCGTACCTGAGTTACAGAGGAGTTCCAATTCGTAGAAGATCGATCACGTTCTTCGTAGGAATCTTCACCCGAAGTTCTTCACAAAGAAGAAGAGTCTTCTGTTACTTTTTCTGTTTAAGCGTGAGAGGAAGAGAGAGGGGAAAAGAAGCGTTAATTTTCAGATAAGAAGTTCCTACTAATAGGACTTCTTTTATCTTTTCCAAATAGACACAACTTTTCAACAATATCCAATAGTTGTGTCTTTTCCCTTTTTCCTTATTATTTATTATTATATATATAACAAAATATATATAATTTATTTATTTGGACATGGATCCGGGTTGATCCACATGGGTGCCCCGAATCCAATTTCCAACAGTATTCATGACCCTACAACAATAGAATAAATATAATATTATTAATTAATTTTCAAATAAAAAAGTATGTCATTCTTTTTGAGATAAACAAAAAAATTACAGAAATTGCTATGGAGTAAGTAGTACATTTAAACTGAAACCTATTGTCTTTTTAGTATCGTTTGACTTTGATATAGTTTTCGTGTGAAAAGCAAATCGTCAAATCTGGTTTGAGTATATGGTGTAGCCCTTGATTAAAACATGTTAGTAATAGATCTTAAAATTATATTTAAAAAGTTATATAGAGTTATTTCGCGGTTGTTGGATTTGTCATTATGTACTAGTTTTGTTCATTTATTTATTGTTCCTTTTCCATTCAATTATCGTGTTTCAATTATACTCCATTTCAATTATACTCCACTTGTACATCCGTGCATTGACTAAACACTTTACCAGGAAAAAAAAAATCTACGTACAAGTTAAGAGCAATTACTACCTTCCCCTGTCCCAATCCTTCTTTATCGTCTTTTTTTAGAATTCTTTTACGCAGTTCCTTTTTTTTTTTTTTTTATTCTTTTAAAAAAAAACTATTGTTTCTATCAAATTTTTCTTGAAGTGTTTTTGTATTTTTTCTATTGTATACAACTTATATCTAATGTATATGCAATATTAATTATATAATTGTTAAAAATATTTATATGTATACATTATGCATATTATATGCATGCATGGGTGTCTCATATTCATATATATTTTATACATATCAAATGTAATACAACTTATATTTATGCATACCAAATATATATATATTAAAAAATATGCAATGGATACAAACTGATATGCATAAATTATGCATACTCTATACTTCACATAGATGTCTTCAACTTATTTACTACTAACAACATATGTTCACAATATAAATGTGATGTATAATATATATTAAGTTATATATATATATATATATCAAATAAATAGAATATATGCTAGCCAAAAATTATCCAATATAAATATGTCTAAGTTGATTCTATTTCTAAAAAGTAGTTAAGAAAAGGAGAAAATTAAGGAGCTCAACTCCCACCCAAGAAGGAGAAAATTATGGAGCCTCTAAGAAAAGCAAAAAAGTCTTCCTAGTAATTTACGTTATAAATCTAATTTGTTTAAAATAAGTAACTCATTTTCACACTGCCTAAATTATTAGCTTAAATAATAAACTACTAATATAATTGTGTAGTAGATGTGAGCTCTAATACACGTGGATTCTTTTTAATTTTTTACGCTTATATATATATTTAGTTTTACCAAAATTATTTGTAATCATTAAATAGATAAACATCAAATTTGCATTTAAATTGTTATTATATTTACAAAATACGCAATAGTAGTTGGTAAAATTTATGTCCAATATACATTGAATATAATTTATGTCCAACTACAATAGAAATCTTTTGGTAAATCAGTTACGGGTTTTATTTTAAATTTGGTAGTTGAATTACATAATCCCTACTCTATTGGCTTAAATAATGGATAACTACAAATATGTCAATTCTTCTTTGGGCGATTTTTTCCCCGTTACAACATACACTTAACATCTCCAAATAAATTATATTATTAAATAGATACACAATACATACACCATACATATTGTGTATCTATTTAATAATACAATTTATTTGGAGATGTTAAGTGTATGTTGTAACGGGGAAAAAATCGCCCAAAGAAGAATTGACATATTTGTAGTTATCCATTATTTAAGCCAATAGAGTAGGGATTATGTAATTCAACTACCAAATTTAAAATAAAACCCGTAACTGATTTACGAAAAGATTTCTATTGTAGTTGGACATAAATTATATTCAATGTATATTGGACATAAATTTAACCAACTACTATTGCATATTTTGTAAATATAATAACAATTTAAATACAAATTTGATGTTTATCTATTTAATGATTACAAATAATTTTGGTAAAACTAAATATATATAAGCGTAAAAAATTAAAAAGAATCCACGTGTATTAGAGCTCACATCTACTACACAATTATATTAGTAGTTTATTATTTAAGCTAATAATTTAGGCAGTGTGAAAATGAGTTACTTATTTTAAACAAATTAGATTTATAACGTAAATTACTAGGAAGACTTTTTTACTTTTCTTAGAGGCTCCATAATTTTCTCCTTCTTGGGTGGGAGTTGAGTTCCTTAATTTTCTCCTTTTCTTAACTACTTTTTAGAAATAGAATCAACTTAGACATATTTATATTGGATAATTTTTGGCTAGCATATATTCTATTTATTTGAATGTAGGGCCATTATATATATTTGGTTAGATATGAAGTTTTCCCAATCTTAAAAGCAATTTTGTCTATCTAGGGTATCATAGTAACTACACATAATTGATAATAAGGAGTAAAATTAGTAATCTTGAAAATATATATAAGGTAACTTGCGAGTTGCTACGATATGTTGAATTTGCACTAGTAATTTAGAAATTCTTTAGGTTGCTAATATATACACACATATATAAGGTTAAAGGCGGTGTTCGGTACTTCGTTTCAGTTTTTTAAAACTTCGGTTCGGTACTTCGGTCTTCGGTTCGATTTGAAGTGTAGAAAAATCCGTAATTTTTATACTTCGGTTCGGTTCGATTTTTTAATTCGATACTTCGGTTCGATACATTGGTGTTTTGGTTTAAACCAAAGTTTATAGCCAAAAAAAAAAAAAAAGGCCGAACAAGAAAGGGAAAGGAAAGGCAAAGTGCGTACCCCTTGACAATGCTCGAGTTATAAATCCTCCAGCAGCACCCCCTCCCATTTTTATATTTTCAAATCGATCTCTAAAAGAAAGAAAAGGGAAGAGTACAGATCATACCCGATCACTCGATGACTCTATCCGAAAGAAAAGGGAAGCATGGAGGACTGGAGGAAAAATAGAGTAGGACTGTTACTGTTAGCGGTGGAGTTGGAGCCTGAAGGGAATAAGAGTGAAATAGGGTATTTCATATTTGGGTAAGGGACTAAAGGAAGCGGTAACTTAGGGATTTAGGAAATATATGTATTATATAATGGTGGATGTTTTTTGTTAACGGTATTAACAATTTTACAAAAAAAAAAAAAAATTCAATTTTTTCGGGTTCCGAAATTTCGGATTGCCCGAAACAGAAGACCGTAGTTTAAAAATTTATTGGACCAAAACCGAATAGAATAGCCGAAGTACCGAACCCAAAATATGGAATTAATTCTGTTCGATTCGGTATTTTGATTTTTTTCGATTTTGTGCCAACCCCATATAAGGTAATTCAAAGAAAAAGATACGACAGTCTCCTTTGAATTAGGAAACATCACCCCTACGCTAGTCCAATACCTCAATTTGCACGAAACCGGATACATTTTGATTAAAATCACGTTTCTGTATTTAATCAGAAAAAAATTTGTATTGGTTTGCTTTTCTTTTTCTGCTTCTTTCCCTAATGCCTTACCCTTTAAATCAATTTCTTTTATCAGTCCTTACGATTTTAATCAATTGTCAAATAACTATCATTTAACTGCTACAAATTTGTGTTAATTTATACTTTCCACCACGGTAACTTAAAAAGTTAGTTTACTTGTTTAGGTGATAAAATAATTCGAGAAGCCTTTGAACGTCGACATGACAATATTCTATATACCAACTTGTCCTCTATATATAGAAGCCAAATTTTACAACTCTTGGCAACTTATTCCTTTGAAAATCTCTTGCATATATACCCCTCTTTCTCCCTTTACAAATTAGGCATATTTGCATAATTATCGATGACAACATCAACTCTTTTGCTAAGTTCCACGGGTATCAACCATGCCTGCAGGTCCCATTACAGGTCTCATGAAAATCTCTCTTTATACCCATGTTTTAGCTTGAAAGTGTGGAAAGACAAGGATTTGAACATATTTGGAGGTCAGCACGATAGCTTGTCGTTTTTTGCCTCCGGAAAAAGATTTTTAACTAGTGGCAAATTAAATAGGTAAATACCTTGGCTGTTCTTTTTATCTCTTTAATTTAAAATTTGGCTAGTAAGGTTTGTGATATTATTTCACTTCCATAATTATATGAAGTTTACGTCCTCTTTTTAATTATTCTTCCTTATTTTATCTATAGGAAGTATGTAGTATGCAGCAGTCCCTTGCCTTCTCCACCCTCTTCAAATTCGTTGTAAGTTTGACATTAGCCTCTACAAAAATAAATAAGAAAATATGAAACAAGTATACGCTTAACTACTTTAATCTAATGCTTCTAATGATTTGGAGCATTGTGGCAGGAATGGCTGGCTTATTGTAATTATCCTATCACTAATTCTACCATTCTTCCGCAACAAATTGGGGTCCTCATTGCAACTTAACAGTAAGATGTATTATTGAATTGTGTGATCATCTCATCTATATTTTTGTGGAGTATTAAATAAAATATACTTTTACTAAATTAATTCAACACGCATCCTCGCATGTCAGCCTGGTTTTGGATAACTTGAGGTTTGAACATCTCCTATCATGTAAAATTTATGTGACCATACCATTTATAAGTAAAAAATTGTTTGAAAGAGCATTGTTTTAATTATTATTAATTATTTATGTCTCAACGGTTACATCCATGCATATATTAAAAAATTCAATTGTACTGTATATCCTGAACTTCAAGAATGAAAAAGATAGAAAGAGGCTTTCCACATATTACAAAATTTGCACGCTAGCTAATTATCTGTTTGGTCTCTCATTTCTCCTATTCAGAGTGGACAAATAGGGTAGAAGCTGTAATAGAAACAGTAGAAGAAGTAGTAGAAGATGTGGAGAAGGTGGCTGAGGAAGTAGACAAGATTGCAGAAGCAATTGTGAATGATTTGCCAGCAGGCCAACTCAAAGATGCTGCCAAAGCTGTGGAAAATTTCTCAGCAAAAACAGCCAAGCTTGCTCATGCTGTTGATGATTTGTTAGAAAAGGTTTTGCTTAATTACTAGTTCATTTGATAAATTTCTCTAGTGAATTATGCACCTTCTTAATACAGTACTTGATTATATGTTCTTATGTTTAATTTTACTTCTAAGTTTTAATATTTAGGAAAGTTTTGATTACTTGTTGAAATTAGAATGGAATTCCTTAAATCTGGCAATTAACTTAACTAAATACAAGCTACGTAACTTTGAAACTTTTGCCTCACAATACTTAATAAGAGTAATAACTCGGTCATAAAAATTAAAATTGTTGACATTTAAAAAATAGTACGTAATCCGAAGTGGTATTGACATTATTATTGACATCCAAGTTATATTTCAGATTTTTATACAGTTTTTCGCAGTCTGACCAGACAATTGCTTTAATAACGTTCATAATTTTACTAGCCTCATCTCTTCGCAATAAACAAATACTTTACCAATTGTTCATCAAATTTGCTTGAACGTAGATTTATTATATTACTAATTTTCTTGTTCATTGTAGTAGCAGACATAAACTAACATTCTCTTCTCCTTGCCCATCAAGAGAAAAGGAAATAACCAAGAAAAATATGTTTTCATTTTTCGATTTCCAATTAATACCATTACTTCGGCTAAGCCAAAGTTGTTGATCTCTTTGCTGTATTCTCTTAGCACATAGCTTATTATTGGACAATGAAAATTTGCGTTCGAATTATAATATTTCTTCAGATTCTAGTGATTTATCTAACACGCGCACATACGTATGTATCGTATTAAAATACCTGGTTCAACTAAACTTATAGCTTGTTAGCTACATCTGCCGTTGCAAACAAACTTCACATAATCTGTCGTCTCGAATCCATGGGGATTAGTGTTGCATCTATCAACCCTAGCTACTCCAATAAAATTCCTTTATCAAATGAAGTAAATTTGTATATGATATTGTATATGATAAACGCAGGTGGACATGGAGCTTAAAGCGGAGGAGTTGGCTGAAGACGCTGTTCATTTGCCAACAGATGCTGTGAAGGCTGCGGAAAGTTTTTCAGAGAAAACAGCCAAGGTTGCTGATCACGCAGCTGGAGATATCATCAAAGATAAGGTTTAGCTCATTCACTTGATAAGTTTCTTAGTTAATTAAAAATGGAGATCTAGTCAAATTTCTTACAAATTTGGCTCGATAAAAATAATCTAAAAAATTAATGAATTTAATGAGGTTAAAAGTATTTTTTATTTTGAAAAGAAAAGCCACGTGGACTAAAAAATTTATGTGACGGCGAATGCGTCTCACCTTATTGGGTCAAGATCGTTTAGGGGGATAAGTCTTAAATGTCATGAAATATCCAAGTTCAAGGGATAATTAAGAAGGTTTATGTGTGCAATCGATACAATGTGACAAGTTTTGGATGAAAATGAGGTACTATGCTATAAGATAAAATGTGACTTTTGCTCTAATGTTCTTAAATTTCTGAACCTAATTTAGAAAGTGTTTTTTCTGTCAAATTTAAGTCAAGAAAATAATAATAATAATAATAATAATAATAATAATAATAATAATAAGGAGTACGTTGGGATAGTAAATGTGCGAATAAGTACGTTTTGATAGCGATGTGATGCCATACTAAATCTTACGCAAAACTTAAAATGTTGACTTAGATTAAGCAGCGAGCATATCATTCTGTGAAGTGGGATTGACATTACATACAGTTTACTTATTTCTTAATCTCTCTTTCACCCAAGAATCAAACATAATTAATTAAACAGGTTTCGCAGTCTGACCAATCAATTGCTTTAATAAAATTCATAATTTCTTAGCCTCATCTTCTCTATAAAGAAATACTCCACTACCAATTGTTCATCAACAATGACTTGAAGATAGAGTATTATATATTCTTCTTCCGTATTGTAGAAGAAAAACATTCGAATCTCGTCCTTATCAGGCAATTAGAGATGAAATAATAAGAAAACTTGTTTCGTTTTTCTTCTCTCTTTTTCTTTTAGAAAAAAAAAAAAAATCCATTACGTAGGAGGATTAGGGAAGGATTATATTGGGAAGGGGAAAAGGATAGTCGAAATTGATCTCATATTGTATGAAAGACTGCTTCCACTAGACTATTTCTGTCTATTTAACTTGGTAGTATAAAGTATATATAAACTATTTAATTTGTTTCTAATAATTTGATTTTCTAACCCTAGCAACTAAAATAAATCCTGTACCAAATAAAGTTAATGTGCAAATATATTGTATGAGGGCGATATATATTACTGCTCAAATGCAGGTAAAGGACGTGGATCATAAAGCGGAGGAGAGAGTGACGTCGTTGGTTGAATCCTTTATAGATGAAGTTGATAAGTCTCCAATATCTGAAATAGAAGATGTAAATTCTAGGCCTAAACTCGAAGACTAATAAAGAACTTAAAATATGCTTAGATATTAATTCTATTTATACTATATAACCAACTCCTTCTGTACATCATATATATATATATATATATATATATATATATACTATATATGGATTTTGCTAACATACTACATGGTTGTAGTAGGTTAGCATTGTATACACTTTCTGGTTCACCAAAATATGTTTGTCAGCTCATTAAAAAAATTAAACCTGGAGGGACTTTTTAGTCTTTTACTTAAACCCCTAATTCCCTTCTCTCGGCACCCAAACCCAATCTCCAATTTCTGTCTCTTCCATTTTATTCTTCTAAAAGTCTAACTTCAAATTCTGATACAACAAATAAATTGAAAAATGAATTCATATTTCATAATGTAGCACAAAGTTAAAGCTTCAACTTCTGGAATCAATTTTTTCTCACTAGAATTTTAAAACAAATGCTTTGGGTATTTGACCCAAATGCAAGAATTACTAACTTCTCTACTTTTTATGTTGGAATTAAATTATGTTCTTCATTGACTTTTTAAAAAAATATTGTACTGAAGAAGTAGCAATCGAAGAAAAACTGGAGAGGTAAAAGAAGAAATTCAGTAGAAAACTCTCAAAGTAAGTTGTTTGAGATCTGCGAAATTTTGAAGAATAGGGAGAAATATTTGGATTTAACATAAATGCAGCCAACTAATGATTCTGAAAAAGGTAAAGAGGAAAAAACATTGTAGTACTATCATGTTTCAGATTGCTCTTCCTCAATTTGTTGATTAAACTTTAAAACTAATTTCTATCTTTTTGGTTTCGTAATTGATTGGGCATAAGAAATTGATATTAGGTTCCAATTTCGCCATTGACGGGAAGAGAGGGGAAAGAAGATAGGGAAGGGAAGTGGTTTAGTTTTTGTGGAATGACAAAAAAATCCCTCTAATTTTTATATTTTAATGAACTTGTAGGGGTATATTGGTGAACTAAAAAGTGTATACAATGCTAACCTACTACAACCATATAGTATGTTGGCAAAGCCCTATATATATATATATATATGTCCCATGTATTCGCATGTACTTCTTCATCGTCACGCATACAATATTGTTGGTACGTACGATTAAATTAATTTTCCCTGTAGTCATTTCTTATTGGTTTCCCTCAGTGTTAATCAAAATGTGGAAAATGGACTCTTATTTTGGGACGGAGTAGTATATACTGCTATATACTTCTTCTCTTAAAGATTACTTAATTTTGGTGTATTATGATAGAAAATAATTGCTATAATTGTGTTTGAGCTTTAAAAGTGTATGTCACATATTTAGAAAGGAAAAGAGCTGACAAACAACCCAAAAAAAAAAAAAAAAAAGGCATTATAACTAAAAACTAAACCAATGAGAAAATTACTTTTTAATTGGTTTGATTTGATTTTAAATATTTAAAAATTCGACTTAGTTGGTTTGGTTTTTTTTTTTTTTCTAAAGAAAAAACGGTTCAAATCGAACCGAACACTCCTAAATCCAGCACAACCTAGGTCTAGTATAGGAATTAAAGTGCTTTCCTATCAGGAACTTTTTCCAGAATTTTTTACCAAAATAAGCCACTTTTTAAACTAATTAACAAAAATAATACAATTTTTTAAAAAATTTGCAGAACTAGTATAAACGCATTCTTGAATAATGACTTATGCAATATTTTATTCAAAAATCACATCGAACTAAAACTAACTGGAGACAGTATAAATGGAGTAAAAAATGTTATTCACAGTAATATTTTAAGCATAAGTCGTAACTATGAATTGCGCCACTCTATTGTTTGTAGTATATCAAATAAATCTTTTTGATTTAATGTAACTCGTTATCGACAGTAACATTTTAGGCTTAAGTCATTACCATGAGTTTCTTTTGACACTGTAAAGTACTTTTACAGTAGAGAACTCTTACTTTGCAACTTCTCTTCAACAACTACACTTTGTAGCACTCCTTCAAGGTAAATTTTATGCAACACCTTATAGACAAGAACAAAGAATTAAAGGAATCCAAAATTTTCACCCCTTCGTTCAAGTACCAGCTGATTTTGTACTATTTTGAGATAATTACCAAATGTGTTTCTTTAGCCTAGTAAAACCTCACCAAACCTTTGCTAGCTGCTTTGCTTAGTATACATTAGACGTCATAATACTGAAAAGGTAAAAACTTTCTCATTTTCAAATTCTAGATTTTCATTTATCATAGTAATAAATTAAGGTTCTTTTCTGGTGTTTTGTTTTGAGATCCTTTTCATAAAAATATGAAATTTAACAATTTTGAGTCATCTTTTGGTGTAAAATATTTTGATTTTTTTGTTTACTGTTTTTTTTTTTTTTCGTTTTTTTTATCACCGCCTTCAAATAGTTCATTTTTGAGATTTTATCCGCTGTTATGCAAGAGTTTCCTTCAATAGAATTTACTTGTTTGATTTTAAAATAGAAAAAGTCCCATATTTTCAACGACAATGTAGATGGTAAAAATGATTTGGAACATATCGACAACAACATAGATGGTAACAATGGTTTGAAAGATGTCGACACCAACATAGACGGTAACAATGAAGGATATATTACATATGTTAATGAGAGGCCAAAGCGTAAAATTACTAATAAGCTTTGCGGGACAGGAGGTCACCAACTTTATCAGCATGGAATAAATCGAAAAAAAAGTGAACCTAGTTATAATTACATATATGCTTGAGCTACTGAAGGAACAAGTTTGAGCTTTTGGTCTGAAGAGTCCGATTCAAAAGCACGTTTACTCCTAAGCCCAAGCTTTCCTGTATGAAATTTAATGACCAAACCTTTCATGAACTTTATAAATAACATCAACTACTAAGAATTTAAAATTTTTTCTTATTTTGTTCACCAAAATAGATGCAATTAAATTTGTATCTCAGCTAGCGTGACCCTGAGAAAGACCTTCAATCTCGCATCTATCCTCACCAACATACTTTCATATCTTCTAAATATTTTCATCACGCTTCCGACCTCTAAGAAATCACATGCAACCTGAAAAATCATGAAACCTACATATCACGATCCATAGTAACTTGGTTGACGTCACCATCTTAACCGACCTTTTCAACTTTTCTTTAATGTTAAAATACATTCCTTTTTAAGGTTTTTTTTGGCATCCTCATCCCATATTGAACCACATTTCATCTCAAATTCACGAGTTGACATAAAAATATGATCATTGTTCTCTAATGACCTAAAGTATGTTATCTCTTCCACATTATCAATTGAACCTCGGCCAAATTGATTCCGAGCACTAGCACCAAAATTATTTTGAGGAAAATCACCAATATCGCCAATATCTTTATCAGGTTCACTTTCTACATTTTCATCCTCTCTAAAATCTTCTGGAGGCTCGTCTTCCTCCGTACATTCATCATTAAATTCAGCATTTGTATCATTAAAAATATCACCACTTTCCTCATGAAATGATCGACTACTTTCGATGAGCCTCTGCCTACTTGGAACTTCATCGAATGGCTGATGGCTACGCCTGCTCGGGCCTTCATCAAATGATATTCATAACTAGATGATGCACTATGTGATGCCATATTTTTATGAGATTGATAATATCCAAAGTTTGCATTGTCATGCATCAACCATTGCTGAAATGATAGTTGAATGGGTGGACATGTAAAATGAGGCTGACCAACCATTGAAAATCCATAATTTTATGATAATAAATTCATGTGATAGCCATGTTGACCACTCGGTTGAAAAATATTATTTCGATTCATGGGCACATTTTTACATATATCTCCAAAATACTAATATCAATCTTCTCAGCTAATTTTTTAGGCATGGAGAAAAACTCTAATAAAGATGAGTCATTATCAATTTTAAACTCAATGAACCTTGCATTGTTACCCTAAAATGAATATGGATATTTTTCAAAAATAATAATTTTAATGTAATCACTATTTGTTCCCATTTTCTAGTGCAACATTCCAACCAATTCAACGTAATTGGTTGTAATAGGAACATTAACAATTATTTTGGCACCTTCAGTGTACCTAAATCAGTCCATTTCAGTAATAATTTCTACACTCCAATATAAAGCAACCATCACATTATGATTATGGCCAACGTTGGCCATCTTTCCTTCAAAAAATATTAAATATTAATGTTAATAACTAAAACAATATATAACATGAGATGAATATTTTTGATCTTGTAATATGAATAATAAAAACAATGACTCAAACAAGTTCATACCTGTAAGTAGTGAATGCTCTCAACAATAGTAAAAATGAGAATACACTTAGATTGCTACTGAAATTTAAAGAGTACTACTGGAATTCGTTTGAAGAAATTCAGAGTGCTACTGAAATATAAAGATTGGTAGGAATTCAAAAAGCAGAAAGTTAAAATTTCCTATCAATCTAGTCAGCTGGGAATGGTACGAGAAGAACATTCTTCAGTCTCGTTTAAATACAAAAATGTAATTCCTAATAACGACATAGATATCACGCCGGTACGGAAGATTCTAAATCTGCAGATGAAAAGACTGGGATTCAAGGTCCATACAAACAGTATAATGACGTTATCGTGAGTTACGTTTTACGTTATACTCGTTATTGACACTAGCATACAAGCTAGGCCACTGCAACACTCCATCAGACTTGTACGTTGAATCTGTTTTAGCAGAAAAATGTAACTCATAGTTACGATTTATGCTTAAAATATTACTGTGAATAACTTTTTATTCTCCGTTTATGCTGACATCCGTTAGTTTTAATCCGTTGTGATTTTTGAATAAAATATTGCATAAGTCGTTATTCAGGAATGCGTTTATACTTCTTGTGTAATTTTTTTAAAAACTGTATTATTTTTGTTAATTAGTGTAAAAAGTGGCTTAATTCGGTCAAACTTCATTTTCTTCATCTTTAGAGCTTAGACCCGACTTTATGTTTACATCAGTGAACCTCACGGGTGAAACCGAAACAAAGAGAATTATCTCTATAAAAATGGGGTAGTATCAAAAATCTTATAGATACTCCTTTCATTTTGTTTTGTTCATTTGTCATAGTTTGACGCGATACAAGAAAGAATGAGAGTAAATTTTTTGAAAGTTATGGTCATAAATAGGTTGTAGATATTTTTGTGTGTATAATTTTTCTCATTAAAAGAAAATTCAAAGTTTAAAATTAAAAATAAAATTTTTAATTTAAAAATGCGGTAGTTTTTAAAAAATATTGACAAAAAATTGAGTCATTTTTTTAGAACAGGTGTAATACTAATTAGCTCATAGCTAGAGAAAAAATATGACCTTTATGGTGACTAGTCTTTTTGTTATACATATATTGGTCCAAATCGGATTAGGACTACAATCGAATTTTTGAGGAGTTTACAAGCAATTTGATGTATCAAAGTTGATAAAATAAACGAATTAACTTCAACAGATGAATAATAAGAACACAAAGTGAATGATCTCAATATAACTACTTTGAGATTACAACTGAGAAGGGTTTTGCCTCTTTTTTTTTTTTTTTTTTTTTTTTTTTAAATGCCTTTACAAAATGAATGAAATGCTATTTATAGATCATGAATCTAGGGACATTTAAGGGCATTAACTTGCCATTCTCCTGTCGACACCCCTTTTTTTCGGAATCGGTGTAGATTTGAAACATGATTCGACTTATTGGAACTCACAGGTAAGACTTGGAGTCAACACCTAACATATTTTTTAACTAGGTGTTTTAGGGTACCTACTTGCTTTCTAGCATTTTTATAATTAACTCTAAAAAGATGGTCTTGCGAACTTAAAATATTCTAGGTAAGGGTTCAAGTTAACCCGAAAGGAAGGTGTTAGGCACCTCTCAGGTTCCACCAAATATAGTTCCCGGTCGGACTAAATAATTTGGATTTAAAAGTAAATAATTACACTAAATAAGCAATAAATAATCGATTATAGCACACAAATAACTAAAATAGGAAGTAAATATTTATTTTTCTAATATCTTCTTGTTTAGCGAACTTCGTCCAAATATGTCTTGCAAATAAAAACAAACAATTTAGTAAGAACGTAAATAAAATTGCTTAGAATAAAATGAAATTAAGTAAAAGTAATAGTTTTTGAAATATTTCGTCCTCTTTCTAAAGCATCATCCTTTTATGAATTCCGCTACGACGTGCCTCACAAAAAATATAAAGATATTAATTAGTACAATAATAAAAAAATTACATAAAATACTAATAATAAAAATAATAAATGGTAACAAAAATAAAGGAATTTTTTTTTGTAAAGATTTAGGCTCAGATTTGGATGACAGGAGTTAAGGATACGTTACGGCTGCAAATACACCGGCCGATCTTGTTGCCATGCCAGTGCGGATCCCGTTGTCTATCCGGGTTGTTTTGCAACAATTATATATATGTATCGCCATTGTCTATTTTGTTTTTGGGGGTATGTGAGGGACAACATATACAGGACAAGGATGTATCGGCCTCCAACATATAATTAGCCGTGTAGTATCTATTCAAATAAGTCCGTACGCCTCAATATATATTTTTTTATTGGCCGTTCATAGCATCATGCGGTACTTTTTGGTGTGAAATAAACCAGTAAACTACGAATTTTGTAAGTTCTGCATTGTGAAACATCAAACAATTATAAGCCAATAGCCTTGGAAATAAGCAACAAATTAAAACCATTATATCCCACGAAATGACACTGCAACAAAAAAAAAAAAAGTTAGGAGGCATCATCACTATAGCAAAAGATAGGCTTTGCACAGCCTTTAACAAAACTTGAAAGCAAAACTTGAAGTGCAATGCAGAAAGCTTCAATGAAGCGATGAACAATCGTCGATCAAGATGTGTCTGGTTAAATCTCGATGAAAAAGTGACAAAGGGATATATTCAACGTTTGTGTAACTGAAAGGGAGGTCGGCTTTTATTGAACACCAAGGACTTCAGAGCAACTACCATTTTCTTTGCAATTTTGTCTGTCGTGATGCCTGTGCATCCTTGGAAGAGATACTCAATGTCTTTCATACTTGCCAACCAACTGCCGCAATTCAATCTTTGCACCGAATTTCTTTGTTGGGTAAGATTTTATTGCGGATAAGACCGAATCCGATGTAGGTTGCCTACGTACCATGTATATTCTTAGATTGTTGCTTCAGTCAAGATCATTTTAGAGGTTGGTCATATTGTATTTCCTGTTCAGTGTAGTTGTTGTCATGAGGATTCATATCACTCCAATAAATCTTTCGACCAAAACCGCTCCAAGAAGTCTAGTTTCCCGTTTCTTTGTATCAAATCAATGTTTGGCCTTGCAAGTGTCGCAACATACAATTTCATTGTCATGTCCCCTATAGGCTAGTTGAATAGGGATATGCTTCTAATACTCAACATGGGTTTCTGGTTTCATCATATAATAGAATCTTTGTTACTGCGTCGTTACATTCTTTTCCAAGTTTAACCAATCTATTAATTTTGGTTGTTGGGCATAAATCTTTGTAGCATCAAGCATGTTCCCCTTGTTTCTCACTTCCTTATTACCTTCTGATAACCCTTTGAACGCCTTTTAGACCAGGTATAGGTGCAAGTTTGAAAATGTTATGGATCGCCTTCAGGGTATTAGAGTGTGGACTAGAGCAACAAAATGATCCTCGGACATCAGTGTAAAAAAAGTATTTTGGTAAGTCATGTGTACCTTTGAGCTTGACCAACATATCTCTTGCCCTGTCAATTTTCCACTCCATGTGTATAGTGCTTGCTGTAACGAACTCTTCCTATTTTTGACAAATGATCCACGCTCAATCCTACACCTTTAATGGTGAGGGGCGGTCGTCAAAATATAATACCCGATATGAGTCGGGGTCGATTTCCCAAGGCAACTAGCTTGTCAAGTAAGAGAATCGCAAGTAGAAATTCAAATGAAGTTTAATATTGAGTTTTAGAAATGGAGTTTGTTTAAAGTAACGCTACAATTAACTACTACGCATACAAATTAAGCAAGTAAATTGATTAGATATTATGAGACTAGGGGTGCAAATAACTAATAGTGATTTCCAACAAACGGATGTCTTCACTTCACTTTCCCAACACAAGTATAATTATGGTCGAGTATTCCGATTGTGATCTCTAGAATCCTTCCGGCCTAGAAGAGATCTTTCACAACCTGCTCGTCAAAGCCTTAGTTGAATACTCAAAGCGCTACTCAAAGACCCAAGGAAAGGAGACCTCTTCCGAGCGTAACTCCTTTTAGATGAGTCAGTCTATATAAATAGCCTATCAACTCAAATCCTTGCCAACTTCACTATTCTACACTAGTTAATCTCTTCCGAGTCTTTAACTAGCAGTGTAGACAAGAAATCCCAAATATCATGGATTTTAGAATTTTGATGTTATTGTAATGGGGTGTTGGATAATTGTTACTCGTGTTATAGTTAGTGAAATGGAATAATACCCATTGATTTTCCATCACCATAGCCTATTTACTCCCCTAGTTACGAATTTAGCTACTCATAACTAGGGTTTGAATCAAAGCAATAAAGATGTAATGAAATGATGGAATCATGTTAAAAATTAGTTTTGAATTGATATATGGAATAAGATTCAAAGATACAAGATTGGAAGCATACAAAGTAATGTTAACACTCCTACTTAGCTCCCAAAATCGCCCCAAAATAAGTAGAAAACGTAATATGGAAAGTGTGTCTTTAAAACCTTGTCTCAAGCTATTTATACAACGGGGGAATTGCTAAGAACAGGAAGTAGGCGATCCGCCTGGTAAAGTAGGCGGTCCGCCTACCTAACTCTCTGAAGTTTAGTAGGCGGTCCGCCCCTGTACAGAGGCGGTCCCCCCACTTTCACTACTAAAAATACAGCATTTTCAGACCGAAATTTCAGACTGAAATTCGGTTGGAGGACTTCGTCCGACCGACGCGGTGGGATAATTCAATGTATTTTTATTAATTTTTTTTTAACATAGCCGACCGCCGCGGTCAGACACGAATTAAATTTTTCTAGCTGACCGCCGCAGTCGCCAGTCGGTCGCCAGACAGAATATATACCAGACGGGCATAGCAGCCCGTTTTTTATTTCCCCCATCCACTTCTCTCTCTCTCTCTCCTTTCTTTCTTTCTTTCTCCCATTCTTACCCGACCCTAAACCCAAATCTATTAAAAAAAACACTCTTAATCTCTAATCAACAAGGTTTAACATCAATTCCATTCCTCTACAACTTGGTAAGTTTAATTTTCATAGTTTTCTTCAATTTTTCCCCAAATCCGAAACCCTAACTTTTTTATCTATTTTTTTTGTAGTTCTTCCATCTATCAAAGTTGGGGATTGTACATTAGTGGTGGTGGAGTACAAAACCATCCCTTGAGGTGAGTTTTATGATGAAACACCAATTTTTTTTTTTTTAAATTTAATTTTAGCTCGTTTTTGTCATTTTTTCCTATGTTTGAATTTTAGCTCATGAAATTAATCCATGACATAGTAGTTGCTATTTGGTTGTGAACTAGGTTACATTGTGTTGTTGTTTGGTTTGGGAATTGTTGAAGCTAGTTTGACATTTTTGTTGGTATTGTTAAAATTAGGTTGATTGAAAAAGTGGGTGTTGTTAAAAAAATGATTGGGTTATTGAATGCACATTTAGAAGATGATAAATTGAAAAGTAACACTTTGAATGGGTTGTTTTAGTGAAAAAGTTGGTGTTCCATTGAGAAGAGTACACTTTGAATGGGTTGTTGTTGATGGGTTCCTTTAGTAGTGTTGTTGTTGTTGAATGTTGTTAATGGTGTGTACTAGTGTTGTTGTTGTTGTTGTTGTTGTTGTATTGCTTTGAGATAGAATTATTGGTGTATAGTGTAGTTTGGTAGTTAGATTCTTTGAGGCATTTCATCAAATAAGTGGTGAGCAACAACTAAGTTGAATAGTTTGCAAATAGTTTTAGATTACTCCAACTAAGTATAGATAAGTAAATAGTTTTATCATTTTGAATAAATAGATATAAGTTGCAAATGAGAAGTGTTATTAACTACTAAATGATAATCTTAGAGAACAAATTAGTTAGTAATATAAAAATAATTGACTTAGAAAATTATACAATTACTTAATCTTATGAAAATTGGTAGTGTATCAAAGAAATGTTTGTTTAAATATTTGCAATTTAATATGCATCTCAAACGTGTAATTTTTGTGTAGATATGGTTAATGAAAGTCGTAGTTGGATGTATAATAGAAATAATCCCAGCCGGCGGGGGATGAGGGCAGAATTTACAGTAGGTGTTGGAGATTTTATTGAAAAGGCGAAAACACTTGATGATTTTATACGGTGGGGCCAGATTAAGTGTCCTTGTGTGGACTGCAAGTGCATAAAAGGAAAAAATTTGGAAGATGTTGAAATGCATCTTTATAGGAAGGGTTTTATACCAGATTATTTTGTTTGGGTTTATCATGGAGAGTCTAGGGATGTGGGGGGTGATGTTCATTTTCAAAATGCTTATGTCGGTGGGAGTGGTCCGATCTCAAACGAGGATGATCTTGATAATTATCGAATGAACGATATGGTTAATGATGCTTTTGGAATGTACCCAGAGGAGCCATCCCAACCGGGTACATCGCAACCAAATGTTGAGCACATTCCTAATGATGAGGCAAAACTCTTCTATAAACGGTTGGAGGAAGCTAGTCGTCCATTGTACGAAGGCTCAGTGCATTCCAAGTTGTCAGTTGCTGTTAGATTGTTAAGTATTAAATCTGATTTTAGTATATGTCAAGCAGCCATGGATTCCATCATTGACCTTATGAATGATCTCAATCCGACTAACATGGCATTACCAACTAATTATTACCACACTAAGAAGTTGGTTTCCACGTTAGGTCTTTCTGCCCAGAGAATTCATTGTTGTGTCAACGGTTGCATGTTGTTTTATAAGGATGATGCAGAATTAGATAAATGTAAATTTTGTGAGGAGCCTCGTTACAAGCCAGTTTTAAACCCTAAAAAGAAGCCGATACCTGTTAAGTCGATGCATTACTTACCCCTTATACCTAGGTTAAAGAGGTTGTATGCGTCGATGAGCTCTGCTCCTCATATGAGATGGCACCATGATCGTACGAAACAGCCAGGCATTCTAAGCCATCCGTCAGATGGTCAGGCATGGAAACATTTTGATCAGGTGTATCCGGCATTTGCTAGTGAACCAAGAAACATAAGGTTGGGTCTATGTTCAGATGGGTTCACTCCTTTTGATGTCTCGTCTACACCTTATTCTTGTTGGCCCGTATTTGTGACGCCGCACAATCTTCCGCCCGAAATGTGCATGACTAGTCCTTATCTGTTTTTGAATTGCATTATCCCAGGGCCACATAACCCGAAAGCCTCCATTGATGTATTTTTGCAGCCTTTGATTGATGAGTTAAAGTTATTGTGGTATGAAGGTGTGGAAACATATGATATATCAATGAAACAGAACTTTCAACTGCATGTTTCTTTGATGTGGACAATAAATGACTTTCCAGCTTATGGAATGTTGTCTGGGTGGTCCACTGCTGGTAAGCTCGCTTGCCCTTATTGTATAGAAGATACAAAAGCATTCACTTTGAAAAATGGTGGTAAGTGTACATGGTTCGACTGTTGCCGTCGATTCTTGCCAATGGATCATCCGTTTAGGAATAACAGTAATGCTTTTATGAAGAATCAGGTTGATTTTGAGGAGCCTCCGCGAAGGTTGTCAGGAGGAGAAATATGGGATAGGGTTAAGGTGTATCCTAAGGTAACTGACCAACGGCCATCTAAAGCACCTGGCTATGGTATTGATCATAATTGGACTAAACAAAGTATCTTTTGGGAGTTGCCTTATTGGAAGGATAATCTTCTTCGACATAACCTGGATCCCATGCATATTGAGAAGAATTTTTTTGAGGCTGTCTTTAATACAGTGATGGATGTCAGAAACAAGACAAAGGATAATGTGAAGGCCAGGTTGGACCTTGAGGAACTTTGTAGGCGACCTGAGTTACACTTATCTCAAGTTGGCAACACGATTTGGCTTCCCAAGGCCAGTTACACATTCGGATTGGATGACAGAAGAATGATTTGTGATTGGGTCAAGAATTTGAGGATGCCTGATGGATATGCTTCAAACTTAGAAAGGTGTGTTGATATGACAGAAGGAAAATTGACTCACATGAAAAGCCACGATTGTCACATCTTCATGGAAAACTTGCTCCCAATTGCATTCAATGGCTTGCCTGATAAAGTTTGGAAACCACTTACAGAGATGAGCCTATTTTTTAAGGAGCTGTGTTCTAAGACATTGAGGGAAGAGAATCTTAAGTCGTTGGAAAGTAACTTTTCTGTTGTCGCGACTAAGTTGACAAAAATCTTTCCCCCTGGTTTCTTTAATGTAATGGAGCATCTTCCAATTCACCTCGCGGAAGAGGCACTATTGGGAGTCCCGGTGCACTGTAGATGGATGTATCCTTTTGAGAGGTAAGGTCTCTTAAATTAGTCCTTAACTCATTTTTTAAATTCATCTCAAGTAGATTAATTAATATAATGTATCATGCAGAATTATTGGCAAGTGTAAGCGGGACGTGAAAAACAGGAACCAAATTGAGGGGTCCATATGTGAGGCATACCTGGCTAGAGAAACTTCTCATTTTTGTTCGTATTATTTCGATCAAAATGTGCCATGTTTGCGAAATAGGCCGGATCGACATGATGAGTGAAATAGGGGGGTAGAAGATAGGCCTCCTGGACATGTACCTCATATGCTTCCTACACATCCTCCGTCTGCATATGCTCCAGGTTTTTTCACTCCTCCTCCTGCCTTTCCCCCTGGCATGCCCTTTCCTGCATCGCCTGGTTATGCCGTTCGTCCTTATGGCATCGGTTCATCATCATCCATGCCTCATCCATCTTCCAGTCCGTCACCATCCCCTTCAGCATCTACTCCTTCTGGATCTACACCTTCTGATGATCCGAGCTCGGTACCGGTGGACGCTTTGGTCCCACCTACTATACGATTTTATTCGCCGGACTCGCCTTATTACATTGGTCCTGCAGGATCATATGATGATGACGGGAGGGTAAGGATTTATCCTGAGGGTAGCCGTGGGTAAGTATTTTTTTTTGTTATTTTTTAAGTATTTAATTCTACCATGAAGTTTAATTTTTTAGTATATTTATTTTAACTATAAATTTTTATCTAGTTTTACTCCCTCGATGGTGGCTACTCCCATAATCACAAGATGCATGAAATCTAGATGGACTGAGCCATGGCCATCCTGGGGTCAGGTACCATTCCCGGTAAAGATGAGCATGTTTGACGATTTTCAGGTAATAACTATATTTTATTTTTTAATAATTTAGTTAAGTGTCACTTTTTTAGAAATCTAATATTCAATAATTATTTCAGACAAAGTGTATATGGCATCCTGCATTTAATAGCATTGCCAAAAGCAATTTCCTTGGAAAATGCCAAGATAGAGTGAAAGGTAGCATGTATGATTGTCGAAACAAAGGAAAGAAGCCCGAGTGGATATACGATCATGTTTGGGCACAACTTCTACAATATTGGGATACTGAAGAATTTAAGAAGAAGAGCGCCCAAGGAAAAGCCGCACGAGCCTCCGAAAGGGGTGGATCGCTGCACACCGGGGGTTCGGTTAGCGCAGCGACTCAGCGGATGATATTGGTAATTTATTAATTAATTGTATGTATTATTTTATGTAACTCACATTAATTTTCCATCTAACTTGTCATCTTTTTAATTTTGTAGGAAAGGCAAGAAGGGCGGCCAGTTCGTGTGCCTGAAATCTTTAAGAAGAGGCATATATACAGAAACAAAAAAAGAGAGGAAGTGTGGGTCGAAGACCGCGCTAGAGAGCTATATGTAAGTTATTAAATTCAATCTTTTAAAGTTATTAAATCTGTCAATATTTTGTCAATCTAATTCTTGTTATTAAATTTTATTTCAAGAAAAGGCTACGGCGGTCTATGAAGAAAGGATGTCGACTCAGGCATCCGAGTGTGGTAGCAGTGCCCCAGCTCAATTGACACTAGAAGAGGAAACCGCAATATGGTTGGAGGTGAATGGCGGAGTAAAGAAGGGAAGTGCTTACGGCCTTGGATCGCAGTATGCCTCAGAACGTCTAAATCCAGGTTTGTTTGGCACTTACACTCCTCCTGCTAGTTCAACTAATCCCTCGGTGGAAGCCGCTTTGCGCAATGAAATCGAAGAGCTTAAGAAAAAGAGTGAAGAAGAACGTTTGCGCAATGAAGAAAATATGAGAACCATGCGGGAAATGATGGAGAACATTATGTGTGGTGGTGCGGACAAGGAAAGAAGGGCAAGGGCAAGAGCAAGAGCAAGAGCAAGAGCAAAAGCCGGGGGAAAGGCAAGAGCAAGCGTCAATACAGCTCTGAGTCGGGTTCGGGGTCGGGGTCGGGTTTTGAGTCAACGGAGTAGTGATAATGGATTATTGATGTATTAGACTTGTTTTAGACATGTTTTAACTTGTTTGGATCACTATTCGGATTGGATATGTTATGTAAAATGTTAAACTTTATATTTAAAGGCAATAAGCCTTGTTTAGACTATTATTAAGGCTTGAGAAGCCTAATCTTCTTCTGGGTGCTGTTTTTTCTGCTTTTTACAGGTGGTGTGGCTCTAATTGCAGGTTTTTTATTGCAGGTACTACACTGCCTACCGACCGCAGCGGTCCGAAATCGGTCCGAAAATTGCCAATTACTTAGCCCAGAATACACTGCCTACCGACCGCAGCGGTCGCCTGGCCGACCGATGCGGTCGCCTGGCCCACCGCTGCGGTCGCCCAGTTTTCCCAGTTTTTTTAAATCTCCCACCGCGTCGGTGGGAGAGTTCAACATTATTTTTTCCACGTATAAACTAGGCGACCGATGGCCGACCGTACTTCGGTCCGACATCCGACCGCGGCGGTCGGAAAGCTGTGAGCGACCACCAATTAGCCGACCGCATTTGTTAGGTCAGACAACGGTCGCCTGGCCGACCGTTGTCCCACCGTATCAGCGGTCGGAAAAGCCCTGATTTTTAGTAGTGTTTCATGCTAATTCTCTGAGCTCAGTACTTTGGCTCTACTTCTTTCTCTCTAGCTTCGATCTTCAACTCGTGTTCATGTGAATTCACTGTGACATGAAACTAAGCAATTCATAGCATTAATCACACTAAATGTAACCTTTGGATTCAAAAACAAAAGTTTAAAGTAGTCTTTAAGTTAGTAAAATACCAACTTATCAACTCCCCCAAACTTAAGTCTTTGCTTGTCCTCAAGCAACTCAAAATCAATGAGACCAAAGCATGTTCCCTCTTAAGCTTAACACCAAGACATGTTCCACATTTCGAACTTCCCAAAAAATATTTTTGCATTAATGAATTAGTTGGTACTAACTAGTCACACACACTAAAATGAACAATTGACCACCAACTATGCACTTCACTCGGATTATGGCAAAAAGGAAACTCACGAGCCTTTAGAGTCATCTCAAGGTCATCGGCTTGCTTCGGTTGTTCGTGAGCCTCAATATGCATTCAAACTCATTGCTCAAAAGTTACTTGCTTCCTCACGGAAAAGAATGGAGTCCTTTACTCACAAAGTACTTTTTAATACCAAAAATTGGACTCCATAAATTTGAACTCTCACTCTCACAAAGGATTACTCAAGTGTGCTTCTAAAAAATTCAAAGACTTGCTCTTCTTGTACTTCTCCACTAATGTAGGGCCACTTGACTAGAGATCAATTTGGACTTGATATGGGTGTAATGTAGGCTTTTGGTTTAAGGTGTGGTAGATTTGGCTAATTAGTGACTAATACCTCCATAGCACTACATCATCTTGCTCTCTTTTATGCAACTTTCTTTTTCTCTCTATTTAGGCTCATTCTACCTTTCTTTGAAGGCGGTGCCCATTAATCCCTTCTTTATTCAACACTTTTCTCTTCTTTTTTTTAAATTTTATATTTCTTTTCTTTTTCTCTTTCTTTTGTTTCTCTTTTCTCTTTTCTTCTTTCTTTTATGTACTTCAATTTGAAATTCACAATGGGATTCCAAGCTTTTACCATCTCCCCCAAACTTAGGTTTTAGCCTAAGTTGCACATTTTTCAATGCACACATGGAGGTCAGGGCCAAAAAGAGGTTGGTGCCTTAGCACACAAAAATTGGCTCGGTTTTCAATTTAGTGGCTGCCAAATGAAAAGGTTAAGGCTCAGAGGGGCTAACTAGGATGAATACGAACAGGTAGGCCATTTAGGATAGTAGCGGTCCAAAGAAAGCCTAAAATTATATTTCGAGTCAAGTTTCACCTAGGATTTCGTCTCAAAGTACATTAAGAGCAAGTTCCAAACTTCCAAGTCACACACAAGCTTATTATTCAAGAGCTCACCACACACGCAAGTAATCTTTCAAGTTCAAGGTCTAAACACACACTAAGGACACTCACTCACAAAGCATATGATGGTTCAAATTTTAAACCACGCCAACAACACAACTAAGTTAACTAGAGAACCTCGTGGCCTACAACTTACGCCATGCCATTCAAAGTACACATTCAATTGTCAAAGTTGCCATAAAAATAAGGTAACAATAGGTAGTACCACAAAATCCACTAATATATTTCAAAAGATTTATGTACAAATTTGGTTCAACGAGAACTTCCGGAAAGAACCAAGTGAAGAAAACTGAAAGCTTATTTGAAAACTAAAAATATCTTTGGAACATGACTAAGAGAACAAGCTAAAATGGCAACACTAACTGTATGTACATCAAAATGGTTTGAATGCATACATGGATATCATTTAAGCACAAGTACCATCACTATCCAAGAATATACATATACGTTCGAACCCCTCCCCCAACAATAAATCTAGCATCGTCTTCGCATGCTATGTAAAACAAGATAAAGTACAAAAAGGGGGGTAGAAGATAGGCCTCCCTATGTGCTCAAGCTATCTTCTTCCCCTTGCCCTGCACAGGTGCAAGGGGTGGCGCAGCAGGTGGTGCTCGACTCTGCTCGGCGGCCTGGCGGGCCATCTCAATAGACCTCTGTGTAGCAATGTCCAGCTGGACCTACTCTGGAAGGCTACTAATGTCCTCGGGAGACCCTATGGATAGGTCAACCGCATCATCAGCAAATTCATAGTCCATGGCCTCCGTCGCCTCAGCATCCTGTCTCAAGTCCTCATCCTCTTGTTGCATTTGCCTCTTCGACAGTCGGAGATGAGCCTTGGTCAGCTTAGGGTCGGCAAGCCTGGGTGGTACAGAGGAGGATGGAGTAATAGCAGCGGAAGATGTGGCAGCAGTAGGGCCAGATGGAGCAACAACAGAAGGAGATGTAGCAGCTAGTGGAGCAGCAGATGAAGATGGAGCAGATGAAATAATGGCCGAAGCAGATAGAGTAGTGGCATCAGCATGTGTGGCAGGGGTGGAGGAATGACCTTTACGCCGGTGAACATAAGTGGTAGCAGGTGCAGTAGAACTCATAGGATCCTAAGGCTGTGGCTGAGTGGAAATAACTGGAGCACTTGGAGCTGCGCTCCTCTGGCTGACCACTTCCCCTATGGGCAGATCAAGTGCCCGGCTAAGTTTCTTGTCCATGCTAGAATAGGCTGCGGCAAGACTGGACAAGAACTCCTTCATGGCAAGAACATCCGTGGAGTGAGCCTGAAGGGCCAAGGTGTTAGCCTCCACGGCTCTGGTGTGATCTCTCAGTACCTGCACCAAATCGGTAAACTGCTCTGGAGAGGCCACAGGAGGTGGAGGTAGAGGAGGAGACTGCATCTGTGGTAAGTTGGAAATGAGATCTGTCATCTCATCCAACTGAGTAGTAAAGTCCCGCACACCCTGAGTCAGATCCTCAGGGATGGTGCCTATGCCAATGCCCGAAGAGGGGCCTGCTCCAGAAGTGGATGGTATGTCAGCAGGGTCAGCTGTATCTGAAGTGATCTCTGGAGGAGTGTCTTTAATTGCATACCAGTTGAAATCAACTTTTGGAGGTAAAAAGGAGTCAGTTTTGAACTCCGGACAACCTTTCTTATGCAGATAATCAGATAATGTATGAGGAAATGCCAAGTTGTCCTTGTCTGACATCGCAACCTCCCTCATATGCTTGAGCATCTCTACGCCCAAGTTCACTTTTATACCTGTCATCAAGCATCCCATCATCACGGCCCTCTTTAACGTGAGCTTGTTATCCTGACTTGTTAGCCTGATGCGTGAAATGATGATATACTGCCAACCTTTTGCTTCAAAATTAAGGTCAGCCCTCATTATCTGAATCCCTACTTTCTTCCATGCCGGGTCCCTTTCCCTGCCTAAGATAGGCACAGGCCACTCTCTTTGCTCCGCTCGCGATAATTTCAACTTGGCCTAATGTTGTGTCAGAGTGAAATGTAGCAGACTCAAGTGAGCATTCAATGCCCTAGCAGATATATCAATGACCTTGCCTCGGCAATAAACCTTGTTGTTGCCCTTTGCATTGGTCGCCAAGCTAGAATAGAACTCTTTGATCATGGTTTTATTTGCATTCCTCAAAGGTCTCTTTAAAGCATTTTCCCATCCGATTTCTTGATATCCCTGGTAGATGTCGGGATTCTTGACATCGACGTCTTTCATGATAATCTCCCACTCCGGATTGAAGTTGCACTACTGGAATCTAAGAACATCATGTATGCTTCCTTGGAACCAAAACGGAATTTCAAGTCATCATCCCATTCTAAGTCCGAGTCTTCATCTTGATCTTCCGGGTCCCGTTGCTCCTCCTCTTCTCCCTCTTGTTCCTCCTCTTCTTGTTCTTGCATTGGTTGCTTAGAAGAAGAAGCTTCTTTCTTTTGTTTCTTTCTCAATTCTCCTCTAGATTGTGTAGCCAAATCGGCTAGCGGTACTTCTTCTTGTGATTCATCTTCGAGAAGAGGAGGTGGGTTGTTCGGCTTTCTTTTCACTGTTTTTTTTTGCCCATGGTACCTGTGAAAGCATGGAAGAATGATTGTGAGTTACAATTAAGAGCATCGCAAAAGGCAAGAGAGTATAAGAATGCACAAAGGAAGAGGTGCATCAATCAGCTAACAAACAGGCGCCCTGCCTCTGTAAACAGGCGGTGCGCCTGTTCTAGTTTTAGAGCAGTGTGGGCAATGGCAGGGTAGCAACACAGGAAGCCTATACAGGGTACACAGATGCAGGCAAAACAGAGCAGTAGATCATGCAATTCATAGCAGCATAAACAAGCAGTTATGTCCAGGGAATTTGCAATTTATAGCAACAATACAAAGCACACAAATGAGGGTAAAACAGAGCAACAAAACAGGGGTTTTATTCCAGCAGCTCAGGCAGCCAAGGTCACTCTCACACTCTCATGGGTTGTGCAATTCAAGTTGTGTGGTTGTCAAGCACAAATTCAAGCTACTTGACTCAATGGGAGAATTATCAAACTCACAAAGATTACCAAGACGAATTCAAGTTCACAACTCGAGCAATTAAACTAGTAACCCGCTTCATGATTCCCATTTGTGCACAAACTAGAAGGATTTTGAAGCATCTTCAATAACGACCTCTCTATTGGAGTTCTACGTGCTCACACGACCCAAACTACTACTCCAAATTCATGACATCAATTTCCAACAACAACTATAGCAAGTACAAGCATGGGTTGGAACATTCAAGTTTATTACTTTATGCTCAATTCCAATTTCAAACGCCTATGAACATGCTTGAAGAATTCTTGCTTCCCCCAACTAATGGCTTGACAAATTCGAGTTTTCAAGGCATTACAATGGCATTCCCCACACTCCAAATAATTCAAGAAACCAATTATTAGGGAATTCAAGCCATGGATTCAAAATTTCCCCAAAATTCCCAATTTGCACATTATGAACCCTAGCTTTTCTACACTAATTCAACTTAGCAATGGAGCATTCAAGCACAAGGATCAATTTTCCAGTAATTCCAACTACTATTAACTACCTTAGTCCTAAGAACATGCTTCTGCAAAGTGAAAGGAATTTAACGAAAAGTTAACAAATTTATATATACATACCCGAATACAAGCAAGAATCAAGATTGACAATGGTGATGGAGTGATTTGTGTGTGTTTATGATGGATGAAAGTGATTTTTATGGAGTGGGGTGATAATTTTCGGTCAAAGGGTCTTGGGGATTCTTGTCCAATTGTGTTTTGATAAGAGAATAAGGGCGGTCCGCCTATTTAAGCCTCAAACCCGACGGGTCGGGTTCAAGTCAAAAGAGGCGGTCCGCCTACTACAACTAGGCGGTGCGCCTGTTTTTCTCTTGTGTGTGTTTCCTTACCTGGGCGGTCCGCCTATCAAAACGGGCGGTCTGCCTACCAAACTCTCTGAAGTTTAGTAGGCGGTCCACCCATTTACAGAGGCGGTCCGCCTATTATTGTCCCATTTACCTTTTTTGGCTTGCGACTTTCACTTTTACACTTCTTGCTTTACTTATACTCGGGTGCCTGCACATGTAACAACTAAGTACACTAAAAATCATGGGTTGCCTCCCAAGAAGCGCCTTATTTAACCTCGCGGCACGACGGTGATGAATTATCCACTCACGGCTCATCAAGATAGATGCACGCCACTTCACCAACCTCGGCGTCGCATCTCCAATAATGTTTTACCCGATGCCTATTGACTCGGAAAGTTCTTCCTCCTTTCTTCGATTGCAAATTAACCGAGCCATAAGGTGTAACACCTACCACCTTAAATGGACCCTTCAATTTGTATTTGAGCTTCCCGGAAAACAATTTCACCCGGATGTCGAACAACAACACTAAATCTCCATCTTTGAACGTCCGGTTCCAAATTCTTGAATCATGAAGCTTCTTCATTTTTTCTTTGTAAATCATCGCATTTTCATAGGCCAAGAACCGGAATTCATCAAGTTCGAAACTCTTGCATTTACGGCATTGCTCCAATCCATATTCAATTTCTTCAATGCCCACAAGGCTTTGTGCTCAAGCTCAACCGGTAAATGGCAAGCTTTACCGAATACCAACTTAAATAGAGACATCCCAATCGGAGTTTTAAAGACGGTTCGGTAAGCCCATAGAGCTTCATCAAGTTTTCTAGCCCAATCGGTTCTATTTGCATTAACTGTTTTGGCTAGAATGTTCTGCACTTCCCGGTATGAGACTTCAACTTGCCCACTTGTTTGAGGGTGGTAGGGCGTTGCAACTTTGTATTTCACTCCGTATTTTTGGAGGAGGTTTGCGAAAGCTCGGTTGAATAAATGGCTTCCACCATTACTAATTATTGCCCTCGGGGTCCCGAATCGTGGGAAAATATTCTTTTTCAAGAATCCCAACATACTCTTGGCTTCATTATTGGGGAGCGCAACCGCTTCCACCCATTTGGACACATAATCAACCGCTACCAAGATGCATTTGTTGCCATAAGAACTCACAAACGGCCCCATAAAGTCAATGCCCCACACATCAAACAACTCAACCTCAACAATGGGATTCATCAGCATCTCGTGCTTCCTTCATATTCCACCCATTCTTTGGCATTGATAAAAAATTTTCACCTAAGCGGTGGCATCTTTGTGCAAAGTTGGCCAAAAGAAACCACATTGTAATACCTTGGCCGCCGTCCGCACTCCACCATGATGTCCTCCATAAGGAGAAGAATGACATCCTTCCATAATAGCTTCTTTTTCGGACTCGGAAGCACATCTCCGGATGATTCCATCAATACATACCCTAAAGAGATAGGGTTCATCCCAATAATAGAATCTTGCATCCTTGGCTAGCTTCTTCTTTTGATAGAATGTGAAGTCTTCGGGATAGGCTCCGCCAGTTATGAAATTGGCTAGGTCGCCATACCAAGGGATTGGTTCCCAAGATACGGCCAAGATCCTCTCATCCGAAAATGCATCATTCACTTCTATCTCTTCTTTTTGCCTACCTTCCTCCTCCAAGCGGGACAAGTGGTCCGTCACTTGATTTTCCGTCCCTTTTTGATCAATCACTTCAATATCAAACTCTTGAAGAAGTAACACCCACCGGATGAGCGTTGCTTTGGAATAAGTATTTGTATCATTTCTTTGGATGCCCTTGGCCTCGTAGATAATCTACCACGTGTTCCTTATGTGTGTAGCTGTCAATAGGCGTAGTCATTACGCCTTAGCTTTGGATTTACATAGTATGTCCTGTTGTTGGTATTTCATTAAGGATCTGAGCATTGTACTCTGGCTGTGAGTTGGCATATACTTTCTGACTGTCCATGAGAGTCCTGCGGTAGTGATGGGTTATTATTGCATCATATTGCATTTATATGCATTATGTTGAATTCATATCGGGTGCAGAAGTATTCCGCCCCAGGAGAGTGCATGAGTATTCCGCCTCTGATTCATATTATATTGGGTTCAGGAGTATTCCGCCCCATGAGATTGCAGGAGTATTCCGCCTCTAGTTTATATCATATCGGGTGTAGGAGTATTCCGCCCTAGGAGTAGGAGTATTCTGCTCCAGTTGGTTATTATATTGCATTCCCCTCGAGTGCAGGAGTATTCTGCTTCGGGACAGGATTACGGGCACATGTGACCCCATTGCATCATACTGCATCATCCTATTTCATTGCACCGCATGCTGACTATTGTGTGACTATCATGTTGTGTTTTCCGTATGCGTTATGTATACCATATTGTGGACATATTTCAGTTTGTCTATATGTTCCTAGCTATTTTGTGTCCCTAATAGGTTTATACGCTTTAGTTTTATGCGTTTCTGGTCTGTATTTACTTCGCTCCTCTCCCTGGCTAGCTATCCTATTCTTTGAGGTAGCTAGTCTGCCCCACTTATTGAGTCCTTTTGACTCACCCTTATTTGTTGTTTATTTCTTGTCCATTTATTTTGTTTCGGCAGGTTCGCTCCAGGATTGAGTTCGTCACATTGTGAAGGAGCGTAGACGACTTCAGCTGTCAGGGTGAGCCAGCTTTTATTCAGGATGGCTACCAGTTTTATATTTATTATTTCAGTTGTATTTTGCTCCCTTCAGGAGATATCTGTCTTCTTTTGTACTCTTAGATGCCTAGTTTGAATATCCCTAAACCTAGTATGTTGGGTAGTTAGCTATAATTTCATTTGTACAACTTAGAGGTATCAGTATGTCTATGATTTTTCTAAGTCTTGTTCATATTTATGAATTGAATTATATTTTTTTCCTAATTTAATTGGTAAGGGTTCGCCCGACGGATCTAGGGGAGGATGTCGGGTGCCCGCACGGCCTAGCCGGATTTCGGGTCATGTCAGTTGGTATCAGAGCCCGGTTTAGAGTCTATCCAGACTAAGACAATGTCTAGTAGAGTCTCGCGGATGGGTACGTAGACGTCCGTACTTATCTACGAGAGGCTATGATGGCATTTAGGAAGTTTCCCTTGCTTCTTTTCTAATCATGCATCAGTCTGGGATGCAGAAATATTTTCATTAATTCCTTCATATTAATTGTGCACCCTCGTACGACAAATCAGCAAATGATAGGAGTTCAGGACGAAGTAGTCTAGCCTGGGGCTAGATCTACTCAAGCCACGAGAGTTGTGGATCGTGCTGGCGATCTAGTTACGTAGGCCTCAGCTGTACGAGCTCGCGATGGGGAAGGGAGCAGGGCCTTGTGGTTCCCCTGGCTCTCTACGATGCTTTTACGAGAATCTTGGCGATGCAGAAACAGCAAGAACCTATTATCCGCTAGGCAGCTTATCAGGTTGCCGCAGATGGAGACGTTCGGTCTTAGGGAGCTCCTGTTCCGGTCCCTGGTGTTGCCCAGTAAATTATATTCCAGAAGCAGCATGTGTTGTGCCTCTAGTTATTCTGGCTGGTTAGCTAGCCCGAGTAGTGGCTCGGTCCGAGTGTCTGAAGAGGCTGCATTATCCTACCCAATTGAACCTTCTGATGTTCTTAGGCCATGCATCAAATAATCCCTGTGTAAGTTTTTTTTTTAAAATAAAATGATGTCAGCGTATCCTTTAAGCTCTTGATTATATCGAGCGATATGGTGTTGATTATTCTGCTTTCCAGTTTCAGGGGTCCAGTCTTGAATTGGTGGACCGCTCTCTTATTAGCTAACTTGGTTCGATTCTTCATCTAGATCCATAGAAAAGTTCCTTTCGCGCAGCGAGCAAGATGAAAAGAGTCGCTAATTTTAGTGGATTGGATAGGGTAGCTTGTCAGATTTTAGAATATGCGATCAAATTCTGTAGGATGGCTGGATATTCACTAGAACTAGTCCATGAACCTTCCGAGAATGTTCAAGGATTTATTGGTGACCTTTCTCCTTCCTTAAGATCCCAGATGGCTCGGGAAATTGAGGTTGGGAATTCATTTGATGTCGTTGTTGATATTGCTCAGAGGTATTAGGCATACTATAAGTTAGAGCAAGAAGAGTCAAGGTGGGAGAGCAAGAGATCCCGCGGCCCTGGTGAGAACCATGGTACCTCATTTTGAGGTAAGAGTTTAATTATTTTGGGAGGTCAACTGCCAGATTATCTCAGCTTGTAGAGCATGATTCTCAGATTGCGCGAGTAGTTCATCAAGATTAGACTCAGTTTTCTTTGTAGCTATCAACAATCTATCTAGCTTCCATTTTCAACGAAAATGTGTTATCATTGTCATGAGTCTGGTTATCCTTTGAGGAGTTTTCCCTTACTCCGTCAAGCAAGTAAGTAGTCGTCCTTCCTCTCGTCATCAGGCACCTGCACAGTCGCAGGGAATTTCATTTAGATCTCAATCAGCCAGAGAAATGCCACCATCCAGTAGAGGTCAATAGCATAGTGGCGGTGGTTCTTCAGAAGGTGATTTTCAGGGTAGTGGCTCAGCTTAGCTGCAGAGGTAGTTCTATGAACTGCTAGTATGGTAGGACGCTGAGGCATCCGATGTAGTAGACCCAAGTTCCTCCATTATACGTGAGTAAAATTTGATTCTTTTGATCGGTCTGGAAATGGTCTGTCTTATCATATTTCCATGGTTTCCTTAGATGTTATTTCTATTGAAAATCGGTTGCAGTAGAGGGGTGAGCTTCTAGTATGATTTATTCAGGGCATTTGTGAGACCCTACTAGTTTTTTAAATGTGAGAGATTTTGAGTGAGTATCGGTATGGTCTGCTTGGCATCTTGTTGTGCCACCTTCTCTTATTATGTCGAGTCAGTTTACCTCTCTCTTTGGAATTCAGTGTTGGTAGGATGATGAGATCCTTATTTGTCATCATCAGAAAGTGTCATTATTTCTTCTGGTGTAAAGTGATTAGTAAGTAATATTCGATCTACGTGTCTGCTCTTGGTTCGAGACGCTAGTAGAGTGATGTTATTCTATGAGCTTTTCTCGATTATAAAAAAAGGGTTTTCTGGTAAATTGTTAGAGTTTTCTTCTTATTGGGAGGTTAAATTGGCATAGATATTGTTCCATAAAGCTTATTTAATATTTATTCCTTCAATTGCAATTCTTTGGTTAGCCGACTCGGATGTACTCTAGCTCTGGTAGCCAAGTAAATAAGAAGATGACCTTCCTGAAGCTCTAATTATTTCTATCCTCGTTCCATTGCCATTTCTTCGTCGTCCGCACTGGCGAGCTCGGGCAATTAGTAGCCTCTTGTGATGTTCACTATGTTGAGCCAAAGTGCGTGTCAAGATAGCCGGTTAAGTACATTATTGTGTTTCAAGGCTACTAGGGTAATGGAGAGTGTCGTCCGACCCATGAATTGAGCTATCGAGCAGTGGTGCTTATGGAAAAGGTATGGAGTTGTGAACTCGAGAGTTACAGCTGCTTGGCAACTCGAGAGGGTAATTTAGTAGCTCAGGTCTAAGCCGCGTTATGTTTTATCTAAATCTTTCTTAATCCAGCAGGTTGTGCGAGGATGGCTATTCCTATTCAAATTAGTTGTATGAGTTTATGCTCTAAGTGGAGGAGCCTTTCTCAAATAATGAATGTTAATATTAAATCTCTAAGGTGTTGTTGAAGCATAAGATAATTCTTAGTTTCATCGACTTATTATATATCGCAAAGTATATCGACGAGGTGATTTTTCGGTAGAATGATGTTAATCCATCCAGAGTTCCGTACATCTTTGTTTAAAAAAAAAGTAGAACTGTTATACTTTATGCACCTCCTAAGGACACTAGAAGGGGGGGGGGGGGTTGAATAGTGTCTCCCGATTTTCGCAAGAACTGTGTTCTTCTACTGTAGAACAAGGTTCTTAGAATTTCCTTCTACCTTCGTCTAACAAGAACATACACAGAACAGAACTCAAACTACACAAGGATTTTTACGTGGAAAAACTCCTTGCTCAAGGGAGAAAAAACCACGACCCACACTCTGGGATTTTAGCACTGAATCCACTAACACAAGAGCAATGTTTTAGATTACAAACTCTGTAACCAGGGGGCTACACTCTAGACCCTAATCACTAAACAAAGCTACACTATAGCTTTTCTAGTAATCACAAAAGAGTTTACCTAATACATAAGCTTCTAGAATAAGCAAATAGGTAAAACAATGAATGCTCGATACAATGACAACTTACAACTCGATAATTCTAGACAAGAAATCTAGACTTAATACTCTGCATGCAATTTAGTTGTCTTCTTCAGCTTATCCACGTAGAAAGTTATTGAATCTCCTTTGCTTGTGCTCAGCTCTCTGTGCGTGAATAATGATTCGAAAACTCGGCTGTCTCTACTGCTGGCTTTTATATGAGTCGTGCAACCCTAGTTGAGTTCTACAAGGAATCCCCTTAATTAAGGTAAGTTGAGATTCGTAGTAACTCTTTTCCATGTTAACGTCTGACTCTTTTCCATGCTTCGTAGACACAGCTGGGGCACTGCCTCTTTTAGTCCGACTAGGATACGTATACAACCACGCGCCACTATTCCTAGTTCCACAGGGATTTGCAACCCACAATCTTTTCGATCAAACGTGCCCTTCCCTTCAAGGACCAGGTTCTTCAGGTTCCTTGCATGAACCTTGGTGTCCTTCCTGTTTGTCATACTTCAAAACCAGCTTTCAACAAATTCCCCCTTTTTGATGATGACAAACAACCGTTGCCCAAGAACCTGAATAGACATAAACCAAAAAACCAAAACAAGAGAACAGAATAAAAAAACAAACAGATGAGTTAGGTCACAAACACCCCAAATTCCTTCTTCCCCCTTTTGGCATCATCGAAAAGATTCGAAGACCTGCAGGAACTTGTCAAGTTAGTTCAGTCTACTGCACAGAGCAACTCGTTAGGAATAAGATCACAAGCATACACAAATAAGGGCCCATCCAAGAACCTGATTACTTAAGCAAAAACAGATAAGAACACAAGAAGTTTGAAAACATTATCCAGATTGTGTCATCAGCACAACCCTGTTAATAGTTACATAACTGAATTAAAAATTGTCTTAAACATCCATAACATGCAATCACAGGAGAATGAGAAGGAGGAAAGATCAGATAGGGGTAGGAAGACAGGGCTGGAAGGATCAAAGCTGAAGGTTGAAGTGTCTGACAAGTGCCTCAAGCTGCTTCGTATTTTTGGCCCTCTCCATCACTAGCTCGGCCTCATGCTTGTGGCAATCGATCTTCAGACGATCAATCTCTTGATCCTTCACCTTCAACTGTCTCTGGAGCTCAGCATTTTCAGCATTAATCTCAAGAACAATTTTCTCCAGTTCCTTCACTGCATCAATGGCCTCATCAGGACCAAAGTCTTCACTGTCCTCTGCTTGCTCTTCTTTTACCTGCATTGGCCTTTTGGAAGCTCTGCTCTCTCTGAAAAAATCACAATTCTTTAGCATATTTATCCCAAACATCTGATGAATTGTGGGCTTCTTTCCTGCTTCCAAAGGGACCCCAAAATGCTTAAAAATCTGATGAAGAATGTAAGAATGCACAAGCGAGTGGGGCTTCTGATCAGTGTCAGAGATCCTCTTAATGTGCCTAATGATCAGCCCAGACAGATTTATCTTCACCCCCCTATCCATCAGATCCATATAGGTCAAATCCAGAGCATTGGCCTCACAATTCCTTTCACCCCTAGGCAGAAGAAACCTGTGCACAAATTCAACCAATAGTTGATGGGCAGGTTCCATCTCCTTTTTCTCAACTTTCCTTTCCTTCCTCAGTCTTGGCTTCCCTGAAAACTTCCTTACAACATCTAAAGAGGTGACTCCATCTGTTCTTTTTCGCCATTTTAGCTTAACATACCTGCAATAACCTTCTGCAGGTACATCCAGAATCACCCCCAGTTCAGGTCTTCCAAATTCTATTTCAATTCCTTTAACAGTAGAAAACACTCTCCTGGCAGTTACTCTACAATTAGTATAGAATTCTCTCACTTCATCCACAAACAACTTCCTGTCCCTGTTGGAAAACACAGCAAGCCACCACTGATCACCAATCATCCTCAGCAAAGGTCTCAAATGGAACTCCTTTTCATCATTCAAAATACTTCCTGGCAGAACCTGATGCCTAGAGAAAAATTCTTCTCTATCCACTTCTTCTTCATTGTCCCCTCTTCTTCTTCTCTTATTCTCCACCTCACTATCAGTATCTGAATCACTGGGTTCTACATAGCTCCCATTCTCACTATCCTGCTCAGCCTCACCAGCTTCCCTTCTTTCTTCTTCCAGCTTCTTTTCTTCTCTTTCTTTGACATTGGTGACTGTCCTTCCCAATTTATCAAGCTTTTCTAACTGCACTTTTAAAGAGGATCTGGTACCAACTCTTCTGACAACAGGCTCATCTGCTGCCTTGTCATCACCTTCTACACTATCTCCATCAACCAGTCTAGATTTCAGCACTGGCTTCCCATCTCTCACCAATCTTCTTCTTTTTTTCTGGCTCTACTAGATTCTCTCTCACAAACACTACTTCCTCGTCTTCTTCCTCAACTAATTTTTCATCTTCTTGCCCAAACTTTCTCTTCCTCTTTGTTTCTTCAACTTTCTTGGTTATCTCCTCTTGTTCTAAAACATCTTCTTTCTTCCTTTCCTCTTCAGAATCTGTCCAACTAAAACCTGCCTCATCAGTCTCATTAGGATTTGGGCAAACAGTAGACTTTTGACCCAACTCCCCTGGGACTTCAGCAATACCAAGTCCATCACCTGCAGGACTTTTAGGCACAGATTCTTTCACAACTTCAACAGTTTCACTCACTCCTTTACTCAGTTCTACTGTATCCTCCCTCAAGATTTCCACATTATCTTGTTCTTTAAACTGTTCTACTATTCTTTCTGCAATATTTAACTTATCTCCAGACTCACAAACTACAGGACCTAGCACATCTTCCCTAAATCAATCTTTTTACTATCTTGTTCCCCCTCACATGGATTCCCCCTATCTATTCTATCCTTTTCTTGATCACCCATTATCTTGTCTAGTTCAGCAACTAGGGTTTCACTTTCTACAATTCCAGGGCTCTTTATATTAACAGGATCAACAGGCGTAGATACAATAGGTTCAGGAATTACCTCTTGTGACGATAGTGATGAACTTTGACCGGTGGGTGTTGAGAGAACGGTTCTGGATTTCATCTTCTTTACTAGTTTCCTATCCCCCTTTTGCAGAAACTTTGTGCGTGCCCTTGCAATTCTTTGAGCCAAAGTAGATGGAGGTGGTCTATCAGACATCTTGAAAGATTTATGAGTGATTCCTGAGATTTCTAAGAAGATTTTGTTTTAGGGTTTGTGGGAATTTTGGTGTTTTAGCAAGAGAAGTAGGTGAAGTGTAAGGGATTTGAGAGAGTATGGTCGAAGTGAAGAGGCTGTGGTGATTTGACACTGTCTAGGGAAGGGAAGAAGTAATGAGTAGTATAGAAAGGCAGCTTTTTGAATTTTTCGAGAACCGGGAGAAGTTACATATTTTGACGGTTATGAGCCTAATTAAATAAGCCCTTTTTCAAGAAGTGGGGTCCAAGCTATTTAAAAAGAAAGATCTATCCTAAAAAGGAAAATGTTCCTATAATTTAGGACAGTTACGAGAGTATGGTAGACCCCTGTGACACACGTATGAATGACAATTTTAATTTCAGTTATGAATACTATCATACAGAGTAGGATGAATGTACCTGGACATGATTCCTCGTGTTCAAATTGGTTCCTTCTCAGTACATAGTAGGTCCTTCATGGGATCACATTTTTTGTGCCTTGTGATCAAAACATCAACACGAGTGTACTTTTACAAGCACGAGATTAGACTAAACATCTATAACAAGTTTCAAGCAACCGCATCAAATACTTAACTAGCCAAATACAAAGGAATTACCTACTGGGTCAACCGTGTATTTTGGTCATCCCTAACTCCAACCTGTTCCTTTCAAACTGTACCTTGTTCAAAGCTTTGGTAAATATGTCAGCTATTTGATCTTCAGTCCTGCATGAATTCATAGTAATCAGACCTTTTTCTACATTGTCTCTCAAGAAATGGTGTCTGATATCAATGTGCTTGGTTCTTTTATGTTGGATTGGGTTCTTGGCAATGTTCACTTCACTGGTGTTGTCACAGAAAATTGGCACTGCTCCACACTTGATACCAAAGTCCTCCAGTTGTTGCTTGATCCACAGCAATTGTGAGCAACATGAAGCAGCTACTACATACTCAGCTTCAGCTGTTGATAGAGCAACTGAGTTTTGCTTCTTTGTAGCCCATGAGACCAAGCAGGGACCTAAAAAGTGTGCCATTCCTGAAGTGCTTTTCCTGTCCACCAGATGACCTGCATAATCTGCATCAGCAAAACCAATAAGTTCAAAAGTCCCACCTCTGGGATACCAAAGACCTAAATCCTGAGTCCCTTTCAGGTATCTCAGAATTCTCTTCACAGCTGTCAAGTGTGATTCCTTGGGCTTTGACTGAAATCTGGCACACAGTCCTACACTGTATACTATATCTGGTCGACTAGCTGTGAGATATAGAAGTGAACCAATGATTCTTCTATATTTTGTTTCATTTGTCGAAGGACCAAGTTCATCCATGTCTAACTTTGTTCCAGAAGCTATAGGAGTAGTCATTTCCTTTGATCCTTCCATGTCAAATTTCTTCAATAGTTCCTTGACATACTTTTGCTGATGAATCATGGTTCCTTCAGAAGTCTGCTTTATCTGCAACCCAAGAAAGAAGTTCAGTTCACCCATCATGCTCATTTCAAATTCACTTCCCATCAATTCTGCAAAACCTTTGCTCAGTTCTTCATCATAGCTCCAAAGATGATATCATCAACATACACTTGCACTACCAGCAAATCCTTTCCTTTCTTCATGAGAAATAGTGTGTTGTCAATTTTGCCTCTTGAAAAACCATTTTTCATCAGGAACCCTGAGAGTCTTTCATACCAGGCTCTAGGAGCTTGCTTCAAACCATACAAAGCCTTGTCCAGTTTGTAAACATGATCAGGAAATTCATTGCTCACAAAGCCTGGAGGCTGCACCACATAGACTTCTTCATTCAAATAACCATTCAGAAAAACACTCTTCACGTCCATCTGATACAGTGTGAATTCCATGTACGTGGCAAAAGCAATCAGCATCCTAATGGCTTCCATCCTTGCAACTGGAGCAAAAGTTTCATCATAATCTATTCCTTCTTCCTGACTGTATCCTTGAACCACTAGTCTTGCCTTGTTCCTTGTCACTATCCCATGTTCATCCAGCTTGTTCCTGAATACCCATTTTGTTCCAATTATAGATCTGTCCTTCGGCTTAGGAACTAGATGCCACACCTTGCTTCGTTCAAATTGGTGAAGTTCCTCCTGCATAGCTAGAATCCAGTCTGGATCTTCTAGGGCTTCCTTTACATTCTTTGGTTCCAAGGATGAGAGAAATGCAAAGAATGAACAGAAGTTCTTCAATGCTGATCTAGTCATAATTCCAGTGTCCAACTCAGATAGAACATTCTCCAGTGGATGAGAACTTTGATACTTCCATGGCTTGATTTGAATCTGACTTGAAGGACCTGCAGCATTCTCTGGGTTAGGTTCTTCTTGACTTTCTGGATTATCAGCCTCATCTGAAGTTCCCCCTGTCAAATTGACTCCTTCATCCGAATTGTTCAGATCTTCCTTTCCATCTGAGTCCTCCAGTTCATCTGTGGTTTCTTCTCTCCTTAAACCAATTTCTTGATCATCTGCTTCAATTTCTCCCAGTGTCTTATCTGATTCATCAAATACAACATGCATACTTTCTTCTACACTTTGTGTTCTTTTGTTAAGCACTTTGTATGCCTTACTTTGAGTTGAATATCCCAAAAATATCGCCTCATCACTCATGGCATCAAACTTTCCCAAAGGTTCCTTCCCATTGTTGTGAACGAAACACTTACAACCAAAAGGTTTTAAATGAGCAATGCTTGGCTTTCTACCTCTGAGCAACTCATATGGTGTCTTGTCAAGAATTGCTCTAATGGAACACCTGTTCAACAAGTAACATGCAGTGTTTACAGCTTCAGCCCAAAAATTTCTTGCCAGCCCACTTGCTAACAGCATAGTTCTAGCCATATCTTCCAACGACCTGTTCTTCCTTTCAACCACACCGTTTTGTTGGGGAGTTCTTGGTGCAGAAAAGTTGTGATCTATGCCATTCCTTGCACAATACTCAGAAAATCTTGAGTTTTTAAACTCAGTACCATGATCAGATCTCATACTGATGATCTCAAGGCTTAGTCTTTTCTGAACCACACCAGCCCAATCATTGAAACTTTCGAAGGCTTCATCCTTAGAGACCAAGAACAGGGTCCAAGTATATCTTGAGTAGTCATCCACGATAACAAACACATATCTTTTTCTTCCACGGCTCCTGACTCTCATAGGTCCATATAGATCCATATGTATCAGCTCCAGTGGCTTTGTTGTGCTGACCACTTTCTTTGGTTTGAATGATGTTCTCACATGCTTTCCCTTTACACAGGCGTCACACATTTTTATGTTTTCAAATTTCTTGCTTGGTAATCCACGAACCAGTTCCTTCAAAGCCAGCTTGTTTATCTGAGACAGACTTGCATGACCCAACCTTTTGTGCCACAGCTGAGAGTCGCTTTCTTGCACATTCAAGCATGTCAGATTGTTCTCAGGTAAAGACTTCAGTGATGCCTTGTATACATTGTTCACCCTTTTTCCTTCCATCACCACTTCTCCACTCTGTAGGTTCTTTACGATGCAACCAACAGATGAGAAGCTCACTTCATTTCCTCTGTCACACAGTTGGGAGATACTTAGTAAATTATGTCTAAGACCATCCACACAATAGATATTTTCAATTGCATGTTCCAGAATCTCCCAATCTTTCCAATGCCTACTATCTGACCACTTTTTCCTCCTGCGAAGGCTACACTGCCCCCCTTGAAATGCTGCGAGTGAGAGAAAATTTCTTCTATCTCCTGTCATGTGCCTAGAACAACCGCTATCCAGAATCCAGCTTGAGTTGTTCTCCCTCACTCCAGCCTGCAAGACAAATCAGAGGTTAGTCTTAGGAACCCAGACAAGCTTGGGTCCCTTCTTATGAGATAATGGATAAATCAGGTCTTGTTTGGCCCATTTGGGTAAGCCACATCTTTTATTTTTAGCCTTTGCCTTGCTGATATTAACACACTTTTGCTTAACATGACCAGTTTTACCATAAAAAGTGCATAACATGTTACAAGGTAGACCTACATATTTGCTTTTAGGATTATATGGAGGCAGGGGTTTCTTGAATCCTAATCCTTGTTTTCCTCTGTTTTGATTTTCAAGAACCCAATTCATAGCTTCAGAAGATTTATTCCATTTAGTCAGTCTGGTAAGTTCAAGTTTTGAGTCTTCAACCTTTTGGCTTAAAATCCTGTTTTTTTTCAGTTTCCTGATACAAAATTTTATTTGCTCTTTTCAGTTCATCTTCCAGAAAGGATTGAACTTCACTCATAACTTGCTTACCATTCTTACTTTCCCTTAACTGATTACATTCCAATTCAAGCTCAGTAATCTTAGAGTTTGACAGAAGAGTTTGCCCTTTCAAGATGGCATTAGTTTCTTCAAGTTCAATATTCTGTTCCAGGAGACTCTTGTGCTTAGTTCTAAGATTACTCAGTTCTTCAGTTAAGTTATCTTTTTCAAGTTTTTCCTTTTCATACCCTTCAATCAGGGTGGCTGTGATTAGAATTAAATTTTCAGAAGAGTATGTATGTAAAGTTTCTTTTAGATCAGATAAGCATACCTCTGCTGAATTTCCTGCTTCCTCTCCATCAGTTGCCATAAGAGCAGAGTCCTTTTTGATGTTGTCAGCAATGTACAATTCCTTCAGTTTCTTCCATATTCCCTTGGCAGATTTGCACTCCAGTATCCGTGCATGCACATCCTCAGTAAGTCCTCTTCTTAGATACCCCACAGCCTTGGAGTTTGCTTGTAACCAGTCCAGATCTTGAGGGTCTAGTTCTTCCACTTTCTTTGGCACTAGGACACCATTTACAGCTCTCTTCACAGGAACATGAGGTCCTCTTTTCACAATCAGCCACAAGCTGTAATCAGTTGCCTGTAGATATTTTTTCATCTGCTTCTTCCAGTGATTGTAATGAGTCCCATTGAACACTGGTGGTTTTGATGGATCTCTTTCTCCTCTAAGTTCTCTAGGATCTTCTTCATCACAACTAACGTCTGTCATACCTGCTAGTGCTAGTGGTGAGTCATCCTCAGCCTCCTTTTCATGATCAGACTCACTATCAGTTGGTCCCCAAGTGGCATAAAAAGCTTCCTTCTTTTTCCTTCGTTCCGCTCTGAAGTTTGGGGGCCGTCTTGTCTTCTTTTTGTCTGTATCATATTCCTTAGTGGTTTCCTTTTCCTTTTCCTTAGCAGCTCTGTTCTTCCTCCACTCTATTTCCCACATTGGGCAGTCCATGACATCATGATCCTTTTTGAAGCATTTGAAGCACCCAGAGTAGTCAGGACTGTCAACTATGTTCTTCCTACTCTAACTCTCCTTGTTTCCTCGTTTGAACCCTTTAAACCTTCCCAGATTGAGCTTTTGTCTTAAAGCACTCACCATTGCGGCTTCTACTGATTGAAGACCAACATATTCATCAGTTTCTTCTGTTGCTTCCAGCGCAAGAGTCTTTTTCTTCTTTGCTGATGGTTTAGCCTTCGAGTCCTTCATCATCTCATGAGATTTCAGGCTTCCAACCAATTCTTCCAGCTTGATGGATTTTAACGGTTTGGATTCAATGATGGCAGTCATCTTTGGTTCCCATGCTTCAGGCAACACATTCAGGATTTTATCGACCATCTCTATTTCAGGCAGTTCCATCTCAAGGGATCTCATTTCATTTGTGATCATGGTCAACCTGGTCATCATGTCCTGAATCGACTCCTTCTCGCCCATAGTAAACAACTCAAATTGTCTCTTCAGCATTCTCCTTTTTGAGTCTTTTACTTCTGTAGTTCCTTCATGTGCAACCTGTAACGCATCCCATATTTCCTTAGCCGTCTTATATGATGATACTTGATTGAACTCCTACGGACCAAGACCACATATGACTAACCGCTTGGCCTTGTGATTCTTTTCGATCATCTTATAATCCGTCTCATCAAACTCTTCCTTCAGTTTAGGTTCTTTTGAGGCAGTGGTTCCTTCACCAACAATTTTGGTGGGAATCTGATTTCCTTCAGAAACTATCAACCAAAGTTGATAGTCTTCAGCACATATGTAATTCTCCATCCTATTTTTCCACCATGCGTAGTATTGCCCATTAAACTGTGGGGACCTCAGAACCGATTGTCCTTCAGTAATGGTAGGCGGTGCACTCATTCTGATCCTTCTCAAAGTGTTAACCTTACAAAAGAAGACCCGCTCTGATACCACTTGTTATACTTTATGCACCTCCTAAGGATACTGGGGGGGGGGGGGGGTTGAATAGTGTCTCCCGATTTTCGCAAGAACTGTGTTCTTCTACTGTAGAACAAGGTTCTTAGAATTTCCTTCTACCTCCGTCTAACAAGAACATACACAGAATAGAACTCAAACTACACAAGGATTTTTACGTGGAAAAACTCCTTGCTCAAGAGAGAAAAAACCACGACCCACACTCTGGGATTTTAGCACTGAATCCACTAACACAAGAGCAATGTTTTAGATTACAAACTCTGTAACCAGGGGGCTACACTCTAGACCATAATCACTAAACAAAGCTACACTCTAGCTTTTCTAGTAATCACAAAAGAGTTTACCTAATACATAAGCTTCTAGAATAAGCAAATAGGTAAAACAATGAATGCTCGATACAATGACAACTTACAACTCGATAATCCTAGACAAGAAATCTAGACTTAATACTCTGCATGCAATTTAGTTGTCTTCTTCAGCTTATCCACGTAGAAAGTTATTGAATCTCCTTTGCTTGTGCTCAACTCTCTGTGCGTGAATAATGATTCGAAAACTCGGCTGTCTCTACTGCTGGCTTTTATATGAGTCGTGCAACCTTAGTTGAGTTCTACAAGGAATCCCCTTAATTAAGGTAAGTTGATATTTGTAGTAACTCTTTTCCATGTTAACGTCTGACTCTTTTCCATGCTTCGTAGACACAGCTGGGGCACTGCCTCTTTTAGTCCGACTAGGATACGTATACAACCACGCGCCACTATTCCTAGTTCCACAGGGATTTGCAACCCACAATCTTTTCGATCAAACGTGCCCTTCCCTTCAAGGACCAGGTTCTTCAGGTTCCTTGCATGAACCTTGGTGTCCTTCCTGTTTGTCATACTTCAAAACCAGCTTTCAACAAGAACTCTACTCTCGTGGTCGAGGAAGGGTCAGCTTAGTTTGAATAAGCTGGGCAATGGTGTTATCATATTATCCAGATATGTTTTTATATCAAAATTTTGATGTACGAGTTATAATTCTGATTCTGGAATCATGAGATAAAATTCATGGAGTAGTTTATGAAGGTCGTGCAAGTCCTCTTGTTATCTGTGTGAATTTTTCTTTAGACTTAACCTCGTTCGAGGACGAACGAGAGTGTAAGTAGAGGAGAATGAAATGACCTTAGGTAGTCGTTTTGGGACTTAAGACTCCGATTGACGTGCCGATAATTTTAAAATCTCCGTAATGTCCATTAGGACCTGTGCATACAATTTGAGCTAAATCAGATTTTGTTTGGTAGGTATGGGGAGAAGGTTTCAGTTTTCGTTGTCGGTAAATTTCGGTAAGTTGTAAAAAGAGATTTTCGAGCTCGATTTTGGTGACTGAGCTCCGATTCAAAATCCGAAAGCGCTGTTAGGTTCATATGATTATTTTTTACCTGTATGAATTTTCGAAAGTGAATTTCAAGGTCGTTCGGATAGTTTCTGCTAAAATTCCAAAAGTTAAAGAATTTGATCTTTTCTATTTTAATTCGCATCTGGAGTTTCGGGAGTCCGATTTGATATCTACCTTAGCGAGTATGTTACATACATTTTGTATAACTTGCTTGAGAAATTTGGAATTATTTCGAGTGTCGTAGGGTACCGTTTTAATTTTCATTAAGAAAAGAAAATATAAAAGTAAAAAATAGAATAAAAGAAAAAGGGAAAGGAAAGAAATGAGGAGGTGGGGGCTCCTTAGCTTAAAGCTAAGGATGAACAGAAACGGAAACGATACGAAAGAAGCAAAAGAGAAAAACGCAGGAGAAAAAATACCATAAAATGAAAAAAGAAAGGAAAAGGAGCAGGAAAATAGTAGAATTTTTACCCCGAAATATCCAAGTGATGGTGTTAATCTATTATTTCAGTTTATTACGTATGTTTGAATATATTTTAATGGTAAAAATTGAGATATTAGACATCGTTTTAGTAAGTTCAGTTGATAGTTTTAAGGGTTGATTGGACCCCGATAATGGAATTGATTATATATTTATGCTCAAGAAATTATGGGCAACCCATAAATATAATTTATTTAGGGTTCGGTTATGTGATTTTGAACCCTGTACATAGGCCTGACCTACGTATCGCGTATGCAGATAGGGTGTCATGTTCCTAACTGGATAGCCCTAAGATGTAGGGAATGAAGCCTTTGGCCTAATCTGATATATTTTCTGCTTATTGAATAAGCAGGATTGTTTGAATCCAAAGAATAAAGCGGTTATTGAGTAGCAATTTGAAATAAGGTAAGTGTTTCTATCCATTTCTTTGGAGGCCCTTGGCCTCCTGGATAATCAACCACGTGTTTCTTACGTGTGTAGCTGCCGATAGGCGTACTCATTACGCCTTAGCTTTGGATATACATTGTATATTATATGTTATGTCCTGTTGTTAGTATTGCATTAAGGATCTGAGCATTGTACTCTGGCTATGAGTTGGCATATGCATCCCAGTTGTCGATGAGAGTCCTGCGCCGGTGATGGGTTATTATTGCATCATATTGCATTCATATGCATTATGTTGCATTCATATCGGGTGCAGGAGTATTTCCGTCCCAGGAGAGTGCAGGAGTATTTCGCCTCTGATTCATATTATATTGAGTTCAGGAGTATTCCGCCTCAGGAGAGTGCAGGAGTATTCCGCCTTTGGTTTATATCATATAGGGTGCAGGGGCATTCCGCCCCAGGAGTAGGAGTATTCCGCTCCAGGTTGTTACTATATTGCATTCCCCTCGAGTGCAGGAGTATTCCGCTTTGGGACGGGATTACGGGCACATGTGACCCCATTGCATCATACTGCATCATCCTATTTCATTGCACCGCATGCTGACTATTGTGTGACTATCATGTTGTCTTTTGCGTATGCGGTATGTGTACCATATTGTGGACATATTTCAGTTTGTCTATATGTTCCTTGCTATTTTGTGTCCCTAATTGGTTTATACGCTTTAGTTGTATGCGTTTCTGGGTTGTATTTGCTTCGCTCTTCTCCCTGGCTAGCTATCCTATTTTTTAAGGTGGCTAGTCTGCCCCACTTATTGAGTCCTTTTGAGTCACCCTTGTTTGTTGTTTGTTTCTTGTCCATTTATTTCGTTTCGACAGGTTTGCTCCAGGATTGAGTTCACCACGTTGTGAAGGAGCGAAGACGACTTCAGCTGTCAGGGTGAGCCAGCTTTTATTCAGGATGGCTACCAGTTTTATATTTATTATTTCAGTTGTATTTTGCTCCCTTCAGGAGGTATTTGTCTTTTTTTGTACTCTTAGATGTCTAGTTTGGATAGCCCTAAACCTAGTATATTGGGTAGTCAGCTGTAATTTCTTTTGTACAGCTTAGAGGTATTAGTATGTCTATGTTTTTTCTAAGTCTTGTTCTTATTTATGAATAGAATTATATTTATTTTCCTAATTTAATTGGTAAGGGTTCGCCCGACGGGTCTAGGGGAGGATGTTGGGTGTCCGCACTACCTAGCCAGATTCCCGGTCGTGTCACATCTTTTTCAAAACTTATACATTTTTAGAAAACATGTGCATTTTCTCTCAAAACACGTACATTTTTAAACTTATGCATACTGCTCATACCGCCCGCCACTCTTGGCAATTTGAAAATCGTGCGTCGAAAACAAAAATACGGTGGTTACGACCGTCTTTGTCCTCAAAAAATTGCCCTTTAGGGGGAACAACTTGGAATCTAGCTGGTCCTTGATCTTCCCGCTCCCGAGTCGTCCGCTTGGGAGTATAATAAAACTCGATCTTAGTCCACACAGCTCTTAGTGGTGACTGTAGGACCATCCATCATGACATATCATTAGTCAACTTGCTCTCAAGTCTAATAGGCTAACTTGTTCAAACAATCCGAACAGGTTTATGACCCCCAAAGAGCATTGAACATGATCTATTTGCATTTACTTAAAGGATTGAATGTGCAAATATGGACCGTTTATTGAAATTATTCAGCATTCAATGTCATTCAAAGGCACAAAAGGTAAACGAAGAGGCATCAAAAGCCCAAATTGAATAAAAAACGACTGTTTATTCCTAAACGGTCTGAATCATTCTATATACAGTGCTATTCAAAGGCAAAAATAGTAACCGAAGATGTATTAAAAGCCCAATTTGAAGCAGAAATGACCCTTTGCTAGACGGGATGACACATAACGCACATTTATCCTTTAGGCATTATATAAAGACTTGACATCCCTGGTATGTCAAAAGTCTACTAGCAACTTTTGTCCAAAGTGTCTAGAGGGTTCTCAATCCACAACGACGCATCTCTTCATACTCTATTGTGCGTTATTTTTTCAAAAGCTTGTACCACACGTTGATCATTTGCTGCAATAAAGCAAATTTTAGCATTTTCTTCTCCCTTTACCAATCATCCGTCACCTTTTACAAAAGATCATGGCCACTAGAACATTTGACATAGTTGCTGAAATGCGTCAGTTGCTCAGAGATTTGTGTGAAAACTTAAGCGTAGATCAATAAAATTAAGTCAAAATAGCATTGGGAACTTTGATTTCACTAATGGAGCACACAATAATGAAAGGGATAGTAGAAGCAGCGGTAAACTATTGAAATGCAGACCGAGCAATTTTTTATTTTGGAAATATATAGTTAACACCGTTGCTGGAAGAAATAGGCGGATTAAATCAACTCCATTTGATACTGATGAGATATTGATGCCTAAGAACACTACACCAAGGAGTTCTTTAAAATGGTAGGGTTTAAAACTGAATTATGCACAGACAGTGAGGCAGTCGGGAACCTCTTTGACTTCCCTCTGCATTGAGTTCGGGTACAGAGTAGCATTTAAAAAATTCCAAGATAATTTCAACATTAACAAGGCATATTGACAAGAGCGGAGGGTACTCGCTTTTGTCACCGGCTTTTTAGGGATTGTCGTGTTTCCAAAATAGAAAGGCCGGGTTGATATTTGCGTGATATCGATTGCCAACTCCTTACTCAAGGACTTTGACAGTAAATACACTTTGATACCTATGATGGTTGCAGAAATGTACCGTCTTTAGAAAAATACAAGAAGGGTGCGGGCTTTTTCGAAGGTTGCAATTTGCTTTTATAAATTTGACTGATGGAGCATTTGTAAAAGATCAATAGCACAAAGAAAGTTTTCCATTCCATCCTAAGATAAAACTACATTTTGACTCATACCGCTCACATAGACAGTGCTCTTGAGAAGTGGAACCGGCCAACAACTACCAAAGGCTGGCTCTACATGTTTTCTTAGTTGACATTCGAAAATATACAATGGATGTTCGGCTACCTTCCCCAGTACTACAGTGATCACACGATCCAAAGAAGCTTCATTTCTTATCTTGGTTGGGTTTAGAGGAGTTTACCCGTACACTTCTTTAAGGGCACTTAGACAAGCAGGGAGAAAACAGATTGTACCCCAAATGGCAGACATCAAAAGTTTCAAAGTAGATATTTTCGGAGGAATAATACCATTCAAAGATAACATATTAGAACTTTAGAAAGCAAGCCATTGAATGAGATTCAACACTATTGGATGAGATAGGTTTGATGCAGGCTATGATGAAAATTATCCGGACTGGCTCAGGAAAAACATAGCAGGGGCAGTCAACTAAGAGCAACAACAAAAAGGAAAAGAAATGATGATGAGTTAGAATCTGAGTGCAAGAGGCTACGCAAATAACTGGAAATCGAGCGAGAGAAAATAGCAGAAAAGCAAAGTTTGGTCGAAGCAAAAAGTAAAGAAAAAGATAAATGCGAGATAATACAGAACTCCTGACAAGACGCATAGAGTCTTTAGGCGTATGGGCTGGCGAAGGAATAAACTCAATGGCTGACAAAGAAATGGAGGAGAAAGGAATGAATGCTTGGGAAATATTGAAGAATTTCACGTTCGACATATCCCGACTCTTAACTGATGCAGACAATATCATCTTCCAAGGAGACTCATTAGGGGCAAGGTCATCCGCGGAAGATTCATCTGAAGCGGAAGAAAATGAATCTTCTGGGGATGGACCAACATGAAGAATGATCGCTCGGCCATGATCTAGTTTCCTATCAATGCTTAATATTTTCATTTTGGAATATTCTCTTTTAGGCTCCACATTTTGTTAGCAAACAAAATGATGCATATGGCACAAAGCTCTTTTCAAAATCATTGTGCATGAAGTGATCCCTTGCATTATAGGATGAATTTTATGTGTGCATTATGTAGATTTTTCTGTTGCTCTAAGTCACTTTCTGCCTAAGTGAATCTCTTCCCAAATCCAATCTCCTACCAAGGCACCTCATCTCCCTACTCTATGCCCAAATCCTGATATCTGAAATCTTTTGTGTCCTGATTATGCCATATCCTTTACCAACCCAAAATCCCATTATCCAAACGGTTGGCTCCAGTTGAATACCAGACAGAAGATATGGTTAAGCAAAGTGCATTTGTCGGTGATTTGTTGATAATTTGGTATTTTACCAACTTAAAGACTACTTTAAACTTTTGTTTTTGAATCCAAAGATTACATTTTGTGTGATTAATACCATGAATTGCTTAGTTTCAGGTCACAGTGAATTCACATGAACACGAGTTGAAGATCGAAGCTAAAGAGCAAGAAGTAGAGCCATAGTGGTGAAGGAAGGACATCAAGAGTGGGCGGACCGCCTATGTAAACAGGCAGGCCGCCTAGTGAGCTCAGAGAATTAGCATGAAAGTGGGCGGACCGCCTCTGTACAGGGGCGGACCGCCTACTAAACTTCAGAAAGTTAGGTAGGCGGACAGCCTACTTTACCAGGCGGACTGCCTACTTCATGTTCTCAGCAATTCCCCCTTTGTATAAATAGCTTGAGACAAGGTTTTAAAGACACACTTTCCATATTACGTTTTCTACTTATTTTGGGAGAATTTTGGGAGCTAAGTAGGAGTCTTAAAATTACTTTGTAAGCCTCCAATCTTGTATCTTTGAATCTTATTCCATATATCAATTCAAACCTCATGTTTAACATGATTCCATCATTTCATTACATCTTTATTGCTTTGATTTAAACCCTAGTTATGAGTAGCTAAATTCATCACTAGGGGTGTAAATAGGCTATGGTGATGGAAAATCAATAGGTGTTGTTCCATTTCACTAACTATAACACGAGTAACAATTATCCAACTCCCCATTACAATACTATTAAAATTTCAAAATCCATGATATTTGGGATTTCTTGTCTACATTGCTAGTTAAAGACTCGGAAGAGATTAACTAGTGTAGAATAGTGGAGTTGGCGAGGATTTGAGTTGATAGGCTATTTATATAGACTGACTCATCTAAAAGGAGTTACGCTCGGAAGTTTCCATGGGTCTTTGAGTAGTGCTTTGAGTATTCAACTAAGGCTTTGACGAGCGGGTTGTGAAAGATCTCTTCTAGGCCAGAAGGATTCTAGAGATCACAATCGGAATACTCGACCATAATTATACTTGTGTTGGGAAAGTGAAGTGAAGACACCCGTTGGTTGGAAATCACTATTAGTTGTTTGCATCCCTAGTCTCATAATATCTAATCAACTTACTTGCTTAATTTGTATGCGTAGTAGTTAATTGTACCGTTACTTTAAACAAACTCCATTTCTAGGACTCAATATTAAACTTCATTTGAATTTTTACTTGCGACTCTCTTACTTGACAAGCTAGTTCCCTTGGGAAATCGACCCCGACTCATATCGAGTATTATATTTTGACGACCGCTCCTCACCATTAAAAGTGTAGGATTGAGCGTGGATCAAATTTTGGCGCCGTTTCCGGGGAACTACAGTTTCAATATTGAGTTGCATTAGTTAATCAAAGTTGTTTAGTTCGCAAGTCCTAGCATTTTACTTTTGTTTTTGGTTTTACCTTGTGTAGGTGAACATGTTTTATCGAAGAAATCCTAATCGGAATTTGCAGAACCCCAATTACAATCATTATTATAATCAACAACATGGGGATCCGCAAGGCTATGAAGAAGATTATGATGAAGAGTTCCATATAGAACTCAACAAAGAGGGCTATCCATTCCATGTTGAACAAGTGGACGAAGATGAGATACAAGAGGAAGCTAATGATCCTCAAGTGGAGAATGTGAACCCTCAAGATGACAACCCTTTTGGCCAAGCAAATGCGGGGGTCCAAGCAAATGTAGAAGAAAATCTTGGAGAAAATGAAGGTGTTGCGGGTAATGCTAATTGGGGTGGCAACAATACAAACCGAGGTGGCCGAGGTGTAAACCAAGGGGGTCGAGGTGTAAACCGTGGAGGTAGAGCAAATGTCAACCGAGGGGGCAATGCCAATAGAGTTAATGCTCGCAATGTCAACTGTAATCAAGAGTATGGTAGAGGTGCTCGGGACTATCAACAAGAGATGTGAGACTATGAAGATGACGAGGATATTGAAAAAGAAATTGATATGAATTATTTTGCAAGTGCCATAGTTCCTTCTCCTATTCATGGAAATGCTAGTTTTAGTATTCCAAATGTCATTCTTCAAGGTCTTGAACAATATGGCTGCTTTGGTGGTACCAAGAATGAAGATGCAAATGATTATTTGAGAAACTTTGTACAAACTTGTAACCTCTACAAATCGGCAAGGGTATCGGAAGAATCATTGAGGTTGAGAGTGTTTCCTTACTCTCTCACCGGAAAAGCTAAAGATTGGTTGAACAAGTTGCCGAGAAACTCCATTTTCACTTGGCAAGAGTTAGTAAAACAATTCCTAGGGAAGTTTTCACCAAAGGGAAAGCAAGCGGCATTGAGGGATAAGATCTACATGTTTGAGCAAGAAGCATCCGATTCTTTGATTGAGGCTTGGGAGGCTTTCTAAGATGGGTTGCTCCGGTGTCCTAATCATGGTTTCAATGGGAGCATGTTGTTGCAAAGCTTCTATCAAGGGTTAAACAAGATGAACCAATCCGCCTTGGACACTTTATGTGATGGTGTCACCATGGACAAGAGGTATGAAGAGGTGAAAGATATCCTAGACAAAGTGACCAAGAGATCTCAAAAATGGCAATCAAGAGCTAAGAATCCAGGAAGAGAAGTTGGGATTAGTCCAAAGATGATGGAAAGATTTGAAGCCCAAGATGAGAAAATGGCAAGAATCTTGACATCGGTGGAACTCATGAACAAGAACGCAAAGGCTGATAGGGAAGCCAATGAAAAGAAGTTGCACAAGGTAGAGAATATCCACACCACAAATGCCGGGCATTAAGTGGCCCAATGGGTTATGTGACTCCCGGAGGTGTTCCTTTGTCCCTTCTCCAACATAGGCTAGAAGGATACTATCCGGAACAATACTACAATGTGCAAGATGGAGAAGAAGTAAATTATGTGGGTAACTACAAAGGGCAAAGAGGGTATGATCAAGGCGGTTATCAAAGACCTTATCAACAATCCTACCAACAACCATATCAACAAGCCTACCAACAACAAGGACAATGGAGGCCGAGTCAAGGAAGAGGTAATTGGAGTAGCAACCAAGAGGGAAGAGGAGTCGGTTCTTCTCAACAATATGCTCCAAGACCTCCGTTTAAGCAAAATGATCAAGAAGCGAAAGCTCCCACAAATTGGACGAAATGATGAGTCAAATGCTTCAAAATCAACAAGGCTACTCTGGAGACATGAAAGACATGAAGCAAACTATGACGTCGCATTCCATATCCATCAAGGAACTTGAGTCACGAATGAGCCAACTAGCTCATCAAGTTAATCAAAGACCGCAAGGATTACTACCAAGTAACACGGTAGCAAATCCTAAAAGAGGCAGTAAGGACCAAGTGATGGCGATCAAAACTCAAAGTGGCAAGACATATGAAGATCCAAAAGCCATGAGCAATGATAATGAGTGGAGAGTGCAAGATGATCATGTGGATGCCGAGTGGAATGATAATGAAGCTATTGGAGAGAAGATGGTGCATGAAGAAATGGAAAGGCAAGGTGATGTGTCGGTGCAAGAGTATGATGATGATGTTCAAGAAGTCACTAAAAAGCCTAACCCCCAAAACACCACTACCCAAATAGCCAAACCAAAGAACACTCCACAACCCAAAGGAAGCCCTTCCAACCCAAGCTCTGTTCCTAAAATACCACTTCCTTTCCCTCAAAAGGGCAACAACCAAAGAGAAATATCCCATGCAAAGAAGATTTGGGAGAAGATAGCAAGTACCTCTATCAACATTCCATTGGTTGATGCTTTGGGACAAATGCCCAACATTGCTAAATTCATGAAAGACTTGGTGACCAAGAAGACATATGGAGATTTCGAGACAATCAAGGTGATTCGTCAAGTGAGTGAAATTGTGTCAAAACACATAGCTCTGAAGATAGAAGATCCCGGGGCTTTTACCATTCCATGCACAATTGGTGGAAGAAACTTCAAGAAGGCTTTGTGTGACCTAGGTGCTAGTAGCAACTTAATGCCATATACGATGTATAAGAAATTGGACACCAAAGCACCTAGACCAACAACTGTGAACCTACAAATGGCCGATCGCTCAATGAAAAGTCCGATTGGGATTATTGGTAATGTGTTGGTGAAGGTAGACAAATTCGTCTTCCCGGTGGATTTTGTTATTCTTGATTGCCCCGTAGATTTTAAAGTACCTATCATTCTTGGGAGACCATTCTTGGCAACTGGAAGAGCTCTTTGTGATGTGGAAAGAGGTGAACTTACTTTTAGGTTCAATGGAGAAAAGGTCGTATTTCATATTTGTAAGGCTTTGAAACAACCAATGGATGATGAGGCGACTTGTTCTTATGCCGATGTCGTGGTTGATGCCCTAGTGGAAAAGGAGAGTGTCTTAGCTAGTCAAGAAGACACATTGGCGGCGGTAATTTGGAACATGGATGTGGAAAATTAAGAGAGTGTAGCGGAGGTGGTGAAGGCATTAGAAGGCTTTGGATCAAAACCCTATGTACCTAAAAGGCTATCCTTAGACCTTGAAAATCGAGAAACCCCACGTACAAAACCGTCCATCGAAGAACCACCGAAACTTGAATTGAAAATCCTACCATCCCATTTGAGATACACTTTCCTTGGTCCCAACTCCACTCTACCCATAATCATCTCATCTCACTTGACCAAAACTCAAGAATCTAAACTTGTTAAATTGGTGAAGAGGAGGATTAAAGCTATAGGGTTGACCTTGGCGGATATGAGGGGAATTGATCTAGGGGTATGCACTCATAAGATCTTGCTTGAAGAAGGGTGTCGGCCAAGTGTAGAACACCAAAGGAGGTTGAATCCTCCTATGCAAGAGGTGGTGAAGAAAGAAATCATAATATGGCTAGATACGGGTGTGATATTTCCATTGTCCGATAGCAAGTGGGTGTCACCCGTGCATTGTGTGCCCAAGAAGGGGGGATGAAAGTGATTATAAATGACAAAGGTGAGTCCATTGCAACTAGAACCGTAACCGGGTGGAGAGTGTGTATGGATTATCGGAAGTTCAACACCACTACAAGGAAGGATCACTTTCCTTTGTCATTCATTGATCAAATTCTTGATCAGTTGGCGGGCCGTGCTTACTATTGTTTCTTGGATGGGTACTCCGGCTATAACCAAATATCCATTGAGGCCGAGGATCAAGACAAGACCACTTTCACTTGCCCCTATGGCACCTTTGCATTACGCAAAATGCCATTTGGTCTTTGTAATGCCCCCGCCACATTCCAAAGATGCATGCTAGCTCTTTTCCACGACATGGTAGAAAATTTTCTTGAGGTTTTCATGGATGATTTCTCGGTGGTTGGAGATTCATTCGATGATTGTTTGTCGAACTTGGAAAAGGTGCTAGAGAGATGCGAAGAAACAAGGCTTGTGCTCAATTGGGAGAAATGTCATTTCTTAGTTCAAGAATGTATAGTATTAGGACACAAAGTCTCCAAGAAAGGCATCAAAGTAGATCAAGCAAAGATTGAGGTGATTTCCAAACTTCCACCTCCAATGACCGTAAAAGGTGTCCGAAATTTCTTGGGGCATGCGGGATTTTATCGCCGCTTTATCAAGGACTTCTCCAAAGTTATGAATCCTATGTGCAAACTTTTGGAGAAGGAGTCCAAGTTCGTGTTTGACAAGGCTTGCTTAGGAGCTTTTGAAGAAGTGAAGAAGAGCGCAACCGCACTGGTAATTGTGAGTCCTAATTGGGAACTTCCGTTTGAACTCATGTGTGACGCTAGTGACGTGGCTTTGGGGGCCGTGCTAGGTCAACGGGTGAACAAGATGTTTCATCCCATCTACTATGCAAGTAAACAATAAACGGAGCTCAATTGAACTATACGGTGACGGAGAAGGAGCTCTTGGCTATTGTGTTCGCTTTCAAAAAATTCCGATTATATTTGGTGGGGTCGAAAACAATTGTTCATACCGATCACTCCGCTATCCGGTATTTGATACACTGGCATAAACTGCATTGACATTGTTGGCATTGGCATCAACTGCATTGGCATTGGTGGCACTGACACTGGTGGAACTGAGTATCATTTCCGTTTTTGTTCGTCCGGAACCCCACCGCCTCATTTCTTTCCTTTCCCTTTTTCTTTTGTTTTATTTTTTATTTTTATATTTTCTTTTCTTAACGAAAATTAAAACAGTACCCTACGATACTCAAAATAATTCCAAATTTCTCAAGCAAGTTATACAAAATGTATGTAACATACTCGCTAAGGCAGTTCTTAAATCGGACTCCCGGAACTCCAGATGCGAATTAAAACAGAAAATATCAAATTCTTTAACTTTCGCAATTTTAGCGGAAACTATCCGAACGACCTCGAAATTCACTTCCAAAAATTCATACAGGTCAAAAATAATCATATGAACCTAATGGCGCTTTTGAATTTTGAATCGGAGCTCATTCGCAAAAATCGAGCTCGAAAATCTCTTTTTACAACTTACCGAAATTTACCGACAACGGAAACTGAAACATGCTTCTGATATCTACCAAACGTAGTCTGATTTAGCTCAAATTTTATAGATTGGTCCTAATGGACCTTACAGAGATTTTTAAATTATTGGCATGCTAATCGGAGTCTTAACTCCCAAAACGTCTACCTAAGGTCGTTTCAAGATGCACATGTTGAAGTAGATCACAAAAAAACTTTGAAAAATGAGGAGTAAAAAGAAAAAAAAAACAATTTAGTTTCGAAACATCGGATAATTGAAGCAAGATAATATTAAAAGTTTAAATACAATCATAAAGTAAAACTGTTCAAAAAAAAATGAAGATTTAGCAAACTTGTGGAGGATTTGAAAACCTTTGAAGCGTGTGATGCATTCTCCCAACAGAAACTTCTAAGAGTGAGTTCCTAGACGGGACATGGTTCCCCTAGGTGGACAACCGAGTGGTGTGACCGGCTAGAATTGTTGGTTGTGTCACGGACCAACTAGATTAAAAACGTTCTACTTAAAGGATATTTTGAGAGTGGAATGATCGTGAGATCCACGTAATCGTTCATAGTGTGTGCATGTATAAATTTCCAAGAGTGAAAGAAGGTGCAAAGGAAAAAACAACCCAACAAAATTTAAAAGATAGAAAAAGTGCCAAGAAAACCAAGTTTCAATCCTATATAAACGAAAGGAAAAAGTTAGTCTTGAAAAAATGGCAATAAAACACATAAGAGCAAAGAATTCCAATATAAAGTCTGTTATGGTTAGAACCTTGATATCCCCAGTGGAGTCGACATTCTGTCGACACCCTTTTTTTTTCGAACTGGTATGAGTTCGAAACAGGATTCGACTTATTGAAACTCACGGGTAAAACTTGGAGTTGCCACCTAACATATTTTTTAACAAGCCGTGTTAGGGCACCGACTTGCTTTCTAGCCAATTTTTATAATTAACTTCGAAAAGATGATCTTGCGAACTAAAAAAATTCTAGGTAAGGGTTCAAGTTAACCCGAAAGGAAGGTGTTAGGCACCCCTTAGGTTCCACCAAATGTGGTTCCCAGCCGGACTAAATAATTGGGATTTAAAAGCAAATAATTAAACTAAATAAGAAATAAATGATCGATTATAGCACATAAATAACTACTATAGGAAGTAAATATTTATTTTTTCTAATATCTTCTTTTTAGCGAACTCCGTCCAAATATGTCTTGCAAATAAAAACAATAAGAACGTAAACAAAATTGCGTAGAATAAAATGAAATTAAGTAAAAGTAATAGTTTTTGAAATATTTCGTCCTCTTTCTAAAGCTCCGTCCTTTAATAAATTCCGCTACGACATACCTCTTAAAAAAACATAAAGATATGAATTAGTACAATAATAAAAAAAAGTAAATAAAATAACAACAACAACAACAACAACAACAACAACAACAACAACAACAACAACAACAAGAATAATAATAATAATAATAAATGGTAATAAAAATAAAGGGAATGACAATTTGTAAAGATTTCGGCTCAGATTTGGGTGATAGGGGTTAAGGATACGTCACGCCTGCAAACAAGCCGGTCGGTCGTGTTGCCATGCCAAGTGTGGATCGCGTTGCCTATCCCAGTTGTTTTGCAACAATATATATATATATATATATATATATATATATATATATATATATATAGTCATCGCCTATTTTGTCTTCGAGCAAATATCATTGGCTGCATAGTATCTGTTCAAATCAGTCTGTAGGCCTCTATATATATTTTCATTGGTCGTTCATAGCATCATGCGGTACTATTTGGCGTCAAACAAGCTAGTAAAGTATGAATTTTGTAAATCATATAGTGTGAAGCATCAAACAATTATAAGCCAATAGCCATGAAAATAAGCAACAAAGAAAAAACTATTATATCCAACGAAGTGGCACTGCAACCAAAAAAAAAAAAAAAAGTTTAGACAACATCATCATTAAAGCAAAACGATAGGCTTTACACATCCTTTAGAAAAACTTGAAAGCAAAACTTGAAGTGCAATAATAGAGAATGCAGAAAGCTTCAACGAAGCGACGAACAATCGCCGGTCAAGAAACCCATCAGAAGACCCGGAAAACTGCAAAAAGAAGCAGTGACCACCGCTGAGTTTTCTGGTGGGACAGCGGTGGTAACAGAGATTGGAGTAATCAACCAGAGGGAAGGGGAGCGACTTCCGATCCATTTTCCGATGGCGTCGTTGCCACCCCGATCCTTTTATTTCATGATTCAGTAACGAGTAATGGGAACAAACGGAGTGAGGAAACGACCAACCCCGATGTCCCCCCGATCCTTTTATTTCATGATTCAGTAACGAGTAATGGGAACAAACGGAGTGAGGAAACGACCAACCCCGATGTCCCCTTTTCGATCTCCACGGTTTCCGATCAGTGTGTATGTGTATGTATCCCCCCGTTCCCTTCCCCTCTCTCTATGTAGTGTATGGTGTGTATTGAATCAGTATGTGTGTTGTTTTTTGTTATGTGTATATGAAGGATAATGGTGCCAATGGTCGTATGCGTGGTGTATCTGTTAAGGGTGTCCCTTGTACCGATCTGCATGTATGGTTTTAAATATATGATTTTTTTCATTGAAAATAAGCAACGGTCATCTCTGAAATTTTCCATGATTTTGGCCAAGAGATGATTGTGAATGATTTTCTTTCCAAAAATTGGGAGAAGATTTTTGAACGTTGGTGCAGGAGAAATGTTGGGAGATTAGGCATAATCATGCTAGTGATCTTTACCAAAAATGGAAGGATTATGAAGTGATTTGAAGGGATATGGGAGGTGGGGGTCTGATGAGATAGACATTGGTCGTGTATGAAAGGAAAATTTAATTTTTGAATTTTATTCAAAATGAAAAAAGTATATTTAAAAATATGGTGATGTATTTGGCTGTATACCTTGTCCAGGTTCAAGGTGATGATAACTTAATGAAAAGAAAATACCTTAGAAAGGTAGGTTTGCCTAGATTGGAAAAATTCAAATTCAAAAGGATTGGAATTTTGGAATTCAAATAAACATGCTAATTGTGAATGGAATATCATGGATAAAAATTGGACTAAGATTGGACTAGCGATTAACTCAAAAGGTGCAGAATATTTAAAATATATTATATACAAAACAAGTTAAATGCACATGTAGCAATAATTTGAGGTCAAATTAAATTAATTAAGTATAAATGAACACAAATAAAAACTAAATATTATAAATACAATAATTTGCACAAATAATCTCAATTCTATATGTATCTTACAAAAAACCTAAAATGATGAATTTACCTAATATAGCCGCAATTAGATATACAATGTATAAATAGGGTATAATATAGATAAATATGTGCTCTTTAATGCGTAGTACTCAAACAGTCAATACTGCACCTTTAAGTTAAATACAACTAATTATCTGAAAAGGAGGGACGAAATTGGGTGTCAACATCTCTTACATCTCAGTCGTGGCTTGTCCATGATCTTACCCATTAAATGTTGAGTTAATGAGTGGAGATCATGCGGCGACTCTTCCGCTGGAGTTAAGCTGCCTCCCCGAGGCTTAAATCACTCGCCTCCAGGGGGGATGAATTTTCTATTCCCCGAGGCGACTCTTCCTCGTGGCTTACAGAGGACCTTAACCTCGGGGATGCGCCTCGAGGATCATTCTATTTGCATCGTGGCGATCTTATGAATCTTATGAGAAATACCCCGAGCACTGCGCTCGAGGTGCCACGTGTGCGAGCTATATTTCACCCAATATAGTTAATCTCCCCACTCCTCGGGCAATTAATAGAGTTTTCGAGGAGTGGAATGAGAATAGACGGGAAAATGATGTGGCAAAATGTGTGCCTAGCAATTCAAAAAGGCGGCCATCTCTTCAACTTCCCCTTTGTTACACGTGGTGACCGTTGAACGGTCATGCCATTTTATCCTCCTTCCCAATACAATGCAATGACGGCTTCCTCCCTTATAAATACCTCAATTTGATCATTTTCATCTCCACTTGCAAATTTACTCCATTGTAGCTGGTACAAAGCAAAAGCTCCACAACTTTTTTCTTCAAATTTCCATCTAGAATCAGAAATTCAAACCCGATTTCTAAAAAAAATGTCAACAACCAACTCATTCCAAAATTCCAATGGCAACTCCGACAATAGGATTCCCTGACACAACTATCGGCGGTGAGGTAGCTAACTTCTTCGATCCATTAAACATCATTGCCCACCCACTGATGATAGTAAAGCAATGTATCCGGAGAGGGGCTTGATACCCGAAGAAAAGCCACCGCTGACCGCAATAAATCCGTTGAAGTAAGCGGCGGAGATGGTGATATTGGTGGTGCTGGTGAAGCCGAAAAGGGTGAGGATGAATCTTTGAAGCAGAAAAATATTCCCATTGAAATAGAACTCGAGCCTTTCCATGTTATCCCCTCGAGCTTCGACATAGAGAAAGACTTCAAGTCAAAAGAGCAGTCCGCTGCACAACAAGAAAAGAATAGGAATGTCTGGTGCAGACTACACCGACCCTGATTATCCAAGCCCACGTGGCTTTAGTTTGGGAGAATTGCAAATGGGGGCCCGAGGTCAAAATTGTCGTCCCAGCCCCAAACAGCAGCAACTCCGACTATGTGCTGAGGCTTTTCTTCATTTACACTAACCCGTTCACGGTGGGATTCTCCCTTCCGGTGCATAGGGTGATTGATACATTATGCCGAACATACAACTTATGTGTGGCTCTTGGCCCCAGCCTATGGAGGGTCATTGGGTGCCTTAATTTTTTGAGCCGAAAGGTTGGGGTGCCGTTCACGTTCCAGCATTTGATTTCACTTTTCTACCCCACTTTCCACAAAGGTGGAATTATGGTTTTGAACAATCGGGGCAAGTGTTCCTAATAACAAAGAGTGAAGATACGGGGGACCGAGGCTAGAGTGAGCGCTACACAGACCAACTGTCCGCCGAGCCTGGGTTTCTTGAGGTGTAGAACACCGAACATAAGTGATCTACCTTCATTCTTTATTGCTTTTCCTGATTTCCTCGATTGCTACTCATCTGCATTTTATTCCTCTTTGTAGCCAATAAGGTTCTCATCGAACCCCCAACCGATCTGACCCATTGGGTTTGAGCAACAATGAAGATCCGAGCCCGTCCCAGTAGGACTTGGATGAGCACAGCCGCCGAGGAAGACAATAATTGGGTGTGCAAGAGGCACAGTGAATTGTTCGTCACAATTAAGTCTCTTTGGGGATCACCTGAGGTTTCCTTTTCGCTGATTTTATCCTTTATTGCAGGTTTTCCTAACAAGGCGGCTAACGCCAAGCCCAAAGAGAGCAAAAACAAAAAAGGAAAGAAAAAGGAGAGAGAGGTTCCCGACACTCGCGTGAGCTTGGCCCCGAAGGGTTTTTCTGACCCGGGCACCTCTTGGCCCCGAAGGGTTTTTCTGACCCGGGCACCTCTTCTAAAGGTGGTTACGACATCCTCATTGGTCATTTTACTTCTGTTACAACATTTTCTTCTTTCACTTCTAAGCCTCCACTTTATGCTATCGCATATTCAAAGAGGAAAAGGACGGCTTTGGAGAAGCCAACTTGAGACGTGCGCTTTCGATCGAGGTGAAATCTAATTCAGATCCCGAGCCCATTATCGAACTGCGGCGAAGCTTGAGGGATAAGCCAAGTGATGAGGGCCTTGAGGCCTATAAGGAAGTTAAGGTAGTAGACGTCGAGGGGTATTACTACACTTCTGCCAAGGCTAAAGGCAAGGCTAATATAGGGGAGGCCGCACTTCTTTCCTCTGCTGAAGAGAGGCTGGTGTCAAGCGTGGCACAAGCTAATTCCGAGTCCCCCAACGCCTCGGCTTGTTAAAGGGCCATGAGGAGAGTCGAGGTTCCTGCCGACTTGTGTCTCTTCGACGGCACGATGAATGTTCCTATGGGCCTTAGGGGCCTATTCGGGCCAAAAAAAGGATCATGTCAAGAACATGTCCCCGGGGATGCTGATTTCTCATTCGGCCGCAAGCACAGTTCAGGTAAGCTTCGATGCTCCCAATTTTCACTTTCGACTAATAGTACTATTGCCCTAACTTTTCCTCAAACCTTTTTGCAGAGCTTCTTGTATTCGCTCAAGGAGATGCAACTCGAGCATCATCGAGCTGTGCAACTTCAACGTGTGGGAGACGCCTGGGATTGCCAAAAGGCAGGGTACAAGGCTAAAATATCCTCTTTACAAGCTTAATTGGGTAAGTATAGGTCCAGTATGCATGAAGCTGCCGTAGCTTCCTAAGCTTAGATTCAACCATTAAATAAAATCCATAGGGCTGAAAGCTTGAGGCTGACAGCTGATGTCGAGGGGCTTGAGCCAATTTCTAATTCACTGAGGCTGCTCGAGGGTATCACAATAAGTTAAACGAGCATGTGCACATAATAAAGAAGTTGGAGGGCCAGGTGGAGAAGAATCCTGCACTTGAGGCCGAAGCTGCTCGTCTCCAGGGCGAAATTTCCACTTTAGCAGAGAAGGCCAAGGCTAAGGCTACGAGGGTTGAATTGGGCAAAAGCTGGGCCATCATCAAAACTCGGTTGAAAGTTCTCAAGCATTGTAAACCCAAAAGGATTGATTTGGACAAGGAAATTGCTAAGGCCCAAAGTGATGCCGCTCGAGCCCAGGCCATTATAGATGAGATCCCTTAAAGTGAAGGTTCGGGCGATGATGAAGCTGATGAGGATGAAGAGGACAATGAAGATAGGACTTCCGAGGGCGAAGATAGTTCCCATCGGGAAGATGATCCCGATGCTTGATAGTTTCCTTTGTTCCTTTTGCTTTTTGTCATGGCCTTCGGGCCTTTGTTAATGAAGTTTAGCTTTTGCTTTCAAGTGTTGGCCTTTATTTTGTCGCGACTGAACACTTAGAAGTTTTTGCTTGCAAGACTTTTATAAATTTCAAAACAAATCGGTGCTAGCTTAGAATGAAGTCTCGTTCTCGCGCCGAGTGATGCGTGAGCATTTTGCTTACTTTAACTCTCTTATGCTTTTGCCTTTGAATTCAAAAGTAACCAATCTATAGAAAGATTGATGTATTTTGCTTGGTTTCATGTATTAAACCCTACAAGGAAAGGAAGAAACCAAAAAAGCATGATTACCCAAGCAAATTGATCAAATTCAAGAAGCTGCAGAAACAGTGAAGAGGCGGCCACCCATGCTAGGGGTGACCACCCTTTCTCTGACCTCCTAAGTATCTAATTGGGCATTAAAGAGGCCCCAACCCTTTGAAAGGAAGCTGAAAATCTAGAAGACTTGTGAAGATGCGACCGCATATGCTAAGGGAAGGCGCCCATGGCTCTTAGCAAGGAAAAAGCCGGTGTGAAGAAGATGCGACCACAAGTTGCTATGTTGTGCAGCTCTCTCTTAGAAAATAAGAAAAGGCGGCCGCCCAATAAAGTGCGGCCGCCCTCTCATACAAACCCAGAAAAGGGCGCCAGCCCATGTCCAAAGAGGCACCAGCCCTTATGTTAATTCAGCACTGGAATTCAGCCCTTTGGCTAAAGGGCCCTAGCCAAACCTGAGAATGGAATTTCTGTAATTAATTTAAGCAAATACTATATATAGCTAGAATTAAGTTTTTGAGAATATCTTACACTTTACTTTACTAGAGATGCAAGATAAGGACAAAACACCATTAACCCTTCGTCAAGATTTCTTGTATTGTGGAGAACAACATCATTGTGTGTGAGAATCTTTACTACTTTACTATTTCAATGCACATTTTATTACTATCAAGTCTTGAATAATTACTTAGTATGAGTAGATAAATCATCCACTAGGGTGCTAATGAAACTCTAGTCCAATAATCAAATGGGCATAGCATAATAAGCTTCTAATCACCTAAGAATACCTCATTTCACTACCTTTGATTACACTACAACAACTTGAGGTGTACAACTCAAGTTGAGCCCAAAGAGTACTAGATTTACACGAGAAGGTAAATCTAGGGATGGAAAGTGTAGTGACAGGGTACCGGGGGCAAGTGTGTTGCATTTACCCCGGGTTAATGGGTTGAACACCGAGAGGGGGATACCTTACTTGGGACTAGTTGCAAGCGCTTAATGCATCAACTCTTAGCACCAAGAAGGCAAGATCTTGTAGTCTCGACTCTCACCCAGGAGGGGTGAGTTGAGTAAATGCGAGCAAGGTCCATTGGGTGACCTTGGTGTGGAGAAGCTTTAAACTATATCCACTTGGTTAGAGGGCTAGGGGAGTTAGTATCCTAGTGTTTTCTCATATTGTTAATTTTAACTTGCTATTACTCTTATTTTACAATAGTTTCATTTATAATTAAATTTTAAGATTTACTTATTAAACTCATAGAACTGAATCAAATTCCACTATTTCAAGTCTCACGCTAGTCCCTGTGTTCGATCCCTACAATTGACTAGGGTAATTGTGAGCCCTTATCCTTAGCCGGAGCGTATCTAAATTTGGTGCCATTTCTAGGGACTTCGGCAGACAATTTAGCTGAATTAGTTTATGTTCGTGCTGTTAGTTAGCTTAATCCGAACACCTTTCACTTTTGGTTTCGATTTTATTTGACTTTGTAGGTGTTGGTTGAAAATGCCGTTAAGGATAGCAAATCCACTTAACCAAGTGGGAGGTTGGGTTAACCCCCAAGGAGATGAACCACCACCTTCTCCTTAATCGGTCAATGAAAATGAGGAGAAAGATATTATTGAAATACTTGATGGAGAGCAAGTAGATGGAGCGCAACCGAATGCTCAATCTCAAGGAGGTTCGAGGGCTAGAAGAAATGCAAGAAGGGAGCACGCTATTGATAATGGCTTTTGTAGAGCCATTGTGCCTCCACCCATTAGAGCCACAACGAACTTCCAAATGCCATCGGCCGCTATCAACTCACTTGACAATCGAGGATTGTTTGGAGGAGAAGAAGAGGAGAATCCCAATAAACACCTCCAAACTTTAATTGAAATATGTACTCTTAACAAGCATGTCGGTGTGACCGATGAGGCTTTTCGCCATAGGCTTTTCCTATTCTCTCTAAAAATGAAAGTTAGAGCTTGGTTGGATGGATTACCAAAGAGGAGTATTCACACTTGAGATGAGTTGGTGAAGGTTTATCTAGATAAGCACTTCCTACCGGGTAAATTTGTGGACTTGAGAGATGATATCTACTATTTCCAACAACAAGTGGGTGAGCCAGTGCACAAAGCATGTGATAGATTTCTCAAGCTCATTTATTCTTGTCCCGGTCATGGTTTTCTGGATAGAGTTCTATTGGAGGCTTTCTATAGAGGTCTTAATGACAACAATTAAACAACAATAAACCATGTAACTCAAGGAGGCTTAATGGAGGGTACTTTTCAACAAGTAACCAACCTCATCAACAAAGTCGCAAAGCAATCAAGAGCATGGAAGTCAAGAGTAAGCAGGCTGAGTACATATGATCCCAACAATGACATAATGTCAAAAGCAATTGAATCTCAAGTATAAAGAATCTAAACTTGTTATAATAGTTGGGTTGCTTGTAAAGAACCATTTGAAAACAACCCAAGAGCCCGCAAAGCAAGTAAATGCCATTGACATTCCTCCTAAAGAAGTTCACCATGGTGCCAACTTATATCAACCCTATCCTAAGGGTTATGCTCCTATGTTCCTATGAGGTTTGTGCCTCAAGGACAAGAAGGGCAAATACCACCCCAAGGTGGCCAAGAGTAAGATGAGAAAGCCAATTATGTTAATGCTTATCAAGGTCAAAGACCTCCATATAATCAACAAGGCTATCAAGCTCAAGGCCAACAGAAGCCGTATAATCAATGGGGCAACACTAATAAGTGGAATGGTACCAATCAAGGGAGAGATCCACATGACAATCAAAGAGGTTCTCATGAATCTCAACAAAGTTCAAGCAATCCTAAGAACTCAAGGTTGGAAGGAATGATGGAGAATATGTTGAAACTCCAAGAAGACAATTCGGATGACATAAAGGATATCAAGTAAACCGTGCAATCACATTCGACTTCTATCAAGTTTCTTGAATCCCAATATAGCCAATTTCTCATCAAGTGAATAAAAGACAACATGGAGCATTGTCAAGTGATACAGTAGTGAATCCTAAGAGGAATGAGAAAGATCAAGTAATGGCATAACAAGAAGTGGAAAGACATGGGATGATCCTAAAATGGTAGGTGATGATATTCAAATGGAGCTTGAAGAGGGTGTACATGAAGAGGAGATATTGAGTGATGAAGTAGAAGATGGGGATGAAATTCATGGAGAGGTGGAGCCTCAAAATATTCAAGAACAAGAAAGTCCTCTTGAAGAGGAAACTCCACTACCGAAACCCACTTCCACCCAAAAAGCCATAAAACAACCTCCACTACCCAAAGCAGTTATTCCTACCAAGCCCACTATTCCAAAGCCTACTCTACCATTTCCTCAAAAAATTAAAGATTGAGAAGAGCCGATCATGCCAAGAAGGTTTGGGAGAAGATTTCTTTTAGTTCTATTGACTTACCTTTGGTTGATGCTTTAGAGAAAATGCCGGATGTAGCAAACTTTTTGAAATATTTTGTGACAAAGAAGAGGTTCTCGGAGTTTGAAACCGTCAAGGTCACTCATCAATGTAGTGCAAATATGTCTCATGTGAAAATGGAAGATCCCGGTGCATTCACTATACCATGTGCTATTGAGGGAAGATACTTTGAGAAAGCATTATGTGATTTGTGGGAAAGCATCAATCTCATGCCCTATGCCGTTTACAGTACATTGGGTAGAAAAGAACCAAGAGTGCCTCAATAAATTTTCAAATGGCCGATCGTTCTATGAAAAAACCGATTGGGGTGGTTGCTAATGTGTTTGTGAAGGTATATCAATTTATCTTCCTAACAGATTTTGTTATCTTAGATTGCACTGTTGACTATGACGTGCCAATTATTCTTGGGAGACCATTTTTTGCTACGGGAAGAGAATTGTGTGATGTGGAGGAGAGTTAACATTTACATTCAATTGTGAGAATGTGGTATTTCATATTTGCAAGTCAATAAGGCAACCGGTTGAAGATGCATCATGTTCTTATGTTGATGTAGTTGTGAATGCATTGGTAGAAAATGAGAGCTTAACAAGGAAATTTGATGTCTTGAGATCCGTGTTATGGAATATGGATGTTGATGATGAAGAAAGTGTCAAGCAGTGTGTCTTAGAATTGGAAGGATTTGGTACTAAGCCCTATTCTCTAAAGAAACTTTCCCTTGATCTTGAAAACCAAAAGGTACCACCAATTAAACCCTCCACTGAAGAACCTGCCACTCTTGAACTTAAAGTTTTACCAAATCACTTGATATATTCCTACCTAGGTCCTAACTCCACTCTCCCCATAATTATTTCATCCAATTTGAACTAATCTCAAGAAGATAATCTCTTACAAATTGCGAGAAAGAGAATTTGGGCTATTTGTTGGACTCTAGCCGACATTAGAGGCATTGATCCGGGAGTGTGCACCCACAAAATTATTCTTGAAGAAGGTAGCAAACCTTCGATTGAGAATCAAACGCAGTTGAATCCGGCCATGCAAGAAGTTGTTAAAAAAGAGATCATCAAATAGTTGGATGCGGGTGTTGTTGAGTCCTTGTCTGATAGTGAATAGGCATCACTGGTCCAATGCGTGCCCAAGAAGGGAGGAATGACGGTTGTGCATAATGAGAAGGGAGAAGCTATTTCTACTAGGACCGTGTCCGGGTGAAGAATTTTCATTGACTATCGCAAGCTCAACAAGTCTACAAGGAAAGATTATTTTCTCCTTTCGTTCATTGATCAAATGTTGGATAGGTTGTCCAGGAAAGCTTTTTATTGTTTCCTTGATGGGTACTCCGGGTACAACCAAATCTCTATTGAAGCAGAAGATCAAGAGAAAACAACCTTCACTTGTCCTTATGAGGCATTTGCTTTCAAAACGATGCCCTTTGGTCTTTGTAATGCACCCGCCACATTCCAAAGGTGCATGCTTTATTCCATGATATGGTGGAAAACTTTTTTGAAGTGCTTATGGATGACTTTTCCGTGGTTGGTGATTCGTTTGATGATTGTTTGCACAACCTCGATTTGGTACTTGAAAGATGTGAAGAAACAAGTTGGTGCTTAATGGGGAAAATGCCACTTTTTGATGGAAGAAGGAATTGTTTTTGGACACGAGGTGTCCAAGCGCGGGATAGAAGTGGATCAAGCTAAAATAGATGTGATTTTCAAGCTTCCACCTCCTACGACCGTTAAGGGAGTGAGAAGTTTCCTTGGTCATACGGTTTTTATAGAAGATTCATTAAGGATTTCTCGAAGATTGCCCATCCCCTATGCAAGTTATTTGAGAAAGAAGCTAAATTTGTGTTTGATGAATATTGCCTCAAGGCATTTGAAGAATTGAGAAGAAGGCTTACTACCGCGCCAATCATTATAAGTCCTAATTGGGAATTGCCCTTTGAATTGATGTGTGATGCAAGTGATGTGACTCTTGGTGTTGTGTTAGGTCAAAGGATTGAAAAGATCTATCATCCTATTTACTATGCTAGTAGGACCATGATGCTTAATTGAACTACACGGTCACCGAAAAGGAATTTTTAGCGGTGGTATTTGCATTTGAGAAATTTCGTGCTTATTTGATGGGATCTAAGGTGGTTGTCGATACCGACCACTCGGCCATTCATTATTTGATGAGTAAGAAGGACTCTAAACCTTGTTTAATTCGGTGGATATAATTGCTTCAAGAGTTTGATGTTGAGGTCAAGGAACGAAAAGGCACCGAGAATCAATTGGAGGACCACTTCTCAAGATTGGAAGAAGGGGGAGACCTCGTGAAGATGGTGAAATTGATAATTGTTTTCCGGATGAGAGAGTGTTTTCGGTAGCTTTGGAGAAAATACTAAGGTATGCAGAGATTGCCAATTTTGTGGTTACTGGAGATTTTTCTGATGATTATTTATACAATTAAATAAAAAAAGCTCATGAAGGATGCTCTTCATTATTATTGGGACGAACCTTGTTTGTTTAGAATTTTTGTGGATGGGATGATTCGGAGATGTGTTCCGAATGTCTAGCAATGGGAGATTATAAATGGATGTCATTCTTGATCATATGGTAAGCATCATAGTGGCATTAGGACCGCCTCAGAGATCTTAGAGTGTGGATTCTATTGGCCTACCATCAACAAGGATGCTCATGCATTTGTGAAAGGTTGTGATATATGCCAAAGAGCCGGGGGAGCGTCAAGGAAACGTGAAATGCCTCAAAATCCTATAATGGAAGTTGAATTGTTTGATGTGTGGGGTATTTATTTCATGGGTCCATTCGTAAACTCCAGTGGATTGAAATACATTTTGGTGGCCATTGACTACATGTCCAAGTGGGTGGAAGCAGTAGCTCTACCAAATAATGAAGCATAAAGTGTCACGACATTCTTAAAGAAGAGAATCTTCACAAGATTTGGCACTCCTAGAGCGGTAATTAGTGATGGTGGTTCTCATTTTTGCAACAAGGCATTTGATTTGCTCGTTGAAAAGTATGGAGTCAAGCACAAAGTCGCAACTCCTTATCATCCACAAACTAGTGGACAAGTTGAAGTGTCTAATCAGGAAATCAAGCGAATTTTGGCAAAGACCGTGAAAGTAAACCAGAAGGATTGGGCTATGAAATTGGATAATGCACTTTGGGCTTATAGGACGGCTTACAAATCTCCAATAGGTACGTCTCCTTATAAATTGGTGTTTGGTAAAGCTTCTCATCTCCCGATCGAGCTTCAGTATAAAAAGTTATGGGCTTTGAAAAAGTTGAATTTGGATTGGGAGTTAACCTCGAAATCTAGAATGGACGCATTGAATGAGCTTGATGAAATGAGGTTCAACGCATATGAAAATGCCTTGTTGTACAAGGAAATAATGAAGACTGTGCATGATAAGAAGATATGGAATCGAAAATTCAAAGTGGGAGATCTTGTGTTGTTGTCTAATTCCCGTCTTTAATTGTTTCCGGGAAAATTGAAGTAGTAATGGAGTGGCCTATTCAAGGTTGTTGGTGTTTCTCTTTATAGTACCCTTGATTTGGAAGGAGATGATGGTACAAGTTTTAGATTGAATGTGCACCGGGCGAAACATTACTTGGGAGTTACGGAAGGCACCAAGATGGTGGCCTTGGTAGTTTTGATTTATCCTAGAGCTAATGAGTCGATGTCGTACCACGACGTTAACTAAGGCGCTTCTTCGAAAGCAACCCAAGGTGTTTAGATAACTAGTTGGCGTTTTGTAGGTATTTAGGATGAGTTGCAGCTAGAGCGAGAAGGAGGCAAAAATATGACATTATAGGTAATAGGGAGGCCGCCCCTTGCTTAGGCGGCCGACCTTTGGTGAGTGATAATAGCTGAGGGAATGGAAATGTTCAGAGGAGCCAAGAGCATGCGGTCGCCGTTCTTTTCCTTCATAGGCAAACCCACAAATACAAATATTTAACTTCACACAATCACACCCATTAACCATATATTAATTATTATGTTTTAGAAGATCAAGAGAAGAAAGGAATTTTGTAGCAAAAGAAGAAAAGTTCATAATATACCTGCACTTTGAATAATGATTTATGAAGTTGATTCAAGAACCAAAGGATTCAATAGTCAGAAGTTGTTGCTTGCTAGCGTAAGTCTTAACTCTTGATTCCAAAGGTCTCGGTAGAGAAAATTGAAAAGTGAACTGAAGAGTTTGTACTTTGTACTAAAATTGAATTGTAGGGCATCATAACTTGTAAGTTTGTATTTTATAGATAAATTTAATATTATTATTTCAAAATTACCAGGTTGCCCTTTGACATTGAAGACTTATACAGTCAATTTTTATTCTTAATTTGAAAATTTTCATGGGCGTATGCTTTTCGATACTTTCGCCCCCACCGTTGCGCCTCTGAAAACACTGCTGCATACTTTATCTGGTAAGCCCTTTCAATTCATCTTTTAATTTCTTAGTGAAATTAACATTTTAGAAGGAGGATTTATGTAGATTATAAACTTGAAAAAATGAAAAAATATGGCTTAGGATGTGCTATATTGTTTAAAATCTAGGGAATCGCACCCTTTATCTATGTTGCTGATGAAGAAAAGGGCTCCCGCCTTTAATGGGCAGTCGCCCTCTCTTCATGTTTAGCATCTTGAACTATTGATGGTTCGAGAACGTGTGGTCGCTCTTCTGTTAGGGGACCACTCTTTCATAAGGCTCCAACTTTAAAACTTGGTGATGAGATGGAGATCGCACCATGTTCTTGCGGCCGCCCCTTTTGTCTCACTTGACCATCTATCCAAGGAGAGAGTGCCTAAGAGCAGGCGGGCGCCCCTATATGACGCGGACGCCCTTTTCCTAGACCCAAAATTTTTTCTTAAGTATGGAAAAGGCGCCTCTCTTAAGTTTTGGTGCCCTTTTTGACCGCCCTTGTAGAGTAGGTCGCCTCTTGTCTTCAAGAATTAAAAAAGGTTACATTTGGAAGCCGCCCCTTGCTTAAGTATGAAAATGCACCCTCTCAGGATTTTGGGCAGCGTCGCCCCTTGTCAAATATGAGGCCACCCATTCATGAAGCGGCCGCCCTTTTTAAATGATGGAAAAGTTTTCTAAGTATGAGAAAGCAAGTCCTCAGGACTTTCTCCGCCCTTTATCTCCACCCTTGCAATGTAGGCCGCCCTTTGTCCCAAACACTGAATTTTTTTTAAGTGTTGGACTAAGAGGCGGCCGCCTTTTACAAATGCCCCAGCCTTTTTTTTCTATTTTCTTAAACATGAATAAGTTTCATTCTCATTCAATTCTTATCACTTTAGACCACTTCTAACATATTTCCTCTTTCCTTAAATAAGATTACATGGCAAGATCAGGAGGTGCCAATTCACAAAGGGTAGGAAGAGATCCACTAACCGAACTCCTACTCTTGGAAGAGGAACTAGGAAACCCTTTCCAAAAGAGGGCAGAGGCAAGGTAGGCAGAGGTGGCAGGAGCAGTGGTGACTCCACCTGTTTCACCCACTGTTTCCAAAGCAAAGACATGATTAGGAAGAAGAACAAGCACAAAGCTCAGAGCAGGAGGCCCATAGAATTTCCTCTTCCTCTTCCTCTTCCTCCCAAGCAAATAAAGGGAATAACTCTGGAAATAGTGAAGGCAATGAAGCTAGTAGAGACTAGACATCTGAAGAGGAAGAAGTCCAAGAGGAGCAACCATTACCTCCTCCTCCATCCAACAGGACAGTGAGAGTGGTCAGTGCCAGACCCCTCTTGCCACCAAGTAGGAAAGCTTTGTAACAAAGCAAGTCTACTATGACTATTTCTAAGGAAGGAACGAAAGGTCCCTAACTACAAAAAGGCCTATCTGCTTAGTTGACATGGACAGGTACAACAAGAGTTCCTAATGCATATTCTGAACAGGGGATGGCAAGACTGGTTGTGTTGCGCCCCGTACGTCTAAAGTGACGTATATTACACTAATGGCATGTTAAGAATAATTTAATTATGTTTAAAGTCATTATATGACTATATATGACGTTTATATGTCGATTACAAAGTTTGAAAAAATAGAATTTAAGTTGCGGAAAAACTGACTAAGGATTTATCTTGTAATGAAGCTTTTTGAGAAATTAATTATGTGTGTTATATGGGGTCTTTTTGGGACATATCATGTACTAAATTGAAGATCTTGGAGTTTAGTTTCCAACATTTTTTACTGTTTGTTTATACAACATCTGAATAAAAATATTTGAGGGTCAGAAGTCAGGCCAGAAGAAGGGACATAAGCGCAAAAGAGTGCTAGAAGTGAAATATTCTTAGTATAAAAGAGAAACGCATCTCTTTTCTCGTCATTTCCAAAAAAACACACAAGGGAAAGAGTTCCTTCTTGAGGGTTTAAGCCATTTTTATGGTTTTGAAGAAATAACGTCAATCTTAACTCGAAATTGAAGACGGATTGCATCAAAACGCTCTACGCAGTTAAGGTACCGTTATGCTACCTTCAATTTCGTCTATAGCTTGAGTTTTAAAATTACTTCATGGCTAAGAAAAGGGTCTAAATTCTGTGTTATAGCATGTTTAAGATTTGGAAGATTTGGAATTCAAGAGAAACAAGATTTAGAAGCAAAAACGTCAAAGGTATGTAAGGCTAAACCTTTCTTTCAACAAGGCATCTATCTTATAGCTTTTGAAGCTTGTCTTAGTTCAAACTTAGTGTTTCTTGTGGGGAAATTGTATGGCATCAAGGGAACCTTGCGTATGCTTAATTTTGTAAAAAAACTCAAGGCAAAAGATGTCCAAAACAGCAGCACGACATGTTTCAAAATCTTGAAAATTATTTTTATCTTCGGACAATTGTTAGTATTTTAAGCATAACTCTTTGTAAAAAATTGATATTGAGATGATTTAAGATTTCCTTAAAGCCTAAGACACATATCTAATACTTTTATGAATGCCTTAAAGTCTATAACTTTGATTTAGACTCTAAAAGTTAGGTTGCAAGATAGGACAGTGGTGCTGTCCAGAGATTCTGTCTACAGATTTGTTATGTCATCCGGTCGTCTCATCTTATTATCCATTTAATCTGTTAATGTTATCAGTTTACCCGGGTATCTATTCCCGGTTATATTATAGTGCTGTTTTCTTTCTTTTTTTTTTTTTTTTTTTTTTTTTTTGCGGATCATCCAGTTATAGGGGAAACTCGGCCGAAATTCTTATAGAAACTCAAAAAGTTAGACAAATTCTGAGTTCTAGGTTGTGTCTATAATTCTATCTAGGGTTTCTTATCATTCTTTTGAGTTCATATCTATTGTTGCCATATGTGTTGTGCCTCATACATGCTTATGGTTATATTGTGATTATATTATGTGTGATTTGGAGTCCCCTAAAGAGGCTGGATATTGGACACACAATCCGGTCATGTGTGATACTAACCGTCTGGGGGACAAAGCCCATTTGGTTCAGGCGGAAGTTGAAATACCTAGTGTGACTGAGTGTCATTCACACACTCTGACTAGAGAGACTACTTGGCTGGGGGGACATAGCCTATAATACCCGCCATGTTTGTTATATATGCATATATAGCCACAGTATACACCGCATGACTATACATGAGGATAGTTAAAATATTCAATTACCTCATTTGGGGGGGATACAACCCATAACACCAGACAGGTACCGGTTTAGATAACAGTTCAGTTTTAGCTCAGTCCCAGTTATCAGTTCTCAGTTATCAGCCACCAGTTCTTAGTGTCAATATCAGTTGACAGCTATCAGTTCCAGTTTCTAATTACCAGTTATCAGTCATATTACAGTCATTTATCAGTATAGTTCAGCTCAGTCTTCAGTTTCAGATTTAGTTAGACTTCAGTTTATATTCAGATCATGTTTAGTTCATGTTTCAGATATCCAGCTTCATTGCTATACTTCAACATATATTTTCATATTTATATTCCAGCATTAAAGTTTCATTCAACTATGTTATATATTATATGCTCATACCTTACATACTTTGTACATATCGTACTCACGTCCTCTCTTGGGCGCTGCATTTCATGTCACGCAGGTACAGATAGATCAATACTTGGGCAAGGCCATCTACCAGCTGTTGGAGTCATTTCGCTTACTCCTGGAGGTACTTATCTTTTAGTATGTGTACAATTAGCTAGTTTGGGTATGGCGGGGCCTTGTCACGTCCTTGGTATATCCAGTTCAGCAGTCTTAGAGGCATGTAGATATGTCCCTATGTGGTTCAGTCAGTTTGTTATGTATGTCAGCAAATGATAGCCTTGTCATCTTTCCAGACTTTATATTTTCAGTAAATATGTATGTATATATAACCAGGTTGCCAGCTCGTCTCTATTATTCATAGATTATTAGTAGGTTTAGCGATGATCGACACTCAGTATCAGTTATCTATCGCGGCCCTAGTTTGGGTCGTGATAGGTTGATTGATGAACTTCCACCTGGAAATGAAACAAGGATCAGGGAATTTTATGCTAATGTAGGGAGGACTGCACCAGATAAGTTTGAAGTGTTGCTTAGAGGAAAACAAGTGGACTTCAGTCCACAAGCTCTTAAGAAATTCCTAGGGCTGCCCCATATGACCCCCCATATTCTGGTTGGAATAGAAAGAAAAGAGTGAACAAGATCTCAAACCTACATTTGCAAACGTTATTGCTCCTGAAGAAACTCCTGCCTGGATGAAAAAGGGAGCAAATATTCAAAGGTCCACAATGAAGTTCGAGGCAAGGGGATGGCAGACCATTATATACTCAAAGGCTCATTCCATCCACAAATGACAGCAAGTGCACATTGGATAAAGGAGTCTGATTTCTACTATTATGATTGGGAATTCTGTCAATGTAGGCATGGTTATGAATGATAGCATTTGGACAACTGCAAAGAGAAATTCCACAAATTTGCCTTTTCCAAATATATTGACTATATATTTCCAATCATTGAAGATCAAAGAGTATGAAATATATAAGATAATTGAGCCAATCCAGAGATGGAGTCTGTATGATGTGCAGGGCCCAGACAACCCAAAGAAGCCTACTGCAAAGGCTCTAGGAAAAGTGGCAAGCATTTCCCAGGCAGTACCTCCAACTTCCATTCCATCCACCTCCATAGGTACATCTGATCCTTCTCTTTCTACAGTTATACCTCCTTGCCCTCAAGTCACATTGACCCCAGAAGAAGTGATTGACATCCACATGTGGGTAAAAACTGTGGACATGAAGGTGGGGCAAATTAAGTATTGGTTTTAGAGGGGTCACAAGCCCTCAAAAGATGCTACTTCAACTCTTGAGTCTAGTGTTTCCTTGAAACGACCTCGGTCAGTCGTTTCGCAAGTTAGGACTCCGATTGGCGTGCCGATAATTTTAAAATATTCGTAATATCCATTAGGACATGTCTGTAAAATTTGAGCTAAATCAGACCTCATTTGGTAGGCATCGGAAGAAGGTTTCAGTTTTTATTGGCAATAAATATTAAAAAGAGATTTTCGAGCTCGGTTTTGCCGAATAAGCTCCGATTCGAAATCCGAAAGCGCCGTTAGGTTCGTATGATTATTTGTGATTTTTCTAAACTTTCGAAAGTGAAATTCGATGTTGTTCGGCTAGTTTTCGCTAAAATGCCGAAAGTTAAATAATTTGACTTTTTCTATTTAAATTCGCGTCTTGAGTTTCGGGAGTCCAATTTGAGATCCGCCTTCGCGAGTATGTTACATATATTTTTTATAACTTGTATGCAAAATTTGGAATTATTTCGAATATTATAGGGCACCGTTTTAATTTTCGTTAAGAAAAGAAAATATAATAAAAGGAAAAAAAAAAGAAGAGAAAATTCAAATGAAAAGAAAGAAAGTGAAAGTGATGGGCGGTGGATGCTATATATATCCTTAAATTTTGTTAAGGAACGAAAAAATGAAAACAGAGAGGAGCAAAAATGGAAAAACGCAATAAGAGAAAAAAAAAATGCCAGAAAATGAGAAAAGAGGCCGGAGAAAAGTAGAATTTTCACCCTGAAACATTCAGGTAATGATCCTAATATATTATTTGAGTTTATTACGTGTGTTTGAATATGTTTTAACAATAAAACTTGGAATATTATACATCGTTTTAATAAGTTCAATTAATAGTTTAAAGGGTCAAATGGACCCCGATAACGAAATTGATTATATATTCGTACTCAGTAAGTTATGGGCAACTTATAAATGTAATTTATTTGGGGTTTGGTTATGTGGCCTTAAACCCTGTATATAGGTCTGGCCTGCGTATTGCGTATGCAAATAGGGTATCAAGTTCCTAACCGGATTGCCCTAAGATGTGAGGAATGAAGCCTTTAGCCTAATTTGATATATTTTTCTGCTTATTGAATAGAATGGGATCGTTTGATAATGAAACCAAAGGATAAAGCGGTTATTGAATAGCAGAGCTAACTTTTGAAAAAGGTAAGTGTTTGTATCCATTTCTTTGGAGGCCCTTGGCCTCGTGGATAATCTACCACGTGTTCCTTACGTGTGTAGCTGCCGATAGGCGTACTCATTACGCCTTAGCTTTGAATTTACATTGTATATTACATTTTATGCCCTGTTGTTGGTATTGCATGGAACATATGAGCATTGCACTCTGGTTTTGAGCATTGCATATACATCCCGGTTGGCGATGAGAGTCCCGCACCGGTTGCATATACTTCCCGGTTGGCGATGAGAGTCCCGCACCGGTGAAAGGTCATCATTGCATATACTTCCCGGTAATCGATGAGAGTCCCGAGCCGGTGAAGGGTCATCATTGCATATACTTCCCGGTAATCGATGAGAGTCCCGAGCCGCTGAAGGGTCATCATTGCATATACTTTTCGGTAATCGATGAGAGTCCCGAGCCGGTGAAGGGTCATTATTGCATATATCTCCTGGTAGACGATGAGAGTCCCGCGCCGGAGATAGGTATCAGGCATATGTGACTGCATTGCATCGTACCGCATTCATCATATCTCATTTCACCGCATACTGACTATTATGTGTATTGTGTTGTGTTTTTTTTGTATGCGGTATGTATACCATGTCGTGGACATATCTCAGTTTGCCTATATATTTCTGGCTCGTATTATGGGTTGCGGGGATCGGGTTGCACGCCGCAACGGTATGAATATGTGGATCGGGTTGCACGCCGCAACGGTATAAATATATGGATAAGGTTGCACGCCGCGACAGTATGAATATATGGATCGGGTTGCACACCGCAACAGGATGAATATATGGATCGGGTTGCACGCCGCAACAGGATGTGTTTCTAATTGATGATGTGTTCGGGATACCTATATGTTCTGGCTATCTTACGTTACTGGTTGTTAATGAGTTTGTGATTCTATACGTGTTTCTAGTTATTATCTGGCTCTGCCTTTTCATAATTTAAATAAGAGGAATTTGATTTATATGTTTCTTCTCCCTGGCTAGCTATCCTATTCCTTGAGGTGGCTAGTCTGCCCCACTTATTGAGTCCTTTTGACTCACCCTTGTTTGTTGTTTGTTTCTTGTCTATCTATTTCGTTTCGGCAGGTTCGCTCCAGGATTGAGTTCGCCACGTTGTTCAGGAGCGAAGACGACTCCAGCTGTCAGGGTGAGCCAGCTTTATTCCGGATGGCCACCAGTTTATTGTTTATTATTTTAGTTGCATTCTGCTCCCTTCAGGAGGTATCTATCTTCTTTTGTACTCTTAGATGTCTAGTCTGGATAGCCCTAAACCTCGTATGTTGGGTGGTCAGCTGTAATTTCCTTTGTACAGCTTAAAGGTATCAGTATGTCTGTGTATTTTTTTTTTTAAGTCTTGTCCTTATTTATGAATTGTTATATTTATTTTCCTAATTTAATTGGTAAGGGTTCGCCCGACGGGTCTAGGGGAGGATGTCGGGTGCCCGCACGACCTAACCGAATTTCGGGTCGTGTCAGTTGGTATCAGAGCCCGGTTTAGAGTCTATCCAGACTAAGACAGTGTCTAGTAGAGTCTCGCTGATGGGTACGTAGACGTCCGTACTTATCTACGAGGGGCTATGATGGCATTTAGGAAGTTTCACTTTCTTCTTTTCTGATCGTGCGTCGGTCTAGGATGCAAAAGTATTTTTGTTAATTCCTTCGTGGCAATGGTAAACCCTCGTACGACAAATCAGCAAACAGTATGAGTTCAAGACGAAGTAGTTTAGCCTGGGGCTAGCACTGACGAAGCCCCGAGAGTTTTTTTTATCGTGCTGACGATCTAGTTACGGAGGTCCCAGCTGTACGAGCTCATGATGGGCAAGGGAGCAGGGCGTTGTGATTCCCTTGGCTCTTTACGATGCTTCACGAGAACCTTGGTGACGCAGAACCGCAAAAAGAAAACTATTATTCGCTAGGTAGCTTTTCAGGTTGCCGCAGATACAGATGTTCGGTCTCAGGGAGCTCCTATTCCAGTTCTTAGTATTGTCGCGATAAATTATGTTCTAGAAGCAGCATGTGTTGTGCCACCAATTGTTCTGGCTGGTTAGCCAGCGGAGATAATTATTGGGTCCGAGTGCCCAAAGAGGTTGCATTATTTTACGCGGTTGAATCTTCCAATATTCTCAAGCCATGCATCAGATAATTCCTATGTAAGCTTTTAAAATAAAATGATGCCAGCATATTATTCAGGCTCTTGATCATATCGAGCGGTATGGTGTTGATTATTCTTCATTCCAGTTTCAGGGGTCCAGGCTTGAATTGGTGGGCCGCTCTCTTATTAGCTAACTTGGTTCGGTTTTCTTCTAGATTCGTGGAAAAGTTCCTTTCGAGTAGCGAGCGAGATGAAAAGTGTTGCTAGTTTGAGTGGATTGGATAGGGTAGCCTATCGGGTAGCCTGTTGTTGTTTCAGAACATCAGATTGAATTCTATAGAGTGACTGAATATGTATTAGAACTAGTTCATGAGCCTTTCGAGAGATTCCGAGATTTATTGATGACCTTTATTTTTCCTTGAACTCCCAGATGGCTTGAGAAATTGAGGTCTGGATTTTATTTGAGGTTGTTGTTAATATTGCCCGAAGGTTCGAGGCATACCATAAGTTAGAGCGGGAAATTAAGAGATCCCGTGGCCCTAGTGGGCAACCATGGTACCTCATTTGGAGGTAAGAGTTCTGATTATTTTGGGAGGTCACCTTCCAAGTTATCTCAGCTTGTGTCACGTAATTCTTAGAGTGCGCCAGTAGCTCGTCAAGATCAGATTCAGTGTTTTCTTTACAACTATCAACAATCTGTCCAGTACCCATATTCAGTAAAAAGGTATTATCTTTGTCGTGAGTCTGATTATCCTTTGAGGAGTTTTCCTGTTATCATTGTTGTGGTTCTGGCTATCCTTTGAGGAGTTTTACCTTACTCCGACAAGTTAGCAGTCGTCTTTTCTCTCGTCAGCAGGCATCTATGCAGTCGCAAGGAATTTCATATAGATCTCAATTAGCCAGAGAAAAGCCACCATCTAGTAGAGGTTGAGAGCGTGGTGGTAGTGGTTCTTTTAGAAGTAAGTATTAGGGTAGCGGCTCGACTCAGATGCAGAGGCAGTTCTATGAACTGCTTGTCTGGCAGGATGCTGAGGTATCCGATATAGTAGACCCTGAGATTTCTTCTTCTCTTAAATGTGAGTAAGATTTGACTTTTTTCGATCGATCCGGAAATGGTGTGTCTTATCATGTTTCGATGGTTTCCTTGGATGTCGTTTCTATTAAAAATCGGTTGCGGTAGAGGGGTGAGTTTCTGATATGATTTACTCCTGGCATTTATGATGACCCTACTAATTTATTGGGTCTAAATGTGAGAGATTTGGGAGTGAGTGTCGGTATCGTCTGCCTGGCAACTTGTTGTGCCACATTTTATTATTATATCAAATTAGTATACCTCTCTTCTCGGAATTCCGTGTTAGTAGGATAATGAGATCCCAATTCGTCACCATCAGAAAGTGTTATCGTTTCTTCCGGTGTAAAGTGGTTAGTAAGTAATATTTGATCTATGTGTCTTCCATGGTTCAAGATGTTTGTAGAGTCATGTTATCCCATGAGCTTATCTGGGTTATAAAAGGGTTTATGGTAAATTGTCAAAATTTCCTTCTTATTGGGAGGTTAAATTGGTATGGATATTTTTCCATAAAGCTCATTTAATGTCTATTTCTTCAATTGCGATTTTTGGGTTAGCCTGACTCGGAAGTAGTCTAGCTCTGGTAGCCAAGAAATAAGAAGATGAACTTCCTGAAGCTCTAATTATTTCTATCCTCGATCCATTTCCAATTTCTTCTTCGTCCAACACTAGTGAGCTTGGGCGATGGGTAGCCGTTTGTGACGTTCCCTGTGTTGAGCCAGAGTACGTGTTATTGTAGCCGGGTAAGCATATTATTGTTTTGGATATCAGTTTATCCGGGTATCCATTCCCATGTATAGTATAGTGCTGGTTCTGTTTTTGCGGATCATCCAGTTTCAGGGGAAACTCTGCCGAAATTTTTATATAGAAGTACCATCCATCAGGCGGTGGTGTTTACGGAAAAGGTATGGAGTTGTGAACTCGAGAGTTGCAGCTGGTTGGCAACTCGAAAGAGTAGTTGGTAGCTTAGGTCTGCCTACGTTCAGCTTTTAGCTAAATCTTCTTTAGTCCAGCAGACTGTGCGAGGATGACTATTTCTATTCAAGTTAGCGGTATGAGTTAATGCTCTAAGTGGAGGAGTCTTCCTCCAGTTGATACTGAATCATAATATTAAATCTCTAAGGCGTTGCTGAAGCGTAAGCTAATTCTTAGTTCCATCGACTTGCTCTATATCGTATAGTATATCGACGAGGTGATTTTTTGGCAGAATCATGTTAATCCATCCAGAGTTTCGTGTATCTTTATTTCTAAAATATAAGAACTCTCCTCTCATGATCGAGGAATGATCATCTTAGTCAGAATAAGTTGGGCAATGGCGTTATGATATTATCCAGCTATGTTTTTATCCAAGGATTTGATGTACGTGCCATAATTCTGATTATGTAATCGTGAGATAATATCCGTGGAATAGCTTATGAAGGTTGTTCAAGTTCTTTTGTTATCTGTGCGAATTTTTCTTTAGACTTAGGCTCGTTCGAGGACGAACGAGATTTTAAGTGGAGGAGAATGAAACGACCTCGGTCAGTCGTTTCAGAAGATAGGACTCCGATTGGCGTGCCGATAATTTTAAAATATTCGTAATGTCTATTAGGACCTGTCTGTAAAATTTGAGCTAAATCAGACCTCATTTGGTAGGCATCGGAAGAAGGTTTCAGTTTTTATTGGCAATAAATATTAAAAAGAGATTTTCGAGCTCGGTTTTGCCGAATGAGCTCCGATTCGAAATCTGAAAGTGCCGTTAGGTTCGTATGATTATTTGTGATTTTTCTAAACTTTCGAAAGTGAAATTCGATGTTGTTCGGCTTGTTTTCGCTAAAATGCCGAAAGTTAAATAATTTGACTTTTTCTATTTAAATTCGCGTCTTGAGTTTCGGGAGTCCAATTTGAGATCCGCCTTCGCGAGTATGTTACATATATTTTGTATAACTTGTATGCAAAAGTTGGAATTATTTCGAATATTGTAGGGCACCGTTTCAATTTTCGTTAAGAAAAGAAAATATAATAAAAGGAAAAAAAAAAAGAGAAAAGTCAAATGAAAAGAAAGAAAGTGAAAGTGATGGGCGGTGGATGCTATATATATCCTTAACTTTTGTTAAGGAATGAAAAAACGAAAACAGAGAGGAGCAAAAATGGAAAAACGCAATAAGAGAAAAAAAATGCCAGAAAATGAGAAAAGGGGCCGGAGAAAAGTAGAATTTTAACCCTGAAACATTCAGGTAATGATCCTAATATATTATTTGAGTTTATTACGTGTGTTTGAATATGTTTTAACAGTAAAACTTGGAATATTATACATCGTTTTAATAAGTTCAATTAATAGTTTAAAGGGTCAAATGGACCCCGATAACGAAATTGATTATATATTCGTACTCAGTAGGTTATGGGCAACTTATAAATGTAATTTATTTGGGGTTTGGTTATGTGGCCTTAAACCCTGTATATAGGTCTGGCCTGCGTATTGCGTATGCAAATAGGGTATCAGGTTCCTAACCGGATTGCCCTAAGATGTGAGGAATGAAGCCTTTAGCCTAATTTGATATATTTTTCTGCTTATTGAATAGAGTGGGATCGTTTGACAATGAAACCAAAGGATAAAGCGGTTATTGAATAGCAGAGCTAACTTTTGGAAAAGGTAAGTGTTTGTATCCATTTCTTTGGAGGCCCTTGGCCTCGTGGATAATCTACCACGTGTTCCTTACGTGTGTAGCTGCTGATAGGCGTACTCATTACGCCTTAGCTTTGAATTTACATTGTATATTACATTTTATGCCCTGTTGTTGGTATTGCATGGAGCATATGAGCATTGCACTCTGGTTTTGAGCATTGCATATACATCCCGGTTGGCGATGAGAGTCCCGCACCGGTTGCATATACTTCCCGGTTGGCGATGAGAGTCCCGCACAGGTGAAGGGTCATCATTGCATATACTTCCTGGTAATCGATGAGAGTCCCGAGCCGGTGAAGGGTCATCATTGCATATACTTCCCGGTAATCGATGAGAGTCTCGAGCCGGTGAAGGGTCATCATTGCATATACTTTCCGGTAATCGATGAGAGTCTCGAGCCGGTGAAGGGTCATTATTACATATATCTCCTGGTAGACGATGAGAGTCCCGCGCCGGAGATAGGTATCAGGCATATGTGACTGCATTGCATCGTACCGCATTCATCACATCTCATTACACCGCATACTGACTATTATGTGTATTGTGTTGTGTTTTTTTTGTATGCGGTATGTATACCATGTCGTGGACATATCTCAGTTTGCCTATATATTTCTGGCTCGTATCATGGGTTGCGGGGATCGGGTTGCACGCCGCAACGGTATGAATATGTGGATCGGGTTGCACGCCGCAACGGTATAAATATATGGATAAGGTTGCACGCCGCGACAGTATGAATATATGGATCGGGTTGCACACCGCAACAGGATGAATATATGGATCGGGTTGCACGCCGCAACAGGATGTGTTTCTAATTGTTGATGTGTTCGGGATACCTATATGTTCTGGCTATCTTACGTTACTGGTTGTTAATGAGTTTGTGATTCTATACGTGTTTCTAGTTATTATCTGGCTCTGCCTTTTCATAATTTAAATAAGAGGAATTTGATTTATATGTTTCTTCTCCCTGGCTAGCTATCCTATTCCTTGAGGTGGCTAGTCTGCCTCACTTATTGAGTCCTTTTGACTCACCCTTGTTTGTTGTTTGTTTCTTGTCTATCTATTTCGTTTCGGCAGGTTCGCTCCAGGATTGAGTTCGCCACGTTGTTCAGGAGCGAAGACGACTCCAGCTGTCAGGGTGAGCCAGCTTTATTCCGGATGGCCACCAGTTTATTATTTATTATTTTAGTTGCATTCTGCTCCCTTCAGGAGGTATCTATCTTCTTTTGTACTCTTAGATGTCTAGTCTGGATAGCCCTAAACGTCGTATGTTGGGTGGTCAGCTGTAATTTCTTTTGTACAGCTTAAAGGTATCAGTATGTCTGTGTATTTTTTTTTAAAGTCTTGTCCTTATTTATGAATTGTTATATTTATTTTCCTAATTTAATTGGTAAGGGTTCGCCCGACGGGTCTAGGAGAGGATGTCGGGTGCCCGCACGACCTAACCGGATTTCGGGTCGTGTCATTCCTTTGAGGAGATGAAAACAATGAATGAAACTCAAGAAGATGTTGGAAGAAATCAAGACCTAGGGAGAGACTTTGAAAAGCTTGGAAGCCAGAGTGAAGACAATAGAGGATGATCAGGTCGAGCTGAAAAAGAAAGTGCAGGACTTCATTGACACTGCCCCCACCACTAATTTTGAAAAGCCTAAGAGTAGTAGGAAAAGAAGAAGAAGAAGAAAAGAGAGAGATAATGAGAAGATTCCCACAGAGCCTACTGATGGGCTTACAACATAGGAGGCATATTTGCGTAGACAGGCTATGCTAGATGGAGCTATAGATGATGGCTAGGAGTCTGCTGACATACCCATGCACACTTGCCCTTCCTATCATGTGCCAGAGAATATGAAGATTCAGATTGCCACTGCGAGATCATTGGAGACTGCTGATGAGGAGCAAGAAAGGAGAGAGGCATCACCACTCCAGCTTCCACTACCTGAGGTGGAAGGCAAAGGAAAGAACATCATTGATGGTTGATCAGGGAGTCCCCCTTACCCCCATTTATGCTTATTTTTCTGCTTACTTAGCATTAGGAACGATGCGAGAGTTTTAGTTTGGGGAGGGGATTCAAATTCATTCATTTGTGATGTATCTTGATACTTTGATATTTCTATTTTTGAATGACTTGGATGATATAATTGAATTTGAATCCCTCTTTTTGCTTGTATATAGTGCATGTTACTTTCATTATGAGCATATTTAGTTAAGTTCCTGAAAAAAATTTCGTTTTAAATAAGCTTTCAATTTTATTTACTTGGTTCTTTCTGAAAGTGGTTGGTTGGACCAAGTAGTATACATAGTAGATTTTATGAAATTGCCTTGCGGTCATGTTTGGAAGTCTCATGAAGTACCAACATCTCATTTGAAGCTTATGGTATGAGACAAGTTGTGGAGTGTCCACTTTATAAGTTTTTGGCCTTGGTCGATGACTCTAGGTTCATGTGTTGCTTTGGAGTCATTGACGTGGTCCCTAGTGGACCATTAAGACTTTATAAGTAAGAACCTTGTTGAGAGTTGAGTTTTTTTTCTTGAAGTGACCTATTTCCATATGTGTGAGGATAGATGGTGGGTTCACATATTTGAGTTGAAGTCTAGAACTTGTTTTGCTTGTGTTCAAGGCAAAATTTGAGTTGTGCGGAACTTGGAAATGATCTTAGGCTTTTTCTAGGACGCTTTTTGAGTCTCTTCATGTACCCTTACTAAAATATCATTAGTAATCCCATTTGAGTCTATTAGCCTTTCATTTGGTAACCCAGTTTGTGAGTAATCTATTGGTGGTTGTGTAAAATTCCCTTTTCAAGTAAGAATTCTAGAATGAGGCAAAATTCTAAGTTTGGGGGAATCTATTGGATATATCATGTGCTAGGAAGCCTAGTGATATGTTAAGTAAAAAAAAAAAACTTGTGAATAATCCAAAAAGAGAAACAAAGTGAAAAGAAATATTCCCCCTAGTTTTATTTTGTAAATATAAGGGGTGGACTATGAGAATAAAAAGCATTAGGCTTCCAAAAATTTGAAAATTACAAAAAGAAGGAATAAGTAGAAAATAAAAGAAAGGGAATAAAGAAAAAAGGTGAAAGGAGGTGAAATAAAGAATGGTTTTAAATGGATGAGTGTTTATAAGGTGGTTGGTAGTCACTATGTTCCTAAATTATCACACCTAGCCCCGAGCCTTCATTACAAGCCTAATCAAGTCATAGTTGATTTAATGTTTGGTACTTCTCCATTAGTGGAGAGTCATAATATGGGCAAGCCAATAGTTCTTTGACTCAACTCGTGAACATTCTTTGGAGTGTGAGTGCTTGATTGTTTGAGTCCTTAGTTTGAATTTGATTGTGAGATAAGGACTACTCTTTATGAGGTGAAGAATGAAAGTGGTGGTATTAGAGAGGAGAGCTTGGCTTGACATGGAGTTTGATACCAAGTGAAGTTGGTTGATGAACCAAATCTATACTTGAAGCTCTATGCCATCCTTGGACAACTATAAAACTTGCGAATGGGTTCACAAAGTGACTTGTCAAGTGTTCATGGGTGTGAATATGTGTTGGTGTCAAATGAGCTCAAAAGCTTTTGAAAGATTGAAAATGGAACTTAGCTTCATTGTATGCTGGTCTTGAAAGTGCTTCATTACTCTTAGGTAGAGATTGGTTTGCTTGAGGACAAGCAAAGACTTAAGTTTGGGGGAGTTGATGCGTGAGCATTTTGCTTACTTTAACTCACTTAAACTTTTTTCTTTGAATCCAAAAGTAACCAATCTATAGGAAAGATTGATGTATTTTGCTTGGTTTCAGGTGTTAAACCCTACAAGGAAAGGAAGAAACCAAAAGAGCATAATTACCTAAGCAAAGTAATCAAGTTGAAGAAGCTTCAAAAACACTGAAGAGGCGGCCGCCCATGTTCTCCGGAGGTGAATACCTGCTGAGCATCCAATTGGGCATTGAAGAGGCCCCAACCCTTTACAAGGAAGCTGAAAATCTGGAAGACTTGTGAAGATGCGACCGCCCATGCTAAGGGCATGTGCCCATGGCTCTTTGCAAGTAAAAAGCTGATGTGAAGAAAATGCGACCGCATGTTGCTATGTTGTGCAACCCTCTCTTGGAAAAGAAGAAAAGGCGATCGCTCAATAAAGTGCGGCCGCCCTCTGATACAAACCCAAAAAAGGGCGCCAGCCCATGTCCAAAGAGGCGCCAGCCCTTCTATCAATTCAGCACCGGAACTCAGCCCTTTGGAGAAAGGGCCCCAGCCCAACCTGAGAATGGTATTTCTGTAATTAATTTTAGCAAACACTATATATAGCTAGAATTAGGTTTTTGAGAATATCTTACGCTTTACTTTACTTGAGAGGCAAGATAAGACAAAACACCATTAACCCTTAGTCAAGCTTTCTTGTATTTTGGAGAAAAACATCATTCTATGTGAGAATCTTTACTACTTTACTATTTCAATACACATTTCTTTACTATCAAGTCTTGAACCATTACTTAGTATGAGTAGCTAAATCATCCACTAAGGTGCTAACAAAACCCTAGTCCAATAATCGAATAGGTATAGCATAATAAGCTTCTAAGCCTAGGAATACCCCATTTCACTACCTTTGATTACATTACAACAACTTGAGATGTACAACTCAAATTGAGCCCAAAAAATACTAGATTTACACTGAGAGGGTAAATCTAGGAATGGAAAGTGTAGTGACGGGGTACCGGGGGTAATTGTATTGCATTTACCCCCGGTTAACGGGTTGAACACCAAAAGGGGAATACCTTACTTGGGACTAGTTGCTAGCGCGTAATGCATCAACTCTTAGCACCGAGAGGGTAAGAGTTGGTAGTCTCGACTCTCACCCGAGAGGGGTGAGTTGAGTAAATGCAAGCAAGGTCCATTGGGTGACCTTGGTGTGAAGAAGCTTTTAACTATATCCACTTGGTTAGATGGCTAGGGGAAGTTAGTATTCTTGTATTTGCTCATATTGTTTATTTTACCTTGCTATCACTCTTATTTTACAATAGTTTCAATTATACTTAAATTTTAGTATTAACTTACTAAACTCATAGAACTCAAGCAAATTCAACTATTTCAAGTCACACGCTAGTCCCTGTGTTCGATCCCTACAATTGACTAGGGTAATTGTAAGGCCTTATCCTTAACCGGAGCGTGTCTCTAAGGCACAAGAAATAATCTCAATTCAATAATATAACTTCGGACGTTAGATATTGAAACAAAGAGATGTTGACCAAGTTTATTTCATTGATGAGTCGTAACTGGCATTTACATAAAATCTAGTCGTGGTTAGACTTAGGAAATTTTTTGAAATAGCCACTATTGGGCGATAAATACAATAACACTAAACTAACCTTCGGGAGACAGTCCCCGGTGTAAGATATCTAGTCTTCGGGTCTTCTTGCAGTCCCCGATATGAGAGGCTTCAAGTCGATCTTGAATGCATACCTGTCACTACCATCCCCCAGTGGCCGGGTGCGATTAGTGAGGGCCCGAATACTGTACGTCGTTCCTTTTGCTTCCTGAAAAAGACAAGCAAAAAAAAAAAATAGGGGGCTAGTTAATTTATTCGACCTAAGCATCGGAACGACTGCAACTCAGCGCTGTGGGTGAAAATTTATTGACATATGGTAACGTACCTCGGTTTCCGAAATAATACCGCTTCAAATTAGAGATATTCTCATTCGAGGCTTCCATCTTGCCCTTCATGTCTTCCAACTAATAAGACCATTTTCCAACAATCGCTTTGACCCGATAGGGTCCTACCTAATTTGCAGAGAGCTTGCCAACATTCTTTTGTTTGGTGGTTTGATTTGAGGTTTTCAATACATAGTCTCCAACTTTGAAAGCTCTAAGTTTAGCTTCATGTTAAGGTAAGCCTCGATTTGCCTCTTTTGAGTTGTCAACAAAACCAAAGTCATCTCCCTTCGGCCATCAAGTAAATCTAATTCCACGCGCATTGCTTGCTGATTGAACTCCTCTATAGCATGGGTTCGCCAAACTCTACAGAAACTAAAGAGTCAATCTCATATGCAAGGGAAAATGGGGTTTCACCGGTACTATTCTTCTCAGCAGTGCGCATTGCCCATAACATGCCGGGCAACTCTTTGGGCCACGAGCCTATTGCTTCATCAAGCCTTTTCATGATGTTTTTGATGATTATCCTATTCAAGGACTTGGCATGTCCATTGGCGCTCGGATGATATGGAGTCGAGGCTACTCTTTTTATGCCCCACTTCGCAAGAAAAATAGTTACATCCAAACCAATAAATTATGGACTATTATCGCATGATATTTTCCTTGGGACCCCAAACCTACAAATGATATTTTTTCCAAATTAAGTTGATTACTCTTTCTGCCTAACTTTATCAAAAGACCCCGCTTCTACCCTCTTGGTGAGGTAATTAGTGATTACGAGGATAAACCAAACACCGCCTTTGGCTTTGGGGAGTGTTCCAATAATATCCATCCTCTATTTCATAAAGGGCCACGACGACATGACCGAATCCAGAGGTTCAGCTTATTGATGAATCATTCGTGCCTGTCGGTGGTACTAAATACATCTTTTCACAAAGTGAATGATTTCAATATAGCTGCTTTGAGATTACAGCTGGGTAGGCTTTTGCCTCTATCTTTTTTGAATGCCTTTACAAAATGAATGAAATTCTATTTATCGATCATGAATCTGGGGACATTTAAGGGCATTAACTAGCTATTCTCCTATATCTCAGTCGTGGCTTGCCCACGATCTTACCCTTTAAATGATGAGTTACTGGGTAGAGATCATGGGGCGACTCTTCTGCTGGAGTTAAGCTGCCTCCCCGAGGCACCTGCCTCGGGGGGGATGAGTTTTATGTTCCCCGAGATGACTCTTCCTCATTGCTTGCATAGGACCTCGACCTCGGGGCTTCACCTCGAGGATCATGTTGTTTGCCTCGTGGATAACTTACGAATCTTGTGATAAATACCCCGAGCACTGCACCCGAGATGCAATGTGTACGAGCTATATTTCACCCAATACATACATCAGACTAAATATAAGTATATTGTAGTTATAAAATAAAATTTAGGTATCTACAAAGTGTTAGTTTACATATCACTGATGAAATTTACCCTACAAATAATGCTAATAATACAGATTAAATAAGAAATACGTTTCTTTTGGAACAACTCTGAAGAACACTCTAGGAGACACTGGGCATCTTGGGACACTTTATGTAAGCCTTATGCTGAAGGTGGTGTTGCCTTCAGGTCACTTCATGATGTCTCAAAGGCCCTATTTTCAAAGCTATGGTGGAATTTCAGAACAAAAACTTCTCTATGGGGTACTTTCATGGCCAACAAGTATTGCAAGAAGATTCATTACTCAGTTGTGCCATACATTGATGGTTCTCCAGTCTGGCAAAAGATGCTACAAGTTCGGGCAATGGTTGATCATGAAATTGTTTGGTAGGTTAGGCAAGGATCTTTTCATTTCTGGTATGATAATTGGACACAGCTTGGGGCATTATATTTTGTAGTCCCTAGAACTTTTTACATCAGGGAGGAGCTGATTGTGGTTAAGGATTTCTTTAGTCCGAATGGTTGGAATGAGCAGCTTTTACTTGATACTTTGCCACAGGATTTAGCACATCATGTTATAGAGACTGTACATCCTGGGGAGATCACTCGGCCTAGAGATACACCTTGGTGGGAGCTTACTTCTAATGGTAAGTTTTCTGTCAAGAGTGCATTCAATTATGTTAGAGCAAAAGGTGGAATGAAGAGTGTGTACAAGCTGATTTGGTTGAAGGTGTGCCTTTTAAAGTATCATTTGTGCTATGGAGGGCTTGGAAGTTTAAGTTACCACTTGACACTGAATTGAAAAGAATGGGAGTATAATTTGCCTTCTAGGTGTTGGTGTTGTGAACACCCTAAGGAGGAAATAAGAGAGCATCTCTTTATTACAAGTTCAATTGCCAAGAATATTTGGTCCTATTTTGCAAATGCCATGGGGTTTGTCATACAAGATTGGAGATTTAGACAAGTCATAGAGAAGTGGTGGCAGTGCAAGATAAGGCCATGGTTGAAACTGCTTTGCCAAGCTGTTCCTGCCTTTATTGTGTGGGAGTTATGGAAGAGGAGAAACAATGTTGCTCATGGTGGGAAAGTCTCATTTCAGAGGTTGATTCATGTGATTTCCAGAAATTTGCACATGTTCCTACAAGTTGGATATCCAGGTATGACTAATGCTCCTTTTGAGTGGCCTGCCTTTGTTAATTTCCTTGAGGGTTATAGGAAGCAATTCACGTATACTAAGGTGCTTTGGAGGTTCCCAGCTGGAGGTATTTTGAAGTGTAACATTGATGGAGCATGTAGAGGCAACCTAGGTATGAGCTCTTATGGATTCTGTGTGCGTGATGATAATGGGGATTTGATTTATGCTAAAGCTAAACTGATAGGAGAGGGCACTAATGTTAGAGCTGAAGCTGTGGCAATTAAAGAGGATATGGATTATTGCCTTGCAAATGCATTGGGTCCTGTTGTAATAGAAACTGACTCCTTATTGCTTAAGAACATTATAGAAGGAACTTGGGAAATTGCTTGATATATTGCTGGAATTATTGATGAGATCATGTCAATGAGAAGTAGGGGCAGTTCACTTTTTTGCATGTGCTTCGTGAGGGCAATAAGTTAGCTGATTATCTAGCTAATGTGGTGTTTGAAGTTGAGGAGAAGGAATTTTATTGCTTTGGTGATTTTGAGGTGCAAGGTCGACGAATTATTAATTGGGACAAGGCTCAAATTCCTTCCTTTCGACCAAGAATCATCAAGAATGGACCACAGTTCATAACAACTAGGAGGAATGGTTTGTTACTAACATTGTTTGCTCATTTTGCAGGTCTTACATGTTTCAATTGTTTATATTGCTTGTGAATTTCTTATTCAAGTTTTCCAATAGAAGAGGCAGCTGTTGACACCCAATTTTGTCCCGAAAGTTTCAATTAAAACCCTAATTATTTTAATTAAAATTAACTTAAAAGTTAAAGGCAATTGATAAATTTAAGTTAAAAATGGTTAAAATTGCAATGCGTAGCATTAATTTAAGCCTACCTTTGCAGTTCCTCCACTTACCTATTAACATCTAAAATTAGGCTAAAATCGTTCTGGGGTCCTAAAATGCAGTCTATCTTCATAAAGCAATATACACAACACACACGTGTTTCATTCCCCATTCTCAGAAAAGCCTCACCCGCGACCCGTCTTCCCCGCGACCCGTTTCCCGTTTCGACCCGCGCCATTGTTGTCCTCTCCGTACAGCTGATGTGCTGGACGAATAGCACTGTTCCAGGCATATATTCTCGAAGTTTCATTAGCAAACCCAGCTGTACCAATCCAAATCGTTCATTTGAAATCCAAATCTGATCCTAAGCGTTGATTCGATCCCAACGGCCTTTTCTTTTGGTATAAGGGCAAGAATTGTACAAATTTTTGCAAGCATGGACGATTCAAACCCTTATACCAAAGGTGAAATGTCAATTTTGGGGTGAAGATTTGAAGAAAATCCCCACAATCCGTAACCCTAGCCTACTGCTATATAAGTAAGCCTTTCTCATTTTTTTAGGGGGTTCTGATTTTACACACATAAAAAATGGCAGCATTTATCACACAAAGGGTTCCTGCTTTTTGAGTTCTTTTTACTGTTCCAGTGCATCTTTGGGTTTTATCGCTTCATCGTTTTCGCGTCGCTTTGTTACCATTCTAGTTGTCGACCTTGTCGAGTCGCTTCCTTCAAATTTAAGCCCTAGTTCACTGCCTATAAGCAGGTTAGACTTTTTGTTAGTTTTATACATCAGTTTATTCATATGTTTTGTTTTAGTTCCACTTACAGATGCAAGTTGAAAACTGTTCATAGTTGTTTCTATTTTAATAAAAGTTGAATCTTGAATGTGTGTGTGCCTCAAATAATGTGAGTTCGCTTAAAAAGTCCAATTTTTATGTCAGATTAATGTGTAAAAGGCATTTTTGGCTCATAAGATCCTAGTTACCTTTGTTATTTCTGTTGTAAAAATGAAGGTTGTTAAGTATGTTTCAAAAGTAAATAAAAAGCTGCTAAGTTTGTGCATATAAGATTGATTCAATTATAGTCTGTGAGAAGCATGAATATGAAAAGTTTTCATCATGATTAGATTTGTGATTAAAGTAAGGCCTTGAAGGTTTACGTTCATGTCATAAAGGTTTCAAACTTTTCTATATGAAGCTTAGCAGTCTGTTTGATTTTGAAAGTAGCATCAAGACTTGGCTTGCAGTTAATTTTTCTAAGTCCTGGAATTGTTGGCTTATTTCTATTTGATGTTGTTGCTGGCTGATGTGTGAGGGATTTCAGGTGGTTTGTGTGTGAGTGAGGGAGGCTAAGGCAGTTGAGAGATATTTGGTTGATTGGTTCTGTTTGCTTAAGTGTATAGAGGTGATTCAGGTGTGTCTGGGCAGTGGGGGAGTTGTATGCAGTTCTGGTTTACTTTTGGAGCCTAGACTTTGTCCAGGGAAGTCTAAGGAGTATGAAGTTGTAGCAGGTGTAGGCATGTGTGTGCAGGGTTGGTTTAGGTGTGTGTGTAGAGGGCTTCTGGGTGTTGCAGTTGTTTGGAATGTTTGCAGGTGCTTAGGGAGAATCTAGGTGAAGTCAGGATGTTGTTTGGTCATCTTGGAAGCTATAGTAGTTGAAAGGTTGTTTGGGTCTGTTCTCTGGTGCTGCAGACTCCGGAAAGAGAATAGGGATGTTTCTTGAAGCCTGGGTTTGGCTTGCAAGCTAAGAGAGGGTCGAGAGTGAGAGAGAGTGCTGCAGTTTAGTTCATAGGAGATGTAGTAGCTTTGGAGTTTAGCAAGAGGTGCAAAGATGATTTGCAGGGTGCTGGAATTTGTTTCAGGATGTTTGGAGATGATGTGTGGGGTGCCTGTCTCATGCTTGTTTTCTTTAGATTAAGTCAAGCAATTTGGTAGAGAGTTTAGTAGTGATAGTTGTTTAAAATGGAGTTTCAGGTTGTCAAAAGGGATGTGAGGCCTGTAAGTTTGTTTGGTTATAGAAAATGGGCTGAATTTTGCTCTCAAGTTCAATTTCAGTGTTCTTAGAAGTTTGTCCAGTCTTGTATTATCTTAAGCTAGTTTCCTGATGTCCTGTCTGTAATCTTCTCCTCCTCAGCTTTGCCTCGTCTACTTCTAATTTATTACCCTAATATCGACTTGTAGAATTACTCTGGTTTTGTTCTATTGATGCTAGGTCCTGCTCTGAGCATTGGGAAAGGTCATACTATTCTGCTTGTGCTAAAATCAAATGTTATGGTTTATTAAGCTTATTAAAATTGATTGCTTTTTTGTATAAAAATGGAGTTTGTATTCTTGATTGATAAGTCTGTTATCCTCTGTTAAAGCAAAGATGCGATTTAGACTTAATTGATAACCTGCTTGTGTCAAGACATGATCTGCCATGTGAGAGTGTTTAAGTTTACCAAATGAAGATTTATCTAATAACTTGGGATTGCTTTATTAGTTTTCCTTTACTGCAGCACTTTTAAATGTTTGGCCTGATGAAATTCTTAAGTTTTCTGTTGAATTGCTCAGTTTATGTTTAATTTATTTGTTGTTTGTTCGACTTCAGTATTTCGCTTAAATTTTTTAGAAATTATACTCATCTTTATCTTCTTTTCTTTGCATAATACACTCTTGGGAGCGAGTTTGAGTTGCTAAACTCACAAATTGGGATGACCTGCATTGGGAAGTTATCTTGAACCGCTCCGCACTTTCGGGACTTGATATCCCCGAAAATGTAAAAGAAAGAAAAAATGAAAATCACAAAGTCCAAGGCTCAAATTATGAGTTGCGCTTTCGGGTTCTTTTTTCTAAACTCCATCTTTCCCCGCTTTCTTAGAAAATGCATGTCGTATAGGATTTTCCCCATAGATCGGATTAGTAGCCATGTAGGACAGAAATAATATTTGAATTGTGAATAACTATTGTAAATCACTTAAATTGTTTTATATGAATGCCTTGTATCATTTCTTTTCGAATCGCCAATTAATTTATGGATGTTTAGAATCATTTGTCAATTAATGAGTGCAAAATCAAATTCGACTAAAAATCGTACCCTCGTCATAATTCGCATTTGAATTGCTTCTTTATTTATTATATTAAATATTCAATTGTTTATTTATCTAATCTAATTTATTAATTTATCTAATCAATTAAATTTTAATCCTTTATTTATTTATTTATTTAATCTAATCTATTTAATTTCAATTAATTATTTATTTAATCAATTAAATATTTATTTAATCAATTATTATTTATTTACTCCTTTATTTAATTAAAATTGATAAGTATTCTTTTATTTAATTAAGTTATTTATTTGCGTATTTATTTATCTATTTATTCAATCAATTAATTAATCCTTTATTATTATCCAATTATTTATCTAGTTTGTTTATTTAATCATCTAACTTCATTTAACCTTTGCTTGTTCTATTAATTAATCAATTGATCATTATTTCATTATCCATTTAGTTAATCTTAAATTGGGTCATTTATTTATCTAAGTATCGGCATAATTAAAATCTTATCTTATTTATATCATTTATATTATCCTCATTTAAAATTAACTTTATATTTTCTTATCCTTAATAAATTCGTGAAAACCGCCGGATTAACCGCATTTAGCGGATTTTCGAAAGTGCTCCTGCAAGGGACCTTCTTTCGAATTTAATAGAACCACTTAGCTAGAATCTCTGATTTTAATTTAATTTCATGTAATTAAAGAATAAATTGCACTCATTAGCTAACTTAGGTTCCTAATAATCCTTAAATTAGGTTGCGACTCCAAAGAAACCCTTTGGAATCCTATTTTGTTGAAATATACCCGAAACCTATCTTTTCTTAAAGAAAGGGTAATTTTTGGGGTTCAACAGCTTGGCGACTCCGCTGGGGATACGCAAATGGTTCTAACCAGAAGATTTTCACGAATTTGATTTATTTATATATGTGTTGATTGTATGTATGCGTAGCTTAACTCATTGTTTGTTTGCATGCCAAAACTAGTGTGCGTAGAATTTATTGTTGTGAATTGTATTGAAGCATGTTCTTTTATTTGTGCATAGTCCGCATTCCGTTCATATTTCCTCCCTCATGGAGCCTGTCAATTCTCTTTCATCTCCTCGATTTCATCACGGGGGCCCCGCATGACGGGCAATAATACAGGAAGGGCATTGTCCTTCCTAGGTCTTTGAATTCTTTTCGTGTCACCAAAGTTAGTTGGGGTATGGTTTGCCTGGTTTTGTCATGGCCGGTTTTACTGGTTTATGGGGCCAGGTTTATCCCGCATAGATCTGAATCAGCCTCAACCGTTAGCCCACTCTTAGAAGGAGATTAGGTCATGCATGCATATACACCTTAGTTTGGACCCGGTTCTTGATACCGTTTCCAGGAATTAAGAAACCGCCCTTTTGTCAACGGGTTCTTGAACCCAACGACAATGCATATTATGTGCTGTGTGATAACGAATCCTCAGTCCTAACCATGTTTTGAGCAAAATCAGATTTGGAATTTTGTCTCCTATGTTGTCTTTTAGGGCAGAAAATGGAAGAGTTTAGCAAAATTTATGTGGTCATAGCAGTCCACATAGAATTTGAGATCATAGACAGAATTGTAGTCGGGGGAAAGTTAGGCGGATTTGGTTGGCTTGTGTTTTGGAGATGGTCTGGTGTAGTGAGATCTAAGAGGCGAAGCCCCTGGTGTCTTCAAAAGATCAGTGGGGTCCCTCTCGAGAATGGCTTTGCGTGTGTGCAGGCCCATGTTGACTAACCAGCTGCAAACTCGTATGGAACGAAGTATGCTTGTCGCATACTAGGAGAGTGAAGCCCCTATGTCTATAAACGACCAATGGGGTCCCTCCTTGAAGACCAGTGCGGTCTTGGCTACCTAGGAAACTGAGAGGCTTGATTAAAGCCGAGGACCAGTGAGGAGCCCTACGAACAAGGTCTGTGAGCCTTGCAAAACCTAGGAAGCTGAGAGGCTTGACTAAAGCCGAGGACCAGTGAGGTTTTATTTTGAAAGGCCGATTGGCGCCTTTCATGATTTGCAGTTTGGTATTGTGAAGGCGGTTGGAAATCTCACCCTTGGATGTTATGAAACAATTGGGAGTTGTGCTTGGTGGAGCGTTGATGTTTGCGAAAGGTATATAGGTTTGTTTCAGGTTTTAGGCATTTGGGTTTAGAAATTTGGTGCAGATGTTGTGGAAGGCATGAGCTGTGTTAGAATTTCGAGTTGACACCAGCTTTTTTGGAAGTTAGTTGGGATAATGGAATTGCAGTGTCAAGGCGGAGAGATGATTGTTATCGATTATTGTTATTATTGTTGCTTACTCTAAATCTGAATTGCTCAAAACTGGCATGAACTATTTTTCGTTACCACTTGTTTGCGCGTCTTAGGCTTACCTCTGGCACAAAAGAGGCACCTTACAGGGTAGGACGCGTTTGTATTTTATTTACGCTCAATTACTTGTGTTTGCCACATGCCAAATTGTCTGTCTAATATGCGATTACTTGCTAAATATGTGCATCTTGCTTGAAATTTGTTGGCACTGATTGCGCAGTGATTGAATTTGTTCAGCGGTATGGTAAGATTAACATTATGTTACTTCAACCTATCTTTTGTAAAAGTTATCCGCTTTTTTTTTTTGAAGTCATTTATCTATCATCTGAATTCATGCACACTGTTATTCTAAAATGCCTTTCAAATGTTATTTTGTTTATCTTAACCCTCAGTCTTGTCATTTTACAAAATATTGTTTAGCGTCATATTTTAAAGTATTTGCAAGTGTGTTTTCCTTTTGAAAATAATTTCAGAGTTAAACAAGTGTTTCCGCGTCTGGTTTACTTTAACAAAATAAGTGTCTTGCTCTAAATTTGGGTCTTTTCAGTACGGTCTCAATTTCTCCATTTGTGAATAAGTTGACCCGTCAGTTTCATTTTAATAAATATTTTTTATTTTAATTCGGTATGCGTTGCTAAAGGGTTAATTATTTGAACATCAAGATCAGGACCTATGGCTCGCCAAATTGCTGTGATTGACTTGACTGGAAATGATGGATCCCACCAAGACAAGGTTAACAAGCTTGAAGCAACCGTAGTAAGTTTGGAAAAGAGACTTGATAGCCTTACTGAATTGGTTGTCACGCTCATGAATACTTGCAACCCAGTGCATAATGTGCCAAGCCCAGGACCAAGTGCTCCTGTTGCTCCTTTTTATACTGTTGCACCTCCCACGATCCAAGTAGCTCCAGCATTTGAGTGTGATACTCAACAGTTCCCTAATTTGCATGCATTCCCATTGGAGAAGGAATTTAGTGGCTTCTCATAAAAAATAAGTAATGAGGAAAGCAACGGCAAAGGGCTTCCCAATGCTAAAGAGAACAATGGCACAATGGCAGATGGGAAGGCTCTACCATCTCAAGCAGGCTTAGGTGAAGTAGAAAAGGAAAATGTGTTTCTTGACATGGCTTATCCACCAGTGTATGATGGGATAGGAAATCCTCATGATCATTTGAAAGCATTCACTGATTGGGTGGCAATATTTGGAAAAAGCAATGGAATCAAGTTGAGGTTATTTGTTAAGACGCTAGCGGGGCCGGCTTTAACGTGGTTTGCACTACAATACCTTGGAAAGCGATTCACATGGGATGACTTAGCTCGTAACTTTGTCAAGCAGTACGAACTCCCGAACCTAACCTTTGCAAGGGGCAATCCACTGAAAAGAAAATCTGTAGAACTTCAAGAAGAGTCGTTTGCAATAATTTCTGACAAGAGAAAGTGTGAATTAGTTGAGGCACAATCCAAAGACAAAGGACAGGTTGTCATGACAAAACCTTTGCCAGCCATAGTAGGGGAACCTAGTGCACACAGGCAAGCAATTGTTAATCCAAGTTCACAGTCAAACCGCGCAAAAAGATCTGCTTTCGCATTCACGCGGCTCCCAGAATCTTACACAAGATTGTTTGAGAGGCTCAAGGGATTCAATTTGGTACATCCTATAGAATCAAAGCCGTATTGGTCACATAAGCCTGACAATTTGGGAAAATTTTGTGCTTACCATTCAGGGATGCAGGGGCATATTATTGAAGAATGCACTTTATTTAAGCAGAAAGTTGAAACCTTGATTAACTCTGGCCAGGTCAAAATTCTACCTACAAATGGCACTAGCGAACCTTTTGTCGCAATCTTTCCATATGCAAAAGGAGTTTTCTCGAAGAAGGGCATTTAGGCACCTATCAAGTTCCAGAAAAGCAGTAGAGTTGCAGAAGCAGAAGTTAGTTTATTTGCATTAGTAGGAAGTAGCTATTGTAATTTTCTTTTGTTAGTTTTGACTTTTGTTAGTTTTGACTGAAAGAAAAGAAAGAATATCAAATTATGAATGTTTGAATCTATTTCTATGTAAGCAAACTACTGTAACCGGTTTCCCAAGGCGGGAAGCGTAGGCAACTCATATCGAGTTTCGGTTACACCAGCATTTGAAAATTCTCTTTTGAGTAAGCAGAACTACGCACGGTCTGGTTCCCAAGGAGGGATACGTAGGCTCCTCCATCGGGCTCGACCCTTTAGTATTTAAATTTTAATTTTTTCCAAAGATAGAAATTGGGGCAAATTTTGCAAAGCAAGTAGAAGACGTGGGAGATTGCAACCGAGGCAGCTTTTGATAAGTAGTTTGAAGTTTTAAAAGTCATAACTGGGGCAGTTTTTGCAAAATAAGTTGAAATGTTGAAGTCATAACTGGGGCAGAATTTTGCAAAAAGCAAGTTGAAGACATTGCGTTGGTTTGGTCGTTATTAGAAGCAGCTTTCAAAGATTGGTGCAGACTGTCATTTTGCAATGAAGAATCGATAGTCGAGCAAAGCATTGATGTTCAAAATAAGCCGACCATTTTAGCAATTTGTGTCAACATGGTCTAGCACGCATACTAATTTAGTAAAAACTTTCAAAGTTATTTTTCTCAATTCGCGTCTTCAAAAATCAAATTTTGTTAATCATTGAGTTTCGAACTCTTAAATATTTTACTCTTGTGTTGAGTCGGGATTTTGGTCCCATCCATTCGGCCTAATGGCCTATTTTACATTTGAAATTTTATGCATGCATTATCATTTTACGTTTTAACTTGCTTTTGTTCAATGTGTAGAATTCATTTGTTAAAGGTTGGCTAGCATTGAACACTGAAATGGCTGAGAATCTGCATCAAGGACAAAACAACATGGCAAAGCAGCTTCGACCAACCAGTTCTGGTATGGGTATCTTGCAAGCGCAGAATGATGATGTTGAAGAACATGTGGTCCAAAGGAATAGGATTGTCAACTTTGTTAATACTAGCAAACCTTTGCCAAATACAAGCTTTACCTCCAATCCACCTTACTTAACAATGCCTAATTACCAAATGCCTATACATACTATATATCCACAAATCCCACAAGAATATCTTACCAACCCAAATGCTTGGCCAGCTGCAACTTTATACCAACCACCTTTTATCACTATACCTGTTGTGGAGAGTCAATCAAATCAATTGATAGTGCGTTCACCAGAATTGCCTAAGAAAGAAGTTGAGACAACTTATCCTCACAATGTGGATGAACAGATTTTGAGAAAGATCATAGGAAAAGAATTGCGCTCTTGGAACATTCAGAGTTTATGTTATGAAGACTTGTGCATTCATCCGAATATTGAGCTTCCACGTGGGTACAACATACCAAAACTCAACACTTTCGATGGAAAGGGAAATCCCTACATTCATTTGAAAGATCATTGCGGCAGATTGATCGGAATTGGGAAGAATGAAGCTTTGCTAATGAGACTATTTAGTCAGAGTTTGTCAGGAATGGCACTTGCATGGTATACTAAGCAGGATTTTACCAAATGGCACATATAGGAAGACATGGCTCGAGAGTTTGTGGAACAATACAAGTTCAACATAGTAAGAGATCCTTATCTAATTGATATGCGCAGAATCAAGAAGATGCCGCATGAGTCTGTTGCAGAATTTTCTGTGAGATGGAGGCTAGAGGCTTCTAAGATACATCCTCCATTGCCTGAAGATGAGCTGATAGCAACTTTCATTGACCTTCAAGAAGGCATATTTTATGAAAAGCTACTTTTTGCCAATTTAAAGGATTTTCCCAGTTTAATCCGGTATGCAAAGATTTTGGAGAAAGTTTCAAACCGGAGGGTTGATTGACTATGACACTACAATGCCAGTTTTCAATTGTTCTGATGCACCTGAAAATATTCAAGACTCCCAGCCTTCGCAAGTGCACTACCATCTTGATATGCAGAATTTAAGCCATCGACATCGATCTTATCAGGCACCATCTGGTCATCAAAGCACGAAGAAGTTTAGACCCCGTACTTTCACTCCTCTATATGAATCATTGTCAGACATATTCGAGAGATTGAAAGCAGAAGGGTTATTGCAAGCAAAGAGGGGATGGATTCCTGAGAATCCGCCTCAAGGATTTGATTTATCAAAGAGGTGTGCATACCACTCAAATATTCAAGGCCATGATACAGAAGAATGTTCGGCACTTAAGCACAAAATCCAGAATATGATTGAAAAAGGCAAGATAAGTGTGAAGCAAGAGCAAGCAAGCAACTATGGTCATTCGGCAGCAAATGCGATTATCATCAGAGGTGATTCATCAAAATTGGCACCAAGGCATTTGAAAAGGAAGCGTGAAGCTTAGCAAGAAGATCAAATGACCACACTTTGTTTTTTGAAAATGGCATTTCCTTGCCTAACTATCTTATGTTTGCCTACTCTTTTGAAGTTTTATGTAATGAACTATCTTGTACCCTTTAATTGGGCTTTTAATCCCGAAATCAATGAAAATCCATTTTCCCCAAATAAGCCAAGCCAAAAGCAATTATGGATGATATCCTTTTGTGCAAAAGAAGAATTTCAAGAACATCGAACTCTCGCAGCAGCAGTACATCTGAGTGCCATATAAGAAGATGAAGATTTGAGGCCGCATTAGGTGTTCAATCAAGCCATCCACTATTTGTCCAAAAACTAACAACTTTTTCTTTGGAAACAGGGGCAAAATGTGTTTGCATGTTACCGAAGAATTCAACATCAAGACAAGAGGAGCAAAGCAAATCACTAAGGCTTCATACAGTTTTTAAAACTCACGACCTTTTCTTTGAGCGCAGGAATTCCACAAAATAGAAGAATAAGGAGAACTAGCAACCATCAGTTTCTCGGAGATTATTCGGCTTGTCGCATATGCAGCGCAAATCTATTTCTTTCTTTTTCATTATAGCCTTTGCTTTATTATTCACTCGTTTTTCAACGCATTTACTTTAAATTTGCCGGAATTGAACATCAGATTCAATATGAACTGGAGGCAGCACTCAACGCTTTGCAGCACTATCAATACAAGCAACATGACCCAGCTTTGCTTATTGGTTTTGTATTATCTTGCCTTAATTAATCCAATTTGCAACTTTGTTTCGCAGGCTGTTATCAAATTTAGGCTCGTTCACCTTATATTTGAACGTTTTGGGCTCGTTCGCCTTATAAATGAATGTTTTGGGCCCGTTCGCCTTAAAAATGAACAATCCGGGTTCATCCACCCGTAAATCGGATATGCAGATTTACTTCAAGTCATTTTGGAACATTGGGTGCTTCAAGACTAGACTCTCATTTGCTTTATCTAATGATTGGAGCATAGTTCAAGACCACATTGCAGATTGCCACTAGATAATTAAAGCATTACGCTTTATCATGGTTTATTGCCGAAAGGCGGCATTTCTCCTTCCTATAATTCTCGCAATTGTTAAAATATCAGTTTTCATTTCTATTCTGCTATAAGAACATTCACTAAAATTCCATTGTTGTGATTTGCAGATATTGCTAAGTTTGAAGAAGTATATGCATTAATGAATTTTGTGTCTTTTGCTTTATTTTATGATTTGGGCTCGTTCATCTTATAATTGAACGTTTTGGGCTCGTTCGCCTTATAAATGAACGTTTTGGGCCCGTTCGCCTTATAATGAACAATTCGGGTTCATCCACCTGTTCAATAGGATATGCAGGTTCTTTCAAATTGCGCTAGGACGTTGGATGCTTCATGACCCGACGCCTCATTGCTTTATCAATCGAATGGAGCACAATCCAAGATCGCATTGCAAACTACCTCTTCATGGTTAAAAGCATTACGCTTATCATGGTTTATTGCCGAATAGGCGGCATTTCTATCTTTATGATTCTTATTTCAAATAAACATTATGTTGAAGCCTGCATAGATTAGAGATATACAAATTGACTTGAGACATTATGTCTCATTAGTCGATTTATTTTGTAATAGCCTTGTATTCTGCAATTCATACCCGCTTTACTTATTGTTTTGCTTTACTGTTTCAGAATAATGATCAGCCTAGAGGTTCTCCGAGCGGAGCACTTTGTCAGTTGATCGAAAGAAGAACTTGTTGATAGCATCACAACCAGCATTTACAATTTTATATTATCCCTTTATTTATTTTTCATTCCAATTATTACAGTTTATTAGCAGTTGCTCGCTTACCGTTTATTAAGTCTTTACAGAATTTTGGCAATACCGCAGCAGCATTTGGAGCATTTGGAGCATAACGTGGAACTTTTTCTTAGCAGTGAACTGGGGCAATCGTTGATATGAGCTAGACTCGTCAACGAAGATCTGAAGAATCGCACTCGAACAAGCAAATTCTATCCTAATCTTTTGCTTCGGATTAGGAAGTCAGTTTAAATTCTTTCCTATTCGTGCATCTTTTTTCAATCAATCGTGCGAGTTTTCGTGTCTAAGTCTCGTTGAACTACATATGGCCTGATTCTCTTTCAGCCCGAGATATGTAGGCAACTCGGAAACCGGAGTTCGGCCATGTCCGTAAACCTCGGCTTTTGGTCCATGGAATCAAAAGTCTTTGGCTTTATCGTGACAAAATTGGCTTTATGTCAACTTCTTTACCCAGAAAACTCTTTCATCCTTTTCCGGGTAAAGAGGGGCAGCTGTTGACACCCAATTTTGTCCCGAAAGTTTCAATTAAAAGCCTAATTATTTTAATTAAAATTAACTTAGAAATTAAAGGCAATTGATAAATTTAAGTTAAAAATGGTTAAAATTGCAACGCGTAGCATTAATTTCAGCCTACCTTTGCAATTCCTCCACTTACCTATTAACATCTAAAATTAGGCTAAAATCGTTCTGGGGTCCTAAAATGCAGCCTATCTTTGTAAAGAAATATACACAACACACGCGTGTTTCATTCCCCATTCTCAGAAAAGCCTCACCCGCGACCCGTCTTCCCCGCGACCCGTTTCCCGTTTCGACCCGCGCCATTGTTGTCCTCTCCGTACAGCTGATGTGCTGGACGAATAGCACTGTTCCAGGCATATATTCTCGAAGTTTCATTAGCAAACCCAGCTGTACCAATCCAAATCGTTCATTTGAAATCCAAATCTGATCCTAAGCGTTGATTCGATCCTAACGGCCTTTTCTTTTGGTATAAGGGCAAGAATTGTACGAATTTTTGAAAGCATGGACGATTCAAACCCTTATACCAAAGGTGAAATGTCAATTTTGGGGTGAAGATTTGAAGAAAATCCCCACAATCCGAAACCCTAGCCTACTGCTATATAAGTAAGCCTTTCTCATTTTTTTTAGGGGGTTCTGATTTTACACACATAAAAAACGGCAGCATTTATCACACAAAGGGTTCCTGCTTTTTGAGTTCTTTTTACTGTTCCAGTGCATCTTTGGGTTTTATCGCTTCATCGTTTTCGCGTCGCTTTGTTACCATTCTAGTTGTCGACCTTGTCGAGTCGCTTCCTTCAAATTTAAGCCCTAGTTCACTGCCTATAAGCAGGTTAGACTTTTTGTTAGTTTTATACATCAGTTTATTCATATGTTTTGTTTTAGTTCCACTTACAGATGCAAGTTGAAAACTGTTCATAGTTGTTTCTATTTTAATAAAAGTTGAATCTTGAATGTGTGTGTGCCTCAAATAATGTGAGTTCGCTTAAAAAGTCCAATTTTTATGTCAGATTAATGTGTAAAAGGCATTTTTGGCTCATAAGATCCTAGTTACCTTTGTTATTTCTGTTGTAAAAATGAAGGTTGTTAAGTATGTTTCAAAAGTAAATAAAAAGCTGCTAAGTTTGTGCATATAAGATTGATTCAATTATAGTCTGTGAGAAGCATGAATATGAAAAGTTTTCATCATGATTAGATTTGTGATTAAAGTAAGGCCTTGAAGGTTTACGTTCATGTCATAAAGGTTTCAAACTTTTCTATATGAAGCTTAGCAGTCTGTTTGATTTTGAAAGTAGCATCAAGACTTGGCTTGCAGTTAATTTTTCTAAGTCCTGGAATTGTTGGCTTATTTCTATTTGATGTTGTTGCTGGCTGATGTGTGAGGGATTTCAGGTGGTTTGTGTGTGAGTGAGGGAGGCTAAGGCAGTTGAGAGATATTTGGTTGATTGGTTCTGTTTGCTTAAGTGTATAGAGGTGATTCAGGTGTGTCTGGGCAGTGGGGGAGTTGTATGCAGTTCTGGTTTACTTTTGGAGCCTAGACTTTGTCCAGGGAAGTCTAAGGAGTATGAAGTTGTAGCAGGTGTAGGCATGTGTGTGCAGGGTTGGTTTAGGTGTGTGTGTAGAGGGCTTCTGGGTGTTGCAGTTGTTTGGAATGTTTGCAGGTGCTTAGGGAGAATCTAGGTGAAGTCAGGATGTTGTTTGGTCATCTTGGAAGCTATAGTAGTTGAAAGGTTGTTTGGGTCTGTTCTCTGGTGCTGCAGACTCCGGAAAGAGAATAGGGATGTTTCTTGAAGCCTGGGTTTGGCTTGCAAGCTAAGAGAGGGTCGAGAGTGAGAGAGAGTGCTGCAGTTTAGTTCATAGGAGATGTAGTAGCTTTGGAGTTTAGCAAGAGGTGCAAAGATGATTTGCAGGGTGCTGGAGTTTGTTTCAGGATGTTTGGAGATGATGTGTGGGGTGCCTGGCTCATGCTTGTTTTCTTTAGATTAAGTCAAGCAATTTGGTAGAGAGTTTAGTAGTGATAGTTGTTTAAAATGGAGTTTCAGGTTGTCAAAAGGGATGTGAGGCCTGTAAGTTTGTTTGGTTATAGAAAATGGGCTGAATTTTGCTCTCAAGTTCAATTTCAGTGTTCTTAGAAGTTTGTCCAGTCTTGTATTATCTTAAGCTAGTTTCCTGATGTCCTGTCTGTAATCTTCTCCTCCTCAGCTTTGCCTCGTCTACTTCTAATTTATTACCCTAATATCGACTTGTAGAATTACTCTGGATTTGTTCTATTGATGCTAGGTCCTGCTCTGAGCATTGGGAAAGGTCATACTATTCTGCTTGTGCTAAAATCAAATGTTATGGTTTATTAAGCTTATTAAAATTGATTGCTTTTTTGTATAAAAATGGAGTTTGTATTCTTGATTGATAAGTCTGTTATCCTCTGTTAAAGCAAAGATGCGATTTAGACTTAATTGATAACCTGCTTGTGTCAAGACATGATCTGCCATGTGAGAGTGTTTAAGTTTACCAAATGAAGATTTATCTAATAACTTGGGATTGCTTTATTAGTTTTCCTTTACTGCAGCACTTTTAAATGTTTGGCCTGATGAAATTCTTAAGTTTTCTGTTGAATTGCTCAGTTTATGTTTAATTTATTTGTTGTTTGTTCGACTTCAGTATTTCGCTTAAATTTTTTAGAAATTATACTCATCTTTATCTTCTTTTCTTTGCATAATACACTCTTGGGAGCGAGTTTGAGTTGCTAAACTCACAAATTGGGATGACCTGCATTGGGAAGTTATCTTGAACCGCTCCGCACTTTCGGGACTTGATATCCCCGAAAATGTAAAAGAAAGAAAAAATGAAAATCACAAAGTCCAAGGCTCAAATTATGAGTTGCGCTTCCGGGTTCTTTTTTCTAAACTCCATCTTTCCCCGCTTTCTTAGAAAATGCATGTCGTATAGGATTTTCCCCATAGATCGGATTAGTAGCCCTGTAGGACAGAAATAATATTTGAATTGTGAATAACTATTGTAAATCACTTAAATTGTTTTATATGAATGCCTTGTATCATTTCTTTTCGAATCGCCAATTAATTTATGGATGTTTAGAATCATTTGTCAATTAATGAGTGCAAAATCAAATTCGACTAAAAATCGTACCCTCGTCATAATTCGCATTTGAATTGCTTCTTTATTTATTATATTAAATATTCAATTGTTTATTTATCTAATCTAATTTATTAATTTATCTAATCAATTAAATTTTAATCCTTTATTTATTTATTTAATCTAATCTATTTAATTTCAATTAATTATTTATTTAATCAATTAAATATTTATTTAATCAATTATTATTTATTTACTCCTTTATTTAATTAAAATTGATAAGTATTCTTTTATTTAATTAAGTTATTTATTTGCGTATTTATTTATCTATTTATTCAATCAATTAATTAATCCTTTATTATTATCCAATTATTTATCTAGTTTGTTTTTTTTAATTATCTAACTTCATTTAACCTTTGCTTGTTCTATTAATTAATCAATTGATCATTATTTCTTTATCCATTTAGTTAATCTTAAATTGGGTCATTTATTTATCTAAGTATCGGCATAATTAAAATCTTATCTTATTTATATCATTTATATTATCCTCATTTAAAATTAACTTTATATTTTCTTATCCTTAATAAATTCGTGAAAACCGCCGGATTAACCGCATTTAGCGGATTTTCGAAAGTGCTCCTGCAAGGGACCTTCTTTCGAATTTAATAGAACCACTTAGCTAGAATCTCTGATTTTAATTTAATTTCATGTAATTAAAGAATAAATTGCACTCATTAGTTAACTTAGGTTCCTAATAATCATTAAATTAGGTGGCGACTCCAAAAAAACCCTTTGGAATCCTATTTTGTTGAAATATACCCGAAACCTATCTTTTCTTAAAGAAAGGGTAATTTTTGGGGTTCAACAGCAGCATGCGCATCTTTTGGCTCATAGGATCAAGGAATTATTCTGACACGACCCAAAATCCGGTTAGGCCGTGCGGGCACCCGACATTCTCCCTTAGACCCGTCGGGCGAACCCTTACCAATTAAATTAGGAAAATAAATATAACAATTCATAAATAAGGACAAGACTTAAAACAAAAATACACACATAAAGATACCTCAGTTGTACAAAAAAAATTATAGCTGACTACCGAACATACTAGGTTTAGGGCTATCCAGACTACACATCTAAGAGTACAAAAGAAGACAGATACCTCCTGAAGGGAGTAAAATGCAACTGAAATAATAAACAATAAACTGGTGGCCATCCGGAATAAAAGCTGGCTCACCCTGACAGCTGAAGTCGTCTTCGCTCCTTCACAACGTGGCGAACTCAATCCTGGAACAAACCTGCCGAAACGAAATAGATAGACAAGAAACAAACAACAAACAAGGGTGAGTCAAAAGGACTCAATAAGTGGGGCAGACTAGCCACCTCAAAGAATAGGATAGCTAGCCAGGGAGAAGAAACAGATGAACCAAATTCCTCTTATTTAAATTACAAAAAGGCAGAGCCAGATAATAACCGGAAACACTTATGAAGCCATAAACTCAACCAGGAATACGAGCCAGAAACATATCAACAAATAAGCAATGCACGTATAAGCATAACAGTAGTTATGTACCACAAGTCTACACAATGGTATGGAGTGAAATGAAATGAGATGAGATGAAATATGATGCAAAGGGTCACATGTGCCAAGTGAATGGAGCGGAATCCTCCTGCTCCGAGGGCAGAATCCTCCTACCCTCAATATGATGCAATGGAGCGGAATCCTCCTGCTCCGAGGGCGGAATCCTCCTACCCTCAATATGATGCAATGGAGCGGAATCCTCTTGCTCCGAGGGTGGAATCCTCCTGCCCTCAATATGATGCAATGATAACCCTTCACCGGCGCGGGACTCTCATCGACTGCCGGGAAGTATATGTCAACTCACAACCAGAGTACAATGCTCAGATCCTCAATGCAATACCAACAACAGGACATAACATATACTAATATACAATGTAAATCCAAAGCTAAGGCGTAATGAGTACGCCTATCGGCAGCTACACACGTAAGGAACACGTGGTAGAAAATCCACAAGGCCAGGTGCCTCCAAAAAAATGGATATAAACACTTACCTCTTCCAAAAGTTAGCACTTGCTAATCAACAACCGCTATATCCTTTGGTTTCATTGCCAAACGATCCCACTCTATTCAATAAGCAGAAAAATATATCAAATTAGGCTAAAGGCTTCATTCCTCACATCTTAGGGCAATCCGGTTAGGAACCTGATGCCCTATTCGCATACGCAATACGCAGGCCAGACCTACGTACAGGGTTTAAGGTTACGTAACCAAACCCTAAATAAATTACATTTATATATTGCCCATAACTCACTGAGTACGAATATATAATTAATTTCATTATCGGGGTCCAATTGATCCTTTAAACTATTAATTGAACTAATTAAAACGATGCCTAATATCCCAATTTTCACCGTCAAAATATATTTAAACATACGTAATAAACTCAAATAATATATTAAGATCATTACCTGAATGTTTCAGGGTAAAAATTCTATCTTTCTCTGGCTCTTTTCTCATTTTCTGGCATTTTTTTTCTTCTCCGTGTTCTTCTTCGTTTTCTGTTTTTCGCTTCTCCTTTCTTTTTGTTTTCCCGTTCTTAATTTGTTCGTTTCTTAGCTTTTGTAAGCTAAGTACATAAGTACTCAGCCACCGCCATTAACTTTTGTCTTTTCCTTTTTTATTTTCATTTTTTTTAATTTTATTTTCGCGATGAAAGTTAAAACGGTACCCTACGATAATCGAAATAATTCCAACTTTTGCATACAAGTTATACAAAATATAGGTAACACATTTGCTAAGGCGGATCTCAAATCGGACTCCCGAAACTCAATATGCAATTTAAATAGAAAAAAGTCAAATTATTTAACTTTCGGCATTTTAGCGGAAACTAGCCGAACAACATCGAAATTCACTTTCGAAAGTTCACCAAAGTTACAAATAATCATACGAACCTAACGGTGCTTTCGGATTTCGAATCGGAGCTCATTCGCCAAAACCGAGCTCGAAAATTTTTTTTAATATTTATAGACAATAAAAACTGAAACCTTCTTCCGATGCCTACCAAACGAGGTCTAATTTAGCTCAAATTTTACAGACAGGTCCTAATATACATTACGAATATTTTAAAATTATCAGCACACCAATCGAAGTCCTAACTTCCGAAACGACTGACCGAGGTCGTTTCATATCTATGTCATTCTATTCATTCTCAGTTAATTATTTACATCTTTTTACTATTGGTGCAGTTGATGGGGTATCCTGTTTACCACTTGCACTTCAAGTTGCACCACCTAGTAGTGTTGAGGGGAATCTCTTAGGCATACGCAGCTCTCAGTTTGAATTGTTGTGGAACAGCCTCTTTTGGCATATTGCCCTCAAGCAGCTCAGCTTTCTTAGAGCTGCTCATCTTGCTTTGTCTTGGAGCAGTTTCACTGACTTCTTAGTTGACTGGAGGGACATTATTCTTTCATGGTGCTCATCACTGGCAGGACTAGATCACATGCGTTGCCAAACCTTTATTGTAGCTCGTTACCTGCAGGATCAAATGGACAGGAAATTAGAGGCAGTGTACATTATACTTGATGCAAGCACAACTTTATGGTCATTGTTACGCTACATTGGATCAAATGCTCGCACATTCTTGGTAATAGCTAGTACGATATTTGTTAAATGCATTGTTCTTGGCGAGCATGACTCTAAATTGATGATATTAGTATATTATAATGCTCAATCCAATTGGAGAAATACAATTTAAGAACATGTATATAGGAGAGTACTAGCTAGACTTCATTTAATTCATACTTACTTTGTGTTTTTTGTATTTTATAAAGACTTGATTTTGGTTTTCCTTATTAATAAAATTTGTCACTAGACTCCAAACTTAGTGATATTCACTAAAAAAAATAAAAAATAAAAAATACATAAGATACAATGAAACCGTAAATTTTGTTCCGTTTAGTTAATATGGATTTAGTAAGCAATATATAGATACAATTTAAAAAGTAAACCTTGTCCTTTTTAGTTGTTACCAGAAAAAAAAGAAAAAAAAAAAAGAAAGACACTTGGTAGGTAAGTATAAGGACAAAATATATGGAAAAAAAAAAAGAGAAAGGATAAACGCGTGGCCAGCTAATTTTCTACTGCTATAAATGTTTGTGCTACATTCAACTTTTTTGATGAAATAGATTAATGGAACCCCACCGCTTCTCCTTATCACGGTGTATATATCTACTAGTGACGTAAGGCCCGTGCTAGGACGGGCCCAAATTTACACGGATAATTTATTGAATTCTTGCTGTTTTGTTATTTTCTATAATACTTTTATTTTTTATTTTAAATTTTTTTGTTAATTATTATTAATTTATGTAATTTTCTAACCGTCTCAATCTTGTTCGTAAAGGTTATTATCAACATCTTTCTTCTTTAAGTGTTTAAATTATTATTTTTCACAAACAAGGACTTAACAGAAAATATTAATTTGTTAAATCACTAAGTTAATCAAGGATATACAATCAACATAATTCACTGAGAAAACCTGAGCTCTCCATATGGTTGATGAAGCTGCACGATGTTGACACCAAATTTTGTCCCGACTTTAATAAATATTAAATATAAAGTGTATTTAATTAAAAGATGTGTCGAAAAGGGCAATTTTATAATTTTATGTAGTCAAAATTGATAATTTTGTATAAAAAAGGCAAAAATTGCAAAACACAGCCTAAAATCTAGCCTATCTATGCAAGACTCATATATACATCACCCCCAAAAATCAGAAACCCGACTTCCCCAATTTTCAACCCATTAAGAACACTAAACCCGCGAATGACCCGATCCGAACACTGATTTCCCCCCCCCCCCCCCCCCAAATTTTGAATCAGTCCAAAACTGGTCCCCTCTCCACCTCGTCATCATGTACGAATCTTATCCATTTGTGAACGTTAGAGGGCCATTTGAGTATTTTTTCCACTCCTAAAAGCCCAAAATGCGGAGGTATATGATGGGAAGTTTTGGTTCAGTAGAGGGGTCGGGGGCAGCAACAGTAGGGAGTGATAGAGGGAGCTCTAGAGAGGGAAAACAAGCAGCCATTAATGGGGTGAAGAGGAAAAATACAGGAACCTTGAACATGAAATTTTAGGAAAATATCTTAGCAAATGTAAGCAGCTTTAGGCGTAGAATCCATTTAAGTTATTAGCAAATAAATTTAGCTCGCATTCAGCATATAGTTTTAGCTCGCATTCGCTTCTTTCCTCGGTTCTTGTTCGAGTGTAAGGACCTTGGATCTTCGCACCCCTTGTTCACTGCTCCGCAAGAGGTAATAATTTCACCTTAACTTATTTTTTTTTCTCTCTGTTCATATACTTGCTTGAGAATGTAACCAGTTTAGGATAATTTATTATGTCCGTTATATTAGTGATCTCTGCATAAATATGTCTGCAATTAGTTTCAGAAAACCTTCTCTATCAACGTGGGAACCTTAAGAGTTAAAGCATTGATCTTTCCCCTACTGTAGTATGTTACTATGTTAAAGAATCATGTTTGAAATATGTTCGAAATCTTGAAGTGTGTATGTAGGACTAAAGTTTCAATCTTTACTGTCTTAGTGTGTTAGTTTGAGCATAAATCGCGTTGGCTAATATACTTTCATGTGCTGGTTCTGTTTTAATGAAAGAATATCTAGTTTGGCTCAACTTTGTCTCCATCTAATCTACAAATATATGTTAAGTATAGTCCCCCTGTTTGCTCACTGTTAATGTCTAAAAGGAGGTATTTTCCTCTTACTTGCCTGGATGTTGTTTCCCTGTTTCTGGTTCTCTTTGTTTAAGTGTGTTGTTTCTAGTTTATTGGAGAAGGGTCAGGGGGCTTGGTTTTGGTTTGCAGGTAGTGCAGCTTGTTGGTTCTAAATGCTGTAGGTAGTTGGTCTTTTATTTTCTGGTGAAATGCAGGGAGTTGAGGCAGGGGTTTTGTTCTATTGTTCAAGTGTTGGGAGGGCCTGAAGATAGTGTAGTTGCTGCAGCTGTTTGGAGGAGGTCTGGTGGTATGCAGGTTGTTGAAGGGGAGGTTATTTTGCTGCAATTTCTGAGGGAGTAAGCAGGTTATTTCGAGGGAGTTGTAGATGTTGCAGGGGTATGCAGGTATGTACAGGTTCAGGCTGTCTGCTTGAATGTCTGGTGTTATCTGTTGAAATTTTAAGAAGAGTTGTAGGAATCTGCTTATGTTCTTAAATTGGTGTGAGCATGATTAAGTAGTATGCAGGTGTGTAATGTGGTCCAGGAGTAGCAGCAGGGGTTTGAGTTTGTTCATGTTATGAGTGTGTGTAGTAGCAGTAAGTGTAGAAGGGTATGCGAAGTTTCAGAGCTTCGGGGAGTGATTTGGTGGTGCTGCAGGAAGTCCTAAAGGCTGTAAGTATGCTTGTGAGATCTGGTTTTGGGGATGTGAGGTTCAGAATGTTTAGAGTAGGAGTTGTCAAGTAATCTAGGATTCACAGGGGTCTGATGGGTTCAGTTTCAGGGTGTAAAAGGAAGCTTTTTAAGAGGTTTTGGTGGCTGAAATGATGTGAAATTTAGTGTTGTTCAAGTTTCTAAGTTTTTATTTCCTTCATCTTTAAGTTCCAATATGCCTCTGGATTAAATAGCTTGATCCCCTTTCCCTTAATATCTAGATTAGTGTCCCGGCCTTCCCTTTTTCTTAAGTTGAAGTTCAAATAGTTTAAGATATTGGGGTAATCATGTGTGAGCCATTTATGAGTTAAATTGTTTCCCCTATTCCTTGCTTTGCCTTGTCTGGTTCCCTGTTTGTGTGAGGGAATTCTGATGGTCGGGAGTTATTTCTGCACTTGCTTTAAAGTAGTGAAATGTTTCAGTTTAAGCTTGATTGGTTTGGTGTAAGATCTGTCCAGCATGTTTCAGATTTGGATTAGTTATTATAGTTGGTTTCTGTTTTTAAAAAAATGGCATGTTATATGAAATTTTCTTGTTTGGAATGTGGAAGTTTTTATATGATGATTTTAAGATCAATCTCGTTAGTTATCATTGTTAATTGTCTCAATGAATGGTCTTGTTGAACATAAATTATTTTTCACCTTCCTGTTATTATATTTTGAGTGAAGGAAAGTTCTGAAATTTTGCTTTGTTAAAATAAGTTAACTTTGAAGCGGTGGAAATTAGTTAAGTTGTTGGCTATTTCAAAAAGGTTGTCAAAATTAAGTCTTGCCACTTCTTTTCACACTATTTATGTTTCTTCATGGCTAACCTGTTAGTTTTACGACCTTGAATGTCCAGTAAGAAGTAAAGCAAATAAGATGTCCATGTGAGAAGTTTTAATGAAGTTTAAGAATGGTAATTGCAATCTTTAAGACGTTTCCTTCATTGATTTGAAGTCTGAGGTTTCTTCACTTGTTTGTTACTTCTAGTATGGTGTTAATAGTCAGAACTTTGGCTAAAATTGTAGTTTAAAGCTAAAAGTTTTCCTATTCATGAAATTTGGTAAAACTTAACGTGTTAGAGGTTAAATCTTGAAATCTAGCTAGCTAGGTGCTTGTTTACACCTACTGTACAGCCCCCAATTACTTATTTAAAAAAGGAGTATTGCAGTTCTTAATTTTAAGATATTGTGTTTTCAAGCATAACTTGTTCTCTGATAAATGGCCTTATTGTGGTTGAGAAGCCTGATTGTGGTTCTATCTTTTGACCATTTCCCTTGTTGTAAGTTTATGTTTAGTTTGCAAGCCTATTCTTGTGAGTTTTAAGCTGCTTTTGCCTATAAACTGAGTCATAAGTTGCCGCATTTTTCTTTAACCTTGTGTTGATTTCATAAGATTATTGATTGAAACTAAATAGGATGCATGTGTCTTAGTGTAAAAGATTTCCTATAATGATTCACAACGTTAAAGCATAAATTATTTAGGAGGTGCATGACTTAAAGTTTACTTGCACCTTAGTTCAATTCTTTGCCTTAGTATTCTGCAAATGTATAGGAGTGTGGTCTGTTTCAATTTCATATTTTAGTTTGCTTTAATTTCAAGATCACGTTTTTTAAGGTTTCATAATGTAAGTATCATTGTTGGGATACAGTGCATTAGTAAAATGTTTGAATGGCATTTCAAGTGTTTGTTCTTGATTTCATAAAGTAAGCATTTATTTGGGTCGTGCTATTAAAGCAATTGACATGTGATTCTTACCTTTTTAGTTATAGTTTGTTTCAATTCTTTTGTATGTTACTAATTCCTTCTCTCTTCTTTTTTGGCATGAAACCATTTGGAATGAGTGCATTTTTTGAACTCGGACGTTTGCAAGTCCATTGGACCTCGTCTATTGCATTTTCTGAAGCTAGCTGCATATTCCAATACATTCAAAGGGAGTTTGCTGGAGTACCTTTCCACCCTTACTTCATTAGTGTTTGCTCTTGAGATTTACAGAATTATTGTCTTAGTTTGGAGTGGATAAAGTTCGTGTTTGCTTAGTGTTTTTCTTTTTGTAAAATTAAGTGTCAGTGATAAATCTGAGATGTCTTTATGGCTTGATGACATGTTTAAATCATAAATAAAGCTTGGCCGCTAGATTAAATATGTCAAATTAGTATAAAGGAATCAATATGGTTGGAATTTGTAGCTGTTAGCATCTATAAGTTCAGATTATGGAAGAGTTTTCCTTGGATTGATTAAATATGAAGATTTGGGGTCTAAGCCTTATCTATTCTCGTCCTATTCATGGAGTATTTCTTAAAGTCTAGTACGCTTTGGAAAGCTTGCTAGTTATATTTAGAAGTGGATCAAGCCTGGTAGTAATATGTTACTTTACTTATCTTTTGGATACGTCATTAATGATTCTTAATTTGAAGCTTTATTATAGATGCTAGTAAATATTTCTTTAAAAGTGTAGTATAGATTTTGGTTAACAACATCATCCATAAATGCTATTGGAAAATGAAGTTAAGACAGGACAAATTTTGAATGTTTAGTCCACTTTCTTTCTTTTCTTTCAATACGAATATGACTTAATTCACTGATGGACTAACTTTATGAGATTATCTTGAGTTTGTTTCTCTACTGATTGTTTTAGATTCATATCTAATAATCTATTATGATCATTAGCTAATTTCTCCTTATATTTCTCTTTATTTGCATAATAAACCCTTGGGACGAGTTGTTTGAAACTCGACATTGGAATCGGTTAATTGGCATTGGAGTCATTTGGGGTCGAGTTCGGGCTCAAGCATTCAAGAAACGAGACCTTTAGAAAACTTAGGAAATTCAAGGCTCCCGCGAGTTAGTCATTTTCTGGGTTCTTCTAAACATCTTATCTCCTTCCCTTTCATCTTTAGAATATTTATGTAAACTTTGTAGAATAATTTATTATTAATTCATTTATAAATAATATTTGAGTTATTTGATTTACTTTATGTTCATTACCTTTAGTTTTGGAGTTGTCTTTTACTTTTAATGCAAATTGGATCCATTTTAGCAAATGCGTACAAAGTTAAATCATTTTCGCAAAATAAGTTTTTTTATTTCAAATAATTATTTTAGATAATTTTTCTAGAAAAAGCAAACTTGCAAATATTTGAAAACCTGTCGGATTAACCGTTGTTAACGAAATTTTGAAAGTGCCTTAAAAACCTTCTTTCGAAATTAGCAAAACCTCTTACTTAGAATCTCTAAAAGACTGCCTTTTTCCAAAAATGGAGTTTTTGCACGCATTTGTTTATTTGGTTCCCTGTTTTCCTTAAATTGGGTGGCGACTCCAAAAAAAAAGACTCCAAAAGAGTTAGTCCATCTTGTCGATATTCCTAAATCTAGCCCTTTGGGGCTATTTTTTGGGGTTCAACACACGACCTTCATTACACACCTCTATTTCTCTAAAACTTCAGGGCAATGTTCCTAAAATTTAACTTTTTTGTTCAAAACTTTTGGACACTATTTTAGAGTTTCTTATATAAGTTCAAACTCCAAGAGAATTTCCGAAGTTTATATTCGACTTTTCTTTTTGCCGTATTTTGAAGGTGTGATTATCTTAAACCTGTTTTGAAAAAATTGATTATATTCTAATTAGATGCCCTAAAAGTGGCTATCCAAAAAGTCAATTTATACCTAAAAATGACTATGTTTTAAGAAGTAGTATTAAAAGTGGCTACTTGGGGTCGGCAAGTAGGACGACCCCAAGTTCCTCAAACTGTGGTCTATATAATAGTAGTAACGTACAGTAATAGAATTCATGAAACTGAGATAGTGATACATATTGGTTTATGCTCTGATTGAAACCCCCAAAAAAAAAAAAATAATAATGAAGAGAGAGCTATGAAGAGATGCTCTGACATCAGAATTTAGTTTAATCATATATAGGCATGTTAGCACGTGATTGTAGTAACCGAGAAAGCAATTCAGCTAAGGATGGGTTAGTTTAGTTTAGTCTTTTTCATAAAATGTTGTCAAGTGGAGTAAGTGATACTATTAAGGTAAAGAGATTAGTGTTAGTAGTAAATTCTGTGTTTGCCTAAATTTGATTAGAACAACAAATCGAATTTATATTGGGTTAACTAACAATTACTCGTATCAAAGCCACAAAAAATACAAGAAATGGAAGACAAGGAAATCGAAACAAGGAATTGAAGACAAAGTATATGTGTGTTTGATATATTTCTGGATGCATTACATTCACTGCACATAATGGCAATAACTCCACGTTTAATAGTGGTTTACCAATGATCTCCTCATTTAAGTCGTGGGCAACAGTCAGCAGTTACAGAAGTACGAGCTCGTTTGTCGTGGAGCGAAATCTTCTACGAGGGGTGAATCTCTCGCCTCGTGATGGTTATCTTCTAATCGCGTCGTGGGCCAGCACATTGCCATCATACACTCCGTGCCTTGGGATAACTGGCCTCGGGAGCTGGACGAGCCTTAGAGAGTTCGTGAATTGAAGCTTCCGACCTCTCCCAGCTCCGAGCCTTGTTAATTAAACTTCGTTGATTTTTCACCCAATACAGATAGTCCCTCTACTCCTTGGATAATAGTTAGAATTTTTCGAGTGGTAGATTTAATTCGGCGGAAATCGATGTGGCTAATTCTCCGCCATGGAATTTGAAAAGTTAACCGTCCTTTCGACGTCTAATCTTCTACACGCGGCATTTTCTGAGCAGTTGTAACCCTTCGTTTTACCTTCCCAATATAAAAGTAATAATGATGACCCTCCGAAGCACTTGAGTACAATCTTTCCTATATATCCTCTAGCTTGTTCATCACTTACATTGTTTCCCAAATCCTCTGATCAACTATAACCAAGTTTTCTACAAATCCCTTTTCTTAAAATCTCGTCGCTATGTCTTCTACCAAGAATTTCTCAAAATCCTCAGAAGCAAGAGCAATGGATGAAAACCCTATGACTACGAGCGAGGTTTTAACTGGTACATCTGTACCATTGAGGGTAACTTCACCAGAGGAAAGTGACCAAGAAACCATCTCTGACCACCGCGACGCCGCTGCCCAGGAAGAAATTTCAACTGGTGGCGACGGGGCTATACTTGAAGAACCCACCAATACTGGTAACAACGCTGAAGCCGCTGAAGCTTCACAGCTCACGAAGAAATCCTTCGTCATGGAGCTCAACCCCCATCATGTGATCCCGTCGAAGTTTGATAACAGCAAAGACTTCAAGATGCAGAAGCAATCGGCTTCTGATCTTGAGAAGAATAGAAAATTTCCAGTCCAACAGTCCCCGAGCCTGATAACTCAAGACCTTATAGACCAGGTTTGTGAGGATTGTGGTTGGGGCCCCGAGAACGAAATTATGGTGCCGACCCCAGAGCATCGAACTTGCGACAGAGTCCCCGGCTTCTCATTTGTCTACACCTATCCATTTATGATAGGTTTTACACTCTCAATCCATCACATAGCCAATACTTTCTGCTGAACATACAACCTTTGTTTGGCTCGGCGGTCCTGGTGTTTGGAGTATCATTTAGTGCCTCGACTTTCTGAGCCAACGAGTCAAACTCGATTTTACCTTTGATCATCTCATATCCATTTTTTGCCCCACCATGCACAAAGATGGGGTTGTCCAACTAAGCAAACGGGGTAAATTTTTCTATTATAACGAAGGGTGACGACACCGAGGACCGTAGTTGGTGTGATCGGTTCGTTCTTATCCCTATTGCTCTTCTCTACTCGAAGACGGAGTTCCCCGAGGTGTAGAACAAAACTCGTAAGTTGTAAACCCTTGATTTCTCCTTTATTCATACAACTCCTCAGGTTTTTAACCAATTCATTGTTCTTTTTTTTCAGCGGAGAAACGTCCTGTCAACCCCCCGGAGGGTTTGACTAAATGGGTTCAAGCACTTATTGACGCCAAACTGAGGCCTGAGAGATCATGGATGGTCCTGGCGGCATTGAAAGAGAACCAGTGGTCGTTCAAACAGCATGGTGAGTGTGAATTAAATTTTCTTCTTTCTTCCAAAATTTATCCTCATTCTTGCCTTTCTCTTTTGTAGGTTTCACCAACAAATCGGTCACCGAACCGAAGGAGGAAGAAGAAAAAGAGAAGAAAAATAAGAAGAAGAAAAAAAAGAAAGAAGCAAGAGGCTGGGGTCCCCGAAGCGGGGGATATTCTGAATGAGTTGGGGGACTCAGTGGGAGTCCTTACAGCTAAAGCTTCAAAGAAAAGGAAGGGCGCGGTAGCCAATTCCTCACAAGCTAAACGCCCTCGGGCCAAGTCACCTGAAATTCCTCAGTGTGACCAAGTGGACGAGCCTTCAAGTGACGAGGCTTAAAATGAAGTTGCGGTGGCTAATTCTGAGGAGAACCAAGCCGTGGAGAAAGCCAAGGGCAAGGCCAAAGTGGCCGAAAATTTCCCTACCAAGGAGAGGGCAACTGATGACCCTGCTCAAGATGAAGAGAGGGTAGATGAAGGTCGTGCTCAGGTTGACCACCCCTCATTTTCCGCTGCAAGCCCTAGAACAATAAGCATCCCCCATGAGCTGAGTATGCTCGGTGATTCAGTGGTTGTTCCCATCAGCCTTAGGGACCTACTTGGCCCAGCAGAGCGGGAGCGCATCGAGGGCTTACCAATTGATGACCTGATGGCTTTCGCATCTCAGCATGCGGTTCATGTAATTTTTCATATTTTTACCTCATTTTTCCTTTACCCTTTGGCTCTATTAGCACCTCCTTGAACTCTTTTCTTTTGCAGAGTTTAGGAGAATTGGGGGTCGTTGGAACCATTTAAAGGCTAATCTTCAGGACAAGATTTCTGATCTTAAGAAGCATCTGCTCCATTCTGAGGTAGACTTGGACCGAGCTCGTAAAGCGGTCGAGGAGTCTAATCTTGAGCTCGGCAAATCTCGAGAGGTCGTTGCCAAACTTGAAGTTGAAAAGAAAGCTTAAGAGGAGATTCTCCGAGGTGAGATCGAAGCAGCAAATGCGATGATCGTTGACCTGAACGAGCATCTCCATAGCCAATGGAAAGAGCTTCCGTCGAAGCTGAACGAGCTTGAAGTCCAAGCCCAGACCCTCGAGGCCCAAGTTGAGACTCTTCAGCTCCTCCAAGCTTAAGTCCAAGATCAAGGCTAAGCTAAAGTCTCGTGATACTAGGGCTTGAGTTGAGAAAATTTGGGCTATCATTCAGACCAAGCTGAGGACTCTCGAGCTATGAAAAGTTGGGATGAACTTGGACGAGTTAATAGCTAAGGCACATGAGGATGTTGCCAAGGCTCAGCGGTTGATGAGCAATTTGCCTTCGAGATGCGAAAGTGGAGATGAGGAAGACGAGGATTCTGAAGCCTCGTCTGAGCGAACTTTTCCTCTTTTTGTTTTATGTCTGGGCTTCAAGCCTTAAGCCTTTAGGCAAATGCTTTATAAATTCTCCTGGTTTTGCCTTCGAGGCATTTAATGAACATTCAGAATATCACAGTATTTTACTTTGTATTAACGATATCTATTTCATGTCGTTTGAGTTGTTTTGCTTGCAAGACTTTAAATAATAAAAATGAGGCTAGCTTAGAACGACGTCTCGTTCTCGAGCCGAGGCATAAATGAAAAAAAGCTTTAGGCATCAAATAAAAAAGAAATCGATTTCAAGTTTTATTGATAGAATGCGAGCTGATTTACATAAGTTTCAGTCATCGTACGACTTAGGTAAAACTTAAGAAAATTTTTATTACAATAGCCTCCTCAGGCGATAACATCAGACAACAGAATAAAATCCTAAAGGAACAGTCCCTGGTGTGCGGATCAACAGTCTTCGAGTTTTGTTTTCGAAGTCCCCAGTTGTATCATTCCCCTTTCACCCCCAATGTTCAGGTGCGAAGAATGCGCATCCGAGCACTAATTGATGTTCTTTCAGTTTCCTGAGAAGGATAGGCGAAGAGAACGAGGATTGGCCATCACTCGGACCAAATGCTGGGGAATCGACGACTTGGAGCTGTGAGCTCAAGACTGAATTTAACGAGGGGTAACAAAACTCGCTGTCGATCCCCGGGCCTAGTAATTGCTATTTAGGTGGCTTAACCGAAGACACTCTACTCTTTATCGCAATCGAGTAGCACTCACGAGCTATACGTTGTTCTCCTCGGATAGCATGAAGTCCCCATGGTGTTGGGAAGTTGATTACCTGATGCAAGGTGGATGGAACAACTTCCATATCATGGATCCAACGCCTCCCGAGAATAACATTATAAGCCATATCTTCTGCCATTACTTGGAAAACAATCTTCTTGTCTGCTCCCTCGGCAGTCGTAGTAAGAGTGATTTCTCGAAGAATTTTTTCAGTCGAATTGTTGAACCCTGTCAATATGGTTGCTTTCGGGACGACGAGATCCTTTAACCATATTTTCTTCACTGCTCCATAATTTATGATGTTCACCGAGCTACCAGGGTCGACCAAAACCCTTTTGACGTTGCAGTCATTAATCCTCAATATGATTACCAAAGCATCGTGATGAGGGAATATCATCCCATCACAATCTTCAATATCAAACACAATCTCATTCTTTGACCCATAAGCTCGGGACCTTTTCTCCACAGTAATCGAAAGTTTTGCATATTTCTTCGCATCTGCGAAGTTAACACCATTCACTTCTGACCCCCCCTCCCCCCCCCCCCCCACACTTATAATGTTCACCACTCTTTTTGGAGATTCCACCTTTGGCGGCTGTCCCATTCTTCTGTTTTTAGAAAAATTTTACTTCCCCTTGTCCGTAAGATACTCAGCTAGTACACCTTTCTTGAGAAGATGAGCCACATCAAGTCGAAATGCTTTGCAATCCTCGGTGGTGTGCCCATAGTCCATGTGAAACTCACATTACCGAGTTTGATCTCTTTTCCCCGGGGGCGTTCTCATATTCCTCGGCGACCTCACAGCTTTACCCGTCATCCCTTTTATGGCATTCACCAGCTCGGATGTGGAGATATTAAAGTTATAATCGGAGATTCGAGGCAATTCTTTATCCTTGGCCACCAAGTATGACCCCGAGGAACTTTTCTGATTAGCATTGGTGCTAACCTTCCCCCTTAACCTTTAACCCTAGTGCTGCTGTCCTCCGAGGCGTTGGCTTACATGTTGCCTTTGCGAATTATAAGGCTCGTATCTCCGTTTTGAGTTTCCTCGTGGCGCCGACTCTGCTTGGCCTCGGTACGAATTATACCGACCTGCTATCCTCCACTCAGCCTCTTCGAGCCTGATTTTCGCAGAGGTCATGTCATGCAATTCACCTCAAGTCTGGGCTTGATACTACTGGAGCTCCATCTTCAGTTCGACACCTGCCTCAGAGTTACTCACATTTAGATTCCTTTCAAAAGTCATGACTGCCAGAGCGTCGTCCATTTTTGGTAAGTCCATTCTTTCAGCCTGAAAGTGCTCGAGGAAGTCCTTGATCAGCTCGAGGTACTTTTGTTTGACTTCGAAGATATCCTCCTTTTGCTCGAGGATATTCTGGGCCCTAGTATGGGCTTTGATTCATATGTCAGTCAACTCCTTGAAATTTGGTATTGATTCCGATGGGAGGTGTATGTGTTACACCCCGTATGTCTAAAGTAACGTGTATCACTCTAAAGACATGTTAAGAATAACTTAAGTGAGTTTAAAGTCATAATATGACCATATATGATGTTTATATGTTGAATATAAAGTTTGGGAAAAATAGGATTTAAGTTGCGGAAAAACCGACTAAGGAATTGCCTTGTAATGAAGCTTTTTCAACAATTGATTCCGTGTATTATATGAGATCTTTTGGAGACATATCATATACCAAATTGAAGGTCATGGAGTGTAGTTTCCAACACTTTTGACGGTTTTTTCATACAAATTTTTGATAAAAAGATATGAGCATCAGAAGTCAGGCCAGAAAAAGGGACATAAGCGCAAAAGAGGACTAAAACTGAAATGTTTCAAGTATAAAAGGAAAAAATATCATCATTTTCGTTATCTCCAGCAACTTCATGATAGAAGCAGTGTGTTCTTATGTATTGAAGCCATTAATATGGTTTTGAGGGATGGACATCAATCTTAACTCGAAATTGAAGACAAATTGCGTCAAAACGCTCTACGCGATTAAGGTAACGTTATGCTACCTTCAATTTCGTCTATAGTTTGAGTTTTAGAATTACTTCATGGCTAAGTAAAGTACATAAATATTGTATTACAGCTTTTTTAAGCTTTAGAAGGTGTTGAATTCAAGGGAAACAAGGTTTAGAAGCAAGAAACATCAAAGGTATATAAGGTTAAACCTTTCTTTTGGCAAGGCATGTATATTTTAGCTTTTGAAGTTTTTCTTAGTTCTAAACTTAGTGTTTCTTGTGAGAAAATTGTATGGTATCAAGGAAACATTGTATATACTTAATTTGGTACTAAAATCCAAGGTGAAAGACGTCCGAATCAGCAAGACAAAACGTTTCAAAATCTGGAAAATCATTTTGATCTTTGGACAGATGTTAGTATATTGATAATAACTCCTTTTACAAAATTGATATTTAGATGCTTTAAGAATCCTCAGAATCCTAAGACATATATCTACAACTTTCATGAAAACTATGAAGTCTATTTCTTTGATCTAAACTCTGAAAATTAGGTCGAAGGATAGGACAGTGGTGTTGTCCAGACATTCTATCTGCGAATTTGTTATGTCATCCAGTCGTCTCATCTTGTTATCCGTTTAACGTGTTTATGCTATCAGTTTATCCGGGTATCCGTTCCCGTGTCTAGTATAGTACTGGTTCTGTTTTTGCGGATCATCCAGTTTCAGGGGAAACTCTGCCGAAATTTTTATATAAACTCAAGAGTTGGACAAATTTTGAGTTCTAGGTTTTGTCTATAATTTCATCCAGAGTTTACTTATCATTTCTTTGAGTCCATATCTATTGTTGCCACATGTGTTATGCCTCATACATGCTTATGCTTATATTGTGATCATATTATGTGTGATTTGGAGTCCGCCATAGAGGCTGGACATTTGACACACAGTCCGGTCGCGTGTGATACTACCTGTTTGGGGGATACAGCCCCTCTGGTTCAGGCGGGAGTTGAAACACCTAGTGGGACCGGGTGTCATTCACACACTCTGACCAGAGAGACTAGATATTACTGGCTGGGGGGGATATATAACCCATAACACCCACCAGGTTTGTTATATACGCGTATATAGCCACAGTATGCACTGCATGATTATACATGAGGCTAGTTCCGGTTTTCAGTTACCTGATTTGGGGGGATATAGCCCATAACACCAGACAGGTACTAGTTCAGTTGTTCAGTTACCTGATTTGGGGGGATATAGCCCATAACACCAGACAGGTACCAGTTCAGATAACAGTTCAGTTTTAGCTCAGTACCAATTATCAGTTCTTAGTTATCAGCCACCAGTTCTTAGCGTCAGGATCAGTTGAAAGTTATCAGTTCCAGTTTCTAGTTACCATTGAACAGTCATATTACAGTTATTTATCAGTACAGTTCAGCTCAGTCTTCAGTTTCAGATTCAGCTAGACTTCAGTTTATATTCAGATCATGTTTAGTACGTTCTTCAGATTTCCAGCTACATTGCTATGCTCCAGCTCATATTTACATATTTATATTCCAGCCTTACAGTTTCATTCAGCTATGATATATTATATGCTCATGCCTTACATACTTGGTACATATCGTACCTACGCCCTTTTCTGGGACGCTGCGTTTCATGCCGCGCAGGTGCAAATAGATCAATGCTTGGACCACGTTAGTAGGCCATCTATCAGCTATTGGAGTCACTCCGCTTACTCCCGGAGTTACTTATCTTTTTTATGTATACAGTCGGCCAGTTTGGGTATGGTGGAGCCTTGTCCCGTCCTTTGTATATTTAGTTCAGTACTCTTAGAGGCCTGTAGATATGTCCCTGTGTGGTTCTGTCAGTATGTTAGCTTGTCAGCATTTTGCATTGCATAATTCTTATCAGTAAAATTTATGCTTATTCTGTTTATCAGTTATATTCATTGTTAGCAAATTATCAGCAGGATTAATGATGATCGACACTTGTTGGTCATCCATCGTGACCCTAGGTTGGGTCGTGACAGTATGTACCCTCACAAGGCTCATTTCTCAAGTGTGTCAGCAAACTTCTTAAGGAACATCGACTACCTTTCCACTGGTGTCAAGTCGTTGTTCTTTACCATAGCCATGTATTAAGTTATATGACCCACAAGGTCACTTGTCCCATCGTATTTTTTTAAGATTTGCAACTTGAAGTGCTTGGGAATGAGAGAAGAAGCAGCCTGGGGCTTAAAAGGTTGTTGCCCGCATTTTTCAATATCTATTGCTTGTTGAGGTTTCCTAACTCCAAGGACATTTTCGAGCTGTTTTTCCATGCTGACCTCGAATTCTTTCATCCACTTCTCAAAGTTCGACGGGACACTGGTTTCAGCCACCGTTGGAGCTGCCCCAAAAGGTTGATTCCCCAGTGGCGCAGAGCCCGATCCCCCAGATGCAGCGCTGTTTGGAAGTCCCCCCATTGTTGTGCCCGTAGGAACAATGTTCGGGATGCTTCCATTGAGCGCGGGCTCGCCAGGGTTTGTTTCATTCCTCACATTAAGCCATTGCAAAGTTGCCATCACATACAATTGAAATGGGTCATTTGAACTTGACGATGATGGGTCAGTTGGTGGAATAACACCAATTGGGAGATTTATGCCAGTTGAAGGAATCAAACCAGCGGGTGTCAGGCTGGGAGGAGTTAAGCTAGGTGGCGTCAAGCCAGTGGCATTAAATAGGTAGTGTTAAACCAGGTGGTGTTTAATCAGGTTGTGTTAAGCTTATCGGGGTTATAGGTGTTCCATCCCCTGACGAGGTGACACTAGTCGTTGGGTCGGGGATTTGGATTGTTGTATTATCAGAGGTATTGGTGTTATCTGCCATTGGATGAGGTTGACAAAAATAACCTGTAAAGTTGAGAATTTGATTTTGGAATGAACGTTATTGCTAGTTCCCCACATACTGCGCCAATTTATGTAAGCCTAAATCTGATTAGAACAATAAATCGAATTTATATCGGGTTAACTAGCAATTATTCGTATCAAAGCCACGAAAAAAAAAGAAATGGAAGACAAAGAAATCAAGACAAGAAATTGAATACAAAGTATATGTGTGTTTAATATATTTCTGGATGCATTACATAATCTTTACAAGGCTATTTATAGCTTTTAAGGGCGAGGACAACATTCACTGCACTTAATGGAAATTACTCCATATTTAATCGTGGTTTACCCATGATCTCCTCATTTAAGTCGTGGGCAACGGTCGACGGTTACAAAAGTGAGAGCTCGTTTGCCTAAAGCGAAACCTTCTACGAGGGGTGAATCTCTCGCCTCGTGATGGTTATCTTCTAATCGTCTTGTGGGCCAGCTCGTGGCCATCATACACTCCTTGCCTTGGGACAACTGGCCTCGAGAGCTGGGCAAGCCTTGGAGAGCACGTGAATTGAAGCTTCCAACCTCTCCCAACTCCAAACCTTGTTAATTAAACCTCGTTGATTTTTCACCCAAATTCATTGCTACCAATAGTGCAACTATTACTGCATCATACTGAAGTTGTTAGTGTACTTTAATTTATCTTATCTTATCTTATCTTTGCATAATGTCATGAGTTATCATTTACTCTGCTTGATAGAATGTACTTTCTTGTAGTCATTGTTGCCATTTAGTTTTCCAAGAAAAAGACGTATTCTCTTAGTTTTAATGTATGTGACGTAGTTGGATTTTATATCAGGTTTAAGAAATAAAGATTGACCTAGTAAAGGTTTAAAATTATCCTGGTAAGATGTACTCCCTCCGTCCTAAATTAATTGTCACCTTAGCTTTTTCATGCCTAATAAAAAAACCAATAAATAAAGTGTGTATTTTACTATGTTACTCTTATTCAATATTTGACTATTAAATTTTATTGAGAATTCTTTTAATTATTAAGGGTATAGTTAGAAAAGACTACCAATTTTAGTCTTAAAATACTAAAGTGTCAACTAATTTGTGACAAATGGTTATTGCTAAAGTGTCAACTAATTTGGGACGGAAGGAGTAAACAAAAAGTAACAGAGAGAAGATTGGAGTAATTAAAAAGTTGCTGATAGCTTTTAATGTATTCATGACCCTATAAGAGTAGAATAAATATAATCTTATTAATTAGTTGTCAAATAAGAAAGTGTGTCGTTCTTTTTGAGATAAACCAATAAATTACATAAATTGTTGTGGAGTGAATACATTTAAAACTGAAACCTATTGCTTTTTAGTATCGTTTGTGACTTTGATATAAGTTTTCGTGTGAAAAGCAAATCATCAAATCTGGTTTGAGTATATGGTGTAGCCCTTGATTAAAACAGGTTAGTAATAGATCTTAAAATTATATTTAAAAAGTCATATAGAATTATTTCGCGGTTGTTGGATTTGTCATTATGCACTAGTTTTGTTCATTTATTTCTTGTTCCTTTTCCATTCAATTATCTTGTTTCAATTATACTCCACTTGTACATCCGGGCATTGACTAAACACTTTACCAGGGGGAAAAAAAAAATCTACGTACAGAATAAGAGCAATTACTACCTTCCCCTGTCCCAATCCTTCTTTATCGTCTTTTTTTTTATAATTCTTTTACGCAGTTCCTTTTTTTTTTTTTTTTTTTAAATATATTGTTTCTATCAAATTTTTCTTGAAGTGTTTTTGTATTTTTTACTGTATACAACTTATATCTAATGTATATGTAATATTAATTATATAATTGTTAAAAATATTTGTATGTATATATTATACATATTATATGCATGCATGGGTGTCTCATATTCATATATATTTTATGCATATCAAATGTAATACAACTTATATTTATGCATACCAAATGTATACATTAAAAAATACGCAATGGATACAAACTGATATGCATAAATTATGCATACTCTATACTTCACATAGATGTCTTCAACTTATTTACTAACAACATATGTTCACAATATAAATGTGATGTATAATATATATTAAGTTATCTAATTTTATATATATATATATACATACAACATACATATTGTTCATATAGAGTTATTTCGCGGTTGTTGGATTTGTCATTATGTACTGGTTTTGTTCATTTATTTATTGTTCCTTTTCCATTCAATTATCGTGTTTCAATTATACTCCACTTGTACATCCGGGCATTGACTAAACACTTTACCAGGGAAAAAAAAAATCTACGTACAAAAAGCAATTACTATGTGTATATATACCAATACTTTAATGATGTATATGTTTATCTAAGATCTACAGAGCATATAGATCTTTCACAAACTAAAAAAGTGAATATTAAGTGCAGTATCGAGAACTTGATACACCCATGGCAATCTCTCTTACACCTTGTCATCTTTCACAAAATCCAAATCTTAGTCCATGCAGCAGATTTCAAACTATGGTCTTCAATCCTTTAAGTCAATCTCCTTTAGCCGTAGCTAGTTCACTCCCACAAAATCCAATAACCTGCCGGAGATCTGGTGTGCGACTAACTCATAAAACACCAAGGTAATATTTCCTCACTATGATATTTTTCTTTTTTGTAATATAAAGATTTGACGCAACGATTAAGCTTCAAACCCGAACAAATTTAATCAGATATATGAATCCTTATGGGTGATTTTATTTTTGCAATATATCAACTCCATATACGGGTGATTTTTGGTATTAAATTTAAGTCTCTTTTTTTTTTTTTTTTTTGCTCATGTAGGGATTTAGTTGTCCATGCAACTGCTGAAACAGGCGATCTAATTTCTAGTGCTATTCCCTTTTTGCCATCTGGTGAAAATTCTTGGTAAGGAATTTAATTTAAAAACCAAAATGCACATAAATTATTTCATATGAATACAAATTTTCTTACTTGGCCTACTAACTTTGACATAGAAATATTGTTGCAGGATTACTTGGGCTGTGGGATTAGGGGTATCTGTACCTTTGGTAACAGCCAGATTATTAACACTAAGTAGTAAGGACATACTATGTTTTACCGCTTTAATTTACACTCTTTTTCTCTTCCTTCTATCTCCATTTTAATTTTTTTATTGGATCAACGTCCATAGAGCAAGTTGGGGCCGCGGCGGAGACGGTGGAGAAGGTGGCGGATGCGGTGGAAAATATGGCGGATCGAGTGGACAAGGCGGCGGAGGAATTTAAAGAGAAGCTGCCCGAAGGTAGCAAGCTTAGAGGTATAGTAGAGTCAATTGAACATTTGGCGGAAGAAACTGAAAAGGATGCTCAATTAGTTGAAGACCTTATGGACAAGGTACGTACATACCTAACAATTCTTTACCCCTCAAAAATATAAATTTGAAAAAATTGGGAACATGTTTACCTTTACAACTTGTATACTTAATGAACTAACAAGTTGTCCATAAAATAATGGAGGTGGGCATAAGAAAGCGTGTTTTAATTTTCTTTTACGAGGAGACTTCTTGGAAAAAAAGCTTTAACAAGATGAGTTATCGGTACGTATATGCACCATAATTTAATATGGCAAAGTAGTGCAGATAATTACATACAACTAAGAGTCTACCTACTTACACCATCTTATTGTAACATCCTTAATTATAGGAGTAAATATTTTGGGAGCAAATCAATTTGGTTAATTATCACGGTGACGAGATCCAGAAGTATCAAACCTGTCTATATATTAATAATAACTATCATCAGGGCGGCTCAATACTACGTGGGGCCTCAAGTCAAATTTTATTAAGAGGCCCTACATTAAAAAATGTTAATTATATTTTATTTAAATTCTTATTTTTTAAGATTTTTTTAGGTGATGAATATAGAGTGGGTCTAGAATTGATTTCTTCATACTCGAGCCCAATAACACGAGAGAAAAACAACACGATTATCACGTTGCTCATGAAATATTGTATTATACTCCTGTACCATAGTTTTTGGATAATTGAATTGACTTGTTTGTGTATCAACGTGCTTTTTCTTGTTTGGAATGATTATAGGTTGAAGAAGTAGAGCAAAAGTTGGAGGAATTCATCAGTCATGGAGTTAAAGTTGAGAGTGTGAAGGAACCAAATTCAAATGACGGGAAGAAACAATAGAACCTTGTCACTTTCCCACGTTTGGTCATTTCGGTTCTTCCACTTTTGATGTAGTACTAATATATGTTTCATTTCTGTTGACAAGTCTTGTTAAAATATTGAGATTCAATAAATATTTTACTTTCACATTGTTGTGAATCCACTGAATAGTGGATGTCTATTATTGTGGTACATATAAAGTGGGTGTTCATGTTATGAGATAACTGTTATGGGATAACCGTTATTGGTTGATAACCGTTTTGTATGATAACCGTTATGGGTTCTAGCAATGCCTATAAATAGGGCATTTGAAATGTAAATTTGTAATTCAGTTTGAAGTGAAATAATATATCAGTTTCTCTTTATAGTATCTCTGTTTTATTTACTTTACAACTTTTAATTCACAACACGTTATCAGCACGAGATTCTGCTATCTGAAGAAAGTATAAGGTGAGGATTTTACTTTCTAAATATATGGCAAATATTTCTACAATCGGGCAAAAATTATCTTTCATGGGTTTTAGATGCTGAAATCCATTTGGATGCAATGGGTCTGGAGACACCACCAAGAATAATAATCAAGCACCTAATCAAAACCGTGCTAAAGCAATGATATTCCTATGTCATCATCTTGATAAAAGTTTAAAGATAGAATATCTCACGGTTAAAGATCCACTAATGATGTGGAATAGCTTGAAACATAGGCATGACCACCTGAAGATGGTCATACATCCACAAGCACGTTATGACTGGATCTATATGAGGCTACAAGATTTTAAAACCATCAGTGAGTATAATTATGCTATGTTTGGAATTATTTCTAAGTTAAAATTATGTGGAGAAAATATCACTAATAGTAACATGCTTGATAAAACATTCTCCACTTTTCATGTCTCGAATGTGCTCCTACAGCAGCAATATCGAGAGATGAAATTTAGAAAATATTCTGAGTTAGTTTCACATCTGCTTGTTTTTTAACAACATAACGGATTATTAATGAAAAATCATAAAAATCGACCCACTGGTTCCGCTCCATTCTCAGAAGCGAATGAGATGAATTTTCATCAAAAGCATGGAAAATGGCATGGCCCCAGTCGTGGTCATGGTCATGGTCGTGGTCGAGGAAGAAACTCTTATCATGATGATCATTATGCACCAAAATCTCTTCCCCACCAGTAGTGGAAAAGAAAGGATAAAAAGCATGAAGCGGTGCAAACGAAAAATTCAGAGAATGGTTGCTACCATTGTGGAGCAAAAGGACACCGGTCACGTACCTGTCGTACGCCAAAGTATCTAGTTGATCTCTATCAAGCATCTCTGAAAAATAAAGAAAATAATGTTGAAGCCAACTTTATGTCTGAAGATAATATTGACTTCACGCATTTGGACATAGCAGATTTCTTTGAGATCCCTGAAGGACATATCCCTGAAGGACAAGTAGATCATCTGATTGGTGATGGATCTACAGCCAAAGAGATTTAAATATGTTTTAAATTATATCATAGTTTGTATGTCTAATATTGTTATAGTAATGTACATAAAGTATCGGTTAAACTTTATTTTTGATAATAAAACATGTATTATATGATGTTTATTTTTATCTATGTCATTTTATTTTCAAGAATATATGGATATCCCTCAAACTTTATTTGGATCAACGATCAATTCTGAAGATATTTGTGTAATTGATAGTTGAACAACACATGTCATATTCAAAGATCGGAAATATTTTTCACACTTGATAATGTGAAAGGCAAATGTTTCTATTACTGGTAATACTAATTTAATCGAAGGCTCTGGAAGAGCCACTATATTTCTGCCTAAGGGAACAAAACTTATTATTGCTGATGCATTCTTCTCTTCCAAGTCCAGAAGAAACTTGTTAAGTTGTAAAGATATCTGCCGAAATGGATATCATGTTGAGACAATAAATGAAATGAATGATGAAAATCTTTGTATTTCAAAGAATGTCTCTGGCTAGAGATATGTTTTAGAAAAGTTGCCAACTTTATCTTCTGGCTTATATTATAGAAAGATTGTTACAGTTGAAGCACACTCTGTCGTAAATCAGAAGTTTTCTGATTTAAATAATTTTGTGCTTTGGCATGACCGTTTGGGTCATTCTGGATCAATAATGATGAGGCGAGTCATTGAAAATTCAAATGGGCATTCACTTAAGAACCTGAAGATTCTTAAAAGTGATGAATTTTCTTGTACTTCTTGTTATCAGGGCAAGTTAATCACTAGACCATCACCAACAAAGGTTGGAATTGCGTCCCCTACGTTTTTAAAACGTATCCATGGAGATATATGTGGACCTATTCATTCACCTAGTAGAATGTTTAGATACTTTATGGTCCTAATTGATGCATCTTCAAGATGGTCTCATGTGTGCCTATTATCATCTTGCAACCTGGCGTTTGTAAAATTATTGGCACAAATAATTCAATTAAGGCCACAATTCCCTTATAATCCTATTAAAGCTATTCGCCTTGATAATGCTGCAGAATTTTCATCCCAAGCTTTTATTGATTATTGTTTATCAGTCGGAATAAAAGTTGAGCATCCTGTAGCTTATGTTCATATTCAAAATGGTCTTGCAGAGTCCTTTATTAAACGACTGCAATTGATAGCAAGACCGCTACTTATGAAAACGAAATTGCCCATGACTGCTTGGGGTCATACTATTTTACATGCAGCATCACTTGTTCGTCTCAGACCGATACATTATCATGAATTCTCTCCGTCACAATTAGTTTTTGACCATGAACCGAATATTTCTCATCTACGAATATTTGGATGTGTTGTATATGTGCCAATAGCACCACCACAACGCACTAAGATAGGACCCCAAAGAAGGCTGGGAATATATGTTGGGTCTGAGTCACCCTCTGTTAATCGGTATCTTGAGCCATTGATTGGTGATTTATTCACTGCTCGATTTGCAGATTGTCGATTTGATGAGACAATTTTCCCACAATTAGGGGGAGAGAAAAAAGAATAAATAGAGAAATTGTGTGGAAAGTTTCATCATTATATCACTTTGATCCACGCGCCCCCATATGTGAACAACAGATCCAGAAGATCGTTCATTTGCAAAATATAGCAAATCAAATGCCCGATGCATTTACTGATTTGAAAAGGATTACTAAATCACATATCCCTACTGAGAATATACCAATTCGGATGGATATCCCAGGAGGACCATCTAGTAGTGTCATAACCAGTGAACCTAAAGCACGCCTGAAGCATGGTAGACCATTGGGTTCCAAAGATCGAAATCCTAGAAAAAGAAAAATAACAATTGATAAAGATGACACTATGAAAGAATCTCTTGAAGAGAACCAAGATCTTATTAATCCTGAGTTTCCTGAAGAAATCAATGAACCTGAGACTCAAGTGAGTGAGGAACATTTAATAACTTCCACTGGTAAAGGAATAATTTTGAATTGATCGGAAATAGAGGTGGATGATATTTTTCCATATAGTGTTGCACTTAATATTATGCAAGATAATGAAGATTTTGAACCTCAATCTATTCTACAATGTCGACAAAGAAGTGATTAGCCAAAATAGCAAGAGGCAGTTTGAAGCAAAATTGAGCTCACTTGCCAAACGTGATGTTTTTGGACCTGTAGTCCATACACCTAATGGTGTAAAACTAGTTGGTTTTAAATGGGTCTTTGTGCGTAAACGAAATGAGAAAGATGAAATCATAAGATATAAAGTAGGTCTTATTGCACAAGGATTCTCACAAAGACATGGTGTTGATTAGTGAGTACTTGCTAAAAGAAGGTTGTATAAACGATGTCATTTGTCCATGTATATTCATAAAGAAAATAGCATCACAGTTTATTATACTTGTTGTTTACGTTGATGACATAAATCTCATTGGAACTCCAGACGAGCTCCAAAGGCAATTGATTATTTAAAGAAAGAATTTGAGATGAAAGATCTCGGAAAGACAAAGCGTTGTCTTGGTCTACAAATTGAACATTTAGTAGACGGAATCTTTATTCATCAATTTGCCTATACAGGAAAGGTCTTAAAACAATTTTACATTGATAAAGCACATCCATTAAGTACTCTAATGATTGTTCGATCCCTTGAAGTGGATAAAGATCTATTCCGACCTCAAGAAGAGGACGAGGAACTCCTCGGTCCTGAAGTACCATATCTAAGTGCAATTGGTGCACTTATGCATCTTACTAATTCTACAAGACCTGATACAATATTTTCTGTTAATGTATTAGCAAGATTTAATTCTGCTCCTACACATCGACATTGGAAAGATATCAAACAAGTATTGAGATATCTAAAAGGATATGTTGATATGTGTTTGTTTTATTCTAACAAATATGGTGCAGATCTTGTTGGTTATGCAGATGCAAGGTATTTATCTGACCCACATAGCGCTCGATCTAAAACTGGTTACCTCTTCACATGTGGAGGTACTGCCATATCATGGTGCTCTACAAAATAATCTATGGTTGCTACTTCTCTGAATCATGCTGAGTTAATACCTATTGATGAAGCAATATGGAATGTGTATGGTTGAGATCAGTGATACATTTCATTCGAGAAAGATGTGGTCTGAAGTGTGATACCAAAATACCCACGATCTTATATAAGGATAATACTTCACGAATAAACTAATTGAAAGTAGAATTTATAAAAGGAGATAGAACAAAGCACATTTCACCAAAGTTCTTCTTCACGCATGATCTCCAAAAGAATGGTGAAGTTGACGTGCAACAAATATGTTCAAGTGATAATCAGGCAGATTTTTTTCAACAAATCTTTACCGCCTGCAACTTTTGAGAAGATCGTATACAAGATTTGAATGAGAAAACTGAGGCACCTTGATCGAAGTTTTCATTAAGAGGAGTATAATAAGCATTGTACTCTTTTTTCCTTAGCCATGGTTTTTTCTAACTGGGTTTTCCTAGTAAGATTTTAACAGGATACATTATCTATTAATGGGCGTCCAATGGGGAGTGTTATGAATCCACTGGATAGTGGATGTCCATTATTGTGGTACATATGAAGTGAGTGTTCATGTTATGAGATAACTGTTATTGGTTGATAACCATTTCGTACGATAACTGTTATGGGTTCTAGCTATGCGTATAAATAGAGCATTTGAAATGTAAATTTGTAATTCAGTTTGAAGTGAAATAATATATCAGTTTTTCTCCATAGTATCTCTGTTTTATTTACTTTTACAACTTTTAATTCACAACACACCTAACGTAATCAACATACACGTGGTCCTGGATTTAATTTGTCTAATATACTAAAAATTATATTTCTATTTTATTTGTCCACTTTAGTAAATTGAAAGAGAATTAATGACTTTTTTCAAATTATATCCTTATAGTTAATTTTCCAACTTGTGGAGTACTACTAGTCAAATATTACTAATAAAGATAAGTTAATTAGTAAAATAGGTATTTCATTAATCATCACTTAGAGCCTGTTTGGGTGGGCTTATAAGCAGCTTATTTTAAATGGCTTATAAGTCTCCTAATTTCTCAAAAAGTGGCTTTTAATTCACTTATGGTTTATAAGCCCAAAAAATTTTAAATTACCAAACATATATTAATGGGCTTATAGGCTTATAAGTCACTTTTAAGCTCACCCAAACGGGCTCTTAAAGGGATTGAAAATTTCTAACATGACAGGTAAATTGGATAAAAGGTTATTATCTACCAGTAATGGGAAGCTTTCACGACCAAAAGAATAAATAACGTAACACTTTTGATCATAGAAATTTCATCAATGAAAAGCTTTTACAATTACCTAATTATTAGGAATACTCTTTTGCCACAAGTTTCAATAATCACCCTCTCCTTTTAAAACTTCTAGTCATTACAGCTCTTTGCGTTTTGCTCACTTTTTGGTTATTTACAAGGGTAAAATAGGAAAACACATTAATTAGAAGAAAAATATATGTATAAGGTGGACTACAGTATCAAATATAGTATTTTCAAATTCAAAACATACTGATATGATGTGAAGGTTATTAAACCTAAAGGCTAAGATCGTCTATGAATTCTCTAACGCTAACGCGCTCTTCTGAACTGGTTCAACAAGCGTTTCCAAACCTAATATTGTCTTTCCTCTCCTTCAAAGGCACTTACAATGTCTAACGATGTAAAATATTTGATAGCTCGTGGTTAAAAGAAAAATCTCTTTAACTCTTCAAAATAATAATAATAATAATAATAATAATAATAATAATAATAATAATAATAATAATAATTTCATATATGAGTCGTTAAAATGGGCTTGGTTCGTTAGGTTGGTTCAACGCTTCATTTGATATTGTAGAACTATGATTTTCTAGCCAAAAAATTTCACCCCATGTACCCCCTTATCCTTGGTTATGTCTTTTTGTCCCCACTTAGAAATGATTTAGCAAAATGGCCTCCTACTTATTTTTAAACATGCGAAAGACTATTTTGCCCCTAACCATTATAATTCCCTAATTCTGCCTCTTCTTTTCTGTCTCTCTCTCTCTCCCACTTTCTCTTGCAAATTAGGGTTCTATAAGCCCTAATTCTGATGTGTCGCCCCTTCTGTTCTCTCTCTATCTCCCTTTCCTTTCTCTTGTAAATTACGATTATACATCTTGGTTTGTTTCTTTCTCCTTTTTTTTTTAGTTTTGTTTTTTACCTTTGTTGATGTTTATTAATCCAATTTTTGGTTCTGCCAATATTTAAATTTTGTTGTTAATCGATAATATTTGTTTAATATGTTATATGAAATTATATTAATTAGGCAGTTTATGTAATTTTTAGCAAAATGTTGGTGTTGCACTTTGTTTTATTTCCCTGTAGAAACTGTTAATCTTGACATAAATCACATTAATTAGGTAGTTAATATAATATTTAGCAAAGTGTTGGTGTTGCACTTTATTTTCCTTTTAGTGTAGAAACTGTTGCTCATAGGCCAACAATCGACAAAAGATTCAAGCATATGTTTCATTGGGTCTTGTGTTTTCCTTTTGTTAAAGAAATTGTTGCCTCGTGGGCAACAATTGACATCATAACATTCAAGCATGAGTTCTGTTTGTAGTTAAAGTGCTGCCTGACAGGATGTGCTTTGCTTACTGTTTAGTAATAGCTGTTGTCCTTTTTATTATTTCTTTTGGTGATGTTGATAATGCATTTTTTGCTTGTATGAGAAAAGTTGTTAGTTTAAGTTCATTATAGTGCGTCGTAATACATTTTATATGCTTTTTACATTACTTTTTTATTGTTATTATTATTTTTCTGTGGTTTCAGTGTTGTGGTTTATTTTTTTAGGTTATGGATAGTGAACCTTACGAATTGCAAACTATAGATGATCTGGAAACTTTATAGACCAACCAGTCATTTATGAGGGTGTCGTTGCTAGAAAAAGGCAAAAATATGGATTGGATAATGATTTTGATATGTCGTCGTTCCGTGGTTATGTGAATCACAAGATATTGTGTCGGATACACCAGGTATTAATATTGAGATCAGGACATTTTGTATGGAAAAAAAGTTAGAAAAATAACCTATGTTTTGATTCTATGTAGTTTTGTAATAGTACAACAGATTTTGTGATTTTGTTCTTCTTTTATTTATATTTAAATTTGTATTTTGTTACGCTATATTAATGTTAGTAATTATATTTTAAGTGTTACTACATGTGTTACATATAGTTGATTTTAGTTAGATTTTAATCTTGTTGGGGTGGAGGGACTTGTTATTTGATAAGGGGTTTAGGTAAAGTATTGCCCAGACAATAGCTCAAGGCTATTTTTCAAGGATAATTTTATTAGTTGTTAATATCTATGAGCTGCCTGGGCGGAAACACTCCAAAGTTATTTTCTGTGATAGATCAGGGTGTGATGAAAGCAAATGCTGCCTAAGAGGCTTCACCTTAAAGCTATTTGTCTAGGGGGTTTGTTATGTGGTAAGGGTCGGGAAGTGCTACTTCTGCGGCATTATTTTCAAGCCATTGAGTTGAAAAATTTGTGACATGTTGGAGGATAAGTGCTGTCTAAGCAACACTTTATGGTTATTGGTTCTGAATTGGGTATGTTAAAAGGTGTGAAAAGTGCTACTTGAGAGTCAATACTTTAGTGCTACTAGCTAGTAGAGATTGGGACGTGGTGGAAAAAAGTGCTGTCTAAGCAATTATATTTTTTTTAAATATCACTTGCACACTAGGGAAAAGTGCTTCCCTGGCAGCAGTTCATGGCAATTACTAGAAGAAGATTTTGAGGAGTTGAACCTAAAGTGCTGCCACCCGGACAACACTTTGGGGTAGTTTGTCTAAGCGAAGGTGTGGAATGAGGTTGGTATAATTGTTGCCTATTTTTCCATAGTTCAAGGCATTTTAAGTGCAGCAAGAGTGAAGGGGTTGAAGGAAAAATCGGTGCTTATTTACCACGTTTTCAATGTAAATCATGGATTAAATTTAAATTTATGGATTGAATGTATTCATGTGACTACAATGAGAATGACAATATTTGTGACTACAACAAAAGAAAAAGTATTTGTTAACAAATTCAATGCATGTTCATAAGAAAATTCATGTCACAACTATATTTCTGTATCTTCTTGCATGAAGTTGTTGGACTGGAGTATAAAGTCTCGTTCTATTGTGTCCTAATCTTTTACAGCGCGAGCATCTGATCCTACTCTTGAAAAAATCTGCTCTTGAAACATATCTTTTTATTTGTCTCCTTCCGAAGTGAATTTTTTAACTGATGGATGTATTGATGAATTCCTTTATACTTTGTGGAATGTCCCACGATCTAGCACTTTATACTGGGGGAATTTCTCCTTGATAAACTTGTGTCCAAGTGCTTCTTGTGAACTATTGTGCACAATAAGTCGGCTTGTTCAAATTTCTTCTATCTATTGCTGCAATGGCGTCGCTGCATGGTATCTCGTCCATTTAAAACTGCAAGCAGTTGCATGACCTTTTTATTACGTCTACAGTGAATTCATCAAGTCCATCTTTGACAACAAATCTTGTGTCGTTGATAGGATTTACCTGCGAGCAAAAGCAAGAATCAACTTAACAATAAAGTCAAGAGTCTAAATGTTATTAGATTCTTTGCTTACAAAGCTAATAGTGAAGTATCTTTTTGTTGAAGAAGTGTTACTTATTGTCAGAGTAGAAATCTTGTCGTTCAACTCTTTTTCGGCCCAATGTGTTGACATTCAAATGCTGCACGCAATGAAATGGAAATACGAGTTAGAGTTTGACGAATAGATTAACTAGATAGAAGCAAGCATCAATATTCCTTTGTTAAGTGATACGCATAGGCGGTGGAGGTCGAGTGGTAACAAGTTGTAGAGACTTCTCTACATCAATGCTTAAAGTGTTGGCCTTCAGTGACAACTTGTAGGAAAATTCACTACAAGATATGGCAAGTGTACGTAGAGATTGCACCACAGGTAAAGTGTTTCCTATTAGGCAACACATGTTGAGACTTCTCTACAGGGTATTTTGCACCAAATCTTTAACTGCTGCCCACAAGACACCATTTACAAGGCAACACCACTTCCTGAGATAAGAAGTACTGCCTATTAGGCCATAGATGTATAATTTCTCATCAAATGTTTGTTGCACCACAACTTCAAGTGTTGCTCACAAGCAAGTGAGTGCACTAAAAACATTTTTCCATGCATCAGAGCTTAAAAAGTGTTCACTTGCAACCAAAATTCACAGAGATTATCTACAAGTTATTCCATGTTAATTTAGAGCAAAGTATTTCCATTCAAATCATAAAAGAATACTCTTAATTCTACCACTAAATTTTACAACAAATACACATTGAAAATATTATAAAAAATTCAGTTCTTGACAATCATGTAACGTTAATTGTTGGTTATCGGATCGGGCACTAGTTTCCGATCGGTATCATCAACTTGTCTACAGTTTTTTACTCAAAGTATTGTCCTTCAGCCACAATTTTTAGGGCAATTCAGTAGACAAGTTACAGCATGAACAACATAACTAAAGTGATGCCTAACTTCAATTTCTACATTTTATTTTGCATTAAACCTTCAAGTGTTGTCCACAAGGCAACACTTAAAAGGCACCTACTATGCATTCTAAACTGGCGCCTATTAGGCAGTACATGTCGAGCTACTCTACATGTACTATTTTGAACTAGACCTCCAAGTGTTGCCCTGTGGGCAACACTTACATGGCACCACTCCATGCAATTAATAGTTCTGCATATTAGGCAACACATGTAGAGTTTATCTACAAGCAATTGTTTGCAGCACAGCTGCAGGTGCTGCCCACAAGGCAGTGAGTGTGTTGAAAATAAATTCCCATTGAACAGATCTTAAAAAGTGTTTCCTGTTATTGAAAATTTACAGATATCATCTACAAGTTATTTCAAGTTAATTTAGGGAAAAAGTTGCAACTAAATAAGAGTAATCGAAATTTCTATTCGTAAATTCTGCAGCAAATACAGATTCAAACTAATATTTTTTTTTGCAGCAGTTGAAAATCAATGTGACGTTAATTGTTGGTTATCTAGCAGTAGTTTTCAATCATTATCATCAAAATTCACAACTCCCTATAGCTAATATGTTATTATACAAAAACTAAATAAATTTTACGAATTTAAGATGTAATTACGCAAAATTTAGTTTAAAAACTACGTATAATTAATGAAATATTGAAGAAAATTACCTTTGAATCTTCTTTTTTCTGGAAATTTGGAGTTCTTAGGGTTTATCAGTTGCAGAGCTTCTTTTTTGCTGGAATTAAGTCACATAATGATAAAGGACAGGAAAGGGACATGTCACGTATTTTTATTATTTATTAAGGGGTAGTATCGTCCTGAAATGTTCCACTTGAGTTAAGCAAGGCCATTCTTGCTAAACCACACTTAATGAGGTCAACTAGGTAAACCATAGGCATAAGTGTCATAGTTATGTAATTTACCCTTTTCTAGCTCATATAAAAGTGAGTCTTTTTTATTCTAGCCTATGTAAACTTATTGGCGGATGAGGCTTGATCTAGGCCCGCCAACCAACCCTTGCTTGTGGGCCAAATAAAAAAAATTATTTATTTAAAATATTTACCGTGGGTATTTGAACTTTATTAGCAGAAACATGTAATATTTTCTTATAAATATTTATATATTAATTATTTAGATTAGAATTTATATTGAAAAAAATTATAAAATGAAAAAAAATGAGGGGTTGGCTCGCCCAGCACTGTCCATTTGCAAATAAATGAGGCGTATTCATCATTACTTTTTATAAATTAAAGTCATAAACACCAAAACTCTCTCTTCATTTTTTCTCTTTCCGCCATTTAAATAAAAAAAAAGAAAAATGATAAAGAAAAATAATCTGAAAAAATTTACAGAACTTCCCAGAAGAAAAAAATGGGAAAACTCATTTGCGATCCAACTACATCTTCGCTGATTATTCTGTATACTACATCACCTCTTATCGACACTATTTATTTACAAAGATGTCGCCAGAGATGTTGCCGTCGACGGAGCTCAGTTTACTGCCTAGAAAAATGTTTCAGCTTTAGATGAGCAACAATTGAAGTATTTAATGAAAATTTAATAGCAAGGAGTTTTATGGAAAACACTACTAGAAATTGGAGCTATTGCAACATTTTTTTGCAGTAGATATAAAACCGTTGCAATAGACTGTCTATTGCAACGGATGTAACCGTTGCATAAGGCTAGAAAACCAAGTCAGACATTCCTTAATCTAAACCGTGGCATTAGTCCAATAACCGTTGCAATACCGGTTCTTAATATGACAGTTAATTGAACTGTTGCAATAGGTTAAGCTTTTTTTTTTTTTTTGAAAAGAAGCAACCACCTTAATTAATATTTATATCGTAACTGAGTATATCATGAATTAAAGATGGGGATGCGCGATCCACTCCATAGCATCAGACATAGAACATGCAGCCCTAGCTAACACGTGGGCACACTGATTTGTTGACCGTTTAACAAAATATAAGGATATAGATGTAAAGTCACACATGAGTGCTTTACAATCTTGTACAATAATGTCAAAGTATGAATTGTCGCTCTCAGATTTATCCAAAGCTTGCTTGGCCATCAAACAATCCATTTCAATAACAATTGGAGATGTGTGATAGTAGTTCTTTAACCAACTTAATGCTTTCCGGACTGTAAAAATTTCCACCATTAGCGCTTTAGATGTAGCCTCTAATGGTGAGCAAAATCCACTAATAAAATTGCCATGAATATCTCGGATTAGCATACCAGCCCCTGCTCTTCCAGTGTGAATATCATAAGATGCATCAATGTTGCATTTAGAGTACCCAGATCTAGAGGAAACCATTTAATGTAAAAATTAAGTTCAGGAATCAAATAAGAATCACCATTAATACGTGCTGCTTTCCATTCTTGCCAGAATTGACTGGCTCTATGTATAATAGTGTTTGGTCGCGTCTTTTTTCCATTCCAGATCAAGTTGTTGCGAGCATTCCATATCTCCCAGAGGAGCATAATAGTCTCATAAAGTTTATCCCGTGTCATGGTTTGTACTAATGATATAAACCACTCTAGCAATGAGCTCCCCACCGTCCACCACCCCAAAGAAGATTAAGCCATACCTATTTTGCTGCATCACATTGTACTAGGCAATGAAATGTGGTTTTGGCTTCCTGAAGACACGCAGGACACATTTTGTTGAATGACCTTTCGAGTAAGCAAATTATCCCCTGTTGGTAGTACTCCTTTCAACGCTTGCCAAGCAAAATTTAGGACTTTTGGTGGCATTTTTAACTTCCAAATTTTCTTCCACATATTGCCATCCTGATTAGGAACCTCATCTCTTTGTAGCATCAAATACCCACTCTTAACCGTGTACTTCCCTTGTCTATCTAATCTCCACATCCAACGATCATCCCAAAATGTAAATCCCAAGGGAATAGATTTAACACAATTTACTTCCTCTATAGTAAAGAGAGTTTCCAAGAGTTATAGTTTCCATATTTTTGTATCACTATTTATCAAATCCGCCACATAAAGATCCAGAGACTCATCAGTTGGAGCACTTTGGATAAACATGGATTGGCCTATTGGTAACCATGGGTCGTTGTATATCAGTATACTTAGTCCATTCCTAATTCTTTTAACACAACCCTTTTGGAAAAGGTATTTCGCCGCACAAAGTGATCGTCAAATAAAGCTATGATTTGATCCCTCACCTGCATTAAGGAAGTCGGAGCTGCGATAGTATTTAGCACCAAGGAGTCGAGTTATAAGAGCATTTGGCCGAGTCAAAATCGTCCAGCCTGTCTTGGCTAATAGTGACGTGTTTGTATGTTGGAATCTTTGGAAGCCCATACCACCGTCACTTTTGCGTTTGCTAAGCCGCTCCAATGAAATCCATTTAATTCCGGATCCCTCACTACCTCCATTGCGCCACCAAAAATCGTTCATAGCTCCTTTAATAACAACACATATGTCTACAGATAATGCAAAAAGAGACATAAGATAATTTGGTATTGCCTGTACCACCGTCTTCAATAGAATCTCCTTCCCTGCTCTTGATAGGACTGCTCTTTTCCAACTCTGAAGCTTTGATCGTACTTTATCCATTATATAACTGAAGACCCCCTTCTTGATCAACTATCGGTACATTTGAAACAGCAGCAATTGATCTCTTGTTGCGTCATTAGTGTTTTTGCTAAAAAAGATCTCTGATTTATGAAAATTTACCTGTTGGCCTGACGCTTACTTATAGATCATAAGGCAATTTTTAATGGTACTTGCTTCACAATTATTTGCCTTGAAGAAAAAAGTGTGTCATCTGCAAAGAAGAGATGTGAGATAGGGGAAGCATACAGTGTGATCTTGACACCATGTAAGCTACCACGTTGTGTATGAAATCTCAAGAGTTTCGAGAGACCTTCTGCCACAATGATGAACAAATATGGTGATAATGGATTACCTTGGAGTAAACGTCTTGATAGGATAATGTTTCCAAATTCCCTACCTGAATGGGATATTCTGTATGAAACCGTAATAACCATTCTCATGACTTTCAAGACCTACTCCATAGAAAAACCAAGCTTGAGCATAATGTTCTTCAAGTAATCCCACTATACTCTATCATAAGCCTTGCTCATGTCAGTTTTTAAAGCCGCAAAACCTAATTTTCCTTGTGTTTTCCGCTTCAAGTGGTGATTTATCTCAAATGAAATCATGGCATTATCAATAATAAATCTACCTGGAATAAATTCACTTTTAGCCTTAAAGATAATATCGTTTAGGCAATACTTCATCCGATTTTCCATTATTTTACAAACAATACGATCAATCACATTGCACAGAGATATAGGCCTAGGATTAGAAACTGCTTAAGGTTGCTTCTTTTTTGGGATTAAAAAAATTTTGGCGTTGTTTTGGCCAGGTATGTTGCCATTTTCATTTACACACTGTAAAATTGTGTCTGAAACATCTTTCCCCATCATCGATCAGAAACTGCGATAAAAGCCTGGATTTAGGCCATCATGTCCTGGGGCCTTGTCTGGGTGCATGGAGAAAACTGCTTCCTTCACTTCATCCACTGTAAAATTTCTGCTGAGAGATAAATTATGCTCTATTGTTACCTTATTCTCGATCAAGTCAAGAACTGCGTCTGTAGCCCCTTGTTCAAAAGTGAACAAAGTGTTATAGAAATCCGTCATCACATCTTGTAAACCATTATCTCATCCACGCCACTGTCCTAACCCATCTTTCAGTTGTGTGAACGTATTTTTCTTTCGCCTATTTGAGGCCATAACATGGAAGAATTTTGTGTTGGTATCACCTTCTCTCAACAAATGTTGTTTTGCTCATTGCTTCCTATAAATATTTTGTTGTTCAAGTACCTGTAAGTATGTCTCTTTAGCTGAATTCAATAGCTGCATATGGTATGGTTGTGGCTGTTTCTATATCTTGTCATCTGCGCCTTGGCTTGCTTTAAGTTGGTCTTAAATTGTTGTCTTTTGTGCTTTCTCCATTCAAGAAGGTAGGCACCACAACCTTTTATCATCTCTTCAATGGGAATACCTTTCCCCTGATTCCATGTTGTTTGGACTGGTTACTTAACATCAATCTCTCGCATCCAGGAATTTTTTAAACAAAAAGGTTTTGCAATGTAGCAGATAATATTTATACCCAATTTTAAAAAGATACACACGTGGTCACTTGCTGTTGATTCAATATAAAGCACTTTGGTATTTGGAAATTTTTTTTGCCAATCTCTTGTTGCCGTAGCACGATCTAACCTTTTTCGGACCCAGTTCTGAGTGTTTCTACATCTTTCCCATGTAAAACGGTTACCGCTGTAGCCAAGGTCATAGAGTTTACAAAAATTAACCGCCGTTTTAAAACCATTTATCCTCCATTCTGATTGTTGTATTCGACCAAATTTGTCTCCATAGTCAAGGATATCATTAAAATCACCAGCTATACACCATAGGAGAGTGGATTTGTCTTTTAGGGACTTCAATAGATTCCATGATGCATGTCTTTGATGTGATCATGGGTAGCCATAAAATTCGGTAAAACCAAACAGAGGGGTTCCAGTAATATGTACTTCTACATCAATAAGCTGTTTGTGGTAAGCAATAAGGGAGCAAGAGTTTTTCTCCTTCTAAAAGAGTGCCAACCCCCCACTGGATCCTACTGGATCCACAACAAAAAGTCCTTCATAATTTAGCTGAGCTCGAATTTGATCTAAGGTGGCTCAACTTTTCTTTGTCTCTTGGAGGAAAATGATATTAGGTTGCTTAGCAGAGACCATATCCTTCAGTTCCTGAATTGTCTATGGGTTTCCTAGCCCACGACAATTCCAACATAATGAACTCATTGAGGAAAAAAGGAAGCAAAAACTAAGGCTTGTATTCAAACAAGAGATCTAGCTCTCACAAGGAGAGAGAAAAATGGCTCTCACATAGAGAGAGAAAAGCGTGAAAGTGCACTTTGAGCACAAATATACTTTGTTCTAGTATTCTTTGAATTAGAAGCTTTGCAAGATTATATAGAGCTGTTTTTAATACAAAGTTCAGTGTTGTCAACTTGTATATTTTACTGTGGGATGAATTGTAGAGGTAGTGGTTTATGGATGGATATGATATGGTTGCATATAAACAAGAAGAAAGAAAACTCTACAGTATAGGATACTTTGTGTCCAAGTAATTAAAAGTTTATGCACGAGAGATTTAGTAAGATCAAGAACAAGAAAGAAATAGCGTTATTATAACCTAGCTAAACCATGAATAAACATGATTTTGATAATAGCAATCTAGATATTTATTTATAAATTATTTTTTTTAACTTAGGAATATACTTGGAGCACAAGCAACTAACAATCTATGAATATGCTAGATCAATAAGCTCCAAAAAGGGAAAGATTGAGAAAATTTCTCTCAAATTATAAATTATGATATGGCTAATAGAATAAACTTACAAAATATTGAGATAAATGGACATACGAGGAGTTAGTGTTCTTGAAAGTCGATGTTGTTGTTAAATTGCAAGTAAGTTTTTGGGAAGTAGTTCATGGATAGTTATTATATGGATGTGCATATGAAGGTATGAGTGTAATAACTAAGGATTGGAATAAGAAGGAGTTATAGAAATTTTATCTATTACGATGATCTAATTTCCCTCCTTATTTTCCCTCTTTTATTTTGGCTGAACCCTACACTTTTTAAGTGATTTATTTTCTATTTTTACTTTTTAATATATCTATTCCTATAACCTACAAGAGTAAAAAACTAAACATAGTAAAGAACATCCAAAATATTCTCTAAACAACTCATCATTTTCTTTGCTGGCGAAGGAACTCTCCGGAAAAATCAAAGCTCGGACCCACGGATCTGGGCTCTCGAATAATTTTTATTTTTCTTCCAATGTTGGGTCTTCCATCGGGTAAGTCCGAAGTTACTTTCTGGTTAGGGCTTACAGATTTACTGCAGTTTAGTTTGGGGGTTTCTTCTAAATTTTAGCTGTATCCCAATGGTTGGGTTAAATACCTAATTGTGTAGATTTAGCTGTGTGGATAAAGGATTTATGACTACCTAACTTTACTTTTGATGTTGCAATATGTGAGTTGTTCGATTGTGGGTGTTTGAATGTGCTTACTCGAATATGCCTTGCACATAACCTGTTCAACAAAATGTAGATTAAATATATTAGGGAATGTGCTTCCTTATATTGCAATAATTATAATTTATGGGCTACAATTAATATGAAAAGCCAGACTACCCACATACTAGGTTTAGGGATATCCAGACTAGACATCTAAGAGAAGACAAATACCTCCTGAAGAGAGCAAAATGCAGCTGAAATAATAAACAATAAACTGGTGGCCATCCGGAATAAAAGCTGGCTCACCCTGACAGCTGAAGTCGTCTTCGCTCCTGAACAACGTGGCGAACTCAATTCTGGAGCGAACCTGCCGAAACGAAATAAATAGACAAGAACAAACAATAAATAAGGGTGAGTCAAAAGGACTCAATAAGTGGGGCAGAGTAGCCACCTCAAAGAATAGGATAGCTAGCCAGGGAGGAGAAACAGATAAACAAAATTTCTCTTATTTAAATTATAAAAAGGCAGAGCCAGATAATAACCAGAAACACGTACGGGATGACAAACTTATCAACAACCAGGAACGTAAGATAACCAAAACATATAGGTATCCCAAACACATCAACAATCAGAAATACCCGATCCATATATTCATCCTGTTGCGGCGTGCAACCCGATTCATATATTTATACCGATGCGGCGTGCAACCCGATCTATATATTTATAACGTTGCGGCGTGCAACCCGATCACCGCAACCCAGAATACGAGCCAGAAATAAATAGGCAAATAAGCAATGCACGTAGAAGCAGAACAGTAGTTATGTACCGCAAGTCTATACAATGGTATGAAATGAAATAAAATGAGATGAAATGAAATGAAATATGATACAAAGGGTCACATGTGCCAAATGAATGGAGCGGAATCCTCATGCTCCTAAGGCGGAATCCTCCTACCCTCAATATGATGCAATGGAGCGGAATCCTCCTGCTCCTAGGGCGGAATCCTCCTACCCCTAAATATGATGCAATGGAGCGGAATCGTCCTGCTCCTGGGGCGGAATCCTCCTACCCCTCAATATGTGCAATGGAGCGGAATCCTCCTGCTACTAAGGCGGAATCCTTCTACCCTCAATATGATAAAATGGAGCGGAATCCTCCTACTCTTGGGGCGGAATCCTCCTACCCCTCGATATGTGCAAAGGAGCGGAATCCTCCTGCTCCTAGGGCGGAATCCTCCTACCCTCAATATGATGTAATGGAGCGGAATCCTCCTACCCTCAATATGATGTAATGGAGCGGAATCCTCCTGCTCCTGGGGCGGAATACTCCTGCACCCAATATGATATGCAATGTAATGCATATGAATGACATATAATGCATATGAATGCAATGTGATGCAATAATAACCCTTCACCAGCGCGGGACTCTCATCGACAGCCGGGAAGTAGATGCCAACTCACAGCCACAGTACAATACTCAGATTCTCAATGCAATACCAATAACAGGGCATAACATATAATATAGACTGTAAATCCAAAGTGAAGGCGTAATGAGTACGCCTATCGGCAGCTACACTCTTAAAGAACACGTGGTAGAAAATCTATGAGGCCAGGTGTCTCCAAAGAAATGGATATAAACACTTACGTCGTCCAAAAGTTAGCATTGCTAATCAACAACCGCTTTATCCTTTGGTTTCATTGCCAAACGATCTCACTCTATTCAATAAGCAGAAAAATATATCAAATTAGGCTAAAGGCTTCATTCCTCACATCTTAGGGCAATCCAGGTAGGAACCTGATACACTATTCATATACGCAATACGCAGGCCAGGCCTATGTACAGGGTTTATGGTCACATAACCAAACTCTAAATAAATTACATTTATGTTGCCCACAACTCACTGAGTACGAATATATAATTAATTCCATTATCGGGGTCCAATTGACCCTTTAAACTATTAATTGAACTTATTAAAATGATGTCTAATATTTCAAGTTTTACCGTTAAAATATATTCAGACACACGTAATAAACTCAAATAATATATTAGGATCATTACCTGAATGTTTCAAGGTGAAAATTCTACTTTTCTCCGGCCGTTTTTCTCATTTTCTGGCATTTTTTCCTCTGCTACATTGTCTGTTTTTCGTTTCTGTGCTTGTGTCTATTTCTGTTCTCGAAATTGATTAGTAGGGGGATTTATATCCCCCACCGCCTAACTTTCAATTTCATTTTTTTTTTTTTTTAAAAATTCGCTGCTACGGTAAAAATTAAAACGGCACCCTACGATATTCGAAATAATTCCAACTTTTGCATACCAGTTATACAAAATATACATAGCATACTCGCGAAGGTGGATCTCAAATCGGACTCCCGAAACTCAATATGCAAATTAAATGGAAAAAGGTCAAAATATTTAACTTTCGGCATTTTAGCATAAACTAGCCGAACATCCTCGAAATTCACTTTTAAAAGTTCACAAAAGTCACAAATAATCATACGAACCTAATGGCGCTTTCGGATTTTGAATCGGAGCTCGTTCGCCAAAACCGAGCTCGAAAATCTCTTTTAATATTTATCGACAATAAAAACTGAAATCTTCTTCCGATACGTACCGAACGAGGTCTGATTTAATTCAAATTTTACAGACACGTCCTAATGAACCTTACGAATATTTTAAAATTATCAACACGTCAATCAAAGTCTTAACTTTTGAAACAACTAATCGAGGTCGTTTCACTACGTCATGATCAAGTGCCAGTAAGCGCACTCAGGGTTCTTATCGAAAGTTTCAAAAAAATTGTGCCACATTATGATAGGTGTCAGACAAAGAAAATAGGAGAAGTGAGGTTGTAATATATATAAACGGCTAACATCAGCCTTGAAAGGTGTCACAAAGTTCACAGGTTTCTCAAATTTCTCAAAGTAAGGATCCTGCTGTCTGAAGCAAATTCTGAGATGTTGGAGGGGTAAGGTAATACTCTTGTTAGAGCTTGACTCATCGTCTCATATTGTAGCCTTCTATATTTTCTTGTGCTCTCAGATTTAGCTAATGCTTCTACTTCATCTCATATTTTTTTTGTAGTATTAATTACTTTTCATTTACCGCCACATTTCTTGTTTAATTTTATCCTTGTCCCAACTGTATTAAGGAAAGGCTCACCATAATATTGTAGGTGCAGTAGATGACTTTGGACTGTTGATGGGGGTTAGTATTTGGCTTTGTGCTAAATGATAGCGGGGACTTGTCATTGTGGGGTTTTAATTTGCTACACTTGTGTAAGTTCTTGACTGTCCATAAATATTCTTTCTTTCCATTTTATTTCTCTTTCTATTTTCAGAATTAGTTTGGTTTCAGTACTCATTATTGAATTACCATGTTATTTATCGTGTTCAAATGATGAATGTATAACTTATAATAATGAATTTAATATGAAGATAATGCATAAACCTACTCTATGGTTTCTTGAATTTCCATAAGATGGCCACGATAGTATTTCATTCTTTGACGATCCTTTATGGCATCCTTCATTGTCATGTTATTATAATAAGTCATTCTCAATTATAGTTCACCGAAGTCGAAACATAAAGTAAACAGAAGGATGTAAGTCATGTCATTTTTTTATAACTTCGGGAATTTGTTTTCGAGTACGTATGTTTGAATATACTCCTGTCTGTATAGTTAAAAGTGTTAATTAGACATAAGCAATTAAGTAAGTAATTAATTTATATATAGTCTTCTGACAAGAGAAGTATAATGACATAATTCAACGAAGTAGACCAACGTACATTTATATTTCACTTACCATTCTCTAGCAAGAGAATTATCTTTAACAAAACAGATAGACATGTATTTGCACAAAAATGGAAAGCACAAGAAAATGGTTTTGGTGCATTTATCCAATATGATATTTAGGCGATTCAAGCAGCCAAGTTTGCTTATCTTTAGTGGATGAAAATTATATCAATATAGAACAGAGTAGTATATTTGAACTTGTTTAGCTTCATCGGTTAGCGTATCTGTATCTTGGTTGTTGGTGATGGAAAATTTCTTCATTCCCTTGTGTTTAAGTTAGTATGACTGTAATTTACTTGAAAAACAGGTTGTGTGGATTAAAAAGATGTCTGATGGTTAGTAGCTTTGGAATTTGGTACCTCCAAGATAAGAAATTAACTAACTTCTAGTTATGTGAGTTCAATGGTATGGCATGGTCTTAAAGCTGGGATTACACAAAAATGAGGTCAAATTTTTTTCTTATGTCTTTCATACTGTAAGTTACGAAAATAAGAATCACTTAGTGTGGATTGCAGTTAGCTAGCCTTCTGTAAGTCCAACCTCTTTTTTTATACAGGGCATAGTTGTGTTTCCTTATCCAAAATCGTAATACCAAATTGAGGAAAACAAAGAAGGAAAAAAAAAATCTCAAGTTTTTGCTGTTGCAAAATGGATGCAACCCAAGGTAGCTCAATTTAAGAAGTTAGATTGTCAGACCAACACATCATGGACTCCAAAAACTCTGCGAAAGCCAGGTTTATATCTAAACTGAATCTTTATTAATTTAAGCCAAGACAACTTTTTCCCCTCTCTTTTAATATCGTAGAAGAATTTTGCTATGGGATGGTATAACTATATTATCTGTGAGAATCTGGATGTGCTCTTTGATGTTTACAATAACAGTGTTGTGTGGTTTGTTGAAATTTTTATGTCATACTACATTTTGCTGTGGTATTCTCTATATTTAATTTCTTTAACTGATATAGCTACATTTCTGTGAGAAAGAGGCTTCTAGTGCTTATGCCGATGCTGCTAAATCCTTAATCTGCTCCAATCCAATTCTTGTGTCCTCAAGCTAATATATATGTCAATATCTTTCAATTATGCCCATCGTGCTCTAGGTGAAGCTTATTTAGATTTCATGAAGCAGGAACTCTTAAAAGATTTGGTAGCTAATAAAATTCAGGGTAGCATAGTCTAACACTAATAGATTTTTCAAAAAAAAAAAAAAAAATGAAAGCACTGATAGATTTTCCAGAAAAAAAATGGAATCTTATGGATTTCATTAGCTATTGCCGTAGCTTAGAAATCATTACATGATGGTATTCATTCTTTGTTTCCATCTCACGGATATGAATCTAATCTTGTTCTCGATTTCCTTACCTGCTACAGTAGCTTCAAGCTCCTTGATATTGCATCTTATGAAAAAATTTATAAGAAAGAAACAAGAAAAGAAGGGAGAACTTTATTTAGAGATAAGAGAGTTACCAGGACACAATACGAAGCATAATAAGAAAAATGTCTTTTTGTATTTTTACTATTCTTTACCATTAGATTACACTTAATATTGTCAAAAGAGTTTGGTCACTTGGAACATTTGAAATTGCCCTGAGAAAAATATTCTGTTCTTTAATTGTTAAAAGAATTTTGACTAATTTTTCATCATCTTTTGTAGGTAAAGCAAACTGAAGGGAGGAAGATGAAAGAGCGAAGACCTTGCTTAAGCCGGCTGATAGTTGCTAGGCTTTCACATCTTCTAGGACTTTTTTCAAACTTTGGATGATAGGTGTATTTTGATTTTATGTGAATAATACCAGTTGGATATTCTGAATATGATTATATTGATGAATAATTTTTTTATGTTTTTTATATGACTTTTGGTGTATTAAATTTTATAATATAGTTAATAAATTCATTATTACTTAATTGTACTATTGCTTTAGGTTTCATAAGCGTTGCCACAGCCAAAATTATTTTTGCAATAACTCCTAATAACTATTCCAATAGCTCATAATAATCGTTGCAATAGCATAAAAATGTGTTTGCAATAGCCTCAAAAAACGGTTGCATAAAATGATATTGTAATGGTTTTCAACTGTTCTATTTGACTACATAATCGTTGCAACATATAGGCCTATGGCAACATTGAAGGTTCGTAGCAATAGGGTTAGATATGGCAACGACTTTTGAAACCGTTGCAAAAATCGTTGCAATAGACCTCCGGCAACGCGAGCAGATGAAACAGTTGCAAAACTGCTCCAATAGAGCTATTGCAACAGTTTTCCTATCTTTTGCAACGATTTTACAACCGTTGCTAAAGGTCCATTTTCTAGTAGTAAAAATCCCTTTAGATCAGAACAATTTCTTCCTTTTTCGGTTAAGTCACAGCGGTAAAGTTCAATCCCAGATTAAATCACTACGGCAGCACTTGCGACATTAGGCTGTTGCCGAGCAGCCCTAGTGAGTAAGGCCTTACATGACTGACATTCGAGGAATTTGATGGAGGAGATTTTAGAGAAAGGAGGGTTTTTTCCAAAATTTCAATACTATGGAAGAAACTCTCAAAAATTCAACACCAAGTATAAATGTGCTCATTTGTACAAAAAAGGCACTTCCGATCCCCCGTTCCGAATAAAAAAATTCACGGCGTGCCCGTGTTAAGACCTAGTCTTCGGAATTTGTCCTCAGTTTCAAATGTTTTAAGTAGATGTCCTCCGCGTCATCCATCCGTCTGTGAAAGAACAATTTTGCCCCTGACTAGACCTAATTCACACTGGACGTGTTTCTTTCTCGCTTTCCCTGTTTCTGGCCTCCTTTCTTCTTTATGTGCTTGAGATTTAGGGTTTTTTCTTCTCTCTTTTTCATATGTTTGTTCTATTATTTTTTTTGTTGTATTGTAATTTTTATTTCGCTTAATTATTTATGTATATTTATTTTTTCCTTTCATTTTTTATGCTTATTGTTTATATATTTATCTGTTAATTTTTTTTTATTTTGATCTATGATCGTTGAATTAAGTTTGAAGTTCATGTGGATTTTTTTTTTTTTGCTTGTGTTTGCTTGATTCCGGTGATTTGAAGGTTTTTATTGCCTATGGCTATTAGATATTCCTGTTGCTCATTGCATAGAGCTTAAAGTTTTGGCCAAGGCTAAAAGTTGCATAGACTTTCTCTGCAAGTTGCTTATTGCAGTAGAGTTTAAAGTCTTGGCTATTGCCAATACTTCCAGATATGTTCCGTGTAAGTTGTCACTTCCACCAGAACTTAGAGTCTTGGCTATTGCCAAGAGTAGCGGAGACTTTGTCTGCAGCTTGTTCACTGCAGTAGAGGTAGAAGACTTGGCAATTACCAATACTTTTAGAGATTTTCAGTGTAAGGTCCCCCTTGCAACATAACTTAAAGTCTTGGCTATCGCCAAGAGTTGCATAGACTTTCTCTGTAAGTTTTTCACTGTAGTATAGGTAAAAGGCTTGGCAATTGCCAATACTTGCAAAAATATTTGTACAAGTTGCCCCTTGCACTCAAGTTTAAAATGTTGGCTATTGGCAATAGTTGTAGAGACTTTTTCTGTAGTTTGCTCTTTTCATCAGTCATGTGTTCAATAGTTGTTGTTGTGTTTTTCATTTGTCTTTGTTTTTGGCCTGTTTGCTTTGATTATGGTGACGACACAAGAAATTTCAACAAGCGTTTAGATGATGATTTCTATACTTTAGTGACACGTGTGATTGTAATATATGTTTGCTATTTTGTTCATAGCATCAATTTTCTGATTGTGTCCTTTGAAGATTAATTGTTGAGTTCAGTTTATTCTAGTTTAGTGTCCAGGTTTCAAGGCCGTCTTGGTCTTGGAGCATGTTGATATGTTTGCCAAAGGTTTTGAAGGTTGTGTATATAAAAGGGATTCTGGGTGCGTTGAAATGAATAAAGTTATGTGGGAGTTGCAAAATTGGACGCACCAGGCGTTGATGTTGGTATACAAGGTATCAAGGAGAAGGTGGTGAAGTTGTTGTAGAAATTGCTTCTCAGATTCTTGCTAAACCAAAGTGGAGAGACTGATATCTTTTCCCAACCAGTAGATGTTGAAGGCAAAGAAGTATGTTTGTATATGGTCTTTTCATTATTGTTTCATTGTTTTGTTATTATGTGTTGTCATTATTGTTTTTAAAATTTTGCAGGTAATGGAATATTGAATCTTCTGATCATGATCATGTACATTTAGATGCGGTGGATGATTTTATAAGTCAGCCAAGATCTTTTGATGAAGGTTGCAGGAAGAGGCAAAAATGTGATGTGTGCGATGAATTTCCAAATTTTGGTTTGTTACCTCCGTTGCAAAATTATCTGTGTAGTAATCCAAATGAGACTTTTAGTACTGAAAAAGAGTTAGAGAAATTCGCTGAGTAGTTTTTAATTACGTATGTTTTGTATTTAATGTGTTTGATGCGTTTATTTATACAAGTACACTTAGATGTTTGATTTTTTTGTTATTTTAAAGATTGGAGTTCTGTTGAATTGGATGCGGTGGAAGTGTTGGCAATTGCAGGACTTCAAGGCATTTTAGTGTTGTGGGATGAAGAGATTAGATGGAAAGTCTTGTCAATGGGCATGACTTAAATTCTATTTAATTAATTCCAAGTCTAATATTATATAATTAATTTAAAATTGATAAATTTATTGAGGGTTGTGCTAGTAATGTTTTTGCCAAGACTTTGTGGCAATTTAGCTATCAATACTATTGCCTATGGCAAAACTTCAAGGCACATTAATTATTTTTAATATTAAAGTTGATAAATAAGTTTTGATAGGAAAATTTTACTTTTTGCAAAGACTTTGAGTCAAGTTAAATTGAATTGGTTAATCTGTATGAGTGTAAAGTCTTGGCTATTGCCAAAAGTTTGTTTTATTGATAATATTAACTTTCCAATCATGTTTGATTTTTAAAAATATTTATAATCAACAACTGCCCTTCCTTTTAATGCAACACCATGCTATGGTCAGCTTCATTCATAAAGAATTCGCATATACTTGTGGTTGTGGTGGTAGTGTTACTTGACGGGACATTCATTTTGATAACTTCTACTATGAAGCATGATTTTATGAAATTCTCATCACTCTTCAGCAGATACATACAGGTGATAAGTTCTTGATCATTTGTTACCATCATGCCTTTGCACATTTCCATATTGGTGTTAAACCTTATCTTTGCTTCACTTTCATCAGTGTTGATGCTTAGAGCATTACAATTTTTTTTTAAATGTCTGGTAGGTTATACCGTCTTTGAAAAATATCAACTTTATGTCATGGTTGATATATTTGTTGTTTGCATCCCATTTCCTATTAGAAGCTATGTACATGCGCATTGTCGTAGTGTTAATCCTGCACATAATGAATACGAATGATATGCTTAGATTTTCATACAAAAATCGCTTATTTAGAAGCAGAATCATGGTATATTGAAAGGGAATGCTGGGTAAAAGTGTTGCCCTTTTCTGTTGGACTTGAGGTAAAAGTCTTGGGCATGGCCAAGACTTGCAGAGGCTTTATCTGCAAGTTGGTCATTGCAACAAGACTTAAATTATTGACAAAAGCCAAGAAGTCTCTCCAAGGTGCCCACTGCACTATATCTGCAACTCTTGGCAATAGCCGAGACTTGCAGAGACTTTTCTGCAAGTTCCCAATTGTAATAAGGCTTAAAGTCTTGGCAATAGGCAAGAAGTCTCTACAAGTCGCCCATTGCATTAGAGCTGCAACTCTTGGCAATAGCCAAGACTTGCAAAGATTTTATCTGCAAGTTTCCCATTGCAACAGGGCTAAAATCTTAGCTATTGCCAAGACTTGCAGAGAAAGTCTCTGCAAGTTTCCTATTACAACAGAACTTAAAGTCTTGGCCATAGCCAAGAAGTCTCTCCAAGGTGCCCATTACACTAGAGTTGCAACTCAGAGATTTTCTCTGCAAGTTGCCCATTGCAACAGGTCATAGAGTCTTGCCAATAGGAAAGAAGTCTATGTAGGGTGCCGATTGCACCAAAGATTAAACTCTTGGCAATAAGCCAAGAGTTGCAGAGAAGTTTACCCTTGCAACAGGGCTTAAATTATTGGCAATAACCAACACTCTGTAACGTGTGCTAATTGCACCAGAGCTTGAAGTCTTGGCAATAACCAAATTTTTTAGAGACTTTCTCTGTAAGTCCGCATGGAAAATGTGTTTGAAGTCTTGGCAATAGGAAAGATTTTAGAGAATTTATACACTTTCTACAATTAATACAGATTAATTAATTTTTATGAAACTGCATATTATAATTAGTGCAATCAATTTAATTTCATGTGCTTTTATATAACATATTTTTTGGATTATTATGAATAAACTTCATAGCTCGTTTGGTTTATATAGAATTTAAAGCAAAATTAAGCATAATTTAAATGAAATTGTAAAGAAACTAATGGAACTTTTAGTAAAAGCTAATAGCAATGTGAAGAAATCTTACCTTGAATCTTCTTTTGAACGGAAGAACCTGTAAAAGGTATGAGTTTTTAGGGTTTGTTGATCGCGTAAATGGGAAAAAGAAGGGGAGGGATATGGGCGGGTCTTTTTATTGGTTGTTAGGGGTATTTTCGTCTCGAAATTTTTTTCATTAATATAGAGCATTTATGCTGAACCACTGTTAGCAAGGGCATTTATTAAAACTATTTGTTCTCGTAGCATATTTCTGCAATTCAGCCGTTCCAAATAGCCTTGGATGGAATTTACAAAACTATGACACCATAGGCAGTGGATTGCCTTATTGACCCCATTCAAAGTAGTTTTGCAAGAATGACCTTCTCTAACTTTAACGAATAAATTTTGGACGGAAATACTCCTACGAAATCTTATATTGCCCCTGCATCCCGCCCTCTCCCTTTCTAATCAGTGCTGCCTCTTTCTAGTAAGTGATGCCCCTTAGACAGTACTTGAACTTTTATCTTTTTTCATATTCTTCCAGATAACTGAAAGTGTTGTCCCGCCCTCCCTTTGTCGTAAGTGTTGCCTCTTAGATAGCACTTAAAAACACTTGATTTTGGCACCCTCTTCCATAGGCAACACTTTCTCTTTTATCTCTTCCCATATTCTCATAGATAACTTAAAGTGTTGCCTCGGCAGCACTTGCCCCTTTGATTTCTTTGCAGGCAGCACTTGCCCTTAATATTTTCCGATGAGGCAACACTTGTCAATTTATAACTTGAAGTGCTGCCTCCGAGGCCATTTTGCTAAACCATATATATGTGGGGACAAAACGACATAACCAGTGATATGCAGGTACATGTAGTGAAATTTTTTTTAAAACACAAGTGAGATCCAGAACCACCAAGTTTTTGTGCGAAATAGGCCGCTAGGACTATTTTTCCCCCATTAAGAAATATTTTACAATTTTGGCCCCCGTCAAGAATAGTTCCTGGCAGCTCCTAAAGGGAAGCTCCTGGCGCTAACAGTAATATCTAGCACTAGTAGACTCCTGGTGCTTGCCAAGTCTTGCTTCCACAGATGTCTTGTTGCTAGTAAAATTATGGAGACTAAATCTGTGACGAAGCACCAAAAGTGTCATATTTTTGTAAATCCCCCAGAATTCACAGCCTGAACTGCTAGAATTTTCATTTCCCAATTTGAATCGCAAACTCCAAAAAAAAAAAAAAAAAAACCTTGTTTCGCGTCACAACCTCTCCTTCGTAACTTGTAAAAACTTTTTGATCAAATTCCGATAATAGTTTCATCTAACTTTAAATATGTTGTTTCGAAATGCCAACACAAACACTTCAATTAAAGCTTCGAGCATAAGAGAAATTGCCCATTCGCTCTTTTTAGTTGATTAGTGCCTTGGCACATGCATTGCACGTGGATACCGAGTTTAGTAGCCACGTTGTTTTGTAAAATTAAGTAAATATTATTAATATTATACATGGAGAACTAAACTCTTATAGCGCACCATAAATCAAAGCCAAGTATAATACAACTAATATTGCGGAATTAAAATTGTATGCCCCGTTGATTATAGTAATAGTTAAGGAAGTAAAAAACACACGTAATAATATGATTACTCAGTAGGAGTATTTAAATGTTCATCACATATTGAGTTTATTGCAATTGATTTGCATTTGTTACCTGGTCAATTTGTTATACGATGTTAATAATTGTCGCTAAAGTCTAAAATTGTTGATAACATAATGTTTGTAGGATAACTTGTTGTCGTTTTAGTTTGCCATCTACCAGTATGGTTTATTTCCCTGCATTCGCTGCAATGGATATTTCCATATTTCAATTAATTTATGCACGTTCTCCTATATTTATACACTTACATATATTACATATTGTTTTACCTGGAATGCCATTTGAACAACGTAAATGTTATCCTGTAATATTATGTAGCAGTTAATATTAACATTTGTACGGGAAAAGAAAATATCAATAACTGATATGCTAACTTTAGGAAAATAGTCAATCTTTTAATTAATTAAACCTATTTGGAATGGAGTTTTATCTATACTACAGAGTGAGTTGACGTCCTTTCACTGTAAAGATTGTACGCATATGTAACCAAAGAGAATAATTTGGGAAAAGCAATACGATCTCAAGTATTGTATTAGGAGATTTGAGGATCAAAATGATAAAGGCAAGGATACAAACAATTTTAATGATATACCAAGCACAAGTTGCTCTATTATTTGAAAAAATAGTAAATGACACTACATCGACAAATACTGCCTCAATAATACAATACAATAACTCCATAGTCAATGTAAGTGACATAAAGCCATCTAATTTTCCCCAACTTTGAATTTTTTTCTTAGTAATTGGGCGTTCATCGTCATTGTCTTTGTCTTCTTTCTTTGTCTCTTTGCTAATTTCTCATCTTCCACAATTTCAATTGCATCAATATTTTCAGCTTTATGTATCTCTTCAACCATTAAACTCCCTTGCTTTTTCCTATCAATCCTGAACAGGAAACGAAATTCCTTATCGTTACTCAAGATCAATTTCCGATAAAATGAAGATTCTTCCTTCTGCGGCATTTTATATGGGGGGCATATGTTAGGTTTTGATTTATGGCACATAGGAATGTATATCTTCATTTAAATATAAAACTTTCTAACCTTGTCACCATTGGATTGAACCCATTCGGTATTGCACTCCTAAGAGATCTGTCGACGCATCAAAAAGTACTGCAGACGTATGCCTTTTTCCAGCAATTACTTCAACCCGAACTCTAAAATATCAACTTTCTTGAAGCATTTTTCCCAGCGACAATATCTTGGCTCATATTTCTTTAGAAGCTCAACAATCTTCACAGTGAACAGGGTCTGGCCTCCCCTAAGGCAAGTAAAGCCACAAGTAAAGCCACCGCTTTAGGCTGTAAAAATTTTGTCCAGCGGCCACTTTTAACACCGGTATTTGGTTTGAGGTCACTATTTTCTTTGATCCTACACTAGAGGTCACTTTTGGGCCTTTACTAAATAAACATTGACTTAAGTTCTGATCATTGACTGAAGTTCAGTCCATACGGCCCCTGGACTGAAGTTCCATCTTTAAGGACTGAACTTCAGTCCATATAGCCTTGGACTGAAGTTCCATCTTTAAGGACTGGACTGAACTTCAGTCAACATGGCCCTGAACTGAAGTTCTGCCTTTAAGGAGTGAACTTCAATCCATATAGCCCTGGACTGAAGTTCAATCCGGCCCCTGGACTGAAGTTCTATCTTTTAAGCGAAAGTAGCCACAAACTAAATATTTTGGAATTAGTGATCTGTGCCCAAAGACCAGTAGCAAAAGTGGCCTTTAGTACACTTTGCCCCTTTAGGCTCCGCATTTGGGGGCCCCTTTTTTGTTATACTTAATAAGTTATACTACCTCCATTTTTTAATAAGTATTTGTTTTTCTCTTTTTATTTTTGACAAAGAAAGTCTCACTTTACAAAATCAATGAATATTTAATTATTCTTTTCTAATCTTACCCATGCAATAAAAGATGTAAGAAATAAATAATTGTCCTTAAGTTTGGTATTCGAGATTAGTAAATACGGACAATGTGGTCAAATATATACTCCATCCGTTTTAATTTATATAAACTTGTTTGACATGACAAATGTTTGATAAAAAAAAGGTTTTTAACACTTGTGGTCTAAACTAAGCCATTGATATTTGTGTAGATATAAATTATTTTGTTAAAGAAATAATGGTAAATTTGGGATACTTTGGAATGGACTAAAAAGAAATTAGGTCACTTTTCTTAGTGGACGTGAACAAAATAGAAGTAAAATGGACACTTATAATGGGATTGAGGTAGTATGTAAGTTAAAAAAACGTCATCTGAAGTGAAAAAATAAGATACGTGAGAAGTTACATAAAATTGAACAAATCTTATCTAAGAATCTAATATCAACAATGTCTCAAGCGATATTAAATGGATTGTCTATGTTATCAATTGCAAAAGACTTACTAAAAGAAATTGAATATAAAAAATTTATTAGTACAAAAGCTTAAGGAAAAAAATAGAGTTCAAATTTATATATATTATTTTCTTTTAGAATAATTAAAGCCCATCATTAAAGTTTGGCTCTAGGCCACAAAATTCGTCGGGCCGCCCCTGGCAGTGAACCTATAGTATGAATCCTAAATACAAGCATGCTTAATTTTGTTAGTATACTGATAGTTTCGACGGTGTTGGTTAACAACATATCTTAATAGTCACGTCAATTAAAATATGTTCTTCCGGTATGAGTAAGCAATATAAACACGTGTGTAACAGATTAATGTTTAGATAAGAAAAAAATTTGTCTATGCAGTAACATTGGAAATAAGAATCCAGCAACCACTGAATTCTCTAAAAACAATACAAAACCCACATGGATATATCTTAACTAACTAATGAATTGAAAGAGATGTAAAGAAAACCAAAGAAAAGAAGCATCACATCAATTAATAAGTTCTAATTTGGAGGAAATTTATTGCAATAAAAACCATTAGCAATAGAGAAGAGTCTAGCCAAACCTGAATGCGATCGGTGGAAGTAAAATGGCGCGGCGTCCTAGAATTCGAAAGAAATAGATGAAGAACTCGTGCTATGAATATCAGATATGGGTTGGCCAACGTTTTGTTGGAAGTATAAATAATAAATGTGGTTCTGTTGTGAAGGAACACATCTTTTCACATCTATACTTGTGGGAGCACCTCTTCCTCTATGTTGTTGTTCAGAAAAGGCACATTTGGTGGTGATACTGAACGGTTCTCTGTGGCAAAGGTTGCACACATATTTGATGTTTTACTTAGTTTAAGCTTTTAAGGCGGCGTAAGTTTAAAAGGGGTAAATTGGTAATATGACATTTGGTATTTTAGAGGACATGATTTTATAATAACTAGTTTTTGGACACATACTTTGCACGTGTATTCCATGCTAATTGGTACAAACGTCTTTAGTTACCCCACTATATTCTATGTTAGTCACTATTTGATGCGGGGCATACTACCTCAAGGCCGTTCACTAGAAGTCAAGCCAAGTTGATTCAAGACACTCATCTCCACTTGACTTGGAGGGACATAGAAGAAGGCTCCGAGAGCGGCTTGAAGATCATGCTTTGGAGTGCCATGGATGGGGGATCACCTAGGCTACTTGGAGAGGCATCCGGGGCACGTTTGGAAGCAATTGAAGAACCCCCAGGAATGGGCGGACCGCCTACTCAACTAGGCGGACCGCCTACTTTTTGTCAGCTCTCTGGACTTTCGGCTGCCTACTAAGTGGGCGGACCGCCTAGTGGGGCACCTACCTTGTCCTTCAGCATTGTGAACAACTAGGCGGGGGCGCCTAGTGCAAGGGGGCGGACCACCCAGTGCTTTGAAGCCTTGCGGGATTTCTAGTTTTTATGCTATGCTTTGACTATTATAGCCCTACATGACCTTTATTATTTAAACCCACTTTGGGGGTATTTTAGGGCTTTTATTTTTATAAGTGAAATAGACTTCACTTAGCTTCATCAAACCTTAGCTTACCTTGAATATTGTAGAATGATGAATAGAGTTGAACTCTTGTTTATGAAGAAACCCTTTTGGTTGGCTTGAATTCACTAGCGGATCCTAGTTGATTATCGAACCAACACCCGATCATTCTACTTGCGAGTCCCGGGTGCGACTCGACGGTGGTTGTATATCATAGGTCCTTCTTGACGCCAATACGAGGGTATCACGGAAAGATTTCTCCGTGGTTACCTTGTAGGGAGTTCGAGACGTGTCTCGCTCTCCTATCGTTCTTTTTATCTTTTGATTTTTATCCTTATTGTTGCTCCCAACGCACACACAAGTATATGTGGTCGACAAGTAATAAAGGGATAAGTAGAGTATCGTTCCCACGAGGACTATTCAGACTGAATCCTAGCAAACAATTTCTTAAAAACTATTCAGGGATCTTTTTCAATGATGGTTTTGAAAGTTACTAACTAAAGGAAATAATTAAAAACAAGTAATTGAAGTCAAGTAATAGAGAGCAAATTATAGGTCGTTATCAATAATGGAGAAACGGTCCAGGATCAGAGCTACAAACAATCCAGTTGAGTTTTTCAGTTGATTCTACTTCTTGATTTTCTGGATTTCTAACTACAGGTTAAATGTACCCGTGAAAACCTTTCGATTCTTCACGGTCTATGCAGGCTACTCCAATCCCTATATGTCTATGTGTTGAATCACGTGCACGTATTAACGAATTCTGTGATTAGTTAAGCTAGGCGAGCAAGTATATGTCTATCCTACTCACAAATTGGTTACCCGATGCCCAGGTTCACAATCTAGCCCTACTCTTTCTTATTGCGTTTACAAATTCCCTCAGTCGGGTTCAACTTGTAAACTGCAGATAGTGTTCAATTATAAGGCCTCAATAACCAAACAATTAGGCTCAAGAAAGAATAAACAATCCGTAATGGTAAATCAATATATAGATATCAACTTTCAAACATCAACTTTCATATATCTACTCTAACCCTTGAACGAACAAACTATAGAATTAAAATAGAAGAATAAGAAAAAGAGAAAAAGAACTTGTTTAGAAGACATCTAGGACTCCTCCTCTCTCCTCCAAAACTTGCTCCAAAGTCTGAACTCCTATCAAAAACTAAGCAGAAGAGTATTTATAATGTTTACAAAAGCCTAGCAATTAGTTACGCCTATGCCTAGATGAAATAGGACTTCCAAAAACGCTCTACGGGCGCTATAGCAGGTGCCCCGCGCCTCAAACCGCATGGAACCAAGCAGAGGACGTCGAATCTTGCACGTAACGGCCATGCCCCACGTTCCAAAATGCGGAAGAAAGTTTGGCGCTGCAGTGGGCGCCCCGCGGCCCAAACCGCGCTCACACTGGGCGCTGTAGTGGGCGCCCTGCGCCACCTATAGCGCCAGGCTAATTTCTCTGCTTTCGTCGTTCGCAGCTTGCTTCGTTCCGTGCCTTCGCGTGCTCGATCCAATTCTCAATCCAAATTCAATCTTTTCTTGCTCGATTATGCTCTTCAAAGCTCCAATTGCACCTCACAAAAACCTACAAGTCACACGACAAAAAATCAGTGCAAAATCACATTCGTCAACTAGAAAACGAGTGAATAAAGTACTCAAACGCGAGGAACTATTAAGGAAATATTGGCATAAAATGCCAACCATCACCACCCCACACTTGAACCTTTGCTCGCCCCCGAGCAATTACAAATAACTTCCTAACCTAGGTAGAACAGGTCTGCCTATGACTATGGTTGATACCGACCATTGAACAAGTGCATACATGACTACTATGGGCCCAACAAACATGCCAATAATATATCAAACATCAAAACATGAGCACAACCACCCCAAGACAACTCAAATGCACAAACTCGACTCATTGCAACCATGCTCCCACAAGGTCACACCTATCTGCTCAACCAAAAAGCCACGACTTCACCTATCTCATGCAAACCATGTGCCCTCACCAAACAGTGAAGCAAGAGAGTGTCCCCCAAATATCACACACAAAAATGAATATCAAGAATGGAATGGGGACAATAGCATAGAAAGAACTCGCTCACTCTCATGAAAAGTTCCCATGTCACACACGATGTACCATAGGCTTGCCCGTAGTGTAGGACTCCACTAATGTAGGCTCACTTCAATCGATATTAACTAGGACTTTAAAGGGTTGTAATGTAGGCTAAGGGGCTGGTAGTATAAATATGGGTAATAGTGACTACCTCCCTAAGCATTTTAATACATCACATTCAATTTAAGCACATATCTCCTCAAAGCCACCCAATTCACCACCCAACAAATTTCACACACACCTTTTTCAACAAGTAGCAATTTTTTACAACACTAGCAAGGATGGAAATTCATTTCTTTTCTTTTTTCTTTTTTCAATCTTTTCCAGCTTTTTTTTTCATTTGTTTTTTTAAATTCTATTCTTTCCAAACCTTGGCAATGCTCCTTCAACTACTTCACAATTTATTAAGTATTCCCCTCTTTGGTTCCACTAAAAAACCTCCCAATACTTCAACCGCAAACTCCACAATTATATAAAATTATCAATTAAAGTGCGTAAGGAGTAAATGGTCAAAAGAAGGCAAATAGGAACAAGTGGATAGGCTTGCGGTGTGAGTGCCAACAAAAGGTCAAAGGGATCACAACAATCAAGGGTGCATATAAGGGTAGGCAAATCAAGGTAAAAGACTTATCCAAGAAGGCCTGTATCATCTCCCGACTAGAGCAAACCTAGGATTTCGCTTTGCACACACACGGGGCAAGTTCTAGACACCAATATGCAAACATGGAACACAATAAGAATATGCCTCACATCACACATTGCACACAGTCCACACAAAATTGCTCCATCACAACTCTCAATCAAACAAATAAGGTGCAACTTGTGGGAATTTAAGCACTAATGCACAAAGGTTCACAACAAAGTCAAGTGAGTGGACTCAAGCGTCTCAAGGGGGTCATTCCATTTTTTCTAGGCATGCATCACAATTTAAAACCAAAGACACGACAAATAGCACATGCTCAAGTCCAAGTACATCGGTATCAAACAAATAAAAGGCACCTAGCATTCCACCTATTTCTTTCGTCTAGGGCCACCTATAACTAACTACTCTAATCCTAAAAAGAAAAAAAATAAAAAACTACCCGGTTCAAAGGCCTCCCGGTTGAAAAGAACCGAGGCCATAAGAAAAACCATGGGGTGGATGACTGTACCACTACTAAAACTAAAAAGAAAATCCTTTTGAAATTTTTCATTGGTTTTATTTTTCATTTTTTTATATAATAAAGCAAGAAACAAATAAAAATAAAGTCAATTGACAAAAATAAAAATTCCTAAAATTAACTACCTAAAGGTACAATCATCCATAACCTCAAAATTTTGGAAGTTTCCCACCCCACACTTAAAATCAAGCAATGTAATCAGTGTGGTAAATAATAAAGTACAAGAGTTAAAGAACTTCCCTGAAGGCTAAACGACCTAGCCTTTGGCGCGAGTAGTGGCACCATCTCCATTACGAACCCACCAAGCGTCCGTAGAGCAAGGGGTACTCAGACTTCCCTCAACAGGTCATCAATATTAGGCAAGGGTGAGGACACCCCACACTTAAACTCGACATTACATGAACCTGCAATCCCAAGAATAACCCAAAGTAATATACAACCATAAAAATAGTAATTAACAAAAAATAAAAAAAATAAAAGTAAAGCAAGCAAATTGGGTTGCCTCCCAAGAAGCGCTTGATTTAACGTCGCGGCACGACAAAGACAATTTCATCACTTTTTCCTCCAGCTTGAACTTATGAATTGAATCCCCAACTTTGCCTCAAGCTTACTACTATTGTATTGGGGTGGTGGCAAAAATACAAAAGGACCAAGTAACCAATGTCGCATTTTATACTTCTTAGCCTTTTAATGAGGGATGTCGTTTTGTCTCCTCAACATCACAAACTTTAAAATATAGGCACCTTGTTCCTCCTCCTTTGGTTTCTTCATAGGCTCGGGTGGCTCAATTTTCATGTCACCATCCAAACACAATGTTGAAAAATGATTGGAATGAGGTCCAATGCGCTTCAATTCTAAAATTGCATTACTTTTGACACCCTCACTTGCACAAATACAAGAGTCCTCAAATATGATGTTTTCTATTTCCTCACTTGACTCTAATGTGATTTCCTCAACTTCGGCATCATCAACTAATATTGGTTCGAATGGTAGGAATTCCACTTTTTGCTCCTCAAATTGGTTCCTAAGCTCCTCTATCTCAAATCTACTATTCACGACAACTGATAATTGGGCTTCAGACACCTCAATCATATCACTCAAATTTGCCTCTAGATCGTGAATAGCTAAGCCAAATTGATCAATTTCTTATGTGAGTTCCACTCTTCTTCTATAAATTGTCTCGTCGTATTTGTAAGGTCGCTCTTGAAATCCCCATAAGCTTCTAAGAGTTTGGCTTGCTCCACTAGCCAAGTTTGGCTAACAACCTGCACTTCATCGCTCTTGTCAAACTCACAAACATCATTAGAATCATCACAAAAACTATTGGGAGAAGGAGCATGACACTTAAGACAATCATTCCACCGAACACCACACAATTTACAAAAGTTCCAATCAAAGGTGGTAGAAAATTCACATAACCAGTCTCGTAGGGTTGAAAGAGTTGGACAATTTTCCCACAAATGGGTTCCTCCGCAAAGCAGACAAAGATTATCAAAATTAAAATTACAACCACTCGACCAATTTCCATTAAAAGATGCCATGATAAGACAAGTAACACAATACTAAACTAAACAAAAATTAAACCTGAATAGAAAATAATAAATCGTTCATAAAGAAAATAGTCAATTATTTAGTCCCCGGCAACGGCGCAAAAAACTTGTTGCTCCCAACGCACACGCAAGTATACGTGGTCGACAAGTAATAAAGTGATAAGTAGAGTATCGTTCCCACGAGGACTATTCAGACTGAATCCTAGCAAACATTTTCTTAAAAACTATTCAGCGATCTTTTTCAATGATGGTTGTGAAAGTTACTAACTAAAGGAAATAATTAAAAACAAGTAATTGAAGTCAAGTAATAGAGAGCAAATTATAGGTCGTTATCAATAATGGAGAAACGGTCCAGGGTCAGAGCTACAAACAATCCAGTTGAGTTTTCCAGTTGATTCTACTTCTTGATTTCCTAGATTGCTAACTATAGGTTAAATGTACCAGTAAAAACCTTTCGATTCTTCACGGTCTATGCAGGCTACTCCAATCCCTATATGTCTATGGGTTGAATCACGTGCACGCATTAACGAATTCTGTGATTAGTTAAGGTAGGCGAGCAAGTATATGTCCATCCTACTCACAAATTGGTTCCCCGATGTCCAGGTTCAAAATCTAGCCCTACTCTTTCTTATTGCGTTTACAAATTCCCTCTGTCGAGATCAACTTGTAAACCGTAGATAGTGTTCAATTATCAGGCCTCAATAACCAAATAATTAGGCTCAAGAAAGAATAAACAATCCGTAATAGTAAATCAATATATAGAAATCAACTTTCAAACATCAACCTTCATGTATTTACTCTAACCTTAGAACGAACAAACTATAGAATTAAAGAGAAGAATAAGAGAAAGAGGGAAAGAACTTGTTTAGAAGCCATCTAGGACTCCTCCCCTCTCCTCCAAAACTTGCTCCAAAGTCTGAACTCCTATCAAAAATTAAGCAGGAGAGTATTTATAATGTTTACAAAAGCCTAGTAGTTATTTACGCCTAAGCCTAGACGAAATAGGACTTCCAAAAACGCTCCAGGGGCACTATAGCAGGCGCCCCGCGCCTCAAACCGCATGGAACCAAGCAGAGGACGTCGAATCTTGCATGTAACGACCATGCTCCACGTCCCTAAACACGGAAAAAAGTTGGGCGCTGCAGTGGGCGCCCCGCGGCCCAAACCACGCTCACACTGGGCGCTGTAGTGGGTACCCCGTGCCACCTATAGCGCCAGGCTAATTTCTCTGCTTTCGTCGTTCGCAGCTTGCTTCGTTCCGTGCCTTCACATGCTCGATCTAATCCTTCATCAAAATTCAATCTTTTCTTGCTCGATTCTGATTTTCAAAGCTCCAATTGCACCTCACAACATCCTACAAATCACATGACACAAAATCAGTGCAAAATCACATTCGTCAACTAGAAAACGGGTGAATAATGTCCTCAAACGTGAGGAAATATTAAAGAAATATAGGCATAAAATGCCAAACATCGCCACCCCAAACTTGAACCTTTGCTCGCCCCCGAGCAATCACAAATAACTTCCCAACATAGGTAGAACAGGTCTGCCTATGACTATGGTTGATACCGACTATTGAACGAGTGCACACATGACTACTATGGGCGCAACAAACATGCCAATAATATTTCAAACATCAAAACATGAGAACAACCATCCCAAGACAACTCAAATGCAAAAACTCGACTCATTGCAACTATGCTCCCACAAAGTCACACCTATCTGCTCAACCAAAAAGCCACGACTTCACCTATCTCATGTAAACCATGTGCCCTCACCAAACAATGAAGCAAGAGAGTGTCCCCAAAATATAACTCACAAAAATGAATATCAAGAATGGAATGGGGACAATAGCATAGAAAGAACTCGCTCACTCTCATGAAAAGTTCCCATGTCACAAACAATGTACCATAGGCTTGCCCGTAGTGTAGGACTCCACTAATGTAGGCTTACTCCTATCGGGATTAACTAGGACTTTAAAGGGTTGTAATGTAGGCTAAGGGGCTGGTAGGATAAATATGGGTAATAGTGACTACCTCCCTAAGCATTTTAATACATCACATTCAATTTAAGCACATATCTCATCAAAGCCACCCAATTCACCACCCAACAAATTTCACACACCTTTTTCAACAAGTAGCAATTTTTCTTTTAAGAACAACACTAGCAAGGATGAATATTCATTTCTTTTCTTTTTTCTTTTTTCAATCTTTTCCAGTTTTTTTTTTCTCATTTGTGTTTTTCTATTCAATTCTTTCCAAACCTTGCCAATGCTCCTTCAACTAGTTCAGAATTTATCAAGTATTCCCCACTTTGGTTCCACTCAAAGACCTCCCAATACTTCAACATCAAACTCCACAATTATATAAAATTATCAATTAAAGTGCGTAAGGAGTAAATGGTCAAAAGAAGGCAAATAGGAACGAGTGGGTAGGCTTGCGGTGTGAGTGCCAACAAAAAGTCAAAGAGATCACAACAATCAAGTCTGCATATAAGGGTAGGCAAATCAAGGTAAAAGACTTATCCAAGAAGGCCTGTATCATCTCCCGACTAGAGCAAACCTAGGATTTCGCTTTGCACACACACGGGGCAAGTTCTAGACACCAATATGAAAACATGGAACACAATAAGAATATGCCTCACATCACACATTGCACACAGTCCACACAAAATTGCTCCATCACAACTCTCAATCAAACAAATAAGGTGCAACTTGTGGGAATTTAAGCACTAATGCACAAAGGTTCACAACAAAGTCAAGTGAGTGGACTCAAGCGTCTCAAGGGGGTCATTCCATTTTTTCTAGGCATGCATCACAATTTAAAACCAAAGACACGACAAATAGCACATGCTCAAGTCCAAGTACATCGGTATCAAACAAATCAAAGGCACCTAGCATTCCACCTATTTCTTTCGTCTAGGCCACCTATAACTAACTACTCTAATTCTAAAAAGAAGGAAAATAAAAAACTACCCGGTTCAAAGGCCTCCCCGTGGAAAAGAACCGAGGCCATAAGAAAAATCATGGGGTGGATGACTGTACCACTACTAAAACTAAAAAGAAAATCTTTTTGAAATTTTTCATTGGTTTTCTAATTTTTTTTTTCATTTTTTTATATACTAAAGCAAGAAACCAATAAAAATAAAGTCAAGTGACAAAAATGAAAATTACTGAAATTAACTACCTAAAGGTACAATCATCCATAACCCCAAAATTTTAGAAGTTTCCCACCGCACATTTAAAATCAAGCAATGTCCTCAGTATGGTAAATAGTAAAGTACAGAGTTAAGGAACTTCCCTGAAGGCTAAACGACCTAGCCTTTGGAGCGAGCAGTGCCACCATCTCCATTACGAACCCACCCAGCGTCCGTAGAGCAATGGGTACTCAGACTTCCCCCAACAGGTCATCAATATTAGGCAAGGGTGAGGACACCCCACACTTAAACTCTACATTACATGAACCTGCAATCCAAAGAATAACCCAAAGTAATATACAACCATAAAAATAGTAATTAACAAAAAATAAAAAAAATAAAAGTAAAGCAAGAAAATTGGGTTGCCTCCCAAGAAGCGCTTGATTTAACGTCGCGGTACGATGAAGACAACTTCATCAATTTTTCCTCCACCTTGAACTTATGAATTGAATCCCCAACTTTGCCTCAAGCTTACTACTATGGTATTGGGGTGGTGGAAAACATACAAAAGGACCAAGTAACCAATGTCGCATTTTACACTTCTTAGCCTTTAAATGAGGGATGTCGTTTTGTCTCCTAACATCACAAACTTTAAAATATAGACACCTTGTTCCTCCTCTTTTGGTTTCTTCATAGGCTTGGGTGGCTCAATTTTCATGTCACCATCCAAACATAATGTTGAAAAATGATTGGAATGAGGTCCAATGAGCTTCAATTCAAAAATTGCCTTACTTTTGACACCCTCACTTGCACAAATACTAGAGTCCTCAAATATGATGTTTTCTATTTCCTCACTTGACTCTAATGTGATTTCCTCAACTTCGGCATGGTTCGAATGGTAGGAATTCCACGTTTTTCTCCTCAAATTGGTTCCTAAGCTCCTCTATCTCAAATCTACTATTCACGACAACTGATAATTGGGCTTCAGACACCTCAATCATATCACTCAAATTTGCCTCTAGATCGTGAATAGCTAAGCCAAATTGATCAATTTCTTGTGTGAGCTCCACTCTTTCTTCCATAAGTTGTCTCGTCGTATTTGTAAGGTCGCTCTTGAAATCCCCATAAGCTTCTGAGAGTTTTGCTTGCTCCACTAGCAAAGTTTGGCTAACAACCTGCACTTCATCGCTCCTGACAAACTCACAAACATCATTAGAATCATCACAAAAATTATTGGGGGAAGGAGCATGACACTTAGGACAATCATTCTACCGACCACCACACAATTTACAAAAGTTCCAATCAAAGGTGGTAGAAAACTCACATAACCAGTCTCGTAGGGTTGAAAGAGTTGGACAATTTTCCCACAAATGGGTTCCTCCGCAAAGCAGACAAAGATTATCAAAATTAAAATTACAACCACTCGACCAATTTTCATTAAAAGATGCCATGATAAGACAAGTAACACAATACTAAACTAAACAAAAATTAAACCTGAATAGAAAATAATAAATCGTGCATAAAGAAAACAGTCAATTATTTATTCCCGGCAACAGCGCCAAAAACTTGTTGCTCCCAACGCACACACAAGTATACGTGGTCGACAAGTAATAAAGTGATAAGTAGAGTATCGTTCCCACGAGGACTATTCAGACTGAATCCTAGCAAACAATTTCTTAAAAACTATTCAGGGATCATTTTCAATGATGGTTGTGAAAGTCACTAACTAAAGGAAATAATTAAAAACAAGTAATTGAAGTCAAGTAATAGAGAGCAAATTATAGGTCGTTATCAATAATGGAGAAACGGTCCAGGATCGGAGCTACAAACAATCCAGTTGAGTTTTCCAGTTGATTCTACTTCTTGATTTCCTAGATTGCTAACTACATGTTAAATGTACCCGTGAAAACCTTTTGATTCTTCACGGTCTATGCAGGCTACTCCAATCCCTATATGTATATGGGTTGAATCACGTGCACGCATTAACGAATTCTGTGATTAGTTAAGCTAGGCGAGCAAGTATATGTTTATCCTACTCACAAATTGGTTCCCTGATGCCCAGGTTCACCATCTAGCCCTACTCTTTCTTATTGCATTTACAAATTCCCTCTGTCGGGTTCAACTTGTAAACCGCAGATAATATTCAATTATCAGGCCTCAATAACCAAACAATTAGGCTCAAGAAAGAATAAACAATCCGTAATGGTAAATCAATATATAGAAATCAACTTTCAAACATCAACTTTCATGTATTTACTCTAACCCTAGAACGAACAAACTATAGAATTAAAGAGAAGAATAAGAGAAAGAGAGAAAGGACTTGTTTAGAAGACATCTAGGACTCCTCCCCTCTCCACCAATAAAACACCCCATTCTGCAGCGGAGTATGAACACACGACAGCTCACCTTTGATTCCTATCTTCAGGAGCATGAAATCAAAGACCCTTGACACGTATTCTCCGCCGGAGTTCAGACCTCAACCTCTTGATCTGGAGATTTGACTTATTTTCCAAACTTTAGTTCCAGAAGCATCTTCCATTCATCTCGACCTAGACTGATCTTAGTTCTGATGATGATCCACTGTAGTGGAATCTTGTAGGCTAGCGGGCGGTCCCGCGCGGTGTGCTTGAAGATGAGATCCTTGAGACCATCCCCTCCCGTTCCTGACCCTGAGTGTCGAGGGGTTAGCCTTGATCCAATGCCCCTACTCCGTACCCATTTTGATTAGTCGTGCCTGCCGGCCTTTGAGCCCGTATTGGAAGGGGATGCTGGGTAAAAGGGGAGACGGTTCCCAAGGGGTGGAGTCTGCCGTCTCCACGGCTTTCCCTTTTTCGGGCAGATCTCGGCAGTCGTGCTTTCTGGGCTAATACCGAATCTGCCGAGCCTCCTTGTCCTGGAGGCTCTCCGGCCGGGGAGGGGTGCTTTCTATCAGTCAAAAGCGGATATCGCCCCCCATGCTCCCACTTTCATAACCTTCAGAGATTCGATGGAATTCTCTTGCTAGAGCACCTGGCCGGTAAGTGGCCGGGCAGGATAAGACCGCTGTCGAGAGGGAATAGGCTTTACGAGCTTCCAAAAAACGCTCCAGGGGCTCTATAGCTGGCGCCCGTTCCTCAAACCACATGTAACCAAGCAGAGGACGTCAAATCTTGCACGTAATGGCCATGCCCCGCGTCCCAAAACGTGGAAGAAAGTTGGGCACTGCAGTGGGCGCCCCGCGGCCCAAACCGCGCTCACACTGGGAGCTGTAGAGGGCGCCCCACGCCACCTATAGCACCAGGCTAATTTCTCTGCTTTCGTCATTCGCAGCTTGCTTCGTTCCGTACCTTCGCGTGCTCGATCCAATTCTCAATCCAAATTCAATCTTTTCTTGCTCGATTATGCTTTTCAAAGCACCAATTGCACCTCACAACATCCTACAAGTCACACGACACAAAATCAGTGCAAAATCACATTCGTCAACTAGAAAACAGGTGAATAAAGTACTCAAACGTGAGAAAATATTAAGGAAATATAGGCATAAAATGCCAAACAGCACCACCCCACACTTGAACCTTTCCTCGCCCCCGAGCAATCACAAATAACTTCCCAACTTAGGTAGAACAGGTCTGCCTATGACTATGGTTGATACCGACCATTGAACGAGTGCGCACATGACTACTATGAGCCCAACAAACATGCCAATAATATATTAAACATCAAACCATGAGAACAACCACCCCAAGACAACTCAAATGCACAAACTCGACTCATTGCAACCATGCTCCCACAAAGTCACACCTATCTGCTCAACCAAAAAAGCCACGACTTCACCTATCTTATGCAAACCATGTACCCTCACCAAACAGTGAAGCAAGAGAGTGTCCCCCAGATATCACACACAAAAATGAATATCAAGAATGGAATGAGGACAATAGCGTAGAAAGAACTCGCTCACTCTCATGAAAAGTTCCCATGTCACACACGATGTACCATAGGCTTGCCCGTAGTGTAGGACTCCACTAATGTAGGCTCACTCCAATCGGGATTAACTAGGACTTTGAAGGGTTGTAATGTAGGCTAACGGGCTGGTAGGATAAATATGGGTAATAGTGACTACCTCCCTAAGCATTTTAATACATCACATTCAATTTAAGCACATATCTCATCAAAGCCACCGAATTCACCACCCAACAAATTTCACACACACCTTTTTCAACAAGTAGCAAATTTTATTTTAAGCACAACACTGGCAAGGGTGTATATTCAGTTCTTTTCTTTTTTCTTTTTTCAATCTTTTCCAGCTTTTTTTCTCATTTGTTTTTTTCTATTCAATTCTTTCCAAACCTTGCCAATGCTCCTTCAAGTACTTCACAATTTATCAAGTATTCCCCTCATTGGTTCCACTAAAAAACCTCCCAATACTTCAACCGCAAACTCCACAATTATATAAAATTATCAATTAAAGTGCTTAAGGAGTAAATGGTCAAAAGAAGGCAAATAGGAACAAGTGGGTAGGCTTGCGGTGTGGGTGCCAACAAAAGGTCAAAGGGATCACAACAATCAAGGGTGCATATAAGGGTAGGCAAATCAAGGTTAAAGACTTATCCAAGAAGGCCTGTATCATCTCCCGACTAGAGCAAACCTAGGATTTCGCTTTGCTCACACACGGGGCAAGTTATAGACACCAATATGCAAACATGGAACATAGTAAAAATATGCCTCACATCACACATTGCACACAGTCCACACGAAATTGCTCCATCACAACTCTCAATCAAACAAATAAGGTTCAACTTGTGGGAATTTAAGCACTAATGCACAAAGGTTCACAACAAAGTCAAGTGAGTGGACTCAAGCGTCTCAAGGGGGTCTTTCCATTTTTTCTAGGCATGCATCACAATTTAAAACCAAAGACACCACAAATAGCACATGCTCAAGTCCAAGTACATCGGTAGCATTCCACCTATTTCTTTCGTCTAGGGCCATATATAACTAACTACTCTAGTCCTAAAAAGAAGGAAAATAAAAAACTACCCGGTTCAAAGGCCTCCCCGTGGAAAAGAACCGAGGCCATAAGAAAAACCATGGGGTGGATGACTGTACCACTACTAAAACTAAAAAGAAAATTTTTTTGAAATTTTTCATTGGTTTTCTAATTTTTTTTTCATTTGTTTATATACTAAAACAAGAAAAAAATAAAAATAAAGTCAAGTGACAAAAATAAAAAATTGCTGAAATTAACTACCTAAAGGTACAATCATCCATAACCTCAAAATTTTGGAAGTTTCCCACCCCACACTTAAAATCAAGCAATGTCCTCAGTGCGGTAAATAATAAAGTACAAGAGTTAAGGAACTTCCCTGAAGGCTAAACGACCTAGCATTTGGCGCGAGCAGTGGCACCATCTCCATTACGAACCCACCAAGTGTCCGTAGAGCAAGGGGTACTCAGACTTCCCCCAATAGGTCGTCAATATTAGACAAGGGTGAGGACACCCCACACTTAAACTCCACATTACATGAACCTGCAATCCAAAGAATAACCCAAAGTAATATACAACTATAAAAATAGTAATTAACAAAAAAAAAAAAAAAAAAGTAAAGCAAGCATATCAACTCCACTCACTTCTAAGCTATTAGTAGACTCAAGCCTAGACCGGAGAGTAGAATTCAAAGAAGCCTCGTAGTTCCATTTGACTCAAGTCCGCACTTAAAGAGCTTATCGGTCCAATAGAGTCATATCAACTCCACTCACCCCGGAGTGCATTTGGCTTTTGAGTTGAGTGATTAAGTTGAGGTTTGTTTCTCAACTTAGTGAAGCTTTGGATTCAAGCTAGAGTGAAATATCCACCACCACTAAACGAGTGAACCGAGTGAAACACTTGTAAGGGTGTGAGTGAGGTTATTTTGCTAACGTTTGTTTCTTGTGTAGGCACGATGGCCAATGAAGTAGATGATTTTTCTAAGAATGCCCTTGCTACTATCCTTACCAAATTGGATAGTATGAACTTGAGGATTGAAAGCCTTGAGAGGGTGACATCAAGTGCCCTAACTGAGCAAGGGACTTCCAATGTCTAATCGGAGAAAGGGACCCCGAGTGTCCAAGTTGAGAAAGGGGCCCCGAGTGCCCAAGTTGAAGCCGTGGAGGGCATGAGTCATTCGACCTTTACCCTGGAACAAGTTGTCGAGTTGCTTAATCAACAACAACGGGTAAGGAAGGATCGTGATCGAATTCAACTATTGTTGGGCAATACCCAATGAGTGATTATTCCAAACCTTATGGGCAATCCCCAAAGGAATGCTCCACTTCCCGGACCAATTCGAAATGTTCAACCTCTTGAGCAAGTTGCACAAGCTCAAGACGGGGAGGAGGATGATTATGGTGATGGTGGGTATGATGCTCACTATCAATTTAGGGGTCGGAATGTGGATAGGGGTAAAGGCCGAGGTCAAGGGCCACCCAATGGGTACTTTGGAGGGAATGCTTGGAGGGATCTTGGTGGTTATGGAGATCACTTTGGAGGCCAACCGGAGCCTTACCAAGGGGGTCGTGACAACAACAATCTTAATAGTGTGAAGCTCACTATTCCTTCTTTCAAAGGAAGTAGAGACCCGGTGGAGTATATTGATTGGAAGTTATCCATGGAGCCTATCTCTAAGCCCGAGGTGAAGAAGACCAAGTATGCAATATCTTCCTTTGAATCCTTTGCTTCTACTTGGTGGGAGTCGGTCAAGAGGAATAGAATCTTACTTGGGAAGAGTTGATCCGTGTGATGGATGAGAAGTAATTGACTAACCAATACCGAGTGGACCAACAAAAACGTCTCTATGAGTTAAAGTAAGGTTACAAGTCGGTTGGGGAGTACTTCAATGAATTTGAGCAAAGTCCGGATGAACCTAGACTTGGATGAGGAAGATAATGAAACGGCCATGATTCGATTTAAAGGAGGCTTGAACCGAGACATAGCTTCACAATTGAAGTTTCACAAGTACAATGATCACTACAAGCTTTGTGAAGATGCGGTTGAAGCCGAGAAATGGCTCAAAGAGAAGAAATCCCTTCGCTACAAGAGTAGTACTACTACTCCCATGAGCAAGCCAAATGAGTGGAAGACTCCTACTACCAATGCAAAGTTCCCAAATGCAAGTGGTGCAAGTGCTAGCAAGGATCTGAAGAAGCCTTATGAGAAGTCTACACAACATGTGGGAGGTAACTCTAAAACTTACTTGAGTAATCCTATCTCTACTTCTACTCAATGCTATAAGTGTAAGGGTTATGAACATATCTCCAAAGATTGCCCTACCCGAAAAACTATGGTTCTTATGGGTGACTTGGTGTATGAACAAGATAGTGAACCCGAGGATGAAGAGGGAGTAGAGGGTGATGAGGAGGTTGATGATGGGGAGGATGCAATGGAGAATGATGATTATGCCCATGCCTTCCTTGTTGTGAGGAGGAGTGTAGGTGCCTTGTTTGTGGAGGATAGTGAGACTTTGCAAAGGGAGAACCTCTTCCATTCTAAATGCCAGGTCATGGGTCTTATTTGTTCTATGATTATTGACTCGAGATGTTGTGCCAATGTCATTAGCCAAACACTAGTGTCCCAATTGAAAATACCCACCTTGAAACACCCAAATCCTTACCGTTTGCAATGGCTTAGTGAGTATGGTGAATTGAAGGTGGTCAAGCAAGTCATGATAAAGTTCAAGATAGGGAACTATGTGGATGAACACATGTTTGATGTGGTGCCTATGCAAGCATGCCACCTTCTCTTTGGGAAGCCATGGCAATTTGATAGACGTGTGGTTCATGATGGCCGTGCTAACACCTACACGGTTAAGCACAAGGGAAAGAAGTTTGTACTTAGACGCTTAACTCCCAAGCAAGTTAGTGATGATTACAAGTGAATGAGGGAGTTAAGAGAGGCGGCAAAGGCTAATTCGGTTGTTGAGACTAGTCCTTTGTCCAAGAGCTTAGTGGCAATCCGACCATCTTCTACCGGTAGCATATGTGCCAGGATGCAACCGGTGAAATCTTGAGGGAAAATGATGGCAACAAACTACTCATATGCCTAGTGCACAAAGGTATGATTCTTACATCCGATCTTGATTTTTCCACTAACCCTTTGCCTAGTGTTTTTGAGAATGTTTTGAAGGATTTTGGGGACATGTTCCCGGATGAGATGCCGGATGGATTACCTCCTTTGAGAGGTATTGAGCACCAAATCGACTTTGTCCCGGGATCTCAAATCCCAAACAAACCGGCTTATAGGAGCAATCTGGAGGACACAAGAGAATTGCAAAAGCAAGTTGATGAATTGCTCACTAAAGGCTTGGTGAGGAGAGCTTAAGTCCTTGTGCCGTGCCCGTGATCCTTGTTCCAAAGAAGGATGACACTTGGAGGATGTCTGTGGATTGTCGTGCGATCAATAAAATCACGGTAAAGTATCGACATCCCATACCTCGCTTAGATGACATGTTGGATGAACTTAGTGGTTCTAGTATCTTCTCGAAGATTAAGCTTAGGTCCGGTTACCATCAAATCCGGATGAAACCGGAGATGAATGGAAAACCGCATTCAAGACCAAGTTTGGTCTATATGAATGGTTGGTGATGCCCTTTGGTCTCTCTAACGCACATAGTACTTTCATGAGGCTAATGAACCATGTTCTAAAACCATTCATCAACAATTTTGTGGTCGTCTACTTTAGCGATATATTGATCTATAGCAAATCAATAGACGACCATGTTGATCCCCTAAGGCAAGTTCTTGAAGTGGTTAGAGCTGAAAAGCTCTATGCTAATTTTAAAAAGTGCGCCTTTGGTGTTGAGAAGGTAGTCTTCCTTGTGTTTGTTGTGAGTGCCCAAGGAGTGGAGGTGGATGAGTCTAAGGTAGAGGCCATTCGTGATTGGCCTACTCCTACTACCGTGACTCAAGTAAGGAGCTTTCATGGTCTTGCTAGTTTTTATAGACGATTTGTGAAAGACTTTAGCTCCACTGCCACTCCACTCACCGAATTGGTGAAGAAGGACAAACCTTTTCTTTGGGGAGAGCCTCAAGAGAAGGCCTTCCAAAAATTGAAAAGTAGGTTGAGTACCGCCCCTCTATTGCAATTGCCCGACTTCGGAAAGGCATTTGAGGTTGAATGTGATGCCTCGGGGGTGGGAATTGGTTGTGTTTTAATGCAAGATGGCAAACCCATAGCCTACTTTAGTGAGAAATTGAAGGGTGCCTCATTGAACTACAATACGTATGACAAGGAGATGTACACCTTAGTGAGAGCTCTTGCTCATTGGCAATACTACCTCTGGCCTAGAGAATTTGTGATTAAGAGTGACCATGAATCACTCAAACATCTTAGGGGCCAAGAGAAATTGAACAAGCGTCATGCCAAGTGAGTAGAGTTCATTGAGTCTTTTCCCTATGTTATCCAATACAAGAAAGGGAAAGACAATGTTGTGGCGGATGCACTTTCTCGGAAGTTTTCTCTAGCCACCACCCTTGCCTCCAAGATCATGGGTTTTGAGAGAATTAAGTTGATGTATGCTCAAGACCCTAAGCTAAAGAGCATTCACGAGGCTCTTGAAAATGGAGAAAGGGTTGAAAAATACCAATAGGTTAATGGCTACATCTTTAAAAATGGTAAAGTGTGTGTTCCTGAGTCCTCTTGGAGGGAATTGTTGATTCGTGAAGCTCATTGTGGGGGCTTGATGGGACACTTTGGGAGGAACAAGACTTTGGCCATTCTAATGGAACAATTCAACTGGCCAAAAATGGGGGTTTAAGTTGAAAAGCTTTGCAAAAATTGCCTTGAGTGCAAGCATGCGAAATCTAAAGCTAACCCCCATGGCTTGTATACTCATCTCCCCGTGCCTACTAGTCCGTGGGTCGATATATCGATGGATTTTGTGATGGGTTTGCCACGGTCTAGGAGGGGCCATGATAGCATTTATGTTGTCGTATAAGTACTTTTCCACCAAACTCTTCTTCTCACTTTCACATTCTGCAATCAACAGTGCTAAGAGAGAAAAAGCAAGAACTTCCATACTTTTCTCAACATATTTCCATCTTTACAAGAATTCTAAATTTCAAGCTTTAATCATGTCTGCTACTCACTCAAGACAAGATTCGAGTAACTCCGGCTAAGGGCAAGGATCGCGCAGTAGACCGCCATTATTTCCAGCGGCGAGTTTATCACCACCGTACATCGGATACCTCAGCATCCTGGCGGACTGACAGTTAATAGAACTGCCTCTGCAGCTGAGCTGAGCCACTATCCTGATAATCACCTCCTGAAGAACCACTGCCACCACACTCTCGACCTCTACTGGATGATGGCGTTTCTCTGGCTAATTGAGATCTAAATGAAATCCTTGCGACTGTGCAGGTGCCAGATGACGAGAGAAAGGATGACTGCCTACTTGCTGGAGTAAGGAAAAATCCTCAATGAATGGCCAAACTCACGACAATGATACCACTTTTTCCCTGAAAAGTGGAAGCTGGAAAGATTGTTGATAGCTATAAAGAAAAGAATTGATTCTGATCTTGACGAGCTACTGGCGCACTCTAAGAATCACGTAACACAAGCTGAGATAACCTGGAAGGTGACCTCCTAAAATACTCAAAACTCTTACCTCCATATGAGGTACCATGGTTGCCCACTAGGGCCACGGGATCTGTTGCTCTCCTGCTCTAACTCTTCCCGCTCTAACTTATAGTATGCCTCGAATCTTCGGGCAATATCAACAACAACATCAACTGAAAATCTCGACCTCAATCTCTCGAGCCATGTGGGATCTCAAGGAAAGGGAAAGGTCATCAATAAATCTTTGAATCTCTCGAAAGGCTCATGGACTAGTTCTAATGCATATCCTACAATTCTATAGAATTCAATCTCATATTCTAAAACCAACAGGCTAACTGACAGGCTACCCTCTCTAATCTTTTCAAACTGGAGACACCCTTCATCTTGCTCGCTACTCGAAAGGAACTTTCCCACGAATTTAAAAGAAAAATCGAACCAAGTTAGTTAATAAGAGAGCGGCCCACCAATTCAAGGCTGAACCCTTGAAACTGGAAAGCGGAATAATCAACACCATCTCGCTCGATATAATCACGAGCCTGAATGATGCGCATATATCATTTTATTTTTAAAATAAAATCACGAGGTTTATTTGATGCTTTGCTTAAGAATATCAGAAGGTTCAATTGCGTAAAATAATGCAACCTCTTTAGGCACTCGGACCGAACTGTTACCTCGGCTGGCTAACCCGCCAGAACAATTGGTGGCGCAACACCAGCTGCCTTTAGAACATAATTTACTGGGGCAACATTAGGAACTGGAAGGATAGCTCTCTAAGTATGAACATCTGCATATGCGGCGACCTGATAAGCTGCCTAGCGAATAATAGGTTCTTGTGGTATCTACGTCACCAAGATTCTCGTAAAGCATCGTATAGAGCCAAGGGAACCACAAAGCCCTGACCCGTCCCATCGCGAGCTGGCACAGCTGGGACCTCCGTAACTAGATCATCAGCACGAACAAACACTCTCGGGGCTTGAGTAGCTCTAGCCCCATGCTAGACTACTTCGTCCTGAACTCCTACCGTTTGCTGATTTGTCGCACGAGGGTTCACAATTACCACATAGGAATTAACGAAAATATTTTTGCATCCAAGACCGACGCACGATCAAAAAAGAAGGAAGTGAAACTTCTTAAATGCCATTATCGCCTCTCGTAGATAAGTACAGACTTCTACGTACCCATCAGTGAGACTCTACTAGACACTGTCTTAGTCTAGATAGACTCTAAACCAGGCTCTGATGCCAACTGACATGACCCAGATTCTAGTTAGGCCGTGCTGGCACCCGACATCCTCCCCTAGACTCGTCGGGCGAACCCTTACCAATTAAATTAGAAAAATAAATATAACAATTCATAAATAAGGACAAGACTTAAAACAAAAACACAGGCATACTGACACCACTAAGCTGTACAAAAGAAATTATAGCTGACTACCCAACATACTAGGTTTAAGGCTATCCAGACTAGACATCTAAGAGTACAGAAGAAGACAAATACCTCCTGAAGGGAGCAAACTGCAACTGAAATAATAAACAATAAATTGGTGGCTATCCGGAATGAAAGCTGGCTCACCCTGACAACTGAAGTCGTCTTCGCTCCTTCACAACGTGGCGAACTCAATCCTGGAGCGAACCTGCCGAAACGAAATAGATAGACAAGAAACAAACAACAAACAAGGGTGAGTCAAAAGGACTCAATAGGTGGAGAACTAGCCACCTCAAAGAATAGGATAGTTAGCCAGGGAGAAAAGAAACAGATAAACCAAATTCCTCTTATTTAAATTATGAAAAGGCGGAGCCAGATAATAACTAGAAGCACGTATGGAATGACAAACTCATTAACATCCGGGAACGTAAGATAGCCAGAACATATAGGTATCCCGAACATATCAACAATCAGAAATACATCCTGTTGCGGCGTACAACCCAATCCATATATTTATCCTGTTGCGGCGTGCAACCCGATCCATATATTTATACCGTTGCGGCGTGCAACCCGATTAATATATTTATACCGTTGCGGCGTGCAACCCGATCCATATATTTATACTGTTGCAGCGTGCAACCCGATCCCCGCAACCCAGAATACGAGCCAAAAATATATAGGCAAACTGAGATATGCCCACAACATAGTGTACATAGCGCATACATAAAACACAACACAATACACACAATTGTCAGTATGCGGTGCAGTGAGATGGAATGAATGCGGTACAATGCAATGCAGTCGCATATGCCTGAAACCTATCTCCGCCGCGGGACTCTCATCGTCTACCAGGAGATATATGCAAAGGTGATCCTTTACCGGCTCGGGACTCTCATCGATTACCGGGAAGTATATACAATGATGACCCTTCACCGGCTCGGGACTCTCATCGATTACCGGTAAGTATATGTAATGATGACCCTTCTCCAGCTCGGGACTCTCAGCGATTACCGGAAAGTATATGTAATCATGACCCTTCACCGGCTCGGGACTCTCATCGATTACCGGAAAGTATATGCAATGATGACCCTCCTCCGGCTACTTATCGATTACCGGGAAGTATATGCAATGATGACCCTTCTCCGGCTCGGAGCTCTCATCGATTACCGGAAAGTATATGTAATAATGACCCTTCACCGGTGCGGGACTCTCATCGCCAACTGGGAAGTATATGCAATGATGATCCTTCACCGGTGCGGGACTCTCATCGCCAACCGGGAAGTATATGCAATGCTCAAAACCAGAATGCAATGTTCATATGCTCAATGCAATACCAACAACAGGGCATAACATATACTCCCTCCGTCCCAATTTATGTGGCACCATTTGACCGGGCACGGAGTTTAAGAAAATAGAGGTTAACCTTGTTAAGTATCAATTTTACCCTTGAAAAAGTAAGAGAGAGAAGATTTGAGTAATAAAAAAATTGTTGATAGGTTAAAAAGTATGTAGGGCCCAACAAGGGTAAAATAGAGATGATGCATTAAATAGTTGTCAAATAAGGAAAGGTGCCACTTATTTTGGGACAAACAAAAAAGAAAATGGTGCCACATAAATTGGGACGGAGGGAGTAATATATAATGTAAATTCAAAGATAAGGCGTAATCAGTACGCCTATCGGCAGCTACACACGGAAGGAACACGTGGTAGAATATCCACAAGGCCAAGGGCCTCCAGAGAAATGGATATAAACACTTAACTCGTTCAAATGCGACTCAACAACCGCTTTATCATTTTGATTCATTGTCAAACGATCCCACTCTATTCAATAAGCAGAAAAATATATCAAATTAGGCTAAAGACTTTATTCCTCACATTTTAGGGCAATCTAGTTAGGAACTTAATACCCTATTGGCATACGCAATACGCAGGCCAGACCTATGTACAGGGTTTAAAGTCACATAACCAGACCCTAAATAAATTAAATTTATATGTTGTCCATAACTTACTGAGTACGAATATATAATCAATTCTATTATCGGGGTTTAATTGACCCTTTAATGTATTAATTGAACTTATTAAAATAATGGCTAATATCCCAATTTTTACCGTAAAAATATATTCAAACACACGTAATAAAATCAAATAATATATTAGGATCATTACCTGAATGTTTCAGGGTAAAAATTCTACTTTTCCCTGGCCCCTTTTCTCATTTTCTGGTATTTTTTTTCTTTCCCGCGTAATCTCTTCCTTCTCGTTTTTGTTCATTCTTGATTTTGTCCTTGTTTTGTTTCTGTATCTTGTTTCGTTTTTTTAATGCTGCTAGGAAGATCAACTAACCGCCATTGACTATTCTTTTTTTTCTTTTTCTTTTATTTTTTTTTACTTTATTTTCTTTTCTTTTCTTGACAAAAATTAAAATGGTACCCTACGATATTCGAAATAATTCCAACTTTTGCATACAAGTTATACAAAATATATGTTGCATACTTGCTAAGACGGATCTCAAATTGGATTCCCAAAACTCAATATACAAATTAAATGGAAAAAGACCAAATTATTTGACTTTCGACATTTTAGCGGAAACTAGCCGAACTACATCGAAATTCACTTTCGAAAGTTCATAAAAGTCACAAATAATCAATGAACCTAACGGCGCTTTCGGATTTCGAATCGGAGCTCATTTTCTAAAACCGAGCTCGAAAATCTCTTTTTAATATTTATCAATTATAAAAACTTAAACCTTCTTCAGATGCCTACCAAACGAGGTCTGATTTAGCTCAAATTTTATAGATAAGTCTCAATGGACCTTACGAATATTTTAAAATTATCGGCATGCCAATCGAAGTCATAACTTACGAAACGACTGACCGAGGTTGTTTCATATACAGTCCTAATACCAAATTTACAAAAAATACCAATACGATACCATTTTACAAAACATACCAATGCTTTTTTTACAAATCATATACAACTTTCATTAAAACCATACAAATGAAGGTTTTAACACTCCCACACCCACTGATCCAGTCACAGGATTGTCGCCGGTGGCCGGCGGCTGTATTGGATAAAAACTAGTATCGCCTGAAAAGGAGACACGTGTCTGCCACGTGGCACGAACAGAAGATCCGGACGGACATCCAACGGACAGATAACCAGCCAGGTGGTTACCACGGGCAGACCTAGAGCAACAATTTAACGCTTCCTCAGTCAACACAATCTGAAAAAGCAATTATTGACCTGATCATGTGCGATTACCCAATAAATGGTCATAAAGGCAGTTATTACAATCCAGCGGTTACATATCCAACGGATACGTGCCCAGCAGTTACAAAACTCAATGGACGCCTATCAGACCTATAAATAGCACTCGACCTAAACTATTGTAAAACAACTTTACTTTCTGTCTACAACATCAATAAGAATACTCTCTCTTACTCTTGCTAAAATATTGTTCTTTGCTTATATTCGTTGGATTCTTTGCTCCCTAATCTCCTAGTACGATCAGTAACGGGGAACTCTCACCGGGATCAGGCGATCCAACACGGTTACTTCTACTCATTTTATTAATGACACGACCCGGAATCCGGTTAGGCCGTGCGGGCACCCGACATCCTCCCCTAGACCCGTCGGGCGAACTCTTACCAATTAAATTAGGAAAATAAATATAATAGTTCATAAATAAGGATACGACTTTTTAAATAAAAGTACAAACATACTGATACCTCTAAGCTGTACAAAAAAAAAATACAGCTAACTACCCAACATACTAAGTTTAGGGCTATCCAGACTAGACATCTAAGAGTACAAAAGAAGACAAATACCTCCTGAAGGGAGCAAAATGCAACTGAAATAGTAACCAATAAATTGGTGGCCATCCGGAATAAAAGCTGGCTCACCCTGACAGCTGAAGTCGTCTTCGCTCCTTCACAACGTGGCGAACTCAATCCTGGAGCGAACCTGCCGAAACGAAATAGATAGACAAGAAACAAACAACAAATAAAGGTGAGTCAAAAGGACTCAATAAGTGGGGCAGACTAGCCACCTCAAAGAATAGGATAGCTAGCCAGGGAGAAGAAAAACAGATAAACTAAATCCATCTTATTAAAACTAAATCCATCTTATTTGAACTATAAACAGGCAAAGCCAAATAATAACTGAAAACACGTATGGAATCATAAACAGCCAGGGACATAAGGTAGACAGAACATATAAATATCCTGAACATGTCGACAATCAGAAATACATCCTGTTGCGGTGTGCAACCCGATCCATATATTCATACTGTTGCGGCGTGCAACCCGATTCGTATATTTATACTGTTGCGGCGTGCAACCCGATCCGTATATTTATACTGTTGCGGCGTGCGACCCAATCCAATCCATGTATTTATATTGTCGCGACGTGCAACCCGGGATACGAGCCAGAAATATATAGGCAAACTGAGATACGTTCACAACATGGTATACATACCGCATATATAAAACACAGCACGATAGTCACACAATAGTCAGCACGCGGTGCAATGAAATGGGATGAATGCAGTATGATGCAATGGTGCCACATGTGCCAAATAGATGGAGCAGAATCCTCCTGCTCCGGGGGCGGAATCCTCCTACCCTCAATATGATGCAATGGAGCGAAATCCTCCTGCTCCGAGGGAGGAATCCTCCTACCCTCAATATGATGCAATGGAGCGGAATCCTCCTGCTCCGAGGGCGGAATCCTCCTACCCTCAATATGATGCAATGGAGCGGAATCCTTCTGCTCCGAGGGCGGAATCCTCCTACCCTCAATATGCTGCAATGGAGCGGAATCCTCCTGCTCCGAGGGCAGAATTCTACTACCCTCAATATGATGCAATGGAGCGGAATCCTCCTGCTCCGAGGGCGGAGTCCTCCTACCCTCAATATGATGCAATGGAGCGGAATCCTCCTGCTCCGAGGGCGGAATCCTCCTACCCTCAATATGATGCAATGGAGCGGAATCCTCCTGCTCCGAGGGCGGAATCCTCCTACCCTCAATATGATGCAATGTGCATACAAATGCAACATGATGCAATAATAACCCATCACCAGCGCGGGACTCTCATCGACAGCTGGAAAGTATATATCAACTCACAGCCAAAGTACAATACTCAGATTCTCAATGCAATACCAATAACAGGACATAACATATAATATAGAATATAAGTTCAAAGCTAAGGCGTAATGAGTATGCCTACCGGCAGCTACACACGTAAGGAACACGTGGTGCCTTAAAAGAAATGGATATAAACACTTACCTTGTTACAAAGTTAGTACATCAACTCAATAACCGCTTGTCCTTTGATTTCATTGCCAAACGAACCCACTCTATTCAATAAGCAGAAAAATATATCAAATTAGGCTAAAGGCTTCATTCCTCACATCTTAGGGCAATCCAGTTAAGAACCTGATACCCTATTCGCATACGCAGTACGCAGGCCAGACCTATGTACAGGGTTTAAGGTCACATAACCAAACCCCACATAAATTACGTTTATATGTTGTCCAGAACTCACTGAGTACAAATATATAATTAATTTCATTATCGGGGTCCATTGGACCCTTTAAACTATTAATTAAACTTATTAGGACGATGTCTAATATCTCAATTTTTACCGTCAAAATATATTTAAACACACATAATAAACTCAAATAATATATTAGGATCATTACCTGAATGTTTCAGGGTTAAAATTCTACTTCTCTCAGGCCCCTTTTTTCATTTTCTGGCTTTTTTTCACTGCGTTTTTTCATTTCTCTCTGCTTCTCCATCATTTTTCTCTGTGTTTTCCGTACTTAGATATGCTTATAAGTAGCATATATGCTGCCACCGCCATTCATTATGAATTTTGTCTTTATTTTTTTTTTAAAAAAAATTTGCTGTTACGATAAAAATTAAAACGGTACCCTACGATATTCGAAATAATTCCAACTTTTGCATACAAGTTATATAAAATATATATGACGTACTCGCGAAGATGGATCTTAAATCGGACTCCCGAAACTCAAGATGCGAATTTAAATAAAAAAAGTTAAATTATTTAACTTTCGGCATTTTAGCGGAAACTAGCCGAACAATATCGAAATTCACTTTCGAAAGTTTATAAAAGTCACAAATAATCATACGAACCTAACAGCGTTTTCAGATTTCGAATCGGAGCTCATTCGCCCAAAACCGAGCTCAAAAATCTCTTTTTAATATTTATCGCCAATAAAAACTGAAACCTTCTTCCGATGCCTACCAGACGAGGTCTGATTTAGCTCAAATTTTACAGAAAGGTCCTAATGGACATTACGAATATTTTAAAATTATCGGCACGCCAATCGGAGTCCTAACTTCCGAAACGACTGACCGAGGTCGTTTCATTCTCCTCCACTTAAACTCTCGTTCGTCCTCGAACGAGCCTAAGTCTAAAGCAAGATTCACGCAGATAACAAGAGAACTTGCACGACCTTCATGAGCTACTCTACGGGCTTTATTTCCTGATTACAGAATCAGAGTTATAGCACACATATTGAACTCTTGGATAAAAACATAGATGGATAATATCATAACGCCATTGCCCAGCTTATTCTGACTATACTGATCCTTCCTCGATCACGAGAGGAGAGTTCTACATTTTCGAAACAAAGATACACGAAACTTTGAATGGGTTAACATGATTTAGCCGATAATTACCTCTTCGATATACCTTTCGATATAGAACAGGTAAATGGAACTAGGAATTAGCTTACGCTTCAGCAACACCTTAGAGATTTAATATTATGATTCGGTATCAATTGGAGGAAGACTCCTCCACTTAAAGCATAAACTCATACAACTAATTTGAATAGAAATAGTCATCCTCGCGCAACCTGCTGGATTAAAAAAGATTTAGCTAACAGCTGAACGTAGGCAGACCTAAGCTACCAACTACCCCTTTCGAGTTGCCAAACAGCTGTAACTCTCAAGTTCACAACTCATACCTTTGCCGTAAACACCACCGCCTGATGGATGGTACTTCTATATAAAAAATTTGGCAGAGTTTCCCCTGAAACTGGATGATCCGCAAAAACAGAACCAGCACTATACTATACATAAGAATGGATACCCGGATAAAATGATATCCAAAACAATAATATGCTTACCCTGCTACAATAACACATACTCTGGCTCAACACAGGGAACGTCACAAGCGGCTACCAATCGCCCAAGCTCACTAGTACCAGATGAAGAAGAAATGGAAATGGATCGAGGATAGAAATAATTAGAGCTTCAGGAAGTTCATCTTTTTTTTTTTTTTTTTTTTTGCTTGGCTACCAAAGCTAGATTACTTCCGAGTCAGGCGAGCCAAAGAATCGCAATTGAAGAGATAGACATTAAATAAGCATTATGAAACAACATCCATGCCAATTTAACCTCCCAATAAGAAGGAAACTCTGACAATTTATCAGAACCCATTTATACCGAGACAAACTTGTAGAATAACATGACTCTACTAGCATCACGAACCAAGAGGAGACACATAGATCGAGTATTACTTACTAACCACTTTACACCGGAAGAAACAATGACACTTTCTGATGGTGACAAATAAGAATCCCATCATCCTACCGACACTGAGTTCCAAAGAGAAGTAGACTGACTTGACATTATAACAGAAGGAGGAATAACAAAATGCCAAGCAAACAGTACCGATACTCATTCACAAAACTCTCGCATTTAAACCAGATAAACTAGTAGGGTTTCATAAATGCCAGGAATAAATCGTATCAGAAACTCACCTCTCTACCGTAACCGATTCTTAATTACGATAATATCCAAGGAAACTGTCGAAACATGATAAGACACACCATTTCCAGAGCGATCAGAAAAATAAATCTTACTCACAGATAAGGGAAGAAGAAATACACAGGGTCTACTATATCGGATGCCTCAGCATCCTGCCAGACTAGCAGTTCATAGAACTGCCTCTGCAGCTGAGTCGAGCCCCTACCCTGATAATTACTTCTAGAAGAACCACTGCCGCCACACTCTCAACCTCTACTGGATGGTGGCATTTCTTTTGCTGATTTAGATCTAAATGAAATCCCCTGCGACTGCGCAGATGCCTGAGGGCAAGAAGAAGGACGATTGTCTACTTGCCGGAATAAGGAAAAACTTCTCAAAGGATAACCAGACTCATGACAATGATAACACCCTTTTCGCTAAAAATGGAAACTGGACAGATTATTGATAGCTACAAAGAGAAAACTGACTCTAATCTTGACGAACTACCTGCGCACTTTGAGAATTGCGCTCTACAAGCTGAGATAACCTGGCAGGTGACCTCCCAAAATAATCAGAACTCTTACCTCCAAATGAGGTACCATGGTTGCCCACTAGGGCCACGGGATCTCTTGCTCTCCCTCTCTAACTCTTCCCGCGCTAACTTATGGTATGCCTAATACCTCTGACTAATATCAACAACAACATCAAATGAAATCTCGACCCCAATCTCTCGCCATCTGGGACCTTACGGGAATGGAAAAGGTCATCAATAAATTTTTGAACATTCTCATCAGATCCATGGACTAGTTCTAGTGCATATCCAACCATCCTATAGAATTCAATCTCACATTCTGAAACGCCAATAGATTAACTGACAGGCTACCCTTTCCAATCCACTCAAACTGGCAACACTTTTCATCTCGCTCGCTACTCGAAAGGAAATTTTCCACGAATCTAGAAGAAAAATCGAACCAAGTTAGCTAGTAAGAGAGCGGCCCACCAATTCAAGGCTGGACCCTATAAACAACGATTATCTGATGCATGGCTTGAGAATATCTGAAGATTCAACCAGATAAAGTAATACACCATCTTCGGACACTCGGACCGAGCTATTACTTGGGCTAGCTAACCAACCAGAATAATGAGTGGCGCAACACATGCTGCCTCTAGAACATAATTTACTGGGGCAACATCCAGAACTGGAACAAGAGCCCTCTGAGTCCGAACATCTGCATATGCGGCAACCTAATAAGTTGCCTAGCGAATAATAGGTTATTGTGGTATCTGCGTTGCCAAGATTCTCGTAAAAGCATCGTAGAGAGCCAAGGGAACCACAAGGCCCTGCTCCCTTGCCCATCGTGAGCTCGTACAGCTGGGACCTCCGTAACTAGATCGTCAGCACGATCAAAACTCTCGGGGCTTCGTCAGTGCTAGCCCCAGGGTAGACTGCTTCGTCCTGAATTCCTTCCATTTGCTAATTTGTCGTACGAGGGTTCACAATTACCACAAACGAATCAACGAAAATACTTTTGCATCCTAGATCGACGCACGATCAGAAATGAAGGAAGTGAAACTTCCTAAATGCCATCATAGCCTCTCGTAGATAAGTACGGACGTCTACCTACCCATCAGCGAGACTCTACTAGACACTGTCTTAGTGTGGATAGACTCTAAACCGGGCTTTGATACCAACTGACACGACCCGGAATCCGCTAGGCCGTGCGGGCACCCGACATCCTCCCCTAGACCCGTCGGGCGAACCCTTACCAATTAAATTAGGAAAATAAATATAATAATTTATAAATAAGGACAAGACTTTTTTAAAAAAAAGTACAAACATACTGATACCTCTAAGCTGTACAAAAAAAAAATTACAGCTAACTACCCAAAATACTAAGTTTAGGGTTATCCAGACTAGACATCTAAGAGTACAAAAGAAGACAAATACCTCCTGAAGGGAGCAAAATGCAACTGAAATAATAACCAATAAACTGGTGGCCATCCGGAATAAAAGCTGGCTCACCCTGACAGCTAAAGTCGTCTTCGCTCCTTCACAACGTGGCGAACTCAATCCTGGAACGAACCTGCCAAAATGAAATAGATAGACAAGAAACAAACAACAAATAAGGGTGAGTAAAAAGGACTCAATAAGTGGGGCAGACTAGCCACCTCAAAGAATAGGATAGCTAGCCAGGGAGAAGAAAAACAGATAAACTAAATCCATCTTATTAAAACTAAATCCATCTTATTTGAACTATAAACAGGCAAAGCCAAATAATAACTGAAAACACGTATGGAATCATAAACAGCCAGGGACATAAGGTAGACAGAACATATAGATATCCTGAACATGTCGACAATCAGAAATACATCCTGTTGCGGCGTGCAACCCGATCCATATATTCATACTGTTGCGGCGTGCAACCCGATTCGTATTTTTATACTGTTGCGGCGTGCAACCCGATCCGTATATTTATACTGTTGCGGCGTGCAACCCGATCCGATCCATGTATTTATATTGTCGCGACGTGCAACCCGGGATACGAGCCAGAAATATATAGGCAAACTAAGATACGTTCACAACATGGTATACATACCGCATATATAAAACACAACACGATAGTCACACAATAGTCAGCACGCGGTGCAATGAAATGGGATGAATGCAGTATGATGATGGTGCCACATGTGCCTAATAGATGGAGCGGAATCCTCCTGCTCCGCGGGCGGAATCCTCCTACCCTCAATATGATGCAATGGATCGAGCGGAATCCTCCTGCTCCAAGGGAGGAATCCTCCTACCCTCAATATGATGCAATGTGCATAGGAATGCAACATGATGCAATAATAACCCATCACCAGCGCGGGACTCTCATCGACAGCTGGAAAGTATATATCAACTCACAGCCAAAGTACAATACTCAGATTCTCAATGCAATACCAATAACAGGACATAACATATAATATAGAATATAAGTTCAAAGCTAAGGCGTAATGAGTACGCCTATCGGCAGCTACACACGTAAGGAACACGTGGTAGATAATCCACGAGGCCAGGTGCCTTCAAAGAAATAGATATAAACACTAACCTTGTTACAAAGTTAGTACATCCACTCAATAACTGCTTGTCCTTTGGTTTCATTGCCAAACGAACCCACTCTATTCAATAAGCAGAAAAATATATCAAAATTAGGCTAAAGGCTTCATTCCTCACATCTTAGGGCAATCCGGTTAAGAACCTGATACCCTATTCGCATACGCAATACGCAGGCCAGGCGTATGTACAGGGTTTAAGGTCACATAATCAAACCCCATATAAATTACGTTTATATGTTGCCCATAACTCACTGAGTACAAATATATAATTAATTTCATTATCGGGGTCCATTTGACCCTTTAAACTATTAATTGAACTTATTAGGACGATGTCTAATATCTCAATTTCTACCGTCAAAATATATTTAAACACACATAATAAACTCAAATGATATATTAGGATCATTACCTGAATGTTTCAGGGTGAAAATTCTACTTTTCTCCAGCCCCTTTTCTCATTTTCTGGCTTTTTTTTCACTGCATTTTTTCATTTCTCTCTGCTTCTCCATCATTTTTCTCTATGTTTTCCGTACTTAGATATGCTTATAAGTAGCATATATGCTGCCAGCGCCATTTATTTTGACTTTTGTCTTTTTCTCCTTTTTTTTTAAAAAAAAAATTCGCTGTTACGGTAAAAATTAAAACGATACCCTACGATATTCGAAATAATTCCAAATTTAACATACAAGTTATATAAAATATATATAACATACTCACGATGACGGATCTCAAATCGGACTCCCGAAACTCAAGATGCAAATTTAAATCAAAAAGTCAAATTATTTAACTTTCAGCATTTTAGCGGAAACTAGCCGAACAATATCGAAATTCACTTTTGAAAGTTCATAAAAGTTACAAATAATTATACGAACCTAACGGCGCTTTCGGATTTCGAATCGGAGCTCATTCGCCAAAACCGAGCTCAAAAATCTCTTTTTAATATTTATCGCCAATAAAAACTGAAACCTTCTTCCGATGCCTACCAAACGAGGTCTGATTTAGCTCAAATTTTACAGACTGATCCTAATGGACATTACGAATATTTTAAAATTATTGGCACGCCAATCGGAGTCTTAACTTCCGAAACGACTGACCGAGGTCATTTCAATTAACGCCTTAATTCTATTTATTTCTGGTTATATCTTATTTCCATATTGTTATTCATCATTGTTGGAAATCACGAATATATTGGTAATCTAGTATCTAACGCAATTCGTCATTTGGACTCTTAATCTAAACTATTGATCGTGACTCTGCAAATACAAATTTAATTGTTAATTGGCCTAAAATCGGATCTAGGTTAAACAATTTGGCGACCACAGTGGGAGCCAGTCAATAGCTTTCATAGGTTAATAGTTTATCTTTCCAGTATTACATTTCTTTTTGTCGATCTTTTTGCTTCACAACTAACATGGCAGAAAGCGGTTCACAACGAACTATCATCGGCGGAAGTCAGGTACGTACCTCTGCATCGAGTCCCAATTATTCTCCCGATTATTCGTCCGACGGGCAGCAACAGTCTTCCCAAGGACAGGTCAGGTAGCGAAATAGGCGAAGGCACTCTCAGAGCGCCGCTCCGCTTAGGAGAAGACGCCATAGGAGTCTCTCCCCTGGCCAAGGGAACCTCCAGGAGACACTCTATGCATTTATGCAGGAACAGGCGGAGGTCAACAGAAGGATAAATGAGGCATTCAACTCTCTCCGAGGGCAAAACCCCCGGTTGAAAGAGCTGACACTGCGGCACCAGTTCACGATGTTCCTTCTTCGCACACTTCAAAGCAAGATGGGGAGCGAAACAATGGAGGATCCATGGCGTCTGCCGTAATGAACATCGTCGTGGAGGCTCTTACCAAGAAATTCAAGGAGAGCCAGGAAGCACTTCAGAAATCTCTCCACGAGAGAATCGATCAGATACCAGGTGCTCCACCCACGCTAAAGAAATTTGATGTCCAACGGTATTCCCAACGGCCCTGGAGAAAGAAGCAGCCCCAAAGGCGATACCCAAGACATTCAAGATGCCTAATATTCCGAGATATCGTGGGATATCTGATCCCAATGATCATCTCATGATGTTCAGCAACTTTATAAAAGCTAGCGATCTCACCGATGAGGAGATCGAATCTGTCCAATTGAAGAAGTTTGTAGAAACCCTAGCAGTTGGAGCTCTACGATAGTACCCAATGCTGCCACCAAACTCCATTGGGTCCTTCGCAGAGATGGCTGAGCCATTGGTGAAGGCACACACAGGCGCTCAGAAGGCGGAGACTCGTGTAGAAGATATCTTTGAGATCAAGCAGAGGCCCGACGAGTCTCTTCGTAAATATGTGGATCGCTTCCAACGGGAACGTAGGATGTTACCCAAACTACCGACCGATGGGCAGCGATCGCATTCACCAATAGTTTAGATATCAGGAGCTCAGAGGCTACGTGCACTCTACGAATCTCTTCGCGAGTTCCCAACAGCCAGCTGGTCGGATGTCTACAACCGCTACAACTTAAAGGTACGTATTGATGAAGATAAATTAATTGGAACAGGTACCCGACGAAGGACTCAGGCACGCACCGGCGGTTCCGGCGGAAAGGCGGAGACGGAGAGATCAGACGTACGTTACGAACCATACCCTGTCTAGTCACGCAGCAACTCCAAAGGACGCAGCCGCAACAACAGAGGGCTGTCTCGAAGAGATGATTCAGAATCAAGCCTCCATGGAGCCCCAAGCCTGCCGAGCTTCAACATGGAAGTGTCTGAAGTAGTGGCAGCGCTCAAAGATATGGGAGAGAAGGTCAAATGGCCGAAGGGCATGAAGACCGACCCAACCAAGCGAAACCAAGATCTATGGTGCAAATTTCATCCCGACCACGGTCACACCACCGAAGACTGCAAAGCCCTAAGGTATGAAGTTGCACATTTATAACAAGGATTCTTGAAGGAGTTCCTGACCGAGAAGGGGAAGCAAACTCACGTGAAGGTGCAGCAGAAAAAACCTGGCCCTTCACAAGCATCTTCCCCAAGGAGGACAGTCAATGTTATCTCGGGTGGGATTGAAGTGGATTCCGTCACCTTCACAGCGAAGACGTATGCCAAGGTCTTCATCACAAACACCAAGCGCCCACGACTAGAAGGGATAATAATATTTGAAGACTCTGACACAGACAGTTCGCAGTTCCCACACGCTGATGCGTTAGTGATAACGTTACGTGTGGCAGAATTCGATGTCAAGAGAGTTGTTACACCCCATATGTCTAAAGTGATGTATATCATTATAATATCATGTTAAGAATGATTTAAGTGAGTTAAAGTAATTGCTTGTAATGAAGCTTTTTCAGCAATTAATTCTGTGTATTATATGAGGTCTTTTAGGGACATATCATATACCAAATTAAAGGTCTTGGAGTGTAGTTTGCAACACTTTTAACAGTTTGTTCATACAACTTATAGATAAAAAGATATGAGCGTCAGAAGTCAGGCAAGAAAAAGGGCCATAAGCGCAAAAGAGGACTAAAACTGAAATGTTTCAAGTATAAAAGGAAAAATCCTCTTCCATCTCGTCATTTCCAGAAACTTAGTGATAGAAGCAGTGTTCTCTTGGGTGCTAAATACATTTGATGGTTTTGAAGAAAGAACATTGATCTTAGCTCGAAATTGAAGACAGATTGCGTCAAAACGCTCTACGCGATTAGGGTAACATTATGCTACCTTCAATTTCGTTTATAGTTTGAGTTTTAGAATTACTTCATAGCTAAGTAAAGTACCTAAATTCTATGTATAGCTTTTTTAAGCTTTAGAAGGTGTGGAATTCAAAGGAGACAAGGTTTAGAAGCGAGAAACATCAAAGGTATGTAAGACTAAACCTTTTTTTTGGCAAGGCATGTATCTTTTAGCTTTTGAAGCTTTTCTTAGTTCTAATCTTAGTGTTTCTTGTGAGAAACTTGTATGGTACCAAGGAAACCTTGTATATGCTTAATTTGGTACTAAAATCCAAGGTGAAAGACGTCCAAATCAGCAAGACAAAACATTTTAAAATCTGGAAAATTGTTTTGATCTTTGGACATTTGTTAGTATATTGATCATAACTCCTTGTACAAAATTGATATTAAGATGCTTTAAGAATCCCTAGAATCCTAAGACATATATCTACATTTTTCATGAAGACCATGAAGTCTATATCTGACACGACCCAAAATCCGGTTAGGCCGTGCGGGCACCCGACATCCTCCCCTAGACCCGTCGGGCGAACCTTTATAAGTAAAATCAGGAAAATAAATATAACAATTCACGAATAAGGGAAAGATTTAAAAAAAAACACAGACATACTGATACCTCTAAGCTGTACAAAAGAAATTACAGCTGACTACCCAACATACTAGGTTTAGGGCTATCCAGACTAGACATCTAAGAGTACAAAAGAAGACAGATACCTCCTGAAGGGAGCAAAATGCAACTGAAATAATAACCAATAAACTGGTGGCCATCCGGAATAAAAGCTGGCTCACCCTGACAGCTGAAGTCGTCTTCGCTCCTGAACAACGTGGCGAACTCAATCCTGGAGTGAACCTGCCGAAACGAAATAGATAGACAAGAAACAAACAACAAACAAGGGTGAGTCAAAAGGACTCAATAAGTGGGGCAGACTAGCCACCTCAAAGAATAGGATAGCTAGCCAGGGAGAAAAGAAATAGATAGACCAAATAAGTCTTGTTTAAATTATAAAAAGGCAGAGCCAGATAATAATCGGAAACACGTAAGAAACAATAAACTCAACCAAGGATGTGAGCCAAAAACATATCAGCAAATAAGCAATGCATATATAAGCAGAACAGCAGTCATGTACCGCAAGTCTACACAATGGTATGAATTGAGATGAAATGAAATGAAGTGAAATAAAATAAAATGTGATGCAAAGGGTCACATGTGCCCATAATCCCATCCCGAAGCGGAATACTCCTGCATTCGAGGGGAATCCAATCTGATAACCAACTGGAGCGGAATACTCCTGCTCCTGGGGCGGAATACTCCTGCACTCGATATAATATAAACCAGAGGCGGAATACTCCTGCACTCTCCTGGGGCGGAATACTCCCGCACCCGATATAATATAAACCAGAGGCGGAATACTCATGCACTCAATATCTGACATAAGAGCGGAATACTCCTGCTCTTGGGGCGGAATCCTCCTACCCTCAATACGTGGTAGAAAATCCACAAGGCCATGTGCCTCCAAAGAAATGGATATAAACACTTACCTTGTTACAAAGTTAGTACAGCCACTCAATAACCGCTTTGTCTTTGGATTCATTGCCAAACGATCCCACTGTGTTCAATAACCAGAAAAATATATCACATAAGGCTAAAGGCTTCATTCCTCATATCTTAGGGCAACTCGGTTAAGAACCTGATACCCTATTCGCGTACGCAGTACGTAGGCCATGCCTATGTACAGGGTTTAAGGTCACATAACCAAACCCCAAATAAATTACGTTTATATGTTGCCCATAACTCACTGAGTACAAATATATAATTAATTTCATTATCGGGGTCCATTTGACCCTTTAAACTATTAATTGAACTTATTAGTACGATGTCTAATATTCTAAGTTTTACCGTCAAATTCTATTCAAACACACGTAATAAACTCAAATAATATATTAGGATCATTACCTGAATGTTTCAGGGTGAAAATTCTACTTTTCTCCGGCCCCTTTTTTCATTTTCTGGCATTTTTTCCTCACTGTGTTTTTGCCTTTTCTCTGTTAAAGTTCCGTTGTTTTGCTGCTTCAATTAATGAAGATGAGCTTATACCACCGCCATTCATTTAACTTTTTTGTCTTTTTCCGTTTTTTTTTCTTTTATTTTATTTTATTTTCTTAACAAAAATTAAAACGGTGCCCTACGATATTCAAAATAATTCCAACTTTTGCATACAAGTTGTACAACATATATGTAACATACTCGCGAAGGCGGATATCAAATCAGACTCCCGAAACTCAAGAAGCGAATTTAAATGAAAAGAAGTCAAATTATTTAACTTTCGGCATTTTAGCGGAAACTAGCCGAACAACATCGAAATTCACTTTCGAAAGTTTACAAAAATCACAAATAATCATACGAACCTAACGCCGCTTTTGGATTTCGAATCGGAGCTCATTCGGCAAAACCGAGCTCGAAAATCTCTTTTTAATATTTATCGCCAATAAAAACTGAAACCGTCTTCTGATGCCTACCAAACGAGGTCTGATTTAGCTCAAATTTTACCGACAGGTCCTAATGGACATTACGATTATTTTAAAATTATCGGCACGCCAATCGGAGTCCTAACTTCCGAAACGACTGACTGAGGTCGTTTCAATATCTTTGATCTACACTCTGAAAATTAGGTTGAAAGTTAGGACAGTGGTGCTGTCCAGACATTCTATCTGCGGATGAGTTATGTCATCAAGTTGTCTCATCTTGTTATCCGTTTAACATATTTATGTTATCAGTTTATCCGGGTATCTATTCCCGTGTATAGTATAGTGTTGGTTCTGTTTTGCGGATCATCCAGTTTCAGAGGAAACTCTGCCGAAATTTTTATAAAAATCAAAGAGTTAGAAAAATTCTAAGTTTCAGGTTGTGTCTACAATTCTATCCAGAGTTCCCTTATCATTCCTTTGAGTCCATATATATTGTTTCCACATGTGTTATGCCTCATACATGCTTATGCTTATATTGTGATCATGTTATGTGTGATTTGGAGTCCCCCATAGAGGCTGGACATTGGACACACAGTCCGGTCGCGTGTGATACTACCCGTCTGGGGGATACAACCACTCTGGTTCAGGCGGGATTTGAAACACCTAGTGCGACCGGGTCTCATTCATACACTCTGACCAGAGAGACCAGATATTACTGGCTAGGGGGGATATAGCCCATAACACCCACCAGGTTTGTTATATACGCGTATATAGTCATAGTATGCACTGCATGCTTATACATGAGGCTAGTTCCGGTTTTCAGTTACCTGATTTGGGGGGATACAGCCCATAACACCAGACAGGTACTAGTTCGGGATTTTAGTTACCTGATTTTGGGGGATACAGCCCATAACACCAGACAGGTACTAGTTCAGATGTTCAGTTACCTGATTTGGGGGGATATAGCCCATAACACCAGATAGGTACCAGTTTAGATAACAGTTCAGTTTTAGCTCAGTACCAGTTATCAGTTCTCAGTTATCATCCACCGGTTCTTAGTGTCAGTATCAGTTGACTACTATCAGTTCCAGTTTCTAGTTACCAGTTGTCAGTCATATTACAGTTATTTATCCGTATAGTTCAGCTCAGTCTTCAGTTTCAGATTCAGCTAGAGCTCAGTTTATATTCAGATCATGTTTAGTACGTTTTTCAGATTTCCAGCTATATTGCTATGCTCCAGCTCATATTTACATATCTATATTCCAGCCTTACAGTTTCATTCAGCTATGATATATTATATGTTCATGCCTTACATACTTGGTACATATCGTACTCACGCCCTTTTCTGGGGTGCTGCGTTTCATGCCGCGCAGGTGCAGATAGATCAACACTTGGACCATGTTATTAGGCCATCTATCAGCTATTGGAGTCACTCCGCTTACTCCCGGAGTTACTTATCTTTTGGTATGTGTACAGTCAGTCGGCTTGGGTATGTCGGGGCCTTGTCCCGTCTTTTGTATATTCAGTTCATCACTCTTAGAGGCCTGTAGATATGTCCCTGTGTGATTCAGTCAGTATGTTATGTATGTCAGCTTATGTTAACCTTGTCAGCTTTTTGCATTGCATAATTCTCATCAGTTAGGTTTATGCTTATTCCGTTTATCAGTTATATTCATGGTTAACAGATTATCAGCAGGATTAGTGATGATCGACCCTTAGTGTTGGTCATCCGTCGCGGCCATAGGTTGGGTCGTGACAAAAGTGGTATCAGAGCAGTTAAGTCCTAGGGTGTCTACAGGCCGTGTCTAGTAGAGTCTCTTCAGGAGTATGTTGCGCGCCATACTTTTGAACAGGAGGCTACAAGGCGCTTCGGGACAATTGTCTTTCTTTCTTCTCTAGATCGTGCGATAGAGCCATGATTATATAATTCAGCTTTCTGACAATAGTAATTTCAGCAAAGCGATGCCGCCAAAGAAACTAACAGCTGCCCAGAAGAGCAAGGTTATTGCTGGCCAGGGTATTAGTAGAGTGCCACCTAAGGTGGATGAGAGTGAGGAGTCCAGACTTGAGGCTCCATCTGAGGCTTCACAGATCTTATCAGTTCAGGGTGATATTAGAGGTACTGCAGCTACTATACCTCCACCTTCTCAGCCTGATAGTCAGGGGCAGAAAATGAGGGATGCCATCATATTATTGACCAGTGTTGTAGTTGCTCAGACTAGACAACACAGTCCAGATGCCCAGGGAGATGTTGGATCCAGGATCAATGATTTTATCAGGCTAGAGCCTACAATCTTTACCGGATCCCGTACAGGACAGGACCCTCAAGATTTTTTGGTGAGGATAGCCAGAGTGTTGAGGGTTATGCACGTGGCAGACATAGAGTTAGTAGAGTTGGCTGCATTCAGATTGCATAACCTAGCAGCAGGGTGATATCAGACATGGGAGCTATCTAGACGGCCTGATGCTACTCCCACGACTTGGAAGGAATTCTCAGATGCCTTCCTTTATCAGTTTGTGCCTATAGAGACATAGGGAGCCCGTGCTAATCAGTTCCTGACCTTGAGACAGGGAAGTTTGAGTGCAGAAGAGTATAATTATTGCTTTAATTTCTTAGCAAGGTTTGACCCTACTATGGTATCCAGTATGGAGGATAGAATTCACATGTATGTAGTGTGACTAGGTCCACGCCTGGTGAATGAGTGTATGATCGTTGCTATGCAGCCAGTTATTATATTACGCATTCAGGCGTTTTCTTTATCACTTGAGGAGAATAAGCAGAAACAGGGATCCGATAGGGATAGAGGGTTATATAAGAGGGGAATATTGTCTTGTTCATTTAAAGAGACATCTCGAGTGAGTAGGCAGCAGAGTGTTAGACAGCTACCAGCTAGTATACCTCAAGAGTCCCGTGGCCTGAGATCTGATAGACTTCCTCAGTCCAGATCTAGTCACGCATCACAGACTTCAGGATTTAAGCGTCGTGGTACTTTTGTACAGGCCGGTCAGACATATCCCAGATGTCCAGATTGTGGTAGACGCCACTTGAGACCATGTAAGTTAGGAGTTGATACTCGTTGTATTTGTCAAAAGGCAGGCCATTTTATGAGAGGTTGCCCGACTAGGGGTGGTAGTTGTACAGCCCAGCCAGCTAGATCAGCAGTTGCTTGCTCAGCACCAGCACGTCATCAGGGGCATGTTCTTGAGGATGGCACCTGCATAACATAAAGAACTTAAAGAGCAACTGAGGATTTGTTAGATAAAGGCCTCATCAGATCCAACATTTCCCCGTGGGAGCCTTAGTATTATTTGTAAAAAAGAAAGATGGCTCTCTACGCATGTGCATAGATTATAGATACATAAGTAAAGTCATAATATGGAATAAATACCCTCTGCCCAAGATTGATGACTTGTTCGACCAGCTTCAGGGTGCCAAGTGTTTTTCGAAGATAGATTTGCGATCAAGCTACCATCATGTTAGAGTCAGAGAATCTGATATACCTGAGACTGCATTCAGGACTAGGTATGGCCATTATGAGTTTTTAGTGGTGTCGTTTGGACTCACTAATGCCCCTGCATTATTTATGGATCTGATGAACAGTGTATTCAGGCATTAGTTGGATTTATTTCTGATTGTATTTATTGATGATATTCTCATCTATTCAAAGTCTGAATCAGATCATGCAGAGCATCTACAAATAGCATTGGGTACTCTTCGGGACCAGCAATTATATGCTAAGTTCTCAAGGTATGAATTCTGGTTAGATTCAGTGGCATTTCTTGGCCATATAGTTTCAGCAGAAGGAATTAAAGTAGATGACCAGAAGATCGAGGCTGTGAAGAATTGGCCCAGACCTACGACGCCAATTGAAGTACGTAGTATTCTAGTTTTGGTAGGTTATTACAGAAATTTCGTAGAGGGTTTTTCCTCCATTGCAGCTCCACTGACCAAATTGATACAGAAAATTGCTAAATTTGAGTTGTCTTATTCTTGCGAGCATAGCTTCCAAGAATTAAAGAACAAGTTGATAACAGCTCCAGTACTTACACTTCCAGAACGATCTGAGGGCTATGTCGTTTACTGTGATGCTTCTCGAATTGGTCTTGGTTGTGTTTGATGCAGTACGGAAGAGTAATTTCCTATGCTTCCAGGCAGCTGAAAAGCACGAGAAGAACTACCCTACCCATGATCTGGAGCTTGCAGCAGTTATTCATGCATTGAAGATTTGGAGACGTTATTTGTACCGTGTTCATGTTGATATATATATATACAGATCACAAGAGCCTCTAGTACATATTTAAGCAGAATGAGCTAAACCTGCGACAAAGGCGATGGCTAGAGTTGCTAAAGGACTATGACATGGAAATTCTTTATCATCTAGGTAAAGCGAATGTTGTAGTTGATGCTCTTAGTCATAAGTTCATGTGTAGTTTATCTTACTTACAGCCACAAAAGATAGAGTTAGCTCATGCACTCCACCAGTTAGCCAACATAGGAGTCAGATTAATAGATTAAGAGGACGCAGGAGTTACAGTTCAGAGCGCAACCACTACTTGCCTAGTGACATAAGTAAAGCAACGCCAGTATGAGGATCCAGTTCTAGTTCAATACAGGCAGATATCCAGAAGAAAACCAAAAGTTCTATATAGGTTACTAGTGACCGGGGTTCTTATATAAAGATAGACTTTGTGTTTCTGATGTGGCATATTTACGTGGACAGATTATAACAGAGGCACATTAATCCAGGTACACTGTTCACCCAGGTTCGACTAAGATGTACCATTATCTTAAGCAGATTTATTGTTGGGACGGAATGAAGCGTGATATAGCAGAATTTGTGGCTCAATGTCCTAATTGCAAGCAGGTTAAAGTCGAGCATAAAAAAAACCTAGTGGCTTGTTACAGGAAGTCGAGATTCCATCATAGAAATGGAAAGCAGTGAATATGGACTTCATTATAGGCTTGCCCCGTATGCGGAACAGATATGACTCTATTTGGGTTATAGTTGACAGGCTTACTAAATGAGCTCATTTCTTTCCTGTTAGAACTACATATACAGCAGAGGATTATGCTAGACTTTATATCAGAGAGATAGTACGCCTACATGGTATTCTAGTATCTATTATTTCAGACAGGGGCGCACCAGTTTACAACTAATTTCTAACGATCATTCCAGATAGGTTTAGGGACACAGGTGTATCTTAGTACAGTATTTCATCCATAGACAGACAGACAGGCTGAGCGGACCATTCAGACATTAGAAAATATGCTTAGAGCTTACGTGTTAGATTTTAGAGGCAGCTGGAGTGATCACCTACTGTTGATAGAGTTTGCATATAATAATAACTATCATTCTAGCATACAGATGGTGCCATATGAAGCTTTATATCGGTACAAATGCAGGTCTCCTATAGGATGGTTTGAGGTTGGCGGGTCTCAATTAATAGGTCCAGATTTAATCCAACAGGCAGTTGATAAAGTCAAGTTAATCAGGAAACTATTATTAGCAGCACAGAGTAGGCAGAAGTCCTATGCGGAAAACCGACGTCGAGATTTAGAATTTCAGATTGGTCGATTGGGTATTCCTGAAAGTATCACCTATGAAAGGCGTTATGAGATTTGGAAAAAAGGGGAAGCTTAGCCCTAGATTTATTGGTCCATATCAGGTTATCAGGCGTGTTGCCTACAAATTAGATCTTCCAGCAGACCTTCAGGAGGTCCATCCAGTATTTCATGTTTCCATGCTTAGAAAAATATGTCGGAGATCCTTCTAGATTTGTACCAGTAGATAATGTTCAGATCACAAAGCAGTTGACTTATGAAGAGGCGCCAGTTGCAATTTTAGATAGATAGATTCGTCGACTAAGGACGAAAGACATTCCTTTAGCTAAGATGCTATATCAAAGCAATAATATAGAAGAAATAACTTGGGAAGCTGAAAATGACATGAGAGCCAAATATACACATATCTTCATTACTTCGAGTATGTAACCGATCATTTCTTAATGCTTCTACGTACTTCATTTAACATTCGAGGACGAATGTTCATAACGGGGGAATATTGTTACACCCCATACGTCTAAAGTGATGTATATCATTATAATATCATGTTAAGAATGATTTTAGTGAGTTTAAAGTCATAATATGAACATATATGATGTTTATGTATTGAATATAAAGTTCGGGAAGAATTGGATTTAAGTTGCGGAAAAACCGACTAAGGAATTGCTTGTAATGAAGCTTTTTCAGCAATTAATTCTGTGTATTATATGAGGTCTTTTAGGACATATCATATACCAAATTGAAGGTCTTGGAGTGTAGTTTCCAACACTTTATAAGTTTGTTCATACAACTTATAGATAAAAAGATATGAGCGTCAGAAGTCAGGCCAGAAAAAGGGCCATAAGCGCAAAAGAGGACTAAAACTAAAATGTTTCAAGTATAAAAGGAAAAATCCTCTTCCATCTCGTCATTTCCAGAAACTTAGTGATAGAAGCAGTGTTCTCTTGGGTGCTAAATACATTTTGATGGTTTTGAAGAAAGAACATTGATCTTAGCTCGAAATTGAAGACAGATTGCGTCAAAACGCTCTACGCGATTAGGGTAACATTATGCTACCTTCAATTTCGTTTATAGTTTGAGTTTTAGAATTACGTCATAGCTAAGTAAAGTACCTAATTCTATGTTATAGCTTGTTTAAGCTTTAGAAGGTGTGGAATTCAAAGGAGACAAGGTTTAGAAGAGAGAAAAATCAAAGGTATGTAAGACTAAACCTTTCTTTTGGCAAGGCATGTGTCTTTTAGCTTTTGAAGCTTTTCTTAGTTCTAATCTTAGTGTTTCTTGTGAGAAACTTGTATGGTACCAAGGAAACCTTGTATATACTTAATTTGGTACTAAAATCCAAGGTGAAAGACGTCCAAATAAGCAAGACAAAACGTTTTAAAATTTGGAAAATTGTTTTGATCTTTGGACAGTTGTTAGTATATTGATCATAACTCCTTGTACAAAATTGATATTAAGATGCTTTAAGAATCCCTAGAATCCTAAGACATATATCTACATCTTGCATGAAGACCATGAAGTCTATATCTTTGATCTACACTCTAAAAATTAGGTTGAATGTCAGGACAGTGGTGCTGTCCAGACATTCTATCTGCGGATGAGTTATGTCATCCAGTTGTCTCATCTTGTTATCCGTTTAACATGTTTATGTTATCAGTTTATCCGGGTATCCATTCCCGTGTATAGTATAGTGTTGGTTCTGTTTTGCGGATCATCCAGTATCAGAGGAAACTCTGCCGAAATTTTTATAAAAATCAAAGAGTTAGACAAATTCTAAGTTTCAGGTTGTGTCTACAATTCTATCCAGAGTTTCCTTATCATTCCTTTAAGTCCATATATATTGTTTCCACATGTGTTATACCTCATACATGCTTATGCTTATATTGTGATCATGTTATGTGTGATTTGGAGTCCCCCATAGAGGCTGGACATTGGACACACAGTCCGGTCGCGTGTGATACTACCCGTCTGGGGGATACAGCCCCTCTAGTTCAGGCGGGAGTTGAAACACCTAGTGTGACCGGTGTCATTCACACACTCTGACCAGAGAGACTAGATATTACTGGCTGGGGGGGATATAGCCCATAACACCCACCAGGTTTGTTATATACGCGTATATAGCCACAATATGCACTGCATGCTTATACATGAGGCTTGTTCCAATTTTCAGTTACCTGATTTGGGGGGATACAGCCCATAACACCAGACAGGTACTAGTTCGGGATTTCAGTTACCTGATTTGGGGAGATACAGCCCATAACACCAGACAGGTACTAGTTCAGATGTTCAGTTACCTGATTTGGGGGATATAGCCCATAACACCAGACAGGTACCAGTTTAGATAACAGTTCAGTTTTAGCTCAGTACCAGTTATCAGTTCTCAGTTATCATCCACCGGTTCTTAGTGTCAGTATCAGTTGACTACTATCAGTTCTAGTTTCTAGTTACCAGTTGTCAGTCATATTACAGTTATTTATCAGTATAGTTCAGCTCAGTCTTCAGTTTCAGATTCAGCTAGACCTCAGTTTATATTCAGATCATGTTTAGTACGTTTTTCAGATTTCCAGCTATATTGCTATGCTCCAGCTCATATTTACATATCTATATTCCAGCCATACAGTTTCATTCAGCTATGATATATTATATGTTCATGCCTTACATACTTGGTACATATCGTACTCACGCCCTTTTCTGGGGTGCTGCGTTTCATGCCGCGCAGGTGCAGATAGATCAACGCTTGGACCATGTTAGTAGGCCATCTATCAGCTATTGGAGTCACTCCGCTTACTCCCGGAGTTACTTATCTTTTGGTATGTGTACAGTCAGTCGGCTTGGGTATGTCGGGGCCTTGTCCCATCTTTTGTATATTCAGTTCATCACTCTTAGAGGCCTGTAGATATGTCCCTGTGTGGTTCAGTCAGTATGTTATGTATGTCAGCTTATGTTAACCTTGTTAGCTTTTTGCATTGCATAATTCTCATCAGTTAGGTTTATGCTTATTCCGTTTATCAGTTATATTCATGGTTAGCAGATTAACAGCAGGATTAGTGATGGTCGACACTTAGTGTTGGTCATCTGTCGCGGCCCTAGGTTGGGTCGTGACAAGAGTGCTCATCGATGCGGGCAGCTCTGCAAACATTATTCAATCACGAGTTGTAAGGGAGATGCAGCTGTCAGATAAGATCATGCCGATATCTCGAGTTCTCTCCGGTTTCAACAACTCGAGTGAGAAGACCCTTGGCGAGATTACTCTTACAACTCTTGCCGAAGGGGTAGCGAAGGAGACGACATTTCATGTTGTTGACGCGGATCTAGCTTACAATATCATCATGGGGAGACCTTGGATCCATGATATGCAAGCCGTTCCTTCTACTTACCATCAGGTGTTGAAGTTCCCATCCGAATGGGGAGTATGTGAGGTTCGAGTAGAGCAACGCTCTGCTCGAGATTGCTATTCAGTGGCCCTCAAGCTGCCCGAAGAAAGCATATAGCAATTATAGCGACCGGGACTAGACATGCCACACGAATAAGCAAAGTACGAGGTTCCGGAATTCATCACAAAACTGGACAAACGGGAAAGCCACATGCCGACCGTGGAAGCTCTGGAGCCCGAAGAACTGTTCGCAGACAAGCCGGAACGGAAGGTGTACTTGGGGACCGAGTTGAGCGAATGCTTACGAGGAGATATCCTCCAGTTCCTCAAGGAGCGCCATACAACATTCGCCTGGTCTCATGCAGATATGACAGGTGTTTCTCCAGATATTATTTCTCACATGTTGAATGTCGACCCATACCACCGACCAGTAAAACAGAAAAAGCGCTAGCAAGGAGCTTTCCGGAATCAGGTCATCAATGATGAGGTTGATCAGCTGTTGAAGATCGGATCAGCACGTGAAGTCAAATATCCAGACTTGCTAGCCAATGTGGTCGTCGTGCCCAAGAAAAACGACAAATGGCGAGTCTGCATTGATTTCAAAGATCAAAACAAAGCCTGTCCGAAGGATTCATATCCCCTTCCTAGGATAGACCAACTGATTGACGCAACAGCGGGACACGAGGTGCTCACTTTCCTTGACGCATACTCTGGGTACAACCAGATATTGATGGACCCCGATGACCAAGAAAAGACAGCATTCATAACCTGCAGAGGTACGTACTATTATAAAGTTATGTCATTTGGACTGAAAAATGCAGGTGCAACGTATCAGGGCCTAGTAAATCGAATGTTTCATGACCATATCGGTAAGACTATGGAAGTGTTCATCGATGACATGCTGGTCAAATCCAAACGAGTAGAGGATCATCTAGCGCATCTAAAAGAAGCTTTTCGAATACTCGATCAGTACAACATGAAGCTGAACCCGGAGAAGTGTGCATTTGGAGTCAGGTCGGGAAAGTTCCTAGGCTTCATTGTTTCTCAGCGCGGAATTGAAGTCAATCCCGCTCAGATCAAAGCCATCGAGTCAATTCCAGACATACTCCACAACCGGAAAGACGTCATGAAATTGACTGGAAGAGTAGCAACCCTGCGCAGATTCATATGCCGATCGTCAGACCGGTGAAAAAGCTTCTTCGATGTTCTAAAGCAAAACAAAGAGTTTGAGTGGACTCCCGAATGCCAACAAGCGTTGAAGGATCTCAAAAAGCATCTGTCCAATCCACCACTGCGCTCTACACTTCACACGGGGAGCAGCTGCCGATTTATCTGGTCGTATCAGAATCCTTGGTAAGCGTAGTACTGGTTCGAGAAGAAAAAAGGTAAACAACTTCCCATCTATTATATTAGCAAAGCTCTAATTGATGCGGAAAAAACGCTACCAACCTTTGGAAAAATTAGCTCTAGCACTAGTAACCGTTGCCCATAAGCTGCGCCCTTATTTCCAAAGTCACTCAATAGCTATGGTAACAACCTTTCCTTTACGAAATGTTTTACACAAACCTGAATTTTCGGGAAGGTTGGTAAAATACGCTATAGAATTAAGTGAATTTGATATCACATATCAACCTAGGGTAGCAATAAAATCACAAGCTCTAGCAGACTTCGTGGCAGATTTTAGCGCTAATATATATCCTGAGGCAGAAAAAGATGTCGTTCTATATGATGGGCAGGCTCCTAGCGCATGGACCCTGTACACTGATGGCTCCTCGAGCGTCAAAGGGTCCGGTCTTGGGCTGGTTCTCATCGCACCATCCGGAGAGACCGTCAGGCAGGTCATCAAGTGCCCGTTTATTACTAACAATGAGGCCGAATATGTGGCCGTTATTGCAGGAATGGAATTGTCCCAAAGTTATGGAGCAAACATCATCAAGCTTAAGAGTGATTCTCAACTAGTGGTCAACCAGGTGACCTGAGGCTTCATCGCACGAGAGTCCAGAATGCAAGTATACCTTGCCCGTGTAAAAGAACTCCTGACCCAGTTTGACGAGTGGGAGGCACTTCAAATTTCACGAGAAGAGAACCATGAAGTCGATGCTCTCACGAATCTAGGGTCGGTGGCAGAAATGGGGGCGGCCAGCTCTTCAGCTGTCGTTCAACTCCTTTACACGACCATAGACCGGGAAAAGTTCGAAGTCAACACCATCAACACAACTTGGGACTGGCGGAATGAAATCACGAACTATCTTCTTCATGGGACTCTCCCAGTTGATACAAAAGCCACTTGCAAGCTCAGAATAAAAGCTGCTCGGCATACAATCTTCAACGGCGACCTCTACCGCAAAATATTTACAGGACCTCTCGCAAAGTTCCTCGGACCGAATCAAATCAACTACGTGATGAGAGAGGTCCATGAAAGCTGTTGTGGAAATCATTCCGGAGGCAAGGCATTAGCCCGTAAACTGATTCACGCAGGATACTATTGGGACAAAATGGAAAAGGATACGAATGAGTTTGTCAGGAAATGCGACAAGTGCCAGAGGTTCGCACATCTTCTTCATCAACCAGCAGAACTGCTCCATTCAATAATCTCCCCGTGGCCCTTCATGAAATGGGGAATGGACATAGTTGGTCCTCTTCCCGCGGCTCCAAGAGGAATGCACTTCTTGTTGATCATCACCGATTACTTCACCAAATGGGTCGAAGCGGCAGCATACACAAAGATACGGCAAACAGAGGTCATTGACTTCCTTTGGCGATTTGTCGTATGTCGCTTTGGAGCACCTAAGGAAATAGACATGGACAACGGCCCGCAATTCATCGGCCAGAAAGTGACTAGGTTCTTAGATGACTTGCACATCAATAGAATTACTTCTCCTCCGTATCATCCGGTTGCCAACGGACAAGCAGGATCAACCAACAAAATAATCGTTGAATCCCTCAAAAAGCTTCTCGAGCAGGCCAAGGGATGTTGGGTAGAGGATCTGCCCGGTGTATTATGGGCTTATCGTACGGCGATAAAAATGAGTACTGGAGGGACACCTTACTCATTGGTGTACGGTGCCGATGCCTTAATCCCAGTCAAAATCGGAGAACCCAGCTTACGGTATGCACATGCCACTGAAGAGTCCAACTCGGTCAACCTCTCCGAAGAGCTGGATTTCCTCGAAGAGCAAAGGGAACTAGCACTCGTACGAGTAGTCGCCCAAAAAGAACGGATTGAACAATATTACAATCGGGGACTGCGTGTACGAAGTTTCCAGGTCGGAGATTTTGTACTGAGGAAGGTATCGCAGAATACACAGGAAACGAATGCAGGGAAACTAGGTCCTAATTGGGAAGGCCCTTACAAAGTAATCGCAGTTGGCAAGGGATCTTATCGCTTAGCACGACCAGATGGTTCGATTGTCCCAAACAGTTGGAACGTGATTCACCTTAAAAGGTATCACTTCTGAGTGGTAAAACGATCAGTTATTTTCTTCCTACCTTTTACTTTTGTGGCATTTCTTACTTTTATAATACCTCTTCTAAATGGTACTAATGGCCTAAACAAGGTCAGATCCGTATAGCTCAACTGGTAGAGCTCGAAGTTTTTCAACTTCGCGGCTGTGGGTTCGAATCCCACAACGGACACACTCTTCATTTGGTTATATGTGTTCTTTTGTCTGCGGCTTACCTTAACTCTTTTTATGTTATCTCTTCCCATGCTCCAACATAAAAACAAGGAGGGTGGTGAGAGGCCCCTGTAGGCCAGATAAGACCTTCATAAAGGCAAAAGAACTTGTGAAATAAAGGCAAAAGAGACCTTCGTAAAGGCAAAAGACCTTGTGAAATAAAGGCAAAAGACAAAAGGTGAGTTTTTCAAATACTTTTTATGTGACAAGCTTCCACGAAAATAAGAGAAGTCGTTCACAAGGCCAGCGACTCGGCCAGAATTTGGCGACAGCTTTCAACCATCAAAACGATAAGCAAAGTTGTTTGCAAAGGCCAACGGTTCGGCCAGAAATCTATCGACCACGACTCTGTCAGAATAAAAACATCTGCACATATTACTCACAACTTATGACCTTTTCCTTGGGAAAAGCTAAGTTAAGACATTCGGACAGACTTTTGGAGACTAGAACTTAATAAAGTTCAAACTTCAAAAAGCTCCCAAATATAAGTCACAAAGGCCACAATACATACAAACGAAAGATCAAAAATTCAGGCTAAATATAGTCATTGAATTAGAAAAGATTTAGAGTTATATATACATAATCCTGTAAAATGATAAAATGCCGAAAACTGCTGACAGAAGTTTTACAGAGTGATGAAAGGCCAAATGGAACCGGTCGAACAAAGATCAGAGAGTCCCCACGAGACCTCTATCCACAACCAACTAATCCGGCTCTCGCCAGATGTACAAACTTGCAACTTAATCAAATCTTAGGGGCATCAGTTTTTGGGGCTATGACCAGAACCCGGCACACCAGCTCCGTCGATTCTGTCATCGTCCCCCGAATTCTCGCCGTCATCTTTATCTTCATCCTCATCGTCACCTTCAGACTCCTCGGGAGAAAGATTCAGTATTTGTCTTACTCCGCGAATAGCGCTCTTTGTCTTCTGCAGCATCTCCTCGACGTTGATCTGCTTAGCCTGGACCTGCCCGAGCAGTGAACGCCTAGCCTCGAGCACAACGAGCTTTGCCTTAATTTCAGATTGATCACAAAGGTTTGCCAAGTCCTTAGATAACGCGATTTGAGCACTCATCGACTGGGAAACCTGATCCTTAGCAGCCTAAAGCTCAGCTCTGGCCCTAGAGGATTCCTCACTAGCTCTTTGCAGATCCATCTCAAGAGACCTATGCTCATCGAGAGCTCTGTTCAACAAAGCCTTACATTCTTCGAGCAGAATCTCTAGACCCTGGGCAGATTGTGCGAACCCTTCTTTCTCTTCAGAAAGAAGGTCCTTCTCCTTGGTGAGTTCGTTAATCCGCTCAATGCGCTCGTTGTTAACCTCAGTCAATTGATTAACTTCACCCCCAATGAGACCACACTGCTCTACCAGAATCTTGTTCTCCTTCAGAGCATCCAGCAACTATTTCTTTACCTCGAGTACTTGATAGACGTTGTTGATCCTGGAGCGGAACATAAACTCGGCAGACATCATGCTTGACTGGAAAAATAAAACGAGCAAAAGTTAGAAATCTGGAGTCAAAATTATTTCCAACACAAGAGGTAAACACTTACCCGAGCAGAATCGGCGGCAATAGTAAAAGCCAACTCCTCATCACTCATTTCCCTCATTATCCACTCCTCTCGGGGACCAATAAGTGATGAGACCGCCTTGGCTAAACTACCCGGCTTGGATATAAAGTTGACATCAGGGGCTAACTTCATGGTATGCTTCCTCTCGCAGTACTTGGGTTCCCAAGCCTGTTCAGAGGGGTAATTTGGACCAAACTTGTAGCGCACACCCCTAATGTCCTTTAACCCGGTCTGACCATTGATGACTGACCGCCAAATAAGCCTTGTTGTTGATAAGTTGGAGTCACCCTCCACTCCAGGATCTATCGTGTCACACTCGTGAAGACCAAGAGGCGTTGCCCCCTCAGTGGCCACATTTTCCAGGTCCTCGAAACGAAAAACACGAGGACCTCAGCCACCCTCGTGGGGAACCTCTTCCCTTATCTCTTCTTCTTCTTCTTCTTCTTCTTCTTCTTCTTCTTCTTCTTCTTCTTCTTCTTCTTCTTCTTCTTCTTCACCCACTTTTCTTTTCCTTTTGTCCACACGGGAAGGAGCCGCCTTCACCCCGTCATCAGCTCGGGGACTCCTCTCCAAAGTACGGGCAGCCTCCTCCTCAACCTTCCTCTTATCGCTCCGGAGATAGGGTTTGCGCACAAGGGGTTCATTAGTTTCAGTCTCAGTATCTGAAACCTCAATCACCACCCTGTCTAAACCCTCTCCCCATGCAGACTCGGGGACTTCGGTAGTGGTCTTGATATTCTCCTCTGCAGACTCTGATACACTGGTTTTTGGCGAGGACTCACCTCACGCAGTTGAGGTTTGCCCGGCAGCAACAGAAGCCTAACGTGCAGACTTCTTCCGTGCTCCGGGCTCGCCCAGGCTCTTCTTTTTCCTCTTCAAAGAACCAAGGCCACTGGATAAAAGCTCCTCACCACCTTCTCTGCCACGCAGTGCCTCCACTGAAGCTAGCATAGATGCGGCTTCAGCATCGGGATCAGCAGCAGACTCAGAAGGCACGGCCTGAGGGGGAGGAGGGAAAAAGTCCTCCTGGGTTCCCAGACCTGCAAAAAGGCAAAACGGTCAGACACGGAGAAAATACAAAAGGAAGAAATAGCTACAACAGCAAAAAATTCTCACCGTGAGTCTTCACAGTCAAATTCTTCTGCGCAGCAAAGTACGCCCATTCTCTTTTTTCAGGAGAAAATTCCTGCAAAATTGCCTCAACCCATGCCGTTAGCTCATCGACTGATATGAGCCCATCGTAGGGTCGCTTGGTGACTACAAAAAGGAATCAAAGGGATAAGCAGACAAAAAGAGAAGAAGAAGCACGAAAGAACTCGAAAGAAAACTCGGGGACTTACGCTTCTTGTTCCAAACCTCGGGAAGGAAAGTCTTGGAGTTAAAGGTCAGAGCCTGGGTACGCACGAACACAAACCGGTGCAACCAACTCCGGTCGCTTGTGTCCTCGGAGCTGCGCACCAAGTCCTTGCTCCCGCGCATCCTGGCGTTTACAAAACTGTCTTTGAAAATTTGTATACGATACAAAGAAATAAAATGTTCGTATCCAAAAACTTGGTCGGTTTCTGCCGCAAACTAATCCAATAGTGTAACTATTCTATATACGCTAGGGCACATCTGCCCCGGGCAGAGTAAATATTCTCTGCCGAGCCTCTCGAGCATAGGGTGCAGGGGTAATTTACATCCATCTGTAAAAGGGTAGGTGCACATAGCTGTCCACCCAGCCATATGAGAAGTAATGTTCTCCTCTTCAGAGACCGGCAAGAGGGGGTGGTGCAAGCAAACCCGAAGGAAATGCTAAACACGAATTGCGGAAGAAGATGACAAGAAAAGTAAAGATAGAAGCAAGACAAATCTTGCTTCCATTCAAAAGAACAGTGAGGAACCTGTCTCAAAGCTCGATTGAAGGGAATTCAAGATGCACCTATACTGTGCGACAATCCTCAAGAAAGACCCGCTTCTTGCAAATTGAATGATCAAGAAGAAATTGTTCAAACGAATCACACCGGTTGACACAAGTTCTTTAAAAGCCCATGTCGGGGTACGGCTCCATCGGTGACTCACAATAGCACTTGCTATGTTTTTCATATACTAAAAACCTGACTTCCTACAATAAAATGGAAATGGACTATTTATAGACTATGCTAAGGATAAAGTAGTAAATAGTCACAAGTGACTAATAAAAACAAGCCACGCAGGGCTGAGCTAAGTTTGTGTTCGGAAGCCTTGACTTCGGTGCTCGGTTGCTTGCTCGAACTCATTGTCCTCAGACGCTAACTTGTCTTCGAGTTCATTGTCCTTGGTCACTTTGCCTTCGGGCTCAAATCTGAAGATAACGCCTTCGGTTCTTGAGCCCGGCCACTCAGCTTCGGAGCAATTGTTTTCCTTCGGCCAGGCTAAGTGAATGTGCACATCGTGCAGTAGCTTGGCTTGACTTCATGTCATCGGTCTCCTCGGTGGATCGAACACTTGATCAACACGTGTTCGGGCTGCATCATCCTCCCCTTCTTGAGAAGATTTCGTCCTCGAAATAGAGCCCTCCTCATCCTCCGAAGTTTGACCTACAACACAAGAAACTAAGTCAGCAACATTAAAGGTGTTGGACACGTTATACTAACCAGGGAGGTCGATCACGTAAGCATTGTTGTTGATCTTGGTCAACACTTGAAATGGACCATCCCCTTGAGGAGCCAACTTCCCTTTCCTTTGGTTCGGGAAACGTTCCTTTCGGAAGTGAAGCCAAACCCAATCTCCCTTCTTTAATTCCAGCTTTTTACGCCCCTTGTTTTTTTTAAGGCAACCTTTGCATAGGCTTCCTCGAGGTTCTTCTTCACCTTCGCATGCAATTCGATCAAAGTAGCTGCTCGTCGAGTACCTTCAAAATCAAGAACAGAATCTCGAGGCAATGGGGTTAATAATCAAAGGATTAAAACCATACACACATTCAAACGAGGTCATATTGATCATTCGATGCACCATTCGATTGTATACAAACTCCATCATGGGCAAACGATCAGCCCAGTTCGCAACCTTGCCTTTGGTCATTGCTCGAAGCAAAGATCCCAAGGTTCGGTTAACTACCTCGGTCTGTCCATCAGTCTGAGGATGGTGAGACGTCGAGAATAGTAATTTGGTGCCGAGAGCACCCCACAAACACTTCAAAAGATGACTCAAGAATTTTGAGTCTCGATCACTCACAATAGTACGAGGTACACCATGCAATTTCAGCACATTAGAAACAAACAATGTAGCTACATGTTGTGCATCATCACACTTTTGCAAGGAATAAAGTGAGCCATTTTTTAAAATCGATCAACCACAACAAAGATGCTATCATGTCCTCCCCCCGACCTCGGTAACCCCAAGACAAAGTCCATGGATATATCAACCCAAGGTCGATCAGGCATAGGCAACGGGGTGTACAAACCATGAGGGTTGGACTTCGATTTATCTTTCTTGCAGACGAGACAGGCGTTGCAAAGCTTTTCCACATCTCGTCGCATTTTGGGCGAATGGAACTGCTCGGTCAAGATACCAAGAGTTTTGTCGACATCGAAGTGTCCCATCAGTCCACCGGAGTGAGCTTCTCGAACTAAGAGCTCTCTCCATGATGACACTGGCACACAAACCCTCCCATTCTTGAAAAGGTAGCCATCGTGCCACTGATATTTCTCAACCCTTCGGCCACTCAAGATCGCGTCACGAATGCATTTCAGCTTGGGATCGTCTTCGTACATCGACTTGATGCTTTCAAATCCCATGAGCCTAGAGTCAAGAGTGGTCGCTAAGGCAAATTTCCTTGATAGCGCATCAGCCACAACATTGTACTTCCCGGTTGGCGATGAGAGTCCCGCACCGGTGAAGGGTCATCACTGCATATACTTCCCGGTAATCGATGAGAGTCCCGAGCCGGTGAAGGGTCATTATGGCATATATCTCCTGGTAGACGATGAGAGTCCAGCACCGGAGATAGGTATCAGGCATATGTAACTGCATTGTATCATACCGCATTTATCCCATCTCATTGCCCCGCATACTGACTATTGTGTGTATTGTATTGTGTTTTATGTATGCGGTATGCATACCATGTTGTGGACATATCTCAGTTTGCCTATATATTTCTGGCTCGTGTTCTGGGTTGCCGGAATCGGGTTGCACGCCGCAACGGTATAAATATATGGATCGGGTTGCACGCCGCAACGGTATAAATATATGGATCGTGTTGCACGCCGCAACGGTATAAATATATGGATCGGGTTGAACACCGCGATAGTATGATGTACTTCTGATTGTTGATATGTTCGGGATACCTAGATGTTCTGGCTATCTTACGTTTCTGGTTGTTAATGAGTTTGTGATTCCATACGTATTTCTAGTTATTATCTGGCTCTGCCTTTTCATAATTCAAATAAGAGGAATTTGGTTTATCTGTTTCTTTTCTCCCTGGCTAGCTATCCTATTCTTTGAGGTGGCTAGTCTGCCCCACTTATTGAGTCCTTTTGACTCACCCTTGTTTGTTGTTTGTTTCTTGTCTATCTATTTCGTTTCGGCAGGTTCGCTCCAGGATTGAGTTTGCCACGTTGTGAAGGAGCGAAGACGACTTCAGCTGTCAGGGTGAGCCAGCTTTCATTCCGGATGGCCACCAGTTTATTGTTTATTATTTCAGTTGCAGTTTGCTCCCTTCAGGAGGTATTTGTCTTCTTCTGTACTCTTAGATGTCTAGTCTGGATAGCCCTAAACCTAATATGTTGGGTAGTCGGCTGTAACTTCTTTTATACAGCTTAGAGACATCAGTATGTCTGTATTTTTTTAAAGTCTTGTTCTTATTTATGAATTGAATTATATTTATTTTCCTAATTTAATTGGTAAGGGTTCGCCCGACGGGTCTAGGGGAGAATGTCGGGTGCCCGCACGGCCTAGCCGGATTTCGGGTCGTGTCAGTTGGTATCAGAGCAGAGAAAAATAAATAGCGCAGAAATGGAAAAATGCCAGAAAATGAGAAAAGGGGGCCGGAGAAAAATAGTATTTTCACCCCAGAACATTCAGGTAATGATCATAATATATTATTTGAGTTTATTACGTGTGTTTGAATATATTTTTACGGTAAAATTGGGATATTAGCCATCGTTTTAATAAGTTCAATTAATAGCTTAAAGGGTCAAATGGACCCCGATAATGAAATTGATTATATATTCGTACTCAGGGAGTTATGGGCAACTTATAAATGTAATTTATTTAGGGTTTGGTTATGTGACCATAAACCCCGTACATAGGCCTGGCCTGTGTATTGCGTATGCGAATAGAGTATCAGGTTCCTACCTGGATTGCCCTAAGATGTGAGGAATGAAGCCTTTAGCCTAAATTGATATATTTTTCTGCTTATTGAATAGAGTGGGATCATTTGGCAAGGAAACCAAAGGATAAAGCGGTTGTTGATTAGCTGTACTAACTTTTGGAAGAGGTAAGTGTTTATATCCATTTCTTTGGAGGCCCTTGGCCTTGTGGATTTTCTACCACGTGTTTCCTTACGTGTGTAGCTGCCGATAGGCGTACTCATTACGCCTTAGCTTTGAATTTATATTGTATATTATACGTTATGCCCTGTTGTTGGTATTGCATTGAACATATGATCATTGCACTCTGGTTTTGAGCATTGCATATACTTCCCGGTTGGCGATGAGAGTCCCGCACCGGCGAAGGGTCATTATTGCATATACTTCCCGGTTGGCGATGAGAGTCCCGCACCGGCGAAGGGTCATTATTGCATATACTTCCCGGTTGGCGATGAGAGTCCCGCACCGGCGAAGGGTCATTATTGCATATACTTCCCGGTTGGCGATGAGAGTCCCGCACCGGCGAAGGGTCATTATTGCATATACTTCCCGGTTACCCTTTTTGTAATGAATTACATAGGGAAAGCTCTCACTGAATTCAACCCACTTGGCATGTCTTCGGTTCAACTTCTCCTGTCCTCGGAGATGCTTTAAGGACTCATGATTACTTTTGATCACAAACTCTCGAGGCCACAAGTAATACTACCAATGGGCGAGTGCTCGGATGAGGGCATACAACTCTTTGTCATACGTAGAGTATTTCAAAGTTGCACCCTTGATCTTTTCGCTAAAGTAAGAGATCGGCTTCGATTCTTGCATCGGCACTCCTCCGATCCCAACTCTAGATGCATCACACTTGACTTCGAATGCTTTGCCGAAGTCAGGGAGTTGCAATAACGGGGTAGAGCAAAGCCTCCGTTTCAACTCTTGGAAAGCCCTTTCTTGGGACTCTCCCCACACAAATGGATGGTCTTTCTTAACCAGCTCAGTTAAAGGAGCTGTTACGGTGCTAAAGTCACGAACAAACCTTCCGTAAAAGCTAGCTAAGCCATGGAAGCTACGAACTTGTGATACCGAGGTTGGAGTTGGCCAATCTTTGATGGCTTCGACTTTTGACTCGTCGACTTCAACACCATTAGCACTGACAACGAATCCTAGAAAGACTACACGCTTGGCACAAAAGGCACACTTCTTGAAGTTAGCATATAACTTCTCTTCTCGAAGCTTATCAAGCACTAGCCTTAGGTGTGTAACATGTTCATCCACAGATTTACTATAAACAAGTATGGCATCGAAGTAAACGACAACAAACTTATTTATGAACGGTTTGAGCACATGGTTCATCAGCCGCATGAATGTGCTCGGTGCATTGGATAAGCCAAAAGGCATCACCAACTATTCATAGAGACCGAATTTGGTCTTGAATGCGGTTTTCCACTCGTCTCCGGGGTTTGGTGGTAACCGGACCTGAGGTCTATCTTCGTAAAGCATGAAGAACCACTTAACTCATCTAGCATGTCATCTAATCGAGGAATGGGATGACGATACTTTACCGTTATTTTGTTGACTGCTTGACAATCAACACACATTCGCCATGTTCCATCTTTCTTTGGAACAAGTATAACAGGAACAACGCAAGGACTCAAGCTCTCTCGAACAAGGCCCTTGTTCAACAACTCATCAACCTGCCTTTGGAGCTCTTTGGTGTCTTCGGGATTACACCGGTATGCAGGTTTGTTGGGGATTTGGGATCCCGGTACGAAGTCAATTTGGTGCTTGATTCCTCTCAACGGAGAATCCACCTGGCATTTCTTCAGGGAACATGTCTCCGAAGTCTTTCAAAACACTTTGTACAGCACTAGGCAAAGGGTTATCATTAGAAAAATCATCATTAGAGTTAAGAAAGATACCCTTGTGCACGAGGCAAATCATCATCTGATCGTTGTTGTTGCCTCATAGTAACTCACCTGGTTGCTTGATTGCACAGATTCCTTTCACTTCTGGCAGTAAGTTTGTCTCTTCGGCCCCCAATTTTGCTCCCATCGGAAGCTTAGCTTTAGCCGCTTCTTTCAATTCTTTCATCCGTTTATAGTCCTCGGTGACTTGTTTTGGAGACAAGGGTTTGAGTATGAAACTCTTCCCTTCGAGCCTTGCAGTGTAAGTGTTGGATCTCCCATTGTGAATGATCGACCGGTCATACTGCCACGGTCGTCCCAATAGCAAATGACAAGCTTGCATCGGCACCACATCGAATATCATTTCATCTTGATATTCTCCAATTCTAAACTTGATCCACACTTGTTTGACAACCCTCAATTCTCCACACTCATTCAGCCATTGTAATTTGTAAGGGTGGGGGTGCTTCAAAGTAGTTAGTCCCGTTTGTGAAACCAAGGTTTGGCTCACCACATTTGCACAACTACTAAAATCAATGATCATCGAACACACCTTTCCCCTCACTCGACATCGGGCATGAAAGAGATTTTCTCTTTGGTTGTCCACTTCTTCAAGAGTCATGCAACTCAAATTCCTTCAAACCACAAGAAATATTTCCAGATGATCAGCTTCGGTAGCTTCACGATCATCATCTCCTTCAGCTCGGTCAATCTCCTCGATAAATTCTTCCTCGGTGTCACTCGCTTGCTCATGGACGGTTCCATCTTCGAGCAAAAGCATGACTTTGCGCGTTGGACACTCTTCTGCCATGTGACCATAACCTTTGCATTTGTGACACTGAATATTTGAAGCACTAGGAGAGTTGAGTTGAACTTTACCTCCCACTTCTCTTGATTGGTTAACGGTCACACCCCTTTCGAAGGGTCTCTTCGGATCTCGAACAGTGTTGGCACTTGTTTGGTTAGGACTCTTCCATTGATTACCTCGGTTCAAAGGAGTAGAAGTAGTGACTCCTCGAAACCGGTTTGCCTAATCATCCTTCACCAATTTTTCAGCTTCGGTGGCAGCATCGAACAGATCTTCCAACGTGTGGTACACGTGTAGCCTCAATTGAGATGACACATCCCGAGCCAAGCCATTTTTGAATCGGATAATGGCTTGTTCTTCGTCTTCGGCCAGATCAAGATTTAGTCGAACCCTTTCGAACTCATCATGATACTCTTGGACTGACTTGGACCCTTGCTTTAGCTCATAGAGCTTTTACATTTGAGTTTTCCTGTACTTAGCACTCAAATACTTAGCATCCATTGCTCTCATCAACTGTGGCCAAGTATTGACTACGGGATAGGCATTCCTTCGTCTATGCCTTTTATCAGCTTCCCACCACGTAGATGCATAAGCTTCGAACGAAGCAATAGCATGGGCAGCTTTTCTCTCATCGGTCATCTCATTGGTTTCAAAGATGCGCTCCATTTTAAGCTTCCATTCAAGATATTCATCTGGATCACTAGTTCCTTTAAAGGGTAGAATAGTGATCTTGACACTGTTCAAGTTTGAATCTCGAACACCACGAACCTTTTCGGGGTACTCATCATAACGATCTTCAGCCTCACGCTCAATATGTCGTTCAACATTCGCGCCTCGGCCTCGACCTCGGAAATTTCCACGACCTCGGTGAGCTTGCCTTCGTTGAGCTAATGGCGGCTCATTTTCATATTCATCCTCAGGAAATTCCTCTTCGACATCCTCTTCGACAACGGCTCCAAGATCTCTTCGGGCCTTTGGAAGTGGTATCTTTTCTCCTCGGGGAATGCCCAAGTTTTGATAGCCAGCTTGGGGATCGCCCAAGTTTTGTTGTGCTTGGGGATTGCCCCAAGTTGAGTTCTCTTCGAATTGCTTCACTTGTCAATTGATGCTGTCGTACAAGCTCAGCATACAGCTAAGGTTTCATCGGAGTGGAGCTACTTGTTCCAGCGCCGGACCCATGCATGGCCAGGGACACACTCCCTTGCTCGAGGTGAGCTACTCGAGCACACACTCCTCTTACTTCGGCACTGACGCCTTGTATCGCAGCCATGAGATCGGCTAACGACACTTCGGGCTTCTCAATGCCTTTGCCATCGCCTCCATTCCCAGCCATGGTACCTGCACAAAATCAAAGACCAAACAATTGTTAAGGTTAGAAATCACCTCACACACTCCCTCATCTTTGATGGGTGGCACTCGGATCCACTCAATTTATGGGTTCGGTTTTTGGTCACTCAAGAACTTGTAGCCAATGGCTTCCTCGGGTTGATCAACTTCTCTCAATTCCTTCGAATTCGACAAGTTGCAATGTCTTACTTCGGGAAGAGTGAGTTGACTTGACTCGATGGAACGGACAGCTATTTACTCTTATGCTTCGGGAAGTCAAAGAAATTTCTACGAAGTTGGACTTCTGTCACCCACGCACAAGTTCCTATCAGCTCAAATGAATTAGTACGACCTCGAATAGGAAAATTACTCAAAAGATCCACTAACTAGAATTTCGGACAGAAAAAAAAGTGAAAGCCTAGGAGAATCTACCCTGTGATCCCCTTTTGGAATCTTTTCGAACACACCAACTCTTGTCCGTACAAGAGTGGTCCCTCCTTGGTACGGATAGGGTTTTACCTTATCCGATTCCTCTTTTCAGCCGACAATTTTTACCTGGGGTTTTGATCTTTACACTTTACCCCTTTCTTCTTCAATGGAACAAGGAAGCTTTGCTCCGACGTACGGACAAATTAGCTTCGGTTCACTGACCACGAATTTTAACAGACCTGGGTTGCTTCTTCAACTCCGGTTCTATCAATGACGGAGGAAATCAATTCAAGTTCTTCGAGCTAAGATCCAGCTCATTCGTGTCGTACACTGTTACAAATCGTAACAATTTTCCGGCGTACGGACAACGGATTCAAACACAGAACTTCGAATTTAAGCACAAAACAAACCCAAATCACTCAAGAACCACCAATCTTCATCGGTTTCAACCAAACACGATGGGGTTCGAGTTCCAGTCACCAACAAACTTCAAAACAGTCAAAATTTCACCAAGAAACCCTAGTCACGAAAATGGTACGTCGGGTACTTGTTGGAATCAGGAATTGATGGTGAACAAGAATCAATGGTTGTTTAATCCAAACAACAAACAATCAAACACAATTTTTGAATTTTTTTTTTTTAATACACGCTCAGCAACAACAATCAAGCACACGGAAGAAAGCTGAAACTGAAGACAAAAGCACGATTTAAATGAACAGGATTTGAGGTTGTAAGAACAAACTCAAACCTTGCTCAGATACCAAGATGGTGCAAGCAAACCCGAAGGAAATGCTAAACACGAATTGCGGAAGAAGATGACAAGAAAAGTAAAGATAGAAGCAAGACAAAACTTGCTTCGATTCAAAAGAACAGTGAGGAACCTGTCTCAAAGCTCGATTGAAGGGAATTCAAGACACACCTATACTATGCAACAATCCTCAAGAAAGACCCGCTTCTTGCAAATTGAATGATCAAGAAGAAATTGTTCAAACGAATCACACCGGTTGACACAAGTTCTTTAAAAGCCCACGTCAGGGTACGGCTCCATCGGAGACTCATAATAGCACTTGCTATGTTTTTCATATACTAAAAACTTGACTTCCTACAATAAAATGGAAATGGACTATTTATAGACTATGCTAAGGATAAAGTAGTAAATAGTCACAAGTAAATAATAAAAACAAGCCACGCAGGGCTGAGCTAAGTTTGTGTTCGGCAGCCTTGACTTCGGTGCTCGGTTACTTGCTCGAACTCATTGTCCTCAGACGCTCACTTGTCTTCGAGTTCATTGTCCTTGGCCACATTGCCTTCGGGCTCAAATCTGAAGATAACACCTTCGGTTCTTGAGCCCGACCACTCAGCTTAGGAGCAATTGTTTTCCTTTGGCCAGGCTAAGTGAATGTGCACATCGTGCATTAGCTTGGCTTGACTTCGTGTCATCGGTCTCCTCGGTGGATCGAACACTTGATCAGCACATGTTCGGGCTGCATCAGGGGGATACTCTCGTCCCAGTTGCAGTCTATTCTAACCCGTGGGATTAGCTTCGATGTGATCCCGGATTTGAAACTATACGCCGGCCAAATGCATATATCTCCATGATTGTTGGAAGCCTTAATGTTGCAATCCTTTTCCAGTTCACCCCACTTTTTAGGGATGATCTCCGCAGCAGTGGCCTCAGTAGCCCTAGGCCTGGGGGCAGCTGCCGAAGAACTACCAGCTACATCCATATTTTGGTTTCTACTTGCCTTTGAAGACATAATTCCAGAAGAGTTAAGAAGTTTGAAAGAAAAGTTGAAAGATGTTCAAAGAATTCTCGAAGATTTAGCAGGAAGAAAGTGAAAGCAAGTAAAAAGGTTTCTTACTCAAAAAACCTCTTTTTATAGGAGCAAAGATCCGGCCCATCAACTTCCCGCGAGACACGTGGAGATTATCAAAGAGGCCACGATCAAATCCAACCGTCAAAAGGAGAAGTAGGTTTCACCAACTTTCGAAGTATCATCATTACCCTAAAGTGCAGCGGTTACCTCGCGATCAACAGTCGACGTGTGCACGTGATTGAGGCGGTAAAAATCATTATTTTTACCCTTGGGATGCGCAGCATTCACTTCAAAGCAAACTGCAGACGCGCAGGGGTGCCAGCTGCTGTTACTTTTTTTACTACGCATTTAATGCGCACATCATGGGGATTTGTCACATAGCTGATAAGATTCATACGTCACCTAGCCTAGTCACGCAAACATCAGATCTTGCAAAATAAAAACTCCCGCCAAAACTCACATCCACTCCTCAAGTAGAAACTCTGCCCGATAAGTGCGGGGACTATCTGTATTGGATAAAAACTAGTATCGCCTGAAAAGGAGACACGTGTCTGCCACGTAGCACTGACAGAATATCCGGACAGACATCCAATAGACAGATAATTACCAGCCAGGTGGTTACCACGGGCAGACCTAGAGCAATAATGTAACGCTTCCTCAGTCAACACGATCTGAACAAGAAATTATTGACCTGATCATGTACGATTACCCAATAAATGGTCATAAAGGCAGTTATTACAATTCAGCGGTTACAAAACTCAACGGACGCTTATCAGACCTATAAATAGCACTCGACCTAAACTATTGTAAAACAACTTTACTTTCTGTCTACAACATCAATAAGAATACTCTCTCTTACTCTTGCTAAAATATTTTTCTTTGCTTATATTCGTTGGATACTTTGCTCCCTAATCTCCTAGTACGATCAGTAACGGGGAACTCTCACCGGGATCAGGCGATCCAACACGGTTACTTCTACTCATTTTATTAACGCCTTAATTCTATTTATTTCTGGTTATATCTTATTTCCATATTGTTATTCATCATTGTTGTAAATCATGAATATATTGGTAATCTAGTATCTAACGTAATTCGTCATTTGAACTCTTAATCTAAACTATTGATCGTGACTCCGCAAATACAAATTTAATTGTTAATTGGCCTAAAATCGGATCTAGGTTAAACAGCGGCCGGTCTTCGCCGGCCAGTCGCCGGAAAAGGGTCGCCAGAATTTTTATACATACATATGAAACACACATAAACACCAATATCTACAAAAATATACAACCACAATTTTGGCAAACATACACTTAAAAATACAAAAATACACAAACATACGACAATATACAAAGATATACAAATACACAACAAAAAATATTCGCAAACATACAATTGAAATACAAAAATACATAAATATACAATAACAATACAAAAAAATCAATAGCCATTCAAAAAAATTTAAAGTGTATTTAGGCACAAAAAATATACATACACTTTAATACATAAAGGTATATACGTATATACACATTAATACACTTCCAAAATTAAAAAAAAAAAAAAAGGAAGGAAAGAAGAAGATCGGAACAGTAACAGATCTGTGGAGCAGTGCCGCCGCCCAGAGCAGCAGCAGCAACACTGCCACTCCGGTGACGGTGCATCACCCAAAACACGAAACAGTAGCAGCAACAGCAGAAAACACGAGCTGCTTCGCCGGAGAACACCAGCTAGGGTCGCCGGAGATGGGGGAAGGACGACGGGTGGGTGGGTAGGTGAGTGGGTGGAGGATGGGAAAGAAAGAGGGGGCTTTTTGGTGTTTGACCTCCCCCAAGTCTTCAATCAAAAAAATGACCTCCAAGTTTAAGAATTTGGTAAATGACCTCCTCCTTTTTAATCATAATTAAACATAATTACACCTAAACAATAAGTAGGCGTCCCAAACCCCCATGTTTCAAATAATAAACTTTGACCCATACTCGAAAAATTAAAAAAAATAAAAGTAAAAAAAAACTCCCTCCCCGCCCAGAAATTTCCCCCCTCTCTTCTTCTTATCAAGCTCATTCATTGGTTTCTTCTTCAAAAATTTCCCCCCCCCCCCCCCAAATTCATACCATACTAGAATAGTCAATCAGACCAATCACAAATCCAATTCTCATCATCAATTTGTCCTCATTTCGTGACTAGTGGTCGTGGGAAGGTTTTAAAGTTTTAATTTTGGGTCTTTTTTCAAAAGCTCCACTCTGTCGCTTGTGGTGTGTGCATTGACACATAATTGGATCAGTATCAGCTTTTTTGTGGTAGACGCGGTGCTTTAATAAGCTGGTTTATATCTCTGCCATTGTTTTTGTTTGATTAGAGCTCTGCTTTTGTTCATCGATCTGTTGTAGTATATTGTCGACTATACTGATATCAGTAAACTAAGCTGAGATGGGGGGCTATGCAGTAGTGGGTGCTGATTTTTTGGGGAAATTAGTAGATACAACTAAATGTTGGTCTTGGCATTCGAATTCTAGTGCAACAGTACCTATTGCATTGAAATTGGATGGTACATTTGACTAGTTGATTGATAACGTCATTGAACACGGACAATTAAATTGTGATCAAGGTGATGTGGCTATTAGTTATATGCTTGGTGTTGCACCTATGAAGGGGTAAATAGCTCCTTCATTCATTAGGAATGACAGTGATTTGTGCATATACCTGCTAGATGTAAATAGTAATGGAAGTAGGCCAATTCTTTATATTTCGATGGTAGACAGATCTGCCCCGCCTTCATATGCTGCTGCAGCATCTCCTCTAGAAGTTGATGATGATCAACGAGAAGACGTTTTTATGCCTGTGTTTGAGCATAGTAGAGATTATTCAGTGCGCATGGATAAAGAGGAGAGTACTGGCGGTGATGGAAGTGATGAATCTGAGTGTGAGGGGCCTGCTGAAACGCAGACCGATGAAACACAGACCGATGTTATTGGGGTATCTATTGGAATAAAGTCCAGTAATATTGTAAATGATGGCACAAGTTTTTCTTAAGGGTAAAACATTCTTGAACTAGAATGAGGTGGTTTGCTCATTGAAGTTAGCTGTAGTTAAGAAGATGTATACTTTCCGCACGAAAAAGAGTACAAAACTTTTGTATTCTGTGGCATGTGCATCGACGAACTGCAAGTGGATGGTACGCGCTACTAAGTACAAAACTTGTGAGAGATTTAAGATCACCAAGTACTGTGGTGATAACACATGTGGGGTAGAGAATGCTACGAGCCACCATCCTCAAGCTTCGGCAAAGGTCCTTGCTCGTCTTGTTCAAAATAGATTTATTGGAAATAAGGGTCCATCGACCAAAGATATCAGCGCCACTGTTCTTCATAATCTGAAAACAAACGTAAGTTATTGGAAGACTTGGAAGGCGAGGAACATTGCAAAGAACATGGTGAGGGGGACGGCGGAGCACTGGTATGCTGCTTTAGATGCATACCGGTTAGCAATTGAAATAGAGAATCTCGAAAGTCATGTTACACTAGCTGTTGATGAGGAGGACATGTCATTTCGTTATTTTTTTTGTATCATTTGCTGCTTGGATTAGAGGATATCAATATATGAGAAAGGTAATATCTGTGGATGGCACTCATTTAACGGGGTCGTACGAAGGTGTAATGTTGGCTGATATGGTGTTGGACACGGAGAACCATATTTTTCGTTTGGTGTTTTGTGTGGTAGATGTGGAGTGCGATGATTATTGGACGTTCTTCTTTCAGAATCTACTGGGGGTGGTACCAGACAATCTGGAGTTGTGCATCATCTCTGATTGTGCGAGTAGCATAGCTAACGAAATTTCACGGGTCTACTATCAAGCGCATCACAGATGTTGAATGAGGCACCGTGCTGATAACATTTGCAAAAATTTTAGGGGTGATTTCATGGATAATTATTATCCTGCAGCTAAAACATACAACCGCGAGATTTTCGATAAAGAAATTGAAGAGCTTCGTGGGAAAAATGCAGCGGCTGCTGACTGTCTTGAGAATGAACTTGGTGCATACAAATGGAGAAGGGCATACTTCTCGGGTCACAGGTACGACATTATCACAACAAATATTTCGGAATCTGTTACCTCAATGTTCCTGGAGAAAAGGAATTTCCGATGGTCGCACTGTTTAATTATATCAATAAGAGGTCCCATCAAATCTTTATGACGCGTCGTGCGCATGTCAACAGTGTGAGCAGCAACTGTGTCCCTCGAATTGAGAAGATGCTCAGGCAGCTCATGGACGATTCTAGTTGTCTTGTGGCGTATAATCTTGACAACAGTGATTTTTCCGTTGTGGGAGAAAATGAGCCAGCAGACTCAACAACCAAGAAAATTGTGAGTTTGGTTGAAAAAACCTGTACATGTAGGCAATTTGACTTGGACATGATTTTGTGCATTCATGCGACGGCGGCGATTCATCTGGCCTTTGGTGATGAGTATGGTAGTGTTCTTTACAAGTACACTTCTTGGTATTATGCTAGGGAGACGCACCTATTGACATATGGACATAATACTCCTCCCATTACTCTGGAAGAAAAATGGATTCTGCCTCCCGATTATACGCCAGAAACCATAAAGCCACCTCATGTTCAGCTCAAAATGGAGAGGAAAAGAATTAAGTGCATTCCATCGATGGGTGAACAATCATACTCGTCCAAGAAGAGAAAGAATAGATGCTCAAAACCAACAGTGAATTTATTGTTATTTATTGAATGTAATAATTTATTTCTGAACATTTGATATATACTACTTGTCAAGTGACTAATTGTGTATGTTCACTTCCTATTTACCTATGTTCACTTTGTCTTATTGTTTAATATACTTAGAACTATTGATAATAGACTGTTGATGGGCTAGCAGTTGGTATTTTTTGGCAAAGTATGCGTAGTTTATAATCGATCATACTTTGGTTGACAATAAACTTTAACTAGCTTTATTGATCTCTGTAGTTGGCAAATTTAATTAGACACAACAACTTATAAGATAGTATATAAAGTACTATACATAGTCAATAGACTGTTGATGGGCTAGCAATTGGTATTTTTTCGCTAAGTATGTGTAGTTTATAATCGATCATATTTTGGTTGAGAATAAACATTAACTAGCTTTATTGATCTCTGTAGTTGGCAAATTTACTTGGGCGCAAAAAATTATAGGATAGTGTATAAACTACTATACATGGTCAATAATATATAAGTTTGTATTTTTACTATATAGAATGTCCAAGTTAGCTATTCGATCATATACCAAAATTGCATAGACTAAAGACATAACAACATCTCAAAATAATGATAACTTTTATTCCGTATATTAATACATGAAGCTTATTGAGTAAGTTTAGTGGATTGTGTGGTAGATAATAAGTAACGTGTGTCAGTAATAAATGGGTGCACTACCCCAAGCTTCAAAAGACGCGTCGGATACAATGGAGGAACTGAAAAGTCTTGGCTGGAATAGTGAATTTACGATGTTTCCCCTCCCCCTCCCCCTATCCCTTCACCTTCTACATCTATAAATTGCACAATTATTTGTCCATTTTAACACACACATCCAACTACAAATCTCAAATTTTGTCAAGATCTTGCTGCAAAAAAAAAAGGCCTTCCCTAGCCCACCAACCCAAGATGTCCTATTAATCCGCAAAGCCTTGGACACTTTAATCCGACAGATGCAGGAGGACCACATGCGTCAAAAGATGAACATCCGGCGCATTGCACGCATTCTGCGTGCCATGCGCCGCCGTGTTGGCTTAAACGTTGACGACTACATCACCTCCCCCCCTCCAAATTCTCCTTAATTTTTATGTTTAAGGTTTATGTATTTATGTTTTTTCTTATTTTGCTCTAGTTTAAAGAGCTTTTTGACTAAAGAAAGCTCTTTTTTGTAATTATTTGAAAAAATTGTTAAAAGAATGGGGGCATCTTTTTTGGCCTGGCGGCTAGTTAATTTGGTGTTTACTGTTTCTGTGTTTGTTTCATCGGAGAAGATGACTTGATCTGTAAATATTATAATAGACGGATCTAGTTGATAAGCAACTGAAGATAGACACAAGAACATAGAGACAATTAATACTTGACCAAGTGAGAAATTTCTAACTTAAATGAATAATAGACCAGTTTAAGTATATACTCAACTAAACTACTAAACAACTAAACATTAAGACACGGCAGGAGAGATTTCTAACGTAGATATGATGAAGTATATAATAAACCAATTGAAGTTAATAAGCAACTAAAACTATGACAAGGAAAAACTGTAATTAACAGTAAAATGATAATCTAAATCAGTGTGGAATTAACGATTGGTTAATAATCATCTGCATTGTAGCTTGTTGACAATTATCTGTATAAATGTTTATCATCATTTACAATTATTAAAGATTAAATTGAAGGTCGTAATTAATATGAAATTAACATGTGGTAGATAATAAACCATATATGCTCTAAACTCACCACTACTAAACTTGAATTAATTTGACGGACAAAATTTTTTTGTAATGAAATAATGCTAATATCCAACAATGAGGTAAATTAAAATAAATAAATTACGAATAACCACGTGTCGCCGTTAATTCATCAGAATTGTGCATAGTTGACAATATTCTTTATCAAAGTTTATCATCGATTACAAAGAATAAGGATTAAATTGAAGGTTATTAGGAGGTTTTGTTATACCACCACTTTATCATTTGTGTACGTTAATTAATGAACGTAATCCAATGCTAGGTATCATCTTTAAAGTATTAAGATGTGTTAATTCATATAACTAAATCAAAGCATTGCATGCGTCTCACATCACGGTGTTCTTCCAAGCTAAGACAAAGAGGTCTTGCTTTGTCAGAACCTTAACACTAGTATTCATTATAACATATATGCCATGTAATGTTAGTCCTTAGTAATTATTGATAAATATGAAGGTACATTATGCAATAACACTTTCATATGAAGGGTTTCGTTGTTCTTATACCAATATATTACCCCTTAATAGTTTTAAAAATAGATTTTTTATATTATTTTAACCCTAAACCATATGAGTTTATTATCAACTAATGGAAGTTGATCATAAAAAACAGTGTAATTTTCGATCGTCGATAATATACCAAATAAGCAAAAGTCATCTACAAATATCCTAGAGCCCGAACTCCAAACCCCAAGCGCGTGAAACCTAAATCCTAAACCCCAAATCCCAAACCCTAAATATCAAAAACGCGCGTGATAATATCCTGGACGACATCATCTCAACACACAGCTGTGCAGTAAGTCTATAATAGACCAAACAGGTGTTGATTAGCATCTTATAATTGTTTTGTCTCAATGGGATTTTATTTTTTATTTTTTATTTTTCTAATGGTAACTTTTTAACTTTTGTTTGCAAAGGTAATATATTATCTTTTACAAATAAATCGCCGACCAAATTATATTTCTCTCTCATCCGTCTATCATCGACTATGATAATAAAACACAAATGTCCCAAACCTCGCAATATGCATCATCTTCTTCGGTGGAATCCGATATATGCTATTGCGGTCAAAAAGGGAAGCTCAAAATATCAAGGATCCAAACAAATTTTGATCGCAGATTTTGGGGTTGTAGTACACCGAAGGTAGGTAATTATTTACGTCTAGTGAAATTTACAATTAATACATGACCAACAACGCTAATTTCTGGCCTACTTAAGACAATGGTGGATGTAATTACTTTAGGTGTCATGATCGTCCGCTTGCTCAAGAAACAAGAGAAGTATTGTCCCAATTAGTCTCCAGGCACAAAGAGCGGTGAGGTTTGACTTCGCTCAAAAGATCCATGAATATGAAGAACAAGTGAAGCTTCTTTGATTGCCGCTTCTCGAGGCTGAGCAATAGAGGGATTTCCTCAAAACCCAGCTCAGGAAAGTTCAAATGGAGAAGGAACGAATCCAAGTGCAGTTGAAAGAGGTTGAGAGGCAGAGGGATCGATTTAAGAAGTTGGCGCATAGGCTTCTTGACTGAGCATTATTTTGCTTAGTCTGTAAATTGTGGGTCTAATTAATTTTGTTAATGTGATAGCAATTTAATTGTCTTGTTTGTTTGATTGATCACTGTGAACTATGCGCACTTTTGGTCTGTTTGTTAAATTTATATAATAAACCATTCGTGGTAGACAATCAAAATTACAGGTGGAGCAATAAAATCAAACTTGGAACATGGAAATTTTAGATTTTATACACCTGCACTGGTGGAGAATCAAAAAATACAGTTGAAACTAAGATAAACAATACAATGATTCAGTACTAAAGGTTAAACATAAAAATGAATAACATTACTCTCTCAGATAACACAGACAACTAGTTTGGTGGATTAGCGTCGTCCATGATATTTGCTGCATTTGGTGGAGATGCGTCTTCCACAATGATGTTTGACTTGCGATGTGGTAGTACACCAAGTGCATCAAGTCTATGGTTGATCATTTTAAATTGATTTAACATGTCATTGGTGTCTCCCCATATGATATCATCATTCCTCTTCATTCGCTGTAAAATATAACCAACCTCGCTTTGCAGAAACACTTTTGTTTGTTTAATTTCACACGAGTTGGATGGTCTTGCCATTTTGGTGGACTACTTAATAGTTTGAGAGCAGATGTTTCGAATTAAAAATGGAATGGGAGAAGCAAACATATTTGAGGGGTTTATATAGAGATGGCCATGAAGAGTTGCAACCATAGTGAGAGCGACCACTTAAATTGCACAAATTAGACTCTAACACATGCTTCTATTATCTACTGTACAATCTAATGTGTTTACTGGCTAACTTTAACGTCTATTAATAAACGCCTTTTTTTCTATATTTGTTTAAATTATTGTCTTGTCTTTATCTACGCACATTTGTCCTATGCTCGAATAGTGTCCAACTCATATAGTATAAATCCAACTATACAGTGGAAGACGCATAAAATTGTAACTACAACCACTAGGTAGGTCTTTTCGATGATAGACTTACACCAGTGAACAATCAACTTGAGTGGTTCACCAGAATTTTTAAATTATTTAGGGATCGACGATGACTGCTTGCATTTTAAACACTAGCAAAATGAATTGAGCAATATTAGTTGATAAACCAAACATATAATGCATTACCACAATGGATTGTCAACAATAATGGTTGCTAAACGAAATATCAAACACATTAGCAAAATGGATTGTCAACCCTTAATATTCAAACAACAAAAAAAAAATAACGGAGAAGACTTAAAATTATAAGTGTTAACTATTGCTTTATCAAAAGACACAACCACTGATAAATCAATCTTTGTACTCATTATTGTCAATAAATTCTTTGCTCAAACTTTTCAAGACACCCGCAATTTTAGAGTTGGGATCTTCAACATTTTCTCCAACCTCTCCATTCAAGTTATCTTCTAATGCAGCATGGGATGGATCCTCTACTTCATAAAACTCTTCCTCAACATCCTTACCCTTTTCCATCAGTACTTCACTATCATTCACAGTGGCTTCCTCTCCAACATTGACATTGGTGGCATCAACTTCACCATCAACTACATTTGGATTGTCATTTTCACCATCAACTTCACCATCAACTGCATTGGTGACACGACCCGGAATCCGGTTAGGCCGTGCGGGCACCCGACATCCTCCCCTAGACCCGTCGGGTGAACCCTTACCAATTAAATCAGGAAAATAAATATAACAATTTACAATTAAGGACAAGACTTACAATAAAAACACAGACATACTGATACCTCTGAGCTGTATAAAAGAAATTACAGCTGACTACCCAACATGCTAGGTTTAGGGCTATCCAGACCAGACATCTAAGAGTACAAAAGAAGACAGATACCTCCTAAAGGGAGCAAAATGCAACTGAAATAATGAACAATAAACTTGTGGCCATCCGGAATAAATCTGGATCACCCTGACAGTTGAAGTCGTCTTCGCTCCTGAACAACGCGGCGAACTCAATCCTGGAGCGAACCTGCCGAAACGAAATAGATAGACAAGAAACAAACAACAAACAAGGGTGAGTCAAAAGGACTCAATAAGTGGGGCAGACTAGCCACCTCAAAGAATAGGATAGCTAGCCAGGGAGAAAAGAAACAAATAAACCAGATTTCTCTTATTTAAATTATGAAAAGGCAGAGCCAGATAATAATTAGAAACACGTATGGAATCGCAAACTATTCAATAACCAGGAACGTAATACAGCCAGAACATATAGGTATCCCGAACACATCAACAATCAGAAATACATCCTGTTGCGGCGTGCAACCTGATCCATATATTCATCCTGTTGCGGCGTGCAACTCGATCCCCGCAACCCAGAATACGAGCCAGAAATATATAGACAAATAGGCAATGCACATATAAGCAGAACAGTAGTTATGTACCACAAGTCTACACAATGGTATGAAATGAGATGAAATGAAATGAGATGAAATGAAATGATGCAAAGGGTCACATGTGCCCGTCGTCCCATCTCGAAGCGGAATACTCCTGCATTCGAGGGGGAATCCAATCTGATAACCAACTGGAGCGGAATACTCCTACTCCTGGGGCGGAATACTCCTGCACCCGATATAATATAAATCAGAGGCGGAATACTCCTGCACTCTCTTGGGGCGGAATACTCCTGCACCCGATATAATGTAAAGCTGAGGCGGAATACTCCTGCACTCTCCTGGGCCGGAATCCTCCTACCCTCAATATGATACAATGGAGCGGAATCCTCCTGCTCCTGGGGCGGAATACTCCTGCACCCAATGATATGCAATGTAATGCATATGAATTACATATAATGCATATGAATGCAATGTGATGCAATAATAACCCTTCACCGGTGCGGGACTCTCATCGACAGCCGGGAAGTAGATGCCAACTCACAGCCAAAGTACCATGCTCAGATCCTCAATGCAATACCAATAACAGGACATAATATATAATATAGAATGTAAATCCAAAGCTAAGGCGTAATGAGTACGCCTATCGGCAGCTACACACGTAAGGAACACGTGGTAGAAAATCCACGAGGCGGCCACCAGTTTATTGTTTATTATTCAGTTGCATTCTGCTCAATTCAGGAGGTATCTGTCTTTTTTGTACTCTTAGATGTCTAGTCTGGATAACCCTAAACCTAGTATGTTGGGTAGTCAGCTGTAATTTCTTTTGTACAGCTTAGAGGTATCAGTATGTCAGTACTTTTTTAAGTCTTGTTCTTATTTATGAATTGAATTATATTTATTTTCCTAATTTAATTGGTAAAGGTTCGCCCGACGGGTCTAGGGGAGGATGTCGGGTGCCCGCACGGCCTAGCCGGATTTCGGGTCGTGTCAGTGAGGTCGAGGTTTCAGTTGATGTGGTTATTAATATTGTCCGAAGGTACGAGGCATACCATAAGTTAGAGCGGGAAAGTAAGATATCCCACGGCCCTGGTGGGTAACCATGGTACCTCATTAGGAGGCAAAAGTTCTGGTTATTTTGGGAGGTCACCTTCCAGGTTATCTCAGCTTGTGTCATGTAATTCTTAGAGTGCGCCAGTAGCTTGTCAAGATCAGACCCAGTTTTCTCTTTATAGCTATCAACAATCTGTCCATATTCCATTTTCAATGAGAAGGTGTTATCATTGTCGTGAGTCTGATTATCTTTTGAGAAGTTTTCTTGTTATCATTATCGTGAGTCTGGTTATCCTTTCAGGAGTTTTTCCTTACTCCAGCAAGTTAGCAGTCGTCTTTTCTCTCGTCAGTAGGCATCTGCGCAGTCGCAGGGGATTTCATTTAGATCTCAATCAGCAAAAGAAATGCCACCATCCAGTAGCGGTTGAGAGCGTGGTGGTAGTAGTTCTTCAGAAGGTAATTATCAGTGTAGCTGCTTAGTTCAGCCGCAGAGGCAGTTTTATGAACTGCCAGCCTGGCAGGATGCTGATGCATCCGATGTAGTAGACCCATGTGTTTCTTCTTCCCTTATATATGAGTAAGATTTGATTCTTTCGATCGATCTGGAAATGATTGTCTTATCATATTTCCATAGTTTCATGGGATGGCGTTTCTATTAAGAATCGGTTGCGGTAGAGGGGTGAGTTTCTGATACGATTTATTCCTGGAATTTATGAAACCATACTAGTTTATCTGATATAAATATGAGAGATTTTGCAGTAAGTGTCGGTATCGTCTGCCTGGCAACTTGTTGTGCCATATTTTATTATTATATCAAATTATTATACCTCTCTTCTCAGAATTCCGTGTTAGTAGGATAATGAGATCTCAATTCGTTACCATCAGAAAGTGTTATCGTTTCTTCCGGTGTAAAGTGGTTAGTAAGTAATATTTGATCTATGTGTCTTCCATGGTTCAAGATGTTTGTAGAGTCATGTTATCCCATGAGCTTATCTGGGTTATAAAAGGTTTTATGGTAAATTGTCAGAATTTCCTTCTTATTGGGAGGTTAAATTGGTATGGATGTTTTTCCATAAAGCTCATTAATGTCTATTTCTTCAATTGCGATTTTTGGGTTAGCCTGACTCGGAAGTAGTCTGGCTCTGGTAGCCAAGAAATAAGAAGATGAGCTTCCTGAAGCTCTAATTATTTCTATCCTCGGTCCATTTCCATTTCTTCTTCGTCCGGCACTAGTGAGCTTGGGCGATTGGTAGCCGCTTGTGACGTTCCCTGTGTTGAGCCAGAGTACGTGTTATTGTAGCCGGGTAAGCATATTATTGTTTTGGATATCAGTTTATCCGGGTATCCATTCCCATGTATAGTATAGCGCTGGTTTTGTTTTGGCGGATCATCCAGTTTCAGGGGAAACTCTGCCGAAATTTTTATATAGAAGTACCATCCATTAGGCGGTGGTGTTTACGGCAAAGGTATGGAGTTGTGAACTTGAGAGTTGCAGCTATTTGGCAACTCGAAAGAGTAGTTGGTAGCTTAGGTTTGCCTACGTTCAGCTTTTAGCTAAATCTTCTTCAGTCCAGCAGACTGTGTGAGGATGGTTATTCCTATACAAATGGTTGCATGAGTTTGTGCTTTAAGTGGAGGAGTCTTCCTCCAAATACTGAATGGTAATACTAAATCAACTGAGATGTTGTATAGTGCGTTCGTAAAAATAATATAGCTTGCATCAAATCTTCTATAGTGTGTAATGACAAGGTACTTCAAAAGCTTCCCCTATTGCATCAAGCGTGAGCTAGTTTTTAGTTCCATCGACCTGTTCTAAATCAAAAGATATATCGACGAGGTGATTCCTCGGTAGAATCATATTAATCCATTCAAAGTTCGTGTATCTTTGTTTCAAAAATGTAGAACTCTTCTCTCGTGATCGAGGAAGGATCATCTTAGTCAGAATAATCCGGGCAATGGCGTTATCATATTATCCAGATATATTTTATTTTAAAAGTTCAATATGCGTGTTATAATTCTGATCCAGTAATCAAGAGATAAGGTCCGTGAAGTAGCTTATGAAGGTCGTGCAAGTTCTTTTGTTATCTGTGCGATTTTTTCTTTAGGCTTAGGCTCGTTCGAGGACGAACGAGAGTTTAAGTGGAGGAGAATGAAACGACCTCGGTCAGTCGTTTCAGAAGTTTGGACTCTGATTGGCGTGCCGATAATTTTAAAATATTCGTAATGTCCATTAGGACCTGTCTGTAAAATTTGAGCTAAATCAGAACTCGTTTGGTAGGCATCGGAAGAAGGTTTCAGTTTTTATTGGCGATAAATATTAAAAAGAGATTTTCGAGCTTGGTTTTTGCCGAATGAGCTCCGATTCGAAATCCGAAAGCGCCGTTAGGTTCGTATGATTATTTGTGATTTTTATAAGCTTTCGAAAGTGAAATTCGATGTTGTTCGGCTAGTTTCCGCTAAAATGCCGAAGGTTAAATAATTTGACTTCTTTTCATCTAAATTCGCATCTTGAGTTTCGGGAGTCTGATTTGAGATCCGCCTTCGCGAGTATGTTACATATATTTTGTATAACTAGTATGCAAAAGTTGAAATTATTTCGAATATCGCAGGGTACCATTTTAATTTTCGTTGTGAAAATAAAATAAAAAGGAAAGGAAACAAAACAAAATGGGAAAAAGACAAAAAAAAAAGAAAAAGAAAAAAGGGAAAGCATAATGAAATGGAAAAGTGGCGGTGATAGCTGGGGATATGTATCCCTAGCATATCTAAACGTGAAAGGAACAGAAAGGTAAAAACAAAAATGCAGAAGGAAAAATTAGACATGACGCAGGAAAAAAATGCCAGAAAATGAGAAAAGAGCCGGAGAAAAGATAGAATTTTCACCCTGGAACATTCAGGTAATGATCCTAATATAGTATTTGAGTTTATTACGTGTGCTTAAATATATTTTTTGCGGTAAAAATAGGAATATTAGACATCGCCCTAATGACGTAAATTGATAGTTTAAAGGGTCAAATGGACTCCGATAATGAAATTGATTATGTATTCGTGCTCAGTGAGTTATGGGCAACATATAAATGTAATTTATTTGGGGTTTGGTTGTGTGACCTTAAACCCCGTATATAGGCCTGGCCCGCGTATTGCGTATGCGAATAGGGTATCAGGTTCCTACCTGGATTGCCCTAAGAAGTGAGGAATGAAGCCTTTAGTCTAATGTGATATATTTTTCTGCTTATTGAACACAGTGGGATCATTTGGCAATGGAACCAAAGGACAAGCGGTTATTGAGTGGATTTACTAACTTTGTAACAAGGTAAGTGTTTATATCCATTTCTTTGGAGGCACTTGGCCTCGTGGATTTTCTACCACGTGTTCCTTACGTGTGTAGCTGCCGATAGGCGTACTCATTACGCCTTAGCTTTGGATTTACATTCTATATTATATATTATGTCCTGTTATTGGTATTGCATTGAGGATCTGAGCATGGTACTTTGGCTGTGAGTTGGCATCTACTTCCCGGCTGTCGATGAGAGTCCCGCACCGGTGAAGGGTTATTATTGCATCACATTGCATTCATATGCATTATATGTAATTCATATGCATTACATTGCATATCATTGGGTGCAGGAGTATTCCGCCCCAGGAGCAGGAGGATTCCGCTCCATTGTATCATATTGAGGGTAGGAGGATTCCGGCCCAGGAGAGTGCAGGAGTATTCCGCCTCAGCTTTACATTATATCGGGTGCAGGAGTATTCCGCCCCAAGAGAGTGCAGGAGTATTCCGCCTCTGATTTATATTATATCGGGTGCAGGAGTATTCCGCCCCAGGAGTAGGAGTATTCCGCTCCAGTTGGTTATCAGATTGGATTCCCCTCGAATGCAGGAGTATTCCGCTTCGAGATGGGACGACGGGCACATGTGACCCTTTGCATCATTTCATTTCATCTCATTTCATTTCATCTCATTTCATACCATTGTGTAGACTTGTGGTACATAACTACTGTTCTGCTTATATGTGCATTGCCTATTTGTCTATATATTTCTGGCTCGTATTCTGGGTTGCGGGGATCGAGTTGCACGCCGCAACAGGATGAATATATGGATCAGGTTGCACGCCGCAACAGGATGTATTTCTGATTGTTGATGTGTTCGGGATACCTATATGTTCTGGCTGTATTACGTTCCTGGTTATTGAATAGTTTGCGATTCCATACGTGTTTCTAATTATTATCTGGCTCTGCCTTTTCATAATTTAAATAAGAGAAATCTGGTTTATTTGTTTCTTTTCTCCCTGGCTAGCTATCCTATTCTTTGAGGTGGCTAGTCTGCCCCACTTATTGAGTCCTTTTGACTCACCCTTGTTTGTTGTTTGTTTCTTGTCTATCTATTTCGTTTCGGCAGGTTCGCTCCAGGATTGAGTTCGCCGCGTTGTTCAGGAGCGAAGACGACTTCAACTGTCAGGGTGATCCAGATTTATTCCGGATGGCCACAAGTTTATTGTTCATTATTTCAGTTGCATTTTGCTCCCTTTAGGAGGTATCTGTCTTCTTTTGTACTCTTAGATGTCTGGTCTGGATAGCCCTAAACCTAGCATGTTGGGTAGTCAGCTGTAATTTCTTTTATACAGCTCAGAGGTATCAGTATGTCTGTGTTTTTATTGTAAGTCTTGTCCTTAATTGTAAATTGTTATATTTATTTTCCTGATTTAATTGGTAAGGGTTCACCCGACGGGTCTAGGGGAGGATGTCGGGTGCCCGCACGGCCTAACCGGATTCCGGGTCGTGTCAATTGGCATCGGCATTGGCATTGCCATTGGCAATGGCACTAGTTGCACTGACACTGGATCCACTTTCGCATCAACTGCAGCACCTACTTCATCAAATCTATGCTTCTTTCTCATAATTGAAGTGGTATTTGCATTGGTACCATAATCCATTGCCTTCCTTTTCTTGTGCCTCATCAACCACGCAGACAAACGGTACAAGCATTTGCATACTGACCTCTTCCGTTGTTCCGCTACCAGCTTAGCAACATTAGCCAATTTGGCCTCCACTACTTCCAGATTAGCGAGCACATCACGCAAAGAAGTACCTGTAGATCTGACACCACTACTTGAAGGACCTGTACCTTCACCAACAATTCCTATACAAGCTCCACCAATATCTACATCATCTCTTGCATCTTCTTCATCCATATGATCTTCATCAGCAGGATTCAGCGCAGACTTCTTGACGGCTGTGGCCCTCTCCAATTCAGCCTTAAGGGCACCCACCGATGCATCCTCAACTTCATCTACATAGGGCACATATAAATCCTCCCACCCCGAGTTCACCTCTTGAACAGTAGGGAATAAGTAAGGGGGCACGATCTGGATATAACTCGAGCAAATTAACAATTTTTGTTACAAATTTAAAAGATATTTAATGACATGGAAATAGCACAACGTTACCTTAATTTTATCTTCACCTGCCAAGAATGGATCGAAGGATTTAGGCACCCTTTTTCTGTATCATTTGAGCATCCTAGGGCGCGGCATAGAAGACTGATCTGTCCGTGCTGATCTCGTTCTAATGACAAGAAATACTTTATTGACCCAAGCCTAAGATGAAAAAATAAATCGGAGCACAAAAAAAATGAAGACTTAGCAATCAACTAACCATTGGTTTATTGTAGACTTATCAAAAATACCCAGGGGAAGCCAAAAAGAGCATATCCAGGTATTTTTCCTTTCTCACTGAAGCTTTTATAATGCCTTGTCATGTCAAGCTTGGACTTCAAATATACAATTGTCACCTCAAAGCACAACATGCCCCCATGGAATTGGATACTTGGAGAAGAACTCTAGATCATCAACCATACAAATCCATTCCTTCTCAAATGACTTTGAAGTATCCTTTACCATCAATATCATGTGAAGAAACCACAAAAGACACAACTTCAACTGATCCTTCATGTTAAATCTACTAGTTTTCAACAACTTCAAAATCCTCGACGATGTCACTTTAGCTATTCATTCACCAAGGTAATTAGAAGTTAGTTCTTCATAAAATTCCTGACCTTTCCTCACAGCCTTTTTCTTCTCTTTATCGCTGGATAATACCCCACACTCCAACCCAGTCATATAAGAAAACTCCCTAAGCCCAAAACAAGCTGGTTTCCCATCACCCAAGAACCATATCTCACGATGCTTTCCATCATTTATTCTACGCAGAAGTAGGGGTGGGGCCATCTGTCCATTGAAACTCCAAAATCGGGACAATTCAAGGAACTGCCCAAACACAGACTCCTTAAATTTCTTTTCTAGTTTCAACCTTTTCAACAACTTGTTGAAGTCATAAAACTTTTTTATGCTAGACCGAACTGATATCTTCGAAGGCAAAGAAAAAACTTCAGCAAGACAAATTTTAAGTCGATACCTTCGAACATTGATTTCCTTGATGCATCGGGCCGCTGATAAACGGTCCGATTCATACTCAGGCTCCCTGGCTTCATCCCCTTCTTGATCAGCTTCTTCATCACTTTCTTCTTCTACTTTTTCACCTTCTTCTTTAGTTACTTCTTCAACTTCTTCTCCATTTTATTTTTCACCTTCTTCTTCTTCACCACTTTCATCTTCTCCTGATTCATCTTCATTTCCTTCCTCACGAGTAGACTCATTTTTTCCATCATCAACACCACTTTTATCCTTGCTTTCCTTACGTTTCCCTGGTTCGGAGAGTTCACCCGCTTGAAAATTGTTGATGTCAGCCAAAATACCTTCAGTTTGGGGTTCGACTCGGGCCTCTGAAACCACAAAATATTTTGCAGAGTGATTGTCATATGCATGTAGATTTTTATCTCTTTTAGGAACTTTACTTTCAGGACTTCACCTTCAGCCACTTTACCACTTGTAGACTGATTCTCATCTACTCCTGCATTTTTAACACTCTCAGGACCTCCACAACTTGTGGATTGATTTTCCTCTGCTTCTGGATGTTTATCAAGTTCAACACCTTCAGTTTCATCTCCTCCACCATGTGGAGGTCGATTGTCACCTTCTGCTGAATGTTTATCAATCTCAGCAACATCATTTTCATCTCATCCACCACTTGCAGGTCGATTGTCACCTTCTGATGAATTTCTATCAATCTCAACAACATCAGTTTCAGGAATTATAATGATTTCATTATCATCTTGTCCAGCTTGCTTCTTCTTCGCATGTTGTAATTTTAATTTCATTCTTAAGCTATTTCTAGCTCTTGGGGGTCTTGTATTGAGCAACTTCGGCCTTGCCATTACTTTATCTACACACACAACCAGTCAAATCAATGTCAAAATAAACCCATTTCATCTAAAAGAAAAAACCTAAATTCTTCGAAAAACACCATTGACGTTCCTTCATAAGCTCTAAAACTAACAAAGAAGAACCAGAAAAAATAAACTATAATGATATTAGGATTTCTCACCTGAATAAATCGGGATTTCTCGAAATTGCTTCAACTGCTACTTCTATCTTCCAGAACGGGTGAAAGCTATGCAAGATTTTGAAAGTTGAACGATAATGACAGTAAAATAAATCGAAGAAAAGATGAAATGCTTTCTGAATTAGAAGAGAGAGAAGGAAAATTTGCTTAAAAATTGTCCAAGACCCGTTTTTGATTTTTTACCCACTATATGACCCATTTTTTATTTAGTTTATATATTTTTCTATAATATTCAGTTTTACCCACAAGTTTTGCTATTTCTAATTTAGCCCCTGACCCTCACTTAACCTCATTTAACTATTTTCCCCCAAAAAAATAAGTCAAAAAGAAAAGGAGGGGGTCATTTTGTTAAGTCAAATTTTTTGGAGGTCTTTTAGTTAAATCTTCTCGAGAAAGAGAGAGAGAGAGAGAGAAATTAGGGTTTTGTGGTAGGTAGAGAGGAGAAATGAAAAAATTGTATGAATTGTAAATATTTAAAAGTATCGTTATGTTTTGTAATATGTTAAAAGTATCGGTATTTTTTGTAGTTTAGCTATTAGGGTAGTCATGTGGTGTAAATTTTTTTTTTATTATTAACGGTGTTACTTGTTAGGCTGAGTCAAAGTATGAATGCTGTAGCGTTGAAGTTATTAGAAGAATTTCATTTCTTAAAGTGTCATTATGAGGACAAGTGATATGTAATACTTGTCTTTATCTATTTCAATATTTAATTTCCCTATAGTACGCAATATTATGTGGTGTTCGCAGATGAATTGTGTAATTTTCAGTTGCACTTTTTTTTTAAAAAAAGTATTGCTCATAACTTTAATTTTGCATAGCATGAAGTATCATATGGAAAGTAAATGATACTTAGGTAAGTATCATACTTAGGTAACAAGTGAGAAAATTGACTTGACTCATGGTAAAACCCATTTTTCAGATAAAGTGCTTTGGAAATACGTTAATATTATTGTTACATATGGCAAATTTTGATACTATGATATGGAAAGGTACCCAAATCTCTAAATTAGGTAATGAGGAGATTTTGTTGGAATGTAATTTGTATCTTTATATTTTCTTTCCTTTTTTGAATTGCTTGTAAATGTTATTTAAACCCAATAGTTTGAGGCAATAATTATCCTATATTTCTCAAATTCTCTCTTTCATTCTTGTTTCACATGGTATTAGAGCTAACGTTTAGTCCCTTCTCGAATTCTCTTTATAACGTTTGTTCAAATTGACCATCTCTAACATGTGAGTAACACGCGCCACCAGGTTCTCCGTCAGTGAGTTTACATTGCTCAATTCATTATTTTTTTATAGTTACATTACTTATTGGTTATTTTATGATATCCAGAAATTATTAGATACTCATTATGTTGTACTCCTTTGTCCCATTAACCTTGACCTACTCACATGTTCAGTTATTTACAGTAAAATGTTCAGTACATTTACATATTAAGTTTCGTAGAAATTGTTGTTTGAACTGTGAAAAAGAAAAAATTGAAGAAAAAGGAGTATTAGTTTATAATTGTTTGAATTGTTGGAGGGAGAAAATTTCTCAAGGAAAGAGGACTATAAAAGATATCATTTCACTCTTCATTTAGAAACGAGTTTCTTTAACATTCTTCAATTCATGTAAAGTTTTTGTTACTAGCTCTTCTTAAACTAAAACCAAGGTCTAACAGTACAATGACCCTTTGTAATATAACACTTCGTATTACTAGTCTAATTTCTATATTATTAATAAAATGTTTGGTTTTCAGAACACACCTCTCTGCATAACTATCAAATGTTTTCTTTTTTTGTATTGAAGTTGATAAGATTCAAACGCGGAAAGGTAAAAGATAAAGAGCGAGACGTAACCCGATCAATAATCTCAAGTAGCAACGAAGAACTCGTTCCGTTACACTCCGAGAGAATGTCAAGAACACCTACACTAGGCAACTACCCTCGAGCTAACGTGAGCACGCAAGTAGAATGGTCGGAGGGGATTTGGAAGTCATCTAGATCCACTAGAGAACAACAAGTCCCAAAAGGTTGTTTCATTCAACAAAAGAGTTCAACTCTTGAACAATGTTCTTTAATCATCAATCATAAGCTAAGGAATGAAATAAGCTATCTAGCTATTTATAGATGTTTTTAAACACTAAGTAAAATGTCTAGAGTGCCCACACTTAGGATTAGAGATAAAAGACCACGTAGGGTCAAAATAGACATAACATAAACCAAAATCCCGTGCTTCAGATTTTGGGGCGGAGCGCCCGCCAATTTGATCAGTGGGGTGGCCCAGCCAAGGCTCCTCAGGGCGGAGCACCTGAAATGCTGGGCGGGGCGCCTGGTTCACTGGGCTGCTCCTCTTGCGCTTTGATCACCCGGAGCGGCTTCCAATCGCTTCCTTCTTCTAGGCCCTTCCTCACCAAGTGTAAGTGTACTCCTTGGATCTCCTTAGCTTGGCTCTGTGTGAAGGGTCTTGTGGAGGTTTGGGTCTTATCATCCTCCCCTTCTTGAGAAGATTTCGTCGTCGAAATTGAAGCATCATCATCCACGACCTCTTCATCCCCTACATCCAAAGGAACCAAGTCACAAACATTAAATGTATTAGAAACTTGATACTCACTTGGCAAGTCGACCACATAGGCGTTGTTGTTTATTTTTGAAAGCACTTGGAATGGGTCATCTCCTCGTGGTGCCAACTTCCCTTTCCTAAGGTTTGGAAACCTTTTTTTTCGGAAGTGCACCATACATAGTCACCCTTCTTGAGTTCCACCTTCTTGCGTCTTTTGTTTTTCTTGGAGGAAACCTTTTCATAAGCTTCCTCCAAATTCTTCTTTGTCTTTGCATGGAGTTCAACCAAAGCCTTGGCTCTATCTTTACCTTCAAAATTAACAACCATTTCCCTTGGCAAAGGGGTTAGATCAAGGGGAATCAGGGGTTAAAACCATAAACGCACTCAAAGGGAGTCATGCCAATCATGCTATGCAATGTACGATTATAGGCAAACTTCATAAGAGGCAATCTATCAATCCAAGTCCCGGCCTTACCTCGAGTCATGGCTCTAAGAAGAGCACCCAAGGTTCGGTTCACCACCTCGGTTTGGCCATCCGTTTGTGGGTGATGGGACGTAGAGAACAAAAGCTTGGTGCCAAGAGCACCCCATAAACTCCTCCAAAAATGGCTTAGGAACTTGGTGTCCCTATCACTCACTATGGTTTGAGGCACCCCATGCAACTTTAAAACATTATCAATAAACAAAGAAGCAACATGTTGTGCGTCATCACATTTTTTACATAGAATGAAGTGAGCCATTTTGGAGAACCTATCCACAACAACAAAATGCTATCATGGCACCCCCTAGTCCTTGGTAATCACATGACAAAGTCCATGGATATATCCAACCATGGGCTAGTAGGTACGGGGAGAGGGGTATACAACCCATGGGGGTGTGCTTTGGATTTAGCACGCTTGCACTCAAGGCAATTAGTGCAAAACTTTTCAACATGCACCCCTATCTTCGGCCAATGGAATTGTTCTTTAAGAATGGCCAAAGTCTTTCTTGTCCCAAAGTGACCCATGAGTCCTCCACAATGTGTCTCTTGCACAAGCAATTCCCTCCATGAGGACTCGGGTATGCACACTCTACCATTTTTGAAGATGTAGCTATTAACCCAGTGGTATTTTTCAACTCTCTCCCATTTCTCTAGAGCTTCATGGATGCTCTTTAGCTTGGGGTTATGAGCATACATCAACTTGATGCTCTCAAAACCCATGAGCTTAGAGGTGAGAGTAGTGGCAAGGGCGAACTTCCTAGAAAGCGCATCCTCCACAACATTGTCTTTCCCCTTTTTGTATTGAACAACATAGGGAAAAGACTCAATAAACTCGACCCACTTGACATGCCTCTTGTTTAGCTTCTCATGACCCCTAAGATGTTTGAGTGACTCATGGTCACTCTTAATCACAAACTCCCTAGGCCATAGGTAATGTCGCCAATGAGCAAGAGCTCTCACTAGGGCATACAACTCCTTGCCATACGTAGAGTAATTCAAGGAGGCCCCTTTCAATTTCTCACTAAAGTAGGCTATGGGTTTGCCATCTTGCATCAAAACACCACCAATTCCCACCCCCGAGGCATCACATTCAACCTCAAATGTCTTCCCAAAGTTGGGCAATTGCAATAGAGGGGCGGTACTCAACCTACTTTTCAATTCTTGGAAGGCCTTCTCTTGAGGCTCTCCCCACACAAATGGTTGGTCCTTCTTCACCAATTCGGTGAGTGGGGCGGCAATGGAGCTAAAGTCTTTCACAAATCGTCTATAAAAACTAGCAAGACAATAAAAGCTCCTCACTTGAGTCACGGTGGTAGGAGTAGGCCAATCACGAATGGCCTCTACCTTGGACTCATCCACCTCCACTCTTTGGGCACTCATAACAAACCCAAGGAAGACAACCTTCTCTACACAAAAGGCACACTTTTTCAAATTGGCATAGAGCTTTTCGGCTCTCAGCACTTCAAGCACTTGACTTAAGTGGCCAACATGATCATCTATTGACTTACTATAAATCAAGATATCATCAAAATAGACAACCACAAATTTATTGATGAACGGTTTCAACATATGGTTCATTAGTCTCATAAAAGTACTAGGTGCGTTGGAGAGCCCAAAGGGCATCACTAACCATTCATAGAGACCAAACTTGGTCTTGAATGCGGTTTTCCATTCGTCCTCGGGTTTCATCCGGATTTGATGGTAACCGGTCCTAAGGTTAATTTTGGTAAAGACACATGAACCACTCAATTCATCTAACATATCATCAAGTCGGGGAATGGGATGACGGTACTTTACCGTTATTTTGTTCACGGCCCGACAATCAACACATATTCTCCAAGTGCCATCCTTTTTGGGAACAAGGATCACGGGCACGACACAAGGACTCAATCTTTCCCTCACCAAGCCTTTAGTGAGCAAATCATCAACTTGCTTTTGCAATTCTCTTGTGTCCTCCGGATTGCTCCTATAAGCCGGTTATTTTGGAATTTAAGACCCTGGGATAAAATCAATTTGGTGTTCTATCCCCCTCAATGGAGGAAGACCACTCGGCATTTCTTCCGGGAACATGTCTTCAAATACCTTCAAAACATTCTCAATTGCACTAGGTAAAGGGTTAGTTAAAGAATCAACATCGGATGCAAGAATCATACCTTTATACACTAGGCAAAGGAGTAGCTTGTTGCCATCATTTCCTCTCAAAAATTCACCCGGTTGCATCATGGCACATATGCTACCTGTAGAAGATGGTGGGATGGAAACCAAGCTTTCGGCCAAAGGACTAGTCTCCACAACCGACTTAGCCTTTGCCGCCTCTCTTAACTCCCTCATTCGCTTGTAATCATCACTTACTTGCTTGGGAGTTAAGGGCTTTAGCACAAATTTCCTTCCTTCATGTTTGACTGTGTAAGTGTTGACACGACCATCATGATCCGCATGTCTATCAAATTGCCAAGGCCTTCCAAAGAGAAGGTGGCATGCTTGCATAGGTACCACATCGAACAAGTGTTCATCCACATAGCTACCCATTTTGAACTAAATCATTGCTTACTTCACCACCTTTAGCTCCCCACACTCACTAAGCTATTGCAAACGATAAGGTTTGGGGTGTTTCAAGGTAGGCAATTTCAATTGGGTAATAAGTGATTGACTCACAACATTAGCACAACTTCCCAAGTCAATGATCATAGAGCAAACAACACCCATGACTCGGCATCTAGCATGGAAGAGATTTTCCCTTTGCAAGGTCTCACTATCCTCCACAATCATGGCACCTAAACTCCTCCTCACAACTAGGAAAGTATGAGGATCATCATCCTCCACCGTGTCATCCTCCAAATCAACCACCTCATCCTCCTCTAGTCCCTCATCTTCCGGTTCACTCTCTTGTTCATAAGCACTATCACCAACAACAATCATGGTCCTCTTCGTAGGACATTATTTAGCAAAGTGACCATACCCCTTGCACTTATGGCATTGAATAGAAGAAGAAGTAGGAGTATTTAATTGGATTTTAGAATTACCTCCCACATTAGGTGCGTACTTCTCATACGGCTTCTTCACATCTTTGCTAGCATTTGCACCACTACTGCCACTTGCACTTGGGAATCTTGCATTAGGAGTAGGACTTTTCCATTCCTTTGATTTTTTCACGGAAGTGGAAGTGTTGCTCTTGTAACGGTTGGACTTTTCATCTTTAAGCCATTGCTCGGCTTGAATGGCGGCATCAAGGACTTCTTGAAGTGAAAGATAAGCATGCAATCTCAATTATGAAGCTATACCATAGCTCAAGCCATTCTTGAAGCGGATCACGGCTTGTTCCTCATCTTCGGTTTCCATATCCAAGGCTATCCGAGTCTTCTCAAACTCATCATAATACTCATGAACCGTCTTGACACCTTGCTTTAGATCATAAAGCTACTTGAGTTGCTCTTGACGATACCTAGGAGTGACGTACTTGATACTCATGAGACCTTTCAAATCATTCCAACCCACAATCACGGGGATTCCCGCTCTCCTCCTTGATCTCTTGACGGATTCCCACCAAGTAGATGCATAGGACTCAAAGGATGAAATAGCATAAGTACCTTTCTTCTCATTGGTCATCGCATTTGTGTCAAACATCCTTTCCATGAGTAGTACCCATTCAATGTAGGCATCCGGATCACAATTCCCCTTAAAGATTGGGAGATTGAGCTTTACAATATTGAGGTTGGTGTTGTCACGACCTCCACGGTAACGCTCCGGTTGGCCTCCATAGTGATCTTCATTTCCACCATAATCCCTCCTAGCATTCCCTCCAACATACTCCATGGGTAGCCCTCGACCTCGGCATCTACCCCTATCCACATTTCGACCCCAATTCATACCTCGCCTTGGTTGATAATGATCATCATACCCATACACCTCATCACCATACTCAGCTTCCTCCCCGTCTTGAGCTTCATTGGCTTGCTCAAGAGGTTGAACATTTCGAATGGGTCTTGGAAGTAGAATGTTTCTTTGGGGGTTGTCCAAAATACGGGGAATGCCCGTTCGTTGGGGATTTCCCAACAATGGATCAATTCTCTCTCGATCTTCCTTTACCCGTTGTTGATTAAGCAACTCAACAACTTGTTCCGGGGTAAAGGTAGGACTACTTGAGCCTTCACCGGCTTCAACTTGGACACTCGGGATCCCTTTCTTAACTAGGACACTTGAGGTTCCTTGCACCACTTGGAGAATTGAAGTCACCTTTTCAAGAGTTTCAATATTTTGGCTCAGGATGTCCATCTTGGCAAGAATGGTAGCCAAGGCATCCTTGATAAAATCTTGACTTTCGTTAGCCATTGTACCTACAAGAAGAACAAACGTTAGTGAAATCACCTCGCACACTCCCTCACTTGTGTTTCACTCGGTTCACTCGTTTAGTGGTGGTGGATATTTCACTCGACTTGTAGTCCAAAAGCTTCACGTAGATGAATAAGAATCCCTCAACTCAACCAAACTATTCACGAATCAAGCACACTCCGGGGTAAGTGGAGTTAATAGGACTCAATGAACGCTAGGCACTTTGGAGTGAGGACTTGAGTCAAAAGAATCTACGAATCTTCTTGGAGTTCTACTCTCCAACTAATGCACGAATCACCTAAAAGCAATGAAGGATTAGTGCTAATTAAGTAGGAAGATTACTTAGATAAACACTAATTAGAGGTTAGGCAACAAAGAAACAAGAGAACCTAGAAGAAACAACCCGAAACCAACCCTTCAGGATTGGGGCGGAGCGCCCTGTAGAGTGGGGCGGAGCGCCTGCTCAAACCACCAGTGAGGTGGGTCAGGCGGAGCGCTCAAGAGGTGGGCGGAGCGCCTGGGCGAAGGGTGCCTGGGTTTTCAACTCCGTTTTCTTCGATTTCAATCCAACTTTTGGGTCGATTCCAACGTGTTTTTGCCCAAATCCAAGGTACTCAAAGTTGAATATTGATATAATCTTCAAACCCCAATGAATTTCACACCCAAACAACAAACAAACAAGGCACAATCATGACTCAAGTTTCAAGTTGGGGTTTCAACAAGAGTTTCAAAAGGGTTCAAAGTGGATTTCGATTCTTCAAACTTGGTGTTACCAAACTCCAAATCACACGAAATTTGTTTCAAATTGTTTGTTTCTCAAAGTAGAACAAACTCCGATAATCAAATCAACGATCAACAATCAACAAACCCATGAATCGTTCCAAAATCATCAAGAACAAGGGTTTAACAATTTTGGGATTTTAAAATTTTCAAATCTCGTGAATCCAATCCAAACCACGTGTTTTTGGTATCAAAATGATGGGGATTCAACAAGGATCAATAATTTATAAAACTCATAACAAGAATCGATCACACCAAAAAGTTACGACAATTTTTGTATTTTTCACTTTTTCTATTTTTTTGTTTTTTCTTCTTTCCAAAAACTTCAACAACAAGAAATCTAAAGAAACTAACGTAGGCATGAAGAATCAAGGGTCGGGGGTTTGCAGGAACAAAATCCGAACCTTGCTCTGATACCAAACTGATAAGATTCAAACGCAGAAAGGTAAAAGATAAAGAGCGAGACGTAACCCAATCAATAATCTCAAGTAGCAACGAAGAACTCGTTCCGTTACACTCCGAGAGAATGTCAAGAATACCTACACTAGGCAACTACCCTCGAGCTAACGTGAGCACGCAAGTAGAATGGTCGGAGGGGATTTGGAAGTCATCTAGATCCACTAGAGAACAAGTCCCAAAAGGTTGTTTCATTCAACAAAAGAGTTCAACTCTTGAACAATGTTCTTTAATCATCAATCATAAGCTGAGGAATGAAATAAGCTATCTAGCTATTTATAGATGTTTTTAGGCACTAAGTAAAATGTCTAGAGTGCCCACACTTAGGCTTAGAGATAAAAGACCACTTAGGGTCAAAATAGACATAACATAAAGCAAAATCCCGTGCTTCAGATTTTGGGGCGGAGCGCCCGCCAATTTGATCAGTGGGGTGGCCCAGCCAAGGCTCCTAAGGGCGGAGCGCCTGAAATGCTGGGCGGGGCGCCTGGTTCACTGGGCTGCTCCTCTTGCGCTTTGATCACCCGGAGCGGCTTCCAATCACTTCCTTCTCCTAGGCCCTTCCTCACCAAGTGTAAGTGTACTCCTTGGATCTCCTTAACTTTGCTCCGTGTGAAGAGTTTTGTGGGGGTTTGGGTCTTATCAGAAGTCTAAATTATTAGCAATACATTTCAATATATATGGAATAAGACTTTGTACGTTTTATGCTTGAATAAGAATATCTAAGTTAAAATTGCACTAAAATAAAATAACAATCCCGATCTAACATTTATGCAGGGATTACAATGGAGGGGTTGTTCATACAATGAGCAATATCAAAGGTATTGTTAAGACATAGTATACAATGATACTAGTATTGTTTAATCTTTCCATAGTTCCTCTCTGTTCTCTCCCTGGTTTGCCATGGTAGATGGGAGATTGGATGGTACTGGTTAGAGACTTAGAGTTTGTAGCACGTGGGATTCAATGGAAAGTTGATTAGTTTGTACATGATCTTTAGTGTTAATTTCACCGTTGGTCACTGAACTATTGTTTCATTACCACAAAGTCACTTTTGTTTCATTTGTTACCCAAAAGTTACTTTAATTTGCTCCGGTCTACAACAAAGTCACTCAAGCCGGATTTTGTTTAAAACTTGCCGGAAAAATGATGTGACATCATTAATTAAAAATAATTTTCTAACTAATTTTTCATCTATTAATCGAATTCCTTAACCCATTATTCTTATTCTACCCAACCCAAACACATTCACTACGTCATCGTCGTGCATAAACATTTCATACCGACGTCATTTCTCTTTGCTTCTGTTTCGTATTGAAATGGCGTCGATATGAAATGTTTATGCACGACGATGACGTAGTGAATGTGTTTGGGTTGGGTAGAATAAGAATGATGGGTTAAGGAATTCGATTAATAGATGAAAAATTAGTTAGAACATTATTTTTAATTAATGATGCCACATCATTTTTCCGGCAAGTTTTAAACAAAATCCGGCTTGAGTAACTTTGTTGTAGACCGGAGCAAAGTTGAGTGACTTTTGGATAACAAATGAAACAAAAGTGACTTTGTGGTAATGAAACAATAGTTCAGTGACTACCGGTATGGATGAAACCGTACCTTAGTAATATTTCTTATTCTTTTAATACATTTTTGTAATTTTTAATTTTAAAAAGACGTTAATCTCTTCTTTTTTCCTTGTCTTTTTCTTTCAGCGACTCAGTGCTTCTCTTCTGTAGCAAAATCTGATGCATCCTACAATCAGATCGTACATGTATACAGCATCTATAAATGCCACATTTGCTATAAAGAGTGCGAGTTGCTTTGGCGTTGGGTAAGCAAGCAAGAAAAATGTAAATTTGTTTTATATTGTGGTTTAGTCTAATGGATTGTGTAAATGTAGGTAAGTAATACATGTAAAAGTAAGACAAAACCGGGCTAAGTACTTTTGTTCTATTTAAATTGTAGCTGAGAAGTTCATGATACATCATGTCACAAATTGTCTAATAGATTGTAGTAGGATATCAAAGATATACATGCACAAATCGAGAGCTTTTGCGAGAAGGATTTTGTTTTCAAGCTAAAATTAAATAATTATAATTTGAAAGAGGAGCTTGAAAGTTTTACAGTATCAAAGGTTTTATTCCATATGAGAAATTGGAATTACAATACGAATTAAGGAAACAAAATAAATTATAGATTACAAAGAACATGTTTACATGGATAAAAAAGATATAGATTACAAATCCATGTAAACATGTACATTGTAATCTATAACTTTTTCTATTTCCTTAACTTGTATCGCAATTCTAATTTTTCATATGGAATAAAAACTTTTGGTGCTTATAATTATCGCGCTCCTCTTTCAAATTATAGTTGTTCAATCTTAGCTTGAAAACAAATTCTTTCCCGCAAAGGCTCTAGATTTGTGCAGGTATATCATTGCTAACCGTCGCAGCCTGTTGAATAATTTGTTGACTTGATGTCTAGGAGCTTTTTAGCAACAACATTAAACAGAAGTATTTTCCCTAATTTTGTCCCTCACTTTTACATGTTTTTGTACCTAAATTTACACCATCAATTAGATTGAACCACAATATTAAGCAAATTTACGTTATATTTGATTCCTTACTTCACAAATTGAAACTAGTGTTCTTTGTAATGTGGCATGTATAGACACCGTCTGCAGGTACGATAAAATGTGGGAGGAAAGAGATGAGCTGACTATGTATATGTTGATCTTTTATCTTTGCTGTGTTCTTTTATTCAATTACATCTCATGGCAGGTTTGCGTCCCTCAGATATTCACCTCACTTTTGCTTTGCTCTTTTTTTTTAATGATATATAATTAATTTAACTGTGCTGATTTGAAGGTTTGAATGGGAAATTTCATGTGTTTATTCATAGCTGTGTAAAAAACTAGCTTATTTATCTCATCAATCCCCCAATTCATAGGATTTTATTTAGGATGCTCAAAACTGAACGGTAATTGTGCAGTTTCCTGCAACATATGACTTTTTCTTTGCTTCTCTAACATGAGTCTTCCATATTTCAACTTTTATTTTATGATTGTAGTTCTGAATCAGCTTATATGCAATTGGAGTAATACACTGGAGAACCTGGTCCACTAATGCAAGAAATGTAAATGGTACATGGCGTAGTTCAGAATAACAAAGAATTTTAAGACGTTTAAATATATAATATATTTTTGGGATGACGGTGTCCGAATTAGCTTGCTTGTATATGGATTAGAAATCTCTTAAATTGGAGCCTAAAGTGTTCTATATAATTTGATGTTTTTAAAATATGATTTTGTTTCCATACGAGTTTACATGCATCTGGAAAAATGCACTGGACAACTTGCTGCATTCCGCAAGAAATGTAGATAGCGCACAGTTCAGAATAACTAGGTGTTGGGGTTTTTTGAATAATTGTGAATGAGAAAAGGCACCATAAGCACTTCTTTATTGAAAAGATTTCACATCTTTTCCCTACACCCATCCTTGATCTATAAATAGTGAGATACTTTCTCATTTTTATAAATACAACAAAATATTTCTCCTCTCTTCGAGTCGTGTGATTTGCTACCGAATTTGAATTTGTTGTTTACTGTGATTTGAATTACCGCTATCACAGTAAGGTTAATTCCGTTCTATCCTGGGAGAAATTAATCCACAACCTTGGGTAACTCTGAGGGGATTAGATTTCTTAAGGACAGGCAGTGGATACTGATGGCTCTGAATTTTTCTACTTCATCTCTTTCTGATTTTCAGTTTATTTTCGAAAGTGCAAATTCTAACAATCTTAAGAAATCTAATACTTTAATCTAATCTTTTTATTCTGTATTCGTTATTAATAATCAGTTTGTGGAGATTGAATGTTGAGGATATTTTTACAAAACGGATGTCCAAAGCAAAAACGGTGCTAATGAACTTCAAAAACGTTGCAATGGTTTAGTTTGTTCTGGTAAACAAGATTTAAACTCAGCCATGCGTGTTGATGAAAGTATTCAATATGGATTAAAAGATTCTTACTAATCAGAATACATTTCTTCAAAAGAGGAAATAATGAATAAATGAGATTAGAATTTGTCATCTTTTGATCTGAGCACTTTGCTTGTCTTACATGCCCTATGTGTAAAATCAATTGGCTTGCTCCTTTATTTGTCATCGGTCATGATAGTTGACAAAATTGTTATGTGCATGAGTATCCCTTGTTGATGGTTCCCATACTTTTTACGATATTGGATACTGATTGGGAACAAATGTCTGGATAAAATAACTGCAGATAGTATTGATGCTTCTCGTATTGTCTTTCTTACATGTTTAATATTGTTTTAATATTCTGAGTGTAACCATCCATGGGGTTGGATCTATTTTTTGTCTGCTGGTTCATGACAAAGAAATGAAGACTAAAGTCTTGTGGTTTTTCTCTTTTTGTTTTGGTGATTAAGATCTTCGTCATTTTCTAGTCCATTAGGAGATTAAAATCTTCGTGATTTTCTACTCCTATTTTCTACTCGATCGATTTGAAGATTTAAAACTTCACCGTTATATTAAATTGGTTTGAAGATTAAAAAATTCGTCATTGTACTTTGACTTTGAAGATTAAAAACTTCGCCATTATATTGAATCGGATTAGAAGATTAAAAATTTCGCCGTGTTAATAAATATATATGGTTGTATCATATTCCAACAAAGAAAGGAAAAATTGGAGTGGAAATCTTAGCAAAACAACGAAACAAATTGGCTTAGTTCGTTGGTGGAAGCTATTCTGCTCGATACATCTACATCATGAGAATTAAATTATAATTGGGCAGTTTGAAATTTTCATTATTATATGTAGATGTTTTTGGAATAGTTCTGGATGATGTTTCAAACAATAGTTTGGATTGACCTGATAATGATTTACGGGTATCAACGCATGTGAGTCAAGCTTTGTGTAGCATCTCAAATTTTAAGATATTGAATTAATGACGATGATTTCAAGTAGAGGCTACGAAGGAGAAAGTGAGAAGCCGAGAAAGGCTTATGTTCTGAACTCACAAATATGGGCATTAAGATATTTCTATTCTCTTATTTGCATTACTTGACGTATGTCAACGGAGAAAATAAAGGGTCAATTTTGAAAGCCCATGTGAGAAAGTGAATAAATATTCTTGACATATGTGATGATCAAGCAGTACCGTGTTTGTGTGGGAAACAATTGTTCCTACTAGTCACATTTATGAAGAATTTTGGAAGATTAAAAGTCTATTAATACTTTCTCGTCAAACTAAGCTCATGTTTAATGTGACATATTCCATTCTTAAAGTCATGAATTACGACAATATGTGGTTTTTTGCCATGTAAGCCATGAATCCGCCGAGTCCCTGTTGGATCAAGTCATGAATTGTGACTTGATATGTGCCGTCATTATGGCATTTGGAAAAGTCCATTTCCTAAAATGGAATTAACCGTAACACCGTGAACTAAATAGTCTATGATTGAAAAATAATCGATAAGGCACATGAAATATTTGAAATGTGGGGGCGTTTGACTTATACATGACAAAAGTCAATGTCTTTATTAGTTCAAAGAACTGAATGATATGAGTTGTTAAATCCCCACATATCCTTTGTGGATATTGATATGGTAGTTAGTGAATTCATAACTAGTCTATTTTGGAGCGGCTAGTTGATAAAACTACCAATTCGATGGTTGGTCTTGTGCTTTTTCTAGAAAGGTTATGTTTTTTCGTGAAATACTGTCACTTAAAGGTCGTGACTTTTCATGAAAAGATGTGTCTATTAAAAGACATCTTATAGACATAATCGTTTACGAATGGATGCATTAATACGTACATTGGTCTATAATGCGGTAAACTAAGCATATGATATTAATGATAGAATTCAAATCAAGAGATTTAAGCGGTGAACCAACCAATAATAATTATTTGTATAATGATTGAAGGTTCTTAATGTGGGCATCAAATAAATAGCAAGACGAAAATGGTTGAGAAATATATTAAATTTTAAAAGATTATGGTCATAACTGTTGCAACCATTTCAAGCTATTGATAAAGTGATGCAACATTAAGAAGCCGAATTCACAGCCTTAGCAAGGCTGGTGAAGAAGCTGAATGGCTCCAAAACTTCTTGGAAGCCCAAACCATTAACACCGATTTGCATACATTGTGATAGTCAAGCGACAATTGAAAGGGCTGGGAGCATTATGTATAACGGAAAATCATCACATATGATAGCAAACCGTTAAACAACTACTCTCTAGAAAAATTATCACAATTGACTATATAAGGTCAGATGATAATGTATTGGATCCACTTACAAAGGCCTAACTAGAGAGGTAGTTGAGCGATCATCAAGGGGAATGGGACTGTGGCCGAGGACAAGTAGTCATGGCGGTAACTCTACCTAGAAGACTGGAGATCCCAAGATCTAGGTTCAAGGAGATCAAACAAAGTTATGTATGACCGCTCCAACATTGTCAAACAACTCAACACATTCTCGTAATAAGACAATGTTCAGTACCAAGGATAAAACGTTAAAGACGTTTTTTAATGATTACCTAAGTTTAATATAGGAATTATCAAATAGTGTACATCTACGGGATTACACATTCAGAAATCACCTATGTGAGTATGAAGTGGAAGTCGCTTCAAGGAGAATTCTGTAAGGCCAATTCTCTATGCATTCATGAACCAGGCGATGTTCATGGCTGAAACGAACACAACAATGAGGAGCAAAGACGGTTAAGGGTTAATTATGTGACATATATTGTCTAGGTATACACCAAAGCTCGACGGTTCAAAGATATCAAATCTACCGATTGACCGATCATATCCGATGTATGTTTACTATGAAAATTTCAAAGGAAAACCTACTTATCCCGATGCGATTAATCCTTACTTGGAAATCACATAGTTTCTGCACATTTTCTTCATAGAGCCGTTTCCCATTCATGTGGAGGATTGTTGGGGTTTTTTGAATAATTGTGAATAGGAAAAGGCACCATAAGCACCTCTTTGTTGAAAAAGTTTCACACATTTTCCCTACACCCATCCTTGATCTATAAATAGTGAGACACTTCCTCATTATTTATATACACAACAAAATATTTCTCCTCTCTTCTAGAGTCGTGTGATTTGCTACCGAATTTGACTTCGCTGTTTACTGTGATTTGAATTACTGCTATCACAGTAAGATTAATTCCGTTCTATCCTGGGAGAAATTAATCCACAACCTTGGGTAGCTGTGAGGGGATTAGATTTCTTAAGGACATGCAGTGTATACTGTTGGCTCAGAATTTTTCTACTTCATTTCTTTCTGATTTTCAGTTTATTTTCGAAAGTGCAGATTCTAACACTAGAAACTTTTATAATTTTAAATAGGAGTTTGTCATATGATATATTTTTGAAATGACGGTGGTGTCTAAGTCAGTTTTGCTTGCATATGGATTCTGGACCAATCAACAAGATGAAGATCCTAGTAATATAAGGAATTTATGTAGAGATTACATGCTTGAAGCATTTGTTATCTTTAAATACCTCTCACCACATACTATTTACACAAAACCTGGTTTGATATTCCATCCCTTGTAAAATAATACTAGTAGATAGGTTCTATCATAAGTTATGCAAGTACCATGCTTGATCTTGCCGACCAATTGTTGCAGTACTTTCGCTATATTATATTGTCTTGTGTGGGCAAACAGATGCTGGATAGTCATGCATCAAATGCTTATTTTCTCGCTCGGCCGATTAAACACTTTTATATTTATGCATGATCTTTTCCCAGGATTATTTTGTTAACGCAGCCAACCAACGACTGATATTGTTATTCGACATATAACAATATTTGTTGTTTTTTTATGGAAATGGCGTCGGGGCTAGTTCGCAACTTCGCATGCACCTTAACTATTCACCATATTAATTAATATTTTAATGTAACAATCCTTGCTAGTGTTCATAGTGTACCAATCTACCAGAAGATGGTATAGTTAAAGGTATTGTGGAGTTCGTTCAACATTTGGCTGAAGAGACTGAAAAGGATGCTCAACTAGTTGAAAACCTTATGGACAAGGTTTGATATATTTCTTTTTAATTTTTCACCCCCAAAGCATAGGTTCTACACACTAGCCTGTTTAATTGGCAAAACTAAGAATATATATATATATATTATCATGAAATGTATTCTCTTTTTTTTTTTGTTCAGAAAGTGTTCACTGTCTGGCTTAAGATACATTTATTTACTGATATCTCTGAGAAAGCATGATAAGTTTGTAAGATTTGACAAGTTACGTGTATGGTACATGTTGAGCCGTTGAGCTGACAAATGTGCAAGTGACTGAATAATCAATAGTCTAACTTAATTGTGGGACATAAGTTGGTTATCGAAGGTGATCAATGTCCAAAAATTTATAAATCTGTCTAAATATTTATAATATCATATAAAATGATAAGTTTGAAGTGTCGATCCTCATTAACCAAGAGGGAGGGCAACATGATTACCACGTTGCTCATAAAAAATTAAATTAGGCCATGATTTGTTTCAAAGATGAGTTTCTTTTCTATTTTTAATATGAGGCATATGATTTTCACATATTTAAGCAAAGTAATGATTAATTAATGATTGTGAACATATAGGTTAAAGAAGTAGATGAAAAGTTGGAAGGATTCATCTGTAATCAATTTAAAAACTGTGAAGGCATCAAATTCATATGACGGGAAGAAACAATCATGTTGTCACTTTCCCCCGTTCTTCCACTTTTGATATCCCGTGTCTATCTCCTATTTTCCATGTAAGCCAGATTGAGTATTCAATGATATGTTATGTTATGTCTATGGACTAGTGTAATTTGTAGAGTAGTAGCAATGAATTTCAACAACTGCATACTTCACACGAAATTATTCATTTATTCAACGCACGAGCATACCACAAGCATTATTCTTCTGTTAACTAATAACAGAAAGAAAAAGCAACGTCAGTACAACAAAATGACACTGTTATGTCTGTATTATTTTTAATTTGGTCACTTCATAGGAGTCTAAATTGGTACCAGGAGTTACTAAGAAATACATAGAGATAAACATCCAACAAATTTCATTTTCCCAATATTAGTTTCACAAGAAGATACCAAAATCCCAAATGTAGCATGATGAGTCTGAAAGTTTAAAACTGCTGCAATTGAGATCCAATTGCAGAAGCTGAACTTTATACTTAAAATTGAGTTGCCATAAATGTAAACTGATGCAGTGAATTAAGAACCAATGCATATCAAACTAGCTTTCATGAGCTCGATAAAGAAGGTGCAAAGTGCAATTAGCAGCAACGAGGTGAAAGAACCAATGTTGTGTCAACAATCGAGGCGACATCTTTTACTTCTTGGTACGCAGTCCTTCATCATTTCATGACACAATGGATTTTTGTATAACTTGCAGTGGACCTGCTGGTATGCTGTTTCCATTCATGTTAGGTGGACGAGAAGTTGCAACACCTAGAACGAATACATACACTGTCTGAAACTATTGAGGAGCGAATACATATATTGTCTGGTCCATCCACTACAGAACTTTACACTACCAGATTAAATTTGTAGAGCAAAATGAACTACCTATGAAGATAGTTTATGATAGAACACCAACCAATGAGCTACAGTTTCTAGAGTAAACTGAACCTATGAAATAATTTATAACATAATTTTTTACCACTGAGCTAAAGCAGTGGAAGAAAATGAACTACCGGAAGAAAAATTTGTTAAAATTTAAATTGGTTAAATTATAGAAGTATATAAATATAGAATCCACTTTACATTCAAATAGCGATATTACAACCTTTTATAACAATAGCAATATTGTTTTAACCATATCTATTGACACGACCCGGAATCCGGTTAGGCCGTGCGGCACCTGACATCTTCCCCTAGACCCGTCGGTGACACGACCCGGAATCCGAATAGGCCGTGCAGGCACCTGACATCCTCCCCTAGACCTGTCGGGCGAACCCTTACTAATTTAATTCGAAAAATAAATATAACAATTCATAAATAAGGACAAGATCAAAAAAAAAAATACAAACATACTGATACCTCTAAGCTGTACAAAAGAAATTACAGCTGACTACCCAACATACTAGGTTTAGGGCTATCCAGACTAGACATCTAAGATTACAGAAGAAGACAAATACCTCCTAAAGGGAGCAAAATGCAACTGAAATAATAACCACAAAACTGGTGGCCATCCGGAATAAAAGCTGGCTCACCCTGACAGCTGAAGTCGTTTTCGCTCCTTCACAACGTGGCGAACCCAATCCTGGAGCGAACCTGCCGAAACGAAATAGATAGACAAGAAACAAAAAACAAACAAGGGTGAGTCAAAAGGACTCAATAAGTGGGGCAGACTAGCCACCTCAAAGAATAGTATAGCTAGCCAGGGAGAAAAGAACAGATAAACCAAATTCCTCTTATTTAAATTATAAAAATGCAGAACCAGATAATAACTAGAAACACGTATGGAATCACAGACTCATTAACAACCATGAATGTAAGATAGCCAGAACATATAAGTATCCCGATCATATCAACAATCAGAAATACATCCTGTTGCGGCGTGCAACCCGATCCATATATTCATCTTTGCAGCGTGCAACCCAATCCATATATTCATACCGTTGCAGCGTGCAACCCGATCCATATATTTGTACCGTTGCGGCGTGCAACCCGATTCCCGCAACCCAGAATACGAGCAAAAAAAATATAGGCAAACTGAGATATGTCCACGACATAGTATGCATACCGCATACATAAAACACAACACAATACACACAATAGTCAGTATGCGGTGCAATGAGATGGGATGAATGCAGTATGATGCAATGGAGTCACATATGTCTGATACCTATCTCCGGCGCGGGGCTCTCATCGTCTACCAGGAGATATATGCAATAATGACTGTAATCACCTAATTTTGGCACGACAATTTAAAAATAGCTTGAAATAGCTCAAAATAGTCGAGCTAACTTTTCAGGATTTTCGCTGAATTTTAGTCTTTTATTTTAGCTAAAATTTGTCATTTAAATGATAACAATAATAAAAAAAAATTAACAAAAATACTTGTATTGTGTTTAATTATGATTTCATATTTTAATTATAGCAATGTTGCAATTTGTGTAGCTTTAATTTTTAGTTTATTGTTCATGCTTTAATTTGTTTGGAACTCTAGTGGCTATTTTGTGAATAAAAATCAAGCAATCAGCTTAGTCGTGCAACCCAATTCCCATCTGACCCGGCCCATATCACTTCATACAAATTCAGTCTTCTTTGCCATTTTTGGCATTTCTCCACAAACTCACACATCTAAGGCAAACCCTTGCCATTTTTAACAGACCCCACCAGAAATCGCCTCCACCATTGAACCACCACCAACCGCCACTGATCCGCCGTATATCCGCCGTCCTCCGGTCACTGGAAAATACACAAAAATACACCCCACACTCCTTTGGACCTCCTCTACCCGATTCTACCATTATTTTCCCCAAAAAACCCAACCAATAGTTGTAGATCGGGGTTTGAAAGTCGAAACCCCGCGACCACACAACCTTTTCCGGTGGAATTTGACATGTCCAGGTTCATTTTTTCGTCTTCCTTCACTGTACGGATCCCGATTCGGACAAGAATGATCTCCTTCGGCCAAAGTCTCGAACTAAAATTTGAAAAAAGTCTTCTTTGGTCATGTTTTTCGACCCCCTTTCTCCATCCTCCTCTCGTTCTAATTGAATCGACCCCGAACGAGGTCGATTCGATTAGAACAAGAAGAGTTTCGAGATTCAGTTTTGGTTATCAATTTTTTGGCTTGAACTGATTATGTATGCGTGGTGACATTTGTGAATGGCTTTGGTATCACTTCGAAGGGGCTGATTGAGATAGTGAGGGTGATTAACTGGATTTGAGGCCGTGTGAAAGCAATAATGGTGTCGACGTGGCTGCAATGTTTACTATGATGACGATGGTGTTGGCGAGGCTGTGGTGGATTGATGTTGATTGGATAGGGTTGTGCGTGGGTGATGGTATCGGGGTTACTTTAGTTCAGTTATTGCCTATGATTTGTTGGCGTTGATGAACAGTGGTGGTTGCTGCGATGTTGATTTTTTTGATGTGATGAAACTGTAACAGTGGCAATGTTTCAATAGTGAGCAAGGCTGATGCAATGGCGCTGTGACGCTAGAAGTTTATCGAGGCTCGATGACTGGTGATGCAAGCTCGGGAGAGCAGCGGCAAGGCTGATCCAAGGGTGGCAAGGCAGTGTCAACACTGCAACAATAATAGAGAAGCTGACTGTTTTTGGGGTAATCAATTAGTTGAATCACTTAGCTCCTTTGATTTCGGATTAGTGTTAGTAGTTTCAAGCCTGATTTGATTAATGGTACATAGTTGTGTCTTAGTTTTACATGATGCTTAGTTAAGATTGAAGCTGACAATTTTAATTGAAGTTGATTCATTCCATTACAATTTACTTATCAGTGTCATTTGGCCAATTGATTAGTATTGGTTTCATGTTGAGCATATTGTGAGTATCTCCTAGTTTCAAGTATGCAGTATTGTACTAAATGTGTTAAGACATAAGCTGCTCAATTTAGTTTTGATTAAGTATGGTTGGGGAGTTGAAGATAGCTTTGATTCTCTGTTGATAGTCTAGTTGATGTTTTGATGCTAGAATCATATCAATTTTTGTTTCAAAAAAAGAGTGAATATGGAGTCAAAATGAAAGTACAACCATCAGCTTAAAACAAGGAACTTTAACATAGGATTCTCACTTTTTGGCTGAAAATTTTAAAGTCTCACATGAGGGCTTTTGTCTCTTTGCTTGCCAACACTCTACTCTCCCTCTTTGCTTGCCAACACTCTACTCTCCCTCTTTAATCAGCCTTGCATTAAATGCAAAGGAAAAAGGCTAGCACGCCTGGGAGTCTTTTGTTTGGACACATTGTGGACCTGGCAATTTAATGCCAATAAGTCCAACAGCTCTGTGAGGAATCTGGATATATAAAGGGGTGGGGGCATTTACTCTACCCTTTCATTAACTACATACAGCATTAACTCTCTTCACCTACCTTCAACCCTTAAAAAAATCAGATCTGAAAATAGAGAGAAGGTAGCATTCAAAGAAAAGAAAGAAAAGAGTTTAGTTTTCAAAAAGAGAAGGGTTAGAAAATAATCTTATTAGTGTTTGGGTTGGAAATGAAGCTATTACAAAGGATTTTGGGGACTGTTTCTGTGTGTTATCTGCCGTTGTTTGCTGCTGGTGCTATCTTTGGGGTCCCCTCACTGTTTTTGCATACAAATTTGGCTCATAGGTAAACACGAATCATCCTTGTATTTTTTTTCCCTTTCTATGTTTACTATGTAAAAATCAGCATGTTTAAAGTCTGGAAATGCAAAACCAAGTTCATTAAAATTGTCTATTTATTTTGTAAATCTGATCTGTTTGTTCCCGTTAAGGAAAAAAGTGAAAAAAAATATTTCATGTTTCCTGTTGGTTTGTGTTATAAGCAAGAAGCTAAAGTTAGCAAGTGTCTCTATTATGTTAATTGCTAAAGAATAAATGGAACACGTGAATGAGTATTGTCCAGCGGGCTTAGAGTCTTCTATTTAGTTTGTTATAAGTCATGGATCTGCAAAATACACCCAACATGGATAAAATCAGACAAAAACTTGATTTACAAAAACCTTGACAACCTTGGTCAGATTTTAAAAACAAATAGAAAAATAGAGCATATGTGCAAGAATTATAAGATAAAGAATATCAATACAACAGTGGGCTAAAAATAACAATAGGATCTCGGAGTAAAAATTTCGTGCAGAGGCCTGTTTGGCGCGCGTTAATTGATTTGTAGCCATCAAAAATAAATTCGCTGAGAAATAGCCACCTCCGGACAAATCCCAGTATAAATACTGGGGCCTTGAACAAAACTTGTTCAAAGCCCCAGTATTTATACTGGGAAGGTTCAGTAAACTAACCCCAGTATAAAATAGTGGGGCTTTGAACAAGTTTTGTTCACAGTCCCAGCATTTTGTTATGGGGCTGAAGCTTTATATATAAAGTCTCATAACCCATAACAAAATGCTGGGGCTGTGAACAAAACTTGTTCAAAGCCCCAGCATTTTGTTATGGGACTGAAGCTTTATATATAAAGTCCCATAACAAAATACTTGGGCTTTGAACAAGTTTGTTCAAAGACCCAGTATTTTGTTATGGGACTAGTCTGGCGTGTTTTTCCATCGCTAATGGAGCTTAAGTGTGCGCGTGAATTTTTGGCTATTCTTCAATGAATTTGGAAACGGTGGACAGTCCCCAATGAGCGCGTCCAAAAATGGCTAGTGATCAAAATTACCCGATCTCTGATATGGCCAAATGTTGAACCAAGTAGGCAAGAAAGGACATAAGTGCAATTTCGTCCCTAAAATAAATTGAGGCGTGAATCTGAACAAAAATGGGCCTAAACATTTTGCAGATCTGGCCCTCTTTAATTTCAGCCTTTAAGTTTAAGGCTACAATAAACTAAGTGGACCAAAATTTTGCGAACCTAGCTCAATTAATTCCAGTCCTTTAACATTTAAGCCCCAATAGTGTTAAAATGTAAATTTAGTAATTTTCTTGATTTAATTTGAATTGCGCTTTTGTAAATATTAAATTAAGCCACATTTAATCAAAAACATCGGAAGCAAATGTGATACACGTAAAATCCGTAAATAGACCAGTCCTCTGTGAGGTTGGAAATGCGTAATATATTTTATCTGTTATGAATTAAAGTGTAAATCCATCCGATCCTCTGTGAGGTTGGATAAGAATAACACTTTAAATTTTTTCTGAATTAAAGTTTAAATTCAAATCAAACGGCAAAATAATACGACCATATTTAATAAATTAAAATTGCGACAATAAAGCAACTGTGCTCGGCACAGGACTCGAGGGTGCCTAATACCTTCCTGAGAGTCAACTGAGAACCTTACCCGAACCTCTAAACGCAGACCATTAGACGAGTCAGGGGTGTTCCAAGGTACCTTTTGGTGACTTGGCACACCTTAAACTTGTCAAGTGGCGACTCCGAGTTTCTTTAAATAATTTCGTACCTTCTCGAAACACCAGTCACGAGCTTTTAAATAATAAACAACTCGTTAATTAATTTTTAGGGCGTGACAGCTTGGCGACTCCGCTGGGGAAATTAGTGAAAACTAGAATCTCCGGCTTTGATAAATTGTCGCATGTTTTAATTCATTAAATATTTCGTTGTTATATTTTATTGCCGTTATCACATGAAAAGTTGAATGTTACTGCTTTGATATTGTTGAACTGTATATAAACTGTCTTCCTCCGCAACCCTCTGAGTCTCTGAATCACACGCACACGTGCACTTACCAGATTGCTTGTGGCATCTGGGACTTTCTTACTAAATTGCCCATGATTTAGGAGGAAGGCGTGACGGGGTTTTAGGCCGGACACACTGTCTCCGGATGGCCCTGATGCGCTTTCCGCCCGGTTTGTCCACCGGATTTTCAGCCAGTCTAGACACTGAGTCAGTTGAGTCACCTAGAGTTAAACCTTTAGGTCCATTTATCTGCATCATATTTGACTTAATAAGGTGCGATACACCGGTATTGTACTTGTCTAAGCTGACTACCTTTTTGTCTAAACGGGACCCACTTCCCGGGAAAGACTTGTCTAAAAGGCATTCTATGTGTTGCATGCGACTAGGAAAGGTTGTTATGCTGACCAAATTGGAGAGAGACGGATTTCAAAAAAAAAAAGAAAAAGAAAGAAAAAAAAATGAAAGGAAAAGTGAGGAAGCAGGGTGAATTTTATGTTTTAAATGTAAATGTCTTCTTATTTTTATAAAATCGAGTCATACTGCTGTAATGGCAAATTTTTGTAGAAAAGCGCCAGTGTTGGCCGTCTTTTGTAGGTGTCAGTTTTGTATCGTTATAATGACGAAAATTTTACAAAAATATATATACTTAGTAGTTAGAAAGTCGAAAAAAATTTGGTGTCAGTTTTCACGTCGTTATAATGGCGAATTTTTAGAAAAGGCTCGTATATCGATGTTGGAAGTTTTTTGGGATCCAGTTTTTCACGTCGTTATGCCGGCAAATTTTTTTGCAAAAATACTGTAGTGTCATCACCGGAATGAATTTTTTGTTTTGATGTCAATGTGGCGTCGTTGTAACGTCTAATTTTTTCTTTTATAAATTACATCTAAATACCAATGTTGGTAATTTCCTGGAGTCAGTCCTGATGCCGTTATGATGGCAAAATTTTTCGATTCTCTTAGGGTCAACTTTACGTCATTACAATGACAAAATTTTTGTTGAAAGTTGGAGTTTCGAATTAGCAGTTTAGGCATCTGTTTTGCTCTGTCGGTCAGTTGTTTTAAGTTGTTTTCAGGCTTTCAAACATTTGACACATTTTTTCATCAGGAACAATGGATGCATCATCTTCTAGGTCGGTCAAGATAAAATACCCTGTTGATGCCATTCCACCCTCTATCATGATGACTGATGGCCCACCCAAATCGGATAAATCTCTGAAGTCTTGATGGGACACAATGAGTAAAATGCAGAAAGATTTAGTCCGGGATAAGATTGGTTTTCCGACTGACCTTGTGACTAAACCTATTGTCCCACGTCGAGAGTTGATCAGTGCACTAGTTGGGTTTTGGAACCCAAACCAAAATACTTTCTGTTTTAAGGGGTTTGAGATGACGCCGACCCTCGAGGAGATAGCTGGGCTTCTTAAGCTGGATTTTGAGAAAAAGAATATGATTGCTCCGAAGAAGGTTAATGAGTATGATTTTTTCAGTAATATCAAGGTACTAACAGACCTCTCAATCGCTAGTGTTCGTCAAGGCTGGATTTCATTTGATTACTTTTATGATCGTTTTGGGGCCGATAATGGTTTTAAAAAGCATGGATTTGAGTTCCATGACAAGCTGAAATATGAAGATTGGGTGCAACTTTGTCCTAAAATTTTTGTGTTCGCTTTGCTAGGGTTGTTTGTTTTCCCACTACCGGATAGAGCGATATCTATTAAGGTCAGTTGGATCATGGCAGCTTTATATGGTGGAGCACTGGACGCCACTATCATCCCGACGATTCTGGGTAGTATATTCATGCTTTGACTCGATGCCACAAGGGAGAAAGTGGTTTCTTTGAGGGGTGTAACCTTCTATTACAGGTCGGGTTCTTGGAGTATCTACGCCCTTGCCCACCTCGTAATATTCTTAGGTGCTGTGACATCGATTATCTTGGATACCATCTCGAACACATCGAGAAGTATAAATTCCCAGAAAATGAGCCAGATTGGAGGTCTTTCTTGAATTCTCTCACGCCGGACAAGATTTTGTGGCAGTGTAGCTGGTTTCCTAAGAGGGAGGTTGTAAACAGATGTGTGGACCGTCCTTTTCTCGTTCTGATGGGTTTGACAGCATCCCAGCCTTATGTTCCTCTGCGTGTACTTAGGCAGTTGGGTCGAAAGCAGGAGATCCCAATAGCTGAGGACATGACTGCATATGTCTCAGACTATCCTCTCAACCCAGTTACTCTTGGAGGTGATATCTTACGCTTGTGGGATACTAGGAGGCGCCTCGCAGAAAATACACAGGTTCAGGATGGACTTAAAGGGGAGGTCGTTCGGGAGTACAAGTTGTGGTATTACCACCAGCCCATACCTAGAGAGATGCCCGCGAGGTCGAGAGCAGGCATGGTTGACACTGAGGCCAGGTTGGATATGTAGGTTCAGCTTGCTAGGCACGAGATTGGGAAGGAATACCGTGCTACCATACAAAGCTTAATTGCAGAGAGGGACGCCGCCAGAGCTGCTCAGTCAGAGAGTGAGGGTTTCGCGCATCAGCACCTAGCCACAGTCAGAGGACTCCGTGTTATGCACTCACAGGTATTCACAGAGCGGGATGCCGACAGGGCAGCTTTGTTGGAAAGCAGGAGAAGGGAGGATTATCATCGCCAGGATGCCATAGATGCTCGAGCTCGACTTGACAGGGCATTAGAGCAGGTGAGCAGCTCAGAGGGCTAGCACAGGACCGACTTCGGGATATACAGGCTACAGTACAGACCATCAGTGTAGCTTATCTGCAGGTTTATGACTCTGCTACGTATGTTGCACGGTCCATCGGTGACTATATGAGGCTGCCCGCGGAGGACCTACTCCCATATGTGCTTCCCTTCGTCACTAGAGTTGCAGCAGATTTGGATGGATTGCATCGTACCTTAGTAGAAGGCCCGCCAGTAGATCCCGAGGAGCCATTCGAGTTCGACCCAGAGGAGCCAGCTGACTTTGTGCCCCAGTCACCTTAGTAGATACATCAGGCCTAGATGATGCAGATTATTGCTTTTTGTCATTTATTTTACATCTTGGCATTGTTGTACTTTATGTTGCTTTAGAATTTGGCATGTTGTAATTTAATTTCACCTTTTTCAGTCATTTGTACATTTCTTTTGGTCGTGCTCCGGAAGCACTGTATGTACTCTTTCTTTTTAAGTAATGAAAATGTTTTGCGTATTTTTATGTGTCAATTCATTTCACCCTCTAGCCTCACTTGAAAAAAAATAAATACAAAAAAAAAAAGAGAAAGAAAGAAAGAGAAGAAAAAAAAAAGAAATCAAACAATACACTTGGGGATCTAATCTAAACCAATTCGGGATGACGCATAACGACCTTAGGCATTGTTTAGCCCGACGAGCAAATTTATGTTCCATGCTATCTTGTTGCACTAACATGTTTTGATTTCATAGAACTTGAGCAACTGCCGTGCTGGCCCTACATTCCTATTCCACCAGAATCAAGGGACCATTGTCTGTTCCAGAAGTGGTTGAAGCACCTCTTCAGGAAAACACTCCAACAACAATGGCCGAGGAAACTGAGAACACTGAGCTAGTTCGTTTGGCTGAGCAACAGGCTAAGATGGCCGAGGACTTCACGGATATGAAAGAAATGATGATACAGTTGGTTCGTAACTTGGCAGCGGTTCAGGCGCCTCCTGTTTCGCCAGCTGCTGCTGGTTTCATGGAAAACACTCAGCCACCAGGGCAAGGACAATCCACAGTGGTAGGAGACCCCCGTTACCCTCCGGGGTTTGGTCCACATCTGGCAACTGACAATGCAGCCGGACCTTCTACTGTACAGCCTGGGGCACAATTCCCGCAGCATGGACAATAAGGCCAACCCCAGGTTCCTGCCGCAACATTCACCGTTCCCGCAGGACACACCTTGCAAAGATCGAACAGTGACTCACAGTTAAGGGCCCATGATCAACAATTTGACCAAGCTCAGGGTAATATCTTCCGCCAAAATGAGTCGTATGATCAGGGACACCACCCAGAATCACATGCTGATATCGAGAGGCTGGGAAAAATGGAAGACAACGACTTTGCTCGGAAATTGAAGAGCTTGGAGCAAACTGTGAAAAGCATACAAGGGCAAGGGTGTAAAACCAATATCTCGTACAAAGACATGTGCTTGTTCCCTCATGTGCTGTTGCCTGAAGGTTTTGTTGTGCCCAAATTTGATTCGTACACCGGACAAAGTGATCCAAGGATCCATGTGAAGATCTACCTTAACAAAATGAGGGGTATCGAGAAGGATGAATTATTGATGGCGTACTTTGCGGACAGTTTGGAAGGACCGGCAACAGAATGGTTTGTGCAACAAGATGTTTTGAAGTGTGTCACCTTTGATGACATGGCCAGCGCTTTCCTGAACCATTATGGTTACAAAATGGAGGCTGCTCCTGATCGTTCTTCTTTGAAGACGATCACAAAGAAACAAGGTGAAAGTTTTAGAGAGTATGCCTACAGGTGGCGCGAACAGGCGGCGCGTGTGAGCCCTTTGATCCCAGATGATAAGATGGTTGAAGAATTCGTCGAAGTGCTTGACGAAATATACTACCAAGCGATGGCCTCTGCCATTGGAAAGCAGTGCAGTGAAGCAGTAAAAATTGGGGAGATGATTAAAAGAGGAATCAAAGCAGGCAAGATTGTTAGCCAAACAGCTTTGAGAGCCACGACCCAAGCGTTGCAATCAGGGTCAAGTGCTTTTGGGAAGAAGAAAGAAAAGAAAGATGAAGTGGCAATGGTTGGTCCTGGACCGAGAAGAAATGATGGAAGATACAATGACCGTCAAGGGTACATTCAGACACCCCCGACACAACAATTCTATCCAACTCATGGCCAACAATTTGCCATGCCGCAGTTCTCATTCCCTGTAAATGCAGCGTCTTATGCTCAGCCGCTATCTAGTACACAATGGCGTGCACCCCCTGCCCCAGTCCAATATAACAATCAACATGTACATGCTCAATTCCCGGCTCACCAGGAGATGCCTTATCGACCACGAGGTCCGCAGGGTTTTCGTGCAAACATGCAAAAAGAGAAAAGGCAGTTCACCCCACTGGGGGAAACTTACACTAATTTGTTTGAAAAGTTGCAACAAGCCAATCTGTTGAAGCCAATCCCGGGAAAAGTGAACCCCAATGGAAGAGTTGATCATTCACGCCATTGTGCGTTTCATTCTGGAGCACCTGGACATGACACAGAATTGTAACGACCCTCAAATAGTCGTTACGGGATCTGGGAACTTGATTTGCATGTCGATAGTCCCAAAAGCTCCGTTAAGTCATTTATGACCCGTCTGTGAAATCTGAGTCGAAACGGAGTCCGTTTGATAGGTTTTCGAGAAAATGATCCATTTATGAAATTCCGGAAAGGAATTTGGGGTTTCGATAGGTCGTTTTGAGTAAACGAACCCCGATAGAAAATCAGAGCGCACCGTTAGGTCCATCTCGTCATTTATGATATGTAGCAACCTTCAAAATTAAAAACGGACCTCGTTTGATAGGACTTTTGATAAAGTCCCCGTTTCGGAAGTTTAAAAGAGTTAAAAGAGGTTTCCGAGCTCGATTTGAGCAAATGAGCTCCGATGAGAGATCCGAAAGTTCCGTTAGGTTCGTATTGTCATTTGTGACTTGTAGCAACTTTCGGAATTGGATTCCGAGGTCGTTTGGTTAAATTTCGCTATTTTTGCGAAAGTCGAAAATTGAACCTTTGCCGTGGGACCCACTTTTTGAGTTCTGGAGGTCCGAATTGAGTTCCGTCTTGACGAGCATGTCACCCAAGTATTTTATGGCTTGTGTGAAAAATTTGGGATCATTCCGAGCTTCGTAGGGTCCCGTTTTGCCCCTAAAACAGTAGAAAATCTGGTGCGACTTTTCTATTCTGTTTTGGCGCAAACAGCCGGATAAAAGCTGATTTTCCGGCCAATCCGTAAGGAATTAGGAAAAACTCAAAACATGAAAGTTGTAGCCCTTTGAGGTATGGTTCTAATGGCACCTGTTTTAGGTCATTTGGACATTCCTATCAAAAGTTATGATTTTTTCAAAAGAAGCTGTCACAGAGGCAAAAAACTGCTATAAAAAGGCCATTTCGGGCCATTTCGGTTCATAACTTATAAAAATCATTTGGTGAGCTCTTGAGGCGATTTTTGGGTATTTCTTGAAGACCCAATCATACTTACACTTAAGATAAGCCCTTTCAATCCATCTTTATGTTGATTAACACAAGAATCAAAGGGTTGATTCTTGGAAATGGGTTAGAACCCTAGATTCTTAAGAATTGGGGAAAGACATCGAGCAAGGCTCGCATGTGGAATCTAAGTGTACTTTTGGACTCACGGGAGCGTGGGGAGTCCGGAAAAGTACATTTTGTAAATTTAGGGCTCGGCCCTACCCGGGGGCATTTTGGTAATTTTTACCCTAGGATGCCTATAGGCTTAAATAGCTATAATTGAGCACTCATATGTGCTATATCTTGTCTTAATAGACCTAGTGGAGAGTCCTTCGCGGACAAGGCGAGCGGGAAAGGAGATTCTTCCCGGCATTTGAGCCCGAATTTCGAGGTAAGTGAGACTTGACCTCTATTGTGCTTGTGGACTCTTCCTTCATGCTAGTATGCTTCATGTACGCATATATATACCTAACAATGGTTAGGATTAATGATGTGAATTACTTGCTATTATTGTTTGTTATAAATAGCGAGATTGTGACTCGACCGAGGTATGTGCCGGTCTAAACGCTACGTCGAGGTAGCTTAAATTTATATCGTAGTAACGCTTGCTACGCCATGCTTAGATAGCAAGAACTTGGGACATGGCCGAGGATGTTGCCGGCATGTCATGATAAATGTCTTGCCGAGGATTTTGCCGGCTTTTGTATGATATTGGTACTTGATTTGTTCACGTGCCGGGTTGGGTAGTGCTCTCTATACGTAACCTTGGGTTGGACGACATGGGAGTAGGGATTGTACCCCCAAACTGTGGTCGGGTTAACCTTCGCCTTACGTTCAGCTAGCATAACCAACCTGGGTTACGGTGACTGTGAAATATTATCGTTATTAATACTTCTGTTATTATTTCTGTTATTGTTATTAATGCCGTGGATATTAATACTGTTAGAGGGACACTTGACAGGGGGTGTGGTGTCGCCTATACTATGAGATGTGTCACACTTGACAGGGGGTGTGGTGTGGACACTTGATCTTTGAGATGTGACACACTTGACAGGGGGTGTGGTGTGGTCACTTGATTTATTGAGATACGACGCACTTGACAGGGGGTGTGGTGCAATCGTAGACAGATTTGAGATGAGCCAACGACTACGGGTCGTTGGTCTACTTATTCATGATTGTGATAGTGACTTCGGGTCACGGTATATGGTTGATACTTAGTAGTGGTGTTGCTAGTCCATCGTAGGTCTAGGTTAGTCGGCACGGGAGTAGAGATTGGACCTCCAAACCACCGCTGAGTTGACCTATGCCTTACGTTGGATGGGCATAATCCTTGAGACTTCTGGTTACTACTTGTGTGTATGGAATGTGTTACATCTATTTGTGATTTCACTAATTTATTGTATGATTACTATAGTATGTTGTTGCTTATGATGCATGTAGCGACTTGTCCCGCAAGGGTACCTTAGCGGGCCTGTCAATGATCTTACTGGGCTTCGGCTCATAACTTACTCTGCTACGTGCGCAGGTCCTTCATCCAGTCAGCAGCCCGGACGTTAGCGGTTCCCGAGGCTTCTGAGACTTTTGATTGAGGTGAGCCGACCACACAGACCGTGGTGGCATACCGCCGGAGTCACTTAGAGATAGGACTCAGATTTCTTTGATGTATATTCATCCTTTATTGAGTCACTCTTAGAATGCTCCAATTCTTTTGTGGATATATTCTTTTGGACTTCACCCTTTTATATTTATATATCCATTTATGATCTTTTCACATTATTGTTCTTTTCCGCATCTTGTTTCATTGGTTCGCCTAGGCAAATGTTGTTTAGGTGCCATCACGAGCCCTTGGAAATTGGGTCGTGACAAGAATCCTGCTGGGAACTCAAAAGGGCAATCCATGAAATGATAGACAACAATCAGATAAAAGTCGTGGGGGATGAAACACAAAATGTGAATCAAAATCCTTTACCAGCTCATGATGTTCAAAACAACGTACACATGGTAGGGATGGTATGCATAGAAGAGGACATGAAAGGGAAAACTACCAAGCAGATTGTGGCAGTTAGTCCCTCCCCAGACATCAAAGGCCCTGAGCCATTTATTGTTGTAATCGGGCGAAAGTCAAGTGCGTCTGTTGTCAACAAAGCAAAGCAAGATACCGCTGTTGAGCCAAGTTTCACAATTCCGACTGCAAAGCAGGAAAAAGTTCATGACAGTGCACCAACATTTATTGTGCAAGGGGCATCATGCCAGAAAACTCCGGTGTTCGAGGTTAAGGCAAAGAAGTGTGAACCGTTTATCATCACTCAAGCAGCGCAACTCCCTATCAAAAGTACAAAGGCTGTTCCTTGGAACTACAACAAGACAATTGTGTCTTACAATGGGAAAGAAATCATGGAGGTTGCTGCAGACGTAAATGGTTTAACTCGGTCCGGGAGATGTTTTACCCCGGAAGAATTGAGAAAGGCAAAGCCAGGTCGAGAAGACCAAGGACCCATCAAAGAGCCGGTTTCTGAGAAAGAAGCTGAAGAATATTTGAAGAAAATAAGATCGACAGATTATTCTATCGTCAAGCAATTGAGAAAGACTCCAACTCAGATATCACTCTTGTCTCTACTTATGAACTCTGAAGCACATCGCAATGCACTGTTGAAAATATTGAATGAGGCCTACATTCCTGAACAAACTACTGTGGCTAATCTTGAAGCACTTGTTGGCAGAGTATTTGACACTAATCGTGTGATGTTCACCGATGAGGAGCTGCCAACAGAAGGAACCGGTCATAATCGAGCGCTTCATGTCTCAGTTAAGTGTGAAGACTCCTATGTCACACGTGTTCTAATAGATGGTGGCGCGGGATTGAAAATTTGCCCTCTGTCTACATTGAAGAGTCTAAGGGTGGATATGAGCAAAATCAGGGCAAGTTCCTCTGTTGTTCGTGCTTTTGATGGTGGAGTTCGAGAATCTTTGGGCATCATCAATCTTGAGTTAACCATTGGTCCCGCTACCTTCAGCATTGAGTTCCAAGTAATGGAAACGGATGCATCGTACAATCTGTTATTGGGCTGACCATGGATTCACATAGCTTGTGCTGTACCCTCCACAGTTCATCAGGTGGTCAAGCTTACTTGGGATAATCAAGCTGTCGTAGTTTATGGAGAGGATGACTTACAGTTTAACAATAGCCTGGACGTGCCAGCTCTTGAAGTCGTCACCACACGCTCGACCATCATGCATCAAACCTCCGATGTGGTGTATATAGAAAAGGTAACAGAAGGGAAACCTATACCCATCCCAAGAGTGTCAGAGGCATCTATAATGATGGCATCTGAAATGTTAAAGCATGGTTTCTAATTTACAAAGGGTTTGGGAGCATCACTACAAGGCAGGGTAAATCCAGTTTATCCAAATGGCGTGCAAGGCACGTGCGGACTAGGGTTCAAGCCAAAAGCAGCTGATCGCAAGCAAGCAAAGAAAAAGAAGTCTGAATTTTGGTCTCTCCCAAAGTCAATTCCGTGTCTCGCTCAGTCTTTTGTGGGATAAGTCATGAAACCAAAGGTTGTCGCTACAAATGTCAACACAGTGGAAGACAATCAGGATGAACCATTTCATCTAGGTGGCATTTTTAAAATCTGCATGGTACAGCCGGGTGAAGGCTCCAGTAATGCTTCAATACAGTACATTGGCCCGGACGTGCACCTGACTAACTGGAATGCAACTCCCCTCCCCATCAGGAAGGGGTCTTGGTAGACTGTTGTTTTACAGTTTTTCTTTTGAATACACTTGGATATTCTAAGGGTTGTATGCCAAGTGTATTATTTTGCTCATCTTTCCTTTTGTAATTCAAACCCTTTTTCATTAATGAAAGGCCCAAGAGCCAAGCTTTCCTTCAATCACTGTTCATATTCCTAATTTTATTCTATTTTGTTTATTTGTAGTGATATATCTGCTGGTCCTGATATCATGACATGTTCAAGGAACTTATCGTCCATCCAGGGACCGCAATCTGATTTTGGCTCCATAACCATAGTTGAGGTTGAAAGTGATGAAGAAAACATTGAGGAATTTGTTAATGAGATCGAATATGATGGGGAACAGGCAGATTTTGAAATAGGCCTGGAAGTTGAATGCCATGAGGGCAAGCCTAAACCCAATTTGGCTGTACAGAGGATGTTAATCTTGGGAGCCCTGATGATGTGAGGGAAACCAAGATAAGCATGTATGCCCTACCTGAAGTAAAGAACGATATTTGGAAGGTGCTTTTTGAATATCGAGATGTTTTTGCATGGTCATATGATGAGATGTCGGGTTTGAGCTCCGAATTGATAGTCCATGAATTGCCAATTCAACCTGGTTTCCCTCCAGTAAGACAGATGCAACAGAAGTTCAAAACTGATATGATCAAGAAAATCCATGATGAAATAATGAAACAGTTGGATGCAAAAGTAATTCAATCGGTTCAGTACACTACTTGGGTTGCAAATGTTGTCCCAATTCCTAAGAAAGATTGAAAAACAAGGATATGTGTTGACTATCGATATTTGAACAAGGCGAGTCCCAAAGACAATTTCCCGTTGCCTAATATTCACACTCTCATAGACAATTGTGCCAAACATGAGATACAATCCTTTGTTGACTGCTATGCTGGATATCATCAAATACACATGGATGAAGATGATTCATACAAAACGGCATTAACTACTCCTTGGGGAACCTATTGCTATAGAGTGATGCCGTTTGGTTTGAAAAATGCTGGGGCAACCTACGTGAGAGCTATGACTGCCATTTTCCATGATATGATGCATAAAAAAATAGAAGTGTACGTGGATGATGTGATTATCAAGTCCAGAACTGCTGAGGAACACGTGAGAGATCTCAGAAAGTTTTTCGAAAGGCTCTGTAGGTATAATCTTAAGCTGAATCCAGCCAAGTGTGCATTTCGTGTGCCTGCTGGAAAATTGTAGGGTTTCATTGTTAGTAGGCGAGGTATTGAACTGGATCCCGCAAAGATCAAAGCAATACAAGAACTACCTCCGCCTCAAACCAAGAAGGATATTAAAAGCTTTCTAGGCATGCTGAATTACATCAGTAGGTTTGTTGCTCAACTTACCACAATATGTGAGCCGACCCTCAAGTTGTTGAAAAAGAATGCATGAATTGCATGGACCGAGGAGTGCCAAGAAGCCTTTGACAAGATCAAGAAATACTTGTCAAATCCTCCTGTTTTGGTTCCGCCTAAGCCTGGCCGACCATTGTTTTTGTACTTGTCAGTCAATGAAAACTCCTTTGGTTGTGTACTGGGGCAACATGATGCCTCGGGAAAGAAAGAACAGGCCATTTATTATCTAAGCAAGAAGTTCACGGATTGCGAGGCCAGATACACTTTGTTGGAAAGGACGTGTTGTGCTCTAACTTGGGTTGCACAAAAGTTGAAACATTATCTTTTGTCCTATACCACTTATCTGATTTCCCGGATGGATCCATTGAAGTACATATTTCAAAAGCCAATGCCAACTGGAAAGCTTGCAAAATGGCAAATCCTGCTCACAGAATTTGACATAGTTTATGTCACCAGAACTGCAATGAAAGCTCAAGCTTTAGCTGATCATTTGGCTGAAAATCCGGTGGATAATGATTATGAGTCATTGAAGACTTACTTCCCCGACGAGGAGGTAGATGTGCTCGAAGAGTTGATCAATGAAGAAGAGCACGTGTGGAAAATGTACTTTGACGGTGCTTCTAACTGAAAGGGTCATGGCATTGGAGCAGTCCTCATCTCCCCCACGGGACATTACTATCCGGCAGCTGCCCAACTCCGCTTCAGTTGCACTAATAACACATCTGAGTATGAAGCATGCATAATGGGTTTGTGTATGGCTCTAGACATGGACATCAAAGAATTGCTGGTGATCGGAGATTCAGATCTTTTGATACGCCAAATGAAGGGTGAATGGGAAACTCGAGACCTTAAGTTGATCATGTACAAGCAGTGTATGGACGATACTCGCCAAAAGTTCGATGTTCTAAAGTTTAGACATGTCCTCAGAATACATAATGAGCTGGCTGACGCATTGGCTACATTAGCCTCAATGCTTGTCCATCCTGATAAAGCCCATATTGATCCGTTAGAGATTCAGGTTCAAAGCCGACATGCATACTGCAATGTGATTGAAGAAGAAATTGACGGTCAACCGTGGTATTTTGATGTCAAGAACTTCCTTCAAGACGGGACGTATCCCCAATGGCAGAAAACAATCAAAAGAGAACCCTTCGACGATTGGCAAGTGGTTTCTTTTTGAGTGGCGGAGTGGTGTACAAAAGGACACCTGATCTGGGACTATTTAAGATGCGTGGATGCAACTGAAGCCACGAAAATTCTCAATGACATGCATTCGGGGATCTGTGGACCCCACATGAGCGGGCACGTGCTAGCTAAGAAAGTACTCAGAGCAGGATACTTCTGGCTCACCATGGAACATGACTGCATTACTTTTGTGCGAAAGTGTCATCAATGCCAAGTACACGGTGATTTGATACATTCACCTCCTTTAGAGTTGCACACAATGTCAGCCCTTTGGCATTTTACAGCATGGGGATGGATGTTATCGGGCCTATTGAACCAAAAGCATCAAATGGACACAGATTCATTCTGGTTGCAATAGATTACTTCACCAAATGGGTTGAGGCAGTGACTCTCAAATCCGTGTCCAAGAAAGCCGTGGTGGATTTCGTTCATTCTAACATTATTTGTCGCTTTGGTATCCCAAGTACCATCATTAACGACAATGCGGCAAATCTGAACAGTCATTTAATGAATGACGTGTGTGAAAGATTCAAGATCATGCATCGAAATTCCACGCCTTACCGACCAAAGGCAAATGGCGCGGTTGAAGCAGCCAATAAGAATATCAAGAAGATCCTTAGGAAAATGATACAAGGATCTCGTGATTGGCATGAGAAATTGTCTTTCGCTTTGCTTGGTTACCGCACAACTGTGCGCACTTCCATAGGTGCAACCCCATATTCCTTGGTATACGGAAGTGAAGCAGTCATACCCGCTGAAGTTGAAATACCATCTCTCAGGATCATCGTGGAAGCAGAGATAGAGGACATAGAGTGGGTCAAAACCCGATTGGAACAGTTGTCATTCATTGACGAAAAGAGGCTCAATGCAGTTTGTCACGGTCAATTGTATCAGCAAAGAATGGCCCGAGCCTACAGCAAGAAAGTGCACCTCCGCGACTTGAAAGAAGGGCAATTAGTCTTGAAAAGAATCTTTCCTCATCAGGAAGAAGCTAAAGGGAAATTTGCTCCAAATTGGCAAGGGCAGTACCTGGTAAAGAAAGTATTGTCAAATGGCGCCTTGTACCTTACAGATCCAGAAGGCAGGACAACTGAAATACCTGTCAACGCAGACGCAGTCAAGAGGTACTATATTTGACTCCAAGATGGCTGTTAAATCAGGATGAATGCAAGGCTTTTGTTCTTTTTTTTTATCCCAAAATGTATCCCTTATTAGCACTTTGAACATTGTATTTTCGAGACATGTTCTCAGTTGGAATCAATGTAAATGTACCAACATGAAATGAAACTGAAAAGCATCAAAAAAAAAAAACCTGGGCATTTGCCTAGAGCTACGTCTGACCAGATTCCTCTCAAAAGGATACGTAGGCAACCATTTCGGTGCGGTCACAACAAGAAAAAATTCCTCTTTCCCTGTCTTCTTTTATTCGCGCAAAGTTTGCCTCCAGGCTTGCGGGATATGTCAAGAAAATCAAATACCCTAGTTTATCCTAAACTGGGGCAGAAGTTGTTTTATTTTTATTTTTTTATTTAAAGAAAATGGAGGAAATTCAATATTCCTCCCCATTTTCTTTGTGTTCATCATAGGGAAAAACTCATTTTTTCCCTGTTCATATTGACGCAAAACTTGTCTCCAAGTTTGCGGCCAACATCAAAAGAAATTTAGACCCCCCCCCCCCCCCCTTTATGCTAAACTGGGGCAGAAGTTTATTTTTATTTTATTTCATAAATAAAATAAAATACAAACTTCTATCATTTTTGTATCATCTATTCACATGTTTCATGAGATGTTTGGCATACCAGTCTTGAAAGTCAAGGAAGAAAACAAAGTGCCCCAGTTTATTCTAAACAGAGAGTCAAGAGATGTTTGTTGTTGTAAATGGAATTGAAAAAAAAAAAGAGGAAGAAAAGAAAAGAAAAAAAAAGAAAGAAAAAAAAAAGAAAAAAAGAAGTCTTGCCGGCGAAAAACTGAGAAGGCGCCGCAAGACAAACATTGAGGCAAAAGATTAAAGAGAGAGAGGCTAGTTGGCGAAAACTCGAAAGGGCGCTACTATATCGACTTGAGAGTCACCTAAACTTGGTTATGTTTTGATATCTTCCGTGGAGCAACTCTCAACAAACAAGTGGTACTGGTCGGACGAGGTCATCCAAGACACATGTCATGATCATCAAGACCGCCAGTAAATTGCCAGATAAGTTTCCCTTTTCAGAAAGACGTTCCCTATCCAAACGACTTTCGCCCTCAAATCTTTTTTATTTATTTCACTTTGTACATCTTGCCTCACCATTAATTCCTTGCCTTTTCGGCGCTAACCTCACATGAGCAACAAAAGAAAATTGCAAAACTATGTCTTTCAGGATTCAGGTTTAATTCCAGTAAGCAGGGCACACCCTCGACAATGGATAGGGTTCAGCAAGCCATGACCAACCTTGACAATGGAGCACCGCACATCATGCCGGAGGGACGGCATACCAAATTGTATCATGAAGAGTGGACATATTTGGGATAAGTTTTAAGCATTTGTTCATCCCACACTACTGTGAAGAATAGAACAAGAGTCACCAAGCTTATTTGCAAGATCAGAAACAGGAAATCAGTATGATGTTTGCTATATTGCCAAGAAAGAGACATGACCACTTGAATTGGGATAGTTGCGCTAGATGTCAGATGGAATTCCATTTCCTTTTCGAGCCAGTCTCACTCAAAGATAGCGATCATTTCCTTTTTGAGTCAGTTTCGCTCAAAGATAGCGATCATTTCCTTTTTCGAGTCAATTCGCTCAAAGATAGCGTCATTTCCTTTTCATGTCAAGATCTGCTAAAAGATGGCGATCATTTCCGTTTCGACTCAGTTTCGCTCAAAGATAGCATCATTTCATTTTTTCATGTTAGGATCTGCTAAAAGATAGCGATCATTTCTTTTTCGAGTTAGTTCGCTCAAAGATAGCGTCATTTATTTTCCACGTCAAAGATCTGCTAAAAGATAGCGATCATTTCCTTTTCGAGTCAGTTTCGCTCAAAGATAGCATCATTTATTTTTCATGTCAAGATCTGCTAAAAGATAGCGATCATTTCTTTTTCGAGTCAGTTTGCTCAAAGATAGCATCATTTATTTTTCATGTCAAGATCTGCTAAAAGATAGCGATCATTTCCTTTTCGAGTCATTCCCGCTAAAAGATAGCGTCATTTCCTTTCCATGTCAAGATCTGCTAAAAGATAGCGATCATTTTCTTTTCAAGTTAGTTTTGCTAGAAGATAGCACTCACATTCAGTTCAAGTCATTTGCGGTCAAAGATAGCAACCACTTACTTTTCAAGTTGGTCCCGCTCAAAGATAGCAACCATCCCCAGCTTTAAGTTAAAGCCTGCCCGAGCGGCAATTTCAAGCTTCAGCAATTTTAACATTCAAAGCAAAGCCCGTCAAGACGACATTTAAACATTCAAGTCAAGCCCGTCAAAGCGGCAATTTCAAGTTTTTAAAAACCACTTGATTAGTGAGAGCTTCAGACCAGTTCATCAGCTTGGGAAGCATGAAGAGTAGTCTAGGAATTGTAACTTTTACATTTTTCAATGTTGTAATTCCATTTTTCTTTGTAAAAGCAATGACCACCAGCAAGCGACCAGTAACCAGCAGCAACAGCATTTGTGTGCCTAAGAGTGTCTAGTATCAGCCCCAAGTGTATCTAGAAGAGTCTCTAGTCTGTCTTAGTAGTCTAGAGTGTCTAGTTTGTCTTAGTGAGTCTAAAAGAGTCTGGTGTCTGTTTGAATGCGGTAGTCCCAGCTACCGCACGTGAGGAACTACACTGACCTGATTCCTTAGTCCAGGGATATGTAGGTAACCTTGTTCTCGGTTAGAACCGAAATCCAAGGTTCGGTCACAATTTTGCAAGCATATTCTCGGCTAGAACCGAACAAGCCAAAATTAGTTGTCGATTACGTCTTTGTCCGAAAACTCTTCATGTTCTCGAACATACAGGGGCAGCTGTAATCACCTAATTTTGGCACGATAATTTAAAAATAGTTTTAAATAGCTCAAAATAGTCGAGCTAACTTTCCAGGATTTTCGTCGAATTTTAGTATTTTATTTTAGTTAAAATTTGTCATTTAAATGATAACAATAATAAAAAATTAACAAAAATACTTGTATTGTGTTTAATTATGATTTTATATTTTAATTATAGTAATGTTGCAATTTGTGTAGCTTTAATTTTTAGTTTATTGTTCATGCTTTAATTTGTTTGGAACTCTAGTGGCTATTTTGTGAATAAAAACCAAGCAATCAGCTTAGTCGTGCAACCCAATTCCCATCTGACCCGGCCCATATCACTTCATACAAAATCAGTCTTCTTTGCCATTTTTGGAATTTCTCCACAGACTCACACATCTAAGGCAAACCCTTGCCATTTTTAACAGACCCCACCGGAAATCGCCTCCACCATTGAACCACCACCAACCGCCACTGATCCGCCGTATATCCGCCGTCCTCTGGTCACCGGAAAATACACAAAAATACACCCTAGACTCCTTTCGACCTCCTCTACCCGATTCTACCATTATTTTCCCCCAAAAAACCAACCAATAGTTGTAGATCGGGGTTTGAAAGTCGAAACCCCGCGACCACATAACCTTTTCCGGTGGAATTTGACATGTCCAGGTTCGTTTTTTCGTCTTCCTTCACTGTACGGATCCCGATTCGGACAAGAATGGTCTCCTTCGGCCAAAGTCTCGAACTAAAATTTGAAAAAAGTCTTCTTTGGTCATGTTTTTCGACCCCCTTTCTCCATCCTCCTCTCGTTCTAATTAAGTCGACCCCGAACGAGGTCGATTCGATTAGAACAAGAAGAGTTTCGAGATTCTGTTTGGTTATCAATTTTTTGGCTTGAACTGATTATGTATGCGTGGTGACATTTGTGAATGGCTTTGGTATCACTTCGAAGGGGCTGATTGAGACAATGAGGGTGATTAACTGGATTTGAGGCCGTGTGAAAGCTATAATGGTGTCGACGTGGCTGCAATGTTTACTATGATAACGATGGTGTTGGCGAGGCTATGGTGGATTGATGTTGATTGGATGGGGCTGTGCGTGGGTGATGGTATCGGGGTTACTTTAGTTCAGTTTTTACCTATGATTTGTTGGCGTTGACGAACAATGGTGGTTGCTGCGATGTTGATTTGTTTGATATGATGAAACTGTAACAGTGGCGATGTTTCAATAGTGAGCAAGGCTGATGCAATGGTGCTGTGACGCTAGAAGTTTATCGAGGCTCGATGACTGGTGATGCAAGCTTGGGGGAGCAGCGGCAAGGCTGATCCAAGGGTAGCAAGGCAGTGTCAACACTGCAACAATAATAGAGAAGCTGCTGTTTTTGGGGTAATCAATTAGTTGAAGCACTTAGCTTCTTTGATTTCGGATTAGTGTTAGTGGTTTCAAGCCTGATTTGATTAATGGTACATAGTTGTGTCTTAGTTTTACATGATGCTTAGTTAAGATTGAAGCTGACAATTTTAATTGAAGTTGATTCATTCCATTACAATTTACTTATCAGTGTCATTTGGCCAATTGATTAGCATTGGTTTCATGTTGAGCATATTGTGAGTTCAGTGATGTCAGATTATCATTTTAGTCTAACTAGTATTGCTTTGAATTGAATATTGATCATATCTCCTAGTTTCAAGTATGTAGTATTGTACTAAATGTGTTAAGACATAAGCTGCTCAATTTAGTTTTGATTAAGTATGGTTGGGGAGTCGAAGATAGCTTTGATTCTCTGTTGATAATCTAGTTGATGTTTTGATGCTAGAATCAGATCAATTTTTGTTTCAAAAAAAGAGTGAAAAGGGAGTCAAAATGAAAGTACAACAGCCAGCTTGAAACAAGGAACTTTAACATAGGATTCTCACTTTTTGGCTGAAAATTTTAAAGTCTCACATGAGGGCTTTTGTCTCTTTGCTTGCCAACACTCTACTCTCCCTCTTTAATCAGCCTTGCATTAAATGCAAAGGAGAATAGCTAGCACGCCCTGGGAGTCTTTTGTTTGGACACATTGTGGACCTGGCAATTTAATGCCAATAAGTCCAACAGCTCTGTGAGGGATCTGGATATATAAAGGGGGGCATTTACTCTACCCTTTCATTAACTACATACAGCATTAACTCTCTTCACCTACCTTCAGCCCTAAAAGAAATTCAGATCTGAAAATAGAGAGAAGGTAGCATTCAAAGAAAAGAAAGAAAAAGAGTTTAGTTTTCAAAAAGATAAGAGTTAGAACTAAAGACCATTACCACTTAGGTCTTTAGAGGTATAATCTTATTAGTGTTTGGGTTGGAAAGGAAGCTATTACAAAGGATTTTGGGGACTGTTTCTGTGTGTTATCTGCTGTTGTTTGTTGCTGGTGCTATCTTTGGGGTCCCCTCACTGTTTTTGCATACAAATTTGGCTCATAGGTAAACACGAATCATCCTTGTATTTTTTCCCTTTCTATGTTTACTATGTAAAAATCAGCCTGTTTAAAGTCTGGAAATGCAAAACCAAGTTCATTAAAATTGTCTATTTATTTTGTAAATCTGCTCTGTTTGTTCCCGTTAAGAAAAAAAGTGAAAAAAAATATTTTATGTTTCCTGTTGGTTTGTGTTATAAGCAAGAAGCTAAAGTTAGCAACTGTCTCTATTACGTTAATTGCTAAAGAATAAATGGAACCCGTGAATGAGTATTGTCCAACGGGCTTAGAGTCTTCTATTTAGTTTGTTATAAGTCATGGATCTGCAAAATACACCCAACATGGACAAAATTAGACAAAAACTAGATTTACAAAAACCTTGACAACCTTGGTCAGATTATAAAAACAAATAGAAAATAGAGCACATGTGCAAGAATTATAAGATAAAGAATATCAGTACAACAGTGGGCTAAAAATAACAATAGGATCTCTGATATAGCCAAATGTTGAACCAAGTAGGCAAGAAAGGACATAAGTGCAATTCCGTCCCTAAAATAAATTGAGGCGTGAATCTGAACAAAAATGGGCCTAAACATTTTGCAGATCTGGCCCTCTTTAATTTCAGCCTTTAAGTTTAAGGCTACAATAAACTAAGTGGACCAAAATTTTGCGAACCTAGCTCAATTAATTCCAGTCCTTTAACATTTAAGCCCCAATAGTGTTTTAAATGTAAATTTAGTAATTTTCTTGATTTAATTTGAATTGCGCTTTTGTAAATATTAAATTAAGCCACATTTAATCAAAAACATCGGAAGCAAAGCAAATGTGATACACGTAAAATCCGTAAATAGACGAGTCCCCTTTGAGGTTGGAAATACGTAATATATTTTATCTGTTATGAATTAAAGTGTAAATCCGTCCGATCCTCTGTGAGGTTGCATAAGAATAACACTTTAAATTTTTTCTGAATTAAAGTTTAAATTCAAATCAAACGGCATAATAATACAACCATATTTAATAAATTAAAATTGTGACAATAAAGCAACTGTGCTCGGCACAGGACTCGAGGGTGCCTAATACCTTCCCGAGAGTCAACTGAGAACCTTACCCGAATCTCTAAACGCAGACCATTAGACGGGTCAGAGGTGTTCCAAGGTACCTTTTGGTGACTTGGCGCACCTTAAACTTGTCAAGTGGCGACTCCGAGTTTCTCTAAATAATTTCGTACCTTCTTGAAACACCAGTCACGAGCTTTTAAATAATAAACAACTCGTTAATTAATTTTTAGGGCGTGACAATGACCCTTCACCGGCTCGGGACTCTCATCGATTAACGGGAAGTATATGCAATGATGACCCTTCACCGGCTCGGGACTCTCATCGATTACTGGGAAGTATATGCAATAATACCCTTCACCGGTGCGGGACTCTCATCGCCAACCGGGAAGTATATGCAATAATGACCCTTCACCGGTTCGGGACTCTCATCGCCAACCGGGCCAACAGGAAAGTATATGCAATAATGACCCTTCACCGGCTCGGGACTCTCATCGATTACTGGGAATTATATGCAATAATGACAGCCAAAGTACAATGCTCAGATACTCAATGCAATACCAGCAATAGGACATAATATATAATATACAACGTAAATTCAAAGCTAAGACGTAATGAGTACGCCTATCGGCAGCTTCACACGTAAAGAACACGTGGTAGAAAATCCACGAGGCCAAGTGCCTCCAAAGAAATGGATATAAACACTTACCTCTTCCAAAAGTTAGCTCTGCTAATCGACAACCGCTTTATCTTTTGGTTTCATTGCCAAACGATCCCACTCTATTCAATAAGCAGAAAAATATATCAATTTAGGCTAAAGGCTTCGTTCCTCACATTTTAGGGCAATCCAGTTAGGAACCTGATACCCTATTCGCATACGCAATACGCATGCCAGGCCTATGTACAGGGTTTAAGGTCACATAACCAAACCCCAAATAAATTACATTTATATGTTGCCCAAAACTCACTGAGTACGAATATATAATCAATTCCATTATTGGGGTCTATTTGACCCTTTAAACTATTAATTGAACTTATTAAAACGATATCTAATATACCAAGTTTTACCGTTAAACATATTCAAACACACGTAATAAACTCAAATAATGCATTAAGATCATTACCTGAATGTTTCGGGGTAAAAATACTAATTTTTCTCCGGCTCTGTTCGCATTTTCTGGCATTTTTTTCCACTGCGTCATTCTATTTTTCTCTGTTTCGATTCTGTTTTAATTTTGTAGTAAGAACTAAGGGATATAATCCACCGCCAAGGTCAATATTCATTTTCTTTCCATTTTTGTCTTTTTCTCGTTGAAATTATTTCGAATATCATAGGGTACTATTTTAATTTTTGTTAAGAAACGAAAATTAAAATAGTACCCTATGATATTCGAAATAATTTCAACTTTTGCATACCAGTTATACAAAATATATATAGCATACTCGCTAAGGCGGATCTCAAATCGGGGTCCCGAAACTTAAGATGCGAATTTAAATAGAAAAAAATTCAAATTATTTAATTTTCGGCATTTTAGTGGAAACTAGCCGAACAACATCGAAATTCACTTTCGAAAAATTACAAAAGTCCCAAATAATCATACAAACCTAACGGCGCTTTCGTATTTCGAATCGGAGCTCATTCGCCAAAACCGGGCTCGAAAATCTCTTTTTAATATCTATCGATAATAAAAACTGAAACCTTCTTCCGATGCCTACGCTTTCCCTCAGTTCGGGACTTTTAGCACCATATCCTAAGCCATCGGGGATTTAGCTCGAATTTTACAGACAGGTCCTAATGGACATTACGAATATTTTAAAATTATCGGCACGCCAATCGGAATCCTAACTTTCAAAACGACTGACCGATGTCGTTTCATTCTCCTCCACTTAAACTCTCGTTCGTCCTCGAACGAGCCTATGTCTAAAACATGATTCACGCTGATAACAAAAGAACTTGCACGGCCTTCATAAACTATCCCACGGAATGTTTCTCATGATTACAGAATCAAGATTATAACACGAACACCGAACTCTTGGAATAAAATATATCTGGATAATATGATAATACCATTGTCCGGATTATTCTGACTAAGATGATCCTTCCTCGATCACGAGATGAGAGTTCTACATTTTCGATCAAAGATATACAGAACTTTGAATGGATTAACATGATTCAGCCGATAATCACCTCTTCGATATACCTTTAGATATAGAACAGGTCAATGGAACTAAGAATTAGCTTACGCTTCAGCAACGCCTTAGAGATTTAATATTATGATTCGGTATCAACTGGAGGAAGACTCCTCCACTTAGAGCATTAACTCATACCGCTAACTTGAATAGAAATAGTCATCCTCGCACAGTCTACCAGACTAAGGAAGATATTGCTAAAAATAGAATGCGGCTCAGACCTGAGCTACCAAATTACCCTCTCGAGTTGCCAAATGACTGCAACTCCCAAGTTCAAAACTCTATATCTTTGTCATAAGCACTACCGCGTGATGGATCAAATTAGAGGTCAAATGATGCCCCTCATTACCTTTAGTAGTCCTAAACACAACAATGCGCTTACCCAGCTACCTTAACACGCACTCTGGCTCCACACATGGAACATCATAAGAGGCTACTGACCGCCTAAGCTCACCAGTGCCGAACAAAGAAGAGATGGTAATGGACTGAGGATAGAAATAATTAGAGCTTCAGGAAGCTCATCTTTTTATTTACTTGGCTCCCAGAGCTACACTACTTCCGAGTAAGGCTAGCCAAAGAATTGCAATTGAAGAAATAGGCATTAAATAAGCTTTATGGAATGACATCTATATCAACTTAACCTTACTATAAAAGGAAACTCCGACAATTTACCAGAAAATCCTTTTATGCCGAGACAAGCTCATGGAATAACATGACTCTACTAGCGTCTCGAACCAAGAGGAAACACATAGATCGAGTATTTGTCGCACCCTATTTTGGACTCAACTCGAGGCGAGTCGGGTTTCGAATTTGACTGGGTGAACTCGTTTGGAGTTAGAGTTTTGGAGTCGCCACCTAATAAATTTCCTAGGCGTATTAGGTCGCCTATTAATTTCTAATTCCATGTAAAGAATTAACTCCGGGTTGGTCTACGAGTCAGGGATTCGGGTAAGCGTTCGAAATAACCTAGAAGGAAGGGGTTAGGCACCTCCTAGGTTCCACTAAGCGTGGTTCCCGGCCGATTTTTATATTGGGTTTACTATATTGCTTATAAAAATGGGTAGGAACTAAATAAAGAAACAAAGGAGATATAAGATGCAAAGTAAAATATGTAATTTAATATATTTGCATAAATAATTTGAAATAATAGTTGTGTTGCACAAATAGCTACGGAATAATAAATAACCAATTAAACATTTGAATAAATGACCCTAGGTTTAGTTATCCTATTCGGATCAGAACCCGGCTTTTGGAAGGGACGATAGTTTCAGAATCTACTATCAAATGTAGCTCGGATAATTTCCATCATTTCCGAGGGGCTTAGTTCCCTTTAACCCCCATACCCTCTTTAAATATTTAATGAAAGCGCTAGCTAATATTTTAAACGTCCTAAAGGTTTACTAGCGTCCCACTTAATGTCCCGGAGGCCATTGAGACTACTAATATAAATGTAAAATGTCTAGAATCCCTAATTGTGTTAATGCCCCAATCTAGACTCTTGTAGTTGTCACATAAAGAGTACGGTCATGCAAATCACACAAGTCAAATAATATCATGTAAGCAAAATAATTTTAAAAGCTTTAAAAGTAGGCCTCCAAATTAAAACAACTAAGTTGTAATAAAGATGCAAAGCCTTCATGCTACTGTTAAATTTTCAGAATACTCAATTTTGCAGAAATAAGCCAGCTCCCTGCACTAATTTAATCTTAAAAAAACCTGTCATGCATTAACTAACTAAAACTCAGATTTCCAGATTTACGCAAAACATTTCAGTTTTCAAGTAGCACTTCACATTCTCAACATATCTTATGATTTCACTCATTTCAACACACAATAAATAAATAGAGGGTAGAAGGTGGCCCCTGCTTAACCAAATATTCACATTACATAGTAGTAACTTATATATAGTTGTAGTTGTACCTGCAACGTTAACACAAAATACTAAGAAAAGTTCAATACAAGTTACCTTCCAATGAATGGATAACTTTTGTCAATACGAGCTTCTGGACAAGTCTTTAATGTGGCTTCCAATAAAATAATAAAAAATGGAGTGGTGTGTTAAAGGATAAAAGAAGTGTAGAGAAATATGTGGTTAAGTTGTGAGAAGTGAGAATGTTGGAATGTGTATAGAAGATGTAATTGCAAGTGATGATGAATCAATAAGTTAGAAGATGTGTGTAGGAGAAGATGAGAGTAAGTGATGAATGAATGTGAGAAGTAGGTGTATTTATAGTATTTTTGAAAAAGAGTGGTTATGGAAAATAGGAGGTGATTGGGGAATTTAGGCTTAATTGGAGGGATTTGATTGGATAAGATTAAGGGGAATGATTTGAGGGTGATTTGAATGATTTTCCTCAATAATGTATGTAGACTTAAAAGTGGGAAAAAGTGTGACCTAAAATTAGGAAAAGAGGAATTAGTGAGATTGTGAATGGGAGTGAATCAAGGGAGAGATTTAGGGAGATTGGAGAAAAATTGGGGATTAGATTTGGGAAATGAACTTGGTACTAAAAGTGGGGTAGGGACATTGGGGAATTTTTAAGAATAAGATCAGGATATATTTAGGAGAAGATTTGGGGGGATTAACTTGGACGGGAAGACGTATCTAGACTATTATTTGGTCTAGATTCAAGGTAGAATTAGGAAGAAGGTTTGAGATTAAAAAATTCACATAATAAGGATGTATTTGGTTAGGAAATTTGGCTAGGCTTAGAGTAAAATGTAAAAAATAAATAAATAAAGATAAATAAAGAATTTTGGGTAGTAATTTTGAAATATGGAAGAATTAATAATAAAAAGGAATTTGGACACTTCAATTGGCCAATATTTAACTTAAAGGTGTAAAAATGAAATATAGATATACATATATTATAAAATGCACAAATAAATATTAAATAAACTCAAATTAAATTATTTAAATATATATAATCACAAATAATTACTAATTTGCACAAATAATCACAAATTAAAATAAACTTGACACGTAGCCTAAATGACGTAATTAGATAATATAGCCACTAATATTATGAATGTACTAATTTCACAAATAGTCACAGTTTTGACAAATAGCCTAAATGTTGCAAAAGTTACATAATATAGCCACACTTAAGTATATAATATATATATATATATATATATATATATATATATATATATATATATATATAAATAGAGGATAGCGCACGTAAATGCATGATTTCTAATGCACATTTTGCACAAATAGTCACATTGCACCCTTAAGTTGAATTATGGCCAATTTTAGAAAAAGGAGGGACAAAATTGTGTCAACAGCTGCCCCTCTTCGCCCGGGGATGATGAAAGAGTCTTCGGGCAAAGATAGTTGACGGAACAGTCAATTTTGTCACGACCGGTAGGCAGAAGATTGAAAGGGGAAGAATGGGAGTTTTGGGGTGTTTTTGGCCGAACCCCGGTCTCTGAGTTGCCTACATATCTCGGGTTTCACGAGAATCAGGCCGTGTGTAGTTCTAGAATGGCATGTTGCCTGTGTGAGATGTTTATGACGCACAGTTTTGGTTAAAGACTAAACTTCTCCAAATATGTAAAGTTTACATCATCTCCCATCAACACTACATCGGCAAACTTCTGATTTTTCATATGCAGTAGCTTATCGTAATAGATGTCCTCTTGAATGCGGATGAATATGTTCACTATTTCCTTTTCATCCATAGCGAGTTGCACCTTGGCAGCTTCTGCTCTCCATCTCGTTGCATATTCTCTAAATGTCACTGTGGGTTCTTTTTCAACTTTTCCAAGTAGAAACGATCTGGTACTATTTCGGTATTGTACCCAAATCTTTCTACAAAGTCTTCTGCAATATCTTCCCAACCAAGCCATGTGCCAGGCTTCTGCTTAGAGAACCAACTCAAAGCTTCTCCGGTCAAGCTTCGACTGAACAGCTTCACTCGTACTTTCTCATCTTCCCCTGCTCCAATCAACTTGTCACAATATGTTCTCAGATGTGCCATAGGGTCTCCAGTTCCATTGAACAGGTCGAACTTTGGTATCTTGTATCCGTCCGGCAATTTCAAAGTAGGATAGATGCACAAGTCTTCATAAGCTAAACCTCTAGTAGTTTTGCGTAACTCAAACTTCTTAAAGGCTGCCTCTAGCTTACGAACTTTCTCTTTTGTCCCATCATCATTGGTTTCATCCTCCGCCCATTCATAGTTGTCATGGTCTTTGACGGGTGAAGTGAGTTGTTTGGTCTCGGCAGTGAACATGGGATTGTAAGGCTGTGGATATGCAGTGTTGGTGTGAGGTAGGCTTGTGTTTGGGTAAGTAGGGTATGCAGGAGGTGGTGCTTGATAAGTAGATGGTGGTGCTGTATGGTAAGGAGCTGGTTGCGTTGTTTGGTAAACAACAGGGGGATCAGTTGGTGTGTAGGGTCCTTTCCATTAGGGCGGGCTGACCCACTTGGATCGACAGGCTCTCCTAAATGGGCGGAGTTAACAACGGGTAAACTGGTCATTGTCAGTTTCTCTTCTAGTTCTTTAATTCTTTGCTCTAAAGTAGCAACATGTTCGTTGTACCCAACTGGGGCAAGCTTGCGTGGTGTTCCATTGTTATCGTCACTAAGAGCAGCGTTATTCAACTCAGACATGATGTTTCGCTTCCCTCTTCTTCTAGTTTGTGAGGGGGGAGGAGTTGTAACTGGTCCCCTGGTTCTCGTCCGGCACTGATGCTCGGCCAGAATGCACAAGTCAACCTCAGGAGTGGGAGTAAAACATAAACACGAAAAACAATAAGTTAGTGTCGAGGTAATAATTACCAAATGCAAAATATATCACTCCTTATAATGCAAGGGACCTCTCTTGTATCGGAGGTAGGCCTAACAAGACCACCACATATAAGATGCATGATAGGCGTCATTTGGATGAAGTTGGCTAATGGACTTTAACATGCCAAGAATGTTAAGTCTTCCTAAGTTTGAGTATGATATTTAAAATTGAATGTGTATCGTGCGTCATCCTATTTGTTCTCATAACCCAAGTTAACAAAAAAATAATTTTGTTGTATAAATGTGGAATAACATTTTTAGGTAAATAGGAATAATAAATGATCTTGCTACATTAAAAGTAGAAGAAATTAATTTAAAGTCTATGATTTGGTTTTCATAAAAATAGAAAAATTAATTTTCGTTCATAATCCAAAAATAACTCTATAAAATAATTGGTTTTGTATGAATGTAGAAATAAAAAGTTTCAAACGTAAATAGAAATAAATAATTGATTTTCTGTAACAATTTCCATTTACAGAAGTAAATAATTGATTTTGTTACACAAAAGTAGAAAGATCAATTTAAAGTCTGTTTTATTTGATTTTCCAAAATTTCGTGGCTTGTGACATCCTCCAACAAAAATAAATAATTGGACGATCTACACTTTGAGAACAAATAGTCTACATTAGACACGTTCAACTTTAAATAGATGCACATATAACACATTTAAATATCCCTTAGGGTCGAGAACCCGCTTGGTTCATTCCAATATGGTGAACTAATAGACTTAGACATGAGCCGAAGTCAAAATGATCCTAAATATGACATGATGCATGATTTCTAGACTAAGAGTGGGGTAATCTAGACAAGGACATGGTTCCCCAAGGCGGACAACCAAGGGGTGGGAACGTTCAGAATTGTTGGTTGTACCACGGACCAACTAGATTCTAACCGTTTCTCCTAAAGGGTTTTTTGAGAGTGAAACGACCGTGAGATCCACGTAATCGTTTGTGTGTGTGCAAATGTCAATTTTCCAGGAGTGGAGGAGTATGAAACGGAATGAAAGAATATACATATTACATTATCAAAAAATCTCACAACATAAAAGATTACAAACCTGCAAAAAGAAAAATATTAGTATTGAATACAAAATAGTCAAAGCAAGAATAAACCCAATATAAAAACCATAATGGTTAGAACATTTAATCCCCAGCGGAGTCGCCATTCTATCGCACCCTATTTTGGACTCAACTCGAGGCGAGTCCGGTTTCGGATTTGACTGGGTGAACTCGTTTGGAGTTAGAGTTTTGGAGTCGCCACCTAATAAATTTCCTAAGCGTATTAGGTCACCTATTAATTTTTTAATTCCATTTAAAGAATTAACTCCGGGTTGGTCTACGAGTCAGGGATTCGGGTAAGTGTTCGAAATAACCTAGAAGGAAGGGGTTAGGCACCTCTTAGGTTCCACTAAGCGTGGTTCCCGGCCGATTTTTATATTGGGTTTACTATATTGCTTATAAAAAAGGATAGGAACTAAATAAAGAAACAAAGGAGATATAAGATGCAAAGTAAAATAGGTAATTTAATATATTTACATAAATAATTTGAAATAATAGTTGTGTTGCACAAATAGCCACAGAATAATAAATAACCAATTAAACGTTTGAATAAATGACCCTAGGTTTAGTTATCCTATTCGGATCAGAACCCGGCTTTTGGAAGGGACGATAGTTTCAGAATCCACTATCAAATGTAGCTCGGGTAATTTCCATCATTTCCGAGGGGCTTAGTTCCCTTTAACCCCCATACCCTCTTTAAGTATTTAACTAAAGCGCTAGCTAATATTTTAAACGTCCTAAAGTTTTACTAGCGTCCCACTTAATGTCCCGGAGGCCATTGAGACTACTAATATAAATATAAAATGTCTAGAATCCCTAATTGTGTTAATGCCCCAATCTAGACTCTTGTAGTCGTCACATAAAGAGTACGGTCATGCAAATCACACAAGTCAAATAATATCATGTAAGCAAAATAATTTTAAAAGCTTTAAAAGTAGGCCTCATAATTAAAACAACTAAGTTGTAATAAAGATGCAAAGCCTTCATGCTACTGTTAAATTTTCAGAATACTCAATTTTGCAGAAATAAGCCAGCTCCCTGCACTAATTTAATCTTAAAAAAACCTGTCATGCATTAACTAACTAAAACTCAGATTTCCAGATTCACACAAAACATTTCAGTTTTCAAGTAGCACTTCATATTCTCAACATATCTTATGATTTCACTCATTTCAACACACAACAAATAAATAGAGGGTAGAAGGTGGCCCCTGCTTAACCAAATATTCACATTACATAGTAGTAACTTATATATAGTTGTAGTTGTACCTGCAACGTTAACACAAAATACTAAGAAAAGTTCAATACAAGTTACCTTCCAATGAATGGATAACTTTTGTCAATACGAGCTTCTGGACAAGTCTTTAATGTGGCTCCCAATAAAATAATGAAAAATAGAGTGGTGTGTTAAAGGATAAAAGAAGTGTAGAGAAATATGTGGTTAAGTTGTGAGAAGTGAGAATGTTGGAATGTGTATAGAAGATGTAATTGCAAGTGATGATGAATCAATAAGTTAGAAGATGTGTGTAGGAGAAGATGAGAGTAAGTGATGAATGAATGTGAGAAGTAGGTGTATTTATAGTATTTTTGAAAAAGAATGGTTAAGGAAAATGGGAGGTGATTGGGGAATTTAGGCTTAATGGGAGGGATTTGATTGGATAAGATTCAGGGGAATGATTTGAGGGGATTTGAATGATTTTCCTCAATAATGTATGTATACTTGAAAGTGGGGAAAAGGGTGACCTAAAATTAGGAAGAAGATGAATTAGGGAGATTGTGAATGGGAGTGAATCAAGGGAGAGATTTAGGGAGATTGGAGAAAAATTGGGGATTCGATTTGGGAAAGGAACTTGGTACTAAAAGTGGGGTAGGGAAATTGGGGAATTTTTAAGAATAAGATCAGGATATATTTAGGAGAAGATTTGGGGGGATGAACTTGGACGGGAAGTTGTATCTAGACTATTATTTGGTCTAGATTCAAGGTAGAATTAGGAAGAAGGTTTGAGATTTAAAAATTCAAATAATAAAGATGTATTTGGTTAGGAAATTTGGCTAGGCTTAGAGTAAAATGTAAAAAATAAATAAATAAAGATAAATAAAGAATTTTGGGTAGTAATTTTGAAATATGGAAGAATTAATAATAAAAAGGAATTTGGACACTTCAATTGGCCAATATTTAACTTAAAGGTGTAAAACTGAAATATAGATATACATATATTATAAAATGCACAAATAAATATTAAGTAAACTCAAATTAAATTATTTAAATATATAAAATCACAAATAATTACTAATTTGCACAAATAATCACAAATTCAAATAAACTTGACATGTAGCCTAAATGACGTAATTATATAATATAGCAACTAATATTATGAATGTATTAATTTCACACATAATCACAGTTTTGACAAATAGCCTAAATGATGCAAAAGTTACATAATATAGCCACACTTAAGTATATAATATATAAATAGAGGATAACGCACGTAAATGCATAATTTCTAATGCACATTTTGCACAAATAGTCATATTACACCCTTAAGTTGAATTATGACCAATTTTAGAAAAAGGAGGGACAAAATTGGGTGTCAACAGTATTATTTATTAATAACTTTACATCGAAAGAAACAATGACATTTTTTATGGTGATGAATACGAATCCTATCATCCTACCAACACTGAATTCAAAAGAGCGGTAGACTAACTTGAAATTATAACAGAATGAGGCACAACAAGATGCCAAGCAAACAATACTGATACTCACTCATAAATCTCTCATATTTACACCAGATAAACTAGTAGGGTCATCACAAATGCCAGGAATAAATCATATCAGAAGCTCACCCCTCTACCGCAACCAATTCTTAATAGAAAGAAAATCTAAAGAGGCCATGGGAACATGGTAAAATAAACGAAGTCCAAACCGATCAGAAGAATGAAATCTTACTCACATATAATGGAAGTACAAATACATGGATGTACTACATCAGATACCTCAACATCCTGCCACACTGTAGTTCTTAGAACTGCCTCTGCGGCTGAGCCGAGCCGCAACCCTGATAATTACTTCTAGAAGAACCACTACCACCACGCTCTCGACCTCTATAGAATGAGGGCATATCTCAGGTTGATTAAGATCTATATGAAATTTCCTGCAACTGTGCAGGTGCCTGATGACAAGAGAAAAGACGACTGCCTGCTTGTCGGAGTAAGGAAAAACTCCTCAAAGGATAACCAGACTCATGACAGTGATAACACCCTTTTCGCTAAAAATGGAAACTGGACAGATTATTGATAGCTACAAAGAGAAAACTGACTCCGATCTTGACAAACTACCTGCGCATTTTGAGAATTACGCTCTACAAGCTGAGATAACCTGACAGGTGACCTCCCAAAAATAATCAGAACTCTTACCTCCAAATGAGATACCACGGTTGCCCACTAGGGCCACGGGATCTCTTGCTCTCCCGCTCTAACTCTTCCCCCTCTAACTTATGGTATGCCTCGTACCTTTGGGCAATATCAATCAACAACATCAAATAAAATCCCGACCTCAATCTCTCGAGCCATCTGGGATCTCTAGGAAGGAGAAATGTCAGCAATAAATCTTTGAACATTCTCGGAAGGTTCATGAACTCGTGCTAATGCATATTCAGCCATTTTATAAAATTCAATCTCATATTCTGAAACACCAACAGGCTATCCGACAGGCTACCCTATCCAATCCACTCACACTGGAAACACTTTTCATCTCGCTCGCTGCTCGAAAGGAACTTTTCCACGAATCTAGAAGAAAAACCGAACCAAGTCAGCTAATAAGAGAGCGGCCCATCAATTCAAAGCTTGACCCCTGAAACTAGAAAGAAGAATAATAAACACCATACCGCTCGATATAATCAAGAGCCTGAAGGATGTGCTGACATCATTTTATTTTTTTAAAAAAAAACTTACACAAGGGTTATCTGATGCATGGCTTGAGAATATCGGAAGGTTCAACCAGATAAAATAATGCAGCATCTTCGAACACTCGGACCGAGCTATTTCTCAGGCTAGCTAACCAACCAGAATAATTAGAGGCACAACACATGCTGTCTCCGGAACTTAATTTACTGCGGTAATATTAAGAACTAGAATAGGAGCTCCCTGAGATCGAACGACTGCACATGCGGCAACCTGATAGGCTGCCCAGCGAATAATAGGTTCTTACGGTATCTGCGTCGCAAAAATTCTCGTAAAAGCATCGCAGAGAGCCAAGGGGACCACAAGGCCCTGCTCCCTTGCCCATCGTAAGCTCGTACAGCTGGGACCTGCGAAACTAGATCGTCAGCACGATAAAAACTCTCCGGGCTTCGTCAGTGATAGCCCCAGGCTAGACTGCTTCGTCTTGAACTCCTACTGTTTGCTCATTTGTTGCACGAGGGTTCATAATTACCACGAAGGAATTAACGAAAATACTTTGTCATCCTAGACCGATGCATGATCAGAAAAGAAGGAAGTGAAACTTCCTAAATGCCACCATAGCCTCTCGTAGATAAGTACGGACGTCTACGTACCCATCAGCGAGACTCTACTAGATACTGTCATAGTCTGGATAGACTTTAAACCGGGCTCTGATACCAACTGACACGACCCGGAATCCGGCTAGGCACTGCGGGCACCCGACATCCTCCCCTAGACCTGTCGGGCAAACCCTTACTAATTTAATTCAGAAAATAAATATAACAATTCATAAATAAGGACAAGACTTAAAAAAAAACACAAACATACTGATACCTCTAAGCTGTACAAAATAAAGTACAGCTGACTACCCAACATATGGGCCATCCAGACTAGAGATGTAAGAGTAAAAAAGAAGACAGATACCTTCTGAAGGGAACAAAATGCAACTGAAATGATAACCAATAAATTGGTGGCCATCCGAAATAAAAACTGGCTCGCCCTGACAGCTAAAGTCGTCTTCGCTCCTTCACAACGTGGCGAACCCAATCGTGGAGCGAGCCTGCCGAAACGAAATAGATAGACAAGAAACAAACAACAAACAAGGGTGAGTCAAAAGGACTCAATAAGTAGGGCAGACTAGCCACCTCAAAGAATAGTATAGCTAGCCAGGGAGAAAAGAACAGATAAACCAAATTCCTCTTATTTAAACTATAAAAATGCAGAACCAGATAATAACTGGAAACACGTATGGAATCACAGACTCATTAACAACCAGGAACGTAAGATAGCCAGAACATATAAGTATCCCAATCATATCAAATATCATAAATACATCCTGTTGCGGCGTGCAACCCGATCCATATATTCATCCTGTTGCGGCGTGCAACCCGATCCATATATTCATACTGTTACGGCGTGCAAACCGATCTATATATTTATACCGTTACAGCGTGCAACCCGATCCATATATTTATACCGTTGCAGCATGCAAGCCAATCCCCGCAACCCAGAATACGAGCAAGAAATATATAGGCAAACTGAGATATGTCCACGATATAGTATATATACCGCATACAAAAAACACAACACAATACACACAATAATCAGTATGCGGTGCAATGAGATGGGATGAATGCAGTATGATGCAATGCAGTCACATATGCCTGATACCTATCTCCGGTGCGGGACACTCATCGTCTACCAGGAGATATATGCAATAATGACCCTTCACCGGCTCGGGACTCCATCGATTACCGGGAAGTATATGCAATAATGACCCATCACCGGCTCGGGACTCTCATCGATTACCGGGAAGTATATGCAATAATGACCCTTCACCGATGCGGGACTCTCATCGCTGACCGGGAAGTCTATGCAATAATGACCCTTCACCGGTGTGGGACTCTCATCGCCAACTGGGAAGTATATGCAATAATGACCCTTCACCGGCTCGGGACTCTCATTGATTACCGGGAATTATATGCAATAATGACAGCCATAGTACAATGCTCAGATACTCAATACAATACCAGCAATAGGACATAACATATAATATACAATGTAAATTAAAAGCTAAGGCGTAATGAGTACGCTTATCGGCAGCTACACACGTAAAGAACACGTGGTAGAAAATCCACGAGGCCAAGGGCATTCAAAGAAATGGATATAAACACTTACCTCTTCCAAAAGTTAGCTCTGCTAATCAACAACCGGTTTATCTTTTGGTTTCATTGCCAAACGATCCCACTCTATTCAATAAGCAGAAAAATATATCAATTTAGGCTAAAGGCTTCATTCCTCATATCATAGGGCAATCCGGTTAGGAACCTGATACCCTATTCGCATACGAATACGCAGGCCAGGCCTATGTACAGGGTATAAGGTCACATAACCAAACTCCAAGTAAATTACATTTATATGTTGCCCATAACTCACTGAGTACGAATATATAATCAATTCCATTATTGGGGTCTATTTGACCCTTTAAACTATTAATTGAACTTATTAAAACGATGTCTAATATTCCAAGTTTTACCGTTAAAACATATTCAAACACACGTAATATACTCAAATAATGCATCAAGATTATTACCTGAATGTTTCGAGGGTAAAAATACTAATTTTTCTCCGGCTCTTTTCGCATTTTCTGGCATTTTTTTCCACTGCGTCATTTCATTTTTCTCTATTTCGATTCTGTTTTAATGTTGTAGTAAGAACTAAGGGATATATATATATATCCCTTAGAATCCACCACCAAGGTCAACATTCATTTTCTTTCCGTTTTTGTCTTTTTCTCTTTTTTTTAGTTTCTTTTCTTAATGAAAATTAAAATAGTACCCTACGATATTGGAAATAATTCCAACTTTTGCATACCAGTTATACAAAATATATATATAGCATACTCGCTAAGGTGGATCTCAAATCGGGTTCCCAAAACTCAAGATGCGAATTTAAATAGAAAAAAAGTCAAATTATTTAACTTTCGGCATTTTTGCGGAAACTAGCCGAACAACATTTAAATTCACTTTCAAAAAATCACAAAAGTCACAAATAATCATACGAACCTAACGGCACTTTCGGATTTCGAATCGGAGCTCATTCGCCAAAACAAGGCTCGAAAATCTCTTTTTAATATTTATCGGCAATAAAAACTGAAACCTTCTTCCGATGCCTACCAAGCGAGGTCTGATTTAGCTCGAATTTTATAGACAGGTCCTAATGGACATTACGAATATTTTAAAATTATCGGCACACCAATCGGAATCCTAACTTTCGAAACGACTGACCGAGGTCGTTTCAGTCGGGCGAACCCTTACCAATTAAATTAGGAAAAAATAAACATAATAACTCATAGACAATGACAAGACTTAAAACAAAACCACAGACATACTGATACCTCTAAGTTGTACAAAACAAAATTACAGCTGACTACCCAACATACTAGGTTTAGGGCTATCCAGACTAGGCATCTAAGAGTACAGAAGAAGACAAATACCTCCTAAAGGGAGCAAAATGCAACTGAAATAATAACCACAAAACTGGTGGCCATCCGGAATAAAAGCTGGCTCACCCTGACAGCTGAAGTCGTCTTCGGTCCTTCACAATGTGGTGAACTCAATCCTGGAGCGAACCTGCCGAAACGAAGTAGATAGACAAAAACAAACAACAAACAAGGGTGAGTCAAAAGGACTCAATAAGTGGGGCAGACTAGTCACCTCAAAGAATAGGATAGCTAGCCAGGGAGAAGAAACAGATAAACCAAATTCTTCTTATTTAAATTATAAAAAGACAGAGCCAGATAATAACCGGAAATACGTATGAAACCATAAACTCAACCAGGAATACGAGCCAGAAACATGTCAACAATTAAGCAATGCATGTAGAAGTAGAAAAGTAGTTATGTATCACAAGTCTACACAATGGTATGAAATGAGATGAAACGAAATGAGATAAAATGAAATGAGATGAAATTAAATGATGCAAAGGGTCACATGTGCCCGTAATCCCATCTCGAAGCAGAATACTCCTGCATTCGAGGCGAGTCCAATCTGATAACCAACTGGAGCGGAATACTCCTGCTCCTGGGGCGGAATACTCCTGCACCAGATATAATATAAACCAGAGGCGGAATACTCCTGCACTCTCCTAGGGCGGAATACTCTTGCACCCAGTATCTGACATAAGAGCAGAATACTCCTACTCCTGGGGGGAATACTCCTATACCCAATATGATATAAACCAGAGGCGGAATACTCCTGCACTCTTCTGGGGCGGAATACTCGTGCACCCGATAAAATGTAAACCAGAGGTGGAATACTCCTGCACTTTCCTGGGGCGGAATACTCCTGCTCCCAATATGATATGCAATATAATGCGTATGAATGACATATAATGCATATGAATGCAATGTGATGCAATAATAACTCTTCACCGGCGCGGGACTCTCATCGACAGCCGGGAAGTAGATGCCAACTCACAGCCAGAGTACAATGCTCAGATCCTCAATGCAATATCAACAACATGACATAACATATAATATATAATGTAAATTCAAAGCTAAGGCGTAATGAGTACGCCTATCGGCAGCTACACACGTAAGGAACACGTGGTAGAAAATCCATGAGGCCAGGTGCCTTCAAAGAAATGGATATAAACACTTACCTTGTTACAAAGTTAGCACAATTACTCAACAACCGCTTTGTCCTTTGAATTCATTGCCAAATGATCCCACTCTATTCAATAAGCAGAAAAATATATCAAATTAGGCTAAAGGCTTCATTCCTTACGTCTTAGGGTAATCCGGTTAGGAACCTGATACCCTAGTCGCATACGCAATACATAGGCCAGGCCTATATACAGGGTTTAAGATCAAATAACCAAACCCTAGATAAATTACATTTATAAGTTGCCCATAACTCACTGAGTATGAATATATAATCAATTCCATTATTGGGGTCCATTTAACCTTTAAACAATTAATTGAACTTATAAAAACGATGTCTAATATTCTAAGTTTTAGCATTAAAACATATTCAAACACACGTAATAAACTCAAATAATGCATTAAGATCATTACCTGAATGTTTCGGAGTAAAAATTCTACTATTTTCCCGGCTCTTTTCTCATTTTCTGGCATTTTTTTCGCTGCGTGTCTCCTCACTGCCGTTTCTGCTTCTCTGTTCCTTTTCTCATTCCTTAACACAATGTTAAGGATATATATATGTAAGCCACCGCCTAACTTTGTCTTTTCCTTTTTTTTTCTTTTTTCTTTAAAATTCGCTGGTACAGTAAAAATCAAAACGGTACTCTACGATATTCGATATAATTCCAACTTTTGCATACCAGTTATACAATATATATATATATATATATATATATATATATATATATATATATATATATATATATATATATATATATATATATATATATATATACTCGCTAAGGCGGATCTCAAATCGGGTTCCCGAAACTAAAGATGCGAATTTAAATAGAAAAAAGTCAAATTATTTAACTTTCGGTATTTTAGCGGAAACTAGCCGAACAACATCGAAATTCACTTTCAAAAAATCACAAAAGTCACAAATAATCATACGAACCTAATGGCGCTTTCGAATTTTGAATCGGAGCTCATTCGCCAAAACCGAGCTCGAAAATCTCTTTTTAATATTTATCAACAATAAAAACTAAAACCTTCTTCCGATACCTACCAAACGAGGTCTGATTTAGCTCAAATTTTACAGACAGATACTAATGGATATTACGAATATTTTAAAATTATCGGCACACCAATCGGAGTCCGAACTTCCGAAACGACTGACCGAGGTCGTTTCATTCTCCTCCACTTATACTCTCATCCGTCCTCGAACGAGCCTAAGTTTAAAGCAAGATTCACGCAGATAACAAGAGAACTTATACAACTTTCATAAACTATTCCACAGATATTATCTCATGATTACAGAATCAGAATTATGAAATATAGCTGGATAATATCATAACGCCATTGCCCAGCTTATTCTGACTAAGCTGATCCTTCCTCGATCACGATAGGAGAGTTCTACATTTTCGAAGTAAAGATAGACGGAACTTTGAATGGGTTAACATAATTCAGCCGATAATCACCTCTTCGATATATTTTTCGATATAGAACAGGTCGATGAAATAAAAAATTAGCTTACGCTTCAGCAACGCCTTAGAGATTTAATATTATGATTCGGTATCAATTGGAGGAAGACTCCTCCACTTAGAGCATAAACTCATACAACTAATTTGAATAAAAATAATCATCCTCGCACAACCTGCGGGATTAAGGAAGACTTAGCTAAATAGAGAACGCAGCTCGGACCTGAGCTACCAAATTACTCTCTCGAGTTTCCAAATAGCTGCAACTCTCGAGTTCACAGCTCCATACATTTTCTATAAGCACCACCACCTGACGGATCAAATCAGAGGTCAAATGATGCATCTCATTACCCTTAGTAGCCTTGAAAAATAACAATGTGCCTACTCTGCTACCTTGACATGCACTCTAGCCACAGGGAATATCACAAGAGGCTACTAACCCCCCAAGCTCACTAGTGTCGGAAGAAGAAGAGATGACAGTAAAATGAGGATAGAAATAATTAGATCTTTAGGAAGCTCATCTTCTTATTTGCTTGGCTACCAGAGCTAAACTACTTCCGAGTCAGGCTAAGCAAAGAATCAAAATTGAAGAAATAGACATTAAATGAGCTTTATGGAACAAAATCTATGTCAATTTAACCTTCCTATAAAAAGAAAACTCCGACAATTTACTAGAAAACCCTTTTATAACCCAGATAAGCTCATAGGATAACATGACTTTACTAGCATTTTGAACCAAGAGGAGATACGTAGATCGAATATTATTACTAATCACTTTACACCGAAAGAAACAATGACACTCTCCGATGGTGATGAACTAAAATCCCATAGTCCAACCAACACGGAATTCCGAGAAGAGGGGTAAACTAATTTGATATAATAATAGAAGGTGGCACGAAAAGATGCCAGGCAGACAATACCGATACTCACTCACAAATCTCTCACATTTAAACCAGATAATCTATTAGGGTCTAACAAATGCCAGGAATGAATCATACCAGAAGCTCGCCCCTCTACCGCAACTGATTCTTAATAGAAACGACATCTAAGGAAAACATGGAAATATGATAAGACAAACCATTTCCAGATCGATCGGAAAAATAAATCTTACTCACAGATAAGGGAAGAAGAAATACACGGGTCTACTACATCGGATGCCTAAGCATCCTGCCAGACTAGCAGTTCATAGAACTGCATCTGCAGCTAAGTTGAGCCGCTACCCTGGTAATTATTTCCATAAGAACCACAACCACCACGCTCTCGAACTCTATTGGATGGTGGTATTTCTCTAGTTGATTAAGATTTAAATGAAATTCCCTACGACTATGCAGGTGCCTGATGACGAGAGAACGGACGATTGCCTACTTGCTGGAGTAAGGAAAAACTCCTCAAAGGATAACCAGACTCACGATAATGATAACAGGAAAACTCCTCAAAGGATAATCAGACTCACGACAATGATAACACCTTTTCATTGAAAATGGAAGCTGGACAGAGTGTTGATAGCTATAAAGAGAAAACTGGGTCTGATCTTGACGAACTACTGACCACTCTGAGAATCACGTGACACAAGCTGAGATAACCTGGAAGGTGGCCTCCCAAAATAATCAGAACTCTTACCTCCAAATAAGGTACCATGGTTACCCACTAGGGCCGCGGGATCTCTTGCTCTCCCGCTCTAACTTATGATATGCCTCGTACCTTCGGGTAATATCAACTAAAACATCAAATGAAATCCCAACCTCAATTTCTCGAGCCATCTAGGATCTCAAGAAAGGAGAAAGGTCATCAATAAATCTTTGAATCTCTCGAAAGGCTCATGGACTATTTCTAATGCATATTCAGCCGTTCTATAGAATTCAATCTCATATTCTGAAACACCAACATGTTAACCGACACGCTACCCTGTCCAATCAACTCAAACTGGCAACACTTTTCATCTCGCTCGCTACTCGAAAGGAACTTTTCCACGAATCTAGAAGAAAAATCGAACCAAGTTAGCTAATAAGAAAGCGGCCCACCAATTCAAGGCTGGACCCTGAAATTGGAAAGAAGAATAATAAACACCATACCGCTCGATATAATCAAGAGCCTGAAGGATACGCTGACATCATTTTATTTTAAAAAAACTTACACAGGGATTATCTGATGCATGGCTTGAGAATATCGGAAGGTTCAACCGCGTAAAATAATACAACCACTTTGGGCACTCGGACCGAACTGTTACCTCGGCTGGCTAACAGCCAGAACAATTAGAGGTACAACACATACTACCTCCGGAACATAATTTACTGCAGCAATATTAAGAACTGGAACATGAACTTTCTAAGACCGAACGTCTGCATCTGCAGCAACCTGATAGGTTCCCTAGTGAATAATAGGTTCTTGTGGTATCTGCGTCGTCGATACTATCGTAAAAGAATCATATAGAGCCAAGGGAACCACAAGGCCCTGCTCCCTTGCCCATCACAAGCTCATACAGCTGGGACCTCCGTAACTAGATCGTCAGCACGATAAAAACTCTCGGGGCTTCGTCAGTGCTAGCCCCAGGCTAGACTGCTTCGTCTTGAACTTACACTGTTTGCTGATTTGTCACACTAGGGTTCACAATTACCATGAAAGAATTAAACAAAATACTTTTGCATCTTAGACCGACGCACGATCAGAAAAGAAGGAAGTGAAACTTCCTGAATGCCATCATAGTCTCTCGTAGATAAGTACGGACGTCTACATACCCATCAGCGAGACTCTACTAGACACTATCTTAGTCTGGATAGACTCTCAACCGGGTTCTGATACCAACTGACACGACCCGGAATCCGGTTAGACCGTGCGGGCACCCGACATCCTCCCCTAGACCCGTCGGACGAACCCTTACCAATTAAATTAGGAAAAAAAGTAATTATAACAATTCATAGATAAGGAAAAGACTTAAAACAAAACCACAGACATAATGATACCTCTAAGCTGTACAAAAAAAATTACAGTTGACACCCAACATACTAGGTTTAGGGCTATCCAGACTAGACATCTAAGAGTAAAGAAGAAGACAAATACCTCCTGAAGGGAGCAAAATGCAACTGAAATAATAACCACAAAACTGGTAGCCATCCGGAATAAAAGCTGGCTCACCCTGACAGCTGAAGTCGTCTTCGCTCCTTCATAATGTGGCGAAATCAATCCTGGATCGAACCTGCCGAAATGAAGTAAATAGACAAAAACAAACAACAAACAAGGGTGAGTCAAAAGGACTCAATAAGTGGGGCAGACTAGCCACCTCAAAGAATAGGATAGCTAGCCAGGGAGAAGAAACAGATAAATCAAATTCCTCTTATTTAAATTATAAAAATGCAGAGCCAGATAATAACCGAAGACACGTATAAAACCATAAACTCAACCAGGAATACGAGCCAGAAACATGTCAACAATTATGCAATGCACGTAGAAGCAGAACAGTAGTTATGTACCACAAGTCTACACAATGAAATGAAACGAAATGAGATGAAATGAAATGATGCAAAGGGTCACATGTGCCCGTAATCCCAGCTGAGGCGGAATACTCCTGCACTCAGTATCTGACATAAGAGCGGAATACTCCTGCTCCTGGGGCGGAATACTCCTGCACCCAATATGATATAAACCAGAGGAGGAATACTCCTGCAGTCTTCTAGGGCAGAATACTCCTGCACCCGATAAAATATAAACCAGAGGCGGAATACTCCTGAACTCTCCTAGGGCGAAATACTCTGGCTCCCAATATGATATGCAATGTAATACATATGAATGACATATAATGCATATGAATGCAATGTGATGCAATAATAACCCTTCACCGGCGCGGGACTCTCATCGACAGCCGGGAAGTAGATGCCAACTCACAGCCAGAGTACAATGCTCAGATCCTCAATGCAATATCAACAACAGGACATAGCATATAATATATAATATAAATTCAAAGCTAAGGCATAATGAGTACGCCTATCGGCAGCTACACACGTAAGGAACACGTGGTAGAAAATTCACGAGGTCAGGTGCCTCCAAAGAAATGGATATAAACACTTACCTTGTTACAAAGTTAGCACAATTACTCAACAATCGCTTTGTCCTTTGAATTCATTGCCAAACGATCCCGCTCTATTCAATAAGCAAAAAAATATATCAAATTAGGCTAAAGGCTTCATTCCTTACGTCTTATGGTAATCCGGTTAGGAACCTGATACTCTATTCGCATACACAATACCCAGGTCAGGCCTATGTACAGGGTTTAAGGTCACATAAACAAACCCTAAATAAATTACATTTATAAGTTGCCCATAACTCACTGAGTAGGAATATATAATCAATTCCATTATCAGGGTCCATTTGACCATTTAAACTATTAATTGAACTTATTAAAATGATGTCTAATATTCCAAGTTTTACCGTTAAAACATATTTAAACACACGTAATAAACTCAAATAATGCATTAAGATAATTACCTGAATGTTTCAGGGTAAAAATTCTACTATTTTCCCGGCTATTTTCTCATTTTCTGGCATTTTTTTCGCTGCGTTTCTCCTCATTGTCGTTTCTGCTTCTCTGTTCCTTTTCTCGTTCCTTAACTCAATGATAAAGATATATATATATATATATATATATATATATATATATATATATATATATATATATATATATATATATATATATATATATATATGTAAGCCACCGCCTAACTTTGTCTTTTCTCTTTTTTTTCTTTTTCCTTTAAAATTCGCTGGTACGGTAAAAATCAAAACGGTACCCTACGATATTCGAAATAATTCCAACTTTTACATACCAGTTATACAAAAAATATATAGCATACTCGCTAAGGCGAATCTCAAATCATGTTCCCAAAACTCAAGATGCAAATTTAAATAGAAAAAAGTCAAATTATTTAACTTTCGGTATTTTAGCGGAAACTAGCCGAACAACATCGAAATTCACTTTCGAAAAATCAAAAAAGTCACAAATAATCATACGAACCTAACGGCGCTTTCGGATTTCGAATCGGAGCTCATTCGCCAAAACCGAGCTCGAAAATATCTTTTTAATATTTATCGACAATGAAAACTGAAACCTTCTTCCGATGCCTACCAAACAAGGTCTGATTTAGCTAAAATTTTACAGACAGGTCCTAATGGATATTACGAATATTTTAAAATTATTGACACGCCAATCGGAGTCCTAACTTCTGAAACGACTGACCGAGGTCGTTTCATCTATACAAAAAATAAAAATGAAGGTTATTTATATTAAAACATAAGATATACATAGCAAAAAAATAGCACTTGAGTGTAGGCATTACTATTTAGTTCCTAATTTTTTGAGATTTCAATTATACAATAAAAAATATATAAATTATAATTCTCAAAGCAGTGTCGCCTCCTCTCCTCCATAACGACAATTATGCCCATAATTTCTCATAATAATCCTTTCCGTTAATTGTTTTCTCTCTTGATTTGTTTTCTTTGTGCGGTAATGATTAATGTTTTTCCTCGTTGCCTTCTGAGGCTTACTTGTATTATATTACGAATCCTACTTTTAGGTTAAGAAAAAACAAATTCTCTAACTATCCAACAAGTCCAATTCTGAAAAGAACTTTTGTAAAATCCTTTTCTAATTAAAAAGGATTCCCATTCTTACGGCTTCCAAGGAAAACGACATGCGCTTTTTAGTTCTGCTATTGTATAGCAGCAGTTGTATAGAACTTATTTTCCTATTATAGAACTTGTTCTCCTATTGTATAGAATTTGTTTCTCTATTTTATAGAAATTGTAAGATTTGTATTGTATAGCAGCAATTGTATAAACTTGTTTCCTTGGTGTATTGAACTTGTATCTCTATTGTATAGAAATAGTGTGATTAGTGTTGTATGACTGCAGTTGTATCGAACTTGTATCCCTATTATATATAACTGTTGTAAAACTAATAGTAAAGTAGTGCAAGAACAAGACAAAATATATGAGAGGAGAAGGAAGAACTTGTATTATTCTCAAAGTGTTTCAAGTGTGTCTTCCATAGAGCCACATGTGCTCTATTTATAGGATACAAATACATATGTTACAAATCAACCCAAAGGATTACAAGAATTAAGTAGTGACTTAATAAGGAATTAGTGGTCACTTAGTGGGGAAGAATTAAGTAGGAGAAAGTGGGGTAGTAAATCATAGGTTACAATTGAGTAAATAGTGAGTAGTAGTCATCCACACAAATAAATGAATTTATAACACTCCCCCTTGGATGACCTTTTAGAGGATAATATGCATCGTTAAAACCTTACTAGGAAAAACCCGATGGGAAAAAACCTAGTGAAGGAAAAATAGTACACACATCCTGTAATACGCCTTTAGAGCTGCCTCATTAAAAACCTTACAAGTAAAACCCAAGTGGGATAAAACCTTGTTAAGGGAAAAAGAGTGCAGCGCGTACTTTACTCCCCCTGATGAAAACATCACTCAATATCTTGAAGACGACACATTCTAATCTTGTAAATCAGCTTCTCAAATGTTGAGATTGGTAATGACTTAGTGGATAGATCCGCCAAACTATCACTGGAGTGAATTCTTCAGCATTAACTTCATCATTTTTTTGAAAATCACGACTGAAAAGGAATCTTCTTGAATATTTGTCTCCTCAGTTGTATCTTCCCTTTAGCTGAACTATCCATGTAATATTTCATATAATATTACTGGGATCCTCGTCTTCAAAGAAATACCACATTGTTGCTGAATATGTTGAGTCCTTGATCTCAGTCACCAATATTGTCGCATAGCTTCAAGCATGGCTATTATCTCTTCATAAATTGAAGATGTAGCAGCAACAATTGATTTTATAAAATGCCACAATATAGGTATTCTACCACAACAAATAAATACCAAGTTGATATCGGGCTTTGTGGATCAAGTAGATACCATGTATTCTTCTGATGTTTTCGCTTTGAGGAAGAACTAAATATTACCAATAAGCTTATAACAAAAATTATAACCAGTGGAGTATATTTGGTAAGATACTTCAACACACCAATTTCATTAAAATATAATATTTCAATATCAAGAAGCTCGCAAACATAATTTTCCCACATGTGGCCGGATTGTTTTAATCCGTATAAATATTTATGAAGCTTCACTTAATAGGTTTCCCGGGAACTTTTACATGCTTCTAGGATCTTGAATCCTTCAAGGATAAATATATTGTTGCTCAATGAGCCATAAAAAAGGTTGTTGCAACATTCATATGCATATCAAGTCTTTCATGCACTGCCAGACATATAACATACCTGAATGTGATTGCATCCACCAAAAGGAGAATATAGCTCCATATAATCAATGTCAGATCTTTGTGCCTCAAGTCGTACTTTATATTTAACGACTTATTATTATCAATATTTTTGCACAAAAATATCTTTGTACACCACTGGCTTTGCACCTTCAGGTATTTGGACTATAGGTCCAAAAACTTCACGTCACTCGAGTGAAGCCAAATTTTGCTTGAATGCGTTTTGCTATTTTTGGCCAATAATTTCATATCTGTATTCCTAACAGATTTAAGCTCAAGATCCTCATAATCATATAAATATTGAGCTTTATAATATATGTAAGATATCGTCGACGATAATTTCATATCTCGGTTCCCAATCCGACATAATATATTGAGATCTCTTCACATTCATAAATTTTCAGGTACCTGAACCTCTCCTGAAGAGGTTTTATGAAGTGTTATGTCATGGGCTATTTTAGAGCCCTGCCTCCTTATTTGACCATCATAATCATTTGCTCCTTTCTTTTTTCAAGGATTTATCTTTGGAACCGAATGGTCTACCACGCTTCAGGCGTGCCTTAGACTCATTGACATAAATTGATTGTCTCACCAGGACATCAGGAGCATTAGCAGCTGGAATATAATATTTTTCTTTGGGTCAGTAATGCGTCTAACAGTGACTTGCATTATCTTTATATGAGGATCATAATCAAATGATAATTTAATTTATTTATTCCTCAGCTGCATTAATTTCTCCCCCTAATGTTAGCCAAACTAACATTCGTTCCCAACCTTATATCCATCTTTGTGCGTTGCTGTGGAGAAATTGATAATATACCGCACATTAAAATTATTAGATGGAAAATATTTGGTTCCCGACCCTGAACCTATTATGAGGGGGAATTCATTTTGTGGCATGTCGTGCACAAGTGCTGCTTTATGGATATATCATACCTCATACTTGATTTAGGCAGCATTGTTCTCATATGCATGGTTTAGCAATTGGAGGCTTTCAATATATGAATCTACTAAACTTGCTTGCCAACATTATCAAGATAACTTGTCTTGATTGCATAATCTGGAAATATGCTCATCATAAGATTTATTTGAGAAAATACTTAACCTCGCAAGTGCCATTTGCGGGTTTGTAATAAAACACACATGTGACCTTATCATAGATGCATCAATCATATAACAATTATATGGTCCACATGGCAGGTGAACGGGCCCATATTCACCTTTTATACATTCCAGAAGTGCGGGGATCCTGATCCCAAATTTAGTTGGTCGAATAATTTATTTATCTTGAGAACAAACAGCACAAAAAGAATTCTTGAAGAATCCTGATTCTTCAGTATATACTATATACCCATGCGAATTCTCATTTATATATTTTGTGCATCATATTTGAACCGGGATGGTCAAACCGGTCATGCCAACTTATAGATTTATTCATCTAGTAAACTTCTAGTTTACTACAGCATGTGCGTTGTAACAAAAAACTAAAAGTTTATTGTGGCATGCACATATAATTTTACCGCACTTATATTTTGAGTAGTACATACTCGAAGAAGAGGCGGGGAGCTTTTCAAGCACATATATCTCACCCAACATTCTTGTAGTAAGATAAAGATATTCATATCTTCCATCAAATTTAGTCTCTTAGCCATTTTGGCAAATGTATTTGAAACTTAACAAGTTTCTTTCGAGACGTACTACAATAAATATTTCATTAATCTCATTCCTCCAGGTAGTAATATTTTGGCTCTTCCAGAGCACTCAAATAGCTTTGTACTACCATATATTTTATTACACCAACCATATGGTGAATATCTCATTTCAAGGAGAAAATCATATTATTTTTCTCATGGTAAAATCATTATAGGCAAGATCAATTTCTTGCTTCACTTGCAGATCTTATGTACTTCATAATAATATATAATTATGGTGTACGTTCTGTACGAGAGCAATGACCATTAATGCCACAATAAATAATAGAATTATTATAGTCGAACATTTTCTAGAGGTGAATTGTGGTACTTTATCAACCATGCATGGGCACGTCCATATTCATCTTTCTCGAACCTCTTATGGAGGTGAGTTTTGATATTTTATCATATATTACCACATTCTCTCCGGTGAATGGGTCTATATTCATAATTTTTTTTATACATTGTCTCATTCACTACAAGGAATGGACCATAATCATCTGGACTTGCCTCATGCTCATATGATACATTGAAGGCATTATTATATTTACCGTTTGAATGGTTACTTTTTGAGAACCCTTATTATTCTCTTATTTATTTCACAATGATAACTATTTTTTCATCCCTTGCCACGTCCACGTCCATGGTCTCTATCATGGTAATTATTTTGTCGTCTTTTAGACATAAAATTATTTGTCCTCTTTCAGACATGAAATATTGTGTCTTCTTTCAGATATAAAGATATTTTGCCTTATTTCAGGCATATTATATTGTGTCTTCTTTCAGACATAATGATAATTTGCCTTCTTTCAGGCATATTATGTATTGCTACTCCATTCACATATGAGAATGGAGCATTATGTTGTGCTCCCACATTCACCGTATGGAATGGAACTTGTCTTGCTCCCACATTCATCTTAGGTAATGAAGCATATATTACTCCCACATTAACCTCTATGAATGGAGCCTATTTAGTGGACGGGCTTCATAATTTTTATCAAAAATACTTTATCCTTTTGATAATACTTTAGTTTGCCTCAATCATCATTATGCCATCAATATCTCGCAAAAGCGTGTTACGCCATAATGCATTAGGAGTTGAATATGATGTCTTACCCTTAACTAATGGCATAATAGGCCAAAGTGTGTACATATGATGCGATTTGAAGTACTATACTCAAAGGTACTGATGCTTCGTGTAATTGAAACATAGTACTGTAATCATGTATCAATGATATAACACTAATATATCGGGTAAAGATCATAAAAAAATAAGCATTATTTCTCCGGTCTCCACTTACCAAGAGTATAAAAATTTATACCCAACTATAAATCATAGAAGCATTATTTAAAAGTTACCATATTTGTTTCATTCCATATATCCATGTGAGAGTAAAACATTAACCATACTACATAATCCATGTTTGCTCTCACAAGCTGTTTACCTTGAAACATGAGTAGAACTGATCTACAATATCATGTTGCTAAGCCATGCACCCTTAAATTGTTGTCAAAGGATAGCTACAAAATCAACCAAACAATGGAAGAATAGACAAAAGTTGTAGTCAGTGAAAGGTTTCCACAATTTAAAGTGATATAAAACAAAATGAAAATAGGGTACTATTAATTTTGAGATTAATAAAAACCATAATATAAAGGAATTTAGAAACCAAAAAAAAAAAAAAAAAAAAAAACACTTATCTTGTGTTAGTAACCAGAACGTTGGCTTCTATCAATTGCATCATAATTTACTTTTCATTTCTTCTAAATCGTGTCATAAAATAGAGACTCGTGCTGATAACGTGTTGTAAAACTAATAGTAAAGTAGTGCAAGAACAAGACAAAATATATGAGAGGAGAAGGAAGAACTTGTATTATTCTCAAAGTGTTTCAAGTGTGTCTTCCATAGAGCCACATGTGCTCTATTTATAGGATACAAATACATATGTTACAAATCAACCCAAAGGATTACAAGAATTAAGTAGTGACTTAATAAGGAATTAGTGGTCACTTAGTGGGGAAGAATTAAGTAGGAGAAAGTGGGGTAGTAAATCATAGGTTACAATTGAGTAAATAGTGAGTAGTGGTCATCCACACAAATAAATGAATTTATAACAATAACTTGTTTTTCAGTTTATAGAACTTGTTTACCTTTTTTTATATAAATCGTATAATTGATGTGTACAAGTAATTTAAGTTCTATTTATATTGATATCGTTGCTCAAATTTGTATTTGTGATGCAACTATTGTCTTAAACACATCGACAAAAATTGCACTTGAAAATCGTGCAAAGATGAATTTTATTGCGAGAAAAATCATGTGAGATAAAAAGATAAAATTAGAGAATTTTACCACCACAGTCCAAGGATAAGACATGATAAAGTATGTTATTTTATGGCAAAAGAGTGTTTTGGGAGAGAGAAAAATGAATACATTAAAAGCTGAAAATATAAGATAAGAAAGGTTAAACAAATATAAACCATGATTTTCGGCCCAAAAAATAGGAATAACTTTCCTACTATTTTATTTACTTTTACTATATAAGTTTTTACACTCTACTATATTTTGTAGCATGTACTAGAAATGTCGCCATTTTTTGTAAGATATAAATTTTTTTCTAAATTTTGTAAAAATCTTCATAAAGTTATAGTGTGTGCAATTTTTCCATTAAATTGGAAAATTTTGATCACCAGCCATTTTTTGACGCGCTCATTGGGGACTATCCACCGTTTCAAAATTCATTGAAGAATAGCCAAAAATTCGCGCGCACACTTAAGCTCCATTAGCGTTGGAAAAACACCCCAGACTAGTCCCATAACAAAATACTGGGGCTTTGAACAAAACTTGTTCAAAGCCCAAGTATTTTGTTATGGGACTTTATATATAAAGCTTCAGTCCCATAACAAAATGTTGGGGCTTTGAACAAGTTTTGTTCACAACCCCAGCATTTTGTTATGGGGCTGAAGCTTTATACAAAGTTCCATAACAAAATGATGGGGCCTTGAACAAAACTTGTTCAAAGCCCCAGTATTTTATACTGGGATTAGTTTACTGAAGCTTCCCAGTATTTATACTGGGGTTTGTCCGGAGGTGGCTATTTCTCAGCGAATTTATTTTTGACGGCTACAAATCAATTAACGCGCGCCAAACAGGCCCCTGCACGAAATTTTTACATTTAAATTAGGCAGCCAATATTGCCTATATTATTTAGCCATTTTTTAAAAACTATTTACAAATGTAGCAACCAACTCTCAAACCATTAAGGCTAAAATTGAATACATATTGTGAGGATCATCACAGTAAAAAAGTCTGGAAATGAACCAAATTCAGACGAAAAGTGTGAAGTTGGGCTAAGCTTCAAGCTAAATTTAAACTTTTTGATTTGAAGTTGAGCGAAAAAGAAAAAAAAAGAACAAAAAGTATAGCAGATTTCATTCTTCAGACCAAATGGGCTGAAGTTAGTTCAAATTGGCTTGAACTTCAACCTCAATAATCTGAAGATAGATAAAGCAGCCAGCCAATGCAAAGGTGAGCTTATAAATGAATGAAACCGTAAAGGTACGCCCAACAAAGCTATTTGCGTACTTCGCCGGAAAATTTTATGACCAGTTTTTTATCAGTGAGCTAAATTTGTAGAAAAACTAAACTATCTATGAAAGCTTAGACCAAATCCAGACCAAAAATTTCACTACATGTACCACTTATCCTTGGTTATAGTTTTTTGTCTCCACTTAAGAATGATTTAGCAAAATGACTTCGGTAGGCAACACCTCACGTTATAAATTTACAAGTGTTTCCTCGGGGAAAATACTTCAAGTATAAATTGCAAGTGCTATCTGCAAGGCAGTACTTCAAGTTATATTGGGAGAATGTTGACATTGATAAAAGGTCAAGTGCTGCCACGGGGGCAGCACTTGTCATTTTATACTTGAACTGCTGCCCCCATGAGAGTACTTATCAAGTTTATAACTTGAAGTGTTGCCCCCAAGGGAGCACTTACTTAAAATTAGTGAGGTCATTCTTGTAAAACCACTTTAAGCGAGGTCAATAAGGTAAACCATTGCCTAACATGTCATAGTTTTGTAAATTGACCAATCCAGACCATTGGGCTAAAGTTGTAGACACGATAAACTAATTTTCGGGCAATTTACAAAACTATGACACCTTAAGCAATGATTTGTCTTATTGACCTTATTTAAAGTAGTTTTACAAGAATGGCCTCACTAATTTTAAGTAAGTGCTCCTCGGGGGCAATACTTCAAGTCTTAAACTTGACATATACACCTATAGGGCCAGCACTTCAAGTATAAAATGACAAGTGCTGCCCCCGTGGCAGCACTTGACCTTTTATCACTGTCAACATTCTCCCCAGATAACTTGAAGTGCTGCCTTGCAGGCACCACTTGCAATTTATACTTAAAGTGTTTCCCCCGAGAGAACACTTGTAAATTTATAACGTGAAGTGTTGCCTACCGAGGCTATTTTGCTAAATCATTCTTAAGTGGGTACAAAAAACATAACCAAGGATAAATGGTATATGTAGTGAAATTTTTTGCTAATTTTCGGAAGATTTACAAAATCACGAGACTTCTGGTGCTATGGGTCGCAGATTGGCCCCCATAAGAAAATCAAACAGTTTTAGCCCCCATAGAAAAGTTACTGGTGATCGCTTGATCTTTCTATCAGCACACCGATCGATTTCTAGGAACTTCCCTCTGGTGGTTCCTAGAGAGGGTCAAAATTGTAAGATTTTCCTTGTGGGAGTCAAAACTATAATAACGCAGACTTGTTTATTTGGCGCAAGAACTTCTAATTTACGGGAGATTTTTCAACTAACTGTTTTAGCTACAAATTCCATGAATTTTATATACTACTTTGAACTCTAAGATGAAAATTATTAAGTTTGGTCCAAGAGCAATTTTTCTTTTTTCTGGAAATTGATATTTTAAACTATAAAATCTCTGGTTCTTGTATTGGATTTTAAACTGCAGAATAAAAAATAGAGATGTTAATTAAAACTCATGTCTCTTTTTTTAAATTCAGTAGAAAAATATGAATTTTAGCTTAAAACTCAAGTCTTATTCATAAAATTAAGCACTGTTAACTACAAATTTCCGCTTTTTATATTGAGGTCCTGAGATTTGAACTCCAACATAAAAGATTGAATTTAGCTTGAAACTGAGTTTTTTCTTGAAAGTCAATATTTTTAATTACAGATCTCAATATTTTATACCAAGACTGGAGTGGCTATTCTTCAAATATGTTTTTCATTTTATTGAATTAAAAATTTATAAGTACAAAAATTTAGATCATGTAGCATTCTAACAAGTGGCTATGGGCACAAAAGTTACTTAATTTTCTTCATTCTTCCAATTAAAGGTATTCATGGTTCGGTTAAAAACCAATCCAAATCGACTTAAAAAATTGATAGTTGTTTGAGTTTGATTTTAAATTTCTAAAACCCGAAACAGTATAGTTTGATTTGGTTTTATGGAAAAGTAACCGAAGAGATAATGAACCAAACCAATAAATTATATACCTAATTTTTATAATTATATATTAATATTTTATATTTTTAATATTTAATTATAAATATTTTATATATTTCTAATAAATTTTGTTGTTGATTAAATGTTAATGTGTTCTACCCATTTGTCTAACTGGTAAGTTCATTTATTAGAAAAAAAAAAAAAAAAACCTAACTCCTTTATGGAGAAAGAAGGAAGGAGTTTGGATTTCAGATTGAAAGATATTTACGTTTTACAATCCGTGAAATTTGATATGCTTTCAATGTTGCTATTTATCTTCTTTTATTTTGCATTGCTCATTTTGAGAGTGATTGAAGACATGACGTTTGAAAAATGAACTGTACATTACAATTCTTCTTACTTAGGCATTTATAGTTCCCTTTATCACTTTTTAGGAAGAGAATTATTAATCTTTATTTTAACTTTATTGGTATTTTTTTATAAAATCCCGTAAATTTATGGATTATTAATTTGATTTGGTTTGATTTTGATATATAAAAATAGGGAAATTACGCCCAGTATCATTGTAGGATACTTTTAAAAAAAATATATAGCAATATTTTGTCACTTTACCAAATGTAGGAATATAATTAGAAATGCTATCAAACATGTCACAAAAAAATCCTACATCTCTTTCTCACTTTTCACTCTTTTCTCTCCCCAACCCACTTCCCCCATCCCTCCGTCGTCGTCTCCGACAACCCCATCCCCGTTGCTACTCTGTTGTGCACTGCTCCGGCGCTCACGACACAGTGGGCTGCTTCGTCGCGTGCTGCTCCTCCATTGCTGACATCTCCCCTGTTTCTTCCGTGGTCTGCTACGTAGTCACCGACACATCTAGTTTCCTCCATCAGCGATGACGCTGTGGATTGGCTCATCACCGGATCTGGTGCAATTTTTTTTCTTATTCTGGTGACTACAACAGTATGGTGTGTGTATGGTGATTATGGTGGCTGGTGATGTGTATATGGACTATATGGTCGCTGCATTCCGGTGAGGACCAAGCGGCACTGCTGCTTTGCTTCTTTTTTTTTTTCTTTTTTTTTTTTTTTTTGAATTTTTCAGTGAGACACAGCGGAACCATAGTGGTTGTGGTATGTGTTTGTTGGTTGTTACAACAACAACAAGAAGATACCCAGTAGTTTCCCACAAGTGGGGTCTGGAATGTATTACATGTATATTTTCATTGTATGTGCGGTGCATACATTGTATATACAATGAATATATACTGGACATACAATAAATATACACTTGTTATACAATAAACATACAACATGTACTTAGCGTTATCGATTTGTATACGGTGTGTATGTCCGGTGAATGAACACGCATACACTGTGCATACAGTAACCATACAGAAAATATACAAACATGCAATAACCGTATGTGTGTGTATCTACAGTATTTTCAGTGTAGCACAATGTATCATTATCTATATATTGTACATACGGTGAAAATACACAAAGATCCACAAAAAAATAAAAAATAAAAAATTCTGGCGACCGACAGCCGGAGGCGGTGGCAGTGATGGGGGTCGTGGCTGGAGGTGGTAGGAGGTGGATCTAGGATGTGAAACCGTAAAAGGTGTGAACACAGCCACTTAAAAATTGTGAAGCACTGACCAATTAAACATGGACGAAAAAAGTATTAGAGGAGGAAAAATCTTAGATTGTTCTTTAATTGGCCAGATTCGACGGAATAAAATGGGCATGTACTTAGGTTTTCCAGCTGTTGTAGGTCGCTCGAAAAAGAAAATGTTAGAATTTATTAAGGATAGAGTTAAGACCAAAATCAAAGAGTGGAAGGATAATTTTCTTAGTACTGCAGGTAACGAGGTTTTTCTTAAGTCAGTTCTTTCAACAATTCCAACATATATTTTATCATGTTTTCAATTTTCGGATAGTCTTTTTAAGGAAAGTACTTCCCTTTTTTCTAATTTCTGGTGGGGCCAATTTGAGGAGAAAAGAAATATGCATTTTGAAGAAATGGAAAAAGTTATGCGATTCTAAATCCACTGGATCAGAGCTCTCGGATTTAGGGATATAAAAAGTTTTAATAAGGCATTATTTGCAAAACAAGCTTGGAGAATTCTTATGCAACCTGACTCTTTGCTTTCAAGAGTGCTTAAAAGTAAATATTTTCCTAATACCTTATTTCTTGATGTATCGATATCTTATTCTGGGTCTTGTAGATGGCGAAGCATTTTATGGGGTCGTGAATTGCTAGCTAAAAGGATGTGATCCACGCTCAATCCACTCACCTATAAAGGTGTGGGGCGATACGTCAAAGATAGTAGTATTCAACTAGAGTCGGGGCCGATTTCCTCAGGGAGCTAGCTTACAATCTATTAGCCTTAGATTGAATAATAATGGGCTCTATGGATTGTTTGTTGATTCCTAAGTATAAATTGGTAAGTATTGAATTAACTACAACTACAACTAATGATTAACATTAAAAGCATGCAATGAACTCAACACTTTAAAATTGATGTTAATATGGAGAATGAGCTAGGAGTTTATTCATTCCAACAAGATTGTTTTACTTAAACTCTTGCTTTAACCTCACAAATCATATGGGTAATACAAATGGTCGGTGTAGACATTGAAATTTTATCAAAATTAGGGCTTCTACAAGGTGAGCTCATTAGGGTTACTTGGATGCTTGATGCAGGGAAAAACGAGCGGAAGCTAAAGACGATATGAAAATACGGAAGCTAAAACAAGATAGGCGATATCGATGAAGATATCGAGATAAAGAGCAAGACGAGGCTTGAACGTTTACCTAAGTAGCACCGAGGAACTCGTCTCGATACACCCCGGGTGAAGTCAAGGATCACCTATACTATGCAACTACCCTCAAGAGACACCTGGCTCTTGCAAATAGAATGATCAAAGAGGTTTCGATGTTCAACTTGGAATCCACCAAGTGAAATCATGCCCGCTCACGGGTTCTTCATTGAGATTCACTCAAGAAATTCATCATTCTACATTCAAGGTTTGTTAAATGAAATGAAAGACTAAGGGGGACTTTTATAGTCTTCTCCCATGCCCTATGTAATGTCTAAAATACCCCCAAAGTGGGTTAAAACAATAAAGGCCACTTAGGGCTAAAGTAGGAAATACACATCAAAATGAAGGAAAATCCCGTAATGCACACACAGGGGTAGGCGGTCCGCCTCCCCCTCTAGGCGCTCCGCCTGTTTCCAATTTCCAGAGAGTGGCAGCCAACTAGGCGGTCCGCCTAGTGCCTTTAGGCGGTCCGCCTCCTCTGATCCTGAAGCTTGAATTTGTCTAGGCGGTCCGCCTCTTTGTGTAGGCGGTCCGCCTCATCCTGGGAGGTCTTGAAATGGCTCAAAATGGACTCTAGGCGTTCCTCCTTGGTCCGTAGTTGGTCCTCCCTCGATGGTGATCAAGTTCATGACTCCAAATCACTCTCGGATCCTCCTCGGGAGCCCTTGATGTATACTCCTTGTGCTCTTGAGCTTGGCTCTTGATGGTTAGCGCTTTGGCTCCAATTTTCCCGGCATCATCCTCCCCTTCTTGAAAGGCTTTCGTCCTCGAAATCAAACCATCAAGTCCTACATTCAAAGACAAGCACAAAACAAAAAAAAAAAAAACAAAACTCCTACTACAATAGTAGGTTAGTGCGCCAAGTGTGGGAAAACACACTCTTATGGTACAACCAAGTATCAATGGCAACAAAGAAGCTCATGTTCCCAAAGGAACTAGCAAGTACTTGGTTCAACAAAGAAGTGCACCCAACACAAGAACAAACAAAGGGATTAATTGGGCATGGCATATGCAAGATCAAGTTATCAAATTCCCTACGACCCCTAAGTTGATTAGTGCACCAAGATTCCCCACTATGCGAGTAGGCAAGTCTAACAAGAGTGAAGGCAAGTGGTGTGGAAAATTCACTCTTGTGATAGAGCCAAGTATCAATACAAGTCAAAAAGCTTATGTCGCCAAAGGAGACAACAAGCTCTTGGCTCCATGGTGACAAGCACTCACCCACATGACAAGCAAAGAGACCATTAGGACATGAAACATTCAAGATTAAGCAATCAAAGTTCCTAAGACCCCTAAGCTCATGATCAACATACCAAACCTTCAATGCAATGCTTTCACAATGCGGTACAAGGGGTTCGACATGCTCAATTCTCAAAGTGTGGTTAATATGCGGGATGGGATAGGCAAAGTAAGTCAATTCACAATTAGAATCAATCACCCCACTCCCCTTCTTAAGAGCTCTCATACTCACACTAAGAGATACATCCTCACTTCTACTTTCATCCTCAAGACAACCCCTCTCACAAGGTAAGCTCTCAAGGGAGGCATTAATAATGGCCCCTTCATCATCATAACCCGAACCAACAAGAGTAGGGTCACTAGAAGAATCATCTACCTCACTCGAAGCTTCAAACAAAGAGTTGTCTATAGGATCAAATCCCTCACATCATGGAGGTTCCAACCCATTCCTAACTCTAGCTCGATACAACTCACCACCACCAATAAGGATGCCCTCAAACAAAGGATTAGTAAAAGTACGCATCCCATTCTCAAGGTCAAGCAAAGGTGAAGTATCATAGCTAGGTTCATCACTCGCACTTGAGGAGTCATCGAATATAATTCGATCCATTTCACCCACTAGGGACTCCTCAAGGTCACCACTTTCCCCACTACAACACATAGGTCCACCAAAGGCATTAAATCAATAAGGGCATGATCAAACAACTCATCTTCCCCTTTATCAAAAATTGGTGGTGTGTCATAACAAGGTTCACAAGTATAGTCAACTACCATTTTCTCACTAAAGAGAGGTTCATTGAATATCGAGCTCACATCATGACGTGGCTTATCAATCCTCTCAACTAGTGGTTCACATGTACACACAAGTTGACTAATCGACTCTACGCTAGTTGCGATTTTATCACATGCATTACAAGTACTAACTAGCATTGAGTCTTCACAAGACAAGGAATGACCATGTTCATAAGAAGGTGAAGAAACACTTACACTTGAGTAGCTCCCGTGAGTACTCACATCGCTTGAAGTGTCACGTTCAAGTCCTCCCTCATGAAACTCACAATGAAGATCTTCATCCTCTTGTCCTTCTTCCAAGGCAAATGGTGGAGGCTCCAATAGCTCGCCTCCAAGAGTACCTACACAAAAGCTATAGCAAGAAGAAGAGGATAACATATGGTTAGAACAAAGGGTGCCCTTACTCTCAATTTGTTTTTCCTCTCCTCTTCTTTCTTTCAATTCGCTCTCATGTGCAAGTGTATGGGGATGAGGTCCAAGAATGTCATCACTTCGCTCACCTTCCCCAACTCCCTCATTTGCCATTGGTTGGCTCATAGGAGTAGTAGAATTACTCCTAGAGTGAGTAGTTACATTTACTTGGGGAATGCCCAAGTTGTGGAGAATGCCCACTTGTTGGGGAGTGCCCAACGGTTGGGGATTGCCCAACACTTCATCATTAGTACCCCCTTCGGTACCATTTTGGACACTCGGGGTCCATTCCTCTATGAGGCGATCAAACCTCGAGCTTATGGATCTCACCTCGGCCAAGAGGTTGACCAAAGTGCTTACCGGTACCTCAACGGTATCGTATACGTCTCCGGCCATGTACCTAAAAATTAAAGACAAGAGAAAGAGGTTAGAGTAAAAACCTCACTCGCTCCCTCACCTTTGGAATGTTTCTCGGGTACACTCAATTTAGTGGGTGGTAGGATCACTCAAGCTTGATTTCAAAGGCTTCCTCGTAGTTGAACAACCACCTCAATAACCACTCAAGTCACACGAACCAAATACTCTTCGGGGTGAGTGGAATCGATGGGACTCGATGGACGAACGGCTATATGAGTGAGCACTTGAAGCAAAAATATTCTACGAGGCTTCTTTGAGTTCTACTCTCCTCTAGGCACGAATGTCCTAATACGCTCAAGAGTTAGTGTCTTTCGAGTAGGCCAATTACCCTAGAAACACTAACCAAGAAGCCCGGAGGCAAACAACAAGTGAAAACCTACGAAAAAACTACCCGGAAACAAGTAACAGGACAAGAGGCGCTCCGCCTCAAACCAGAGGCGCTCCGCCTCCAAAATTCCAGAGGGCAGCCCAGAGGGAGGCGGTCCGCCTCAAAATCTAGGCGGTCCGCCTAGTGCATTTTCCTGCAACTTTGCACAACGCGTTTTTGGCTCGTTGTGCACCCAAAATCCAACGTTTTTGACTTGTTTTCGATTCTAATGATACCCAAAGATGTATATGATGATTCTAAACAATCCCCAATAGGTTTAAACCCCAAACAAACAACAATCAATCGATTTTGATTCTTGAGAAAAATATAAGGTTTTTGAAAATTTTAGAGATTTCAATTCTTCAAATTTTGGAATACATCACCAAATCTTATAATTTTGGTACCAAAAGAACGGGAATCACACAAGGAACAAACCCCAATGGTTTTTAATGTATGGGTGTCCCAATCCAACAAGTTCCACCAAATTTTGTGAAATTTTCAAGTTTTTCTATTTTTTTGTTTTCTTCAAATCTTCAAGAACAACAACAAGAACAATGATAAACTAACACAATGAACAAGGAATGGGGGTTTGTAAGAACATAACCCGAGCCTTGCTCTGATACCAACTGATGCAGGGCAAAACTGCTCTGATACCAACTGATGCAGGGAAAAACGAGCGGAAGCTAAAGACGATATGAAAATGCGGAAGCTAAAACAAGATAGGCGATATCGATGAAGATATCGAGATAAAGAGCAAGACGAGGCTTGACCGTTTAGCTAAGTAGCACCGAGGAACTCGTCTCGATACACCCCGGGTGATGCAGCCCGATCACGTGCTGATCAAGTGATCGATCCACCGAGGAGACCGATGACAAGAAGCCAAGCCAAACTGCTGCACGATGTGCACGTTCACTTAGCCTGGCCGAAGGAAAACAATTGCTCCGAAGCTGAGTGGCCGAGCTCAAGAATCGAAGGCATTATCTTCAGATTTGAGCCCGAAGGCAATGTGACCGAGGACAATGAGCTCGAAGACAATTGAGCGTCCGAAGGCAACAAGTGTGTGTTCGAGCAGACAATCGAGAACCGAAGCCAAGGCTTACCGAAGTCAAAGTCTGCCGAACACATTTTAACTCAGCCCTGCGTGGCTTATTTCTATTGGTCAACTGTGACCTATTTACTAGTTTACCCTTAGTATTTCCTATATAAACACTGTTTCCTTTCATTGTAAGTAGCTAGTTTTTGAATATTGATGAATTGAATGAAAGTGCCGAGCACATTTCTTCTTGTCTCCGTCGTGAGCAAAACCCCGGTGAGGGCTTTTAAGGACTTGTGGCTTTCGGTTAGTCCAATTGAACATTCCTCTTGATCATTCAGTTTGCAAGAGGCAATGTTCTCTTGAGGATTGTTGCATAGTATAGGTGGTCCTTGCATCCCTTTTGATTGAGCTTTGAGACAGGTTCCTCACTGTTCTTTCGAAAGAAGCAACTTTTGTCTTGCTTCTATCTTTATCTTTCTTGTTTGTTCTTCCGTGTTTGTGCTAGCAACCCCTTCGGGAATTGCATTGCACCATCTTGGTATCAGAGCACGGTTTGGGCTTGTTTCTACAACCCCAAATCCTGTTCACGTTATCTCTATTTTCGTGCGTTTTGTGTCTTTGTTTCCGTTTCGTGTTCCTGTTTTCTTTGTTACTGTTGGTGTTCTTACAAAAAAAAAAAAAAAAAGTGTTAAAAGAAAATTCAAAAATTGTGTTTGATTGTTGGTTGTTTGGGAAAAACAATCTTGGATTCTTGGTTACCATCGAGTTCTGATTCCAACGAATACCCGACGTACTGATTTCGTGACTAGGGTTTCTTGGTGAATTTTGGACTGTTTTTGAGCTTCCTTGGTGACTGGAAATCAAACCCCAGCCGTGTTGGTGGAGACCGATGAAGGTTGGTGGTTCTTGAGTGATTTGGGTTTGTTTATTGCTTAAAATCGAAGTTCTTAAGTTGGAAACGTTGTCCGTACACCGGAAACTTGTTACAAAATCGTAACAGTGTATGACTCGAACGAGCTGGATCTTAGCTCGAAGAACTTCGTTTGATTTCCTCCGTTGTTGTTTGGAACCGGAGTTGAAAGAGCAACTCAGATCTGTTGAATTTCGTGGTCAGTGAACCGAAGTTGTTGCGTCCGTACGCCGGAGCAAGGTCACTGTTCCATTGAAGAAGAAAGGGGTTAAAAATTTTAACATCAAAACCCCCAGGTGAAAGTTGTCAGCTGAAAAAAAAAAAGGAAAGTGGATAAGGTAAAACCCTATCCGTACCAAGGAGGGACCACTTTTGTACGGACAGGAGTGGGTGTGATCGAAAAAGATTCCAAAAGGGAATCAAAAGGGTAGATTCTCCTAGGTTCTCACTTTCTTTCGTGTCAAAATTCTAGTTGGTGGATCTTTTGAGTAATTGTCCTACTCAAGGTCGTACTAACTCTTTTAAGCTGATAAGAATTCGTGCGAAGGGGTGACCGAAGTCCAAACTTTCGTAGAAATTCTCTTGACTCCCCGAGCTCAGTTTAAAAAGCGTCCGTTCCATCGAGTCGAACATCACTTCACTCTTCCCGAAGAGGCAGTGACTATTGTCGAACTTGAAGGATCTTAGAGGACCGATCAATCAGACGAGCCACTGTTAACAAGTCCTTGAGTGATCAAAAACCGAACCCATAAATTGAGTGGACCCGAGTGCCACCCATCAAAGGTGAGGGAGTGTGTGAGGTGATTTCTAACCGTAACATTTGTTTGATCTTTGACTTGTGCAGGAACCATGGCTGGAAATGATGACAAAAGCATTGAAAAGCCTGAATTGTCGTTAGCCGATCTCATGGCTGCGATACAAAGTGTCAGTGCCGATGTAAGAGGAGTGAGTGCTCGAGTAGCTAACCTCGAGCAGGGAAGTGCGTCCGTGGCCATGCATAGGTCCGGCGCTGGAACAAGCGAATCCACTCCGATGAAACCTGAGCTGTATGCTGAGCTTCTTCGACAACATCAGTTGACGAGTGAAGCAATTCGAAGAGAGCTTAACTTGGGCAATCCCCAAGCACAACAAAACTTGGGCAATCCCCAAGCTGGAAATCAAAACTTGGGCATTCCCCGAGGAGAGAGGTTACCACTTCCAAGGACCCGAAGAGATCTTGGAGCTGTAGCCGAAGAGGTTGATGAAGAGGAATTTCCCGAGGACGAATATGAGCGAGAGCCGCCATTCGCTCAACGAAGGCAAGCTCACCGAGGACGTGGAAATTTCCGAGGTCGAGGCCGAGGCGCAAATGTTGAAAGAAATATTGGGCGTGAGGCTGATGATCGAGAAAATGAGTTTCTCGAACAGGTTCGTGGTGTTCGAGACTCAAACCTGAACAGTGTCAAGATCACTATTCCACCCTTTAAAGGAACTAGTGATCCCGATGAGTATCTTGAATGGAAGCTTAAAATGGAGCGCATCTTTGAAACCAATGAGATGACCGATGAGAGAAAAGCTGCCCATGCCATTGCTTCGTTCGAAGCTTATGCATCAACATGGTGGGAATCTGACAAGAGGCATAGACGAGGAAATGACTATCCAGTAGTCAATACGTGGCCACAGTTGATGAGAGCGATGGATGGTAAGTACTTGAGTGCCAAATACAGGCAGACTCAAATGCAAAAACTCTATGAGTTAAAGCAAGGGTCCAAGTCAGTCCAAGAGTATCACGATGAGTTCGAAAAGGTTCGATTGAACCTTGATCTGGTCGAAGACGAAGAACAAGCCATTATCAGATTCAAAAATGGCTTGGCTAGGGATGTGTCATCTCAATTGAGACTCCACGTGTACCACACGTTGGAAGGTGTGTTTGATGCTGCCACCGAAGCTGAAAAATTGGTGAAGGACGATAAGGCAAACCGGTATCGAGGAGTCACTACTTCTACTCCTTTGAACCGAAGTAAGGAATGGAAGAGTCCAAACCAAGCAAGTGCTAACACTGTTCGAGATTCGAAGAGACCCTTCGAAAGAAGTGTGACCGGTAACCAACCAAGAGAAACGGGAGGTAAAGTTCAACTCAACTCTCCTAGTGCTTCAAATATTCAGTGTCACAAATGCAAAGGTTATGGTCACATGGCAAAAGAGTGTCCAACTCGCAAAGTTATGCTTCTGCTCGAAGATGGAACCGTCCATGAGCAAGCGAGTGACACCGAGGAGGAAATTATCGAGGAGACTGATCGAGCTGAAGATGATGATGATCATGAGGCTGCCGAAGCTGATCATCCGGAAATGTTTCTTGTGGTTCGAAGGAATTTGAGCTGCATGACTCTTGAAGAAGAGGACAACCAAAGAGAAAATCTCTTTCATGCCCGATGTCGAGTGAGGGGAAAGGTGTGTTCGATGATCATTGATTCCGGTAGTTGTGCCAATGTAGTGAGCCAAACTTTGGTTTCACAAATGGGATTACCTACGATGAAGCATCCCCACCCTTACAAGTTACAATGGCTGAATGAGTGTGGAGAATTGAGAGTTGTCAAACAAGTGTGGATCAAGTTCAAAATCGGAGAGTATCAAGATGAAATGATATTCGATGTAGTTCTGATGCAAGCTTGTCATTTGCTATTGGGTCGACCATGGCAGTATGACCGAACAGCTGTTCACAATGGCAGATCCAACACTTACACTGTGAAGCTCGATGGGAAGAGTTTCATGCTCAAACCCTTGTCTCCAAAACAAGTCACCGAGGACTATAAACGAATGAAAGAATTGAAAGAAGCGGCCAAAGCTAAGCTTCCGATAGGAGCAAAATTGGGGCCCGAAGAAACAAACTCACCGATCGAAGTGAAAGGAATTTGTGCAATCATGCAACCCGGTGAGATCTTACGAGGCAACGACCACGGTCAGATGATGATTTGCCTCGTGCACAAGGGTATCTTTCTAAACTCTAATGATGATTTTTCTAATGATAACCCTTTGCCTTTGTTTGTTCGTAAAGTTTTGCAGGACTTCGAGGACCTGTTTCCCGAGGAAATGCCAGGTGGATTACCTCCGTTGAGGGGAATCGAGCACCAAATTGACTTCGTACCAGGGTCTCAAATCCCTAACAAACCTGCATACCGGTGTAATCCCGAAGACACCAAAGAGCTCCAACGGCAGGTTGATGAACTGCTGAACAAGGGCCTCGTTCGTGAGAGCTTGAGTCCTTACGCCGTTCCTGTTATCCTTGTCCCGAAGAAGGATGGAACATGGCGAATGTGTGTTGACTGTCGAGCAGTCAACAAAATAACGGTAAAGTATCGTCATCCTATCCCTCGATTAGATGACATGCTAGATGAGTTAAGTGGTTCTTCATGCTTTTCGAAGATAGACCTCAGGTCCGGTTACCACCAGATCCGAATGAAACCCGGGGACGAGTGGAAAACCGCATTCAAGACCAAATTCGGTCTCTATGAATGGTTGGTGATGCCTTTTGGCTTATCCAATGCACCGAGCACATTCATGCGACTGATGAACCATGTGCTCAAACCGTTCATAAATAAGTTTGTTGTCGTTTATTTCGATGACATACTTGTTTATAGCAGAACCGTGGATGAACATGTCGACCACCTAAGGCAAGTACTTGAAAAGCTTCGAGAAGAGAAGTTGTATGCCAACTTCAAGAAATGCGCCTTTGGTGTCGATCGTGTGGTCTTTCTTGGATTTGTTGTCAGTGCTAATGGTGTCGAAGTCGACGAATCAAAAGTCGAAGCCATCAAAGAATGGCCAACTCCAACCTCGGTATCACAAGTTCGTAGCTTCCATGGCTTAGCTAGCTTTTACCGAAGGTTTGTTCGTGACTTTAGCACCGTGGCAGCTCCTTTAACCGAGCTGGTGAAGAAAGACAATCCATTTGTGTGGGGAGAGTCCCAAGAGAGGGCTTTCCAAGAGTTGAAGCGGAGGCTTTGTTCTGCCCCGTTGTTGCAACTCCCTGACTTCGGCAAAGCATTCGAAGTCGAGTGTGATGCGTCTGGAGTTGGGATCGGAGGAGTGCTGATGCAAGACTCGAAGCCGATCGCTTACTTTAGCGAAAAGCTTAAGGGTGCAACTTTGAATTACTCTACGTATGACAAAGAGTTGTATGCCCTCGTTCGAGCACTCTCCCATTGGCAGCATTATTTGTGGCCTCGAGAGTTTGTGATCAAAAGTGATCATGAGTCTTTGAAACATCTCCGAGGTCAGGAGAAATTGAATCGAAGACATGCCAAGTGGGTTGAATTCATTGAAAGCTTTCCCTATGTAATTCATTACAAAAAGGGAAAAGATAATGTTGTGGCCGATGCGCTATCAAGGAAATTTGCCTTAGCGACCACTCTCGCCTCTAGGCTCATGGGATTCGAAAGCATCAAGTCGATGTATGAGGACGATCCCAAGCTGAAATGTGTTCGAGACGCAATCTTGAGTGGCCGAAAGGTTGAGAAATATCAGTGGCATGATGGCTACCTCTTCAAAAATGGGAGGGTTTGTGTGCCAGTGTCATCGTGGAGAGAGCTCTTGGTTCGAGAAGCTCACTCAGGTGGACTAATGGGGCACTTCGGTGTCGATAAAACTCTTGGTATCTTGACCGAGCAGTTCCATTGGCCCAAAATGCGACGAGATGTGGAAAAGCTTTGCAACGCTTGTCTCGTTTGCAAGAAAGCAAAATCGAAGTCCAAACCTCATGGATTGTACACCCCGTTGCCTGTGCCTGATCGACCTTGGGTTGATATATCCATGGACTTTGTCTTGGGGTTACCAAGGTCGGGGGGAGGACATGATAGCATCTTCGTTGTGGTTGACCGTTTTTCAAAAATGGCTCACTTTATTCCTTGCAAAAAGTGTGATGATGCACAGCATGTAGCTACATTGTTTGTTTCTAATGTGTTAAAATTGCATGGTGTACCTCGTACTATTGTGAGTGATCGAGACTCGAAGTTCTTGAGTCATTTTTGGAAATGTTTGTGGGGTGCCCTCGGCACCAAGCTACTATTCTCGACGTCTCACCATCCTCAGACTGATGGACAGACCGAGGTAGTTAACCGAACCTTGGGATCTTTGCTTCGGGCAATGACCAAAGGGAAGGTTGGAAACTGGGCTGATCGTTTGCCCATGATGGAGTTCGCATACAATCGAACGGTGCATAGAATGATCAACATGACCCCGTTTGAATGTGTGTATGGCTTTAATCCTTTGATTCCACTTGATTTAACCCCATTGCCTCGAGATTCTGTTCTTGATTTTGAAGGTACTCGAAGAGCAGCTGCCTTGATCGAATTGCATGCAAAGGTGAAGAAGAACCTCGAGGAGGCCTATGCAAAGGTTGCCTTAAAGAAAAACAAGGGGCGTAAAAAGTTGGAATTAAAGAAAGGAGATTGGGTTTGGGTGCACTTCCGAAAGGAACGCTTCCCGAACCAAAGGAAAGGAAAGTTGGCTCCTCGAGGGGATGGTCCATTTCAAGTGTTGACCAAGATCAACAACAATGCCTACATGATCGACCTCCCTGGTGAGTATAACGTGTCCAACACCTTTAATGTTGCTGACTTAGTTCCTTGTGTTGTAGGTCCAACTTCGGAGGACGAGGAGGGCTTGATTTCGAGGACGAAATCTTCTCAAGAAGGGGAGGATGATGCAGCCCGATCACGTGCTGATCAAGTGATCGATCCACCGAGGAGACCGATGACAAGAAGCCAAGCCAAGCTGCTGCACGATGTGCACGTTCACTTAGCCTGGCCGAAGGAAAACAATTGCTCCGAAGCTGAGTGGCCGAGCTCAAGAATCGAAGGCATTATCTTCAGATTTGAGCCCGAAGGCAATGTGACCGAGGACAATGAGCTCGAAGACAATTGAGCGTCCGAAGGCAACAAGTGTGTGTTCGAGCAGACAATCGAGAACCGAAGCCAAGGCTTACCGAAGTCAAAGTCTGCCGAACACATTTTAACTCAGCCCTGCGTGGCTTATTTCTATTGGTCAACTGTGACCTATTTACTAGTTTACCCTTAGTATTTCCTATATAAACACTGTTTCCTTTCATTGTAAGTAGCTAGTTTTTGAATATTGATGAATTGAATGAAAGTGCCGAGCACATTTCTTCTTGTCTCCGTCGTGAGCAAAACCCCGGTGAGGGCTTTTAAGGACTTGTGGCTTTCGGTTAGTCCGATTGAACATTCCTCTTGATCATTCAGTTTGCAAGAGGCAATGTTCTCTTGAGGATTGCTGCATAGTATAGGTGATCCTTGCATCCCTTTTGATTGAGCTTTGAGACATGTTCCTCACTGTTCTTTCGAAAGAAGCAAGTTTTGTCTTGCTTCTATCTTTATCTTTCTTGTTTGTTCTTCCGCGTTTGTGCTAGCAACCCCTTCGGGTGAAGTCAAGGATCACATATACTATGCAACTACCCTCAAGAGACACCTGGCTCTTGCAAATAGAATGATCAAAGAGGTTTCGATGTTCAACTTGGAATCCACCAAGTGAAATCATGCCCGCTCACGGGTTCTTCATTGAGATTCACTCAAGAAATTCATCATTCTACATTCAAGGTTTGTTAAATGAAATGAAAGACTAAGGGGGACTTTTATAGTCTTCTCCCATGCCCTATGTAATGTCTAAAATACCCCCCAAAGTGGGTTAAAACAATAAAGGCCACTTAGGGCTAAAGTAGGAAATACACATCAAAATGAAGGAAAATCCCGTAATGCACACACAGGGGTAGGCGGTCCGCCTCCCCCTCTAGGCGCTCCGCCTGTTTCCAATTTCCAGAGAGTGGCAGCCAACTAGGCGGTCCGCCTAGTGCCTTTAGGCGGTCCGCCTCCTCTGATCCTGAAGCTTGAATTTGTCTAGGCGGTCCGCCTCTTTGTGTAGGCGGTCCGCCTCATCCTGGGAGGTCTTGAAATGGCTCAAAATGGACTCTAGGCGTTCCTCCTTGGTCCGTAGTTGGTCCTCCCTCGATGGTGATCAAGTTCATGACTCCAAATCACTCTCGGATCCTCCTCGGGAGCCCTTGATGTATACTCCTTGTGCTCTTGAGCTTGGCTCTTGATGGTTAGCGCTTTGGCTCCAATTTTCCCGGCATCAATGCTACTCCACCTAAAACCCTAGATCACACCTATAAAAAGTGTTCATGTATTCCTTTAGAAGACATCTCAAAAGCTCCATGAGATCATCTCAAATCCCATAAATTCGGGATAGCCACAGCCGGACCTCGAATGTATTCCTCAAAACCCGTTAGAGATAGAGATGATTTACCTCATCAAGCCCGTTAGGGTCAATAATGGGGCGCGAGAAACCCTAGTCCAAAGACTCGAGCGGGGATGACCTTTTTGGGGTCTTTCCCTTTAAATGGGGTAGGCCGTAGCCAATGTAACACAAATTCTCGCTAGTGTCAATTAACCTACACCTTCAACCCCGTTAGGTTCAAGTACGGCCGCATCTCAAACCCTGGTCAATGAAAGTACGAAAGAGAACTGGATTCATCTTTACTGATAGATTATACAAGATTAAAAACAAGTTTTAAGTTAAAATCATCAAGCCATCATGAATAAATTCCTAGTATGAGTTTAGCTACTCATACTAGGGTCTAACTCACACATAGTAAGAGATGAAATAGCAAGAATCATATGAAGAATTAGATTAATAAAAGAAATCCTTACAAAAGATTCAAATAAAAGCCCTTCCTTTGCCTTAAAGAATATTCAAAAGTATAATAAAGTATATTCTAAGCTGAAAAAAAGGTCTATTTTCTCGAAGACATAACAACTTATTTATAGGCATCGGTTTGAAAACTACGCTAATATTTACAAAATTACCATTTTGCCCTGTTTTATGCTAGATCGCCGGTCATTCGGTGGGCCGCATAATGAGTTGCGCAGACGCCAAAGGCTAATCTAACTCCTATGTTATCTTATTCTGCGGTGCAGGTCCGGCGGGGCGAAGATTCAGCGGTGGACAACTCCAACAACTCGTAGATATCTCTGAACTCACTGTGAAGGTCGGTGGGATCGCATCGCCTTTTGCGGGGTTGCAGAATGTATTTAGCAGATCTATCGGCGGTCCGCCTCTTTGCTTAATTGGAACTTGATGAGCTCTTGAACTCGATCCTCTTTTGGCCAGTGATTCAGCGGGTCGCCGATCAAGCTGCTGCCTGTTCTCCTTGTTCTTTAAAATATAGCCAAAGTTCACTTGTTTTTGCTCTTTTCTTCATTCTTTTGGCTTTGTACATTAATACTCTTTGCTATCCTAAAACATGGAGATAAACATAAGATTACTCTAATAATAAAACTTTTACGACATGAAAGCTAGTCTAAAAGAGTTGTAATTAAACGCAAAATACCAACATATCAGGTTGAGATGGAGAGTTTCACGAGGAACGAATATAAATGTCTGGAATGACCCTTGGATTCCAAATCATAATGGTTTTACTCCCAAGACAATTCAGACTAATCGAAATATTAATTTGAATGTTTCTGATTTAATTGATGATGTATGATATATATATATATATATATATATATATATATATATATATATATATATATATATATATATATATATATATATATATATATATATATATATAAGATTCAAGATTTATTTGCCAATTCTGCATCAGATGATGTTTATGCAATTTTGTCTATTCCTATTTCCTCCACAGGGTCTGTGGATAGATTGATATAGAATTATACCAAAACTGAAAAGTATGAAGTTAGATCAGGTTATCATTTAGCTAAGCAGGTTTTTGGATCTCAATCTAATAATAATAATTTCAATACTCAATCTAGTTGTCATTCCTTTCCAAAATATTTTTGGGAGTCACTGTGTAAATTAGAAATAAAAAATAAGTGTATTGGGTTAAAATTGACGTGCTCGAATAGCTCTTCGGTAGGATGAACCGAAGATAATCGAACCGATGTTCCGAAGGAGAATGATCGGAGTCAGTGATTGAATTACCGAATGCGAGCTTCAATGTCACAACCGAAGGCGGTTCGCGAGTTGGGCTTCGGTGACATTCCTCTCAACCGAACAGCAAGGTCATGCCACCGATGTCAAACACCTGAGCCTCGGTGGAACACCTCGGTTCAGGCGGTTCAGCAACCCACTACTTCAGCCCACTAATCCTCCTATTAAATATCTAGAACGTGGGTGAAAGCATGATGAGTCATGGAGAACGTGGGCAAGGTCCCTTTAGCCTATAAATAGCACCTAATTTTACATTGTATTCATTAAGAAATGTATACAGAGACTCTGGCAAAATTTGTACACACAGCAATATATTGAAATTATGCTATTTTCTCACATTTACGGTTACTTTTAGCATTTTCGTGACTTTGATACGAAGATTTGCTTGTGTTCCAAACCAAATTCGATTTGTGATCCTAAACTGATTTAGGCCCATATAAATTGGCGTCGTCTGTGAGAACTAAGGCATAACGCTTTGTTCCAAAGTTAAACGTTATTTTTCGTTGAAGTTCATAACCTTTTGATGACAAAATGGTTGATAATAGTAGAATCTTATTGAGCACCAGTTAGCTCCCGATGGATAGACTGGCGTTCAATCAGATCCTGCTTCTTCATCTCCGATGACAATCGAAGAGTTTCAAGCTTATGTTGTTGCTTCACTCAGGGCTCTGCAAGAGCGGCAGGATGAACAAGCTAACATCAACGCAGAATTGCGTGCCTCGTTAGAGGCAAGGAACAGTTCGACACCGAATGGCGCTCAGCCTGCGGCTCCAAATAGAGGCATCCCGCCCCTCGTTCCTACGGGCACAATAATAGGGGGACCTCACAATGGGTCCACATCTGGAGGTTCGGGAACCTTACCGAACACAACGCCACACTTCGGGATGCTTCCCACCGTGGCAGAAACTACGTCTTCGGTCGACGTCGAGAGGTTGACTAGTGAAATCGAAGCCCAAGTCGAGGCTCGCGTCGAAGCGCGCGAGGAAAAGCGCCTCGAGAGTATCCCCAAGGTGGCTAAGACCGAAAATGAGCTTGACATCGACCTATATAGGGAGTTTCCATTCAAGCCCGAAGCAGCTCCAGCTCCAACTCCCAAAAATTTCAAGCTCCTCTTCTTGAAAAAAATACGATGGGACCACCGACCCCAAAGAACAGGTGACTAAATTCATGTCAATGGTAAAGAGCAACGACTTAACGGCAATAGAGCTCGAGTCAATGTTCTTGAAAAAATTTGGTGAATCCTTAGAAAAAGGAGCGCTACGCTGGTACATGCACTTACCAGCGGGGTCAATTTCCATCTTCAAAGAAATGGTTAATGCCTTCGTTAAGGCTCATACCGGAGCTCAGAAAATTCTCCAAATGAAGGAGGATATATGTGAGGTCAAGCAACAGCCCGGTGAGCTGATCAAAGACTACCTCGATCGCTTTCATGCTGAGCGCATGGAGCTGCCTCCGATTGATGATACTCTAGCCATCATGGCATATGAAAACGGTATCAACGTTTGCAACTCCGACGCCGCTGCTGAGCTTCGAAAAGAGCTCCAAGAGTACCAAACACTGAAGTGGGACGATTTACACAAATGGGCCTACACCAAAATAAGGCTGGAGGAGGCTGAATTTGAAAACAATGGCCGAGGCCACAACTACAGGAACCGAGGTGAATCCTCCTATCGTGCCGAAGCGTCGCAAGGAAACTCGAAGGGGAGGTACGAACCGTATACCTCACCAAGGCAGCCTGTCAGCCAAAGGCTGGGAAATTCCTTTGGAAACTCATTGGTAAGCCCACATGTAAGCCAACGGCTCGGAGGAAAGGTTCACCCTAGCTCAAACAAAAGAAATTCCTCAGGCCCAGCTTCGGTCTCAAAGAATAAAGAATTACCTCGGATCTCTGGCTACAACTTTAATATATCGACCTCGGAGCTGGTCAACGTAGTCAAGGGAATCGCCGGGGTAAGAATACCCAAAGACATGAGAACTCCAGCAGACAAAAGAGATCAAAATTTTCACTGTGAGTTCCATGCAGATTATGGCCATCGGACCGAGGATTGCAAAGCATTGCGCCTCGAGGTTGCACATTTGTTGAAGAAGGGTGTGTTGGCCGAATTTCTTACCGACAAGGGAAAAGACAACTACACCAAGAACCGAGGTGATGGACAGCCACCTCGGGCTCCACCCCCTGAGAGAGTTGTAAATGTTATCACCGGGGGGTCAGAGGTGAACGGGGTGAATTTTGCAGCTGCAAAGAAGTTCGCCAAGCTGTCGATCACAATGGAAAAGAAAACTCGAGTGGGAGGCTCGGGTAAAGAAATTGTGTTTGATGATGACGATTGTGATGGGATGATGTTCCCTCATCACGATGCCTTGGTCATCATATTAAGAATAAATGACTCGGACATCAAACGAGTCCTGATTGACCCCGGCTCAGTCAATATAATCAGCTACGAGGCCATTAAGAAGATGTGGCTTAAAGGGGAAGTCATCCCCAAGGCACAGTGTTGACTGGCTTCAACAACTCCACGGAGAAGACTTTGGGTGAAATCACACTCAAGACGTTTGCTAAAGGAGTTAGCAAGGAAACACTATTTCAAGTGTTGCCCGAGGACATAGCATACAATGTGATCCTCGGCAGACCATGGATCCATTCCATGGAGGCTGTCCCATCCACTCTTCATTAAGTGATCAGGTTCCCTACACCTTGGGGAGTTCGATCAATAAAGGGAGAGCAACGAGTAGCAAGAGAATGTTATTCGGTTGCATTAAAAAATGGAGTCGCCCCGACTGGGCCAAAACAATAGCAACTAATGCAATCGGGGTCAAGTGAGGAGGACCTCCGAGGAGAAATCTAAAAGATCCCGGTGTGCATTCAAGAGCCTCGGAAACAAAAGGCCGAGGACTCAACTATTGAGAAGTTGGAATCTTTCACCTTATTGAAAGATTTTCCTGAAAGAAAGGTAATTGTCGGCTCGGAGTTGGACCCAGAGTCGAAGAATGCAATCATCGAAGTCTTAAAGTCCAACAACAATTGTTTCGCTTGGTCCCATTTGGGCATGATTGGTATCGATCCAGAGATCATGACCCACAAGATGAATGTAGACCCAAAATTCACCCTGGTGAAGTAGAAGAAAAGACCTCACGCTGGGGTTAAAAAGAAAGCAATCGAAGACGAAACTACGAAGCTGCAAGAGAATAGCTTCATAAGGGAGGTGAAGTATCCCGAATGGCTGGCTAATGTGGTCGTCGTGCCTAAGAAAAACGACAAGTGAAGGATGTGCATAGATTACACTGATCTAAACAAGGCTTGGTCCAAAGACTCCTACCCATTGCCACAAATAGACAGGTTAATAGACTCCACGATTGGACACAAACTATTAACCTTCTTGGATGCTTATTCGGGTTACAACCAAATCCTCATGGATCTGAAGGACGAAGAGAAGACCTCGTTCATTACTGACCGAGGTACTTTTTGCTATAAAGTGATGCCCTTCGGTTTGAAAAATACTGGGGCGACATACCAGAGAATAGTGTGTCGCATGTTCAAGGATTATATTGGAAAATTTATGTAAGTCTATATAGATGATATGCTTATCAAGTCCATTCGAATGGAGGATCATCTGAATCATCTGAGGGAAGCTTTCGCTGTTCTGAGGCAATATGGCATGAAATTGAATCCTGAGAAGTGTGCTTTCAGTGTAAGGTCGGGCAAATTCTTGGGATTCATTGTCTCTGAACGAGGGATTGAAGCCAACCCAGATAAGATCAGGGCCATCGAAGAGATCCCCGAAGAACTGACCCGGGTGAAAGAAGTACAACACTTAACTGGCCGAATTGCTGCCTTGAGTCGTTTCATCTCAAGGTCCTCGGAGCGATGCCATAAATTCTTCTCTGTCTTGAGGAAGAATAATCACTTTGAGTGGATGCCAGAGTGCAAAGAAGCATTAAGGGAGTTGAAATGCTATCTGGCTAACGCGTCGTTGCTCGCCAAGCCAAAAGATGGTGAAACTTTACTAGTCTACTTAGCCGTATCCGAGGTATCATTCAGTGCTGTATAGGTTCGAGAAGAAGATGGAAAGCAACATCCCATCTACTATGTGAGAAAGACACTCCTTGATGCTGAGACCAGGTACCTCACTTGGAAAAACTAGCACTTGCTTTAATTGTTACTGCTCGAAAACTACGACCTTTTTTCCAATGTCATCCAATAGCAGTAGTTTCTACCTTCCTCTTTAGAAGTATATTGCATAAACCTGAGTTATCGGGGAGGTTATCAAAATGGGCAGTAGAATTGAGCGAGTATGACATCACTTATCAACCCTGAATAGCCATCAAATCCCAAGTTTTAGCCGACTTCGTAGCTGATTTTAGTGTTGGGATCCTACCCGAAGCCAAAAAAGAGAACTCAATGTCGAAAGGAACGGCTTCGGGACTATGGATACTTTACACCAACGGGGTAACTAAGTCAAAGGGTTCGGGATTAGGCATGGTGTTGAAGGCGCCCACCGGGGAGAAAATCAGGCACTCAGTTCGGTTAAAAAAGACGACCAATAATGAGGCCGAATACAAACAGCTTTAGCAGGCTTGGAGTTAGCTAAAGAAATGGGGGTGGAAAGAGTCGAGTTGAGATGCGACTCATAACTGGTGGTAAACCAAGTGCTCGGTGAATATACTGCTCGGGAGCCCAGAATGCAACTATATTTGGACCGAGCACAGAGGATTTTGACCCAATTCCAAGAATGGAAAATTAAATAGGTACATTGAGAGGAAAACACCGAAGCCGATGCTTTGGCAAACTTGGGTTCGGCAGTCGATGAAGCTCACTCGGGGACTGATTCAGTGGTTCGGCTGCTTTCTGCGCAAATGAGAGAGATGAAATTGCAAGTCAACTCGGTGGACCACAAATGGGATTGGCGGAGTAAGTTTATCTCTTACTTCGACTCGGGGACTGTCCCCCAAGATAAGAAAGAAGCTAAAAAGTTAAGGACCCAAGCAGCTTCATACGATATGATCGAGGGTAACTTGTATATAAGGTTGTATTGCGGCCCGATGGCCAATTGTTTTGGTCCGGATGAAGCTAGATATGTGATAGCTGAAATACATGAAGGCGAGTGTGGCAATCACTCGGGGGGAAAGTCTTTGGTGCGCAAAGTACTTAGAGCTGGGTACTATTGGCCCACCATCAGCGCAGATGCAAAGGCCTTCGTGCAGAAATGTGATAAGTGTCAACGCCACGCACGAATGATTCATCAATAAGCCAAACCCTTGCATTCGGTCGTGTCGCCATGGCCTTTTATGAAATGGGGGATGGATATTGTTGGTCCCTTGCCGAAGGGAAAAGGTGGTGTTCGGTTCATCTTAGTTTTAACCGATTACTTTACAAAATGGATGTAAGCAGAGCTCTCACCGAGGTTAAACAAAAGGAGGTAATCGATTTTATTAGAAAGAACATCATTTACAGGTTCAGTGTACCAAGGGAAATCGCTTGCGACAATGGTAAACAATTCATGAGAGCAGCCATTAATGATTTCTTCAAGCAATGGGGAATCAAAAGAATTGCTTCGACCCTCTATCATCCAAGTGCCAATGTCCAGGCCGAATCTTCAAATAGGGTTATAATTGAAAACCTCAAGAAAAGGATTGATGAGAAGAAAGGTCCTTGGCCCGAGGAGTTTCCAGGTGTGTTATGGGCCATGCGGACAACAGAAAAGAACAGCACCGGTGAGACCCCTTTTTCACTTGCTTATGGCATGGACTCCTTTATCCCCGTGGAAGTTGTCGAAGCAAGTCTTCGGTATGACCACACCACCGGGATTCAAATCAGCAAGCCATGCGCATAGAGCTGAACTTGCTCGAGGAGAAAAGAGAGTTGGCTTTGGTTCGACTAGTTCCACAAAAGAGGCAGATCGAGGAATATCTCAATATGGAGGCCAAACTTAGAGATTTTAAAGTTGGCGATTATGTACTGAAGGCTACGAATCAATCAATGAATGAGAAGAATGGGGGAAAACTAGTCGCAAACTGGGAAGGACCTTACAAAGTCAGAGCAATTGTTAGGAAAGGATCTTACCAAATTGAAGATCTGCAAGGCACACCCGAACCCTTAAATTGGAACATCTCCAATTTGAAGCGGTACTATTTTTGAAATCGAGGTAAACATTCCTTGATTATTTAAAATTCACCCTCAGCCTCGAGTCGAAAAACGCTCCTACGGCTTCGGTCGAAATGTACTAACTTGCTTCTCGTTTTATTTTGCTTGACCTTTTCAGGAAGCGGATAAAATGATGTCCAGTGCTCAGATTTTCATCAAGATTCACACCCGAACACTGGGGGGAGCAAGGGGCGGGTTGCAACCGAGGTCGATACTAAGCCTCTCAACCGAAGTCTATCTATTCGACAGCCGGAGACTGACACCCGGGGAATAGATTAGTACATTATAATTACACCAGATAGTGGCATGTTGTCAATGTGTTTTTTACACCCAAGGTCCACTTCAGCTTGGCCCTATGTAAAAAGCCGATTACGGCTCATTGATATTATCAATAAAATAAACTTGATTCAACATCTCTTTATTTCTATGATCTTACTAACCGAAGTTATATCATGAATGCATTGACTCGAGGACGAGACGTCGTTCTAAGTTTGCATCGATTTTATTTGACTTAAGTCTTGCAAGCAAATTACTTTAAGTGTTCAGTTCACACAAGAGCTAACACTTAAGACGAAACGCAACATCATATCGCTAAAAGGCCCGAAGGCTAATTGCTACATCAAAAATAAAGTTGACCCGAAGGTCAAGATTATATACATCAGAAAGCCCGAAGGCTTACATCAAAAGGAACAAGGGCCTAACCAAAAATATGATGCATAAAAGACGAACTACTTGTTCCTAAGGGTTCCCCCCACCCTTCGGCATATTCACTGCCCTCTTTGGCACCTTCGCCCTCCTCATCGCCTTCGGATTCACCATCATCCGAGCCCTCACTCGAGGGAAGGTCATCTACAATCTTTTGAGCTTCGGCAACAGCATCCCTGGCTTTAGCTATCTCCTCTTCGAGCACAATTCCTCCAGTTTGGACTTGCTCGAGTGTGCTGAGCCTAGTCTTAACGACAGCCCAAGCCTCCTCAAACTTCTCCCTCGTCGCTTTGACTTCGGCCCACTCGTTGAGGTAAGCAATTCTTTCTTGGAGTTTTGAGATCTGGCCCCGAAGAGCAGGTACTTGATCTACCTGGCTTTGCAGCTCAACAAGCTTGGCGTTGTATTCCTCCGGCTTGCCACGATACTTTTCGCCTGCCTCGAGCACTTCAGTTTTGGCCTTAAAGAGTTCAGCTTCAAGTCGAGCATTTTCGAGGCTCAGCCTCAAGCGCTCACTAGTAAACTCATTTGTCACAGCCTGAACCCTAGCCTCGGCGGACTCCAAAACCCCATGCAGATCAGCCGCAGCTTTAGCTGATGCCTCGTTAGCACGCTCCAACTCTTCATTCAAAGTAGCAAATTAGGCTTCCAACTCGGCGATTCTACCCACAAACCCCCTCTTTTCCTCTCCCCAAGCAGCGGTAGCCGCCTGAACTTGCTCTGCTCGATCGCGCTCGAGGTGGATAGCTTGCAATGCGAGGACCAAGCTCTGCATAAAACCAAAGTGTTAGCATTGGAAGAAAAGAAATGGTAAGTTACACAAACAAAGGTACATAAAACTTACACGAAGAGCAGAGGCAACTGAAACTCCCATCAAGCTCATGGGACTTAGGTTCCGAAGAGCGTGAGCCTCAGTAGGCCCGAGCATAACATCGAGGGCAGCGACGTCCTCCTTGGTAGGATCCAGCAGATTGGCCTCAGGAGCAATTACAAAGGCCCGAGGCGCAGAGCTCAAAGCTTTGGCCGAAACTCGAGAAGCTTTAACCATTCTTTTGATCAAGCCTTCGCTTGCTTTAGCCTTGCCCTTCCGCTTGGCAGCCTCTTGATCAGACTCCTCCACGTTTATCACTTCGGTCGCCCTAGGGACCTCGGTAGCTGGATCTGGAATCATATCAGAAGTTGGCTCTGGGGCTACCTCGGGAGCCGCTGGATGAACCTCTTCGTCGCTAGGTTCATCAAGAAAACCTCGACATTTTGTGGCTGGCGCTTCGGAAGCAGGAGCAACAGCTTCCTCGACTCGAGGCCCTTTCGCCTTAATGACTCTCTTCGACTCAGCCCTCTTCCTTTTAGAGCCCGGGGAAGGGAGAGAAGCAATCTTATAAGTATAAGACGAAGTAGAAGTGGGAATACATACGAACCGTCCTATAAAGATATCATCACCTTGTGAAGATCCCTGGCCCGCCGAGCCTTTAGTTTTCCTGTCCCCGGCGAGCTTTTTAGCCAAACTCGCCATTTGGTTGACACCTTCGGTGATGTCAATCACTTTCTTTTCTTTCTTTTTCTTCTCTTTCTCCTTCAGTTTCTCTTCCCTTTCTCCATCTCCCCTCTCATCGGCTTCTTCCTCTTCCTCCTCTTCGGCATCTTTAACGGTCCTGTTGGAAAAACCTAAGCGGGAGGGGAAAAGGAAACATTAAGGAGCAATTACTCAAACATTAGGAAACTTCAAACACCAGTTGTTAACTTACCATCCCTCTTGCATGACCATCAATTTCCCTTCAAAGCAGCTAAAATCATCCACTGCCGACGAGGACGCGTCTCTTGGTTCATGACCTCGGTGGCCCATTCGAGCAGATCCCCCGGTGGGTTGACTGGAACCTTTTCGGCTGTAAGTCACAAAAAGAAGTAAGCACAAGCTATGGCGATCGAAGGCCAAGTGAAGAATGAAAATACTTACGTTGAGCATTCCACACTTCGAGGAAGCCAAGTTCGGTTGACAGCAACCTCGTGGGAATAAGTACATAGCGATCATTCCAACCTCGGTCACCGTGGTCTTCGTTCTTCCTCAGAATGGCGTTAGACCCCCGAGGTAAGAGGGCTACCACCCCGGCTTTATGAAAATAGGGGTAGTAGAGGGAGATCAAGTGTTGGAAGGTGAAGGGCAGTCCAGCTAATTTACTCAAATACTCAAGGGTTTGTACAACCCTCCAAACCCCGGGCCCCAATTGAGCCAAACACAAATTGTACGATCCACAAAATGTATCGATTATGGGGTGAACTGGCAAGTTGAATCCTATGGTGAAAGGGTATGTGAAGACCGAAGAGTACCCAACAACGTGAGTAGAGATAGCCGTGTCCGGGGCTGGAACCCTAATCTCCACCTCGGGCCCCCAACGACAGTCAGCCCGAACAATCTCAATCACATCTTCGGTTACCACACTCGGGGTGAAATGAACCAGTATGTTCTTTTTATTCCCCTTTTGAGCATCAGATTGAGCGTGGACTTTGAGGTCCTTGTCATTATTAAAATTCGAAGGGATGGCCAACCGATGGTCTATCTCCACTTCGAGAGAAATCTTCTTCCTCGACTTCTTTGAAGTGTCGGCTTCGGTCTGAGACCCCTCTTTGCTGGCCTCGGCTTCGCCTCTTTGGCCACTTGCCTCTCTACTAACCTCGGTCTCGCCCACTGGGCCAACTACTTTTTTGACACTGGTGACATCATCATCAGCGACGTCACCTCTGTCATCATCGCGGTCGTCATCTCCATCATCGACAGCGAAACTAACCTCCGCTTTGTCGCGACCAGCCCAATCCTTGCACCGCCTAGAAGAAATGGCTGTCGACATAGCTTCCCCACCACCTTCTGCCTCAATCATTTGCAGCGGTAGCACGGTGGGGATAAAATCTCCGCTCATTATCGCGGTGGCAAAACACTCGGCTTTTTCACCGGAATCGCTAGACCCTTGTCCAGAGGTTTCCATTGACATGTTGTGAGATTCGAAAGAAGATTAAAACTCGAGAAATTGGTTTAAAAAATGGGAGTTCTCTCTGCTTCTGCTACTGTTTGCAAAGTTTTGTCAAAGTGGAGAAGAAGGAAATCAAATAGAGTATATATAGGGGAAGCCCACGTGCAAGTGGGGATGTAATCATGACTGTAATGTTGGAAGAAATAAAAAAGTCAGCGCGACCGTTCGGTAGCCAACGAACGATCGCCACGTAATGCGGAACAGTAATTCAAAAAGGCGTGCGACTTTTTGGAACCCTTGGATAGGGTTGAGCCACGTCAGCTTCCTGCTCAAACTCATTCCACTCATCGGCGACCTCGGTACTCATCTGAGGAGTGGGTGGACTATCTGTATTGGGTAAAAATCGACATGCTCGGATAGCACTTCGGTAGGATGAACCGAAGATAATCGAACCGATGTTCCGAATGAGAAAGATCAGAGTCCGCGATTGAATTACAGAAGGCGAGCTTCAATGTCACAACCGAATGCGGTTCGCGAGTTGGGCTTCAGTGACATTCCTCTCAACCGAACATCAAGGTCATGCCACCGAGGTCAAACACCTGAGCCTCGGTGGAACACCTCGGTTCAAGTGGTTCAGCAGCCCACTACTTCAGCCCACTAATCCTCCTATTAAATGTCTAGAACGTGGGTGAAAGCATGATGAGTCATGGAGAACGTGGGCAAGGTCCCTTTAGCCTATAAATAGAACTCATTTTACATTGTATTCATTCAGAAATATATACAGAAACTCTGGAAAAATTTGTACACAAAGCAATATATTGAAATCACGCTATTTTCTCGCATTTACGCTTACTTTTAGCATTTTTTTTACTTTGATACGAAGATTTGCTTGTATTCCAACCCAAATTCGATTTGTGATCCTAAACTGATTTAGGCTCATACAATAAGCTTAAACATTTTATCAGAAAGTGCATGTTTAATTCTTTACCTGTGAATGCTAATCTAGCTAAAAGATTTCCAAGTGTAGACAATATTTGTAAAATTTGTAGAAATGAAAGTGAGGATATTGAACATATGGTGTTTAAATGTCATCGTTCTCAACTTGTATAGAAACTAAGTCCTATAAATTGTCCAGACTTGGATAAGATAAATGATTTTTCACTATGATAGTTTCAATTGGTATCAATGCTAGGAAATATCATGAATAAATAGAGTTAATTAATTTAAGTGCTAATATTATATGGCAAATCTGGAAAGCTAGGAATGCTTGGATTTTTAACCAAGATATGTTTGATCCAACCAATATTATTTCTAAGGCTCTATTTGATTATGATGAATTTAAGGATGTGCTAAATATTTACGTCCCTCTATGCTCACATAATGATAATCATTTTTTACCCCTTCTGCCAAACTATCTAGATGGTGTATTATTGTTTGATGATGCAGGTCTACAGGTTGATGCTAGATGTGCAAGCATTGGTGTTGTGGCTATGGATAGCCTTGGGAAATTGCTTCATACCCATGGTTCCCCAATTCAATTTGTTGGGAAGGTCATGACTCCTGAAGCGCTTGCTATAAGAATTGCTCTTGACCGTGCAATAAAAAATGGATGGAAGAATGTGAAGATATTTTCAGACACTAATAATGTTATAGATATGATTCACAAAAAAATTTCTACGACATGGGACGTAGAAGTAATTTGTGAAAATATTTGGAAGTTAGTATCTCTGCTTGAACATGTTGACTTTATTTATATCCTAAGAAGGATGAACAACTTAGCGCATAATATAGCTAACTTTTATATTTCTTTGTTGAAAGAACTGTTTTGGGATAACTTTTTCCCGAATTGGATTGTAAAGGATGCTATGAGCACCTTTGCTCAGTATGTTTCTATGATGCAGTAATATAATTATACTATTTGGCTGGAAAAAAATGGGGGATTTACAAAAATACACATACATCTTATTTTATTTACACGGCTCTACCCATTATATTTATACCCATAACTTATTTACACTCTATACCTATTTGCTAATTACCTTCTTATTTTGAGGCATAAAACAAGGAACTAAAGTTTCCCTCTCTCTTCATATCTTGTATTATTTTTTTCTTCTTTTTCTTGGTCATCCTTTTATTATTCTTTTTTCCTTCTCCGTTTTCACTATCCTTCATTTTTTTTCTTTTTTCTGTTTTTTATTCTTTTTTCTTTCTCTTGTTTCTAGCACTATTCATGTCTCCCCATTTTTTTATTTTTTTTATTTTCTTTCACCGTAATCTTATTATAATCATTTTTTTATTTTTTTCTTTCTCCAAAAAGGCATACTTTGTTCACAAATACAAAAATTGAAATATTTTAATTACTCGATACCACTCACACTTTTATCCAAATATAAAACGGTATACCAAAAGAGTATATGATATACAAAAAATGTATACTTCTTTAAAAATAATAAAAATTAAAATATTTATGTGCTTTGAAACATCTCGCACTTCGATCCAAACATAACAAGGTATACTGAAAGAGTATACAGTATTCCAAAAAGGTATATTTTGTTCAAAATAACAATAACTGAAATACGCATTTACTCGTTAACATAATACACTTTAATCCAAACATAAAATGGTATACCAAAAGAGAATACAATATACCAAAAAGGTATACTTCTTTAAAAATAATAAAAATTAAAATATCTATGTCTTCTGAAATAGTTTGCACTTGGATTCGAACACAAAAGGGTATACTGGAAGAATATAACGTATACCAAAAGGGTATACTTTGTTCAAAACAACAAAAACTGAAATATTTATTCCCTCGGTAGCATCGCACACTTTGATCCAAACACAAAAGGGATACTGGGAGAGTATACAGTATACCAAAAGGGTATACTTTGTTCAAAACAATAAAAAATTAAATATTTATTCGCTTGGAAGCATCGCGCACTTTGATCCAAACACAAAAGGGTATACCGGAAGAGTATACAGTATACCAAAAGGGTATACTTTGTTCAAAACAACAAAAATTGAAATATTTATTCGCTCGGTAGCATCACACACTTTGATCCAAATACAAAAGGGTGTATCAGAAGAGTATAAAGTATACCAAAAGGGTATACTTTGTTCAAAGCAACAAAAACTAAAATATTTATTGGGTAGTATCGCACATTTTGATCCAAACACAAAAGGGTATACCGGGAGAGTATACAGTACACCAAAAGGGTATACTTTGTTCAAAATAATAAAAACTTAAATATTTATTCGCTCGGTAGCATCGCACACTTTGATCCAAACACAAAAGAGTATATCGAAAGAGTATACAGTATACCCAAAGGGTATACTTTATTCAAAATATACCAAATATTACAAAGCTATACAATATAAAAACACACGTTAAACATAATTTCATCCATGCATTACATTATTTATATCACTTAATTAACATTACATACTACTTTTGATATTTTCCCACCATTTATTTTCAAAGTTACAATGGCAATATTGATCAATCCAAATAACATGGAAATTAAGTTTTAAAGTAAAACTATCAAAAATCAGAGGGCACATTTGCACTGTATACCCATAGGGTATATTAATCTTAGTAGTATACTATTATGGTATCATTTTGTGTTGATAATAGTTTCATATTTTATTGATCCAATTCAATGAAAACAACTCCTCAACCAGCGTCAAAAGGTCCATCATAGCGGATGGACATAGTAAACCTTTATTACGGGAAAAGACAAGAAAAAGAAATACACCATATGTACATAGTATATATGCATTAAAATATATCTTTTCCCAAATTACTCTTCTTCTACCGCTGCTTGTACTTGCAGTAGTTCAAGTTCATCACTTTTTGAAATTTCACTTTGTCATAAATCTTATGATTTAATTCCTAAAAAAATAAAAAGATCTTTATATATTGTTTTTTTGAGTATTCAATAGCTTTACTAGAAGAGAGAAACCATTACTATTTTATACCATTTTTTGTTAGTTGCAACACATTCCAAGGAACAAGATGCACAAGTCATGTTTCGAACTCAGTACTCCATCCAGTACCCCATTTACTTTCCCATGGTCAACATTTGACTAGTTTCAAGTGCAATTAAACTAAAATTAATTCATCCCGAAAAGAGATACTTTTAGATATTTGGAAAAATATCCAAAGAAGGGACTGGGGTTAAGAAAATAAAGGAAAAAACAACATCTGAGAATATGATACGTCACGAAATTTAGGGTCTCTGCCACTGTCAATCTTAGATCTACGTCAAACGGTTCGGATTTTGGAAAAAATAATGGTGGAAATGAAAAGAGGACGTTTAGAGGGTTCGAAAAAGGTATGGTTTGTATTTTTCGGAGGTAGCCGGTTGGCGGTCTGGTGATGGTCCAGTGGCGGAGCTGTGGCAGTGGTGGGGTGGAGGAAATTCTCGGTGGTGAGGCAGGGGCTAGGGTTTGAAATGAGGGAAGTGAGGAGATTTGGGGCTTATAAAGGGTAAAAATTTAGTCACGTAGCCTGTTTTGACCGCGTTAAATGAATACTAGCCAGCGATGCAAAACTGTTTGAAGACTAGCCACTTCCGGACAAATCACAGTATAAATACTGGGAAGCTTCAATAAACTAACCTCAGTATAAAATACTGGGGCTTTGAACAAGTTTTGTTCACAACCCCAGCATTTTGTTATGGGACTTGGTATAAAACTTCAGTCACATAACAAAATGCTGGGGCTGTGAACAAACCCCAACATTTTGTTATGGGGACTGAAGCTTTATATATAAAGCCCCATACAAAATAATGGGATTTATCCCTTTGATGAGACCTTTGTTATGGAAATAAATTCCATTTTGTTATGAGATATTTTATCTCATAACAAAATAATGGGACCTTTGAACATGTTTGTTCAAAGCCCCAGTATTTATACTGGGAAGCTTCAGTAAACTAACCCCCCAGCATTTTGTTATGGGACTTTGTATAAAGCTTCAGTCCCATAACAAAATGCTGGGGCTGTGAACAAAACTTGTTCAAAGCTCCAGCATTTTTGTTATGGGACTGAAGCTTTATATATAAAGTCTCATAACAAAATAATGGGATTTATCCCTTTGATGGGACCTTTGTTATGGGATAAATCCCATTATTTTGTTATGGGATAAATTCACATAACAAAAATAATGGGACCTTTGAACATATTAGTTCAAGGTCCTATTATCTTGTTATGAGACTTTGTATAAAGCTTCAGTCCCATAACAAAATACTGGGACTTTGAACAAGCCCCAGTATTTTGTTATGGGCCTAGTCTGGGGTGTTTTTCTAACACAAATGGAGCTTAAGTGCGCGCGCGAATTTTTGGCTATTCTCAATGAATTTTGAAACGGTAGATAGTCCCCAATGAGCGCGTCCAAAAATGGTTACTGATCAAAATTTCCCAATAAAATGGGCTGAATGGGTATACAATGTAAATAAAGTAGGTAGAATGGACAGTGGGTGAAAACTAACTTTAAATGGGCATAAAAAGATAAATATTTTACTTTTGTGGGCAGTGCACGTAAAAATCCCAAAAAAAACCGCTAACCGCATTAGACTACCCGGGCCCCCAGGTCCTAAGGAGTCCAGATTTTGTCTATATTGCTCAATGCATTATTGGATTCACGCCAAGTGTTCTATCAAGTTTTTAATGGTTGAGATATCTTTGTGCAATATATAACTAAATGACATCACAACTTTTGTAATAAAAATAATTTTTAAAAAATGCTCAAAGTGACTTTAAATCTTTATGACACAAAAATATGAAACCCTTACATTTTATATCATTTAGTATGTTATTTGTAAATTAATGTTTACTAAGATTGACACAATTTTTTTTTTTAAAAAAGAGAACAATTAGAACATGTCTAAATTCTCGCTGAAATATTTAGTTGTTTATGAGACCTACTAGTAGCACAAAAAGATGCTACTATCGACATTTTATAAACGGCGGACGTCACTTTGAATATTTTTTTTACAAAAATTGTGATGTCATTTAATTATATATTGCACAAAGATATCTCAACCATTAAATTCTTGATAGGATACTTGGCGCGAATCCAATAATGCATAAAGAAATATTGGACAAAAAAGTAATGGACAAAATCCAAATCCCTTACCTGGGGTCTACTGGGTCCACCCCGATTCCCAAAATCTGAACAAACCAACAGATCTGTAACGGCTAGCGCTTCCACTTCCCAAATTCGAAAACCCCAAATCACAAACAAATCTTTACAAAAATAACACTCCACTCCATTTCTGACCCCAAAACCCCTCCCTTTCAGACCCATAACCGCTCCCTTCCTCACTTCTCAAAACTCCCCATTCAAATTTCCCATACCATAAAACTCTGAAGATCCATTCTAAATTTTAGTGTTTTCTCTAGGGTTTTTTGAAAAGTGTCAACAATGGATCTTTCACAAGAAACAGATGATTACATACGAGAATCAATAGAGTACTCATTGGGTCTCCCTGTTTCCACACAAACACTTCAATTAAAGCTTAAAGCCTCTGAAGAATCCGTTATTCGTCTTCGTAATCAGAATTTCTCTCTTCAATCCAAGTTAAAAGAAAAAGATGAAACAATCGAACGCGCTAGGGTTTGTACATTAAAATCATTTAATTGTTCTAATTATTGATTTTTTATTTATTTAGTTATTTGTTTATTGTGATGTTGTTGTTTAGGCTGAGTCAACTATGAATGCTATAGCATTGAAGAAATTTGTGGAGGAAAATCAGAGGTTAGCGGTGGAATGTTCAAATTTGTTGGCGCAATGTAAGAGGTGGGAGAAAGAGTGTAAGAAGTGGGAGAAAGAGTGTTCTTTATACGATCATGATCGTGAGGCGTTGATGGATTTTGGGAACGAGGCTGATGAGAGAGCCAAACAGGCTGAGACTCGAGTTCTTGACTTGGAGGACGAGAACAGGAAGTTATTAGAAGAATTGCACTTCTATAAATGTCAATATGAGTCCCAAATGGTATGCAAAATTCCTCTTTCTTCTTTTATTCCCCCGGACAAAAGGTTTTAGGAATTTTTGGAAATGTTTATACGTGTATTGTCTGTTGATAATTATCTGATTGTTTACATTATTATTTTGTGATCGTATTCTATTAGATATTCACTTCTTGTCCTATTAGGTTTAACAGTAACATGTTAGAATACCTTATCATATTTAGTTTGGTAGAAATAATTGCCCGACTAATTCACATAAGTGGACAAATTATTATATAATTCGGGATGGAGCAAAATCTAGATTATATTCGTTCTAATTGTTAGAGGGAGAAAATTTCTTCCACAAAGAGGTCATGTTATTTGGATCTACTAGAAATGAAAGGAGGTCATTTTTATTTAAAAAGAGGAATATCTTTAACCGCATTCATGTAAAGTTTTAATAAATCTTTTTTTCTTCTAAAACTAGTTTAATGACTCACATATTTCGTTATTTGTAAAGAGCTGTCTGGAAAAATTTTACTATGATCAGTTATCAGATTATGTTGTGGTAGCTACAGGGGAATGACTTTTCTTTAATAACATGTAAGGTAATTCAGGTCTTTGACACAAAGAATGTCCTAAACACATGAAAACAAATTGGTTTAAATATGCGAGGAGTCTATGAAGTCCAACAGTTGTGTGAAAGTCCAACAAGAGTATCCACGATTTTATCAGAGATATAAATAGTATGCTTGCCGACTGGACTTGGCTCCGCAAAAAACTTTTTGTGCAACTATTCTGGCACTCTATCCTCTTTCTAGTCTCTTTTAGCCACATTCAGGCAATTGTTTGATGCCACCTGCCATGTTTGTTTGGGATGGTTCATCAATCCATGTCAGTTGACCTATCAAGTTAACCCTAAAAAGCTAAACAGAGTTGAGCAGTTGAGTCAACAAGCCATACTAGTCCAGACTGTGTCGTGTCCTACAACATCAGGTCTATATCCATTCAGGGCATGTACATCCAGCGACAGTAAGAAACCCTTGACAATACAACATGGAAACACATCACATTTCACTTAGTGCATGTCAGTGTCCTGTTAGCAATCACGCCATTGGCCAGTTGGCGATCAGATTGTCATTACAGTGTTATTAAGTAGTAACTTCTTTTGGCATACTAGATTTCATAAATCTTGAGTCTGAATGAGAGCAGACTCGATCCGATTTGCAATCTCAACTTACTTTACTACCTTCAGTTTCGAAGATGGGGCTGCAAGTCAAGAAAATTAATGTTGTTATAGTTAGATTATTCTATTGTGGAAATCCCCCTTCTCTACTTAAAAATATTCGTCAATCTTCTTAATAAAAATACAATAGTTGTTGATCTACCAAGAATCTTTTGTTATAGTTAAGTACTTATATTTTCTACAGGGGTAAGTTCAAAGTTTAAATCTCTAGTTCTAGTAAGCTCCTCATTTGCCTTTAAGATGAATTATCTAGTATTAGAATGATATGGACTTGATTATAGCAAAATGGATATAAAGGATTCATATAGCCAATCAATAAACACACATAAATTGAGGCTTCACGCTTCTAGCTAGTCTTTTCGCGTCAATAGCTGTTGATTTTGAAGGGAAGAAAGAATTTTGATTGACACCCTACAAGAGAAGTTCCTGAGGCCACCAGAAAGGATGGTGACTTCCTTGTCAAAGCAAGTGGAATATGTGATTGTAAAGCATGGATAGCTCCTGTGCCTCCGTGTCTACCTTTATCAGGGAGACACAACCCTCTCCCCCCCACCCCCTCTTTCTAATCTAGGATCAGGCTTCACATTAAGCGAATCTTGCTTGGAATGAAAAATTCATTTTCTGGTAAAGCCTTAAAGGCAAGGAAAGCTTTCTAGCTATAAGCTACTTAAGAAAGGAACTAATGGAAAAAAGAATTGGATAAAGAGCTATTTGATATAATTAAAATGTTTAGTTTATCTTGTTTGTTTAAATTAGTGAAGTAAATTACACTTCAAAATTTTCTAATAATTATGAATCTCTTGGTATTTAGGCAAGTTTTCATGTCTTGTAGTCTATAATTATCTTATTTCTAGTGTAAGCTTCTATATAAGGAGCCCCTTGAATTTCTTTTATAACCACTTTAAGATATGCTCTTTGTCTCTTTTACATATCTCATGTTACACCAAAAATTATGCAATCCTAAACATCAGAACTTTTCACAAAATGATGCTTCAAATGTTTTCTAGAAAACTGATATATCTTTGTTTCATGTTTAATGGTATAGGCTAGTTCAGTGTTCCATATAGGTTTGAGATATCTCCTTAGCGTCTGCCCTTGTTGACTTTTACAACAGACTGTGTTTTTTTTTTTTTTTTTAGCATTTATCTTTACTCCGGAGAAATACGTGTAAAAGCAAGTATGTAGAGTGCTCGATTAAAGAGTAAGACCTTTTCTACGTATGTAAAATCTGAAGTAATGTTGAATTCCCTCATCTCTAAGCTATCTTTAGTATAGCGTGCTTCATGAGCAATTATCAACCTACAATAGGCATCTTTAGGTGGAGTTTCTTTCTTCCCAGTCGCACTCCACTGCCGTATATCTTTACTTTCACTTGCAGTGATCATTAAAGTATTAGTCCAAGGGAGAGTAACTTTTCAGTTTTTCTATCTTTTGAGTGTAAAGAGTTTGGTCAAACACAACAATTACTTAGTTCTATTTTTTCAGGTAGCCAAGTTACTTTCACTGCTTTCCAGCTCTGAAAGTTTCTTCTTACAATTTATTCTTATATCCATCCCTGTTCCTATATTCAGCAATGTGAGCTTCTTTGGGAGTAAAACTCTAGGAATACTTTCATAGAAGGTTCTTGCTCAGTCCAAGGGTCCTTTCATGTTGTAAACATCAGAACTTTACACAAAAGAATGCTTGTTGTTCTTTGGAAACGTCTGGGGTATCTTTCTTACCTGTTTAAAAGATTGCAGACTAGTTCACTATTCAGGTAGGCTTGAGATATCTCTTTTGGTTCTTTCCCTGTTAACTAATTTAAGCAGGTTGGTGCTTCGGCATTACCCATTTACTCTAGAGATTTAGAAATATGGGCAAATACATAGACCCCTTGAACTTGGCACTTTTACTTGAGCAGTGAACAGATAGACACTTCAACGAGGCTGAAATGTGTTTCTTCAGTGTATTCTGTTGGCTCTATGTCATATCTCTAGATTGCTAGAAGTCGAATGCTGTTTCTTCCTGGAGGCTAATTTTTATGTTACTACTCATATCTGAAGGAGGATGACACAGCCAAGGATGATGTCTCTGTGGAACAAAATTTGGTTGACACGTTGCTGGAAACTGTGATTAATAGAGATGATGCTGCATCAAGAGCCTGTGCCTTTCTGGAGAAAAATATTGGTGTGGAAGTTTGCCAAGGATTGTTGAAAAAGTGGACACGGTGAGTTCAATTTCTGTTGGTCCAAATGTCTACAATTTTTGCATTAAAACTAATTTAAGCTGAGTGCATTTTGATTTGATAGATTGAGGCCATCAACACAGAAGGTTGTTGCTCTCGTTGCTGAGGTCAAGACTATGCAGAAAAACGAGGAACATTTGAGGATGAACCTCAATAAAGCTGAAGAGGAGGTAAGTAGGTTTACAAAGAAGGGAGAACCGTTTGATCTCTTGTTGTAAGCCCCTTTGTAACTTGAGAAATAATGGTAATTTTCTGATTTTAGGTGGATGTGTTGTCTGAAGATTACAAAGCTTTGGCCGAGGAGAATAAAATGCTGATGAGGCTGTACCAGAAAGAGAAGCACACACCTGGTTCTGGGGGGAAACCTTCATCTGGCAAGGTGAGCTCATATACTAGTTTCTCTTAGTATGATCTTTGTTTCCTCTATATGGGTTACACACACGGCTGTTCATATCTCAAATTTTCTGTAAACTCTTAACTGCTCACCAGGGTAGCAAAAGGAAATCAAGCTCCAAGATAAGCAGTCAAGGAAGTGATGATTTCAGCGACGTTGATTCATTGAGGCCGCCTTTATCACCTTTACGAGAAAACTCACCTGAGTATAGATTACACAAGAAATAGCAGGTTTCCTTCTGCTAAACCAGCTGCAATTACTTTTCCTCATTATAGTTTTTTTGTGTATCTAAAAGGGGGGTGTTACGATGCTCGGTAACTCTGTAAAAAGTAATATACTAGTCTGTTATCCTCCTCAATTGCCTTCAAGAACTTCTTGGCTTCTTCATCTTGTAAGGATTGATTGACAGGTTTCATATTTGGAGCATTTTAGGAAATTACTGTTAGCAATCTGATTTAGTCCAGGCGCCATTTGGATATTGTTTGCTTGTGTTATATTGCAAACTTAGGGATCATTTGTTACTGCTTTTGACTAAAAAATGTCATTTGCCATGGAGCTGACCCGTTCGAAGCTCCTTGTTGAATTGTTAAATTTTCTGAATATTTACAGCCCCGGTTCATTTGTAGCAAAGTTGTTCTTTTTCCCTGTGTTAAAGTTTTAAAGAACAATTTGGTTCCGAATTTGTGCCACAATCATTAGGCTGCACTTGTATTTGACTATAGCTTGAATTTCGTTGTGCTTTTTTGTTTTGGACACAAATGTGAGTGCTGAGACTTGGTCTAGAAGCATTAGTCAAATATCATATCAAGTCTCTCAATAAACAGTCTCACCACCCGTTCTACTTGACTTGCACCACGGAAGCACATTAGTATCTCATAACTTTACAAATATCATCACCCATATTACCCTATTTCATTAATTTTGGAATGGGATTGCACCAGATCCAATTAACTATTTTACATTTAAATACAAAATATTCTTTTTCCGATCAAAATAAAGAAATTCATGATTTTGATGAAGAAAGAATTAGAGTTGGGTAATCACAATATGATTGCACAAGGCAGCTCTTAACAATTAATTACTCGAGAAGGGAAGTAAAAAAGCAAACCACCTTGATGGCTAAGGTTTAATCACTCAGCTTCACAATTGTTAGAAGCATAAAGAGAGGAAGAGAGGAGTGTTATGAGGATTATAATAACATCAAACATGCATAATGGAAATTGAAAAAAGTGGTGCCAAAATTTTAAATGCCTTGTCTAAAAATTCAAAATTTCAGTTTTAGCTTGAACTTTTTATTCATTTTAAGATGATCAACCATGTTCTCATCTTCCCTATGTATGACACAAACCTTCAACATGTGATTGTTGAGGGAGGTATCTTGTGGAGCAATTAGCATGTAAAATGACCATATACTAACAATTATAATGATAAATGATATTGTTCGCAATGTAGCAATTCAAATTAATTCACCATCTAAGGAATATGATGAGATCGTTCCACCGTTAATAAGAGATATCGAATTTGAGGTTTTTAGCTTTCAAATTTGTAAAAGTCATGATGGAAATTTCTCTCCTTTTAACAGGCTTTATGATACGCGAACTTAAATTAGCTAAGTTAGTGAATATAGATACGGACCGTTGAAGCAATACTAAAAATTATGTATAAATCACGAGTTCAAGCTGTGAAATCAGCCAATCATGATAAACTACGTATGTTATACTCTTTTTGGTTGCATCCGACTCTGAATGATCGTGGAATACTTTGTACCAGGCTGCCCTCCACCCCCACCCTCCCCGAAAAAAAAAAAAAGAAACAAAAACAAAGGAGAGGCCTATATATTGCACCTCTTTTCACCCTTATCCAGTCGTCTCCTTGAATTGGAACATTTTAGTTTCGTTTGACTCTTCAATGGCGTTACTTCGCCTACTGTGTTCACCATCCCTCTTTGCTTCCTCCACCACCCAACACCCTTCTTCATCACCCACTTTTCTTCACAACCAATCTACAATATCAGCCCCTTGTTCCATTTCTTTGCATATTCCTTCTTTTTCCCCTTTACTGCCTATTAAACCACAAAGACCCTGCCTTTGCTCTTCTTCCACTCAAACTCCAGAACCTCAATTAGAAGATACAGAAAGTTCTGGAACAAGAATTCTTGCTCAGAATGTTCCTTGGACTGCTACAGCAAATGACCTTCGCCCTCTCTTTCAAAAATATGGCACTGTTCTCGACATTGAGGTTAATGTTTTTTAACTTGTGACGCTCGCTCCGTCCCATTTTAGTCTGCTTTTCCACACCCATTAAGCATTCAATCAATTTACTAAGTTATCCTGATTTAATGCCTTTCAAGAATTGAGTAGTATTTAAAATAGCTAGTACTTCATTAATTTTTAAGGTTATATTGGAAACAGTTAACAAATTTAGTCTTGAATTACTAAAGTAACAACTATTTTTGGGACAATATGTTTGAGCTAAAACGACAACTAATACAGGACGTAGGGAGTATCATTTTCTTGTGTTTGATTGAGTATAAAGTATTTGACATGTGATATAAATGCAAGGAGGATAAGGTAATTTAGTAGTATTAAAGATTGAAAGTGCCGTTTTGGTTGAAGTTAGGGGCGTACTAGTTATGCAGGGATTGTAACTTAACCATGTATATATGGTGAATAATAACAAAAAGATTGTTATGAGGTGATTAATAATGTATGAATTGTTATGCTGTGATTAATAATGAAGTGATTGATATGCATGGATTACTTACTTTAAATACTTCAATCATAGTATTGCTAATATGTGTTCCTATACCACATTCAATCCCACATAAACTTATACATAGATTCCTGCATAACTTAATGCAGAAATTATTCTTTATCGCCAACCAAATGCTGCATAATGGAAAAAGCATTTTTTCCTATACAGTCAGACCAAATATATTTTTCTCGTTTTTCTAATGGAACAAGTAGTCGACCCCAACTATTTTGGGATTGAGGCTTTGTTGTTGTTGTTTCTAATTATTAATTAAACATAGTTGTACTATCTTATGCAGGATTTGTGTTGGGATTAATTTACCTATCATTCCAATCAGATGATGCCTTAGCATTTGTGGTATTTTGAAAAAAAAAAAACTGAATTACATCGACAAGTTAAAGAAGCCAATTATTGCTTTTGATGGAGAAACTTTCTCAAGGAAATTTTCTCGTAACCAAATACTAGAAAATGATCTCATCATTGAAACTATTTTCCGCCCCAGCAAACCCGCCTAAGCTCATTATGTTTTTTTTTTTTTTTAATTATACTTATTTTTCTGAGATCGGTTTGTCGTCCATTGTTTTTTCTCAAGGTTGCAATGTACAACAAGACTAGAAGCAGGGGTTTAGTCTTTGTCACAATGGGTTCACATGAGGAAGCGAAGGCGGTTCTTGAAAATCTTGAAGCGTATGTAAGGATTTCTAATGTTAACTCTTCCAGAAAAATTCGTAGTACTTGACATTTTTAGCTGAGATTGAGGTAACCTTATTGGCTGTTAACATTTAATAGGAACTTGAGGGTAGACCTTTGAGACTAGCCTGGGCCAAACCAAAAACTAAGAGACCTTCTTCTCCCCTGCAATTCAAGCCACAGCCTATACACAATCTATTCGTGGCTAATTTGCATTTCGAAGCAAGGTCTAGAGACCTTATGCAGTTCTTTAAGGAAAATGGGGCAAATGTTGTTTCTGCCGAAGTCATATTCAATGATAATCCCAGACGATCTGCAGGATATGGATTTGTTTCTTTTAACACCAAGGCAGAGGCTGAGGCGGCACTATCCTCATTTCAGGAAAAGGTAATTTTTGGTTTGGCTTCTTATTGTGATGAATTTCTATTTCCATCTATTGAAATGTTCATATGGATTCATGAGGCTTATTTACTCTTTCAATACTTGAATTCTTGGATCTGGTTAGTGTCCGAATCCTGATTTATGTACATCCTTATCCGTAGGAATTTATGGGGAGACCACTAAGGGTGGCCAGCAGTAAGAGATTTCTGAGAGAATCGACAAAAAAGAATATCGAGGCCGAAGAACTATCATCTGAATTGATCTCTGTTTCAGAATGAGCAAACGCTGCTGAAATTTGTGTTATTTCTATGAGGAAAGTGAGTCTCCATAACCAGCAGCTATCTTGAAAGTTTTTGTTTCAAAAAATTTAATATAGGTTCATGTACGTTCACTGTTTCTTTTGTTACCTCTATGATCCGGATTACTTTCTTTTACCTATCTCTTTATTTTGTTTAGCAGTGAGGAACAAAAAGTTTAATTAGGTATAAGTTTCTAGGAAAATGTTCACTATGGTTATTGAATGTCCCAAAGGTGACATATCCTTCATATCTCATTGCAAGAGAATCAAGAACTGTTTATCAACCCAGATGTATTGACATGTGACCTCATGATGTATCGGGGCTTTGGCTAGTTACAATGAAACAAAAATAGTCTGGCGAATTGTGATCTCACCCAGCTGCCTATTTTGCATTTCAAATGTCTAAACATGCTTAGATCTGCAGTTAATAGCCAAAACACTTCGAATCTGTGACCAAAGGAGCTAGGACCTGTCTGAATTAATCAGTTTCTTCAAGCCGCATATATAGTTTCATTTCAGCCCTTAAACAACAGATCACATTATTTCTAATGATTGCTGTAATCAATGATTTCTTGTTGCCTGCATCTTTCTTCATCAGTAAACTCTCTTGTTTTATAACATAAAAGAGATCAACAATGTTAAGGTAGGGAAGTAGTGATTTACCTCCTTTCCAAATACTTGATTCATTAACACTTCTTCAATCATGTCAATTAGAAATTAATTGAGGAAAAGTTAGTCGTAGGAATCGCCCCCCAAGGCTTTGGTCTAGTGGTAAGAGTTGGGCACGAGTTGGAATCACGCCACCAAGATTCAAATCACCACATGTTGTCGATTGGTGGATGCGATGACCTGTTAATTGGGTTCTTAACGAACTTTGCCTCCCCCCACCTCCCCACCACCCCCCCCCCCCCCAAAAAAAAAAAAAAAAAAAAAAAAACCCAACCCCAAAAAGGACCTTAAAATGTCAAATTGTCGAGATGCACTTTTGATCTCAAATATTTCAGATTATTTGCTGTAACATTAAGCATATATATTAGCAGTGCGTTATGCTGTTGACTGGTGATAGGGGTTGGCACTACGGAGTAGGATCACAGATCCCCTTTATTGTTTTATCCTTGCCACTTGTCTTCAACTTTATTTTCATTTTACTAGCATAACATTCATCTCCTCATTGTCATCACTTGAACAAGTATATTTGGTGTTGGGTATTGATTTGTTACTTTTTCAAAGAATTAATTGCCATTATCGTCTTGTGATATTTGTTCCACTTAGTAAATCCATGGAGTTATCTATTCCATAAATACCATCGCAAAACTGAAGTACAATCAACTATGGATTGAGACTATGCTAAGTTTATGAAATAGCTCCATGAAGTACCTTACTTTTTCTCTTGTTCAGGTGCTCGCCCATATTTGCTCCTATTAATGATTTGACAAATCATAAATGTGTAAGGTGATTGGATCTCTCCATTAAACTTCATTTCCCACTGATTTGTCCATTATCTCTTGTTTTTGTCTCCTATATCTTTGTGTTCTTAGAACCCATATTGATTAAAGATATCACTCAAAACGTATGCACATCCATTGTGTACACTATGATTTTCAATAACTCATAAGGACGTAAATAAAATTCTTCTTCGCCTCTGGCCATGCTTGCACTTGTTTCTGTTTTATTAGAAACCAAATTTTCTTTCTGCTTCTCTCATTCTCCATCGTCAAACTGAAAAGATAAAGAAATCTTCAGCTCCTGTTATCTCGGGGAGTTGGTTAAGTGTGGTACCATGTTAGATAAGTAGGGAAACCCGGACACTTAGCTAGATTGGTAGAATAAGTTTTATCCTGGACGACCAGTTAAGAAGTGAAGTGTCATCTTTACCCGTATTTTTTATAGTAAGGTAATGTGGTATTCATCAGCACCAAGATGGTACTGGTATCAAATATGTACACATTACAGGGAGCCTAGTATCTTACAAGGTGTCATCTTTACCCATATTGAATGTAACAACTTTTACTACAGCGGATAACACTTTAACTAGATGCTGTTTCTATACCACGAGCGCCAAATTTGAGGTTTGGATGGAGGTTTCTTTGATGATACTAATAGACTTGTGTTTTACCCAATGCATAGTATATGTTACTACAATCCAACTCCAATAAGTAGGGGCTTGTACACTTCTTCTTGGTGCCTCACACTTATTTCTTCCTATATGAAATCACATGGTTCAGCAGTTCTTGGCAATGTGATGTACATTATCATAGGCACAAACATCTTCTATTTAACTCCTAATGTGGACGGTAACTTTTAGCTCTTTGACTGTTGCAAAGCCGAAAATCTACTTTGTTGAATCTGCTACTTTACTCCTTCAACCTTCAGCAGTCATCAGAACCTTGATACTTCAAATCAGATGATAAATTGATAAATCTATAGTAATTATGGGGCTATCCATAGGAACTTCTCATTCCTCAGTATACTACCTTTTCTCGTTTAATTAATGTATTACTCCCTAGCTCTAGCATCATACCTTGGTGCTTCATGTCAAGCTTTGTGGGGTTTGGAATTTCAGTAAGTATAGCTCCTGAACCTATAAGATAGTCTCTTGGATTACATTTCAAAATCATTCTTCCTGCTTCAATTTGAATGTCCTGTTTGATTACCATGGATGAGAGGTATGTGGTGTTGTTTCCTCGATCAGTCTAGCTTCCCCTCCTCTACCTGAAGTGCAGTCTCTGAGTTGTTTCTTTTGTAAGCTTTTGTTTTTTCATGTATCCTCTTAGAAGTTTGTTCTTTAGGAAGAAGATATGAAAAATTGTCATTAAAATTTATTTAAAGACAAGTTCCACAAGTGAAAAAACCCTTAGAATTGCACGGTACTTTCTGTAGATATCACCTTGATCAGCTGTTTGGTGAATAGTACTTTCCCATTTGGCCTCTTTAAAGTTTGCTTTTGCTTAACCAATGTTTTTCTGCTATTTGTTTCTTTGTTTGGATTAAGTTTTGGGCGTGCAACACCGTTTTAAGTTTTGGAGTAATTAACTTATTTTCACACTGCAAAAGTTAGAGCTTAAGATAAAGTACTAAAGAAGTAAGCTCGTATTATAGCTAAGGATAGGGACTAAGTTTGCAGTGATGTTGATCTGCGACCAACCTTTAGGTGAAATGTTATATTAGTCTTGATGGCATTTCCATAATTACTGTACGATAATTATTGTTATACCAACGTATATAACTTAAACTTTTAGACAAAATGACTGATTGCTAATCTTGTACACAAAACTCTTCTCAATTGTTAATATTTCCGGTCTTCCCTAAAACAAGAAAATTTGGATCTTTCATCTTTGTTTTTGGTATATTATTCCCTTCGTTCCCATTGGTATGGAGTTAAGATACTCTTTGACTTGTAAATGACATAATAGTGAAAGAATCTTAAATATTTAAAAGATGCCTTTTGTCTACATCATGTGTGGGTCGGTACATATCGCGAATTTGAACCCTATATCAAACATAAATTTGGTTTAAGTGGAGAAGTGTGGATAGTGGGTCACTACACCTCTAGTCCTCTAGTCCTCGACGATTTCTTGATTATTTTTTTTTAAAAAAAGAGAGAGAGAGAAAGAACACATCACTTCAAAGTCAAAGTTAGATTAATTAAGTAGATTTAATTGTAAAAACGTATGAAAATTGTACAATAAGATAATATTACTAGATAGTAAAATTATATCATTACATTTTGTTAGTCTTAAAAGAGAAGGAATGCCATAAAAATTGGACTGTATGACAGCACGAGTAACAAGAAACATCATTAACAGCTTGAATACTCTATATAAATGGATTTTATACTCAAGAGCCCAAACGTTACATTTTTTATGATCAAGAAGGCTTGAACAAAATGGATATGCCAATCTCAGAGATATGCCAATCTCAAATTCTCTGTGCATGATATGCATGTTGCTGTTAGGTATGTGGTCTAATTTTTAGAAAGAATCAAATGGCGCTATATATTTTCCAACATATAGTTAAGAAATTCACCAACTCCACTCGATGGACCTTGATGGCTAAATGCCCTCATCATACAAATTCCTAGTTGTTGAAGTTTCTTGGAAAAAATTGGCATTTGTAAACTGTTAGGCGGACCTTTAGATGATCGACGGAAGATGGTGGATCTTATTGCAATCTACGCGGCTGATAATACTGCAATAATTCTGAGTGTTCATTAGAGAATGAGTTCACTAAATTGACGACTCTAACAAACACTAACCAGTGACTATTCAACTGAGGTAATGTATCTCGCATGAATATCAAAACAATGACAAGGATAATCTGATGGACTGTCACTGCCACATACCTAAATTGACCTGCATATAATCTTAGGATGAAAGAATGTGTCTTTAGAGGAATATGAAATAATATTATTGCTAGAGTATATATAACCAGGGGCGGAGCCAGGATTTTATGCGAGGGGGTTAAAAAATGTCACACCTTGAATTTGAATATGTGACCCAAAGCTATTTTTGAACCCCTTTGCCACTTTAGTAGAATTTTTTAACATTTTAAGGAGGTTCAATAGCTTATATATACCATTAAAATGCTAATTTTTATCTAAATTACAGTGTAATCCGTCGGCGAAGGGGTTCATTGAACCCCCTTGGAGCTATGTGGCTCCGCCACTGTATATAACGAAAATACTGTCCTATGATACTCGTTGTTTTATTTGTTTGCTGAAAATAATTAATATCATTATTCAATATCGGGTAATTCATAACATTACTATAACTTCCCTAGTCATTGCAAGGACCAAGCTCGAGCCTTAGATTAAAGATTGAGGGCACCTGTACTATGCTCAGATGCTTCTCGTGATAGCCTTTCGTCACTTTACTAAACGAAAGAAGTGACTGAACAACATATTCTAGTTTACTATTTTTATATTCTAGTATTTTTTTATCTTGCCTTGCGTAGTCTTTCACATTCAATGGTTTTGTATCAATCCAACCTTCTATATTATCAAACACCAGTTCCCTCTTGGTATTAGTTGGGGTACTTAAGTTTACTGATTTGATCTTACTCATGATCTCCAGTGTTTTCCAATCTATTTTGAAGTTAGATACAACATTGCCCTGTTTACTCCGTTTTAAATCAGCGTATTGTTCTTCATACCACTCATCACTGACCAATGATTTTGCTAAACCCTTATGTTTAGTGATTTTCTCACTTTTTTCATTCAAAATAGAATAACCCTTAGGTGCCAAAAAGATACCTTTCTTTAATTTGTACTCCAGCTTAAACTTCCCCAATTCAGTGGAAGATACATCATCGAAGTCATTATCAAACAGTTCGCTTTATTTAAGTACCAAAGGTGTGCTCAGCCCAGTAACTAAAAAATGAGCTTGCCCTTGAATTGATATTGTTGAGATCGGAAAAAGGGACTTGGGGCTCCTAATGACTAAAGGTTACTTTCATGAGCCAATACTGGTACATTCATTTCCAAATTTCTTATGTTTCAATTGTTGGACGAATATATTTCACTTTTTGTTTATGTAGGTTCAATTTCACTCGCAAATGATCAAGTTGGATTTAGAGCAGCAAAAGAAGCAGGTGTAAAAGGAGGGGAGCAGTTGGCCTGACCCTCTGGAGCCTAACGACTCCAACAAAATCTGTTTCCTAATTCTCCTTTATTTTCTGTCAATTGTTCCACAATTAGTGAGAAGTTCATAAGAAAAAATAATGGTCTCTAGAGGAAGTTGAAGGAGAAATATGCATTGTCAAAAACCTCAGTAGCATATGAAATGATTGAAGGACAAATTTAAACTTGAGAACGATTCCAAAGATAACAATGAGGATTTGAAATCTAATTAAATTGTTGTTTAATTGACTCAACTTGAGGGTTGTTTGTGATAGCTATAACATATTTATAGTTTTTGTGGTATTCGTAAATATGCACCCTTGACAACATCATCGTAAAATGAGTATTACGAGTTAAAATCAGAATTTGAATAATTGTACACAGTTAAGATCATAATTGTTCAAATTGTAGCGTTATAATGAAAGCATTAGTCTCTTCCTTGCTTGCTGGGTAATGATGTGAAAAGTAAGGTATCAGTATTATACTCGGACATTTTCCCTATTAGTGAGATAAAAAGTAGGGAGTCAATTAAATTCCTTAAAGATGTTTAAAACTCTTTTTTTCGACTATACCCGTTTAACATGCACAATTCATATAATAAGATAGGAAACAAATTTTCCCCAAGATAATAAGTGGAAAAAAGGAAAGGAAGGAATGATGATATGAAGACACTCTATTGAGGGAGGCATGTGAGGGGGGACCTCCTACTCCATGCACTTTTCGACCATTTGGATGCAGCGGTTTGGTGAATATTTTGTAAGCCTATACGAGAAGGATGATCCTTTCATTTCTTTAGTACTTCTCAAATTCTTTACGTATTATATAAAATATTAGTGTGTCACTTTATCGTACTAGCAATTATGAAGCCAATCTAATATTACCCATAAGACCCTGTCATAATTCCTAACATAATGATTGTCCATATTTTATAAGATGAGATTCCATGAAGTTGCTCTAAAAGTGATTTTCAACTTAATAAATGAGAAAGAGGGTATTCCAAATTATTCACACTTTTATTTATTTTTCTATCCTAACAGAGGGCATTCCAAATTATTACACTTTTATTTATTTTTCTGTCCTAACTCTTTTTATTTCTAGTAGAAGAGTTGGAGTTTGGGAAGAGGGAGGGGGGGGGGGGGGGGGGGGTTGTTTGGAGTGCAAAGTAATTAGTACTAACACATTACTAGAGATGGTCAAACAAGTATGATTCTCCATGACTTATTCTCTACGCGTTTCACATTTAATGTTTGGACATCACTTTTTCAGGCAAACAAAGATATCTTAACTAAAGATGATTTCAACAACCTAATTCTTCAAGGCTAGAAAACAAGAGTAATAGAGACCACTTTTTCAAGGCATTAGGTATGAGTCCTGCCAACTAAAAATTATACCCTTGAAATGATAATGCCCTTTACAACTATGCACCTTTACTAAAAGTTTAAGTGACCTACTCCATTTCCTTTTCAGGTCATTCTGTTATATAAGAAAATCCACATTGCAGTCTTCTTCACTCAAAATCACAACAATTCTCTATCTCTCTCTTCTTGAAAGAAATACATTAGTTAATCCGAAGAGTACAAGGAAACACAATTAGCAACATGGAAAAATCTGGTGCTAGCATTTTTGTTTCAGTTTTGTTCTTTTGTTGTTTTGTTCCTAGTTTTGCCACAGTTTATACTGTTGGAGACTCTGCTGGGTGGGCACTTAGTGGGGATTATGGCAATTGGGCAAAAGGAAAAACTTTTAATATTGGCGATTCACTTGGTAAGTTATTATCCTGCATGGGTCATCTTTGTAGTTCACTTTAAAAATCAACAAAATAGCTCTCTACATGAAAACTGTTGGTACGTAGTAGTTTTAGGGACTTTTATACCATAGATTATATTAAGTTACCTGCAATAAAAGGGTAACTGTATATAACACTGATAATCTACTAATTAAGCTAGAAAATATAATGCAAAATAGCTTGTCATAACATGTGAAATTACATGGATAGTGTCAAAATATCACACACACTTTATAGCAAGTCTTATAATATGTGATATTACATGGATGGTGTAAAAATATCACACACTCTTTATAATTAGACGAATACTATAAAGATAATGCACATCGTACAAACGTACATAACGTAAAATGATCTTTTAACTAATAGAGACCAATATTGCAGTTTTCAACTATCCAAGTGGTCACACAGTGGATGAAGTAAGTGCTAGTGACTACCAATCATGCACGGTTGGAAATTCCATTAACTCGGATAGCAGCGGCGCTACAAAAATCCCACTCAAGACCGCCGGGACTCATTACTTCATTTGTGGCGTACCAGGCCATTGTAGCGGTGGCATGAAGCTTGCCGTCACTGTGGCGGCGGCAGCCGGAGGCAGCGGAGGAACTTCCACCACACCATCATCTGGCACCCCCACTTCTACAACAACCCCTACTACACCTGACACTACAACAACTACTACTACGCCTTCGGTTACTACTTCACATCCTTCAGCAGCATCACTAACTTTGTCACCATTTTTTCCCTTCTTACTTTTTGTTGTTCCTGCAATTCTTAATTTTTTCTAGGATAGAGGCAGTGTCCTTTTCCCGCATGTTGTTGCATTTTTTCTCTCTTGCTTTATCTTCTTTGCTTTTTATTGGCGATTGTGTTGATACGTATCTTATTTAAAGTTATGATTTCTTGGTATTTCATAGTGATTCATTTGGCATAATATATTTGTTGTATGGTTATTATTATGATTGCAACTTTTTTGAATCTCTATAATTGATTGTACGTTCCAGTATTATAGAATATGACAATTATGAATAATAATTTTACTTTATCTGTGAAGTTTGAGACAAAGAATTTTGACATGATATTATTGTCACGAGTAAACTTGAACGAATACTAGTCTGAAAAATAATCCTAAGTTACGTGTTACATCTAATGGTGTTCGAACCAAACCGTAAAATCGAATCAAGCCGAAAAATCGAATCGAACCGATTAAATAAACCGACTAATGGTTTGGTTTAGTTAGGTTTGATTTTATATTTTCAAAAACCGACTTTATTTGATTAGGTTTTGGTTTTGAATGAAAAAAAGTCAAACCAAACCGAAACCAAACCGACAAATATAATATAATATTTTCTCACTATAGTCCAAGCACAAGATCAATAAATAATGATAATTTTTTCTTAAATAATCATCAGATTCGCTCTCTTTTTAGCCCAATAAGGTACAGTTAGAATTATATATTTAGATATATAAAAAGTAAAACATTATTATTAAAAAAAACTAATTAAAAAAAACTCGCACTTAATATGAAGTTGAAAAGAGGTGAAGCAAGTATGAAAATCAGTTATACATAAAGAAAATTGGATACAACAAAAGGAAGATCAAATGTAATTTCTTAATCTATAACTTTATGAAGTTTAAATGGGTCTAGTTCATATCATAATGTGTTACTATATGATAATCCTGTGTTGGTGTCTTTAAATTCTATCCACTAAGTAGTAATATCTAGGCCATGAAGAAATGTAACGATAATTTGCTTCATACTTCCCTAAGTTTGTATTTTTGATATCTTTGATAGAAAAATATATGTCTTTATTCTAAATTGTTCTTTCTATTTAAATTTTGGTCTTTCACACTTTTAATTCTTTATTATTCTATTTGTTATTATTGATACAGGGAAGTCGAGTTTACTTCTTTTGCATATTATTCCACTCATTCTTATTGATACATGGCATTTTTGTTTCGTTTCAAGCAAAACTCTTCTTATCTTTAGTTTTCTGATAGGTTTGTACTATAAACTACGTCTGTAGAAACAAAATAACCGTAAAAACCGAACCAAACCGACTAAACCGAAACTGATAAATCTTATGCTATATTGGTTTGGTTTGGGTTGGATTAAATATTAACAAAATCGACTTAATAGATTTGACTTTCTTTTAAACAAAAACTGAGTCAAATCGACCCACTAACTCCCCTACATCTAATTAAACTATAGCAATACTTTGACAAAGTAAATGCTTTGCACTATAAGTCCATATTTAATGAGACAATGTTCATATATAGGTGAGTCTATATATATATATATATATATATATATATATATATATATATATATATATATATATATATATATATATATATATATATATATGTCTTAATTAATCGTTTCTTTCCATATATACAGTACTCCGCATAATTGTTAGGAAAATTTACTTAACCCATTCTCAACAGGATTCTTTCACTTTCCCTCGTATCCATGCACCCCATTACAAAAAGAAATTTAACAAAGTGACCTACTCTATACTCCTATTTCCTTTTGAGTGCAATATTCCGTTATATAAGCAAAACCCTCACAGGCTTGTTTACTCGGAATAAACCAAGAAAACCAGTTTTTTCTTCTATTCCTTAAACAACACATACATAAGAGAAATAACAAAACAAAGCAACATGGAAAAATCTAGTGCTGGGATTCTTGTTTCGATTCTGTTCATGGGTTTCGTTGTTCCAAGTTTGGCCATAGTTTATACTGTTGGAGACTCAGCTGGGTGGGCACTTAGTGTGGATTATGGCGCTTGGGCAAGCGGAAAGACTTTTAATGTTGGCGATTCACTTGGTAAAATCTCTTCCTCATTTACATGGTTTCCGCAAGCGAAAAGAAGTGAACAAACAAATAAATTTCTTTTATATTCGTTCTACCTTATGTGTCATTCCAGAACGAATATATTGTTGATAGCTGACTATTGTGCATAGAGCTAGTTTAGGAGTTAATTGATAGTTAGTTGTAATTAATCAAAAGCTGTATAATTAGTTATGATAGAGTTAGTTAGGGGACCACATGGTTAGTTGGTTAATTGGTTAGTTGGCTTCACCTACAAGCTAACTAGTGTGTATATAAGGAAGTTATACTAAGTATACAAGCTAAGAAGAAAATTCCCAAAATATCTACTCTCATTTACATAACTGCTTCTTCCTAATTTGATCATGGTATCAGAGCTTCGAATCACAATCTGATTCAACCACAGAATAACAACTACATTTGATCCAAATTCATTTTTACGACTTCAGCAATGGCTGCATCAGCTGCGATAGTAACCAGTGAAGAGTTCATCGATAAGAAATACAATCACCCGCTGTATCTTCATCCATCCGATACTACAGGGTTGTCTTTAACCTCAGTTCAACTATCAGGAAGTGAAAATTACTCGCTGTGGAGTAGATCTATGTTAATTTCTCTCTGAGCTAAGAATAAACTAGGTTTTGTGCTTGGAACCTGTAAGAAAACTGATTATGATGAGAGGTATGGTGAGCAGTGGGAAAAGTGTAATGCATTTGTGTTTTCATGGATTATGAATATTGTATCAAATGAATTACTTAGTGGAATAGTCTATGCATCCAGTGCTGCAGTAGTCTGGGCAGATCTGAAGGAACGTTTTGACAAAATTGATGGATCTAGGTTTTATCAAATTCATAGAGAGATTTGTACAATCAATCAAAGCACAATGACAATTTCTGCTTACTTTTCGAAATTGAGATTGCTTTGGGATGAGTTTGATGCATTAGTGCCTATGCCTTCATGTGATTGTGACAAATCCAAAATATATGTAAAGCATATGAACTACCTGAGGTTGTTTGCCTTCCTTATGGGACTGAATGAGTCATATAACCAAGCACGCAGTCAGATATTAATGATGGATCCACTACCTAGTGTAAACAAAGCCTATGCTATGGTAATCTCTGAAGAGAGCCAAAGGAAGACAGCTGGTTCATACACAGGAGGGGATGCCATTGAGTCAACTGCACTTTATGCTGGCAAAGGAGGATTTCATCCTTATGGTAAGGGAATCACAATCAGACTCAGAACAGAGGTGGTAACACTCAATCCGGTGGCAGAGGAAAATATAACAGCAAGTTTAAGAAGAACTGGAACTCCTACTGTGATATATGTGATATTAAAGGTCACACTAGAGAGGGATGCTTCAGAATCATAGGATATCCAGATAACTACAAAGGAAGAAGACTTCCACCTCCACCAGGTTATGGTGTAGCTAATCAGGCACAATTGGACACTGATGCATTTGATCCAGTAAGTGCAGGGCAGGTTCAAGGATCACAGGGCGTGCAGGCACAAGGAATCCAAGGCTTACAAGAGCAGTACAGTCAAATTCTGAGGCTGTTAACCAGCAAAGAGAATACAACAGCTTCTAATGACATGGTGAACATGGCAGGTACTATTACATCACCATTAGTACATAATGATATCCCACTGACAAACTGGATAGTCGACTCAGGAGCTTCATGTCACATGACATCTGATAAAAGAAAATTAGAATCAGTGTGTCAAGGTAGGAGCACTAGTGGAAAAAGAGTACAGTTGCCTAATGGACAAACAACATCAGTAACACAATCTGGTAGTTGTAAGCTCATGACAGGAGATACTATAGGCAATGTGCTGGTAGTGCCTGAATTCAAATATGATTTGTTATCAGTCTCACAATTGACAAGACAGTTAAACTGCTCCATTACATTTTTTCCTAAGCTGTGTGTATTCCAGGACCTCTTAAGTGGGAAGGTGATGATGATTGGTAAAGAGAGGAATGGATTGTACCTTCTGCCAGACCAAGTCATAAGAAATGATATGAAGAATAAAGCAGTAATGGCAGCACAAGAGCAATCTGCTAACACTGAAGAATGGCTATGGCATAGAAGACTTGGACATCCTTCAATAAAAGTTCTGCAGCACCTATGTTTAGCTAAGAGGAGTAGAGATTCTAATAATGTCAATACAAATTGTGAGATATGCCCTATGGCAAAACAGACTAGATTGCCATTTCCTTTGAGTAATTCCAGATCTGCAAATATGTTTGAGCTTATACATTTAGATGTTTGGGGACCCTACAAAACTGCTACTCATGCAGGTCACAGATTTTTTCTGACTATTATGGATGATTTCTCCAGAATGACATGGTTGTACTTGCTTAGATTGAAAAGTGATGTGTTTACTGTACTAAAAGGGTTTCCTTACCATGGTGAAAACAGTTTGCTTGCTGTGTCAAGAAGATCAGATCTGATAACGGCACATAATTCTTCAATAGAGAATGTAGTACTTTGTTTGCATCACTAGGAATCTTGCATCAGAGTAGTTGCCCACACACTCCACAACAGAATGGAGTGGTGGAGAGAAAACACAGACAGATTTTAGAAGTAGCTAGAGCTTTGAGATTTCAGGGACATCTTTCCATCAGATATTGGGGGAGAATGTGTTCTTGCTGCTGTATACTTAATAAATATGTTACCCACACAGGTTCTCAAAGGTAAGTCACCACATGAAATGTTCCATGGGCATAGAGCCAAGTTGGATCACCTCAGAACAATAGGATGTTTGTGCTATGCCACTAGAGTGCCAAAGGGAGATAAATTTGCCTCCAGAGCCATGGCATGTGTAATGTTGGGTTATTCTATGACTCAAAAGGGCTATATCCTGTATGATCTTACTGCCAAGAAGTTGTTTGTAAGCAGAGATGTTACATTTAGGGAAGAAATATTCCCTTTTAAAGTAGCAAAGGAGAAGAGAGTGCCTTTGTTCCCTACTCACACTAATCCACCTGACTTGCCTGACTTCCACACTGAAGCTATATTAGAGCTGCAAGAACTCACTTTAGATGAGGATGTGACTGTTGATTCAGCACCAAACACAAATGCAGGGGAACAGGAGCATGAAATTTGTGAAACACCTACACTAGATGAATCTGCATCCAACTTAGATAAAGATGACATCACACCTCCAGATATATCTCAAAATTCTCAGACTGTTGATCCTCATCCTGCCATGCCACCACCTCTCCCACCTATGCAAAACACCAACTCACAGACCACTAGACTTTCAGAGCATCTAATCCTCCCACTTGGCTAAAGGACTATGTCACTACCATCAAAAGCTCTACTCACCCTCATTCCTTGGCTAATTACATATCATATGATCATTTACCTAGTACATATCAAGCCTACTTGAGCAAGTTTTCAACTGAAATAGAGCCCAGATCCTATGAACAAGCAGTCAAGGATCCCAGGTGAGTGGAGGCAATGAAACAAGAAGTGCAGGCCTTAGAGGATAATGGTACCTGGAAGTTAGTAAAATTACATGCAGGGAAGAAAGCCATTGGATGCAAATGGGTGTTTAAAATAAAGTACAAAGCAGATGGGGAAATAGAAAGGTGTAAAGCAAGGCTTGTAGACAAGGGTTATAGCCAAACTTAAGGGATTGACTACCAGGAGACATTCTCCCCTGTGGTAAAAATGGTGACTGTCAGATCTATTATTGCCATAGCTGCAGCTGAACAGTGGACAATTTACCAGATGGATGTGTTCAATGCTTTCTTGCAAGGTGACCTGTTAGAAGAAGTGTATATGGAGTTGCCTAATGGTTTCCACAGTCAAGAGAAAAACACAGTGTGCAGGCTGATTAAGTCTCTCTATGGCCTCAAGCAGGCTTCTAGACAATGGAATGCAAAGCTCACAGATGCTCTGTTGAAATCAGGATATGCACAGAGTCATTTGGACTATTCATTGTTCACTAAAAGAAGAAGAGACAAGCTGGTCATCATTCTGGTGTATGTAGATGACCTGCTTCTCATAGGGAATGATCATATTCTGATTCAGGAAACCAAGCAGGTGCTACAAGACAACTTTAAGATTAAAGATTTAGGAGAGCTAAAGTTTTTCCTTGGAATTGAGTTCAGCAGATCAAGTAAAGGTATTTTGATGAATCAAAGGAAATATGCACTGGAATTAATCTCTGAGGCTGGCTTGTCAGGTGCTAGGCCAGCCTTGACCCCCTTGGAGTGAAATATGAAGTTGACTACAGTGGAATATGAGCAAGTCCATGGAGATGCTGTGTTGGATGATGTAGGTAGATATCAGAGAATTGTAGGGAAATTGCTTTACTTAACCATCACAAGGCCGGACATAGCATTTGCTGTTCAGACTTTGAGCCAATTCATGCAACAACCTAAGCAATCTCACTGGAATGCAGCACTTAGGGTGATCAGATACATCAAAACTGAGCATGGTATGGGACTGCTTATGTCTGCAGAAAGATCATTGCAGCTGAGAGGATATTGTGATGCAGATTGGGCTGCTTGCCCTAACACTCGAAGGTCTGTCACTGGTTACTTGTTACAATTTGGGAACTCTCTTATATCATGGAAATCAAAGAAGCAACACACTGTCTCAAGGAGTTCTGCAGAGGCAGAATATAGGAGCCTGGCTTCTTTAACTGCAGAGGTAGTATGGGTAACTAATCAGTACAAGGAACTAGGTGTTCGACTAGAAGGGACTGTTGAAGTGTATTGTGACAGCAAAGCTGCAATCCAAATCGCAGCAAACCCTGTGTTTCACGAAAGGACTAAGCACATTGAGATCGATTTCCATTTCATTAGAGAAAGGATACAACAAGGCTTGATCAAGACACTCTACATCAATACAAAGGAGCAACTTGCAGACATATTAACCAAGGCTTTAGGTCGACTACAACATCAGTACTTACTGTCCAAGCTTGGAGTGTTGAATGTGTTCAATACGTCCAGCTTGAGGGGGAGTATTGTTGATAGCTGACTATTGTGCATAGAGCTAGTTTAGGAGTTAATTGATAGTTAGTTGTAATTAATCAAAAGCTGTATAGTTAGTTATGATAGAGTTAGTTAGGGGACCCACATGGTTAGTTGGTTAGTTGGCTTCACCTATAAGCTAACTAGTGTGTATATAAGGAAGTTATACTAAGTATACAAGCTAAGAAGAAAATTCCCAAAATATCTACTCTCATTTACATAACTGCTTCTTCCTAATTTGATCAGAATAAGATACGGGTTGAGAAGGGAGAGTTAGTAAAATTAGACAAGTTCTATAATAACATCATAATTCAGCTCATATTAATAAGAATGGAAGGTTCTAAATATGTAAAAGTGAGTTCAAATTACGTAAAAGCATTTTAATAATTCAGAGAGGTCACTAGTTCGAATCTTCAGCACCAATAATATTTTTTTGGACATGAAATAAGTGAAGAGGCTAAATAGATTTGTACTTAAAAAAATTAAGCATTAACAACAAAACTTTTTTGCAGTTTTCAACTATCCAAGTGGTCATAGAGTGGATGAAGTAACTGCTAGTGACTATCAATCATGCACGGTTGGAAATTCCATTACTTCGGACAGCAACGGCGTCACTACAATTCCTTTAAATACCGCCGGTACTCATTACTTCATTTGTGGCGTAATAGACCATTGCAGCGGTGGCATGAAGCTAGCTGTCACCGTGGTGGCTGCTGGTGACAGCGGAGGAACTTCCACAGCTTCACATGCATCAGTATCAGTAACTTTAACACCATACTTTCCCTTGCTATTTTCAGGGGTTGTTGCAATACTCAATTATTTAGTTATTGCATAATTTAAGATAGAGGTTGTGACAACAAACCCCCAACTTATCTCCCTTTTTTTTTCAATTGTCTCTATGACTACATTGCCTTTTATTTGCTTTGCTTTAATGAGTGAATGTATTAATAAATGTTATTTTTATTTATGATTTTTTAGTATGTCAAGATTATTGACTCATTTGGTATATAATACTTGATGCATGATTATATGATTATGAAAATTACACCGGGGCTAGAGTTCGGTAATTTTGATCAGTAGCCATTTTTGGACGCGCTTATTGGGGACGATCCACCGTTTCAAAAATTCATTGAAGAATTGCCAAAAAATCGCGCGCACACTTAAACTCTATTAGCATTGGAAAAACACTCCCAGACTAGTCCCATAACAAAATACTGGGGCTTTGAACAAGTTTTGTTCACAGCCCCAGCATTTTGTTATGGGACTGAAGCTTTATACAAAGTCCCATAACAAAAACTTGTTCAAAGCCCCAGGATTTTATACTGGGGTTAGTTCACTGAAGCTTCCCAGTATAAATACTGGGGTTCAAAGCCCCAATATTTATACTTTGACCTGTCCGGAAGTGGCTAGTCTTCAAACAATTTTGTATTGCTGGCTAATATTCATTTAACGCGGTCAAAACAGGCTACGTGACTAAAACGGCAGAGTTAATGTTTAACATGTAAAAATTGAACCTCATGATTGTAGTAATGTTTTAGATAATTTGCAGCTTTTTATCAAGTGTTAAATGATACCCCTAAAACAAGCTACAACTGCAAATCACCACTTAGCTTTACAAAATTTTGCGCAAAATAGACACTTTTGGCACTGCTTCTACAAATTTGACCGATATTAGAAAAGTCCTACAAAAATAGCTTCTATCAAGGATAGTTGCTGGCAACCGCCAAACACAGAGGTGTCTGGGCAGTTGGGTTAAAATGGCTTGAGAAAATAATTAGACAGGTTATCGACCTGACGAAAGTTAATTGAGTTATATGGGTTGGATCAAAAATTAAGATAGACTAAACAACAAGTCATAACCTAACCCGTGCAATATATTTGTAAAAATTTCGCCCAGCAGCCACTTTTAACACTGGTATTTAGTTTGAGGCCACTATTTTCTTTGGTCTTACATTAGAGGCCACTTTTGGGCCTTTACTAAATAAATGTTGACTTAAGTTCTAATAGTTGACTGAAGTTCAGTCCATACGGCCCCTGGACTGAAGTTCCATCTCTTAAGGACTGAACTTTCAGTCCATATGGCCATGGACTGAACTTCAGTCCATAGCATGGCTGTGGACTGAACTTCAGTCCATGGCCATGGACTGAACTTCCATCTTAAGGACTGGACTGAATTTCAGTCCATATGGCCGTGGATTGAAGTTCAATCTTTAAGGACTGAACTTCAATCCGGCCTCTGGACTGAAGTTCTATCTCTTTAAGCAAAAGTGGCCACAAACTAAATATTTTGATATTAGTGGCCTGTGCCCAAAGACCAGTGGCAAAAGTGGCCTTTCGTGCACTTAGCCCAATATATTTTGGGGAGATTTTCAAAAATACCCATGCTATCTCATCTTATTTACCAGACTCTATTTATACATTATACCCATAACTTATTTACATGTCATACCCATTAGTTAATTATTTCCTTATTTTGAGGCATAACAAGGAAATCAAGTCCTTCTCTCCCCCAGTATTATTTTTTTTTTCTTTTTTTTTTTGTCATTCTTTTATTATTCTTTTCTCTTTATCCATTTTCACTCCGTTTTTTTTTTCTTTTTCCTGTTCTAGCACAATTCATTTTTCCCCCATCCTTTAATTTCTTTTATTTATTTACTTTCTCTGTATACTCAATTTTTTTTTTCCAAAAAGGTATACTTTGTTCAAAAATACAAAAATTAAAATATTTATTTGCTCGCTAGCATCACAACACAGGTCCAAATACAAAAGGATATACCAAAAGAGTATACAATATATCAAAAAGATATATTTCTTTAAAAGTAGTACTTAAAAATTAAAACATACTCCCTCCGTCCCAATTTATGTGACGGTGTTTGACTTGACACGGAGTTTAAGAAATAGAAGTTAACTTTGTAAATGTTCAAATTTATCCTTGAAAAAGTAAGAGAGAGAAGATTGTAGTAATCAAAAAGTTGTTTGTGTCTTTTAAAGTAAATAGGGTCCAGTAGGGGTAAAATAGAGATAGTGTATTAAATAATTGACAAATAAGGAAGTGTGACATTTTTTTTGGGACAGACCAATAAGGAAAGTGTGACACATAAATTGGGACAGAGGGAGTACTAGTTTTGGACATGTGCTTTGCACGTGTATCGATGTTATTCGGCACAAACTTTTTTAAACGATATAAATAATATTAAAACATCTTTGTGAAACGAATGTTGAAAGGAAAAAATACATGCTTAAATTGATGTAGGGAAGCATTCGACCAGCTTGATTACATCTATATTTATTCTTTCTGCATACAAAAAGAATGAATTAAATTTAAGTTCAAATAAGAGAATGTGAAAATAAGAGTGACTTTCTAACTCGAAGACTTTATAAGACTGACAGTGTGCTAGCTAGACATGAAGGAAAAAGAAAAGAAACCACTAATATTTCAATCGTCAAACGTACAAGTGAATTCGAGGGAGGGTGAGATGTACTCATCAAGATGGAGAGGCCAGGTGTTTTCGATAGACCCTCGGCGATATTTCCATACTAAAGAAGAAATATACCATACCTGCAAGAAATAGCGGAACGAAGAAAGCTGACATGAAAATCATTTTTTCCTCAAATATTCACTCTATCCATGAATTTAGGGCTTTGAACAAAGACAAAGATAGTAATTAGGTGAGCAAAAGTCTCATGAGAGACCTTATTGTTTCAATTATCACCATAAGGGTGCTTATGATTTTAATGAAATAAAAATCATTGGTTCTCAATATATAGTATAACTTTCACCATCGAAGCTGAAACAGAAATAGAGAAGAAGAGAACCAAAATAAAATCTTGATATTTTGACTGAATAACATTAACTAATATAAAGATTGCCAGACTACTTGAAATCAGTGAAATATATATTGTGGTCGCAATCCATTTATCATATTATTATAAAACTGAGAATCCCCTAATGGAAAGTTATATTACTAAAATACCCCTATTAAATTATTAGGTTACTAAAATACCCCTATTAAAAAGTGAAATACTATTTTTACACTTTATTTAAACACTACTATAATATTTCTATACCAAAAGAAAAAAAAATGCTTCCAATAAATGATATCATTACCACAATGGATCAGATTGACAACACTCGGGTGGATTCAGTGCTTATTCAATGTTTCGAGCTACTTTCATCTTTCTACTATACCTATTCAATGTCCTTTCAAATTCCAACCGTTAATACAAATATTTGAACTACCTATCCTCATCAATTATTTGTTTTTAAAGTATTGTTCTCCATTGTGTTGCATGGTCAGAAAGTTCAAAACTTACTGGAACCACCATATTCCTTCTGTGTGGCAATTAATCCTTCAACATGCACTAGTCCAGTTAAAGGATCATTGCAGTTCTCATGATCAGGTTCAATTCCTCGAAAATATTCTCACTAAGGAACCATAATATTCTAGCATAATAAAAGTGAAAGAACAAAAAGTAAAGCACTTTATTATATAAAAATTTAGCCCGCTAAGTGCCATCAAATTCGAAGTATCAATCTTGATTAAACAGAAGGTTCAGAAAAATACAAAAGGAAGAACATTGTCATGATAGAAATTCAAGCAATATAAATAATACTTAACATTCAGAACTATGTTCATATAGAAGTGGTAGTTCTTATTGTTGAGCTGGATACACGTTGCATCTTAGCTATAGGATCCAAGTTAAGTTAATCAGTGCTGAGTCAGTACACTAGAGTTAGTTAGTTAGTTAGCTAGCTTAACTAATGTAGTTAGAAGTTAGTTAGTGTTATATAAATATCTTAGTTAGGACATTGTACTCACTTGAGTTGAAATGAAATGAATAAAATTTCTCTCTCTAGCTTCTTCTTCTCTCAGTGACTTTCTCTCCAAGTTTTCTAGCTTCCTCCATAGCCCAGATTAGAACATGGTATCAGAGCTGGTAATCGAAGCATACCAGTGAATTTTCAATCAAATTCTAGGGTTCAAAGCATACTGTGAGTCGATCATCTATTAGTCAAGAGGTCACTCCCAAAATAGTGTGTTTACAGCAAATTTATGAAGACTTTGAAGTTTAAATTCAGTCAACAATGGCAAATGCAAGCACTTCAACTAGTAATGGAGTACCAGTAGTAATCGATCATCATCATCCTCTATTTCTTCAGGCCTGTGACACTCCAAGTAGCTCACTGATCTCTATTCAATTAACTGGATCTGAAAACTATGCCCTGTGGAGTAGGTCAATGAGAATTGGACTGTTAGGAAAGAGTAAATTAGGGTTTGTAACTGGAAAATGTGTAAAGGAGGATTTTGAATCTAGTCTACATGATCTATGGGAGAAATGCAATGCTATAGTACTATCATGGATTATAAATTATGTTAGTCAAGGTCTGTTAGGTAGCATTGTGTATAAATCAAATGCATACAAAGTTTGGACAGATCTGAAGGAGAGATTTGATAAAGTTGATGGCTCTAGAATATTCTTTTTGCATAAGGAAATTGCTACATTGTTACAGGGTACATCCTCTGTTGCTACTTATTTCTCTAAGACGAGAGACCTTTGGGATGAATATGATGCCTTAATGCCTATTCCAGGCTGCTCTTGTCTTGAATCTAAAGCCTTTGCTGAACATTTTGAGTACCAGAGATTGTTACACTTCCTCATGGGATTGAATGATTCATATAATCAGTCTAGAAGCCAGGTCCTGATGATGTTTCCAATTCCCAGTGTAAACAAAGCCTATTCTCTGATTATCTCTGATGAGAGCCAAAGGGCATTAGCTAAGACCCCTGATATGTCTGAACTGAATGGCCTATTCATCAATAAGACTTCTATGTTCTCAGGGGGGAACAACACTTATAATCATCCTGGCCAGTTTCCCTAGAACAAATCATATCCAAACACCTACTCTGGCTCTACCTCAGGGAACTCACAGTCCAGTTATAAGTCTAGAAACAGAAACAATATTAAAGGGAAAAGGCCAAATGCCTATTGTGATCACTGTGATTTGAGAGTGCAATCTAAAGATGATTTTTATAAACTGGTTGGCTATCCTAATGACAATAGAGGAAAGTACAAATTCTCTAATGGAGGGAACTCGACACACTTTGCTGACTATAGATCCAGTGGGAGTGACATCAGATCACCAATACCTGGACAACTGTAAATGAACACTGAGTCCTATCAACAGTCACATCAGAGTACTCCTCCAATCTCAAGGGTTCCCCAGCTCACTCAGGACCAGTACATGCAGATTATGCAGCTGTTGAATAAGGAAAATGATAGTACTACATCAGCTATGGCTGCAAGTATGCCTAACTATCCTCTAGCTAATGTGAAAGCTATGACATAGTTAGTTGATACTGGGGCTTCTAATCATATGGTAAACAACCTTAACTATCTCACTGACATCACAATATTTAAAGGACAAAGTGCAGGGAATGTATGTTTGCCTACAGGATCTCAGGCTAAAATAAGTCATGTAGGGAAGTCACTTGTGTTCCAGAATGAAGTCATCAGCAATATGTTGTACTTGCCAGAGTTTAGATACAGCCTGCTCTCAGTCTCAAAGCTGTCAAGAAAGTTAAGCTGTTCAGTACTATTCTATCCCGATTTCTGTATTTTTCAGGACCTCTTCAGTGGAAATGTGAAGGGGATTGGTAAACATGAACATGGACTCTATGTGCTGAAGTCTAAGTGGAATGAGGTGACAGAACCACAGAGCAGAGAAAGAAGAAGGACAATCTTATCTCTGGCAGTTAATAAGACTAATGCTGTAAATACTGCTGAAATAAATGTAACCTTGTGGCATAGAAGACTAGGTCATGTACCAACTGATACTCTTAAGAAGTTAGCTGGTTTTGAGCATGTGAAATCTCAGTGTACTGAACATCATTGTACAGTGTGCCAATTGGCTAAACAAACAAGGTTACCCTTTCCTATTAGTAATACAAAATCTGAGTCCTGCTTTGATATTGTTCATGGTGATGTATGGGGGCCTTACAGAGTCCCTAGTCATGATGGGAAGAGATACTTTCTTACCTTAGTAGATGATTGCTCCAGATACACCTGGTTGTTTCTATTAGGCTCTAAGTCAGAAGTAGTAGTGGTCTTGAAACACTTCTTTCTTATGGTGAAGAATGTGTATGCTACTTCCAGATGATAGATCTGTTACAAAGTCTAAGTATCATATACCAGAGCTCTTGTGTTTACACACCTCAGCAGAATGGCATAGTGGAGAGGAGACACAGCTACATTTTAGAAGTTGGGAGAGTACTCAGGTTCCAAGCTGGTGTTCCTTTAAAATTTTGGGGTGAATGTGTGTCCACTGCAACCTATATTATCAATATATTGCCCTCATCAGCTCTTAATGGCAAAGTTCCAATTGAGATACTCACTCACCAACCTATTTCTCTAGCTCATATGAGAGTGTTTGGGTGCCTGGGACATGTAACTGATGTCAAAAGGGGTGATAAATTTGCACCTAGAAGCAGTTCCTGCTGTCTTTCCAGGCTATTCCCTAACTCAGAAGGGTTACAAGCTTTACACTCTACATACCAAAGAATTCATCGTTAGTAGAGATGTGGTGTTTAAAGAAGATGTTTTCCCTTTTCATCAGACTACCCCCAGCACCACCTTGTTTCTTGTCCTTACCCTACAGGATACTTGTTTATCTGATCCCTCTACACTTACCTCACATCCTACTAACTCAGACTCTCCATCTCACTCAGAATCTTGCTCTTACCCTACATCATCCTACACTGATTCACAAAGGGCACCCCCACTAGACAGCATGGTACCTGATTCTGCACCCACAACTGAACCTATTAGAAAGTCCTCCAGACCATCCAAGGGTCCTATCTGGATGAATAATTTTGTGGTGCAGGACAAAGGCAATTCAGCATACAAGTATCCTGTGTCCAGTCATGTGAGTTATGAAGCCCTTTCCACTCAGTTTGGGGCAGCTTTATCCTCTTACTCCTCTATCACTGGACCTACATGCTTTAAAGAGGCTGTCCAAGATAAGAAGTGGGTTGAGGCTATACAACTAGAGATTGCTGCATTGGAAGACAATCATACTTGGAGTCTGGTCCATCTGCCTCCTGGAAAGAAACCTATTGAATGTAAATGGGTGTTTAAGGTGAAGTATAAGGCTAATGGGGAGGTTGAAAGGTATAAAGCTAGGCTAGTGGCTAAGGGATACAGTCAGCAGGAGGGGCTGGACTATAATGAGACTTTCTCTCCTGTAGCAAAGATGGTCACAATTAGGTCAGTTGTAGCCCTTGCAGCTGCTAAGCATTGGTATATCTTTCAAATGGATGTTCACAATGCTTTTCTGTAAGGTGACTTACTAGAGGAGGTTTATATGCAAGTTCCTCATGGATTTGACAGCCAGGGGGGAAAGTATGCAGGTTGCACAAATCACTGTATGGCCTAAAACAGGCCCCAAGACAATGGAATCTGAAGCTAACTCAAGCTCTTCTACAGCTGGGCTTCTCACAGAGCCACTTTGCAAGTTAGCTAATAGCTCAGCTGAACAGACAGATGAGGCACTCAGAGATGCTGGGAGATATCAAAGATTAGTGGGGAGACTGTTGTATCTTACTATGACAAGAGTTGACATTGCTTTCACAGTTCAAGTGTTAAGTCAGTTTATGCACATGCCTGAGCAGTCTCACTGGGAAGCAGCTCTCAGAGTGGTTAGGTATCTGAAGAATTCCCCTGGACTAGGCTTGTTCATGCCATCTACTAGTTCAGAGAGACTTGCTGCATTCTGTGACTCTGATTGGGCAGGATGTTTACAAACAAGAGGGGCTGTTACTGGGTATTCAATCAAGCTTGGAAATGCACTTATTTCATGGAAATCAAAGAAGCAGAAAACAGTTGCTAGAAGCTCTGCTGAAGCTGAATTCAGAAGTATGGCTTCAACTGTAGCTGAAGTAGTGTGGCTAACAGGATTGTTTAGAGAGTTGGGAGTGTATCTATATCTTCCTACCAGGCTTTACTATAACAGCAACGCAGCACTTCAAATAGCAGCCAATCCTATCTTCCATGAGAGAACTAAACACATAGATATAGATTGTCACTTTGTAACGGAAAAACTGATTCAAGGATTGATTAGGACTTACTCCCTCTGTCCAATTTATGTGGCACTTTTCGCTTTTCGAGATTCAAACTGCATGAACTTTGACCAATATTTCAAGACGTATTTTTTCACCAAAATAATATGAGAAAAGTTGTAACTTAAAGTACGTTTCAAGTAGTTTTCAAAAATATAAATTTTAATATTAAAATATTGAGTTAATCTAATCCAATTTAGCTTCAAAGTTTAGTCAAATTGACTCTCGAAAAGCGAAAAGTGCCACATAAATTGGGACGGAGGGAGTATCACATTTCTACAACTGAACAGATGGCTGATCTGCTAACAAAGAGTCTGGGTAAGGTACAACGTGACTACTTAGTATCCAAGCTGGGATTGAAGGACATCTTCAAACCATCAGCTTGAGGAGGGGTGTTGAGCTGCATCCACGCTGCATCTTAGCTGTAGGATCCAAGTTAGTTAGAGTTCGTTAAGTTAATCAGTGCTGAGTCAGCACACTAGAGTTAGTTAGATAGCTTAACTAATGTAGTTAGAAGTTAGTTAGTGTTATATAAATATCTTAGCTAGGACATTGTACTCACTTGAGTTGAAATGAGATGAATAAAATTTCTCTGTCTACCTTCTTCTTCTCTCACTAACTTTCTCTCCAAGTTTCCTAACTTCCTCCATAGCCCAGATTAGAACACTTATCTTTCAAATATAAGCCTAGTATTCGCAACTAATTTTATTCTAGGTGTGATTTCCAAAGGTTATCAAACAATAGTTAATAAGTGACAGTGTGAATAAATATTCTTTCCATTTTCAAATGACACTTTTAGAGATATAAGGTTATAAAAGAATACCCGCATTTCCTACCAGAATTGGCAAGCAAGTCAATGAAAATCCTTGATGACAAAACTATGCAATAAACATACCAACCCTTGCAGTCGCAACTTATGCTATAGAGGTGTGTCACTTGCGTAGAGATTGTGAATGCCTATACCTCACGAATATATCCAAACCCGAAATTCTATCATACAAAAAAAAAAAATATATTTTATTACAGTGATGAAATGTGTTTGTGAAAGAAGACAGTTTATTATAATCCAAAACCAGAAGAATCACCAATAACCACACACACAAAAAGAAAAAAAAAATACAGAAACGAAGTTAGAAAACTACCTTTTGTTGAATATAAAGCGTCTTGAATAGCAGGAATCAATTAGTATTTCTTTAATTGTAATCGCGCCTCTACATAAAAACTAAAGTATGTTCTCTTCTCATCCACCGATTCAACCCAAATGACCCGTAGTACAAAATGATACCTCGAACACTTGGAATTTGTTACTCGTTTTATTAATCTCATCTAGCAGATCAAAGTTTACATGCTTTTCTTTTCAAGTTGGGAGAAGTAATGATTGGACATTAATGAAGAATGCATGAAGCAACATTGAGTAGCTTTAACGGTTGGCAAGATTATGTAGTTTTCTGAAAATAATAATTAATTGTGAAAATTAAATAATTAAATGGGGATATATTAGCTTTTAGGTAAGGGCAAAATGGGGGTTTCAATATTTTTAGGGATATTTTAATAATCTGACTTTACATTTGGGAATTCTCACTTTTAATATAACTAGTTTTTGGACACGTGCAACACATTCATAGAAACTTTTAAAATGACATTAATATTTTCCAAAACATATGTTGTGATTAACATGAAAGTTGGAGAAAAAATACAAGCTTAAAGTGATGAATTCTTTGTTTTGAAATAAACATAGCATAAAAAATAGAAGTCACCTTTTTATTGGTCAATTGGAAAATATATAACTTCGTTAATCTGCAAGGAATTAGACATACCAACACTTTCTGCCAGAATATTATGACTTTTTTCATTGGTCAATTGAAAAATATATAACTCCACTAATATGCAAGGAATTAGCCATAGCAGCACCTTCTCCCAGAATATCATGACCTTTTTCATTAGTCAATTGAAAAATATATACTCCATTGATTTGCAAGGAATTAGACATACCAACTCCCTATGCTAGAATATTATGGTTCCTTAGTGAGAATATTTTCGAGGAAGGGAACCTGATCATGGGAACTGCAATGATCTTTTAACTGGACTAGTACATGTTGAAGGATTAATTGCCACATAGAAGGAATATGATGGTTCTAGTAAGTTTTGAGCTTTCTGACCATGCAAGACAATGGTGAACAATACTTCAAAAACAAATAAATGATGAGAAAAGGTAGTTCAAAGATTTGTATTAACGGTTGGAATTTGAAAGGACATTGAATAGGTATAGCAGAAAGATGAAAGTAGCTCCAAACATTGAATAAGCACCGAATCCACCCTAGTGTTGTCAATCTGATCCATTGTGGTAATGATATCATTTATTGGAAGCATATTTTTTTTTCTTTTGGTATAGAAATATTATAGTAGTGTTTAAATAAAGTGTAAAAATAGTATTTCACTTTTTAATAGGGGTATTTTAGTAACCTAATTATTTAATAGGGATATTTTAGTAATATGACTTTACATTAGGGGATTCTCACTTTTATAATAATATGATATGATATGTGTTCTAGAACATCTCACACTTCGATCCGAAATAATAATGTATACCAAAAGAGTATACGGTATACCAAAAGGGTATACTTTGTTCAAAACGATAAAAATTAAATAATTTACTTGCTCGATAATATCGCACACTTTAATGCAAATACAAAAGAGTGTATAAAAAAGTATACATTGTACCAAAAGGGTATACTTTGATTAAAACAACAAAAACTGAAATATTTATTTACTCGATAACATCGCACACTTTGATCAAAACGCAAAAAGGTATACCAAAAGGGTATACAGTATACCAAAAGGGTATACTTTGTTCCAAAACAACAAAAATTGAAATATTTATTGTTCAGTAGGATCGCACACTTGGATCCAAAAATAAAAGGTTACCAATAGACTATACAATATACCAAAAGGGTATACTTTGTCCAAAACAATAAAAACTAAAATATTTATTTGCTCGATAGCATCACACACTTTGATCTGAACACAAAAAGGATATATCAAAAGAGTATACAGTATACCAAAAGGGTATACTTTGTTCATAACAACAAATACTGAAATATTTATTTGCTCGATAGCATAGCACACTTTGATCCAAGCACAAAAATAGTATACTAAAAGAGTATACAATATACCAAAAGGGTATACTTTGTTCAGAACTACAAAAACTGAAATATTTATTTGCTTGGTAGCATCACACACTTTGATTCAAACACAAAATAGTATATCAAAAGAGTATACAATATACCAAAGGGTATACTTTGTTCAAAACAACAAAAACTGAAATATTTATTTTCTTGATAGCATCACACACTTTGATCCAAACGCAAAAGGGTATACCAAAAGAGTATACGGTATCCCAAAAGGGTATACTTTGTTCAAAACAACAAAAACTGAAATATTTATTTACTCGATAACACCTCACATTTTGATCCAAATGCAAAAGGGTATACCAAAAGAGTATACAGCATACCAAAAGGGTATACTTTGTTAAAAACAACAAAAATTGAATATATATTTGCTCAATATATAGCATCGCACACTTTGATCAAAAAACAAAAGATTACCAAAGAGTATGCAGTATACCAAAAAGGTATACTTTGTCCAAAACAACAAAAATTGAAATATTAATTAGGTCGATAACATCGCACACTTTTATCCAAACACAAAAGGATATACCAAAAGAGTATACAGTATACCAAAAGGGAAGTATACTTTGTTCATAACAATAAAAACTGAAATACTTAGTTGCACGATATAATCGCACACTTTGATCCAAGCAGAAAAGAGTATACGAAAAGAGTATGCAGTATACCAAAAGGGTATACTTTATTCAAAACAAAAAAAATGAAATATTTATTTGCTCGGTAGCATCACATACTTTGGTATAAATATAAAAAGGTATACTAAAAATATTAAAAGCCAAATTCGTAATCTTTATCGTCAGATATAATCTATTTTTCTTTGGTGAACGAAATGTCATTCATTTAAGAATTTACCTGTATAGTTGGAATTTTTGTTTTTAAAATAAAACACGAGAATAAAAGACTCAATAAGTTTGTAATGTCCATTTGACACTACAATACGCACACATAAACAATGCATCAGGGAAGCACACAATACATGTCTATTTTTCTAGTAAAATCCTTGCTTATACAATCGTAGTAAGTGCAACTCAATAGAGTGGCCAACATTCGACTTATTACAAAGATAAAATATTCACTTTCATAATCACCTCTTAGGTTGTATACAGTAAATAAAAAATTGAATTAAACAACTAACGCAAGTTAAGACTCGAGCAAGATTAAGGAGTAACCTTAGGACACTTATTATAAAAGACAAAAAAAAAATGGCGAATGAATGATTGCGAAATATAGACACCCTTTTTCCTAATCGTCTTCCAGATGCTACTGACTCGGTAGAGAAGAGGTACTTCACGCATGAAAGAACAGAGTTGTGAGCAGGATCATATGGATGATCCTTTGAAGAAAACTCCATAATGGCTGAAATTGGTTTAATGTAATTATCAACCAAGAATCTGATCATGTTTGTGACCTGAATATGAACAACAAATGAATATAATCAGCTAAATCTTGTATACAAAATGAGTACAACTCTTAGTGAATCCAAAGTTGTTTACTACAGTAACTACAAATAGGGGCAAAATGGTGGCAGCTAGTTGACCTAAAGAATCACAGAGGCACAATACACAAAGTGATAGTAATATTGGATGGGAACGACTACAGTCAAAGTTGAAAAATTACTTTGACTAAATACTACTCAACTTTATACTGAATATTACACCGTCAATGGAGTCTTAATCATCCAAAGTCAATGCAAAGAAGATTACAAGAACAAATCTTAGAGCCTGTTTGGGTGGACTTTTAAGGAGCTTTTTTTAAGTGGCTTTTAAGTCAAAAAGTGACTTAAAAGCCACTTTTTGAGAAGTTAGGATTCCTAACTTCTCAAAAAGTGACTTTTAAGTCACTTATGACTTAAAAGTCTAAAAAAAATTAAGTTACAAAACATATATTAATGGGCTTATAAGCTTATAAGTCACTTTTAAGCCCACCCAAACAGGCTCTTAATTACTTAGTTCATGGCCAATAAGAAGCAAAAGCAAGAGTAGAGTAGTAGTAGTAGTATAAAAACAGATATATCCAATTCGCTGATTCAGTTTAGGAAAAAAGCATCAGCTCGTTTCATCTAAGGTCTCCTAAAATAGTTTTACATGTAAAGAAGCAGCAGTGGAGGTCCTCCTCGAAGTTTACGTTGAAGTGACCTGAGAACATATGTTCTTGAAGTGAAATTTGGAAACTTTTATTGTTGAAGTGAAATTTGAAAACTTCTTGGTCCTTCAAAGAAAAGAAGAATTAGCAGCAAATGTGCAGCTAAACATTGATGGTTCTTGCATTAATGGTGCTTGTGGAGGGGGAGGAGTAGCGAGATATGATCTTGGAAATTTCATTGTGGCCTTCATTTTACCATTGGATCAAGGAATAGTAACTCGACTGAAGCTTCTTTTTTCTCATTTGGGCTTAAATGGTGCATTCAAAGGGGTTACTACCTTGTCATTGGAGAGACTAACTTCTTCTACAAAATTGCATCACAAATACTTGGTAGAAACCTTGGAGAATAGAGGAAATTGTGAAAGAGATAAAGAGCTTGATTGACGACAATGGTTTACAATTAGACATTACTTTAGAGAACCCATTTAAGTTGTAGATAAATTGGTCTCTTTAAGTCATAACATTTGTGGTGCTCGAGTTTACACACAATTTCTTACCATTCAAAGACAAGTTTGAGGTATTCTTAATATTGATAGATGGCAAAAACCATCATTCTGAGTCAAGAAAAGAAAGCCCGGTGGCCTCATTTTTTTACTACCTTGAAGTATTGATTTTACTGTCAGTTTTTTGCCTTATGGAACATGTGTTGCTGTTCACATCTTATTAGCTGGACTGTTCTAGGCTATCAGCTGCATCAAGAAGGCTAGACTTAGTCCTCCTTCTTCAAATGTAACTCACTTGCTGTGGCAGTAAAATCATGACTGGATTAAAAAAAACAATAAATGCCTTCACAGAGAAGCAGCATTGATGACGTCGCCGACTTTCACCTGGAGCTTTGGGTAGAGTTTACACCGGCGATCATTTGGGCATGTCTTTACCTACTTCAAAAAGCATTTAAAAAAAGAAGAAGAATAAGTTGCGCTCCTGATAGAGGGACGGTTGCGGTGGCGACACAGAATGAGATAGGATAGAAACTAGGGGTTGCTACCGTTTTCAAATGAGGGGGCTCTATTTTATGAAATTTTATTTAAATTGAGTGACAATGTTCCAAACTAGGTAACCTTTTAAAGAGCACCAATCACTTTTTTTGCCCTCTTAAAAAGACACTTATAGTTTTAACTCCCACAAAAAAGCTCTCTTTCTCAACCCTTCTTCACTTCTCCTACTACTTTCTCCTCCTCCTTTTCAATTAATATAATTCATTGCTTACTGATGGTTGGTTTGGATTCGGCTTGGTTAAAAAAATTAGAAAAATAACATTGTTAAACTTTATTGAGCTTGATAGATGAAGATATTGTGTGTCTATTCATTTTTGAAGGTTTAGGGTTAAAGTTGACCATCCTGAATTGTTGAGATTGACATAAGAATGTTGGTGATATTTGGCTATTTTATACCTATATTTCCAGGGTAGTTTTACCGTGTTATGATAGAACACCTAAGAGTTTATATGCAAAATTCTTAAGAGTTGATACTAATTGAGTTGTTTAGTGTTGTAGGATTTGAACATGGTGAATTGAGCAAGAAAGTGCTAGTTTTGGAGCTAAAAGTGAAGATGTTGAAGAGTTCAAGTGATCCGTGTTCCACGCGAGTGACACGGGAAGAAATAGAGTCTTTGCTTAGGAATTGAATAAAAATTTCAATGCATTTAGGTCAAATACGCGAGCGCCACGCGAGCTGAATTGCTTGAAGAAAATTAGTCCGCGTGGCACGCGGGTGCCACGCGAAGCACAGAACCATGGGCGAAATTTTAAGGGCTTTTTGGTACTTTTGCTTAGTTTCCTAGAGGGTGTAAAAGCTTCTTTTGCCTCCATTATGATTTATACACTGGGAAAGAGGCAAAAAGGAGACTAGAGCTTTGGAGATTTCAAGAACGCGAGTTTTTCCTAAATTCTTCCTTACTTTTTTTAATTTATTCATTCATGAATTATTTTGATATGACTAACATGAACATGAGTAGCTAATTCACCCATTCTAGGGTTGATTAAACCACTCCAATACTTATGTGCTATGAATATTTGTTTTGATGAATTAAACTTGTGAATTCTTCCTATGTTAGTGTTTATGTTTTGATTGCTATTGATTGGAACGGCCCCCAATTGATTGTTCCCATTATTCTTTTATGTCTAGGGATAGATTCATAGGTTTGGGTTAAATACTTAGCAATATTTCAACCTAAAACCAAGGTATTACTTAGGTTGTCAATAAGGTGATTTGTGACCATTGACCCTGATTGTGAACTATACTTGTAGTCCTATGTATCTTCATTAATTAATTGGGAAATTGATTAGTGAAAGTTACAACTATTACATAGGAGTTAATAGTTGTGAATTTGGAGCAAGTGTTCAATAGGAAGAACCAAGTTGAATTTGTTAAAACTTTATTCTAACACATAGGTGAGAGTTGGTGAAACGACCTCAGTCAGTCGTTTCGGAAGTTAGGACTCCGATTGGCGTGCTGATAATTTTAAAATATTCGTAATGTCCATTAGAACCTGTCTGTAAAATTTGAGCTAAATCAGACCTCGTTTGGTAGGCATCGGAAGAAGGTTTCAGTTTTTATTGGCAATAAATATTAAAAAGAGATTTTCGAGCTTGGTTTTGCCGAATGAGCTCCAATTCGAAATCCCAAAGCGCCGTTAGGTTCGTATGAAATGTCATGGACGGCCTCTCAGCCGTGCCCCATGACTCCTTAGGCGCACCCCGTGGTGCCCTGGCAAGCCCCAAGATGCCTAGCGCCACGGTTGTGGCCGCACCAAGATCTATATGCGCATCTGCGCATGTCGCCCCACCCGTTGAGCGTGCCCGCGCGCAGCAAGCAGACAGCGCCCTCAAAGCCTTCCCGCAGCCAGCGCCGCGCGCCCCGCACTTGAGTGCGCCAACGCCATGCGACCTGTGCATGCGCGCCACAATGCTGCCCATCCTGCACTCGAGTGCGCCTATGCCATGCGACCAACGCATGCGCACCTCAACGCAGATTGCCCTGCGCCTGCGCTCGCCAAAGCCTTGCGCCCTGTGCGCAAGCCATGAACACGCAGACAAGGATGCGGCCCCTCAAAGTGCCGCACATCATGTAAATATAGTTAGGTTTATCTTTCTGTATTTTTCTAGTATGATTGTCTAGCCCCTTAGTGTTTGTTGCTATGACATGGGTTTATTTTTTAAGAACATATATAGGGGGGTATAAGGATTCGAACAATTTGTAAGCTGCTTTCATATTTCTGCTCTGGTGTCTCACCCCCTCGACACCACGTTGGCTTTCTTTTAATCGGTTGGCTTTTGATTAATACAAGCTAGTGCAACGACTTTCATCTTCAATTACTCTTTTTATACACACTGTGATTGACATCGGTTTTCCCGCACGGCACTGACGCTCTAGTCTGGCGTGTGGAGGGGACCATCGGCCGGCATACGTTGCCCTTCTAAGCAAACTCAAGAAGGCGCTGCGTAACAGTTGGTATCAGAGCATAGGCTCGACAACGGACAAAGGAAAAGGTTGACAAACAATACGGAACATGGCTGGTGGACAGAAAACGAACGGTGAAAGGATTGGTGCGCTCGAAGAAACAGTCGAGGCACTAAAAGAGACCGTAGGGACGGTCCCGGATCTTAAAGCTAGTCTCGAGGAGAGACTGGACGATCTTAGTCGTCTTGTGCATCGTAGCGAAGCTGACATCGCTAACATGAGCCAAGACATGGAGAATGACCGCGTTGAGCTTGCTGCGGTCAAGAATAAGCTCGATGCGAGCGAGGAAAGGAATGCTACTATACAACAACAGTTGGATGAGAATGCAGCGTCGCATGCGGCGTTGCAAAACACTGTAAAATAACTTGATGGCTCAAGTCATGCAGGGTCTTCTCAGAGGAGGCGGAGGAAACGGATGTGGGGGTGCAATGAATTTTGCTCCCAAGCAAAAGATGAAGTTCCCCGAGCCCAAGCATTACAATGGTGCTCGGAGTGCTAAGGAAGTCGAGAATTTCTTGTTCGACATGGAACAATATTTCAAGGCAGTTGGCGGGTTAGATGATGATCAGAAGATCACAGCTACAGTCATGTACCTTGAGGGTGACGCCAAACTATGGTGGCGTGGGAAAGTTGAGGCCGCGGGGAATGGCGAGCCTGAACTGGCAACATGGGATGCGTTGAAAGCGGCTATCCGTGGACAGTTCTTTCCGGAAAATGTTGAATACAATGCTCGACGAAAGCTCAGGGAACTAAGGCAGACGAGGTCTATGCGGGAATATGTTCGTGAATTCACAGCCCTATTGCTAAGCATTCGCGAAATGGGTGAGAAGGATAAGCTCTTCACTTTCATGGAGGGACTTAAACCTTACGCCCGTGCCGAGTTACAGAGGCAAAGGGTGGACACGTTGGCAAGGGCTATTCAGACTGCTGAGTGCATTGCGGACTATCAAGTGGATACTCGAAATGATAGACAGCAGGCGACTCCACGTTCTGCCGGTGGTAACAACTATAAAGGGGGCCAATCCAATAAAAGTGGTCCTAGCAAATGTGGGGGAGAGCGGAGTAATAATTATTTCAAGGCCTCTTCCTCGAGCAGTAGCAACATAGTAACTCAAAACAAAGGAAAGGGAGCCGCCTTTGTTCCTAAAGGTGGATGCTTCGAATGTGGGGGTCCTCACAGGGTTGCTGATTGCCCTGAGAAGAGGAAGCAACTGAATGCCCATGAAACTCTTGATGAGGAAGAAGTAGACGAAGAGGATGAGGATGATGGTGAGGCTCCGATTGGTGCGTTCTCGCACACGTTCTACTCAATCTCTCAAGAATTGGGTGAATCAATTAATGCAGGTCTTCGGCTGAAGAAGGAAGCTGATCATGCTGGTCAGAAGAAGAATTCTGAAGCCGATGCCAAACTTCAGGTTGGCAAAAGTAAGGGACTTATGTACATCGACGTTCGGGTTAATGGCAAACCTGTTCGTGCGATGATAGACACGGGTGCTACACATAATTATTTGGCTGCTACGGAGGTGGAGCGGCTAGGACTCGTCGTGGAGAAGGGTCGTGGTCGAGTGAAAGCTATTAATTCTCCAGCTCAACCTGTTGGAGGCGTAGTGAAAGGAGTCCCAATCAAACTGGGCCCTTATGAAGGGAAGACTACGTTATCTGTAGTCACGATGGATGATTTTAAATTGATTTTTGGTTTGGAATTTTTGCGGGAAACTCAGACCGCAGTCTTGCCGCATGGTGATGCCCTACTTATCATGGGGGCAAAACCATGCACGGTTTCAACTTTGTCTGGGAAGTTGAACGAGAGGAGCATCTCGGCTATGCAACTGAAGAAGGGTGTCAAGAGACAAGAGCCAACGTTCTTGGCTACCTTATGCTTGGACGAGATTGAGCAGGCATCTGGCCCTATTCCTTCTGCTATGAAGGATATGTTGGTGGACTTTGAAGATGTGATGCCGCCAGAAATGCCTAGGCGACTGCCGCCTAAGCGAGATGTGGATCATCAGATTGAATTGGTGCCGGGCGCAAGGCCTCCTGCCCGTGCGCCGTATCGAATGTCACAGCCCGAACTCACCGAGCTTCAGAGACAATTGACGGAAATGCTGGATGCTGGAATTATTGTGCCCTCTAAGTCCCCTTATGGGTCGCCTGTGCTGTTCCAAAAGAAGCACGATGGCTCCTTAAGGCTTTGTGTGGACTATAGAGCATTGAATAAAATTACTGTGAAGAACAAATATCCTATTCCCTTGATGGCGGACTTATTTGACAGGCTGGGTGGTGCTAAGGTATTCACAAAAATAGACCTGAGATCAGGTTATTTGCAGGTGCGTATCGCTGAAGGAGATGAGCACAAAACAACCTGTGTCACAAGATATGGATCTTTTGATTTCCTAGTTATGCTGTTCGGCCTAACTAACGCTCCAGCAACGTTCTGTACGCTGATGAATCAAGTCTTACGGGAGTTTATAGATGAATTTGTGGTTGTCTATCTGGATGACATTGTCATTTATAGCAAAAGCATGGAGGATCATATGATGCATTTGAAGAAGGTCTTGACAAGACTAAGGGAGCACGAGTTATATGCCAAGCCATCGAAATGCGCTTTTGTCCAAAAGCAGATCGATTTCCTTGGGCATATAGTCGAAGAGGGACGAATCAAGATGGATGGCGGGAAAATTCAGGCCATTACTGGCTGGCAACCACCAACAGATATTCATGCCCTAAGATCTTTCTTGGGCCTATGTAATTTCTATCGGCGGTTCGTGAAAGATTATTCTCTTATTGCTTTGCCCCTGACTGAACTTTTGAAGAAGGCCACGCCATGGGAGTGGTGTCCAAAGCGTGAGAAGGCTTTTGCTACTTTGAAGAGGGCTATGTCAAGCAGCTCGGTCTTGGCCCTTCCTGATATGGCCAAGCCGTTTGAAGTGCAGACTGATGCCTCAGACTTTGCGCTTGGTGGAGTTTTGATGCAAGAGGGGCACCCGGTTGCTTATGAGAGCCGGAAACTTAAGGATGCGGAGCAACGTTATGCAGCCCATGAAAAAGAGTTGTTGGCTGTGGTCCATTGCTTGCGCTTATGGCGCCATTACTTACTGGGAGCACCATTTATTGTTAAGACTGACAACACTGCTGTCAGCTATTTCATGACACAGCCAAAACTGAATGGAAGACAGGCGAGATGGCAAGAACTTCTTGCCGAGTTTAATTTCCACTTAGGATATAAGAGTGGGAAGTTAAACCAAGTTGCTGATGCGCTAAGTCGGAGGGCCGACTTAGCTGAGGTGTGTACGCTCGCCGCCCTTAGGGGAAGCGAGGTAACCACCAATATTAAGGATCAGATCAAGGATCTTCTTGTTCGTGACCCTGCTGCTCAAGATTTGATCAGCCTTATAGAGCAAGGGAAGACGCATCAGTTCTATATGGATGATGGCTTTCTCAAGACAAAAGGCAAGCGGATCTATGTGCCTAAGGGAGGTGATTTGCGGAAGACCTTGTTGAAAGAATGCCATGATACCCTCTGGGCTGGCCATCCTGGAATGGATAGGACCCTGGCGCTGCTTTAACGCGCATACTATTGGCCCCAGATGGCGGATGATGTAGATCAATATGTGCGAACCTGTTTGGTTTGCCAGAAGGACAAGCCCGACCGTTTGACACAAGCGGGACTATTGCAGCCGCTACCTGTCCCAAAAAGGCCTTGGGAGAGTGTCTCTCTGGATTTTATCACCGGATTGCCCAAGGTCGGAGATTCAACTACTATTCTAGTAGTTGTTGATCGGTTTTCTAAATATGCCACTTTTATAGCAGCCCCAAAATACATAGCAGCTGAAGAGACGGCCAGGCTCTTCTTTGCTCATGTGGTGAAGTATTGGGGTCTGCCCAAAGATATTGTTAGTGATCGCGACTCGCGATTCACTAGTAACTTTTGGACCGAGCTCTTCAAGTGTCTCAGGTCGAAGTTAAGCCACAGCTCCAGCTTTCATCCACAATCTGATGGCCAGACGGAGCGGTTTAATGGGATGCTTGAAGAATATCTTAGGCATTTTGTGATTGGATCGCAGAAGAATTGGGTGAAGCTACTGGATTCTGCCCAGTTGTGCTTCAATGCCCAAAAATGCTCAAGTACCAACAGGAGTGCTTTCGAAATTATCATGGGACAACAACCTCTTCTTCCGCATACTGTTGATGCACCAAGTGTGTCGAAGTCCCCTCGAGCTGCGAGTTTCTCAAGAGAGTGGAAGAGAAATCTAGAGATAGTGCGGAGCTATCTTGAAAAAGCACAGAGGAGGATGAAAAAGTATGCAGATCAAAACCGGCGTTTTGTGGAGTATCAAGTTGGGGATAAGGTGATGGTCAAAATCCCCAAGAGATATCTGTTTGCGGGAGCTCATGACCCGCGTCTTTTGCAGAAATACATTGGACCTCTGTCCATTGTGAAATGTGTTGGTAAAGTTGCTTATCGAGTTGAATTACCAGCTTGGTGGAAAATCCATCCTGTTTTCCATGTCAGCCTGTTGAAGCCTTTCCAAGAAGACAAGGATGATCCTTCCAGAAGCCAGCTCACCATGCCGAGCATCAGGAAGAACAAGTGGTCAGGGAAGAAAGTAGCAGAAGCTATCCTAGATGACCGTGTTATTCATGCCTCAAGGAAAGATCACCAGGAATTTTTGGTGAAATGGAGCGGATGTGATGCAGAGGAGAACACCTGGGAGAGGGGATCGGACCTCAAAGCCTTCAAGGACCTGATAGCTGAGTATCTTGCAAGGAAGGCGCCGAGGACGTCGCCAACTCAGGTGGGGGAGAATGTCATGGGCGGCCTCTCAGCCGTGCCCCATGACTCCTTAGGCGCACCCCGTGGTGCCCTGGCAAGCCCCAAGATGCCTAGCGCCACGGTTGTGGCCGCGCCAAGATCTATATGCGCATCTGCGCATGTCGCCCCACCCGTTGAGCGTGCCCGCGCGCAGCAAGCAGACAGCGCCCTCAAAGCCTTCCCGCAGCCAGCGCCGCGCGCCCCGCACTTGAGTGCGCCAACGCCATGCGACCTGCGCATGCGCGCCACAATGCTGCCCATCCCGCACTCGAGTGCACCTATGCCATGCGACCAACGCATGCGCACCTCAACGCAGATTACCCCGCGCCTGCGCTCGCCAAAGCCTTGCGCCCTGTGCGCAAGCCATGAACACGCAGACAAGGATGCGGCCCCTCAAAGTGCCGCACATCATGTAAATATAGTTAGGTTTATCTTTCTGTATTTTTCTAGTATGATTGTCTAGCCCCTTAGTGTTTGTTGCTATGACATGGGTTTATTTTTTAAGAACATATATAGGGGGTATAAGGATTCGAACAATTTGTAAGCTGCTTTTATATTTCTGCTCTGGTGTCTCACCCCCTCGACACCACGTTGGCTTTCTTGTAATCGGTTGGCTTTTGATTAATACAAGCTAGTGCAACGACTTTCATCTTCAATTACTCTTTTTATACACACTGTGATTGACATCGGTTTTTCCGCACGGCACTGACGCTCTAGTCTGGCGTGCGGAGGGGACCATTGGCCGGCATACGTTGCCCTTCTAAGCAAACTCAAGAAGGCGCCGCGTAACAGATTATTTATGATTTTTTGTGAACTTTCGAAAGTGAATTTCGATGTTGTTCGGCTAGTTTCCGCTAAAATGCCGAAATTTAAATAATTTGACTTTTTTCATTTAAATTCGCATCTTGAGTTTCGGGAGTCCAATTTGACATCCGCCTTCGCGAGTATGTTACATATATTTTGTATATCTGGTATGCAAAAGTTGGAATTATTTCGAATATCGTAGGGTACCATTTTAATTTTTACCGTAGCAGCGAATTTTAAAGAAAAAAAAGTAAAAAAAAGGGAAAAAGACAAAAAAGAAAAAAGAAGAAAGGAGAATATATACTAGGGGCTAAGGGATAAGCTAAGTCCCCTTAGCTTAATCAGAACATAAACAGAACGCTACAACTAACGAAACAGAGAAAATGACATAACGCAGTGGAAAAATGCCAGAAAAATAAGAAAAGGGGCCGGAGAAAAGTAGAATTTTCACCCTGAAAGATTCAGGTAATGATCTTAATATATTATTTGAGTTTATTACGTATGTTTGAATATATTTTTACGGTAAAAATAGGGATCTTAGACATAGCCCTAATGACGTAAATTGATAGTTTAAATGGTCAAATGGACCCCGATAATGAAATTGATTATATATTTGTACTTAGTGAGTTATGGAAAACTTATAAATGTAATTTATTTGGGGTTTGGTTATGTGGCCTTAAACCCTGTATATAGGCCTGGCCTGCGTATTGCGTATGCGAATAGGGTATCAGGTTCTTAACCGGATTGCTCTAAGATGTGAGGAATGAAGCATTCAGCCTAATTTGATATATTTTTCTGCTTATTGAATAGAGTGGGATTGTTTGGCAATGAAATCAAAGGACAAGCGGTTATTGAGTGGATGTACTAACTTTGTAACAAGGTGAGTGTTTATATCCATTTCTTTGGAGGCACCTGGCCTCGTGGATTTTCTACCACGTGTTCTTTACGTGTGTAGCTGCCGATAGGCGTACTCATTATGCCTTAGCTTTGGATTTATATTCTATACTATCTATTATGTCCTGTTATTTGTATTGCATTGAGAATCTGAGTATTGTACTTGGGTTGTGAGTTGGTATATACTTTCCAGCTGTCGATGAGAGTCCCGCGCTGGTGATGTGTTATTGTTGCATCATGTTGCATTCGTATGCACATTGCATCATATTGAGGGTAGGAGGATTCCGCCCTCGGAGCAGGAGGATTCCGCTCCATTAAATCATATTGAGGGTAGGAGGATTCCGCCCTCGGAGCAGGAGGATTTCGCTCCATTGCATCATATTGAGGGTAGGAGGATTCCGCCCTCGGAGCAGGAGGATTCCGCTCAATTGCATCATATTGAGGGTAGGAGGATTCCGCCCTCGGAGCAGGAGGATTCCGCTCCATTGTATCATATTGAGGGTAGGAGGATTCCGCCCTCGGAGAAGGAGGATTCCGCTCCATTGCATTATATTGAGGGTAGGAGGATTCCGCCCCCGGAGCAGGAGGATTCCGCTCCATCTATTTGGCACATGTGACACCATTGCATCATACTGCATTCGTCCCATTTCATTGCACCGCGTGCTGACTATTGTGTGACTATCGTGTTGTGTTTTATATATGCGGTATGTATACCGTATCTCAGTTTGCCTATATATTTCTAGCTCGTATCTCGGGTTGCACGCTGCAACGGTATGAATATATGGATCGGGTTGCACGCCGCAATGGTATAAATATATGGATTGGGTTGCACGCCTCGACAATATGAATATATGGATCGGGTTGCACGCCTCGACAATATGAATATATGGATCGGGTTGCACGCCGCAACAGGATGGATATATGGATCGGGTTGCACGCCGCAACAGGATGTATTTCTGATTGTTAATATGTTCGGGTTACCTCTATGTTATGGCTATTTTACGTTCCTGGTTTTAATGAGTTTGTGATTCTATACGTGTTTCTAGTTATTATCTAGCTCTGCCTTTTCATAATTTAAATAAAAAAAATTTTGTTTATCTGTTTCTTTTCTCCCTGGCTAGCTCTCCTACTCTTTGAGGTGGCTAGTCTGCCCCACTTATTGAGTCCTTTTGACTCACCCTTGTTTGTTGTTTTTTTCTTGTCTATCTATTTCGTTTCGGCAGGTTCGCTCCAGGATTGAGTTCGCCACGTTGTGAAGGAGCGAAGACGACTTCAGCTGTCAGGGTGAGCCAGCTTTTATTCCGGATGGCCACCAGTTTATTGCACTACTAAAAATCAGGTCTTTTCCGACCGCCCATCCGGTCGGACAACGGTCGGCTAGGCGACCGTTGTCCGACCCAACAAGGCGGTCGGCTAAATAGTCGTCGCCAACAGCTTTCCGACCGCCGCGGTCGGACCCCGGACCAAAATTCGGTCGGACGGCTGTCGCCTACTTTCATAGGTGGAAAAAAATATGTTGAACTAGGCGACCGACGCGGTGGGAGATTGCAAAAAAACTGAGAAAGTTTCCCACCGCGGCGTTGGGCTGGGCGACCGCGTCGGTGGGCCAGCCGACCGACGCGGTGGGAAATTTCTGTTTTCTGGGTAATGAAATAACCTGATTTCGGACCGCATTCGGACCGCGGCGGTCGGAAGACAGTGTAAAACCTGCAATAAAAAACCTGCAATTAGAGCTACACCACCTATAAAAACAGCACCCAGAAGAAGATTAGGCTTCTCAAGCCTTAATAATAGTCTAAACAAGGCTTATTGCCTTTAAATTGAAAGTTTAACAATTTACATAACATCAATAATTCATAGCGATTCAAACAAGTTAAACTTAACAACAACAAGTCTAAAAATCAAAGAAGTTTATCAAAACCAACCACAAGTCTAACACATGTCTAAAACATCAACTAAATCTTCCATACATTAATAGTGGTATGGAAGAAATATGTCCAACATATTTTGTATTGATTTATTTTTTTCTTCAGCTTCTTCATCCAAGTCCAATTCCGACAAATCAACATCTTCATCCAAGTCCAACTCCAGCAAATCAACATCTTCATCCAAGTCCGATTCGGGCAAATCAACATAGTGAGGAAGAAAAATACGTAGCATTGTGTCCGGAACTTTTTTTTTTGTTTTCTTTCCTTTTTCAACTTCTTCATCCAAATCCAATTCCAGTAAATCAACATAATCATCCAAGTCCGATTCTGGTACCATATCAATTGAATCTTCAATCGTATCTTGAACGATTTCAATTGAGTCTTCGATTGACTCTTGAACGATATCAATTGAGTCTTTGAGATTGATATCCATGATAGATCTTAACGGATGGGCTGCAAATTACACACCATTAACAACATTCAACAACAACAACAACAACAACACTACTAAAGGAACCCATTAACAACATTCAACAACAACCCATTCAAAGTGTACTCTTCTCCATGGAACACCAATTTGTTCACTACAACATTTCACTTTATTACTTAATAATTTATCATCTTCTAAATTTGCATTCAATAACCCAATCACTTTTTGAACAACCCAATCTTCTAAATTTTCATTCAATAACCTAACTTTTACAATATCAACTAAAATGCCAAACTAGTTTAAACATTTCCCAAACCAAACAACAACAATATGTCAACTTGTTCACCACCAAATAGAAACTACTATGTCAATTTAATTTCATGAGCTAGAATTCAAAAATAGGAAAAAATTAAAAAAAGAAGAAGAAAAAACGGGCTGAAAATTAAAAAAAAAAATCATGTTTCACCGAAAAACTAACCTCACCGGCCAGATTTGTACTCCACCACCACTGATTTACTAATCCCTAACTTTGATAGATGGAAGAACTACAAAAAAATAGGTGAAAAAGTTAGGGTTTTCGGATTTGGGAAAAATAGGAAGAACACAATGAAAAAGTAAACTTACCAATTTGTAGATGAATGGAATTGATATTAAATCTTGGTGATTTGAGATTAGTGAGTGTTTTTTAGGAATTTGGGTGTGTGGGTCGGGTTGGGGAAGAGGGGAAATGAAAGAAGAAGAAAGAGAATAGAAGAAATAGGGTTATGCGGCTGCTGCCCGTTATTTTAATTTGACTGTCCGACCGCAGCGGTCGGTTAGATTAAAAAAAAATTAATTAGTTTCCGACCGCTGCGGTCGGAAAGCGGTCGGATGGTATAAAAAAAATTATTTAATTTAAATTAGTTGAAATTATCCGACCGATGCGGTCCGAACACGTAATCCGACCGACATTCGGTCCGAAATTTTCGGTGGGAAAACTCCTGATTTTTAGTAGTGTTGGTTATTATTTCAGTTGCATTTTGCTCCCTTCAGAAGGTATTTGTCTTCTTTTGTACTCTTAGATGTCTAGTCTGGATAGCCCTAAACCTAGCATGTTGGGTAGTCAGCTGTAATTTCTTTTGTACAGTTTAGAGGTATCATTATGTCTGTAAATTTTTTTTAAGTCTTATCCTTATTTATAAATTATTATATTTATTTTCCTAATTTAATTGGTAAGGGTTCACCCGACGGGTTTAGGGGAGGATGTCGGGTGCCCGCACGACCTAACCAGATTTCGGGTCGTGTGAGTTGGTATCAGAGCCCAGTTTATAGCCTATCCAGACTAAGACAGTGTCTAGTTGTGTCTCGCTGATGGGTACGTAGACGTCCGTACTTATCTACGAGAGGCTATGATGGCATTTAGGAAGTTTCACTTCCTTCTTTTCTGATCGTGCGTCGGTCTAGGATGCAAAAGTATTTTTGTTAATTCTTTCGTGGCAATTGTAAACCCTCGTACGACAAATCAGCAGACGGTATGAGTTCAAGACGAAGCAGTCTAGCCTGGGGCTAGCACTGACGAAGCCCCGAGTGTTTTGATCGTGCTGACGATCTAGTTACGGAGGTCCTAGCTATAAGAGCTCGCGATGGGCAAGGGAGCAGGGCCTTGCAGTTCCCTAGGCTCTCTACGATGTTTTTACGAGGATCTTGGCAACGCATATACTGCAAGAACCTATTATTCGCTAGGCAGCTTATCAAGTCGCCGTATATGCAGATGTTCAGACTTAGAGAGTTCCTATTCCAGTTCTTAATATTGCTGCAGTGAATTATGTTCTAGAAGCAGCATGTGTTGCGCCACCAAGTATTCCGGCTGGTTAGCCAGCCGAGGTAACGGTTAGATTTGAGTGCTCAAAGAGTTTCCATTATTTTACGCGGTTGAACCTTCCGATATTCTTAAGCAATGCATAAGATAAACCCCGTGATTCCTTTTAAAATAAAATGATGTCAGCATATCCTTCAGGCTCTTGATTATATCAAGCGGTATGGTGTTGATTATTCTTCTTTCCAGTTTCAGGGGTCCAGCCTTGAATTTGTGGGCCGCTCTCTTATTAGTTAACTTGATTCGGTTTTTCCTCTAGATTCGTGGAAAAGTTCCTTTCGAGTAGCGAACGAGATGAAAAGTGTTACCAGTTCGAGTGGATTTGACAAGGTAGCCTGTCGGTTAGCCTGTTGGTTTCGGAATATAAGATTGAATTCTATAAAATGGCCGAATATGCATTTGAACTAGTTCATAAGCCTTTCGAGAGATTCAAAGATTTATTGATGACCTTTCTTTTTCCTTGAGATCCCAGATGGCTCGAGAGATTGAGTTCGGGATTTCATTTTATATTGTTGTTGATATTGCTCGAAGGTTCGAGGCATACCATAAGTTAGAGCGGGAAGAGTTAGAGCGGGAAAGTAAGAGATCCCACGGCCCTGGTGGGTAACCATGGTACCTCATTTGGAGGTAAAAGTTCTGATTATTTTTGGAAGTCACTTTTCAAGTTATCTCAGCTTGTATCACGTAATTCTTAGAGTGCGCCAGTAGTGTGTCAAGATCAGAATCAGTTTTTCTCTTTATAGCTATCAACATTCTGTCCAGCTTCCATTTTCAATGAAAATGTGTTATCATTGTGGTGAGTCTGGTTATCCTTTGAGTAGTTTTCCTTTACTCCGACAAGTAGGCAGTCGTTCTTTCTCCTGTCATCAGGCACCTGCACACTCGCAGGGAATTTCATTTAGATCTCAATCAGCCAGAGAAATGCCACCATCCAGTAGAGGTCGAGAGCATGATGGCAGTGGTTCTCCAGAAAGTGCTTGTTAGGGTAGTGGTTCAGCTCAGCTGCAGAGGCAGTTCTATGAACTGCTAGTATGGCAGGATGCTGAGGCATCCGATATAGTAGACCCGTGTGTTTCTTCTTCCCTTGTCTGTTAGTAAGATTTATCTTTCCGATCGATCTGGAAATGGTGTGTCTTGTCATGTTTCGACGGTTTCCTTGGATATTGTCGTAATTAAGAATCGGTTGCGGTAGAAGGGTGAGTTTCTGATACGATTTATTCCTGGCATTTATGAGACCCTACTAGTTTATCTGATCTAAATATAAGAGATTTGACGGTGAGTATTGCTATTTCCTGCTTGGCATCCTGTTATGCCACCTTGTGTTATTATATCAAATCAGTTTACCTCTCTTCTCGGAATTTCGTATTGGTAGGATAATGGGATCCTAATTCTTCACCATCAGCAAGTGTTATCATTTCTTCCAGTGTAAAGTGATTAGTAAGTAATATTCGATCTACGTATCTCCTTTGGGTTCAAAACGCTAATAAAGTCATGTTATCCTATGAGCTTATCTAGGTTATAAAAGGGTTTCTGGTAAATTGCCAGAGTTTCCTTCTTATGGGGAGATTAAATTGACATAGATTTTATTTCATAAAGCTCATTTAATGTCTATTTCTTCAATTACGGTTCTTTGGCTAGCCTAACTTGGAAGTAATCTAGCTCTGGTAGCCAAGTAAATAAGAAGATGAGCTTCCTGAAGCTCTAATTATTTCTATCGTCGATCAATTTCCATTTCTTCTTCGTCCGGCACTAGTGAGCTTGGGCGATTGGTAGCCGCTTGTGACGTTCCTTGTGTTGAGCCAGAGTACGTGTTATTGTGGACGGGTAAGCATATTATTGTTTTGGAAGCATATTATTGTTTTGGTCCAGTTGTCTCATCTTGTTATCCGTTTAACATGTTTATGTTATCAGTTTATCCGGGTATCCATTCCCATGTATAGTATAGTGCTAGTTCTGTTTTTGCGGATCATCCAGTTTCAGGGGAAACTCTGCCAGAATTTTTATACAGAAGTACCATCCATCGGGCGGTGGTGTTTACGGCAAAGGTATGGAGTTGTGAACTCGAGAGTTGCAGCTAGTTGGCAACTCGAAAGGGTAGTTTGGTAGTTTAGGTCTGCCTATGTTCAGCTTTTAGCTAGGTCTTCTTTAATCCAGCAGGTTGTGCGAGGATGACTACTTCTATTCAAATTAGTTGTATGAGTTTATGCTTTAAGTGGAGGAGTCTTCCTCCAATTAATACCTAATCATAATATTAAATCTCTAAGGTGTTGCTGAAGCGTAAGCTAATTCTTAGTTCCATCGACCTGTTCTATATCGAAAGGTATATCGAAGAGGTAATTATCGGCTGAATCATTTAACCCACTCAAAGTTTCGTGTATCTTTGTTTCGAAAATATAGAACTCCTCTCTCATGATCGAGAAAGGGTCGGCTTAGTCCGAATAAGTTGGGCAATGATGTTATCATATTATCATAATATGTTTTATCCAAGAGTTTGATGTGCATGTTATAACTCTGATTCCGTAATTATGAGATAATATCCGTGGAGTAGTTTATGAAGGTTGTACAAGTTCTCTTGTTATCTGCATAAATCTTGCTTTAGATTTAGGCTCGTTCGAGGACGAACGAGAGTTTAAGTGGAGGAGAATAAAACGACCTCAGTCGGTCGTTTCGGAAGTTAGGACTTCGATTGGCGTGCTGATAATTTTAAAATATTCGTAATGTCCATTAGAACCTGTCTGTAAAATTTGAGCTAAATCAGACCTTGTCTGGTAGGCATCGGAAGAAGGTTTCATTTTTATTGGCAATAAATATTAAAAAGAGATTTTCGAGCTCGGTTTTGCCGAATGAGCTCCAATTTGAAATCCGAAAGCGCCGTTAGGTTCGTATGATTATTTGTGATATTTTGTGAACTTTCGAAAGTGAATTTCGATGTTGTTTGGCTAGTTTCCGCTAAAATGCCGAAAGTTAAATAATTTGACTTTTTTCATTTAAATTCGCATCTTGAGTTTCGGGAGTCCAATTTGACATCTGCCTTCGCGAGTATGTTACATATATTTTATGTATCTGGTATGCAAAAGTTGGAATTATTTCGAATATCGTAGGGTACCGTTTTAATTTTTACCGTAGCAGCTAATTTTAAAGGAAAAAAAAAGAAAAAAAAAGGGAAAAAGACAAAAAAAGAAAAAAGACAAAAGAAAGGAGAATATATACTAGGGGCTAAGGGATAAGCTAAGTCCCCTTAGCTTAATCAAAACAGAAACAGAACGCTACAACTAACGAAACAGAGAAAATCACATAACGCAGTGGAAAAAATGCCAGAAAAATAAGAAAAGGGGCCGGAGAAAAGTAGAATTTTCACCCTGAAACATTTAGGTAATGATCTTAATATATTATTTGAGTTTATTACGTATGTTTGAATATATTTTTACGGTAAAAATAGGGATCTTAGACATCGCCCTAATGACGTAAATTGATAGTTTAAATGGTCAAATGGACCCCGATAATGAAATTGATTATATATTTGTACTTAGTGAGTTATGGAAAACTTATAAATGTAATTTATTTGGGGTTTGGTTATGTGGCCTTAAACCCTGTATATAGGCCTGGCCTGCGTATTGCGTATGCGAATAGGGTATCGGGTTCTTAACCGGATTGCCCAAAGATGTGAGGAATGAAGCCTTTAGCCTAATTTGATATATTTTTCTGCTTATTGAATAGAGTGAGATTGTTTGGCAATGAAACAAAAGGACAAGCGGTTATTGAGTGGATGTACTAACTTTGTAACAAGGTGAGTGTTTATATCCATTTCTTTGGAGGCACCTGGCCTCGTGGATTTTCTACCACGTGTTCTTTACGTGTGTAGCTGCCGATAGACGTACTCATTATGCCTTAGCTTTGGATTTATATTCTATACTATCTATTATGTCCTGTTATTTGTATTGCATTGAGAATCTGAGTATTGTACTTGGGTTGTGAGTTGGTATATACTTTCCAGCTGTCGATGAGAGTCCCGCGCTGGTGATGTGTTATTGTTGCATCATGTTGCATTCGTATGCACATTGCATCATATTGAGGGTAGGAGGATTCTGCCCTCGGAGCAGGAGGATTCCGCTCCATTGCATCATATTGAGGGTAGGAGGATTCCGCCCTCGGAGCAGGAGGATTCCGCTCCATTGCATCATATTGAGGGTAGGAGGATTCCGCCCTCGGAGCAGGAGGATTCCGCTCTATTGCATCATATTGAGGGTAGGAGGATTCCACCCTCGGAGTAGGAGGATTTCGCTCCATTGCATCATATTGAGGGTAGGAGGATTCCGCCCTCGGAGAAGGAGGATTCCGCTCCATTGCATCATATTGAGGGTAGGAGGATTCCGCCCTCGGAGCAGGAGGATTCCGCTCCATCTATTTGGCACATGTGACACCATTGCATCATACTGCATTCGTCCCATTTCATTGCACCGCGTGCTGACTATTGTGTGACTATCGTGTTGTGTTTTATATATGCGGTATGTATACCGTATCTCAGTTTGCCTATATATTTCTGGCTCGTATCTCGGGTTGCACGCTGCAACGGTATGAATATATCGATCGGGTTGCACGCCGCAACGGTATAAATATATGGATTGGGTTGCACGCCTTGGCAATATGAATATATGGATCGGGTTGCACGCCTCGACAATATGAATATATGGATCGGGTTGCACGCCGCAACAGGATGGATATATGGATCGGGTTGCACGCCGCAACAGGATGGATATATGGATCGGGTTGCACGCCGCAACAGGATGTATTTCTGATTGTTAATATGTTCGGATTACCTCTATGTTCTGGCTATCTTACGTTCCTTGTTTTAATGAGTTTGTGATTCCATACGTGTTTCTAGTTATTATCTAGCTCTGCCTTTTCATAATTTAAATAAAAGAAATTTTGTTTATCTGTTTCTTTTCTCCCTGGCTAGCTATCCTACTCTTTGAGGTGGCTAGTCTGCCCCACTTATTGAGTCCTTTTGACTTACCCTTGTTTGTTGTTTTTTTCGTGTCTATCTATTTCGTTTCGGCAGGTTCGCTCCAGGATTGAGTTCGCCACGTTGTGAAGGAGCGAAGACGACTTCAGCTGTTAGGGTGAGCCAGCTTTTATTCCGGATGGCCACCAGTTTATTGGTTATTATTTCAGTTGCATTTTGCTCCCTTCAAAAGGTATTTGTCTTCTTTTGTACTCTTAGATGTCTAGTCTGGATAGCCCTAAACCTAGCATGTTGGGTAGTCAGCTGTAATTTCTTTTGTACAGTTTAGAGGTATCAGTATGTCTGTAAATTTTTTTTAAGTCTTATCCTTATTTATAAATTATTATATTTAATTTCCTAATTTAATTGGTAAGGGTTCGCCCGACGGGTCTAGGGGAGGATGTCGGGTGCCCGCACGACCTAACCGGATTTCGGGTCGTGTCAGTTGGGTAGATCAATCCTAGGCTTCTAAATCTTTGATTAATTTATTTCTTAATACTTTGCTATTTACTTTTGTTACGCTGAAACCATTATACAAATACAAAACCTCAAGTTAATTGGTTAGATAAGTTAGTTTGATTAGCAAGTAGATTTCGAGTGTTCTCTGTGGGATTCGACCTAGGGACTTTTAGTACCGAGCTATATTTACTGCGACCTCTTAGTCTCTTTTATAGAGCGTAGTTGGGCGTGATCAAATTTTGGCACCGTTGTCGGGGAACACGGTGTATTTCTAGCTTGTTAGGATAGCTGAGTTGTTTGTTCAATTAACTTCGTTTCTGTAAATATTCTTTTTAAATTAAAAAAATATATAAAAAATATGGCATCAGGAAATAACATGTGGCTAGGTGATTATTATTATGGTTGTGCTAATACGTTTTATTCTTCCCTGAGCCCATATTTTGATGATTTTTCTTTCTCTTATGATAATAGTTGGTGCAATGAAGTGGAAGATGATGAGGAAGAATATGAAGCTGAATTGAAGAAGGTTTGGGACAGACGTAGAGCACAACTATGCCATATAGAAGCTCAAGTAAATCAGTTGGCTGCACTATTAGGAATTCAACAAACTAGCCAAGAAGACGTGGAATTAGAAGAAGAAATTATGGCTATAGTTGATGATCTAAAACGTGAATTTCCATTGGATGAGACAAGGTTTGAAAGCCAACCATCTAGCCTTATGGTGTGGGAAGATGCCGATGATGAAGAAGTGGTACTGGAATCAACCAATAACGTTGAAGCTGAAATTTTACTTGAATCTGATTCGTGCCAAAAAGAGAATGTCAATATTGAAGTGAAGTCTAAGAGGGTTGCACCGCATTCTAGACACTTTTCTACACTGGTTTTAGAGGGAGACATGGAAATTGATCCTTTTGAGCCAGTGAAAGAGTTAAATGATGAGGTGTATGATGCTTATTTTATGGAATTTTCACTACCATCTAGGCACGATGACTATCCTCGTTTGAAGGCCAAAGAGTACAAAATTGTATACTTGGTGCTTGGCGAAGAGATGACTTACAATTAGGGAGGCGATTCATAAGCTCAAGATGGAGGAAAAAGTACTGACTCTGGGTTATGTCGTGCCACGACTATAACTAAGGGGCTTCTTGGGAGGCAACCTGTGAATATAATTATATACAAGTAAAAAAATCAAAAATACAAAATAATAATAATAATCATAATAATAATTTATGTTATCTTTTGAAGGATATTACTTGGTGAGTTCTTCGTGTTGCAGGTTTCAATTGGGTTGAAGTCTAAGTGTGGGGTATCTGCAAACCCATCATGTTTGAAGATGAATTCCTGCTATGGGGAAGTCTGAGTACCTCGCACCCTAAGGAAACTTACAAGGATATTCTTCGGGCTTAGAGCCACAGGGAGTTTCTCTATCACCCTTAGTTTTTATTTTTAATGCATTGAGGGCAGTGCATGATATTAAGTGTAGGGTGGGAGTTTATTTTGTTGGTAAGTGTTTATTCTAGTATGTTTTCATATTTTCTTATCACTTGACAGTTTTTGATTTGTTTCTTGCTTTCTAGTTATTAAAGTAATTTTTATTAGTTAATTCTTAGTATACCAATAATCTCTTTGGGTTTTCTTAGCCTTGGTTCTTTCCCATTGAGTTATTTTTGCTGAACCAGGCATTCTGTAGGTTAGATATATATAAAAAAAATGCCTAAGATGAGCTTAGAAGGAGGAAAAGTAGAAAAGAGGCAAAAAAAAAAAAAAGAAGAGAAAAATGAGGAATTCGGAAGGCAACACTTAGCTAGAACTACCTACATATTTTTTAACTTCCTTTCTGAGTTCATAGTGAGGTATTGCAAGGTGAAACTGAATTGATCTTTAAGTTCCATGTACAGTGTGTGGTGAGTTTATTTGTATACTTCTCATTGTTTCATGTTAAGTCTAGAACTTTCCCTGCTTGTAGTTTGAGGCGAAATCCTAGGTAGTCTTGATCTTAAGAATGAAAGTAGGCCTTCTTTGTCCCGCCAGTTTCCAATTTAGCCTACCTAATGAATGTATTCTGTGGAGTCCCCAATTTGAGCCTATTGATATTTTCTTTGACAACCTGAATTACAAGCCCTATCCATTTTTCTATTTACCTCTCTTGTTACCCATCTCCCTCTTAACTACTTTAGGTTGGGTGTTTGGAAAGATTGTGGGTTATTAATAAGAGTTGTTGCAGATTTGGGAAGAAAGTTGCAAAAGAATGAAGAAATGAAATACTTGATATCCTCTTCGTATAGAAAGATGAAAAAAAAAAGAAATAAAGGATGGGGGCAATGTTCTGATACTCGGTTAAGGGTGATAAAAGCCTCGAGTATGAACACGCCAAAGGCATCCTAGTGAGGTTGATGTGTCTCATTGAACTCTTAGGTCCCTAATCATCCAAGTGTTGCGAAAATCATTAAAAAAAAAAGAGAGAAGAGAATACATTGATGCATAAACCAGGAGAAAGGGAAAATTAGTAGCAAGTGATGTTTAAAGTGTTGAGGGGAATTAGTCACTATATACCCAAAAGTGTACCACACCTTACCCCAAGCCAACATTACAAGCTATGAAAAATGCCTACTTGATTTTTGATTGAGACTCCTACATTAGTGGGTAACAACAAAATGGGCAAGCCTATGGTACTTTTCGGTGGGACATGAGAAATTTCTTTCTGAGTGTGAGAGTGTTTGATATTTGATATGCCATAATTTCTCTTAAAATCATATTTTGTATGTTTGGTGGCATCTTCTTTCTGTGAGGTACATTGGAACTTGAGTGGTCTATAGGTTTCTACTTTCAATACTTGACTATGACCAAAAGAAAGAATGTTTGAATTTTATGGGTGAGTTTCGCTAAGTTGTTGTCGCGAGTCCTTATCTAATCTCGATGTCTTGCCCGCTTTCTGTGTATTAGTCTTTTTTGCTCGAGGACGAGCAAAAATCTAAGTGTGGGATTGTGATATTTGGCTATTTTACCTATATTTTTAGGGTAGTTTTACCATGTTATGATAGAACACCTAAGAGTTTATATGCAAAATTCTCAAGAGTTGATACTAATTGAGTTGTTTGGTGTTGTAGGATTTGAACATGGTGAATTGAGCAAGAAAGTGCCAGTTTTCGAGCTAAAAGTGAAGATGTTGAAGAGTTCAAGTGATCGGTGTGCCACGCGAATGACACGGGAAGAAATAGAGTCTTTGCTTAGGAATTGAATAAAAATTTCAGCGCATTTAGGCCAAATACGCGAGTGCCACGCGAGCTGAATTGCTTGAAGAAAATTAGTCCGCGTGGCACGCGGGTGCCACGCGAAGCACAGAACCATGGGGCGAAATTTTAAGGGCTTTTTGGTACTTTTGCTTAGTTTCCTACATGGTATAAAAGCTTTTTTTGCCTCCATTATGATTTATACACTGGGAAAGAGGCAAAAAGGAGACTAGAGCTTTGGAGATTTCAAGAACGCGAGTTTTTCCTAAATTCTTCCTTACTTTTTGTAATTTATTCATTCATGAATTATTTTGATATGACTATCATGAACATGAGTGGCTAATTCACCCACTCTAGGGTTGATTGAACTACTTCAATATTTATGTGCTATGAATATTTGTTTTGATGAATAAAACTTGTGAATTCTTCCTATCTTAGTGTTTATGTTTTGATTGCTATTGATTGGAAGGGCCTCCAATTGATTGTTCCCATTATTCTTTTGTGTCTAGGGATAGATTCATAGGTTTGGGTTAAATACTTAGCAATATTTCAACCTAAAACCAAGGTATTACTTAGGTTGTCAATAAGGTGATTTGTGACCATTGACCCTGATTGTGAACTATACTTGTAGTCCTATGTATCTTCATTAATTAATTAGAAAATTGATTAGTGAAAGTTACAACTATTACATAGGAGTTAATAGTTGTGAATTTGGAGCAAGTGTTCAATAGGAAGAACCAAGTTGAATTTGTTAAAACTTTATTCTAACACATAGGTGAGAGTTGGGTAGATCAATCCTAGGCTTCTAAATCTTTGATTAATTTATTTCTTAATACTTTGCTATTTACTTTTGTTACGCTGAAACCATTATACAAATACAAAACCTCAAGTTAATTGGTTAGATAAGTTAGTTTGATTAGCAACTAGATTTCGAGTGTTCTCTGTGGGATTCGACTTCGTGACTTTAAGTACCGAGCTATATTTGTTGCGACCGCTTAGTCTTTTTTATAGGGCGTAGTTGGGCGTGATCGGTTGGGTATCAAAGTTTGAGTCATTTAGAGTTGATTTTCATCAATTTGAGTAAATTTGAAGTAAATAATTTGTTGATGAATTTGTACATACATCAAGTTTATGACTATTCATCATGAACTTTGCCAAATTCCCAATTAAAGAGGCATTTTCAAGATATCAAGAGAATGATGTTGCCACTATCAGGGCGGAGCTATAGTATCCCAAGAATGGGTGGCGAACAACTTTCGCCAAAAGATTATATTGTGTATATCGATCAAATATCACTTTATATTTGATATATTAAATTTTTAACATAGTAGTAGCCTAGTGGCCAAAAAAAATGTATATAATTTGCTATGTGTCGTAAATTCCAGTCTCTCACGTAGTAATTTGCCTTCTTTATAAGCAAAACAAATTAACAAGCTAGATCAAGTTGAATAATAGAAGAAAAGAGATTTTAAAGGAGCATTTAATTGGTAATGGATCATTCTTCATGAGTGTAAGTGAAGACACGCCATACCAAGTGAATTATTTGAGCTTTGGAGCATGGATCCCTGCACCATACTAAATATAATTTGAGATATGTGTACATAGCTTTGTTTGGTGGAGGAATTATGGGTGCATGTGAACCACTTTCACCCACTAAATCCACCCCTGCTTGAAGGGTTGTCAAAAATTTGTCGAGGCTCATCAAGTTTATGACAACCTAGTTAATTATCTACTCTAATGATTTAAAGCATATCAACGGTTTGACGCCTAATAGTAGTCGCATCAAGTCCTCCCCACTTACTCAGAATAGCTAGCGAGGGAATAAAATTAATTATCTATCAAAGATCTTGGTCTAGCTTCAAATTCGCAAAGCTTATTTTTGCAAAGCTTTCTTTAGAGAGGTTAAAACACAAATGGTGGCGCCAATTTATTCTATTAGTGAAATTCTTTAAATGTAATTTCAAAGTCTGATACTGAAAGTAAACTAAAGAATGAAACCGTCCAAATCTTCAGGAGAGCAAATCATTTCGAAGAATAAATTTGAAAATGTTATGAACTGCATTTTAAATAGAGGTAAGGAGGGAAGCCAAACGATAGTGTTTAATTAAATGGGATTAGTTAAATAACTGAAATTAGGATTAGGGAAGTTAATTGAGGAGGACACATGGACGCTTAGGATTCAAAAGAATCAACAGCCAGGATCGCATTACTCAGCTTATAATTCCTCTTTTCCCTCGTGACTTCTCTCCCTTCTCTCTCTAACAAACTCTTATCCCTTCCCTCCAAATTCTGTTCCCTTCCAACCTCTTTCCCTTCTACTCTATAACTCATTCAGATTTTCCATTATTAGTTTCGAATTCCCTGCATTCACACCTTTCATTTGACATCCATTTTCAGGATCGTGTTGCTATAACTCGTGGTTTCCATTTGGCTATTGATATTTTCGTGTAATACATTAGTCTTTACTTTTATTCGTGTTGGTTATTACTTCTGAACTCGGATTGTATTGAACCAAGTGGTTATTGGACTCAGTGGTTGAGTTAAGACTTTATTATTGTTGTTAATTTGCACATGAAAATGAAAGTGAGAGAGCAGTGAAAAGTAGAGGTATGCATGCATGTCGTCTCAGTAATGATCATATCCTTAAGTTTGTGTTCTTTTTTGTTTTGTTTTGTTTTTGTTTCATTTCAGTACTTGTCTAATCTTGATTTGTTGCTTTTAAATTTTGAGATAAAATCAGTTTATCATGAACTCTTTTTTGGTTAATTAGTGCAATTCCCATTTCCATCCTTAAATGTAAGTTCTTCTGGTAGCAAAATTACCTGAACAAACCCCCTAATCCTCCCAATACTTCACTGTTTCTATAGTTTCAGTTTCTTGTACTCTAGTATATCCCAACAGCCACCTAATAAGTTTATCTAAGGTGTATTAGGTCACCTAATATGTCTAAGCATCTAGATTAACTCCGAAAAGTTGTTTCTAATAGAGATTCTAAGATAAGAAACCCGTCACTACTAAAAATACAGGCTTTTTCGACTACCACCTATCGACCGAAAATCGGTCGAAATAGGGATTCGACCGATTTTCGGTCGAACAGAAATTTTTTTTGTAGCTATCGACCGAATTTCGGTCGATATACCCGTTTTAAGTTCAGCAGAACCCCCCTTTCCCCATTTCTATCTTCTTCCCCAAACACTAAAATTCTCTCTAAACACCCCCCCCCCCAAACCTCTATACCCAAAAACCACCATAACCCACCCCCAAAATCAAAAATCAAAACATTCTACCCTCCTAAACACTACATATAACAAGAAATTCAAGGTAAATTCTTAGTTTTAGGGTTATTTTAATTATTTTCTAATACTTAAACCCTAACTTTTTTACTCAATTTTTTTGTAGTTCTTAAGTATATAACTAGTGGGGAATCATTACTAGGTGCTATTGGAGCACAAATCAACCTCGAGGTAAGTTTTTTATTTTTTATTTTATTAAATCTGAATTTAATTATTTTTTTAATTATTTTTTAATTTCAGCCTATAATGTTGCATATGTAGTTAATTATTAGTTAATTTGTTTATTGTAGTTATTGTTGATGTTGAAGAACTTGTTTGGTGTTGTTAGCTATTATAAAGTTAGGTTTGTGTTGTTTGGGATTGTTGTAGTTGTTGGGGATTGTTGGAATTGTTTGGTAGTGTTGTTTGGAATGTGTTGTTGCTTTGGTATTGTTGAGAAGATGAACATGTTATGCCCAAAACGAATAAGTTTTTGTTGGTTTGAATTTCTTTGATAATAGTAATTAATAGGGTGTTATAAGAAAATATTCTTTGTTTGGGGCATTTCATCAAACAAGTTGCGAGCATTAACAAACCCGACCACATTAATCTTGCTATAGTGATTACAAAAAAGTGGCAAGCTAATATAAAAAATTTATTGGGTTAGGCAAAGCATGACATAAAACTTTATAAATTAGTAATTAAAAATTGATAATCTTATATTTAAAAAAAATCATACATATTGTTTCGCAATCTTGCAATGTTTGTGTAGATATGGACATTAATCGACGTCGTTTGTGGATGGATAATAGAAATTTTCCCGAGCGGAGGGGTTGAGGCCTTCGTTTGTAGCGGGTGTTATGGAATTTCTTGATATAGCCCGCAACACAGACGATTATTTAAGGCATGGCAAAATTAGGTGTCCATGTGAAAAATGCAAATGTGTAAAGATACAAGATTTGGAGAATGTAGAGGTACATCTATATAAGAAGGGGTTTATGCCAAATTACTACGTTTGGTATAATCATGGAGAGCCTTGGGACTTGCAGGAGCACCTTCAAAATCTTGAAAATATTCATGGCGGTAGGAGTTCTCCGGTTGTAGAACCAGACCAAGCAGCCAGGTATAGAATGGACGATATGGTAAATGATGCTTTTGGAATGTACCCGGCTAATGATCCTCTTCAACCGGATACATCACAGCCAAACATTGAGCACATTCCCAATGCCGAGGCAAATCAATTCTATAAACGGTTGGAGGAAACAAGTCGTCCATTTTATGAGGGCTCGGTGCATTCCCAGTTGTCGGTTGCTGTTAGATTGATGAGTATCAAATCAGATTTTAGTATTTCTCAAGCTGCAATGGATTCCATCATTAGCCTTATGAATGAACTCAATCCGACAAATATGGCCTTACCAACTAATTATTACTACACTAAGAAGTTGGTTTCCTCGTTGGGTCTTTCTGCCGAGAAGATTCATTGTTGTGTTAATGGTTGCATGTTGTATTATAAGGATGATGCAGACCTCGTGACATGTAGATTTTGTGAGGAGCCTCGATACAAGCCTGAGCAAAATCCTAAAAAGAAGCCGAAGCCTGTTAAGTCGATACATTACTTGCCCCTTATACCCCGGTTAAAGAGGTTGTATGCTTCGATAAGTTCTGCTCCACTCATGAGATGGCATCATGATCGTACCAAGCAGCCGGGTATTCTATCCCATCCGTCTGATGGTGAGGCATGGAAACACTTTGATCAAGTGTATCCAGCACTTGCTAATGAGCCAAGGAATGTAAGGTTGGGTCTATATTCTGATGGGTTCACCCCTTTTGATGTCTCCTCTACGCCCTATTCTTGTTGGCCTGTATTTGTCACTCCTTACAACCTGCCTCCCGGAATGTGCATGACCAGTCCTTATCTGTTTTTGAATTGTATAATAGCGGGTCCACATAACCCAAAAGCCTCAATTGATGTATATTTGCAGCCTTTGCTTGATGAGTTGCAGATACTTTGGCATGAAGGAGTTGAAACCTATGATATATCAACGAAACAGAACTTCCAAATGCGTGTTTCTTTGATGTGGACTATAAATGACTTTCCAGCTTATGGGATGTTGTCTGGGTGGTGCACTGCAGGTAAGCTCTCTTGCCCTTACTGTATGGAAGATACAAAAGCCTTCACTTTGAAATATGGAGGTAAATGCACATGGTTCGACTATTGCCGTCGATTCTTGCCAATGGACCATCCTTTCAGGAATAACACTAGTGCATTTATGAAGAATCAGGTTGATTTTGAGGAGCCTCCTCGAAGGTTATCAGGCATAGAGATATGGGACAGGGTTAAGGAGCTTCCTAAGGTAACTAAAGAACTGCCATCTAGAGCACCTGGTTATGGGGTTGAACATAATTGGACTAAACAGAGCATTTTCTGGGAGTTGCCTTACTGGAAGGATAATCTTCTTCGCCATAATCTGGATCCAATGCATATTGAGAAGAATTTTTTCGAGGCTATCCTTAATACTGTGATGGATGTCCGGAACAAGACAAAGGACAACTTGAAGGCACGATTGGACCTACAGCTATTATGTAGGCGACCTGAGTTACAGGTAATCCACGAAGGCAACAACATTTTCATGCCAAAGGCTTGTTATACATTCGATGAGGATGAGAGAAGGATGATTTGTGAGTGGGTGAGTAATTTGAGGATGTCTGATAGTTATGCTTCAAACCTAGAAAGGTGTGTTGATATTACTGGTGGAAAACTGCATCACATGAAAAGCCACGACTGTCACATATTCATGGAAAACTTGCTCCAAATTGCATTCAATGGCTTGCCTGATAAAGTTTTGAAACCGCTAACAGAGACGAGCCTATTTTTTAAAGAGCTTTGCAGTAAGACATTGAAGGAAGAGAATCTTAACTTTTTGGAACAGAACTTTCCTGTAGTCGCCACTAAGCTGACAAAGATCTTTCCCCCCGGGTTCTTTAATGTGATGGAGCATCTTCCGATTCACCTCGCTGAAGAGGCTCGGCTAGGAGGCCAGGTGCACTGCAGATGGATGTACCCTTTCGAGAGGTAAGCTTCCATATCTTTGCCAGTAACTTTTATTTTTTTAATAAAGCCAACGTAATTCCACTAACACAATAATTAATGCAGAATTATTGGTAAGTGCAAAAGGGATGTGAAAAACAGGAACCAAATCGAGGGGTCAATATGCGAGGTATATCTGGCTAGAGAAACTTCTCATTTTTGCTCATACTACTTCGACAAGGATGTTCCATGTTTGCGCACCAGGCCGCATCGGCATGATGTGGGAGATAATAGTGATCCCAATTACCCAGCATTCTCTGTATTCAATCAACCAGGCAGGGGAAATACATCTTCCGAAGTATACCAGTTCAATGAACTGGACAGGAAGGTAGCTACAACACATGTGCTGTTGAACTGTCCCGAGGTCACGCCTTATTACAAGTATATTTTATTTTAACGGTACCGCCTAATATTCTCCTTTCATAAGTATTCTATCTAACGTGAAATTTCATCGACTCATAATGCAGTCACTTTGTCGCTGAGTTCGGTGATGCGGAAGTTTACGAAAATTTTACAAATTGGTTTACAGAATTTGTAAGTGTTTAACAAACTCTTAAATTTTCCTTATATTTAGATAAAAATATTAATTTACACAACTTTGTTGAATTTTTATATAGGTGAACAATCCGGTGAATGGCATCACCTTTGATTTTCTGCGACATTTATGCCATGGCCCATATTATAAATACAAAAGGATGAATACGTACTTTGTAAATGGGTACAAGTTTCATACAAAGCAGCAGTCGGAGGGTAAGAAAAAATACAACTCTGGTGTGTCCGTAAAAGTAGGAACTGGTGATCAGGGGGGCGACTTTGAGTACTACGGTGTGATTGAGGAGATGCTAGAGGTACAGTATAGTGTCGGTTGGCCTCATAAAAGATTGGTTCTTTTCCGGTGCAAATGGTTTGATCCCAGTAATAGAGGTACGACGGTAGACCCGTCTTCTAAGTTAGTTGAGGTTAATCACAAAAGGTCATATGGACACTATGATCCTTTCATCATTGCACAGAAAGTAAAGCAAGTGTGGTTTGTTCCTTACCCTCGGACAAAGAACACAGCAAGATCAAAGGCCAAAACCCAATGGTAGGCAGTTCTAAAAGGAAAACCGGTGGGATTAGTTGAAGTACCTGATCTGTTAGATGTTGCATACCAGAACGAGGTCTCAACCGTTCCATTGATAGCGGACAATGAACTAGCCGACCAGTTGCAACATATTGATGGCATATATGAGCAGTTAGATGCATCTGTAGCTAGTCGAGGAAAAAACCCGGCTAATTTTGGAGAAGGAACTTCAAGGGCAAATGAGGATGATGAATATACAGATGGTGACGAGCCAACCGAAGAAGAATTTAACGATGAGGATGAGGAAGAAGAATTGGCTGATGATGATGATTGACCTTATTTGTACTTTGATGTTTAGTTTTTTTTAATATGCTAGTTTAATGTACTTATAAACATAAGAAGATATATGTATTCTTATTTTTGTGCAAGGAATGTGTTTATTTAATTGATCCTGGTCGTGGTAAAATTGCTCAAATTATATAACATTACTATCATTAAAATACAGAAACACTAAGTAATTAATTACTCCAAATGACAACAACAAGCTAGTATGTTACATATTTAATTTTTCCTTCCTAAAGTAATGTGAATGTTTCAACAGGTATGAAGAAATTTTTTAGAAGAAAAAAGGGAAATAAAAAGGTAGGCGAGACATCAGGTGAGCCGGCACAGGACACTCCTACCTCTCAGGTGCCGCATTCGCTTCCTACAGGAGCACCTGCAGGATACAGTCCAGATTTTTTCAGGCCACCTGGCATGTCTCAGTTGCGTCCTGGTTGGCAGCATGACTTCAGTAGTTATGACATGACTGAGACCCAGGCCGGTCCATCGTAGGGCGTTCCCACACAGGGCGATCCCACACAGTCCACTACTCTGTTTGGGTCGACTCAGCCACCTTCCGACCAATCTAGCTCTACCAGCCCTTCGGTCCAGCAGGAGATTGCTTGCTATGATCCGAGATCGCCCTATTACATCGGTGAGCCTGGCACATGGGAAGGAGGGCGGTTGATTATTTATCCCGAGGGGGATAACAGGTAAGTATCTTATTTTTGAAGTTCTTATCTATTTAGTAATTAGTTAACGTTTAATTGTTAGTATTTCTATTAACGCTTCTGTTTTTTATGTAGCTTTTGCCCCAACACTGATGCTACTCCTTTACTGACGAGATGCATGAGATCTCAATGGAAAGAATCGTGGCCATCTTGGGGCGCTGTGCCCCCTCAAGTAAAGCAGCAGATAATGCAGGCTTTTGAGGTGATAAATATGCATCAGGTTTATTACTAACTGCAGGTTTTTCTAATGATTATGTTTAAATAAAATATTTTGATGAATATTTCCAGGTTGAGTGTAAGTGGCATCCGGCTCTGGACTATAAAGTCAGTTCTAACTTCCCAAAGAACTGCGGTGAGTTATTCAAGAACGCAATGTATGTTGCGCGTAAAAAGGGAAAAATGCCCGGCTTCCTCTATGAGCATCAATGGATAGAGCTGCAGCAATATTGAGAGACTCCCGAATTTAAGAAGAAGAGCAAACAAGGGAAGAAAGCGCGAGCATCAAGTAAGGGTGGATCGCTCCATACCGGTGGCTCAGTTAACGCTACGACGCAGAAGATGTGCTTGGTAAAGTAATTTAATTTATACGAATTACTATAATCATTTATTTTTTATCTAACTTGTTCTCTTCTTTCATTTGTAGGAAAAGAAAGAAAATCGGACAATTTCAATCTCTGAAATGCACAAGATCCAACATATCAAGAGTGATAAAAAGGGCGGAGAAGTCTGGGTCGAGCCCCGCGCAAAAGAGACCTGGGTAAGTAATTAAATTCAAACTTTTTTCGCGCCAATCTTTCAACTTTTATGCTTCATATTTGTACCGTTAATATATTTCTGTTTTTCAGGAAAGAGCTACAAAGGCCGTTGTAGACTGGACCTCGACTCAACAATCTGAATGCGGAAGCAGTACCCCAGCACCGCTAACGCTCGAGCAAGAAACCAATTTATGGTTGGAAGCGGTCGGAGGGGTGAAGAAAGGGTCCGCATATGGCCTTGCAACTCTGTATTCATCTGGCAAGCATAAATCGAACTATTTGGGCTCGTGTTCTACTGCTCCTTCAAGCTCTGCTACTCCTGCAAAAATGACTCGGATGAAAGAGGAGATCGAAGAGCTGAAAAGACAAAATGAAGCTATGCGCTTAGCACAGGAGGCTCACCAAAGAGAAATGCATGAAATGATGCAACAAATACTCATTAACCAAAAAAAAAAAAAAAAAAGGCAAAGGAAAGCATGATAGTTCGGAAAAGCGAAAGAGCAGACGTCGACACCGTTCGTCGTCTGAGTCTGATACCGAGTCTAGTTCGGGTTCTAGCCAGTAGTAGTGATAGTTGAACCTTAAACTGTTTGTTAAGTTTGTTTGATAATTGTAACACTAGAACTAATGTTGAAAGATTTCTTTCTATTGTTTGGCTTTGTTAGCCTTGTTGAATATCGTTTATGAATGTGTTTTGTCTGGTTTTTCTACGTGTTGCTGAATTTACAGGTGGTGTAGGGCTAATTTCAGATTTTATGTTGCAGGTGTTCGACCGACTTTCGGTCGAAAAGTTGGTCAAAACAATTTACCAACCTTTCGACCGAATTTCGGTCGAAGGGCTATCGACCGAATTCAGTCGAAGAACATGTCACTTTAAAAAAAAATGGTCCATGTTCTTCGACCGAAAGTCGGTCGAAGGTCGGTCGACGTTCGACCGAATTTCGGTCGAAGGGCTATTTTCGACCTAATTTGGGTCGACCACCTCAATCGGTCGAAAATCCCTATTTTTTTAGTAGTGCTTGTGAATCAGGAAGAAGGTATTAGGTATTTTCCGAATTTCACGAAAAGTAGTTCCCAAACGGATTCATATTTTTTAGGATTATAGGCCAAACATGTAAGCAAGCTTAAATGCACCCCAAAAGGATTCAAAGCAATTTGCAAGAATAAGTTGTAATGGAAGCTAATAGTGCAAGTTGAACTTAAAATATCTAAACCACCAAAATTAGGACTAGATGATTAACGCAGATGCTAGAAGGACATTCTATGTAAATTGACTTAAAGGTAGGCTTACTGCTGCGGAACGTAAAATTTTCACCCACATACCATTTTTGTTACTGGTATTTAGTTTGAAGCCTTTTTTTTATTGGTCTTACATGAGAGGCCACTTTTTGGAACTTCAATCTTTGTGGGCTGAAGTTCAAACCTTGTGGGTTGAACATCATGCCTAAATTATGAAGTTTCAACTTCAATTTGTAAGGGCTGAACTTTTATGTATATATGCGTAAACTTCAACCCTTGTGGGCTGAAGTTGAACTTCAATCCTTGTGGTGGGCTGAAGTTGAACTTCAATCCTTGTGGGATGAACTTGTGTGAAGTTCAACCCAAAAAAATTGAAGTTCCAAAAAGTGACCTCTCATGTAAAACCAATAAAAAAAGTAGCCTCAAACCAAAGACCACTGCCAAATGTGGCCTTTGGTGCACTTCGCCCATGCGGAACTCAAAACAATTCTGGGCCTTTACGTAAACAGTCGAATTATCCGCCTATATTTGCAGGTTTACCTCCCAGCTACAATCACATCTTTTAAAAGGGTTGGAATGTCAACTGTATCACACATTAAAGACGCTTCTGCCAAAAAATGTAATCTGACCTGATTTGAGAGAAATATTTTTATTCCCCAAAAGTACATTAAATTCCTTATACATAGGGACGAAAGGACTAATGTCTAAATGGGTATTGGCCATTTTCGATGATATTTTAATATTAGTTGACAAAACACCATTGTCCGTATGGCCTTTTATATGAGGTCATTTTCTTTGAAAATATGTATATCAATATAGCTTTTATAAGAAAAAATCTTTCATAAAATACATAAATATGTAAAGATAGATAAATAATAAATAAGTATGTAAAAAGATTAAACAAGTAAATAGATAAATATGTAAATAACACAAATATAAAAGGAACATGTACTGGGGATAATTTTATTGTTATAATTAAAATAGTATAACATAATAATACTATTAATTATGCACTAAATTATATATTTTACACCATATTGCCTAATCGTACGCCTTGTTATTCTTCTATTGTTTCATGATTATAGAAAATATATAGAGATAGTTTTGTAGGGCTTGACCTCAAGATCCCCTATTTCCCTCCAAATTATTAGTAACTTGGAGAGGATAGGTTGAAAATCGTTTTGGTGACATTTTTGTAAAATAGGCCTCAAGTTGAAAAACACTGATCAATCTTTGATAAAGCAAACCTGAAGCTTTTGAAAAATCTAGCCCAGTGACCTTTTTGCAGAAAATGTCCCATTTTGAAGCAGAGTTTCAGAAGTAGCCCTATTTTAATTAAAAATTATAGATCCGGACCTCCTTTCGCAAACCAGTCCTTGTTATACTTTAAATGCCTAAAACTCAATATGCTATGTAAAACCAGTTGCCTTCATGCCATAATTTCAAATTCATGATTTGCATGGATAAATCAGTTTTCAGTCACAGCTTGCAACTTTAGCCACAAAACAAAAAAGTACAAAAAAAGGTCCTTGTTTTAGCGCGTATGGCATCTTCTTGTTGCGTTTTCAACTCTGCTCATCATGATGCATTACACCTGCCCTAATATACTATATTGCACAATTTCTTGTATTTTCTACCATATTACACAACTTCTTGTATTTTCTACCTTTCGTCTGTATGACACCATTTATACAATCAGGGAAAGCCTAATAATTATAAACAACGGGAATTTTAACATACATATACATTAAGAGAGGGATAAGCATGGGTACTCTGAGTACACAATTTGAATTGGTCAATTCAAGTTTTTCTTTTGTTAAAGTTCAACTTCCCTCCACGAAATTCGTTAGTCTTTCGAACTAGTGGCTTTCATGAAAACCATCCTTGATTTCCTACAATAGAAAGGTGTGGTATAGTCTTTGGACTATCCCAAAAGACCTGCTTAAAAGAATTAAATCAATGGCCAAATAATGATCGAAACAAAAAGACATGGATACATAACACATTAAGGAGGCATGTTTCATACTACATGAGTTTTTCAGATGCTAGCTTCTACCTTATGAAAAGAGAGAATGATCTAATCAAACAATAGCAGTAAATTCAAGAGCCTTGCTTTGACTCCCAATCAACAGGACAAACAGTTAACTACTTAACCAGAGCAAAGAATGCTAGAGATTGTGTTTCAGATAAGTCTTTTGGGTTTATAAGCGTGCAAGTGTGTGCGAGTGTGAGTGTATTTGTATATGTGAGGAATTTTTATTGTATAATGGAATAGATTTGGCTGATATTTAAATTAAAGAAAATGCTAATAATTACAAATAATTCTGCATAAATATTATTGTAATATAAATAGTTAAAAGTGAATTGAAATATAGATAATTAAGTATAAATAATGAGAAATAGATAATTAACTGTATTAATTATGTAAATAATCATAAGATAATGTATGTATTTAGAAAATGGCCTAAATGATGATGCAATTACGCGATATACTCACTGTTAAGCAAATATTATATAAATATGGGAATAAGAATAATGCTTTTCACAGATAAATGACTGACATCTAATGCAATTTTGGTGAAAAAATTTCTATTGCATATTTAAGTTAAATATAGTCAATTCTGAAAAGGGAGGGACGAAATTGGGTGTCAACAACTGCTTCTTTCATCGTCCTCGGTCAAAGATTGTTGACAGAGTAGCTAATTTTGTCACGACAAGGGGGCGAGGCAAAACTTTGGAAAGGAAAATCAAAGTTTTAGGGTGTTTCGGCGGAACCTCGGTTTTTGAGTTGCCTATATATCTCGGATTTCACGAGAATCAGACCGTGTGTAGTTCTAAAATGATACGTAGCAGTGTAAAGATTTTCTGACGCACGATTTGGGTATCGAATCACGATTTCAATTGTTGATGCAAAGAGTTGAGAAACAACTTCTCAAATTACGAGATATTGAGAAGGTACTTTGCGGTAGAAGTGTGTTCGACATGAGTAGTTTTGGGATCTAACAAAGGGTATTGTCAAAGAAACAAAACTTCGTGAGTGAGATTTTCCTAACTGTGATAGAACTCTTGACATGATAATGCAAAATAGGTAATATATGAATAACACAACAAACACAAAAAAGATACTCCCTCCGTCCCAAAATGAGTGTCTGAATTTGACTGGGCACTGACGTGTGGCTAAAATACCACACATTACATACTTGTACTTGAGCTATTGTTGTGTTAAATTGATGAAATAAGTGCACTTATCATGGTTTTGTTGCATTCTGTAGGTTGAATATGTTGGAGAAGAGTTATGGAAGAAACAAATCAAAAAGAAGTCAAGTTGAAGAAAAAGAAGAAAACTGGCTAGTCTGTGAAAAATGCAGCAGAAAAGTGGCTATGCATGAAACAGTGACTAAGTTGAGCAGCGATAAAGTGGCTATCGGGAAAACTTTGGTACCAGGGTGGCTATGGCGTGAAAAATCAGAATTTCTTCATTTTTACCTAGGGAGAATTTTGGAAAATGATTGTATTTCATTTTGGCAACACATAAATAGTTGGTAGCTTTCATTTGTACATATCTTTGGCTACTTTTCAAACTTGGGAGCAAGAATTCATCAACAACTTCAAGATTGAAGATTGGGTGCACTTTAAATGAGAAATTCTTTATCCCTTTCTTTATTTCTTTGATTTGTATGCTACATTTGGTTAGTTGATGTTATTAATGAACATGATTTTATATGAATGATTCATGACTAGGAATTTATATTTGTGGGTTTTATTGATTATCTAGCTTCTATTGTTTTGGTTGCTTAACTTTAATGTTCATGACACTAAAGTTACATGTCTACTTTGCTAATTAAAGACTCGGGAGAGATTAGTTAGTGTAGAATAGTGAAGCTAGCGAGGATTTGGCTTGATAGGCTATTTCATAGACTAACTCATCTAAAAGAAGTTACGCTCGAAAATGGTCTTCTTTCCTCGGGTAATGGGTAGTGCTTTATAAGCTCAACCATGGCTTTGACGAGCGCCGTTGAGGTAAATCCCTTCTAGGCCGGAAGGATTCTAGGGATTACATTAGAACGACTCGGCCATAATATATAAACCCCGTGCTATAATTGTATCCTAGGCTCAAAACTTGCTTAGCTTTCCTTGGTTGCGAGAAGGCCATAGATCACATTTACTTGCTTTCCTAGTGTAGTTGTAGTTGTTAATATCATTCCATCACCTCGTTATCCTAGTTTGGCTTAGTCAAATAGGTTTAGTTCCTCCAGTACTTTGATCGCATCACTTTGTTCCTTGTGGATTCGACCCCGACTCCTAGTTGGGTAAATTGCATTGCGATGACCGTTCATACCTCAAGCCGAGGTGTGTGTTGAGCGTTGTCAGGCACAGAGTTTAAGAAAATAAAAAAGACTTTTAAATCCTGCGGTTTAAAATGAAAGAGGTGTGTGATGTGGGCCAGAGTCTTTAAATTCTGTGGTTCAAAACGAATCTTAGATTTAAAGAGTTGCTATAAACGGAAAGAGGCACTCATTTTGGGACAAACAAAAAAAGAAAGGTAGATACTCATTTTGGGACGAAGGAAGTATAATGTAGCTGATATAGCAAATGATGTGATGTAGCTGATGTAACGAATGATGCGATGTAGCTGATGTAACGAATGATGCAATGTAGCCTATGTAGCGAATGATATGATGTAGCGAATGTAGAGAGATGCAATGCAGTAATATAGCGAATGATGATGTAGCAAATTATGCAATGTAACCCATGTAGCAGAATGAAAAGCAAAATGAGTGTAAATAATATGACCTAAATGTAGCAAAATATAATCTAAGATCTCTAAGTGTAATTAGTGCAGTGATGATCATTGTTACTGGTAAATACAATGGTGAGGTTTTCAAAGAGGAGGTATACTGACTATTTTACGATGCAATGTCTGAGAGGAGACATAAAAAGAATGAAAATCATGAATAAAAGATGTTTGACCGGGGCTTATTGTAAATCTTAGCTCATGGAAGAAATTTAGTCAAAGAGGTCACGTAAAAGTTGAAGTATGAGAGCTAGCACAAAGTGTATTTTTTTTTAATAGAAATGGCATTGCGGTTGCGTTGATAAGAGCATTTTGGTAAAAGTATCTATCAGGATACAGATTTTAACTGGAAGAGGTCTTGCTTTTCAGAGTGAGAGGAGTAGGTTGAGGAATTTAATCGAAAGAGTTGGTCCGTTGAGAGAAATAAGAATCTTGCTTCTTGTTTGTTCTCGAATGTGTGTGCCTGCTTAAAGAAAATTTTGTGAGTTTTAAGTGTAAGAGCATCTTTTGTCAACCTTGTCTAGTGATCTCGTGTCATAGTATTTATTGCTTGTCTTTGATATTTTGCTATGCATGATCCTGCACCCCAAAGAAAAAATTGTGAACTCCAGCAGAGAGGATGAATTTTGTCAGCGTCATACGATCTCGTACTATTGCATTCATCATTGTCTTTGATATCTTGTTATGCTTAATCCTGCACTCAAAGAAGATTGTGAGTTTTAAAAGGGGAAGGTTGACTTGTGTTGTTGGTCATTTGACTTTGCTTGTCGTCCCTATGTTTCTGCTTAATACTTCCTTAAAGGTCTATCATCTCATCTCGGTTGCCGAGCCTTGGTTAATTTTGAAAGGAGCTTTATAAAAGCTTTGAGAAGAGTCTTGACGTGTGGAGGCTTTGTTTCAGGTTCAAAGAGCATTTGATGTAGATTTGGGTTGGTTGATCTAACTAGGAATTGCAAATTCAAAAACTACAAAGTTAGAATAATTTTGTGGTTAGTTCGTGACTAAGTTGACAAGTTCGGTATATAGGTACATCGGAGACTTAGCCAATCCAGCAAGATTTCGGGTACAAGTATAAAGTTGAGCCAATTCAGTTAGATTTGTGAATAATAAGTATTATAATCTACTACTACCATATAGGTGGAAAGCTCCTAAAAGCCGTCAATTTAAAAAAATACCCTTTAAGCATTAGTTATATTTTATCATACCTAAATATACCATATTAATTTAAAATTTGAGTTCGAAATCAGAACATTTGAAAGAAAGTTCATATATCATTATTCATTAAGCTTTTATCTTTACTCATTTTTAGCTTCAACGGTTAAAATCAACCGTCGAGACTTAGAGAGTCTTTTCACATTTTCTATAACTTATTGATGTTTGGCGTTTTATGCCTATATTTCCTTAATATTTCCTCACGTTTTAGTACCTTATTCGCTTGTTTTATAGCTTGTGACTGTGGTTTTACACTGATTTTATGTCGTGCGTGTGTAGGTTGTTACGCAGTGTATTTGGAGGTTTTAGGAGCATGATTGAGCAAGAAAAGATTTGATTTTGATTGAGGATTGGATCGAGCACACGAGGGCACAACACGAAACGAGAAAAGGAGAAACGAAACAGAAAAATAGCCTGGCGCTGCAGCCCATGCGCCGCGCCACTCATAGCGCGCAGTGCTAGGCGCGATGGGGCGCGCGCCGCATGGCCAAGGCGTGCAGCCTAGGGCGTCCTCTGTCCATTGTCACGCGATTGGGGGCGCGGGGCGCCCGCTATGGCGCCCCTGGAGCGAATTTTGATGTCCTATTTCGTCTAGGATTGGGTCTAACTTATTACTAGGTGTTTGTAAACTCTATAAATACTCTTTTACTTAGTTTTTCAGGGGAGGGGAGACTTTGGAGCAAGTTTTGGAGGAGAGGGGAGGAGCCCTAGATGTCTTCTACACAAGTTCTTTCTCTCTTTCTCTTATTCTTCTCTTTAATTCTATAGTTTGTTTGTTCTAGGGTTAGAGTAAATACATGAAGGTTGATGTTTGAAAGTTGATTTGTATATATTGATTTACCGTTACGGATTGTTTATTCTTTCTTGATCATAATTGTTTGATTATTGAGGCCTGATAATTGAACACTATCCATGGTTTTTAGATTGAACTCGAAAGAGGGAATTTAATTACGCAATAAGAAAGAATAGGACTAGTTTGTGAACCCGGGCATCGGGGAACCAATTTGTGAGTAGGATAGACATATACTTGCTCGCCTAGTTTAACTCATTACAGAATTCGTTAATGCGTGCATGTGATTCAACCCATAGACATATAGGGATTGGAGTAGCCTGCATAGACCGTGAAGAATCGAAAGGTTTTCATGGGTACATTTAACCTGTAGTTAGCAATCTAGTAAATCAAGAAGTAGAATCAACTGAAAAACTCAACTGGATTGTTCGTAACTCTGACCCGGGACCGTCGTATTTTATTGATAACAACCTAGAATTTGCTCTGTTACTTGATTTCAGTTAATTGTTTTAATTATTTCATTTAGTTAGTAAAAATCTCAATCATTGAAAAAGATCCCTGAATAGTTATTAGGAAATTGTTTGCTAGAATTCAGTCTTAATAGTCCTCGTGGGAACGATACTCTACTTATCACTTTATTACTTGTCGACCACGTATACTTGCGTGTGCGTTGGGAGCAACAAGTTTTTGATAAATTCCACAATGAACATATGACTTTACATCACTACTCCAATTTACAATATTGTCTTTTTTATGTCAATTATCTATTCAGGGGTTGAATCATTCACTACTAGAAATCGATGAAAAAGCTACAAAAAGGTTGGAGACGGAATTCCCTCTCCAATCAGTTTGAGAGGGAATTCCGTCTCCAATCAGTATTGGAATAAAAAAATAATTAAATTTTTTAGAATTGGAGACGGAATTCCGTCTCCAACTCTAAAAATATACACAGTCTCCCACTCTAAAAATATACACATTCTCCCATTCTTTCAGATTCATCTCCCCAAAAATTCAAAACCCTCCCCTTTCGAAAATTCTCCCTGCCCCGGCGAAATACTCCCTGCCCCGGCGAAATACTGAAATATGAGCCTCCTACTAGTTCTCTAAGCTCTGCCATACAAGGTAAATCACAAGTGTTTCTGGGACTTGAAAGTATAAGCCTTTTTCCTATTTGAAAGAGCAGTTAAAAGCTTTCATTTACACATTCTCTGGTAGACAACTGTATGGCCCCTCTTTCAAAAATGAACTCCAAGAAAATCCCCACGTACTAAATATTTTTCTTTTCTCTAACTGTTTGACTAGAAAGCTTCAAAAACTTCCATTGTTTCATGTTTGTGCACATAAAAATAAAAAAGAACTGAGAGAAGGAGAGGAGCATCATTACTGCTTCAAAGAGGAATGGGTACCTTCTTGATAGAGCCACCATCAAGTAAACAATATGCAGAAGAAGAGAGCAGGCAACGAGGAAATACTTTAAAGTTGTAAAACAAGGTCGGATCTCTTTTGTGTCTTCTATTTCAACAGGTAAATTGTAAAGGACAAAGAGACCATATAAAGCAATAAGACTAAGAATCCTTAATGTTTGGGTACTGAACAATTTCTTCCATTTCACAATGACTGAAGTGGTACACCAGAAGTTAGCCACGTAATCCTAGTATAAAAATAATATATATATTTTATGTTGGAGAGGGAATTCCCTCTCCAAGCATAATTAATTTAATTAATTTAATTAATTTAATGCTTGGAGACGGAATTCCGTCTCCAAGTTGTCCAACGACGTACTTTTTCGCGAAGGACGCGTAGAGACGGAATTCCGTCTCCAAACACCTTTTAGAGAGGAAATTCCGTCTCCAAACTGTGACGCAAATCAATCATTTCTAGTAGTGATTTTTAAAAGTAAATTGTTCATAAATCTTTCCACAAATTTTTTTTTCTGCAACACTGGCCTTCCTGGTGTTATGACATTATGATTATCTCCCCTTTTTTTTTTTAAATATAATATTTCAGCTAATTTGTTTGGTGGGAATTGCCAGAGCTTGGCAGTACTGGTGATTATTCATGTAATATTTTTTCGTTCCTTTTTGAACTCATTTTTAAAATTATTTTTCTTGAGACGAGAGCCTATCAAAATTATCCTATCTACTTCATTCGAGGTTAGGTAAAATCTGTGTACGCCTCACTCTTTTCAGACCTCACTTGTGAGATTATAGTGAGTATGTTGTACTAATTTGCAGGGGCAAAACTACCTTATGGGGTAGGGGGTCACGGGACACTGCTTCATCGAAAATTTTTACCGAGTGTATACATAAAAAAATAGAAAAACTACAATATATTGCTACAAAAATGAAGTGTGACATTACTTGAACTAAAGGGTCTTGGTGATGCAGTGGTTGGGAGTGTAGCTATCATTCTTGATGACGTGAGATCAAATCCCTTAATTGCACTTTAATTGCTTTTTGTGAATCTTTTAGTATTTGATTTCAAAAATTTGGTGTTGTTGAGGTTCGATCCTTACATCTTTAACAAATTTAAGAGGTTAAAACCAATTTTGCTAGGTGCAATCTTTTACAAAATTTAACAGTAAAATATCAAGTATAAAATAAGAGTACTATGCTTAAAATAAAACCCTTGACTTTGAAAGATAATTGGGATCTTGAAAAAATTTCTAGATCTGTTGTCTCTATATGGAAGTGATACCGCTGACAAAAAATCCTGCGTACGCTACTGCTAATTTGTACATTTAGACTGAGACAGAAACCTTTGTTTTTTAACAAGGATGAATATTGATAATAGTAATATTTAGAGTTGGACGTTCAACGCATGTGCCAAAAACTACTATGAGTATCATAAATATTTCACAGAATCTTGCCGGATCGTCATCGTTTCTTCCACTACGACACTTTATTGTTTTCTATTTCGTTTTTGTGCATAATTTGGATTAATAGTTACTTTGTTTTGTTGAGATGGTAATTTAATTCATAAACAGCACTAAGATAGTGCTGGAAGTCTGTACATTATGATAAAAGGATGACGGCAAAAATATAGCCTTATATAAATCGGTAGGGTAAAGCACCAATTAGGAAGACAACTATAGCAGTGCACATACTACCTGCGAAAAATACTCCTGGTATGGGCCTAAATCGTTTTTAGGTACACAAATCGAATTTGGATTCGAATATAAGCAAATCTTTGTATCAAAGCGGTAAATAATGCACGAAACAGATAAAAAATACGTAAAATAACTTGGTTTCAATATATGGATGTTCAGTACAAATTTGGGCAGAGTTTCGGTATAAATTTCTGGATCCCTATTACATGAAATGAACTGATATTTATAGATGTAAGCCTCTGCCCATGATCTCCACTACCTATCGCCATGTTGCCCCACGACCTTGAGGTGTAGTAGCTGAGTTAGTGGGGTGAAGTAGTGGGCTGCAAAGCCGGATGAACCGAGGGGATCCACCGAGGTGAGAGTTTACGACCTCGGTGACTTGGCCCTGTTGCTTGACCGAGGTGATGGTTACCGAAGCTCAGCTCATGGCTCGCCTTCGGTAACGCATCTTCGGTTCCAAGGCTTCGGCGATTCGCTTAGCCGCCTCGGCGATTGTTTAGTCGCTACGTGTTCGGTCGTTGAGACTTGCGTGACCGGGGCAAATCGTCGTGGGTCGATTTTTACCCAATACAGATAGTCCCCCCACTCCTCGGTTGCCTACCGAGGAGACCAAGGAGTGGAATGAAGTTTTAGCGGGAAAGCGACGTGGCTCAACCCTATCCAAGCGTTTCAAAATTTTGTCAACAGTTCGCGTCCCATCAGGTCTCTTCTCAATGACACGTGGCGCTCATCCGTGGGTTGACCGAACCGTCGCGCCGAAAATTTTGTTTTTTCCAACGTTTCAATGATGACGCTGACGTCATCCTCTTTTAAAATTCCAAACCTATAAAAGGGGGCATTCGCCAAGATGCCTCTTCACTTACTTCAGAGCGTTCAACAGTAAAAAAACTTAAGAACTTTCCCAAACTTCTTCCAATCTTCCAACCTTACAGAGAAACTTCCAGTTTCGAATTCATCACCATGTCTACCACAATTTCTAGGCAAGATTCCAGCGACTCAGGTGAGAGAGTGCGAATTCCGCCTCCAACTGCAGCTGTTGTCAGCGGCGATGCCGCCGCTGCTACGCCGGTGACTACCACGGCCGTGGTGGAAGGCGGCGAAGTATCATCAGGCGTTGGGGGCGTGAAGCGCCGTAAGATGAGAGCTATGCGCCAGCTGGCGGCGGAGGAGGAGGTCGCCTCAGACGAGGACGACGTCGTGCTGGACGACGCCGCTCTACGCAGCTTCAGTGACGCTCTCCTTAGGGACGATGATGATGGAGGGGATGGCGAGGGAGTTGGCACCGAGGACGTCGATGCCGAGGGCAGAGGCGCCGAGGCCGTAGATGTTGCCGAGGGGGGATCCACGGGGCCGTCTATTCCCCTCGAGCAGGAGCTTGAACCACACCAAATCATTCCCTCCCATTTTGACAACTCCAAGGACCTAAAATTGCAGGCTCGGACGGCTGAGCAGGAGGGGAAGCACAGGAACGTCCCCGTGAACACTACCCCAACCCTCATTACTCAGGCTCACACTGAACGGGTCCGGAGGGAGTGTCAATTTGACGCCGAGGTCAAGGTCATTATCCCCGATCCAACAAGTAGGGTATGCCACGATATCGAGGGTATGTCTTTTGCTTACACTTATCCATTCACCATCGGTTTCACTCTTCCTGTACACAAGGTCATCGACGACTTTTGCCGAGCTTATAATTTGTGTCTGGCCCAACTTGGCCCCGGTGTCTGGAGAGTCGTCCAATGCATGGATTGGCTAAGCAAAAAGGCGAAGGTGGACTTCACCTTTCAACATCTTATTTCCCTCTACTACCCTTACTTCCACAAAGCCGGGGTGGTGGCGCTCAACAACCGGGGCAAATTTGCTCTTCTTCACAAGAGTGAGGATCACGGAGACCGAGGCTGGAGTGAGCGGTTCATCTTGCTGGAGACCAAGGTCTTATCCACCGAGCCTGATTTTCCCGAACGGTGGAATAACACACGTAAGCACATCGCTTTTGTCATTTTACTCCTCGGTAGTCTGCCAATGTTAATTGATTTCCTTCATTTGCTATTTCTTCAGCCAACAAGGTCGACATCGTGCCCCCGGCGGGCTTGACTGAGTGGGTGAAAGCGATGACTAATGCTCGCACGCGCCCCGAGAGGACGTGGATGAATATGGCTGCCGAATTCGGTTGGCAGTGCAAGAGGCACGGTGAGTTTTGATAGTGTTTTAATAATGGTTAACTTTGGGATTTTTCTGACTTTCCTTCCCTCGGTGTCAGGTTTTCCAAATTGTGCCGCTAACACCAAGAAGAGTAAGAAGAAGAAGGAAGAGAAGAAGAAAAATGATGAAGAGACTGAGTCTGACGATGATCTGGCTGCGGTAGCCGGGGAGTATAAAGGATTGAAGGCTTCCAAGTCTTCAAAAATCTCCAAGGGAGCCCCCGATCAAGGGACTTCCGAAGGTAATTCTTGTCCTCGGCACGCGTTGTTAAGCATCGTTTTCTTTCTGTTCCAATGTTAAAATTTCTCCTTCGTTCGTAGGCGTGAAGCGGAAGAGGGCTACGTCGAAGAAGTCGTCCCGCTCGGTAGCTCCTCGTACCGAGGCGGAGACACTTCGCCAGCCCGAAGCGGTGGTTGAAAAACGCCGAGGACTGGTGGATGAGCCCGAGGATAAGGCAGCAGACGAGGCTTGGTCTCGAGGAGATGTCGCCGTTGTAGATCTCGAAGGTCAAGAGCCCGAGCCTGATGCAGCCGCGGAAAAAGCCAAAGGTAAGGCTAAAGTTACCGAAGCTGGAGCTGCTGCATTCATCGGAGAGGCAGGCCCCGGGTCAATGAGAGCGCATTCCGAACCCGCGAGGATTTCTTCCTCGGTGGGGTCTTACCGGAAACTTGAGGTGCCGATGTCTTCAAATCTTCTTGGGTGCAACCCCGAGGATCTCCTTAGACTTACACCCTTGTTAGGGCCAACCGAGGACAGGCTCATGCAAGAGTTTACCCCGGGTCAGCTATACAGTACCCTGGCCTCCAACGCAGTAAGGGTAAGTTTTGCCTTATTAAAAACTTTTAAGAGGCCAAAAGAATTTTGATTTGCATCTTTACCTTCGGGTTATATCTGACTTCTGTTTATTTGGCCTTTGCTCAGACTTTCATCCTTTCTTTGAAAGCCGTCGAGGTTGAGTCTTCGAGGACCGCTGAGGTTCGGCGTGTGTCTCGCCTATGGGATCAGCAAAAAGATAAATTCAATGCTCAGATAGCTCTGCTGAAAGCTGATTTAGCCAAGTCTCAGGCCGATTTACGCGAAGCTGAGGCGAACTCCGAAGCTAAGATTAAGATCCTCGGTGATGATTTTGAAGCTGAACGCTCACGGCTGGGAGAGGAAGTCGCGAGGCTGAGGGACGAGCTGTCACGAACCAAAACCGAGGCGGTTAATTTGGCCAAAAAGCACCAAGAGCAGCTGAGAGATCACCTGCTTCACATTAAGAAGCTAGAGGGTGAAACTTCCAAGCTTTCAGCCAAGGATGATCAGATCGCTGCCCTGAAAGATGAAATTGCGGCCCGAAAGGATAAGGCTGCACTTAAGGTGAAAAGGGCCGAGCTCGACAAGCGGTGGGCCATCATCAAGTCTCGGTTAAGGTTGCTCAAGCGGTGTCGCACCAGGGAGCTTAACCTTGATGAAGAGATTGAGAAGGCCGAAGCTAAAGCAGCCGAAGCCCAAGCTATCATAGAGGATCTTCCTTCAAGTGAGGCCTCGAGCGGCGATGATGAAGATGAGGAAGATGAAGAGGCCGAAGAGGGCTCCGGGGATGGAGGTGGTTCTCCTGAGGCCTGAATTACTTTTAGCACTTCTTTTGCAAGCCTTCGGGCTTTTGAGTTTGTACTTTCGACCTTCGGGTCTTTTGAGAATGTATATATTCAGCCTTCGGGCTTTCAGTAAGAAATATTTGCATCCTTATTCTGTGTAATGGCCTTTTAAGCATATCGGACACTTTGATGCAAACTTTTACTTTAATCTTGCAAGATTTAGACAGAATTTGACCGATGCGAACCTAGGGCGACGTCTCGTCCTCGGGTCGACGCATTACGCGGCTTCAAAATATAAGATTTAAACAGATAAAATGAGTGTAATCGAAGTCGTTCTTATTGATATGGACGAGCCAAAAGGCTATGTACACAAAACCAAGCCGAAACGGACCTTGGGTAGAATTTCGAAATAAAAGCAAATCGACAAACACGCCGCTACCGGGCTAATTTACAATGTACTAAATCTAGTCCCCGGGCGTTAGTCCCCGGTTGTCGGATAGATAAGCTTCGGTTGGGAGGCTCAATGCAGACCTCGATATCAACCCCTTCTCACTCCCCCCCCCCAGTGTTCGGTTGTGAATCTTGATGAAGATCCGAGCACTGGAATTGGTTCGGTTCACTTCCTGAAAAGGTCAAGCAAAAAGACGGAACGAGGGGTAAGTTAGTACATTTTCTGTTAATGCCATGGGAGCAGGGTTCGGCTCGGGGCTGTTTGATTTAAAGAAGTTTGAAGATATTTACCTCGACTAGAAGTAGTACCGCTTCAAGTTGGAAATATTCCAATTCAACGGTTCAGGCTCTCCTTGCAAACTTTCGATTTGATAAGAGCCTTTTCCAACAATTGCTTTGACTCTGTAGGGTCCTTCCCAATTTGCAATGAGCTTTCCTCCGTTTTCTTCTTTGGTTGATTGCTTCACGGTTTTCAGCACATAATCCCCGACCTTGAAGTCCCTGAATTTAGCCTTTCTGTTGAGATATGCTTCAATCTGTCTCTTTTGAGAAACCAACCGAACCAAAGCCAACTCCCTCTTCTCCTCGAGCAGATCCAACTCAATGCGCATTGCTTCCTGGTTTGCGTCCTCGGCCGTATGGGCATATCGAAGGCTTGGTTCGCCCACCTCTACGGGAATAAGAGAGTCCATGCCATACGCCAAAGAGAAGGGAGTCTCCCCGGTGCTGCTCTTTTCAGTCGTTCGCATGGCCCACAGAACCCCGTGCAACTCCTCGGGCCAAGGACCTTTTTTCTCATCGAGCCTTTTCTTGAGATTCTCAATTATAATCCTGTTTGAAGACTCGGCTTGGCCATTGGCGCTTGGATGATAAGGAGTCGAAGCTATTCTCTTGATACCCCACTGCTTGAAGAAGTTGGTGATAGCAGTCCCCATGAATTGTTTGCCATTGTCGCAAGCAATTTCTCTTGGGACCCCGAACCTGTAGATGATGTTCTTTCTGATGAAGTCGATTACTTGCTTTTGCTTAACTTCGGTGAGAGCCGCTGCTTCCACCCATTTGGTGAAGTAATCAGTCAATACCAGGATGAAACGAACACCACCCTTTCCCTTGGGCAATGGTCCAACAACGTCCATTCCCCATTTCATGAAGGGCCATGGCGACACCACCGAATGAAGAGGCTCGGCTTGTTGGTGGATCAGCCGCCCATGGCGTTGGCACTTGTCACATTTTTGTACAAAATCCCTCAAATCGGTACTGATAGTGGGCCAGTAATACCCAGCTCTTAATAGCTTTCGTACCAAGGATTTTGTCCCCGAGTGGTTGCCACACTCGCCTTCATGCACTTCTGCCATCACGTGTCTTGCCTCATCGGGACCCAAACATTTGGCCATCGGGCCGCAATACAACCTCTTGTATAGATTGCCTTCGATCATGTGATACGAGGCAGCTTGGGTCCTCAGCTTCTTCGCTTCTTTCTTATCTTGGGGGACAGTCCCCGAGTCGAAATAGGAGATGAACTTACTTCGCCAATCCCATCGGTTGTCCACCGAGTTGACTTGCAGCTTCATCTCTCTCATCTGTGCAGATAGTAGCCGAACCATCGAGTCAGTCCCCGAGTGATCTTCATCAATAGCCGAACCCAGATTTGCCAAGGCATCAGCCTCGGCGTTCTCCTCCCGAGGCACTTGTTTAACTTGCCATTCTTGGAATTGGTTCAAGATCCTTTGTGCCCGATCTAGGTATAACTGCATTCTGGGCTCACGAGCCGTGTAATCACCGAGGATTTGGTTCACCACTAACTGAGAGTCATATCTCAATTCGATTCTTTCAACCCCCATTTCTTTGGCCAACTCTAAACCCGCTAAAGCCGCCTCATATTCTGCCTCGTTGTTGGTTACTTTTTTGAATCGAACCGAGTGTCTGATTTTCTCCCCGGTGGGTGCTCTCAAGACTATGCCCAGCCCCGAACCTTTGGAGTTAGTTGCTCCATCAGTATAGAGTACCCATAAGCCCGGAGTTGTTCCTTTAGCTTCGGCGTTTTCTCTTTCAGCCTCGGGTAAGATTCCAACGCTAAAATCTGCCACGAAGTCCGCCAAAACTTGGGACTTAATGGCGTTCCGAGGCTGATAGGTGATGTCATATTCACTTAACTCTACCGCCCATTTTGATAATCTTCCCGACAACTCTGGCTTATGCAAAATATTTCTCAAGGGGAAGGTTGAAACTACGGCTATTGGATGGCATTGAAAATAGGGCCGCAATTTCCGAGCGGTAACAAGTAAAGCAAGAGCTAGTTTTTCCAAATGTGGATACCTGGTCTCAGCGTCGAGGAGTGTCTTGCTCACATAGTAAATGGGCTGCTGCTTGCCATCTTCTTCTCGAACCAGCACAGCACTTACTGATACCTCGGACACTGCTAAGTAGACTAGCAATGTTTCACCTTCTTTTGCCTTGGCAAGCAACGGTGCGTTAGCCAAATATTGTTTCAAGTCTTTCAACGCTTGTTCGCACTCCGGTGACCATTCGAAGTGAGTGTTTTTTCTCAAAACGGAGAAGAATTTGTGGCATCGCTCCGAGGACCTTGAGATGAAACGACTCAAGGCAGCGACTCGGCCAGTCAAGCGTTGGACTTCTTTCACCCCGGTAAGCTTCTCGGGGATTTCTTCGATAGCTCTGATTTTGTCAGGATTAGCTTCGATGCCCCGTTCAGAGACAATGAATCCCAAGAATTTGCCAGACCCAACGCCGAAGGCGCACTTTTCAGGATTCAATTTCATGCCATATTGTCTCAACACGGCGAAGGCCTCCCTCAGATGATTCAGGTGATCCTCCATTTGGATCGACTTGATGAGCATGTCGTCTATGTAAACTTCCATAGATTTTCCAATATAATCCTTGAACATGCGACATACTAGCCTTTGGTAAGTCGCCCCGGCGTTTTTGAGACCGAAGGGCATGACCTTGTAACAGAATGTACCTCGGTCAGTGATGAACGAGGTTTTTTCTTCGTCCTCAGGGTCCATGAGGATTTGATTGTAGCCCGAATACGCATCCAAGAAAGTTAATAGTTTGTGTCCAGCCGTGGAGTCTATTAACCTGTCGATTTGTGGCAACGGGTAAGAATCTTTGGGGCAAGCTTTATTCAGGTCGGTGTAGTCTACACACATTCTCCACTTGCCATTCTTCTTCGGCACAACTACCACATTTGCCAGCCATTCGGGATATTTCACCTCCCTGATGAAACCATTTTCTTGCAGCTTCGTGGTCTCATCTTCAATCGCCTTCTTTTTCACCCCGGCGTGAGGTCTCTTCTTTTGTTTCACCGGGGTGAATCTTGGATCTACATTCAGCTTGTGAGTCATGATCTCCGGATCGATACCCGTCATGTCTGAATGAGCCCAAGCGAAACAGTCATGGTTGGACCTTAAAACTTCCATAATTGCGTTTTTCGACTTCGGGTCCAACTCCGAGCCGATGTGCACTTTCCTTTCTGGGAACTCTTTCAGTAGAGTGAAAGAGTTCAGCTCTTCAACGGTAGAATCCTCGGCTTTTTGCTTCCGAGGCTCTTGCACGCATGCCGGGATCTTTTCAATTTCATTTTGGAGGCTCGCCTCGCTCGATCCCGGTTGCGTTGGTTGCTATTTTTTGGGCCCGCTCGGGGCGACTCCACTTTTCAGTGCAACCGAGTAGCATTCCCTCGCTACTCGCTGCTCCCCCTTAATTGATCGAACCCCCCAAGGCGTTGGGAATTTGATCACTTGGTGTAAGGTGGAAGGAACAGCTTCCATGGAGTGGATCCATGGCCGCCCGAGGATTACATTATAGGCCAGATCCTCGGGCATCACTTGAAACAGTGTCTCCTTGGTGACACCCTCAGCGAATGTCTTCAGCGTGATTTCACCCAACGTCTTCTCTGTTGAGTTGTTAAAACCAGCCAACACTGTTGATTTGGGAACGATTTCCCCTTTTAGCCACATCTGCTTCACCGCCCCGTAGCTGATGATGTTTACCGAACTATCGGGGTCAATCAATACTCTCTTGATGTCGGCGTTGTTAATTCTTAGCATGATGACTAGAGCATCGTGATGGGGGAACATCATCCCATCACAGTCATCCTCATCGAACACGATGTCCTTGCCCGAGCCTCCAACTCGGGTCCTTTTCTCCATGGTGATGGAGAGCTTAGCAAATTTTTTAGCTGCGGCGAAGTTCACGCCGTTTACTTCTGACCCCCCGGTGATGACGTTAACTACTCTCTCCGGGGGTGGAGCTCGAGGTGGTTGCCCATCCCCCCGGTTCTTTGAAAAATTTTCTTTCCCCTTGTCAGTGAGGAATTGAGCCAAGACTCCTTTTTTCAGTAGGTGAGCTACCTCGAGGCGCAAAGCTTTGCAGTCCTCGGTTCTGTGACCATAATCTGCATGAAACTCGCAATGCAGATTCTGATCCCTTTTGTCTGCCGGGGTTCTCATGTCTTTGGGAATTCTAACCCCGGCTGTCCCCTTAACAACGTCGACCAGCTCCGAGGTCGATATGTTGAAATTATAATCTTGGATCCGGGGAAGATCCTTTCTTGGGACCGAAGCGGAGCTCGAGGGATTCCTTTGGTTCATATTGGTTTGAACCTTCCCTCCAAGCCTTTGGCTTACGTGAGACGTCGGGTATGAGTTACCGGGGTTGTTTCCCAACCTTTGAGTAACATATTGCCTCGGCGAAGTATAAGGTTCATACCTCCCTTTCAAATTATTTCGTGGCGCCTCGGCGCGATTTGACATATCACCTCGGTTTTGGTAACCTCGGTTTTTGAACTCCGCCTCCTCCAATCTGATTTTGGAGTAAGCTCTTCTATGCAGGTCCTCCCACGTCAGGACCTGATATTGTTGCAACTCTTTCCGCAATTCGGCAGCAGCACTTGAATTGCGACCGTTGATACCTTTTTCGAAGGCCATGATAGCCAAGGTATCATCCATTCGAGGCAACTCCATACGTTCAGCATGGAATCGCTCGAGGAACTCTTTAAGTGGCTCACCGGGCCACTGTTTCACTTCACATATATCCTCCTTCCTCTGGAGGATCTTTTGCGCGCCGGTGTGAGCTTTGACAAAGGCGCGGGATAGTTCTTTGAACGAGGAGATTGACCCCGGCGGCAAGCATAAATACCACCGAAGTGCACCCTTTTCCAACGAACTACCAAACTTCTTTAAAAACATGGATTCAAGCTGCGTGGACGTCAAGTCGTTGCTCTTCACCATGGACATGTACTCCCTAACATGCTCCTTGGGATCAGTTGTCCCATCGTACTTTTTGAGGAATGTGAGTTTGAAACCCACAGGAGTTGGAGCTGGTGCTGCTTCGGGCTTATAAGGCTGTTCCCTATATTGCTCAATGTCGAGGTCATCTTCCTCCTTGCTTATCCCCGGTACGCGTTCGAGGCATTTTTCGACGCGCGCCTCGATGCGAGCCTCGATTTCTCTACTCATTTTTTCAACGTCAACCGATGACGTTGTTTCTGCCACGGAGGGAACCGTCCCGAAGTGTGGCATGGAAGATGGACCACTCCCCGACCCCCCAGACGCGGCTCCGTTGTGAGGTCCCCCTGTTGTCGCGCCCTGAGGAACGAAAGGCGGGGTGCCTCCACCAGGAGCCGAGGGCTGGGTGCCGTTTGGGGCGGCGCTGTTTCGCCCTTCTAGCGAGGCGCGAAACTCGGCATTGATACTAGCCTGCTCATCCTGCTTATTTTGGAGAGCTCTTAGCGTGGTGACAACGTACATTTGAAATTCTTCGGTTGTCATTGGGGTGAAGGATTGTTGGTTCGTCGGAACGTCAACCCGATCACCATTACCACCATTGTTGTTATCAGCCATAGCGTTAGATCACAAATTTCTTGACGAAGAACAGATTTCGAACTTTGGAACAAAGCGTTATTGCTTATATCCCCACAGACGGCGCCAATTTGTATGGGCCTAAATCGTTTTTAGGTACACAAATCGAATTTGGATTCGAATATAAGCAAATCTTTGTATCAAAGCGGTAAATAATGCACGAAACAGATGAAAAATATGTAAAATAACTTGGTTTCAATATATGGATGTTCAGTACAAATTTGGGCAGAGTTTCGGTATAAATTTCTGGATCCCTATTACATGAAATGAACTGATATTTATAGATGTAAGCCTCTGCCCATGATCTCCACTACCTATCGCCATGTTGCCCCACGACCTTGAGGTGTAGTAGCTGAGTTAGTGGGGTGAAGTAGTGGGCTGCAAAGCCGGATGAACCGAGGGGATCCACCGAGGTGAGAGTTTACGACCTCGGTGACTTGGCCCTGTTGCTTGACCGAGGTGATGGTTACCGAAGCTCAGCTCATGGCTCGCCTTCGGTAACGCATCTTCGGTTCCAAGGCTTCGGCGATTCGCTTAGCCGCCTCGGCGATTGTTTAGTCGCTACGTGTTCGGTCGTTGAGACTTGCGTGACCGGGGCAAATCGCCGTGGGTCGATTTTTACCCAATACACTCCTGTTGTCCCAATTTATGCGGTTTCCATTTTGGATGTTCATATGTCCATTTCTATTATGCGTTGTAGTCCTGTGATTTGAAAACCTACATAGTTTATTTGCTTGCATTCTCTTGTGAAGGTTCTGTTACCAAAGAATGCGTTGCCTTAAACTTAGATATCACGATGAGATTTTATTTGTTCTCTGGAATTTCTACTTTGCCCCCTCCCAAAATTATGCCTGATTGGTTTGGTGCATTCTCAATTGACTTAAATGCTGCATCTAACCCTCTTTTTGCCTGTTAACGTATGGTGCTCCTCCTCATGGAGGATTTGGAGTCGGACTGGAGAGAGTTGTAGTGCTACTCTGCTGGCTCAACAATATTCGCAAGACGTCGCTATTCCTTAGGGATCCACAATTGCCTAATATGGTCATATTGTCGTTTTTTTGTTCATTAGACAAGTTCTATATTCACCTTTTTGTATGGGGCATGAAAAATGTAACTTGACTAGCAGAAAATTTGATAGGGTAAACTATCTAGCCGATGTAAATATAAGGTTAGTAAGATTTTATGTTTCATATATATTCAACCCATTTATTTAACAAAGATGTAATGGTTGGCACAATTTTTTTCAAAAAAAGAGTTGTAATTATTTCAGAAATAGGAGAATTGGAATATACAGCTCTAAATAAATTTCATATCTTGAAAATGACCCTGATTTCTTATTACTTGACTAACAAATAAAATGTTGTTGAAGTGGTTTGCAAGAATGACCTCCCCTAACTTTAATAAATAAATTCCGGACGGAAATATCCAACCGAAATCTTATAATGGTGCTCGCATCTCGCCCTCCCTTTCTCGTAAGTGATGCCTCTTAGGAAACACTTTCCCTTTTATCTCTTCCCATATTCTCCCAGATATCTTGAAGTATTGCCTCCAACCCCCCCCCCCCCCCCTCCCCATTCTCGCAAATATTGCCTCTTAGGCAACACTTGACTTTGACCCCCTCTTGCATAGGCAACACTTGCTTTTTAACATCTTCTCACATTCTCTCAAATAACTTGAAGTGTTGCCTGTGTATTACTTGCCCCTTCAATCTCTTCGCAGACAACACTTGCTGTTTATATTTCTCGAAAAGACAATATTTGTCGATTTATAACTTGAAGTGTTGCCTCTGAAGTAAGTTTGCTAAACCATCACAAAAAGCCATAACCAATCATATGTGCATACACCAAGTGAAATTTTTTGCTATTTAGTTGGGTCCAACCATGTGGGTACTAATAAGTAATAACCCATCCAGCTAGTTCTCCTCCAGAGTCCTACTTATGACCTTATAAATAAGCCATTATAGGTGTAAAAGACTAGGGTTTTGCCAAACTTTCCTACTTCCTTGGGGGAAAATAAAGAGCTAGGGGTTATCATACAAAAATATGTCTTTCATCACAAAAGTTTTGAGCCGCGGAGACAATGAATTCAGCTGCATTGTGAGGATTCGTAACAACTTGTATGTATGTCATGTCTGTTTGTAAGAGATTTGCCTTGGTAGGAGAAAATAGCACATCTCCAAAGCTTACTATTACTATATGATTTCTTTCACTATGATTACACGATAGCAAAGTGGTGATTATTAACATCATCCAGCACATACTACTAAGGAAGTTGAAAATAAACCCACACCTCTATGGAGTTGAATGTGAAATCTCTGGATCAGCTGATCTTTAACATCTTCACCTTGCCGTTTGGCCGATAATGATATTCTTTGATCATTTTTTTTTAATTTATTGCGTAACTTATTGGAATACTTAGTTAATTACGCTTTCATATAGAGAGTTGAGAATCAAATTATTAGGTTAAACAATTTAGTCTATTTTTTATTCCGTAATTTTTACCTATCATTTTGGTTTCAACCAACACTTGTAACTCGATCAAACTTCAGAATGGTTGAGCCAATTTATGTTTTTTTTGTTTCTCTAATACATGCTTTATGTATTACTATTATATAGGAGTATATGACATACAAAATCTTGTTACGATTACTTCCATACTCCTCTACCCTATTTTATATGCTAATATTATAACATCTGAAATATATTCTTAATTATAATGACATAAGGTCTAAACGTATCACTACAACGTTTGGGCTCCACAATCAAAAGAATACTGGCCCAAATTTAAGAATTACACAAGTAGGCAAAAAAAGACCATGGTCTTGAGAGATTGAGTTGTTTAAAATTATTCCTTAAAAATTAAGAACTTTTATGTTTAATGAAGCTGAAAGTCAGAACTACCCTTTCTAATAGAGCACTTTCATAATAACAAAAATGTTACCGTACTTTTCTTACCGCAATTACAAAAATGTTGTCGCTCCCTACAAAGCAGAAAATAATGTCAATACGTCGTTATTTATTCATGTAGAGAACCAAAAATCATGTCCATCATGTGAATAAATGAGGTCAAATCCTAATCGTTTCACTTATACAAAAATCAAAGCAAAGCATAATATAAGACCAATCAGACATCATCATTTGTTCATAATGTGGCCCAAATACTATGAATATTATGAAAACAAATATTCAAATTGACATCGCTTTGCTAAGATACAAATCCAAAGAAAAACATATTATAAGGCCAATTTGGTCATACAGTGAGCAAAATATCATGTTTATTTTATAAATATATGATGTCAAATTATACTTTATTCATCCACAAAAAAAAATACGGAAATACAAAATTTTCGTCTACATTTATTTATAAGTGAGCCAAATTACTTTGTTTATTTTACAAATAAATAAGATCAAATCATCATCATTTTTGCTCATATACAAAAATTCAAAGTAAAAGCAACATAAGGCCAATTTGGATCATTTATTGTGTGGATACTTGACACGCTCTGGTTAAGGATATGGCTCACAATTACCCTAGTCGATTGTAGGGGTCAAACATAGGGACTTACACAAGACCTAAAGTAGTTGAATTCATGTGAGTTCTATGTATTTAGTAAGTTAATCCTAAAATTGAGATATAATTTAGACTATTATAAAGTAAAGGTAATGTCAAGGTAAAGTTAACATTAAGAGAAATTACTAGGGTGAGAGTTGAGACTACCAACTCTTGCCCTCTCGGTGCTATGAGTTGATGCATTAAGCGCTAGCAACTAGTCCCAAATAAGGTATCCCCCTCTCGGTGTTCAACCAGTTAACCAGTCATTTACCCCCGGTACCCCATTACTACACTTCTCATCCTATATTTACCCTCTCCGTATAAATTTAGTACTTGTTGGATTCAGCTCGAGTTGTACACCTCAAGTTGTTGTAATGTAATCAAAGTAGTGAAATGAGGTATTCCTAGGTGCTTAGAAGCTTATTATGCTATACCCATTCGATTATTGGACTAGGATTTCATTAGAACCCTAGTGGATGGTTTAACTACTCATACTAAGTAATGATTCAAGACTTTAAAATAATGAAATATGCATTAAAATAGTAAGGTAGTAATGATTCTTACAAACAATGGTGTTATTCTTCACAATACAAGGAAATTTCACCAAGAGTTTTGGCATTTTGTCCTTATCTTGCCTCTCAAGTAAAGTGAAAATGTAAGATGCTCTCAAAAATCTAGTTCTAGCTATATATAGTGTTTGCTAAATTAATTACAAAAATGCCATTCACAGGTTGGGCTGGAGCCCTTGTGCTAAAGAGCTATGTTCCGGTGCTAAATTAATAGAAGGCTGATGCCTCTTTGGACATGGGCTGACACACTTTTCTAGGTTTGTATGAGAGGGTGACCGCCCTTTATACGGCGATTGCTTTTTCTTCTTTTCCAAGAGAAGGCGGCGCAACATAAGATCATGCGGTCGCATCTTCTTCACGTCAACTTCTCCTTGCAAAGTACAATGGGTGCCCGCCCCTTAGCATGGGCGGTCGCATCTCCAGCCTCTTCAGTGCCCAGTTGGAACTTTAGCAGGTATGCACCTCCAAAGAATGGGCAGTCGCCCTTAGAATGGGTGGCCTCCTCTTCAGTATTTTTGTAGCTTCTTGAATTTGATCACTTTTCGTGGGTAATCATGCTCTTTTGGTTTCTTCCTTTCTTTGTAAGGTTTAACACCCTTAAACCAAGCAAAATGCATCAACCTTTCCTATAGATTGGTCACTTTTGAAATCAAAGACAAGAGTTTAAGCGAGTTAAAATAAGCAAAATGCTCACACATCAACTTCCCCAAACTTAAGTCTTTTCTTGTCCTCGAGCAAACCAATCTTTGTCCACGAGTAGTGAAGCACTTTCATGACTAGCGTTCAATGAAGCTAAGTTCCATTTTCAATCTTTCAAAAACTTTTGAGATCATCAGGCATCAACACACATTCACACTCATGAATACTTGACAAGTCACTTTGTGAACCACTTCATCAGTTTTATAATGGTATAAGGATGACATAGAGTTTCAAGTATAGATTTGGTTCATCAACCAACTTTAATTGGTATCAAACCCTATTTCAAGTCAAGCTCCCATCTCTCATATCACCACTTGTATTCCTCACCTCAAAAAGACTAGTCCTTATCTTATAATTAAATTCAAATCAAGGACTTAATAAATTAAACACTCACACTCCAAAGAATGTTCACGAGTTGAGTCAAGGAACCATACGCTTGCCCATTTTGTGAATCTCCACTAATAGAGAGTGTCAAACATAGGATTAATTAGGAATGTAATGAAGGCACGGGGCTAGTTGTGATATCTTAGGAACATAGTGACTACCAACCACGTTACCAACACACAATCAATTCAACCATCTTTCTTTTAACTCCTTTCACCTTTTTCTCTATTCCTTTTTCTTTAATTTTCTATTGTTTCCTTCTTTTTGTCATTTTCAGCTTTTTTGGAAGCCTAATCCCTTTTATTTCCTTAGTCCACCCCTTCTCTTTTGGATTTTGCTCACAAAATTTTTATATATATATATATATATATATATATATATATATATATATATATATATTAACTTAGCTTCTCACTAGGCTTCCTAGCACATGACATATCCAATGAATTCTCCTAAACTTAGGCTTTGCCTCATTCTAAAATTCTTACTTGAAAAGGGAATTTAAACAACCACCAATGGATTACTCACAAACCAGATTACCAAATGAAAGCTAATAGGCTCAAAAGGGATGACTATTGATATTTTTAGAGTAGCGGTATATGAGGCTCAAATTAAAAAGGGTTCCAAAGAAATCCTAATATCATTTCCAAGTTTGGCACAACTCAAATTTCACCTTGAACACAAGTCGGACAAGTTCTAGCCCTCAACTCAAACATGTGAACCCACCATCTAGCCTCACACATACGCAAGTGGATCACTCAAGACAAAAACTCAACTCTCAACAAGGCTCACACTTGTAAAGTCTTAATGGTCCAGTAGGAACTATGTCAATGACTCCAAAGAAACACATGAACCTAGAGTCATCGACCAAGACCAAAGACTCACAAGTGGACACTCCACAACTTCTCTCATACCATAAGATTCCAATGAGATATAGGTACTTCATATGACTTTCCAAAACACAACCTCAAGGCAATTTATAAAAATTACTATATACACTACTTGGTTCAAACAACCACTTCCAGAAAGAATCAAGCAAAGAAAACCGAAAGCTTATTTAAGATAAAATTTTTAAGGAACTTAGCTAAATATGCTGATAAGAAAAGTAAAGTGCACTATATACAAGCAAAAAGAGGGGTTCAAATTCAATCATGTCATCCAAATCATTCAAAAATAAAGAATTTATCCAAATTATCCAAAACATTCATAAATTTGAACACCCCTCCCCCAACAAAAAACTCTTGCATCGTCCCCAAATGCGAAGTAAGCACAAAAATAAGCACAAGGAGAGAGGGGTAAGAAGGGACTCCCTGATCATTTTGGACTTTTTGTTTTCCTTTGCCTTCCATATGGATCAGTGGAGGCTTTTCTTTCTGTTTCTTTTTTTCAGCTCTTGCATGAGCCGCTTCCTCATGCTTGAGTGGCCAACTGTAACTGGATGTCTACATCATCAAAGTCCATGAACTCCATTTCTTCAAGTTCTGTTGTATCATTTCAGCTTCATTCTCTCGAGCTTGTGTTCTTTGTGGACTCCTTGAACTAGAAGGACCAAGTGCTTCTTGGTGCATTGTTCTCTCACTCCATAGAATATTCAGCTTTTTGGCCATTTCCACTTGCGTGGCTAGGAGTTGCAAAACTTTGTTTATTTTCTCAATCTCTTTGGAAATAGCATTCAGTGTTTTGACTACTTTGTTGAACTGTGCATTAGTAATGCCAAATGGTAGGGCTAGAGCTTGACCTTGAGGCAAGGTAGAGAATAGTGTTTTGAACCCTTCCATCTTAGCATCCATTTTTTTCAGTCCTTGCATCAATTCATAAAGTACCAAGACTGGAGGAGTTCTTCATGATGATGGAAAATTAACATGTGCATGAAGTGTAGTAGTTGCTGAAAGGTGGACAGGATTGTGGACATCATCTATGGCATATAAATCAAATGGTTTCATGACCTCTGTGTAGTCATCATCAGCATAAGTGTCACAACCTTGATCAATCAAGTAGGTTGTTAAGGTGTTGGGGTAACGTAGCTTGCTATTCTCTAACTTAGCAGGTTCCATCATTGCCTTAACCATTTCAGCACCTAAATTGACTTTCATCCCTTTCATAAAGAAACCAATCATTAGAGTTGTTTTCAATGATATGTTATAGGCATCCTCTGGTTGTAGCACCCTAGAGATCATTATGGCGTGCCATTATTTTGCTTCAAAGTTTAGATCAGGTTGAGTGATCTGCACACTACATTGCCTCCACCCAGGATTGGCTTCCCTACCAATGATTGGTGCCGGCCATTGTCTTTGTTCTGCTTACTGAGGCTTGGCTGTTTCATATGCTCATATGGATTGAAGTGAGGAGGACTCAGTTACTCATTCAGAGCTTTGGCTGAGATATCAATCAATTTCTCTCTACATGGCACCTTGAAGTTGTTTGCCTCATTCCCTTTCAATACATGATAGTATTGGAAAATGATGTCAATCACGGCTACACCCACTCCCTTTCCAAATGCCTTTGCCCTCCCAGTTTCCTTAAATGCATTATAAAAGTGTGGGTTGAACTTCTTCACTCCTTTCAAACTTATTTTTCTTTCATGGACAAGTAAGTTTGCATGATCTTCCTCTCTAAATTCTGTGGATTCCTCTATAGAAGATGGGATGTGGGATTCATCCTCAATTTTCCTTTTTGGTGCATTGGTTATTTTAGGTGGCATTGTAACTGCAAAACAATTCAAGAATTGGTTAATATAAGCTAAGATTTCCTAGCTAACAATAGTCTAGCAACTCGATCATGTTTCAGAAAGAAGGTGAAAAGGGCGGGGACATATGTAAAGGGCGGCCGCCTCTTGGTCCAACACTTAGAAAATTTTAGTGTTTTGGACAAAAGGCGGCATATACTTCAAGGGAGGAGACAGAGCGGAGAAAGTCCTGAGGGCTAGTTTCCCATACTTAGAAAAATTTCAATCATTCCAGATGGGCGGCCTCATCTTTGACAATGGGCGACGGACACTGCCAAAGTCCTGAGAGGATGCATTTTTGTACTTAGCCAAATTTTTGGCAAGTTCAGAAGGTCGGCCGCGCATTGTATAGGCAGCCTCCAAATGCAACTCTTTCAATTCTTGAAGATAAGAAGCGACCTACTCTGCAAGGGCGGCCAAAAAAGGCGCCCAAACTTCAGAGAGGTGCCTATTCCATACTTAGAAAAAAATTTGGGTCTAGGTAAAGGGCATCCGCCTCATGAAGGGGCACCCGCCCGCTCTTAGGCACTCTCTTCTCAGAGAGATGGTCAGGTGAGACAAAGGGGCAGCCGCACAAACAAGGTGCAGCCTCCGTCTCATCACCATATTTTCAAAGTTTGAACTTATGAAAGGGCAGTTGCCTAACAGGCATGTTCTTGAACCATCAGTAGTTCAAGGTGCTGAACTCGAAGAGACGGCGACTACCCATTAAAGGCGGGAGCCCTTTCTTCGTCAACAGCACAAAATAAGGGCGCAATTCCTTAAATTTTTAAATATTATAGCACATCAAGGCTCACAACTACCCTTTTATTTCTCTCTTAAGATCAAAACACTCTCAATCTTCAAGAATTCAAGATGGTAAACAGGTACGCTCACACTTCCCCTAACCATCCTAAGTTATATTTTTGGTATTTTTCAGTTTTATAATCTAAACTAAATCCTACTCCTAAAATGCTAATTTAAACTAAAAATTAAAAACAAAGATGATTTGAAAGGCTTACCAGATGAAGTATGCAATAGGATGAGTGAGTGATTTGTTGTTGAGTGAGTGGGGTGAAGAAGTCCGATGATCGGAAGTTATGGAAGGATGTCAGAGGTTAGGGTTTCAGGTGGGAATAGTGTGAAGGGCTGAAGACGCTCCCCTAGCGTTCCTTTTATACCTCCTTGACCCAATAACTATTACGAAAAAAAAAAGCACCCTCCTCTAGCAAGGGCGGTCGCCTATCTACTGCATAAAGCCATGCACTAGTTGAGAAAAGGGTGGTCGCCTAACTAAGGGGCAACCACCTGTTGGTTTTCACCCTTTACACTTAGGAAAAAAGGCGGCCAACACAACATGTGCGGCCTAAAAGGGCGCTCAAACATCAGAGAGCTCCATATTTTACACTTAGCCAAAAAATTTAGGCTAAAGTAAAAAGGGCGGCTGCCTGTTGAAAGGGCGGCCTACGTGTCAAAAAGGGCCTCCTATTCTGCAGGTGCGGACAAAAAGGGCGAGGAAAGTCCAGAGAGTCTCACATTTCATACTTCAAAAAACTTTTGATCTTTTGAAAATGGGTGGTCGCCCTTTTGAAAGGCGACATCATGTTCTTGGCTCTCTTAGGACTTTCATTCCCTCAGTTACCTCTACTCACCCAAGGGGCGGCCGCCCAAGCAAGGTGCGGCCTCCCTGTTACCTGTGACGTCCTTTTTTTCCTCATTCTCAGTCCAGTTGCAACTCATCTTTGACACCTACAAAACAACAACTAGTTAGCTAAAAACCTTGGGTTTCTTCGTAAGAAGCGCCTTAGTAAACGTCGCGGCACGATGTTGACCCGTTAGCTTAAGGGTCAATCAAGAAAACCAAGGCCACCACCTTGGTGCCTTCAACAACTCCCCAAGTAATGCTTCTTTGCGTGGTGTTCATTCACTCTAAAACTCTTTCCATCATCATCTTCTAAATCAAGGGGACCATAGGAAGAAACACCAACGACCTTGAACGGGCTGCTCCACTTCGACTTCAACTTACCAGAAAACAATTGGAGCCGGGAATTAAGCAACAATATAAGATCTCCTACCTTGAATTCCCAATTCCAAATCTTTTTATCATGCAAAATCTTCATTTTTTCCTTAAACAACAAGGCATTCTCATATAGATTGGATCTCATATCATCAATTTCATTCAACGCCTCCATTCTAGACTTTGCGGCTAATTCTCATTCCAAATTCAACTTTTTAACGCCCATAATGCCTTATACTCAAGCTCGATCCGGAGATGACAAGTCTTATCAAACACTAATCCCATAAGCCCAAAGTGCATCATCCAATTTCTTGGCCCAATCCTTCTGGTTGACACTCACAGCCTTAGCAAATTTGCTTGATTTTTCGGTGGACATTTTCACTTGTCCACTAGTTTATGGATGACAAGGAGTTGAGACCTTGTGCTTGACTCCATATTTCTCAAGGAGTGAGTCAAATACCTTATTGCAAAAATAAGAACAACCATCACTAATTATGGCTATAGGAGTGCCAAACCGATTGAAGATGTTCTTTTTCAAGAATGTCGTGACACTTATTACTTTGTTGTTTCGTAAAGCCACCACTTCTACCCATTTAGATACATAGTCAATAGCCACCAAGATGCACTTCATCCCATAAGAGCTTGGGAAGGGACCTATGAAATCAATACCCACATCAAATAACTCTACTTCTATGATAGGATTTTGAGGCATTTCATGCTTTCTTGACACACCCCCGACTCTTTGGCATGTATCACAACTTTTCGCAAAAGCATGAGCATCTTTATAGATGGTGGGCCAATAAAAACCACACAACAAGATCTTTGAGGAGGTTCTAACGCCGCCATGATGCCCCCCATATGATGAAGAATGGCATCCATTCATAATCTCCTATTGCTCAACCTCCAGAACACATCTTCGAATCATCCCATCCGCACAAATCTTGAACAAATATGGCTCATCCCAATAGAAATGATGAGCATCTTTCATGAGCTTCTTCTTTTGACTGTACGAATAGTCATCGGGCAAATCTCCACAGCCACAAAATTGGCAAGCCCCGTATACCAAGGTATTTTCTCCAAAGTAACCGCAAGGACCCTCTCATCCATAAAACAATCATTAATTTCAACATCTTCACGAGGTCTCCTCCTTTTCAAATCTTGACAAGTGGTCCGCCACTTGATTCTCGATGTCTTTCCTCTTCTTTACCTCAACATCAAATTCTTGAAGCAATAATATCCACCGAATCAAGAAGGGCTTGGAGTCTTTGTTGCTCATCAATATCGAATGGTTGAATGATTGGTATGAGCATTCACCTCGGAGCCCATCAAATAAGCCCAAAATTTCTCGAAATCAAACACCACCACTAAGAATTCTTTCTCGGCGACCGTGTAGTTCAATTGGGAACCATTCATGGTTTTACTAGCATAGTAAATAGGATGAAAGATCTTTTCAATTCTTTGACCCAATACGGCACAAGAGTCGCATCACTTGCATCACACATCAATTCAAAGGGCAATTCCAAAATTGGGACTTACAATGATGGATGCTATAGTGATTCTTCTTCTCAAATATTTAAATGCTTTGAGGCATTCATCATCAAACACAAAGTTTGCTCCTTCTCAAGTAGCTTACATAGAGGATGAGCAATTTTCGAGAAGCCATTGATAAATCTTCTTTAAAAGCCGGCATGGCCAGGGAAACTTCTCACTCCCTTCACGGTGGTGGGAGGTGGAAGCTTGGATATCACATCTATCTTCGCTTGGTCCACCTCTATACCACGCTTGGACACTTTGTGCCCCAAAATAATTCCTTCTTCTATCAAGAAATGGCATTTCTTCCAATTAAGTACCAACTTTGTTTCTTCACATCTTTCAAGTACCAAATCTAAGTTGTGCAAGCAATCATCAAATGAATCACCAACCACAGAAAACTCATCCATAAATACTTTCAATAAATTCTCCATCATATCATGAAATAAAGCGAGCATGCACCGTTGAAAGGTGGCGGGTGCATTGAAAAGACCGAATGGCATCTTCTTGAAAGAAAATGTTACATAGGGACAAGTAAAGGTTGTCTTTTCTTGATCCCCCGCTTCAATGGAGATTTGGTTGTATCCGAAACACCAATCTAGAAGATAATAATAAGCATTCCAGGATAACCTATTCAACATTTTGACCAATGAACGCAAAGGGAAAATGATCTTTCCTTGTAGCTTTGTTGAGCTTGCGATAGTCCATGCAAACTCTCCACCTAGACACGGTCCTAGTGGAAATAGCTTCACCCTTCTCATTGTGCACAACTGTCATATCTCCCTTCTTGGGCACACATTGAACCGGTGATACCCATTCACTATTGGACAAAGGCTCAACAACACCCGCATCCAATCATTTTATAATTTCCTTTGACAACCTCTTGCATGGCCGGATTTAACCGCCTTTGATGCCCAACTGAAGGTTTGCAACCTTCTTCAAGAATGATTTTGTGGGTACACACTCCCGGGTCAATGCCTCTAATGTTGGCAAAGTCCACCCAATTTCCTGAATTCTCTTTCTCACAACTTATAAGATCTTTTCTTCTTGAGATTGGTCTAAATGGGATGATTATGGGAAGAGTGAAGTTAGGACCAAGGTAGTCATAACTCAAGTGACTTGGTAAAACTTTGAGTTGGAGAATGAGGAATTCTTCAATGGAAGGTTTTAATTGGTGGGACTTTTCGATTTTCAAGATCAATGAAGGGTTTCTTTGGAGAATATAGTGGTACCATATCCTACTAATCCAAGAACGCATTGTTTCACACTTTTCCCATTATCAACATCCATATTCCACAATATGGAAGTCAACACTTCATACTCCCTTGTTAAACTCTTCTTTTTCACCAATGCATCTACAACTATATCAAAATAAGAACATTCATAAACTTGCAAATTTGAAACACCACCTTCTCGCTATTGAATCTAAAGGTCAACTCCCCCCTCTCTACATCACACGATGCTCTTCCCGTGGCAAAAAATGGTCTTTCAAGAACGATTGGTACATCATAATCCATGTCACAATCAAAGATAACAAAATCCGCTGGGTAGATAAAACGATCTACCTCCACAAACACATTTTCAACCACTCCAATTGGGTTTTTTATGGATCGATCAGTCATTTGAGGATTCATCTTGGTTGGTGTTAGTTAGAATAAGCTTGGAACTTTTGACTGATGACTAAGAAACAGATCCAAGGACGTGTTCCTTTGGATCACTGCAGCTGAATAAATAATTTTATAAAATCAATTAAGTAGGAAAATTAATTGTTATCCTAAAATCTAATGATTATCTTGATAATCATTCAGGGATCTACGAAATAAGAAAAGATTGCATAAGATTGGGATAAGGCTTGAAGATAAGCAAAGAGTTCAATTAGGACTCAAACAGTTGAAGGGTTTTGGAGTTCTAATTGCTCAAGACTTGTTAAGGTTTCAAAGCTATAAATTGAGAAGCATTTCAGCTGTTGAAGATACACACAAATACATAGAGTTTAGAGCAGCAACATAGAAGTCATTCTAAGTTATATTTGAGCAGTCGTCTAGCTACATGGAGCTAAGTGAAGAACTTGTTCCTTAGGATTGAGTTTATACTATTCTCAGTCTTAGTTCATCTGTAGTAGGATCTATCGAGTTGTACTATTTACTTTCATAAGAAGTTTTGTAAGAGTACACATCATTCAAGTCTTGTACTTGGAGAAAATTTACTGATTGTGAAAGGGATCACTATAGGATTAGGTTTGGTCCTAGGTTAGTAATAAGGAAGTCTTGTAACCAAGTGAGTCTTTCAAATAGTGAAGTTGAAATCCTACTTGAGAGAGTAGGTCGTGGTTTTTTTATTCCAAGTCAAAGAAGTTTTTCCACGCTAAAATTATGTGTTCATTTACTTGTTTCGCAATTAATTAATAAAGGAACATATCGAAGGAACTGGTCCTTCAACAGTGGTGTGTCGTGGAAAATATCAGGTTGTCTCGGTTCTTTCATCCCAATGTCTTGTAGACGGAATAGGGCATAAGATTGATGTTTCCTCCCAAATTACATAATGCTTTTTCAAAATGCCTTCCCCTTATGATAGATGGTATAGTGAATGCACCGGGGTCTTCCATCTTCATGGGTATCATATGTGACATGAGGCACTATATTAATGAGTAACCTTGACAGTTTCAAATTCTGAAAATCTCTTCTTTGTCACCAAATCTTTCAAAAACTTTGCCACATCCGGCATTTGCCTAAGAGCATCAACTAAAGGTAGGTTGATAGAAGTTGATGCAATCTTCTCCCAAACCTTCTTTGCATGATCGGATCTTCTTTATTTTTCATTTCTTTGTGGGAAAGGTTGAGTGGGCTTTGGGATATTGGTTTTGGTAGGAGTGGCTTCTTTGCATGGTGGAGGTTGTTTGGTGGCTTTTTGGGTAGTAGTGGGTTATCGCATTGGAGGTTCGTTTGCAAGAGGAATTTCTTGCTCTTGGACAACTTTTAGCTCCATCTCCCCTTTAGTTTCACTCCCAACATCTACCTCATCACTCAAGATCTCTCCTTCTTGTTTACTCTCTTCTAGCTCTAGTTGAATATCATCACCTACCATCTTGGGATCATCCCAAGTCTTTCCACTTCTAGTCATGATGGCCATTACTTGATCTTTCCTATTCCTCTTAGGATTTACCATTGTATCACTCGGCAATGCTCCTTGTTGTCTTTGATTCACTTGGTGATACAATTGATTATATGGGGATTCAAGCAACTTGATAGAAGTCGAATGTGATTACACGGTTTGTTTGATATCCTTTATATCACCCGATTTGTCTTCTTGGAGCTTCAACATCTTCTCCATCATTTCTTCCAACCTTGAATTCTTAGGATTGCTTGAACTTTGTTGAGATTCATGGAAACCTCTTTGATTGTCATTTTTCTCTCTCCCTTGGTTGGTACAATTTCACTTATGATTGTTACCCAATTGACTGTAATGCTTATATTGGCCTTAAGCTTGATAGCCTTGATTGTGTGGAGGTCTTTGCCCTTGATAAGCATTGACATAATTGGCCTCCTCATCTTGTTCTTGGCTACCTTGATTTGCAATTGGTCCTTCTTGACCTTGAGGCACAAACCCCATAGGGATATTTCTCGGTGGAACATACCCCAAAGGATAGGGTTGATATAAATAATTGGCTCCATGATGAACTTCTTTAGGGGGGATATCAATGGCATTCACTTGCTTTGTGGGCTCTTAATTTTGCTTGAATTGGTTCTTAGCAAGCAACTCTACCGTAGTAACAAGCCGAGTCGTTCTTTCATCTTGAGATTCAATTGCTTTTGACATAACATCATTTTTGGGGTCATATGTACCCACCATCCTTACTCTTGACTTCCATGCGCTTGATTGCTTTGTGACCTTGTTGATGAGATCGGTTGCTTGTTGAAAATTACCCTTCATTTAAGCCTTCTCGAGCAACATGGTTTATGGTTTTTGTCATCAAGACCTCTATAAAAAGTCTCTAGTAAAATTCTATCTGGAAAATCATGGCCAGGACAAGAATGAATGAGCTTGAGAAATATATCACATGCTTTGTGCAATGGCTCACCCATTTGTTGTTGGAAGTAATAGATATCATCTCTCAAATCCACAAATTTCCTCGGTGGAAAATACTCATCAAGAAAACTTTCACCAGCTCATCCCAAGTGTAAATACTCCCTTTTGGTAATCATCCAACCAAGCCCCAACTTTTCCCTTGAGTGAGAATGAAAAAAGCCTAAGCCGAAAAGCATCATCAGTCACTAAGGCATGTCGGTTAAGAGTGAAATTTTCAAGGACTGCTTGAAGATGCTTGTTAGGATTCTCATCTTCTTCTGCTCCAAACAAACCTCTATTATCAAGTGAGTTCATAGTGGTCGGGGAATTTGAAAATTGGCCCTAATTTGAGGGGGTACAATGGCTCCACAAACACCATCATAATTTTCTTGTTCCGTTCTTGCATTTCTCCTTGCTCTAACTTCTTGAGCTTGAACATTCGGTTGTGCTCCATCTAGGATTTCAACATTGTCATCAACACAACCATCCTCCACATTTTCATTGATTTGAGGAGGAGGTGGTGGGTCATATCTTTATGGGTTACCAACACCTCCACCTTGATTAGGTGGAACCGCTTGCCTTGGTGTCATTTTTGATAAATACCTACAAAGTCAGAGTGAACTAAAACCAAAAGTGAAAGGTGATCGAATTAAACTAACTAATAACAAGAACTTAAACTAATTCAACTAAATGGTCTACTAAAGTCCTCGGCAACTACACCAAATTGGGACACGCTCCGGCTAAGGATAGGGCTCACAATTACGCTAGTCAATTGTAGGGGTCGAACACAGGGACTTACACAAAAGCTAAAGTAGTTGAATCTATTCAAGTTTTATGTATTTAGCAAGTTAATCCTAATATTAAGATATAATTTGGACTATAATAAAGTAAAGGTAATGTCAAGATAAAATTAACAATAAGAGAAAGTACTAGGATACTAACTTCCCCTAGCCCTCTAACCAAGTGTATATAGTTATAAGCTTCTTCACACCATGGTCACCAAATGGACCTTGCTCGCATCTACCCAACTCACCCCTCTCCGGTGAAAGATGAGACTACCAACTCTTTCTCTCTCGGTGCTAAGAGTTGATACATTAAGTGCTAGCAACTAGTCTCAAGTAAGGTATCCCCCTCTCGGTGTTCAACCCGTTAACCTAGGGTAAATGACAATCACTTACCCCCAGTACCCCATCATTACACTTCCCATTCCTAGATTTACCCTTTCGGTGTAAATCTAGTACTTAATGAGTTTAACTTGAGTTGTACACCTCAAGTTTTTGTAATGTAATCAAAGAAATGAAATGAAGTATTCCTAGGTGCTTAGAAGCTTATTATGTTATACCTATTCGATTATTGGACTGCGGTTTCATTAGCACCGTAGTGAATGATTTAGCTACTCATACTAAGTAATGATTCAAGACTTGAAAGTAGTTAAATATACATTGAGAGAATAAGGTAGTAATGATTCTTACAAACAATGGTGTTTTTCTTCACAATACAAGGAAACTTGACCAAGGGTTTTAGTATTTTGTCCTTATCTTGCCTTCCAAGTAAAATGAAAATGTAATATGCTCTCAAAAACCTAGTTGTAGCTATATATAGTGTTTGCTAAAATTAATTATAGAAATTCCATTCACAGGTTGGGCTAGAGCCCTTTTGCTAAAGGGCTGAGTTCCGGTGCTGAATTGACAGAAGGGATTGTTGAATCCCAAAATTACCCTTTCTTTAAGAAAAGACAAGTTTCGGGTATATTTCAACAAAATGGGACCCCAAAGGGTTTTCTTTGGAGTCGCCACCTAATTTAAGGATTATTAGGAACCTAAGTTAACTAAAGAGTGCAATTTATTCTTTATTTAAAAGAAATTAAATTAAAATTAGAGATTCTTAGGTAAGTGGTTCTATTAAATCCGAAAGAAGGTCCCTTGCGGGAGCACTTTGGAAAATCCGCTAAAAACGGTTAATCCGGCGGTTTTCACGAATTTGTTGAGGATAATAAGTATATAAAGCTAATTTTATATAAGGATAATAGGAATAATATAAATAAGATAAGATTTTAATTATGCCGATACTTAGATAAATAAATGACCCAATTTAAGATTAATTAAATGGATAATGAAATAATGATCAATTTGATTAATTGATAGAATAAATAAAGGTTAAATGAAATTAGATAATTAAATAAAACAAACTAGACAAGTAATTGGATGATAATAAAGGGATTAATTAATTAATTGAATAAATAGATAAATAAATAAGCAAATAGATAACTTAATTAAATAAATGAATACTTATCAATTTTAATTAAATAAATGAGTAAATGAATAATAATTTATTAATTAAATAAATAAATGAATAAATATTTAATTAATTAAATAAATGATTAATTGAAATTAAATAAATTAGATTAAGTAAAGAAATAAATAAAAGATCAAAATTTAATGGATTAACTAAATAAGTAAATTAGATTAGATAAATAAATAATTGAATATTTAATATAATAAATAAAGAAGCAATTTAAATGCGAATTATGACGAGGGTACGATTTTTAGTCGAATTTGATTTTGCACTCATTAATTGACAAATGATTCTAAACGTCCATAAATTAATTGGCGATTCGCAAAAAAATGATACAAAGCGTTCATATAAAGAGAATTTAAGTAATTTACAATAATTATTCACAATTCAAATCTCATTTCTATCCTACAGGGCTCCTAATCCGGTCTATGGGGAAATCCTATACAACATGCATTTTCTAAGGGAGCGGGGAAGGATGGAGTTTAGAAGATAGAACCCGGAAGCGCAAACTCAATCATTGAGCCTTGGACTTTGTGATTTTCATTTTCCTTTTTGTATTTTTCGGGGATCTCAAGTCCCGAAAATGCGAAGCGGATCAAATAACTCGAATGCAGATAGCCAATCCCAATTTGTGAGTTTACGGAACTCGAACTCGTCCCAAGAGTGATCATGTGAAAGAAAGATAGAATAAAGATTAGCACCAACTAAAGATTGCAATATACAAAAGCAGCTTCACACATTTTGAATAAAGGACAGTCATATAAACTTTAAGTACATAAACTTTGCGCATAATCATCTAAAGTGACTTTGGCTAAACTGATTTTAACAAGCAAATGGAACATCGAGAACTTAGATCAAGATAGCTTCAATTCACACGATTTCCCCTAGGGGTGGGCACAAAACCGAAAAAACCGAAATACCGAACCGAACCGAACTAATTCGGTACTTCGGGTTCGGTTTTTCGTTTTTTCGGTTCGGGTTCGGTCCTAGAAATTTTTGAACTTCGGTCTTCGGTTTCGGGCACCCCGGAACTTCGGGTCCCGAAATTCCGAAAAAACCGAAGTTTTTTTTTTTTTTTTTAAAACCATTAACAAAAAACATCCTCCATTACATATTACGTATATTTCCTAGATTGATTCGTATAATTTTACTTTTTTGCTTATTTATTTTAATGTCTAATTAATGATTAAATGCAAAATATATAAAAAAAATTAAATAATTGAACTAAAAATTCATTAGAAAATGATAAATTAGCTGAACATCCCTTTAGTTTGAATAAATCATTTATGTTAAGTCATCGCGATATGATATTACGAGTATTCAATCATTTATATTTGGTAATTTGATGTATTTTTGTTAATCTTATTTTTTGACTTTGAACGGGTATGTACTTTGCCTTTCCTTTCCCTTTCTTGTTCGGCCTTTTTTTCTTTGGCAATAAACTTTGGTTTAAACCGAAACACCGAAGTACCGACCCGAAGTACCGAACTAAAAAACCGAACCGAACCGAAGTATAAAAATTACGGGTTTTTTTACACTTCTAACCAAACCGAAGACCGAAGTACCGAACCGAAGTTTCAAAAACCCGAACCGAAGAACCGAACGCCCACCCCTAATTTCCCCAAGATAGAACCTTTAGCAAGAAGTATTAGCTATTCAACTATGATGCTTAATATGAGATGCCACCAGACGAATTCCAATGTTTCAGATTCTTTCAAAATAGACAGGGATGATTAGGCCAGACTTGAACTCTTTAACTCAGACCATAAGAATTTCAGAAGATCCATGGCTTTCTAAATACCATCAATTTAAACAGACAATAATCTGCTCCCACCTTTGCTTATGTTAACTATTTCAGTTAAGAAGCTACATCCCTTTGCATCCACAAACACCAGAAAAAAACCAAGCAAATTCCTACAGCTTCTGAAAATTTCAGTATGCAATTCCAGATAGTATGACTAACAACTGAGCCAATAACAAACATCAATCCATATTATATTTCTGGTACGACTACAGAGGAAAAAGAGGGGAGCAAGAAATGCTGGACTAACTGAATATCAAGACCAAAAGAAGGAACTGGTTCCCCGGAGGACAAGAAACAAACCATCGACATGCAACGACAAGGAAAACTGGAAAGGAACTTAACAAAATTTGAACAGATCTTAGGGTCTGCAGCCTCAAACAAGCATAGAGCAGACTCTCCTCTCTTTTGCTTTGGCTCTCTACTAAAACATGAATTGAGGAACTACTGGACAAACCCAAAACATTCATCATACCCAGAACAGCCCAATTAACTAAGAACAAACCAACAAGAGCCCTTATTTCTTGACAGAAACAGAACCTGGAACATGAATTTTCAGACCTGCACTTATGCATACCAGCTTGAAGACATAAGCAAATCCCACAACTCTTCTTAAAACTTTGATTAGATAGCACTGAGCACCATCACTAGCAACTAAACTATTGATCAACCAAAACAAACTTATGCTCCTCCTAAACTCCCTGAAGCTGACTACACACCCACAAATCCTCCCTGACTCCCTGCACTGCCTCTAACAGAACCTGCACCCTCCTCCAAACAACCTCCAAAACCTTCCGAACTTCTTGAAACAAACCTGCAGACTACCCTTTCCTTGAACAAATAAACAGAGACCTCACATACCTCCTGAAAACCACCTCACACACTCTTGGATCTTTACATTTCTGCCTAAAGCAACAACAAACACTTCCCTGCTCTCTTCTTATACCTGAACTACTTCCTCATACTCACCTACACCCTAAACTGCCCTACATCATCTACACTTCCATCTTGAAGCTCCTACTCCCTCCTGAACTACTCCTACTCATTCTTTCAACTAACAAAACTGCATAACCAAACACCTGAACTCCTAAAAAATAGGGACAACCTCACAAACACTCACACACACACACATCAGACCTCCCTCATCTCACAGACCACCTGCAAACACAACTTACTGGAACCCTCTAATTCTGCTACAACCAGCCTTCAAACACCCCTTTACACAACCTGACAATCAACCCAGGACAACTCTTACACTGCCTCCAAAACCAGGCACACCCTGAAGCTCACCAAAACAACCTTCAACAACTTCTAAAGAAACTCCAGGACCCCCTCCCAAACTCATCCTGAACTCCCTCTCAACCAAAGAACCAACTCCCCCTCAACTCACACAGCCAGACATACCTCACTCTACCTAAAACAAACCTCCAGACCACTCCACTTAGCTCATCAACCTCATCTTTTGGCTAATGAACCAGCAGCAAAAATTCCAAGCAAATAGCGGATCAAAACTTCTAATTTTGATGCTCATGACAAATAGGATAAACCAGGGAAGATTCAGGAAAGGACTCATGCCAAAATAAAGCAACAAGGGCCATAAACAACTCAAGAAGGTTCAGGACCAGAACCAAACACTCCTATACTCTCATAGCTAAACAGGGACTGGAAATTACTTCTAAAATGTTCGAGACAACCAGATCTCTTACCTTTTAAGCACCTGGATATTTTCAGCCTCATCAAAACAACAGCAGAAAACAGAGCAAGCTAAACTATGAATCTCTTAATGTTGATTTAAGCATTCAGAAATAGCACTTAGGCAGCTCATATTTTCTCCTTAGCATACAGATTTGAAGTTTCAATTTTCTTTCTTCTAAAGTGGTTTCATATTCAACTCTGTACATAGACCTTCTTAGTAGTTGGATTTTCAGATAAAATAACATTATAACACTAGACAGTCAAGGACATTCATACGACATGAGCATACACAATTGTAAAAAAAGGTTCAAGAGAATAATTCAAATTTACCTTTCTACGCGCAGTGAACTAAAGCGATAAACTGAAGTGATCGACTCGAGCAAGAACAACGCGATGACTCAAACTCGATAACAATACTCTCCACCCAAAAATGGAAAAACAGTGATATATATGTATATCTTACTTAAAAGTGAGAGCAGAATTTCTTATGCTTTTTATGCTGCCGTTTTTGTTATATCAAAAATTCAGCACCCCTAAACCCTCCCAAAAATATTGAATATATAGTAGAAGCTTAGGGTTTTACCTTGGCTTCCCAAAAATCTAAAATACCCTCCCTGTTTTTGATCCATTCCCTCATGAGATAAGGGTGAGAGGGTCAAATTGTGCCCCTCTCGTCCTTATCTCCAAAGAAAAGGATCAACGGCTTGGATTACTTTTGATTCAAAATTGATGGATCAGATCTTGTGCCCGTTGCTAGAGAAATAAGTGAGAAAACTCCAAAACACAGCTGGAGCAGTGCCACTTGTCCAGCACAATCGTACGGAGAAGAAGAGAGCTTGGGTCGGGTCGCGAGATTTGAGAACGGGTTGTGAAGAGGGAAACGGGTTGAGGCTTTTTCTGAAAAGGGGAAATGATGAAGCGTGTGTAGTGTTTTGTGTTGTGGGTGTATATGTGTGTTTGCATAAATGGACTGGCAATTAGGACTAGGAGCGATTTTAGCCTCTTTTAGATAAATTAATTGAAATATAGGCAATTGTACGGGGTAGGCTAGGGATAAGGCTAGGTATTTCGATTTTACCCTTTTTATCAAGATTTCAACTATTTCACTTTTAAATTTACAAATCGACTTTATTTTAAATAATTAGATATCTATTAAACTTTCGGGACAAAATTGGGTGTCAATAGGGATGGTGCCTCTTTGGACATGGGTTGATGCCCTTTCTCTGTGTTTGTATGAGAGGGCGGCCACCATTTATTGGGCGACCTCCTCTTCTTTTCCAAGAGAGGGCGGTGCAACATAAGATCTTGCGGTCGTATCTTCTTCACGTCAACTTCTCTTTGAAAAGGGCAACGGGCGCAGGGCCCTAGCATGGGCAGTCACATCTTCACAAGTCTTCCAGATCTTCAACTTCCTTGCAAAGAGATGAGGCCTCTTCAGTGCCCTGTTGGAACTTCAGCAGGTATGCACCTCCAAAGAAGGGGTGGTCGCCCCTAGCATGGGCGGCCGCCTCTTCAGGGTTTCTGCAGTTTCTTGAATTTGATCACTTTTCTTGAGTAATCATGATCTTTCGGTATCTTCCTTTCCTTGTAGAGTTTAACACCTGAAACCAAGCAAAATGCATCAATCTTTCTTATAGACTGGTCAGTTTTGGATTCAAAGACAAGAGTTTAAGCGAGTGAAAGTAAGAAAAATGCTCATGCATCAATACTACATTACATTTTATAAAGGCACGCAGTCAATTTGTCATCATTTCCTGTAATTAAATTATAAACACCAAAATCCATAGTTGTTTTACTAACTTTTCATTTTTCGGCGAGAATGTCGGTGTAATCCGGTAACACAAACCTTTTCATTTTACACTGTCCAATTCTTGATATTGCAACATGCAACAAGTTCAACAAAGCAACACTACTCGGCGTTTCACGTAGATCATCTTTTTTTGATCGATCTGTTGACACCCAATTTTATTCTCAATTTTAAAAATAGATGTCGAATTAGTTCAAATAAGGTTAAATTTGAAAATTAAAGGCAAACAAACTAATTTTTAAAGGAAAAAGGCCAAAAATGCAAAACATAAGCTAAAATATGGCCTACCTGTGCAAAGACTATATCAATTATAAACCCCCAAAAGATAAGAATCCCTTACCTGTTTCCAAGCCCCTCAACCTGATTCCCCTCTAGAATTCTAACCCGATAACCCACTATTTCTCAAAAAATCTATCCTTCAATCGATTTCCCCCAAAATCCTTGGTCCCCACTCCTTCTCCAGGTCATGATCGTACCAAAAACCTTATTCATTAAGAGCTGTTGAGGCTAACTCAGTCAATTTTGGGTTCAATTGTATCTCATTTTCAAAACCCTAGTCTCCAGATATAAATATCGCTATTTTAGCATCAAATGGAAGGGGGGTCATTAATAGGGAAGAGATCTAGCGGCAGAATAGAGGGGGAGATAGATAGGCAGCGGCAGTTAAGAAAAAGGGAAAAAATATAGCAAGGGTAAAAATAGGAGCAGCGGCAATAAAGGAAAAAAGGTTACAACGGTTTTAGCGTAGTAAAGGAGCTGTTGAAAAGAGGGAATAGATACATAAAAATGGCAAAAAATTCATAAACACATATATGAGTTTTCAGTTTAAATTCATATATAGTGCTACGGGGTCTTTTGTTTTTGTTTATCGCTTTATTTTTGAGTCGTCTCGTCTAGTTCGAGTGCGCGATTTCAGATCTCTTGCCCCGGCTCGCTGCGTCGAAATAGGTAATAACCTCACCTCGATAATGTGTGATTTGTCTTATGTATTGTCATTAAAATTTGAAATGTTTGCACTGTCTTGCTATTATAAATCTATAAATGCATCTTGATTGTTCCACATTTCGTGTTTAAAATATAAGACCTATTTTACTATGTTTAAGCTCTGTTGACCTTAACTTCACCGTGTTGATTGTTAGCAAGAATAAGTTACGGAGTGCATCATTCCTATTGTGCTATATTTTTCTATTTTTCTCTTGTTGTCTGTAAGTTTTTTGGTGATTAGAGTACGTGTGAAGGCTTAGAATCTAGATAGCTTGATTGCTGTGTGAGGAAATACAGTTGTTCTTGCAGTAAATGGGGTGTGGGTGCAGGTGTTTTTGGGTTTATTTTTGTTTCTGTTTCTGTGATTGTGTGAGGCGTTGCAGTTTTCTTAAGGGTTTTCAAGAGGGATCTGAGGGTGGTTAAGTAGTGCTTGGAGGCCTGGTGGATATTCCAGGTTGTAAGGGTGGTTGTAGGTGTTGGTTTGTGTAGTGGTAGCAGGGAGTTTGATGGAGTTCAGAGGTTTTAAAATTTTTCTTGATGTTGCAGATAATTCTCAGCTATTTGCTGATGTTTTTCAGGTGTGGGAGTAGTTTAGGGTTTGTTTTCTAGATGTTGTAGGTAGTAAGGGGTGGTTTGAGGGAGTTATGGATAGTTCCAGATGTGAGTTAAAAAGGGAGCTGCAGCTGTTTGGAGGCAGTAAAGGGGCAGGTTAGAGGAGTTTAGGCCTGGATTATTTGTAGAAAGGTTCAAGGTAGTTTGGCTTTTTGCAAGTCCTATGATGGTGATGCCTGAATTAGTATAGGAAGGGTAGGGTCTGAAATATTTGTATATGTGAATAAGTGGTAATCATTTTCTAGAAATTGGTGCTGAAAGCTAATCTAAAATTTTGATGCATGTTTTCCTGATCTTTGGTTTCTCTTGGTCTTCATTTCCTGATTGTGGTTTGCTTAAGGTTTTCCAGTTTGTCTTCTTGAAAGGGAAGGTCAAGTCCAAGTTGCTATATTTTGTTTCCTTGTAATGTTATCAATTATGTTGAACCTTGTGTTTCAAAATGAACTGATTAAAGTAACTAGTGCAACAAAAATCATTTTTTTGAAAAGGAAAATCTATTCAATGATAGCCATATTGATACTTCTGTTCAGGCCTAAGGATTGCAGTTTCAAGTCTTTCATAGAATCTTCTTATGAACCTCGTGTGTTTTTCTTTAATGCATATTTTGATATCTTGCATGCCTTGTGAACTAGCCATTTATCATTTGATAGTGATTCAGTTTTTCAAAAAAAAGAAAATTTTGTATCCTTTTTTTAAATTTTGGCTAAATCTTGCTATTATGTCAAATTCTCACTTTATTTGTGAATTAGTAAGTATTGGCATAAGAAGTCTAGTTTCAATGCAAGTAATAAGATTTAGTAAATAACTTGTGGGTTTATGAAGAGTTGACACCGTACATTAGTAGAATGTATGAATGGAATTTCAAGTATTTGTTTTGATTTCATAAAGTAAGCATTTATTTGGGTTGTGTTATTAAAGCAATTGACATGTGATTCTACCTTTTAGTTATAGTTCGTTTCAGTTCTTTATATGACACTAGTTCTTTATTTCTATTTTTCTTGGCATGGAACCTTGGATCGAGTTGGCAAAACTCACAAGTTGGGATGTCATTTGGGATAAAGTTGTAGTGGAGTCATTGGGTTAAGCTTGGGCTCAAGTTTTCAAGACCTTTAGAAAATTTTAGAAACTCAAGGCTCCCGCGAGTTTGTCAAATTCCCGGGTTCTTCTTTTTTTTTTTCTCTCTCTTGGTCTTTCCTTTTCCTTAGGATATTTAGATAAATTATTGCAGAATGAATGATCTATTTATGAATAAATTGTGATTATGGTATATTGCTTTACTTTTATGTTGATCACCTTTCAATTTGGAGTTATTTATATTAATGCCAATCGGGTCTATTTGAGCAAATGTGTGCAAGTTACAATATTTTTTTGCAAATAAATTTATTTCAATTAATTATTTTATTTTAGAAGATTTATTTATTTATTATTATTATTCTTATTATTATTATTATTGTTATTATTATTATTATCATCATCATCATCATTATTATTATTCTTATTATTATTATCATCATTACTATTATCATTATTATTAAAGAAAAAGCACACTTGTAAATATTTTGAAAACATGTTGGATTAACCGTTGTTAACGGAATTTTGAAAGTGCCTTAAAAACTTTCTTTCGAAATTAGCAAAACCTCTTACCATTAGAATCTCCGAAAGACTGCCTTTTTCAAAAATGGAGTTTTTCACGCATTTGCTTATTTGGTTCCCTGTTTTTCCTTAAATTGGGTGGCGACTCAAAAAACTCCAAAAGAGTTAGTCCATTCAGTTGATATTCCTAAATTTAGCCTTTCGGGGTTGTTTTTTGGGGTTCAACAGCATGGCGACTCTGCTGGAGAGCAATAAAGGTTTTGACCATAAAGGTTTCCAATTATTTGTAACTAGCATATCTAATTTATTTGCTTTATTATATATTTTTGTTTGATTTGCCTTAGAAAGCATGTATTACGCTTTATTTGTGTATAAAGTCCGCATTCCGTTCATATTTCCTCCCTCATGGAAGCTTTTCAATTCTTCTCACCTCCTCGATTTCATTACGAGGCACCCGCTGGACGGGTAGTTACGCAGGAAGGGAATTGCCCTTACCTCACTCTTTGAAATTTCTTTTGTGTCACTAAAAGTTAGTTCGGGATATGGATTTTGCCTGGTTTTGTCATAGCCAGTTCTACTGGTTTATGAGGCCAGGTCTATCCCTCATAGATCGAGTCATCCTCAACCGTTAACCCACTCTTAGAAGGAGCTTTTAGGACATGGAATGCATATACACCTTAGTTTAGTCCCGGTCCTTGGTACTGTTTCCAAGAATTAAGAAACCGTCTTTTTTGTCGACGGGTTATTGAAAACCAACGACACTGCATATTATGTGATCGTCTATATATTATTATGAACCCCAAGCCATATATCATTTCAAATTTGAGAAGTTGAAAATTATGTCGGTTTATTTATATCTGAAATTTTGTATTGACCAATGGCTTGTGTCGTTATAATAACCACATGTGCATGCAACTTAACGATTAGGCCTGCCTCTGGCACAAAGAGGCACTTACAGGGTAGAACGCATTTGTATATTTATTTATGCTCAAATACTTGTGATTGCCACATGTTAATTGCTTGTCTTGTTTTATTTGCTCAAAATGCGTTAAATACTAGGTGTTGTTTGCTTGTGTGCAATCTTACGAATGACATGTAAACTAACATAGTTACCCTTTGAGGTTTCTTTTGTTTTGTTTATTTCTCTAGCAGAAGTTGGCTTTATGAAGTGACTGACCATTCACCACGCAAGAGATTCAAGATCTGATTGATGGTAGACGCTCTAGCTCGTGAACGATGCGGCATCAGAAACTAATTGCATTTTTTGAAAAGAACTTGGCGATTGAACTTAGTTGCATTATTTTCAATTTTAATTCAGATTGAGGCCCTGAATTGCATTGTACTTTAAAGCTTATGTTAATTTGAATCAACTCTTTTAAATTTTATGAAAGTTGAAATAAAATGCATCGCATTCTTATAATATTATTTATTTATTTCGATTATATTTGTTTTTGTTTCAAAATTAAAATTGGTAAACCTGCCGAAACTTTACATGTGCCATACAACGAAATAGCTGAACAATTTGAGAATAATGTGGTGAAAAGTTATCTTTTGCACTTTTTGGATATCAATACTGTTAGAACTTCAACTGGGGTAGCTTTTACAAAGCAATTTGAAGTATCCAAATTCACAACAAGGGTAATTTTGCAAAGACGAGTTGAAGATGTGAAAGATAATAACTGGGGAAGAATTTGGCAAGAAACAGCATCGATTATCAAAAGATGAATTGGCAAAATCTCGAGAATTGGCTAAGAGAACAGTGCAAAGTCTAAGACAAAGGACATTCAATTTGTTTTAAGATATGATACAAGTTTAAGTCAAGGCAGAAATTTTCAAAATGCATTTTTTACTTTATTTGCATGCTTGTTTTACTTGCTATGTTGCATTAAATTATTTTACGTTGCCTCTATATTTCAAAACATCTAGCTATTGAGTTCATGAGCCAAGTTTCTGAACATGATCCCCAGATCCGAGTCCGATGAAGGCGAGGAAGTAGCATAAGCAACAAGATCAAGATGAGGTCATCACAAATTAAACGCTCCCTCCACCCTCCCCAAAACTAACAATTTTTCTTTGAGGGCAAAAATTTCCAAAGCATCAAAATGAGGAAAACTAACAACCATCAATTCCTCGGAGATTATTTGTCATACACATTGGACAATATTTCCAAGATAACAGACCGAGATTGGAAGTGTTATCTGATTCATCGCATACGCGAAACGATTTTATTTCTCTCTCTATTTCTGCCCTTGCTTAATCAAAACTTTATTGCTTTATTGACAACTTTACTTTACACTTTGCAGGAATTGAGCATTAACTCCAGTTTTTCTCAAGGACAACACTCAACTCTTTATGGCTTCACCAAATATAAGTCGGACGGCTTAAACTCTCACTTTATATCTCCTTTATTTTTAACATTTTCCTGTCTATATGAATTTAATGAAAACTTTATTTTGCAGGCTATTCTATCATTTATTTTACAAGTACCAGCATCAAGTCTATTGGTGACAACCGAAGACGTCACTTTATTGTCATTATTCACCGTAGACAACTAGTGATATTAGTTTGGCAAAATTGTTGCCAAAACTTGTCAAAGACAATTGATTGAAGTATGATTAGTACCGCAGACCATCAAGGATGTTATTATTGAAGACAATGACTTTCTATATTGGATCCATCGTATACAATTGGTGGCATTATTCTAATGGCCTTCTCATATTGGAATCATCGTACACAATCGGTGGTATTATTCCTATGGCTTTCAATATTGGAATCATCGTACACAATCGGTGGTATTATTCCAATGACCTTCTTATATTATTCCAATAGCTTTTTATTGGATCCATTGTATACAATCGGTGGTATAATTCCAGTGGCTTTCTTAAATTGGATCAATTATATACAATTGGTGGTTTATTCCAATGGCTTTTATATCGGATCCATCGTACACAACCGATGGTATTATTTCAAGGATTTTTTACTTTGGATCTATCGTATACAATTGGTAGAATTATTCCAATGGCTTTCTATATGGGAATCATCATATTACTACAATGGTTTTCAATTTTGGAATCATCGCACAATCAGTGGTATTATCCAATGGCTTTCTTATATTGGATCAATCATATACAGTTGGTGGTTTTATTCCAATGGCCTTTTATATCGGATTTATCATATACAATCGATTGCATTATCTCAATGGTTTTATTATGATGGTTCTATCATCCAGTCTATTGTATATAATCGAAGACGTTTATTTATGAAGTCTACCGTATACAATCTCAGACGTTATTTTGGGGGTCTGCTGTAGACAATCGGAGACATCATTTCATTAAGTCTATCGTAGACAATCGAATTGAAGCCTATCGTAGACAATCGAAGGCCTTATTATTGAAGCCTATCGTAGACAATCGAAGGCATCCTTTATGAAGTCTATCGTATACAATTGAAGACGTTATTTTGAAGTCTACCATAAACAATCAGAGGCATCACATTTACCTAGTCTACCGTAGACAATCGGAAGCGTGGTTCTTTATAAAGTCTATCGTATACAATCGAAGACATTATTATTAAAGCCTATTATAGACAATCGAAGGCCACATTATTGAAGCCTATCATAGACAATCGAAGGCCTACCATAAACAATTTGAGGCATTGTTATGAAGTCTATCGTGAACAAGCGAAGACATCATTATCATGAAGCCTACCGTAGACAATTGGAGGCCTTATTATGAAGCCTATAGTAAACAATCGAAGGCGCTATGGTTATGAAGCCTACCGTAGACAACTGGAGGCTCGATCATGGGTCATTACCGAAAGGCGACATTTTTATCCTTATATGTATTCAAGTCTACTTTATGTTTCTATGGATTGAAGTCCTTTATTGTTGTAATTTTCAGTCTACCAACAGCCCTGAAGACATCTTGCCTCACAAAGCCGGATTTCTTCACTAGTTGATTGGAGACGAGCTTATCAATTACATTGAAACCAGCATCTACGAGTTCTATTATCATTATCTGTTTCTTACTCCATTTATCAAGTCTTGTTTGCAGTTACGCGCTTACCATTTGTCAAGTTTAATATAGGATTTTAGTAGCACCGCAGCAGCATTTGGAGCATAACGTGGAACTCTTTCTTAGTAGTGAACTGGCGAAATCATTGATATGAGCTAGACTTGTCAACGAGGATCTAAAGAATCGCACTCAAACAAGTTGTCAACCCTAGAGATCTGTCTTGTGTCAACCCTTCCTTGTGTCATCTTTTCTGTCTGCCTATCCCGTATCTCCATTTTAAATTCGAGGTTCAAGATTGAAGATAAGGTAGTCTTTGATTATCTCGTTTTGCATTTCCTGAATCGCGTCGAACTACATATGGCCTGATTCTCTTTCAGCCCGAGATATGTAGGCAACTCAAAAATCGGAGTTCGGCCAAATTCATAAGTCTCGCATTTTGGTCCTGGGAATCAAAATTGGCTTTCAATCAACTTCTTTACCCTGAAACTCTTTCATCCTTTCCGAGTAAAGAGGGGCAGCTGTTGACACCCAATTTTGTCCCTAGTTTTTAAAAATAAATGTCGAATTAGTTCAAATAAGGTTAAATTTGAAAATTAAAGGCAAACAAACTAATTTTAAAGGAAAAAGGCCAAAAATGCAAAACATAAGCTAAAATATGGCCTACCAGTGCAAAGACTCTATATCAATTATAAACCCCCAAAAAATCAGAATCCTTTACCCATTTCCAAGCCCCATCAACCTGATCCCCCTATAGAATTCTAACCCGATAATCCACCATTTCTCAAAAAATCTTCCCTTCAATCGATTTCCCCTAAAATTTTTGGTCCCCACTCCCTCTCCAGCTCATGATCGTACCAAAAACCTTATCCATTAAGAGCCGTTGAGGCTAACTCAGTCAAATTTAGGGTTCAATTGTATCTCATTTTCAAAACTATAGTCTCCGGATATAAATATCGCCATTTTAGCATCAAATGGAAGGGGGTTGTTAATAGGGTAAGTCCAGCAGCAGAATAGAGGGGGAGATAGATAGGCAGCGGCAGTTAAGAAAAAAGGAAAAAAATATAGTGAGGGTAAAGATAGGAGCAGCGGCAGTATAGGGAAAAAGTTTACAACGGTTTTAGCGTAGTAAAGGATCTGTTGAAAAGAGGGAATAAATACATAAAAATGGCACAAAATACATAAACACACACACGAGTTTTCAGTTTAAATTCATATATAGTGCTACGGTGTCTTTGGTTTTTGTCTATCTCTTTATTTTCAAGTCGTCATCTAGTTCGAGTTCGTGACTTCAGATCCCTCGCCCTGGCTCGCTGCGTCGAAACAGGTAATAACCTCACCTCGACAATGTGTGATTTGTCTTATGTATTGCCATTAAAAAATGAAATGTTTGCACTGCCTTGCTATTATAAATCTGGAAATGCATCTTGATTGTTCCACATTTCATGTTTAATATGTAAGACCTATTTTAATATGTTTAAGCTCTGTTGACCTAACCTCAATATGTTGATTGTTAGCAAGAATAAATTATGGAGTGCATCCTGCCTATTGTGCTATATTTTTCTATTTTTCTCTGGTTGTCTGTGAGTCTTTTGGTGATTAAAGTAGGTGTGAAGGCTTAGAATCTGGATAGTTTGATTGTTGTGTGAGGAAATGCAGCTGTTCTAGCAGTAAAAGGGGGTGTGGGTGCAGGTGTTTTTGGGTTTATTTCTGTTTCTGTTTTTGTGATTGTGTGAGGGGTTGCAGTTTTCTTAGGGGTTTTCAAGAGAGATCTGAGGGAGACTAAGTAGTGCTTGGAGGCCTAGTGGATATTCCAGGTTGTAAGGGTAGTTGTAGGTGTTTGGTTTGTGTAGTGGTAGCAGAGAGTTTGATGGAGTTTAAGGGTTTGAAATTTTTTTTTTTGGTGTTGCAGATAATTCTCAGCTATTTGCTGATGTTTTTCAGGTGTAGGAGTAGTTTAGGGATTGTTTTCCAGATGCTGCAGGTAGTAAGGAGTGGTTTGAGGGAGTTCTAGTTAAATCCAGATGTGAGTTTGTGAGTTAAAAGGGGAGCTGCAGCTGTTTGGAGGCAGTAAAGGGGCAGGTTAGAGGATTTTAGGCCGTGATTGTTTGTAGAAAGGTTCAGGGTAGTTTGGCTTTTTGCAGGTCCTGTGATGGTGATGCCTGAATGAGCATAGGAAGGGTAGGGTCTGAAATATTTGTATATGTGAATAAGTGGTAATCAGTTTCTGGAAATTGGTGTTGAAAGCTAATCTAAAATTTTGATGCATGTTTTCCTGATCTCTGGTTTCTCTTGGTCGGCATTTCTTGATTGTGGTTTGCTTAAGGTTGTCCAGTTCGAATTGGATACTTCTGTTCAGGCTTAAGGATGAAAATTTCAAGTCTTTAATAGAATCTTCTTGTGAGTCTCGTGTGCTTCTCTTTAATGCATATTTTTATATCACGCATGCCTTGGGAACTAGTCATTTATCATTTGATAGTGATTCAATTTTTCAAACCAAGAAAATTTTTGTAACCTTTTTATAAATGTTTACTGAACCTTGTTATTATGTCAAATTCTTACTTTATTTGTGAATTAGTAAGTATTGGCATAAGAAGTCTAGTTCCAACGTGAGTAATAAGATTTAGTAAATAACTTGTGGGTTTATGAAGAGTTGACACCGTGCATTAGTAGAATGTGTGAATGGCATTTCAAGTATTTGTTCTTGATTTCATAATGTTAGCATTTATTTGGGTTGTATTATTGAAGCAATTGACATGTGATTCTACCTTTTAGTTATAGTTCGTTTCAGTTCTTTATATGTTACTAATTCTTTATTTCTATTTTTCTTGGCATGGAACCTTGGGATCGAGTCGGAAAAACTCACAAGTTGGGATGTCATTTGGGTTGAAGTTGCATTGGAGTCATTGGGTCAAGCTCGGACTCAAATTTTCAAGACTTTTAGAAAATTTTAGAAAATCAAGGCTCCCGCGAGTTTGTCAAATTTACGGGTTCTTTATTTTTTTTTTTCTCTTGGTCTTTCCTTTACCTTAGGATATTTACATAAATTATTGTAGAATGAATTATTTATTTATGAATAAATTGTGATTATGGTACATTGCTTTATCTTTATGTTCATCACCTTTCAATTTGGAGTTGTTTATTTTAACGCCAATCGGGTCTATTTGAGCAAATGCATGCAAGTTACAATATTTTTGCAAATGAATTTATTTCAATTAATTATTTTATTTTAGAAGATTTATTTATTATTATTATTATCATTATTATTAATAACATTATTATTCTAATTATTATTATTGTTATCATTACTATTATTATTATCATTATTATTAAAGAAAAAACACACTTGTAAATATTTTTGGAAACCTGTTCGATTGACCGTTGTTAACGAAATTTTGAAAGTGCCTTAAAAACCTTCTTTCGAAATTAATAAAACCTCTTACCATTAGAATATCTAAAAGAAAGCCATTTTCAAAACTGGAGTTTTGCACGCATTTGCTTATTTGGTTCCCTATTTTTCCTTAAATTGGGTGGCGACTCCAAAAATTCCAAAAGAGTTAGTCCATTCAGTTGATATTCCTAAATTTAGCCTTTCGGAGTTATTTTTTGGGGTTCAACACGATCCTCTTCCCTTTTTTTAAAAATCTTCATGTGGCTCTAACCTCCCCTGATTCGCATCTATTAACAAGTAATCTTCCAATGGTTTTATCATAGAAAAAGAAATAAAAAAAAAGTGGGAAGATATAATGAATCTCTGACTTTAATAATAAGAGTATTGAATCTTTTTACATACAAATCCGCCATTGAGGACGTCGTCACCGTAGTCGATGCTAAAACTTCCCTCCGTCTCTCCATCATCTCTCAGTAGCGTGAAACAACACCTTCTCATTTGTCTTTGAAATCTTATGATCTCGAACTAATTCCGGTGACTGCTTGTGGTTGTGTAAAGAACATGGCGACGATAAGAAGAATGGCTGGCCGAAGTAGCAATCATCTCCAAATACCTTAGAGTAGGTGTGTGCAAAACCGAACTGGTACCGATATTGATAAGTTTAACAGTATCAGTATAATTGTATATCGGTTTGGTCATAGTATTGATTTCTAATACTGATAAGATATCATTACGGTAACTGTATTTATATAGTTTTACCACTACCGTACTGATAACTGATAAGGTATTTTTTATAATTTTTATATATTGTTATACTCTAAGCACCTCCTATGGACACTAGAAAGGGGGTTGAATAATGTCCTCCGATTTTCGCTGAAGAACCTGACTCTTAATCGCAAGAACCCTGTTCTTGAGCTGTTGCCTCCACAGAAAAACACAAAAACAAAAGTACATAGCAATCTAAAAAACAAAGTGTTTTTATGTGGAAAACTCTTTGCTCAAGGGAGAAAAACCATGACCCACACTTTGGAATTTTGAAACTACTTCACTAACACAAAGAGCGGGTTTTAGATTACAAACTCTGTAACCAAGGAGCTACACTCTAGACCCTAATCACTCAATAAAGCTAAACTCTAGCTTTACAAAGCAATGACTCAAAGTTCACCTATTACAATGGCTTCTAACATAAGTAGTTAGGTAATACAATCAAAGAACAAAAACTATGACAACTACAATAAAGAACCTAAACTGATTCACTGCTTGTGCTCTTAGTTCTTCACTGGTTGTCTTCAATAGTTACGTCACTTTAAGAGTAATTGAATTCGCCTTGTATTTGCTCTCAACTCTCGTGGTGAATAACTGAGATCAGCTCCCTCAACTACTTGCTTTTATATAGGCTTTGTAACCCTAGCAGTGTTTCATTAGGAAACCTTGTAAATATGGCAAGTCAAGTTTTCCCTGTGATACTCTCCTTGTCCACCACTAACTCTTGTTCACACTTCAATGAGACAGCCCCAGCACAGCTTCTTTTAGCTGACTAGGATGCGCATAAATCTACGCACCACTACTCCTTGTTCTACATGGATTTGCATTCCACAAAAACCTTTTCGATCAGTCGTGCCCTTCTCATCAAGGACTAAGTTCTTCTCAAAGTCACTAAGTCATTTGTTTCTTATGGCTTCCATCCTAGCCACTGGTGCAAAAGTATCATTATAGTCAATTCCTTCCTCTTGGTTGTAACCCTGAACTACCAACCTGGCTTTGTTCCTGGTAACTATGCCATGTTCATCCAATTTATTTCTGAACACCCATTTGGTTCCAATGATTGATCTGTCCTTAGGTTTCGGAACCAGATGCCACACCTTGCTTCTCTCGAATTGATGTAGTTCCTCCTGCATTGCTATTACCCAGTCTGGATCCTCAAGAGCTTCATTTACATTCTTTGATTCTAAAGAGGATAGGAAGGCAAAAACGCACAGAAGTTCTTTAGGCAGACCTAGTCATAATCCCAGCATCCAACTCCGATAACACATTTTCTAAAGGATATGAGCTTTTATACTTCCAGGGTCTTGACTGTATTTGGTGGGAAGGACCTGCAGGTGCATTTTGAGTAGGTCCTTCTTCCTCGGTTCATCATCCTGATCAGTCTGACATATTGACTCCTTGTTCCCCCTGAGTCAATTCTCTATTTTTATCAGCTGGCTCTTCCTTTCCTTCTGGATTCTCCAAGCTTTCAGCAGGATCTTCTCGTGCAAGACCTATAGCATGATCATCTCCTTCCTTTTCTGCAACTATTTTCGCTGACTCATCGCTCACCACATGCATACTTTCCTTAACTGTCTGAGTTCTTTTATCAAACACTTTATAGGCTTTACTCTGAGTGGAATATCCCAGGAAGATTACTTCATCACTTCTTGCATCAAATTTAAGCCTCCTTACCATTATTGTGTACAAAAAAACTTGCAACCGAATGGCCTCAAGTGAGAAATATTTGGCTTTCTTCCTCTGAGAAGTTCATAAGGAGTTTTGTTAAGAATAGCTCTTATGGAACATATGTTCAACAAGTAACATGATGTATATACTGCTTCAGCCAGAAGTTCCTTGCAAGGCCACTTGATAACAACATGGTTCTTGTCATATCTTCCAAAGATCTATTTTTCATCTCTACAACCCCATTTTGATGTGGGGTTCTTGGTGCTGAGAAGTTATGATCAATACTGTATTTAGTACAATACTCAGAGAATTTAGCATTTTCAAATTCCGTGCCATGATCTGATCTGATGCTTAAGCTTAATCTTTTCTGCGCAATTCCAGCCCATTCTTTGAAACTATCAAATGCGCCATCTTTGGATGCGAGGAACAGAGTCCATGTATACCTCGAGTAATCATCAACTATCACGAACACGAACTTCTTTCCCCTTTTCTTCTGACTCTCATCGATCCACATAAGTCCATACGAATCAGCTCCTGTGGTTTTAAAGTGCTCACCACTTTCTTTGGCTTGGAAGATGATCTCATATGTTTTCCCCTGACACAGGCATCACACATCTTAATAACGTTTTTTTAGGTAATCCACGAACCAGTTCCTTCGATGCTAGCTTGTTAAGCTGTGAAAGACTAGCATGCCCCAACCTTTTGTGCCACAACTGTGAATCACTCTCTTGAACATTCAAACAAGTTAAATTGTTCTCAGGAAGTGATCCCAATGATGCCTTTTAAACATGTTCACTCTTTTTCCTTCTATGACCACTTCTCCACTCTGTAGGTTCTTCACAATACATCTCACAGATGAAAAACTAACTTCATTTCCTCTGTCACATAGTTGAGAAATACTTAGTAGATTATGTCTGAGACCATCAACACAATATACATTTTCAATAGCATGATCCAAAGATCTCCCAACTTTTCCTATGCCAACAATCAAACCACTCTTTCTTCCTCTGAAGGCTACACTGCCTCCTTGAAATGCTGCGAGTGAGAGAAATATTCTTCTGTCTCCTGGCATATGCCTTGAATACCCACTATCAAGAATCCAGGTTGGGTTGTTCACTCTCACTCCAGCCTGCAAAAACAAATCAAGGGTTAGATTTAGGAACCCAGACAAGCTTGGGTCCCTTCTTATGAGAGAATGGATGAATTAAGTCCTTCTTAGCCCAATCAGGTTAAGCAAATTTTTTGTTTTTAGATTTAGCCTTGCTCATTTTTATGTAGTTTGCTTTCAAGTGACCTGTGTTACCACAGAAGGTACAAAGCATGTTGCAAGGCAGACCTACATATTTGCTTTTGGGATTAAAGGGAGGTAATGATTGCCTATAACCTAAACCTTTCTTTCCATGGACTTGGTTTTCAAACACCCAATTCATTTTTTCTGAAGATTTGTACCACTTAGTTAATCTGGTGAGTTCATAGTAAGCCTTTTCAACCCTTTCTCTAAGAACTCTGTTCTTTTCAGTTTCCTGACAAAGAATCTCATTTGTTCTTTTAAGCTCATTCTCGAGAAAAGTTTGAACCTCACTCATTACCTGCTTACCATTTGCATTCTTCATCTTATTTAGTTCAAGTTCAAGTTCTGAGATCTTAAAATTAGATGCAAGAGGCTGTTCCTTTAGAGATCAAATTCACATTGCTTCTTCAAGGTTCTTGCATCTAGTTTTTAAGTTAAATAAAGCATCAGATAGTTTATCTTTCTCAGACTCTACCTTTTCATAACCGTCAATTAGGGTGGCAGTTATCAGTATCAGATCATTAGGTGAGTATGTATGCAATTTTTCTTTCAATTCAAAGAGACAAACCTCAGCTGAGTGAGCCACATCCTCTCCATCAGTTGCCATGAGAGCAACTTTCTTCTTCTGACTATCTCCAGTGTAGAACTCCTTCAATTTCTCCCGGATTTTTTGGCAGATTTACAATCCATCACCTTAGCTAGTACATAAAAAATCATTCCATTCTTGAGATACAATATAGCTTTTGCATTTGCTTGAAGCCAATCCAAGTTTTGTAGGTCCAGTTCTTCTGCCAGTTTTGGAATCAAGGATCCATCTGCAACTCTCTTCACAAGGACATGAGGTCCTCATTTCACAATCAACCAGAGACTGTATTCTATGGCCTGAAGAAATACTTTTATTTGCTTATTTCACCTTTTATAATTGATTCCATCAAATAAGGGAGGTCTGAACGAATTTCTTCCTTCTCTTATTTCAGGTGAACCAGTTCCATTTATATCTTCACCTGTCAGTCCTGCCAAAGCTAGTGGGGTTTCATCCTCATATTCCTTTCCTCCATTAGACTCACTATCAGTTGGTCCCCAGGTTGCATAAAATGCTTCCTTCCTCTTCCTTCTTTCTGCTCTAAAGTTAGGTGGACGTCTGACTTTCCTTTTGTCCTTATCGCTGTCCTTGTAAGAATCCTTCTCCTTCTCCTTGTGGCTCTGCATTTCATCCACTCAACTTCCCAAATTGGACAATCCATAACAGCATGATCCTTCTTGAAGCATTTAAAGCACCCTGAGTAGTCTGGACTAACAACTATGTTCTTCCTCCCAGTATTATCTTTGGTGTTTTTCTTGAACCCCTTGAACTTACCCAAATTGAACTTCTATCTGAGAGCACTGACCATAGCTGCTTCAACTGATTGCAAATCCACGTACTCTTCAAGTTCCTCAGTTGCCTCAAGTGCGAGGGTCTAGTCCTTCTTAGTCACTGATTTGTTCTTCGACTCCTTCATCAACTCATGAGTCTTCAAACTACCCACTAGTTCTTCTAACTTGATAGATTTCAGTGGTTTTGACTCAATTATAGTTATCTTTGGTTCCCAAGCGTCACGAAGAACACTCAGCACTTTATCAACCATTTCAACTTCTGGGAGTTCCATATCCAGAGATCTCATCTCATTTGTGATGATGGTTAGCCTTCTTATCGTATCTTATATTGACTTCTTTTCACCCATTGTGAACAGCTAGAATTGTCTTTTTAGCATTCTTCTTTTTTAGTGCTTGTTCCTTCATGAGAAACTTCCAAGGCATCCAAGATTTCTTTAGTAGTTTTGTAAGATGAAACCCTGTTGAACTCCTCAGGACCTAGTCCGCAGATTACAAGCCTCTTGGCCTTGTGATTCTTTTCTATCATCTTGTAGTCAGCATCATTATACTTAAATCTTTCCTTTGGTTCAGTACAAGCAGCAGCTCCTTCACCAAAAACTTTGGTCGGAGTCAGATTTCCTTCAGAAACTATTATTCGTAGTTGATAATCTTCTGCACATATGTAATTCTCCATTCTGTTCTTCCACCAAGCATAGTATTGTCCATTGAACTGTGGAGGCCTCAGAATTGGTTATCCTTCAGTAATAGTAGGTGGTGCACTCATAATTTGATCTTTCTCAAGGTTTTAACCTAAAACGAGAAGACCTGCTCTGATACCACTTGTTATACTCTAAGCATCTCCTATGGACACTAAAAGAGGGGGTTGAATAGTGTCCTCCGATTTTCGCCAAAGAACCTGGCTCTTAATCATAAGAACCTTGTTCTTGAGCTGTTGCCTCCACGGAAAAACACAAACACAAAATTAAATAGCAACCTAAAAGACAGTATTTTTACGTGGAAAACTCCTTGCTCAAGGGAGAAAACCACGACCCACACTCTGGGATTTTGAAACCACTTCACTAATACAACTCTGTAACCAAGGGGATACACTCTAGACCCTAATCACTCAACAAAACTAAACTCTAGCTTTACAAAGCAATCACTCAAAGTTCACCTATTACAATGGCTTCTAACATAAGTAGATAGGTAATACAATCAAAGCATAAAAACTATGACAACTATAATAAAGAACCTAAACCGATTCACTGCTCGTGCTCTTAGTTCTTCACTGGTTGTCTTCAACAGTTACATCATTTGAAGTGTTATTGAATTCGCCTTGTGTTTGTACTCAACTCTCGTGGTGAATAACTGAGATAGGCTGCCTCAACTACTTGCTTTTATATGGGCTTTGTAACCCTTGCAGTGTTTCACTAGTAAACCTTATAAATATGGAAAGTAAAGATTTTCCTGTGATACTCTCTTTGTTCAGCACTAATTCTTGTTCATATTTCAATGAGACTGCCCCAGCACAACTTCTTTTAGCTGACTAGGATGTGCATAAGTCTACGCGCCACTACTCCTAGGTCTGCATGGATTTGCATTCCACAAAAATCTTTTCGACCAGTCGTGCATTTCTCATCAAGGACTAAGTTCTTCTCCAAGTCACTAAGTCATTTGTTTGTCATTCTTCAAAACATCCAACTCAACATATATTTTATTTAATTCATTATTGTTTAATTAATCCTATTAAACTTTAGTTAGTACAACTTAAGTTTATAGGTCTAACTTATCATTCATACATGTAATCATTACTCTTTATAAGGTCTGGCTCATTTATACTTTTTATTCTACTTAGAGGCTTCCAGTTTTAGGTCATCAAACTCTTTAGTCCTTTTTTTTTTTTTTTTTGACAGATGCCTTTATTTTTTCTTTCTATACTTAAGGGTCAACATTTAAAAATAATTTTAGAACAAAAGGTCCTTACTCAGTTTTATCTATGACGTTAGGCATTGAAGATTTACCCAAGTGGACAATATAAGTGGATTAGTTTGCTTTAGTATCAACTTGTACCCCTTATTATTACGTACTAATTAATGGTTACTAGGAAGCCTCCTATGCGGCGGTACACTAATACAACCACCGAGAAGTTGCGGATTACTTCGGTGATATAAGTAATATCGGTTACCGAACCGTTATGAATCGATAACCGATGTACTAATAGCTTATCGAAATGGTATTGATTTTACAAAATTACATACCATATTAGCTCATATACCGCTACCGATAAGCTAAAACCTTAACCGCACCGATTTATGAACACCCCTACCTTGTAAAACACAAAGGGGTATAAGCAAAAATATCTTTAGAAATGCTCAAAATTTTAATTCCTTGGAAAAATTGCTAAAAAAAATTGATACTATGAAAAAAGTACTCAAAAATTTAATATCATGTACCAAAAATATGCTCATAATTTAATATCAGAAACCAAAATTCTCAATTCACCCAAAAAATTAGGAAAAGGAAAAGCGGAAATTGGATCGAGTCTGCTTTAAGTAAAATCCAACTCATTTTGGTTGGGTTGGGTAAAACTCAACGGACCCAACGCTCTATGAGGGTGTCACGTTCACAAATGACCCAAGCATATGTCAAGAAACTTTGAGAGTGTTTGCCTAAACTAGCTCCCACCACCTTATAAGCACTTTTGACCTATGTGTCTATGAAAAGTACGATAAGTGCTTATAAAATATGATGAGTCATAAATTGTAAATTAGTCATTCCTGACTTATGACTTACAAATGCTTATTTATTAAATCATCATAAGTAATCAAAATTAATTTTAAATACTTATTATTTACTCGTTGCTTTGAATAAGCTAACTCAAAGTCGAGCATCCAAGTAAAATCTAACGGGAGAATGGAAATAACACCAAGTAGCAACTCGTAAAGTTGCTATTTATGATTTAACTAGTAGTACTACTTTGTATAGGGTAATGCATTTAAAAGTTTAGCTACAATTTATAGATTGAGCGTCTTCTTCTTCACTTTCCCAAACATCATGGCACTGTATCCTGATGTTCAATTTTTGCGGTTCGAAATTTTAGGACACTAATGTCACTGTCTAATTTTTAAATTAGTATTTTGTGCGACACTTGACAGTTTGTTTACAAGATAACAAACTCAAGTAAGCCTTCAACTACACAAGATCGCTAAGAGAATGTTTAACAATAAAAAGACAAGAGATATTTGCCAAAGGGAACTTTTATTCACTCAAACTTTTCTAAATGACTTTACAAATGAATGGCCCTCTATTTATATCACTCACTATGGGGCTAAGGTGCAAATAATAATTATTTACAAGTTCCTAACATTTATACTTAAGGATCTACTCTAGCGAGTTCTATGAACCTAGAATCTTCCAAGCCCTTTGCAATTCTAAGGTGCTCTAGGTTGTTCTATGAGAACTTCCCACACAATTCTAGCTTTGGCTTAGTTGGCACCATATGTGCGCCATGTCACGCCCATGTGACGTGATGATTTGGCGATGGTGTCACACTAAGCTTTAAATTTTATTCGTCCAGAACTTCGGCACAACCCCCTTTAAGTTTTTTCTTTTCAGTTCAGCAGTTTAGATCGTGTCCTTACAATAGTGCCTATTGGTGCTCATCTCCCCTGTTTCAGATTGTAGCTTGGCAAGTTGAAATACATTGCGAACACTGAATAAATCTTAAATAACGGCCTTAAGAGTGGCTGTTGGTGCACTTCGTCCCATGTTCAAAATATCCCTAATCAAAATTGAAATATTTTTAAGTGTTCAACTGAGCATCAACACGACGTTATCACAACTGGTCTTTCATCCATAGAGAGGAGAATCGTCTTGGATGACCTTTTAGTCAGTCAAAACAGAGATGAAAGTATAAACACTGATTCGTTAGCGAGTGGTTCCGCAAGATTAGCGTTCATCTTGAAGTATTGAACTTAGTCGTTGTTTAATTAAAGCAAAAGAGATCCACAACATTTTTTTTTGTTCAATTAGGCCTCGAATCAAGAAAAACAACCTGGAGCCAAGACTGAATATTATACTACTTGGAGTTGTACATTTATCAATAACAATATTAATAATACGTTTTTTTTTAATTTGTAATCTTAGTTGTTTATTTTTTCATTCTGAAACTTGTTGTGAACCACATTTACTTCTCTTAATTATTAATGAAGTTAATTTTTAAAATAGTCACTGAACTAATATAAAATATTTATAAAAAGTCATTTTTTGAGACAAAAATATCACTTAACTTATGCAAAGTGCCTTAAAAAATCATTCTTCCAAATTGTGGTTAAAGTTCACCGAAAAATGCTGATGAGGCATTTTATTAAAAATGGACCCAAATAAATATTTTAAATTTAAAAAAAAAACAAATTATTTATTTATGCGATAATTTACCAGTGGATTATTAATTCTTCGTCTTTATATTATAGGTGTTTTTGATTTATTACTGGTGTATATTAATGTCTTATTTGCATATTAATAATATATTTGATTTCCTACTATTTGCATATTGATAGTATATTTGATTTCCTTCAACCTATATTGTGCACCATATACTAATTATACATATCTATGTAAAGTATGAGAACATCATAAGAGCAGAGGGATTATGGAAGTATACTCCCTAGAAATTTGGCATTCGGTTAAGCAAAATTTAAGGAATGCTCATTGAAAAATATCAAAGTGTGGAAATAGTATTATGGTAGTTTTGTATTTTGTACCACAGCAAATACGTTAAAGAGTTGATGCAAGCAAATCCGAAGACAAGCAAGCAATCGGAAAACAACAAGAACACTACACGGAAACGATTAAGATAAGAGGCGGAAGCAACAAGTAACCGAGGTAACAAAAAATCAGGGAAGGGGGAGAACAGAAATAGAAGAAAAAGAATGGATAATCTGAATCAAAACATGATTTGATTATCCAAGGGAGAAAAGGAAACTTGAACCTAACAACGATTCCTACTAGGGATGGAATCTTTTCGTTCCCAAGCCATAGAAGGCATATACGAAGCTTCGGGCATCAACAAGAATGGCTCGGCCAATTCTATCTCTATTCTCTCAATCAATAATCAACTAACTCTCTAATGAGCTATGCTAGGAGTTTATATAGATAATAAAAAGGGAAAAATAGTAAAATGGTCACAGGTGACTGATAAGACAAAGCCACGTAGGGCTGAAGCAGTTTTATGTATTCGGCAGCTCAGCTCGAACACATTTGAGTCGGACGTTTGTTTGCCTCGGTCACAATTGGAATCGAACGCTCTCCTGCATCGGGCACATTTTTAGTCCTTCGATCGATTCACTGCTCAGCGTCGTTCTTCTTTGGTTTGGTTGCCTTTCAGCTTCGGGCTCGAGCTTGAGCTTGACATTTCTTCCTTTGGGCTTGAGCTTGATCGTTGAGCTTGGTCTCACAGCTTTTAAAGTCAGCAACGGTCACTTGTTGTCTGCTCGGTGGATTTCCATCATTGTTGCTCGGCGAGGCAGTCTACGACATATTCCATTTCAGCCACACTTTCTGATCGTGGGCGTCACGTGTCGCCTCAGTGGACTAGCTTGATGAATCGAACAGGTGAGCCTGGTTCGTATTGCATCATCCTCCCCTTTTTGAAAGGATTTCGTCCTCGAAATCAAACCCACAAGACCTGCAAGCAAGGCAAAGACAAACGAAAACTTCCTACTCAAGAGCAGGTTAGTGGTCAAAAGTGTAGAAAACACACTCTTATGATAGAGCCAAGAATCAATAACGATCAAGAAAATTATGCATTCGAAGGAAACAACAAGTTCTTGGGTCAAAAAGGAATTGTAGTAATCAAAGGACCTATCACCTCTAAACCCATGGTCAACACACCGAGCCCTCAATTAACTTTCATCACCATGGGGCATATGGACTTCCATATGCACAATACTCGAGGTGTGATCAACATGTGAGATGGAGTAAGTGAGATGATTCACTCGACAACTAACATCGAATACTACATTCCCCTTCTTAAAAGCAATCTTATTCACACCAAGAGATAGCCTTTCACCTCTAAAATCTCCTTCCTAATAAGGTCTCAAATAATGGATTATCGAAGGGGTTAGGCTTTCCAAACTGAGGTGATTCATGTTCTTCTCGAGTCGGATGCACATCACCATCTCTTTCGAACAAAGGGTTAGTGAAAACAAGTTCACTACCCTTCAAAGGTACATCCGAACCAAGATCATCACCAACACTTGAGGAGTCATCGAATATAATCCGATCCAACTGATCCACTAGGGACTCCTCAAGGTTATCATCGTTCTTACTAAAACACATAGATCCACCATAGGCAATAATTTCAACAAGGGTATGATCAAACAACTCATCTTTCCCTTTATCAAAGATTGGTGGGGTGTCATAACAAGGGTCATAAGCAAGGTCAACTACAACTTCATCACTAAAGAGAGGTTTGGTGAAGATCGAGCTCACACCATGATGTGGCTTATCATTCCTCTCAACTAGTGGTTCACATTCACAAACAAGTTGACCATTCGGCTCTACAATAGTTGCAAAAACATTGTAATCATGCAAATCATCAACTAGCATGGAATTTTCACAAGCAATATCGCAAGACAAGGAAGTATCATGCTCACGGGAAGGAAAACGAACACTTACCTCGGAGTAGCCTTCGGTCTCTCTCGATGCCTCCGAAGTGTCATAAGTAGTTTTTTCATCGTGAGGCTCACATGGACGATTTTCTTCACCTTGTCTTTCTACTTCGGAACATGGTTGAGGATCCATCGGTTTGCCTCCAAGAGTACCTACACAAGAATTCACACAAGTAGAAGGAAAAGATAAAGAGTAAGTGTTAGAATAAGGGGTGTCCTCATTCTCATCGATTCTTTTTCCCTCTTTATTTTCCCTCATTTTCATTTCAAGGTCAGGTGTGGGTTCGGGTTGTGACAACTCACTCTCATCACTCAACACAACCTCTCATTTTTCCTCTCGAGAGTTGTCACCGGTCACTCCCTTACTCCTCTCAATCTTTTGTATCTCATATTCGGGCGAGTTCGGTCGAGGCTCAAGAATGCCCATAGCTGGAGTAGGTTGACTTTTAACAATAACCCGAAGTCTAGAACTCGAAGACTCATCAACCGGAGTCTCCTCTTTCGTTGTCGGTGAACCACTTGGCTTCGAAGCTTGTGTCTTCAGGTTCACAGTATTGACTTCGGCCGACTCTTTTCTTGCACCTGTCCCACTGCTTCTTGTGTTCGTAGGACCCCTCGGCAGCACTCTTTTGATCCTAGATTGGAGATCCTGCTCTTTTCTCTGCTGCAAAGCCGCAGCATACGCTCTAATAGACTTCTTTTCCTTCATCTTGTAAGGTGTGAACTCAGAAACCAGTTGCAACTCTTTGTTGTACACGAGGTATACATCCCTCTCACTAATATATGGCAGCTGTTTGTTGTGCAACCATGGATCTCCTAGCCAAACATCAAAATAAGGTAAGGGATACACGTCATACCAAACATATTCACTATAGCTCTTATGAGATATGAGCACTCGAGCCTCATAGGAAACCCTCACTCCCTTATACGTATAAGTATATTTCAATTTACGGCACGATATCTTTAGGGTTTCAACCAAAGAAGCGCTAATGCAGTTTGCATCGGTATCTCTAATCTTGAGCAGGTTTCCTCCATAACTATTCACCTCAACAACGAACCTTTCTCTACCCAAGTCTTGCATAGGCATATTCAAGGAAGGACTTGAATTTTCACGAACATCAAAATCAATAACTTGGCTCTTCCTTATTTCTCCGCTAGTGGAAACACCACTAGGATAACTCCCACTTCCTTTCACTCTTCCAACATTGTAAGTATGGTTGGAAGTCGAGGAAGGAGTTTTAGCATAGGACCCATAAGAACTTCTCATCGGTGAAGGAGTTCGGTAGAAACCTCCTCTACCTACCTCGGGTCCACAACCACCAGTGCTCCTCGAGGCACCCTTCCATTGGAATTGGAAGCATTGAATCGTGTGTCACGACTCAAAGTTTCAAGTCTTCCTCCTCCCATGGAACAACCACCACCTCCCAACCCGATGGAAAGAGCTCTACTACTCCCTTGTGATCCATACGAGACACCGAAGGAAGATTCCATCGAATAGTTCACTCGATCAACTTTATCATCGATTTCTCCGGTGTCATGTTCATCGTATTCAAGATCATCACAAAGAGAGTAAGTAGAATAATCATACCTCGAAGCGTCACTACCTTCGTATTCTCGACCCAAGGCATAAGGATCTTCATTTTCACATGCCTCGTAGTCTTCTTCATCGTCGTAATTATCATAGTGACCAGCTTCACCCTCGTAAGAGCCATAGTCCCCGGTGTCGTTATAGCAATCATCACCATAGTAGGGACCATAGTCTCCATCATCTCCACACGAATCATACCCTCCATAATCTTCATTATCCGAAGACATAGCTGCAACAACAAGAGTAAAGGACCTCACAAGTTCACTCCCTCATGTGTATCACTCAAAGAATGGACACTCAATTTTCTTTCTACTCGTGTATACACTCAAGGTCGTTGGCCTTTGTGACCTCACTATATTGTTCTCACCACTCTAGCCTTTTTCCACTCAAGATGGCCTTGCCTTCTTGTTAGGAAACCGAAGTGATAAGTCACAACTAGTACTTTCCAAGTATATGTTTGGAAGGAGTTTATATGACTCGAGGGAGTCAAAGAATTGGCTGCGAAAGTTGGACTTCGGTCACCCCACGCACGAGTTCCTAAAGCTCAAATTTAATAGTACGACCTCGAGTAGAAAGAATTACTCAAGAGATCTGTATGGGCCTAAATCAGTTTAGGTGTACAAATCGAATTTGGATTCGAATATAAGCAATTCCTCGTATCAAAGTTGGAATAATATGCGAAAAAGACGTAAATGCGAGAAAATAACTGTATTGCGATATATGAATATGATTACAAATTTGGGCAGCGTTTCAATACAAATTTCTGGATCCCTACAATACAAAATGAACTACTATTTATAGGCCTAATAGCCTTACCCACGTTCCTCATCATCAGCAAATGCACCCTCCACGATCTGAGCATTAATATGGAGAAGTTAGTGGGGCAAAGTAGTGGGCTGCAAAGCCGCTGGAACCGAGGTGGTAACCGAAGCTTGGTTGCAAGGCTTCGGTTATCTAACCTTACTGTTCGGATAGGAGGGCATGTCACCAAAGCTCGGTGTCCAACTTGCCTTCGGTCGCGTTGTTGGAACTTGACTTCGGCGACCTCCTCACGAGTTCAATTTCTTCTCTTCGGAGCGTCAGCTCGTATTCCCTTCGGTCTACCACCCCGAGGTGCTGACCGAAGGCGATAATTTTCACCCAATACAGATAGTCCCCCCACTCCTCGGTGGACGCTGAGGTCGCCGAGGAGTGGAATGAATTTAAGCGGGAAGTCGACGTGGCGAAACCCTATCCACGAATTTCAAAAGTCGCACATCTATCGGGTCGCCGTTCGCATTACGTGGCGGTTTTTGATAGGTCTCCGAACGGTCGCGCAGTCTTTTTGTTTTCTCCAACGTTACAGTCATTATTAGTCTTCCAACTTGCACGTGTATGCTCCCTATAAATACATCACTTCATCTCCTCCCCCTTCACTTGAAGCTTTTGACCAAAAAAAGAGACTTTGAAGAACTTTAAAACACTGTCTTCTACATTTGTTCTTCTAATCTCAAACGTTCCTTCTATTCACTTATTATCATGTCTGCTGCTATTTCTGATACTCATTCTGGCCATGGCTCAAGCGACTCTGGTGAGAGGGCAGAGCGCTTCGCTGCTATGGCCATGAACGATGAGGCTATTGTTTCTGTGCCACCATTGCAGGTGGTTGAAGCGGGGGCTGGTGGCGAGGCCACGTCTGCCGCTCCCGCTCCCAGAAGGCGGAAAGAGAGGGCTGGCCGTGATCCGGCTGAGGTAAGTTACGATGTGGAGCATGACGTAGGCGATGAAGATCGCGATGGGGATGAAGGTGACGTTGGAGGTGATGACGTCACCAGCGCCAAAGAGGTGGGCGGCTCGGTAGGCGGCGCCGAGGTGAATGGGACAAGCGATCCCAGAGGAGAAACCGAGGCTGGGCCGTCAAAGAAGTCGAAGAGAAAAATTCCCCTCGAGGTCGAGATTGACCCTCGGTTGGTGATTCCTTCCAGTTTCAACAACGATAAAGACTTAAAGGTTCACGCTCAATCAGATGCGCAAAAGGGGAAGAAGAGGAACATTGCCGTCCACGTTACACCAAGTATCATCACCGAAGAGAGGCTTGAATCTTTTCGGGCTGATTGTCGTTGGGGTCCCGAGGTGGAGATTAGGATCCCAGCGCCTGGCTCGGCAGTGTCTACGCATGTCGAGGGGTACTCCTCGGTTTTCACCTACCCCTTCACCCTAGGATTCAACTTGCCAGTACATCCTATCATCGATGTATTTTGCAGGTCTTACAATTTGTGTCTAGCCCAACTCGGGCCCGGGGTTTGGAGGGTCGTCCAGGCCCTCGAGTATTTGAGTAACAAAGCTGGTTTGCCCTTCACTTTTCAACACTTAATTTCACTCTACTATCCTTACTTCCACAAAGCCGGGGTGGTTGCTCTTCTGCCTCGAGGTTCTTACGCCATTTTGAGTAAGAGCGAGGACCATGGGGATCGAGGCTAGAATGATCGATATGTGCTTATTCCCACGAGGTTGTTATCAGCCGAGCCTGGCTTTCCCGAAGTATGGAATGCCCAACGTAAGTGGCCGATTCCGTTCTCTCCTCGGTTTTGGATTATTATAACTGTTTCTTACCCTTTCATCTTTGGTTTGCAGCTGAAAAGGTTTCAGTTAACCTACCAAGGAATTTGCTTGAGTGGGTTACCGAGGCTATGCAAACGAAGACGCGCCCAGAGCGGCAATGGATGGTGTTGGCCGGTTTGGAAGAGAACCGATGGGCGTGCAAGAGGCATGGTAAGTCGTTGATGACTTCGGCTCCTTAGACTTGCTTCGAGCCATTGGGTTCTAACTTCATTTGGTTTGATATATTCATGCAGGTCTTCCAAGCAAGGCTATGAGAGACACCGATGAGGAAGAAGAAGCAGAAATGGACGTCGAGGGGGGAGGAGAGGAGAGAGGCAAGAAAGAAAAGAAAAAGAAAGAGAGCACAGTGCTGAACATCGCCGAGGGCATTGCCCAAATGGCGACCCTGGCGAAGCGGCTTATTAATGAAAAAGCCAAAGGTTCACCTAACCCGGGGACCTCCCAAGGTGAAGAAGTTTTCTTGGGTCGATTTTCTTGCGTTTCCACCACCACACATACTTATGTTAAACAAATTGCTTCCCTTCCTTCCCTAGGTTCTAAAATAAAGCGGGTTGCGTCGAAGCGGGCGGCCAAAGCGAAAGGACCTCGGGTTGAGGAAGCTGCTGCTCATGCTGCTGAAGCATTGATCACAAAGCGTCGGGGACTTGTTGACGTACCCAGCGATGAAGAGCTTCCCCCTTTGGTCCCCGAAGAAAGACCAGATCTAGCCCCTGAATCTGTTCCCGAGTCGAGGCCCGAGGTTGGTGGGACGACCGAGGTTATAAATGTGGAGGAGTCTGACCAAGAGGCTGCAAAGCGAAAGGGCAAGGCTAAAGTGGGTGAAGGCCTGATTAAGAGCACGGTTAAAGCTTCCCGAGCCTCGCCAAAGCCTACCAACACTGCATCTCGGGCTTTGGAGATATATCCCAATGCGAATTTGCTAGACGCCACAAAAGAGGATATCATGGCCCTTGATGGCTTACTCGGCCCTGCCGAATCTCACGCCCTTCGGAACCTTAGCCCAATGAGTTTGATGGGCGTCTCCGCCGCTTCAGCCCTTCGGGTAAGTCAGTGTGTATTTTACATTGTTGATCTCACTATTCTTCGGGTTCTGACCTCGTGTTTCAAACGAGAGTTTGGTCCTCGCACTGCAAGCTGTTCACCTTGAGCGCGACCGAGCTAAAGAGCTTCAAGCGGCTGCTTCCGCTTGGGATGATCAGAAGAAGGTTCTTAAGGGGCAAGTTACCGAGCTAGAGACTCGATTCACAATTCTGAACAATGAGCTGGAACGCGCTAATGAGGCCTCGGCGAAAGCTGAGGCTGATCTTCGTGTGGCTGTGGAGTCTGCCGAAGCTCGAGTCCAAGCTGCGACAAATGAGTTTACTGCTGAGCGCTTGAACTTGAGCCTTGAAAATGCCTGCCTTGAGGCCGAGCTTTTCAGGACTAAGGCCGAAGTGCTTGAAGCAGGCGAAAAATATCGTAGTAAGCTTGGGGAGTATAACGCCAAACTCATTGAGCTGCAGAGCAAGGTGGATGAAGTGCCAGCCCTTCGGGGTAAGATATCCAAGCTCGAAGGCAGAATTGAATATCTTAATGAGCGGGCCGAGGTGAGGGCGACAAGGGCGAAGTTTGAAGAAACATAGGCTGTTGTCAAAACCAGGCTTAGCGCACTTGAACAAGTCCAGGCCGGGCAAATTGTGCTTGAGGACGAGATTGTCAAGGCAGGGAAGCTGCTGCCGAGGATCAAAGGATTATGGATGAGCTCCCTTCGAGCGAGGGCTCAGATGATGATGAAGGCGATAGTGCCGAAGAGGGCAGTGGAAATGCCGATGGGGCGTAGCCTTTGTATTTTGCAAACACTTTGATGTTTTTCCTTTGTTTTTGGGCCTTCGTGCCTTTTTGGATATTAGCCTTCGGGCTTTTGTATATACATAGCCATGGACCTTCGGGTCCTTTTTTAATGCAAATGTTTTTCAGCCTTCGGGCCTATTAGCAGAAATTGATCATTCGCATTTATGTTTTGAATGTTGGCCTTCGCAAATGCCGAACACCTCGCTAAGAATACATGTCTTGCAAGACTTAAAATGAATTTAAATGATGCAAACTTAGGACGACATTTCGCCCTCGAGTCGGTGCATTGTGCAGCTTCGGAGTGCAATATTTACACAGATAAAATGAATGAAACCAAAGTCACTTTATTGATATCGACAAGCCAGAATAAGGCTATTTACATAAGGCCAGGTCGAAGCAGACCTTGGGTGAAAAGCAAATTTTCAATAAAAACAAATTGATAACGTGCCGCTATCGGGCTAATTTACAATGTACTAAATCTAGTCCTCGGGCGTAAGTACCCGGTTGTCGGATAGATAAGCTTCGGTTGGAAGGTTCGATGTCGACCCCATTATCAACCCTTCTCACTCCCCCCCAGTGTTCGGTTTTGAATCTTGATGAAGATACGAGCACTGGAAACGGTTCGGTTCGCTTCCTGAAGAGGTCAAGCAAAAAGATGGAACGAGGAGTAACTTAGTACATTTTCTATCAATGCCATGGGAGCGTCATTCGGCTCGGGGCTGTTTAATTGAAAAAGAGTTGAAAAGTATTTACCTCGGTTAGAAGTAGTATCGCTTCAGATTGGAGATGTTCCAATTCAGAGGCTCGGGTTCTCCTTGAAGAGACTCAATTTGATAAGAGCCTTTTCCCACGATTTCCTTGACTCTATAAGGTCTTTCCCAATTTGCAATAAGCTTCCCCCCGTTATCTTCCTTTGTTGATTGGTTCACAGTTTTCAGCACATAATCTCCAACCTTGAAGTCTCTAAGCTTGGCTTTCCTATTGAGGTAAGCCTCGATTTGCCTTTTTTGGGCAACTAGCCGAACCAAAGCTAACTCTTTTTTCTCTTCTAGCAAATCTAGTTCAATACGCATTGCTTCTTGGTTAGCATCTTCGGCTGTATGGGTGTACCGAAGACTTGGTTCACCCACGTCTACGGGGATGAGAGAATCCATGCCATAGGCTAGTGAGAAAGGAGTCTCACCGGTGCTGTTCTTCTCCGTTGTTCGCATGGCCCATAGCACCCCGGGAAACTCCTCGGGCCAAGGACCTTTCTTCTCATCGAGTCTTTTCTTCAAATTTTCAATTATGATCCTGTTCGAAGACTCAGCTTGGCCATTGACACTTGGGTGATAAGGAGTTGAGGCAATTCTTTTGATTCCCCATTGCTTGAAGAAATCAGTGATGGCTGCCCCCCATGAATTGTTTACCGTTGTCACAAGCAATTTCTCTTGGGACGCCGAACCTGTAGATGATATTCTTTTTGATGAAGTCGATTACTTGCTTTTGCTTTACCTCGGTGAGAGCCGCCGATTCCACCCATTTTGTGAAGTAATCGGTCAATACCAAGATGAAACGAACACCACCTTTTCCTTTGGGTAGTGGTCCCACGACATCCATTCCCCATTTCATGAAGGGCCATGGTGATACCACTGAATGTAGAGGCTCGGCCTGTTGGTGGATCATCCGCCCACGGCGTAGGCATTTATCACATTTCTGCACGAAGGCCTTCACATCGGCACTGATAGTGGGCCAATAATACCCAGCTCTTAATAACTTAAGCACTAAGGACTTTCCCCCAGAGTGGTTGCCACATTCGCCTTCGTGCACTTCAGCCATCACGTATCTTGCCTCCTCGGGACCCAAGCACTTGGCCATCGGGCCGCAGTACAACCTTTTGTACAAGTTGCCCTCGATCAAGTGATACGAGGCTGCTTGAGTTCTCAACTTCCTTGCTTCTTTTTCTCTTGGGTGACAGTCCCCGAGTCGAAGTAGGAGATGAACTTACTTCGCCAATCCCATCGGTTATCCACTGAGTTAACTTGCAATTTCATCTCTCTCATTTGTGCTGATAGTAACCGAACCACTAAGTCAGTCCCCGAGTGGGTTTCGTCGATCGTCGAACCAAGATTCGCCAAGGCGTCAGCCTCGGTATTCTCCTCCCGAGGCACTTGTTTAATTTGCCATTCTTGGAATTGTGCTAAGATCCTTTGTGCTCGATCCAAGTATAGCTGCATTCTGGGCTCCCGAGCCGTATAATCACTGAGGATCTGGTTGACTACCAATTGTGAATCACATCTCAGTTCGATTCTTTCAACCCCCATTTCTTTAGCCAGCTCCAAACCTGCTAAAGCTGCCTCATATTCCGCTTCGTTGTTGGCCACTTTTTTGAACCGAACCGAATGCCTGACTTTTTCCCCGGTGTGTGCTCTCAAGACTATGCCTAACCCCGAACCTTTGGAGTTTGTTGCCTCATCGGTGTAAAGTACCCACGGTCCCGAAGGGGATCCTTTTGCCATGGAGTTTTCCTTTTCCGCCTCGGGCAAAATTCCGATACTAAAATCAGCCACGAAGTCTGCCAAGACTTGAGACTTAATGGCAGTCCGAGGTTGATAAGTAATGTCATACTCACTTAGCTCTACCGCCCATTTGGATAACCTCCCCGACAACTCTGGTTTGTGCAATATATTTCTCAAGGGGAAGGTGGAAACTACTGCTATTGGGTGACATTGAAAATAGGGCCGTAGTTTCCGAGCAGTAATAAGTAAAGCAAGTGCTAATTTCTCCAAGTGTGGGTACCTGGTTTCAGCATCGAGGAGTGTCTTGCTCACATAATAGATGGGCTGTTGTTTGCCATCTTCCTCCCGAACCAGCACAACACTGACTGATACCTCGGACACCGCCAAATATACCAGCAATGTCTCTCCTTCTTTTGGCTTGGCAAGCAACGGTGCGTTAGCCAAATATTGTTTCAAATCTTTCAACGCTTGTTTACACTCCGGTGTCCACTCGAAGTGATTGTTTTTCCTTAAAACGGAGAAAAACTTGTGGCATTGCTCCGAGGACCTTGAAATGAAACGACTCAAGGCAGCGACTCAGCCAGTCAAACTTTGAACTTTTTTTACCCCGGTTAGCTCCTCGGGGATCTCCTAAATAGCTCTGATTTTATCTGGGTTGGCCTCGATTTCTCGTTCAGAGACAATGAAACCCAAGAACTTGCCTGATCCTACGCCGAAGGCGCACTTCTCATGGTTCAATTTCATACCGTATTGCCTCAACACAACAAAGGCTTCCCTCAAGTGATTCAAATGATCCTCCATTTGGATCGATTTGATGAGCATATCGTCTATGTAGACTTCCATAGACTTTCCAATATACTCTTTAAACATGCGACACACCAACCTTTGGTATGTCGCCGCGGCGTCTTCAGACCGAAGGGCATAACTTTGTAACAGAAGGTACCTCGGTCAGTGATGAACGAGGTCTTCTCTTCGTCCTTCGGGTCCATGAGAATTTGGTTATAGCCCGAATATGCATCCAAAAAGGTCAATAGTTTATGTCCAGCCGTGGAGTCTATTAACCTGTCAATTTGTGGTAAATGATATGAATCTTTGGGGCAAGCTTTGTTTAGGTCAGTGTAATCTATGCACATTCTCCACTTGCCATTCTTCTTCGGTACAACCACAACATTGGCCAGCCACTCGGGGTATTTCACTTCTCTAATGAAGCCGTTTTCTTGCAATTTGGCGGTCTCATCCTCGATCGCCTTCTTTTTGACCCCGGCGTGAGGTCTTTTCTTCTGCTTCACCGGGGTGAATTTTAGGTCCACATTCAGTTTGTGGGTCATGATCTCCGGATCGATACCCGTCATATCTGAATGTGACCAGGCAAAACAATCATGGTTGGACTTCAAAACTTCTATAATCGCCTTTTTCGACTCCGGGTCCAACTCCGAGCCGATAAACACTTTCCTGTCGGGGAAATCTTTCAATAGAGTAAAGGATTCCAGTTCTTCAATAGTTGAGTCCTCGGCCTTTTATTTCCGAGGCTCTTGAATACAGGCTGGAACCCTTTCGATTTCTCCTCGGGCGTCCTCCCCACTTGACCCCGATTCTTGTCGTTGCTATTATTTTGGCCCGATCGGGGCGACTCCATTCTTTAGCGCAACCGAATAGCACTCCCTTGCTACTCGTTGTTCCCCTTTAATTGATCGAACTCCCCAAGGTGTAGGGAATTTAATCACTTGATGAAAAGTGGAGGGGACAGCTTCCATGGAGTGGATCCATGGCCTTCCGAGGATCACATTGTAGGCTAGATCCTCGGGCATGACTTGGAACAGTGTTTCTTTGGTAATCCCCTCGGCGAACGTTTTGAGTGTGATCTCACCCAATGTTTTCTCCGTGGAGTTGTTGAAGCCAGCTAACACTGTTGACTTGGGAACAACTTCCCCCTTCAGCCAAATCTTCTTAACAGCCCCGTAGCTGATAATGTTAACTGAGCTACCGGGGTCGATCAAGACTCTTTTAATGTCAGAGTCGTTGATCCTCAACATGATAACTAAAGCGTCGTGATGAGGGAACATCATCCCATCACAGTCATCGTCGTTGAACACAATATCTTTGCCCGAGCCTCCAACTCGGGTTCTTTTCTCCATGGTAATGGAGAGCTTGGCAAATTTTTTGGCTGCGGCAAAATTCACGCCGTTCACCTCTGACCCCCCGGTTATAACATTCACTACTCTTTCCGGGGGTGGAGCCCGAGGTGGTTGCCCATCACCTCAGTTCTTGGAAAAATTATCTTTCCCTTTGTCAGTGAGGAAGTCGGCCAAGACTCCCTTCTTTAGTAGGTAAGCTACCTCGAGGCGCAAAGCTTTGCAGTCCTCGATCCTGTGGCCATAATCTGCATGGAATTCACAATGCAGATTGTAGTCTCTTTTGTCCGCCGGGGTTCTCATATCTTTGGGAACCCTTACCCCGGCTGTTCCCTTGAAAACATTGACCAGCTCCGAGGTCGATATGTTGAAGTTATAGTCTTGGATCCGAGGAAGATCCTTTTTTGGGACCGAAGCGGAGCTTGAGGGGTTTCTTTGGTTCACATTAGGTTGAACCTTCCCTCCGAGCCTTTGGCTTATATGAGAGGTTGAATATGAATTACCGAGGGTGTTCCCCAACCTCTGGCTGACGTGCTGCCTCGTCGAAGTGTAAGGTTTATACCTCCCCTTCGAGTTACTTCGTGGCGCCTCGGCGCGATTCGAAGATTCGCCTCGGTTACGTTGGTTATAACCTCGATTTTTGAACTCAGCTTCCTCCGATCTGATCTTGGAGTAAGTGCGTCTATGCAGATCCTCCCACATCAGGACCTGATATTGATGTAGCTCTTTACGCAATTCAGCAGAAGCGTCGGAATTGCGACTATTGATACCCTTTTCAAATGCCATGATGGCCAAGGTATCATCCATTCGAGGCAATTCCATGCGTTCAGCGTGGAATCGCTCAAGAAATTCTTTAAGTGGTTCACCGGACCTCTGCTTCACCTCACATATATCCTCCTTCCTTTGGAGGATCTTTTGCGCCCCGGTGTGAGCCTTGACAAAGGCGCTGGACATTTCCTTAAACGAGGAGATCGACCCCGCCGGCAAGCACAAGTACCACCGAAGAGCGCCCTTCCCTAGCGATTGACCAAATTGCTTTAAGAATATCGACTCGAGCTGCATAGCCGTTAAGTCGTTGCTCTTTACCATGGCCATATACTCCCTTATGTGCTCTTTGGGATCGGTGGTCCCATCATATTTTTTCAGGAATATGAGTTTGAAGCCCCGGGGAGTTGGGACTGGAGCCGCTTCGGGCTTATAGGGTTGCTCCCTGTATTGATCGATGTCGAGGTCGTCTTTCTCCTTCGTTATCCCTGGCACACCCTCGAGGCGCTTTTCCACGCGCGCCTCGATGCGAGCCTCGATTTCCCTGCTCATTCTTTCAACGTCAACCGAGGACGTTGTCTCCGTCACAGTGGGAACCGTCCCGAAATGTAGTGTGGCGGTTGGATTGTACCCCGAGCCCCCAGACGTGGCCCCGTTGTGAGGTCCCCCTGTTATCGTGCCCGTAGGAATGAAGAGCGGGATGCCTCCACCAGGAGCCGAAGGCTGGGTGCTGTTTGGGTCAGCACTATTTTTCGCCTCTAACGAAGCACGAAATTCGGCATTAATGCTTGCCTGCTCATCATGTTTACTTTGGAGAGCTCTTAGCGTAGTGACAACATACATCTGGAATTCTTCGATTGTCATTGGGGCGATGGGCTGTTGGTTCAACGGAACGTCAACCCGATCGTTATTGTTACCACTGTTATTGTTATCAGCCATAACGTTGAATTGCAAACTTTTGACAGAAAACGAATGTGAAACTTTAGAACAAAGCGTTACTGCTTATATCCTCACAGACGGCGCCAATTTGTATGGGCCTAAATCAGTTTAGGTGTACAAATCGAATTTGGATTCGAATATAAGCAATTCCTCGTATCAAAGTTGGAATAATATGCGAAAAAGACGTAAATGCGAGAAAATAACTGTATTGCGATATATGAATATGATTACAAATTTGGGCAGCGTTTCAATACAAATTTCTGGATCCCTACAATACAAAATGAACTACTATTTATAGGCCTAAGAGCCTTGCCCACGTTCCTCATCATCAGCAAATGCACCCTCCATGATCTGAGCATTAATATGGAGAAGTTAGTGGGGCAAAGTAGTGGACTGCAAAGCCGCTGGAACCGAGGTGGTAACCGAAGCTTGGTTGCAAGGCTTCGGTTATCTGACCTTACTGTTCGGATAGGAGGGCATGTCACCAAAGCTCGGTGTCCAACTTGCCTTCGGTCGCGTTGTTGGAACTTGACTTCGGCGACCTCCTCACGAGTTCAATTGCTTCTCTTCGGAGCGTCAGCTCGTATTCCCTTCGGTCTACCACCCCGAGGTGCTGACCGAAGGCGACAATTTTCACCCAATACAAGATCCACTATCGAGAATATTCGGACACAAGAAAAGTGAAAATCTAAGAGAATCTACCTCCTCCTCGGTTCCGCTTTGGAATTCACCGAACACGTGACCTCGATACAAGTGTTTCCTCCTCGGTACAGATAGGGTTTAACCTTATCCGTTTTCCTTTTTCTAGCCGACAAACTTTTCACCTGAGGTTTGGAATTTAACAGTTTACCCCTCCTTTCTTCAATGGAACAGTAAATCTTTACTCCGGTGTACGGACAACTACTAGATTCGTTTACAGTCCAGGGATAAATAGTTTTAAGCTCAAGATTTGGGTCATATCCGGTTTTACAACGTCGGAGAACACTTCAGTTCCAAGCGGAGCTAAGAACACAGCTCAAAGTTGTCCGTATACTGTTAACAATGTCAACAAGTTTCCGGCGTACAGACAATGTCTACATGCAGTGGAACTTCGGTTTTAAGCTCACAGTGACCCAAATCAAACATCAACCACCATTCTTCAACAACAAACATTCAAATTCAACTGGGGTTTCTATCACAGTTTCACCATGACACTACAGTCCAAAAATCAAGAAAAATCCTAGTTATCAAATTATGTACATCGGGTATCCAATCGATTCCTTAGACAGTGGTGAATCCAAATATGTGATTGTTTAATCTAAACAATCAACAACGACAAAAAAAATTTTGAAATTTTCTTCTTTTCACTTTTTTTTTTTTTTTGGTTAAATAAGAACACCAACAGTAAAGTAAAGATAAGACTAACAAGGAACATGGATTCGTAAGAACGAAATCCAAGCCTTGCTCTGATACCAAACTGATGCAAGCAAATCTGAAGACAAGCAAGCAATCGGAAAACAACAAGAACACGACGCGGAAACGATTAAGATAAGAGGCGGAAGCAACAAGTAACTGAGGTAACAAAAAATCAGGGAAGGGGGAGAACAAAAAATAGAAGAAAGAATGGATAATCCGAATCAAAACATGATTTGATTATCCAAGGGAGAAAAGAAAACTTGAACTTAACAAAGATTCATACTACGGATGAAATCTTTCGGTCCCAAGCTATAGAAGGCATACACGAAGTCTCGGGTTTCAACAAGAATGGCTCGGCCAATTCTATCTCTATTCTCTCAATCAATAATCAACTAACTCTCTAATGAGCTATGCTAGAAGTTTATATAGATAATAAAAAAGACAAAATAGTAAAATGGTCACAGGTGACCGATAAGACAAAGCCACGCAAGGCTGAAGCAGTTTTATGTGTTCGGCAGCTCAGCTCGAACACATTTGAGTCGGACGTTTGTTTGCCTCGGTCACAATTGGAATCGAGCGCTCTCCTGCCTCGGGCATATTTGTAGCCCTTCGATCGATTCACTGCTCAGCGTCGTTCTTCTTTGGTTCAGTTGCCTTTCAGCTTCGAGCTTGAGCTTGACATTTCTTCCTTCGGGCTTGAGCTCGATCGTTGAGCTCGGTCTCACAGCTTCTGAAGTCAGCAACGGTCACTTGTTGTCTGCTTGGTGGATTTCTATCATTGTTGCTCGGCGAGGCAGTCTTCGACATATCCATTTTAACCACACTTTCTGATCGGGGACGTCATATGTCTCCTCGGTGGACTAGTTTGATGAATAGAACAGGTGAGCCTGGTTCGTCTTGCATCAAGAGTGTTATTAAAAATTATAACTGATGTGGTTATTGAAAATCTTCCCCAACAATTATAGTTGAAAAATGTTGCACCATAAGCTTTTTTTACGTATTTTTGGGCATAATAATTATTAAATTTATATGTTTTCGTATGCGGTATTAGACATGATTAACAAATTTGGTTTTCACATTAAGTTGAATCTATCTTATTTAAAAAAAAAAAAACAAAATTTAAAAGGTTTGAAGTTTGAATTGTCATAGACAAACTTCATATTCTAAGTTTGAAGTTCAATTTACCATGGTCAAACGTTTGAAATTTCGAGGTAACTAATACCTTAAATTTTGGCTATTGTATAAAATTTCAAGATGGCTAATACCTTAAATTTGACGTTTTTTTAAAAAAAATAGAATATTTTTTCGGTCCATTTTTAATAAAAAGAACTAAAATAAATTGTCACATCAGTATTTTGCAGTAAACTTTAACCAAAACTTGGAAGAATGACTTTTTAAAGTACTTTGGATAAGTTGAGTGATATTTTTATCCTAAACCAAAGGAAATTGAGTTTTTTAGATATTTTGCATTAGTTTAGCGACCATTTTAGGAATTAACTCATTATTAATGTAGCATAAAATTCTTATGATAAGAGGAGATAATCCTTGGTGGTGAGAAAGCAAAAAGACTACGAAGAAGTTAATTTTTGCAATGTTGGAGGCAATGCGAAACCGAAAAACAACTTTAATGTGTACACAATGTAGGAAAACGTCTATACCCTTCTGAAGCTTATAAATGATACTAGTTTTTAGACACGTACGTTGCACGTGGGTATCATATCATGTAGTACGGACGATCTTACAAAATAATAAATCTGGAGTATAACAAGCAACATAGAATTTGAAGGGGGAAAAGTACAGAATAAGAACCTTCACTCCCTCACTTCTGTAAGGCATTTAGATTGCTAAAATTATGCAAATGAATAAATCAAATATTAACAAATTAAAATATCAGCATGAATATTATTCATTTTGACTCGTTTTAGTTTAGAAAGAATCAACGTTGAATATGCTCGTACATGATGAGGATGAGTACTACAATAGTTAAAAGCATAAATCGACATTTGTTCTTACCTCTCCGTTGTCTATGTTGTTGAGCAAGCACACCAAATTAAGAGAACAATGCTATTTGATGGGAAAAGTGGGTGTCAAATCGTTAATGCTCATAGAAAACAGAAAGAAATCAAAATATAAGTGATGAAATAAATTAAAAGGGCAACTTAAGAGTTCGCACTTTTATAATGTGACAAAAGAATTATAAAAGACCATACATAAATTGTTGTACAGGTAAAAAGGTAGTAGTATACTCCCTCCGTCCCAAATTAGTTGTCGCTTTAGGAAAAATGGTGTGTCCCAAATTAGTTGTCGCTTTAGGATTTCAAGACAAAAATTGTTAGTCTTTTCCAACTATACCCTTAATAATTAAAAAAATTCTCAACAAAATTTAATAGTCAAACATTAAATAGGGGTAACATAGTAAAACACATACTCTATTTAATGATTTTCTTAATGGCCGTGAAGAAGCTAAAGGCGACAACTAATTTGGGACAGAGGGAGTATTATTCTAGATCGGTGGAAAGCTACTGGAGATAAGCTGAAAAGTTAAAAGGAATACAATGTATAAATAGATAAAGAGTAAGATTATTTTCATAGAATGTGAAAAACTATGCCTATATATTTGAAAATCGAGTTAACAAAATAAAAACTGACATGTCGAAAAGCCTAGATTAAGTAGGAGGAGAAGACATCTTCAATGGCTTCTCCTTGATTGCTCAATTTCTGAATCGCTGATTTCACTGCTTTCTTGTATTAGTGGTTGTAAATCTATTGGGAAATAGAACAACGATAAAAAAAAAATAAGCAAAAAATAATAAACCATCACATCATTAACTAAAATACTACGCAAATATGCTTATACCTTCAATTTTGCAAGTCAAATCTAAACTTCAGAAAAGCTTGAAACAAATCATTATAGTTTTTTAATTTCTTTTACGAACCTGTGATAGTAAATACTCCATTGTTTACTACTGCATATGCCGATAGAAACCACGTTGAATTCAGTTCCACTCAATATACTTATTATCAAGTTAAGTTCATAAAATATAGGAATAATACTTTGAAATAATTGAAGGAGTAATTCTAACCATAGAAGGAGTTGTTGATCCAGCACCTTCTTTTGTGAAGCTACCACTGACGGGTCTGATAGTGGAAGAAATTATTAGCATTTGCTAAAGAGTTAGATGCTTTAATTTATACAAAATATGAAGAACTCTAAAAGTGTAAAACTCTTAAATAAAGAAGAGTTGATGTTATATCAAGCCCGGGATGTTACAACTTATACCAACTATTGAGTTACTTTCAAATGACTACCACATAATATGCATTAAATTCAAAAATAAATTCACACATTTCCAGATGAACATAATACTAAATTATATGCGGTAGTTTGGTTCATATTGGAATGACCGAAAGATACTCAAGAGACTTCTAATGAGTAATTACAATATCTCTTATCATATTTTTGCATAAGTACGGTGAATCTATTGTAGCTTTATTTATTAATTTTTGTTTGGTATTTGTATAGTTAGGTTTTTGTACAATGATATCAAAAGAATTTTTGTATCGCTAAAGGGCAAAGATGGTAGAGTTCAATTTTATAGGGGTATTTTAGTATTTTAATTTTTACTTAGGAGGTTCTCACTTTTATAATAATATATTATGTGATTTATATTATGTTCCACTGACTAAGGATCTGTTTGTCCATGCAGGTTACTTTTTTTCAAAAAAAAAATTCGAAAAATATTTGTCCATGAAATCTTGTCATTTTTTCAACTTTTTTCGAAAAATTCTTTTTGAAAAATTAAAAAGTGGTTTCAAGCACTTTTTCAAGTTTTTCAAAAAAAGTTATTTCTTCTCTCACTAAACTCTACCTTTTTCTCAAGTGAAATATGTGTCCAAACATAACTTCAACTTTAAAAATACCATTTTTCAACTCAACTCCAAAAACTCTTTTTCAAATATTTTTTGAAATCTATGGCCAAACAGCCACTAATACTATCAGTATGAAATACTAGTACGTGAAAGGTGAGCCACACCCACAAATGACTAGTATTAATCTACTCATAAGTCATATCTTTAGAGAATATCTTCATATTACTGTCCTTTGTTATAATAATGCTTGTACAACTAGTTTATGCACCGACTTTTGCGTACTTGGGTCGATCAAAGTTTGTTACCAATATAGTACAAATTAAGTCACGTTAGAGTTGGGACCACTTTCCTACCCAAAAGTCCCCTATATGTCTCGTCCACCGTAGTTCACGGTCTGTCATTTTGCAGAAACAAAAGAAAAAACAATCAAAAGAACTAGGGTTTACTTAGTTATAACGTGATTCCAACTTTAGCTGTCTGTCTCTGAACCCCAAAAGCGCATGGCCTTGTGTAACCAAAAAGAGGTGTTCTATACAAACAGCTGTCAAACCATGTGACGCCTATTCCCAATATTATTCCAACTCAAACTCTCTATTACTCACAATAGTCTACTCCTAATGCAACACGTCTTCCACTACACTAAACAACATGCTCCACCTCTTTAGAAATGTGATTATTATGGTGTTCCTTACTTTTTAGATTAATTACCAACTAAGTAAAAAAGGTGGAGAATTCATAAACAAACATAATGCATATGTAAAAAAAAAAAAAAATTATAGTGCTCCATAGATAAACAAAGAATCCATAACAATAATGGAGTAATACCAATGGTAATAATAATAATAATAACAATAATAATAATAATAATAACAATAACCTGAAGTAAAATCAAATCAATAGCATGTACTCAGTAGTAACAACCGCCAAAAGTCATAAGAAAAAAACGAATAAACATGAACGAGTAAAATGAACTAAATAATAAAATCCTAAAATAATAAACATCTCTCTCCAAAGCAAATCCAAAAGCAAATCATGGTCAGATCTAGAACATCCAAGATGCAGCAAAGATAGCTACAACGGCAGATCCAGCAACAGCGACTCTGTTCAATGAAGCAGCGTTAGGAGAAGAAGTTGGTGAACCGCTGGGAGTAGTGGAAATGCCTGGAGGAAGAGCAACACCACCAGCAGGAGCAGATGCTGGTGTATCAGCAGTTGGTGGAGCAGGTGGTGATGCCAATGGTGATTCGGAAGGTGAAGCTGCGGTAGGAGACTGTGTAGGTGCTACTACTGGAGTTGCTACTGTTGTTGGTGGGGTTGCTACTGGAGTTGCTGTTGGAGATGCTACTGGGGCTGCTCCTGGTGCTTGAGCAATAGCAGATCCAACGATCAAAGCGAAGATGAAAGCAAACATTACCCTTGAACCAGCCATGACTACAATGTTACAATATTTTTCGAAAATGTGTAAGTTGATAGAAAGAGAGTTGTAGAGACGAGGAACACCGCCAAAGGTAAAGGGGGTATATATAGGAGGGGAAGTGAAAGTTAATTTAGTCGAATTACGTCTTTCTTTCCGTGTTAAGAATCGTGAGCGTACACGTCTATTGTTGGATAATCGAACGGATGAGTTTTTGTGAGACGGGTGAGATTCTAAGGACCGTTGGATCATTTAATTATTAGCATAAATTATGGTTACCGTTATGATTGGCACGTTCTATGGAGGAATTACAAAAGTTTGTTTTTGTGTTGGCAACCTGATTGTGGGGACCACAAAAGGGAGAGGATAGGAGAAATGGAGTGGCACATCAAGTTGATTTTGTTAAAACTTCTAATACAACTAAATCACTTTAAAAAATTGTTTATAATTGATTAGTATCAGCAAAAATGTTGCAAGAATTTAGATCGCATTCATATTGTAAAACTTTTTAGCTCTGTTAGCATATAATGTGTTAAATCCTGAAAACCGATTACAGATCTAATGGAAGAATTAAAAAAGGTGATTAGTGTGCAGTTGAGATTAGTGTTTGCTGATCAGAAGTTGAAATTATTAGCATGAACTTTACGTAAAAATCAAATTGTATATAGAGGCTAAGGCTAGGTGAGACTTTGAGAAATGTAATGCTTGTGAGTTGTTGGGACTTTGAGGGATCGTCTGGTTTAGACAGAGATTAAAAAGTATGCATTATTTGTGCTATTTACCGCAAGCACTGCTATACGATGATTATAAATAAAGAATTTGTATTAATAGTGATTAACAACTATGGGTACTAATTATTTCTTTATTTTTCTCCCTCTCCTCTTTTTTCCTTTTTGTTTTGGTAGGCTAAAGTCAGTCTCACAAGGACACAGAGTCCACATACTGAAGCTTTTGGAAAAACAAGACAGCTGAAGGGACAGCTGTTATTTACATTCATCAGAGTAAAGTAAAGTAAAGTAAAGAAAATGAAATGAAAATTAAAGTACAAGTTCAAACGTGTTGTACTAGAATTTGTGAACTGGTCTAGGAGGAGAACGTGCTCCGCCCCAGGTCCTTTCACATCTTAGATTCCTTTTCAATTTCAATTCGCATTTGGCCGGAAAAAACGGTTTGATTTTTGATTTAAGTCTTACTTTATTTTTGAAAATATTTCTTGGTCTAGATTTAATTTAAAACGCTACTTCTCTGTATTACATGATTTTTTTTTAGGTATTCTTTGACTGTTTACTATATTCTGGTAAATTCAATTTTTATCGGCTCCTTAAAGTAAAAAATCTGGTAAAAGTTTCTTCATAGTGTTTATATCAAAGCAATAAATACATGATATATGTTTGTATACATGGTTGTATCAATTAATCGTGGTCAATTTAATTTGCGGTAAACTAATCAACAATATATTTAGTATAATCTTATAAGTGACGAAAGAGCAAGATATACGCAAATCTTATCCCTATCTCAATGAGATAAAGAGGCTGTTTCTGATAAACCCTAAAATTGAGAACAACTGAACTCTAATGCATACCATAAAATTCCTACTGGTTTTTATCTCTACTATACACAAATCTTATCCCTATCTCGAATGAGACTTGTATTTGATATAAAAATAGAAAACATATTTTCTTAAAAAGAGAATAAAAAAAATAACTTTTTATCCATAACCTTACCCATTACAACCTCCCCACCCCCCACAAAAACTATCTCTAGGGGTGTATTATTCTAATTAAACCGAAAAACTAAGCCGAACCAAATTATTTTTTTGGTTTATTTGTCAATTGGTTTGGTTTGGATTGAAGTTTTTAAAATTTTGAATTTTTTATTTGGTTTCGGATTTCAATAAATAGAAACTGAAAAAACCGAATTATATATATTAAATATATACTTTTATTCTTATTTCTTAACATATATCTCTTTAAGAGTGTTAGAGTTTAAATATTTCAATATATTTTGTTTTCAGTACTTCATTCAGGTAGCTCACTTGGTAAAGGCCTGAGGACAAAGTCCTTTGGGTCGCCAGTTCGAGCCCCCTCAGGGCCACTGGGGGCATTACAAACCGGCCTTGTCTCCAGGGCCCCGTGGAACTAACTGGGTAATCGCATTGAAACAGCGGGACCTGGTGGGTACAGCTAGTCGGGTAACGCTAAGCGATATCCGGAAACCACGGTTAACCAAAAAAAAAAAAAAAAAAAAAAAAAAAAAAAAAAAAAAATTCATGATAACACCTCTTTGTATAATGATATAACACTTGTGAAACTCTTGTCTATAGTTTCAATATACTATGTACGGTACCACCATCAATATCTATTTCTTGAATTGTAAGTTCTCTTTACAACTAGGATTATGATTTAGACTTCAAGTTTTATATTTTTACGCTTGGACATGAATTGATATGCTTTCAAGTATAATGTTTTAAAATTTTATCTTATATGATATAATCGAAAAAAACGAAAAACCAAACCGAAAAGAGGCAAACCGAACCAAATCAAACTTATTTTGGTTCGCAGTGGATTGCAATATTTCAAAACCGAAAATCGAAAAATCGAAACCAATTAGATAAAAATAGAACCGAAAAACCGAATGAACACCCCTAACTGTCTCATTACCAAAAACACATCCCCTCCACCCCTGAAAATCTCCCCCACCCCCAAACCACCACCTCCATTCACCCCGCCGGATTAATCTAAGGATGGCAATTGGGGTGGGGCAGGGCAGGGCGGGGAGGGGCAGGACACTTAACAGCGCAGGGCGGGTTAATTGTTAAACCGGGCTGGGTGGGCGGGGCAAAATTTAGTGATAATAGTATTGGGGCGGGGCGGGGCAGGCCCAATATTTTTACTTGTCCTTTTCCTACTACTTTCTTATTTCACAGTTAAGTTGAGGAAATAATTGAAATATTGTTTCAATATTGGCTACTTAAGTTATTATAGTTAATACTTAATACTTTTAAAAGATTAATTTTTTTTAAAAGCTTCAATTTCTTGAGTGAAGTACAAAATCATCAAATTTAAAAATTTAAGTAGAAAAGAAGTTAGAGATATGTAAAAATGGATTAAAAGTTAAAAATGTGTTCAATTTTGATAATGAAAATAAAAAATAATGCCTTAAAGGGTAATTAAAGTGGGGCGGGTCAAAATGGGGCAGGGCAAGATGGATCAAACGGGGCAGGGCAGGGCGGGATTGAAACTGGACAGAGACGAAAATGGGGCGGGATGGGGCAGGGAAAAAGTTTGGCAGGGGAAGGGCTCAACCTGCCCCGCTCCGCCTACCCTGCCCCATTGCCACCCATAGATTAATCAAATCTGATCATTTACAACTCGTCGGAGGTCATCGCAATTCGCCGGATTCCGTCACGGACAGAGGACAGGAAAAGGTGGCAGTGAGATTGAAGTCTTCTCCTAATATTCATCGCCGGTGGGGCATGAAGCATAAAGCTTCGGTTTTCTGTGAGATTAGCATTTGACAAAAAGATGGGAGGGGTGGATACGACGGTGGACGGTGAGGCGGGACGTCGAAAAAGTGTTGTATCCGTTGATCGAGTGGTGGGGGTCGGGGGTTGGAGAGTTTGTTTGGTGGGAGAGGTTTTGGGGGTGGGTAACAAGTTAGCATAGGGGGTGAGTTTTTGAGCGGGATTAGGGGTAGGGTTGGTGATTATGGTTTGTGTGTATTTGAGGAAAATGTTTTCCCTTCCATTTTTAGGGAAAATATTTTCCTCTATTTTGAGGAACATGAGTTGCTTAGGAAAATATTTTTCAAATTATATAAGTCAACCAAACATGAAAAAATGAGAAAATATTTTCATACCAAACACACGCGTAGTCTTTGCTATTCGACATAAGCTTGATCAATTCTGATTTTTACTCGTAATATAAATAATATAAATTCACTAAAGTAAAGCCTTCCAATCAAAAAATTCTCCATTCTTAGAAGTTGAAGCAGTACACTAATTAAAATTAGAGGAATCATTGTCTCATACCATTATACTATTAGTGATTGTTTCTTTCCGATTAGTACTTGTGAATTAATCGTAGTTACACAAGAAAGTTCGATGTGTTGACTGTTGTTTTTCCTAGTCCAAATTAAGCCAGGAAGAGTAATTTGTACGACACATAAATACGAAATAGAGAGGTGTCCACTGTCCACTTTGAGAAAAACGCGGATTAAGACAAGTTCAATATTTGGTGATTAAGAAATGTGATTTACCAAGTTTCCATGTTTGGTCAACAACGTCGTACACCGCGTAAGATCCAAAAAGGGAAAAGGAGTGTTTTGTTTTGTTTTCTTTGCATTTCTTTTGGATTTACACAATCAAAATTGTTTACTTGCGTCCAAAGAGGAGAAAAGGTTCATGAAAAAAAACTGTTAAATTACTTGATTTGTAAAAATATTTTACCATGATATCACCTTTCCCCTTGACCTATAAGGTTAAAACTAATAGGGTGCTTGAATACGTGAAAGTACACATATAGTTGAGGTCATCTCTCTCATTTTGTAAACTTCCAAGTGGAAAGGTATGACACCTATACTACTCTATAACTAGGCAGCATTTATAAATTATAGTACTACTCTGCTTTTCTATTTAAGTGGACATATATCCAACTCCTTCCGTTTATTTTATTTGTTATGTTTTTTATAAATATTTGTCTCAAATTATTTGTCATTTTAAAAGTTCAAGGTCAAATTAATTTTTTTTCTATTTTGCTCTAGATAATAATTATTTTTGAAGACCACAAATAACTAAATTATAGAATAATATTATGATTGTGCAAATACCAATAAGGATAAAATAGTCAAAAATTACTCCTTATTACTAATATTTATTAAGGGCCATGTAAAAGAGAAATAAGAAAAATAAAATAAGACGGAGAGAGTAATTTAGTTGTCCCAGTTTATTTGAACATAATAATGATCATGATGAGAGATTGTTTTTATAATTGTGATACATGAGTTAACTTGTGTGTATCTCAATTGTTCCATTGGATACTTTTTGTCTTATACTAGAATATCAAATAACTCTATCCAATACAAATGAAAGAAATCTCTCTCACACACACACATATAACACTCTTTTTTTGTTTTTCTTAAGATTTGAATCCTGATTTTTCACAGCGTTTGCCCACTTCATTAGTCGTGATCACACCTTTATTATTAAGATCATAAGAGATGAATTTTGGATATAAATGAAAGTGAACCCAATGGTGTGTACAACATTAACCTTTTCGAAATATTTGAACTTGTTTTGTTATAAAAGAAAGAAATATTCGGCTCCTTGTTGATGATGATGCAATAAAGTATTGAATTGAAAGGAACGAATATTGGGCGCTCTCAAGGAAATAAGCATAAATCTCATGCTTGTTACGTTGCTTGAACACGTCAACTATTGAAGAAGATGAGATAAACCTAAACGTAAAGGATTGATTTGTGAAGTGGTAGAGATCTATTTGAAGAACGAGAGATTAGTACCACGACAACAATGGTGGTTAGTTTTTTATTGTCATTAAGCGAATTTTCTTGTGGCTATCCAGTCGGCTCATCTAATTAAGCTTGGCACGTCACGAGTCTTGAAAGTATATGTTAGTTATAATGTTTATGTACATATGTTAAACTCTATTTTAATATTCTTGGCATATGTAGTATATATATAGGTCTAATAATAAAACCTCGATGGAATATTCTGGATTACAAAATTAGAATTAAGTACAATTACTTGAGCGAGCCAGATGAACAAATAGTCTTATCTTTACATGAGGGCAAAAGTTAACTAAAATTATCCGTAAAAGTCGAGAATAGAACAGACCATGGTACCAACTCATGAATGCTTCCAAGTAACTATTTCAATGCTTGAAAGTTTGAATATGTCTAACCTTCGACCATGTTCTTCTAGATGTCGTGTATCAGAGTGATACATTTTACTTTGAACTGTAACACTTCAACTATATGATCCCTAAACATTTAACGAAATACATGGTTCATAATAATTTGAAGTCATGTTTTGGACTGTATGAAGTAAATTTTTTTATGGTATAGATAAGTGGTATTTTTCAAATAAATGGATTAGATTCATTAATTCTAGTTGGTTATTTGCTAATTATATATGCTATCACTTCAAAAGAGGAAAAAAAGTAAATTACATGGTCTTCCATGGGGCCTAATTATATATCTCTATATTGTTTTAACACGAACTTACTCACATTCGCTATATACATCAACTCATAGAATACAATAAACTTAACAATTATATATACTTTTATCAATTAATAATTTTTTTCAGCATCACTTAATAATGTTTAATAAATATGTATTCTCACTTTAATATGCGACTCTTAAAATTTTACATAAATAGCCGCCCGCTTTAGTTATTATGCATATAGCATGCAACATTATATTATGTATAAATTATGCATCAATTATGCAAAAAAAGACTACCTTTTATTAAATTGATGTAGCACTGTTCATACAGCATAATTTTTAAATTAAAATGTTTAGTTTAATGTAAACACAAAATTTCAAAATGAAACCCTTTAGTTTATGGACATATATAGGGAGGAGTCATAGACATTTTTCCAATGTGGCGAAGTCGATCTATACATATGTCTAAATAATTGACCACTATAAAACTATTGAAGTAACATAATCTATACTAGACGGACGCACTTGTCATTTTACTTTGAGCTAATAAATTTAATTATTATTCCTGGCTCCAACCAAATGCCAACTATAAAAATAATATATAATATAGTGAAAGAATCTATAACAGCTAGGCCTTTCTAATCCATTTTGTCCTAAAAAGTTATCTGACTTACATTTTTATTCCATACCAATGTTCATTTGCTCTGAAATAGACTTCAAAACAATTCGTTACAACCCAAACGTTTAGCCATTTTGTGTACATTTGAACTAGATTAAATTCTACTATGTCAATGTAGTAGGACAGATGTGATCCACCACCTTCAATGAAACTTGAATTCAAGTATTGAAGAAATTTCTGGTAGAAAGTGCGTCCTCCTTAAATAATGGAGTAACCAGATGGCTCAAATGCAATTTTTATCGAATGTCCCGAAATTAGGATATTTTTCGGCAGGATCAACGGAAGAGTGTAAAGCGAATGGACTAATTCTAGACTTACATATACGATTTGTTGATTAAACTTGTGATGCCTATTATTGTCTCTGAACTTAGATGACAAAACAAGCAATAATCACGCATGCAAACAGGATATTATTCTAACATGGGGCCAGCCAAAATAAAGCTGGCCTCATTTGCCAATATATCTCGACAGGACGAGTAATAAAATTTTGACAAGTACACTAGCCAACCAAGCTGCATATTGAGAAAATGAAATACTCTGTAAAGTCGGCGATAAATTGCTCCTTCATCTTCAATTATGATTATTGTTCCAAAATATATATTGTCACCACTCATGTGCATGTCTATAATTTATTTGACCACAGATAAAAAAAGGAAATTGAATTTAAGGGTAAGGATTAAACTGACACAATAAAGTTCAGGTATTCTTTAGAATAAAATACATCCAAAAGTATCTTTTCGATGCTACAATAGTGAAAGATATTATTAGTGCAGAGATAATATTTTGCATTTTAATAAACTGAAATTAGGACAATTTACGGCAAGAGACGGGGGAAGTGAAAGCGAATGCATTTTTTGGCTACATATGTCAAATATTATATTTTATATATTCTTGGCAAAATTTCTAACTTCGTCTCTATATGTGATACTTACCTTAAGCTTTGCCTTCAACATAAACGAATTAAACTATCAAATTATTGTCTCCCTTTGAAGTAAATGCAACGAAGGACCTTTTTTGATAAGGAAGTTTTAATAAATTCTTATAACACCAGCAGCACCATGTTCCCACATCCTTTCAAGTGACAAGAAGAATGAACAAAGCATGTGCAACCAGATTATCTATGGTTGATCCTAACATGCAATCCAGCACAAATCCAGCCTACACTAATATTACGACCCCAGGGACCGTTGCTCTGGTCATATGCCAATTTAGGACGGATTATGCATTTTGAATGAGCTTTCTATTTTTGCCTTGAACTATAGATATGTGTAATTATATGGATGTATATTTGTACAGAGAAAAATTAAAAATGTACTCTAATATATTTAAGGTAATTGTTAAATTTGCCTAGAAATATCGGTAGCCAAGAGTCTATCGGAAACAACCTCTCCATCCAAGTGAGAACAAAGTTTGGATATATCTCACCCTTCCTGGGATAGTACTGGATATGTTGTTGCTGTTGAAGTATTCGTAATTCAACAATTTTACCATCTGTTAAACTTTTGGTTTGACACTATCCGGTCATTAGGAGTTTCAACTTAATTAGGGTAATTTTAAATTATAGTCAAAAGCTCAAGGTTTTGGACATTTTTGCACATAGTATTTGGTTACCTGTAATCCGCCCATTTCATGTCGGAGCTTGTTAATACCAAGGATACATACAAGACGATTTGCGACTACTTACCAATAAGATCAAAAAAGTAACTGATGACAGACTTGAACAATTTCAAATTAAAGAAAACAATTTTGGAAGATTTCCCTGCATTTAGTAAAGACGCTCTCATTCTACATTTATCTGATCGCTTGAGACCAAAATAAATTGTCCTATCTTTATCGGGTTACTGTGAGGTGTTCGTATTTGTCCATAATAATCTGAACAAATGGGTTGGTTCTCACACGCACCTTGTCCATCTTATGCTTGTACTTCCGCACGGTCACCGCGGAAAGAAAGTTCCAATAATTTTTGCTTTATTTAGTTAGGATGTCTTCCTAGTAAAAACTAAAAAGGATGTGTACACATTCTAGGACAGTTAAGCCATTTCTACACACAGATTTGGACACTGGTTCCATTGACACGGGAAATCCAAGAATTTGAAAACTAAATGAATCAATTAATCCCAAAAACAACATATACAGCCGACTTGGTCAAAATAATTTATTTTGACATGAGAAACAAAAGTATATCAAATTAATGAAAATAGAAATATTGTTAAGACTTGATAAATTTTGGAACTGCAATAAAATATAAGAGATCAATCATTATGGACTGCCCAAAAGTGGGAGGCAGCTCTTCATTTTGCACAAGGTGAAAACTAGGGGGGGGGGGGGGGGGGGAAGCCACATGTCACTTATCGTTAAGTACTTCTTCATTTCGACTACTTTTGATGCAGAATGCAAAAAATTATGACAAACATTGATTTATGATTACGACGTCAAAAACACAGTTATTCTAATACTGCCTCCTGTAATAACTTGGAACTAAAAGTGAACCATGAAGGTACTACTCAATGTTCTTTTTCAGATCTTGGAGCTAATTAATTCTCAAAAATACTCGAGGATAAGAAACACTTGGAACTATAAAACGATTACTGTCTTCTTGAACAACGTCAAGTTTTGTGTGTTTTTCGGATATTGCTTCAATTTCCATAAAACTCTAAACACCAAATTTCATCAAACACAGACAAATTGTATTCCGTTAAACAAACCAAAAATATTGGCAACCTTCAAATATTTTCCAAATTGCAAGAAAAATAATCAACTTTTTCTAAATTACACCATATCAAATGTTCATAATTCTCCTAGCCTCCTTGAGAAAAAATGGAGCCTTACTCGTCAGTGTTGCTGATGAAATAATACTGACGAGATGTTTAGACAAAATTAAGTAAACGTAGAATAAATGTGGCACATCAGCAGCATTTTCACTTTGTTCCTCAATATGCAAATGCTTTAATTTCGTATAACAGGGTACAAACAATTGGTTTTCTTCACCTTTCATTTCACTCATATCGTATGTGCAAAATTGGATTTGTTGTGTGGCTAGTTTGTGACCAAAGCTCCATCTGCGATTACACATGATTTTCTCTTATACAAACAAACAGAATCCCCCAGCATAGTACCTGTATCCACCAGTCTTACAAATAGAAAGCACCACCTGCAAGTGAAACAAGAGAGAATAAGTGTCAAGAGACAGACTTAATAAACAATAACAAATTCCGCAAGCACACTTTTGCATCCTGAAGCATAAGGATAGCCATGACCTATTGTTGGATCCATTTCAAAGTTGGGGAAAACAAAGATCCTATTTGTAACAGCTACTTACAAGGAGACGCAGACTCTCCCAATCAGTAAATCCCATCATATGATACAATGAGGAGCCAAATCCTAGTTTTGAGCTAGCAAAGAGTCTATGGAATGTACCAGCAGATATACTTCAGTGCATCATAATCATGAAAGCAAAAGTGAGTCAAGAGTGGAACATATAACCTCCAGATTCATCTCACAAGGACCATAAATACTTCTCGGTGTTTAAACTTTTTCAAGAAGGGTGTCCTAACAATTGTGAGGGGAGGCCTGCTACTTTTTTTGTGATACAAGCCCTTTCAGCTGCGGTAAGCCCACAGTACCAAGCAAGCATCCGCGGGCAACTTTCAGCTTCTCCCTAGATCTAGCCGGCAATGACCTAAAGGTTCTATACATGATCAAAACTTTTAGGTCTTCTGAAAGCTAAAAACTGGCAACATGGCAGCTCTTCAAGATTCTTGAGTGCTTGTGAAAACTTATTATAGGTAGCATGTAAGAGAGGGCACGATGAGGGAAAGCCAAAGGGGAGCAAAGAAGAAATAAGAAAAACAGGGAATCCTTGACAGAGATGGTAACCAAGTGAAAGATGGCAATAACTAATAACATGACTAAACGTGAGTCGTAACTCTAAGATATAATACAACTTTTCAGCTTTGCTTTCCGAAGAGCTTTCAAGTTTTTGTTGCTTCATTTGACTCAAAAGTCCCTATTAGACCCCTTCCGAATATGTGCACCTTACTGTGTCAACAGCACTCTGTGTTGGTAAGAAAGAACTCATAAGTGCCCCATCTGACGAATTCTAGTAGCCCTTGAAAATCAAAAGATTCAACAAGAAATTAAAACAGACACCGGAGCTAAAATAGAGTGAAGAAAAGACTGGTACAGTAAGGATAATGAGAATATATGATTTTGGACCTGTAATACTTTACTAGAGTAGCTAGCATCTCTAGAGGGTTGAGATTCATTTTCTAGTAAAAGCATGGCTAAAACAGAAGAGATCTGCAAACTCACCACTATTACCTCAACACATTCCCATGTTGTCATCAAGTCAATGTAAGACAATCTAGCCAACGAACCAGCAGCAGCAAAGCAGTCTGGTAGCGAATGACGCTCTCGAAAAAATAGGTCATTAGAGCACACTGATTTCTTAAATAAACATTTAAGTTGTCCCTTGGCAACCCTATTTGACTGAAAATATAGCAGATGCCGCAGAGGCCTCTGCAATTAAAGAAACAGGTTGACGAGCCTGCAGACAAGCACCTATCTCAAACGGACGCAGCTCAGATCCATCAAACAGAAGGTTTACACCAGGATATATCTCCTCTTTATTCTCAGCTTCATCTTTTTCAACTTTAGCAGAAGATACTGAGGAAGATTCCTCAACCGGCCTGGTGGCTGCCTCATAAACAGGAGTCAGAGCATATGATCTGCAAGTTCATTCGAAAAGCATTATATACAGAAACTGAGAAAGCAGAAACTATATGAGCCATCGGGAATTTCAAGTAAAGCATTTCTACTTCAGCACAAAGTTGCACATGTGTTCTAAAAATGTTCTCACTACAGCACACTCTCCGACTGATCAGTTTTGTTTTTAACATACTGTTCTCGTTAAAAAACCTTTGTTATACATACTCTTTTTTTTTTCAGGGTCCAGTGAGTTATCCAGATTCCATAGAGGCCTATGTTGCAGAGTGAAGATTGCCATGAAGCATCAACATAGAGAAGGATCCAAACTGATGGATGTTAGAGTCATTCAAAACACTAAAAAGCTTAACAGTCATTCGTAAATGTTTAAGCAACAAAACCCTAGTCTCAAGGTTTAAACAATTTGTAACAGTGAGTGTCCATAATCTCTCCCATAGCTGGTCAGGTAAATTTTCATGCTTCAAGTCCAACATCAGAAGCCTTTCAGTGTACATTACTTTGATATGAGTTACATGCCAGGTTTATTGTCCCTCTCTATCAAGAAGAGAACACAATTTCACATCCCAGAAATGGTACTCATATTACTTGATGATGATCACCAATGACTATTTCCCACACTTTCGTTTTTTATTTGTCCAAAGAGAATGACACCTTTCTATGTTTATAGAAACAATTAACTTCAAACTTCTCACTCTACCCTTAATGAGATGATTTATCCACACAAATATCTATGGCTTATTTTGGACCATAAGTTTCAAAAATCATTCTTTCTTAAACAGTTAAACTCTGTGTCAATCAAACACCGTCACATTAATTGGGACGGAGGGAGTAGTATTTCTCCATCAGTCAGGAAGAGAAACACTTTTAACTAGGATCTCTCATCAGTACACCCTTTCTTTCTTCCATCCTTGATATTTGTCTTCCACAATGCCTAACCTCTAAGCCAGGGTCATAACCTCTAGGCTACTCTTCCCAGGCATCCTTATACTAAAAGGTTTCTCTCAATGAGATGAAATCCTTAGAAAATGATTGTAGAACAAAAAGAGACCACTAGTAAGCTGACACCTTGTCTTAGACAGGCAAATCAGCATGGTTATCAGTTTCACGAGAGTGGTACTACAACCTCATGAAATCAGAGCAGTAAAACATGGAAACGGACCAGTGATCCTTGGATCTGGGCTTCGGATCAAGATGTAAGAGGTCCCCCGGTTAGCAACAAACAAATCTTCTATTCCTAGTTCTAATGCAGTTAATTATAGCATGCAAGCAAACAAAAGATATTCAGATAAATCTTTTTCTTTTCTTTTGATATGTTAAAACTTAAAAGGTTGTTCAGAAAAATCTTTTATAATTTCCTTCAGTAATATTAAGTTTGCTATAATGTTTTTGTTTTCTCGATAAATTTTGAAAAACGTTTCACCAAATCAGAGCCTCTGTTACTTGTTCGTTTTCACCTTTACAGTTCAGCACTTTGGTTTTTGTATGGAGTAGAAGAATATTCATTCAATGTCATTCATAAAGCTTTTGTGGTGTTTTCAAAACTAGTGGTACAACTATCTTCCCACCATTTCACAGTTCAACGTGCAAGGCAGAACTAGAACTACAAGGTTTCCAAAATACTAGCCCCACAACCAAGACAGATGCATAAACTGGTAACATGCCCTTCGAGGACAGCACTTAAATTTTCCACGATATATTTACAGAGAAAAAACAGATAGCAAAGCTTTAAGTGCAATATGTCGGAAATTCTAAAGATGAGAATATTTTTAAAAAATCATAATCAATCTGTGAAAATGTGAGAGATATTGATCAAATGCACCTCAGAATATTGCCATCAAAACTCAGAACTTCTGTTCGAGATCGCTGTCGACGAGCAAGTTTTAGTCTGTGGTGTTCGCTAGAGACAGCAGAAATGGGAGAAGAAGGATCAATAATGGGGTTCCACCTTCCACTTGCATAGGTCATAAGATGCCGGGATGATTCCTTTGGCTGCTCTTTCTGGTAAAGGAGCCTTGCTGTTGGACCTGTGGCCTGATACTCAGCACAAACATCTCGCAACCTCTTTCTTAACTCTTGCATAGCATCATGGTGCTCTCCAAATAAATCTGTTTGGAGTAGTTGTGAGGAAACTAATCTCTTGCATATACTATTGCACAATTTTGGACTAAACAGCGGAATACCAAATTCTACACTTAGTGGAACCCATTCATACTTCTCATCATCGGGTGTGATGCTTTCTTGGACTCTATCTTTGTAAAGTCTTAACAGGCGAATATAACCGATAGTCCAAAAATTCAGTTTGTTAGACAAACAAGCTAATAGTGAATTCAGATTGAAAGTTTGGTTGGGGGACAGTCCTAGTTCCTCCCCTACTTGAGCTGTTGAACCATCAGAATTCTTCAAGGGCAAGGGAATATCCAAAGTAACAACTCTTCCAGCCTCGTCTAGATCATATCTGCTGAGGGGCAGTACAAGGACAGCAGAATGCTTGAGTAGTGAGTTTATACAATGTAAAAGTATACTTCCTTTTACCAAGTTCCCTTCAGACTTCCCTCCCAAACCTCCAATGGAAGATCCATCCCATGACCACAGAAGTGCTTTGTCACAGCCAGCTAATGGTGCAGGAAGCATTCTCAATAACTGACCCTTCATCAGAATAACTGACAGAGGTCCACTAGCCGTAGCAGAATATAGCACCAACTTCATCCAGGGTGTCATAGATGAATGCGAGGGAGGCCCAAAATGTACAGGTCCTTTTGGTCCTGGTAGAACTGAAGAAGGGGGAAGAGGAACCATGGATACGATGATGTCATAGTCGCGCAGAAAGAGACGATCCAGAGTAGCCGGTGAGAGAGCAGCCAAGCTTTCACAGCGGAGTATATCCACACGGTATTTCCTCTGTTTCTTCAGCCCTTTATCAGCATCTAAGTTGTCAACGGATCCTGATTTCTCATCAGTCTGAGAACTGATCTCTGGTTTGAACTCCAGGTCTGATTGATTTGTTTCTTCAGATTGCATTACCGATAGAGGTTCTTCATCAGTATGCACTTTGGGTGTTTCAGAATGTAGCAAATCTTCATTACTTGGCTCAGATTTGTCCGTTGGGGAATCTCCTGACTTTTCATAAAATAAAAGATCCTTTGTCATTGAAGTAGCATCCTCACTTCTTGAAGACATAATAACAGTCTTTTCTATTTCTTCAGCTGGAACCCCTCCTGATGCTAGACATTCCAGGACGCATCGAAGGCTAAATGCATGGTTAGCGAACTCTTGCAATTCACCTTCAAATTTTGTCCCCTCTAGTGTGCCTAAATCTTTACAAAGATCTGCAATACTAGTATGACCTAGTTTTCCCGCTTCATATAATGTCACCGCATGAGATTTTAGACCTACAGAACAGTTACTAAAGAGTTCAAAAATGCATTGCAACAGATATTCCAGAGGAAAAAATTGATGTTACGATACTGCAAACACAAAAGATTCCATGCACCCCCATGAACATCAGGATAGAAATCAAGGAACTTAAGATCCATCCATGTAATGTGTCAACAATATCATATCGAAAGACACAAAAGATTTGGTGTACAGTCACTTAGCATATGGAAAAAGATACACAACTTCGAGAATTGAGCACAGTAGGGCCAAAATCAAGCAATAAGGTCCTTATAACCTAATCAGAGGAATAAGCATTTATGCAGAAATATTGAGCTGCATAAGTAGGTTGCTCTAAACCTAGAATAGACAATGTTGAGCTGCAGTAGTAGAATGGTGCTAATCTCTAATTACATCACTAGAACTTTTTTTTGGGGGGGAATATCTGTCATATTTAACAAGAACAAACCAAACTATTTTCCTTAGCACTTGCAGTACAATTGGCTGTCAGAATGTGGGAATGGGCTAAGTTTTTTCGAGCCCATTTAAGACCGTGAAACAAATTAGCTTCAAATTTACCAATGTGCCCTTAATAAGATAATTTATAGCCACACAAATACCAATGACTTATTTTAGACCACAAGTTTCAAATGTCTTCCTTACTAACTTAGTGCAAAGTCAAACAGGTTCACATAAATTGTAACGGAGGGGGTACTACTTTTGATAAAGGGCTCGTATAGCAATACTATGTAATAATAAAAGTTTGTGTATTTGCATTTTTTAGGTTAGAATTTAAAATTGAAAAACTTATAAAAAATAATGAAGGGCTGGCGCAGCCCAGCTCACGGCCCTCTTTGGGCTGGGTTGAGCTGATCATAGTAAGGCCCATCTAAATGGTGGGTCGGGCCGCCCCAGCCTGTCAAATTCCAAAGCCCGCGGGCAGGGGCAGGCCAGCACATTTCGACAGCTAAGTCACATCTAGCTATACTCTTTACGGGCAGTTTCTCAGTTAAAGTTCATTCAAAAGTTAGGGAACTTCAAGAAACATGAGTAGTTGTAACTGACATACCATCAGACATAACATCCACGACAGAAACTTCAGTAGGTGTATCAGAAAAAATGCAGTTCGTTCACAAGCACCAGTTGAAATTTGTTTTTATGATGCATTAGGAGTGTAGTTGAATCACCATTCTAGGGCCGAACTATGTTATAGGTTTGTCTAAGTTATGAGAATAAGAAAAAACAGAAAACAGTTGAGAGAAGAGAAAAACCTGGTGATACAGATCCCATCATAAGATACGAAGTAATATTAGCATCAACAAGAAAAGCAACCCGAGCATGACCAGAAGTCCTGATATTGTTCTCTGTCCATGGAATGTCTACTTGCTGAAAAGCACTGCCATCATTGGACACGTTTGCAGAGCCCAAGCTGGCATGAGAACCATCTTCCTCGTCACTCAGAAGGCTCTTAGGTGACCCTGGAGCATTAAGGTCTTGCAGAATAGATGCTGGGTCTATTAGTTTGACAGCCCAACCCAACCGGCAAGCAAAAGATGCAGCTGCTTGTAGTTGAGAAAGATCAGCCTGTAATGTTGCAGCCAATTCAGCAACAGTTGAATTCTCACTTGAAACCACAAAAACAGCATATAGCAACCTGTATAATGAAGGTGGCATATTATATATAAACCACTGTGTTCAAATGGAAAGATGATATGAGATATTTTTGTGTGATGGAAAGGTGCCTTACTCCTCAATTGGATCTTCATAGGACTGCTCCCGGTTTGACACAAATCCTTCGAGCCTTGAAACTGCAATATTTTGTGTACAAAAAACCTAAAGTCTCAGATGAAAGGATTCAAAAGATAGCCAAAAAGTGCAAGGATAGACAGAAATCATTTGATGTATACTAATGACTAATTAAACAACATAGTAAAATTTTGACAGATTTATTTCAAAATTTTGCAGAAACAGGAAACACAAATGGTGTCTAAATGTTTGAATTACCTTTAAAACGATCATCAGGATAGACAGGGACATCAAAATAGACCAGTCCCCTTCGATGTAGCCCCTTTATAATTTCAGGATCGAAAAGAATGAAAGAGTTTGCTTCTTCCTTGCAAATTTTATCTATTGTTGCCGTTTCGTCTTCAGTCAGTTTCTATGAAATGGAAAACAAAAGTGGACAAAAAAACTTAGAAGTGAAATTAATTTACTTCATCCCTAACAAAGATTAAGAAGCTACAGAAATGTGAGGTTATTTTTTTTTCTTTTTTTTTTTGGGTTAAGGAAGAGAAATGTGAGAAATTGAATGAGATGAATGTCAACTTGCCTTAAATTCTTCAAGGGTAAAATTGACGAGACAAACTCCCCACCATGGTTCAATAACAAAGTCCACTGGCTGTGTAGGCAGTAGTTCTTTCGCTATTGATTTGTTTAATTTCCACATAATTTTCTGCCAAGATCCAAAATTACTGAAACTAAATTAGACGAACAAGAAGAAAAGCCCTAGGTTAGCCATAGAGCTTAGGAAAGTGAGATAATAAATAGATCTTCCATGAACCCCAACCAAATTGAGGAAAGGTACTCAACCAGCACCAGTTACAGCCCTATCTTTGTATAACTCAACAAAGTGTATATTCTCTCGGTACATTCCTTTGTTGAAGTGCCCCAAAGGAGGAGACATTAACAAGCAGGAGGATATGCAAAACTTTTGGGAGGATGGAATGCTATCTGGAGAACTACCGGTATGTTCTTTTGGAGATTATGTAACGAAAGTAATAGAAGCTTTTTTCATGATAGTACAATAGAAATAGTTAACTCAACATTTCTGATTTATCAAAATAGTGCAACAGAAAAGCATTCCTTTTTATGTAATAAATTCTGATTTATCAAAAGAGGATCATGAAATTGGCCATACATCTGAAAGGAATTAGCCTAACTGAAACTCAAGAATGATTAGTACTGATAAATTTCTAACGTTGGTCACTTTAGATGATCACCTTATTCAGTTAAAGGGCAACATTAGGGTTTTCACTTGCCTGATCAGTTATCTGATCACCTTATTTAGGCCATTTAAACCAGGACAAAGGGAGGAACTTACAGAGTAATGCAGAGTCACTGAAAAAAATATAGGAAAGAATTATCTTTCCAGTTAGTGAAATTGACCTTGGCCATGTACCAAAAAAGTCCGGCCATAGACAGTGTTATCAAAAGCGAAAAGCATAAAAGCGCTAAAAGGTCTGTTAGGGCTTTAAGCGCAAAGCACAGATAAAGCATGGGCGTTAATGAAGAAAGGCGCAACTGACAAAAATATACAAAATGATATGTTTTCTCCAAGACCAAAAATTATAAGCATCAATAACAAATATATGGACAGAGAAATTCAAAAACAAAAATTAAGATAAAGTGAAGTATCAATTGTTTACAGTCGCTTCTTCAGGATAACACTCATTGGCAAGGAGAAATATGTCGTAAAGCCTTGACGAAGACACTGAAGTGCCCGTTAAGCGAAGCAAATCACTCAACATGTTTTGCGCCTCGCTTCAGGGCTTAAGCACTTTAAGTGCACCTTTGACAACACTGGCGATAGATAATATAATTGCTAGCGAAATTGCAAGTAGTAGACTTGGTGCAGCAAGTAATGGAAAAAACAACCAGCAAAGAGAAATAGAGAAAGAACGATAGATCATATTTTCCAAAAGAGATAATTTAAACAGCAAGATAAACATCTATAATCTGCACGGTGGCAAAGACAGAGATCACGGAATACCCCATTTGCTGCTAACCTAATTTTTAATTCGAAAAACAATAAAACAACCAAAAGAAGCTTCAAACCTAATATAAATTCTACAAACCCTGCCTAAAAAACAAATTCCAGCAGGAGTTTAATTTTCTCTTTCTACCCCTTGAAAATTCCAAGTTTAACAAGCCTGCTTCTATGGTGCATCATGACCTTTAATTGCTATATTTCACAATAAATACAGCATGCATAATTTTTCTCGGACAGTACCTTAGACCTGCACTTGTTCATGATGTCAATAAATTCATTTCTTCCAATTCCAGTGAGCCGTAAGGCATCTGCAGCACTAAAATTTGGGATGCTGTCATAAGGTTGCTCTGCATTCATTATAACAGAGGGTCAGCAACCCCATTAGACTGGTATCAATTGCAACGAACCTGAAATTTCGGTGGACAATCTAAGTGACCTGAGCAAGAGGTAAGGGCACATAGGCATTTGTGATCCATACAAATTATGAAATTCAGAATCAACCATCAAATGCAGAAAACTGTGAGGAAATACTTTTTATTAATTTCAAGGAAAACTGTGACGAAATCTTGATATAAACATTTGACAGCAAACAATTCTTATACAGAGCATCCTTGGTAATGGTTTTAATAGAAAGATCATATAGGGAAATGACATGCAGGAACATACTACAGATGACACTACTATGGTGCAATAGTATAGATGAGTAAATACACTCTCCATGTCAATTTATATCACATTCTATCTGTTTTGGAACGTCCAAAAACCTGACCTTATTCCACTAACAATATTATCTCACAACTTTCAAAAGTTTCAAAAGTCCAAATTTTTAAGTATTCAGTTATTTAAACTAATTACTTCTCCACCAAACTAACTATTTAACCATTAGTTTAATATTTTTATCCACTACTAGTCTACTACTAATATAATACACAAAACTAATATCTTAAACTCCATTTCTAATCAAATGGTTTCAGACTAAGATTGAGGATCATACTTTATTGACTAAGATAGGCAAAACATACGCAAGAGGAACACATGATTCATGAATGGACTTTAAGAGAGAGAGAGAGAGAGAGAGAGAGAGAGAGAGAGAGAGAGAGAGAGGCTGCTGAAATATTTGGTTCATAAGACGATCCTGTGTCAAAAGCACAATAGAACTATAGAGCCTATTCAAATCAACCTCTTCCAAAAATGTAGCCTCAAGTAAGTATGTGAAAGAGTGTATTCAGTTAAGCTGCATATAAACTTTTAAAAGGTATAATCTTTTATTTCTGAGAATGCAATTATCTTTAGACAAAGTATTTAGGATTTAATTCAAGTATGCAATACAGCATCACAACTCTAAGGTTTAAGTTTCAACTGAAGAAAATACACCCTCAATAGTCAATTATGAACTAACATGACAGGAGGCTATTACCGTTTTTCATGACTTCAAAAATCATGTCGCAATAGTATCTGAAAGGAGACACCCTCATGACACGACAAACATACTCCGCTAGGTGATACGGGAAAAGCTGCAAAAAGAACATGGATATTAAGTTTTTTCTTTTTTTATGTAAAAAGGAACATAAAGATATTAAGTTCGTCTGCATGAGTCCCAACTCCTAAGATATCCAAGATATAGCTTTCACAGTCTTGAAGAAAAAAGAAAGAAAAAAATCAGTATTTATCGTCATCTTCGCCTTTTGGGGACATCTTATACTCATATATGTTCTCTCTTCTACTAATAATTTCACTAATTGATTAGTTGACATGTCATCTTTAATATCAGGAGATTAGAAAAACTGCTTCGGCAGAAACTTCACCAACTATATTTATAGTATTATGCTTCAGAAATATTAAGGCACTAACAATGAAATAGGACGGAAAAAAAACTCAAAACCAAGATCAAAAGATAAACGAGCCTATTCAGGTTAGTATGTACTTCTGTGCTTAAGGGCTAAGGCAAGGTCCCATCTTATGCCCAAAAGTTACAGCACACATTAATTCTTTCTAGTCCCCGCACCCCCCACCCCAAAAGGCAAAATCCTTTTCTTCCGAAGTGAAAAAGAAGGGACTGTATCGATTTCAGATAACAGGTTTTCTTTCTTTTTCAGTAAATGATGTCAATAACTGTCCTCCATCTAAGTCTTTCGATTACCATCTTTTTTTTGAAGATGGTAACATTTCGATTACCATCTCCCGCAGCAAAAGCAAGCTTACTCTATCACTTCAATTGACTTTCTAAAAACTTGCATCATGTGACTAAGAAACCAACTAATTCCACCTTATAACATTTAAAATTGAAAAGATAAGTATTTTCACGATTAAAAAACATTACAATTTTTAATATTCACTAATAAAGATCTTTCAGAGCAATCGCCCTCTTGTGTCACGAAAAACGTATGATGATAAAAGTCATAGATACATCAAATCCTTTGATTACAAAAGCTAAACAATGTCATGAAACAAATAAGCTGATTGAAATGATGCTTAGTGCATAGCTTCTTAAGTGTGAACCTTGTCCTCTTATTAATCAGAATAGATAACCAAAAGCATGCCTTCTTCTTGACTAAGACAAGCAAACTTTTGAAGGAAAAAAGTTATATTAGTTAATAACATCTTCTTTCCTTCTTTCACTGTCACCAATTTTTGAAAGCGGAATGTCTTCTGAAAAAAGGAAATCCTTATTAACAACATTGTTGTACAAGGATGAGAAGTGATACACACCGCCAAGTTCCTTCGGAGATAGCGCAACATTTCTTCATAGTATTCACCTTCTTTACACACTTTACGAGCAAAGCAAGTATTCCACAGGAGTCGCTTTTTTATGCAATGTTCAATTATCCTGCATAAACCATAGTTAGTAGAAAATAGAACCACAAGTAAACTACTAAATGCAAGAATAGTAGATAGTCCGTGAGCCAAAAAAAAAAATCAAATGAAACATTTACAAGTATCATATATAGCCCTGAATCAGTTTTATAATTCTAAATTCAAATCCAATTGAAAAATAAACACTCTCCTTGATCGTCATTCACAACAAAATACTAGACCTAATTCAAAACTCCTTGAAGCAGGACATTGACGTGTTCTATCTTATTCTTAACATAATACTATATCCAGTTAATCAGTCAATCAAATCCTCAATCCAAAACGTTCGGATCAGTAATATGGCTCCTCTATATAACCCACTCAATTCGGACCCATTTAAGGTCTCTATATGTGAAATCACCTATGTGGGCATCACATAGCCAATCCTAAGTCCAGATAAAGGAACAGGATCACGGTAGATCTACCATGCAAACAGTCAAATTATTGTGAATGCACGATGTAAAATCGCAATAAAACAAAGTGGATCAATGATCGCAAATTCTATGGGATCAAACTCTATCCTTAAAAGTTCAAAGAAAAGTCTTCCATGAAATGTTATAGCTGGTGGACCTCCTAAAATCAACGTCAGACCTGAAAACATTGATGTTTAATAAAGATAGACACATATAACGATGCACTATCTCACCACACACAACTGTTTGGTATCCCACTTTCAAATAAACCTAGACTATTCTAGTAATCACAGTAGTACAAACTTATTACACATCATAACAAGTTCACCAAACTCAACTCCAAAAACTAGCGGGGGGTTGCTCAAAATCTAACATCCCCCTCCCCCTGCATGCCCAGGCCTACCAAGACAACTTACAGGGCCCCAAACAGGGATGGATCTGGCTCTGTTACCATGTGAAGAAATTGATCTCGGGCCTAACTCGACCCCAGAAGCTAGCTCGAGGGGGGAGGATTGCCCAAGACCATCTAAGGAGACCACAACCCAATCTCTCAACCAATGTGGGTCTCTAACCCACTCTCACAATGTACACCTATTGATTTCATACTAATTGCTGGAGGTCAAACAAATAGTTACACCTAAAGACAGTATAACCTACACAGGTCCAAATAGTTCTCTAACGTTGAACTTCACGCATGTCAGAAATTTGACCGGTAAGTTGATTCTTTTCCATGGATCAAGCACATTGTTCTTTCTTTTTTGTTTCCTTAATGAATGATAGTGATGAGACTTGAAATCATAACAGTTATCAGCACTAATACCACGTTGAATTATGTAACCACCTCATCAGCTAGAAAAGCTGAAACTATTAGATATTACACTCTATTTTTCACTAAATTACGTCTTCAACAGAAACGCATTGTTGAATCGCTATCACTCTGGCTATCATCTGTTATCTTCTTCCTAGTGGTTATCCTTAAATATAGATTGCATTTAGATATTTATTTAGACTTATCTCTTGTTTTAGATATGATTCTTTAATTATTGGATTTAATCACAACTCCATAGTACAAGGAGTCTTTCATGTATTTAAACAATCTGTGCAACATTCAATAAATACAGTGTGTTGTCAAAGCACTTTTATGGTATTTCAGCTTTAACGAGCATGATCCATTTTTTTCCTTTACTATTAGAGCTACATATCTTTTATCTTCTATTTTGATAGGGGACAGAATAAAGTCATAATGAATCAAAATGTGATACTTTTTTGGAGTAACAAACCTTCTATGCCAATCTTCTTTGGAGCTTAGAGTAGCTTGAAGGCGTTTAGGCAAATTGTCCCAAGGACATTCTTCTTTAATTGCTTTTAATATCAACTGTTCCTCTATTGTCGCCGGTATTCGCTGCATTTTCAACTTCCTAGTCTCTGAAATTGATCACATTTTCAAAATCACATTCCTCGATCACACTCTAAATCAAAATTACACTACTTCACCTGAATTCGGATCAAGCCGGAGCTAGGGTTCAGTCGAGGAACTTGGCCGTAATTCGGGTCGGATCCTGATTCGGAGCTATTTTTTTCAGAAGAAATGATTCGGAGTTTTATGAAGATCTGAAAATAGTAGCTGCAGACAGGTAAACTTGACAGCACGAAAGTGGGACCGTCCTTTAACTCTTTCTTTTAATATAGATATATATATAGGAGTGATGATGATTTTCTAGCTCAGGCACGTCGTTAGCCGCCGTTCCTGTAAATGTAATTTTCACGACCTGCCGTTTCGTGATCTTGTAATGGACAAAATATTTAAAACTACTTTTCTTTTTCGAGGCATATTTTTCCACTTACCACTAAATATTACTCGTAAAGCACTCGATATGTTGTTGTTATATGTTACTTCCCATGCTACTACCACTGACGTTAGCCTGTAAAAGGAATCAAATTGTTTGTGATGCTAGTGTTTTACACGTCTTTAACAAAATATTAATGAACATGTGTATTTTACTATTTTATGCACCATACTATTCTTTTTTCAATAAATATTAATTCTAATTTTTCCTAGCTAGTTACATAGGTGGCCTGAGCATAAGGCCACTAAGGCCTTTGCTTTAGGCCACCAATACCGGGGTAAGTGCACGAAAGACCACTTTTGCCACTGGTCTTTAGGCACGGGTCACTAATACCAAAATATTTAGTTTGTGGCCACTTTCGCTTAAACGATAGAACTTCAGTCTAGGGCCCTGGATTGAAGTTCAATCCTTAAAGATGAAACTTCAGTCCAGGGTCATATAGACTGAAGTTCAGTCCTTAAAGATAGAACTTCAGTCGAGGGCCATATGGATTGAAGTTCAGTCCTTAAAGATAGAACTTCAGTCCAGGGCCATGTTGACTGAAGTTCAGTCCAGTCCTTAACGATGGAACTTCAGTCCAGGGCCATATGGACTGAAGTTCCGTCCTTAAAGATGGAACTTCAGTCCAGGGGCCGTATGGACTGAACTTCAGTCAATGAACAGAACTTAAGTCAATGTTTATTTAGTAAATGCCCAAAAGTGGCCTCTAGTATAAGACCAATAAAAATAGTGGCCTCAAACAAAATACTGGTATTAAAAGTGGCCTCTGGGCGAAACTTTTACACCAATACCTGAAGTAAAAATTTCGCGGGGAAGCCACTTTGGCACCCGCTTTGTGATGCGTAGCCTCTATTTACAAATTCGCTGAGAACTAGCCACTAGACGCGTTTTTTTAAAATAATAGTATCACGACGTTGTTTTACACATTTTGGAAATTTCGGTTTTACCCTTCCTTATTTTTAACTTATTCGGGGTTTTTGTTTCTCTCTTTGATACTGTGACTTTTGAATTCTATCAAAATATACGAACTCTCTTTCGAAATACACCAATTTCTTATTTTTGGGATTTTGAAGCTTTGTGTTTGGGTAAAAACTTTGTTTTGCTGTTTCGTATATTAAGGTAATTGTGTTTACTTCATGTTGTTTTTTTTTCATTTTTGTACGTGTATATGGGTTATTAGGTTTTGATTTTATTTCGAAAAATGTTTAGATTTTCCATTGGAGTACAGTATAAGCTGTTGATTCCCTTTAAAATGGTGGGATTTTTTTAAGGGGAGCGCTTTTTTCTGTGAAACCCATTGCCCCAGAACTATATACTGTGACCTTTTGTTGGGGATAGGCTGTTGCCCCATGATAAAAAACTGGGACTGTGTGTTTTTATCAGGTACTTGTCCATTGTAAATGGTGGGTTATTTTTAAAGGGGGCAACGGTTTTTTTTGTGAAACCCTTTGCCCCAGAACTATATACCGTGACTCTGTAGGGGGATAGACTGTTGCCCCAGCACAAAATACTGGACCCCTTTGTTTAACAAGTGCTTGTGTCTCAGTTCTAAAATACTGTGACCATGCACATGAACTACTTGTGCTCCCAGCACCAATGTCTGGGGGAGGGGGCGGGCCACCAAGCTCTCCCCCAGCACAAACACTGTGACCCCTTTGTTTAACAAGTGCTTGTGTCCCAGTTCTAAAATATTGTGACCATGCACATGAACTACATTGTGCTCCCAGCACCAATGTCTGGGGGAGGGGGGTGGGCCACCAAGCTCTCCCCCAGCACAAACACTGTGACCCCTTTGTTTAACAAGTGATTGTGTCTCAGTTCTAAAACATGGGACTTTGTATAACAAAGCATCATAGGCCCAGCACAAAATACTGTGACCCCCCTTGTTTAACAAGTGCTTGTGTCCCAGTTCTAAAACATGGGACTTTGCATAACAAAGTCATAGGCCCCAGCACAAAATACTGTGACCCCTTTGTTTAACAAGTGCTTGTGTCCGAGTTCTAAAACATGGGACTTTGTATAACAAAGCATCATAGGCCCCAGCACAAAATACTATGACACAAGCACATGAACTACTTGTACCCCCAGCACCAAAAATACTGTGACTTTTCACATGAACTACCTGTGCTCCCAGCACCAATGTCTGCGGGTTTTTTTAGGTGCAAGCATATAGGTGTTAATTTTTCTTTGTTTTATTTTAATACATGTGCTAATGTTACAGCAATGGAGATTATACCAAGTAATGAGGTTATGGATAATCTGCCAAACGACAGTGGTATATTGCTTCCATTTGCGCAGTGGAAAAATCGTGATTGCCAGTGGAAAGGTGACACCGAGTATCGTGGATTACTTGAAGGGTTATTGTCTGCGGATTACCTGGAGAAACTGAAGAAATGGCCATTCGGCAAGTTTATGCTTTTGGAAGATGCTAAATATTCTGGGAGGCTTATAAATTGTTTTCTGCAGTCTCAAATAGTTTCTTCAGACAATACTAAGCTTAGCTTCAAAGTTTTTGGTGATATAGTAGATTTCACAGCTGATGATTTTCATGTAGTTAGTGGTCTTAATATTTTCAATGTTGTAGATATAAGTATTTTTAAGCTTTCAAAGAGTAGATTAAAGGAGAAGTATTTCAGGAATCCTGAAGACGATGTTAATAAAAAGGACAGCAAGTGGACTTTAAAGTTATATGACTTGCTTGATTTGATTGAACATCATTCCAGCTATGTGAGAGTGACTCCAAAGAGCAAGGGTAATGTGAATAGAGTGTCAGCTGCACGATTGGATGTTCCATTAGAGCAAGATGATGCTGTTAAACTAGCTGAGATATATTTGCTTAATTCTGTTTTATTGGGCCGGCCATTACCTAGAGTAGTGGATGATCAACATATGATTATTATTGATAATGAAGAGGTGCATAGCTGTTATCAGTGGGGTACTGAGATATATCGTCAAATGGTACACCATTTGCAATCAATCATAAAGCCAAATTCTACTACTTATTTGTTTCCTGGTATGCCCTTCCTATTTTGTTGCTGGGTGGCAGAGGTGTTCCCTGTGTTCAGGCAGTATTTTACTGTTCGCCCTAGGATCAAACCTGTGATGCTTCGTTACACATGTACTTTTACCCCTCAATACAATGTCTTGTGTGATGACTACTTTCATAATGAACAGGTGAGTTTTACAAGTACTTGCTTTTGTTTGTTATTTCTTTTTTGTACTTTTTTGTTGGTTTTGAAATGTACTTTTTAATAGTTTTGGGAGGATGTCTCAGTGAGACCAATAAGGCATAAATCTAAACATGCTTCAACTTCAAAGACACCATTAAAGTCATCTTCAAAGACTAGTTCAACAGCAGAATCTATTGACATGAATGAAGTTGTAAAGGTGAAATTCTTCGTGGGTTTTGTCTTTTAATTTTTTTTTCTTATGTGGTTTTAATGTTTTTTCTTTTATCAGAGATTGACAGCTAATCTCAAAGTAAACTTACCTACTGAGACCAAGATTCAACATATGATCAATTCCTCATAAAATAGTGTGAAGAAAGATCTTGCTGACATGGAGAAGAGGATTACAGATAAGTTGAATGCAAAGTTTGATTCATTACTGCTTCTTGTTGCAAAATCAAAGACAAGTGATCTCGAAGAAAACTGTGGTGTGTCTGTAAGTAAATCAGACACCAAGAGTAGAAATGAGAAGAGTCATTTTGTTGATAATTTGAATTATTCAGATGGTCGCGATAGTTTTTTCAAAGAAACATATAATCGGCCAGAGCTTGTTGGTAGTGTACAAAGTGATCATGGTATTCCAGCTGCTTTAATAGATAAAAGCGATCAAATGATTGTGGATGTTTTAGAGGATTACAAAGCTGATACCTGTGACCCTATTGATAAAGCAAAAGGTACATATGGTTTAGAAAAGGCGCCATCAAATACAGACCATCATCAACAAAGTCATGGTAGTCAAATAGAGTATTCTATATAGTCGTAATCTAAGTAAAAGGGAATTTTTTGTTTAATGTAATATTTTTTTGTATTGTATATGCAGATAAACAGAATCCTTCATCTGATTTATTGGACAAGTGTCCATCTAAAGATGTGATGTATCTTTGAATCCAACAGATGTTCAGCTTCGTGATGAAAAAATTTATTCCACACTTAATGGTAAGAAGAAAAAAACTTGTTGGTAGATTTAACCAACATATTATGCACTAATACTGTGTTTTTATGATATGCTAATGTCCCAGATAATAAAATACTGGGACTCTTTGTTTAACAAGTACTTGTGTCCCAGTTCTAAATTATGGAACTTTCTATAACAAAGCACTATAGCCCCAGCACAAATACTGTGACTTTTTCATATGAAGTATTTGTGCCCCAGCACGAATGTCTGGGAAGTCTATAGTAATGGAAATCTATTTTAAATATGTGTGTTTTGACACTTCTGTTTTCTATAGAGTAATGTAATGTATTGTGCTTATTTATTTTTACAGAAGGTAGTAATGGTGAATCTGGGTAAAGTGATGTGGTTGAAAAATAAATTAATGAATTAAAGCATCTTGTTGAAACTGGTATTTGGACACCAGTAGGTATGTAAAAGTAATTTTTATATAATAATTAGTGTTCCTATTTTTGTTGTTGAAAATGTGTAACAAATTATCTTGTTTTGAAGTCTCTCAAGAAAGTTCTCAAGAAGGTTCTCAACCAATTAAGCTTGCTGATAACCAAATGTTTTTGACTCCTGGTGCGCGAAAATATATTGCATATTTTGTATGGTCCACACTTCAGCATAAAATACCCTATTGGTTGGTCAATTAATAGTGTGTCTTGTTCCATTTACAGAAGCAACAAATGTTAAAGCTGATAATGAAGACGTTGTCAATCAACGGAGTCACAGTGCTGAGGTTCGACTTGAAGTTAAGACTGTCAATGAGCTTTGCATAGCTGGTCTTGTTTTTACACCAGAAGGTATGTAATCGTCTTTTTTATAGTTATTTTGTGTTTTTTATTGTTCGCAAATGTTTGATATATTATCTTTATTTATAAAGGTTCTCAAGAAGGTTCTAAAGAAGGTCTCAAAAAAAGTGTTGAGGATTCGTCTCCAAAAAAAGATTTTGAAAGCATTTTCCAGCAAAAAAAGGAAGAAACGTGATAATGATGCTTCTCCTGAAATTGCATCTCCCCTCAAACCTAAAATTGGTGCAAATTTGGTTGAAGCAAGCAAAAGCATCATGAATATTGGCTGCATAGATGCACCTTCATTTTCAATTGGCTTGACACAACCATCGCAAGAGACTGCAACAGTGATTGATAGTGTCAGGCCAGATTCCATGGATATCGATCGCTCAGAAAGTAAGGGTGGTATAGAATTGGCATTAATAGAGAAAGATAATTCAAAACTTACGACACTTGCTGATGCATCTGTTGTAGTACTGGAGCAAGAGTCTGCTTTGGATTCAGCCATGAAAACACCTGAACAGTTAATTTTTGTGGAGAAATGGAAGGTTGCTGGAACAGATGTCTGTGCAAGGAATTTTGCAGATGTGTGTTCATCTAAACAACAGTCGGCTATGCAGTGTTCAGTGAAAAAAGAGGAAGTTATGGATTTAGCTGTTTTGCCAGACAAACCATCAAATGATCCAGAAGGAGGAGAGTTGTTAGGCAGGGGACATAGGGTTCGTAAGATTAGCCGCCACTTATTATCTCCATTCAGGCCTTTTGAGCCAAAGGAAAAGTGTGATTGGAAGCCTTCTTATAAGCGTGTATGCCCTTTTCATACTGTCACTGCCACATCTAATTGTTTGGCAATTTTTGATAAATGGTTGAAGGAAGGCTTGAAAGTGACTGATCAAAACAGCGTCTCTAAAGTGTAAGTTATTTTTTTTTTTTTTAGCTATTGTGTATTTTAAGTTACAGGGCGTTGTAGATTATATTAGTAAATTTGTATTGTTTATGTTGTTTGTGTTTAACTTTTTCAGGGGTGATGATCTTTATGATGACAAAATTGCAGACATCAATTCACAGAACAAAATTAGATTATATAGTGTTTCAGTGAAGAGCAAAATGTGGTTTAGAGAGATTGCAGATAGAAGATATTCACTTACTAGTGAGGTTTTCTACAGCTTTTTTTTATTATTGGTTCTGTAGTCTTTTATATATATATATATATATATATATATATATATATATATATATATATATATATATATATATATATATATTTGTTAACTAATTTTTTTTTTTGTGTTTTTTGATTTTTTTTGTCATGCAGCATGTTGATGTTATACTGTACTATCTGAGGAAGAAACATGTATATCATTTCACAAACTACTCAGCGTTGTTCACAACGACAGACTTGAATTTTGATTTTTTTTGTAGAGTCGTTGTTCTTTTCGAAAGTTGAATCCTATTTTGAAAATATGGGAAAGGAAGAGAAGACCAGGAGAATAAAACAGAAGAATGATAGAATGGAAGAAGAGTGGAAGAATAAAGAACGTTTTGAAGAAATGAAGGCCCAACAAAAGAAAGGAGCAAAAGGACTCGTGCTCAACAAAAGAAAAAAAAAATATAAACCTCCAGTAGAAGTTGTTTTGGAATTCATGACTTGACATTGGAGGATTTAAAGAAGATTGAGTTAGATTTTGACCTAGCACAGTATGAAGGAACTACACAGAATAACCTACTTGAGTGTGTAAATGGGTCTACTAATCAATGTGGCATAGCATGGACTCAAGTCGAAAAAGTGTTTATGCTAAGTAGGAAGACTTCAGTTGATCCTGATGATTACATGTCTTGCACTCATTATTGGTTGGGAGTTTATTCTATAAAAGATCATAGAATAAATGTCTATGATTCGGTTTTTTATGGGGATGAACATTTTGTGAAGATGAAGATGGGAATGTATGCAATTGCTATACCTAAGCTACTAAAAGAGATGGATTTTCATACAAAATATCCTAATTTTGGTACGACGTACAAGAAACTTGATATTGTTTATCAAACAGCACCAAAACAATTAGGAGAGACAGATTGTGGTCTTTTTGTAACAAGGTTTACAGATCTACTCATGCTTGGACAGGATTTGTTTAAATATGAATGGAGAGTAGAAGCTATTACTATTTACAGGAGAATGGTTGCTGCTAATCTACTGGAGCATGGAAAATCAAAAAGAGATGAAGGCTATGAAACTCCACTAGAGAAATTGAATGATGACTATGGAGAGCATGATGAGAAGCTAGCTTGTGAACATGGAAGGCTGCCTCTTCTTTGAATCTTTATTTATTTTTTTTATAAACAATGCAATGTACACATTTTTTGAAGTATGTATAGTTAATATGTTGTTTGTTTGTTATTATTTATTAGCTTGTGAAGTATATAAATAAGAATGCTAATACTTTAATTGTAGTATTTTTATATACTGTGAGTTCACATATGAAGCACTTGTACCCCAGCACCAATGCCTGTGAGCGGGTGGAAAAATCCCTTCGTGCCCATTATAAAATACTGGGACTCTGCATTTTTAAGTACTTGTGCCCCAGGTCAAAAATTATGCGAGTTGCATCCCCCCCTCCCCCCCCCCCCCCACCCAAAATACTGCGAGTTTACGTATGAAGTACCAGCGTCCCAGTTAATATACTGGGTATAATTACTTAGTATAATTTTTTTTTAAACAGTCGATAATGTAGTAGTAATATAGATAAGCAACGACGTCGTATATCACCTTGTTCCTTTTTTATAACACGCAATTATACCCAGACAGTATAATTATTACTACATTATCGATTGTTTAAAATAAAAAGTCGTGCTTAAAATTAATGATTGTCTTGGTAGAGTGAAACTTTCACTGAAAACGCTGCACTCTGCCAAGACAACACATTAATTTACTTGAAGGAGAGTTGATTAATCGTCATAAATACTGCAACGTTTCATAAAATTTTCGGTGTGGGACATAGATTCTAGGTAAATAGTCCCAGTTTTTTATATACTGTAAGTTTATATATGAAGCACTTGCACACCCAGCACCGCAAGTGGAAAAATCTTTTCGTGCCCATTATAAAATACTGGGACCCTGCATTTTTAAGTACTTGTGCCCCAGTTCAAAAATTATGCGACTTTGTATAAAAGCATTTTAGCATATGTTTCCACCCTCTCTCCCCCCCCCCCTCCAGACCAAAATACTGTGAGTTTGCTTATGAAGTACCAGCGCCCCCAGTTAACATACTGGGTATAATTACTTAGTATAATTATTTTCACCAAAATAATTAGGGGTCTGCAGTTATGAGTTGGTTACTAGCATTCCTGTTTTTTAGGAGTGCAGTTGTGCGTATCTGTCTATAAATACAGTCTTTGAATATAGAATCATCACTCAAATTTGTCTCAATTTTTTTACTTGCAGTCTTTTGAAAAAAAAAAAGGTCTCTCCCACAGGAAAATGGGCATGTAGTTGAGAATGGACATGCACTTCAAAATGGGCATGTAGTTGAGAATGGACATGCACTTCAAATGTGCAATCTACAGATCAAACAGGACGTGATTTGTATTGGGAGATTGCAAGGTTGCAGGGAGACATTGAGCAGTTGACTCGTACTGTAGATCACTTCCGATTATTAATTATTCGGCAAGATCAGAAGATTGAAAGGAAAGAGCGACAAATGACAAGGATGAATAGGGCAATCAGACAAATCCCAAACTATAATGAAGTACCTACTCCACCAGGGTCACCAGAGAACTAATTTTACTATTTTTAATAAACTTATGTTGTATTAACTTGATAATAGAAAAAAGATTGGGTCTCCATCAATGTTATGTTTTTAATGCTTGCATCTGCAAGTGTAATTTATCTTTTCTTGTACTTTGAGGAAACTTCTTTTGTGTTTTTAAAAGTATCCCTTTTCTGTAATTTTTATGTTAATCTTAATTAAAATGCCTGTAAGTTTGCGTTTGTTTTGTGTGAAAAATATTATCTAATATGCTGGGGATGGCTAAGATGTTTTTGCTGTGGGTAGTAAAACAAGGCGCATGGATCACACACCCCTCCCAGATGTTTATTCTGGGGCTAGTATTTTAAGGCACATGGACGCCCCAGATGTTTTTGCTGTGGGTAGTAAAACAAGTCGCATGGATCACACCCGCTCCCAGATGTTTATTCTAGGGCTAGTATTTTAAGGCACATGGACGCCCCAGATGTTTTTGCTGTGGGTAGTAAATTAATGCACATGGACATTTGAGTTTTTATTTTTATTTTTCCAATGCTCTTTATACTTGGCCCCATTTCTGCATCGTAAAGGAAAAGAACAAGTAATGTGCAGCTTTTATATAAAGAAGGAAGAATCTTTACTATCATCCAAAAGCAGAAGGACAATACAGTATAATAGAGAAGATTTCTTGTATAATTATTTTAATATAAATAGACTACTTTGTTACTGAATAGAAGAGGCAAATATTTTTGTATTTTTAAGATGGGAACAGTCGTTGAAGCAGTGTTGAATGAATTGGATGCTGAATTAGATCAGTTTGTAACTTAATCATACCATTTTTTTAAAGTGTTATTTGTTTGTTGGTCTTGTTATGCTTCGCAGACTTTACCCAGTCTTTACACTGGGACGTTATGGTAAATATAAAAGGCGACTGTGTGAATAAAAATACAGAAATACGAGCAGCTGGGTTAATTGCCTCCCTAACATGGGGATTCGAAAAGTCTGGACTTTATTATTTATGAAAGCTAGAAGGAAATAGGAAAGACCAGACAAACCTACCATTTTTTACTACATTTATTGTGATATTTTTAATCGATTCTTTGACCATAACAGCTGGACAAAAGTTAATATTAGATAAATAAGCTATACCCAGCATATTAGAGAATATTTTTCATAAATAAGATGGGAACAGTCGTCGAAGCAGTGTTAAGTGAATTGGATGCTGAATTAGATCAGTTTATAAGTTAATCATAACATTTTTTTAAAGTGTTGTTTTAGTTTGATGTTATTATAAAAGTTTGCATTTCTTCTTTTGTTTTGTTTTGTAGATTTTGCCAGTATGGTTGGCAATTAGGCTTCCCAGACGTGATGTTCCAGCCACTCTTATTTGTCGTGGTATTCATTTCCAGATGAACTACCTAAAAGTGAGAAGACAGAGAAAACTTTGTAATGGATGGAGGGAGTTTGTTCGTACTAACAATCTTGGAGTAGGAAGTACGCTACATTTTAGGGTTCTGGAATCCTTAGATCGTGTGGTTTTAAATGTTAGTATATGGCAGCCTGAACTAGAACCTTTAAGTTCAAGTTCTAGTTCTAGTTCTGGCTCTACTGTTGAAGATGCTTGAATAAGATAGCATATTTGTCTGTTTTAGTTCAATATCTGAGTTTTTGGTAAACAATATCTGAGATTCTGGGGCAGTTATATATGTGTTATGTAACTGTTGTTTTTTGAATTGTGATTGTTCAGTAAACAACATCACAAATATTATGTAATGGTGTCTTTTTAATTATAAGTTGCATCTGTTATTACATTATGGAATTTATTCTATAAATACATATCAACTTATAGTTGTTATGAAGTTTTATATGAAGTTTCTATGTTGTCATTTTTAATTATTAGTCTATAATTTCCAACTAGTTTACAGTCATTAGTATAGGACCCCATATCAAAATGCTGTTATTTTTCAACTGCATAACAATATAGCTCTAGCAAAAGTACTGGGGATTAATGTATGAATAAATATTATTAAATTTTGTGATTCTGGGATTAATTTGATAGCAACCCCCATATCAAAATGCTGTTATTTTTCAACTGCATAACAATATAGCTCCAGCAAAAGCACCGGGGATTAATGTATGAATAAATATTATTAAATTTTGTGATTCTAGGATTAATTTGATAGCAGCCTCCATATCAAAATGCTGTTATTTTTCAACTGCATAACAATATAGCTCCAGCAAAAATACTGGGGATTAGTTTACAATTATGAGTATAGGACCCCAGATCAAAATGTTGTTATTTTCAGCTTCATAACAGTATGGCTCCAGCACAAGTTCTGGGATTACTTTACAATTATGAGTATAGAACCACAGATCAAAATGCTGTTATTTTCACCTTCATAACAGTATGGCTCCTACACAAGTACTGGGGGGACTAATTTATATGAGAGCAGTTTTTTATATATGAATAAATATTTATTAAATTTTGTGATAGTAAATTAAGTTACACAATATTTGTTGAAATTGATAACGTACAAAAACTGTAAAGTCCATAGAAAATATAATTTCTTTGACTACATTTAATGTATTTTTGAAAAAATACATATCGACTAACAGTTACTCACTTTTTTTACTATAAATAACCCTTTGCAGTTAAAGCAAACTACAAAGTTTTTTGAGACTTCATCTCCTCTTATAAACTGTAAAGTTTTTTTTTGAAAAGAAGATATGACAGATGAAGAGAATCGTGTGGAGGAACTAGGAAGTTTCGACAAGATATGATAGAGATGATATCATCTTGTTTTGATAAAGATGATTTTGTATGTTAAAAGAAATGACCAAAGTATTTTTTATTTTTTTCATTTATTTTTTTTAGTGTTTTGTGATATTTTTATTAACTGTGAAATACTATTCCTTTTAGATTTTTTCCAAAAAGTTGGAAGCAGAGGCTGCCAAATATAAATGGAATGACATGCATATTGTGTGAAGATGATGATGAGGTATATGAGATGAGCTTCAAAGTTGGGAAGCATGCAAGGTTGTGTAATGGATGGAAGGATATGATTAATAAAAAAGGCTTCAGGATAGGCAATATACTTCTTTTTGATCACCTGTTCCACGAGATATTCAACGGTAATGCATATGTTGTTTTTGAAGTTTCTATCATAAACCATCAGGATGGTGAGGGAGGGGGTGATGATGATGAAAGCAGTGATGATGATGATGATGATGATGGTGGTGGCAGCAGTGACGAAGATGTAGGATCAGCCCAGAAGCCTATTGTGATTGAATAAGTTTTAGTAGTTTTTATGTTTGTTCAGTTAATGTGGGATGTTTGTTTCTCTTTTTATTTCATGTGTGTTTTGAAGCTTTTTTCAGTTAATGTGATGATCTTTTTTCGTATTATGAGCTGTGTTTCTAAGTACTGTGTTTTTAAGTAAGATCAAAATGTTTGTTGTTCAATAAGTAAAAAAACTAGAAAATAGATAAATTAAGACAACTATTTTGCACAACAACAAATGAAAAGTGTATTTTTTATATATATTAATCCTTGTTAAAGAATACAGAGGAAGTAAAATTTTTTGTAAAAAAAGTTCTCTATAAGTGAGAACAAAATGCTGTTATTTTCAACTGCATAACACCATCGCTCCAGCACAAGTACTGGGATTAGGTTTACAAATATGAGTATAGGACCCTCCAGATCAAAATGCTGTTGTTTTTCAGCTGCATAACACCATGGCCCCAGCATAAGTACTGGGACTAATGTATGTGATAGCAGTTTTTTATATATGAATAAATATTATTAATTTATGTAATTATGAAAATGTTGCTCATATTCAAAAAACAAATCTATCGTGCATTTTAAATATTGTAAAAGAGTTCTTATAGTAATTTAACTTACAGAATCTTCTAAGATTTTTTATTGACTTGACTTGTCATGTAAAACGACAAAAGAATCTATCTACTTTTGTTCATGTATTGTCAAAACAATACACAAATGTTGTGGATTTGCAAAGTTAAAGTAGGGAATATTTTGTGGATTTCAATATATTTTTGGAACAGAAGTCTGTTCTAAAGTATAGAATCTTTCCAGAATCTGTTTGATTTCTTTTTGTGTTGTCAACTGTGTAATACTGTTACTTTAATACAGTTGAAAATCTCAGTTCAAACTTTTCCTACACAGATACGACCTATAAAAAAAAAAGTGATATCTTTTTTACAGAGAAAGATGCAAGGAATCTTTACAGCTTTTTTTGAATTACAATGTCAGCTAAAATAGAACAAATATTCTTTACATGTTTTTTCTGTTTTTGTTTTCTATAAATTAGACAATGGTCTTGTTTTTTCACTTGTACAAAACAAAATATTATTCTAAAAAAAAAATAACAAAGCATAAAATAAAAGATGGCTTGCAATGATGAAGTAAGAAGACAACAATGGCGCCAGTTGAATAACGATGTTAGGAATTTGAAAAGTGATCTTGAGTTTTTGAAAACTGAGGTATCATTCGTGAAGAATAACTTGGATGTGTTGTTTGAATTTATTGTAGCTTTCAGAGAGAAAAACAATGGAGATATGGATCGACTTTTTGACAAACTCTTGGACATTGAATTGCAGAACTTAACAGATTCAACCTCTGGTTCTAGCTCTTGCGTTCCTTAGTAATCATTAATGTTTTACTGTATTTTTTATATGTGTTTCGCAGTGTTCTGTTTTTATACTTCAATGTGAAGCAAGTGTAATTTATCTTTTCTTATACTTGAGGATACTTCTTTTGTGTTTTTAGAAGTATCCTTTTTATGTAATTTTTATAGTACTGTTAATGAAAATGGCTGTAACTTTGCCTTTGTTTGTGTGTAAAATGTTGTCTCTTAAATAATATTTATGTACAGTCCCAGCAATATATGCCCCAGCATTTTTACACCAAGCCCAGGATATTGTTATGGGGCTTTGGGTTAAAGTAACACCAAGTCCCAGCATTTTATGCTGGGACAACAGGGGTGATTTTGAAGTCCAACTTTATAAATCCCTGTAATTAATGCTGGACAACACACAAAGTAATTCAAAATCATGTTAAACAGTGTGACCCATTGTAAACAGTGTGACTTATCAGAACTTATGACAAAATATACATTATACCTTTTCAGAATTTCTAGAAGTGACTCTTACAAACAAATGCCAATGCATATAAATTCCCACCCATAAAACAGATAGACAGGAATCCAATCTGTCATTTTTGTTATTGAAAGAAAAAAACGAAATTGTTTGAAATACTATCTGATCAAAAAGTATCTATGGAGAATGGCCACCGACCATCAAATGGCCACGGACCATCCAATGGCCGCGGACCATCCAATGGAAGACAGGTTTTCCAGAATGGTCATGGACCATCAACTCAAAGGCATATTACGAACTTGCCTTCAATACCAAGAGACCTCTGTTGGCGTTTTGAATATCTGAAGAAGGAGGTGGAATCCTTGAACGAATTCAGAAAGAAATGTGAAGATGAGTTGTGGAATTTAAGGTACACGCAGTGACAATATTATGAAAAACTGATGGAATTGCTTAAGGTGATGGCAGATCCCCTGCAATTGCACAATGGAGGGCCAGGGGAGCCCGTGTTTAGGAATTATGGAGAATAAACAATGGTTTAATTTGATATATTATCTATTGTTGTTCTTTCACATATTAGTAAATTTTTTACAATGATATCATGTATTCAAAAAGGCAAACAGACAGTCTTAACATGTGTGTGAAACAAGTGTAATTTATCTTTTCTTGTACTTGAGGATACTTTTTTTGTGTTTTTAGAAGTATGCTTTTATGTAATTTTTATGTCACTGTTAATGAAATTGGCTGTAAGTTTTGCCTTTTTTGTTGTGTGTAAAATGTTGACTCTTAAATAATGTTTATGTATAGTCCTAGCAATACATGCCTCAGCATTTCTGATTACAACTTCCTGGCAAATACCCTTCTCTTCCATACCATACCCGTTTAATTTGCATCGTCCAGACGAATTTTGAGTTCCTCTTTTCTTTTTTTCCCCCCTTAATATTTTCTCTGGTAGCAAATGGACCATTTCCATTAGTAGGTATTTAAGGTGACAAGTAACAACTCTTCTGTTGATAAATATAGTATAGCTACAGGATATTGTAATGGGACTTTGCTTCAACGTAATACTAAGTCCCAGCATTTTAATGATGGACAACATGGGGGTGATTTTGAAGTGCAGCTTTATAAGCTAAACAATAGCATAGCTACAGGATATTGTAATGGGACTTTGCTTCAACGTAATGCTAATCCCCAGATTTTTATGCTGGGGCCAGTAGTTTAAGGCACATGGGTGCTCAAGCTTTTTATCCTCAGACGTTATTGTAAATATAGAAGCTGTTCCAGTTTTTAAGCGTGTGCCAGCAAATATCTCGGGTACCAGCATTTTATCAAGATAACATTGGCATACGAGAAGACCTCGAACTGGAAGAAACATAGGGAATGACATAGAAACACAGCTTTTTTGACTACATTTATAGTGATATTTAATCTATTTTTGACTATACATATTCTCTTTGACCATAACAGTTGAACAAAAGTTAGTAACTCCTAGCCTATAAATAAAGCTTTGCAGTTGAAGCAAACAACAACAAGATTGCAACTAATTTATTTTTCATCCAAACAATAATATGGAGGACGATCGTTGGGAGGAACTAGGCGATTTCACTATGCAAATAACAAAATCATACTTCAAAAGAGATGATTTTGTATGTTAAAAAAATTACCAAATTATTTTTTATGTTTTTGTTCATCTAATTTTTCAATATTTTTTTTGTATTAACTGTGAAAGTTTATTTTTTCAGATCTTTCCAGAGAGCTGGAAAGAGAAGCTGCCAAAGGTCAGTGCACTTTTAGGTTGTGAAAATGATGACACTGATTATGAAATGAAGTTCAAGGCTGGGAAGGGACATTCAAGGTTGTGCAATGGATGGAAGGAGATGCTTCAGCGTAAAGGCTACAGACTGGGTGATATTTCGGTTTAATCACGTTGTTCATGAGGTTTACAACGGTGTTGCCACTATGGTTTTTGAAATTTCATTAGTAAACCGTCAGGTTCGTCAAGGCCACAACACTGTTTATGATGTTGATGATGATGACGGCAATGATGATGATGGCAGCAGTGACGAAGATGTAGGATCAGCCCAGAAGCCTATTGTGATTGAATAAGTTTTAGTAGTTTTTATGTTTTTTCAGTTAATGTGGGGATGTTTGTTTGTGTTTTTATTTCATCTGTGTTTTTAAGTTTTTGAGCAGCTGATCAATTATGAACAATCTTTTTTCGTATTATGAACTTTGTTTCTAAGTACTGTGTTTTTAAGTAAGATTAAAATGTTTATTGTTCAATAAGTAAAAAAACTAGAAAATAGATAAATTAAGACAACTATTTTGCACAGCAACAAATGAAAAGTGTTTTTTATGTATATATTAATCCTTGTTAAAGAATACAGAGGAAGTAAAATTTAAAAAAAAAAAAAAGTTCTCTATAAGTGAATAGTCCTTTTTGACTTCAGATTTGTTGCGACTGGATGAAAATAGAGAAGAATGGTCTTCTATCTATCTAGTGACGACGGGATTCCTAACTGAGAAACAAAAAAAAAAAAAAAAAAAAATTTAACAAAGCAGCTTTGGGTGTTGAATTGCACTAAAATTGAATTAAAAAATAAAATGCAAATAGAGAGACATACCTATTGTTTTTATTGGGAGTTATGTTTCTTTGAATATGGTTGAAGTACTGGAGTGTTTCTGCAGGATGTCCTGTTGTGTCCATGCTTTCTACATATCCCACATTGTTTCCCCTTTTGTCTCACATATTCTGCAGTTGAGACAAATCTTTTCTCCTGCCTTCTAACTGCCTTAAGTTTAAAATCTGGGGGTTTTGTTATCTCTTTTTTAATGCTATCAGGTACAACCCATGATTCTTCATGTCCAACAGTGTTGATTTCCCCTTTATACTGTTTTAACCATGTTTCTCTTTTATACCATATAGAGCAATAATCCGACTTGTTTAGGTACACTCTGTCTATGGCAGCAAGTGCATGTTCACAAGGCATTTCATCCATCTGGAACTTGAGGCATTGACATTCTTTCTTCTTCAAACAAACAATGAATTCTCTCCCTTCATCTGTTACCTTAAAGCTTTGATCCGTAGTCCGGTCAACCTGTAAAAATGTAATGTATAAGACTACTTGACTAGTTTTTATTTAGTAAAAAGAAAAATAAATAATTAACTAGCATAACAGATATAATGCTGTAATTTACTGGATCCCCCGCTTTTGCATACCATGTAGTCCCAGCACAAAAGCTGGGACTTCATGAATTATCATTGACATAACACAAATCACATCCAAAAATAACTGTATTAGTTGATATACTCACATTCATTCTATATGTTTTTTTATTTTATTTTTCAATTCATCATCTGTCCATTTTGATGTTGCAAAGAAAATATCCTGCGCACTCTTCCGTCTCTCATAAAACCATGTCTGTAGCTTGTTCATTATGTTGTCCACCATTGACAGTATTGATTTTCCCCGAGCATGTAACAGAGCATTATTCATGGATTCCACAATATTTGATGTCATCATGTCATATCTTCGATTTCGACAGCAAGCTCTAGTCCATCTCTCTGGTGGTTCTTCCATGAGGTAATCATAGGTTGCCCTATCCGTTTCTTTCATTTGGTTCATGTCTGTTTTAAACTCTGCAATCGTGTAGACTCGACATGCACTATTGAATGTACTTATCACTGCAGGACTCACGTTCCTTTTGTTAAGGTTCTTTTCCAGATAATATACACAGATCCCATGTGCACATTCAGGATATACATTTGTAAGCCTATTTGCAATTGCAGGATTACGATATAAAAGGAACAGTAAATTCTCACGGCAACCAAATGCAATTCGCAACTGCCTAAAGAACCAATTGTATGCCAAATTATTTTCTGAGTCCACAACTCCAAAGGCAAGTGGGAAGATTTGGTTATTTGCATCTTTCGTCACTGTAACCAATAGTGTGCCTGAATATCTCCCCTTGAGGAATGTTCCATCGACAACTATCACAGGTCTACAATGTTTCCAGCATTTGATAGATACCGCACAAGCAAAAAACATATATTTGAACCTGGATAATAGAATTGCAGTGTTATCAGTGAAATGCATGTTAAAAATTTTGAGTCTCAGGTTCTAGTACTGGAACCTTACTTATACATAATTACCACGTCACAGCATTTTGTGACGGGGACTCCAACAAATAACAGTGCAGTCTCACAGGTTTTTTTAATCGGCATTTGTGGAATTCTAGACAAAAATATATAAGTACACATTTTTTTTACCTGTTCTCACCATCTCTTTGAAGAGCAACGTGTGAGCCTGGATTGATGTCTCTTAGCACATATAAATATGCTGGTAACTTCTGAAAGTTCTCCTTAGGCGTCCCTCTAATTAAAGACTCTCCTTCTTTTATAGCACGCCATGCCTTATTATAAGAGATTACAACTCACATTTTCCTTCTAATCTCTGCAACAACAAAATTAGGCTTAACAGGATAATTATCGTCTCTCAGATTCTCAACTATCTGATCTCGAACAATCTTTGACGTAGCATGTTTTTGGTCTCTTTTTCTATCATCCACTGAGCAAGTGTGATTCTTCTTAAACTTCAGTATTTTGAACAGTGTGGACTGTTTAATTCTGCAAGATCGAACAGTCCACTCACATTTTTCATTCATGCACGCCAGTGAATATCTCGTTGTGCTTGATCTCACAACATTGAATTCAAAATGGTGTGCAATTGCACTTGTCTGGAAACATTTAGTGACACACTGTTTGTTTAAAAAAATTGATCCAACCTTGACATCGTCCAAATCTGCATTTTCTTTTAGTATTGGACGAGGAGATTCTCTTATTTTCTTCCTTGAATACCTCTTTCTCTTTTTTCCAGCACTTGATATCTCAGGAAGTTGAAGATTTACAAACTGTTGTTCTGTGTTTTCAGCATGCATTAGCTGTTGATCTACTGCTACAGCTTCGACAGACGGAGGTGTTAAAACTATCACTTCAAAAGCATCATCGTTGTCTATTTGCATTATTATTTGCCCTTCAGCGTAATCAACTCTCTCAGACTGTGGAGATCGTTGTGTAATGACTAATGTCAACTTTGAAACGTCTACTCCTATACTCGGAATTGTTCTTCATCAAGTGTAAACAGCTGATTAAATCATCGGTATTTTTTATAGGGACACCTTTGCTTGTTCCAAGTTCCATATCAAACCATATGAATGTCTCAAAATGTTCTTCATCTAAATCTATCTTTTTCCAAAGGTTTTTTCTGAAATCTTCAAATGTATCTGTTTCAGTATGCAAAAAAATCCCTGTCTCATGATCTATGTACTTATAATCTGGTGTCCATTTCCCATTGAATGCAAGAACAATATACTGTTTAGCCATCATCTGTAGTTATAAACACAGTAAAAATACTAAACTAAGTGACAAAGAAAGCCACATGGTAAAATACTGTAATTGTAGCTTAATAATGAAAGCTTAAGAACTGCTAACCTATAAGCTAAATATACATTTCCATAGTATAATGGATAATTATACAGAGGAGGGGGATTTTTGAAGTGCAGCTCTATATGCTAAAATATACCATAGCTACAGGATATTGTAATGGGGCTTTGCTTCAACTTAACACTAAACCCCAGCATTTAATATTGGACAACATGGGGGATTTGTTAAGGTGCAACTTTATATCATAAAATGTAATCACAGCTACATGATATTGTAATGGGGCTTTTCTTCAACATAACACTAAACACCAGCATTTTTGTGCTGGACAACAGGATATTTTTTTTGAAGTGCAGCTCTATATCCTAAAATATAGCATAGCTACAGGATATTGTAATGGGGCTTTTCTTCAACGTAACACTAAACCCCAGCATTTAATGCTGGACAACCGGGGGTATTTTTTGAGGTGCAGCTTGTAATCACAGCTACAGGATATTGTAATGGGGGCTTTTCTTCAACGTAAGACTAAGCACCAGCATTTAGTGCTGGACAACAGGATATTGTAATGGGACCTTGCTTCAACTTAACAGTAATCCCCAGCATTTAATGCTGGACAACAGGGGGGATTTTTTGAAGTGCAGCTATATATGCTAAAATACATAGCCACAGGATATTGTAATGGGACCTTGCTTCAACGTAACACTAATCCCCAACATTTAATGTGGATAACATGTGATTTTGAAGTGGTAAGCTAAAATATAATTATAGCTACATGATATTATAACCGGGCTTTGCTTCAATGTAACACAAACCCCAAGCACCTAGTGCTACATACACTTTTGAACTTAATTCAGATTCATATTAATTATATATAACAGTAAATTCGCGTACAAATGAGATCATAATGACGAATTTTTATTTCAAATCATTGATTTACAGTCACAAACACAGATATATTTCCACAAAATAACTGAAATTCAGCACAGAAACATCGCAGAAACTGAGAAAACACAGCTCAAATTACCTTTTACAGTTTGAATTTGAAACTTCCGGAGAGAGACGATGATGATATGGAGAGTTGAGAGAATGTGTGCTGTGCTCTGTTTTTTTTCACGTGTGATTTGTATTTATTGTTGAGCTGTAGGTTTTTAAGGGTAGTTCAGTAAATTCAATGTATGGGGTATTGTTAGCAGCAGTAGCCTGTATGTATGTGAGTCATTATTGGCTATTTCTCAATGAATTTTGAAACTGTGGATGGAACTCATTTAACGTGTGCAAAATTGGCTAGTCATCAAATTTAGCCATACCTGAAAGGCCCCAATTTGATATTATTAGATATAAGTATATACATAATTCATACAATTATTATGTAATATGTGTATATTGCATTTGAAATTTGATTGAAGTTGCTAAAATAAATGAGCAAATTACAATGAATTATTATCTCACACTATTTAATACATTTATCTTCCTTTTGATACTTTTGTCCTTCACATCATTATATTTTTTCTACTCAAGACATATTTTATTTTTAAAATTTAACGTGATTTCCCTAAATAAGCTATACGAATGAATTATAAACAAAAATACGTATGTATTGTACATATTATTTGCCATGATTTCATTTGTATCTCAAAAAGCTAGAAAAGGACTTTTAATGAAAAAAAATTCACATGAATTTCATCAAATAAATTTAAGGCCTCATATGGGATCTCGCTTTAAGCCATCGACTTCGTTGGGCCGCACATAGCTAGTTAGTTATGGGCCTAAGGGCATTAGTACACGTATTATATCATAATTAGAACTGGGGTAAACCCAAGCCTCTATATATTTCCTTCTCCCATTTTGAACGACACGTTGAGATTAACTAAAATCCTACTTATTATTTAAGGAATACAACTCATTTTTATTCGCTTTCTTCGATTTTTCATTATTGCATGTGGCCTATTATTAAATTTAATTATTTTACCTAGCGAACAAGTTTTAGGCATAAACAGTTTGGCGTCCACCATGTACCCCAGGCAATTCCTTGTTATTCCGAGTAAGGGAATTCAGCCATCTCGTAAGACCACAACAGACTCCCGCATAATGTTGCCTTGACATGGAATGGGGTAGCCAAGGATCCAAACAAACATGTAGCTGATCCTGCCAAGAACACAAAAGACTTGGAGGGGATGGAGATCACGGGGAGTCATAGTTTCAGGAGGGGATCCTTCCCAAAGAGAAAGCTCAGACAGCATTTTAAGTTCCACCCCATATGTGGAAAGCTGAATATTACCCACTTATCCTTTGTGGATGGCTTACTTCTGTTTGCAAGGGGTGACCTAGTTTTTATGAAAATCATCCGGCAAAGTTTTCAACAATTCTCAGAAGCCTCAGGTTTGCAAGCCAATCTATCAAAGAGCTTTGTCTATTTTGGGAGGGGGTGTCAGAGCAAGTTAAAAGAGAGATTCTAGATGTCCTTGAGCTTGTACAAGGGTAGCTGCCATTTAAGTATCTTGGGGTCCCTCCGGACAAAAAAAACTTAGCACTTTACAATGGCAACTTTTAGTAGAAAAGATAGTGGCTAGAATATCATCGTGGACTCCAAAAAAACTGTCATATGCTGGAAGACTCCAATTGATACAAAGTGTGTTGTTTGGCATTCAGGCCCATTGGAGTCAACTGTTCATTTTACCACAGAGAGTAATGAAACTTATAGAGCCCTACTGTAGAAGCCATTTGTGGTCCAGGACTAATGAAATTACCAAAAAAAAAAAAACATGGGACAAGGTTTTCCTACCTAAGTCTGTTGGAGGATTGAACATCATAAACATAAGGACATGGAATAAAGTAGCAATAGCAAAAACTTACTGGGATCTAGCTATAAAAGTGACAACTTGTGGATTAGATTGATCCACACTTACTATATAAAAGAACAAGACTTGAACCTCATGTCGATTCCCAAGACAAGGTTCCTAGATGGTGAGAAAGATCATAAGTTCAAGAGACAATATTTTGCAGCTTCAAAACTCACCCACAAACAAGAAGAGCATATTCAAACGGGTCTACTATCATCTTCTTGGCAACTTCCCTAAGTTTTAATGGAAAACCTTAATGGTGAGAAATAATGCAAGGCCAAATGCAATCTTTACTATGTGGTTGCAATGTCTGGGTAAACTGCTAATAACATATAGGTTAGTGAAATAGAGGATACATGTTGATCCACTATGTATTATGTGTAGAACACAGCAGAAATCTAGGGACAATTTATTTTGGGAATGTAGATTTGCTAGGGATCTGTGGCTAATGCTAATGAATTGGCTAGATGTACGAGGTGGAAATCAGATTAACTGGGAGCAACAACAAAGAGAGATATTACACAAGGACATAGGGAAATCACTATATGCTCAGGTCATAAAAGTGGTTTACACAAAGTTCATCAATGATATATAGATGGAAAGGAATTCAAGAATTTTCTAAGGACATACTAGAGACCATAATGGAATTGCTAAAGAGATAGCTTGTGTATGCAGCATCAGAGCAACAGGAGCCATTCAAAAGAAGCTTCAGCAACTAGTTTTTGGATTACCAGAAATACTTCTAGTATAATGTATAGGAATAAAGTAGATATTGTGTTCGTTTTTCTCTTTTACTTAAGAAGTTTGGTTGTGATAGCTGAACTAAGGTGTAATTGCTACTTAGTGATTAATAACATCTTTTTTAATTACCAATAAAAAAAAAACTTAGACAAAGCCAAAAACATATTCGAAAAGGCGTTCGACAATAACATTCGATACAAATGGCCGACACGCTATGTAGGTGCTTGGAATAGGTCTTTATAAAGTCAGCTTCGCGGCCAGAATCCCCACAGGATCAAGGCACTCAGGAAATACACATCTCTCTATGGCGCGTGATTAAACCTCAACACGGTGTCAAGAGGCTCTGACGCAACCAATGGCCCAACAACGATGGAATCCGAAGTGTGAGCTGCTATCGAAAAAATAAATATTTCAATCTTTTGTTGTGTTGAATACAGTATACCTTTTGGAATACCGTATACTTTTTTGGCGATACACTTTTTAGTGTTTGGATTATCAAACAAATTAATATTTTGAATTTCGTTATTTTTAATATCATATACACCTTTTTGGTATATTGTATACTCTTTTGGTGTACATCTTTTGTATTTGGATCAAAGAGAGAGCTGTTATCGAACAAATGAATGGTTCGAATTTTATTATTTTGAATACAATATACCTTTTTGGTATACCGTACTCTTTTAATATACACCTTTTGTGTGTGGATCGAAGTGCGAACTGCTATCGAACAAATGAATATTTCGAATGTTGTTTTGAATACTTTATACCTTTTTGGTATACCGTACACTCTTTTGTTATATATATTTTTGTGTTTGAATTGAAGTGTGAACTGCTATCGAGCAAATGAATGTTTTATATTTTGTTGTTTTGAATACGTATACTCTTTTGATATACCTGTTATTTTTCAGTGAATATCTTGAATGGTATAGTAGACATGTCTATAGTATAACCTAAGAATATACATTATTGACATACTACACAAATAAATTTTTCTATTTTATGCCTTTTTTCTTACTAGACAATATACCTCATGGAATGATTCTCAACCACACAAATTTCTATGGTATGTTTTAAACCACAAGTTTTAAAAATCTTCCTTATTTCCTAAACTCCGTGCCAAGTCAAACTACCTCACAAAAAATACGACGGATGAAGTATTATACTGCTATACTAAGTGCTACTTCTATTTTTCAGTGTAAGTAATTGACCAAACAACATTATAAATAATCTTAATCCTCGTGAATATGCATTGTAGTTTATGAATTAAAAGGATATTAAATTAAAAGAAATATTTGATTTAAAAATATTGCAATAATGAATTTACAACAGCAACGTACCTAATATAATCCATAAATGAGGTTTCGGAAAGGTGAAATGTACGCAGACCTTACCCTTACGTCGTATGAGATAGGGAAGTTATTTCCGATCGACCATAGGCTCAAGAAAAATATTTTTAAAAGCAAGTATGTAAAAGGAATTTCAGTAATGAAATTGACCATTATAATAATATTTTATTATATTATATATCATTTTGTAATATTGTTATACATTTTGGTATATTTGATCACGCCCAACTACGCCCTTTAAAAGGGACTAAGCGGTCGCTGCAAATATAACTCGGTACTTAAAGTCCCGAAGTCGAATCCCACAGAGAACACTCGAAATCTAGTTGCTAATCAAACTAACTTATCTAACCAATTAACTTCGAGGTTTTGTATTTGTATAATGGTTTCAGCGTACCAAAAATAAATAGCAAAGTATTAAGAAATAAATTAATCAAGGATGTAGAAGCCTAAAATTGATCTACCCAACTCCCACCTATGTCTTAGAATAATATTTTAACAAATTCAACTTGGTTCTTCCTATTGAACACTTGCTCCAAATTCACAGCTATACACTCCCATGTAATAGTTGTAACTTTCACTAACTAATTTCTCAATTAATTAATGAAGATACATAGGACTACAAGTATAATTCACAATCTGGGTCAATGGTCACAAATTACCTTATTGACAACCTAAGTAATACCTTGGTTTTAGGTTGAAATATTGCTAAGTGTTCAACCCAAACCTATGAATCTATCCCTAGATACACAAGAATAATGGGAACAATCAATTGGGGGCCCTTCCAATAAATAGAAATCACAACATAAACACTTATATAGGAAGAATTCAAAAGTTTCATTCATAAAAATAAATATTCATAACACATAGCAGTGGAGTGGTTCAATCAACCCTAGAATGAGTAAATTAGCCACTCATGTTCATGATAGTCATATCAAAAAAATTCATGAATGAATAAATTATAAAAAGTAAGGAAGAATTTAGGAAAAACTCGTGTTCTTGAAGTCTCCAAAGCTCTAGCCTCCTTTTTGCCTCTTTTTCAGTGTCAAATTCATAATGGAGGCAAAAGAATCTTCTATACCCTGTAGGAAACTAAGCAAAAGTACCAAAAAACTCTAAAAAATTCGCCCCACATCTTTGTACTTCGCGTGGCACCCACGTGCCACGCGGACTAAGTTTCTTCAGGCAATTCAGCTCGCGTGGTGCTCGCGGATTTGGCCTAAATGTGCTGAAATTTTTTCTCCATTCCTAAGTAAAGATTCTATTTCTTCCCGTGTCACTCGTGTGGCACACGGATCACTTGAACTCTTCAACATCTTCACTTTTAGCTCCAAAACTAGCACTTTCTTGCTCAATTCACCATGTTCAAATCCTACAACACCAAACAACTCAATTAGTATCAACTCTTGAGAATTTTGCATATAAACTCTTAGGTGTACTATCATAATATGGTAAAATTACCGGAAAAATATAGGTAAAATAGCCAAATATCAATATTATATATGCCAAAAACATAGAAAGAGAAAAAATTGAAAAAAGAGAGGAAAATTATATTAATACATCAGTTTTTTAACTCTGATATAGATAAAGAACGAAAGGAAAAAAATAATAAATAACCATATTATATAAATTTTTTATTTTATAAAGAAAAAATAAAAAAATCAAAACGTGAAGAAATGTTGATATATCAATTATTGTTTAATCCGTTGATATAGCAAAAGATGAAGAAAAAAAAGAGCAAAAAACTTTATAAAATCAGATTATATAAAAAAAAACTTTAGGAAAATAATTGAAAGAATTGGAAATTGAAATAAAAAAGAAGATTAAAGAAAAAGGAGGAAAAAGAAATAAAGAAGAAAATAAGGAAAAATAAGAAAGTAGAGAAGAATTACAAATTACTTATATATGGTAAATAAATTATAGGTATATTTGATAATTAAGTAAGTAATTGGGAGATAATATATATTTTTTTTTTGGGTTTATATGGGTATTTATGTAAAAGACCTTTTGGGTGTGTTTGGTATGAGGAAAAATATTTTTTGATTTTCCCATATTCTTACCATCTTATGTTTGGTTGGCATATGTGAGTTGAGAAATATTTTCTACACAAACTTATTTTTTCCATTTGAAGGAAAATATTTTTCCTAAATTTAGGAAAAATATTTTCCTAAAATACAACATAAATCCTAAATCCCGCCCCTTACCCTGAATTCCCCCTCAACCCCCCATACCATACAAAGAAAATACCCCACCCCTCTTCTTAACCCCCTCGACAGTAAAAACACCCTTTCTACTCCCAACCCCCCTAATCCCCCACCCCACCCCTGTAATCAGATCTCCCGACGCCGGCGAAACCAAGTATCTATAGACGGCAGCAGCGACATTCTAGCCTCCGCAAATCGCCTCTTTGCCAAAAATCTCTCGCCATCCTTGCTTCCTACAACCTCTTGCTGCCGTCTCCGAGTCTTTCTTTCTTATCGCTGTTGTTCCTTCAATATCTCTTCACCGGATTCCATTTGTTGTCGTCCCGAACGACGTCGCCGGCGATTAAATCCCGCGACTAAGTCTGAACATGACAGGGTATATGGTAGGGAGTCTTTGGGGGGGGGGGGGTCAAAGCGAGGGGGCGGGTTTGTGTGGGTAAGTTATTTTTGGGGTGGAGGGGTGAAGAGGTGAGGAGGGGTTGATTGGGAGGTGGGGTGAAAGTTAATTAGGGTTAAGGAGGATAATAGAAATAAAATTATTTTTTATATTTTGCTACCAAATACTAAAAAATGGGTGGAAATTCATTTAGCTCGAAAAAAATATTTGGACTTTTTTTTCTAGAATAGTATCTCAAAGCAAGGAATTTACAAATAAATGGCCATATTTTTTCCTTACATGGCATAACACCCCCATTATTTTGAAATTTACATGGCATAGCATCATCCGTTTTAAACTCTTCTTCAAAATAAAAAATTCTAGTTGCCACTCCCCCGCCACCGACCTGCTGCCGGCCCCCTACCACCGGCGGCCGAAAAACTGAAAATCACCGGATTCTCGTTGGGATTGCTTATTTTATATCATCGAAGCTTTAATATTGATAGCTTTGTTTAAATCATTGTATTTCGATAATTTTATACAGACAAATCTATCAAAAATAATAAATTATATATGTATATACATAGAAAAATGTGTATGCAAGAATAAAAATACAAAATTATACACAAAAAACTTAAACATTATACAAACATCCATAATAGTGCACAAATCTAAAAATTTATACAACTTCATTCATTATTCTTACACGCGTATATAGATTTATACAACTTTATACACATTTAAAGAAGTGTATAAACTATGTATTATGTATACACATATATACATGTTTATACATCTTTATACACGTTTACAACAGTGTATAAACTTGTATAAAAATGTATAAAATTATATAAACTTGTAAAAAAAATTATACAATATTTGGATAGCTTTTACAAAATCTTAACAAAAATACAAGATTTATATAAGTTTCTACAAGAAAAACACTAGGCCTAAACATTAGAACTAGGGGTGGGCGTTCGGTGTTCAGTTTGGTTTTCTTAAAACTTTGGTTTGGTACTTCGGTATTTTGGAAATGTAGAAAAAACTATAATTTTTATACATTGGTTCAGTTCGGTTTATATAATTTGGTATTCAGTTCAATACTCCGATTTTTCGGTTTAAACCAAAATTTCTAGCCCAAAAAAAAAAAAAAATGATCCTTAAAGGCCAAAGTAATATTCAGGCCCTTAAAGTTGGCACTAAGTCTCATTTTGGCACATCAACGGAAGGTTGTTCCAATTAAGCACTCCAACTTATTTGAAAGTGTACTTAATGGACACTTTTTGCTGACATGTCATGGTTGGTGAGAATCACATTGATGAAGCGCGTGGATATACAATCTTATTCTCTCTACACACCTATTTTTTCTTCCTTCATCCTCTTAATTCCCCTATTTTTTCTCCAATTTTCTTATTTAAAAATAGAGTTAAACACTATTTTTATCACACCAAAACACACTCTTCAAAGCCACCATGGCCACCATAAGAAATAGCAGGAGTTGTACAACTTCAGCTTCACTCACAAAAAACAACATCGATGTAAAAACCATGTGAAAGGTGGGGACTTCATTGCTCTATATATTGCTAAAGTTTAGAGAGATGCTCAACTCATTAAAAAAAAGAAAGGAGAAAAGGAATTAGAGTTTCATGAGCAACCTAAAACGGGAAATATTTGAAAAGAATAGAATTTGATGTTCCCTGCCTCATTTTGCTATTAGTGTGCTCCTTTGTTGTGACAAAGAAACATGCAGAAGTGAAACTATGTAACTTTAGTTGTTACTAGTATAATCAAAACAATGCAAGATGAGCTGAATTAAAAAACGTGTGAATCTCATCTAATAAATTTCGTCCCATTAAAAATTTCTAACTGAGTGATAAAGAAAAAAAAAAGCACCATATTCTTAAAAATTTCTCACTGAAAATCAACGAATCTTGCGAAATATTTATTCTTCTAATAAAAACTCCATGATCAATTTAACGAGATTCTATGTTTGCCTTGATGTGGGGGGTGGGGGATACAAAAGAAGATAAAACGGGGGGTGAGGGCGACGAGGTTGATGGAGCGATGTGGAATATTAGTCAAAATTCTATTTTGTTTTAATATTTTTGAGTCAATTTTTTTTCCTTTTAAAAAAGTATTTAGGGACAAATGCCATGTGTCTTTGCTTCACTGGTAACGTTGCCACATCATTTATGCGTGTGCTACATGCACTTGTTTTCATATTGACGGTCTGAAAAAGTGTTCAAAAGAAACAATCTCAATTAAGTTGGAGTGCCTAAGTAGAACAACCCTTAGTTAAAGTGCCAAAATGAAATTTAGTGCCAACTTTAAAGGCTTGCTTATATATTTGGCCATCCTTAAATTATATGAAGGCACTGACAATTGGAAGGTTTGTGAGTGTCAAGCATAGGGCCATGGTGAATTCGTGCAAAACTAGAATGTCAATGAGCTATTTTGGTACCCCATCACCTATGCTAAGATTTCATGTCTCTCAGAATTGATTATACTATATAAACCTTATCTCTATAGACCTTTCACTTGGGTCGAGTATGAGAAAACAACTTATTTTAGGAGACAACCAAAGTATTCTCAAATCGGTTTAAACCAAAGTATCTAGTTCGATTAATGTATCAATGGAGGATGCACAATAATCTTAAGTTTAGTCCAAGTAAAATTTTAATTTTTAATTCATGTTACATCTATTTTTTGTACTTTTAAAAAGTTCTTCAGATATTGTGAAGTTTCCTTTCAAGATTCATTGAAGCATTTGATTCCATTTTTATTTTCCTCTATCAAAAGGAATTTTTTAATTTTATGACAAAAAATTAAAGTGCATTCTAGTTGCCAGTTGTCAGTATCTCAATAGTTGCATCCCGCGCATAATGTTCATCATCTTATGATACTATGTTATTGTAAGTTATATATAGACTAAATACATGCTTATAGCTTAAGGTGTTACTCCGATGCTATTTTGAGGGAGACATTCAACATGATATAAATCAATAGGTCAACATTCCATAGGATATATAGTGATTAGGACAGTTTTGAACACTATATCTTTTTTTAAGAACATGGATATGATATCCCAAATTTTCGTTGATTTGTGCAGGGGAGAATGTAACTTACAAATTGGAATAATTGCATTTTAAGTTGGTTCATATATATACTTCGATAGCAAAAAAAAAAAAAAAAAAAAAAATCTAGTTTGGTACTTCAGTTACCCGAAATCGAAGACCGAAACGAACACCGAACTTTAGAAATTTACAAGATTGAACTCGAACTGAAAAATCGAAGTGCCGAATTAGTTCAGTTCGGTTCGTACTTTGATTTTTTTTTTTTTTTGGTTTAATGCCCACCCCTAATTAGAACAAAGTTTTAACCAAAAACTAACAGATTTCACCGGATTTTTATGAAAAAAGAAGAAGAAACATGCTAAAAAAACCCTCACCAGAGCTTTAACTGGAATTTACATCGGAAAATCGACATTGTTAATTAAAAAAAATAGAGAAGAAGAAGAAAAAATGATGGCGGCAGTGGCTTGGAGGAAAGGGGATGAACGTGAGTCCGTGGTGGAAGGGGTGAGGAGGTGATGACCGTAGTGGAAGGAGGGAAGGAGAAGAGGGGGAAAATGGGGGCTAGAATTTTTTGTTTCTTTAAAAAGGGAGGTGGTGTGAGTGAAAGAAAAAATTAAAAAATGGAGGGAGCGACATCTCGGATACAATAACAACAACAACATACCCAGTATAATTCCACAAGTGGGGTCTGAGAAGGGTGAGATGTACGCAGACCATACCCTCATCGAGGTGGAGAGGCTGTTTCCGATAGACCCTCGACTCAAGAAACAATAATCTGACAACATGCTAGGAAAAACAAGATGAACTACCCATGATAAAGAAAATACTGACAAAGAAACTACTTATAGCTAAGTAAAACAGATAACAATGCAAATAGTACAAATGCAGAAAACAATAAACCAAGTATCTAAATACTACAAATGATATTAAGACAACACTCTCGCGACTACTATCTAACCTTCTATCTTAATCTTCGACCTCCATGCTTTCCTATTAATAGTCATGTCCTCGGTGATCTGGAGGTGAGTCATGTCCTGACGAATCACCTCACTCCAATTCTTCTTTGGTCTACCTCTACCTCGACGTAGACCCAACACTGCCAATATCTCACACCTCCTCACTGGAGCATATGTACTCCTTCTTCTCACATACCCGAACCATCGCAGCCTCGCTTCGCGCATCTTATCCGCGACCGCGGCCACTTCAATCTTGTCACGAACGGACTCATTCTTAATCTTATCCATCCTCGTATGACCACACATCCATTTAAGCATTCTCAAGGGCGACATCTCAAATAAGATCTGAAAATAGGGGCCTATTTTGGTAATTTTTATGGATTGAGTGTCTCTCCAGGTAAAATTTCCAAAATATTTTTCATGGAACCAAACACACCCTTTTAACAAATTGGAAAAGCTCCCAAACTCAAAAAAGAAAAATCCAGAAAAGGAAAAGATCCGAAACTTTGGATTCCGTTTGACTCTAGTAAAAAAAATTTAAAATTTTATGGTATATAAGGAAAAATCAAATTTAGCCGGCGCTTCTACGTGCTCATACTATTCAATTTAGGGCTTCTTGTTATTTTTGCCGCCTCCATTCCACACTTTAACAGTTTTAACTGTAAGCTTGTCCGAATATTCACCGTCCCTACATATTTTTGCATATTATAATTAATCTGTATGTATTATACTTTATCCATAAATTGCAGAATCTTTCATTCTCTAACAAAATAATATACTTTTTTTTTAATCTTTCAGTTATGAGCTGCTGATAAAGAGGTATTAATGGCACTTCGTTTTGAGGTAAAGTTTTTCACTTTTGAACGCAATATAATGCTAATGAATGAGGACACGGAAGCTAGTTCTAGCGATATTGCAAATTCTAATAAGGCCAAGTTTTTAGTCGTTTTCATATTTAATTTAGGGATAGGTTGATGGCAATTTTACATACGACATTAGTTTTTTTTTTTTTTTTTTTTTTTTTTAATTGTAGCTGATATAGCATAGTGGTGTAACTGGTCGTGCTAAAGTTTTTTTTTTTTTTTTTTTTTTTTTTTTTTTACAAAATTGTTTAGTTGTGTTACTGCACTAAGGAATCTTTCTGATGCCAGATCCTCGGGAGATTTAATCGTGCTCGTGCAGCTCGGCTTACTCTCCCTCACTATGAATGCCAGACACCTCTTTTCATGCCTGTTGGCACTCAAGGTGAGAGAGTATGATAAGAGTTGATTGAAACAAAGCCATATGTTTCTATTTTGCTTAATCATCCTCCTAATTGTTGTATCACGTCTGTAGAAAAGTTCTAAAAACATTTGTTAAACCTTAAGAATGAAAGTCAGCAGTCTGCTCTCCTGGTTACATAGTGGTTGAACGTATATATAAGTTGAAAGCATAGAGTTTGGTATTAGTCTTATTAGGTTGAAAACAACACTGAAGTTGTTTCATATATGGTTTGGTAATTGCGTCGAGTCAACACTATTTCATTTGACAACCTTCTAATAAAAACATAAAAAAAAAAGGATTCTATTACATCAAGTATGAAGAGAGAGCATGAAAAAAATGCAAACTATTATTGGTTTCATATAATTGGTGCTATGCAATTTTCCTCATTGTCATACATCTGGATATTTCATGTTCACAGGCACTATAAAGGGTTTGACCACCCACCAGCTTGAGGATATTGGCTGCCAAATAATCCTTGGAAACACATATCATTTGGCATTACGTCCTACCTCTGAGCTCATCGATGAGTTAGGGGGTCTTCATAAGTTCATGAATTGGCCGAGGGCACTACTTACCGACTCTGGGGGCTTTCAAATGGTAGTCTATCACAGTTCTGCTTCCTCAATCTTCACTTAAAATTATTGTTATTATTTCCTTGGGAAAGCTATATCCATCTGTATTTATAAGATGTTTATCAGGAAACCATACGCCCTTGGGTTTTTAGTTTCTAATTTAACTCATCACAAAATCTGGTGACAGTTTCTAATTGAGAAAAACCGGCGCTTTAACATTAGTATTTGCCATTAACGGTTTTGACAAAGTTAATAGCATAGGTGGACATTAACGAATGCTGGAAAGAAACTGGTGAACCTCCTTGCCAAATATGAAAATAGACAGATAATACATCTGAGATAGTTCAATTACATAAGCTTAGAATACTACATGTGGCATTTAGTAATGTGAATTTGCCCGCATGAAGGATAAGGTGATTTTGTCAAACACTAGAATGTGTACAATTCAAATTAGATTCTGGTTGCCTCTGCGTTGAGAACTCTACCCCCACCGAGGATGTGAATTTGTTGTGTCCTTTTGTTTTGCCACTGTGCTTATGGATTTCATGCATGTCCTCTAAATTTAGCCAGTTGTTTGGTATCTATTGGATAAATATGAAAAGCTTTTTTTTGTGGTAACGTTTTACCTCTTAAAATATGTGTTTCTTATCCCAAAAAAAAAAAAAAAAAAACAAACATATATTATACATGAAAAGCTTCTTCCCCTCTTTATGATGTGCAGTTCTACATTGAAATCTCACTTAAAATTGTTTGTTCTGGAGAGCAATGAAATCAAATGAGCTTAAAACGTTTCTGGTTGTAGGTGTCCTTGTTGCATTTGGCTGATATCACTGAGAAAGGTGTCACATTTCAGGTATTCTCTTTCTACTTTACCCTTTTTGTTTCATATCCTTATCTCTTATATGTTTTATGCCTTTTAATTTTTCCTTCTTTTTCTACAGTCCCCGGTGGATGGAAAACCAATGCTTCTTACACCTGAAGAATCGATACAGATACAAGTAAGTACATTTAATGGATGTAGACGTTCTGTTATTTACTGATCTTGTACTATACTCAATTTGTATCTCAAAGTCATACTTTGTCAGAAAGCAGGATGCTATTATAATTCCAAACTTGTGCAAGTTTCAAACACATGGTTAGTTTGTCACTGCAGTCTGCATTGAATGAATAAACGGATGAAATCAAGATATAATCCCACTAACAGGAATTGTGTCAATATGTCTGTGCTTATATTCATCGAGCTCTCTACAAGCTGATTCAACTGGAGCTGAAAATACCCTCTTGTTTACAGATGGTTTACTAAACCTTCTTTTTCATCTCAAAGTTTCTCAACTGTCTGTAAGCAGTGAGAGTTACAAACTTGCATTTTTTGGAAACATTATATGCCTATCGCTGTGAACATCTTGCAGAAATTTGACATGGTCTAGGAAAGGGAGTAAATCATAGAACGATGATAAGTTATTTTTTATAAGTAAAGGATTTTATTCATTAATATCACCAGGAAAGTGCTAAGATGTTAATTAATCGGAGGTCTACTCCTTTTTAACAAAATAAGGAGTCAAGGAAGTCCATAATCCATCCATATCGTTTACATCCATATTGTAGGAGTTGCTTCACCTTGCAACCAAAATGTTTTTAACCGGAGAAAAAGTGCTGCTTGCCTCATTTATCAGAAAAGGAGCTTTTTGTGTGATTTATGTGGAGACCAGAGATGCTTCAAAAGGCAGCAGCACGACTCTCTAATTGTTTCAACTGCTCTTCTTTAGCTCCACATAGAATCAAGGTGTCATCTGCATAGAGAATATTGGAAACATTAATTGCGTCAGTTCTCTCCTTCCCTAATTGTATCGAAAATGTCCTTCTGGATTACCATATATAATTACAGAGGACATTATGCTTTTGGTGGAGATTACATTGGACGAGCCAATTACTAGTAATCCTGTGTAGTAGCTTTCCTGCTTATTCCTTTTTTGGACTGATAGGCTTAGCATACCGTGTATACTTGCGCTCATCCTTTGTTACTTGACAGCTTATATCATGTCATGCTGTTTCCGCTTTTTTTACTCGCTTTAATAGCGTGGGTTCTAGCTGCTAACTTCAGTTGAGCTTACAAAAGCTGTGTTTGAGCTTTTGCTTCATATTATCTTGTGCCAATAGTTCTGCTGGCTGGTAATCGTCTCATATCTTTTGTTTGGCCTGACATTTATCAGTTTACATTTCTTGACAAAATTCATAAGTGATTCTGTTTCTCATGCTGACTTGCCCAACTCATTGCAGAACAGAATTGGCGCAGATATTATTATGGCTCTTGATGATGTTGTAAGAACTACTATCACAGGCCCAAGAATTGAAGAGGCTATGTATCGAACCCTTCGGTGGATAGATAGGTGCATAGCAGGTAATATATTTGAGCAGGACGTATATTTCAATCATAAAATGTGGTTGTTTATCTTGCTGAACTTCAACATTAATCACATTGAATGGGCAAATATATGCTCAATGTGATTTGTGTTTTGGAAGCTGTAATGTAGGGATTTTCTCTACTTTTTGTCTAGTGTTTTTGCCTCGACCTCATGGTGCTCAACCGACTTTATTGACCACCTGGCCACACCCTACCACCTGGCCACATCCTTGGGGTGCTACAACCTCTTCATTTCAAGGCCCTTCATTCCATATCTTGCTAGTTAAACCTCTAAAAGAGCCTGCAAATGGCCCTGTCTTCAAATTCTGGCAACCTCTGGTCTAGCCGGAGGGTGGCATCATTCATAAGTTTTGTCTGGAAAGGTAGGAGGTCTTGAGGATGGGAAGCCCAGGAAAGCAAGGGTTAATGGACACAATTGGTTTTTGGTTAACTTGGCAAACGTCGAGGATGAAAGGACTAAATTAGCTCATATTTGATGGTAGATGTGATACATTAGGAAGCAGAGTTAGATGAAGTAAATGGTAGTAAATGTATAATATTCCTTCTCACATATTAAAGCCCTGTTTAACATGGCACTCTATCAACTAGCAGTATCAACAAGGGTTAACAGTAAACACTTTATTGACAGAGTTTCAGTAATGTTCTTGTTGAAAGTTGGTTTTTTCAAGTCTTTCCTTGTATAAGTAGATGCCAACAACAGAAATGTCTGTATATGACTGTTTCCAAAGTGTGCTTGAGACTTTTACTTTCTAGTGTTATTAATTTAAGTTTAAAAACTAAAGTTGTTTATGTACTTTTACCTGCCTCTCATTTTGTGTTTTTCATGCTTTCATTTGTTATTGGCAGCTCACAAGAGACCACATGAGCAGAACTTATTTGGCATAGTGCAAGGTGGATTAGATCCTGTATTAAGGTGATTTACATTGTAACGTCCCTGTTGCTTCTTAGATTAATTCGTAGTTTACATAATTATATCTCATCTGACGACCTTTCTTGTTTGGTTTGTTTCTATCAGGGATATATGTGCCAGAGGTTTGGTGGAACGTAATTTGCCTGGGTATGTTTATAGTCTAATTATCTGCACTTTATCCAAATGTTCATCCCCTTGTATGTGGAACCCTATAAAGTGTATATATAATTCTTGTTCTAGCTTTTGAAAGGATTTGCTAATTAAAGAATGTGAGTTGAGATATAATTTTCATGTCTATACATGGTGAGGGGTGGGTGAGGATTCTGCTTAGTAACTTGCAATTTCATATCCCAGTTTCAGTCATGTATATATTTTGAAGTGGTTAGCCCTTTAGAACTTGCAGCTTATCGGGTATTTTGGTGCTGGGACAAGGAATCAGCTTAGGATCTTATTGCTGGGAGTGGGGGTAGGGTCTGGATAGTTATCACTGATAACAATCCCTCGGCATAATAGATAGAGATTAAAATGACTTTATAGTATAGAGACTTCTATTTTTTGGGTTTGTTGTTTAGGTCTTGGTTAGCTTCTCTCAGTCCAGGGGCATATTGGGATAGAAAATTGATTTGGTTGTTTATCTGGTACAAGATCCTTCTTACTAAATAATTTGACCCTTGATAGCTCATTCAAAATTCATATTGCATATGTTGGTTGAGCTTCTAATTTTGCACCTTTAATTTTAATCTTTTTCTTCATTTTTTTGATAACAGCGTTCGGTCTCCTTATGTTCACTTTGACTATTCCATCTGATACCGGCATCCTTTCGCTAGTGTAGGAACCGGTTAACTTTGTTCACCACCTAAGCTGATGGGAAGATATTACTAACTCTTTTCTCTTGCCCTATTGGGATTTGAATCCTGGCAGTGCCATGGTATCCGTCACAGCTTCATTGACTGCTCACTCATAGTTGCTGTCTTTCTCTTCGTTTGAGAAGACCATTTTCTTCTAGAAAGGATCCTATTACAATGTTTCTTGCCACCTCCTCCAATTGCGTTTTTAGGTTTCTTGTCCATTTTGCATTGATGAAACAAGTGCCAGCAGGAATTTACCAAATGCTTTGAGATCCCGAACATACTGCATCCGATAATTCTCTTCTTTCCTCCAGCTTGTCAATAGTTCTAAGTAGGTGGCTATGTTCATCCAGTTATGTCAATGAGTCAAAGATTTCCAATAAGGACCAAATCAACTTCTGATTCACTGTCACAAATGATCCTTTATTTTAGCAAAGCTTAGTTTTTCTCATCGATCTCCTCCCCAGACTCCCCTTGTGACAGATACCAATTTTCAAACAGCCTTTAACCACAATTTGCATTATCCTTCCGATAAAATCTGTGCATCATATTTGGTCTGCTTATTAACTTTGATTGCAATACCCGCTCGATAAAATCTGTGCATCATATTTGGCTATGGGGGGCCTGAGGGATGAATTTACGATTCTTGGTTGGATTTGGTAGTGTTTGTGTGGCGCTTGTTGATATTTTTACATAATGGATGGACACTCTCTTGGATGTTTCTAATTTTTTTTTCCATATCAATCACAAGATTTATGCAATGGCCATTGGACATCCTAGTTGCATCTTTGGTAATTTAGAAGAGGGTTTAAATTTTGAACTAGAGCTCAAACCCAACCCCTTTTTTTGTGTTGTATAGCGGGGGAAGTGAAGAGAAGGAATTTGGGGAGGGGGTAAAATAGGGTTAGGGTGGTGAGGTGGCATTCCATGTGGCGTCTACCTCAGCGAATATGAGGATACGTGGGATGTTATTGGCCAGGATGGAAGGGATTAACGGCCGAAGGGTTTTGACCCACTTTCATAATGGCAGGGGTAAATATGAGCAAATTTGACCCTTTTCCATACAAATAAACTGATACTATGATGTTCCATAAAAGAATAATAGTTTTGATATGCTCTGATAATTTTAAATCCTTTATTTGATAAATTTTCAACTTTCTCTTGTTGCTGCTTTAGAAAAGAAATAGGACCTCTTTTAACTTCCTGAACTCAAAAGTATCTTGTAAGATAAGCCAAACTAGAAGAATTGAGGTTCATCAATCAGCTGAGTGGAATGACCAAGTTTACTTGTTTGACAGCTATGCTATTGGTGGTCTTGCAGGCGGTGAAGATAAAGACTCATTTTGGCGTGTCGTGGCCCAGTGTACTGCTGCATTACCTGAGCATAAACCACGATATGTAATGGTATATGTTACCCTTATAATGTTCCTTGGTTGATTCAATTGATGCATCTATATTTGATTTCCCCAGTTTTAGATGTGATGCTTTCTGGCTTCTGATATCTCGACTGCTGAATCCAGGGTGTGGGTTACCCACTAGACATTGTGGTGTGCAGTGCTTTAGGTGCTGACATGTATGATTGTGTTTATCCCACTCGTACCGCTCGCTTTGGCACAGCTCTTGTACCTGAGGTAATTTTCTGTGCTCGCTACCTCTCAATATTCATCACTTAATTGGTTCTGGTGATCAAAGATTAAGCTCATTTCTTTTGAAGCCAACAGAATGGTAGTTCTTGAATTGCATAGTAAGAAATCTAGAACTGCAAATATTCTAATTCAACACCAATGTTTTGAGTATTCTTGACCTATATGAAAATCTTTCGTGATCTAAAAAAATAACAGAGACGATAGACATGTTGTGGAACTATTAACATAGTTTGTATTATGCTGTGCTGCTCCAATTTATCTGTTTGTGTACATATATCCAGTTTTTCCTTTTGGTAACTCCACTTTGAGTTGGGTTAGTGCACCCTGTTGTTTACATCTACACCAACTTCCTTCCCTCCTTCCATGTGATAACTATACTTGACTACCCCTTATTTTTCTGTGTCCATGGAGACTCGTAGTTCAATGATGTGAACACTTTAGGATGTTTTGGGAACAACTTTTCCTCTACTTTATCATCTGACTCCATCTTTCTTTTGTTGATTTAATGTTTTGTTTTTATTTTCCTGAAATCTGTTCTATAAAATTTCCTCGCAATGTTTAATACTTGGGACTAAAAATCGATGTCTCAAACAGTTTATGATGAAAATATCACTCACCATTCATTTGAAGTGGAATAATGATTTTGCTCATATTGTGAGATGATGCAGGGAGTTCTAAAACTTAAACACCAGGCAATGGCAGATGACATGCGTCCAATTGATCCCACATGTGACTGCATGGTAAATTGAATAGATGATGCTTGACTACTGATGGTCTTATATGCCATTTATATTCTGATTAAACTGTTATCTCTCGACAGGTCTGCAAAACGTATACAAGGGCTTATATTCATTGCCTTGTCACTAAAGATGCCATGGGATCTCAACTTCTGTCATATCACAACTTGTACTATATGATGAAGGTACCAAACTCTGAAGTTTTGAAAGATGTGTCTTTTGTCTGTTAGCTCAACCATGACCTTGAGATATTCATTCTGTGCAGCTTAGCAGAGACTTGCACTCCTCAATTGTCGAAGAACGGTTTCCAGAGTATGTTCACCGCTAGCTCTGAATATATTTCCCCCCTAACTATTACCAGATTTTTTCATTTTCACTTTTCTTGCAAGTTAATATGAATCATTTTCTCGTATTTTCTGCTCTCATATCTATTGCTTCTATTCACCTGATCATGCATGTTTGTTTATATTTGCAGATTTGTTTGCCAGTTTCTGCAGAAAATGGTAATAAATTATTCCACTATGAAAAATCATTTTAATGACTATGCACTTCTCCTGGTATATCAAAAAACCAATAGATGGGCAGAGAACTTCTCTTAGCTTTCTCTACCATACTAGTATACTACATGCCATGTCCGTTATGAAAAGCTCTAGCTGTCATATTGTTTGTTTGTTTTGTTTTTTTTTGTTTTTTTTTTTGTAGTTCCAGGGAATAGTTCTCGTCATCATAGGTGTTTTTCTTCTTCCTCTTCTTATTAAACTTACCGAATGATTTTCTGTTACGTATTGTTAAGGCACTTTGGGTTTTTCTATTTGTTGAAACTTGCTCAGTATGGGAAAGCAATTTCAACTGCCACATACTTGAGAACATGCTCTGAAATTTGTTTCCCCACGTATTGTCTCGTCACTTTATCTGAAAATTAAAGAACGAAGGTTCACTTTGCAACATATTGATATTGCTCTGGCTGCACTTTAGCTTCGACTTCAATCTCTATATGTAGAAGTTCAAGATCGGAAGCTATGTAAGAGTGCTCATCTCCTTTCCCTTAATAACCTTTCCTTTGTGACCGGGATAGAGAAGAAATTCTATGCTCTCCATTTAATTTGATTCAGGAAACAAGTAGAATCTCTCCATAATTGGATGAAATAAGATTGGAACTTGTTTGAGCTACTCTCGTTGATAGATTCCTGGAAAGGGAATTCTCTAAAATGGAGGTTTGTCTCGCTCGCACTGCCAGTGGAGCTTCTCTGTGTAGCAGTTTCTTTTCTTGTGTCACATATAGGTATTTCTATAAACCTATTCCATCACGTTTGAATATTACCTGTTGACTGACCTCGTCTTCAAGACAGTTTACCTGTTTTTTTTGTGTGCATCTTATATTTGCTAATACAAATACTTGATATGGCAAATTGTGCTAACTTCTTAAATTTTACCTATAGTTCCCGGAAGGTGATGTTCCTGAATGGGTCTGCAATGCCATGGAGGTTGCAGGGATTGACATTTCTTCCTGTTGTGCTTCATTTTCATTGACCACCAGTAAAGCAGAAGAGATACCCAAAGCCAGAAGTGAAACAGTAATAACAAACATTTCACATAGTTTTGAAGAACATAGTATTCTCTAATTGACCAATTAAGAGCAGTGGTGTATTTTGTGGTAACATGCTGCTGCACGAGGATATAATTTTAGAAAATTTTGTAATGCACATCACGAAATGTAAGTTTTGTGTTAACTAGGTATCAATTCGTCCTAGCTGAAGGGAATAGTATTCCCTACTATGTGAAGTTATTTTTGTCCTTGAATTTTGTAATGAGCTCTGTTCAATCAAAGGAAATCAAACATACTATCATTTTGTTTATTGGCCTTCTTGGCTATATTCATAGTTATTTCTATTTTAAGTGACATGGATGATTGTGGTGGTGTACTTTTTACTAGGGGTGTCAATGGTTCGGTTGGTCTTTTCATAAAATTTATACCATACCAATTTTTCGGTTATTCTGTTGTGCATAACCAAAATAAGACTTTTCAAAATTGTCAGTTTCTTTCGGTTCGGTTAATTTTCGGTAAATTTTTTTAGAACTCTGTGTTAGAGTCGTACCATTATTAGAATGTGTCATATTTTTTTTATGTAAAATACCTATAAATTTAATATAACACATACAATATGATTTAAGATAATATTTGAATAAATATGACTTTTAAATGGTCGTAACTAATATTTAAGTACTCAATATATTTTCGTTCTCAAGTACCGAGCTACAAGTGATTGTCACTCTCTATTAACTAGATAATAGAACACGATACCATATACATGACTTTAGTAAAATTTATTTATAAGATAATTAATCAAAAGAACATTGTTCTATAGTGATATTATTAAATCAATGAAGCAAAGACAAAAGAATTCTAAATAACACGAGTTGACAGATATTGATTAATATAACTCAAGAACTAGAATAATAAAATATTAAGTATATGCTAAGAGAAATTTAAATGAGTAGAAAAATATTTGATATCTTGGTCACTTAGTAGCTTGATATATGCTCAAGTTTATTAGTTGTACCAATTGATTTAGTTTCAACAGGACTATATGAGTGCAAATGAGTTTAGTAGTTTGCACTTTTGGTGCTAATTAGTATATGCAATGTTGTGTTTCCATCACCTCAAGGTCCAAGACCTCGACTAAAAATGTTTGCTTACATTTATTTTTAGACTTCACACATAAAACACATATATATTGTGTGTAAATATATTTGGTTCGATTCGATATTTTTTTGATTTTTTATTTTATAAGAAAATCTACCCTAATTATTCGATACGGTTATAGAGTTATATTCAAACCATCGTTTTTTGGTAAAAAGAACCTAAGAATCAGTTCGGTTCGGTACAGTTCGGTTGGTTAAGTTGGTTTTTAAAAAATCATTGACACCCCTACTTTTTACTATAACATCTTCCACGTAGTCTCTCAAAGACAATCCAAAATTACCGAGACGTGCATTGAAGTTACCATCGATAATTACATTCAATGATTTTATGTCCCGGTGTATCACCAGGGAGTTGAGGTATGCAGGAAGTTAGTTCCAGTATTTTAAGTTCTAGCATGGTGGGAGAAGTGTTTAATTTTTAATTTTTTTCTGTCGTTTAGGCTAAAAGTTTAATGTTTTTTTAAGAGTGGCTAGAAATTAAGCACCGTAGTTGAAGTATCATATTTATGTAACAAAATCTCCCATTACTATTTTAGTGATCAAAGGGGTCGTTCGGTTGAGATGTAATATATGCAGGTATTAGTAATGTAGCTGTTAACAATGTGGGGACGTTTGGTAGAAGAATAAGTTATGCTGAGATTAGTTATATAAGAAAAAGTTAATATCGAGATAAGTTAATATCATGGGGTCCTTGGTATTGATTTATCTGTTAAATCGTGCATAAATTTATACTGGGATTAGATAATATTGATTTGAGTTTATAGATCAAACACAAGATAAAACCATCCAATTTTTTATACCAAGATTAATTAATTCTATACCACATACCAAACGACTCCTGTGGATATTAGTAATGCAGATATTAGCAACACAGGTATCAGCAATGCGAGTATTAGTAATGTAGGTTTTAGCTATGCATGTATTATAACATAGGGATTGTTTTTTGAATCACTAATATATTACAAATTAATATACAATGCTATAATTTAAAATATTTAGTTACTCCTTAAATAAAATTTAAAAATATCCTTATTATGAGGGTTAATTTTGTCATATTTTAATACCTGCATTACTAATACCCATATTACTTATTCCACCTTCTACCCTACATAAAATAATACATAAAGTCCCGCATAACTTATGCAGGTATTAGCTATGCGGAGTATACAAAAGCACAACCAAATATTGTATAACTTTTAGTCAGAGATTAAAAACTCCTCCAAATCAACCAAATGTCGTACTAATTTATGCGAAATTTTGTGTGGATATTAAAGGGGTAATACCCACAACCGAACAACCCCTAATTGGTAGAAATGGCGCATAGCAGCCATCTTCATTGATACTTTTAAAGCGAAACTGTATTCTCAAAACTATTTACTAAGAGGACAAACTTCACACCCCAAACACATATTTCTCTTCATCCTTTTCTTCTCCTCCTTTGTAAACTGACTAGTGCCGATCTTGATGCATATACAGTCAAATCTCTTTATCTGAAATTATTCATGGCTGATATAGTGAGGTGTTGTTATATATGTATACTGACATTTGAATTTTAGTTCTCATTTAGGTGTTATAACGAAAATGTATGCAACAAAATATTTTTTTGTACTTTAATATTATAAACGAAAATAAAGTATATGTTAAATGTAAAATCTCAATAAATTTTCATATTTCATCAATTAAAAATTGAAAAGACTAGGGGCTTTTGGGTGAGAAGGACACACAAGTTTTTAAACAATTATATAGGACTCAAGTTTTAAGAAATGGGTGGGAGGGACAAGGGGTTAATTAGGTGTTTAATCATTTAGATCACTTAACAAACATCACCCCAAGGTTTTGAAAAATATAAAATGGCCCTCCAATATAAAGTCTTTTGGTTAGCCAAAAATAGCAAAAATGTGCAAACCTTTTCTAATTCCTCTCTCCTCTCTTTCTCCTCTTCCTTTCCCCTTCGCCGGCGGATCTGAATTCGTCTTTCCCGCCCATTTTTTTTTTTTGCTTCAATCAGCTCAAATTTTTGCCCCCATAGATTGATATTAGTTTTTCCTCATCAAGTGTACTCATTTTTAGTATATTCCGATTGTAAAAATCAATTTCTTCATTTCATTTTTGAATCGGATTTTCATTTCTAAATCGAGTTTCTGAATCCATTTTATCATCTTGGGTGAGTGTAAGGTTTTATTATTGTACAATGCAAGTGGTTTTATTTCTGAATCTGGGTTTCATTTCGTAAACGACGATGCCTGAATAGTGGGGACGACGAGCTGTATAGCATCTAATACGTGTGCACATATCATATTATGTGCACACATAATGTAATATGTGTACACATTAAGACGAGGATACCACATTTTCGTCTTACACATATTAAATTAGGTGTACACATATTACATTATGTGTACACATCAGATTTTCTTTTTACACCTATAATATTATGTGTACACATATAATATTATGTGTACACATATAATAATATGTGTACACTTATTATATTATGTGCTCAAATATACTGGTGTTTTCATGGAGTGATGAAGATCTTTATTTTTTACAAGTATTTTTTCCAATAATGCTACTGTTAGCAATTGATTTTCTTGGTGAATGGGTGGAGAGCAGTGATTCTTTCACTTGGATTTTGAAGTCTAGGGAGACGGTGCCAATTGTTTTGAATAATGATATTACATATTCTGAGTTAGTTGAAAAGATTATTACCAGATGTTCGGTAAGTCACGATCCAAATAATCTTTGCATTACATACATACTCAGCATTTGTTCAAAGCAAAAGAGTCATCCCTGTAGAATAAAGAACGATGACGATCTCCTTATTTACCTTGCCGATGTTGATGGAGCTGGTAATAGACCGACTTTAAGGGTATATTTGGATGATAGGTCAGTGGAAGTTTCAAACATCAATGTGATGCCAAATCATGGACGCTCTTATGATTGTTCTAGTAACGGATGGGATGACATTGGTGATGAAGATCCTTTCAATATAGAAATTACAGAGAATGAAGGAGGTGAAGAAGAACATGAACGAGAAGAAGATGAGGCTGACGAAGCAGACAAAGAAGACAAGGTGGAGTTAACTCCTAATCCTGTTATTGGGAGCAATGATGTATTTGTTGGTAGCAATGATGTATTTATTGGTAGCAATGATGTAAATAATGTGGAAGCTACACCAAAAAACATAGATGGTGAGGATGACGGCACCGGGTTTTATAAGGGTTTAACTTTCAAAAACAAGCGCGCCTTAGTTGTGGCTTTGAAGATTGCTGCACTGAAGAAGCATTTTTGTTTCAAGTCAGTGAAGCATACCAAAAATGTATATTGTGTCCGTTGTGTAAATGTTAATTGTAAGTGGTGGCTTCGAGCCACCAAGTATTTAAATGATGATACCTTTATGATTAAAGTTTACAAGAATAAGCATACATGCGGGTTAGAGCACCTCTCAAGTCATAATCCACTCTCCTTGGCGGAAGTCGTTGGTGAATTCATGAAGTCTTGGTATGATGAGGGAAAAGGTCCAACTACAAAGGAAATTAGGCAAGCAGTCAATAGGGATTTAGGTTCTAACATTAGCTATTGGAAGAGTCGAATGGGTGGTATTATTGCCAAGTCTTTGACAAGAGGGACTCCAGAGCATGGGTACGAGGTTTTGGATGCCTACCGTTATATGCTTAGGACTTCAAATGAAGGTACCAAGACAAGTTTGGAGGTTGATCGCGATGGGAACTTCTTGTATTTTTTTATATCTCTTGGGTCATGGATTAGGGGATTTGCGTATATGAGGAAAGTCATAGCTGTAGACGGAACTCACTTGTCTGTCAAGTACGGGGGAGTTTTGTTGTCTGCTGTGGAACAAGACGCAGAGACACATATTTTTCCATTAGCATTTTGTGTTGTAAATGTTGAGTGTGATGCATCTTATGAATTCTTTTTTGAACAGTTGGTCGGTATACTCCCCAGCAACAATGAGTTGTGCATAATTTCTGATAGGCATCCAAGCATCGTAAAGGCAGTATCAAAAATCTTCCCTGAAGCTAATTATGGTGTTTGCAAGTGGCACTTGTCTCAAAGCATCAGGACAAAGTTTCATTGTGGCAGTTTCATGGGAAATTTTCATGCAGCAGCCGATTCATATATGAAGAGAGAATTTGAGTCACATTTCGGTGAAATCCGGACAAAGTGTGACAAGGCTGCAACATATCTTGAGAGGGTTGGATTTGAGCGCTGGAGCAGAGCATACTTTCCAAGACACAGGTACTGATAACACGTGAAAATATGTGTAACACATAATATAATAGGTGTACACATCTCACAATAGGTGTACACATATAATATTATGTGTACACTTGTAAATATTATGTGCATGCATATTGTAAGATGTGCAAGCTATTAAGACCTCCTCACTTATTATATGTGCACATATAACTTAATATGTGTACACCTATAATGATTATGTGTACACATATTGTGAGACGTGGCTTTATTAAGACCTCCCCACTTGCTGAAGAGGTGTACACATAAAATAATAAGTGTACACATATTATTTTAGGTGTACACATATTAACAGATGTGTACCAAAGTTTCAAAGTTTATATTTTTGTAAGTGTCTGGTTACGCCTATTATAATGTTTACACATAATTGTAGGTTTGGTGTGATGACGACTAACATTGCTGAGTCCATGAACTCAATGCTAAAGGATGAAAGAGAAATGCCCATAACAGTCTTGTTCAATGCTATCATACGAAACTTTTCTGAAAAATTTCATGAGAGGCGTACGATGTTCATGATACATACAAAACCTTGTGTCCCTTCAATTGAGGATATATTAAAGAAAAATAATGACGCAGGAGCAAGGTTGTTGGTTGTTACCAATGGCACGAATATGTATTCAGTTGGTACTGGAGATGATGCTGTCAATATCAATCTAAGCGAAAGGACATGTTCGTGTCGAAAGTTTCAGGTTGATATGTATCCTTGTGTACATGCTTGCGTAGCCATAAGACGTCAGTATGGAGCATATGAGAGCGAATTGTACAATTTTACTTCTCCGTATTATTACACCAATACGTACATTCTCACTTATGCAGACATAATACATCCAATCTTACCAGAGGAATTGTGGAATGCTCCACCGGAGCTTTACGAGAGAAAAATTCGTCCATCTTATGTGAAGATCCCACGGGGAAGGAGGAGGACCAAGAGAATGCCATCAGTTGGGGAAGCATTTAAAACCCGGAGGAATAGATGTGGAATATGCAAAAGATTTGGCCACAAAAAAGTGACATGTCCCCATCGAGGAGTACAATCAGGAGTTTGAAATAGTAGTGGTGCTGGGTCGTAGAGTATTTGTCCTTTTAAATAGCTTGTGCGTTGAACAATTATCCGTGCTATTGCGTATTTTATTTTTGTAACTTTTAACAATTAACTGTTCATTATTTTCATTATGTTTCCAATACCCACGAAGTCTCAGACATATAGTTTTTTTGCTTGCCAACGATTATGTTTCGAATGGCAACCACTAAGGCAAAATACATAACTAAAATCTGTACGGTTCAACTTCACATATGAATTTATGCGTTCACATATTATAATATGTGCACGCATATAATATTACGTGTACACATATTATAATATGTGTAACTATTTGTCACAATGATATGCTAAGTTATCATCCAATTAGAAATTTAGGTGTACACATATTATAATATGTGCACACATACAATATTATACGTGCACATATTATAATATGTGCAGATGAACCAAGCGTATCATTGTGGAAATAGTTACACATACAATATTATGCGTGCACATATTATAATATGTGCACGCATAATATTGTATGTGTGCACATATTATAATATGTGCAGATGAACCAAGCGTATCATTGTGGAAATAGTTACACATAATATAATAGGTGTACACATAATATTATATGCGTGCACATATTATAATATGTGCACACATAATTTGTTATTTTCCAAATCTGAGTGCCAAAGAATGATCCCACTATTGCCTACACTGAATTATAGTGTTTAGGGCGTATTTTTGTGGTATATATGCACTTATTGTATCCATCTTGGTCTATTTGATCTTCCTTTGTTGATACTGCAAGTATACCTTGGGTTGAAGGCTGAATTGAAACAAAGTGTTACATTATTAGTCTTGGATAATGATGATGATAGTGTAAAAGACACGAACCAAGTGCTTTGGTGCATATTTTGATCGTTTCACATTAAAATGCACTATAAGTATATCAATTTGTATGGATTGTTGAGATTTCTCACTCATTATCAACTCTAGACTTGATGATTACCAAAGAACACATAGAAAAACACTTGAATGAGTTTTGCTTAGACCAAAGCAACGCATAATATATGAAAATAGTACCAAACCTACATGTAAGCTAACATAAATGGACAGCTAACGCAATGCAAAGTACATTACTAAGATATGCATGGTTCCACTGCACATATCACATTATGTGCACACATATCATAATATGTGCACGCATATTATAATATGTGCAAGCATATAATAATATGTGCACGCATATAATAATATGTGCACGCATATAATAATATGTGCAGACGTACCAAGCTTATCATCGTGGAAATAGTTACACATATTATAATATGCGCACACATAATATGATATGTGTGCACATATTATAATATGTGTGCACATAATGTGATATGTGCAGTGGAACCATGCATATCTTAGTAATGTACTTTGTATTGCGTTAGCTGTCCATTTATGTTAGCTTACATGTAGGTTTGGTACTATTTTCATATATTATGCGTTGCTTTGGTCTAAGCAAAACTCATTCAAGTATTTTTCTATGTGTTCTTTGGTAATCATCAAGTCTAGAGTTGATATTGAGTGAGAAATCTCAACAATCCATACAAATTGATATACTTATAGTGCATTTTAATGTGAAACGATCAAATATGCACCAAAGCACTTGGTTCGTGTCTTTTACACTATCATCATCATTATCCAAGACTAATAATGTAACACTTTGTTTCAATTCAGCCTTCAACCCAAGGTATACTTGCAGTATCAACAAAGGAAGATCAAATAGACCAAGATGGATACAATAAGTGCATATATACCACAAAATACGCCCTAAACACTATAATTCAGTGTAGGCAATAGTGGGATCATTCTTTGGCACTCAGATTTGGAAAATAACAAATTATGTGTGCACATATTATAATATGTGCACGCATATAATATTATGTGTACACCTATTATATTATGTGTATCTATTTCCACAATGATACGCTTGGTTCATCTGCACATATTATAATATGTGCACGCATAATATTGTATGTGTAACTATTTCCACAATGATACGCTTGGTTCATCTTCACATATTATAATATGTGCACACATAATATTGTATGTGTGCACATATTATAATATGTGTACACCTAAATTTCTAATTGGATGATAACTTAGCATATCATTGTGACAAATAGTTATACATATTATAATATGTGTACACGTAATATTATATGCGTGCACATATTATAATATGTGAACGCATAAATTCATATGTGAAGTTGAACCGTACAGATTTTAGTTATGTATTTTGCCTTAGTGGTTGCCATTCGAAACATAATCGTTGGCAAGCAAAAAAACTATACGTAATATAATATGTGTCGAACTCCTCACAAGAGTCGTTTACTTCTTACACTTATTAATATTTACTGTTTCGCATATTTGACAGTGTTTCCACATATATCGTCAATTCAAATGAGAGAAATATAACCATAGAAATGTAAATAACATACAAACACAACTACATTTTATCATAGCTAATATTTACCAAAAGTCTTTACGCATACACAAAAGGAAATAAAAACAAAGCAACACAGGGCTTAAATTATCCTTGCAGACCAATAAAAAGCCAAGCACGGCTTTGATTATCCAAAAATTACAACCAAATTGCAACAACTTAAGGAGACATCTTTTCATGAAATACGTCCACTGCCCACCTGTACCTGCAGTCCTCCATGGTATTATCGCTGAGCTCCGTCATTGGGGTGTTGGTGAGGAGGTGCTCGATGTACATCAGTAAATACCCACCACAACTGTCCCCATGTCATTGTGTGGCAAACCCTTCAACCTCTCATACGGCCACATTTCTTGCTTCAGGATTTCATCCGGCAAGTGGTTGAATTTGCCACAATCTCGCAAGAGTCTTGGGAACATTACCATGATGGGAAACATATATGGCGCAAAAGTATCGTCATTGAACACCCCAATATTACAGTCATAAACTTCAATCCTTCCTTCCTCGACCATGAAAACAACAGTCACATAATGCTTTTTTATAATGTTCATGACTGTAAATATCCTCTTGACCCCATCCCAACGGCGCCCACCTGGGTAAGGAGTCTTACCAAGCGCATAATCCAAGAGTCCTTCAGCAGTAGGCGTTACCTTCAAATAAGCATCCAAAGAAATCCCCTCCTTCTCTGCCTCCTTTTCAAGGTCCATGTACGATCCAACAATGACTGAGCAGAAGTTCATGTCGAGGATAACATCACTCGGATCATAGTGACTTGTGAATTCCTTGTGTCTGATCCTCATTAGGCCCAAGATTACATCAACGTGCTGCAGACATTATGAAAAAGAAGAAGCTTCGTAATCATAGTTATACAAATGTGCCAATATATACACTTTAGCATATGTGCACACATATTGTGAGATGTGTACACATAAATAGATTATGTGCAAACATAAAAGGGAATATGTGCCCACATAAAAGGAATAAGTGCAACCATAAACGGAATATGTGCACACATAAAATTAATATGTGTGCACATAAAAGGAATATGTGTGCACATAAAAAGAATATGTGTGCACATAAAAAGAATATGTGCACATATGACAACTATAGTTACTCGTTTACCTGACTCTCCAGCCACTCTGACATGGTTGTAATCAAACGAAATTCAGACTAATCATATTCATGGCCCATAACAATCATCTTCTGCTTTTTTCTCGAACACATGTATGCATCAAAAGCTTTTTTCTTTGCTGGAACAACACGCCTATAAATATTAACAGGAAGTCGCTCCTCAAATTCTGCCTCAACCTGTTCCTGAACCTCTTCCTGGACAATTTCACTAACCTTCTTTGCAGCTGGAGTGGTCTTCCTGTTCTTCACCATCCTTGCCCTCCTCTTTATAGAATGTACATAAGGAGATATCTGTGTCCTTGCAGGGTACACAGTCCTCCTAGACTGCTGCTTTGTCTATTGTAGAAGGGAATCAAGGGCCTCTTTCATATCATTCAACATCGGTTTCTCTTTATCTCTTTGTTCTTTGCAGTCTTGGCACAATTTACATTGGCAACAATTATGGGATCTTGACGTACCTTCTCCACCATCATATACAGAACCAAATGATCTTTTAAAACTTCTATTATGACCACCACCACCAAAAGCACTGAAGCTCACACGTCTGGCAACTTCATGCTCTGCAACAACATCTTGTACAGGAACTTCAACATCTGCACAATCATTCAAACTACCTTCACTAAAATCTCCACCATCACCACAATCTCTAAAATCTCCACCATCACCACGATCTCTTAAACCTCCAACATTAACTCTTGAACCATCTTCTTGCCCATCCACTGGAATTTGAACTGCCAAAGTCAGTCTACTAACACCATCCAACTTTTCAGTCAGCCTATCAATCACTTCATCCTCCGCATCTTCATACGGAACAAAATTTTTCATGAAATCCTTCTCCATCTCACTAGGAGTTAGAACAAGGCAAGGGGTCACCACCTGTAGCCCCCATCAACCAAAAAAAAGAAAAAAGACATCACAAATGAGATGAATAGATAGAAGTTTTAGCCGTATATAATATGTGCAAACATCTCACAATATGTGCACACATTATGTGTACACATATTATAGAAGGATCAACATCAATTGTGGTGCTGCATTATGTGCACACATAAACCATTATGTGTACACCTATAATTTTATGTGTACACATATTATTTATGTGTACACATAAATTGACTTTGACTGCATATAAACTACAGACTTACCGGGTTATCAGCATTGCGGAACAACTGGTCGCACTCACGCTCTTGCTTGTCTGACATCCACCGTATCATTCTTGGCTCTGTGGGCAACTCAGGAAATTCACCGTGCCTCAGCGAAGGAATGGCTTCATATGCCCAGGCAACGAATGCCCAAGGAAAGCCATATAGGGTGAAATCCTTTTTATCCACAGACTGTATAAGAAGATACTTAATTGTTTGATCAAAGCTCTCGCTGCCCCATGGATATTCATTGAAGTATGTGTTGGGCCTGGATGCTAGGTGGATGTATTTTTTGGAAATGCTTGTACGCTTATCTTTGGCACAAAGAATTGCGTGTGCAAACCAAGCCAAGCAAAGGCGAAACTTGTGCGGTCTACTAATGGTTGTGCTTGTCTCGATCTGCTCCAGTAGTTGCTCTGCTGTAACAGACTTCTGCTTGCCCTCATTGGTTATCGAGAACCATAAAGCTTCACCCCTCTTAGCAACCTCCCTAGTTATAAATTTGTCAGATGGGAAAGAGTGACACTGCAGACCAGTCATCAATGCAAATTCTCGGAGGCCAAAACGAACAGGCAATCCGTTAAAGTTGACCCACAATTCATTCTTCTTTCCACAAATGATTGCGCGTTCTCGGAGGCCATGGACTAATTTTGGAGCGAAAATGGCATTGGTATTCAACTCCAATAGGTGACCAAATATACTGTTTCTGAAACTGTCCTCAAATTTAAGGGTTTTCAAGAGTTTTCTAAAAGCGGCAAAGGAACCAGAGATGGAGGATCTCACAGCAAATCTAGGCACTTTCGTCTCGCCGTGTATGTCCATATGCGTCCTCAGGTTGTTATGAGGAGTGAACGCAACCTCACCATGAACCTGCACATTCAGAACACATTACTGACTGCATGAATTAATCATCAAACAGAGAGATATGAGCACATCTCATAATATGTGCACACATATAACGAGATGTACACTCAACACATAATATTATATGTGCACACATATTATGATATGTGTGCACATATTATATTATGTGCAACTATAATGAGACGTTGGCACATATCATGATATGTGTGCACATATTGTAATATGTGTACACCTATTACAATATGTGCACATATATTATAATATGTGAACACATATTATAATATGTGTACACAACTGCCACATTAGTTTGACGAATTATCCAACCTGATCAGTGACGTCTTCACCTATTGCCATTTCAACATCCTCTTCTCCTCTTTTCTCTGCTGACTCATCTTGATCAGCACCACCAAGTTCCCTTAAAATATCACCAACAACAATATCAGGATTGAAATTTTCTCCAACACCACCTTCTTCTTCTGCAGCTTCTTCTTCTCCAGTTTCAATTGCTACTCTTTGTTCTCCAGCTTCACCAGCCTCACATGCTTCAACTTGTCTTTCTCTTTCTCCTGTACCACAACTACCATCACCTGCTTCTAATTGTCCTCTTTCTTCTTCTACTCTACCACTACCAACACCTTCTTCACGCTCAGTTTCACCTACTTCTTCTTGTCTAATACCACCTCCTTCAATTTGTGTTTGATTTGCTCCTTCTCTTTCACCACCTGCTTCTATTTCTCCAATTCGAACATCTTCTCTTCCTTCTTCATCTCTACCAGCACCTCCTTCAATTTGTGGTTCTCCTGTTTCTTCTTCTGCACTGTCATCATCAGATGATTCCGCTACTCCAACTTCATCATCTGCTACTGCATCACCAACGGCCTGCTCTTGTTCATGCAACTGTTCTGGACGATTCATATCAATGCTAACTTGACTTTCCCCTGCTCCTCGTTACAGTCCTTACTAGCAGGTCTTTTTTTGCTAGCGGCTTGAGCCGTCCAGATTTCCTTATCATCCCTCTTCCTCTTACTACTCCGTAGATGAATTGACCCCTGTGACTGTGTCTTGTTTGCACCACCACTACGAGTACTAACCATTTTATCTACAAAACAAAGTTAAACAAAAATATAAGGAACATAGAATACATAAAAGATTAGATGATGCACACATAAATTAAGATGTGCACACATATTCTTTTTATATGCTACTATAATATGTGAACACATATTATAATATGTGCAAATACTACAATGATGTTGAACAAGCTAAATAATGTGTGCACATAATTTAATATGTGCACACATAAATTAATATGTGTGCACATATTAAATTATGTGCACAATTTATGACGATCATCACCACGAACCATTTAAGCAGATATGTTCAACATAAATCTAGATATGTACACATTAACCCTTATGTGTACACATCAAGCCATATGTGCACACATATAACGCCGATGTTTGTGCACAACAACGATGATTCTTTGACAACCACCAGTTTTACTAGTTTGCATGTTAAGTTAACCATCAAAAAACCCAGAAAAATAGTGATACTAAGCAATGTAAAAGCACCAGACAAAAGCAGAACAAAATAAAAACCAAGTATTTATTTTTTATCGACACACAGTGAAATTTCATCAATTTACCTTGATTTTGATGGAACCACGATACCCACTTAGCGATGATAAGAAATTTCGCTAAAATGAAAACAATGTTGATTGGAATCGGAGATTTTGAACAAATTTTTTCGTTTGAGTTCTTTGTTTTGGAGAGAGAGAGAGAAAGAGAGAAAATGGGGAAGTATGAATTGTGTAAGAAGAGAATTATGAGATCAAGTGGGGAGGGGGTATAATGACTGCCCGACCGACTGACTGCTGATATGCTGGGGGGGGGGGGGGAGAGGGAAAGTTTTAAAATATTTCACTTTTGCCCCGTTATTTTCGCCCCTTAAGTTTTAAAACCTACGAAATAACCCACGGCCCCACTAATTAACCCAATAATGACAAATTAACACTTTTTGAGAATAAAAGAAAAGGAAAAAGACATAGTTGTCCCCTATTCTTATTTAAAGAGTTAGGGGGTCCTTTGCCCTCTTTCTTCTCAAAAGACTAATACATTATTTATAGATCCACAATGCAGAATCTTGCTTTTAACGACTTTTTGAGTAGCTTATGCTTTCTTATCCGCGTACTTATTCTTCTTGCTAATAATGTCCCCGACAGTTTGATGACTACCAATTAAATTTTTTGTTTAAGCTGTTCATGTATGGTTTTAGGAGTGTCTTCTTTGTATTGGCACGACACTATCTTTGTTTCTAGAGAAATAACTTGACATTTAGACCTCATATTACATGAATAAAGATGATGAAAAATATTATTGTAAAGTTAACAAGTCCAAGAAGATCTCATACTATGGTAATTAATATTTACGCAATTATTATACGAGCCTTAAATAAATTAGAATCGAATGATTTCTTACAAATTACCAAGAAAAAGTGAATTGTTAACCAAGTTAGCTAGAAAAATAAAAAAGCACAAATATATAAAAAAAGGCAATATAATCTCCTTTGTACTATTCTCCTCTATAAAAAGAAAAAAAAATGAAAGTTTTGGTCCATATATTGTTAAACTGTACTTCATACAAATTTTTTCATAAATATTTTAATGGTACAAAAAAAAGATTATATTTATGATATGAATGATTACCATAAATATTTGGTATTTTATTTTTGCACAAAATATATTTTTTATAAAATATTATTACACTATATTTTACTATGGCTGTTATAGAGGTAATTTTACATAGAGTGTATTGCTATAATAAATGTCATTGCTATAATAGGTAAAATGCTAGATAAAAAGGTAAAATATAACATAAAAAATTGATTCTGGAGAAAACCAGATCGTTAACTAACATATTGTTATAACAAAGTGTTGTTATAATGAACTTGAAAAATTATTTTAAATAGATTTCTTACACAGTTTAAAATTGCTGAGCACTTCATTTGCTTTGTTTCTATTGTACTTCAAGGTAATCAAGAGTTTTATAAGCTAGAATTGGATTTGATTTCAAATAAAAGTATATTCATAAGTGTTATCAACAAAATACTTTTTTTCTCTGGATTGACAAAACCAGTTTGCTTTCTTAATTACGTTGTACAAGAAGTACGACTTAGTTAGTTATCAACTTAAAAATAGATATCTCACCAACATTTCAAGATCAAAATCTTTTACTTGGAAGAACATCTCTAGATGTATGGATTTCTGCAATAACAACACCTTTTGGATAATTGAAAATGGCCTTCATACTTCTTTCTGGAATCAAAACTGGCTTCCTAATAGAAAATCCCTTAGAAGTCAATTTATTGGTCCCCTTACTTATCAAGAGTCAAACACTTCTGTTGCTTTTTTCATTCATGAGGCAAATTGGGATTTTTCTAAACTATCTTTTGATATCCCTGATGATATTAGACTTCAAATGCAATTGACTATCTCTTCCTCTCTTAGAAATGATATGGATTATCCGGTTTGGAAAGCCACTAGCAATGGAATTTTCAAATTAAAATCAACATATGCTTTATTAGAAAACACTAACACTAACAATAAGGATTTTAATTGGATCTGGGATCTTAATACTCTTAACAAAATAAATTCTTTTTGTGGCAATGTCAACATAATCGGCTTCCTACTCGTCTTTACCTTAACAAAATTGGAATGAACATTGATGTAAACTGCCCAATCTGTAAAAATGAAAGTGAAACTATGTTTCACATTTTCATCCAGTGTCCCATTGCTAAATCCTTTTGGAACACTACCCCCTATGCTTTTACTATTGATGACCCCACTACTTGGCTTGAGACCTTGAGACACCTTGTCTTTAATTCAGCCAACAATTATTATAACTGGTTGGAATACTTACCCTTAGCCTTGTGGAATCTTTGGCTTAAACTTAATTTTAATAATGTTAACAATACAGTTAGGAAAATTTCCCATCAAGCTGTTCATGCTCGTCTTTTAGAGTTTGTGTTCCTAACCTCAAAGGAGGTTAGATATGAAGGTACTAGAACTATAACCATAGGCTGGAAACCCCCAGAGGAAAAAGTTTTTAAATCTAATATAGACGGAGCCTTCAACCAAACTAATAACAAAACTAGCATTGGTGGAGTATTTAGAAATAGCCAAGGAATTTGGGTATTAGGTTTTCATAAGAAAGTTAGTGGTCTAAACGCAACTCATGTAGAAATCTTAGCCCTATACTATGGTCTCACTCTTGCTATAGAACAAAACCTAGTTCCTATAAAGGTGGAAACTGACTCAACTGATGTGTTAAATTTATTACAGAATCCCCACCCATATTACCTTCCTATTATTCAAAAATGCAGGTCAATGATGCTCCAGTTGCAAATGCCATCGATCCAGCATAACCTTCGTAAAGGAAATAGAGTGGCTCACCTTCTAGCCAAAGGAACTCCTGATCAGTCCAATGAATGAACTATCTATCACTATGCTATGCCCCCAATTTTTGTGCAACAAGCCTACTAGGAGGATGTAGGGGGCATGACTTTTGCTACTATTATCTCGGATACTAATTTTAAATATTTAGCTAAATTAGGTTGTGTGTATGGACTAAGATCCAATGTTGCTTCTACTTATGCTTGTAATTCTGACCATGCGGAAACTCTTAGTAGAGGCATGATCTCGTTATGTAATCCTACGTAATTTAAGCTATAATATGTCGTATTTATCCAAAAAAAAAAAAAAATTAAAATTTTTGAATAAAGGTTTTCAAGATTAAGCCAAAAGGTTTGTTGAAAGTAGGTTGGCTTAACTTCAAACATGAAGGACTAACAATAGACCAATGGTTTCGAAGTTGAAAGCTGCTTATTCGTAACAACTTCAACCCGAAAATATCGAAGATCTGAAGTTGATTCTAAAGCAAAAAAAAAAAAAAAAAAAAAAAATTAAACAAGTTTTGATAATTGATGATGTATTAAATAGCGTGGACAAAATAGGTTGTTCGTGCACTTTCCCATCTGATGGTTTAAATATTTTTAACATAATTATTGTATAGAAATTAAAATCAATTGATAAAATCGTTTAGTCTTTTCTTATTTCTCTTTTGGTCTATGTTGTCCAAAGGCAAAGGAAATAGGCATCGTATTTCCGTAGTCCATAGAAGATATTTGACCTAGAGCTTTGTACAGCACTAAGCAAAAGAAAAAAGCGAACATAGATAGTAAAAGTTGCGATTGGTGCAAAGAAAGAAAAAAAAGGTGGACTTTAGAGTTTTGCTTAATGTGGTCTACAACCACATAAAAAAAGTTTCTGAACCATGAGCTTCTCCCAAGTTAATCTTTAGACATGGCGCCAGGCGATTACTTTAGTGCACTCCTTTTTTGAACGTTTCTATGAAAGGTGATCCCATGAGTTATCCATTTTTTTGTTAGGTTTCCTACTAATTGCATGTAAGAGCTCGTTACAAGAACTTTTTTCATTCACAGAATTTGAATTTGAAATTCCTGTTTTAAGGATGAATGAATTCTATTAATTACAATACAAACACCTTAGTGGCGATGATGAGTTATCCATCTCAAATACATGAAAGGATATTATATACCAACGTATAATCTTTTTAACTCCTCATTTGGAAGATTAAATCAGCTTCATCGACACTGTGATATTACCTTAAAACTATGTAACATGTAAGTAGTAGCTCTCTTGTGAAAAGGACTTACATGTAAAGTGGGATAACCAAGAAAGTTGAGCTAATCCGTACATCATAACATGCAAACTATTTACGGGAGGACCTATATCTATTCCATCTCTCAGCCCCGAAGAAAACCCCATTTCTAGGAACTCAATACATCTTGTGACTCTACATATGGATTTTATTCCATAAATAATCAACAGAAGCAGCACATCACCGTGTGCATCTAACCTACAAACATCCCTAGAAAACAAGCAACAAGCAAGAGTCCTTGGTTATCTTTACTTGTGAAAAAGAGAGAATAAATAGAAGTTAGTCATTATTTAGTACTCCCTCCGTTTCAATTTATGTGGCAGCATTTCTTTATTTGTCTGTTCCAAAAAGAATGGCAGCATTTTAAATTTGGTAACAATTCAACTTCAAAATTACAGTTTTGCCATTACTGAAATCATTTACAACCACACAAACATCTATGTCTCATTTCAGACCACAAGTTTTAAAAGTCTTTCTTTATTTCTTAAACTCCGTGCCGAGTCAAACTATGACACATAGAATTGAACGGAGGGAGTAGTGTTATAATTTATGCACCTCCTAAGGACACTAGAAGGGGGTTGAATAGTGTCTACCAATTTTTCGTATTAAGAACTCGATTCTTCAAAGTCAAGAATCTCGTTCTTGTCTCGACAGTTTTGCAAGCAGACACACCAACACACACAAATAACAGGCACAAGGAACACAAGAATTTTACGTGGAAAACTCCTTGCTCAAGGGAGAAAAACCACGACCCACACTCTGGGATTTTAGAACTCAATCCACTAGCACAAAGAGCAAGTTTCTGATTACAAGACTCTATAACCAAGGGGCTACACTCTAGACCCTAATCACTCAACAAAGCTAATCTCTAGCTTTACAAAGTAATCTCTAAAGATTCACCTAATACAATTGCTTCTACGATAAGCTAATAGGTAAAGACAATGATTGCACAAAACAAGACAACTTACAAAATCAAGAACCTAGTCTAGACTCAGCCAATTTAGCTCCACCAGTTTTCTTCCTCAGTTATCTCATGTTGAAAGTTGCTGGATCACCTTTGTATGCTCTCAATTCTCTGTTTATGAATAACTGATTTCAGCTGTATCAACTACTTGTATTTATATGGGCTTTAGAACCCTAGTTGAGTCCCACAAGGAAACCTTGTAATTATGGTAAGACAAGATTCCTTGTGACTCTTTCTTTCTTCAAGTCCAATTCATATTCGTACTTCGAAGACACAGCCTGGGCACCGCCTCTTTTAGTCTGACTAGGATGCATACTCGTTCACGCGCCACTACCGCAGGGATTTGCAACCCTCAGATCTTTTCGATCAGTCGTGCCCTTCTATCCAAGGACCAGGTTCTTTTCCGGAACCACTGAGTCCTTCTTGTTTGTCATTCTTCAAAACCTCTTCTTAACAAATTCCCCCTTTTTGATGATGACAAACAAATATTGCCAAAGAACCTGAGTAGACAAAATTTTCCAAAAACACAAAAACAAGAATAACAGTTTGAAAAATTGAAAACAGATGAGTGAGGTCACAAACACCCCAACATTTCCTTCTTCCCCCTTTTGGCATCATAGAAAAGATTCAAACACTTACATGAACCAGTTAGTACTATCCAGTCTAGAGCACAAGGCAACAGATCAGCTAAAATATCAACACTCAGAGATAAGGCTAAGGGCCCAAATAGAACCAAGTACCATAAAACAAAACCAAACGTAAACAAGAGAAATTTAAAATCATCATCCAGGGTGTGAATAGAAACACAACCCCATTAAGAATACACAACATAAAACAAATTTTCTTAAACATTACATATCAAGGGAGATCATGAAGGGATAAGGGAGATTATGATAAAGGACATGGAGGTAGGGAAGGAGAACTCAGGGCTTTAAGTTAAAGTGTTTGATAAGTGCCTCAAGGTTTTTCGTATTCTTGGCCCTCTCCATCACCAGCTCGGCCTCATACTTGTGACACTCAATTTTCAAACGATCAATCTCTTGATCCTTCAACTCCAGCTTTCTTTACAGCTCAGCATTTTCAGTGTTTACCTCAAGAACATGGCTCTCCAGTTCGTTCACTACTGCAGTAGCCTCCTCAAGTCCATAGTCCTCACTTTCCTCTGACTGCTCCGGCTTAACCTGCATAGGTTTCTTGGAAGCTCTCCTTTCTTTGAAGAAGTCAAAGCTTTTTAGCACATTATACCCAAACATTTGATGAATGGTGGGTTTCTTCCCAGCTCCCAAAGGAACCCCAAAATGCTCCAGAACCTGGTGTAGGATGTAGGAGTGCACTAGCGAATGTGGCTTTTGGTCAGTGTCTGCAATCCTTTTGGCGTATCTGATTATCAACCCAGGTAGATTTATTTTTACTCCCCTATCCAGCAAGTACATATAGGTTAAGTCCATAGCACTGGCCTCACTGTTTCTTTCTCCCATAGGCAGTAGGAACCGATGAACAAATTCAAAGAGTAGCTGATGTGCTGGCTCCATCTACTTCTTGTCCACCTTTCTCTCTCTCTCTTGAGCTTTGGCTTTCCTGAAAATTTCTTTACTACACTAAGAGGAGTCACCCCATCTGTCCTCTTGGGCCATTTCAACTTAATGTACCTGCAATAACCTTCAGCAGACACATCAAGGATCACCCTCAGTTTAGTTCTTCTAAACTCAATTTCAACTCCCTTCACCACTGTAAACACTCTTCTGGCTGTAACCCTGCAATTGGTATAGAATTCCCTGATCTCATCAGAAAACAACATCATGTTTTTATTTCCAAACAAACCTAACCACCCTTGATCACCAATCATCCTGAGTAAATGTTTCATGTGATGCTCCTTCTCATCATGCAGGATGCTTCCAACAAGCACCTGGTGCTTGGCAAAGAAGGCTACCCAGTCAACCTCTTCCTCAGAGCTTTTTCTCCTTTTTCTACTCTCCATCTCACTATCAGTGTCAGAGTCACTAGGTTCTGCATAGCTGCCAGCTTCATTACTTTCTACTTTGGCTTCATCATCCTGTTTCTCAGTCTTCTTCTTTTTCTCCTCTTCTCTATCCCTCACATTTTTAACTGTTTTTCCAAGTTTTCCCACTTTCTCCACCTGTTGCTTCAGAACAGACCTGGTTCCTACTCTTCTTGGCACTGGCTCTGCCACAATCTTGTCAGTACTCTCAGTTCTTTCCTCCAGAGAGTTCTTACTGCTTTTATCCACAAGCCTGCTCTTGGGCACATATTTTCCCCTTTTCAACAACCTTCTTCTCTTATTAGGCTCCACTCTGGTCTCACTCACAAACACCACTTCTTCTTCAACTTCATTCAACATCTTTTCATCCTCCTCTCCAAACCTCCTTTTTACACTTTTCCTTTTTGTTTCCTCAAGTTTCTTTGGTATTTTCTCACCTTCTCCATTTCCTCCTAAACTTTATTCATTATTCTCTTCTTCAGAATCAGTCCAGTTTAGTTCTGCATCCTCAACCACAGTAGGATCAGAGCAAAAACCAGGTTCTTTACACAGATCCTTTGCAGGCTCAGCAGAACTAGATCCCCCAACCACTGGACATTCAAGTACAGATATACCATGGACTTCTTCAACAGAAACATCCTCCTACCTAGGTTCACTAACATGTTCCCTTAGGGATTCAGCAAAATCCTCTTCTCTTAGTTTTTCTATCACTTTTCCCACTACATCAACCTCCAACACAGTCTCAGCTACTAAAGGCACATGCATACTAGACTTAGGTTCCTCCTGAACATCCTGTTGTTTCTCCTCAACTACCTTCCCCCTACCAGATGTATCACCAGACTCTACCTTTCCTACTAAATCATCCAGTCCTTTTACCAAAATTTCAGTACTTACTTTTCCAGGACTTTTTACAACTTCTAATGCAGCAGAAGTAGATAGAGTAGACTCAAGTATTACCTCAACAGGTCTTTCAGAGGAGACTTTTTCTGTAGGCATAGATGACAAGGATCTGGCCATCATCTTCTTGACTAACTTCTTTTCTCTCTTTTTGAGAAACTTTGTCCTAGCCTTGACAATTCTCTCTGCAAGAGTAGTAGAAGGGGGTTTCGGAGTGGATTCCTTGGATTTGTGGGTTTCAGAGGTATTGGTAGGTGATGATGTAGATTGAGCTTGAGACATGGTGAGAATAGTTAGGGTTTTGAAAATAGAACGACGGCGATTTCTTGGTTCGATTTTTGAGAGAGAAAATAGGTTGAGTAAAGAGAAATTGTTTATATGTGTTCTGTGTCTATCAACCAAGAGGGTGAGAAGGAGTTATGGTGATGAGAGGTTTTCTTGGGGAACTGAAGCAATGATGGCTGAAAACAGGTGAAAAGGCAGCTTTTTGAAGTTTCTGAGAACCGGGAAAGGGGTACTGATTTGACGGTTATATAGACTTGCCCAAATAAGGTCTTTTTAAATAAGTGGGGTCCAAGCAAGTCAAATAGAAGTCTAACCAAAAAAGGAACGTGTTCCTATAATTTAGGACAGTTACAACAACATGGAAAGCCTCCCTTGACACACGTATAATTGACAATCAATATCAGTTATGTCTCTTAACATACAAGGCTGTGTGACTGTACCTGGACATGATTCCTCGAGCTTGTTTTGGTTCCATCCACATACCCAGTAGGTTCTTCATAGGATCACATTAGCTCACCCTGGTGCTAATCAGCTGAACAAGTATACTTAAGCAAGTACAAAATTAGACTGGACAACAATAACAATAGTTACAAGCAAATTGCTGAACACTTAACTAACCAATCATTGAGGGACAACTGCTAGGTCATCCGTGTATTTTGGTCATCCCTAACTCCAACATGTTTCTCTCAAACTGCACTTTGATCAATGCTTTGGTAAATATGTCAGCAACTTGGTCTTCAGTCCTGCAAGAATTCATGGTAATCAGACCATTTTCTACATTATCTCTAATAAAATGGTGTCTAATATCAATATGCTTTGTTCTTTTATGATGGACTGGGTTCTTGGCAATGTTCACTGCACTTGTGTCATCACAGAAAATTGGCACAGCTCCACATTTAATTCCAAAGTCCTCCAATTGCTGTTTGATCCATAGCAATTGTGAGCAGCATGAGGCAGCTGCTACAAACTCAGCTTCTGCAGTAGATAAGGCTACTGAATTCTGCTTCTTTGTTGCCCAAGAAACTAAGCAAGGACCAAGAAAATGTGTCATTCCTGAAGTGCTCTTCCTGTCCACCAAGTGACCTGCATAATCTGCATCAGCAAAACCAATTAGTTCAAAAGTACCTTCCCTTGGGTACCATAGACATAAATCCTGAGTTCCTTTCAAATATCTCAAGATCCTCTTCACTGCTGTCAGATGTGATTCCTTAGGCTTGGACTGAAATCTAGCACACAGTCCCACACTGTATACGATATCAGGTCGACTGGCTGTAAGATAGAGGAGTGAACCTATGATTCCTCTATATTTTGTTTCATTAGTTGAAGGACCTAGTTCATCTAAATCCAGCTTGGTACCAGGAGCAATGTGTGTAGTCATTTCTTTTGCTCCTTCCATGTCAAATTTCTTCAGAAGTTCCTTGACATATATTTGTTGATGAATCATGGTTTCTTCAGGCGTCTGTTTTATCTGCAGTCCTAGGAAGAAATTGAGTTTTCCCATCATGCTCATTTCAAATTCACTGGCCATCAGATCAGCAAATCCCTTGCATAGTTCCTCATCAGTGGCTCCAAAAATAATATCATCAATATATACTTGAACCACCAATAGATCTTTTCCTTTCTTCTTCAGGAATAATGTGTTATCAATCTTTCCTCTTGTAAAATTATTTTTCAATAGAAAACCAGATAGTCTTTCATACCAGGATCTTGGAGCTTGCTTCAGTCTATAGAGTGTCTTGTCAAGTTTGTAAACATGATCAAGGAATTCACTGTTCACAAACCCTGGTGGCTGTATTACATAGACTTCTTCATTTAGATAGCCATTCAAGAAGGCACTCTTCACATCCATCTGATACAGTGTGAATTCCATGTATGTAGCAAAGGCAATCAACATTCTAATGGCTTCCATCCTTGCTACTGGTGCAAAGGTTTCATCATAGTCAATTCCTTCTTCTTGATTGTATCCTTGAACTACTAATCTGGCCTTGTTTCTTATCACTATACCATGCTCATCCAGTGTATTTCTGAATACCTACTTTTTTCCAATTATTGATCTGTCATTCGGCTTAGGAACCAGGTGCCACACTTTGCTTCTCTCAAACTGATGAAGTTAATCCTGCATGGCTAAAATCCATTCGAGATCTTCTAGAGCTTCTTTTACATTCTTTGGTTCCAGAGATGAAAGGAATGCGAAGAATGCACAAAAGTTCTTCAAGGCTGACCTGGTCATGATTCCAGTATCTAGTTCTGATAGAAAATTCTCCAAAGGATGAGAACTTTGGTGTTTCCATGGCCTGGGTTGAATATGATGAGAAGAACCTCCAGCATCACTTTGGGTAGGTTCAGTTGAACTTTTGTCTCAAGGCACTAACCATTGCTGCTTCAACTGATTGCAAATCAACATAGTCCTCAGTTTCCTCGGTTGCTTCAAGTGCAAAGGTCTTGTCCTTCTTAAGAACTGGTTTAGTTTTTGAATCTTTCATCATCTCATGAGTTTTCAGGCTACCAACCAGTTCTTCAAGTTTGATGGATCTTAGAGGTTTAGACTCAATGATAGCAGTCATGGGTCACATTCAGAATCTTATCCACCATCTCTACTTCACGCAACTCCATATCCAGAGATCTCATCTCATTAGTAATAATGGTCAACCTGGTCATCATATCCTGGATTGATTCCTTCTCTCCCATAGAGAACAACTCAAATTGTCTCTTCAGCATTCTTCTCTTTGAGTCCTTCACTTCAGTGGTTCCTTCATGCGCAGCCTGCAAAGCATCCCAGATTTCCTTGGCAGTCTTGTAAGATGATACTCTGTTAAATTCCTCAGGACCAAGACCACAAATTACCAACCGTTTGGCTTTGTGATTCTTTTCAATCATCTTATAGTCCGCCTCATTGAACTCCTCTTTTAACTTAGGTTCCTGTCTGGCAGCAGGTCCTTCAGCAACTATTTTAGTTGGAATCAAATTTCCTTCTGATACTATAAGTCATAGTTGGTAGTCCTCAGCACATATGTAATTCTCTATTCTGTTCCTCCACCAAGTGTAGTACTGCCCATTGAACTATGGGGGGCCTTTGAACTGACTGTCCTTAAGTGATGGTAGGTGGTACACTCATAGTTCTGATCCTTCTCAAGGTGTTAACCTAGCACGAGAAGACTCACTCTGATACCACTTGTTATAATCTATTCACCTCCTAAGGACACTAGAAGGGGAGGGGATTGAATAGTGTCCATCGATTTTTCGTGTTAAGAACTCGATCCTTCAAAGTTAAGAACCTCGTTCTTGTCTCGACAGTTTTGCAAGCAGACACACCAACACACATAAATAATAGGCACAAGGAACACAAGAATTTTACGTGGAAAACTCCTTGCTCAAGGGAGAAAAACCACGACCCACACTCTGGGATTTTAGAACTCAATCCACTAACACAAAGAGCAAGTTTCTGATTACAAGACTCTATAACCAAGGGGCTACACTCTAGACCCTAATCACTCAACAAAGCTAAACTCTAGCTTTACAAAGTAATCTCTCAAGATTCACCTAATACAATTGCTTCTACGATAAGCTAATAGGTAAAGACAATGATTGCAAAAAACAAGACAACTTACAAAACCAAGAACCTAGACAGAATATCTAGACTCAACCAATTTAGCTCCACCAGTTGTCTTCCTCAGTTATCTCACGTTGAAAGTTGCTGGATCACCTTTGTATGCTCTCAACTCTCTGTTTGTGAATAACTGATTTCGGCTGTATCAACTACTTGTATTTATATGGGCTTTAGAACCCTAGTTGAGTCCCACAAGGAAACCTTGTAATTATGGTAAGACAAGATTCCTTGTGACTGTTTCCTTCTTCAAGTCCAACTCATATTCGTACTTCGAAGACACAGCCTGGAAACCGTCTCTTTTAGTCTGACTAAGATGCATACTCGTTCACGCGCCACTACTCCTAATTTCACAGGAATTTGCAACCCTCAGATATTTTCGATCAGTCGTGCCCTTCTATCTAAGAACCAGGTTTTTTTCCAGAACCACTGAATCCTTCTTGTTTGTCATTCTTCAAAACCTCTTCTCAACCAGTACTATAAGTTCATATATTGTAAAACAGAAAGGGCGACTTTGAAAAAGTTAGAAGCACTAGCCTTTGGTTCTAAACTTGGTAATTTGATCCATTATAAAAAACCTTGCCTGCCTTGATAGTTAAAAAGCAGGAAATTACCTATAAACATTATAGATTACCCATAAAAGCCATAAATATATCGTTCAACAATATAAATAGTCAAATATACATTTTAAACTTCTCTCTCTCAACTCTAAACTCAATGCATGCATGTAAAATTTGAATATGCCAGTGTGTGAATGATTAATCTACTATGGTATTTGTGGGAGTAAGTCTCTTAGGCAGGCCCGAAGGTAGCATATAACATATGCGTTATTTGGGTGAGCCGATCCTACATGTGTTGAGAAAGTCACAACATTTCTAATTTATAAAGTTCATCAAGTGTACATAGTATCTGCGTGTATCCGTCTGCTGATCTTAGGAGGCCGGTGGTTATTACACTCGTTCATGATTTTTTTAAAATTATTTTTTGTTTAGTGCTAAAAGCAATATGAACGACGAAACATCCCTTTCTTTCTACATCATTTACTTTTTTTTTGGATGTTACGTGCAAGTATGTCTTATTCCTTTAATGCTAGACTCGATTAATGTTAGAATGAGAAATCAGAGTAATGTTCATGGTGTTGGTTAGAGGTCGTAGAGAGAGAAGCACTCGTAGAGAGAGAATGTAAAATAAAATTTTGATTGTTATTCTATTTCAGTAACAGTACATTGTATATATATCATGGGCCTCGACCCAATTCACTAACTAACTACTTAATTCCTAAACCCATATTCATTGGGCCAATATAAAATAAATACAGAATATACACTACGGACTATCTTTCTTTTGGGCCGGAGGCTAGTTTGCCTGCTATTCCAACACCCCCCTTCAAGTTGGAGGGGGATGCCACCTTCAACTTGCTGAGAATACGATGATGAAGAATACCAGGCAATGGCTTGGTAAGAAAGTCAGCAAGCTGTTGAGAGGTAGGAACATGATACAGGTTGATTAAACCGGAAAGAAGCTTAGTGCGAACAAAATGACAGTCGATCTCAATATGTTTCGTACGTTCGTGAAACACAGGGTTCTTGGCAATGTAGATAGCGGACTGACTGTCACAAAACACAGACACAGGTAATGAATAAGGTACTCCAATATCTGAAAGTAGCCGGGACAACCAGGTAAGTTCAGCAACCAGCTTGCTCAAAGCCCTGTACTCGGCTTCTGCAGAAGACAAGGACACAATGGGCTGCTTTTTGGACTTCCAACTAATCAAGCTATCACCCAGCATAACACAGAACCCAGTCACTGACCTCCGTGTATCAGGACAGGCAGCCCAGTCACTGTCGGAGTAAGCATGCAGAGTGAAATCAGAGGACCTGGAGTAAAACAAACCAAAATCCATTGTGCCTCTCAGATATCTCAAGATGCGCAAGGCAGCATCCATATGTGGAACTCGAGGAGTATGCATGAATTGGCTAAGATGCTGGACAGCAAAAGAGATGTCCGGTCTGGTATGAGTTAGGTACAGGAGCTTCCCAATAAGGCTTCTGTACTTGTCAGGATGTGGGAATAAGTCACCACCAGCAGCTGAAAGTTTGACATTCATCTCCAAAGGATTGACAACAGGGGTAACTTCAAGACAGTGAAACTCCTTAAGAAGATCAGTAAGAAATTTTTGCTGACTAAGAAGTACACCATCAGCATGAGAAGTAACTTGAATCCCAAGGAAATAATGCAGAGAACCCAAATCTTTGATCTTAAACTGATTGTCAAGAAAAGTCTTCAAAGCAGTAATTTCAGCAAAATCATCCCCAGTGAGGATGATATCATCCACATAAACAGCCAAGATAACTAATGAACCTGTAGAACCTTTAACAAACAGAGAGTAATCATTCATAGAATGAGTGAAACCTTTGGAATACAAAGCCTGGGATAGCTTGGCATACCACTGTCTAGAGGCTTGCCTTAAACCATATAAGGACTTCTTTAACTTGCAAACCAGGGGCCCAGTTGAAGAAGAAGAAGAAGGAACAAGTAAGCCAGGGGGTATTTTCATGTAAACTTCCTCATCTAAGTCCCCATGCAAAAATGCATTATTTACATCTAACTGAAACAGGGGCCAATTTTGTTTAACAGCTACTGCAACCAAGCATTTAACAGTAGTAAATTTCACAACAGGGGAAAAAGTTTCATTAAAATCCACCCCCTCAACCTGAGTATCACCCCTAATCACTAGTCTAGCTTTGTATCTTTCCACACTACCATCAGCCTTATACTTAACTTTGTATACCCATTTACAACCAATGGGCTTCTTCCCTTTGGGCAACTCAACAATATCCCAAGTGTGATTAGCCTCTAGGGCTTCAAACTCTTTTCTCATGGCATCCTGCCATGCAGGGATAGGAGCAGCCTGAGAAAAGGTACAAGGTTCAACTAAAGCATGTTGAGAGAGGGAGGCAGACAGGGAGGTAGGCTGGGAAAGGGGATGCACATAGTCATGCAAGTACTGAGGCAGAGTACGTGGTCTGGATGATTTTCGCATAGCTAGTGGAGGAGATGAATTAGGAGGAGACATGGATGGGGGAGAAGTAACATCAGGATTGAAAGGGAGTGCAGGAGAAGAAGGGACAGGAGTAAGGGGTGTATTAGAAACAGAAGGAATAAGAGAAGGGGAATGAGTAAAAGATGTATCCAAAGGGGACGAAGATACAGAATCATCCTCACAATGAAAAGGAATGGAAGATGCAGGCAAAGTAGGTAAACTAGGCAAAGTAAGAGAAGAATCAGAAAAAAATGGAAACTGGTTCTCATAAAAGACAACATCCCTGGATGTGAACACTTGCTTGGTGGTAAGATTGTACAGCTTATAGGCTTTCTTGGCAAAAGGATATCCAAGAAATACACATGGGTGAGCTCGTGGTTGTAATTTATCTCTATGGGGTATAGGCACTGTAGCATAGCACAAACATCCAAAAGTTCTTAAATGTGAATAAGTGGGAGGCTTGCCATAAAGGACTTCAAAAGGAGATTTATTGTGGAGCACTTTGGAAGGTAATCTGTTTATCAAATATGTGGCAGTTAAAAGACAGTCTCCCCAAAATTTAAGTGGTACTTTGGACTGAAAAAGTAGAGCCCTGGATGACTCAAGTAGTGTCCTATGTTTCCTTTCCACAACTCCATTTTGTTGTGGAGTATGAGGACAACTAGTTTGGTGAATAATTCCATTTTCTGAAAAGAAAGTAAGGGCTGCTGTACTACCACCAAGCTCTAGAGCATTATCAGACCTAATGGTCTGAACATTTGTGGAAAATTGAGTTCTAACCATGGCTACAAAGGCTTTAATCAAGGGAAATGCATTACTCTTGGAACCCATTAAGTGAGTCCAGGTGGCCCTGGAGTAATCATCAACTATTGTAAGGAAATACTTGGAGCCGGAATAAGTGGCAGTGTGGTACGGTCCCCAAGTGTCTATATGAATGAGTTGGAAGGGTTTAGTAGTGCTTGTGGAGCTTTCTGGAAAAGGTATCCTAGTCTGCCTAGCCATTGGACAAATGGTGCAAGGAAAGGGTTGCTTAGCAGATAAGGATGAAGACAATGCAGGTATGTGTTTCATATTGCTAAATGAAGTATGCCCAAGTCTTTGATGCCAAAGAAATTCTGATTTATTCATTGCAGCATTATTACATTCAACATGACTATGTACAGATGGATGACTATTCACAGTAGAAATGTAGTGAAAACAAGAGCTGCACGAATCAGAATTTGATTGAGATAAAGCAGAATTGATGGTTGAGGGTGGTTTCCATGTGAATTTGTAGAGTCCAGCTTCCAACTTACCAAGTTCCAGAGGCATCCTCAGAGAAGGGCCCTGTAACCAGCAGGAAGTGCTTGTAAACTGGACAGTACAATCCATATGTTGTAAAAGTTTATGCACAGATATTAGGTGATGCTGAAAAGAAGGAATGTAGAGGACATCATGGAGGGACAATATGGGACTTAAATGAACAGAACCCTTGCAGGTTACCTTTACTTTGTATCCATTGGGCAGAGAGACAAGTAATGGTACAGATAAGGGAATAATATCAGACATGATGTGCTTATTAGGGGTCATATGATCTGAGGCCCCCGAGTCAATGATCCAGGTAATATCTGAGGAATGACTCAACATGCAAGAGCTAGACCTAAGTACCTTATTTTCAGGAAGAAGTATACCTGCAAAGTTTGCAGAAGCCAAGAGTCCAGAGTGGGAAGTCATGTCTTGTTGAAATGAGGATTCTGCCAGCTGGGACTGCTCAAGAATTTGCAGCAACTGGGAATATTGCTGCTTTGTTAAACCATGGAGTTGTTGACCTTGTTGAGTAAGTCTGGATGGTTCAGCTCCATCAGAATAATGTTGATTCTCAGTCATCACATTAGCAGCAACTCTCTTAGGCTTGGAGTACTTCTGATCACTAGAATACCCATTATTTTCCTTATTTTCTTTATCTTTGAGCTTGCGACATTGATCAATGAGATGCCCATAATTCTTGCAGTACCTACAAAACAAGTTGTCCTTATTCTGATCAAAACTTATTTTCTGATTATAGGAGCCTTTCTTGTTTTGGTCAAGTCTGCCTCTTTGATTGTTTTGTCTCTGAGAAGGATATCTATTTTGGTTATTGGTAGTGGTATTGAAAGAGGCTGACTGGGGGTTAATATGTGGATTAGGCTGCAATTGTCTTTGTGTCTCATCTTGGAGGAGAATATTGTAGGCATTGTCAAGTGAAGGCAAAGGATGCATCATGAGTAAATTGCTCCTCACATTTATGTAAATGTCATTTAGTCCCATAAGAAATTGGTAAACTTTGTCCTCCTCGGCCTCTTTTCTCAGATCTTCCCTCACAACACAAGTACATTTGTTAATGTTCTTGCTTCTTAGAGTTGTCAACTCATCCCATAGCTTCTTAAGCTTATTGAAGTATGAAGCAATATCTGAAGAACCTTGGTGTGTGGATGCTAGCTCCTTCTTGAGCTCAAATACCTTAGTTCCACTGACAGCGCCATACCTTCCATTCAATTGCTTCCATATACTCTCAGCAGTTTCTGAATATTGCACACTCTCTGCAATTTCTGGTGATAAGGAGTTTGTCAACCATGAAATTACCATATTGTTGCACCTATCCCATTGCCTAACTTCTGGGGAGTCATCATTAGGCCTAGGCAAACTTCCATCAACAAAAGCAAACTTATTTTTCGCAGACAAGGTAACTGTCATGCTCCTTTTCCAACCCCCAAATCCTGATCCATTAAATGGCACACTAACTAGGGAAGTGCCAGGTATGTCAGATGAATGGATGTGTAGGGGACTCGACGGATCAGGAATAAAACTAGTAATGGAACTAGATGTTGAGGCCTGATTAGCATGATTTGCCATTTAAGAGTGCTAAAATCAACAATCCAAGTCGAAATTATATGAAAATATCTCGCAGGTAATTGTGACAACTGACAAATGAGACCCGCTTGTGTTGCTTCTAAAGATTAATTTGAGACTAAATCTATTTTCCCGAGTTATAGGAGTCTATGAGTAGTATTAAATACGTTTAGATTACAAGTTGAACATTATCATTATATAATGTCAAGATCAATTAAGAGCATGGTTTGAACACTCGCAATTCAAGCTGGGCTCATTTGGTCAACTGGTTCGTTAATATGGCGTGTTAAATATATTACAGAAAACATGAACTTCTAAAATAAATCTTGATAAGTGATATATCACCAAGCATGCATCATGAATGAATTTTAATTGTGTTTGGCAACAAAAGTCCCTAAGTGATTAGTTATAAGTTTAAAATGTAGTAGATGGTAAGTGTTTTTGGTAAATTAGAGGAGCGCAAAATTACTAACATGTTTCTTTTTTGGTGCAAAAATTACTAACATGTTTATAAAATGGTATGGTATTAGTGATTTTTATTAAGTTAGAATAAAGAGGTACATAGATTGAAGTTACTATTTGCCAAGGAAAAAAGGAGAACTGAGTGGACTTGACTCGTTAAATAGTTGCTATAACTCGATGAGTAATTGAATTTTAGTTTTGACTCAAAAGTTGCTACCACCTTTTAATCAAGTCAGTCATCTGATATTCGTCATTTCTATCAAGTTCTAATTAATACATGTATGATAATCCTTATATAACCCCTAAAAGAATTTAGGCCGAGAAATGGTCTTTGCCCTCCGATTAAATGTGATATTTAATTTCTTTATCAAGTCATTTTGTCAATCAAAAGAAAAACTATTCATACAATGACATTAATGTCTCCTATTTTCCTTTTCCTTTTATGTTTTTGTCATCAATAGTTATGGATATTTAAATGAATAATTCAAAGGACCACCACAAATATCTTCGTGTTTGTCTGATTAACTATTAATTACGAGTACCAAATTACACCTGCTTCTACTGTAAAGTCAACAATGGTAGCTATATATATACCGTGGACACAATTATTGAAGCTTTGCTTCCTCCTTTAAGATAGCTATATGCTGCTAGCATACGGGGAACATTTAATGAAATATCAACTTCTTGCTAAAAATGGCTAATGCGTACTATATCCATCTTCTCATGGACATTCATCTAAGCCATATTTTTTGACTAATTAAGTTTTTGCTGAAAAAGTTTAGTTAGGTAATGACTATGATATATGACTGGTGTCTTGCTTAAATCCATCTTGGTTACTCAAATTCTACTACGGCCTGTCTTACTTGGTTGTATAATTACATAACTTAGTAATTGCATAGTATAGTAATTAGTAATTATGAAAGGCAGTTACGTTTGAAATAAATTAATATAATTATTACACAGTTAGATATTTTTGAAAATAAATTTAATTATCAAAAATCAAAGAAACTATCTTTAGAAGATCATATGAATAAATTTTAATGCCAAATATATGTGTATATAAGAAGTATTAAATAATATTTATTATTAAGTATCTACATTACATATTCTTGTGAAAAAATTATATTGAATAATTATAAGTTAGTAGCTATCTTATATACTTGCAATATGAAGTTATAACAATAACAACAATAATATATCCAATATAATTTTATCAGTGGGGTTTGGGAAGGATGAGATCTACGCAGACCTTAATTATTCCTACGTCGAATGAAGTAGAGAAGATGTTTTCTATAGACCATCGGCTCAAGAAATATGATTTTGCAAACGGATTTGGAAAAGGAAAAGAAATATATGAAGTTACAAATGACGATTAACTAATATTTTAGTTCAATTTTAAAATATAATTAAATACATACATATTTATTGATCAATCTAAAAATTATGTAAAAAATTACAAATCTATTAACAAAGCATGTTATTTTAATTTAAAAAATTCATTAAGAAAGATTAGAAAACTATAATGAGCTACAATTTACATAGTTTTCTTATACAAAAAGAAAAATCGATGCAAGCACGTATGCATGAAGAAAAAAAAATTAGAAGGAGGAGTACTTATAGAAGGAAGCATTAAGAAAACTAATATTGGAAGGAAATAAATGGAAGAGAAGAGTGTTCATGTTTTTAAAAATATTTTAAAAACAAAAAAAAAAATTTAGGATACATAAATTCATGAAAAAGGTAATATCACAATTAAAACATAAAAATAAAAATAAAATTAAAAGAGAAAGGATGACATAAGAAGTTTCAAATCAAAGAACTGAAATGGAAAAAGTAAAAAGAAAAATATATTTGAAATAAATAAGAGAAAATTAGAAATAGCTTGTATTAACATGTAATTACTACCAATTCTCATCTCTATTGAGAATTGAAAAGTATAATTGCACTGCCTCAATAACACCCAAATAATTACTTAGTCAGAAAGTAGGTCAATTTATGCAATTACATCCAATTATGCTTTTTAAATAAATCTTTTATTTCTATTTCTGTGATAATTAAGAATATTAATTTTGGGCCGCTTAACTCAATCTAAGAAGTTAGCATAGGTGAAAATTGTCATACGCCATTTGTGAAAATCAAGTTACCCATCTTAGCTTGAGCCGATATGGAACTCAACACTCCTCGTAGGACTAAGTGCCGACAATATTAGATGGAGGACAAACCTCTATGTTGTCATGGCTAGATAACTTTTTGGTAAGAAATGGCATGACTCTTGAATATGAGCATTTCTGGCGTCATTGGAAAAAATACGAGTTTCAGCTAGTATATATTCTACAAATTAAAAATTATATAAAAACAAGTTTCTTCATATGAAATTAACTATAATTATCTTAGCTAGTTCCTATTTTCTGTTTTATTCTTTTCCACACTTTCTTTTACTCATTGGGTGGGAGCCGGTTGAGGGAGCTCTCAAGGGTACTTTTGGAGCAATAATTGATGAGGATATTCCAAATGACAATATCCATGTGAGGCTATCTATCAATAGTAAGCATGTAGCAATAATTATCTTATGATTATGGATAGATATAGTAAGAAAATTCTTCTATCTCCCAAACCCGATGAAAATCCTAGCAAGGGCATGTCTCACTATAATTTTATAATTTCTTTCCGATATGTCCTGATGCAATCAAAGCAGCAACGGGAGGACTTTTTTAAAATTAAGGTGTCTCAGGCTTTCAGCTGCCTAATTACTGTTTTTTTTTTTTTGGGTACTGTATCACATAGTGGATAGGGAAGGGGAATGGGAAGGAGGCATGAGATTCGAACCGCACCAACAAGGTGAAAAATTAGGATGCATGCCTATCACTTGAACAACCATGAATCCCCAATCTCTGATTCATATTATCATATAACTTTTAATGTTTATGTACACAGCTTCAGAAAGATTATCTAAAATTACTTTAGACTTTATATTGGAATAAAAATCATCACGGCCTCGAGCAAGGGCACGAGACCTGATATGGGGCCTACCTCCTAAGGCGAACCCATAAGGGGAAGCGACTTGACTGTCCGCATCGGAAAGCTATCTCGGGGAATGAAAAAAAACGAGTCCTAAGCACCAAGTTCGGAAAGATCACCACAACTACATGGTCCCCGAGCAAGTATAACACCTCGCCAAACGAGGCCTGGTCTTTGTAACCATCGACCATTACTCTGGCATTTAAGAAGAAAATCGTGAGCCAAACACGATCAAATGTGGAATAAGACCATAAAAGCATAGTTATTATATGGCTATAACGTTATTCTTTTCATCAATTATAAATAGGATTCGTTTGTAACCAACAAGGGAATCCAGAAATACGATATTCAATTTATATTCTCAAGCTTTGTCTCGTTTACTTTCTGTCTCGTTTATTCTTCTAAGCTCTTGTTCCGCTCAAATTCGATCTTAGCTCGAGTACGACTTTGATACAAATAAATTATCAATCAACCCCAAAAAAAATTCGATTTGTTGTCCTACCTCGATTTAGGCCAATACAAATTGGCGCCGTCTGTTGGGGATTTGGTAATAATGTTTGTTCCAAAGTCTGCAGCTTCGATCTTCGCTTAAAAAATGACCGACATCGTCGATAACTATGTTTCTATCCAAATACCTGACCAAACAATAGGAGCCACTGAAACCAATGGAGGGGTCCCAATCCCTCCAACTAGCTCGACACCGCCTATTAGCCCCCATTCCAACAAATAACTCTACTCCGTTGGTAGGATTAACACCACCAAATGGATCCACTCCCCCGATCGACCCAATACCTCCCGTAGGAGCAGTTTTAGCCGATCCAACATCCTCAAGCTCTGGTGATCCATTCCAACTATTTATGGTGAACTCATTGCAACAGATGCAAGAACAAGCAGCCGCTCAAGCAGTAGTGCAAGCTCAATTTAATGAACAATTTCGGAACTCCTTGCAAGCTCTCACTGGGAATGGAAGGATCTCCTCCAACCCCGGCGACGCACCCTTCGTGATGCTTAACGGAGGAAATTCCAATGCTGTTCCCATAGGCGCCACCATGAGAGGTTTCCTATATGGAGTCACATCTAGGGGCTCTGGGACTACAGCCCCCACAATATCTCAAATAAGCGTCGCGTCCTACTTTGAGAAATGGAAGAAAGATTTCGAGGCCAGCATGGAAAAACGGCTCGAAAATGTGTCAGGGGTTTGGAAACCTCAACGAGTGCTAGATATTGAGAAATGCCGTCAATTACCCTTCAAACCCGAAGCTGCTCCAGCGCCCGTCCCTATATATTTCAAGCTACAGATTTTAAAGAAGTACGATGGAACAAAGGACCCAGTCGACCATATAATCGAGTATATGGCCATGGTCAAAAGTAATGATTTGATCCCAATCGAGAAGGAATCCATGTTCTTAAAGAAATTCGCCAATACCTTGGAAAAAGGAGCACTGCGTTGGTACATGCTCCTCCCCTCCGAGTCCATCTCCAGTTTCGACGAGCTGGCGGACATGTTCATCAAGGCTCACACTGGAGCCCAGAATATACTCAAGAGAAGAGAGGATATCTTCAACGTAAAACAAGGGTACCTAGAGCCAATAAAGGACTTCCTTCAATGCTTTCAGGCCGAGAGAATGGATCTGCTAAAAATGGATGACAGTTTGGCAGTCATGGCCTTTGAAAAGAATCTCAATATGAGTAATTCCGAGGCCGAGGTTGAATTAAAGAAAGAGCTCCAGTAACGGCAAGCTCGCACTTGGGATGAATTACATGATCGGGCCACGACGAAGATCAGGATCGAAGAAGCAGAGTGGAGAATGATAGGTCGGAACCATTCCTACCGAGGTCGATCTGAGACTTCTCGACGCGCCGACGCGCCACAAGGGAACTCAAAAAATCATTATAAACCATACAACGGGGCTCAAAAGCAACAGATAAGCCAAACCCTCGAGGAGCATCAACATGTGAGCCAACGGTTGGAGAAAATCTAGCTCGTCTCCAATAAAAAATCCTCGGGCCCATTCTGAGTACAATTTTAGCATATTGACCACTGAGTTGGTGAATGCGATCAAGGGAATGACCGATCAAGGTGTGAGGTTGCCTAAGGACATGAGAACGCCCCCGAACAAGAGAGATCAAACTCAACACTGTGAATTTCACATGGATTATAGGAACACAACCGATGATTGCAAAGCACTACGTCTCAAGGTGGCCCATCTACTCAAGAAGGGAGTGCTACCTGAGTATCTGACTAATAAGGGAAAACATAACTACTCAAAGAACTGAAGAGATGAGCAACTACCTCGAACGCAATCACCAAAAAGGGTAGTGAATGTCATCACTGGAGGTTCCGAGGTGAATAGGATAAACTTTACTGCTGCAAAGAAAATTGCAAAATCATCAAATACTGCGGAGAATAGAATAAGAGTTGGCGGATCAAGAAAAGAAATAATATTTAGCAAAGAGATTGTGATGGGATAATGTTTCCCCAACACGACGCACTAGTGATCACGCTTAGGATCAACGACTGCAATGTCAAACGAGCCCTAGTTGATCATGGCAGCTCGGTAAACATCATCAACTATAGAGCGATCAAGAAGACGTGGTTGAAGGACCTTGTCGTCCCAAAGACAACCATATTAATAGGGTTCAACAATTCTATCGAGAAGACTTTGGGAGAAATAACCCTCACAACAACTGTAGAAGGAGTAGACAAGAAAACCACCTTTCAAGTGTTGGCCGAGGACATGGCCTATAATGTCATTTTGGGAAGACCTTGGATCCACGAAATAGAAGTCGTACCATCAACCCTACATCTGGTAATCAAGTTCCCAACCCCATGGGGAATAAGGGCCATCTGAGGAGAGCAACGAATAGCGCGAGAATGTTATTCGATTGCAATGAAAAGTACAGTCGCCCCGATCGGGCCAAGCAAATAATATGGTCAACTTGACAAGACCCCTCATCTGTTTTCTCTAAAGAAAATGAGACCTAGTAATCAAGCCCTGCACCATGTACTTGAGCACTAGGGGAGGGGGGAGAAGGGACGAATGGGGACGTGCCAAATTGATCGACCGTTTAGAATGAAATTTTTTCAAATAAACGAAGACTCAATATCCGGGAACTTCATCGGGAGAGACCCTCCGAGAACGAGCAATCACCTTACCGAGGGCTACCCTTGAAAACTCGCTCAATAGTTCATATTTTGATCTTCTAGCCTTTATGCCTAAGTCTTGTTATGGCCAGGCATTTATTGTAATAAAGGCTCGCAACTGCACCTTATCAATGAAATAAGCTTTGATTCAACATCTTTTTATCGTCATTTGGTATAAACAGCCAGTTGTAAGTTAAGCCTCCGGCTCGAGGGCGAGACGTCGTCCTAAGCTAGCTCGAACTAAGAAAAGTACTAAAAGCCTTGCAAGAAAATTCAGTGCTCTAAAAAGAGAAATTTCATTTATAAAAAAGGCTCTAAAAGTCAGAGTATTTACAAAAAAAGTGGCCCGAAGGCCTTAACAAAAACGAAAACAAAAGGTAAAAATGCTACCCTAACCTCAGCCTCGGAATCATCTTCCTCGTCATCTGAGCTCCCGCTGCTCGAAAGAAGACTTTCCATTAACTTTTGAGCCATGGTAGTATTGCTCTTTGCCTTAGTGATCTACGCATCAAGGTTAACCCCGCCACGAAACTCCTTCAGAGTCTTTAGCCTTGTCTTAATAACGACCCAATTCTTATCGACTTTGGCCTCGGTCCTCCTTACTCCACGCCTCGAGGAGAAAGAATCAACTCTGCTCTTCAAAACCTTATCCTCGTTTTCAAGCCATTCTTTTTCCTTGGCCAGCTGCCTCTCCGGCCTTCTCATTCATCTTGAGCATCTTCTGCTTCAAGTCAGCATGGAATTTCTTGGCACGTTCATTAATAACTGACTAGGCCTCGATTTTCACTCTCTTCAGCTCGGCATCACAGAGCTCCTTCAAGTGAGCCATCCTCTCTTCAGTTACAGACTTAGCCTCAAGGGCCTTGATCATCTCGAGATCGGATTTGTTAGTAGCATTTTTGGCTTTATCGAGCTCGAGCCTTGTGCTCAACAATTCTTTCTCAAGGCCTCTCATTTGAGCTTCGAGACCTGCCCGCTCTCGCCTCTATCCTGCCTTCAATTGCCTGAGATTTTTATCTCGACGGCACTCGATCACAGCAGCCCTGATGGAATTAGTGTAACATTACGAAGGAAAATTTGAGAGGAAGAAAACATACATGAATAGCGTGCTGAGCAGCATCAGCCATCAAATCGGAAATATGGGATCCCCCAAGGCGATCACGTTCCAAAGGACCCAAAACTCCACGAAGACTAATTGGGACCTGGATATCACCATCTAGGAGACAAAGATCGAAGGGGATTTCAATATAACAAAATTTTCTCCAAGAAGCTGCGTCGGGAGCGGGCTCGGAAGCAGCTCCAGGAGTCTTTTCTCCTACTCGAGATGGTTGGGCATCGTCCATATTTCTACTGCAGATGAAGGCTGAGCTACCTCTTTGCCTTTATCAGCAACCTAAACCGGCTCAGGCTCACGAGTAGGGGAAACCACAGCCTTCTCCTGACCCTTCTTCATCTCATCGGCAGGATTAAGCTCGGGGAAAGATACATGCTCTAATCTGGCCTATTTTACCTCCAGGGTCCCCGAAGACAATTCCTTCATTTTCAAAATTGGAAGAAAAAAGAAAAAGAATGATTGGTGGAAAAACGAAGGGAAAGGAAGAATAAAGTCAAAGGAGCAAACATTCAACCTGTCTTAGCCCCAAGGTTGGGTGACCCCTCGGGGACTGTCCCTCTTTCTTCTCCCTCATTTCCTTTTTCTCCCTTCCCATTCGAAAGGTTTCCAATCAAACCTCGAAGGGCACTTAAAGAATCTCCAGCATCGGGGGCTTCTTCCTTATTATCCTTTTTATTTTTCTTTCATTTTTTCTCCTTAGGCGCGGTGATCGTCCTCTTTGGGAGACCTACAACAAAGAAAGACGATAACCCACTGAGACAAGGTAGCTCGAGGAAAACATACAGAATAAAAAGTTGGTTAAGAACAAGTCACCATGCCGTTTGCATACCCATCGATTCTCGTCCAAAGCAGCCAAAACCATCCATGATCTTTCTGATCTAGGTTTGGCATCAATAATAGCTTGGACCCATTGGGTAAAATCCTTCGGGCGAACAATTGGGACTAACTTGGCTAAAACCCAGAAAGGAAGAGTTAAGCAAGGAAGGATCGAAGCAAGATCGAAAATAAAGAAGGAGAAAAATACTCATGTGCTCGATTCCATCGTTCGGGGAAATCAGGTTTCGAGGGCAAAAGGTCAGTAGGCAGGAGAAAAAAGCGGTCGTTCTATCCACGGTCCTCGATGTTCCCACTCTTCGTAATTAGCGAGTACGAGCCTCGTTTGTTGAGCTGGACAATTCCGTCCTTGTGAAGAGAGGGGTAGAAGAGGTACAAAAGATGATCGAGAGTGAAGGTGATCCTGGCTAACTTACTCGAAAACTCGAGGCATTGGACATGCCTCCATATCTCAGGGCCGATTTGGGCTATGCATACTTGATAGGTGCGACAAAATGTGTCCAACATCTCGGGGATAGGAAGAGAAAAATCTATCATAAAGGGGTAGGTAAAACGAAAGAACGCCCCTCGACTCTATCACATACTCGGCTGTCGGGGGCAGGAATTCCAACTCTGACCTCGGGCCCCCAATTATAATCAGACCGAACTAAGTGGATGTTCGTCTGAGTAATAAAACTTGGCGTGTCCTTGACGGGGATGTTTCCCTTCTTCCTAATATCTGACTCGGTCTGAAGCTGCATGACAAAGTCCTTCAAGAGATCGTTCTTGGAAGGGAAAACATGGTAAGGTTCAATTTCAAGATCATCTGAAAGAAAGTCATCGTTACCAACATCTTTCATGGTAACATCCTCATCATCAACCACTACCGTCTCGACAGTTTTAGCCATGGCTAGATGCTTTTCTTGACCCAAACCACTTGCATGAGGTAAACCCTCCATGTTAAAATCAGGAGGAACAATTACACTCAATCGTTCAGGGATATTGACAAGTTCACCACCAACAATCATGATGTCGACTAAAGAAAGAGAAGAAGTTGGTGAATTTGGCTGAGACTTTTCTTAAAAATTCATGGACAACAAGAGAATAAAATTCAAGGAGTTTTTTACTGTTAAGAGCAAGAAGATACATGAAGAAGAAGAAGAGCCGTAACTATATATAGGTTAAGGCGCCATGCTTATTGTTGAACCCCAAAAATTACCCTTTCTTTAAGAAAAGATAGGTTTCGGGTATATTTCAACAAAATGGGATTCCAAAGGGTTTTCTTTGGAGTCGCCACCTAATTTAAGGATTATTAGGAACCTAAGTTAACTAAAGAGTGCAATTTATTCTTTATTTAACAGAAATTAAATTAAAATCAGAGATTCTGAGTAAGTGGTTCTATTAAATTCGAAAGAAGGTCCTTATTACGGGAGCACTTTCGAAAATCCGCTAAAAGCGGTTAATCCGGCGATTTTCACGAATTTTACTTAACGATAATCAATTTAGGATAAATTTTAAATAAAAATAAATAGATAATATAAATAAGATAAGATTTTAATTATGCCGATACTTAGATAAATAAATGATCCAATTTAAGATTAATTAAATAAATAATGAAATAATAATTAATTAATTAATTAATAAAATAAGTAAAGGTTAAATGAAGTTAGATAATTAAATAAAATAAAATAGATAAATAATTAGATAATAATAAAGAATTAATTAGTTGATTGAACAAATAGATAAATACATAAGCAAATGAATAACTTAATTAAATAAATGAATACTTATCAATTTTAATTAAATAAAGGAGTAAATGAATAATAATTGATTAATTAAATAAATAAATGAATAAATATTTAATTGATTAAATAAATTATTAATTGAAATTAAATAAATTAGATTAAGTAAATAAATAAATAAAGGATCAAAATTTAATCGATTAACTAAATAAATAAATTTAGATTAGAAAAATAAATAATTGAATATTTAATATAATAAATAAAGAAGCGATTCAAATACGAATTATGAGTAGGGTACGATTTTAATCGAATTTTATTTGCACTCATTAATGATCAAATGATTCTATACATACATAAATAAATTGGCGATTCGCAAAGAAATGATACAAAGTATTCATATAAAACAACTTAAGTAATTTACAATAATTATTCACAATTCAAATACCATTTCTATTCTACAGGGCTCCTAAAACATGTTATCTAAAGAGGACGGGAAAGAAAGAGTTCAGAAAGTAGAACCCGGAAGCGCAAACTCATCACTGAGCCTTGGACTTTGCAATTTTCACTTTTTCTTTTCTTACATTTTCGGGGATATCAAGTCCCGAAAGTGCGGAGCGGTTCAAGATAACTTCCCAATGCAGACAACCAACCCAGTTTGTGAGTTTAGCAACTCAAATTCGTCCCAATGTGGTATTCATGCCAAGGAAAACAAGGGAGATAAAGAATTAGTAAAAGTTGAAGAGAAAATGCAACTTCATAAACTGAACAAAAGACAGAAGCTGGACACACACCACTAACTCCAACGACCAGATTAATGAAGGATAGCAAAACAGAACTTCAATTTGGCCGTATAGCCTTGAAAACCAACAAACTGATCAATCACCCACAAATAAAAAAAAGAATGCTTACAAACAGGTCACTTCATTATGAGAACAAGGAATTTTATGCAATTTGAACGGGGACAGCTAAGCAGAGCGATTATTTCAATTGAACCAAATGAAATCAGATGAGTAGATGGCATGTACAATTAATCTAAAACATGCATTAACAAATGAGTGAGGTTTATTGAGCTCAAGTAAACTCCTTATTCATGGAGACATGAATCACACAAATTCGCATAACCAATAATCTATTTTCCTTTTTAAAATACACGCTGCATTTTATGAGATTTCTAACTTCAAATGAAATTTATAACCAAAAGCCACAAACCAACTGGAAATTCCTCAACGTATTTTAGTTTCTGAATCGAGACAACATGTTATAACTATGTTAACATGTATAACGGTCTTAACGTCAAATAGAAAGAAGCACCGTTCAGCTTATTATTACCATTTAAACTAATTAATGAGCTAAGCCAATTCGCAATCATGCTCATGTACAAATTTATAAACTTCTAAAAGAGAAGGCATTTATGCGATTTCAGTTAAGTAAGATTTCAAGTATAAATTAAATCCTCTCCTTTATTTAACTCGGACCATAGTGACTAAAGCATCTCAAAGCTTATTCTAATACATGGGCAGGGATAAACCATAAACAGATCAGAACTTATGCATATTTGAACAGATCAGAACTCATGCATATTTGACTTCTATTCTAGGATATAGTTGACTTCAAACTAATAGCGAACCAAACTAACAAGTTAACATGAAGGATCCACGCTCAACTTAATCATAATACCAAATATATAACAAGAATTTCACAAATTAATAATTTGAAATTTAAACAAGTTACTTAGACAGTCAAAAGTCACTTTCTAAAACATTTGCTCTGAAATAAACACCTAAAATGCACTATTTACCATCCTTAATAGAATGGAACAGGGAAGGAATAAGCTATACTGATGCTGGATCTTAAAGCTATGGACCGAGAAGCAGATTGAATAGAAACTTAATGGGAAACAGGATTTAAACATTTCAGAGACAATCCTACAGATCTACCACATGCAATGACAAGGAAAGACTGAGATAAAAAATTGAAACTAATTCCTAAGATACAGACCATACCCAGGCAGAGACCAAGCAAAGGATACCCTGCATACTTCCCAGAAACCCTTCTAAAGACCTTTCCCTTTCTCTCTACTTCAAGCATCCACCAAACAAACCTCCAGAGAACTACATTTTCAAACACCCTGCTCCTGACCTTCCACATACCATCGCAGAACCCTATTACTACCTGAACTCCTCCAGAATACCCTGAACTCTTCTACTACTCCCTCACTGCCCACATCTCCTACTACTACTCCTGGAACAGAACACAAACAACTCTTCACTGCCTTCATCACAACAAAAAAAAAAACCTGAAGCAGCCTAAGATACCAGACCACTCCCTGACTCCTCTCCATTTCTCCTTCATACAACCTGAACAGGAACCAGGATCCTATGCTACTGCACCACAACTCAAACCACAAAGCATCCCCTAACTCACTTTACCTGCACCTGGACTTGCTCTCACAGACCCCACACTGTTCCAATACACCACCCAAGCAAATATGGAACAGCCCCTACTCCTGCCTGAACTTTCAACCAGAGAACAGAACCTGAAACCAGTTGCACACTTCTCTGATTCCCTAACAACTACAACTCTCTACCTCACTCACAAACAAACACATCCTCCCAGAACTTCTCGAGCAAATAAAGGATCAGGAATACCACATACTGAGTGAATTCAAACAAAAAAGATTTAATTTTTTTACTCAACCTTGCTGCTTCACATTTGACATTTGACAAAGAAAGGTCTTAACTTATATCCAAAGAAGCAACCAGAGAAATAAAAGGAATCTTTTAAGTGACAAAATATGATTGTTATTAAGTGAAAACCTGTGAATATTTCCAGAAACAACGACTCACTAAAACTTAGAACTATAAACCATCTTCAATGTTTGGAACCAGAAAAGGACTAAATCATAAGCGTAGATGAACCAGCAAGCTATTATTTACACTAAGGCAAGCAAAGATTGACCCTTTAAAGAGAAAAACTCTATACTATGCATTATGACATCCACAATATGCTCAGATTGATATTAGCTCAACCAAACAAGCTACAACGCATCACATTTCTTTCAAACCATACGCATAAGCAGATTTCATAATCTAGAAAACTGAAAGATAAAAGAAAGATTATTACCTGCTGCAGTGCAGTGAACTAGGGCGAGTGATCCAAAGAAAATGGAACTCGAACAAGCGTGTCGACTCGCGCGAGGTCGACGACTCGAACGATATAGCGACAACACAAACAAATTCCAGTAAAAAAAAAACCGAAACAGTAATGCTATCTACTTTTTTTTTTTAAAACTAAAAACTTATGTATTACGTTGTGCTGTTTTTTGGTTATCAAAATTTTCAGAACCCCCCAGAAAAAACTCCCCCTAGAAATGAGCATAAACATCAATATATACCTGGATTTAGGGTTTTCGGATTCCTTTTGAAATCTCCAAATCAACCTTGCTCTATTTTACCCTTTTCCTTTTGAGACAAGGGTGAAATAGTCTCATCCTTTTGGGATCCGACCATTTCATCCTTATCTCTAAGGAAATTGAATGTTGGAAAGATTGAGGGCTCGGATTAAGTCTCATTCAAAACAAACGGACAAGATTGGTTAAGCTTGTACTGGTGAGAGGGAAAAGGAGAATGAGACCATATGACCTGGATTTTGGACTGATTAGGAGCTGAGATCAATCGCGGGTCAGGGAAGAAGGAAACGGGTCGCGGGTGAGGGGAAAGGGAATTGGGTTACGCGGGTTGGAGATTTCTGAAGTGAGGAGGGGATTTGGGCCGGGTGTGTGGGTATTGGGTTGACTGAAATGGTGAGGTGTGTGCATAATGTGTATTGTATATGTGTTTGCACAGATAGACTGACTTCGGGATTTAGAGCAAAATTAGCCCTAATTTTAGATTTTAATAGATAAGTAGAGGAATTGCGAGGGTCAACTGAGATTAAGGTTGCACATTACGCTTTTAGCCACTTTATTTGAAATTAAGCATTTGCCTTTAATTTCAAAAATTAATTTTAATTTTAGAATAATTAAACCTTTAATTTGAACACTTTCGGGACAAAATGGGGTGTCAACACTTATAATTGCCTGGGGAAAGCAAAATAGGAAATCGCACCCAATCAGTGATTGCCACACGTGATTGATGGGAATATGGAGTGATAACCGCCGCTTTTGAATTCTACGGTGCAAAACCAGCCATGTCGATTTCCCGCCTAAAATTCATTCCACTCCTCGACAGATATGAAAACTCCTCGAGGAGTAGGGGACTATCTGTATTGGATGAAAAATCACCGAGGCCTCGTGCAAGGGCACAAGACCTGATATGGGGCCTACCTCCTGAGGCGAACCTACGAGGGAAAGCGACTTGACCCTCCACCTCGAAAAGCCATCTCGAGGAATGAGAAAAAATGAGTCCTAAGCACCAAGTTTGGAAATATCAGCACAACTACATGGTCCACGAGCAAATATAACACCTCGCCAAACGAGGCCTTGTCTTTGTAACCGTCGACTGTTGCTATGGCATTTAAGAAGAAAATCGTGAGCCAAACAGGATCAAATGTGGAATAAGACCATAAAAGCATAGTTATTATATGGCTATAACGTTATACTTTTCATCAATTATAAATAGGATTCGTTTGTAACCAAGAAGGGAATCCAGAAATACGATATTCAATTTATATTCTCAAGCTTTGTCTTGTTTACTTTCTATCTAATTTATTCTTCTAAGCTCTTGTTCCGCTCAAATTCGATCTTAGCTCGAGTACGACTTCGATACAAATAAATTATCAGTCAACTCCAAAACAAATTCGATTTGTTGTCCTACCTCGATTTAGGCCAACACACTTTTGTTATAAGATGGATTTGTTAAATTGTCGCTTATCTTAAACATTTAGCTTACTAATAGACGCTCCATTAATTGGAATAGTAGGGATAAGTTTGAAATAAATCAATTCTTACTTCTGGAGGGTTAAAATTTTAGAATAAATTTAGTTTGTGAAAAGACAGCTCCTTCCATTTGAATTTAAGTGATACAATTTGACACAACGTGGAGTTTAGTAAAGAAATGAAAACTTTTGAAATTTGTGATATCTTGAACATAGCATATATATTTATGTAACTGTAGAACTTTTAAAATTTGTGGTATTAATTATGACATTAAAATTGAAAGTTTAAAGTTAAATTATTTTTTAATAAAACAATCAAACTTTTTCTGACCCCAACTTGCTAGATTAGTTTTATCTTTTATTTTCCTTTTTTTCCCAATGGAAAAAGCCCTATTACCTTCAAACTTAACAAGTATATTTTTGGGTTGATTTATCTGCAGAATGTTTAAGTTATAGTGTTAAAAACGAGCCGCGACATGTTAAATGTATACTAGTAAAAGAAAACAAAGTCAACTGTACCGCCTTATAAACTATATCTCTTACGAGATGAGATCTAGATCTCTCTATTACACACACAGGAAGCAAAAAGAACTAAACAACTAATATAGTCATGGATATCGGACCTCATACAGACAACAATATATATATATATATATATATATATATAGAGGCTAATGAGAGCATAGTTAATATATATCATGACTGATCAATATTATAAAAGTTTTCCTTTTCTTTTCCTGAGTAGAGAAGAGGAATCATAATCCAGCTCAACCATAAAAAAAGATGGAACATAATTAAGGTAAACTAGAGAGTCTTGAGAAGCATTACAACCATATTGAGATAGTAAGTCAGCTACAAAATTCGCTTCTCTATATATATGCTTGACTTCTGCACATCCTAAGTCAGACAGTATGGACTTGCAATCATATAAATATTAGAATATGTCTCATTTGTTCCTTCCAACATTAGCGTTAAAATGTTTGAATCAACTTCAACTTGTAACAACATGAGATTATATGACTTTGTCATAGTTAGCCCTTGATATAGGGGATTGATTTCAGCATAACTTTGTGAATCCTATCTTCCAAGTTCCTTGAGAATCTCGAATGAGTCCTCCTGTTCCTCCAGCTCCTGATGTTTTGTTGAAAGCTCCATCTGTGTTCAATTTATAAAAACCTTCATCGGGGGAATGTCATTTAATATAAGTGACATTTGGCGTATCCTTTTTTCTAGCAGTTGATTTAACGTAGAAATATTCAGCTGCTTGAGATGCGATTATATTACCACTCACAGGAAGGGAGTTATTTTCAAAGATATTTTTATTCTTATTTTTTTAAATATTCCATAGAGCAAATGGAATCTATTTTTCTAAAGTAATACCTTTAAAGTTCATCGTAGCCCCTTTTTTGCGACAAAGATCTAGATCTTATCCAATTAGGAAGATCTTGTGGAGGAGAAAGATTTAATGGATCCCATATATCCTTTCCTGCTTTTGGGCATTCGACAAAGATAAATGGTAAATTGATTCCGTTAAAGTTGGGCAATGTTTACGTGACTCATTTTGTTTTTCCAATGAGACATCAATATTATGATTTCATATGCATTATATCTTTTCGATTGAGCAAGGTAAAGAAGTTACCATAAATGAACTGATGTCTACACGAGAAATCAGATGTTGAAACTAGTAGTAATTCCTTAGAACCATAAAAATGTTTTTCTCCAAAAGAATTTCAATATATATGATTTGTTCGTTAAGAATGTCGCTGATCACCTGTGCAATCTTCCTTTCATATGTAGGGTTACAATACTATATATAGGTGGATATTCTATTTCCTTGTACAATCCATGATCAAGTTTCTAAAGACAGTTTCCCAAAGTATGCTCAGGACTGTGATTAGTATACGAACATTCCAAGTTTGGGTTCAATTCCGTACCCCTTCTCGAATATAACATCTCAAAATCCCTCCTCTTGCGCTTACATTTTCGTGGAAATTTATATTTCTGCCAATGGCATAACCATTTGATCAAATTGTTAGGAGAATTAGAATATACAGAGTCTTTAATATATATTTACTGATGCATGACACGATTGCACGTACAATATAGACATAACTGTGTTAGATGGAATTGTCATCGTTTTCCATGCAAGTGTATACGTACACAAGTATCGGTAAGCCTAGTTTCGAGCTAAAATTTAGTGCTTTGGAAGATTCGCACAATAGTACACCTATAATACTGTCGTGATTTTCGTTCAATACAGGTTGCGCAAGACATTAAAATGATCTATCTAATATTAGGTAAAGCTTCGACAAACTTTGATATGATGCACTTGTTAGTATTAACGATCGAGAATTTCTCATACAACAATAAGAATCATGCGTCAGTCCCATAAGTTGGGATATTGTTATGAAACTGGCTAATTTTATGCTTGCGGTCAGTGCATACCAAAATTCTTCTTTTTTATTTTGAGATTGAAATACACACATCGAGTTTTCTATTGCAACTTTTGGGTTGAAAAAGAGTCCGAGAAAAATGAAAGAAATAAAATTAATAGTAGTTGGTGCATGAAGGAAGGGTAAGAATTAAAGTCAAAATACAACCACGTCTAATAACGTAGGGTAGTTGAATAAAAAGAAAACCCTAGTACTAGAAGTCATCCACAGTAGAAATGGTGTCTTTTGAGCAAGGCTAGTGGTCAATTGTTAGGTGCCTCCTCTGTCCCTATTGGACCCATTACCTTCAGCTGTTTACGACCATGCCAGAACCTATACCCAAAAGCTTCAAACTATCGTAATTCAATAACTATCGATCTATGCTAAGATTTTCGTAAATTTAATTTATATACACTAATAGTTACACCATCAATGGAATTTTTTATTGGTGTAGCATGTGTTTGTTTCATTATCTTTCTAGGTAGCTTATTTCAATTACAAGAAGCAATCGCTTGTAAAATGTAGTACTTATTTTTCAAGTAACGTGATAATATGAAATTTCTTTTACTAATTTGATAGTATATGGAGTAAATAAAATTCAATTTAGTATTAAGCAGGAGTATGATTTTTTGCAAAACCACCTCCTCAAGTCGATCGAAATTAATGAACGGATTTAGAACCTGGTACTGGTGGAAAATAGTCATGAACCTAGTCCTTTTTTTTAACAGATGGTGACGCAACAGAAGAAATAGAAAAAAGCTGGACAAAGAATATTACTATAAATTAGTATACAACAAAATGCCCATGGAAATACAAATTCCATTGTTGGAAAATGAATACTAGTAGTAGAATTAAAGAAGAGTGGGAAGGGGATGCATGTGATGAATTGCAGGTCTCCTAAGTTGGAAACAATGTATAGAGAAAGGAAACACACCACGTGAGAAGTTAGTTGCCAGCATCAGAATTCTTTTTTTACTTTTTTGGCAGAGAGGTTGACGACGTAGCCAATTCTGCTCTCACATATATAGCCACACCATTGATTCTCTCTCCCTGCTGCCTTAGCCATGCCTACAGCCTGGACTCAACAGCTTTGCTTGTTTTCTGCCATCCAACCACCCACCTTCCTTCCTCTCTGGCTTTGTGTATACACATATGTAAAATTTTCAGTACGAATTAAACTTATACATTGATCGTGTAATTTTTTGTTGCACTATATATGATCCGCATATTTTAACACGTAGTAACAGAGACAACTTACTTTAGTATTACAATAACAACAATATTTTATGGACAATTACTTAATTAGAGTTATCCTTTAGGTTTCATGTAATATACATTTTTAACACAATCAATTCAATATATATAAATTAAACTCTTTCATTGTATAAGTAAGTGAGAGCTAGCTAGCTCTCTAGCTCATCTAGGATGGATGATCCAGTGGTTAGATGTGGACACTGTCACAAATTTGCAAAACACTGTAGTTTCTTCTGCATTGTCTCTTATGATGACATCAGTAAAACTTATTTTGTGTTTAATTTTTCTTGGATTTCATTTTTGTGTAGCTTTTTCACAGAGTCTCAAAATATTGCTACTACTTAGTAGTTACTACTTAATTAGCACCACATAAACCTAATTGCAGGATATGTTATTATACATAGTTGAATAAAAACTGATGACATTACCAAGAGCTAGCTAGGCGTGTAAACAGAATATTCAATGAGAAAAGAGTATCAACCCTCTGCATTGTTGACAAACAGTAAAAGAATCCTCCTACAGTGATCGCTTTTCTTCATGTACGTTTTTACTTAGTTTATTAATCTGTATCTATGATGTGTAGTTTAGATAATGAGCCCGTTTCTTCATATTTTTGCACTTAACAATCAGATTTTATCAACCCACATGTCATACCTCTTACATGACCAGATTCATGGAGACGTATATTCTTCCACTAAAAAGCTTTAAGATCAATTACAAAATCCCGAAATTCACCAAGATCCTCTAGCAAATGGAGATATTATTAAAAGAGAAAAATTATGTATGTTGCAAAACAATTTGTTGATTGTCATATAGTACTTGGGAAGCTTGCTTGCATGAGGAGATAATTTGTAGAGGAGACTATAATAAGTTTTGAAAATACTATACAGTTGGACTTTTCTGGAGCCAATTGGACAATTGGATTCAAAACTCCCAATAGAAAGTCACAAAAGCAAAAGAAAGAAATAAAAAGAATGAGAAAAAGAAAGTAATTGTCAAAATATAAAGTCATCTCACATCATTAAAAGAAGATATATAGCTGGGAAGCATAAATCAAATTACTGCACTGCTGGTCCATACCTAAGATAAAAAGAACCATATAAACTCTTTATATCTCTCTCACTCAGAGTCTCTATTTCTCTCCTCCTCCTCCTTTTCCTATTTTATTGGGTTGATTGGTTAATGATGAAAAGCAACTCCCTTTAATTTGTTAGTATAGTACCTTTTATTTGAACCTTTGTTGGTATTGAGTTCGCCCTTTTCTTACTTTTATCTATATCCACATCTTTAATTTTCTTGTATTAGCTCAAACTTCTTCTATTCTAACACGGCCATAACACTGAAGAAATAGTTGATGGTTCTTTAGTACTACTATACTTTCTTTAAGAATATTAGCTTTGTATAAACCAAAGAATTAAGAAGAAGAACTATATATCTATCATGATGAAGAGGTACAGTTTCTCAGATTCTTCTGGCAAATTGCTTTATCCACCAGAAGGTAATTCCTATTGATTATTTTTTAATCCAATGCCTGCAAAGCCTCTAAATAAGGGGATACTTTCTTTTTGTTTTTGAGTTTAAATTCTATACTTCGATAGTGTAACCTATTTTACACTGTGAAGTCACCTAAACGATTGTATATAACCTGAAAAATAAGGAAACTTTCCTGCTACACCATGTTAAAAATATACACCCATAGTAATTCGTTACGTTATCAGTGTATATAAGTTAAATTTTTTATTTTTTATCCTCTTAATTTTGAGCTGGTGGTTTTGACGCTAAAAGCGGATAAATTTCGCGTATGATCGCTGAACTTTCAAGAAAATTGATATTTTTTCTTCATTTTTTAATTATATTTTTGTGTTATGTTGCAGAGAAAAATATGAAGGATAATTTGGCATATAACAGTGAGTTTCAGGCAATGTTAGATGGATTGGAAGATGAAGATGGGATAGAAGAGAGTGGATGTATAACAGGGAAGAAAAGGAGGCTAAGAGTAGATCAAGTGCAAGCACTGGAGAAAATATTTGAAGTTGACAACAAACTTGACCCTGAGAGAAAGGTGAAAATAGCACAAGAATTAGGCCTGCAACCAAGACAAATTGCAATTTGGTTTCAAAATCGTAGAGCCAGGTGGAAGACCAAGCAATTAGAAAGAGATTATAACATTCTCAAGGCCAATTATGATGCTCTTCAGCTTAATTATACCAAAGTTGAACAAGAGAAAGAAGGGTTGATTACTGAGGTAAACCTTCATTATTTTTCCATATTTCTTGATTTTTATATTCTAGTATATATAAGAAGGGTTCTCGTAACTTTCGACTCGAATTATGTATGTATATGCAAAAATAATTCGAAATGTATACATATAATTAGATCACCTTCATTCTGAATTGCGGGTGTTCTAAATTGCAGCTAAAAGGATTAAAAAAGAAGCTTGGAGAGGAAAATTCATCCCCATTTCAAAGGCCTCAAGAAATTCTTGAATTGAACACCAGAAACTATGAAGTGAACAACAAGATGACAGATTTTGTGGATTCAAAAGATGGTTCATCAGATAGTGATTCAAGTGGAGTGATGAATGAAGAAAATTACAATAATAGTCTCAATTACCAGCCATTAATGCCTAAAGTACCATCTTATAGTACAGCTTTGGATCACTTGTCATTGTCTTCCACAACTTACACTCAGTTGTTGGATCCAAGAGCAAGTTCTACATCAATGAGTGCTAATTATCAGCAGCAAGTAATTGGGAGAATGGAGGAGCAAAATGCTCTTACTACAGAGGATTCTTGCAATATTTACTCTGTTGATCAAGCACCAAATCTTTATTGGTACTTTAGCGACCATAGAAATTAGCTAAGCTAGTAATTTCCTATATTCAAATAATTAACATGTAGTTTAAGTATTTGAACCATCAAGAATCTATTACAAAAGTTCCAAGAATTTTGTGCTATTACAGTTTACACCTTAGTCTGGACATATAATTAGTAAGTACAATATAAGGTTACAGATGTTATTTGGGTTTTAGAGGAATCGAAAAGTTAAATATAAGAAGAAAACAAAGAAGATAGGAAAGAAGGCATTCACCTATTACATATAACCTAAAATTTGTTATGTCTAAGAACGCTAATCTTAAATCCTCGTTAAAAGTAGCGGCCAGAAATTTCACCAACGGGATTCAACTCTTATAGAAGTAGGCTACGATTAAGTTTCGATTTCAAGTTAGGGAATCCAACCCTTGTATTATCATGATTTTACATTATTTTTGGTTTGTAATGTACGTGTACTTATATGTACTGGTAATAATTTTTTAGCAAGAGATATGATTTGAACCCCTTGCTTCCAGGCGGCTTCTATCCGCCCCTGCTCATTAAGGCAATCTTGAAATGATTATTGACTGAATTATTTGCATCCTTTTCCGCGACTAGTATGTGTTATTGCCGCTCATCCATGTCGATGGTGTATTATACTAACTGTATCAACACGGATAGGGATAAGATTATATTACTAACAATGTTATTTCAATATACACATCAATAGCCTCTGGGGTAATGTGTTAATCAAATGTTTAAGTTTGTTTTTGCATGATCATGTCATGTAGTCACTTTTGGTTGCATAGGCTACGTAGTCATTTGGCACCCATGTGTGAGATGGTGACTTTTACTTGGAATTATGAGCAATGGTGCTTCTGCTTTAGTCACTATCTTCCAGAAATGACTTCAATCCATGCAAAATTTTCATCTACACATCAATTCGAAAATTGACAACATGAGGTCAGGTTGTGACTTGTAATAAACCATGGAGTTAATGAGTTATGGAATTTAGGGGTGTAATCATAAATCTTTCTTTATCCCGTGAATGAATGGAAGTTCAATATAACTACACCCTGAAGAAAATAAAAGGGACATATACTTATCAATATGACGTCTAGTGATTTGTCTAATTTTTTATTTATTACTTTAAAATGTGCTGGTGGCTGCTGGGTGCCTATCAAACCCCATGTGGTGGGTAAGAATTAGATCATGACACAATATACAATCAAGTTGAAAGGCAACAAACCTTACTATATCAGATTCTTGCCCTTGAAAAGGTGGACGTCTTCTTTTGTTTTCTTTTATTTCCACAAATTAACAAAGGAAGTTAAAGAGGACCCAGTCAAATAACAATGATAAAAATATCACTTGAATTTGAATTCATGACATTGCAAGTAAAATTTGCTCTCAAAACCACTCAACTGTTCCTTTGAGATGCCACATGTTAATTTTCCTTTTTATATTAAGGTTGAAGACACCGTAAATTCGACAAGCATCACAATTAGTCCTCGATCGTATTATAGGTGCTGTGACCTCACCTTTACTTTATCCGAACAATTATGAACATCTTAATATGATGATTTGCAATACTCATCCCGGCATACTAGATTGAATTCTCGAGGAATATTAGCTACTCAATATAGTTAATCTAAAAGGTGATAAGACCCTTGCATGCAGAGCTCCACAACATTGTTTCTCAGTTAATTTTCACCCATCTTTATTTCTCTTTTTCCTTCTCGGTCTTCCAAATGTAATAAAAAGAAATAACAAAAAAATGTGTCCCATGCACTTTTGGTTTTGCTTTCATTTTGGTTTGAAATTGAGAAAATTAAACTTGGACCTAGAAAGGGTAAAGGAAAATGGAGAAAAACCAAGATAGCAATTTCCAAAAGGAGAAGGGCCTAGAAAGAAGCAACTGCTTTCTCTAAAGTTTGTGTGGATGGTGGTTCTACAGTCTGTTGCAAAATCAATAGGGCCTAAAGAGCCAAGAGAGTCACTTTCATGGCCTTCCAAATTCAGTGGGAAAAGAGACAGGCCAAAAGCGGCGGGGTCGGTGTTCACTGAAGCACAAGGCCCACTCTGATGACTTTAGCTTCAGTTAACTGTTCACTTCTCTATCCCTTTCAGCTTTGATTTGGACGGAATCCAAAAACTATTGGCCCTCTGGGGCGGATCCAAATTTGAAGGTGTCGGGTGCTACACAAATTTAAGTGTAGAAATATTGGCAGTAACACGTCCAAATAAGGTATAAATTAAGTCTTATTTGAAATTTGGTTCAAAGCTATTTGTTTTTTGGATATATATTGACAAATCGATCGAACAAATTTTTATAACTATGAGTCTACGATAACTTAGAGAAAAACATAAAAATTCAATAAATATTTGCAAATATTTTGCACTCTACGTAGTAAACTAAATGATCATTTAATATTATAATAAATATTCATCACATTTCATTTTATTCTTCTTGAGAAATACATTCAACTCTATTCAAAAGAATTATTATAAATAGATGAATGTACTTCTACACGAGAAAAAATAAGTATTTCACTATATTAAATCATGTTCTTTCACATATATATTCAAGTTTTGTAAATAGATATGCTTGAATTATTTTCTTGAAAAAAAAATAAGTTAATATTATCTTTTGATAAATAATACTAATAAAGGATGAAAGCAAATTAGTGTAATATTGGAATAAGCCTAAAACAATAGAGATACTCACGGAGGATTGCCGAGTTGTGCTTAATTGTCCCATCTTGGATTATCAAAACAAAAAAGATTTAGAAAACTATGTAGCAACATGGAATCGAATCCAAGTCACTTGAAAAGAAAATCAAGCCTTCAACCCGTGGCACCATAGAGCCTTCTGTTACAACGAGTGTCAGTTCCCATAATTGTATTATATCATCTGTAAATATACATAACTATACATAGTCTCGGTTGAGGCTAGCGGGTGTCGTGGCATCCCCTCGACCCTATGTAGATCCACCTCTGCCTCTGGTCCACCTTTTTTTCCCTAAGGAAAGCATAGATATTGTGCTCCACCTTTCTCAAATATAAAAGTGTGTCAAATTGCCGCCCAAGGTGTATTGGGTGAAAAATTACATGCACCTCGAGCTCAAGGGACGGGGCGAGCAAACCCCTGAGACTTATGGGAACTATCATCCAACATACATAAATTAGAAGGGAAACTGATCCTTCTGAATTCTATCTTAGAGGTCGAGGGGTGGATCGGCTCGGGAGCTTCATCCACTTTGGCCTTGCCCGTAGCCTCTTCGGCAGCTCGATTGGGCTGCTCGAGGTTAATCACCTCGACTTCAGTGCGAGCATTATCATCCTTGGGCTCGTCGATTAAGCCTCGACGTGGAGCATCATATGATTCTACTCGAGTACGCTTGGCTTTGGAGGACTTCCTTGGCGGCTCCTTTTTTTTCTCTTTGAGCCTAAAAGAGATAAACAAACTATTTAAAGGAAGAAAGGAAGAAAAATACAATGCACAATTACCGTGTCATTTGCACGACCACTGATTTTCATCCAATGCAGCCAAGACCATTCATGGCCTTTCAGGCCTTGGCTTGATGTCAATATTCGCTTGGACCCAAGCAGTTAAATCATTCGGGGGTCTGACTGGAATTTTCTCAGCTGAAAATGCAACGATGCAGTTAGAATATGAAAAGTTATGGGAATAAGGATGAAAACCGAGGATTGACTACTCACGAGCTTTATTCCATACTTTAGGAAATCCAGGCTCGGCGGATAAAAAGCTAGTTGGGAAGGAGAAACGAGGGGTTACGACCACTCATGAGTTGTCACGTGTAACAGATGAAAATTTGAAAGGACGGTTATCTCTTTAAATTACTTAGCGCACAAGGTGCCACGTCGGTTTTCCGCTAATTTCTTTCCACTCTTCGAAAAATTTTATCAATTAACCGAGTAGTGGGGGGACTATCTGTATTGGGTGAAAAATTACACGCGCCTCGAGCTTAAGGGACTTGGCGAAATCCAGCAAAGATCATCGAAATCGAACCTCGGGGTGATTGATTTACTTCACGAGGTCACGACTTTCCAGCAAAACTTGATGAAGAATAAGCATCGGTGGATAAAGAACTCAATTCCCGAAGGCAAAGGACTTAACCCTCGGTGGAACTTCACGAGGCGATTAATATAACCCCTCGGTAGAACTTCTCGATGCGATTGATATAACCCTCGGTGGAACTCCCCGAGGCGGTTGATATAACCCTTCGTGGAACTTCCCGTGGCGATTGATATAACCCTCGGTGGAACTCCCTGAGGCGATTGATATAATCCTCGATGGAACTCCCCGAGGCGATTGATATAAGCCTCGGTGGAGCGGTTATTCTTTGGTGAAGTTGTAACTGTCGCCCATTATAATTGCATTAAAGAGGAATATCATGGGCTGGCCATGATCAACGTGGGATTAATGGTCTTTAAAGTACATTTATTGCCTTAGCATCTTTTGTAAATTATAAAAAGCTATTTGTAATAGTTGAAAGGCAGTTAGAAACGAATCACAAAACACATAAGCTCATTCGTTACTTTATCACTTATTGTGCTTTGCACCCGTTCTTACTTGTTTATCCAATTGTTAACTTTGATACAACGATTTGCTTGTTAACCACCCTACAAATTCTATTAGAGTGACCTGATCAGATTTAGGCCCACACACAGTGCATAAAGCATTTTCTATGCACAAAGAATATAGAAAAGGACCATACCCCAAGGGGTGTGATGTATGCAACGAGGCGGACCTATGTGCAGATTTTTTTTATGCCTAAAAATTGCTTAATAGGTTAAACAGATAAATAATAAAGAGGGTCACAAGCAATACAATAATTACTAAGAAAAATTAAATAAAGCAGAAAATAAAGAGATTTTATTCCTCGAGAATACTTGGATTCTTGGAGAATCGCTTGATAATTCATACAATAGGGGAGAGGGGGTATCTATAGTTATAGGTTTAGCCCAGTCCTAATTATGAAAAATACAAAGACTATAGGTCGTGGCCTATTTACTCAAGGCGGTTTCACTAACTAACCCTAACTACGAGACTGTAATCCTAAGGCGGCGGAATGTATGTCTTACGTCTCAAGGCCAGTGCCAACTGAGCGGTCGTGGCTTATGGAGTAGCGTGTATCTTCAGCTCCTGATAACTTATAGAACAAGTCTAATCTTCGCCAATTGGACTCATATCCTCATAATTATAGGTGGCGTATTTTAACCCACGCAGTCATCCCGCTCACTTGATAAGGGCTGACGTAAGCACTCAGGAAGTGCAAGAGTCATGCAAAAGAGATGTGGGAAAGGATATCTCACCGACTCCCTGAAGTTGCACTCACTTTGACCGAAATAGACATTTGATGCCTTCTAGAGTTCCACGCGTCCTCCATTGTTTGGCTTCCATTGATTTCTTGTACCTTTTCCATAACTGCCTTTTACTGCACCGAATTGTTTCGTATCCTTGACCATAATTACTTTTGATCATTTTGTGCTCATTCTTTATCTTTTCTACCTATATAAAGGGCCTTCCTCAATAGATTTTCTTCGCAAGTTTCTTTCAAAAACACATCTTCTTTCTCAGAAAACTTCCTTTTTATGAAAAATTAACCCTATTTCTGCTTCCGAAATGCTCATCTTTGATCCTGATTCCATATTTTTGGAATATATCCTTCATTTAGAGTGGATGGTGTGCGAGAAAACTGGAAACCAAGAGGCAACAATTATCTTATTTCTTCGCCCTTCAATCCATGTTGAGATAGGCAGAGTCCCCTGAGTCATGAAACTTGATCGGGATCCTAATAATATTCTTTGGAATGCCTTCACCATGGCATGTGTACTGATTACGGTGCGCACATTTTCTAACACATCGGTTACTGTGATGTTTCTCTTATCACACGGAGGTCGGTAGTCTAAAAGCGTCTGCTCGTCGAACCTTCGCATCATCCAACTCTCCACTACCTGGAGGGGCGTGTTGATGCAATAAGGTTTAACGACCTCTTCCCTCTCCCTTCCTACAGTTGGCACTTGCTCCTTCTTTAAAACTACTGCTGAGTTAGGGCGATCGTGTACCTCTATCCTTGTTCGCAGTACGGAGGTTGCATCAGTTTCCAATCGTTAGAAAATGAGGGCTAATCTGACCTTCCCGTGGTAGATGGTTGATTTTCACGATGAATACAAGTTTCTCTTCTTCTCTGACCGACACCAGCTGAAATTATCGGGGAATGTTTTTTCCCCCACCCCATTCTATTGAGGGTTTCCTCAGTTGGACTTATTTTTCGGTGCTCATACGATAATGATATGCTGATGTTGCAGCCGAGGGTGTTGGTAATGTCGCCTTCTAGACGTTGAGGGAGTGCCTTGACCGACGCACATGCTGGTAGGAGTTTTAATTCTAGACGAAGCACAAGCACTTCGACCGTTCGAAAACTAGAAGATCTTTCAGACATAGTCCCTCATGTCCTTTCAGTTTTTTAGGAAGAGCTGTTGTGAACAACATTGTATACAAGAGTTCAATTGTATATTGTAGCCTACGGGCTTAATATTAATGAAAATAAATGTTCATCAATATGTATTTTGTGCGTTCTTGTGTATTTACTTGTAACATTGTCAAGCAGTGTTTTATGCCTTTTTGAGTGTTTTGTTTGCTTGAAGACATTTGTGAGCTTATAGAGTGCTTGAAGACATTTGTGAGCTTAAACAGGGAATAGCCCGCACCCGCAAGGGGACATCTTTAACCCGTTGTGATTAACGGGATTTTTTTGTGGTTAAGCTAGAATGACTGTGCTTGTCCACTCGAGTGCTAAGTCTTAAATGACACTATACCGGTGGGCATCTCCAGTGGCATGTTAGTGCAATTGTTGAATTGGCGATTTCAACATATGATAATGCCTGGTGGCTAAACTAGAATTGATCTAGTTTGACCGAACAGTTTACTCTGACTCGCAACGAGAAGTGAATGTTTTACTTCAACCCTAATATGGGCGAAGGCTACGAAGGATTGGATCTTAGATGATCTTTAACATAAAACTGACTAAAATAGAATAATTGTCTTATTAAATTTAAAGAGGGCGTGAGGGCCAAATAAAAAATTTCAAACAAACTTAAACAATACTGCTTGGGGCTAGATACCTTTCTAAAAAAATAAAAAGACGTTAACGGGTGCACCAGCACCCGTTGATGTCGGCAAAAATTTATTATGTGTAGGTATAAAAACTTCAAAATTTAGATTTATATACAAGCACATTGAGTAGTTGACAAATTTATGTTAAATTTGGTGGTGTCTCTGCCATTTTCAAAATCTGGGTCCACCTCTATATACGTATCCTACCATAATGCATGACTCAGTGACTATTTCCACTATTCGAATCTGTGATAGATTACATAAAAATAACTTTACATGCTGGTCAAGGCTCCCCTTCAAATATAAAAGTGTGTCGTTCTTAATTTTTGTATCCAATAATAAGTAAAGAGGTAGAATAACATTTATGATGCATTAATAAGTACTAATCCAATTGAACCCTTTAACCCATATTAAGCATTATATAAGTTGAGCACGGGTTATCCTTCGACTAAATAATAAGTCTGCTCCTCTTCGTATTTCTCAGCCTTTTCATATATTTGTTTCAAAATTTCATTATACGGTCAAGATCCGAATAAAAATGAGCACTCAACTACTAGTAAAAGAAAGAAAATTGACTTTGAGAAAGAAGCTCTACGATCGATTTGGTAACCGAGAAAAAAAAATCTCAGCACTTTCACTTTAATTTAGTAATGCATGCAGGGTCAAGACTTCGTTGGCTTTACAGTCACTCACTCAAGTAATCATAATCAATACTTGCCTACACTTGAATTTGGACTAAGTTTAACAATTTTCTTTTTTCAATTAAAGAGAACTCATAATCATTTTGTCTTTGAAAGATACACGTGCAATGGGAAAATAGTGTGTGCAAGAAAGAGCAAAATCTTCTAGTAGGAGTTACCTTGACTATCCTTCTCAGAAGCATTGGATCCAACTATCTATTTTTCTCTGATTCCCAATTTCCGCTTTTTGGACCAACTTACTATTGATTGTTTAACTTGTTACTGTATAACGAGGTCATATATATACCTCAAAAGAAAGTACTACTAATTTGCCAGATATCTCCTTTTGACTAATGCTTTGGACATCCTTTTGCATTTTTGACATTTTCCCTATGGGACGTGGTGAACCAGAGCACTCGTTGTTACCAATTTCGTCTTTAAGAGCATTGGTCATGGGGGATTTTTTCTTTTCAATTATTCCTAAAATTGCAAAAAGAAAAAAAAAGTTTTGATTTTTCGAAAGTGTTTTTCAGTTTATCAGAAAGAAAACTTATTCTTACTGAAATACAATTTAAATTATTGTATATGCTTTAATCAATTTCTTAATTAGTTTAGGGCCAAATTGACATTCAATTAATTTACTCGTGAAACATGTGCTTTATGAAGGCAAAAGACACAATGACAAGAATATTTAAGTGCAGAAAACTTTCCGTTGGTATCAAATCGAGATGCTGACGTTTTCCTCTACATTCACATGTACCAAAGACTAAACGAAATAAGCAATTGAACTGGGAAACATTAAAAAGAATATTGTAGTTTCTCTTTTCCTTCCAAAATTTATTTATGGTAGATGAGTATTTGAGTAGCTGTCTAACGGTTGCACATCACTTACCGTGCATAATGTAAGTATAGGATTCAAATCTTGCCAACGATTGTTTAATTTATAGCCTATGTTCTACATCTCTTTTCTTAACGAAATATAGCGTGCACTTTCCAATTGAAGAAGACCTTGAACTCAACTCCAAGTCCTGTTTATCCTTTTTTTTTTGTCTGTCCTAGCTAGTATCGTCGGTTAAGCTCCTTTTACTGCTCTATCTAAATTGTTGCAGTGTTTATTTGAGCTTTTCACAATATATGACTGAGAATTCGCATAACCCTTAATTTATGTGTTATTTCTTTAATTCCACTTGTTCTCCCAATTATTTAAGATGCAAAAGATTAGGCTTTACCATGCAGCTAAACACTTAAATTGGAAATAATTGCACTCCTAACAAATGTATATATCGCTGGAGACTATTTAAGGAGACTGCAATTTCCATTTTTCTATACTAATGTAAAGTGCGCGTTCGTGCAGTAAGATGTTACTGGGCTGAAATTACCTCAGAGCCAATATTTAAGTTTTGACCCCCATTAAACAAGTGTTTAACTATTACCCTTGGCACCATAACTTGGAGGCACTTTCTGGAAAATCGCAGAGACTTTAGCTGGACTTTAGTTCAATAAAATTCCAGCGGATCTTAGCGGTTTGTCATAAAATACAAAAAATTAAACACTTCTTTCATCGAGCTAAAATTAAACACCGGCAATCGCCAGATCCACTCAGCGAAAATGTCAGTTTCGTTGTACGTTTTCTATGGGCTTATCTGACAGTTCCTTTTCACCCACAAATTTCACCAAAAAAATTTCGGCTAAATTACGCTATATGTCAATTTAAAAAATCTTTTTTAAAAACATAGCAATATTTTGCTACTTTACGAAATGTAGCAGTATTTTTTGAAATTCTACCAAACATAGTATTTTTTTTAAAAAAAAACCCTAATCTCATTTTTTCACTCTTTTCCCTCCTCTCCTCTCTCTCTATCCAACCCACACTGCCACCACGCCTCCTCCTTCCCTGTCGCCGGCGACCATCCCCCACTCTATCGTCGCTGGTGACTTCTTCACCGACGTCTGCTTCTTCGTCATGCACCAACACCACTGCACAGATCTGCACAACGACGTAGCTGCTACAGCGGCATCGCTCGTTTTTTTTAGTTTTCTGACGTCACTCCGTCACGAGGTCTCCTTCTCCATCTCCTTCCGTCGTTCCCCAGATCTGAACCACTACGCTGCTGTACAGTGGCACAGCTGTAACGATCTATGCTTCTGTTGTGTTTCTGCTATGGTCGACGACGGAGCTCCGGTGGCTCTCGTCGTCGACGATGTCCTGTCTGTTGTGGATTTGTGTAGCCGGCGGCTTCTGGTGGCTTCTCGCGCCAGTGATGGAGAAGATACGAGAGGCAAGGTTGCGCTGGTTTGGACATGTGAAAAGGAGGAGTGCAGATGCTCCGGTAAGAATGTGTGAGAGGTTGGCGGTGTTGGGTCTACGGAGAGGTAGTGGTAGACCGAAGAAGAACTGGGCCGAGGTGATTAGACAAGATATGCCAAAGCTCCAGATTACCGAGGACATGACCATAGATAGGAAAGCGTGGAGGTCGAGGATTAGGGTAGAATGGTAGGTAATGGTAAAGTGTCTTCTATCTTCTTAGTTGTAGCACGATGCCCATTTAGACTATTTGCATCCTAGTTGTCGCCTTTATTTCTACTTTTATTATCTGGGTATTTTATATATTTTTTCATATGTTTTTTCTGTTGTTTGTGTCATGGGGTTTTAACGTGTTGCAAAATATCTCTCGAGTCCCGGTCTTTCGGAAACAGCCTATCCACCTTGGTGGGGGTAAGGTCTGCGTACATCTCACTATCCCCAAACCCCACGTGTGGGGTATACTGGGTATGTTGTTGTTATTGCCGTTGAGTTTTTCCGGTTGGACATGGAGGTTCCACATTGGTTTTTGGTATATGTTTTGTGTTTGCTCGTTGTGGGGTGTATTACATGTGTATTTTCATTGTATGCGTGGTGTATGCACTGTATATACAGTGAATATACACCGGACATACAATGAATATACACTTGTCATACAATAAATATACAACACGTACTCTGGGCTATGGATTTATTTATGGTGTGTGTGTCCGATGGATGAACACGCATACACTGTGCATACAGTGCATATACAAAGAATATACAAACATACAATAACAAAATATGTGTGTATCTACTGTATTTTTATTGTATGCACGATGATCTGTACATACAGTGAAAATATACATAGATCTACAAAAAAAATAAATAAATAAATATTTTTCGACCACCGGGGACCGGCGGTCAGTGATTGGGGAGGCGGTTGGGAGGTGGTACGAGGAAGATTTAGGGTTTTAGCACCCTTTTATGTATTTTTGCTATGTTTTGAAAAAAATTTGTTGTTTTATTTTGTAAATGGAAAAATATTGATATTTTAGTGTAAAGAAGATTGTAGCTTGCATACTTTTGTAAATTGTCCAAAAATTTCACTGCGCGCCCTCCATAAGGAGTGATTTTACAAAATTGTCCGTGTTAAACAATATTTTAGCAAAATACCATTATTTGACACGGAACCAAGACTTCAACGCAAAAATTTGTAAGCATTGGCACGGGGTTAAGACTTCAAGGGCAAGTGCTGTTTTGCCAATACTTTGCGTTATATGGCGAGAATGCAAGAAAAGATTGGAAGGGGCAATTGCCAAGACTTCCGACCAAGTGCTGGCAAGTATTGCCTTTTTCCAATACTTGAAGGAATAAGTGTTGAAATGCAGAGAGGGGTAAATGGCAAGTCTTGGCCCTGACTCAAAATTTTGACAAGGACATTTCCATCCAGATTTTTTTTCATTTATATAATGGGGGTGTTTTTACAAAACTACTGTTAGCACGGGCAAAAAGAAAAATAATGGCTTATGGTGTCATATTTCTGCAAAATCGGCCAATTTCACCCGATGAACCTTGGGCGCCGAACTACTATATTTGGGCCAATTTACAGGACTATGACACCATTGACAATGATTTGCCCTTTTGTTGCACATAACAGTGGTCTAGCAAAAAATGTTCTCTGCTTAGTTTAATGAATAAATTTTGAATGGAAATACCCATATTAATCTTATAATGGTGCCCGTATCCCGGTCATCCCTTTCTCTGTAAGTACTGTCAAAGAGGAAGCACTTGCCTCTGGCCCCTCTTTCATAGGCAACACTTGTCAATGAGTCTCACATTCTGCCAGATAAAGTGTTGCCTGGGCAGCTCTTGCCCATTCAAATCTCTTCTCGCATTCTCTCAGATAGCTTGAAGCGTTCCCTAGGCAACACTTGCCACTTGACTTCTTCCTAAAAAGTGGCACTTGGCAATGAGAAGTTGAAAAGTTGCCTACGTACCGGGAGGGGGGTATTTTTCTAATACCATACTAAACATGGGCAAACTCTCAAAACCAGTCAATTTTGGAGACACTAGGTGAATTATTTTTGCTATATGTGTCCCCATTTTTAAAATTTGTGAAAATATTCCCATATCAAGTTTTTTAGAAAATTTCCGCCCCATAGCCACTTTTTAATGTGGTAAATGAGTTATATCCACCATTTGCAATGTTATAGAATAACTAGATGAAATGCCCGTGCTCTGCACGGGTGCTCGAGTATATTTGACATCTAACATAAAAAATCACATGAGCTATTTCAAATTTCCAATTTCACATTGTGGTAATTTCTTTATTAACACAATGAATATGAACAAAGTTATCTCTAGTACACATTCATCTGAGCCTTCTCGAATAAAGACTACAATACTGAATCTAAATATCCTGGTAATGGCTTTAATTTCTTCTTTGGAGTTGATGGATGTTTGCTCTAGTTTGTTCACTTCATCAGGGTCAAAGAGTTTATCATCCCATATCAAGTTTCTTCCCAACCTTGTGATGTCACTGTTTTGAAGCATCCTTTCCAAACTCGTACTTCCTTGCATATAATGTGTCACACACCTTAGAAACATTGTCGTGTGGATACTAATGCAATATATTAAATGGGTAAAACAATTTGTTCTGAAAAACTAAGAAATACACAAACATTTCATCTAATTTAACTACTATATCTGAACCTACTCTTCGTTCAAGAGAGAGGGCTTTTCTAGATGATGGAACACATTATATTCAACTCTTATCAACTTATTCATGAACCAAGTTAAAAGACATATGTATTATCTTAACATCCCAAGATAGCTAAACATCTTCCTTCTTATAGGCAGCCATCTTGCAATCTCCAAAAGAGATAAGCTCTATTAGTTAACTCATCTGTGTTCTTCTCATCTATAGTTTATTCATTAATATATTAATCAGACATTAGTAACTCAGGCAGTAAAATAGAAGGTAGTGTAATGTGTACTATTGTATTTCAATGTCTTTTTTGCAAGCATTTTATGTAGGTTCTTTCTTAAAGTCTGATATGTCTCTTATCTATATCTTCGGTCTTCTTATTCTAGATGAAAATACGATGTGTGCATAACGTGTTCACACCCAAGCAGAAAAATTCCAAACATCCCTTGGTCTTTCTCTCTCTTTCAGGTAAGAATTTTATTTATATATATATATATATATATATATATATATATATCACATTAGAATACGAAGGTGCAGAAACACCTATACAGTCAATATAACATGAAGTCATTCATAGTTTAATAATTTGAAATCAAGGCGATGATTTACCTGTTGTTTTTATCCCCTTGAGCAGTTTTCACTTTAAAAGACCTGCATGCATTCGAAATTGTATGAAAATATAAAAAATTTGTAGCATTTATAGGCTAATTCAAAGTATAAAGATTAGTAAAAAAAAATTAATGAAGTCTTCCTAAGTTGACGCAATATTTTTCTTCGAAGAGAGAAATGAAATTGAAAAAAGCATAATAGAAATAGAACAAAATATATGTATGACTGAAAAACAGGGAAAATGCTACGAAGATCAGTTCGATTAGGTGTGGAAAGCGAAAATTCCAAGGAAATCGAAAAATAATGGTACAACCAGATAGCAAGGCGTAAACTTTGTAAACTTTAATTAAAGGATAAAAAGGAAAGAAGATGTAAATTTAGTAGGAAAAACAGAGGAAAACATGGATAGGATGAAGAAATTCTTACCTGAAAGAGAGAGAAAGACCAAGGGATGACGGAGAAAATTGATGAATCTAACAATAGCTTAGTTTGCAAAAGGCTTTTGAGTATTTAGTGATTATGTCAGTGCCACGTGGCCCGTGGGTGTCTTGAAAAGGCCATAAGGATCATCTATTTACCATAATGCCCATAATATATTCTACAATTTCGAAAATATCCTTTAATGAATACGTGTCACCATAGTAGAGCTTTGGTCGTCCATGGACCGGCTCTTCTATATATTAGTACTAGGGGGGTATGCCCGAGCTGAGCACGGGCCCAATGTTTGCGATCAACTTTAGTTAAACCTAAAAATTGCTAATGATATCTTCTAATGTAGTTCAATTAGTGTAAAAACTACCAAAAGAAGAACATTAGTAAATGCAATGGGATGAAGTGATCAACTTGATGTAGTAGAAGGCTAACTTTCTGCATTCTCTTCTTGCCAGCAGCTATCTCTTTTGTAGAGGAAAGAAACAGCTCGGACACCATTCTTTGAAGTAAAAACTGTTAAAGGCAAAACAAGAAAGATGAAAGCATATGGAAAACAGTGGACCATATAGATAAATGGTAATAGATACGATTGAGATTTGTAATCGTAGAACCGTACACCAAAAAAAAAAATCAGTGTGTGTAGCATAAATAGACTGATAGTGATAATAACAAACAATGCAATTTGCTCACCGCAGATTATTTCGCTTTTTAATGCCTATGTCAACTAACATCGTAAAGGTTTAGTTTAGTCTCCAAAAGTTTTATAATTTTGTCATAATGTAGCGGCTTCTATGTCCTTCATATCATTAAATGACCAGCTAAACAGTACATCAAGTCTCTTTCTTTTTGTCCTAAATACAGAGTAATAACTCTTCTGTCTGTCTTGTGTCCAAATCATGCGATACTAATTTGGATATAAAACATAACAGATGCTTTATGTCTGTGTGGCCATTTTCCACCATAAGGTTAACTAATGGAGAGTGGAAAGTGAGACCAGGAAATACACCATATCTACTTAAGCCAAAAATCCTGCAATATTATAACCTGCATTTTATCGCAAAGAGAACCTGGTGTATGGTTTAGCTGAAAAAGAAGCTTGTTATTTCAGCATTCAGTTCTTCATATGTTTTCTGTAATAGCTGGTTGATACATGTTTTATCAAAATATTCGTTTCACATAATATCAAGATCACTGTTAACAAATACTTTTATGAAGTTTCAGTAGAAAAAGTATATTAGAGAGCACTTCTATAACTTTGAATCAAACACATAAGAATACGATTAGGATATTTGACCATCTAGGTGAAAGAAATGGAGTTATAGTACCTTTGTCTCTCAGGCGTACTTTTAGACGAAGTATGTTCTCTGAAATTTTTTGTATAGAAACTGAAGTGATAGAACCTCTGCCTCCTCTTCATCCATAACGTCCGCATCATTTGAATCCAGTTCAGTATTCTAACAAACAATATGTTCAAACATGAATTACTGCGTACAAATATCATGTTTCAGGTTTTGGTTATACAGTTACGACTCCACTAACAACAGATTACTTCTTTGAAAGACAGTAAGTAATTGTTTCTTAAAACATGTCATGCATACTGTGATAAAACAGTTAAAGTTCAACAAATAAGTAGGCAAACAGCACCTCCTTATTTTGATAACAGTTATTCTTTGCTCCTGGCTACAGTGGCTTCTATTCTTTATCATCCTTGGCTTTGTCGTGCATTTCATGCTCAATGCTATCCATAGTAGTTTGTAAATAGTTCTGTGTTCTTGCAATTAAAGCACAAATATGAAATCAAATTAGAAATAAAAAATTTTCCAGGCAAAAGGAAATATGGCATAAAAGAGGTACGACATTAAGATATCAATAAATAGCTAAATAAACATAAACTAACCATACTTTCTATATTGCACCAGTTTGATTAATACTTTTAGCAGCAACACCAGTAAGCTCAGCTTTATGCCTATACAAAGAAACCAGTTCATCAGCTTTCAGCAGTAATTTGATTTGCTTACATCAAATTAGTAGTGTCGATACAGTTGTAGAGTTAAGAAGAAATGTTCAACGCTTATAAATTATTTTTGTTTTTTGTTAATTATATTTAAGATAAGTTTATATACTGTGGCTGTGGGACCTCTAATGAGAGTCGTGGGAAGCCTTGCATGTGTCAAGTTCATCACATCCGCATTTGTACTAACCTGCAACTGATATGAAAAGAAAATAAGAATATCATAGGTAAAGAGAAATCCGAAAGTCCATATAGAAAAGTACTACGGCTGGATGAATTGCTATAATTATCTTCTCCACCACCTCTTCTTCCTCAATTATTTAGTTGCGCCAGAGGGTCTACTGAATTAAGATTGACTTCACTGTCATAACCAAGTGGATACATGAATTAATAGCAGTATGATAGTGAATACATAGGTCAGTAGACATACTAAAGTGCAAACTAAAACTTCAGTTACATTCAGGGATGCATAGAAAACAACAGCTTTATAAAGATGACTTACTGTCGCTGTGATTATATAGGAATTATGTTACATTCTGAAAAGGCCAAATTTGGATGTTAAATTCAGTAACTACTCATTAATGTTTGAGGTAGGATGAATTACAATATATACATATGAACTGGCGAATACAACAGAAATGAATAAAACATATATCTGCTAAAGGAAAAAATTATAAATCACTATCAATTTAAAAAGCAACGTACCGTATCTGCAAAGACAACTTTCAACCTCTTTAAAAAGTTTTCCTTGCGCATTCATACTCTGCAGTAATCTGAAATACAAAGATTCAATTATAGGACAATCTAATGTAAAAGTAGCTGAATGAATGGTGTTCAATGTATAAACATATCTAAAAGAATGACGTCGAGACAACTGATCTTGAATTCGCACATTTAGCTGTAAGCTTTCTTGATTCTCATGAGAATTCAAAATATAGATGTTGTTAACAGAAATAGTTTGAAAATCCATTATAGTAAACTGTCTTTTATGATATCATTTTTAGAAATCGAATTTTTTTTTTAAAAAAAGGAGACAATAATAGGGCAATGCAAAGTAAAACCATACCTGAATCAATGGAGTTTGGGCAGCAGAATTTGAAATATGTACATTCAGCCAAAAGCTTTCTGAATTATCTCATTATAAACTATATTGAATGTAGAATGATCATCACGATTTGATAGTGCCGGTGGGCGAATTAGCAATCTTACGCAGTTAGAACTTTTAGCTCTTGATAGAGCGACATAAAGCTGGCTGTGCGAAAAGACAGGCTCACGCAAATAAATTCCAGCAAAATCTAATGTTTGGCCTTGCGCCTTATTTATTGTCATGGCAAAACATAATCGTATTGGAAATTGTATCCTTTTGAATTGAACTGGCAATTTTTCATCTTGTGATGACAATAGCGGTATCCTTGGAATGAAAACGTGTGTATTTTTAAAATCTCCACTCACAATCTTTGCACTTATGACATGAGTTTTAAAGTCGCAGCAAATTAATCGCGTACCATTACATAAACCTTCACAAGGATTCAAATTTCTAAGTAATATAATCGGACAACTTTTTTTCAAGCTCAGTTTGTAAGGTGGTAAACCTGCCGGATTTAGTGCATGTAGCAAATCTTCAAATTGACTTTGATCATTCGATTCAAGAGTTTCATCAGTAGCAACAAATGTTGTAGCTTTATCTGGAAATTTATTAATCAGCATCTCATTGATTTCATCTACAAAGTCATTTTTTGTTGTCAAAATAACACGAGAATCTGGACAATATGTATCTGAAAAAAAAGTGTGCATATCCGGATATGTTGCTGCAAACAATGCATTCAAAGACTCACTTTCAGTAGAAAAAGGAATAAGTAGTGACTTTGGAATCTCAATTTTGTTGTCTATGATCTTTTCAGTTCCATTTCCAATTCTCAGAAGATAATCACAGAAGGCCGGATCGGCACGTGCTCGCATATTCTCTGTTAGATGCATTTTCTCTAATTTACTCCAAATATCAGAGTATAACAGACTTTCATGGATAAAATCCTCCTTCTTTCCATTTCGTACAACGGGAAGAGTTTGTCTAAAATCACCTCCAAATACGACTACTTTTCCACCAAATAATGTATTCGAATTCATAAGATCTCGTAAAAGTAAATCAAACATTTCAATCATTTTTTTTCGCGCCATTGATACTTCATCCCATACGATTAATCTTGCATCTTGTATTAACTGTGCTAGTGCGCTCTGTTTGGTAATATTACAGGTTGACTTTTCAGCGAGATCTATAGGTATCTTAAAACGTGAATGTGCTGTACGGCCTCCAGGGAGAATTGAGGCAGCAACAGCAGAGCTCGCTGTTGCCAAAGCAACAAATCCCTTGGAACGCACTGTCGCTAGTAAAGCACGGTATAAGAAAGTTTTACCTGTTCCACCCGGACCATCAACATAAAATGCTCCTGCCTTGTTCGTGAATATTCTGTGAGTAATCACATTATATGCCCTTTGTTGTTCAACATTCAATCTTGTATGTAAAACCAAATCTTCTTCCATAACTGTTATAGTCCTTTCAAAGTGAACTTCTTTGGCTTCTTTGGCTGCTGGAGAAGCTCTAATGCTTTCTGGAACAAGATTATATTCATTTATGTCATGTCCCATTGAATGCAAGATATTATTGATATGATTTAGCACACTATATCAAATGTCTTTTGCCTGCATAGTTGGTAACAACTTATAGTCCTCAGACATCGGCTTTTCAAACTTTTCCCACAATTCTTTTGGGTTTTTAGGATTACAATATACTAACAATGTAGCAAATAAGTGTCTCAAACTATACGGCATTTGATAGCTCATGGCTTCAGACATACACTCATTAAGATTATCATCAGAATGTAACAGTCCTCTTTTTTCAGCAGATTCTCTGAAAGTACAAAAATACTTGCCATTCACTGTCTTAAGATCATCATATGATATCGGTCCCCGTACATTCATCAACAGTAATCTAAGATAATAACGCTCACCTTCAATTGGATGACAAGTCACAACACGTCCAATAGCAAAATGTTGTTTTCGACGGGACCAAAATTTATCACTTGTAGACCATACAAAATGTTCAGGGAATTATTTTTACAGTAAATTAAGTTCTTTCGCATCTTTATTTGTATAATTCATATTGAAAAACTCAGTTAACATTGTTCTTTTAATCATTGGATTCCTGAGAATTGCATCTATATCAGTATTTTTCTTAAAAGAAACAAATTGTTGTCCTTCCAGATGCAATTGAAGTCGACATACAGTTGGATGCATTTCACTAATTGGAAAAGCAAACAAACGCCAGGTAGCCTCAGGTGGTGATATCCATCTCGCAGACCGATATTGTTTTACCTCATCGATCTCTTCTTGTATATTCTCATTATGTACAGAAAAGGCAATTTTATCATGTCCTTTACAAATATACTTATAAATATATTTTACAGCCTTCACATCTGAACAAATCTCAACATTTAAATGACAACTGAATTTACTAAGCAGAAAAGGATTATATGGAACAACCCAAGAGTTATCCAAAAGTTGTTTTCTCACTTCTACAGCACCTGTATTACGTCTTCGATAAATTGGATAAGAATCTTTTCCTTTAGATGTTTGGTCAGCATATTGTTTTGGATATTTAAATTTACAACAACCTTTTTTCTTCATACAGGAATTTGTCGGATTTAAAACACCACAAGGTCCATGCATCATATGTTTTTTAACAAGTTTAAACCGATTTGGTTCTTTAACACGATCAGGTAGCTCAGCACATACAATGTTATCATAGGCCTCTGTTGTCAATAATTTATATTCATTAGTTAATATAATAAGAAAATGTGCATGTGGTAATCCTCGTTTTTGAAACTCTATAGTATACATAAAACCAGCAAGTTTTCCAAAAATATGTCGTTTTAATATATCAGTTTTCAACTCTTCTACTTTTGCCCTAAATACACGACTAATTAAATCTGGTCTATTTTGAGCTTCATCTGTCAAGGCCAAATGTTCTTTTATTTCTGTCCAACATGGATTGCATGTCATGGTTAAAAATAAGTCAGGCTTACCGAAATGTTGCACCAATGAAATAGCATCCATGTATCGTTGTCGCATATCTCTTGGTCCACTGATAAAGGAAGCAGGTAGAAAAGTCTGTTTTCCAATGTTAGAACTATCTCGTTCACCAAGCCTCAAAATGTCAATAAGCCCCTGCAACACATTAATCCTAAACAAATCTTGGTTGAACACAATAAAATCTAATTTTTGTGTTTCGACTTTTATATATTCATCTACTGAATATTGTTGAAATAATCTTCCCGTATGTAAAAGCTCATCATCATCATCATTTCTCATCTGAAGTTTATAACAGTAATATTGACGAACGGATATGTTGTTCCTTTTTCGCTTTTCTTTTTCCAGACTTTGAGCTTCAATGCTAAGATAATCCTCAATAGAACACAGATTACGGATACCGGGTAATGTTTCAAGTGGAATAGAAGGGAAAACATTAGTAACAATTCTTGAATCCGGTAATTTTTTAATACCAGCATGCCATCCGCTTTGGCCATACGGAAACAGTAATGGATATTGAAGAGCATCATAACAACCATAGTAATAGTTCACTATTTGTGTTCTGTTACTGTGAGTGTAAATGCGAATATGAGGTGCAGGAGTAATATTATTATCATTTTCCTCAATCCAAATGGTTGCAACCTCTGATGTGGAAGGTAAGTTGTATACTCTCTGATCTAGTCCCGAATCACATTTGAGAGCAATATAAAAGTTTTCAATGTTTGGAATATCTATTAAGAATTTCAGAAAGATAGAGTATGGATTGACATTTAGTATGTCCATTAATTTTCTGACAACTAATTCATCAACCTTGTCTGAACAACTCATTCTATTGGGTAATTCATTATCGTTATCATAGAAGTAAAGCTGTAAATTTGTCGCCTTTTTGTCAACAGGATATAGATCATCAATAAAATGATAAATTTGGCCTTGAACCCTAAATGTGTATATACCATTATTTCGTCTTGCTAAATCCTTATCATAGTTCACACCAAGTGAAGTAAAAGCAAACATATTATTGTAAGTTCTGATGTATGTTCGAAAATGTATACATTCTTCAGTAGTTCCGAAATACAGATTTCGCAATTCAGGTGGCATCTTATGTGAGCACAATTTTACTGCGCCTTTACTACAACAGAATCCAGTTGATTCATATTCAAACCTTTTTGCATTACAGTATGTACAGTTCAGGACTCGTTTCAAGGGTTTATAGTCAGTTGATCTTAAAGGGTTAAAATCACTGGAGTTCCTATTTTTGGGATGATAACCTGTAGATATCTCGTATGATTAGGTCTGTAACTAAGTAATAGGAGTAGTAATTGTAATAAATACTATTGTAACTTAAAATATGTACGAACCTTCAATTACAACACTTCCAAGTGAGTTATAGCTCTTTTTGTTAGGTGCGGCAGATGTTGATCCTAATTTATAAATTTATATAATTAAATGATGATATAATAACGATCATATTCTATTAACCCTTAATGTACCATCCAAAGGAAAAACTGTAAATTTGTTATTTACCTTTCTCGAAGATAGCCAGTGGAGCAACTATATTTTTTCCCTTATGCTGGGAACTATGTGCAGAATGCAGGCCATCGACAATCGCAGCTGCAGAAGGTGGATAAAATACAATATGTGAGGTAAGAATTACCTAAGTAGGTGAACAGATGCAGTGTTAAGGAAAAAAACAAAATGGAGGTGAATAAAAGCATTTCACTGCGCATGATGATTAACTGAACCAAAAAGCAAATGTTCAAACCTGAGGAATGAACAGAGGAAGAGTCCATTATACGAAGAGCATGCTGATTACTCATATTCTGTTCAAAGCTCGTATTTATTTCGGCAAAGTTCCCAACAACTGCATTTTCGTTATTACATTCTTTTAATTTCTGCCGTTTCAATCGTCGTTTTAACAAAAGCGCATCTTTTTCCTCAATGTTCATCTGTCTATATACCTCGCGTCGCTTGGAATTTCTATCTGTGACTTTCTGCTTTGCACGTTTCTCTCCTTCCGTAGGATCCATTAACATCAAATTTTGTTATACCCAATAACGCTTGCTGAAATTAGAATAATAAATAAAGTCAGCATAAAGATCTTTTTTTCCAAACAATCAATCAAATAACAATTATTCAAAAAAAATATTTTAACTGACAACAGCATAAATTAAGTACGATGTTATCATACTTGCTGTGCAAATCTCATTAAGGAAAATAAAAGAACATGAAGTTTGAAAACCATAAGAGTAAGTTATCATGGACCTGATTGGTTTCATCACAATTGCAAGAGCATCTAACTTATCTTAGTTGATGCAATGACTGCTTTATCTTTAATATATTAGGCAAGCAGTTGCCTTAATGTCTTTTCCTTTTGTCCGGGCTCTTTTCAATATTTAGGTAGGCATTGACCTTAATTCTTTAAATTCCTTCAGGTGGCAGTAATGAATTAGTACAATTTTGACAACATGACCTCTATAGAATGTGACTTTCCCCAAGTCAACTGGGTAGAGTAAGACTCGTGAATGTTGTTTTCATCTACCTTAATAGAACCCATTTTTTAACAAGTAAATAAAAATATAATTTGATGACTATATTTTTAGCTCAAATCAGTTTTCCTTATTCCACATAGTACTAAGGCAGGGAAAAAGGAAAAAGCATTACTACTTGGCTATTCCAATAGTTTGGTTCTGAAAAACTATAAGCCAAAGGAAAATCAGATGATAGTATGTAATGATATAGTCTCATTCTACCTGCTAAAAGATGCAAGCAATACAGACAGTAGTTTCGAGGTACAAAACAAGACCGCTTTTTAACACCAAAAGGCCGGAAAAAATGTAGTCAATGTTAAAAAAAAAGAAGTTGATACACAGAAATTGCGGAGGTACTCATCCAAAAGTTAATCACATCACGAGCTGCTCGCAAAGCAACTAATTTGAACAATCGATTCATATAAACAGAGGGAGACGTTACTTCTTCTTTTTTTAAACAGAAGGAGACATAAGAGAAATCCCATTATACAATTTTCTTTTCATTAGCACAGAAATGCTGGAACTAAAATTATAAACAGTTAAACTAAAGTAAAAAACAGAAATACAGTGTGATCACAGTAAAATTAGTACAAAAATATGAGAAATATAAAGAAAACATTGGTGATATTCGAAATCTTACCTGTAATAATAGCTCTATGAGCACGAATGGATAGAAGACACAAAACTTTGAACTTTCAGAAAAAGCGAGCAACAGGTAGGTAGAGGTCAATCGCAAAGAACAGAACAGTAAGAGCAGAAGAAGAGCAGAAATAAACGGTGGGTACCGGAGATTTTAGAGTATATCTTTACAGGAAAAGATTTAGATTATCGAGGGGGGAGGGGGGGGGGGGGAAGCGTGGCAAACTCTGCTCATCAGAAAATTAATATGTACAGAAGCAGTGGAAACTTTGGATATACTTTAGAGGCAAGTTGTCGACAATAAACAGAAGACTGAGGGTAGTTATGAAAAGTAGTGGCAAAATATAGGGAAATATCAATTAAACCCCTCATTTTACCCAAAATTTCAGAGGATGCATATGGTATATGCCAATAATGTTCTCGTATTTCCAATAAACCCGCGAAACGTAAAGTAACAGGTGCATCGAGTGCAGTACAGGCGTAGCACCCATAAAACGAATTTCCAAATCTGTCCCAAGCAGGACAACCAAGACCTGCTAAAGTCTTTCTTATATATAAGGGGGAAATAAGAACAATTTTGAAATGCGGAAGGTATTTGAAGAATAGCCCATATGGACTTAGTTTAAAATACTAGATTTATAGTCAAAAATACTAAATTTCAAGAAAAAAAATTGAGTGTTAATCTAATGTTCTTGTTTTTATAGTGGAGTTCAAACTAACCTCGGTATAAAATACTGAGATTTATAGTTTTAAATGCTAAATTTCAAGAAAACCCCAAGTTTGATCTAAATTTTGTGTAATTATTATACTATTTTTTAAAAAAAACAAAAAGATCTAAATTTCAACTAAAACATATATTCTTTCATCACGGAGATCAAACCTCAGCATAGGAATATGAGATTTGTTATTAAAAATATTGAATTTCAAGAAAAAATAATGAGTTTTGAACCAAACTTAAATTTTTTATTATGGATTCCAATGTGCAGCATAAAAAGCTAAAGTTTTGCAGTTAAAATAATGATTTTTATTACAGCTTCTAAACTTCGAAAACACTGTTGCAACATTGCTGTTTATGGTTGTAATCTAGTAGATATTCTTCAATTAATTTATAATACTGGCTATGTGTTATTTAGTACCGTAATAAATCGAATATTTATCAAAATCACCTGGTGTTTTCGCAAAAGTTACACAAAACTTTTGACGGATCCGTTTTGCGACTTTTGACGAATATATTAAAAGTTGTTTGTAACTTTTTAACAATGGCTTTAAACTTTTGATGATTTATCAGAATTTGTTAATAATGAACTTTATTGATTGTAGTACTACTTAGTAGCACTTTTCACCGGTGGCACGAAACACCACTTTGTTCTCTTCATGATGAAGCGGATGTCCCACATATAGTGGTTATTTATCTATTCCTTCGTAAACCTAGCTATTCTTCCTTGGGTGAGATGCCTTTTAGATATTTAGAAGTTCCTCTATCATCAAGAAAGCTGACGATACAACAATGTATGCCTATAGTTGAGAGAATGATCATGAGAATAAGGTGCTGGTCATAAAAAATGCTTTCCTATAGTAGGAGATTGCAACTCATTAAGAGTGTTGTTGACACCCAAGTTTGTCCCGGATTTTAATTAATGTCTAAATTATTTAAATAAAAATCATGTTATTAAAATAAAATTTTCAATTAATTAAAATCCCTTAATGTGAATTAATGAGATTTTGGACGAAAGGCCAAATTGCATTGTTTACCCTAAAGTCCGCTTATTCATGTAATAATGGCGTTTAATTAGTTTAATTAAGGGAGATTTACAAATATATACAATCCTAACACCAAAATTACAAAAAATACCAACATTATTCCATTTTACAAAAAATACCAACATTTTTTTACACATTATATACAAAAATCAACAAAACTAATAAATTAGGTTCCTCCTTCTTCTTACTGCCCCCCCTCCCCCCAACTGCTACCACCCCAGGCGGCGGCGCCGCTTAATCACCGCCGGCCGCCGCCATCCACCATCTTTTTTTTTTTTTGTGTGTTTTTGAATCTAAAAAATGAAATACACATAAATACAGTTGCAAAATGCATTTAAACAAAAAAAAACATAAACATACACAAAAATATATATTATACATACACTAAACACTCATATACATACCCGGATCTACAGATCTATGAATTATACATACAAATTTATGTGTGTCAAGCTTGGATTTACATACACACACATAAAACATACAAAAATATATAATATATACTCAGAAATACACATTCATACAATGATATACACATACATATACTATGCACTTGTAAAAGAGATCCATATACATACAGATACATACACAAACATACAGTTTCATACACCTGTATAAAACTAAACATACAATTTGTTCCACCTTCAGACAACCACCAACAACCACCACCACATACACATACACGTACATACACAATGTATACACGTACATACACATACAAAACCCAAAAAAAAAAAAGAAAAAAAAAAGAAGGAGATGAAGCAGATCGGAGCTCCACCGGAGCATCCATATAGCAGCAACAAAATCCAACCACCAGTGGAGTAGATTGGAGCAGCTGCTTCACCAAATCAAAAACGCAGCAACACCTGCAAATTCGGGCAACAAAACGACGGTGAAGGAGGAGCAAATTGGTGGCGGAGGAGGAGTAGATCGGCGGCAGAGGAGGAGCTGACTGGCGGTGCGGAGGTGGGTGGAGGAAAGGGAGAGAGAGAGAGAGAAAAAAAATTAGGGTTTGGTGTTGGAGAGAAGGAAAAATGAGAAATCTATATGTTTTGTAATAAAAATAGAAATGTCGTTATATTTTGTAATTTCTCAATAATGTCGTTATATTTTGTAATTTTGATGCTTAGTGCGTCAATTAGCGTAAAAATGTCTTTAATTAAAAGAGAAAGGAATAAAATCGTTTTTAAAATTAAATTATGTCCTGTTTCCGCAAAGCCTTATAGACACTATACATCCCTCATTTCATATCTTAGCCCATACCCATTAACCCCACACCCATTTTATTCATTTTCCCACACACCAAAAAAACCCTAGACACCCATTTTTATAAGGGATCAGCCGTGCCCCTCTCATTTTTATTTTTTTTTTGGGAGATACACATAATGACTCACCCACAAAAACCCCATCAGTGATACAACAATATCCCCTACCCTCTCCTTCTCACCATTACCATGAAAGTAACACACACCCACGCACTACAAAACTGAAAATGGGAACGGGGGTTAGCCAAAATCACCCCCGCTGTTGGAAATCAGATCTGCAAATATCATTTTCGGTGACCTTTTCTCTGTTTGCTAACGATTTGGTTTGAAATCGAAATGGGACATAACAAAATTTAGAGTAGTAGCGACGCCGACGAGGTCGCCGGAGTTTTACGCCGGGACCCGCTGGCTGTCGCTCCTCTGTTTCTTGTCACTCCGTTATTGTTTTGCAGGTCTTGCCCGATCTATTGCATATTTCTATCACGTTTTGGATCTTTGGAACCGGAGGCTTGTTTGGCTTGAGCTGTTAGTTTGATTTTGAGCATTATTGCTCATCCTCCATCCGTTTACTCGATCTGTGTTACTGTTGCCACTGTTTCGTTTCACCGGAAAATTCAGTAATTGTCACTCGTGGTTCTTGCTGCTGTCTTGGTTGAATCGCGATAAAAAATGGAAATGGGGGGGGGGGGGTTGGGGTGGTAGCGATGCTGCCTAGGCAGTCGCTCCTCCATCCTCTCTGATGTCGCTGTGTTTCTAGATCAGTGCCACTTTTGTTTCTTATGTTTGGATCAGATTCTATTTACCTATTTTCCTTTGCAGATCTGTTAATAAGCTTTGGAAAGCACCTTCACTGGTTATTTTGTTCTTTTCCGTGCTTAGAAGTTGAACATTTGGTTTATTGGCTTCTTGTGATTATAATCGTTTTTCTCTCAATGCTGCTAGCTATGTTGACTCACTGGTTTTTGGACTTAGTTTGCTGCATGTTATTGGAATCTGCTTATGCAGTTTGATCCGTTCATTTGTGGGACTATTTTAGTTGCACAGCTTGACCCGTTCACATGATTGGATTATTGTTATGCATTGACTGGATTTTCTGAGTGCAGGAATCCATTTTGGATATATTTGGTATATCACATAATATTAGATTGATTTGAACATGATACACATGGCCAATGAAAATATATATATACGTATTGAGGCCTACCCAATGAATTGACGGATTTCGAACGGATACTACACTTGAACAGTCCCGTCCCCGTGTCCCTAAAGCAAATAGGCGATGATGAATGCACTTTAATGCAAAGCAAGTTGAATAGAGTAGTGGGTTTGGTGCTTTGACATGGCAACACGGCCCGGGCTCCGTGTTTGCAACCGTACCAAATCCCGAGCCTCTATTCAACGCGCCATACAAACCTGAGCCTAAATTTTGCAAAAATAACCATTTGCTATTATTATTATTATTATTATTATTATTATTATTATTATTATTATTATTATTATTATTATTTTATATATATATACTTTTATTATTATTATTATTACTTTATTATTGTTATTTTATTTCATTAATTATTATACCTTATTATCGTACTAATCATATTTTACTTGTTTGTTTTGCGAGGTACATATTGGCACGAATAATTTATGGACGAGTTTGGCTAACTCACGAACGGGAATAACCCATTGCATTAAAGGCATTTGCGGATTGAATTCGGACCCGAGCATTCAAAAATAAGACTTAGGAATTTTAGAAAATCCAAGGCTCCCGCGAGTTGATCATTTCCCGGGTTTTATCTTTAAACTTCGCATTACTTTTCTTGGATATTTATGCAAATAAATATCTAAAATACTTTATTTATCAATAATATTTGATTGCTTGGTATATTGCTTTACTTTATGTGCATTATCCTTTTATTTTTGAAGTCGTTATTTAATTTATTGCAAACTGGGGCAAATTAGCAAAATGCGTGCAAATTAAAATATTTTTTCATAAACAAGTTTATTTCAATTAATTATTTTAGATAAATTTTCTAGAAAAGCATATTTTGCAAATATTTTGGAAACCTGTCGGATTAACCGTATTTTACGGAATTTTGGAAGTGCCTTCAAAACCTTCTTCCGAAATTAATAAAACCTCTTACCTTTAGAATCTCTGGAAAGACCGTCTTTTTACAAAAAACGGAGTTTTGCACGCATTTGTTAATTTGGTTCCCTGTTTTCCTTAAATTGGGTGGCGACTCCAAAAACTCCAAAAGAGTTAGTCCATCCTGTCGATATTCTGAAATTTATCCTTTTCGGGGTAATTTTTGGGGTTCAACAGCATGGCGACTCCGCTGGGGACAATAAAGGCTTTGACCATAAAGGTTTCCAATTATTAGCAACTAGCATGCCTAATTTATTTGCTTTATTATATCTGTTTGTTTGGTTTGCCTTATAAAGCATGTATTGTATTAATTCGTGCATAATCTGCATTCCGTTCATATTTCCTCCCTCATGGAGCCTGTCAATTCTCTTTCACCTCCTCGATTTCATCACGGGGTACCCGCTTGACGGGTAGCTATGCAGGAAGGGCATTGCCCTTACCTCACTCTTTCAAACTTCTTTCGTGTCACCAAAAGTTAGTTCGGGATATTGAGATTGCCTGGTTTTGTCATGGCCAGTTCTACTGCGTTGTGAGGCCAGGTCTATCCCGCATAGGTCGATTCAGCCTCAACCGTTAGCCCACTCTTAGAAGGAGATTAGGTCATGCATGCATATACACCATAGTTTGGGGGAAAGTTCGGCAGATTTGGTTGGTTTGTGTTTTGGAGATGGCTTGGTGTAGTGAGATATAAGAGGCGAAGCCCCTGGTGTCTTTAAAAGGATCAGTGGGGTCCCTCTCGTGAATGGCTTTGCGTGTGTGCAGGCCTATGTTGATTATCCAGCTGCAACTTTGTAAAAATTGAAGTATGTTTGTCGCATACTAGGAGAGCGAAGCCCCTGTGTCTTTGAATGACCAGTGGGGTCCCTCCTTGAAGACCAGTGCGGTCTTGGCTACCTAGGAAACTGAGAGGCTTGATTAAAGCCGAGGATCAGTGAGGAGCCCTATGAACAAGGTCTGTGAGCCTTGCAAAACCTAGGAAGCTGAGAGGCTTGTCTAAAGCCGAGGACCAGTGAGGTTTTATTTTGAAAGGCCAATTGGCGCCTTTCGTGATTTGCAGTCTGGTATTGTGGAAGCAGTTGGAATTTTTCTCCCTGGATGTTGTAAACAATTAGGAGTTGTGCTTGGAGGAGTGTGGATGTTTGCAAAAGCTATGGAGGATTGTTTCGGGTTTTAGGCATTCGGGTTTAGAATTTTGTGCAGATGCTATGGAGAGCATGAGCTGTGTTAAAATGTTAATTGCATGTCTTGCTTTATTTGCTCAAAATGCGTTAAATACTAGGTGTTGCTTGCTTGTATGCAATCCTATGAATGACATGCAAACTATCTTAATTACCCTTTGTGAGGTTTCTTTTGTTTTGTTTACTTCTCTATCAAATGTTGGATTTGTGAAGTGGCAGACCATCCACCATGCAAAGGTTTCGAGATATGATTGATGGTAGACGCTTTAGCTCGTGAACGGTGCAGTACCAGAAGCTAATGGCATTGCTTGAAAGAACTTGGCGATTGAACTTAGTAGCATTGTTTTCAATTTTAATTCAGATTGAGGCCCTGAATTGCATGTACTTTAAAGCTTATGTTATTCTGAATCAACTCATTTTGAATTTATGAAAGTTGAAATAAAATTCATCGCATTCTTATTATATTATTTACGCTGGGATTTGTTTCTGTTTCAAAATTAAAATTGATAAACTTGCCAAAACTTTGTTTGTGATGTATGGCAAAACAACTGAACAATTTGAAAACGATGCACTGAAAGTTATTGTCTGCGCTCTTTGGATATTGCACTATCTGTTAGAACTTCAACTGGGGCAGCTTTTATTTTGTTGGTATATGGCGTTGAAGTAGTGATGCAGAACTACGCACGGTCTGATTCCCAAGGAGGGATACGTAGGCTCCGCCATCGGGCTCGACCCTTTAGCATTTAAGTTTTCATTTTTCCCCCAAGAAGGACAACTGGGGCAATTTTTGCAAAGCGAGATAGGGATGCGGAAGAGTATAACTGGGGCAGAATCTTGCAAGAAGCGGCGTTGGGTGTTAAAGATGAGTTGGCAATAATTTTGAAATTGGTTAAGCAAACGGTGCAAAGTCTAAGCCAAAGGACGTTCAGTTTGTTTTAAAATATATTACAAGTTTAAGTCAAGGCAAAATTTTCATAATGCATCTTTGACTTCATATGCATGCTTATTTCACTCGCTATATTGCATTAAAATATTTTATCTTGCCTCTATCTTTCAAATTCTATGCTATTTGAGTTCATGAGCCAAGTTTCTGAAAGCAATTCATAAATCCAAGTCCAATGAAGACGAGGAAGCAGCAGAAGCAGCAAGATCAGGATGAAGTCTGCACAAATCAAACGCTTCCCCTTCCCTCCTCAGAACTAACAATTTTCTTTGAGAGCAGGAACATGAAAGCTGGCATTGAAAAGATCATTCGCACTATGGATGAACAGTTTATGGAACGCGCATTCAAAGTTCCCTTGCAAATTGCGTCGCATTGCCCTTTTCATGACTTAAAGCATTATGCTTTGTCATGAGTTATTGCCGAACAGGCGGCATTTCTACCCCTATGACTTTCATTCATAATAGGCGACAAAGCCGAGGCTTGTTTTGTGTTTTCAAAACTAAGCCAAATAGGGCATCGCTTTGTACCAGGCTATAATCCGCACAAGGCCATCCTTGCCAGATTGTCTCGCCAATTGATTTATCAATGGCTATCGCACTAACTACATTTCCGCATTACTTTGTTTTGCACTTATTTTGAATTATGCCTTCACACTTGCTTTAAAATTAACGCCTTGCTTTAAAATTAACGCCTTGCTTTACTCTTTTAGGTTGACCATCGGCTACGAGGATCCCCTTTGTTGGACTATCTCGCCTATTGATTCGCCAAATGGCTCTTGCATTGCTCTACGTTCCCACATTACTTTGCTTCGCACTTGCTTTGAATTATGCCTTCACACTTGCTTTGACATTAACGTCTTGTTTTACTTTTCAGGTTAACAGGTCAGTCCCGAGACCCTCCTTGCTTCGTGCCGGACCGGTTCGCCAGCTGATTTGTTCGACAATCAACCCCAAGACCCTCCTTGCTGTGTGCCCGACCGGCTTGCCAGTTGATTTGTCAAGATTGTCCAAATTGCTTTGCACTCGCTTTAAATTATGCCTTCGCATTTTCTTTGTATTACGTCTTGTTTTACTTTTCAGGTTAACAGGTCAGTCCCGAGACCCTCCTTGCTTCGTGCCGGACCGGTTCGCCAGCTGATTTGTTCGACAATCAACCCCAAGACCCTCCTTGCTGTGTGCCCGACCGGCTTGCCAGTTGATTTGTCAAGATTGTCCAAATTGCTTTGCACTCGCTTTAAATTATGCCTTCGCATTTTCTTTGTATTACGTCTTGTTTTACTTTTCAGGTTAACAGGTCAGTCCCGAGACCCTCCTTGCTTCGTGTCGGACCGGTTCGCCAGCTGATTTATTCGACAATCAACCCCAAGACCCTCCTTGCTGTGTGCCCGACCGGCTTGCAAGTTAATTTGTCAAGATTGTCCAAATTGCTTTGCACTTGCTTTAAATTATGCCTTCGCATTTTCTTGGTATTACGTCTTGTTTTACTTTTCAGGTTAACAGGTCAGTCCCGAGACCCTCCTTGCTTCGTGCCGGACCGGTTCGCCAGCTGATTTGTTCGACAATCAACCCCAAGACCCTCCTTGCTGTGTGCCCGACCGGCTTGCCAGTTGATTTGTCAAGATTGTCCAAATTGCTTTGCACTCGCTTTAAATTATGCCTTCGCATTTTCTTTGTATTACGTCTTGTTTTACTTTTCAGGTTAACAGGTCAGTCCCGAGACCCTCCTTGCTTCGTGCCGGACCGGTTCGCCAGCTGATTTGTTCGACAATCAACCCCAAGACCCTTCTTGCTTCATGCCCGACCGGCTTGCCAGTTGATTTGTCAAGATTGTTGAAAATGCTTTGCATTATGCCTTCGCACTTGCTTTATTGCTTCGCCAGTGGATGGGAAGACAATTTATCAAAGATATTGCAGCTTGCATTTACAAATTACGTCATGCCTACCGTAAGCAATCGGGGGCCTTATTATGAGTCTATCGTGAGCAAGCGAAGACTTCATTAGCATTGAAGCCTACCATAAGCAATTGGAGGCCGTATTTTGAAGCCTATCATAAGCAATTGAAGGCTCTTTTATTATTGATCCTACCGTAAGCAATCGGGGGATCTTATTATCAAGTCTATCGTGAGCAAGCGAAGACTTCATTAGCATTGAAGCCTACCATAAGCAATTGGAGGCCTTATTTTGAAGCCTATCATAAGCAATTGAAGGCTCTTTTATTATTGATCCTACCGTAAGCAATCGGGGATCTTATTATCAAGTCTATCATGAGCAAGCGAAGACTTCATTAGCATTGAAGCCTACCATAAGCAATTGGAGGCCTTATTTTGAAGCCTATCATAAGCAATTGAAGGCTCTTTTATTATTGATCCTACCGTAAGCAATCGGGGGATCTTATTATCAAGTCTATCGTGAGCAAGCGAAGACTTCATTAGCATTGAAGCCTACCATAAGCAATTGGAGGCCTTATTTTGAAGCCTATCATAAGCAATTGAAAGCTCTTTTGTTATTGATCCTACCGTAAGCAATCGGGGGATCTTATTATCAAGTCTATCGTGAGCAAGCGAAGACTTCATTAGCATTGAAGCCTACCATAAGCAATTGGAGGCATTATTTTGAAGCATATCATAAGCAATTGAAAGCTCTTTTGTTATTGATCCTACCGTAAGCAATCAGAGGTCTTATTCTCAAGTCTATCGTGAGCAAGCGAAGACATCGTTATCATTTGAAGCTTACCATAAGCAATTGAAGGCATTATTCTGAAGCCTATCATAGGCAATTGAAGGCTCTTTTGTTATTGTTCCTACTGTCAACCATCAGTTTCTCAAAGATCATTCGCCTTGTCGCATATGCAGCACAAATCTATTTCTTCCTTTTTTTCATTATTGCTTTCGCTTTATTATTCACTCGTTTTCTAACGCATTTACTTTAAATTTGCAGAAATTGAACATCAGATTCCATAAGAATTGAAGGCATTCAACGCTTTGCGGCACTATTAATACAAGCAACACGACCCGGTTTTGCTTATTTGTTTTGCATCATCTTGCCTTAATTAATCCAATCTGCAACTTTGTTTTGCAGGCTGCTATCAAATTTAGGCCCGTTCACCTTATATTGAACCTTTTGGGCCCGCTCGCCTTATAAATGAACAATTTGGGTTCTTCCACCCACAAATAGGATCTCTGGGTCCTTCCACTCGCAAATAGGATATCTGGGTCCTTCCACCCATAAATAGGATATCTGGGTCTTTCCACCCACAAATAGGATATGCAGATTTCTTTCAAGTAAGATGATAGTCTAAGACAAGTCGGCTGGAACACCGCTTTCGGAGTGTTTCGCGATGTCGGTTGTCTTGCAACATTGGCATTGTTATATTTGAAGTACATGATTCAACTTGAAGACATCATGTCTTAATAAGGATCAGCTTAGAGGTTCTCCGGGCGGAGTATCTTGTCAGTTGATCGAAGGAAGAACTTATCGATGATACCGCAACTCGCATTTACAATTTTATCACTTTATCTATTTCTTACAGTTTGTTAGAAGTTGCACGCTTACCGTTTGTTGAGATTGTTACGGGATTTTTAGCAGCACCGCAGCAGCTTTTGGAGCATAACATGGAGCTTTTCTTAGCAATGAACCAGGGCAATCGTTGATATGAGCTAGACTCGTCAACGAAGACCTGAAGAATCGCACCCGCATAAGTCATCAACCCCAGAGGTAAGTCTCTTGTTAACCTTAGAGTCTGAGGTTTGAGATTGAAGACAAGATGGCTCGGTTATCGAGGTGCAGTGGAAGCTATGTCCGTGTAAACCCCTCTTTATGGGTGTGTCGTCGACCACATCTTTATAACTTGGGTGATTACAAGCCTCTTTTCCCGCGCTCGAGTAGTCGTTACTATCTCGTCTTTGATTTTCAAGCCGCGTCGAACTACATATGGCCTGATTCTCTTTCAGCCCGAGATATGTAGGCAACTCGGAAACCGAAGTTCGGCCATGTCCATAAGCCTCGCATTTTGATTCCAGGAATCGGAGTCTTGGCTTTACCGTGACAAAATCGGGTTTCACGTCAACTTCTTTACCCTGGAAACTCTTTCATCCTTTTCGGGTAAAGAGGGGCAGCTGTTGACACCCAATTTTGTCCCGGATTTTAATTAATGTCTAAATTATTTAAATAAAAATCATGTTATTAAAGTAAAATTTTCAATTAATTAAAATCCCTTAATGTGAATTAATGACGAAAGGCCAAATTGCATTGTTTACCCTAAAGTCCGCTTATTCATGTAATAATGGCATTTAATTAGTTTAATTAAAAGAGAAAGAAATAAAATCGTTCTTAAAATTAAATTATGTCCTGTTTCCGCAAAGCCTTATAGACACTATACATCCCTCATTTCATATCTTAGCCCATACCCATTAACCCCACACCCATTTTATTCATTTTCCCACACACCAAAAAAACCCTAGACACCCATTTTTATGAGGGATCAGCCGTGCCCCTCTCATTTTTTTTTTTGGGAGATACACATAATGACTCACCCACAAAAACCCCATCAGTGATACAACAATATCCCCTACCCTCTCCTTCTCACCATTACCATGAAAGTAACACACACCCACGCACTACAAAACTGAAAATGGGAACGGGGGTTAGCCAAAATCACCCCCGCTGTTGGAAATCAGATCTGCAAATATAATTTTCGGTGACCTTTTCTCTGTTTGCTAACGATTTGGTTTGAAATCGAAATGGGACATAACAAAATTTAGAGTAGTAGCGACGCCGACGAGGTCGCCGGAGTTTTACGCCGGGACCCGCTGGCTGTCGCTCCTCTGTTTCTTGTCACTCCGTTATTGTTTTGCAGGTCTTGCCCGATCTATTGCATATTTCTATCACGTTTTGGATCTTTGGAACCGGAGGCTTGTTTGGCTTGAGCTGTTAGTTTGATTTTGAGCATTATTGCTCATCCTCCATCCGTTTACTCGATCTGTGTTACTGTTGCCACTGTTTCGTTTCACCGGAAAATTCAGTAATTGTCACTCGTGGTTCTTGCTGCTGTCTTGGTTGAATCGCGATAAAAAATGGAAATGGGGGGGGGGGGGGGTTGGGGTGGTAGCGATGCTGCCTAGGCAGTCGCTCCTCCATCCTCTCTGATGTCGCTGTGTTTCTGGATCAGTGCCACTTTTGTTTCTTATGTTTGGATCAGATTCTATTTACCTATTTTCCTTTGCAGATCTGTTAATAAGCTTTGGAAAGCACCTTCACTGGTTATTTTGTTCTTTTCCGTGCTTAGAAGTTGAACATTTGGTTTATTGGCTTCTTGTGATTATAATCGTTTTTCTCTCAATGCTGCTAGCTATGTTGACTCACTGGTTTTTGGACTTAGTTTGCTGCATGTTATTGGAATCTGCTTATGCAGTTTGATCCGTTCATTTGTGGGACTATTTTAGTTGCACAGCTTGACCCGTTCACATGATTGGATTATTGTTATGCATTGACTGGATTTTCTGAGTGCAGGAATCTATTTTGGATATATTTGGTATATCACAGAATATTAGATTGATTTGAACATGATACACATGGCCAATGAAAATATATATATACGTATTGAGGCCTACCCAATGAATTGACGGATTTCGAACGGATACTACACTTGAACAGTCCCGTCCCCGTCCCCGTGTCCCTAAAGCAAATAGGCGATGATGAATGCACTTTAATGCAAAGCAAGTTGAATAGAGTAGTGGGTTTAGTGCTTTGGCATGGCAACACGGCCCGGGCTCCGTGTTTGCAACCGTACCAAATCCCGAGCCTCTATTCGACGCGCCATACAAACCTGAGCCTAAATTTTGCAAAAACAACCATTTATTATTATTATTATTATTATTATTATTATTATTATTATTATTATTATTATTATTATTATTATTATTATTATTATTATATTTTATTATTTTATATATATATATATACTTTTATTATTATTATTACTTTATTATTGTTATTTTATTTCATTAATTATTATACCTTATTATCGTACTAATCATATTTTACTTGTTTGTTTTGCGAGGTACATATTGGCACGAATAATTTATGGACGAGTTTGGCTAACTCACGAACGGGAATAACCCATTGCATTAAAGGCATTTGCGGATTGAATTCGGACCCGAGCATTCAGAAATAAGACTTAGGAATTTTAGAAAATCCAAGGCTCCCGCGAGTTGATCATTTCCCGGGTTTTATCTTTAAACTTCGCATTACTTTTCTTGGATATTTATGCAAATAAATGTGTAAAATACTTTAATTATCAATAATATTTGATTGCTTGGTATATTGCTTTACTTTATGTGCATTATCCTTTTATTTTTGAAGTCGTTATTTAATTTATTGCAAACTGGGGCAAATTAGCAAAATGCGTGCAAATTAAAATATTTTTTCATAAACAAGTTTATTTCAATTAATTATTTTAGATAAATTTTCTAGAAAAGCATATTTTGCAAATATTTTGGAAACCTGTCGGATTAACCGTATTTTACGGAATTTTGGAAGTGCCTTCAAAACCTTCTTCCGAAATTAATAAAACCTCTTACCTTTAGAATCTCTGGAAAGACCGTCTTTTTACAAAAAACGGAGTTTTGCACGCATTTGTTAATTTGGTTCCCTGTTTTCCTTAAATTGGGTGGCGACTCCAAAAACTCCAAAAAAGTTAGTCCATCCTATCGATATTCTGAAATTTATCCTTTTCGGGGTAATTTTTGGGGTTAAACAAGTGTCTTGTCTGAAATGCAGATCTATTGGGTTCAAGTCTTCCTCTTGCCAAAAAAGGTCATCCAGCTAATGATATATGTGTACAGAACATTCCTGTGGACAGACAGTAATGAAACATCTCAGAAAGCTTTGGTGGCATAAGATCATCTATGCAAACCAAGGTCAGCAGGTGGGCTGAACATACTGGAATACTCAAGATGGAATAAGACAGCTATCATTAAACTCTTTTGGGCCATAGCAGAGAAAAAGATTACACTATGGATCCAATGGGTCCATAGTATATATATCAATATAGGACAGCTGCAGAACAAGAACACACCTAAGCAAGCAAGCTAGCTAGCTTGTTAGGAAAAAAATTTATGCTTTCAAGTGGATAGGCTATCAAGAACCTGCACAAGCTTTGAAAAACTGGTGCTTGAATGGGAAATACATCATTAAAAAATCCATGATGCCATAGTACCAAAAGGTGCAATGAAAAAGTCTAGTTCTAAGCAAAGGAATGATTCCAAGACAATAATTCATACTATGGCTGGCTGTTGACACCCAATTTCGTCCCGAGATTTAATTAGCAGCTAAATTATTTAAATGAGAATCAAATATGAAAATAAAATTAAAATGAGGTTTAGATAATTAAAATTATTTGAATTGAGTTAATTAATTAAATTTAATTAAAATAAATTAATCATTTTCAAAAGAAGGTTAAAATTGCAAGGCCTATCCTAATTTCTATCCTACCCGTGCAACCCCTCAATTTCTCAATTTAATCTAAAATAAGGCTAAAATCGCAAAACACAACCTCAAATCCGACCCACCCTTGCAAACCCCTTTTAAAAAACAAAACTCCTAAAATACAATCCCTATATCAGTTCTTCACAGCAATTACCCGCGACCCATTTCCCTTACCCGCTTCCAGAAAATCCAACCCGTTTCCCTCACGACCCGCTCCAAAAAACCCGCGCCATTGTTGTCCCTTCCGTACAGCTTGATGTGCTGGACGAATGGCACGGATCCAGGCATGTATATTCTCGAAGCTTCACCATTCCAGCTGTGCTTTTTTGGAATCTTCTAGCTTATTCCCCAACGGATACTCAATCTCGTCCGTTAGTTTCAAAGAGTGATCAATCTCGAGCCCTTGATCAATTGTCTTGGAGATAAGGACGAGAGAGGACGATTTGGACTCTCTCACCCTTATCTCACAAGGGAGTCGATCAAAAAGTAAGGGAGTGTTTTGGAAATTCAAAGTCTAGGTAAACCCTAAAACTCTCCTATATATTCAGCATTTTTGTAGGGTTTAAGGGGGTTCTGATTCTGGGATTTTTTTTACAAAAAAACGGCAGCATAAAAAAGACCTTCTTCAGTTTTTCTTTTAAGTTCAAGAAGGGTTGTTACTGTTTCTGCATTTTTTGTCTTGTGCTATCGCTTCGTTATTGGTATCGTCGCTTCGCCATTCGAGTCGTCAACCTCGTCTTCGCATTTAGTCGAGTCGTGTTTGCCTCGGACTCTCGCCCCGTTCACTGCTCCGCAAAAGGTAACATTTCTTCATTATACCTGTTCTTCTTGATTCTGAATCCATGTTTTAATTTTAGCATGTGTAGATGTTTAGTTTACGATGTGTGTTACTGTTCATGATCGCATTCATGTTTGAGATATTCAAGTAAAATGTTCTTTCTTGAGATGTTACTGTCGTGAAGTGTTTTAACATGAGGGTTAATGTAAATTTCAAGTCTTGAACAGAAAATTGGTTCAATAGGTATACTAGTTACATGATTATTAAAACTTGGAACTTGATCCGAACATGAAAGCCATACTATATAAAGTACTTTAGAATTTTCATTTAAGTAAAGTTTATATCTTGGCTTGCATATGAAATGTTAATACTCACAACATGAACTAAAATCAATGATTAAAGAATGTTGGTTGCATATTCTGGATTCTGTGAATCATTAGAAGCTGTGATGAAATTGTATTTCTTGTTTTGATCAAAGTTAGGTCAGGTTTATTCTGTTTATAGCAGCAAGGTTCTTAGGAGCTCAGGGCTTGTGAGTTTTGTCCAGGGGGTATGAGGTAGTGCAGATGTCTTTTCTGCCAGTGAGGGGATTCAGGTGATGTTTGGGTAAGCTGAGGGAGCTGTTTTAGTTTCTAGTAGTAGATGGGGTCTGCTATAATTGTAGGAGATGGTGTTAAGGGTCTGTGAGAGGTTTCAGATGGTGTTTGGAGTAGTCTGTGTGAGGGGCTGCAGTTTGCCTAGTTATTTTCTGGGGTTGAAAGGGCTCAGGGTCTGCCAGTGGTCTGTCTGGTATTTGTTCAGGGCAGTGAGGGAGCTCAGGTAAGGTGGTGTTTGAAGCTTTTCCTGTTGTCTCTATTGCCTGGTTTCATGTTGCTGTGAGGGAGTCAGGGTGTTAAGGAGATGGCAGGGGTTAGTTTGTGGTGGAGCAGGTTATATAAAAGGAGTTTTCAGAGGTCTGCAAGTAGGTTAGTAGTCCAGGAGATTCAGTGAAGGTCTGTCTGGTGTTTGTCTTGGTTCTCTGAAGTGGTTCAGTGAGGGATGTTTGTGTGGTGTGCAGTTGCTTTGAGTCAGTTTTAGAGGTATGGAGATGTTCTAATGAGCAAGAGGGAGTCAGAGGTCAGGGGTCTATTCTGGAGAGTCTAGGGGTATGTGAAAGATGAGAAGAGTTATGTGAGGTGGAAATGAGTAGTTGGCAGGATCTACTTGTTTGTCCAGGAGAATGTGCAAGGTCTGGTTCAGGTTCTAGCCTTGTCCTGTCCTAGGTTGATAGTTTCTTTGCCAGCTTAGTTTCTAATTTCTAGTCCTATTGTTTCATCCCTGTTGTTCCATCTAAATCATTGTGTAGTAAAATTGGAATTTTAGGCTTGAGTTTTGCTTGAAAGTTGTCATCGCTTTATCCATTGTGCTTGTTCACAAATCATGCCAGAATCCCTTTTCAAATTAAATTAGTTATCTTATTCCATTTGTTAGCCTTTGATCTTGCTTTTCATTCTAAAACCGATGGAAATCTATTAGTCTAGGCATCAAGCATTATATTTTAAAGTATTGGTTCCATTATCTGCATGAGTTCCTATTCAATTCAATGCTAGGTAAAAAGGCAGGCTGTAGGGTAGTAGATTTGGGGTGTTATCAGGTTGTCCCAGGCCTGCAGTCCAGTTTCAACTCCCTGCTTTTCTTCTTCTCTTAGTTCAATCTCAGCCTGGGTTTGTTTGGTTCTGTCTTTTGTGTCCTTTGAATGTTTTCGTAGCAGCTCCGGATCTATGGAGTTCATGGTTGTCTGAGGGAGTTTGAATGAGGGTCTGGAGCAGTAGTAGGAGATAGTAGGTTGTTTCTTAGTGAGCTTGGATGGTGGTGGGCAGCTTAGGGTCCATTAGGTGAGGTCTGCTTCCTCCTTTCCTTGGTGCTTGTTCTGTTGATCCTGGTATAGAGAAGGGGATAGCATAGTCAGTGTAATGTTTATGTGTTTAAAAGAGGGTGCAGAGGTGATAGCAATTTTTGATTCATTCCTATTTGCATATATTAATTCATTTTTCCCGTTCTCTCTTTTAGCTGTTTTTTTTATTAATAAGCTAAGCTTATCTATCGACTGACTTGATTATAAAATGACTCTGTACCATGTTGTTTTGCTTCTTTTCTGATAGCGCATGTTTCTTGATATTGTGCAAATGCTATAGTTACTCTTTCGAAGAGCATGTATTACTCGTTCGTTAGTGAATATCCTAATATGATTGGTATGGTTTAAGTCAAGTCCTGCAAGTTGATTGTCTCTGTTCGTAGTAATTAATGGAAGTATCTGTTTCTAATCATTTTAGTCATTGTTTAATTCATGGCTTATTCCAATAATAGTTGGAAATGCGTCCTAATCCTTATCTCTTGTCTATTTTTTGCATGAATCTTGGGGTCGAGTTTGAGTTGCTCAACTCACAACTTGGGATTGGGCTATTTGCATTTGGAAGTTACTTGAATCGCTCCGCATTTTCGGGACTTGATATCCCCGAAAATGTAAAACAAAAAGAAATGAATAAATGAAAGCCTTGTGAAATACAGGGCTCGACTTAAGTTCGCTATCCCGGGTTCTATTTTCTGAAACTCCTTCTCTCCCATCCCCTTTTAGAAAGCATGTTTTAGGACTTTGTATGATTAGAAGCCTGGTAGATTAGTCGCTTTAATTGAATTGTTATCTTATTGTTTGCCTAAGATTGTTTATAAATTGCATATCCCGTCTCTTTGGGACTCGCCAATTAATTTAAGATAGTAGAAACCTTTAGTTAATTATCGAGTGCAAAAGAAATAAAATTAAAATTGTACCTATTTATTCATTACTTATATTTAGTCAATTATTTATCCATTTATTAAATTTACTTATTTATTCATTAATTAAATTAATTAAGTGGCATTTATTATCAATTTACCTGTTTAATTTTAATTAATCATTTATCTACCTAATCAATGATAATTATTTATTTACTTATTTATTCATTTATCTACAAAGTTATTTAAGTGGTATTTATTTATTATTTCATTTATTTTATTTTATTTTATTTATTTAACTAATTAATTCTAATTAATCATTTATTTGCTTAATCAAATTATATTTAACTAGTCAAATTATTATCGCTTATCCCTCATCTAATTGAAATCATATAAATATTTATTTATCTACTTAAGTCATTTATCTATTTATTTATTTATCTAATTAATTAATCAATCAATTATTATTCTTTATCCAATCATTTGTTAAATTTATTTACTTAATTTTAATTAGCCCTTATTTATTTAGTCAATTAATCAACCCTTATCTCATTATTCATTTAATTAATCTTAAATTTTGTTCAAATATTGTCATAATCAATTTTATCTTCTCTGTATTATTTATTACCTATTTATTTTATTTTAAAATTTATCCCAAACTAAATTTCAAGTAAAATTCGTGAAAATCGCCGGATTAACCGCCTTTGGCGGATTTTCGAAAGTGCTCCTGTAATAAGGACCTTCTTTCGAATTTAACAGAACCACTTACCTAAGAATCTCTGAATTTAATTTTTTCTTTTAAATAAAGGTTAAATTGCACTCCTTAGTTAACTTAGGTTCCTAATAATCCTTAAATTAGGTGGCGACTCCAAAGAAACCCTTTGGAATCCCACTTTGTTGAAATATTCCGAAACTTATCTTTTCTTAAAAAAAAAAAAGGGGTAATTTTTGGGGTTCAACAGCGTGGCGACTCCGCTGGGGATACGCAAATGGTTCTAACCAAAAGGCTTTCACGAATTTCTTTTGTTTGTTTGTTTGAATTGTATGACGATATTAGTATGTGTGACTTATTTATTTATCGTTGAAAATTAGCATGATTATATCTACTGTTTATTTGCGAGCATGCTTAGATTAATCTAATTGATTGCTGTGTGTCACGAAAGCATGTCACTACACCCTATTTGCGCACATATAAACTGGCATTCCGTTCATACTTCCCCCACTCCTGGGAACCTCTTGCATTCTCACTTAAATATCCGCGAGGTGTGTGCATACGCACCCGCAATTTCTTCCACTAAAGAACCCTTTGACGAGTTGGTATACCGGCGGATTGTCGTGGGAGTTATTCGACCACGAAGCCGCCTGCCACTCACCTGTTAGCCTCAACCGTTAACCCACTCTTAGAAAAACCCTTGGACGAGTTGGTATACCGGCGGATTGTCGTGGAAGTTATTCGACCACGAAGCCGCCTGCCGCTCGTCTGTTAGCCTCAACCGTTAACTCACTTTTGATGGAACTTTAGGAGCATGCATGCATTCACACCTTAGTCTGGACCCGGTCCTTGGTACCGCTTCCATAGTCAGGAATCCGCCCTTGTGTCAACGGGTCCTTATAACCCGTTGACCCGCATATTATGTGTTTTGTGATAACGAATCTCCAGTCCCAGCTGAATTTTGAGCACAATCAAATTTAGAATTTTGTTTTCATTATCTTGTAGGGTAAAGAATGGAACAGCAGTTTGACAAAGTCTACATGGTTGTAGAGGTCCCAGAGAAGTTAAAATTATGGTGGGGTAACTTTTGTGAGGAGGAGAGAAAGACAGTTGAGGGGAAATTAGGAAGGTTGGTAGAGCTGATTGATGTTCATCCAAACCGTGACCTAGTCCAAGCTCTTATTGCGTATTGGCGCCCGACGCGAGCTGTATTCAGGTTCAAAGACTTTGAGTTGACTCCCACTTTAGGAGAAATAGTTGGGCTAACGGGATTGAAGTGTCTGGGCCAAGAGATAATCCTTCCAAACAGTCAAACAGGGAAGAAATTCCAAGAGAGACTAGGATTGGTAAGGAATATCGAAAGCAAATGGGTTCATCTGGATTATCTGTACACCAGGTTTGGGCGCATAACGGGTTTTGGTGATTTTGAGCCGGAATTTAACTGTGGTGAGAAGACTTGGAGAGACCGGCGTGTAAGGGCTTTTATCATTGCATTCTTAGGGACTTTGGTCTTCCCAACAAAGAATGGACACATTAGGACTTGCATTGGTTCCGTAGTTCGGGTGATGTTTGAAGGGATCAATGGGAACAAATCTACCACCATAGTTCCTATGATTCTAGCAGAAATGTATCGGGCTCTGAATGAATGCAGAAGGGGGTCGATGTATTTCGAAGGTTGTAATCTTCTCCTTCAGGTATGGGCGATAGACCAAGTGTGCCGTCGAAACCCTATGGTGGATATTTGTAAAATGTTAGATAGCCGGAAATCAGTAAATCCTATTGCTACCCAAAACATAAGAACGAGGTGGTGTGAAAAACCTGAAAGTTTTGCGGGATGGTATGATTTCTTAGCCCGCCTTACTGATAAGAGAGTAATGTGGAAGTTAAGTTATGTTCCTAAAGATGAGATTGCGCTTAGGACTTCCAAGCGATACTACATCGAGTTGCCGGGTTTAACGGGGCTTCAACCGTACGCACCTTTGAGGGTCCTCCGTCAATTTGGGATGGAACAATTTATTCCCCTTTGTGCGGATATGTCGGAGTCAGAAACTCCTTTCAACCTGCAGAATGCAATTCCAAGGAAAAGAGAAATCCTCGAGGATTGGAAGGGTTTGAAACCGATAGAAGTGTCAACGAAGCACCAGAGCTGCACACCAGAATATCTCGTCTGGATCAAAGAAGAGCGACGCTTAGGTCTCAGTCCTCCAGGAAGAGTTGGCTATGAAGACACTGATATGACGAAGAAAATGAGACAGGCAAGGGCAGAAACCAGTTTTGATGAAACATCCGCTCCGACAAGCAAAAAGATGAAGCAAGCAGGAACATGATACGGAACTTGGACAAATGGCAGTTTATTTACTTTTGATGTATTTTCTATTTATGCTTTCTATTGTTGTATTTTCACTTATTATGTAATGATGATGTATTGAAAAGGAAAAAGGAAATTCTGAAAAAAAAGAGAGAAGAAAAAAAAAAAAAGAGAAGAAGAAAAAGGAAAAAAAAGAAAGAAAAGGAAAAGAGAGGAAAAGAAGGGAAAGCAGAAAAAGAATGAAAGAAGTTGATTACAATGATGCAGACCTGATGATGAAGATGAAGCAAAGAAAGCAGAATTCAGTCACAACAGTGCACCTACACCGGCATGATGCAGTTGATCGGCAGAGTGACGGCTTTTATTTTAGTTCTGATGTATTCTCAATTATGTCTTTATATTTATTGTATTTTTCATTTGCTATGTAAGGATTATGTATGAAGAAAGAAAAGAAAGAAAAAGAAAGAAAAGAAAAAGAAAAAAAAAAGAGAAAAAAAAAGAAGAAGAAAAAAGAAAGAAAGAAAGAAGAGGATGAAAGTATGATGTTATGTTATGAAAGACAATTTTGTATCAACTTTATCTATTTTAATGAAATATCTTACTCTAAATTTGAATTGCTCAAAAATGGTTGTGACTATTTTTCGTTATCATTTATTTGCGCGATTAGGCTCGCCTCTAGCACAAAGAGGCACCCTACAGGGTAGGACGCGTCCGCATTTTATTTTACGCACATTATTTGTGGTTGCCACATGCCTTATTTATCGCCCGTTTAAAATGCAAAAGCGCTACGTGACGCGCGCTATGTGCTTACGTGCAAATTTTACCAACAACATGCAAACTAACACAGTTACCTTTTGAATTTTTCTTTTGTTTTGTTTATTCCTAAACAGAGGTTTGATTTGTGCTGATTGAGCTGATCCAAAGGCCTTCCTCTGCACATTGATATACACTTCAGAATTTCGACAAAATGTCCGGTAATGATGATCAGCCTCCCGTCCTCAATGATAAGACTCTCGAAACTCCTGGATCTTCGAGGGGAAACATCCTCCTTGCTCAGGATGACCTTATTTTGAACCTGACCAAACAGATACAGATGCTGAGCGATGAGCTAGCAGCCATTAAAGGGCAAGCCCCTCAAAACATACCTTTAAATGCCAATCCTGTTCACAATATACCCACATACCAAAACAACCCACTTAATCAAACACCACCACCACAAAATCGCCCACAAGTTAGTCAAAATACCCCGCCCGCTCAGCAAAATGCCCAACCCGCTGGTTATCCTTCATATTATCCATATCCCAACGACCCCACTCCTCCTCACTACCAATATTTGCCTGCTAAAGACACTCCCCGTCCTCCACAATCTCAAGCGCCCATTCCTGTAGCCGTTGCTCCTCCGAACGCCAATGATCCAAGGCAGGGATATCCCGAGGCGTTATATTATGAGCATGACCCTAATGGGAAGAATGCGGACTTCACAGATTATCCGCCACAGAATGAAATGCCCACAGCTGTGGAAAAACAGGGAAGGACAAGCGAACAAGATGAGATAATCCAAGCAATGAAAGTCATGCAACAATCTATTAAGGACTTGCAGGTGACTAAGAAACGGCAAAGCACTTCATACCGCAGTCTTTATCTATTCCCAGACATTACTCCTCCTCCCGGTTTTAAAGTGCCGAAGTTTGACATGTATAATGGTCATGGTGACCCATTTGCTCATTTAACCAAGTACCTCAATAGAATGAGGGCGGCGGGAGGCAAAGAAGAACTTCTGATGGCTTACTTTAGCCATAGTCTGGAAGGTATTGCTGCTGAATGGTTTGCCAGACAAGACATAAGCAAATGGCACGAGTTTGATGATATAGCTGGCGATTTCACAAAGCAGTTTGAATACAATGTGGCGATGGTCCCTGACCTCATAACATTGGCCAATTTGAAGAAGAAACCAACCGAAACTTTCAGGGAATACGCCTTGAGGTGGCGTGAACAGGCTGCACGGGTGCAACCCCCGATGACTGAGAGGGATATGGTAAAGTATTTTATTCGTGCTCAAGACGACTCATATTATATGCATATGCTTCCTATGATGGGTGCACCTTATGCTGAACTTCTCACAATGGGGGAGATGGTGGAAGAAGGCATCAAATCCGGTCGGATTGTGAGCTTTGCTGAAATGAAGTCAAGTGCTCAAAATGCTCAAGCCAGCTCAAACAATGCTAGAAGAAGAGAGAAGAGGGAAGAAGTCACAGCTGTTGCCGCAGACACTGACCGCCGCCCGGCTAGGAGGTTGAACTTTGATAATTCACCAGCCTACCCTACTTACCAAAACGTCCCTCCTCATTACCCAAATGCACCTCCTCATTACCCAAATGCACCTCCTCATTACCCAAATATTCCTTCTCCTTACCCAAATGCACCACCCCCAAATTATCCTAGTCACTATCAAATTCCTCCCGCTCCATATCCTGTCTATCAAGCACAACCCAGTTATTATCCACCACGAGCACCAGCACCACAACAATACCCTCCTCGCCCACAAAATTACCAACCCCGTGCTCCTGTCCGTCCAAATATGCAAGGACCTAACCAAAGCTATGAGAGGAGAGCACCCAAAACCTATACTCCTATAGCTGAATCTTATGGTCAATTGTTTGAAAGATTAAGAAGCGCCGGAGTTGTGCAGCCTGTTCCTGACAATACTCCAAATCCTCCTCCAAGGTGGTATGATGTTAATAAGCATTGTGTTTATCATTCTGGGGCTGCGGGCCATGATGTGGAAAGGTGTTATGCCTTCAAGGATAGAGTGGAAGCTTTGATCAAATCAGGCACTATCCAGCTTACTGGAACTCAGCCTAATGTGCAAGATAATCCTCTTCCCGCCTATGGAAACAATGCTGTCAATGTCATTTCCCTTGAGGAGGGAGTCGATTTGAAAGGGACCATTGTTCCCGTTAGCAATGTGAGGGTTGCTAACGAGGCCAAAGTATCTGTGCAAGTTAGAGCTCCCATTCTGGTGCAAGCGGGTATCCCGAGGCCAACTGTCACCGTCATGCTTGCCTCACCCCTTCAATATGATAGCAAGAGGGTTCCTTGGAACTATTCTGAAGTGCCTATCGGAGTTGGAAAGGTAACTGTTGCTGTTGCTGCTGCACAAGGCATGACCAGATCTGGTAGATTCTATACGCCTGAGGAATTGGGTCGAGGCCTTAGGGAAAAGGAGGGCGTTGTAAGAAGAGTGACTGACACCGAAGCTGAGGACTTTTGGAGGAAAATGCAGTCAAAGGAATACTCTATTCTGGAGCACCTAAAGAATACTCCTTCCCGCATATCCATTATGGCTTTGCTGATGAGCTCTGAAACGCATAGAAATGCATTGCTAAAAGTGCTCAAGGAAGCAGAGGTGCCCGCTGAGACCACGGGTGAGAGCTTGGCCGTCTTGGTTGGCCAAATCTTAGAACCTCACAAGGTGTCCTTCTTCAAAGAAGAGCTTCTACCCGAGGGTCTCGGACACAACAAAGCCTTGCATATTGTTGTCAAATGTAGGGACAAATTTGTTGGGCGGGTACTGATCGACGGAGGTTCCGGGCTCAATATATGTCCATTAGCAACTCTGAAGGAGCTTGGAATTGACGCTGGCAAAATTAGGCAGAGCAATGTGAAAGCAAGGGCTTTTGATGGGGCTCAAAGGTGCACCTTTGGAGAGATTGATCTTGATCTGCAGATAGGTCCCGTGAACTTCTCTGTGGAGTTTCAGGTATTCGACATCCCGTCTACCTATAACATGCTGTTAGGAAGACCTTGGATCCACATGGCCGGAGCCGTCCCTTCCACTTTGCATCAAAGTGTGAAGTTTATATGGGATAATGAAGAAGTAGTGGTCAAGGGCGAGGGAAACAGCCCCACGCATGCTAGCACCACGATTCCCATGGTGGACAACGCCGCAGAACTTGATGGGACTACCTTTCACACGGTTGAGCTAATGAATGTGACCCGAGCATCTAAGGATGATTCGAAGAAAGGTACCCTACCCAGAGTTCCCAAGATGATTGCTGTGGAAATGTTGAAGAATGGTTTCAAACCTGGTTCGGGATTGGGGGCAAATCTGAACGGCATTACCGAACCCATCTGCTTGCCCAAGAATCTAGGTACCTTTGGCTTGGGTTACTGTCCCACCAAAAAAGAGATTGAGAAGGCCAAAAGGAAACCAGCCATTGCCATGCTAGAACCCTTTCCTTCCTTGTACCAGTCATTTATCAAGGCACCGGAAGTCATTATACCGGATCTGATAGAGGGAGTTGGCGATTTGTTTCTGAGTGATGATTTGGAATGCGATGTTATTATTGAAGACTGTGCGGAGGAGTCACCTGTGCAAAATGTTGAGGCCAAGGATCCGATGACCAATTGGACCTGTGTCCCAGTGGAGGAGACCTGGTGAATGAACTCAACAGTTTATTTTGGCGTCACAGTCAGATTGAGGCCCTGAACTGTGTTTCGTTTTTTGGTTTATGTTTATGTCTTTTCAAAATAATCTGTTTACATTCTGCATGTTTTGCTTTAATGTATGCCTCCCTAAACTAGATTTTGAAAAAAATAAAATGCATTGCATTCTCCCTACTATTATTTTGATATGCTTCAATTATTTACTTTATTTTACGCTTTTGATTAATGTTTGTTTCTGTTTCAGCTTTCCACTTAACAAAACTGCCGAAACTTTGCTTGTGACATATAATGAAACAACTGAACAAACTGGCACTGATGCATTGAGTATTGGGGAGTTTGATGAAGATTTCGTTACTGATGAAATAACAAGAGAAGTGGATCAATTTGAGAACAAACCAAAGCCTAACTTGGAAGAAACCGAGTCAATCAACTTGGGGACTTCAGAAGATGTTAGAGAAACCAGAATCAGTGTTCATTTGACATCGGAAGAAAGAAGAGCTTATATTGAACTATTGAACGAGTATCGGGACATCTTTGCTTGGTCTTATGATGATATGCCCGGTTTGAGTACTGATCTTGTCACTCACAAATTGCCAACTGATCCTTCATTTCCGCCTGTTAAGCAAAAGAAGAGAAACTTCAAAACTTCCACAAGCAAACAAATATTGGAAGAAGTGCAAAAGCAATTGACCGCTAAGGTAATTCGATCTCTCAAATATCCCACTTGGTTAGCAAATATTGTGCCGGTGCCCAAGAAAGATGGAAAGGTTAGAGTTTGTGTTGATTATCGTGATCTCAACAAAGCAAGTCCAAAGGATGATTTTCCATTGCCAAATATTCATATCCTTATTGATAGCTGTGCAAAACATGAGCTTCAGTCTTTTGTCGATTGTTTTGCCGGTTATCACCAGATTCTAATGGATGAAGATGACGCTGAAAAGACCGCTTTCATCACGCCTTGGGGTGTGTTCTGTTATAGAGTTATGCCTTTCGGTTTGAAGAATGCCGGGGCAACATATATGAGAGCAATGACAACTCTTTTCCATGATATGATTCACAAAGAGATTGAAGTCTACGTAGATGATGTTGTTATCAAATCCAAGAAGAAAGAAGAGCATTTGACTGATTTGAGAAAATTCTTCAACCGCCTTCGACGGTATAACTTGAAGCTTAATCCTGCAAAATGTGCGTTTGGTGTTCCTGCTGGTAAGATGTTGGGTTTTATTGTAAGCCGGAGGGGTATAGAATTGGATCCGTCTAAAATCAAGACTATCCAAGACTTGCCTCCTCCAAAGAGCCGGAAGGATGTGATGAGCTTTCTTGGCCGCTTGAACTACATAAGCCGCTTCATTGCACAATCCACGGTTATTTGTGAACCAATAATCAAGTTGTTGAAGAAAGATGCTGTTATTGAGTGGACGGAAGATTGTCAAAAGGCTTTTGATAGGATCAAGGAGTATCTATCTAATCCGCCTGTGTTAGTTCCTCCTGAACCTGGAAGACCATTGATCTTATATTTGTCTGTCTCGGAAAATGCATTTGGATGTGTCTTGGGGCAACATGACAAGACCGGGAAGAAAGAACAAGCCATCTATTATCTAAGCAAGAAGTTCACCCCTTATGAAGCCAGGTACACTCTCTTGGAGCGAACTTGTTGCGCTCTGACTTGGACCGCACAAAGGTTAAGGCACTATCTTTCATCATATACAACTTATCTTATCTCGAGGATGGATCCTTTGAAATATATCTTTCAAAAGCCGATGCCCACGGGAAAATTAGCAAAATGGCAGATTTTGTTGAGTGAATTTGACATAGTTTATGTCACCCAAAAGGCGGTAAAGGCACAAGCATTGGCGGATCATTTAGCTGAAAATCCTGTTGATGACAACTATGAGCCATTGAGAACTTACTTTCCCGATGAAGAGGTCTTGTTTCTAGGTGAAGACATCTCTTCTGAATATGATGGTTGGCGTCTTTTCTTTGACGGAGCAGCAAATTTCAAAGGTGTTGGTATTGGAGCTGTCTTAATTTCTGAAACGGGTCAGCATTACCCTGTTTCGGCCAAGCTCAGATTTCCGTGCACTAACAATATGGCTGAATATGAAGCATGCATTTTGGGCCTTCGATTGGCAGTTGATATGAACATTCAAGAACTTTTAGTGGTTGGGGATTCCGACTTGCTGATTCACCAAGTGCAAGGCGAGTGGAACACCAAAAATGCAAAGATTCTTCCTTATTTGCGTTGTGTCAAGGAATTGTGCAAAAGGTTCGCAAAGATAGAGTTCAAGCATGTTCCGAGGCTTCAAAATGAGTTTGCCGATGCTTTGGCAACTTTATCTTCCATGATCCAACATCCTGACAAGAATTATATTGATCCTATCGAAATTGAATTGCATGATAGGCCAGCTTATTGTTTTCAAGTTGAGGAAGAACGGGATGGACATCCATGGTATTTTGATATCAAGAATTATCTCAAGGTTGGGAGTTATCCTGAAAATGCAACAAGTGTCCAAAGGAAGAGCATTCGGAGGTTAGCAAATCAATTCTTTCTAAGCGGTGAAATCCTATATAGGAGGACCCCAGACTTAGGACTCTTAAGATGTGTTGATGCAGTTGAAGCAAATAAATTGCTTACGGAAGTGCATGCGGGAGTTGGTGGGCCGCATATGAATGGTTTTGTTTTGGCAAAGAAGATCTTGAGAGCCGGTTATTTTTGGTTAACTATGGAAACTGATTGTGTTCAGTTTGTGCGAAAATGCCATCAATGTCAAATTCACGGAGATATGATCAAAAGACCTCCTTCTGAACTTCATGCAATGAGCTCTCCCTGGCCTTTTGTTGCTTGGGGAATGGATGTTATTGGTCCTATTGAGCCGGCCGCTTCAAATGGACATCGTTTTATTTTGGTGGCTATTGATTACTTCACTAAGTGGGTGGAAGCAACTTCTCACAAGTCTGTAACCAAGAAAGTGGTGTCAGATTTCGTGCGCAACAATATCATTTGTAGATTCGGAGTTCCTGAATCAATCATCACTGATAATGGTGCAAACCTAAATAGTGATTTGATGAGAGCAACTTGCGAGAATTTCAAGATTACTCATCGCAACTCTACTGCATACCGCCCTCAAATGAATGGAGCTGTTGAGGCGGCAAATAAGAACATCAAGCGTATTCTTCGCAAGATGATTGATAATTATAGAGATTGGCATGAAAAGTTGCCATTTGCACTTCTTGGGTACCGCACCACCACTAGAACTTCAACTGGGGCAACTCCCTATCTCTTGGTGTATGGCACAGAAGCAGTCTTACCCGCGGAGGTAGAAATTCCTTCCTTGAGAATCATTCAAGAAGCCGAATTAGAAAATGCTGAATGGGTGAAGATCAGATGTGAACAGTTGATGCTTATTGATGAGAAAAGAATGAATGCAATTTGCCATGGGCAACTTTATCAAAATCGCATGATCAAGTCTTTTGGCAAGAAAGTGAGAGTGAGAGACTTTAAACCGGGGCAATTGGTGTTAAAGAAGATCTTTCCTAATCAAGAAGAAGCAAGGGGCAAATTTGCACCGAATTGGCAAGGTCCATATGTGGTTCATCGGGTTTTATCCGGAGGAGCACTGATTCTGGCAGAAATGGATGGTCAAGTTTGGCCAAAAGCAATCAACGCAGATGCCGTCAAAAGATACTATGTTTGAGGCGATCGCAAGTTAGCATTGGTTTTGAATGTAATCTTTGATGTAATGCGAACTACGCGTGACCTGAGTCCCAAGGTGGGATACGTAGTAACTCACATAGAGTTTGGTTGCATTGATATAAGAATTTCCCCTATTTCCTCTTTTATGTAAGTTTGAACTACTTCTGACCTGATTCCTGGAATGGCAACAGGATAAGTAGGCAATCCCCGTCGGATTCGGTCAAAATATTGTAACACTTTAGGCTTGTTTATCTTTTATGATGTAATGCTAAACTATGCATCTGGGCAGATGTGTGGATTTTCCAATTCGGATACGGCTTCGTACTTAGATTGCCATACTTTCCCAAAATATCTATGTAAGCAGAACTACGCACGGTCTGATTCCCATGGAGGGATACGTAGGCGCTCTTAACGGGCTCGACTCTATAATATTAAAATTTTCAGTCTCCTTAAGGCAAGCAACTGGGGCAATTTTTTGTAAAGATAATTTGAAGATATGGAAGATAGAAACTGGGGCAATTTTGCAAGGTAATCCGAAGATTTGAAAGATATCAACTGGGGCAAATTTTGCAAAATGAGTTGAAGATGTGGAAGTTCATAACTGGGGCAGATCTTTGCAAGAAATGGTTGCTTATGAAAGGATGAAGCGGCAAAGTCCTAAAAGTATTCAAGATTAGCACAAGTTGCAATACGAAGGACGTTCAGTTTGTTTCAGGATATGTCATGAGTTCGAGTTAAAGCAAGAATTTTTAAATGCATTATAAACTTTTATGTGCATATCAATGATTACTTGCTTACTATTTTATTGAATTACTTTATTTTGCCTCTATCTTAAGATGAGTTATACTATTGAGTTCATAAACCAAGTTTCCAAGGATGGTTTTCAAAGCCCAAGTCTCACGAAGAAAAGGAAGCGATAGCAGCAAATTCAAGATGAATCAGCACAAATCAAACACCCCTCCCTAAAACTAACAAATTTTCTTTGAGAGCAGGAACCTGAAGGCTTGCAATGGAAGGATCATTCGCACTATGGATGAACAATTTATGGAACGCGCATTCAAGGAATTGATACAAACAACACCAATCAAGTTGACGATGCAAATGATTTGGCTTGACAGATCATTCTAGTTTACTCTTGCGGCATCTAAGCATCACATTATATTATTGCCGAAAAGACGGCGCTTTTCTTTTCTCAAGTTTTAACATTGTTATGGAATTTATCTCGCAGTATTGGTAGACAAGTCGGCTGGAACACCGCTTTCGGAGTGTTTCGCGATGTCGATTGTTTTGCAATATTTGATATTTATTAATAGTTTAAGACAAGTCGGCTGGAACACCGCTTTCGGAGTGTTTCGCGATGTCGGTTGTCTTGCAATATTGGCATTTTATATTTAAGATTTATTGATAATCTAAGACAAGTCGGCTGAAACACCACTTTCGGAGTGTTTCGCGATGTCGGTTGTCTTGCAATATTAGCATTTTATATTTAAAATTTATCGATAATTTAAGACAAGTCGGCTGGAACACCGCTTTCGGAGTGTTTCGCGATGTCGGTTGTCCTGCAATATTGGCATTTTATATCTGATATTTATTAATAATCTAAGACAAGTCGGCTGGAACACCGCTTTCGGAGTGTTTCGCGATGTCGGTTGTCTTGCAATATTGGCATTTTATATTTTAAATTTATTGATAGTTAAGACAAGTCGGCTGGAACACCGCTTTCGGAGTGTTTCGCGATGTCGGTTGTCTTGCAATATTGGCATTTTATATATGATATTTATTAATAGTCTAAGACAAGTCGGCTGGAACACCACTTTCGGAGTGTTTCGCGATGTCGGTTGTCCTGCAATATTGGCATGTTATGTTTAAAGTAGATTGATAATCTAAGACAAGTCGGCTGGAACACCGCTTTCGGAGTGTTTCGCGATGTCGGTTGTCTTGCAATATTGGCATTTTATATCTGATATTTATTAATAGTTTACGACAAGTCGGCTGAAGCACCGCTCTCGGAGTGTTTCAATGTCGGTTGTCTTGCAATATTGGCATATTGTATTTGAAATGCATGATTCGACTCGAGACATCACGTCTCGTTAGTCAACTTATCTTATGAAAGCCTTGCATTTTTACAATTCATTTTCGCATTACTTATTGTCTTACTTTACTGTTTCAGAATAATGATCAGCCTAAAGGTTCTCCGGGCGGAGCATCTCGTCAGTTGATCGAGAGAAGAACTTATTGAGCATCACGACCAGCATTTACAATTTTATATTATACTTTTATTTATTTCTTATTCCAAATATTATTATAGTTTATTGGCAGTTGCTCGCTTACCGTTTGTTAAGTCTTTACAGAATTTTGGCAATACCGCAGTAGCATTTGGAGCATAACGTGGAACTTTTTCTTAGCAGTGAACTGGGAAAATCGTTGATATGAGCTAGGCTCGTCAACGAGGATCTGAAGAATCGCACTCGAACAAGCAAGTTTTACCTAATCTTTCATTTCAGATTAGGCGTCAGTTTGAATTCTTTCCTTTTCGTGTGTCAATCGTGCGAGTTTTCGTGTCTAAGTGTTGTCGAACTACATATGGCCTGATTCTCTTTCAGCCCGAGATATGTAGGCAACTCAGAAACCGGAGTTCGGCCATGTCCATAAGCCTCGTCTTTTGATCCTTGGAAATCAAAAGTCTTGGTTTTATCGGGACAAAATTGGTTTCTAGTCAACTTCTTTACCCTAAAAACTCTTTCATCCTTTTCCGGGTAAAGAGGGGCAGCTGTTGACACCCAATTTCGTCCCGAGATTTAATTAGCAGCTAAATTATTTAAATGAGAATCAAATATGAAAATAAAATTAAAATGAGGTTTAGATAATTAAAATTATTTGAATTGAGTTAATTAATTAAATTTAATTAAAATAAATTAATCATTTTCAAAAGAAGGTTAAAATTGCAAGGCCTATCCTAATTTCTATCCTACCCGTGCAACCCCTCAATTTCTCAATTTAATCTAAAACAAGGCTAAAATCGCAAAACACAACCTCAAATCCGACCCACCCTTGCAAACCCCTTTTAAAAAACAAAACTCCTAAAATACAATCCCTATATCAGTTCTTCACAGCAATTACCCGCGACCCATTTCCCTTACCCGCTTCCAGAAAATCCAACCCGTTTCCCTCACGACCCGCTCCAAAAAACCCGCGCCATTGTTGTCCCTTCCGTACAGCTTGATGTGCTGGACGAATGGCACGGATCCAGGCATGTATATTCTCGAAGCTTCACCATTCCAGCTGTGCTTTTTTGGAATCTTCTAGCTTATTCCCCAACGGATACTCAATCTCGTCCGTTAGTTTCAAAGAGTGATCAATCTCGAGCCCTTGATCAATTGTCTTGGAGATAAGGACGAGAGAGGACGATTTGGACTCTCTCACCCTTATCTCACAAGGGAGTCGATCAAAAAGTAAGGGAGTGTTTTGGAAATTCAAAGTCTAGGTAAACCCTAAAACTCTCCTATATATTCAGCATTTTTGTAGGGTTTAAGGGGGTTCTGATTCTGGGATTTTTTTTACAAAAAAACGGCAGCATAAAAAAGACCTTCTTCAGTTTTTCTTTTAAGTTCAAGAAGGGTTGTTACTGTTTCTGCATTTTTTGTCTTGTGCTATCGCTTCGTTATTGGTATCGTCGCTTCGCCATTCGAGTCGTCAACCTCGTCTTCGCATTTAGTCGAGTCGTGTTTGCCTCGGACTCTCGCCCCGTTCACTGCTCCGCAAAAGGTAACATTTCTTCATTATACCTGTTCTTCTTGATTCTGAATCCATGTTTTAATTTTAGCATGTGTAGATGTTTAGTTTACGATGTGTGTTACTGTTCATGATCGCATTCATGTTTGAGATATTCAAGTAAAATGTTCTTTCTTGAGATGTTACTGTCGTGAAGTGTTTTAACATGAGGGTTAATGTAAATTTCAAGTCTTGAACAGAAAATTGGTTCAATAGGTATACTAGTTACATGATTATTAAAACTTGGAACTTGATCCGAACATGAAAGCCATACTATATAAAGTACTTTAGAATTTTCATTTAAGTAAAGTTTATATCTTGGCTTGCATATGAAATGTTAATACTCACAACATGAACTAAAATCAATGATTAAAGAATGTTGGTTGCATATTCTGGATTCTGTGAATCATTAGAAGCTGTGATGAAATTGTATTTCTTGTTTTGATCAAAGTTAGGTCAGGTTTATTCTGTTTATAGCAGCAAGGTTCTTAGGAGCTCAGGGCTTGTGAGTTTTGTCCAGGGGGTATGAGGTAGTGCAGATGTCTTTTCTGCCAGTGAGGGGATTCAGGTGATGTTTGGGTAAGCTGAGGGAGCTGTTTTAGTTTCTAGTAGTAGATGGGGTCTGCTATAATTGTAGGAGATGGTGTTAAGGGTCTGTGAGAGGTTTCAGATGGTGTTTGGAGTAGTCTGTGTGAGGGGCTGCAGTTTGCCTAGTTATTTTCTGGGGTTGAAAGGGCTCAGGGTCTGCCAGTGGTCTGTCTGGTATTTGTTCAGGGCAGTGAGGGAGCTCAGGTAAGGTGGTGTTTGAAGCTTTTCCTATTGTCTCTATTGCCTGGTTTCATGTTGCTGTGAGGGAGTCAGGGTGTTAAGGAGATGGCAGGGGTTAGTTTGTGGTGGAGCAGGTTATATAAAAGGAGTTTTCAGAGGTCTGCAAGTAGGTTAGTAGTCCAGGAGATTCAGTGAAGGTCTGTCTGGTGTTTGTCTTGGTTCTCTGAAGTGGTTCAGTGAGGGATGTTTGTGTGGTGTGCAGTTGCTTTGAGTCAGTTTTAGAGGTATGGAGATGTTCTAATGAGCAAGAGGGAGTCAGAGGTCAGGGGTCTATTCTGGAGAGTCTAGGGGTATGTGAAAGATGAGAAGAGTTATGTGAGGTGGAAATGAGTAGTTGGCAGGATCTACTTGTTTGTCCAGGAGAATGTGCAAGGTCTGGTTCAGGTTCTAGCCTTGTCCTGTCCTAGGTTGATAGTTTCTTTGCCAGCTTAGTTTCTAATTTCTAGTCCTATTGTTTCATCCCTGTTGTTCCATCTAAATCATTGTGTAGTAAAATTGGAATTTTAGGCTTGAGTTTTGCTTGAAAGTTGTCATCGCTTTATCCATTGTGCTTGTTCACAAATCATGCCAGAATCCCTTTTCAAATTAAATTAGTTATCTTATTCCATTTGTTAGCCTTTGATCTTGCTTTTCATTCTAAAACCGATGGAAATCTATTAGTCTAGGCATCAAGCATTATATTTTAAAGTATTGGTTCCATTATCTGCATGAGTTCCTATTCAATTCAATGCTAGGTAAAAAGGCAGGCTGTAGGGTAGTAGATTTGGGGTGTTATCAGGTTGTCCCAGGCCTGCAGTCCAGTTTCAACTCCCTGCTTTTCTTCTTCTCTTAGTTCAATCTCAGCCTGGGTTTGTTTGGTTCTGTCTTTTGTGTCCTTTGAATGTTTTCGTAGCAGTTCCGGATCTATGGAGTTCATGGTTGTCTGAGGGAGTTTGAATGAGGGTCTGGAGCAGTAGTAGGAGATAGTAGGTTGTTTCTTAGTGAGCTTGGATGGTGGTGGGCAGCTTAGGGTCCATTAGGTGAGGTCTGCTTCCTCCTTTCCTTGGTGCTTGTTCTGTTGATCCTGGTATAGAGAAGGGGATAGCATAGTCAGTGTAATGTTTATGTGTTTAAAAGAGGGTGCAGAGGTGATAGCAATTTTTGATTCATTCCTATTTGCATATATTAATTCATTTTTCCCGTTCTCTCTTTTAGCTGTTTTTTTTATTAATAAGCTAAGCTTATCTATCGACTGACTTGATTATAAAATGACTCTGTACCATGTTGTTTTGCTTCTTTTCTGATAGCGCATGTTTCTTGATATTGTGCAAATGCTATAGTTACTCTTTCGAAGAGCATGTATTACTCGTTCGTTAGTGAATATCCTAATATGATTGGTATGGTTTAAGTCAAGTCCTGCAAGTTGATTGTCTCTGTTCGTAGTAATTAATGGAAGTATCTGTTTCTAATCATTTTAGTCATTGTTTAATTCATGGCTTATTCCAATAATAGTTGGAAATGCGTCCTAATCCTTATCTCTTGTCTATTTTTTGCATGAATCTTGGGGTCGAGTTTGAGTTGCTCAACTCACAACTTGGGATTGGGCTATTTGCATTTGGAAGTTACTTGAATCGCTCCGCATTTTCGGGACTTGATATCCCCGAAAATGTAAAACAAAAAGAAATGAATAAATGAAAGCCTTGTGAAATACAGGGCTCGACTTAAGTTCGCTATCCCGGGTTCTATTTTCTGAAACTCCTTCTCTCCCATCCCCTTTTAGAAAGCATGTTTTAGGACTTTGTATGATTAGAAGCCTGGTAGATTAGTCGCTTTAATTGAATTGTTATCTTATTGTTTGCCTAAGATTGTTTATAAATTGCATATCCCGTCTCTTTGGGACTCGCCAATTAATTTAAGATAGTAGAAACCTTTAGTTAATTATCGAGTGCAAAAGAAATAAAATTAAAATTGTACCTATTTATTCATTACTTATATTTAGTCAATTATTTATCCATTTATTAAATTTACTTATTTATTCATTAATTAAATTAATTAAGTGGCATTTATTATCAATTTACCTGTTTAATTTTAATTAATCATTTATCTACCTAATCAATGATAATTATTTATTTACTTATTTATTCATTTATCTACAAAGTTATTTAAGTGGTATTTATTTATTATTTCATTTATTTATTTTATTTTATTTATTTAACTAATTAATTCTAATTAATCATTTATTTGCTTAATCAAATTATATTTAACTAGTCAAATTATTATCGCTTATCCCTCATCTAATTGAAATCATATAAATATTTATTTATCTACTTAAGTCATTTATCTATTTATTTATTTATCTAATTAATTAATCAATCAATTATTATTCTTTATCCAATCATTTGTTAAATTTATTTACTTAATTTTAATTAGCCCTTATTTATTTAGTCAATTAATCAACCCTTATCTCATTATTCATTTAATTAATCTTAAATTTTGTTCAAATATTGTCATAATCAATTTTATCTTCTCTGTATTATTTATTACCTATTTATTTTATTTTAAAATTTATCCCAAACTAAATTTCAAGTAAAATTCGTGAAAATCGCCGGATTAACCGCCTTTGGCGGATTTTCGAAAGTGCTCCTGTAATAAGGACCTTCTTTCGAATTTAACAGAACCACTTACCTAAGAATCTCTGAATTTAATTTTTTCTTTTAAATAAAGGTTAAATTGCACTCCTTAGTTAACTTAGGTTCCTAATAATCCTTAAATTAGGTGGCGACTCCAAAGAAACCCTTTGGAATCCCACTTTGTTGAAATATTCCGAAACTTATCTTTTCTTAAAAAAAAAAAGGGGGTAATTTTTGGGGTTCAACACTGGCCATTCAGAATAGGCTAGCAACAGTTGATCGACTAAGTAGATGGGAATTCAGGTGGCACAGGGTTGTGTACCGTGTAATACTGGAGAAATTGAGAGCATTCAACACCTGTTCTTCTGTTCTAATTACACTCATCATATCTGGCAGACTTTACTACAGTGGACATGAGTGCAAAAACAGGTAGGGACATAGGAAGAGGAAGTTAACTGCGTGTCTAAAAGCAATAGAAGAGCCAAGAGTCAATCAGAAATCACAAGCTTCTTGTTAGCAGCCATAGTCTAAAGGCAATGGAAGAGCCAGGAGTCAATCAGAGATCACAAGCTTCTTATTAGCAGCCACAGTCTATCACACTTGGAATGAGAGGAATGCAAGAAGGTTTCAGAGCCAACATAAAAGCAGCAAGCAAAGGATCAGAGATATAATACTGCAACTGCATACCAAATGGCGGGTGGTGCAAGCAAACCCGAGGGAAAGCTAAACACGAAGAAGATACGGAAGAAAACAAGAATAAAAGATAGAAGCAAGACAAATCTTGCTTCGATTCAAAAGAGCAGTGAGGAACTCGTCTCAAGCTCAATCGAACAAATGCCAAGAGGCACCTATGATATGCAACAATTCTCAAGAAGAACAAGCTTCTTGCAAACTGAATGACCAAGGAGAAAATGTTCAAACGACTCACACCGATTGACACAAGTTCTTTAAAATCCCACATCGGGGTTCGGCTCCATCGGAGACTCACAATAGCACTTGCTATGTATGATCATTCAACAACAACTAGATCTTACAAATGAAATGTAAAGGGGTATATATAGGCTACGCTAAGGATAAAACAGTAAAGGGTCACAGGCGACCAATAGGAGTAAGCCATGCAGAGCTGCTTAGTGAGTATTCGGTTACTCCTTCAACCGAACACTTGAGTTCGAACACTTGAGCTCGAGCTTCTTCACTTCGGTGCTTAGTTGTTCAGCTCAGCTCATTCTTGACATCGATCACTCTTCCTTTGGTTAATTGCTTTTACTTCGGCGTCGATGTTGAATGTTCGGTCGGGGTATGGTCACTCCCTTCTTCGAGCTCAAACTTATAGATAAAGCCTTCAGTTTTTTAGCTCGGCCACTCAGCTTCGTAGTAGTTGCTTTCCTTCGTCCAAGCCAAGTAGATGTGAACATCGTGCAACAGCTTGGTTTGGCTTCGTGTCATCGGCCTCGGTGGATTGAACACTTGATCAGCACGTGTTCGGGCTGTATCATCCTCCCCTTCTTGAGAAGATTTCGTCCTCGAAATCGAGCCATCTTCATCCTCCGAAGTTTGACCTACAACACAAGGAGCTAAGTCAGCAACATTAAAGGTTTTGGACACGTTATACTCACCAGGGAGGTCGATAACATAAGCATTGTTGTTGATCTTGCTCAGCACTTGAAATGGACCATCCCCTCGAGGAGGCAACTCTCCTTTTCTTTAGTTCGGGAAGCGTTCCTTTCGGAAGTGAACCCAAACCCAATCTCCCTTCTTTAATTCCAACTTTTTGCGCCCCTTGTTTTTCTTCGATGCAACTTTTGCATAAGCTTCCTCGAGGTTCTTCTTCACCTTTGCATGCAACTCGATCAAGGCAGTGGCTCGCCGAGTACCTTCAAAATCAATAACAGAATTTCGAGGCAATGGGGTTAAATCAAGTGGAATCAAAGGATTAAAACCATGCACACATTCGAACAGAGTCATTCCAATCATTCGATGCATTGTTCGATTGTACGCAAATTCCATCACGGGCAAACGATCAGCTCAGTTTTCGACCTTGCCTTTGGTCATTGCTTGAAGCAAAGAGCCAAGGTTTTGGTTAACTACCTCGGTCTGTCCATCAGTCTGAGGATGGTGAGACGTCGAGAATAGTATTTGGTGCCGAGGGCACCCCATAGACATTTCCAAAAATAACTCAAGAACTTTGAGTCTCGATCACACACAATAGTACGAGGCATACCATGCAATTTCAACACATAAGAAATAAAGAAAGTAGCTACATGTTGTGCATCATCACACTTCTTGCAAGGAATAAAGTGAGCCATTTTGGAAAAACGGTTGACTACGACAAAGATGCTATCATGTCCACCCCTAGACCTCGGTAACCCCATAACAAAATCCATGGATATATCAAACCAAGGTCGATCGGGCACAGACAACGGGGTATACAAACCATGAGGGTTGGACTTTGATTTAGCTTTCTTGCAACGGAGACAAGCATTGCAAAGCTTTTCCATATCTCATCGAATTTTTGGCCAATGGAACTGCTCGGTTAAGATTCCAAGAGTTTTGTTGACACCGAAGTGTCCCATCAAGCCTCCAGAGTGAGCTTCTCGAACCAAAAGCTCTCTCTACGATGACACTGGCACACAAACCCTCCCATTCTTGAAGAGGTAGCCATCGTGCCACTGATATTTCTCAACCCTTCGGCCACTCAAGATTGCGTCACGAACGCATTTAAGCTTGGGATCATCTATGTACATCGACTTGATGCTTTCGAGAGTGGTTAAGCAAATTTTCTTGATAGCGCATCGGCCACAACATTTTCTTTTCCCCTTTTGTAATGAATTACATAGGAAAAACTCTCAATAAATTCAACCCATTTGGCATGTCTTCGGTTCAATTTCTCTTGACCTCGGAGATGCTTTAAAGATTCATGATCACTCTTATTCACAAACTCTCGAGGCCACAAATAATGCTGCCAATGGGCGAGTGCTCGAACGAGGGCATACAACTCCTTGTCATACGTCGAGTAATTCAAGGTTGCACCCTTAAGCTTTTCGCTAAGGTAAGCGATCGGCTTCGATTCTTGCATCAGCACTCTTCCAATCCCAACTCTAGATGCATCACACTCGAGTTTGAATGCTCTGCCGAAATCAGGGAGTTGCAACAACGGGGCAGAGCAAAGCCTCCGTTTTAACTCTCTGAATGCCCTCTCTTTGGACTCTCCCCACACAAATGGATGGTCTTTCTTTACCAGCTCGGTTAAAGGAGCTGCCATGGTGCTAAAGTCACGGACAAACCTGCGGTAAAAGCTAGCTAAGCCAGGGAAGCTACGAACTTGTGATACCGAGGTTGGAGTTGGCCAATCTTTGATGGCTTCGACTTTTGACTCGTCGACTTCAACTCCATTAGCACTGATGACGAATCCTAGAAAGACTACACGTTTGACACAAAAGGCGCATTTCTTGAAGTTAGCATATAACTTCTCTTCTCTAAGCTTATCAAGCACTAGCCTTAGGTGTTCGACATGTTCATCCACAGTTGTACTATAAACAAGTATGTCATCGAAATAAACGACAACAAACTTATTTATGAACGGCTTGAGCACATGGTTCATCAGTCGCATGAATGTGCTCGGTGCATTAGTGAGGCCAAAAGGTATCACTAACCATTCATAGAGACCGAACTTGGTCTTGAATGCGGTTTTCCACTCGTCTCCTGGTTTCATTCGGATTTGGTGGTAACCGGACCTGATGTCTATCTTCGAAAAGCATGGAGAACCACTTAACTCATCTAGCATGTCATCTAATCGAGGGATAGGATGACGATACTTTACCGTTATTTTGTTGACTGCTCGGCAATCAATGCACATTCGCCATGTTCCATCTTTCTTTAGGACAAGGATAACAGGAACGGCGCAAGGACTCAAGCTCTCTCGAACAAGGCGCTTGTTCAGCAACTCATCAACCTGCCGTTGGAGCTCTTTCGTGTCTTCGAGATTATACCGTTATGCAGGTTTGTTGGGGATTTGAGACCCCGGTACGAAGTCAATTTGGTGCTCGATTCCTCTCAACGGAGGTAATCCACATGGCATTTCTTCGGGAAACATGTCTCCGAAGTCATGCAAAACACTTTGTATAGCACTAGGCAAAGAGTTATCGTTATAAAAATCATCATTAGAGTTTAGAAAGATACCCTTATGCACGAAGCAAATCATCATCTGATCGTTGTCGTTGCCTCATAGATACTCACCCGGTTGCATGATTGCACAGATATTTCTTACTTTGGGCGATGAGTTGCTGTCTTCGGCCGCCAATTTATTCCCATCGGAAGCTTTGCTTTGGCCGCTTCTTTCAATTCTTTCATCCGTTTATAGTCCTCGGTGACTTGTTTAGGAGACAAGGGTTTGAGTATGAAACTCTTCCCTTCGAGCTTTGCAGTGTAAGTGTTGGATCTTCCGTTGTGAACAACCGAACGATCATACTGCCATGGTCGACCCAATAGCATATGACAAGCTTGCATCGGTACCACATCGAACATCATCTCATCTTGATATTCACCAACTTTGAACTTGATCCACACTTGTTTGACAACCTTCAATTCTCCACACTCATTTAACCATTGCAGCTTGTAAGGATGGGGGTGCTTCAAGGTAGGTAGTCCCATTTGTGAAATCAAGGTTTGACTGACCATATTTTCACAACTACCCGAATCAATTATCATTGAACAAACCTTCCCCCTTACTCTACATCGGGCATGGAAAAGATTCTCTCTTTGGTTGTCCTCTTCTTCAAGAGTCATGCAGCTCAAATTCCTTCGAACAACAAGAAACATTTCTGGATGATCAGCTTCGGTAGCTTCACGACCATCATCATCTTCAGCTCGGTCAATCTCCTCAGAATTTTCCTCCTCGGTGTCACTCGCTTGCTCAGAAACATCTCCATTGTCGAGCACAAGCATAACTTTGCGAGTTGGACACTCTTTTGCCATGTGACCATAACCTTTGCATTTATGACACTGAATACTTGAAGCACTAGGAGAATTAAGTTGAACTTTACCTCCCACTTCTCTTGGCTGGTTAACGGTCACACCTCTTTCAAAGGGTTTCTTCTATTCTCGAACAGTGTTAGCACTTGGATTTGGACTCTTCCAATCTTTACCTCGGTTCAAAGGATCGAAGTAGTAACTCCTCCGTACCGGTTTGCTTTATCGTCCTTAATCCATTTCTCAGCTTCGGTAGCAGCTTCGAACATATCTTCCACCGTGTGATACATGTGTAGCCTCAGTTGAGATGCAGCCAAGCCATTTTTGAACCGAATAGTGGCTTGCTCCTCATCTTCTTCTAGATCTAGATTCAATCGAATTGTCAAGAACTCATCATGATATTCTTGAACTGCCTTGGACCTTGCTTCAACTCATAGAGCTTTTGAAATTGAGTTTACCTATACTTGGCACTCAAGTACTTAGCATCCATTGCTCTCTTCAACTGTGCCCAAGTAGTGACTTCGGGATAGACATTCCTTCGTCTAAGCCTCTTGTCAGCTTTCCACCATGTAGATGCATATGCTTCGAACGAAGCAATGGCATGGGCAGCTTTCCTTTCTTCGGTCATCTCATTGGTTTCGAAGATTCGCTCCATTTTAAGCTTCCATTCAAGATATTCATCCGGATCACTAGTTCCCCTGAACGGTGGAATAGTGATCTTGACACTATTCAAGTTTGAATCTCGAGCACCTCGAATCGGATCTTGGTACCCATCATAATAATCATCAGCCTTACGCTCAATATTTCGATCAGCATTTGCACCTCGGCCTCGACTTCGGAAATTTCCACGACCTCCTTCATCGACCCCTTCATCAACATTCTCAGCTTGTGTTCCGGCCATTGGAAGCTGTACTCTTTTACCTCGGAAAATGCCCAAGTTTTGATAATCAGCTTGGGGATTGCCCAAATGTTGTGGTTGTACTTGGAGATTGCCCAAGTTTTGTTGTTGTGCTTGGGGATTGCCCAAGAGTTCTCTTCGAATGGCTTCACTCGTCAATTGATGTTGTCGAACAAGCTCAGCATACAGCTCAGGTTTCATCGGAGTGGAGTCGCTAGTTCCAGAGCCAGACCCATTTAAGGCCACGGACGCACCCCGTTGTTCGAGTTGAGCTACTCGAACAGTTACTCCTCTTACTTCGACACTGATGCCTTGTATCGCAGCCATGATATCAGCTAAGGACACTTCGGGCTTCTTAATGCCTTTGCCATCGCCTCCATTCCCAGCCATGGTACCTGTTCAAATCAAAGACCAATGAAAGGGTTAAGGTTAGAAATCAGCTCACACACTCCCTCACCTTTGTTGGGTGGAACTCGGGTCCTCTCAATTTATGGCTTTGGTTTTCGTCAATCAAGAACTTGTAGCCAATGGCTTCCTTGATTGATCAAATTCTCTCACTTCCTTCGAATTTGACAAGTTATATTGTCTCCTTCGGGATGAGTGAATTGATATGACTCGATGGAACGGACGCTATTTACTCTGCGCTTCGGAAGTCAAAGAATTTTCTACGAAATATGGACTTCGGTCACCTCACGCATGAGTTCCTATAAGCTCAAATGAGTTAGTACGACCTCGAGTAGGAAGAATTACTCCAGAGATCCACTAACTAGATTTATCGATCACAAGAAAAGTGAAAACCTAGGAGATTCTACCCTTCGATTCCTCTTCAGAATCCTTTCGAACACGCCAACTCTTGTTCGTACAAGAGTGGTCCCTTCTTGGTACGGATAGAGTTTTTACCTTATCCAATTTTCTTTTCTAGCCGACAACTTTTTTCACCTGGGATTTTGATATTTACACTTTACCCCATTCTTCTTCAATGGAATAGTGACGTTTTACTTCGGTATACGGACAATCTCAACTTCGTTCACTGACCATTAACTTTAACAGCCTTGGGTTGCTTTTCAACTCCGGTAGAATAACAACGGAGGAAATTCAGTTCAAAGTTCTTGAGCTAAAACTCAGCTCTTCGTGTTCGTACGTTGTTACAAACGTAACAATTTTTCCGGCGTACGGACGACGGTTCAAATCATAGAACTTCAAAATTTTAAGCACAAACAACCCCAAAAGACTCAAGAACCACCAGTCTTCATCGGTAACAACCAAAACACGCTGGGGTTCGAAATCAGTCACCACTAAACTCAAAACAGTCCAAAAATTTCGGTTAGAAACCCTAGTCGCAGATGGTGTACGATAAGTACTCAAATTGATCCTTGGCTAGTGGAGAACTCAAATCAATGTTGTTTGATTCAAACAACCAACAATCAACCAGAAATTGTTTTGAATTTTCTTTTTCTACTTTTTTTTTTTGTAAAAACACCACAGCAACAACAATCAACAACAAGGAAGAAAGCTGAAACTGGAGACAAAAAGTACGAATAAACAAACAAGATTTGAGGTTGTAGAAACAAACTCAAACCTTGCTTTACCAAGATGGTGCAAGCAAACCCGAAGGAAAGCTTAACACGAAGAAGACGCGAAGGAAAACAAGAATAAAAGATAGAAGCAAGACAAATCTTGCTTCGATTCAAAAGAGCAATAAGGAACTCGTCTCAAGCTTGATCGAACGAATGCCAAGATGCACCTACGCTATGCAACAATCCTCAAGAAGAACAAGCTTCTTGCAAACTGAATGACCAAGAAGAAAATATTCAAACGACTCACACCGATTGATACAAGTTCTTTAAAATCTCACGTCGGGGTTCGGCTCCATCGGAGACTCACAGTAGCACTTGCTATGTTTGATCATTCAACAACAACTAGATCTTATAAATGAAATGTAAAGGGGTATATATAGGCTACGCTAAGGATAAAACAGTAAAGGGTCACAGGCGACCAATAGGAGTAAGCCACGCAGGGCTGCTTAGTGAGTGTTCGGCTACTCTTTCAACCGAACACTTGAGTTCGAACACTTGAGCTCGAGCTTCTTCATTTCGGTGCTCAGTTGTTCAGCTTATTCTTGACATCGATCGCTCTTCCTTCGGTTAATTGCTTTTACTTCGACGTCGATGTTGAGTGTTCGGTCGGGGTTCGGTCACTCCCTTCTTCGAGCTCAAGCTTATAGATAAAGCCTTCGGTTTTTGAGCTCGGCCACTCAGCTTCGTAGTAGTTGCTTTCCTTCAGCCAAGCCAAGTAGATGTGAACATCATGCAGCAGCTTGGTTTGGCTTCGTGTCATCGGCCTCAGTGGATTGAATACTTGATCAGCACGTGTTCGGGCTGCATTAGCAGGGAATGTGTAAATGGTCGAAAAAGTTAGCAAAGTTGAATATGTTTCCAGTGTAATTAAGTTTTGCTAGTTTAGATTTAATTAAAGATGCATACTTGCTAGTTAGGGAACACTTGTGTATAAGTAGAGGACTAGTTCTAGTCAAACAGAACTAGCTGTTGCACCAAAAAATCACTTGGTTGAAATAAAATTTCCTTTTCGACAAAAAAAAAAAAAAAGTGGTTATTATCAAAATGTCGCATTTTGACACCCATAGTCCTTCCCCTTAACAGGGTAAGTGTACGCGTAGGCTATTTGGCGACCCATTAAAGAGTTAGCATTTTTGGGCGCGTCTTTATAAAGATTGGCCACTCTAGATTAAAATTAATAATCTTTGAATCATTAGTGTTGAAATTCAATTTATATTAAGCTAAGTTAAGCCTTTTCTGGTTCTCAAAATTGAAATTTGATTCTTTTTTTTTCTTCACTTCAAACCAAAAGTTTGAATTAATTTAAAGTTTAATCGTACTTCACACTTTTGTTGAATTATTTTCAGATAACAAATCTAAGTTGAGTGAACGTCATACCATGGTTTGAATATAAATACATAGCTTCAATCCCCATAGTTTGAAAGCGAATGCATATTGATACGATATGAATTTATGGGCACGCGACTAGCTCAAGTGAATAGCCATTTAGTACCAAGTTGTTTGGCTCATTTTAGTAAAAATTAGTTACGGCTTAGGTTAGCAGTGCATTTTAGCTTCTATAAGATGGTCAGGTCTATAAATAAGAACTTTTCCTTCATTGTAATAATCCTTGAAGAAATGAATTAGCCTTGTTTTTAGTTTATCTTTTAGCCCTTTCTTATGTTTTCCTTCCTAGCTGTAATTTTCCTTATGTTTTAATGAGGTTCTATTCAGAATTGTATCAGCTATACTTGCAAATAGTTTTTAACAAGTAGTTATAAACTAAATAATATAGGAAAAACTAACTACTCTTGCAAAAGAACTTACCGCTTTAGCCGGGCGAAGTGCACCAAAGGCCACCTTTGGCGGTGGTCTTTGGTTTGAGGCCACTTTTTTTATTGATTTTACATGAGAGGCCACTTTTTGAAACTTTAATTCTTTTGGATTGAACTTCACACAAGTTCAGCCCACAAGGATTGAAGTTCAACTTCAACCCATCAAAAGGATTGAAGTTCAACTTCAGCCCACAAGGATTGAAGTTTACGCATCTATACCTAAAAGTTCAGTCCTTACAGATTGAAGTTGAAACTTCATAAATTAGGCATGAATTTTAGCCCACAAGGTTTGAACTTCAGCCCACAAAGATTGAAGTTCCAAAAAGTGGCATCTCATGTAAGACCATTAAAAAAAGTGGCTTCAAACTAAATACCATTGGCAAAAGTGGCATGTGAGTGAAAATTTTACACTTTAGCCCATTCAAGAAGTCACATGCCGGGTCCTGGGTTTTTCTCTTTTAAGTGGGCGAAGTGCACCAAAGGCCACTTTTGGCAGTGGTCTTGATTTGATGCCACTTTTTTTTATTGGTTTTACATGAGAGACCACTTTTTGGAACTTTAATTCTTATAGGTTGAACTTCACACAAGTTCAGCCCGCAAGGATTGAAGTTCAACTTCAGCCCACAAGGATTGAAGTTTACGCATCTATACCTAAAAGTTCAGCCCTTACAGATTGAAGTTGAAACTTCATAATTTAGGCATGAAGTTCAACCCACAAGGTTTGAACTTCAGCCCACAAAAATTGAAATTCCAAAAAGTGGCCTCTTATGTAAGATCAATAAAAAAAGTGGCTTCAAATTAAATACCAGTAACAAAGTGATCTATGGGTGAAAATTTTATCTTTTAAGTGTGCATTTAATAGACACGTTTGCGCCAACGTCATATTTTATGCCTCCATAAAAAAAACTTTTGTTTTTTAAACTTTTTGCCAAAATCATTCGTCAGGCCCACCAAGAAATATGCAAGACAATTACTAGGCTTTAGTTTAAAATTTCCTTGCGATTTCCGAGACCCGAAAACAATTTTTGCACTGAAGTCTGGCGATTGGTTTAATATTTAGAGGTCATTTGGTTAGTCAAGCATAATGGTTAATACCCTCATTAAAAACTACATTACTTAATATAATGTTTGGTTACATTTTTCACCCCAACATAAAGCTTTGCACTATTTTGCGCAATGTTTGGTTATATTTTTCATCCCAACATAAAACTTGGCACTATTTAGTGGAATGTTTGGTTTCACCTTTTCATTTCAGCATAATTAATACCCGCGTTAGTTATGCGGGAGTCTATGCATTATTTTATATGGGGTAAGATATAGAATAATAATATGGGTATTAAAAATACATATATTAAAATTTTAAAATGACAAATCTACTCCTCGTAATAATAAAATCATTTTTATTTCTTTAAAGAATAAATATATATTTTTAGTTATACATTATATATCAATTTATAATATTTCAATGATTTAACAAAAAAATAATATTTACATTATAAGCTCTACATTACTAAATTTTCATATAATTAATATCTGCATAACTAATAACCTCATTACTAATACTTACTGCTTATATAACTAATAACCGCATCACTAATAGCCGCATAACTAATAGTCGCATAAGTAATACCCGCATAATTAATACTTACATTACTAATACCCGCATAACTTCAGTTTAAACCAAACGACCCATTAAAGATTTTCCGTATAGGGCCAAATTTGTGAGATGTCCTATTTCTGTAAATTTTCCTTATTTCTCCCGACGGGCCATACTATTAAAGATCGAGTATGTTTTCTTAAACCCCTTGTAGTTCTGTCGTATGCTTGTTCCTTCCAACCGGGCCAACATCTTGTAGAGCACATACTGGTAATTTCCTCTCTTTATTTCTGTTTGATATGCTGTAGAGTTTAAAATTATGGGCCAATATTAATTTTTCACTGTTTTGAAAGCAGCGTCTAACAGTAAAGGGAGCATACAAATATCTATATTTTTTTTTCTCATTTTGCATTTTCGTTTGCTTGAAATGTGCAAACTGTTGCAGGGTTCACATTGTTATTTGTTGAGCACTTAGTTGTTAAAAATTAATTTTACAACAATAACACACCCAGTGATATCCCGTCTGAAGAGAGTGAGATGTACGCAGACCTTATCTAATTCTAATAAATGTACAAATAGACTTATGTGAACTTGTACATTCCCAATTAGTTGACCACAAGTTGGAATTATGGAGAAACACTGAAGTAATTGGGGGTTTTACTTTTTAGTGTAAGTAGAAGTTGCCTTCATGATTTTTGTAATTGGTCTAGTGGTATGAATGCTGTGGGGGGTCAGGTGCGCGTCACAGGTTCGTATCCTGCCGTAAACAAAAACCTGTTATTTAAGTGGGTAAGGGTAGGTGGGGCTCATTATCCACCGGGCTTCAAATGTTGTGTTGTTGGCTCTCGTGGTTTTTGCAGTTATTAAAAAAGGGGTAAGTACAAGTTAGACGGGCTTTATCAAAAAACGAAAGGAAAAAGTACAAGTTAGACTATTCATGCACTAACCATATGAAAAATGAAGGTGAGGTGAGATTAGATTGGATTGTGGTGCCTAATTATAGGCAATTAAGATACCTAGGCTTAGCTTTCTGGAGAGTGGCATGATAGATGAAGATGCGATATATGGAATTTGAATAGGATGACTTACATGAAAGAGTACTATGATAGTGCTATACAATAGCAAAATACATAACAAACTGGAAGACAAGTGTTATAGAACTATTATGAGACCAAATTTTTTATAGGGATTAGGGAGTGAATGTTACATTTATGAGGTCCACCACATCCGGAAGATGGCTGTCGTAGAAACATGGATAGTAAAATGAATATATGGTTGTATATGATTGGAGAATTGTTTGTGTTTGGCAGAAGGTGTAAGTAGCACGTAGAGAGTGAAATAGCAAAAGTAGTTCAGAGAGTGTGGTCATGTCCTAAGTTAACCTCCTGATGGAATGTAATAAAGGATGCGGTAGGCCTAATATCATATGAAAATCGGTTCTCTTCAAAAAGCCTATTGTCTCTCAGAGACAATGTGGACTAACGAAGAACAAACACTACTGAAGTGATATATATGTATAGGTAATAGGAACTAGTTGGGATTAAATTTAGTTGTTGTTAAGTTACATCAACGAGTCCTTTTATTCTGCTTAGAGTCCTCTATGTGCGTTTAGGGAAAAGTGTGATATTTTGGAAATATCGGGCTAAAGGACCAGTAATTTAGTATGTAGCAGAACCGCTAAAGTGGTTTAATATAGCTGACCTCAGATAATTTGGATTTAAAATCTAGTTTGATTGATCGATCGATTGATGTTTCTTGTTGTTTTTTTTTTTTTTTTTTTTTTTTGTATGTGGAGGCTCACCTAGAGTTACTTTGTCACTTAAAATTCCATTATCTTTGCCTTTGGACAACAGGGTGATAATTTTAGGGATTGATTGCCATATGTATCGTGAGCTACCAATTAAAAGTTGGTTGACTTGAAATATTAGATATTGATCCTATGCAGATATCTAAAGATCGCTTTTTCTTTGTAATTTCTTGTTCTCTAGGCACATTCTTGTATTTAGAAGACTATAAAATGCCGCTGGGGCTGATATTAGGTTTGGGCAGAGCTTTCAGAAGAAAGCGTACCTCGTCTCTTGATATCCTTACTACGAAACGAGTTCCTCGGGGTTTCTACAAGGGGAAGAATTGCAAGCCTACTGGTTTCCACACTCGCAAAGGTTTGAAATCTTTGTTCACTTTCGTTAACTACTATCCTTCTCTCTTTTCTTCTTAGTTGAAATAGATTTTCTGTAGCTTTATAGGAACTTGAAGATTTCAAATTTCAAAATTTTCTTTTGGTATCAAATAGCCGGTAGATATGTGGTATATATATCCTCAAAAGAAGGTAAATCTTAAACTGCATGATGCCATCACTGCCAATGTTCTATCGGGAAGTGAAATCTATATGACATCATGACTAAGAAGTTACTTTTTTCTTGTCTATGGTTGAGCTCGTAAGGGAAGCCAGTTCTTCTCACCTCATACATTTGGGGAAAGACTATGATCTGATTTATCTATGCGATTGTTTACTCGGATGTCTAACCTATCTTGTGATTTATGTATGTTTTTTACTCTTCCAATTACTGGAGTAGTATGTAAAGTGGTTCATCTGAGGAGTCATATGATGTTTGGCATGAACCCATCAAACCAGAAAAGACAAAAAATAGAGCATGGAAAAGACGATGATTTTAATCTTCTGTCTTTGTTTGTTACCTCAAAAGATGTATGAAAACTAAGGGAGAAATTTTTCCATTACATGCTGCTTTGTTTTTCTGTTCTAAGAATTGTAATATTACCTGCTACGTATTTTGTTTGGTTTGTTACAAATTCCAGTTCGGCAAAAAGGTTTAGGTTTTTGACAGAAATGATATAAGTTACAATTTTTATTTTCTTTTTATTATTATTCTTGCCTAGTTCATGTTGAGAAATAGTAGTCTAATTGGAAGTTATCTATGTTTGTTTTTTTTCTCAACAAAGTCTTAGATAACTATTCTAATTTCTAACCACAAAACTTGGTCTCCTTGATGTGAGAATTAGATGCTTGCAGTTTATGCAATCTAACAAGCTACTGGGCTCCAGCTTAGGCCTTTAAATTTCCTGCTCTTGTCCAATTTTATTCCATGTCAACATTCATAAAGTGTCTGAGACAGAAAGTAGATGCTGAATTCCTCTTCTTCGGAAGCTATATACTCCAGCATTTTATGAAGCTGAAAATCTCCATATATTTATGTCCAGATAGAAACACACAGATATTTCAGTCTCTAACAGGAAACTCTTCTTTCTTGTTCCAGGTGGTTATGTTATTATGCAAGAGAAGCTGCCGAACTATGTGGTCCCAGATTTGACTGACTTCAAGGTACTTTACTTTCGCAGATGATTTATATTAAGATTTAGGTAACAATGTAAAAGATCAGAGTTTCTGATAGTACAAAATGGAGCACAAAATTTTGATTTTTTATACAACATGCCCAGTGTAATCCCACAAGTGGAGTCTGGGGAATTGTTTTCGATCATTTATGAGAATATTATATGTTTTACTTATTCGTAGTATGAGGGTTTAGTTGACTCAAAAGTTTGAAATTTAGAGAAGAGCGACGAAGTGATGCCAGAAGGTTAATTGTGTGCCTCGTATAATGGCTTGTGAAGTAATACAGACCAGCATATTTTAGATCAGTCATGTCTAATAACTATTTATAATTTCTATTGTCACACAGTGACCAAAATCCCTCATTGCCAACTTTATTTCTATCCATGAGATGAGTAAGAAAAGTATATAGAATTTGGAGCTAGATTGTGGTCTACTTTGAGATCTGCTTCTCAAAATAATAGGTGCGTTTTTCACTCGTTGCTACTTTTATTCTTTGCAATGATGTATCTTAGATGAGCTAAGAACCTTAGAGAGTTAATATAAATGCTAAATACGTTGGTCAGCTGCAGGTTACCAAGTTCTACTCTTTTGTTGAAGATACCACTATCTTGGTGTATTATTAATGAATTCCTTTTGATTTAGCAAAAGAAAGTTCAGGATACCTTTGAGTCACTTCTAGGAAATATGTTGTCATTTATGCTTTCTGTTGGACCCAGCACTTTTAGATTACCACTTTCCTGATGTGTCTTGATATTCGTTATTTTTTTCTTCAAAAAGGTATAGAATTTGAAAACATTTCTTTGGATAATTCCACATGTTAATAATTTCCATATTAAACAGGTAGTGCTTGAGGTAGTTTAGACCCAGCATTTTCCTAGCCCATGGATCAAGGCATGGACTTTTCTAGCATGCCCCAAATGAGCTAAATTTTCAATGGGCAGACTGCACTTTCTTCTTTTCTGTGATGCTGCTGCTTTCTCTCTTCTTGACATTCAGTACTTGTGGGTATGCACATTCCACTAGTTTTCCAAGATAGTGATCCCTGTCTCAGCTTCTGTGCACATTATCCAGGACCTATGCAGACCTTGCGAAAGTTAAGGCCCAACAGAAGAAAAAGATCTATATAGGCAATACCCCAATTAGTTAGGATTAAGTTTTAGTCATGTTAGTACGATTATATTACGTCTTATAGTTTTTAGGAGTCTTTAGTCTTGTCAGAGAATTATATGCCAGTAAAAATATGGAGAGCATCTAGTGCTTTTCATTTTTATTTTTTATTTTATGTAATATTGGATTGAAATGAGCTCGAACGAAGCGACATGAATAGTAGGAATTCATATAGCCGGGTCCTACTTGGTAGGAGTTCATATAGCCGGGTCCTACTTGCTTAGGATCGAGGCTTTGTTCTTATTTGTATTAGAAAATGTTCTCAAAACTTGCGACCTTTTGTTTACACATGTTGCTTGAAGTAGTAGCACTGCAATTAATGAATTTATTCTTCTCTCTTTCTTTTGCAGCTAAAACCTTACGTAAGCCAATGCCCGATAGAAATTAATAGTACAAGTACGGAGGCAAGCGCTTCTGCAAAATAAGGTAGAGGGAGAAAAATGAAGAACACTAAGGAGATTTGTTTTTTCTTTGTCCTCATTTTCTAGCTAAATATGAAGTGCATGAATTGTTAGATCCCCATTCTTGCATACTTCTACAACTACATTTTGTGATCAAGAATTAGGTTCTTGTGTCCTTTTTTACTCATCTTTTTAACTGAACAGGACATAGGTGACATGATCACCCTTTTTGGATACATCTGTAGCTACATTTCATATGGAGATTTAGTTTGGTTGAATACCCTCTAGACCACAAAAATGGCGAGGTTGCTAGGATAGGAATGAGATCAGTAGATGCGTTAGAAGGAATAACTGGCAAAAGTAGGAGAATAATTTTGTTGCTTCAATGCCTAAAGTTTAAACAAAGGTATCTTTGCTGATTAGATTACACCAAATAAGATATTTAAAAGCAGAACTTTTTCTGCAAAAAGAAAGAGCGCATGATATGGTAGGTGCACTCACTGTCTTCTACTCTTTTGCAAATACTCCATTTACACCAATGTGTATGTTTAATTGGTCACTTTGGGGAGAAATGCAAGTTTAATTTGAAGTCTTCATTGTTCTGTGGATTTATTTTATACACAATGGCAGTGTAACTACTTTATACCGTATATTTTAACATGTTACAATAGGTTATTTAGAGCCCATTTGGGTGAGCTTATTGTAAGTAGCTTATAAGCCATAAGTTGTTTATAAGCCACTTTTGAGAAGTTAGCATTTTCTAACTTCTCATTTTTGGCTTATTTTAAGCACAAAAGTGCTTAGAAGTTCATTGTTTTTTGAATTACCAAACACTCATTAATAAGCTTATAAGCATTTTTGCGCTTTTAAGCTACTTGTAAGCTTACCCAAACGGGCTCTTAATGTTACCATGTCAGACTAGTCATTGAGTAGTTACTTAGTATTAGGTAACTTAACCTGATGATGTAAAATTACTACATTGTTAGTTCTCTTTCTTTTTCTTTCGTCTTTCTCACAAATTTACTAAAATATTCAACAATTTCTCGTTGCAATAGGATAGGTTGGTTCTCTTAGTTTTCGCCTATGGAGTTTAATAAAAGTACCGAACTAAAAGCTAGGAAAAAGACGGGCGCTTTATACAAGTAGTCGGTCAGATTACTGTTTTTACCCCTTAGTCGTATTTTTACTAAGCGGTTCGATGGGTGACTATTTAGTTATTTTTTCAAAAAAGTCGTGAAATCTGGAAATGATGGTGAAGGGAAAGTGGTTGATTTACCATGTCGGTAATTTGTCATTGTTTTCTATTCGAGCCGCATATATAATAAACCATTAGTTTATATATAATTATACGAAAAAAGTAAGCTATTGCTATAAAGAAAGAAATAGTGGGTGCTGTATCATTTTGCTCACATATTTACAAAGTAGTGGGTACAATAAAATTTGTTTGTCTAATATTTGATCCTTCTCTTTTGTTTCTCCTACCTTAGATACCTCCAAATTATGTTTTAAAAGAAAAGATGAGACTAAACGTGCAAAATGAAAAACTTGAAACTTTTGCATGCTAAACCATGGAGTATAATAATAGAGTGAAATCAAAATAATGATATGATTTAGACATACTTGTACAACAAGTTGAGGAATTTTGTAAGTCCGTTCTTTCGGTCGTACAAGAATGCTAGTCGTCTAATTTACTCAATTGTATTTTTATTCTTAAATTAAATATTTAATCCAAAGTAAAATTAACAGAGTCAATTCCACGCTTGCCCCACCTAAGAAAGTTTATTTTTGAAAGGTTCATAGCTTGGCCTTTACCCACCGACTTATCAAACCACCGTGTCAAGGATTTAGCTTGTGTATATGCCCATACAGTAATTAATTTGTATATTATTGTTGCAGCTTAATGCCATAATGAATAGTAGATAACTTACTCCCTCCGTTTCAATTTATGTGAATGTGTTTGATTTGGTATAAAGTTTAATAAAGTAAATAAGACTTTTAAAATTTATGGTCTAAAATAAATAATTGACAGTTATATGGCTATAAAATTATCTCACTAATGACACAACGGTAAAATTAAAGTTAAATTATTTTAAATTTAAAAATCGATCATTCTTTTTTGAACTGACTAAAAGAGAATTAAGTTCACATAAATTAAAATAAATTAAAATAGAGAATATTTTACTTTCAATTGACTAATTTCACTTTTGTGAATGACATAGCTAGAAGGATGTAGAATTTAAACAATGAGTTCGACATTTAAATTCTTAACACTAAATTGAACTTTTAGAATAATGGGTTTAAAAATACATGTTTATTGATTTTTTTACACATCTAGTGTATTCTTTGTAAAATACAAGTTTATCTTAGTTGGACTCACCACAGCCTCTGATGAATGTTTAAAGATTTACTTGCAACGGGCGTTTATATTAAACTAATAAAGTTATCTTGTTAAAGATTAAAAATGCATATACTTTAACAATTTTAAGTGATAAAGTGTTTATGTAACTTACATGAATAGCATTCATTAGCTAATATGTAATAGCATTCATTAGCTAATGTAAACACTTGCTATAGTAAGTTTTACCTAAATAGTTGTACTATTATATTTAGTGACTTGATAAAATATAAACTATTACTCCACTATCGAGCAACTTGATAGGATGAAAATCCTTATTATATATCTCGAGTTCGAAATTTGATAACATAAATTCTTTTGAGAGGGAGCGCATTCTTTTTTGATAGGCTGTATCCAGTGTGAATTCGGAGTAATTAGGCTAATGTGTAAGGGAAAAATAATTTCATTATAATCATTTACACTATATAGTATCCGTTAATGCGTGTTAATAATTTAAACACAACTTTTGCGTTCAACTACAATTTCCCAGCCGTGTATTTTGGGCCCTCAACATGCAGACTTTTCAAAAATCTCACACATAACCCGTCAAAAAAGTCATTTTTAAGAAGCTCCTTACGAACCTCACTTGAACTATCACAGAAACCCCTTTTGCCAACCTTTCTATATATTTATATACATACCCTCATACCCCCTCCATTTCCAAGAACATCAACCAAACATGGAAAACAGAAGGAGAGTTTTCAAGAGTCATAGAGAGATGCAAATCAACAAAAGCAAATCAAAGTCTAATGCTTTAATTATCTGCAAAAAGCACCCGAAACACAAGCAAAATCCCGGGGTTTGTTCCGTTTGTCTAAGTGAAAAACTTTCACAACTTTCAAGAACTTCGCGGAGTAATAATACTACAAAAATTGTTACTGCTTCTTGTTCTTCTTCGTCTTCTTTATCTTCTTTGTCTTCGTCTTCGGATGTTTCCTCTTGTTCTTCTCCACCTCGTTATAGAATGAACACCACCAATAATGTGCTTATGAAGAGTAGATCATTGGCTTATATCATGAGAAGAAGAGAAGGAGGAATATTGGAAGAGAACAATAGCAAGAAGAAAGGAGGGTTCTTTTCTAAATTGCTTAATCCAAGGAGAAATAGGAAGGATGAAGGATTGGCTCATTCAAGAACAATGAGAGAAAGGGTTATAACAAGACTCAGAACTACTGCAGCATGATATTTTTTGTTTTATTTTTTTCTTGTTTTATTTATGAGATCTATTATATGATATAGAATTAGTTTAGCTAGGTATTACACAGAAAAAAGGATATACGAAAATAGGGCACGATACAGATGTATGATTCTTTTTTCGTAATGGAATTAATTGTGAATGATTCTACGAATTCATGCTATGATGATCGATGTGTTACTTCACCAATTTAATGACAAGTTATACGTTTTCCTTAGGAATTATACAGTACGTTGGAGTGTTCAATGATTTTTTTTTTTTTAGAATTTTTTTCCTTTACCTTCTCTCTTGTCTATAAATAACATTATTTTGTAAATTTTAGTTTGAAATGATTTAGAAAAGATATCTTAAATTTATCATGTGATTTATCAGTTCTTGTTTTATTTATTTATTCTTTTCAAATCTTACTCGTTCATATTTACTAATCTCCGTTCGTCTTTTCTTCTACACTTGAATCACTTGACCATGTCAAAATTAACTAAACTCATCCAATTCTTTTTAACAAAACTATTAATTTAAAATTTTGATGGTTTGACTTTTATAGAATTTCTTTCACAGCGCTGTTGATAATTGCGAGTGTATCAGATGTTTGATTAGGGTATGTGCTTCCATATGTTGCTAGTCTGTGCTCTACTGTATATATAGTTGGTGCATGTTAGATCTCACTCACCACACTAATTAAGGGTGTGACACGATGATTAGGATTTTCGATCCTTACTCAAGGTCGTCAATTCGAACCTTGGAAATGACAAACTTCTTGGCGGGAGCACTTACTCCATAGTGAGCCTACCTAATATAAATGTGAATTAGTTGGGCTTCATCTGCCGAATGATATGTTTTTTCCAAAAACAAGAAAGAGAAAAAATAAAGAGAAAGATCTCTCACTCCGATCCACCCTGTGAGAGTGTTGATTTGAGTTGCCCAATTAGGTGTGTGCTGGTAAGGTTGCATTGGATGTTCTTTGGACTGTTTTGGGACTTTCCTAGCAATTAATTATTCATATTTAGACATAGCAAAGTAATAATTATGGTCCACTGCAAAGGCAATGAGTTTTTGCATGTACTCATTCCCCTACTTTGGAGGTGGTTTGATACTTGGCGTTAATGAGAACATGAGATTATATATATTTCATGAGATGGAGAGCCGGAGAGGTGATTTTCCGAATTGTCTAGCTAACTGCAAAACAAATATCTCTTTTTCAGTTCCATATGCTTCATGAACTAAGACATACACAAAGAAGAAATACAGATGGTGTGACTATGAAAACTTGTCATTAATAATAAAATAAAAAATTTAAGTTAAATTATTTTAAAATTTAAAAAGAAATATATATTTTTTTTGAAACAGACAAAAAGGGCAATCGCGTCACTTAATTTGAAACTTATGAAAACGTTTTATGCATTTGTCACTCATTTAATCCACTGGTATACGTATTGCCACCTCTAAATTCAGTGCATAATGAAGCTATACAATTTCAAATAGCAGGTAGCAAAATAGGAAAAGAGGCAAATCTTGGCACTTACCAGATCATTTTAGAAATCTTATGGCCTCGTTGTTATTCAGTTCAAACCAGTTAAGTAGTAGTATACATTTTGGATATGGGGGGTAATGATGAGACAAAATATTCCTCATATAACACCAAACTTGTATGTACTGTTGCTAGGCTGGTGAGGTGTGGCCAAATTAAAGACATCTCTCCAAGAAACTTCATCCTAATTTAAAAGCTACCAATATTTAATAATTCATCTGAATGGGTTAGTTGACAAGGAAACTAATTATCTTTATCTTTTTCGTCACTTACTTTTCATTGCAGAAAATATGGATCAAAACTTTAACATTTTCCCATATGACAGCTAGGAGAATTTAAGATTTTAAGAACCCTAGCTAGTTCTCAGCAATTTCCTGTACATTCATCAAAGTTTAAATATGCAGCATGCTTGAAGGCTGAACGTACAGGAGATTAAAGAAGTCGAGTGCGCAGTAAAGTCGCTTATTAGTAGTAATTCTTTAGTTTCATCACTTTCATATTGTACAAATGGATGACGTGTTCCCTCTATGAACTTTAACGGACGTCTTTACACGTTTCGAGACGTTTTGTTTTGTTTTTTGTTTTTTTTCCCTCCAAAATACGTTTTGTTTACTCCCTGGAAAACATTAGTATTTTGGATTTGGCTCTCATTTTTGTGTATTCATATTTGGACAAGGATTCTTCTAGTTATACCACAATTTGAAGAGTTAATTTGTGTAATGAACCAAAGGGTAATCGTTAATATATATTCTTTACACAGTACTACTTCTTAGCAATTTTAATATAAAATATACAGAATTATGTATTAAATACTATGATATACTTACTTATTTAATTGCATTTAAACTATAAATTTTACATTATCTCTATGTATATATTACTTAAACCTCTACCGTTAATACAACACTAAATCACAGCATATATAAAAAAGTCGGGGCAGCCTTAGTTGGCAAATTTGCTTTCTGATCCTATGTCGTGTTAGCGTCATTTTCCCCTTTCCCTCAATTTTTTTTATTTTTTTTTATTTTTAATATGTTCACTTTTTTTTATATCCTTAGAAAATGGACCATACTTGCAGAACCATCACCAGGTTTGGTCCACCCTGATTAATTCGACATTTTTGCGTTTTGCCATACTTTCCGGGAAAGGCTTTGAAAAATATCTATGATTGTATTGGCTTAAATCGAATTAGAACAATAACAAATTTATGACGGGCTTACAAGTAAGGACTAGTATCAAAGTTTCTTAAAGAACGAAGAATTGAAATAAGCCATTGAAAGATAAAAGCAAGAACGTAAAATTCCAATATCAAATATTTCTTGCCTATAATTTGGCAGAGTTTCAGTATATATTTCTAGATGCATACAATACAAAATGAAATGGTATTTATAGGCTACCGGATTGGAGAAATCCAGTCACTTTCCCCATATTCGGATCGTGGCTTTGCCCGCGTTTTATCCCCTTGGAAGGTGAGTTAGTGGGCTGAGATCATAGGGCAATCACCTCGCTGAAATAGAAATGATTCACCGAGACTAAGATCTCTCACTTCGAGGACACGAGCCTGCTGTTCACCGAGGCAATTATCTCCTGAGGTATGTCTAGTGCTATGACCTCAGTTGTTCACCTCGATGATCCTGTTGTTTGCTTCTGGCACAAATCTGTGGATCTCCGTATGACGTATCCCGAATTGTACGTTCAAGGTACCACGTAAGCAAACTATTTTTCACCCAATACAGATAGTCCCTCCCACTCCTTGGGCAAGTGCCGAGGTTTTCGAGGAGTAGAATGAAATTGAGCGGGAGAATGACGCGGCGAGATTCACGCCTAGTATTTTAAAAAGGCGCCCGTCACTTCGACTTCTTGTTGCGCCATACGTGGTGACCGTTGGTTGATTCCGAATGATCATGCCGTTTCAATTGCACATCTCAACGTTACAATAGTGATGACTCCTAACTCTATAAATACGTCCACTTGATCATCTTCTTCTTCACTTGAACTTTTGAAGCACTAGTAAAAATCTTCATACTAAAGAACCTATTTTTGTTCCTATTCAAATCGCCATTTAGAATCAAGAATCTGCAATTAATCTTTAGCCTATAATGTTTGCAACACATTCTATCCAAGTTTCTAGTGGTTCTTCCAAAGGAAAAATCCCAGACGCTGCCATGATCGTCGGTAGCTAGTTAGTCAATGCTCCTCAGCCTCTAAATATCATTATATCGTTAGATGGTGATGATGAAGTAACGTCTCAGGCTGTTGGCTGCGATAAACCAGAAGAGGTTGTTGTTGGCGATGATGACGATGGTGATGAAGGTGATGATGATAATGATGATGACATTGCTGACGCCAAGGAAACAGATAGCACAGAAGCTGGCGGCGAGGCGGCGGATGAAACCAAGGTGGGCACCGAGGCAGGACCATTGAAGTCCAAGAAAAAGAAAATTCCAATAGAACAAGAACTCGAACCCCATCAGGTCATTCCTTCCAACTACAACACGAATAAGGACTTTAAGTTGCAGGATCAATCAGATACTCAACGAGATGTTGATAGGAATTTGCTAGTTCAAACAACACCGAGCCTAATTAAGCAAACCTAAGTAGCTTTGGTTCGGGAGGACTGGAAATAGGGCCTCGAGGTCCAAATTGGTGTCCCAGCACCGGATAGCAGCAGCTCGGGCCGTGTGGTTGGTCATTCTTTTATTTATACTTATTCTTTCATTAGGGTTCACACTTCCTGTTCATCATGTTATTGATATTTTTGCCGAACATATAATCTCTGTTTGGCCTAACTTGGTCCCGAGTTCTGGAGGATTTTTCAATGCCTCAACTTCTTGAGCCAAGAGGCTGGGTTAGACTTTGCCTTCCAGCACCTGATTGCCCTTTACTATCCAAACTTCTACAAGGGTGGGATTGTGGCTTTGAACAACCGAGGTAAGTATTCGATCATCACAAAAAGCGAAGACTGCAGTGACTAAAGCTGGGGCGACCGTTACGTTCTCTTTCCCACTGAGTTGCTATCTTCCGAACCTGCGTTCCCCGAGGTTTGGAATGACAAGCATAAGTGTTTCACTTTTATCATACCAATTTCTTCCTCTGACGCCTTCGGTTGTTTAACCATTCATTGTTTCATCCCTTTCTTGCAGCCAACAAAGTCCTGGACACTCATCCATCTAGCTTGCTTGACTGGGTGAAGGCAGTGATGAGTTTTTGGAGACGTCCCATCAGGACTTGGATGCTTATGGCTGCTGAGAAAGACAACAATTGGGAGTGTAAGAGACACGGTGACTTATTTTCACATTGCAGCTCTTTTGAAGTTTACCTGAGGTATTCTCGTGATCTTTTCCTCTTTTTCTTTTGCAGGTTTCCTAAAAAAAAAAAAATAGCCAAGCCGAAGGAAGAGAAATAGAAGAAGAAAAGAAGGAAGAAGGAGAAGAAAGTGGTTGACGCCGAGGAAGGTGTCAATGTAATGGCGGGCTTGGTCAAGACCATCGCCGAGTCCAAAATTTCCAAACGCCCGGGCCAGGGGACTTCAAAAGGTGATGGTGATAGTTTCCTCGGTCGATTCACTTGCATCTCAACTTCTTCCTCTACTTTCACCTATAAAATTTTCACTGACTCTTCTACAGATCCGAAGAGGAAGAGAGCCACTTTAAAAAAGTCTACTCAATCGGTCTGCCCTTGAACTGAGGTGATGACTATTCCTAGGTCCAAAGCCATTACTGAGCAGTATCGAGGCTTGATCGTCGAGCTCGATGATGAAGGCCTTGAGGCGCATAAAGAGACCGATGTGATAAACCTCGAAGAGCCAAATCAAGAGCTGGATCAAGCTACTACCAAGGCCAAGGGCAACCAAAGTGGGAGAAGTTGAAGTCCCTATTGTCCCCGAGGAGGGGATGGCTATGAGTACGGCTCGAGCTCATTCCGAGCCTATCAAAGCTTCAGCCTCAGAGAGATCCTTGAGAAAGTTGGAAGTCTTGGGTCAATCAAATCTATTGGAATGCTCCCGTGATGATATTTTGAGCCTCTGTCCATTGTTGGGGCCGAAGGAGGAGGGTGTTCTCCAGAAGTTCACCCGGGCGAAATTGGCCGCTACTACTGCAGAATGCACTTTGCATAAGTTTCCAAAAATTTCTTTTCCTTTTAACTTAAGCACTTCTACTCCTAACCCTTTGGTAACCTTTGTTCAGGGCTTTCTCCTCTCCTTAAAGAATGTCCAACTTGAAACTGGGAGGAATGAATAAGTCCAGCGCGTAGTGAGTGCTTGGGATCGTCAACAACATCAGTACTTGGCCCAAATTTATGAATTAAAAGCTCAGCTGGCTAAGTCCAACTTCGAGTTGGAGTAAGCTCACGAGGTTGTTTCCAAACTCGAGTCAGACAAGCGGAAGTCCGAAGCTACTTCTGAGGCTCGAATACAAAAAATAAATGAGGAGCATATGGCTGAGCGCTAGAGGCTGAACTTAGAGATTAAATGTCTCGATGCTGAGTTGAATATGACTAAAGCCGATCTTGTTGAGAACGATCATAAGTATCATGAGAAGTTGAAGGAGTATACACTCAAGCTTCATTAGCTGGAAGGTCAAGTAGGCAGAATCCCAACACTTGAGACCGAGGCTGCACAACTTCGGGATGGGTTGCTAGCATCGAGGAACGAGCCAAGGTTAAGGCCACGAGGGCAAAACTTGAAGAGACCTGGGCATTATCAAGACTCGGTTGAAAGCTCTCAAGCAATGCAATGCCGAAGAGGTTGTTCTGGATGAAGATATTGTTGAGCTTGAAGAAGATACTGCCCAAGCTTAGATGATTTTTTATGAGCTTTCCTCGAGAAATGGCTCGGATAAGGACGATGCTAAAGATGGCGATGAGGGCACTGAAAGCGCCGAGGATGGGACATCCGAGGCGGAAGAGGATCCCAATGCTTAGCAGTTTTCTCCTTATGTTTTTATTTTTATTGTGGCCATCGAGCCATTTTGTATAGACAACTTTTGTGGCCTTCGAGCCTTGTCAAATGAACAACTTCTAAAGCCTTCAGGCCTGACTTAATAAATTTCATTTCTATTTTCAACTGTTTGAAAGTGTTCGACAAGTCACTTAGAATAAATTTTGCTTGCAAGACTTAATAATTTCCAATAAATTGATGCTAGCTTGAAATGACGTCTCGTTCCCGAGCCATGGTATGGCTAAGTGACCTCGGTCAAGTAATATTACTTCGGTAAATTGAACATTGAAATAAGGAGATGTTGAATTAAGTTCATTTCATTAATAGCAATAAGCCATAATAGGCATTACATAAGTTTCAACCTAGTCGAAGCTGGACTTAGGCGAAATGTTGAAATGAAGCCACTATCGGGCGAAAAATACAAAATACTAAGCTACTTTTCGGGCGGCATTCCCAGGTGCTTGAATAGCTAGTCTTCAGGTTCATTTGCAGTCCCCGGTATGAGAGGCTTCAAGTCAATCTTGACTGCATACCGTCTCCTACATCTCCCTAGTGATCGGGTTTGAATTGGTGAAGACCCGAGCACTGTACTTTATTCTCTCCGCTTCTTGAAAAGGTCAAGCAAAAGGAAACCGAGGGTTTAGTTAGAATTTTTCAACCTAAGCATTTACGGCTCGCCGCCGTAGGTGAAATTTTATTGACGATGGGTAACGTATCTCGGTATCAGAAATAATACCGCTTCAAATTGGAAGCATTCAAATTTGAGGGTTCGGGCTTGCCTTCAGGTCTTCCAATTAATATGATAACGATTGCCTTAATCCGATAGGGTCCTTACCAATCAGCAACGAGTTTACCAATATTTTTCTCTTTAGTAGATTGATTTGAGGCCCTCAACATATAATCCACAACTTTGAAATCTCTGAGTTTGACTTTCTTGTTCACTACTAGAAAAAGAGTAAAACGCTACAGAATGGTTGGAGAGAGAATTCACTCTCCAATCAGTTAGCGAGTGAATTCCCTCTCCAATCAGTATTTTGCAGTTAAAATAAATTAAATTAGAAAAGTTGGAGACGGAATTCCTTCTCCAGTCAAAAAGTAAAAAAGGTGTCAGGTGATGGAGAAGGAATTCCGTCGCCAATCACCTGACAATTTTTTTACTTTTTGATTGGAGACGGAATTCCCTATCCGACCCTAACAATTCTATAATTACTCTATATTTTTACTTCAGCGTACTCCACATTTTTTACAAACACATAAAATTTTCTAAACACTCCCTCTCCACAGCGGCACCATAGGCACCCATTTTCTCCACCATTGCAACACCATATTTGTCCATCAAGTAAGTATTTCGTCTTCCTCATTATTTTTTCCTCCTCATTTTCCCCACCACAATCCCGTATCCACTGATCCAAATCCATTTTCTTTCCAATTTACTAATAATTTTTTGAATACAAAAAATTGAGTGAGACCTTTCTGTTTAGTGAGATCGTTAGCTGAGTTAAAGGAAATAAACTGAATATAGAGAGAGATGGGGGTGGTATCTCTCTTCAGATCCAATTTCCTCCTTTCTTTCATCTTGATATTAACAGGTATTGTAGCTGCTAAAGAAGATAAAAAGGAGGTATTATATACTACTGTAGTTTCATAGTATGTTTGTTAGTAGTACTGCTTAATTTTTGTGTTATCTTTCACATTGCAACTTGTACATTGTTTTCTTGAAAGATCATCCGGCAAACAACGAATCTGAATTCCAGAGACATATTAATGTCCTCTCGTCTTTGAATGGAAGGTTGGTTACATCAGTCTCATTCTCTCATGTGATCCAAGACTAATGCAATTTCAGCAAGTAAATTTCTTGAATATTCATGTTAATTTTGACAGTGATGGGGATGCAACAGAATCACATGTTTATAGCTGTACAAAACACTTCAATGCATTTGTAGCAAAACTATTTCAACATGAAGTTCACATGTTATCCAGTAAGTGGGTCCCTCTTCTATGACTTTAGCTTTTGGCATTTCTTTGATACTAATTGAGTTCTTCTATCTAGGAATGGATGAAGTGGTTTCTGTTATACCAAATAGATATAGGAAGCTGCATACTACAAAATCATGGGAATTTATTGGTTTGCCTGTAACTGCAAAAAGAAGATTGAAAGGGGAGAGCAACATTATTGTGGTCGTCTTCGACACAGGTTAAATATCATTCATAATATAATACTTGTGATTATATGTTAAACAAGTTGTATAATTGTTTTAGTGGTGTTTTTCTAATTTTTGGTTGCTTTGTATCGATTTTCTAATATTTTTATTTAGCAGGGTTAATATAGTTAGAGAGGGAATTCCGTCTCAAAACGATAAAAATAATTTTTAATTATTTTTCTGGAGAGGAAATTCCATCTCTAAACAATAAAAATAATTTAAAATTATTTTTCTGGAGAGAGAATTCTGTCTCTAAATAATAAAAATAATTTCTACAAATAATGTTGGAGACAGAATTTCCTCTCCAAGCAGGAAATTAATTATTTTGCTAGAGAGAGAATTCCGTCTCTAAGCACTTACTGACACAACCAGTGATTGCAGCTACTTTTTGAATTGGAGACGGAATTCCCTCTCCAGCGTGACCAATGACGCGCTAAATAGCGAAGGTCGTGCAGAAATGGAATTACCTCTCTAAACTCCTTTTAGAGAGGGAATTCTGTCTCCAAACTGAGACGCAAAATACTATATTTCTAGTAGTGGTTGAGGTAGGTCTAGATTTGCCTTTTCTGAGCGGCTAGTCGAACCAAGGCTAGTTCCCTTTTCTCCTTGAGCAAATCCAATTCTACTCGCATAGCCTATTCTTCGATAGCATGAGCGTACCGAAGACTGGGCTCGCCAACTTCCACGGGGATCAATGAGTCCATTCCATAGGCGAGAGAGAAAGGAGTTTCACCAGTGCTATTTTTTTCTGTGGTTCGCATGGCCCACAATACCCAGAGTAATTCCTCGGGCCACAGGCCTTTTACTGTGTCGAGCCTCTTCTATATATTTTTAATGATCACTATATTCGAAGACTCAGCTTGGCCATTCGTACTCGGATGATAGGGGGGTCAATACGATCCTTTATATGCCCCATTTCTTGAGAAAATCTGTGACATTTGCGCCTATAAACTGAGGGCCATTGTCACAACTAATCTCCTTTGGAATACCGAACCTGTAGATGATATTCTCTTGAATGAAGTCAATTACCTCTTTTTTCCTAACTTTGGTGAAAGAACCCGCCTCCACCCATTTGTTGAAGTAATCAGTCAGCACAAGTATGAACCGAACACGTCCTTTGGCTTTCGGAATTGGTCCAATTATATCCATCCCCCACTTCATGAAGGGCCATGGCGATACGATCAAATGGAGAGGCTCGACCTGTTTATGAATCATTCGGGCGTGTCTCTGGAATTAGTCACATCTTTTATGAATCATTCGGGCTTTCACGAAGGCTTTGGCGTCTGTGCTGATGCTGGCCAATAGTAACTGACCCGAAGCAACCTGCGCACTAGAGCTTTTCCCCTCGAATGATTGCTACATTCTCCTTCATGCACCTCTCTCATCACATATTCGACTTCCCCCGGACACAAACATTTGGCCATCGGGTTGCAATACATCCTTTTGTACAACTTCCCTAGAACCATTGAATAAGAAGCTGCCTGAGTCCTCAACTTTTTGGCTTCTCTTTTATCCATTGAAAGAGTCCCCGTGTCAAAGTAGGAGATGAACTTGGTTCGCCAATCCCAAGTATGATCTACTAAATTAACTTCCAACTTCATTCCTTTCATCGCCAAGGAGAGTAGCCTAACTACAGAATCAGTCCCCGAGTATTCTTCTTAGACGGCCGAGCCTAGATTGAATAAGGCATCAGCCTCGGTGTTTTTTTCTCGAGGTATTTGCTGAATTCTCTATTCTTAGAACTTAGCCAAAACTTGCTGAGCTCGGGCTAAGAATTGCTGCATCCGGGGCTCACGATCCGAATATTCCCCAAGTACATGGTTTACCACCAATTGCGAATCACTTCTCAACTCAATCTTTTCCACTCCGATTTCTTTGGCTAGTTCCCAGCCAGCTATGACGGCCTTGTATTCCGCCTCATTGTTGGTTAATTTCTTGAATCTGATTGAGTGCCTTACTCTTTCTTCCGTTGGTTTTACTAAAACTGTTCCGAGCCTCGAACCTTTTGAATTAGTAGCCCTATCGGTGTACAGTGTCCGTACCCCCGATGTTGTTTCTTTAGACGCTAAATTTTCCCTTTTAGCCTCGAGAAGTATCCCAACACTAAAGTCAGCCACCAAATCCGCCAAGACTTGAATTTTATGGCTGTCCGGGGTTGGTAAGTAATATCATACTCACTTAACTCTACCGCCTATTTAGATAACCTTCCCGACAACTCAGGTTTATGTAATATGCTTCTCAAGGGGAAGGTTGTAACTATGACTACAGGATGATATTGATAGTAAGACCGAAGTTTTTGAGCAGTAACTACTAAGGCAAGCGCCAAATTTTCAAGATGAAGATACCATGTTTCAACATAGAGGATTGTTTTACTCACATAGTAGGTGCACTGTTTCTTTCCATCATCCTCTCGACCCAGCACTGCACTCACTGACACCTCAGATAGAGGTAGACCGACAATATTTCCCCATCTTTTTGTTTGCGAGCAATGATACATTAGCTGATGTTTGGCAATATTAGCCTATTTTACCTTAATATTTCCGCACATTTTGATATGTTATTTGCCCATTGCACGAAATAATTGTGATTGTTGCGCTCACTTAGTGTGTTTTTATTTTAGGAATGATCTGGATGAATACGAGTGCAAACGGAGTGAAGATGGATAAAGTCGAGCAAGAATTGATGAACTTAGCTAATTGTGGGATATGATATTAGAAGGCAAAGCTATGGAGCAAGCTACGGAGTTGTCATAGCTTCAGACTTCCAAAAGCCATAAGCCATGCGACACATGGGCTGTGGCGCACGACTTCCAAAAGTCATGAGACACACGAGGCTTACCCTGTGGCTTTTAGTTCTGCGACCCCAACTTTTCCAACTTAGTTCAGACTTTGGATTAACTTATGGGAAGACATGTAAACACTATAAATAGTATTTAATTTCGTTTTTAGTGGAGGGTCGAATTTTTGGAGCAAGTTTTGGAGTTCCTAACACATTGAACCAAAGGTTTAATTCCTTTACTTCATCTATTACAATCTTTCATATTTCTTCCATGAATTCTTGTGTTGTTATTATGAATATGAGTAGCTAAACATATCGTTCTAGAGTTTGAGAAAATACATGAAGGTTGATGTTTGAAAGTTGATTTCTACCTATTAATTTACTATTATAGATTGTTTATTATTTCTTGAGCCTAATTATTTGGTTATTGAGGCCTGATAATTGAACACTATCTACGGTTTACAAGTTGAACTCGACAAAGGGAACCTGTGAACGCAAATAAGAAAGAATAGGGCTTGATTGTGAACCTGGGAATCAGGGAATCGATTTGTGGGTAGGATAGACATATACCTATTCGCCTGGCTTAGCTAAATACAGAGTTCTTTAATGCATGCATGTGATTTAATTCCATACAAAAAATAGGCGTTAGAATAGCTTGCATAGACTCGTGAAGAATCGACAGGTTTTCACGAATATAATTAACCTGTTAGTTAGCAATCTAGGAAATTGAGAAGTAGAATCAACTGGAAAACTCAACTGGATTGGTTGTAGCTCTGACCCTGGATCATTTCTCTCTTATTGATAACAACAATAATTTACACTCTATTACTTGAGTTCAATTACTTGTTTTTTAATTATTTTCTTTAGTAGTAAAAATCACAACTACTATTAAAAAAGATCCCTGAATAGTTTTTAGGAAATTGTTTGCTAGAATTCAGTCGTAACAATAGTCCTCGTGGGAACGATACTCGACTCTCTACTTTATTACTTGTCGACCACGTATACTTGCGTGTGCGTTTGGGAGCAACATTAGCCAAATAATGTTTTAATTCCCTCAACACTTCTCTGCACTCTAGTGTCCACTCGAAGACAATGTTCTTTCTTAAGATCGCGAAGAACTTGTGGTATCGCTTTGAGGACCTTGAGATGAATCTACTCAAGGCTGCGACTCGGCCAGTCAAGTGTTGAACTTCCTTAGTCCCTGAGAGCACCTTGAAAATCTCTTCAACGGCTTTGATTTTCTCAAGATTAGCCTCGATTCCCCATTCGGAGACTATGAATCCTAAGAACTTTGCCGAACCGACCCGGAATGCACACTTTTTGGGGTTTAGATTCATGTTGTACTACCTTAAAATGGCGAAGCTTCTCGTGGTTCAAATGATCTTTTACCCGAACTGATTTGACCAGCATGTCATCTATGTAAACTTCCATTGACTTTCCAATATAATCCTTAAAAATTCGATATACTAGCCTTTGATAAGTTTCTCTAGCATTCTTGAGTCCGAAGGGCATCACTTTGTAACAGTAAGTGCCTCGTTAAATGATGAACGAGGTTTCTCTTCATCCTTCGGATCCATCAAGATTTGATTATATTTCGAGTAGGCATCCAAGAAGGTTAACAGCTTATGTCCAGCCCTGGAGTCTATTAACCTGTCTATTTGAGGCAATGGGTATGAATCCTTGGGACAAGCGTTGTTCAAGCCCGTATAATCCATGCACATTCTCCATTTTCCATTTTTCTTGGGCACAACAACGACATTACCAAACCATTCAGGATATTTGACTTCCCTTATGAAGCCGTTATCTTGCAACTTTTTTGTTTAATCTTCAATCACTTTTTTCTTATACCGGCATTAAGTCTCTTCTTTTTCTTCACCGGGGCATGGCATGGGTCCACATTAAATTTATGTGTCATGATCTCTGGATCGATGTTGCCATATCAGCTTGGGTGGGACCATGCGAAGGAATCATCATTGGATTTCAACAATTCGACAATAGCTTTCTTCGACTCGGGGTCCAACTCCGAGCCGACAAATACTTTTCTATCTGGGAATTCCTTTGATAACGTAAAGGGTTCCAATTCCTCAATAGTTGAGTTCTCGGCCTTTTGCTTCTGAGGCTCTGGAATGTACCCGAGATCTTTTCCATTGCATCTCTATTGGGATCCATTTCAGGAGCCGAATCCCCATCTTTATCAGACCCCGACTGCATTAATTGTTGTTTCTTTGGTCCACTCGGGATAATTCCACTCTTTAAAGCAACCGACTAGCACTCTCTAGCTACTCGCTGCTCTTATCGGATCAAGCAGATTCCTCAAGGGGTTGGGAACTTAATGATCTGGTGGAGCGTGGATGGCACAACCTCCATGGCATGAATCCATGGTCTCCCGAGGATCACATTGTAAGCCATGTCTTCGGGCATGATTTTGAACATGGATTCCTTCACAACTCCTTCTGCGTACGTGTTGAGCGTAATCTCACCCAACATCTTCTCCGTGGAGTAGTTGAACCCGGTCAATATGGTCGCCTTCGGGATGGTTTGATTCTTTAATCACATCTTTTTAAAAGCCCCATTACTTATAAGTTTCACCAAGCTATCGGGGTCAATTAAGACTCGCTTAACGTCCGAGTCAATGATTCTCAACATGATGACCAAAGCATCATGATAGGGAAACATCATCCCATCACAATCATCATCGTAAAAAAAAATCTCTTAGAGTTCTGGTCCTCTTCTCCATTGTTATTGAGATTCTAGCAAACTTTTTTGCGGCGGTGAAGTTCACACTGTTCACTTCCGAGCCTCCTGTTATCACATTCACAAATCTTTCAGCGAGAGGTGCCTTCGGTGGCTATCTATCCCCTCTATTTTTGCAAAGTTTTTCTTCCCTTTGTTAGTAAGAAATTCTCCCAATATGCCCTTCTTCAGCAAATGGGCCACCTCGAGGCGAAGAGCTTTGCAATCTTCAGTGCGGCGACTGTAATCGGTATGAAATTCGCAATGCAAGTTTTGGTCTCTCTTTCCCAGGGCAATTTTCATATCCTTCGGTGACCTCACTCCTTGGTATGTCATCCCTTTCAACGTATTTACCAACTTCGTGGTTGACACATTTAAATTGTAATCAGGGATACGAGGTAATTCCTTATCCTTGCATATTAAGACGGGTCCCGGGGTACTTTTTTTGTTAACGTTGGTGTTAACCCTACCTCCAAGCCGTTGCCTCACATGTTGTCCCCCGAGCCTCTTACTCACGTGTTGCCTTTGTAAGTTATAGGGCTTACACCGACCCCTAGCATTTCCTCGTGGAGCCTCGGCGCGTCGTAAGGACTCAAGGCGACCTCTATAGTTAGAGCTTCGACCAGCAACTCTCCATTCTACTTATTCCAACCTTACTTTGGTAATAGCTCTATCATGTAACTCATCCCACGTTTGTGCTTGATATTGTTGAAGTTTTTTCCTTAGCTCGGCGGGTGCTTTGTAGTTACGAACATTAATGTTCTTTTCAAATGTCATGATGGCCAAGTTATCATCCATGGTCGGCAACTCCATCCTCTTGGATTGGAAGCATTCGAGGAAGTCTTTGATAGGTTTCCAAAAATGTTGTTTAACTTCGAAAATGTCTTCCTTCCTCTGGAGGATTTTCTGTGCTCCGGTGTGAGCCTTAATGAATGAATCAGCCAGTTCATTAAAGTTTGAGATAGATTCTGAGGGCAAGTGCATGTACCTCATAGTGGCCCCTTTTCCAAAGTATCTCCAAACTTCTTCAAAAATATCAATTCCTTCTCTATCTCAGACAAATTATTTCCTTTCACAAATCGTCATGAACTCAGTTACATATTCAACGGGGTCGGTGGCACCATCATACTATTTCAATATTTTCACCTTGAGATGCTTCAGATAGGTGCTGGGGCAGCCTCGGGTTTGTAAGGCAACTGCCTGCACTTATCAATATCTAACGCCCTTGGGTCTTCCTCACCCTGGAGAAATTCTCGAGCCACTTTCTGACTTGGCCTTCGATTTTTTTTCCATTTTTATTATTATTATTTTTTTTGGTGAAAAGAAAAGTCTTATTACTCATCACCCAATCATTACAAAATTTCCTATTCCTGCTAGACGACGTCTAGCAAGTCTAGCTGATAACTATACAACTAATACTTCCAGAGTTTATCCTAAAACTATATCAAAAGCAGTAAAACATTACGAAAGATAAACCTATATCAACTATATGCTCTGCTATTCCTGTAATCGAGACGTTTATTTCAAGGTCTATCGAGACGTTTATTTCAGCCATAGTGGGAGCCGTCCCGAAGAGTGGATTGGCATTGGGTACAGTCCCCGAACTCCCAAATATAGTCCCATTTCGAGGTCTCATATTGTCGCGCCCCATAGGAACGACGTTCGGGATGCCTCTATTCGAAGCTACAGGTGGAGTATCAGTTGAGGTGACATTATTTCTCATCAAGGTTGCTTCCAATGAACTATGGAACTCAGCGTTGAAATTCGCCTGTAGGGAGAATTTCTTCTGGAGCTGTTGTAAGGTATATATAACGTAGGCTTGGAATGGGTCGTTCGACCCCGGTGAAGAAGGGTCGGCAGGAGGCGGATGAGGAGGTTGAGCCGGGGTGCTGGTAATAGAGGCATAAACGCCTCATTATTAACTTTCACAACGGGGCACTGTTGGTTTCCGTTAATTATTTTTTCGTTGTTAGACATTGCTAAGGATTTGAAGTGTTACAATAATGGAACGCGTCGCACAACTTTGGAACAAAACTTATTGCTTGAATCCCCATAGACGGCGCCCATTTGTATTGGCCTAAATCAGATTAGGACAATAAATCAAATTTATGACGGATGTACAAGCAAGGACTAGTATCAAAGTTGCTTAAAGAATGAAGAATTGAAATAAGCAATTGCACGATAAAAGCAAGAATGTAAAATTCCAATATTAAATATTTCGTGCCTACAATTTAGCAGAATTTCAGTATATATTTCTAGATGCTTATAATACAAAATGAAATGCTATTTATAGGCCACCAGATTGGAGATATAGTCACTTTTTCCATGTTCTGATTGTGGCTTTACCTACATTGTATTCCCTTGGAAGGTGAGTTAGTGGGTTGAGATCATGGGGTAATCACCCCGTTGAAATAGAAATGATCCATCGAAATTTAGATCTCTCACCTCGAGGACACGAGCTTACTGTTCACCGAGGCAATTATCTCTCGAGGCATGTCAAGTACTATGGCCTCGGGTGTTCATCTCGGTGATCCTGTCGTTTGCCTCGGGCACAAATCTGTAGATCTCCGTATGACATATTTCGAATTATACGTTTAAGGCGCCACGTAAGCAAACCATTTTTCACCCAATACAATGATTATATGAACTCATCTAATCATATGTGGAATCTAGAGAAGAATTAACTAAAAGACCCCTCAAAGTCTTGAATAAAAAGTTTAACCTTTCCATTTCTTTTTGACTTATTTTTGGAGAGAGAAAAACTTAAGTGGGGACCAAGGGCTGGTTTAGTATTCTTAGAAACTTGTGGGTGCAAAACAATAAATTTTTTGGGTGAAAAATATAAAAAACTATTGTGAACTCATTTGAAATTAAAAAAAGTACTGGGTAATTTAAAACATAACGGGTACTTCATCTACCCTAATCGGCCGATCATCCACTACATTGTGCCGTTCCAATTTCATCTCTCAACTTCTCCTAGTTTCTCTCTATCAACCGCCTGCACGACTTCGTAACTGTTGTGAGTGTCGCGTTTCAGTTATTTAAAGGATCTCTGTGGGTTCATCGCACATTATCGATCAAGAGCATAAATAGGTATTTGCATTCGATTTTGTTAGGATTTTTAGTTGAAATTTAACTACTGTATTTCTTCGATTAATGGCTATTTCGCATCTTTACATAGAGATTTGGGGTGGTGGATTTTATTATTTTATCGTTTTATACGCAATTTTGGATTTAGGATTTTTTTTAATAAAGAGTCAACTAGGCTTATCACCTAGTGACCATTTTTATTAATAATTACCATAAAAGAATACATAGTCTCAATAAATGTGCACTTGAAAAGTGCAATACAATAAGCAATCCTAATCTCATCATAATTACCTATTACACTCAAATTCTTGGGTTGAGAACTATGAAGTACTAATACCACTAAGTAATTCAAGCATACTAAGTAAATATGGTGAATTACATCAAATGCTAATCGAATAACCAGTCTATGAAGCAAGCAACTAACTACTAGGCAATGTGTAACTAAGCATATATTGTTGTTATTCTTGCAGGGCAAAACCCTTGAACTTGACTTAGTACTTGGGGCATCCACTTGCACAAGTATAGAGACAACTTCTGATCCCAAAAGCAATGAGGACATAATCAGCATTCTTGGATCATATAGCATATAAGCACTGAAGGAACTTAGTGAAGTATCTCCTGAATGACCAGCATGCATCAACTTAGGTTGATTGCGCAGCATCAAATAACTCAGCTGAGGCATTATGTTCCAAACGAAACTCCCAGATTGTGACTCAATAGCTTCCAGCTTTGGGTACTGTCTTGATAGCCAACATATGCATACAAGTCCTGATCAATTTAATCCAAATTGTACCTGCAAAAAAAAAAAAAAAACAATAGTTAGTGAAATAAACCCCTATGATCTCCACTATACAATCTTGATCATAGAGGGAATTTTCCCAACTCCAGTTCCCTCCACATCCTCCATACTTCTAATCATCTTACACCACTCCATGGCTTAGCTCTAAACTCCAAAAATTGATGCTTGCTTGATTAACAATCTACTTGGCTTGAGAGTGCAACTGAGCATAAGAACAGAAGCTGACAATAGGCAATTCAAAAGCAATATTAGCAAGACAATCAGCTAGCTTGTTGCCCTCTCTCAATGTATGTTTGAATTGAAATTCTCCTAACAACCTCCACCTTTGAATATCATCAACAATAGATGCAATAGTCCACATAGGCTGCCAGTGACCCTCAATCACTTGCTTAACCACTAGGGAGTCAGTTTCAATAAATGTAGGACCTAAAGCATGCTCCACGCAGTATTTCATAGCCTCCCTAATGGCCATAGCCTCAGCCACCATATTGTTATGCTCTCCAATCAGTTTAACAAATGCAAACGTAACATCACCTACACCATTTCTCACACAAAAAGCAATAGAGCTAGGGCCTGGATTGCCCTTGGAGGCACTATCAATATTAACTTTTAGCACACCAGGACTAGGCAGATTCCAGCACACTTTAACAAACCTAAACCTAGGCAAATAATTGTCTAATACATGCACAATGTCTGGCTAGGACTGCCTCTCCACTGGACTGTAGGGAAATCTCAACTTGATGAAATAGAAAAATGTTACTAGTAATTTCATAAATCATCCTAGAAAATGAAATTGTCTTGTCATGCCTAATAGAATTCCTCCTCTTCCATAAGGACCAAACTATAAATGATAGCACAATATGAAAAACATTTTTGATCCATGGTTTTCGCCACTGTTTCCACCACTTAAAACATACCTGATGCAAGTTGCAATTTTCCAATTGAATCCCAGCATGCTGAGCAAAGAATTTCCACAAACTTGTAGCCACAGGACTTGTCCAGAAAAGACGCTCTCTAGTTTCCATTCTAGGCAGTTCACAACACCAACATCTAGATGGAAATTGATATCTCATTCTTCTCAGTTCTTCATCAACAGGAAGCTTAAACTTCCACATCATCCACATCATGAAAGAAACTTTGATAGGCATCCCTTTAACCCACATAAACTTAGGTATTGGAACTTTATGTTGCTTCACTCTAATGTAGCTCCATGCACTGCTCACAGAAAAGTTTCCATTTGAAGTCAGGCACCACCAGGCTTTGTCTCTTCTTTGATCAGCACCTAGCAAAGTTATATTTTGAACAATGTGCTCTACAATATCTTCAGGCGGTAATTGATTTAAGAGCTCCACATTCCAGTGTCCCTCCTCAATAATCTCCTTTACACTGTTGTACCACAAGTCATACTAAAAAAATATACGGCACAATAAAATACAAAGGCCCTAAACCTGTCCATTTATCATACCAAAGATGAGATGAACCTTGTCTAACCTGCCAATATATCTCATGATCCATTGCTTCCCTAGATTTGTTCATCTTCTTCCAAGTATAAGAACCTTATTTATATGGTACAATGGCTTTGTGAAGCTTCTTGCAATATTTGTTAGACATGTAAGTTACCCACAATGAGTCTTCAGTTCTACAATTCCACCATAGTTTAGCAAACAAAGCACTTGAAACATCAAACAATGATCTGAAACCCATGTCACCTTCCACAACTGGCTAACATAGATTTTTCCAAGAGGACCAGTGCCTGCTTGTTCCCTCTTGCGAATTACCCCAAAAAAACTTTGCAAAAAGCTTATGCAATTGATTGAGTACACTGTCTAAAGGATTCACTGCTAAAGAAGATGAATTGGCATACTTTGCAAGACATGCTTGATAAAGATTGCTCTCCCTCCAAATGACAACATCTTTGCACTCCAGCCATAGATCCTAGCAGTCACCTTACCTACTAAATCTTCATAGTATATCTTCTTCCTCCTCCCATAAAAGATATGGCATCCCAAGTAGGTAAAAGGGAACTCCTTTCTCTGAATGCCAGTGATTTTCTCAACCCTTCAACCTCATCATCACCCATTGATTCATGCAAGTAAATAGCACTCTTGTCTTTGTTTATTTTTTGTCCAGAAATAGCCTCATAAGCTTGCAACACTCCATTAATCAAATGCAAAGAATCTTCATGAGCTGAGGTGAACAAAATTGTATCGTCAGCATATGCTAAGTGATTAAGGTATGGACTCCACTTAGGCATTGCATATCCCCTATAGAAACTGTGAGTGTTCAAAGAGTTCAAACTTCTAGAGAGTACTTCAGCTGTAAGAATGAATAAAGTAGGTGACAATGGGTCACCTTGTTTCAAACCCTCCCTGAGTGAAAGAAACCATAGCTCTGACCATTGAACAAAACTGAGTACCAATTGGATGACACAAGCTGAAAGATGACATCAATGAACTCATGGCAGAACCTCATTTTCCTTAGTACCATTGTCAAAAATGGCCAAGACACTCTATCATAAGCCTTTATCATGTCCAATTTTATTACAACATTAGCATCATCACCTCTTTCATTGATATCATGTATAATTTCCTGAGCAAACAATACATTCTCCACAATACTCCTACCTTGAACAAAGCCTGACTGGTTTTGTGAAATGAGTATAGGTAGAACCTCAACCAGCCTATTATGCACTATCCTAGAAAGAATCTTGTTAATGAAGTTGCTAAGGCTGATTGGCCTGAGGTCAGATAAGGTTGACTAGCTCGCTGAGGTTTCCTCAACCCAGGCACCTTTTTAAGCCACTTTTCCATGCTGGCCTCAAATTCTTTCTTCCATTTCTCAAAGTCCGACGGGACGTTAGTTTCAGCCACTGTTGGAGCTACCCCGAAAGGTTGATTCCCCAATGGCGCACACCCCGAGCCACCAGATGTGGTCCTGTTTGGAAGTCCTCCTGTTGTTGCGCCCATAGGAACAATGTTCGGGATACTTCTGTTGAGTGTGGGCTCGGTGGGATTTGTTGCGTTTTTCCCATTTCCGGAGAAAGTAGCAAATTGCTCGTGAAGTCGTTGCAAAGTTGTCATCACATACAACTGAAAAGGGTCGTTTGAACTTGACGATGAGGGATCGGTTGGCAGTGGTGGGGTAACCCCAATTGGGAGGCTTAAACCAGTTGAAGGAGTCAAACTAGCGGGCGGTGCTAAGCCAAGTCGCATTAAGCCAAGTGGTGTCAAGACAAGTGGCGTCAAGCTAGGTGGTGTCAAACCAGGTGGTGTTGAGCCAGGTGGTGTCAAACCAGGTGGAGTTAGCCAAGTGGTGTTATTGGTGTTCCACCACCCGACGAGGTGACGCCAGTGGTTGAGTCGGGAGTCTGGATCGTTTTATTATCAGAGGTGTTAGTTTTGTTTACCATTGAATGATGTTGGTAGAAATAATCTGTAAAGCTCGGTGTGAGACTTCGGAACAAATTTTATTGATAGTTCCCCACAGACGGCTCCAATTTATGTTGGCCTAAATCTGATTAGAATAACAAATCGAATTTTTTTTAGGTTAACTAGAAACTATCTGTATCAAAGCCGTAAAAAGACAAGAAGTTTGATAAAGAGACATAGACAAAAGATTGGAGACAAAGAATAAGTGTATTTTATATATTTGTGAATGCTTTACATAATCTTTTCATGGATATTTACAGCTTACAAGAATGAGAATAGTCTACAGGAGTGAAGGTAGCATTACTGCGCTTAATGGCCCATTACTCCACATTCAATCGTGGTATAACCACGATCTTCTCCTTAAATGCACGAGCAACGGTTGTCAGTTACATAAAATATGAGCTCATTCACTGAAGCGCGAATCTTCACCGAGGGGTGGGTTGCATGCCTCGTGTCAGCCATTTTTTAATCGCCTCTTGGGATAACTTGTGGTCAAGATTCATTTCTTATCCGAGGCGACTAGCTTTAGGATCTGAACAAGCACTTGGGAGCTCGTTATCAAAGGACTCAATCTCACCATGCTTCAAGCCCTGTCGTCAGGGCCTCGTTGATTTTTCACCCAACAATATGTTAATTTTTGTACTCTTGGATTCTAGTCTAGTTCCTCACCTTTATAGTTTTTGCCTTATTCTAGTTCAAGTTCTAGGCTTTATTTTGATAAGTCAAACAATCTATTTCATATTAAAACTAACTTATCTTGTACTCATTCAATCATTCATCATTTATTAATTCAATACCACCAAGATATCTTGATACACGATACTTCTTCAATTTTTAGCTTAAGAAAAATACGTTATAAGAAATTTGATTAAGTTCCTTTGAAATGGTTAAATGCTTAGATAATCATATGATTTTTGAATGAAGCTACATTTGTAACTTTACTACATATATAGTTCATTCTTTTCTAGAAAGTACTTGGCTTTGGAAAGTTAGGGCGAAATATAGTCGCTAAGATATGTGCTTGATCCTTGAAAGTCTACGTCACATACTTAGAGAGAGAAAAAACCTGACAAAGGACCGAAATAACCGACAAAACTGGATAAAATCAAACCAATGAAAACCAACTTAATTGGTTTGATTTGATTTAAGTATTTAAAAACAGACTTAAGTGATTTGGTTTTTTTTTAAAAAGGAAAATCGATTCAAACCGAACCATGAACATGCTAGTAAACTAATTCTTTTCTACTTTATAATAATCAAATGACTACTGTTTTTATTTTATTTATTAACAAAGTTACAAATTAAGCTTTGTCACTTATAAGGGATAGTTGGCACTGAGTATCATTCTTTGTTGGATACAAATTTATTACTATAAAGATATTTCAGTTGATGTAATTAATGTAAATACTGTGTATTTTGACGAGAGAAACAGAAAAAGAAGTCCTTGAAAATGCGAAAATTATCAACAGAGAACTAAATTTAGTAAGAATATTCAAGCTAAGAGCGAGTGAAGAGCATTTTGTTGTGAGAGGAGTATTGGAAATTGCTTCATGTGGTGGCTTATTAACAAGTTATGATAGCTCATGATTTTATGAAGGAAAAATACAAGCTAGAAAACGTAGCATCAAATCACTTATTAGTGAAGAAAAAGAAGCTGGAAGAACTGAGGCAAAGATGAGATTTGATCTCATTATTTTTCCAATATGTTACTTTAATATTTTACCACATAAAGCATTCATTGTTACTGTAATAAAAAGGTTACTTAAGTCGATTTACTCTATGAGTATTTATTTAGTTTTAAAATGTTCTTTCAAATTAATACAAGAACATATGAGGATTACTTGATTTTTTTTTCTATAAAAAAAGAACAAAACATCGGAGGAGTTGTGTCAGAAGGGATATGTGTCTCCTCTCATGGGATACCATCACCAAACCCAAATATCTAGGAGGTCTCTCTATTACCAAGGCTTAAACTAAGAACATTGCCATGCTTACTGGGCTAAAATGACGATTTCTTTCCTGCCCTAATTCTCTTTTGGTCAAAGTTCTTAGTGGGAAATATATCCATGGTATTACTACTAAGACTCACTCTTTTATCTGGAGCAGCCTATATAAAGGCTGGATAATTTGCAATAGCAATACTCATTGGGTCATTGGGAATGGTAGCAACACTGCATTATGGGACCAAAGTTTGCTCCCAAATAGGAAAACCCTTAGAATCATTATTAATGGTTCCCTCACCTCTGAAGAATCTAATGCCAAAGTTGTATACCTTGCAAACGAGAGTGCCCTAGACTCTTCAAAATTTCTTTTACCCTCCCTGATAATGGTAGATCCATGATCAATAATTCATCCAAATCCCTAACGAAATGGACTTTCCTATTTGGAGATCTAACAGAAATGGTATTTTTTCTCTAAAATCCACCTATGCTCTAATTGACAATTACCAACCTTCGTGTAACGATATTACGTGGATATGAAATATTGATACTTTAAACAAAATCAAATATTTCTTATGGCAATGTCAACACAATCGTCTACCAACCCGTTTCTATCTTTATAGGATTGGTATCAACATTGATCTCATTTGTCCAAACAGTAAAAGTGATCATGAGACAATATTTCATATTTTTCTAAGATGTACCCTAGCCAAGAAATTTTGGAACAGTTGTTCTATTTCACTTCACATTCTTGAGTCTGATAATTGGTTGGAAAATTTGAGATATCTATCCCCAACCACAACTTCTAGGCATTATAAGTGGATTGAGTTCCTATCTTTTGCTATATGAAACTTATGGTTGAATCGTAATAATAACAATATTCACAATTTATCTAAGGATTTAACCTATGCGCAAGTTCACTCTAGATTTATCCAATTTAAACTTCTCACATCAAAGGAGCCTAGATTTGTTCGTACCAGGCACATTAAGGTATCTTGGTACCCTCCAAAGCACAACGTGATTAAGCTTAATATAGATGGTGCTTATAATAATCAGAACCACATGGCGAGCATTGGAGGAGTTTTTAGGAATTGTAATGGTAATTGGATCTTAGGTTTTCATAAGAAAGTAAATGGTTTAAACTCTACTTATGTGCTTTTAGCCCTTCACTATGGCTAATCTTTAGCAATCCAACAAAAGCTTTATCTGTTAGAAGTGGAAACTGACTCCACTGATGTGATCCACTTATTGGAGAAACCCACTCGTACTTACATTTCTATTCTTACGGATTGCAGGTTGATGATGAGCAAGCTGGAAATACCAATAATTAGGCATAACTTTCATCAAGGTAACAAGGTTGCATATCTACTAGCCAAGGGAGCTCCCAGTCAGTCCAAAGAAATCACTACTTTTCACTTTGCGATGCCACCTAATTTTTTTCAACAAGTTTTATTGGGAGACAATGTGAACATCTCTTTTGCTACTAAAATATCGATAGTAATTGTAATATGTTATCTTCCCTAGGGAACTTGAACGTGCTTAATGTCGCCTCTATGCCTAGCTCTAGTATGTGTAATATTCAGGGTGCAGATCACCTCAATAGTCGCATGAACCTCCTATGTAATCCTCCGTAATTTCTCTATTAATACAATTCGTGTTTCTATCAAAAAAGAAGGGATATGCGTCTAGCTCTGAAGAATTTCCTGAATCAAATGTGGCTGAATAATGTGATAAATCTTCTAGCTCCTGTAGACAATACAAATCTGATAGGATTCTTACAGAACCAGTGAATATATCACTACAATAATCTGTATCTATAGCTACGAAAATAAATTTCGTGGCTAACACCTAACAATAGCTACAAAAATTAAAATGTTGTGGCTATTTATAATTTCGTTAAATTTTTTAGCCACAAAATTGAAATGAGCAAAGCTAGTTTTTCACTTTTATTATACTTACTAACTATCGTAGCAATAAGTATCTAAATAGCTACAAAATTATTGCTACAGAATACTTTTGTAGCTAATATACAGTTTTTGCCACGCGTTTATAGTTACCGTAGCAATAACACCTAACAATAGCTACAAGAATAAAAATTTGTGGCTATTTATAATTTTGTTAAATTTCTTAGCCACAAAATTGAAATTGGCGAAGTTAATTTATCACTTTTGCTATTACATACTCCCTCCGTTCCAAAATGAGTATCTACCTTTCCTTTTTTGTTTGTCCCAAAATGAGTGCCTCTTTCTATATTTAGTAAGTTGATAATTCAAACATCATACATGGCAAGTTTACAACTACAAATTCAAATGACATTTTAGTACATTACACTCATTTTTAATTTAGAACCACAAGATTTAAAAGTCTTCATATATTTCTTAAATTTCGTGACAAGTCAAACTAAGACACTCAAATTGTGACGGAGGGAGTACTAATTATTGTAGCAGTAAATACCTAAATAGTTACAAAATTATTGTCATAAAAGAATTTTGTAACTAAAAATAAGTTTTTGCTAGCAACATAATTAAAATAAAATATTATGTCTAAATAAAATTCGTTTCTTCAACATATGAAATATTCATGGTAATAGTTGGCTTAATAGCTACAGCGACCAAAAGGTTATTTATTGTTGCATGAAAATATAGTAGATAATCATAATCATCTACCATGTGTTACAATTATAATACAATAATTTTAAATTCCTTGTAACAAAATGTTATAATTATGATTATTTTTAATAGTTCTGCTTAATAATTATAATTTGCCATTGACTGAAATTATGATTTCGAATTGAAAATAATATTATATAGAAAATTATAAGTTCTTATCATGCACATCGATCATGACAATAATAGTATTTTAACCATAATTAATTAGTTGTAACAAAATATCATAATATTTAGATGAATATTTTTTGTCAAAAAATCGTGAGAATGGTAGTCTAAAAAGATCAGAGAAATTTATGAAAATATGAGTTTTGATTTTTAATTCATTAAAGAAAAAATAGTAACTGCATGATAAATTAATAAATTATTTCAAGTAGAAATTATTAAAATTCAAACAAAACAATCTTTAGCAATGCATCATTTTTACACATCAAAGCTTATGGTCAACTTTCTTTTACTTATCAAGTTCATATCTTATTTTATTGAATTTTAATTATAATATCGATTATACGATTTTATCGGTAAACTTTAAATTTATTTATAGTTGTGGAAATATAGTAAGCTATACAGTCTAATAGGATGCACTCTAATATTTCTTTGGTTATCAATAATTAGTTATTAACATATTTATTTATTTATCAAACATATAATTACACATTAAATGGATAAGCTAATTTAGTTTGTATACAGGAAAATTTTCTTCTTTTTTTAAAATTTGTATTATTACTACTAGTTGTTTTATAAAATATTTGAGTACGCAATGACAACATACCCAGTATAATATTATGAGTGGGGGTCTAGATAGGGTGAGAGGTATGGAGACCTTACGGTTACGTTGGATGAAGTATAGAAGATGTTTCTGATAGACTATCAGCATAAGAAAAATAGTTTTAAAAAATAGGGAATACTTGAGTATTTCCAATATTATTGCATATTATTTTAAGAAAATAAAGAATTTAATATGATGTATATGAGAGTATAATAAAGTCAGATATTATATCATAATTCATATTAAAATAATCAAAATTTGGTAGTTAAAATATTATTTTGACAAATATGCAATTATACATACTTGAATTTGAACACCTAACTAGTTATATAAAAAATAAGAAAAATATATACCTATATCAACTTACATGGATCACTAATTATACTCAATTTAACGACGTGATCCCACGGTTAAGTTCGCGCACGTTTAGCTCTATCATGCAAGGTTAGCTAACATACACCATCCATCGGAAAACGATGCCCCGACAACGGCAAGCACAGGATCAACTAAGCGCTCCACATACAAGTGAACCAATAGAATGTATATTGACACCGAAAAATGAAATTCCAAAACAACTTCGGCCAGTGCAGCTATTACAATGGATCTCGAGGATAGGTAGTGCACCAACCGTACTCCAAGCTCCGACCACCGAGCTCGCAGATTCGAAGCAAACGCCGGCATCTGAAGCTAGGATTGCTGTAGCAGCTAGGAAACTAACTTACACAGCTGAATCCCAAAATGAAAATCCAACGATGGCAGAAGCAATCCGGGGAAATAGAACTATGCAACAAAGTATGCAGCTAAATTTCTTTACCCCAATGCTTAAAATTGGACTGAAAGTAGTTAGACTGAATTCAGTTGAGCTAGAAGAACAATGTCAAAAATGGAAAATGCCCTAATTGGATATGTTATAGGAGGTAACCCTAGCTTTAAGGATATGCTCAAATTTGTTTATGGAGTGTGGAATTCAGTCAATATCCCCACAGTATTATTACACGATGAGGGTTACTTCATATTTCCTTTTGAATCAATGGAGGATAAGAATCAGATTCTGCAGGAGGGGCCGTATAGCTTCAATAGTCACCTCATGGTTCTGAAGGAGTGGACACCTGATTTTAAGCTTCAAAATGAACATATGACTGTGATCCCTCTACGAGTGATATTTACCAGGGCTGCATTTACAGTACTAGTCCAAGGAAAGCCTAGGGAGAATAGCTAGTTTCCTTGAAAAGCCAGTCCGTACTGATAAACTCATTAGTCAGGGGGAAAGGGTATCCTATGCTAGAATACTTGTGGAGATGGATATCACACAACTCATGCCAGAACACTTAATCATTGAAAGGCCAGATGGAACTGCAATGGAACAAGTAGTACACTATGAGTGGAAGCCCCAATTCTGCCAAAGATGTAACCACTTTGGATATGTAGCAACTGAATGCAAGCCCCAAGAGTGCCCTGAAAATGCACAACCTGCACATAGAAAGCCAAATAAAAGGAGGAGGAGGAAGAAGAAGGTGGTAGCAACACGAGTAGAAGGTGATCTGATACGTGAGGATGCAAAAACAGATGATGCAAAACCTGATGATGCTGCAAACAATAATGCATTGATCAAAGGAAAGCAGAAAACGATCTACCAAAGAAAGGACAAAATTCAGAAAATGCAAAAAATCCAAGAGGTGGTTGCCTCCAGGAATTATTTTGCACCTTTGCAGATACTGGATAATAAAGAACCCCTGATCGTATGCACAACCAGACACATAACCAGATGGAGAGAAAGAAGACAGCAGACAAGGGGTCAGACAATAAGAAATCTCAACTCCCATGATCCTTACCACATGGATTATTAGAAGGCTTAATAAATCCTTAGAGCAAATGGAGTTAAAGAGTTTTCTTAAGGAGAATAAAGTGCACTTACTAGGATGTTCTGAAACAAAAATAAAATAATATAAAGCTCAGAAAATCCAAAAAAAGCTGGGTGCAGAGTGGACTACAGTCCTGCCCCCAAAGGTAGAATCTGGATTATGTAGAAACATGCTAATGTGTTGGTCACTCTAGTGAATTCTTCAGATCAAGCAATGCACTGTTATGTATCAGATAAGAATTCAACATTTGAGAGTCATATCACTTTTGTATATGGCCTTCAAACAGTTGCAAATAGACTGACCTTATGGGCACAACTCAGATTACTACAGAGTGCTATCACTGGTCCTCGGATGATCATAGGTGACTTCAACACTATTTTGACAGCTGAGGATAGACTAAATGATATTCCTGTTCATCCAGTAGAGGTGAGGGACTTTTAGCAGTGTGCAAAGATGATCTAGGAATTGGTGTATTGAGTAGAAGAGGTTGTTACTACTCCTGGTGCAACGAAAAAGAAGTAGAGGAAAGAATATATAGTACAATTGACTGGGAACTTGGAAATACTAGCTGGATCCAGACTCACACAAGACTTGAAGTAATATGCATGTTACCTGGATGTTGAGCCCATTCTCCAATAATGATAGATACAAAAATTGTAAGAGCAGCATGCGAGAAACCCTTTAGGCTGTTGTCAGTCCTACTGGAGCAAGAGAAATTCAAGAAAACTGTAAGGAATGTGTAGGATCAATCCATACAAGGCCATACCATGTATAAAGAATGGAGGAAATTAAAGCTACTGGAGGAGCACACAAAAGGTATGCAAAGAAAATTCTCATCAGTTAAGTGTACTCTCAAGAGGCTGAAAGAACAATTAGCAGATACTCAGGCTAGCCAGAATGAAGATCTACTCAACCCACATTTGATTACTGCTAAGCAGGACCACAAGAAGGGAACTGGAAAAGTGGGACCTCATACAGGAATAGATCCTCAGGCAAAAGTCAAGGACTGTATGGATCAGATATGAGATCTCGACAATACTTCCATGTATGCCTAAAAGCAAGTCAAGCCAAAAACAGAGTCAATTGCATCTATAATGAGCTCAATGATAAACTGACGGATCTTGTGCAGATTCACAATGAATTCAAGAGCTTTTTTCAGCAGTTGTTGGGGGAATCAGCTCCTATTCTACCATGCCTGAATACAGACACAATCAGAAATGGTCCATGCTTAACTCTGGCACAGAAGCAACTTCTTATGACACATGTGACAAATGATGATGTAATCAAAGTAGTGCAAACACTACCATCAAAAAATGCACTAGGGATTGATGGATACCCAGCTGAATTCTTAAAAAACTGTTGGCCTATAATAGGGATGAGGCAACAGAAGCAGTTCTACAATTCTTTGACACTGGTCAATTACTGAAGGAGGTGAATTGTACCACTATATCTCTGGTACCAAAAGTGCAGAATCCTACTTATGTGAAGGAGTTCAGACCCATTTCCTGCTGCTCTACAGTATATAAAATAATAGCTAAGTTGTTAACTGCTAAGCTCAAGCTGGTAGTTGACTCCTTATTTAGCTCATCTCAGTCTGCCTTCATATAGAGAAGGAACATTTTAGACAATGTTATCATAGCTCATGAATTAATCAAGGGATACTCTTAAAAGAATGTATCTCCACTTTGTATGATCAAAATTGACATTAGAAAAGCTTATGACTCAGTGGAGTGGGGATTTTTGGAGATGCTTCTTCTATAACTTGGCTTCCCGGCTAGGTTTGTTCAATAAGTAATGATATGTGTCTCTACAGTGAGCTATTCCTTGCTCATAAATGGTGGACTTGCCCCTACATTCCCAGAAAAAAAAGGCCTAAGGCAGGATGACTTTACCTATTTGTCCTAGTGATGGAATACTTGAATAGATCCCTAGCCAAGCTGCAAGCAAATCCAGACTTTAATTTCCATCCTAAGTGTGCAAAGCTTGGGCTGGTTCATATATGCTTTGCTGATGATTTTCTCCTCTACTGCAGAGCTGTTTTGACCACTTCTCTAGTGTGTCTGGTCTTAAAGCTAACATGGAGAAAAGTTCACTATATATAGTTGGGGTCTCAAGGTAATTCAGGCAATACATCCTAACTGAAATGTACTTTGCAGAAGGTACATTACCCTTCAAGTATTTGGGCATTCCTTGTCATCCAGAAAGCTAACAATCAGTCAATGTATGTCCTTAGTGGACAAGATGATAGGTAGGGTGCAGTGCTGGACAAGCAAATTTCTCTCATACTCAGTGAGAGTCCAACTAATTAAGAGTGTATTGTTTGAGATTCAGACCTACTGGGCTCAGGTGTTTGTGTTTCCAAAAAAAGTTCTTCACATGGTGACTAGAATCTGTAGGAACTTCCTGTGGCATGACACCAATGAGCTCACTAGAAAAGCTCTTGTGGTTTGGGATAAGATCTTCAGCCAAAGTCCACATGGGGGCTGAATGTCCTAGACTTATATATCTGGAATAAAGCAGCTATATGCAAGCTGTTATGGGCACTAGAGGAGAAAAAAGACAAGCTCTGGATTAAGTGGATTCATAATATATATATATATATATATATATATATATATATATATATATATATATATATATATATATATATATATATATATATATATATATATATATATATATATATAAAAGGATTATACACACAGTGGAAACACCAAAGCAGGCTTGCTAGGTAGTGAGGAAAATCTTTGAAGCAAGAGAATGGAATGTGGCTGCAGTTCATACCCAAGGCTCATTCACCATAAAGAAGCAATACCTTGCAATGATTCCCCAATATCCCAAAGTAAACTAGAAGACACTGGTGAGGGCAAGAGGGCTAATCCCAAAATATCAGTTCATTATGTGGCTTGCACTGCAAAAAATTAAAGGCTCAATATAGTAGATAGGCTTGCCAACTTGGGTATATAGGTGCAAATGGAATATGTGTTATGCACATCAGGGCTAGATGAAGACCACAATCACCTATTTTTTAAATGTCATTATTTCAAAAGTATCAACTCTTCTTCAATGGCTAGGATGGCAAAAACAATTTTATAGCTGGGATGATGAAGTGAACTGGTTGACAAAGGCAGTTAATAGTCGCAATGCACAGAAAAATATGCTGGGATTCATCTTTGCAGCTGCAGTATATCACGTGTGGATAGAAAGAAATAAAAAAAAGTTTTAACAACAATACAGGACGAGTCAAGTGCTAGTGAAGGAAATAGTCATGCAGCTGCACATAGCAGGATAATACCAAAGCCGATGGAAGTCTGTGTCAGAGAGGCTGAATTTCTTTCATGTTAGTTAGTTGTTTAGTTGCTCTAATGTACTTAGGTTTATTACTGTTGTTGTTGTTGTAGTAGTAATAGTAGTAGATACTATCCTATAGTATTAGAGTATTAGAGAGATTTGGGTATGAGATCCTACTCTGAAGTCCAAAGAGCATGTGGTTGTACAAAGCAATTTTGGTTGAATGCAAAATTTTCATTTGACCAAAAAAAGTTATACTCAATTTAAAAATAATCGCAAATGCTATTGATGTTAGGTCTATTATCTTAGTCGATTAAAAATTATCATATATCTAATTAACTAGTACATTAGAAACAACAACTACACTTCAGTCTTAAGTTAGTTGGAATTATTTCTACAAGAGTTTAATATAATAAATCTATGGATTCATTATATTTTAAATTAATTATTTATTTAATATCAAAAGAGGATAATATAACATAATTATTAATACCATAACTTAATATAAGAGCATTACTTGTGAACTTCATAATAATTAAAATATTTAAGAAATTTAGTCAACCCAAATTTTTTAAATTAATCTTACATATATTTTCCTTTTTAGGTCAACATGATGTGTATTTGACAAATATTCAAATATTATACTAAACATATTATTTAGTTAATTTTTATAATTGTTAATTTCCATTTTTATAAAGAAAGAAGAAGCGAAAAACATATAATTTTAATTTTTATCTTCAAATTTAAAGAAAATTATGTTAGGAATTTCACAATTTTTATCTTTTTCTTAGGTAAGATGAATCAAAGAAAATCAAGAAAAATACATTTTATATTTTCTATATTTCAGACAACTAGATTTGAAAGAATGATGTTTTTTCTATTTTACTTAGCTATATTATATATTTAGTATGTAATGATCTTAGCTATACATATTGTTACCCAATTATTTATAGATTTATTGATAAGTTTTTAGAGAAAAATATATATTAAAATAAAGCTAACTGACAGATCATTAATACACCCAAGGACTCCAATCCCAAAACCTAAACTTTGGATCTTGCTCCTCTCAATTACTCCTTTCTCCATTTTTCCAAGTCCTTATTTGGATTGAAGACACTTGTCATAGTATTAAATAAATGGTTGAGATTTAATTCACCACATCAAAATCCTAATCATGGTTATGGATTATTTTCATATATTTTAATTCCACAATTCTAGCACATCTCAATATAAATACATTAACCGATTCTTTCTATTTTTCCTAGTTTCTTAGGAGTGTTTCTTTTTACCCCATATAAACAGAGAAAATAATACACATCTAACGTCTCCATTTTAATATTTTATTTGTAAAATATTTGTGGAATAAAACTAGTCATCTTCAATAAATTTCAGTGGGATCCAAATGCTAAGATTTCTATCAAGTCTGCCTGATTTTCCATGCATGACTAGAATAAGAAGTAAAAAAGCATATTCATCAGTATTCACCCAAAAAAGAAATAGAAGAATTTTTGCCCATTAAAAAATATAAAAGAAACGCAATTAATTACAGCAATAGGTTAAATGAATGAAATTAATCAATCCAAGCTTTTCTAGTTCTCGTTGTTATCAAATGATTATATTTATGGATGACATTACGTGCTAGAATTGTGGAGATTATAAAAAAATTTAGAAACAAATATATGAAAATAATCTATTTTAATCATGGTTATAATCTTTCTTTAGTGAATCAAATCTCAACTATTTATTTAATACTATGACAAGTGTCCTCAATCCAAATAGGAACTTGGGAGAAATGGAGAAAAGCGAAAGGGAGAGCAGCCGGATCCCTAAATTTTATACACATTTTCCCTCTCTAGCCGCGCACACCTATTCCGCCCCTTTACCAATTTTTCTTCCACCACTTTTAATCATTCCAACTAAATTATTTATGGAACTTAAAGCTTTTGTATTTAATGCGGGGCAAATCGAACTTAAAACACTTACCATCGAGAGCCGGGATTGGAGGATGCAAAGGACGAGAAGTCAACAGCATCGGGGAGAGTTCGGGAGCATTTTGAAGATCAAGGAATTGGCTTCAGGCCTAGGCGCTCCGCCTACTGGGCTGCACAACCAGGCGCTCCGCCCAACTTTGCTACTGGTCCAAATGGTGCCATTTTCAGGCACTCCGCCGAACCCCTAGACGCTCCGCGCCTTTTCCATACAAACCAAGATGGAACTCACTCTTTAGCTTAGTATTATTTATTAGTTTGATTCTACGTGGTCTTTGTTATTTTACCCAACTTGTGGGATTATTTTAGTCTTTAATTAGAAGTGTAGAACATCTATAAATACTACACTTAGGTCATTTAGTTCATTAGCTAACTTTGAATTGAGAATTAGAAGATTTGAGAGAGGCTAGGCCTTCTTGAGAAACTAGAAGCTTCAATGTATCTCTTTGCTTGGAATTTACAGAGGATCATCCTAGTATGACCCCGTGAATGGTTCAAGTCTCTTTCTCCCTTCGAATCAATCTATTGTGTTAGTTTGATTCGTTCTTTCTTCTATTTTTGTTTTTCCCCATCCCTACTTTTCCCTATATCGTGTTTACTTCTTGCTTCTGCTACTTTAGCTTGCTTCCGCGTATTTACCCCGTATCAGTTTGGTATCAGAGCAAGGCTTGGGATTTATTCTTACAAACTCTCGTTCCTTATTTATCTATCTCGTATCTTTACTTTATTGTTGTTATTGTTCTTGAGAAAAGAAAGAAAAAGAAGTGAAAAATTAAAAATTACAAAAAAATGCTAGAAATTCATGGATTTGATGACCCATTCGATTTTTGTTATTTGGGATTGTTCTATATCATTTACCCGTTGATTTGGTACCATTTTTACATGATTTAGAGTTGTGGATCGAAAGTTCAAAAAATTGAAACCCATCTTGAAACCCTTGCTTGAACCGCTTTGAATCTCGATGGTGATCTTGTTATTGGTTTTTTAAACTTGAAATTCATCGGGGATTGTTGGGAAATACTAAACACAATTTTGGGTACCTTTGATTTTGAGAAACGGGTTGAAATCGTTGAAATTTTGGGTGCAAAAACCATCAAAACACGTTTTTAGAAAAGTTGAAGCACAGTCCAGGCGGACCGCCCACTTTGTTTACTGGTCAGTGAACCAGGCAAACCGCCCACCTACCCAGGCGGACTGTCCACCACTTTGTGTTCCGTTTGCTTACGTACTTTTTTGTTAGTGTTTCTAAGGTAATTTTTCTACTTTATTGACACTAACTCTTGAGGTTTTAGGGTCTTGTGTGTCTTGGAGCTTTACTTAAAGTCGTAGATTTTTTTTTGGTCTCAAGTGCGCACTTTAAATAGCGTCCGTACATAAAGTCACATAAACTCCATTCCGAACCATTACTTGGGTGTACTAGTTGATGTTCTTACTACCGTGATTCCTAAGAGATCGAGAAGGTCTTTGAGGGAAAAAAGTCTTGAGTGGTGAGAACAATAGAGTGTGGACACAAAAGCCAACGACCTTGAGTGTATACATGAGTGGAAAAAAAATTGAGTGAACATATCTTGAGTGACACACGTGAGGGAGTGAATTTGTGAGGTCATTTACTCTTTATTGTTACAACTATGGCTTCGGATGATGATTGTGGAGGGTATGAATCATGTAGATATGATGGAGACTATGGTTCCTATATTTATGATGATGGGTATTGCTATGATGATTCGGGAACTATGGATCGTATGGTGATGAAGCGGGTTACTGTGATAATCATGAGGCTTATGAAGACTATGAGGCTTGTGGAGACGAATGTGAAGATTCTTATACTTCTAGTCAAGAATTCGAAGATAGTGACGCTTCAAGGTATAATGTTCCTACTTACTCTTCTTGTGATGAATTTGAACATGATGATAGTGACATAGAGAGAATTGATGTTGAAGTTGATTATAAGAATTGTTCATTTTGCATCTTTTATTGGTGTTGCTAATGATATGCAAGGGAGTAGTAGAGGTCCTTCCATTAGTTTGGGAGGAGGTAGTGGTTGTTCCATGGGAAAAGCGAGGCTTGCATCTTCTAGTTGTGATGAACGACTTAATGCTCCTAATTCCCATGTGAAGGGTAACTTGAGAAGTGGTATTGCGTTTGCTACAAAGGGTTTGAATTGTTCTGTCAATGTCGTGAGGGGTATGGGTAGTTGTAGTAGGAGTGGTATTATTGGCTATGGAACCAAGTTTAAGGATCTTATGGGTTCCATGGTGAGACTCCTTCCTCGACTTTCAAAAACATTTCAAATGTTGGAAGAGTGACAGGAAGTGAAAGTTATACTAGTGGTGTTGCCATTAGAGGAGGGATAAGGAAGACCCAAGTTGAACTAGTCTTGGACATTTAAGTTCTTTCTTGGATGTACCTATATGAGACTTGGGTAGAAGTAGGTTCGTTATTGAGGTAAATGGTGTTGGAGGAAACTTGCTCAAAATTGGTGATTCCGATGCCAATTGCATTAGCCCCTCTTTGGTTGATAGGCAAAGGATACCATGCCAAGCTCTAGAGCATTCTTATGAGTATAATGGAGTTTGAGCTTCCAAGTAGGCTCGGGTACTCTTATATCATAAGAGTTACAAGGGTTATGTTTGGTGTGATGTGTGTCCTATGCCGAATTTTGATGTTTGGCTAGGCGAGTCATGGTTGAACAACAAGGAATTGCAGTATAATGCTAAGCGGGATGTATATCTAGTGGCGATGGGTCAAGGGGTTTATGAGTTTGCACCTTACGAAATGAGGGTCAAGAAGTCCGCTAGAGTATATACTTGGGCTATACAAAGGAGAAAGGAGAAGGAACTTCAATCCATGGTTGAAATTGACCAATCAAGAAGTCCTATAAACATGAGAAATGGTGGGACAAGTACAAGAAAAGAGTTGTCAATTGTCAACAAGGTGAACCCGAAACCACAAGCTCCAAAGCTAAGTGGTTCACCAACAAAGAAGAAAGAGGTATCAAGTGATGAGTCTCTAAGTCTTAGATTTCGGGTTGATGTTAAAAGTTCACCTACTGCGACTATAGGTATTCTTGGGCCTCGTCCCAACTCACCCAAATATGAGAGACAAAAGATCGAGAGGAGTAAGGGAGTGACCGGTGACAACTCTCGAGTGGAAAAAAGAGAGGTTGTGTTGAGTGATGTGAGTGAGTTGTCACCACCCGAGTCTACATCCGACCTTGAAAAGAAAATGAGGGAGAATAAAGAGGGAAAAAGAATCATTGAGAGTGAGGGCACCCCTTATTCTAACATTTACTCTTTATCTTCTTCTTCTACTTGTGTGAGTACTTGTGTAGGTATTCTTGGAGGCAAATCGATGGAGCCTCAATCATGTTCCAAGATGGAAGGACAAGGTGAAGAAAATCTTCAATGTGAGCTTCAAGGTAGAGGGACTACTTATGACACTTCAAGTGCTTTGAGTGAACAAGATAGAAACTCAAAGGTATGTGTTAGTTCTTCTTCCCATGAGCATGTTACTTCCTTGTCATGTGATAGTGTTTGTGAAAAGTCTATGCTAGTTGATGATTTGTATGATTACAATGTGTTTGCAACTAGTGTAGAATTGGTTGGTCAACTGGTGCGTGCATGTGAACCACTAGTTGAGAGGGTTGATAAGCCACATCATAATATGAGCTCGATTTTCAATGAATCTTTCTTTAGTTCAGAAGTGGTAGTTGACCTTACTTGTGACCCTTGTTATGACATCCCACCAATTTTTGATAAAGGGAAAGATGAGTTGTTTGATCCTACCCTTGTTGATATAATTGCATATGGTGGACCTATGTGTGTAGTGAGGATGGTAGTAACCTTGAAGAGTCCCTAGTGGATGAGATGGATCGTATTGTATTCGATGACTCCTCAACTATGGATGATGACTCTAGTTTGGATGTCTCACCTTTGATGGGTAGTGGACTTGTTTTCACTAACTCTTTGTTTGAAGGGAATTTTAAAAGAGGTGGTGATGTTTTTCAAACTAGAGAAGAGTTTGGATTTAAACCTCCATGGTTTGGAAAGTTTGACTCTATAGACAATCCATTGTTTGGAGCTCCAAGTGAGATGAGTGGTCTTGGTATTGGTTGTATTGAACCATCTTCTAGTAGTCCTAACCTTCATTGTGTGGACTATAATGATGAAGAACCTATTTTGGAGACCTTCCTTGGAGTTTGTCTAGTGAGGAAGATTCTCTTAGAGGTGGATTTGGAGGTGAGGAAGTAACTCTTGGTGTATGTAAGGGTGCTTCAAAGAAGGGGGGTGGAGTATTTGATGTTAGTTGCCAATTGAACTATTTTGCTTACTCTATTCCGTATGTTGATCACACCTCGGGTGTTGAGCATGCCAAAACTAATGAGTCACATTGTGATAGTAATACATTGAAGGCTTGGTGTGTTGACCATAATCTTGGGGGTCATAGGGATTTTGATTGCTTAATCTTGTATGCTCCATGTCCTATTGATCTCTTTGCTTGTTATGGTTGTGAGTGTTTGTTATTGTTGAGCCAAGAACTTGTCGTTTCCTTTGGAGACATGTACTTTTTGATTGGTATTGATACTTGGCTCTATCACAAAAGTGTGTTTTTCACATCACTTGCACTCACTCTTGTTGAGCTTACCTACTCTTGTAGTGGGAAGTTTTGGTGTATTATTCTTGAACTTAGGGATCATAGGAATTTTTAGGACTTGATCTTGCATAATTCGTACCCTATTGATCTCTTTGATGGTTCTTGTGTTGGGTACATCCATTGGGAAAACCAAGTACTCATTGTTTTCTTTGGAAACATGTGTTTTATCATTGTCATTGATACTTGCTTATACCATAAGAGTTTGTTTTACGCACTACTTGCACTAACCTACTCTTGTAGTAGGAGCTTTTGGTTGTGCTTGTCTTTGGTTGTAGGTCTTGATGGTTTGATTTCGAGGACGAAATACTTTCAAGAAGGGGAGGATGATGCGGGGCAAATCGAGCTTAAAGCACTTACCATCAAGAGCCGGGATTGGAGGATGCAAAGGACGAGAGGTCAAGAGTATCAGGGAAGAGTTCGAGAGCATTTTGAAGATCAAGGAGTTGGCTTCAGGCCTAGACGCTCCGCCTACTGGGCTGCACAACCAGGCGCTCCGCCTAAGTTTGGGGGCGCTCCGCGCAACTTTGCTACTGGTCCAAATGGTGCCATTTTCAGGCGCTCCGCCCAACCCCTAGGCGCTCCGCCCTTTTTCCATACAAACCAAGACTGGACTGACTCTTTAGCTTAGTATTATTTACTAGTTTGACCCTACGTGATCTTTGTTATTTTATCCAACTTGTGGTTATTTTAGTCTTTAATTAGACGTGTGGAACATCTATAAATACTACACTTAGGTCATTTAGTTCATTAGCTAACTTTGAATTGAGAATTAGAAGATTTGAGAGATGCTAGGCCTTCTTGAGAAGCTAGAAGCTTCAATGTATCTCTTTGCTTGGAATCTGATAAGACCCAAACCCCCTCAAGACCATTCACTCGGAGTCAAGCCAAGTTGATCCAAGATACCCATCTTCACTTGATATGGAAGAGTATGGAAGAAGGCCCCGAGAGCAACTTGAAGACCATGCTTTGGTGTGCCGTGGATGGAGGATCCTCTAGGACACTTGGAGAGGCTCAAGAGACCCAAAATGAGACACCCCAAGGGGCTCCAGAACAAGGCGGAGCGCCTCCCGGCTGAGGCGGGGCGCCTCCCAAAATCCAGAGAGCAGGAAGTCAGGAGGCGGAGCGCCTCAGACAAGAGGCGGAGCGCCTCAGGAGAATCCAGAGAGTTGAAGGCAGCCAGGCGGACCGCCTCCCCACCTGGGCGGACCGCCTCCCCCTGTGACGAGTTGCAGGATATTTTATTACTTTTGCCTTGAACTTCCAACTTTAGCCCTGCGAGGCCTTATTTGTTTTAACCCACTTTGGGGGTATTTTAGACCTTTTAGTATGACTAAGTGAAGCCTATAAATACTTCACTTAGCCTCCTCAAACATTAGCTTACCTTTGAATCTTATGAATGATGAATAGAGTTTATCTCTTTTTATGAACAAACCCTTCCTTGGTTGCTTGAATTCACTAGTGGAACCTAGTTGAGTCTTGAACCGAAAACCCGATCATTCTATTTGCGAGTCCCAGGTGCGGCTCGAGGGTAGTTGCATAGCGTAGGCTCTTTTCGACACCGATACGGGGGTATCACGGAACAAGTTCTCCGTGGTTACCTTGTAGGGAGTTCGGAACGCGTCTCGTTCCTCTTATCTTTACTTTCCGCATTTTGATTCTTATCATCTTGGTATCAGAGCAAGGCTCGGGTTTTGTTTCTACAAACCCCCGACCCTTGATTCTTCGTGCCTAGGTTAGTTTCTATCTTTAGGTTCTTGTTTATTGTTATTAAAAGAAGAAAACTACAAAAAAAATTGAAAAATTGAAAATCTAAAAATTTGGTGTAACTTGTTGGTTTGAATGATTCATGATATGTGTGTTATAGATTCTTGATCGTGGTTGAAATCCCGTCGTTTGGATACCAAAAACACTTGGATTGGTGAAGATTGAAAATCAAAACCCCAAAACCCCTTAAAACCCTTGATGAACTTGTTCTTGATGATTTTTGATTGATTCTTGGGTTGGATTGAAGTGGGATTGAGAACTTGATATTGGGGTTTGGTCCTTGTGTGATTCCCGTTCTTTTGGTACCTTAAACACCCAATTTGGAGTTGTATTACATGAATTGAGAATTTGAAATCCTATGGAAATTTGAAAATTTTAAAACCCTAGCTTTGAAGAAGATGATCATGGTGGATTGTTTGTTTTTGATTGGGATTTGATAAAAGTTGTTGGGGTTTGATCTTTGTGACTAATACAACATTTGGGTACCTTTGAATTGCTAAAACAACATTTGATTAGTTGGATTGTTGGGTGAAAAACCAAGAAAACACGTTGTTGAACTGTGCTGAAGGTTGCAGAGGCGGAGCGCCTATATTCTGAGGCGGAGCGCCTCAAATCTGTGACCTCTCTGGAAATTGCTGAGGCGGAGCGCCTCCACCTGGAACTTTACCCTGGGCGGACCGCCCACTAGCTGAGGCGGGGCGCCTACTTCCTGAACGTTGGGAATTGGGTAGTTTCTTCTAGGTTCTCGTGTTTTGTTGTTTGCATTGCTTCTAATTGGTACTATTAGAGTATAATCCTACTTGATTAGTACTAATTACTTCGAGCTAATTAGGATCATCGTGCCTTAGAACGGAGACTAGAACTCAAAGAAGACCCGTAGTGCCTTTTGACTCAAGTCCTCACTCAAAGTGCTTAGCGATCCAATCGAGTCCTATTAACTCCACTCACCCTGGAGTGCATTGGGCTTTCGAGTCGAGTGATTAAGTTTAGGTTTACTATTCAACTTCGTGAAACTTTGAGTTCAAGCAAGAGTGAAATAGCCATCACCACCATACGAGTGATCCGAGTGACAACTTGTGAGGGAGCGAGTGAGGTGTTTTTACTAACTCTTGTTTCTTTTCTTGTGTAGGTACAATGTCCACCGAAGGCGAAGACTTTGCTAAGAGTGCCCTCGCTACTATCCTAGCCAAGTTGGATAGTATGCACTTGAGGATTGAGAGCCTCGAGCGGGTGAACTCTAATGCTCTAGTGGAGCAAGGGACCTCTAATGTCCCCTCGAAAAAAGGGACCCCGAGCGTCCAAATCGAAAAGGGGGCCCCGAGTGCCCAAGTGGAAGTCTCGAGTACTCCTAACTTTACCCCGGAACAAGTAAGCCATGTCATTGAATTGCTCAATCAACAACGGGTTAAGGAGGACCGAGAGAGAGTTGAACGAACGGGCATTCCCCGTATCTTGGATAATCCCCCAAGAGACGTTCCATTACCAAGACCCATCCGAAACGTGCAACCCCTTGAGCAAGTCGGAGAGGCTCAAGAAGGGGAGGAAGCCGAATATGGTGATGATATGTATGGGTTTGATGACCACTTTCAACCGAGACGAGGTATGAATTGGGGTCGTAATGTGGATCGTGGTAGGGGCCGAGGTCGAGGGCCGCCTATGGGATATGTTGGAGGGAATGTGAGAAGGGAGTATGGTGTGAATGAAGATCACTATGGGGGCCAACCGGAGCCGTTCCGTGGGGGTCGTGACAACACCAACCTCAATAGTGTGAAACTTAATCTCCCAACCTTCAAAGGGAATTGTGATCCGAGTGCTTACATTGAATGGGTGCTACAAATGGAAAGATTGTTCGACACCAATGAGATGTCCGATGAGAAGAAAGGAACCTATGCTATTTCATCCTTTGAATCCTGTGCATCTACTTGGTGGGAATCCATCAAGAGATCAAGGAGAAGGGCGGGAATCCCCGTGAATGTGGGTTGGATTGACTTGAAGGGTATCATGAGTATCAAGTACATTATTCCTCGATATCGTCAAGAGCAACTCAAGAAGCTTTATGAGTTGAAGCAAGGTGTCAAGACGGTGCATGAATATTATGATGAGTTTGAAAGAACTCGAATGGCTTTGGATATGGACACCGAAGATGAGGAGCAAGCCGTGATCCGTTTCATGAATGGGTTGAGCTATGGTATAGCCTCACAATTGAGATTGCGTGCTTATCTATCACTTCAAGAGGCTCTTGATGCCGCTATCCAAGCCGAGCAATGGCTTGAGAAAGAGAAGTCCAACCGTTACAAGAGCTACACTTCTACTTCCATGAACAAACCAAAGGATTGGAAAGCTCCCACGACGAATGCCAAATTCCCAAGTACAAGTGCTAGCAAGGATGTGAAGAAGCCTTTTGAAAGGTCTACACAACCCGTGGGAGGTAACTCTAGAACTCAATTGAGTAATCCAATCTCTTCTTCTACTCAATGCTTTAAGTGTAAGGGTTATGGTCATCTCTCTAAAGATTGCCCTACCCGGAAAACTATGGTTCTTGTTGGTGACTTGGTCTATGAGCAAGATAGTGAGCCCGAGGAGGGAGAAGAAGAGGGAGTAGAGGGAGAGGAGGAAGGAGATGATGGGGAGATTGTCATGAGGGAAAAAGATGATGACCGTGCCTTCCTTGTTGTGAGGAGAAGTCTAGGAGCCATGTGTGTGGAGGATGTTGAGACCTTACAAAGAGAGAACCTCTTTCACTCCACTTGCCGAGTCATGGGTCTCGTTTGCTCTATGATCATTGACTCGGGAAGTTGTGCTAATGTTATTAGCCAAACACTAGTTGCCCAATTGAAAATACCCACCTTAAAACACCCAAATCCTTATAGGCTACAATGGCTTAATGAGTGTGGTGAGTTGAGGGTGGTTAAGCAATGTTTGATCAAGTTCAAGATTGGGAACTATGTGGATGAGCACATGTTCGATGTCGTGCCTATGCAAGCATGCCACCTACTCTTTGGTAGGCCTTGGCAATTTGATCGACGTGTGGTTCATAATGGTCATGCCAACACCTATACGGTGACACATGAGGGGAAAAAGTTTGTGCTCCCACCCATGACTCCCAAACAAGTGAGCGATGATTACAAACAGATGCGGGAGTTGAGAGAAGTGGCAAAGGCTAAGTCGGTTGTTGAGACTAGCCCATTGTCCAAAAGCTTGGTGGCAATCCCACCAACTTCTACCGGTGGCATATGTGCCATGATGCAACCGGGCGAGGTCTTAAGAGGAAATGATGGCAACAAGCTTCTCATATGCCTAGTGCACAAAGGTATGGTTCTAAACTCTAATTGTGAATTTTCTTCTAACCCTTTGCCTAGTGTGTTTGAGAATGTTTTGAAGGATTTTGGTGACATGTTCCCGGATGAAATGCCGGATGGATTGCCTCCTTTGAGGGGCATTGAGCATCAAATAGACTTTGTCCCGGGATCCCAAATCCCGAACAAACCGGCCTATAGGAGCAACCCGGAGGATACAAGGGAGTTGCAGAGGCAAGTTGATGAATTGCTCACTAAAGGCTTGGTGAGGGAAAGCTTGAGTCCTTGTGCCGTGCCCGTGATCCTTGTTCCCAAAAAGGACGGCACTTGGAGAATGTGTGTTGATTGTCGGGCCGTGAACAAAATAACGGTAAAGTACCGCCATCCTATTCCCCGACTTGATGATATGTTAGATGAATTAAGTGGTTCATGTGTGTTTAGCAAAATTGACCTTAGGTCCGGATACCATCAAATCCGGATGAAACCGGGTGATGAATGGAAAACCGCATTCAAGACCAAGTTTGGTCTCTATGAATGGTTGGTGATGCCCTTTGGGCTCTCCAATGCACCTAGTACTTTCATGAGGCTAATGAACCATGTTCTAAAGCCATTCATCAACAAGTTTGTGGTCGTCTATTTTGACGATATATTGATCTATAGCAAATCAATAGACGACCATGTTGAACACCTTAGGCTAGTGCTTGAAAAGTTGAGAGCCGAAAAGCTCTATGCTAATTTTAAAAAGTGTGCCTTTGGTGTTGAGAAGGTGGTCTTCCTTGGGTTTGTTGTGAGTGCCCAAGGAGTGGAGGTGGATGAGTCTAAGGTAGAGGCCATACGTGATTGGCCTACTCCTACTACCGTGACTCAAGTGAGGAGCTTTCATGGTCTCGCAAGCTTTTATAGGCGATTTGTGAAGGACTTTAGCTCCATTGCCGCTCCACTCACCGAATTGGTGAAGAAGGACCAACCGTTTGTTTGGGGAGAGCCTCAAGAGAAGGCCTTCCTTGAGTTGAAAAGTAGGTTGAGTACCGCCCCGCTATTGCAATTACCCGACTTCGGAAAGGCATTTGAGGTTGAGTGTGATGCCTCGGGGGTGGGAATTGGTGGTGTCTTAATGCAAGATAGCAAACCCATCGCCTACTTTAGTGAGAAGTTGAAAGGGGCCTCCTTGAATTATTTTACATATGACAAGGAGTTGTATGCCCTTGTGAGAGCCCTTGCCCATTGGCAACACTACCTTTGGCCTCGTGAGTTTGTAATCAAGAGTGACCATGAGTCACTCAAGCACTTGAGAGGCCAAGAGAAGCTCAATAAGAGACATGCCAAGTGGGTTGAATTCATTGAGTCTTTTCCCTACGTTATCCAATACAAGAAAGGGAAGGACAATGTTGTGGCGGATGCACTTTCGAGAAAGTTTGCTCTAGCCACCACTCTCACCTCTAAGCTCATGGGATTCGAGAGCATTAAATTGATGTATGCTCATGACCCAAAGCTAAAGAGTGTCCATGACACTCTAGAGAAAGGGGAGAGAGTTGACAAATACCAATGGGTTAATGGATATATCTTTAAAAATGGTAGGGTGTGCATACCGGAGTCCTCTTGGAGGGAGTTGCTTGTGCATGAGGCACATTGCGGGGGACTCATGGGACATTTTGGCACAAGAAAGACTTTGGCCATTCTTCAAGAACAATTCTATTGGCCAAAGATGAGGGTGCATGTGGAAAAGTTTTGAACTAATTGCCTTGAGTGCAAGCGTGCCAAATCTAAAGCCCACCCTCATGGGTTGTATACCCCTCTCCCCGTACCTACTAGTCCATGGTTGGATATCTCAATGGATTTCGTGATGGGATTACCAAGGACTAGGGGGGGCCATGATAGCATTTATGTTGTTGTGGATAGGTTCTCCAAAATGGCTCATTTCATTCCGTGCAAGAAATGTGATGATGCACAACATGTGGCAACTTTGTTTATTGAAAATGTTTTGAAGTTGCATGGTGTGCCTCAAACCATAGTGAGTGATAGGGACAGTAAGTTCCTAAGTCATTTTTGGAGGTGTTTATGGGGTGCTTTAGGCACCAAGCTCTTGTTCTCCACGTCCCACCACCCCCAAACCGATGGGCAAACGGAAGTGGTAAACCGTACCTTGGGTGCTCTTCTTAGAGCCATGACTCGAGGTAAGGCCGGGACTTGGATTGATCGTCTACCTCTTATGGAGTTTGCCTACAATCGCACATTGCATAGCCTGATAGGCATGACTCCATTCGAGTGTGTCTATGGATTTAACCCCTTGATTCCCCCTTGATCTAACCCCTTTGCCAAGGGAAATGGTTGTTAATTTTGAAGGTAAAGCTAGAGCCAAGGCTTTGGTTGAACTCCATGCAAAGGCGAAGAAGAATTTGGAGGAAGCTTATGCTAAGGTTGCCTCCAAGAAAAACAAGGGACGCAAGAAGGTGGAACTCAAGAAGGGTGATTATGTGTGGGTGCACTTCCGGAGAGAAAGGTTTCCAAACCTTCGGAAAGGGAAGTTGGCACCCCGGGGAGATGGCCCATTCCAAGTGCTCTCGAAGATAAACAACAATGCCTATGTGGTCGACTTGCCAAGTAAGTATCAAGTTTCTAATACTTTCAATGTTTGTGACTTGGTTCCTTTGGATGTAGGTAATGAAGGGGTCGTGCATGATGATGAAGAGGTCGTGAATGACGCTTCGATTTCGAGGACGAAATCTTCTCAAGAAGGGGAGGATGATAAGACCCAAACCCCCTCAAGACCATTCACTCGGAGTCAAGCCAAGTTGATCCAAGATACCCATCTTCACTTGATATGGAAGAGTATGGAAGAAGGCCCCGAGAGCAACTTGAAGACCATGCTTTGGTGTGCCGTGGATGGAGGATCCTCTAGGACACTTGGAGAGGCTCAAGAGACCCAAAATGAGACACCCCAAGGGGCTCCAGAACAAGGCGGAGCGCCTCCCGGCTGAGGCGGGGCGCCTCCCAAAATCCAGAGAGCAGGAAGTCAGGAGGCGGAGCGCCTCAGACAAGAGGCGGAGCGCCTCAGGAGAATCCAGAGAGTTGAAGGCAGCCAGGCGGACCGCGACCGCCTCCCCCTATGACGAGTTGCGGGATATTTTATTACTTTTGCCTTGAACTTCCAACTTTAGCCCTGCGAGGCCTTATTTGTTTTAACCCACTTTGGGGGTATTTTAGACCTTTTAGTATGACTAAGTGAAGCCTATAAATACTTCACTTAGCCTCCTCAAACATTAGCTTACCTTTGAATCTTATGAATGATGAATAGAGTTTATCTCTTTTTATGAAGAAACCCTTCCTTGGTTGCTTGAATTCACTAGTGGAACCTAGTTGAGTCTTGAACCGAAAACCCGATCATTCTATTTGCGAGTCCCAGGTGCGGCTCGAGGGTAGTTGCATAGCGTAGGCTCTTTTCGACACTGATACGGGGGTATCACGGAACAAGTATATATATATATATATATATATATATTTTATTTATTTTTTTTTTTTTTTTTTTTTTGCTAAACAGTGCGTGCAAATTTGAAAATTGTAAGACTTTTAAGTTAAGGAGCCATAGTTTGTCACCAAATTCTATTATATATTAAGAAAAAGATATTTGAAGAAGCTTTGACAAAGATATACTAGTTTGCTATCTACTATTCATTTGCTTCATCTCTTACCTTTTATGTTCTCATTTGTTTGTTGTTAGATTCTTACTTTATTTTTATTATTTATCTCTATATTATGAAATTTATCTTTTTGCATTTAAATGTGATTAACATTTTTCTTCTCAATCTAACAAAGTTTGTCTTGGATTTACATATTTCTTTCGTGATCATGATGATTGTTTCTTTTGAATTTACAGGTTATGTGATAAGCCTACTTCATCATTTGATGCAAGAATATTATTGATTGACAGCTATATAAATTACATGGGTAGTTTTTACTTTTCAGACTTTATTATTTATGTTGTACACAAAGGTTATGTAATGTAGAAGCAATGACTTATGTTCATGTATTTTGAGATTTACTTTTGAAAATTTATTCAATATCGTTTTGTATTATTAGAATTATATTTAAAGCTTTTTTTTTATTTATCTTTATGTATGGTTATGTAAAATCTGAAAATAATTAAATAGGTGTAAAATATATCACTGGTGAAAATGAAGATTTTATTGTATTTATTTAATAATTCAGGTTTTTCATCTAGAAAATTTAAAATATAATAAGATTTTCATGAATTTTGGAATAATTTGTACCCATGAAATTTTAATCCGTAGCTAAACACAAACTAGTATGTGACAATATAGCTACAAAATTAAATCTTTTGCCATAATATATTAACTTATGGCTACAATGTTAAAATTTCTACAGATTGATTTGTCGTGACAAAAGAATAAAAATATCTGCTACAAAGGTATGTTTTTCGTGGCAAAAGGTTCGTACCATTATAGCTACAATACAAATTTTTAGTAGCAAAAAGTACTAGTTCTTTGCCACAGAGCCACGGAGCATGTAACGTCCGTAGCTAATATTTAGTCACCCCACATTTAGCTACGAATGCTATGATAAAAAAAATCTTGTGGCTAAAGAGTTTAGCCACGAAAAATTTCATATTTAGCTACAATGTATTTTATAGCTATAGATGCAGAATGTGTCAAATCACTTCATTCCGAACCCACGCAACGTACCCGTGAATTTTTCATTATTCCCTCAGAGGAAATTTCCCAACTCAACCCGATCTTTGTCCCTTGGGAGTCACAACCTCAAAATTCAGTCCAAGATCAGAATCAACAAGAAAAAGTGAGGGACAAGCATGCACCGATGGAAGCTTAGGATCATCCACTAGCCAATGTGTAAGAACTAGGAGAAAACATAATGGAGGGTCTAGAGGAAATGGTACATTGAAACAGGGAATCGAGCATCAAAATTTCAAGTCTCAGAGAAGTAAAAATCATGCGATTCAGGGAGAGGCAGGATAAAACGTACATCTAACACTGTCCAATGGCATTGTACATGTGCAAGTTGAACATTCCTCCACCCCAGGACGGAAAACATGCAGTGAACTTAGTTCACTCACTTTGATTGAATAACGCATTTCCATTGGAGGGGGAGAACAACATGAACCAACCAAACCTACCCATGATAAATAGAGCCACTAGCATAATAGTTTGGAATACCTGTAGGGCGAACAAAAATAACTTTTATAGGAAATTTGGGGAAACGCTTGGTACCCATAAGCCTCGCATGGTTTCTCTGACTGAAACAAAAATGAAATACCATGTTGCTCTTCTTCATGACTATAAGTTTTTTGAGATGATTGAGGAACCTGCAATAGGTAGGTTTGGTGGTTTTGTCTTTCTTTGTGATCATAACATTGCCACTATTCAGGATTTTATTAGAAGGAAGCAAGAAATTCATGCAATGATGATAGAAGTACTTCCTTTTTGTAAATTATAGCTTTTTAGTACGATTATGCTAGCACTAAACCCTCTATGAGAAATATTCTATGGAATTATCTTAAAACAATTGCTGATAACTATGATGGTCCTTGGATACTTGTAGGAGATTTTAATGAGGTTCTAAGTGCTCGGGAAAAATGATGGAATGCAAATTACCAATACTAGAGTAAATTATTTTTGGTCACATATATATAAATCATTGTCACTTAATAGATCTTGGCATCAACGGGTGTAAGTTTACATGGTCAAATCATAGATATAAGAATAGGGATCTGATTATGAAAAGAATATATAGGCTTTTTGCTAATGATAATTGGGTAGAGCCACCACCCGTTTGCACAGACCGGTAATTAACAGATGTACACGCCCGATCAAGTTTATAATAAAATGCTAACTGATGCAATCGAAAATACGAAAGTGATAAAAGATAAGGAACGAGACGATACTCACACTAAAGTTCGAGTAGCAACGAAGAACTTGTTCCGTTACACCCCAAACGATTGGAAAGAATCACCTACGCTAAGCAACTATCCTCAAGAGACACGAGGCTCGAGCAAATAGAATGATCGATGACGGATTGAAGAACAACTTGGATTCATCCAATTGATTTCAAGCCAAAAGTGTTACAAGGTTCAAGAGCATTGCTCATTTAATGTTTTGTGTTCAAAGTAGTGTAAAAAACAATAAATGATGAAAGGGGGCATTTATAGCTCCCCATTACAATATTTCCTAGATTCTGGTCCGCTGCTGTTCAAGTGTTCTTCACGATCGCGTAGGGATATATGCGATCGCGTGGAACACTTAAATGCTGAGGGGCGCGATCGCGTGTTGGGTGGCGCGATAGCACAGGCAAAAGATTCCCTCTTCGCGATCGCGAAGTGATGCACGCGATCGCGAAGAACAAAAGTCCAGCTTCAGGCAGTAAGCTCAGCAGGTGTTCCCCTGTTTTGCCCTGTTTTGCTCCCCTGCTTCCTGCACTGTTTCCTGCCCTGTTTCCACATGGATTGAGCTCCAATGCATTGTCTTTAAGTCCTCCCCCGAGCTCGTATCATCCACGCCTCTCCAAACCAAGTGTAGATGAGCATCTTGTATATCTTTGGCTTGACTTCGAGTGAATGGTCTCGATGCAATTTGGGTTGCATCATCCTCCCCTTCTTGAGAAGATTTCATCCTCGAAATTGAGGCGTCCTCCTCCAAGGTATCATCACCTACATCAAAAGAAGTCAAGTCACTAACATTGAAAGTAGTCGATACATTGTACTCACCGGGCAAATCTATCACATATGCATTGTTGTTGATCTTGGACAACACTTGGAATGGGCCATCGCCCCTTGGTGTCAACTTCCCTTTCCGCTGGTTGGGAAACCTTTCCTTGCGGAAATGCACCCAAACCCAGTTCCCCTTCTTGAAGTCCACCTTCTTTCTTCCTTTGTTTTTCTTGGTTGCTATTTTCTCATAGGCCTCCTCCAAAGTCTTCCGCACCTTGGCGTGAAGTTCAAGCAATGCCTTGGCCCGAGCTTTACCTTCAAAATCAACAACCACATCCCTTAGCAAAGGGGTAAGATCAAGAGGAATCAATGGGTTAAAATCATAAACAAACTCAAATGGAGTCATGCCAATCATACGATGCAAAGTGCGGTTATATGCAAACTCCATGAGTGGTAGCTTATCAATCCAATTCGCGGCCTTTCCTTTGGTCATAGCTCGGAGTAGAGCTCCCAAAGTTCAGTTCACCACCTCGGTTTGCCCATCGGTTTGAGGGTGGTGGGACGTGGAGAAGAGCAACTTGGTGCCAAGAGCACCCCACAAACACTTCCAAAAATGGCTAAGGAACTTGGAGTCCCTATCATTAACAATGGTGCGAGGCACCCCATGCAACTTCAAGACATTATCAATAAACAAGGAAGCTACATGTTGTGCATCATTAGTCTTTTTGCACGGAATGAAGTGAGCCATTTTGGAGAAACGGTCAACGACAACATAAATGCTATCGTGTCCTCCTCTAGTCCGGGGCAAATCCATAACAAAATCCATATAAAGATCAACCCACGGACTAGTAGGTATGGGTAAAGGAGTGTACAAACCATGGTTGTTGGACCTAGACTTAGCCTTCTTGCAATCCAAGCAAGAATTGCAAAATCTTTCCACAAGAGGCCTCATTTTTAGCCAATGGAATTGTTCTTTAAGTATGGCCATAGTCTTCTCCACCCCAAAGTGACACATCAAGCCCCCACAATGTGCTTCTTGAACTAGCACATCTCTCCAAGAGGACTCGGGGACACACACTCTCCCATGCTTGAAAATGTAGCCATCTACCCATTGGTACTTTTCTACTCTCTCCCCACTCACTAGAGCATCATGAATGCTCTTGAGCTTTGGGTCATGAGCATACAATGACTTGATGCTTTCAAAACCCATGAGCCTAGAAGCGAGAGTGGTAGCAAGAGCGAACTTCCTAGAAAGCGCATCGGCCACAACATTGTCCTTACCCCTTTTGTAATGAATCACATAAGGGAAGGAATCAATGAACTCCACCCATTTGGCATGTCTCTTGTTCAACTTTTCTTGGCCTCTTAGATGTTTGAGTGACTCATGGTCACTCTTGATCACAAATTCCCGAGGCCATAGATAGTGTTGCCAATGGGCTAAAGCTCTCACTAGGGCATATAACTCCTTGTCATACGTGGAGTAATTCAAAGTTGCGCCCTTCAACTTCTCACTAAAGTAGGCAACGGGTTTCCCTTCTTGCATGAGAACACCCCCAATTCCCACCCCCGAGGCATCACATTCAACCTCAAAAGCCTTCCCGAAGTCGGGCAATTGTAGCAAGGGGGTGGTACTCAACCTACCTTTCAATTCTTGGAAAGCTCTCTCTTGAGGCTCTCCCCACACAAAAGGTTTATCTTTCTTCACCAACTCGGTGAGTGGTGCGGCAATGGTGCTAAAGTCTCGAACAAAGCACCGATAGAAACTAGCAAGACCATGAAAACTCCTCACATGAGAAACGGTGGTAGGAGTAGGCCAATCTCTAATGGCTTCAATTTTGGACTCATCAACTTCCACACCATTGACACTAATAACAAAGCCCAAAAAGACAACCTTTTCAACACAAAAGGCACACTTCTTAAAGTTGGCATAGAGCTTTTCGGCTCGTAGCACTTCAAGCACTTGACTCAAGTGGCCCACATGGTCGTCTATTGATTTGCTATAAATCAATATGTCATCAAAGTAGACGACCACGAATTTGTTGATGAATGGATTAAGCACGTGGTTCATTAATCTCATGAAAGTGCTAGGTGCGTTGGAAAGGCCGAAGGGCATCACCAACCATTCATATAGACCAAACTTGGTCTTGAATGCGGTTTTCCATTCATCTCCGGGTTTCATCCGGATTTGATGGTAGCCGGACCTAAGGTCTATTTTAGAAAAGACACTAGAACCACTAAGCTCATCCAACATATCATCCAAACGAGGTATGGGATTTCGATACTTTACCGTGATCTTGTTGACCGCTCGACAATCCACACACATCCTCCAAGTGCCATCCTTCTTTGGAACGAGGATCACGGGCACGACACAAGGACTCAAGCTTTCTCTCACCAAGCCCTTTGTAAACAATTCATCAATTTGTTTTTGCAACTCCCTTGTGTCCTCGGGATTGCTTCTATATGCCGGCTTGTTGGGGATTTGAGATCCCGGGACAAAGTCAATTTGATGTTCAATACCTCTCAAGGGAGGTAATCCATCCGGCATCTCTTCCGGGAACATGTCCTCATAGACCTTCAAAACATTGTCAATGGCACTAGGCAAAGGGTTAGGGTTAGATAAATAATCACTTTCGGAATTTAAAACCATACCTTTGTGCACTAGGCATATGAGCATCTTGGTGCCATCATTACCTTTCAAGACCTCACCCGGTTGCATCATGGCACACATGCGACCGGTGGAAGATGGTGGAGTCTCGGCCAAAGGTTTGGCCACAACCGGGGATTTGGCCTTAGCCGCTTCCCTCAACTCTTTCATGCGCCGATAGTCCTCACTTACTTGTTTTGGGGTCAAAGGTGTAAGCACAAACCTCTTCCCCTCATGGTTAACCGTGTAAGTGTTGGCCCGGCCATCATGAACCACTTGTTTGTCGTATTGCCAAGGCCTTCCAAACAAAAGGTGGCAAGCTTGCATCGGCACCACGTCAAACATGTGTTCATCTTGATAGTTCCCAATCTTGAACCTAATCAAGACTTGCTTCACTACCCTCAATTCCCCACACTCACTTAGCCATTGCAAACGGTAGGGGTTAGGGTGCTTAATGGTAGTCAATTTCAATTGTGAGACCAAGGATTGGCTCATCACATTTGCACAACTACCCGAGTCAATAATCATGGAACAAACTTGCCCCTTCACTCTACAACGGGCATGGAACAAGTTCTCTCTTTGCTCATCCTCCCTCTCCTCACTCAACATGGTTCCCAAAATGCGACGTACCACAAGGAACATATTAGGATCATCCCCCTCCGTCGCTCTCTCCTCAACCTCAACTTCCTCACTCTCCTTTTCAACTTCACCCTCGGACTCACTTTCACCCTCATAAACCAACCCATCATCCATCACAATCATTGTTTTCCGGGTAGGGCACTCTTTGGCAAAGTGTCCATAACCCTTACACTTATGACATTGGAAAGAAGAAGAAGAATGAGTATTTAAAGTAGTTTTAGAAATACCTCCAACCTCTTTGTGGTCGCTTCTCGGGGTGGCCTTTTCAAAAGGCTTCTTCACTTCTCGACTCCCACTTGCTCCACTAGCATATGGGCTTTTCCATTCCTTGGTGCGAGTTGATGGAGTGGTAGTGGTAGTACTCCTATAGCGAGGATCCTTCTCTATTTTGAGCCATTTCTCGGCTTCAACCGCGGCATCACAAACATCTTGCAAGGAGTGGAAGATGTGAAGTCTCAATTGGGAGGCAATCTCCCTACTCAAACCACTTTTGAAATGGATGATAGCTTGCTCCTCATCCTCCGTTTCCATATCAAGAGCCATCCGTTTTTTCTCAAAGTCGTTGAAATATTCATCAACGGACTTGTAACTTTGCTTCAATTCATAGAGCTTTTGGAGTTGCTCTTGTCGATACTTGGGAGTCACATACTTGTTGTTCATAATCTCTTTCAACTCTTCCCAAGTGATGTTCATCCGCAACCCAAGTCTTCTCCTTGATCGCTTGATGGATTCCCACCAAGTAGAGGCATAGGACTCAAATGATGATATAGCATAAGTGGCCTTCTTCTCCTCGGTCATATCATTTGTGTCAAAGACCCGCTCTAATTGGACCTTCCATTCAAGAAATTCTTCCGGATCACTAGCCCCTTTGAAAGGAGGGATAGTGATCTTGACACTATTGAGATTAGTGTCACGACCCCTTTGGTTTGGTTCCGGTTGAACCCCATAGTTGTCATCAACATCATCATATTCCCTTCCCAAGTTTCTTCCCATGTAAGCTCTTGGAGGTCCTCGACCTCGCCCACGACCTCTATCTACATCTCGGCCTCCATTCATCGCTCTCTTATTTGGATAGGGAGCATCAAAGTATTCATCATCGAGTCCGAGGCCCTCCCCTTCTTGAGCTTCATCAACTTGCTCAAGAGGTGCAATGTATCTCCGAGGCCTTAGGAATGGAACATCTCCTTGGGGATTGCCCAAGGGTTGGGGATTGCCTAACAATCTTTCTCTAGCAAGGGCCTCATCCCTCAACCGTTGTCGACGAACTAGCTCCGCATATTGGTCCGGTTTCATGATTGAATCATCACTAGTACCTTCATTGGCATCCTTTTGGACACTCGGGGTCCTCTCCTTTTCCATGATTTCCATTTTAAGGTTTAAGGCCTTCACCTCGGCTAGCAAACTAGCCAACACGTCGGTTGGAACCTCAATGGTACTCTTTGCTTTCTCCTCCGCCATGTACCTTCAACAATCAAAAACAAGAAAAGAGATTAGAGTAAAAGTCCTCACTCACTCCCTCACTTTTGTTTGTCGCTCGGGTTCACTCAAGTTGGGGTTAGGCTCACACAAGCTTGAGATCAACGGCCTCCTCGTAGTTGCGCAACCTCCTCAATGATCAAACCAAAATACAAGAACCAAATGCTCTTCGGGAAGAGTGGATTCAATGGGACTCGATAAACGCTAAGCTATTTGGTGCGCACTTGAACCAAACAATTAACTACGAATCTTCTTTGAATTCTACTCTCCTTCTAGGCACGAGGATCCTATTCGCTCAATGGATTAGTACTAATTAGGTAGAAGTGTTAACCTCAAAGTACTAACCGAAAGTGACGCGATCAAATGTTCAAAGATCGAATCGTCACTAAATGGATTCGGAATTGGATGAATTTTGGTTTGTGATCTAGAAACTCACCATATTTGATGATGCTATGGGAGTTTTGGTGGTTGGAAACTGTTACGATAGCTTTGCAAACGTTCTGTCCCAGTTCAGGAAAATCTGGAAATTGCAACCCTTCGCGATCGCGTGCAGAGGGGCGCGATCGCGATGAGCAAAATGCAGAAAGGTGCGCGTTCGCGTGAGACCTTGCGCGATCGCGCAGGTCTGTTCAGCAGAACCAGAAACTCGACAGAAAAACTGCAGTTTTGGCACACAAACAACCCAAGTTCAATTTATTTCAGTTTTCAAGCTTCCAAATAGTGTTCACAACTGTAGTAAACAATCCCCACTGGTTTTATCAATCAAACAACCAACAAACAACTTATTTTCAATGAATTTATGACAAGTTCTTCAAAAACTTTCAAAACCTTCAAGAACCACAAATTTGATTTTCACTACAACACTCCAAATGATGTTATGGTGGTATCAAAACGACGGGAAAACTATAAGGAGTAAACTCCGATACCAAACAAGCAAGAATTCACAACATCAATTGAGTTCTAGCAAATTTCGCAAAATATTCAACCTAGGGTTCAATTTTTCCAAATTTTGATTCTCAACTCCAAAACGTGTTTTGTTGAATCCCAATTGTCGAGATTATGCAAACAAACAATCCCCGATAATCAATACCAACAAAATCGTAACAACAAGCGATTTCTACCAAATTTTTGGGTTTTCAAGTTTTTGAATTTTTTTCTTCTTTTTCAATATAACAAGAACAAAACAAGAAAACAAACACGGAACTAAGATGACAAGCACGAAGAGTAGGACGAGGGTTCGTAAGAACGCAACCCTAGCCTTGCTCTGATACCAACTGATGCAATCGAAAATACGAAAGCGATAAAAGATAAGGAAAGAGACGAGACTCACACTAAAGTTCGAGTAGCAACGAAGAACTTGTTCCGTTACACCCCAAACGATTGGAAAGAATCACCTACGCTAAGCAACTATCCTCAAGAGACACGAGGCTCGAGCAAATAGAATGATCGATGACGGATTGAAGAACAACTTGGATTCATCCAATTGATTTCAAGCCAAAAGTGTTACAAGGTTCAAGAACATTGCTCATTTAATGTTTTGTGTTCAAAGTAGTGTAAAAAACAATAAATAATGAAAGGGGGCATTTATAGCTCCCCATTACAATATTTCCTAGATTCTGGTCCGCTGCTGTTCAAGTGTTCTTCGCGATCGCGCAGGGATATATGCGATCGCGTGGAACACTTAAATGCTGAGGGGCGCGATCGCGCGTTGGGTGGCGCGATAGCGCAAGCAAAAGATTCCCTCTTCGCTATCACGAAGTGATGCACGCGATCGCGAAGAACAAAAGTCCAGCTTCAGGCAGTAAGCTCAGCAGGTGTTCCCCTGTTTTGTCCTGTTTTGCTCCCCTGCTTCCTGCACTGTTTCCTGCCCTGTTTCCACATGGATTGAGATCCAATGCATTGTCTTTAAGTCCTCCCCCGAGCTCGTATCATCCACGCCTCTCCAAACCAAGTGTAGATGAGAATCATGTATATCTTTGGCTTGACTTCGAGTGAATGGTCTCGATGCAATTTGGGTTGCATCACTAACATTGTAGGCATTAGAATAAAGAAAGGCGTTTCTTACCAAGTTAACAAAAGCCGCCTAGCTCTCGGTGCATATATACCTACATAGGCGCGATATTATGAAAACTTAAGTTTTCCAAGACCATAATTAAAATGCTTATGTCGAAAAAGCTAAGATCGCCACAGGAAAATAACAGATGACAAAACATTAGAATGAAAGTTAAAAGCCACAAAAATGACAGAATTTATTCAAACACATTAATTACGCCCAAAACACGACCAGGAGTTTAAGACATTGTCATAAAAGAGGTGGAGAAACTAATTTTCTTTCAAGGGACTTCCCTCAGCTGCAAAGCTCCGCGAATGTCCTAATTCAGAAACTGTAGGCTCCCCATCTGGAAGGTCATCACCTCCATCATCACTGGCTTCTTCATAATCATCCTCAGGGTCAGATCCCAACTGAGCATTGGCTTGTGCCACCAGCCTAGTCATTTTGCAATCTCAACAGCTAGGTCTATATCAGGGCTCTCGAGGATCCTGCAGAGAAGGACGAGTGCAGCGGCCAATTTTGCACTATCTATTTTAACCACGTGCCTCACACGCAGGGCACTCTTTTGTTTAGTCAGCAGGTGGAAACCATCATAGAGTTTGTCACGAACCCTGTCCAAGGACATCACTTTGCCTCGCAACTTGTCGTTCTCGTCCTGAAGAAAAGCAGAAAGGATCCTGGTCTCAGAGACCTCCTTCTCGGCAGATCTAGCTCTCTCTTCTATTGAAGATAAGTACTGTCGTAGAGCAGCCTCAACTTCCTCCTAGCGGGTCGCTTGGGCAAGATGCATTTGTACTATGACTTTGGCCTCATGGAGTAATGATGATAGAGTCGTCACTTCCTCCTTTATCTTACGAACCTCATTGTCCATCGTGGCATCAAGTTGTTTTTCTCGTATCTGCACGAGGCGATAAGAATTGCGCATGGCTAGGATCTCTAGCCCAAAAATTTTATTCTATCTAGTTTGAGAAAGATTTTCTTTAGAAAAAAATGGTTTATTCAAGAGAGAAATAAGAATTAACATAAGCAAAAGGGTATATTACTACAAAGTACTACTAGAACAAAAAGAATGCAAGAAATATAAAATCATTTGATGGGCAATTTCTTTTTTTGAAAAAAAAAACTGATAGTACCAAAACAAGTTAAATAAGTAATAGTACCAAAACAAGTTATTCTTCCTTACACGATTTTGTTGCTTCAAAACCAAATACTTGGGCTTTTGTGATTCTTGAAGCGACAATTGTTAAAGTATAAAAGTATGCTTACAATATGTTCGATAAAATGTCCAACTGAACTGTTGAGAACGTTGAGTCATGAAAGATAGATATAATATGATAAATTGCGATTGTTAGAGCATACACAAAGATTGAAGCAAGCCCACACCTATTTCATATAACTTGATCAACTTGTTTCTCTTAGCCCTTTGACCTAAGCAAATTTCCCTAATTTAACCATTTGATTACTAAGAGGATATATCATGTCATAGTTTTTTAATTTGGAATAGAGTGAGGTGTTTTTTTTAGAATTATACTAGATTGAAATAACTTGAGAATATTTATGTGATGCACTTTAATTTAGTTAATATGATGATAGATAAAGAGTTCGTAAAGAATATTGAGATAATTTATGAAAATAGTACCTAATTTGAACGAGCTTGGAATTTGGGGGGAGAGGGGCGGGCAAGGGAGGTTGATTAGAGAACCATAAAATAAATACTCCATCCGACTCACTTTAAGTTTTATTTTTAAAAATAGTTCAAAATAAGTGTCATTTTATAAAATCAAAAAACATTATTTATTTTTTTTCCAAGTTATTATTACTCATCCCAATAATAGAAGAGAGATGGAGGGTAATGTTGTCAAATGATCCATTTAAATATAAATACCTAAATTTACTATATTTCTTAAGGAGTATGCATGAGCTAAAAGTGACACTTAAAGTGGACCGAATGTATTGAGTGAACAGTAAAGAATATTGAATAATATATGAAAATACCATCAAATTTGAAGGAGCTTTGAATTTAGGAGGAGAGGGGCGTACTAGGAGGCTTGATTAGAGAACCATAAAATAATAACAAAATAAAACCACGAAAAGTAGTTTAACTTTGAATTGTGTTATCAATAAGGGAACACAATACTAACAATATTTCTGGTCAATGCATAAATTATGGTAAATCTACAATTATTTTCTTATAGAATACCTCAGAGGAAATCAAAGATGAGTTAACTCAACTCTTCATGATCAATACAAGTATAGACTTTGAAAAGAACTTAGGTTTTCCTATTATTTATCTCAAGCCTAAGGCTTCTGACTATCAATTTGTTATAGATAAGATGAGACAAAGACTATATGGCTGGAAGTCTAGTACAAGCACAGGCTTTGGAAAGTACTTAAGTTTTTCCATTACTTTTCTCAAGCCTAAGGCTTCTGACTGGCAAAATGCATAAAGGCCCCCTTAAAGTTGTCTCGAAACGCCTTTTACAACCTTTAACTTTGCGGGAGACCTATCACCCCCCTGAACACATTTGAAATCGAATTAATACCCCCCTTCTTGCGCCAGATGGCAGGAGAGTGAGATGTGCTTTTCTCACATTAAATATATTTTTTCCCACTTTTTTAAGCTTTCCTTTTAATTTTCTTTTCTTTTTCTAACTTTTAATTTCTTTTCTTCTTCCCTTATACAAGACTCCTCCTAGCAGGTCATATGTGGCTATCGGAAAATATGTCCGGTCATCAGAAAATATGTCCGGTCACCGAAAAATTAAACATACTAAAAAATTTTATTTTTTTTGTTCTTTTCTTTTACTTTTCTTCATTCCCTTTCATCTTCCTTTCCTTTCTATTTCTTTTCCTAATGCAGGCAATCATACTAATTAACCAAAGCTCAAGTCCAAAGAAATTAACGAAGCCCACAATTTTCACAACAAGATTCAAGTCCAAACTAAAATTTTACTACACAATCGATTGTCACGGAGTAGGGATGGAATTACACCGAGCTAAAATCATTGTTGTCAATTTTGTAGAAAAAATTGAATCACTTTTCCACAAAATTACTATCAAAAATCAAATAAATCCACCATTAGAGCATCACCAAAACAGTGTCATTTTGTCAACAAATTCAAAATATAGAAATCAAATTTACTACCAAATCAAAATCTCAAACTCGCCGAAGACCAAAGCCGACCAGCTTCCTCAATTCTTCTTTTCATAAGCTTTATTGTTCCTTACTTATGCAGTGACTTTATTTGTGTAGTGATTTTAATCCAAATAAAAAAGATTAAAAAAGGAAAAAAATAAAAAACCAACTTAAGGGTTTTGGGAGAAAGGAGCAGTGATGGTGATGGGAAATAAGGAGCTTTCAGGAAAGGGTGAGGGAAAGGGAAAAGAACGGGGAAAAGGGGGGGGGAGGGAAGGGGGATAGGGTGTTATTTTGTTTTCTTTTTTGTTTTTGTTTTTATTTCTTGAGGACCTAAGAAATATGATTTTTTTTAATTAGACACGTGGCAATTTTTAATTGGTGCGTGGCTATCACAATTTTTATTAAAATTGGGACCGATCGAGAAAGGGTTATTTTATACCGTTTCAAATGTGTTCAGGGGGGTGATAGGACTCCCGCAAAGTTAAAGGTTGTAACGGGCGTTTCGGGACAACTTTGAGGGAAACTTTATGCATTTTGCCTATTTTAGTACCTAAATTTATCCCAAAAACACAGTTTCACACCCCAACTTTGCGGACGATCTATGGCCCCCCTTAACAAATTCGAAGTGGTATTAATACCACCTTAAAGGATGACATGATATAACTAATAAACTTAGGCCTTATTTTCCTCTTTTCCTTTTTTTTTTCCAATTTATTTCTCTTTCCTTCCTTATCTCTCCATTAACAGAATACCAATCTTACCACCAACCTTCAATTTTTACGATTTTCTTTCTTTCTTTCGTTTTTACTCTTGTTCGTTAGATATTCATGGAAGCAAAGAATTTTTACCACCTTGATGTGTGTTCAAATTTCTATTTTATATTTTTTTAAATAAAAAGGAAGTGCCATTTTTTTCGGCGACCAACTTGCCGGAGCTGGGTCATGTTGTACTGAATTTTTCTTCTTGCCAAGATGAGAGCTGTACCAAGATAGTAGACTATCACAACTTATTGTAGATTTCCCCGCTGATAATGATTCAGGAGAGCAGTCAAAATAAATGCATAGGTGTGAGTACACTAATTATTATTGTAATTATCCTGAGATTAGAAAATATTTATGAGGATTCAAAGAAAAAAATTACAGCAAGAAAGAGCTGGAATAACACACTCTAAATTTTAGAAGGAATCCTTTGGTAACTTAATTAATGTAATCATTAATCATTCAGAAACCTAGATCCCCACTTTATTTGACATGTAATTCCACATCCCCGTTTTTTAGGCGTGACTTGCCGCCGGCAAGTTTGCTGTTATCAATCTCCATCAAGTAGGAGGAAGGTGATGGTCTTTTTTTCTTATTTTTAATCTTTAATTTTTGTTTTGTTTTATTTTTATAATAATAATATTAAAAAGATAAGAAGTGTTATAGATATTAAAGTATTATTGAAAAAGATAAATTAAATCTGACGTATAGCCACGTGGCGAAATTATAAGGCGAGTGTGATACACCTCTCTTTGTGCAACTGGTTAGAGGTGTCCCTGGTGTGTGCTAGTACCACTTCGAACGTGTTAAGCGGGTCTTAGATCACCCGCAAATTTAGAGTGTGTAACTGTATTTTCGGGACAAGTTAAGATACCAAAGTATGTATTTTGCCGCTTCTGACTATCAATTTATTATAGATAAAATAAGTCAAAGACTATCCAGCTGAAAGTCTAATACTCTTAACATGGCCGCTAGATCAATCCTTATAACTTCAACTCTTATCCTTAACCATGCTATGCAATACAACATGCTCCCTTCTAAGACCTTACTGCTATAGGTAAAATTCAACGAGATTTTTGTAGGGGATCTAATAATAAAAAAAAGGGAGATTCTCTATGTAAACTGGGATATAGTTACCCTTCCTAAGAACAAGGGTATGCTAGGTATTATTAAAGCTTAAAAAAAACTTTTTCCTATTGACCCGTCTAGCTTGGAGACTCCTTACCTATTAAAAAGAGTTATGGGCTCAAGTTCTGATTAGCAGCATGATGAAAATTAACAAATATTTCATCTGAAATAGTATAACAAAGGTTAAAAAACTGTAATTCTGATATTCTACGGATTATTAACCCTAATTCTTATATTGATATTTGGAACTCTAGGTGGTTCCCTCGTAATGAGTGCCTTAAAAATTTTTACATGGTCCTTTACCCATTAAAGATCAAGACACTACTATAAAAGATCTCTGGAATGGAGTTCAATAGGATTTCTCCGCTGAGTTTTACTTTACCCTCTCTGATACTTCTTATTTAAAAAGCTTACTGATATTTGGTGTTATACGCCTATATTTTCTTACAATTTTAGTACTTAACTCATTCTTTTGTGGTATAATTGATATTTTTGCACTAATTTATCGTCTTTGTACTTCTAGGTAGTGAACAGTTGCAAACAAGGAAAGAACGGATGAAGTTGGAGCTTAAATTCAAGAATTGACAAAAAGCTAGAAAAGCGTGTTGAAGCTTTCTTTGAAGTTGTGATTCTCATATAGCTTTGACCGAGAGAGGAGTCAACTTGGGGTGAAGCTTTTGTTGAAACCTCGCATGCCAAATTGCTTCCAGCATATATGAAGCTTTTTTTAAAGCTTTACTTCGTTCGTAGCTTCAACTTTGCCTAGGGCTTTTTTCGCCTCAACTACAGCTTTGACTATCCGACTTCATGTTTTTCTAATTAGTTTAGGCTTTGATATAACTTATCCTAACACTTTATAAACACTATAAATACATTATAGCTTATTCTTTTAGGACAGTTTGACGTGAAGGAGAGCAGAGGAGCCCTACATGTCCTCTAAACGAGTTCTTCCTCTCTTAGTCTTATTCTTCTCCTTAATTCTATAGTTTGTTAATTCTAGAGTTGTAGGATCTCCATGAATGTTGATTTTTAGATGTTAATCTGATTTTATTGGTTTATCATATTGGGTTATTTAATCTTTCTTGTGCTTAATTGTTTGATCTGGCCAATAGTTGAACTTTGTTTATGGCTCATGATTCGAACTCGAAAAAGGGGTTTCATGAGCGTAATAAGAAGGAATAGGGCTTGATCTTGAACCTAGGAATCGGGGAACGAATTTGCGGATATGGATAGATATACCTATTTGCCTTGCTTAGTCACTATACATGAAAAATAAATGTCTTCTCGTTAATACTAATATCATAGACATATAGGTATTAGGTTAGCTTGAATAGGCAAGCAGATCCTCGATAGAGTTCTGTGAGATATATTAACCCTGTGATTAGTGTCACATCCTATTTTTACCCGAACCGGTTAAAGTTCGAAATAGGACTCGACTTATTGGGTAACTCACGGGTAAAGAGTTGGAGTCGCCACCTAACATATTTTTTAACTAGGCGTATTAGGGCACCTATTTTGTTTCTAGTCAGTTTTACAATTAACTCCGAAACTTAGTCTACGAACCAGAAAGGGGTTCAAGTTAACCCGAGGGGAAGGGGTAAGGCACCTCTCAGGCTCCCCCAAATGTGGTTTACCGGCTGGATTAAATAATTGAGATTTTAAAGCGAGTAATTAAACTAACTAAGCAATGAAATATTTTGAATATTAAGCTATGGTGCATAATTTAAATATAGTAATATATATCTATCTCTTTTTGTCCAAGCGTGTCTTGCATAATAAATAAACAAGTTAGTAAGAGTTGCAAACGAAATTAATAAAATTAAATAAAGTCAATAATTTTGGATATTTTGTCCTTTTTCGAAGGTATCGTCTTTTCGTAATTCCACCACGATGTTCCTCGTAAAAATATAAAAGATAGAATTAGCACGTCAATTAATAATAATAAGAAATACTAATAATGTATTGGATAAAAACTGACTGGACTTTGGCGAGTGACACGTGTCGTCCACGTGGCATGAGCTGACGTGTCACCGGACAGACGTTCACCGGACAGACATTTCCCACGGGCAGACCCAAGGAAGTTACAAGATATATCAACAGTCAGCATAATTTGAATAAGCAGTTATTGGCCTTATTGGGTGCGATCATTCAAGTTACGGTCACCCAGCGGTTACAACCTTTCTGGATAAGACGCTCAGCGGTTACTTATCCGAACGGTTCTACACCCAACGGCTACTACAACTTCAACAGGCGCCTTCCATGCCTATAAATAGCATTTACCTTAACCAATTGTAACAACTTTTACTTTCTGCATATATGATCAATAAGAATACTCTCTATCTTTCCATCATTGAATTATATCCTTTGTCCTTATTTTAACCACTGTCTCAACGACTGGATCATCCAGCGTGGTGGTTGCCGACTATCAAAGAATACGATACGTTCGCTCTTCCCTATTTACATTCACACTGTGCTTTTAGCGTTCTATATTAGCATTATTTGATTTATCGCTTAGATCTTTAATCTCAACTATTGATCGTGACTCCGCGAATATAAATTTAATTGTTAATTGGCCTAAAACCGGATTTAGGTTAAACAATTTGGCGACCACAGTGGGAGCCGGTCAATAGAATTCGTAGGTTAAGAAGTCTATCTCTGATACCGTATTCGTTTCCGTCTATTCTTTTGTTTCATAACTAAAATGGCAGAAAGTGGTTCCCAGCAACAACAAACCGTTGCAGACGAACAACAAGCAGGCACCCCTTCGCGTAGTTATTCCCCCAATTATTCCCCCGATTATTCGTCCGACGGGCGACAACAGTCCTCCCCAGGACAGGTCAGGCAAAACAAGCGTGGACGCTCTCAGAGCGCTACTCCGCCCAGGAGACGCCGACGCTCTCAGAGCGCTACCCCGCCCAGGAGACGCCGACGCTCTCAGAGCGCTACCCCGCCCAGGAGACGCCGACGCTCTCAGAGCGCTACTCCGCCCAGGAGACGCCGACATAGGAGTCCCTCCCCTGACCGAGGGAATCTGCAAAAAATATTTTTTGATTTTATGCAGCAACAGGTAGAAGTGAACCGGGGAATCAACGAGGCACTAACCTCTCTCCGAAGAAGCAATACTTCGACCGCAGGGGCCGATGCTGCAGCGCCTAACCTCAATGCACCCTCTTCACATACTTCAAGGCAAGAAGAAGAGCGTAACGGCGGCAGTGGCACTGCAGATCCAGCGACTCAAGCCAATCAGAACCCGGGTAGAGGATCTACAGCACACGCAGATATGAGCCTTGTCGTGGAAGCTCTCATTAAGCAATTCAAAGAAAGCCAGGAAACACTTCAAAAGGCTCTCCACGAGAGGATCGATCAGATACCAGGCGCCCCACCTACGCTGAAAAAAGTTGACGTTCAGCGATATTCACAGCGGCCCTGGATGAAAGAAGCAGCCCCAAAGGCGATACCTAAAACGTTCTAAATGCCGAACATTCCAAGGTATCGCGGAACGTCTGATCCAAACGATCACCTCATGATGTTCAGCAATTTTATAAAGGCCAGTGATCTCACCGACGAGGAGATCGAATCTGTACAATTGAAGAAGTTCGTAGAGACCCTGGCAGATGGGGCCCTGCGATGGTATTCAATGTTGCCACCCAACTCCATTGGATCCTTTGCAGAGATGGCTGAATTATTCGTAAAGGCACACACAGGTGCCCAGAAGACGGAGACCCGGGTAGAAGATTTCTTTGAAATTAAGCAGAGACCCGACGAGTCACTGTGGAAGTACGTGGATCGGTTCCAGAGGGAACGCATGATGCTCCCCAAAGTGCCGGACAGATGGGCGGCAATCGCATTCACCAACAGCCTGGATGTTAGGAGCTCGGAGGCTACGCGAAGACTTTATGAGTCTCTCCGCGAGTTCCCAGCAGCCAGTTGGTCAGACGTATACAATCGCTACAATTCCAAAGTACGTATCGATGAAGATAAACTGATCGGGGCCGGCGCTCGGGGAAAGACTCAGCCTCGCAGCAGCAGATCCGGCGGCAAAGCAGAAACGGAAAGATCGGGCACACGATATGAGCCATACCCTGACCAATCGCGCAGCAACTCCAAAGGACGCAGCCGCCACAGCAATAAGGGACTATCTCGAAAGGAAAACCCTGAATCGAGTTCTCGTGGAATCCCAAGCCTGCCAAGCTTCAACGTTGAAATGTCAGAGGTCATGGCTGTACTCAAAGGCATGGGAGAAAAAGTCAAGTGGCCAAAGGACATGAAGACTGACCCCAACAAGCGGAGTAAAGACCTGTACTGCGAGTTCCACCAAGATCACGGGCACACCACCGAGGACTGCAAAGCCTTGAGGTATGAAATCGCCCACTTGTTGAAACAGGGATTCTTGAAGGAGTTCCTGACCGAGAAGGGAAAGCAAACTCATGCGAAGGCTCAGCAGAACAGGCCGGGTCCACCACGAGCATCCTCCCCAAAGCGAACGGTCAACGTCATTTCGGGCGGGATCGAGGTAGACTCTGTCACCTTCACGGCAAAAAAGTATGCAAAGGTGTCCATCACAAACAACAAGCGTCCCCGGTCAGAAGGAGTAATCACCTTTGAGGAGTCCGACGCTGAAGGATCACAGTTTCCACATGTCGACGCGCTGGTCATAACATTACGAGTAGCGGAGTTCGACGTAAAGAGAGTACTCATCGATGCGGGCAGCTCTGCAAATATTATCCCATCACGAGTCATAGATGAAATGCAGGTAGCAGACAAGATCGTGCCAATATCTCGAGTTCTCTCCGGTTTCAACAACTCGAGTGAAAAGACCCTCGGGGAGATCACCCTAACAACTCTAACCGAAGGGGTAGCGAAGGAGACGACTTTCCATGTTGTCGACGCTGATCTAGCCTACAACATCATTCTAGGCAGACCGTGGATCCATGACATGCAGGCCGTCCCTTCTACCTATCGCCAGGTGTTAAAATTCCCATCCGAGTGGGGGGTGCGTAAAGTCAGAGGAGAGCAGCGCACCGCACGAGACTGTTACTCGGTAGCCCTAAAACTACCCGAGGAAAGCAAATAGCAATTACAGCACCCGGGACCAAATACTACACCCGAGGAGGCCAAGTACGAAGTCCCGGAGTTCATCGCCAAGATGGAGGAAAAGGTGCAACACATGCTGACAGCTGAGTACAAGTCGGGGACTTTGTACTCAGAAAAGTGTCTCAGAGCACACAGGAAACGAATTCGGGGAAACTTGGCCCTAACTGGGAAGGACCCTACAAAGTGATCGCTTCAGCCGGCAAGGGATCTTATCGCTTGGCACGGCCAGATGGTTCGATCGTCCCGAACAGCTGGAATGTAGTTCATCTCAAAAGGTATCACTTCTAGGCGACAGGGACGGTTAGTCACTCTACGCTTACCTTTTCTATCCTTACATAAAAGTTCTTACTTTTATCCATGCATAGAAATTAGAAGTTCTTACTTTTGTCTTTACACAAAAGTTCTTACTTTTTGTTATACATTCTTCCTAAATGGTACTAACGGCCTGAACAAGGCCAGATCCGTTTAGCTCAACTGGTAGAGCTCGAAGTTCTTCAGCTTCGCGGCTGTGGGTTCGAGTCCCACAACGGACACACTCCTCGTTTGGTTATATGTGTTCATTAGACAGCTCACCGACAACTCTTTTCATATTGTCACTTTACGTGTTCCAACATGAAAACAAGGGGGGTGGTGAGGGCCCCATAGGCCAGAAGACCTTCATACATGCAGAAGACCTTATTTAAAGGCAGCAAATTTTTCAATTTGCGTGATAAAACTTCCACGGCAAATAAGACATTCAGAAGACCTTATTTAAAGGCAGCAAATTTTTCAATTTGCGTGATAAAACTTCCACGGCAAATAAGAGAAGTCGTTCACAAAATAAAACCTTCATGTGACAAGGCTTCCACGAAAATAAGAGAAGTCATTCACAAAGCCAAACAACTCAATCAGAGCTCTAAACGACCACGATTCGGTCAAACTACCTACAACTTATGACCTTTGTCTAATGAAGGGGTAAGTTCAACACATTTGGGGAGACTTGAGAAAGTGCGAACTTAGTAAAGTGTGAAAAGCAGTTCCCAATTATAAGGCAAGAAAGCCGAAATGTATGCATACCAAAGGATCAAGAATTCAAAACTAAACATAGTCACTGAATGGATCTGAAACTGCGTATATACATTAAAACTGTGAAGTGATAAAATGCCGAGCACGGCTGACAGAATTTCATAGAGTGTCCAACAGGCCAAACAAACCGGCCAAGGGCCAGAAAGTCTTCATAAGACTTCTGCCCACCAAATAAACAAGTCCGGCTCTCGCCAGACGAAACAAAAATACATAAGTTCAGAAAAGAAATTATCAACTTGAAGGGCCGTGACCGGGACTCAATGCACCAGCTCCGTTAGGCCCGTCGTCACTCCCCAGCTCTTCATCTTCATCATTGTCATCTTCACCATCCGACTCTTCGGGAGAGAGACCCAATGCTTGTTGTATCCTTCGAACAACACTCTTCGTCGACTGCAACATCTCTTCAACATCAACCTGCCCAGCACGGATCTGTGCAAGCAACGTGCGTTTGGCCTCGAGGGCCGCAAGTTTGGCTTTAATCTCCGATTGGTCACGCAAGTTTGCCAGATCCTTGGTCAATACGGCCTGAACGCCCATCAGCTGGGCGACCTGGTCTTTAGCAGCTTGAAGTTCGGAACGGGCTTTGGTTGACTCTTCATTTGCCCTCTGCAGGTTCAGTTCAAGAGTTGCACGGTCGTCGTTAGCATTGTTCAAACTATCGTGGCATTCCTCAAGAAGTCTCTCCAAAACCTGGACGGAGCGTGCGAACCCCTCTTTCTCCTCAGAAAGACGGTCCTTTTCCCTGGTGAGAGCATTGATCTGCTTAAGGCGATTATTGTTAACATCTGTTAACTAGTTAACTTCCCCACCAAGGAAACCACACTGCTCGATCAAGGTTTTGTTATCCCTCAGAGCCTCAAGCAATTCTCTCTTCACCTCTACCACTTGATTGGCATTGTTCAGCCGGGAGCGGAACATGATTTCAGCGGCCAGCATGCTTGACTGAAACATAAAGTAAGTCACGATTAAAAATCGTAGGCTAGCAATTACTGCTAAAAGCAAAAAGGAAAAATACATGCCAACAGTAGAAGCCCTGGAGCCCGAAGAGCTGTTCGCCGACAAACCGGAACGGAAGGTGTACTTGGGAACGGAGCTGAGCGAGCGCTTGCGGGAAGACATCCTGCAATTCCTCAAGGAGCGGCATACAACATTCGCCTGGTCCTATGCAGATATGACAGGTATTTCTCCTGACATCATTACTCACAGGTTGCATGTTGATCCATACCACCGCCCGGTGAAACAAAAAACGCGCCAGCAAGGAGCTTTCCAGAATCAGGTAATAAACGACGAAGTCGACCGCCTGTTGAAGATTGGTTCGGTACGTGAAGTCAAATATCCGGACTGGTTAGCCAACGTGGTTGTCGTACCTAAAAAGAATGGCAAGTGGCGAGTCTGCATTGACTTCACAGATCTAAACAAAGCCTGCCCGAAGGATTCCTATCCCCTTCCCAGGATAGATCAACTAATCGATGCAACAGCCGGGCACGAGGTGCTGACCTTCCTCGACGCTTACTCCGGATACAACCAGATACTGATGGACCCTGGAGATCAGGAGAAAACAGCGTTCATAACTTGCCGAGGTACGTATTGCTATAAAGTTATGCCGTTTGGATTGAAAAATGCAGGTGCAACCTATCAGCGTCTGGTCAATCGGATGTTCCACGACCATATCGGGAAGACTATGGAAGTGTACATCGACGACATGCTAATAAAATCCAAACGAGCAGAAGATCATCCGGCACATCTGAAAGAAGCTTTCCGAATCCTGGATCAGTATAACATGAAATTAAACCCGGAGAAATGCGCTTTCGGAGTCGGATCGGGCAAATTTCTGGGGTTCATTGTCTCTCAGCGAGGCATTAAAGTCAATCCCGCTCAGATTAAAGCTATCGAGTCAATCCCAGATGTACTTCGCGATAGGAAAGAGGTCATGAGGCTGACAGGGAGAGTAGCTGCCCTACGAAGATTCATCTCCCGGTCATCTGATTGGTGCAAAAGTTTTTTTGATGTCTTGAAGCAGAACAAGGAGTTCGAATGGACTCTTGAGTGTCAACAGGCGTTGAGGGATCTGAAGAAATACCTCTCCAATCCTCCACTACTTACCACACCTGTGGAAGGCGAGCAGTTGCTAATTTATCTGGCAGTCTCAGAGTCATCGGTAAGCGCTGTACTAGTACGAGAAGAAAAAGGTAAACAACTTCCTATCTACTATGTTAGCAAAGCCCTTATTGATGCAGAAACCCGCTACCAACCTTCGGAAAAATTAGCGTTAGCTCTAGTAACTGCTGCCCGAAAATTACGTCCATACTTTCAAAGGCATACTATTGTTGTAGTTACCACTTTCCCTTTACGAAATGTTCTGCACAAACCAGAATTTTCAGGAAGATTGGTAAAATGGGCTATAGAACTGTCCGAATTTGATATCACTTATCAGCCCAGGGTGGCAATAAAGTCACAAGCCTTGGCAGACTTCGTGGCAGATTTCAGTGTGAATGTATACCCTGAGGCAGAAAAGGAAGCCATTCTCTATGCAGGACAGGCTCCGGGCACTTGGGTCCTCTATACGGACGGTTCCTCGAATGTCAAAGGGTCAGGACTTGGGCTGGTCCTCGTTGCTCCGTCCGGAGAAACGGTAAGGCCGGCTATCCAATGCCCTTTCATTACTAACAATGAGGCCGAGTATGAGGCCGTTATTGCAGGACTAGAGCTGGCACGAAGCTATGGGGCAACCATAGTCAAGCTAAAAAGCGATTCTCAGTTAGTGGTCAATCAGATCAATGGAGGTTTCGTCGCACGAGAGCCCAGAATGCAGGTGTACCTCGGCCGAGTAAAAGAGCTTTTGACACAATTCGACGACTGGGAAGCAATTCAGATTCCACGGGAAGAGAATCACGAGGCTGACGCTCTCGCAAACATGGGATCAGTTGCAGAAATAGGGGCAGCCGGCTCTTCAGCTATCGTTCAACTTCTCTACACGACCATGGACAGGGAAAAGTTCGAAGTTAACACTGTCAGCACTACCTGGGATTGGAGGAACGAGATAACAAATTATCTCATTCATGGGACCCTGCCCACAGACGCGAAGGCCGCTCGTAAACTCCGAGTAAAAGCTGCCCGATACACCATCCTCAATGGCGAGCTATACCGGAAAATGTTTGCAGGGCCCCTCGCAAAATGTCTTGGACCGAATCAGACTAATTATGTGATGAGAGAAGTCCACGAAGGCTGTTGCGGTAATCATTCCGGAGGAAAGGCCTTGACACGGAAACTGATACGTGCAGGTTATTACTGGGACAAAATGGAGAAAGATGCGAATGATTTCGTCAAGAAATGTGACAAATGTCAGAGGTTTGCCCATCTCCTTCATCAGCCAGCCGAGCCGTTACATTCAATAATCTCCCCATGGCCCTTCATGAAATGGGGGATGGACATTGTTGGTCCCCTTCCCACGGCACCACGGGGGATGCGCTTTTTGCTGATCATAACAGATTATTTCATAAAGTGGGTCGAAGCCGCGGCGTATTCAAGGATACGGCAGACAGAGGTCGTCGATTTTCTCTGGCGCTTTGTCGTATGTCGTTTCGGAGCACCCAAGGAAATAGTCATGGATAATGGCCCGCAGTTCGTTGGCCAGAAGGTGACTAGATTCCTCGACGACTTGCACATTACAAGGATCACTTCCTCACCATATCATCCTGTCGCTAACGGTCAGGCCGAATCTACCAACAAGATCATCATTGAATCCCTCAAAAAGCGCCTTGAGCAGGCAAAGGGATGCTGGGTAGAAGAATTACCTGGAGTACTGTGGGCTTACCGCACCACGGTAAAAATGAGTACCGGAGAGACTCCATACTCATTGGTCTATGGCGCAGACGCCTTGATCCCGGTCGAGATAGGAGAACCCAGCCTGCGATATGCGCACACCACGGAGGAGTCAAATTCAGTTAACCTGTCCGAAGAACTGGATCTTCTCGAAGAACGCAGAGAACTGGCCCTCGTACGGGTGGTTGCCCAGAAAGAACGAATTGAAAAATACTACAACCGGGGACTGCGCGTACGAAACTTCCAAGTCGGGGACTCCTTGACGGAGATCGGACGGTCTCCTCCTCGGCCCTCCTCTTGTCACTACGGAGATGAGGCCTCCGCTGAAGAGGAACATCTGCCTCAACCTCAGTATCCGACAGGTGGATAACCTCCTGGGCCGGACCCTCTCCCCGTATGGACTCAGGGGCTTCAGCAGCGACTTCAGTATCAGCCCTCCTGGGTTTCGGGACACTTGCCCCAGCAGAAGGGTCGCCGCCAGCCGTCGAGGGTTGTCCAGTAGCAGCGGAAGCCTTACGGGCAGATTTCTTCCGCTATCCGCCCTCGCCGTGGCTCTTCCTCTTCCTCTTCAAGGGGCTCAACCCCTCGGACAGAAGTGCTTCGCCTCCGTCCCTGCTGCGCAGAGCGCCAGCCGAAGCTAGTATAGCCTCAGCTTCAGCAAGGGGGTCGACGACAGGTTCAGTAGATCTGTCCTGAGGGGGAGCAGGGAAAAAACCTCCCGAAGTACCCAAACCTGCAACAAAGGTAAAACGGTCAGATACAAGAAGGGTTCAGAAAGAAAGGGCTATCAAGAGGGTAGAAATATCCTCACCGTGGTGTTTCACGGTCAAACTCTTGGAAGAAGCAAAGAATGACCATTCTCTTTTCTCTGGTTCAAATTTCGCCAGAATCGGCTCAACCCATGCCGTCAGTTCATCTATAGTTATGAATCTGTCGTAGGGTTGCTTGGCCGCTGCACGAAGGAGTTTTGATGAAGGTTAGAAGAAGAAGGAAAGACGAAATATACACACAAAAACTCGGGGACTTACGCGTTTTGTTCCAGACTTCTGGAAGGTGCGCCTTGTCGTCAAACGTCAAGGCCGAGGAGCGTACAAACAGATACCGGTGCACCCAGCCTCGGTCACCGGTATCCTCAGAGCTGCGCACCAAGCCCTTGCTCCCGCGCATCCTGACGTTCACATAGCCGTCCTTGAAAATCTGGACGCTATACAAGGAAATGAAGTGCTTATACTAAAAAGATTGGTCAGTTTCAGCCGCAAACCAGTCTAGGAGTGTGACTATCCTATATACGCTGGGGCTCAGTTGCCCCGGGCAGAGAAGATACTCCCTGCAAAGTCTCTCCAGCACTGGGTGCAAAGGCAACCTACACCCCACTGTGAAAGGGTAGGTTCCAATGGCTGTCCACCCAGCCCGGTGAGAGGTAACGTTCTCACCTTCAGAAACCGGCAAAAGGGGAATTTCGTCACCCCAATCACAGTCTACTCTCACATGAGGGATCACCTCCTTCGTGATCCCTGACTTGAACCTGTATGCCGGCCAGTTGCGCGTATCACCTTCCCTGTTATGGAAGGATTTAACGTTGCAATCTGCCTCAAGCTCGCCCCACTTTTTAGAGATTATCTCAGCGGCAGTAGCCTGAGAAGCCCGCGTCCTAGGAGTGGCCGTCGAGCTTCCAGCAGCGTCGAAATTTAGATTCCTTCTGGATCTTGAAGACATGATTTTAGAAGAAGAATGAAATTGCCAAGAAAATTTCAAGAGTTAATTCAAGGGTTTTCCAAAGAGCAATGCAGGAGAAATAAGAGTAGGTAAAAGGTTTCTCGTCAAGTGAGTTCCTATTTATAGGAATCAAGGTGCGGATCCCCAACTTCTCGCAAAGACACGTGGAGGCTATCAGATAATCCACACCCAGATCTGGTTGTCGATGAAGGGAATAGGGTTAATCAATGCTTTACAGCACTATCATTACCCTAGAGAACTGCAGTCACTTCATAATCAGCAAGCGACGTGCGCACGTGGAAAAAGACGGTTAAAATTATTGCTTTTACCCTCGGGGAACGCAGTGGTCATTTCAGAGTAAACTGCGGTACCACAGACGTGCAGGTCACAGTTACTTTTTCAGACGGCGCATTTAATGCGCACAGCATAAAGGCTTGTCACATATCTGATAAGATCCCTACGTCATCAAGATTACATCATATGGAGACAAAAAGTTTGCAAAGACTCCCGCCAAAATTCTTATCCACTCCTCGGACAGATTCTCTGCCCGAGAAGTGCGGGGACTATCTGTATTGGATAAAAACTGACTGGACTTTGGCGAGTGACACGTGTCGTCCACGTGGCATAAGCTGACGTGTCACCGGACAGACGTTCACCGGACAGACATTTCCCACGGGCAGACCCAAGGAAGTTACAAGATATATCAACAGTCAGCATAATTTGAATAAGCAGTTATTGGCCTTATTGGGTGCAATCATTCAAGTTACGGTCACCCAGCGGTTACAACCTTTCTGGATAAGACGCCCAGCGGTTACTTATCCGAACGGTTCTTCACCCAACGGCTACTACAACTTCAACAGGCGCCTTCCATGCCTATAAATAGCATTTACCTTAACCAATTGTAACAACTTTTACTTTCTGCATATATGATCAATAAGAATACTCTCTATCTTTCCATCATTGAATTATATCCTTTGTCCTTATTTTAACCACTGTCTCAACGATTGGATCATCCAGCGTGGTGGTTGCCGACTATCAAAGAATACGATACGTTCGCTCTTCCCTATTTACGTTCACACTGTGCTTTTAGCGTTCTATATTAGCATTATTTGATTTGTCGCTTAGATCTTTAATCTCAACTATTGATCGTGACTCCGCAAATATAAATTTAATTGTTAATTGGCCTAAAACCGGATTTAGGTTAAACAAATAATAAGAATAATAATACTAATAATATTAATAAATAATAATAACGAAAGTAATAAAAGGATTTTCTACTATATGTTCTCTTTCAAAATAGGCCGTTGTCTCTTATCTATTTTTACCTCGCAAACATATAAAGAAAATAAGTTATTATTCATAATAATAATAGTACAAAATATCAAAATTAGTAATAAAAATAAAATAAAGGGGGAAAGGATTTTATTAAAATGTAGGCTCAGAATAGTGTATTGCATCAAGTAGAGGTTAGGGGTGTCGGTACGGCTGCAAATACGGAGTCCGGATCGGTTTGCCATGCCAGGTACCTTCAATCCCACCACTACACTATCGCTTACTTTGCAAAGTGATATGCATCGTCATCGCCTATTTGTTTTAGGGACACGGGTGTGGGACTATAGTATCTGTTCGAATCAGTCAATAGGCCTCAAATAAATTATTTAATTATTTTTCTTGGTCGTAATTGGTATAGCATCCGTCAATTCATTGTATTTCTGATTGTGTAGGCCTCAAATTAAAATATTTTCATAGGTCGTCTTAACACATTACTGCGTAAATAATAACCAAGCCATCGAAGCCATGTCGGGGACCTGCAAATGTTTTCAAGAAAAGAAACAATCAGTAGTGCCCTGTTCCAATTACCAAACTTGTAATTCAATGACCAAATAATATAATATAGGAGTTAGGCAGTAATATTTGGTTTAACAAAATCATAGCCATGACTAAACATTAACCAAACACAGCTGGTCAACCGAAAAGAGAACAAAGGCGCAACTGCACCAAGATACACTTTTCCGGCGAGACAGTGGTGACATAAGCAATAAAATCTCCTGCAAAAAATAATAGAAGGCAGGGGAAGTGAAACTCAAAGAACCACAGATCTGTAGCCAAAACAACAGTTCAAGAATGACAGTACCCAATTCAATTTCTCCGACGAGACAGGGGTGAAGCGGAGGAGTGACGCTGACCCTAGAAGTTGGTGGCGCCGCTGCGACTCCCACCTCCGCCATCCTTTGCATTTGATTTCAGCCATAAATATAGAGAACCATTGGAATAAGACGATGAGCAGTACAACAGAAACAACTAGGACAATTGGGTCTCCAGTGATGAGACCTTCCGGCGACGGTGGTGGCATTTTGCCACCCTAAACCCCTTTTCGACTTTCCCTTTTTGAAAACCTACGAATGATGTAAAAATTTGTATCGGCACCTATATTGATCCCCTTTCCCAGATCTCTCCCCCTCCCCCCATTTATGGTCATGTATATGCGTGTATATGTAAAGGTGTTTGGTGTGTATGTCTGTGTATTTCTCTTATCCTGGCGGTATTGTGTATCTAATGTTGGGGGTGTATACGGTGTATGTGGGTATGGAGGGTAGTGGTGTGTAAAGAAGAGGAAAGAGGGGGTACTGTATGTATGTGCATGTGGTGTTCTTTTTGTTTTGGGTGGTGTATTGTATGTATATTGGAGTGTATGTACCTATGGTGTAATAAAAAGAGAAGGAGAGGAGGTGTACTGTGTGTATCGCCTGTATATTCTTGATAGGCATAATACATAGATAGTCCCTTCAAGTTGTACACAATTCCCACTTAGACACCTCATATTATTTAGTGACCAACTAGACACCTCTTGTATTCCCTAGTGTATCTGGAGAACACTTGAGTCTGGCAATGCTCGCGCGTGTATTTCAAACGTCCACCTAGCGAATAAAAAAATGACACGTGTATTTCTTTAAAAAATGACTCTTTAATTATTTTCCTAAAAAGATATTAAATATCCCTAAGAAAAACACCCACCCCTCTTTCCCTTATGTTCTTCTTCACTGTAACAATCATCCCCGTCAAACCCACCTACCCCCACCCCTTCCCTTTTCTTCTTCCATAGCCTACAACCACCTGTGCTACATCTTCCCATATACTAGTCATTCAAAATGATTCTAATTTCCACAATTCCCCTTCTTTATCAATTCGTTACTGCCGGGGCCCCCCTACTTTTCGTCTTCTCCAATAGAAATTAAAGCTAGCCGAAAAATAAATTGACAACTACATGACTAGTTCTCACATGTAATAATTATAATAAATCTCAAAAAAGAAGAAGAAAATAGTTGGTTAAATTCAAGAAAAAAAAAATCTGGATTAACGCCATGAATGTGAAATATCATATTTTTCATTGTTTTGTGGGTATTTTCATGTAGTTTTGAATCTGGATTTGGTTGTGCTTTGCCCAGCACTTGTACTGTAACAATTTTGCTAGCTTTTTTTCTTTTTTCTTTTCTTTCTTCCATTATTTTTTGCTATTAATTTTGGCTGGAAAAGCTAGCCAGATTCTTTTCAACAAAAACATATCATTCTATATCGATTTGATTTGTATAATTAGCAACGAAACATGAGTTTGTTTAGATGGAATTCGTAAAGACTTCGGGGATTTTTTTCCGTAGAAGTAGATGGGATTATTGGAAAAGAAAGTGAAAATATTTTGGAAAATTTCCTTTTCTTATGGGACCCACACAAAATAGTTTAATGTTAAACAAAAAATGGAAAAGTCAGACATAACAACAGCTCACGCGTTCATTCTAAAATGAATTACATGTAATTTGCCATGTCATCGTGAGGGGTTCACAAGACACACTAGGGAATACAAGAAGTGTCTAGTTGGTTACTAAATAAATTGAAGTATGTAAGTGGGAATTGGGTACAACTTGAAGGGGCCATCAATGTATTCTGCCTTCTTGATATTGTGTGTGGATGTATGTATTAAAACAAAATGGAGAGGGAGGGAGCCATTAGAGAAGAGTGAATCAAGGGATTGGGGAGATTAGAATTTTTGGATAAAATAGGAAGATGGAGTGATTTTGGGGATTTTAGATTTAGGGAGATTAGAAAAGATTAAGAGAAGATTAGGGAGGGATTTTAGGGATTTTGAGGAGATTGAGGAGTGATGAACTTGGACTAGTTTTGAGAAGAGGGATATGTGAAAGATGTACTTGGACCCTTCTTTGTTCGAGGTTCAAGATGGAATAAAACATTTGTAACAATTTAAAAGAATTCAAATATGAATATTAAAATGAGAAAAAGGAGTGATATTTTCAATTGAACTAAAAATTATCTTAAATGTGCTCAGTAAATAAATAAAAATAATAATATATTACGTATAAAAGTGGAAAAATACTCATATAAATAATTGAGGTCAAATTAAAGTATTTAGGAATAAATAATCACAAATAGTTATAAAACTTTATTTTATACAGTAAATTACGCAAATAGTCATCTTTTTACAAATAGCGCGAATGATGTAAATTATGTAATATAATCGCAATTAGAATATATAACGTATAAATAGGGAATACCACACGTAAAATGCACACATAAAAAAATTAAAATGCAAATTAAACTAATCAAATAACTACAAATATTTGTTAAAGCTACAATTATCTATTAAATGCTATAATTACACTAAACTTGCACAAACAACCACATTTGATAAAGAGTCTAAATGATGCAAAATCACGTTGTATAGCCACATTTAGGTATATAATATATAAGTAGGGGATAACGCACGTAAATGCAAGCTTTCTAATGCACATTTTGCACAAATAGTTAAATTCCACCTTTAAGTTAAATTATAGCAAATTTTAGAAAAATGAGGGACAAATTTGGATGTCAACAGCTAGTAACCCAGATAAGTTAATTGAGTCGAATTAGCTGAAGGTTTCAATAAGATTGGTAGATTTCTCATAAGGAATATTTAACAAAGCATACTAGCACTTTTTATTCATTAATAGCCGAATCTTAGAATATTTTCGCACATTGAATCCAACATCTTACATTTATTTTGATTAGTTAACTCCTTTATTAGTTAATCTTGCATTTATTTTCATTAGTTAACTCCTTTATTAGTTAATTATAGTCTAGAATAAATTCTCAACTATGGAAACTTTCTTGTTTAGATAACTATGAATTGTTTTATTTAGTCAATAATTAATCATAAATATTTGTGGGATGATACTTGATCTCACTGGCAGAGGCACCCTTGCCCAACGGGTTCAATTGAACCTCCTTCGTCGAAAAATTGCACTGTGTATATAGGGTATAATCAATTTTTTTATACATACTACCATATGTTGAACCCCCTTGACACAAGTCTAAGCTTTACTTTTTAAATTTGAACCCCCTTATTGAAAATTCTGTCTCCATCCCTATTTGATCTTATTACTTTAGTACTACTTATCGATCATGTATACTTACGTGTGCGTTTTGGAAAACACTTACTTCACCAAATCAAAATGACACAAGTAATTGGGAATTTGAAAAAGTCAAAAGAAAATTCAATTCACATTAATGAACATCTGATTTTTTTCAAGGACCAACGAGCTTGATATTCTAAAGTCGATACCTGATATAGGACAAATAATTATTTCTTGACCAATTAGGTTGTCTGACTCACCCAACATGCTGAGGGAAATTGCTATCATTTAATTCTGCGAAGATTGCTACTATTGATTCCAAATACGCATGATGTTCTTTAAGGTACAGAAAAAAAAAATATTTTATCTCATTAAATAATTCAAATATTTAAAGGAGTTCAACTTCAACCAAGAAACACACCGAAATTGTTTAGTAGAGAAACACGTTATACATAGATCAGTAATACATAAATTAATAATACAGAAATTAATAATGCAGGAATTATTTTTATCTAACGTTTGGCTCATTGTATTAGAAATAAGATATAGGGTATAGAATTTAAATAATGTATTTGACTTTAAGTTTGATAAAGTTTTGTTTCCAATTATAACCTTGAGCTTTTATTGAAAGACAAAAAACCAAGGAAAGAAAAAGATTTGGAAAGAAGGTTACTTTTATCAAGTTGATGTTATTCATGTATTAGTAATATATGAATTACTTATCCCACATAGGAGGTAGTATAAAATAGTACCACAATTCATGTATAACTTAATACATGAATTGTTTATACATAAAAGAAAAATACCAACCAAACAAGAGATTAGACCATGTATTATTTAATGCCATAACTAATCCTTCTAATACACCCTACCAAAAGACCTCTGTGTCTGAATGATTAGCTAGGCTTCTCCCTAAAGGTTCTCACGGTATTGAGACACTCTTTGAACTAATTGAGGTAAATATATTTACATGATTGAAAGTGACTGATCACAGAACTATGATGGGTAATGAGGGGCGTATTTTAATCCAAAATTCTTTCATATAACCAAACAACACCAGAAAAAGGGTCAAATTTTCAAGACCAGTCCTAAAAGGGCTATTCCTGCAAATCAGCCAAGTCTTTTCTCCGAGAAGAAAAGGGCCACCTCGATGCGAATGCTTTACTTCATTAAAATATAGGGATTTTTACACAAATATAAAAATTTGTACCCTTAATTACAACAACAAAAAAAAAGTAAGATTTTTCAAATTACAAGGCATATCAATATTTTTTTAGCACATTTCACAATAAATAAGATAAATCGCATTTCCCTAAACCAAATCTATTCAACCAAATCTCTCCTTACCAACTCCACCAGTCCCTCTCTGCCGCTCTCGCCCCTACTACCAGTTCACCGGCTCTCTCCACCGCCGCCCGTCCAACAACCGCCTGGAGCTCAGCTGTTAGATATGACAACAGTAAACACGGGTCAACCCCATCTCCAATAGTAAACGATTCAAACCAGAAACTTAACTCATCTCCAATGGTGAACGATTCAAACCAGAAACCGTCGTCGCCGATGGTGAGGTCCGGCAAGAAATCTTGGGATGCGTTGACTAGCTACGCCATGGAGATCCGGTTTAAAGACGGGTTGAAAGTTGCGCTTTTTGTTACAGTGATAAAAGAAAGCTCCATGTTATTGCCCTGCTGGTTCAGGTTTGGTGGAGGGTACGAGTCGGGTCGGAGTTGTTTGTTTGGGTCTCAATAGAAGAAATACAGTGTCGAAGATTAAGATGATGGTGATAAAGTTGGCAGTGGCTGCTAGAAAAACTTGAAGCGGAGTTGAAAAAGCTTTCTGTCTCTACAAGCGGGTCGACCCAGCTACTGTCTCCGCCGGCGGATGAAAACAATGTTGAAGGTTGACCGGAGATTGTGTTTTCTGATGGGTTTAGTGGTTACAGGCTGTTTGTCATCGTCACAACAATATCCCATGGCTTTAAGATGAAATGGGTGTAAGTGCGCATATGGTGTATTTGGCTAACATGTGGACTAACGTACACCACGGGGGGATCTTTAGAGGAATTGAAAAAGAGGGAATTATGTATTGGAAAAGGATAAAGTACGATTAGAAGTTTCTGGAATTAAGATAAAATGAAGAAACATGATGAAATAATGTTAAAACAGCTTGATACAATCTATAAATAGTTAGATACGGTGCAAAAAAACCTGAAATGGTGTTGAAACAGTATGATACAGCCTATAAATAGTTAGATATGGTAAAAAATAGTCTGAAACGGCGCTGAAATAGTCTGAAATGGCGCTGAAATATTCTGAAACAATGTTCAAACAATCTGAAACGGTGCAGAACAATTTGATACAGTGTTGAACACTACCTGAAACGGTGCAAAAACAGTTTGATACAGTGCTGAACACAACCTGAAACGGTGCAGGACACTTTGATACAGTGCTAAACACAACCTGAAACGGTGCAGAAACAGTTTGATACGGTGCAGAAACAGTTAGATACGGTGCAGAACAGTGCAGATACAGTAAGATATGGAAAGATACAACGAGATACGATGTAGTTGGTAGTTGAGAATCATCGAGATACGGTGAGATACAACGAGATACAGTGAGCATGGGATAAGAAAAAGTGAAATTGAAGGAAATGGGAGGAGTAAAAGTGAAATTAAGGAAAATGGTAGGAGGAAAAGTGAAATAGGGGAAATGGGAGGAGCAAAAGTGATAGTGGAGGAAATAGGAAGAAGAATGTAAGGGTTTGGTATGTTATGGGAAAATATTGTTATGTTTTTGCTATGTTTGTAATTAACTTGTGTTTTCCTCTATATAAGGTTATTTTACTAAAATATTGCTATGTTTGGCAATTAAGTACTAAAAATTATACTTTTGTGTAAAAATTCAGTGCACGAAAGGCCATTTTTGCCACTGGTCTTTGGGCACAGGCCACTAATATCAAAATATTTAGTTTATGACCACTTTCGCTTAAAAGATAGAAGTTTAGTCCAGGGCCATGTTGATTGAAGTCCAGTACTTAAAGATAGAACTTCAGTCCAGGGCCATATGGATTGAAGTTCAGTCCTTAAAGATAGAACTTAAGTCTAGGGCCATCTTGGCTGAAGTTCAATCCTTAAAGATAGAACTTCAGTCTAGGGCCATATGGACTGAAGTTCAGTCCTTAAAGATAGAACTTCAGTCCAGGGCCATTTGGACAGAACTTCAGTTAATGAGCAGAACTTAAGTCAAATCTTATTTAGTAAAGTCCCAAAAGTGGCCTCTAGAGTAAGACCAAAGAAAAAAGTGGGCTCAAACAAAATAACAGTGTTAAAATTGGCCTCTGGGCGAAATTTTGACAATAAAATTGGAAAATTTTCAAAAATAGGCAGCCCATTACCCAAAATTACAAACAGGAGGCCATATTTTTTTTCATGCATAGCATTCATCCTTAAAATTACAAATTTTAGCACTCTTTCATAAAGAATACCCTAGCTACCAAATCTCCCCCTCCCCAGCCACTAAGCCGCGGGCACACACCTCCCCCCGCCAATGGTGCTGTTACTTTTTTGTATTTTACTGAATTTATGTTGTTTATTGCGTCTAAATTATTGCTTTGGACAAGTTTATACACATAAACACCCCTCCCCTCCCCCCCACGAAAAATAAATTATACATGAATATACATAGATAAATACGTAGCAATGAGAGAAATATAAAAATATACATAAAAAAAGTAAAAATTCATATAAACATCCTTAATATACATATTGTTCACTCGCATATACACACTTATACAATTTTATACACGTGTATAAATTTGTATAAAATTGTATAAATTGTATACAATTTTCCTGCTATCTCAGAAAAATGATGACAGGTCGGGTAAGATTCGAAAATATAGATCATTTTTGGTAATTTTCTCTTTTGCTTGTCTTTTAGTGTAATTTTCCTAATAAAATTCACCATATGTCGCTATAATGCAGCATTGTGTAAGTTTTATCTTGTTTACGAAATTGTGTGATATGAAAATTAAAGACATGAAAATAAAATTGACAAGAATTAAAGCAAGACCCAATTGACTAGAAAAGGATTAAAGAAATAGATTAGGGAAAGATAGCCTAATCACCCCCTTAATTGTCTAAACAAAAGAACCTACACTATTTGATCCTCAATTAGATTAGATCTAATTGCAAATCAAGGACATAATATGCTAAAGCAAACTAGCTTAGTCAGTAATCTCACAATACTCATAATCATCAAAAAGCTAGCTCTAAAATAATGAACAATAAGGGTCTTATATAGTGGTTCTAAAAATAGCACAAGTTGTCTTAATTACTCCTTAACAATGGGCCTTTAAAAGTCATTAGCTGAAACATAGCATTCTGACCAACGATACAGCACGATCGTGCGGGAGCAGGCGCTATCGTGCAGTGCAATAAATCAGAACCTCGCGATCGCGGCTATTGTCACACGATCGCGAAGGCATTGTCCTTCATCCATACTCAGCCTCTTGCGCGATCGCGTTTGAAGACTCGCGATTGCGCAGCTCTTCTTTTCTTTCTTGCGTGATCGTGGTTGATGGAGCGCGATCGCACTGGTCATCTTTTTGGCCTTCCGCGATCGCGTTTGGAGACTCACGATCGGGATGAACATCTCTAGATTCGGAGGAAGTAAGCATGCAGAAATGTCCTGAAACCTCCAACACTTGCCCCAGCAGCTCCAGTTGTGCAAACATGGCCTGCAACTGTTGCAACTCCTGTGCTTGGCTCCGTATGAATGGCTTGCTCGTGCATCGGATTGCATCATTCTCCCCGTCTTGAGAAGAATCCGTCCACAGATTCGCTTGTTCTTCGACTTTGAAGGGAGACAAGTCACACACGTTGAAAGTGTTGTGCTCTTGGTAGTTGCTTGGCAAGTCCACCTTATATGCGTTGTCGTTGAGGCGTTCAAGGATTTGGAATGGACCATCGCCTCTAGGCATAAATTTGCTCGCCCGCTTGTTTGGAAATCTACCTTTCCGGAAATGAACCCAAACCCAATCACCGGGCTCGAAGATAACATTCTTCCTTGCTTTGTTCGCTCTTTTGGAAACTTCTTGATTTTTCTTCTCGAGTTGTTTCCTTACTTGCTCGTGAAGTTGCTTCATCTCTTGAGCTCTCACCTTGGCATCTGAGATTAAGACAACATCACTTGACAAAGGAGTAAGATCCAAGGGGGTAAGGGGGTTAAAACCACACAACCTCGAAAGGCGTCATGCAAGTAGAAGTATGCATGGTCCTATTGTATGCAAACTCAATCAAAGGTAAATGTTCTTCCCAAGAAGTAAGTTTCTCCTTAACCAACGCTCTAAGCATGGCACCCAAGGTTCTAGTGACAACCTCGGTTTGGCCATCGGTTTGGGGGTGTTAAGAAGTGGAGAATAACAACTTAGTGCCAAGCCTCCCCCATAGTTCTTTTCAAAAATGACTAAGGAACTTGGGATCTCTATAACTAACAATAGTTTTTGGGACCCCATGAAATTTAAGTACATGTTCAACAAACAAATTGGCTACATGGGATGCATTATCAATCTTGTGACATGGAATGGAATGAGCCATTTTGGAAAATCTATCAACTACCACAAAGATGCTATATTTTTCCTTCTTGGTCCTAGGCAATCCAAGAACAAAGTCCATAGAAATGTCAAGCCAAGGACCTAAAGGAAAAGGGAGGGGTGAGTACAAACTATGTGGAAGTAACTTTAACTTAGCTTACCTACACTCCAAGCATTGTCCACACACCCTCACAACATCCACCCTCATCTTAGGCCAATAAAATTGCTCCTTAAGAATCTCCATAGTCTTGCCCACTCCAAAATGCCCCCATTAGTTCCCCACTATGTGCCTCCCCCACTAGCAACTCCCTTCAAGATGAACTAGGCACACACAACTTCCCATTCCTAAATAAGAACCCTTCAAACTTGTGAAACCTCTTTTTTCTCCACATCACCACTAGGTTCCTCCTTAGCACACATTCAATTGATCCTCCTTCCACTTTTCTCCAATTCACAATTAGCATAAAGTTCCCCAAACTCCAGATCATTGGCATACATCTCCTCCATACTATCAAAACTCATGAGTATGGACCCCAAAGTATTCAACAACACTTGTCTTCTTGATTGTAGCACAAACATTCTTGACAAGGCGTCCGCCACCACATTCTTTTTCCCTTTTTTGTAATGGATGCAATAAGGAAAGATTTCAAGGAACTGCACCCATATGGCATGTCTCACATTCAACTTCTCTTGGGATTTGAGGTGTTTCAAAGATTGGTGGTCGGTTTTAATGACAAATTCTTTGGTCCAAAGGTATAGTTGCCAATGAGCCAATGCCCTCACCGAGGCATACAATACTTTATCATAAGTGGAGTATTTAGTTGTTGCTCCCTTGAGTTTCTCCCTAAAATAGCCAATAGGTTTTTAATCTTGCATCAACACGGCTCCAATTCTTACCCCACTACCATCACACTCAATTTCGAAAGTTTTATCAAAGTTTGGCAATTGAAGGAGTGGTGTGGAACTAAGCACTTCTTTCAATTTTGTAAAATCCTCTTCTTGCTCCTTTCCTCATACAAATGCATTATCCTTCCTTATCACTTCGGTCAATGGTGGGGCTATAGTGCTAAATTCCCTCGCAAACCTCCTATAAAAGCTAGCCAACGCATGGAAACCTCTCACATCATCAATACTTTTAGGAGGGGGCCAATCCCTAATGGCCTCTACTTTAGCCTCATCGACTTCCACACCATTTGAATTCACCATAAAAACCAAGAAAAATAACTTTTCAATACAAAAGGAGCACTTTTTTAAATTAACAAACAATTGTTCCTTTCTCAAAACATCAAAAACTTGTTTCAAATGATTAGCATGCTCATCAATGGATTTGCTATAGATAAGAATGTCATCAAAGTATACTATAACAAATTATCCAATAAAATATTTGAGCACATGATTCATCAACCTCATGAAGGTTGAAGGAGCATTGGACAAGTCAAAAGGCATGACAAGCCACTCATAAAGACCAAAGTTAGTCTTAAAGGCCGTCTTGCACTCATCACCCGGTTTCATCCGGATTTGGTGGTATCCACTCCTTAAATCAATTTTAAAGAACACACAAGATCCGCACAACTCATCAAGCATATCATCTAACCTAGGAATAGGATGATGATACTTTATCGTGATCTTGTTGATGGCTCTACAATCCACACATATGGGCCAAGTCCTATCTTTCTTTGGCACTAGGATGACTGGGACCGCACATAGGCTCAAGCTTTCTTGCACAAGTCTTCTTTCAAGCAATTTCTCCACTTTCTTTTGGAGCTCTTTAGTGGCCTCCGAGTTGCTTCTATAAGCAGCCTTGTTGGCAAATTGGGAGCTCGAAACAAGGTCAATTTGATGCTCAATGCCTCTTAGTGGTGGCAATCCACTAGGCAACTCTTCGGGGAAGGTATCTTCATAACCTTGCAAAAGAGAAGAAATAGAACTAGGCAAAGAAGGGGTTAGTTCATTAGTAAGCAAAACATGGTCCTTGTGTAGGAGCAGAATGTTATAACTCCTAATTCTTTGGTAGCGGACCTCGTGGGCATTCCCTCTTCCACATCTTTCAAACACTCCTTCTTGGACAAAAATAAATTCACTCCCTCTTTTGTTTCCTCACCCTTTTTTATGACAACTCTCATTCTCTTATCCCCTACAACTCCCTCTTTCTTTTCTTTCTCTCTTTTCAATTTCAACTCCATAATCTTCCTATAGCCCTCACTCACTTGAGCCGGAGTCAATGGGTTGAGAATAAACTTCTGACCATCCAATTCTAAGGCATACTTGTTAGTCTTGCCATCATGCCTTGCCAAACGGTCATATTGCCGCCAAGGCCTTCCAAGCAAAATATGACAAGCTTGCATTGGAACCACATCAAATAGAAACTCATCATGGTAGTCCCCAATCTTGAATTTGATCAAAGCTTGCTTGGTCACCTTTAGCTCACCACACTCGTTCAACCATTGTAGCTTGTAAGATTGTGGACGCTTTCTAGTGGGTAGTTTGAGTTGTTCAATCAAAGTGGTGCGCACCACATTGACACAACTACCACTATCAATAATTAGAGAGCAAGTAGTCCCTTGGACCTTACAAAATGTATCGAAAAAAATCTCCCTTTGACTCAACTCCTTTTTCACTTGCACCCCCATTATTCTTCTTACCACAAGAGTAGCGTAGTCTTACTCTAATTGCTCACCTTCCAATGGGCCCTCGTTAAAATCATCATCACATAGCATACCCCCTATCTATCTCCTCTACATCACTACCACCCATTTCATAGCCCCCATCACCCAAAGCAACAAATGTTCTCCTATTTGGGCAATCTCTCATCATGTGGCCTCGGCCATTACACTTATAACATTGAATGTTAGACAAGCTTTCAAGTTTAGCTTTGTTACCTCCCATCTTTGGCTCTTCTTTGGGCTTGGCTTTGTCAAATTGGCCCTTGAACTCTCGCTTGCCCTCCTTTGCTTTGTCTCATGGGGCATAGGTCTTCACATTATCCTTTCCTTTGTTCCAAGTGGAAGAGATATTTTTGGACTTGTAGGACTTGTCCAATTTAAGCCCTTTCTCCACCTTATGAGCCACTTGAAAAGTATCATACAAGCAATCATATTGGTGCAATTCCATGAGAGAAGAGATTTCCCTATTCAAGCCTCCACAATATTTTGAAATGAGGAATCGGTCACCATCTTGAATGTTGGCCCTTGTTCTTGTCTTCTCAAATTCATCAAAGTATTCCGGCACACTCTTGTTCCCTTGCCTCAAATTATAGAACTTCTTGATAAACTCATCTTCATAGTTGGTGGGTAGAAATCGAGCCTCCATCATGGCTTTCAAAGCCGCCCATCCACCATTTGCAATTAGCCCTTGAGTTTCCCTTTGCCTTCGTTTGGACTCCCACCAAGTAGAAGCATAATTCTCAAATTGAGTAATGGCATACTTGACCTTTGTGGCTTCTTGAACATTGTTGGTTTGAAAGATCCTCTCCATCTTGACAACCAACTCTAGATACTCCTCGGGATCACTTTCTCCTTGGAAATTTGGTAGGTTGATCTTGATGGTGTTCAACCTTCTATCATCATCATGATGTCTCCAATGTCAACCATGACCCCCGTAGTCATAATAGTCCTCTTCACGTTCCGCTCTCCCTTGGTAACCTCTCCCAAATCAACCACCTCGACCCCTATTTCCCCTTTTTGTCTTGCATCTCCTGGATAGTGAAAGGGGTCATTATCGTAGTTCTCATGTGCATGAAAAGACTCATCATCATATGGACGCTCATTTTGTGGAGGCGCCCTTCCTTCACGCCTTGGAGTCTCATCCCTTGGTGGTTCATTTCTTGGAAGATCATGAGTGGAATCCTTTGCTTGTGGAGTGTCATTTGGAGAATAGGTATCTTGGACCACCATGTGAGAATAGCATCCATTAGTCCGAGAGTTTCGGCTAGGTCCATCACCCCGCACCCCCACGGTTGGAGGTGTTTCAATCACTTGCTTTCCCATTTCCCGAAGCCTATCTTTTCGGGATAGGTCATCAACCGTCTCCGTCATCCCTTTGAACTTACTTGAAATGTATTAACACTTGCCACCAAGGCTTGCAACATGGTTTTAAGTTCTATGTCTGCCTCGACTTCCTTTTGAACCATCGTACCTACAAACAATTAAACAAACAAGGTTAGTAGAGAGAGTCCTCACCAAGTCGCTCCCTAAGTGTTTACAATCAAATTGATTCCACTCAATTCACTCGTGTTTACACTCAATGATTGGCTTTTACTCGTGACACGACCCGAAATTCGGCTAGGCCGTGCGGGCACCCGACATCCTCCCCTAGACCCGTCGAGCGAACCCTTACCAATTAAATTAGGAAAATAAATAAAATTCAATTCATAAATAAGAACAAGACTTAGAAAAAGAAGCACAGACATACTGATACCTCTAAGCTGTACAAAGAAATTACAGCTGCCTACCCAACATACTAGGTTTAGGGCTATCAAGACTAGACATCTAAGAGTACAAAAGAAGACAGATACCTCCTGAAGGGAGCAAAATGCAACTGAAATGATAACCAATAAACTGGTGGCCATCTGGAATAAAAGCCGGCGCACCCTGACAGCTGAAGTCGTCTTCGCTCCTTCACAACGTGGCGAACTCAATCCTGGAGCGAACCTGCCGAAACGAAATAGATAGACAAGAAACAAACAACAAACAAGGGTGAGTCAAAAGGACTCAATAAGTGGGGCAGACTAGCCACCTCAAAGGATAGGATAGCTAGTCAGGGAGAAGAAACAGATAAACCAAATTTCTCTCATTTAAATTATAAAAAGGCAAAGCCAGATAATAACTAGAAACACGTATGAAACCATAAACTTAACTTGGAATACGAGCCAGAAACATATCAACAAGTAAGCAATGCACGTAGAAGCAGAACAGTAGTTATGTACCACAAGTCTACACAATGGTATGAAATGAAATATGATGCAGAGGGTCACATGTGCCAAATGAATGAAGCGGAATCCTCCTGCTCCGAGGGCGGAATCCTCCTACCCTCAATATGATGCAATGGAGCGGAATCCTCCTGCTCCGAGGGCGGAATCCTCCTACCCTCAATATGATGCAATGATAACCCTTCACCGGCGTAGGACTGTCATCGACTGCCGGGAAGCATATGTCAACTTACAGCCAGAGTACAATGCTCAGATCCTCCATGAAATACCAATACAGGACATAATATATAATATACAATGTAAATCCAAAGTTAAGGTATAATGAGTACGCCTATCGGCAGCTACACACGTAAGGAATACGTGGTAAAAAATCCACGAGGCCAGGTGCCTCCAAAGAAATGGATTTAAACACTTACCTCTTGCAAAAGTTAGCATTGCTAATCAACAACCGCTTTGTCCTTTGGTTCTTTGTCAAACGATCCCACTCTATTCAATAAGCAGAAAAATATATCAATTAGGATAAAGGCTTCATACCTCACATCTTAGGGCAATCCAGTTAGGAACCTGATACCCTATTGGCATACGCAATACGCAGGCCAGGCCTATGTACAGGGTTTAAGGTCACATAACCAAACCCTAAATAAATTATATTTATATGTTGCCCATAACTCACTGAGTATGAATATATAATTAATTCCATTATCGGGGTACAATTGACCCTTTAAACTATTAATAGAACTTATTAAAACGATGTCTAATATTCTAAGTTTTACCGTTAAAATATATTCTAACACACGTAATAAACTAAAATAATGCATTAAGATTATTACCTGAATGTTTCAGGGTAAAAATTCTACTTTTCTCCGACTCTTTTTCTCATTTTCTGGCATTTTTTCCTTTCTCTGCTTTTGTCTTATTTTCTGTTCTCTTTTTCCTTTGAGCTTCGGACTGAAGCTTGTTACTTAAGGGATATATATATCCCTTCACATGTGCCCACCGCCTTTCAATTTCAGTTTTGTCTTTTTCCCTTTTTTTCTTTTTTTTTTAAAAAACTCGCTGCTACGATAAAAATTAAAACGAAGACCTTCGAAATTCGAAATAATTCTAAATTTCTCAAGTAAATTATACAAAATATATGTAACACACTTGCTAAGGCGGATCTCAAATCAGAATCCCAAAACTCAATATACAAATTAAATGGAAAAAGGTCAAATTATTTAACTTTCGGCATTTTAGCGAAAACTAGCCGAACAACCTCAAAATTCACTTTCGAAAATTCACAAAAGTCACAAATAATCATACGAACCTAACGGCGCTTTCAGATATTGAATCGAAGCTCATTCTCCAAAACCGAGCTCGAAAATCTCTTTTTAATATTTATCGACAATAAAAACTGAAACCTTCTTCCAATGCCCACCAAACGAGGTCTGATTTAGCTCAAATTTTAAAGATAAGTCCCAATGGACCTTACGAAGATTTTAAAATTATCGGCAAGCCAATTGAAGCCCTAACTTCTGAAACGGCTACCTAAGTCGTTTCAACTCGCTCTATTACTCTCACCATGCTTGCCTTTTTCCAATCTTGGCTAATGAAAGTTTGTTCTTCTCACACAAGTCCGACTTAACAATCAAACTCAAACTAATTCGGGATGGACAGAAATTGTTGTGACAAGAAATGGACAGTTGAAACTAATGGGCGGAATTTAGAAAAAGTCAAAGAAAGGAAAAAAGAAAGGCACGAATCGGATTGACACAAATCGTATTCGGATTTGGATGAAATTTTGTTTATGATCTAGAAACTCACTGTACTTGATGCTGAAATTGGGTTCTGGTTGATTGGAAACTGTTCTGGGGCTGTTGCGAGCAATCTGTCTAAGAAACTGTTTTTCCAGAAAATTGTTGTTCAGTGCGATCGCGTGAGACACGACGCGATCGCGATAGGTATACTGGAAGCTTGTGCGTGATCAAGTAGGATAGTCGTGATCGTGTAGGCATTTAATTCTTGACCTTCGCGATAGCGCTTGGAAGCGCGCGTTTGCGTTGGCTTCTGGGCCTGAAGCAAAACCTGATTTTCAAATCCTCTTTTCCACTTGAATCTTCACAAACCACCGTATTTTTGCTCCAAATTTGAGATCTATACTCCTTGTTGATCCGTGAACAAACCCCAGTAGTTGAATCTTCAATAGCAACAATCAATTTCAAAAGCCCCAATTCTTCAAATCAGCACCTCAAATGTTGTTGTTTGTTCAATTCCTTCTAGGCATAGTTTCTAGGATTCAATATCTTCAGTTGGTAACAAAATTTCACCCAAAAGAAACCTAAACCTAAGACTCTTTATTTTTTTTTGGATTTTTGATTTTTTTGGTGGGTTTTCAGATTTGATACACAAATTTGGGTTAGTGATTGTAAGAACAAACACTAATCCAGCTCTGATACCAAATGATACAAAAATTAAAGACACAAAAAAAATTGACAAGAATTAAAGTAAGACCCAATTGATTAGAAAAGGATTAAGAAAATGGATTAGGGAAAGATAGCCTAATCACTCCCTTAATTTTCTAAACAAAAGAACCTACACTATTTGATCCTCAATTAGATTAGATCTACATGCAAATCAAGGACATAATGTGCTTAAGCAAACTAGCTTAGCCAATAATCTCACAATATTCATAATCATCAAAATTCTAGCTCTAAAATAATGAATAACAAAGGTCTTATATAGTGGTTCTAAAAATAGCACAAGTTGCCTTAATTACCCTTCAACAATGGGCCTTCAAAAGTCATTAGCTGAAATATAGCATTCTGACCAACGATACAGCGCGATCGTGCTGGAGAAGGCGCTATCACGTAGTGCAATAAATCGGAGCCTCGCAATCGCGGCTATTATCACGCGATCGCGAAGGCATTGTCCTTCATCCATACTCAGCCTCTTACATGATCGCGTTTGAGGACTCGCGATTGCGCTGCTCTTCTTTTCTTCCTTGTGCGATCGCGGTTGATGGAGCGCGATCGTCCTGGTCATCTTTTTGGCCTTCCGCTATCGCGTCTGGAGACTCGCGATCGCGATGAACATCTCCAGATTCTGAGGCAGTAAGCATGCAGAAATACCCTGAAACCTCCAACACTTGCCCCAGCAGCTCCAGTTGTGCAAACATGGCCTGCAACTGTTGCAACTCCCGTGCTTGGCTCCTTGTGAATGGCTTGCTCGTGCATCGGGTTGCATCACTATGCATCCAAATTTTCAAATCTAACAGATGTAAAAAAGTTGTGAATAATCTTATTACTAATTCCGTCGAATCACCAAAAGCTCATACAATTCACAAGTTTTATCAAATCGCCATAATTTGGGGCATTGTTTAAAACTCAATAGTATATTCAACAAAAGTTGTGAACAAAAAACTTTTGGTGGATCTGTCTAAACATATGTAACGTATTCTTGAAGCCAGACAAAATTTTATGTCACGCCCCTAAATTATAGCCTAATTCTTTTCTTTTTGACACCTCCGGTCTTGACTTGCTGGATTAATTAATTTTGCTGATTTTTTATCCCTCTATTAATATAGAGGAAGATTTGTTTTATTCTGGTGAAACATTTCAGGCTGTTGAAATAGTTTTTTAGGACAGTGCCCAGCGCGACTCAAGCATCTTACATATACTCGGAGACAATATAATTATATCATTTTCTTTTATTGTACTCAATAATATTTTTGTACTACGTCATTATTTATTATTATTGTTGTTGGTGTTATTGTTGTTGTGCCTACAACTTGAAGTGAATATCTATCTATCTATACTATACACTATATTAAAAGTACGAAGGCATTAGTGAAATGTCATCCGACTTTTTTACCCTTCATTAAAAGATTCTACAATAGACAAAATTATCATTTACTAATTTCTTAAATTTTATTTATTACATTTATTTTCTCCAAAAAAATTTCCTTAGTTAAATCCTCAATTTTATTACAAATTTGGAGATGTGATCAGATAACAGTCCGTGTATTTTTTTTTCTTTTTCGGTGGAGTCCAACTTAAAAACAAATACTGTGTTGTTATCACTATTAATACCCACATGTAACCAATTGGGAGATTAATTCTGTTTGAGTCCAACTTAAAAACCTACATGTAGTCAATTCTGCTTCATCTGAATCACTTCGCCGTGAGACTTGAATATGTCCGTGTAATTTTGCTTTTTGTGGTGTTCAAGTTAAAAAGAAACATTGAGTTGTCATTACAATTAATACATATATGTAACAAATTATGTTTCATCAAGAATTTCTCCAACCCTGTACTTAAGCTTTCTTTTTGTTGTTACCTATACTCAAAGATGAACAAGCTATTTCAGTTGGATTTCCTTTTATTGTTACCTATACTCAACGATGAACAAGCTATTTCAGTTGGATTGAGACATCTAAAAAAATCCCTCTTGACCTATACATTAATCATGAACAAACGACGCCTCCACTTGAAAAGCATTAAGGAAATTTGCCAAAAGCAGTTGTTAAGATTGACGGTGTATCGATCTTTGGTAAATCAATAATGGTCCGTCCTATTCAAGTTGATTACGCTAAGAACCCTATCACAATTACACCACTCTTATTTTAGTTATATTGGCTAACAAGAATTATTAGATAATTTGGTAAGGACAAGCCTACAAAGAAAGAGTTCTATAAGCTATCTTGAAAATTCATACAAGATGGTGATGATTTGGTGCACAAACAAGAGAATTAATTTAGTGTGCTTTTTCAGTTCGAATTCAAACCTTTTCTTGGATGCCTTTCAGTCGAGATATTTCTGGTTATATCACACTAGGTTCTTCAATTGTATTTATATACACAATTTAGCTTCGCTTGTAGAAATATATATCATATTTATACAATGGTAATCCAACTAAGCATTTTGTACTTTTTGCTTGAACACTTTTTCTTGATCTTACTTTCGATTTAAGGATGAAAGTTATTATAAGTGGAATATCTAACCACTCATGAATGCACATGTACTTCTCTTTGCCGTATGCCATACTAAAAAGTTCATTAGTTATATTGGTATATGTTTGTGTTTGTGCTAATTAATGACTAACTGGTCAAATTGTTCCAACATTCATATTTAAGTTTGCGGCAGAAGTTTCAAGACAAAGAAGAATTATTCCATATTACATTCAGGTGAGGTTTCAATTTATTAGAATGTTTTTGTCTTGCTTTTAACACATTATTCGACTTTTATACTCTTATGTCACTCTTTATTTTTTTTTTTGCATTGCTTTAATTCTTTTGCTAACATAAACGATCCTCATATATACTGCTAGGTAAGCATCAATATGTTTGCAAATTTCATCCGCTTAATTTTGGATTACAAAAATGAACCTTGTCTTAGTGGCATATGCGTATATTTTATTCATTTTGTACTTTTAAGTAAACCATTGGCTCTTGTAGATGCCAATGTTTTAACTACTCTTTAGGTCACAATAACGACGACTTACGTTATCTTATTCGGAAAAGGGCCAGATTTACCCCTCATATTTATTTTAATGTTTTACTTTATCCCCCGTTATACTATTGGAACATATTTACCCTCGCCGTTCAACTTCCCTAATTTTTTACCCTTATCTTAACGGCTGAGACACGTGTCAGCCGTTAAGACCAAAACTCTAACTCACCTATCAAACTAACCCACAAACCCGAAACCCTTACCCATTCCCTTATAACCTGTTTACCCCAAATACTAAACGACATATTCAGTTAATATAACCAAAGTAAAACCCTCATTTTACCATTTACACAAACAATTAACCTAAACCTATGCGGCTGATGAAGAACGCGGAAAGACACCATCTTTGACTGCGATTCCTTCCTTGCTAAAGGTAAGAAATTTACCCGTATTTTATACAATTCAAAGTTAATATCTATTTAATCGTTAGTTTTAGGGTTATTTGATTATCTGGTTCTATAGGGTTTCGACTAAGTGATTAGATGTTAAATACATGATTATTTTGTTATTATCTTATATTTGTGTTGTTGATTGAAGAGTGTATATTTAGATCCCGGTTAGTACTTTAATTTTTTTGACTACATGATTTTTAGGTCTTTGATTTCATGAACATGAAAGGGTTTTTATTGTTAATATTAGGGTTATAGTTTCTAGGGTTGTTTTGTTGGATCTGCTGACTAGTAGTATAGGGTTTCTAGAATTTCATTTATGGTTTAGGGTTTGATGTAACTTAATCGAAAGTTCTTGTCTTTTGTGAGTTACAACATGGGGCTGCATGTGATAGTTGTCCTTTTTATGGGGCTGCATGTGTTTAAATGTTACAACATGTGGGATGTGGGACTGGTCTTAATAATGGGGGACCATACTAGGTTATTATAATATTTGTGTTGCTGCCTTTCCTCCCTTCTTTATTGTCCACTCCCTTATTCTTTTGTATTTTTGTCTTTTTAATGTGTCTTTTTTGCATGTCCCTGTTATTTATTCATCTTTTTTAATGTTGTCTTCTTCCTGTTTATGGTTGGTGGTCCCTCATGTTTATTCCTATCATTTATAACTGCAGATTAGTTGCTATGGTGCTGGTTGACTTGAACTTTCATTATGGAGGGGATTGGATTAGAAGCCCTAAAGTCTTCTACTCAAAGAAGCTGGTACACACTTGGAATGGGTATGATTCAGACTGCCTCTCTTTCATTGATATTGTCAATGAGTTTGTTAGTGTCTTAGGATTTTCTGGGGTTCAGCAATTAGTTGTTCCTTCCCCCTTTGGTAAGTTGTATGAGCTGGAAGGGGATGATGGTATTAGGGTCTTATTGGAATTTATATCTGATAAATTTAAGGTCATTAATCTATTTGTTGTTGATGAAAGTGAGCTTCCTGTTTTTGGTATCCCTAATATTGTAGATCATAATGAGAATTATGACTGTCTAGAGGAGGTTGCCACTGATTGTAGCAGCTTGAGTGAATTTGGTTCTGATTCAGAGTCTGAGTCTTCAGACTATGACTCTGATGAGTTAGAGCTACTGCAGCAACAAAAGTCTAGACAGATTAATGAGTCACTTGATCAGTATAGAGAGTTGTATTTGGGCATGTCCTTTAAGGACATACCAGAAGCTAGGAAGTTCATTAATCTGTATGCTATAGTCAATAAGAAAGGGCTGAAGCAAATTAAAAGTGACAGAACTAGGGTGAGGTATGAGTGTGTTAAAGGCTGCCCTTTTGTTTGTTTGATATCAAAGGAGGGGAGTGGAGGTGTTAAAATTAAGACACTGAAATCAGAACATGATTGTGACACTGCCTATGATAATGCTAGGGCAGATTTTGCAACAATAGCATATTACTTTAAGAATAGGTTGCAAAATTTCCCAATAACTAAGGTAAAGGAGATGAGGGTAGCACTGAAGGTTGCATTTGAGCTAAATGTTAGTCATTCAAAATGTAAGAGAGCTAAGAAGATGATATTTGAGACTCTAGATGGGAGCTTTAATGATGAATACAACAAACTGGAAGCTTATGCTAATGCTTTGAGAGAGAGTAATCCTGGAAGTGATGTGGTAATAAACATATCCAAGGATGCTCTAGCTGAAGGAAAAAGAAAATTCCTTAGGATGTATATCTGTTTTAATGCTTTGAAGATGGGTTTCAAACTAGGATTGAGACCTTTTATTGGATTAGATGGTACATTTCTAAAAGGGAAAGCAATAGGTCAAATCTTAGTGGCAGTTGGTCAGGATAGCATGAACCATTTTTACCCTATTGCTTGGGCTATTGTTGATAAAGAGACAAAGAGAACTTGGATTTGGTTCATGAAAATGCTTCAACACTCCCTGGAACTCAAAGATGGTGAAGGCTTCACATTCATTTCTGACATGCAAAAGGTATGTCACAATTTCAGATTATTCTACTTTTTTATTTTCTATTTTTATTTTTTTTTAATCCATGCTAAGTTAAATTTAACCTCTGTTGTTTGTGTCTGATAAAGGGATTGGTGGAAGCCATGAAAGAAGTGCTTCCAGAAGCAAGACACAGATATTGTGTTAGACACATTGAGAAGAACTGGATGAAGAGATACAAATCTGAAGAACTTAAGAAGTACCTCTGGTGGAGTGCCTGGGCAACTTTTGAGGAGGATCTTGATGAGCAAATGAACACCATAGGGAGACTGAATAGTGAAGCTGCTGATGCTTTGGTTAAGTACCCTGTCCAGCTTTGGTGCAGGTCTTACTTTGACACATACTGCAAGAATTTTGGAGTTGACAACAACTTCACAGAATCTTTCAATGCCTGGATTTTAGAGGCTAGGTACAAGCCTGTCATCAGGATGTTGGAGGACATTAGGATTAAAGTGATGAATCTGTTGAGGGATCGTGCAGAGGAGTTGAGACAATGGGATTGTGAGGTCAGTCCTTATAGCAAAAAATTGTTTGATGCTTACATGAGGATTGCTCAAAGGTGCAGTGTAAACTACAATGGTGATGATGGCTATGAAGTGCATGAAGGGGATTATGGGCATACTGTGAACTTTGAGACCAAGACCTGCACATGTAGGACATGGGACCTTTCAGGAATCCCATGTGCTCATGCAATTAAAGCTATGCTTCACAGGAAGGTCGACCCATTATCAGGGGTGCATTGGTGGTATGGTCAAGAGGCATACACCCTTACATATAGGCACAAGCTGCAACCAGTAAAGGGAGAAAAGTTTTGGAAGATTGATCCCTCTCAAGCAATGGAGCCTCCAGACTTGATGAATATGGCTGGCAGACCTAGAACTAAAAGAATTAGAGAAAAAGATGAGGCCATTAAGAGGAAAACTGATTGGACTTGTTGCAGGAAAGGCAGACTTCTGACTTGTGGCAACTGTGGCCAACCAAACCACAACACAAGAACATGTGATAAGGTAATAAGTAATTTACTTGTATACTATTTTTTAAATTAATCACATGCTAATACCATATTATTTGCTGATGGGAAATCAGGCAAGTAAAGGGAAGAAACCTGTCAAAGGAAATGGTGCGAGCAAGGGGAAGCAGCCAGCAAAGATGACAAAAAAAGGGAAGCAGACCATGAAGAGAAGCAGGACTCTAGTGGATGAAGATAGTGAAGCTGATGAAGTGCCTATGGAGCAAGGAATGCCAACTGAAGCTGATGAAATTCAGCTAACAGGCCCTGAAATGACTCAAACCAGCCAGCCTAGTGGCTTTGTGTTCATGCCAACACCTGGCCTTGCACATAGTCAACAATCAACTAGTGAGGCTGCTCCATTTGAATCCCATCAGTTTGATAGGAATGCAGACCCTCCAGTTAGGCCAAAGGTTATCTCTTAACTTAAGACTAGACTGTAAATGAGGCAGGATGCAGTTCAGGCTTCAGGTTCAAGAAAGATCAAATTCACTGGTGACAAGAATGGTATTAGTGAGCCAAACCTGACAATCAAACCCAAGAATCTACAATGGCAAGGACAAGCTGCTGTTACTGGAAATCTGTTGGAAGTTCAAAGGCAAGCAAGAATTGGGAAGCTCAAGGCAAGAAGGGGAAATTCCAGTCTTTAATGTTTTATTTCAGTCTTTTGTTGTTGATGTAGTTAATGCTTGACATTACCTTAAGTGTTAGATTTTTGCAAACTCTTTAAGAATGATGATGGCTTGTGATTAAGCATGGATCTGGATGTCATATTATGACCTTGGCAGTCTCTTTTTGTGGTTATAATATGGCATCCGACTATCCAACTTAGCATTGTAAATACAATGGTTCTATTTCATCAATGATATGCACTAGTTCAAGTTTAGTATTACTCTACTTCCTATTATGCACTTGTTATGCTCTACTTCTTGTTTTTGTGCATAGTCAGATGGGAATACACTAAACTTTGAATAGGTTTATACTTTGAACACAAACAAAGATGGGAATACACTAAACTTGATTCATTACTTAAGGAGCATTGGCAGTTAGCAAATTCACCATTCACCTTCTCACATTACTTAATTCATTACTTAATTCACAAACAAAGATGGGCAAAGAACATTACTTAATGCCGTAATTCATTCATAAACCAACTGTTAATAACAAACCAACACATTACATTTAGTTGGGATTAAACTACTTAAAGAGCTACAAAAATAACACAACTTTACATTACACTAGTTCACTTTAACATCGATGCAATGAAAAATCCTACAAAGAGAGCCCATGAGATCATAATGATCATCTTCAACTTCGCCATCTTGTTTTCCAACAATCTAGCATTGGCGGATTTGGCTTGATCAATAGCTTGCATTGCCTTCACTCTTTCTTTCAATTTGTCATTCTCGATCTTCAATGACTCCAACGACGACTTTAAAGTTTTGATTACTATTAATGCTCGATCCGGAAACTCTTCGTCGGCCCATTCTCAATAACCACATGAATTGTTCTTACAACACACATAGCCTTCGATTAGTACTAGAAGTTTATAAGAACGCATAACTCAAAGTAAATCAAAAAAATTATTAAAAGAATTTAACACTTACATCAGCTTTACTACATTTATAGAACCTCCTACCAGCATTTCGAGGTGTCCAAGCAGTGAAGTGATTTGCAATCTCCCCACAATAGCACTTCCTAATCGATGAACAACTGCTACTCGACATTATACTCCTTGTCTTGCAGAAATTAACCCACTCTATTATGAAAATAATAACAAGAGAAAATTTTTATGGAAGCTCTTATGGTGGAAGGACTAATCACCCGTGATGGAGAGAATGAAGCTGAGGTGAGGGTTTTAATTTGACCCTTCTTGTTTTCAAGGGCAAAGGGTAAACGGGTTATAAGGGAATTGGGTAAGGGTTTCGGGTTTGTGGGTTAGTTTGATAGGTGAGTTAGAGTTTTGGTCTTAACGGCTGACACATGTCCCAGCCGTTAAGATAAGGGTAAAAAATTAGGGAAGTTGAACGGCGAGGGTAAATATGTTCCAATAGTATAACGGGGGATAGAATAAAACATTAAAATAAACATGAGGGGTAAATCTGGCCCTTTTCCGTATCTTATTCTGATAACTAAATATTACTACTTCACTTTCTTTTCCAAACTAGATCTTATGCCTTCGCTTCTCGAGTTAGGCCTTCGAGTTCGCGGTTGGATAAATCATTATCAAAACTCAAAGGTAGTTTATTAAGTAGTTAACTATAAATTATTTGAGAAAATACTTTAATACTTTATGTAAACAAATTTGATGTCCACATAAGAATTTGTACATAGTTGTTTTGTAGGAAGAATTCGTTTTATCTTGAAAACTAATATCAACATCCGTGCGTAGCTTCAAGCTACAAATGTTTGTTAGTATATTTTTTCTTTTCTGCAATCCATTTTTTTATGTACTTTTTTCTATTTTGCTTAATCAGTACATCCGAAAAGAAAAAGTCTGACTGCAAAGTACTTAGTTGAATAGGATTCGTTTACCGATAATCTTTTTGAAGACCACGATGGAAGTATTTTCTACAAAAATATTAATTCACTCACTGTGGATCCTAATTCAGGTAAATTCTCAAAATTGACTTCAAAATTCTGTACATTGTTTACTTATGCCATGTGTCTCGGGTTAACTTATTCTCTTTTATTTTATTATTTTTTAGCAAGCAAAAAAAGATGATACTTATCTTGTCTTCGCATTTTTTATTTATTTTTGTTGGATTTATCTGTTTAAAGAGTGCACCCATAAAGGGGTGCTCTTAAAGTCTATCCAATTAAAAAAGGATAAGTCACCTGGTAGAGTCCTATAAGAGGACAGCTACTGTATATTCAGTTATATATATGGTAAAAGACTCTGATAAATAAAACGTACTTTATCTCTATAGTTCTTCCTACTTCTCTCTACAAATAAACTAGTGTTTAGACTGTGGAAAAAGGGTTGCTCCGTCAAGCACGTGACAACCACCGACGGCCAGTAATTCCAGATACGGTTCAAGATCCTACCGCTTCCGCTTATAAGGAGAACAAGTAAGTTCTCTGATTTATGTTTGATTAATCTATCTAGTATAGATTTGTGATAATATGCATATGAATCCTTTATTGGTATCAGATGTCATTAGGCTGGTTTTCTAGTTAGCAAAAATACAATATTTTCTAATCTCTCTGCGTGAATCCAAGAAACATAAATACTAGGAGTAATATTTTTCTGATTGTGAAAAGTACAAAGACTATATTTTTTGAAAGGCAGAGAAAGTATTAGAATTACATATTTGTCTTTTTATTATTTGATATCTGAATATAGTTCTGATTCAATAAATAAGTAATGAAACAATCATTTACATACTACTGTGTTATTTAGATGTAACGGTAGTCTGCTTGCGGCAGATCAACATATAGTATTCTGTAAGAATTGAAAATTTTTTCTACAAATAAGATATATATATATATATATATATAAGGGAGGAGTTGAAATCAGCTTTCAATTCCAACTAAATTCCGCTGTGAACACCACCACCAAAAAAAAAAAAGCAAGGACAAAATCAGCCGTATTGTTTTTTTTTTTAATGCACAGTTTAAGTGCAGTGCATATTTAAAAACAAAACAAAAGGTAAGGAGCTTAGTGCTCTATGGCCATGGCAGATTTTAAGGGAAAAGAAGAAATAAATTTTGTCCCTCAAAGATAATGCTGGTTGTGGAAAGAAAAGAGGAGAAAGCGTAATTAAGGCTTGTCTTCCTCTGTTGTTCTGTAATGACGGAATAAAACAAGTAGAAGTTTACAATAATGGCTGGCGGCTGCTACTTCTTGAAGAAGATGATAGATATTAATGTTATTTTTTCAAAGAGTTGTATAAATGGGCTAAAGACCAACTAGAAGAGTATTCTTATGGTTAAGGGAAAAGTGCATGAGAGGCCACTATTGTCGGTGGTTTTTGGTTGAGGCCACTTTTTTTTTATTGATTTTACATGATTGACCACTTTTTGGAACTTCAATCCTTGTGGGTTGAACTTCACACAAGTTCAGCTCACAAGGGTTGAAGTTCAACTTCAGCCCACAAGGGTTGAAGTTTACGCATCTATGCCTAAAAATTCAGCCCTTACGGATTGAAGTTGAACTTCATAACTTAGGCATGAAGTTCAACCCATGAACTTCAACCCACAAAGATTGAAGTTCTAAAAAGTGGCCTCTTATATAAAATCAATAAAAAAAATGGCTTCAAACCAAATACCAGTGGCAAAACTGACATGTGGGCTAAATTTTTATAATGGTGACAAGATAAGATTGGGGTAGAGGCCCATTAGAAACAACTATAGCGCGTTTATTAGTTGGCATATTCTAAATGCAACTATATTTTTCAAGAATTAGCCCAGTCTAGGTTCTGCTCTATATTTTTTTAAAAAAAATTTAGGCCATCTATAAATCTACCAGTTGGCAGAAACTCTAAATGGATTAGAGTTTTAACTTAGTATTAACGTCGGCAAATTCAGTTTTGCTTAGTGAGTCATTCACAAATACTTTTTTTTGTTTCATTCGTGTAATAGGAAATTGCCTTTTAAAATATAAACTTAAATTAATAAATATACTTAATTTACATAATATAAATTTAGTATTTATATTTTGTGATGAAACTAAAATGTTTGATGATCCAATTGCATGAAATGTTAATCAGCTTAATATTTAATAGTTAATTAGTTTAACTTTAATTTAATATCGTTAATTTGTTTCACATATTAGAAATATTAATTAGTTTAATATCTAATTTATTCATTAATGAGTTAACGATTACATAAATGTTATTCAGTTTAACATTTAAGTTATTTTATTTAATATGTTAAATAAAATATTAAGTGAATATGTTTAAATTAGATCCATACGGTATTATAAAATCATGAAAACAAAGTGTTGTTTTAAAAACATGATGAAGACATTAAGCTAGGTAGTTGAATAGGTTAATTTTCATATATTTAATTTTTGGCTGATGACTGGGAACATAGTGAACTTTCGACTCCATTATTAATATATGTGATTATTAACTTAATCAACTTAGTGCTTATTGTCCGAATATGTATATATGTTGAACATAGAACTTGCGTTTAGAAAATTTCTTTTAAGATCCTCACTGTATTTTTTTATTTTGTTAAAAGAATGTTTACTGCTGCTAAAAACATTGTTGTAGAGCTCAACAAAGGGTTACTATGAGACTTGGAGCTTAAAATTTCAATATGTACTTGAAGAGCAAGAGGCTCTGGAGGCAATTAACATCGTAATGGATGAGTCTGAGGAAGGCACCACGGCTCAGCATAAGCGTGACCGTGTGGCTTATGACGCTTGGAAAAAGAAAGACTCTTTGGCTCGCATTACGTTGTTGAGCACCTTAGAATGATGACATCTTAAGGGAATTTACGGATCACCAAAAAGTTATGGGTCTTTGGGTTGCTTTGAAGAATAGGTTTGATACCTGTTCTGTTGCAAGACTTCGATCCTTAACAATCAAGTTTGATTCATACAAGAAGCGCCCAGAACATTCAGTGAGAACACATCTGCGGTATATGACAAACATGACTGGGGAGTTAAAAGATGTTGGTTATGTGTTGAACGATGAGCAAAAAATTCAAGTTGTCATAAGGTCCTTACTCGATTCTTGGGATCATATGAAGATGCATTTGACCTACAACCAACTAATCACGTCTCTGGAAGATGTCCGGAGATCTCTTGATCTTGAAAAAGATCAGCTTGAGGCTGCCAAGCCAACAGCTGAGTTGCACATGGCAACATCCTCTAAGGCCAAGGGTGGCTCAAAGAGAAAGAATTGGGATAAGAAAAGAGGACCAACTCAGTCTTAGCTTGCTAAAAAAGCAAGGGCAGAACAACAAGGCAATAACAAACGTCTCAAATGTGTCAATATTGCAAAGGTGAAATGCTTTAACTGTGACAAAAAGGGTCACTATGCTAAAGATTGCTCTGAGCCTCCTAGAAAGGTATTTCACAAAACTCAAACTAGTGAACTTTGTATTTCTAGTTCAGTATTTTTTATTGAATCTAATCCTTTGTGGATTGTAGACTCGGGAGAGCAATGGACCACACAACGGGGAACGAAATGCTTTTGTGGAGTTTCGGCGTATTTCACGTGGAACAAAGTGGATTTATGTGGGCAACAACAATAAGGTTGATGTTGAAGGGATCGATACATGCAAGTGAGTCTTGCATGGTGGTCGACACCTACTACTACATGATATCCTCTATGCTCCAGGAATTCGTCGGAATATCATTTCTGTTATTGTTTTGCTTAGGCTTGGCTTTAGCTTGTTTTTCCATGACAATTCTGTTAAATTGACTTTAGGTTCAACTTTATTTGGTTTTGGTCATGTGACCGGAGGTTTTATTATTATGGATTTAGATTATGATTCATTTAATAATAATGCTAGTTTTTCTATGTTTGCTTCCTCACATAAATATGGCAGTGATGTAAACATATTGCATGCTAGACTTGGTCATATTGCCCAAAAACGAATGCAAATGTTAGCAAAACAAGGTTTGCTTACTGCATTGAACATGTGGAATTGTCCACTTGTGAAAGTTGTCTAGCAGGAAAATCTGCAAGAATAACCCTTCGGTAAAGCAACTAGAGCTGAATATCCCTTGCAATTAGTCCATTCGGACATCTGTGGGCCTATGAATGTTAGGGCTAGGCATGGAGCGTACTATTTCATCACATTTTTAGATGACTACACTCGTTTCGGTTATGTCTATTTAATTTCCCACAAATCAGAAGCAATAAGTTGTTTCAAATGCTATATGAGCTTAGTGGAAAATCAGCTAGACAAGAAGATAAAAGTTCTTTGAACTAACCGAGGTCGAGAGTATTTGTCAACTCAATTTAATGATTTATGTGATGAAAAAGGAATTGTTCATCAGTTGACTATCTCAAATACTCCACAACAAAATGGTGTTGCGGAGAGAAGAAACGGGACGCTTTTAGAAATAGTTAGGTCGATGATGACACAAACCAACCTCCCAATTATTTATTGGGGTGATGCATTGCTTACTGCTACCTATGTACTTAACCGAGTGCCTACAAAATCAGTTGCAACCACTCCATATGAGTTATGGATTGGAAGAGCACCCAACCTAAGTGTATTAAGAGTCTGGTGTTGCTGTGCCAATACACATGATTCCTCTCACAAACATGGTAAATAAGGCCCAAGAGGAAAGAAAAGTATCTTTATAAGATACTCAGAAACCTCTAAAGGTTATGTGTTTATAGGTCAGCAAGACAATGGGAGTGTAACTGAATTTGAATCACGAGATGTCACATTTTTAGAGGATGAGTTTCCTAAAAAGGGAGAGGTAGGTCAGGACTTAACCTTGTTTGAGATAGAGGATCAAGATGTATAAAGATCACTTTATTCGAGTGGGATAAATTTAACAGATGATGAATTAGTTTCACATCAACAACCTCTTTTATCATCGGATGCGAATGTAAGTAATCATTTAACATCAAATAGTGACAAAATAGATGTTGTTCCAAGTGGGAACGAGATGGTCACTGATCTTGTTCCAATTGGGAGCAGGATAGATGTTCTTGTTCCAAGTGAGAATAGGATATATGTTCTTGATCCAAGTGGGAGAAACATTGATCCAAATGGGAACAACGAAGAAGAATCACAAAAAGGACGTGGTTTACGTAAAAATATTCCCCGCTGACGATTTGATGTTGAAGGTGCTGAACTTTTTATGTTGTTCTTACAAGTAGAGAATGAGCCTAAAAATGCAAAAGAGACTCTCTCATGCCCTTCTAAGAAAAAATGAATAAAATAAATGAAAGATGAAATGGAGTCAATGAGAGTCAACAATATCTGGTAACTAGTTGATCTCCAGAAAGAACGCAGAGCTATTGGGAGCAAATGGGTTCTCAAGATTAAGCTCAAGGCTGATGGCAAAGTTGAGAGATATAACACTCGACTGGTGGCAAAAGGTTATACACAACATGAAGGAATAGACTACGAAGAGACTTTCTCACCGGTTGTGCGATTTAACTCAATTCGCCTGATTCTAGCTATAGTAACAAGTTTAGATCTTGAATTACATCAGATAGATGTAAAGACTGTCTTTCTCAATAGAGAATTAGATGAAGAAATTTATATAGAACAACCCGAATATTTCATTGAGAAAGGTCACGAACAAAAGGTTTGTAGACTTTTGAAGTCTATTTATGGCCTCAAACACTCTTCAAGGCAGTGGTATATACACTTTCAAAATGTGATAATATCCAATGGTTTACTATGGTTGATGAAGACCATTGTGTTTATACCAAGAGATCAAGAAATTAGCTTGTAATTTTGACATTGTATGTCGATGATATACTTATAGCTGGAAATGATAAGGAGTTATTAAACGAGGTAAAGGCCTGGTTGTCATCTCAGTTTGAGATGAAAGATATGGGTGAAGCTGCATATATTCTTGGAATTAAGGTTTCAAGAGATCGTCCTAAGAAACTATTATATCTCTCTCAAGAGAATTACATTAAGAAAATTCTTGAACGGTTTAATATGCAGAATAGCAACTCAATTGACATTCCTATTGGCAAAGACCATAACTTGGGAAATCATTTGTGTCCTCAGACTTCTGAAGAGACAGAAAAGATGAAGTGAGTCCCTTATCGAAGCACAGTTGGATGTCTAATGTATGCTATGGTGTGTACTAGACCTGATATTTGTCAAGCAGTTGGCTTGGTTAGTGGATATCAATCCTATCCAGGTCCAACACATTGGCAAGCAGTAAAGAGGATCATAAGATATCTGAGAGGAACAGCTGACTACGTACTTTGTTATCAAGGTGGCAAAGATTTGCGATTAGTTGGATACATTGATGCTAATCATGGAGGAGATTTAGATGAAATAAAATCTACCTCAGGATATGTCTTCTTACTTAGTAATGGTGTCATATCATGGAGGAGTAAGAAGCAATCATATGTAATACTATCCACGATGGAAGTCGAATATGTAGCTCTCTCAAAAGCAATGCAAGAAGCTGTTTGATTGAATAGGATCTTGAAAAGCTTGTTGGGAAGCACTGAAAATGATGAACCAGTGTTTGTCTACTGTGATAGTAAGGCTGCATTTGATGAACCCAAAAATCCTAAGCATCATTGTGATTCTAAGCACATAGATATCAAGTATAACTATGCAAGAGACATTTATAAATGCAAGAGGTTGAAACTGGTGAAAATATCTACATAAGATATGGTAGCAGACCCACTGACCAAGCCTTTAGCTAGAGATGCATTTGTGAGACACACTAGGTCTCAAGGCTTACGTAGACTTTGAGTGATTTTGTATTATTCTTTGTTTTTCCAGTTATTCACAAAACTATGTTCTTTGATAATCAATAAAGTTGATTTACTTACGTACATATTCATGATTTATAGAATGTTTAGTACATTCTTCAATTTTATTTTAGTATGTCGGGTAGACAGGAGGTTGGCCTTCTCACACAGGCAACCGCCTCCTTATCTTAGTGATAAGTGGAGATGAGACTTGATTTTTAAAAAAAAAAATTATCAAATGGATAATTTGAGAGCTATATGCTTAAAATCAGTAGAGTCGCTTAAATAATGACATAAAGTTATTAAGGTGAAAGCATGTTCACCTAGTCTACTTTGTGAGCTAGAATGTGAGTTTAAGAAACTCGAATTTAGATACGTAAGGTGTCTGAATTTCATCTATACATCATTATTTATAAAGACATACGCTCATTAAGGAAAGAAAAAAAATATTGTGGCACGTGTTTCATACCATGTGTGCAATGTCGACCATAGGTTAACACAACTTTTATCTCAACTTACTGTTGCGTGAGACCCAGAACCTTATGATAGCTCAAAATGTGTACCCTCAGTAACTCCGATCAGATACTTGAGACTTAGTCTAATGTTAGCTATCTTAGTGTGTTTCTAAAAGACCATGAAAATGGATGCGGCCTGACGAGACATATCTAGAAAAGCAGTTTGAGCTAATGTTAAGCTAATTGTGAGAAGAGGAAGAACATTAATGAAATTTCATTAATTTGTGTTCACAGGTGCACTAACTTATGAGTTATAATTGTGAATACAAAGTATAATGATATTTGAGATTTTGAGAGGATATCAAAATGTGATTCATATGATCTAGGGTATTGCATACTTTATAATCTACTTGCAGGTTTGTACTCGACGAGAAGCTATATACTCAGATTGAGGGAAAATCGAGCCTAAGGCGCTTACCATCAAGAGCCGGGATTGGAGGATTCAAAAGACGAGAGATCAAGAGCATCGGAGAAGAATACGGGAGCATTTCGAAGATCGAGGAGTTGGCTCTAGGCCCAGGCGCCCCGGCCAGGAAAAGCAGGCGCTCCGCCCAAGCAAGGGGCAGCCCAGGCATTCCGCCTCCATGGTGGGACAACTCACCTCACTACCCAAAATGGAGACATGGTCCAGGCGCTCCGCCTCCCTTCCAGGCGCTCCACCTGCTTGACTAGCATTCCGAGATTTTAATCTAGTTATTTACTATTTTAGCCCTACGTGGCCTGTTATGTGTAGTAAACTTGTAGGGGCTTTTATGTCATTTCATTAGGAGTATGGAACATCTATAAATACCACACTTAGTCATTTTATTTCATCAGCTAGATTTTGAGATTGAAGAATAGAATTTAGAAGAGACTAGGTCCTTTTTGTTGAAGCTTGGTTTTATGTATCTCTTACTTGGAATCTATGGCGGATCAACCTAGTGTGATCCCGTGATTGCTTCAAGTTTCATTCTCTCTCTTAGATATTCAAATCATAGTTTGATTCGATTATCCTTTCTTTTCTTCTATTTATGTTCTTCTCCGTCCCTTATTTCTTGGTTATCGTGTTTACCTTGTTGCTTCCGCTATCTTTGTTGCTTCCGCTCGTTTACCCTGCATCAGTTTGGTATCAGAGCAAAGCTCGGGTTTCGTTCTTACGAATCCACGTTCCTTTTTCATCGTATCTTTACTTTAGTGTTCTTTTTGTTATTATTCTTGTGAAATAAGAAAAAACAAAAAAAAAAAATTGAAAAAGTTGAAAATCCAAAAATTTGGCATAACTTGTTGGTGTGATTGGATATTGATATATGTGTTATTGGATATTGATCCTTGTTGAAAACCCGTTGTTTTTATACCTACATCACATGATTTGAAGAAGTATTACAGATTTTGAAAATTTGAAATCCTAAATTTCTTAAACCCTTGAAAACCCTTGTTCTTGAGGATTCATGATTTGATTCTTGAGTTGATTGTTTGTTTGATTGTGGAATTGATATTGGGTTTTCCCTATATTGAAAACCCAACGATTTGAAATAAATTTCGTGAGATTTGGAGTTGTATAACACCAAAATTGAAGAATCAAAATCCAATTTGAAACCCTTTTAAAAACCCACTTTGAATGATGATTGTTCTTTGATTGTTTGATGTTTATGGGTGATATTCACTGGGGTTTGTTGAAAATAACATTATACAACTTTGGGTACCATTGATTTTGAAGAAACAGGGTGAAAACGTTGAAAATTTGGGTCAAAAACCATCAAAAACCCGTTTTCGGAAAAGCTGGAGCACCCACCCAGGCGGACCGCCCACCCCCTAGGCGGACTGCCCACTTTGTCTACTGGTCCAAACCCTAGGCGGACTGCCCACCCACCCAGGCGGACCGCCCAAAACACTGGTTGGTTCATTTAGCTTCGTTTCATGGTTTGTTTCGCTTCCATACTTCTTGGTTAGTATTTCTAAGGTAATTGTCCTACTTTAGTGACACTAATTGCTGATCTTTTAGGTTGATGTGTGTCTTGGAGTCTTACTTAAATTCATAGAACTTGCTTGCTTCAAGTGCGCATTTAAATAGCTTCCGTACATAGAGTCACATAATCTCCATTCCGAACCATTTCTTGGGTGCATTAGTTGATTGATCTTGCCATTGTGATTACTAAGAGACAAGAAGGTCTTGAGTGGAAAAAGGCTTGAGTGGTGAGAAAAATAAAGTGTGGTCACAAAAGCTAACGACCTTGAGTGTATATACGAGTGGAAAGAAAATTGAGTGACATCTTTTGAGTGATACACGTGAGGGAGTGAATTTGTGAGGTCCTTTATTCTTTGGTTACAACTATGGCTTCGGATGATGATTGTGGAGAGTATGACTCATGTGGAGATGATGGAGACTATGGTTCCTATGATGATGATGATGGGTATTGCTATGACGATTCGGGGAACCAAGGCTCATATGATGATGAAACGGGTCACTATGTTGATTATGAAGATGAAGAAGACTATGAGGCTTGCGAAGATGAATGTGAAGATTCCTATGCTTCTAGTCAAGAAATTGAATATGGTGACACTTCAAGGTATGATGATCCTGCTTACTCTTCTTGTGATGAATTTGAGAATGTTAATAATGACGTAGAGAGAATTGATGATGAGACTAATTATATGAATTGTTCATTTTCATCTTCTCTTGGTGTTGCTAATGGTGTGCAAGGGAGTAGTAGAGGTCATTCCATTAGTATGGGAGGAGGTGGTGGTTGTTCCATGGGAAACGGGAGGATTACATCTTCTGATGGTGCTAAACAATCTAATACTCTGTATTCCCATGTGAAGGGTGGATTAAGAAATGATGTTGCTCTTACTACTAAGGGAGTGTATCGCTCTAGTAGTGGTGGTAGGAGTGGTGATATGGGCTATGGAACCAAGGCAAGAGGCACTTATGGGTGCCATAGTGGTACTCCTTCCTCGACTTTCAACAATACTTCTAATGTTGGAAGAGTGACGGGAAATGGAAGTTATCCTAGTGGTATTATTAGGAGAGGAAGGGTAATGAAGATTCGAGTTGATAGTGATGGTTATCTTGAACTTCTAAGCTCTTACTTCGATGATCCTATACGAGACTTGGGTCTAAGGAGGTTCGTTGTTGACGTGGAAGGTAAAGGAGGGTATTGGCTCAAAATTGGTGACACTGATGCCAATTGCATTAGTACCTCGGTGGTTGATAAGCTATGGCTACCTTGTTATGCCCTATAGCATCCTTATAAGTACCACAGAGTGTGTGTTTCCAAGCAAGCTCGGGTGTGCATATCTCATAGAAGTTACTGGGGGTTATATGTTGTGTGATGTGTATCCCATGCAACATTGTGATGTGTGGTTAGGTGAGTCATGGTTGCAAGGCAAGAAGGTGTGATATAGTATTGTGAATGATAGGTATTATTTCGGCAAGGGCCAAAGGAATTTTGACTTTGAGCCTCTTGGGGCGAAGATCAAGTTACCTCCTAGTATACCTTCTAGGCCTATGCAAAAGGAAAAGGAGCAAGAACTTCATCCTATGGTTGAAAGAGTACAAACAAGAAGTCCTACGATCACAAGCAATGGTGGGACTAGTGCAAGAAAAGAGTTGACAGTTGTCAGCAAGGTGAACCCCAAACCACAAGCTCCAAAGCAAAGTGGTTTACCAACAAAAAAGAAAGAGACCTTAAGTGATGAGTCTCTTAGTCCTAGATTTCGGGTTGATGTGAAAAGTCCACCTACTCCGGCTATGGGTATTCTTGGGCCTCGTCCCAATTCACCCGAATTTGAGAGACAAAAGATTGAGAGGATTAAGGGAGTGACTGGCGACATTCCTCGAGTGAAAAAAGGTGAGGATGTGTTGAGTGAGGTGAGTGGGATGTCACCACCCAAATCTACACCCGACCTTAAAAAGAAAATGAGGGAAAAGAAAGAGGGAAAAAGAATCATTGAGAGTGAGGACACCTCTTATTCTAACCTTAATCCTTTATCTTGTTCTTCTACTTGTGTGATGCTTTTGTAGGTATTTTTGGAGGCAAACCAATAGAGCCTCAATCATGTCCCAAGAAGGATGGACAAGGTGAAGAAAATCTTCAATGTGAGCTTCAAGGTGAAGAGACAATTCATGACACTTCAAGTGCATTGAATGAGCAAGATGGCCAGTCAAAGGTATGTGATAGTTCTTCCCTTGAACATGTTACTTCCTTGTCTCATGGTAGTGTTTGTGATAACTCAACACTAGTTGATGATTTGTATGATTACAATGTATTTGCAACTACTGTAGAGTCGAATGGTCAACTTGTGTTTGATTGTGAACCACTAGTTGAGAGGAATGATAAGCCACATCATGATGTGAGCTCGATTTTTATTGAACTTATCTTTAGTAAGATTGTGTAGTTGACCTTATTTGTGACCCTTGTTATGACACCCCACCTATATTTTATAAAGGGGAAGATGAGTTGAATGACTATCCTATCCTTTCCCTTGATGAATTGCTTGATAATGGTGGACCTATGTATTGTAGTGAGGATGGTAGTGACCTTGAGGAGTCCCTAGTGGATGAGATGGATCGAATTTTATTCTATGACTCCTCAAGTGTGGATGATGACTCTAGTTTTGATGCCTCACCTTTGATGGGTAGTGGACTTGTTTTCACAAATCCTTTGTTTGAAGAGGATTCTCAAAGAGGTGATGGTGAATATAAAACTAGAGAAGAGTTTAGATTTAAACCTCCATGGTTTGGAAAGTTGAACTCTATAGACAATCCATTGTTTGGAACTCCAAGTGAGATAAGTGGTCTTGGTATTGGTTGTGTTGGACCATCTTCTAGTAGTCCTAACCTTTATTGTGTGGACTATAATAATGAATAATCTATTTTGGAGACCTTCCTTAGGAGTTTGCCTAGTGAGGAAGATTGTCTTAGAGGTGGATTTGGAGGTGAGGAAGTCACTCTTGGTATGTGTAAGAGCGCTTCCAAGAAGGGGAATGGAGTATTTGATATTAGTTGCCAATTGAACTATTTTGTTTACTCCACCCCATATGTTGATCACACCTTGGGTGTTGAGCATGCCAAAGCTAATGAGTCACATTGTGATAGTAATGCATTGAAGGCTTGGTGTGTTGACCATAAGCTTGGAGGTCATAAGGAACTTAGTTGCTTAATCTTTTATGTTCCATGTCTTATTGATCTCTTTGCTTGTTATGGTAGTGAGTGCTTGTCGTTGTTGAGCCAAGAACTTATTCTTTCCTTTGGAGACATAAGCTTTTTTATTAGTATTGATACTTGGCTCTATCACAAAAGTGTGATTTTCACATCACTTGCACTCACTCTTGTTGGGGTTGCCTACTCTTGTAGTTGGAAGTTTTGGTGTGTTCTTATTGGACTTAGGGATCATAGGAATTTTGATGGCTTGATCTTGCATATTTCCAACTCTATTGATCTCTTTGATGAATCTTGTGTTGAGTGCACCTATTGGGGAAGCCAAGTACTTGTTGTTTTCTTTGGAAACATGCGCTTTATCATTGTCATTGATACTTGGTTATACCATAAGAGTGTGTTTTCCACACTACTTGCACTAACCTACTCTTGTAGTAGGAGCTTTTGGATGTGCTTGTCTTTGGATGTAGGTCTTGATGGTTTGATTTCGAGGACGAAATCCTTTCAAGAAGGGGAAGATGATGCAGGACAAATTGAGCCTAAGGCACTTACCATCAAGAGCCGGGATTGGAGGATGAAAAGGACGAGAGATCAAGAGCATCGGAGAAGAGTTCAGGAGCATTTCGAAGATCGAGGAGTTGGCTCCAGGCCCAGGCGCCCCGCCCAGGCAAAGCAGGCGCTCCGCCCAAGCAAGGGGCAGCCCAGGCACTCCGCCTCCATGGTGGGCCAACTCACCTCACTGCCCAAAATGGAGACATGGTCCAGGCGCTCCGCCTCCCTTCCAGGCGCTCCACTTACTTGACTAGCATTCCGAGATTTTAGTCTAGTTATTTACTATTTTAGCCCTACGTGGCCTATTATGTGTAATAAACTTATAGGGGCTTTTATGTCATTTCATTAGGAGTGTGGAACATCTATAAATACCACACTTAGTCATTTTATTTCATCAGCTAGATTTTGAGATTGAAGAATAGAATTTAGAAGAGACTAGGTCTTTCTTGTTGAAGCTTGGCTTCATGTATCTCTTACTTGGAATCCATGGCGGATCAACCTAGTGTGATCCCGTGATTGCTTCAAGTTTCATTCTCTCTCTTGGATATTCAAATTATGGTTTGATTTGATTATCCTTTCTTTTCTTCTATTTATATTCTTCCCCGTCCCTTATTTCTTGGTTATCATGTTTACCTTGTTGCTTCTGCTATCTTTGTTGCTTCCGCTCGTTTACCCTGCATCATACTCCTAACAGATGTATAGCACGAAGCTTTCACAATATGTTGGTCGCACGGTCTATTTCACTGTATGAATATTTGTAGAGATGGGGTGAGAATATGTTTCTCACATTATAAGAGTACTCTCATTATGTGTGAATGGGAGATGTTGGCTTTATCTGTTTAAAGAGTCCACCCATAAAGAGGTGCTCTTAAAGTCTATCCAGGTAAAAAAGGATAAGTTATTTGGTAGAGGTCCTATAAGAGGACAACTACTGTATATTCAGTTATATATACACGGTAAAAAACTTAGATAAATAAAACGTACCTTTTTTCTACAGCTCTTCCTACTTCTCTCTATAAATAAACTAGTGTTTAGACTGTGGAAAAAGGGGTTGCTCCGTCAAGCACGTGACAACCACCGACAGCCAGTAATTCAAGCCACGGTTCTAGATCCTACCGCTTCCGCTTATAAGGAGAACAAGTAAGTTCTCTGATTTATGTTTGATTAATCTATTTAGTATAGATTTGTGATAATATGCATACGGATCCTTCAATTCTAACCCCAGTATGAAATTCTATTTCAGTTTTTTGAGTTCAGAAAAATTAAATATTATGAATTTATCTCCTCCTTCAATAATATCCACGAATCTCATTGTCGTTGCAGGTGAATTTTAATTTATCATGAGCAGAGATCCAATATTTACTTAGTAAAAACAACAAAAAATCATGGATATTGAGGAGGCATGGAGAACATGCTTATTGGTCAGCAGTAACGTAAATCATGGATATACTTGTGCTACATGTTGACGTTAGTTTAAGGAAAATGTTGATCATCCATTCCTGTATATTACTCCTATAAAAACAAAACTTTCCCCTTTGAAATACTAGTTTTACGATACGTGCGTTGCACGTGTAATCCACGAAAAAAGACAAATTATAGTAAATAACTTGTACTTAAGGAAAAAAAAATATGTATTATAGTAATTGACACATAGATACATACAACGATCATTTTAATAAGAAAAATACATGTTGTTACCTCATGAAATCAATATTAAACCATAGACAAGGAGATCGATTTATGTATTATTGTAATTGATGTCTATTATGCAACTGTCATTTACATGATAAAAATAATGTGATAATATTGCTTCAGCTGTCGTTAAAAATTGGATATCTTCTGAATCTGCAAAAATTAAAAGAATTAGTTTAAGTCATTTACATATTAATTGTAATTATAGATAATAGGATGTTGAATCGTACCTAATATCTCTTGATAAACAATTCTTTTGGTATATATTCCTGTGCACCTCTCCAGTTACTCTGCGTGAGTCTCGTGACCAATAACTACACTGATATTCCTCTTGATAGTTAAAATATAATTATTTTTGTGAAAAAAAATCTGGCGCAACAAGTACAATCTAATATTAGGGATTTGTGTGATCTTGTGCTTTATTTATTACCATAACATAATGTACTGAGATTGTGTAATTTAAATGGCTTCTAAGTTCTGATAAAAGCTCGCCTAACAATATTTCGGAGAATGTATATGACTTTAGGACTTTATACTATTACAATAAGATACACCAATCAAAAAGTCATCTGAAGTATATATAAAAGACTTGCAAAATTAAACAATTAAACTGTAAACATTAAAGTAATATTACATGAGTCTTTTTTTAGAAATAATTGATAAGGAAATCACTAATTAAAGTATTAGCAAAATTAACTACATCATTTAAAATACGAATTCTCTTAGTTTCAAATAAGTGTTATTCTTCTATTCTATTTGTGCGCAAATAATTTATCGTGTTCCTTCAAAAATTCATTACAAGGGAAGACCAAGATTTCAAAACCTGAAAACTCAGCTAAAATATATACGTTAATCATATAGAGGCACCAAATACTTCTTGTAAGAGGGAACAAATATGATAGAACTAAAATATTGGATGATTGTAAAGAACTATGAAATTATGTCAACATATACTAACAAAAAATGAGGATATTAATCAAGGTAATAGATCACCTACCTTTATCCTTGTATTGGTTGTAAAGTTGAGTCAATTGGGTATGATTGGAAGTATGTAGACCGATGTATCAACCAACATTAAGGTAAAACAACAAGAATTTCAATAGAAATTTAACTTAAATATTTATTGAATTGGAAAAGAACAAGAATATTGAGCAAGAGAAGATCAAGAAAGAATTATTTGAAGACAATATCATTTGCCCTTATTGATGTTGAAGTCTAAATCTTTTTCTTAAAGTTGGAAACGATATCTTCACAAAAAAAAAAAAAAAAAAAAAAAAAGGAATGGTAGACACAATCAACAAAAACTTAAAGCCAATTTAGAAGCTTGATTCTCATAATTGTATTCCAATTTTTATAACCAGAAATGCTAATTTTATAATTTTGATTGCCCACATAACTCTCCTCAAATTCTATCACTCAGTACAATCTTTTCAAATTTTCTTCTAATAGTAATATCATCAAAATAACAACGCCCTAAATAATAAGTTGATTATAGTACTTAACATGACAACCTATCACCTAATATACTAAACTATATTCACCCAAATTCAAGTACAAAGAGGAATTACTCAATAGAAGAATTATAAAACAAATATAAACAGGAGGAAACTTATTATTTTCTGGGTAAATATTTATACACACTAATATTTACACCAAGTCAATATGTGTATGCCATGTATTTGCACAATTAATCAGTAGTTAGTTAATATATATTTTCACCTCTTAAAAGGTACCCTAGTTATTTTTAAGCAACACCTATTTTCAAAATATTTCCATTTGTTTTACCTCGACCAAATTGATGTCATGATTCAAAACTTAAGCCCTGCAATTCAAGATAAAACAAGACTTGTGATTATAAAGTTAGAAGATATGAAGACACAATAAAGAAAAAAGTTGAAACAGAATATCAATCACTAAAATTAAACACTTTGTAACTCTAATTTGATAATAAAAGTACCACTGACATTGGAATATTATATTATGTACCCAAACAAGGGTACTTTTTAAGATCAAAATGACGACGCATTCTTATTTAGATGCTTAAAGATTATAGTTGTAAGACGAATAAGAGCTTAAAAGGATTGAATGCATGACGGTATATATACCTTATTACATGTAAGGTGTCAAAAGTTACCAGTTACCACCTACGGCAATGAAAGCTCTGCACGAGAAGACCACGTTATTAGAAGATAAATTACTTCAAATAAATATAACTACATTATTGAAAAATAAATGACATGTTTGACATAATGGGTAAACTATAAAAAAGGAAATATTAACCTAAACAAACAGGACAAGAAAATAATGAAAACCTAAAGCAGAACCAAAATAAAAACTAATCCGGTATGGATACGCTATACAAAATAGGAAATTAAGCCTAAAGAAATCGTACAAATAAAAAACGAAAAACTAATTAAAGTAAAACCAAATCTGAGACAAATGCGGAAGAACTCGATGTACTCTAGATTTAATATAATCGATAATGTTAATTCAAAGTTTAAAATAGTAATGGCGAATACCTGAGCATATTAACAAAATATCTTTATTCATCTGATAAAATTGAATATCAAAATATTCTTTAATTCTTTATATTAGAATCAATCGTGGAGATTTCATGTTCTTAACATATCGAGCACTTAAAACTCTTCCAATAAACAACCTGCAAAATATAATTAACAATTTCTATCAAGAGCAAAATAAAGAGACTTAAAAAGAAAAAAAAATCTATAAAATCGTAGACTTCAATATAATTTGGAGTAGTGCATATCACTCTTAATCGTAGAAACCCTTACTGTTGATATGACTTGTGGTCAAAGGCCACGGATTATTTTTGGAGTAGTGCATATCAATAGTAATTTATGCAAATCACAGTTATGAACCATTATTAATTCTATTCAAGTTGAGAATCCTTGAAGCAAAACATTGGTGTGACTTACCAAAATTCCAAGTGTCTATCACTTAGAATCCAATTGAGATTAGGATATTAGGATGTCTATGGCTTTACACAATTCCAAAGGTACGAAGTTTGAGTTCTAATACAGTCGATATTTTTTAATAAATTAATTAATATCAAACTAAGTCCTAAATATTAGAATAATTAGTAAATTACAACTTTGTCTATTGGATAAACTTTTAATGAAGGGCAAAAAGTTCAATCAATATTTTCTAAGGGCCTTCGTGCTTTTAATATAGTATAGATAGATTGATAGACAAATTTCATTCTATACTTTGATGTACTTTTATATTCCTAAAAAAATTGATATTTATGTTTACAAATTTATCCATGCTCCAATGAGTGCATACATTTTTGTAAAACGTCTCCCAACCGTTATTCATTCATTCACCTTTTCTAATAATTATTCTAAGACATTAAGTACAACTCTAATTACTAATTTGGATAATACGTACAACTCTAATTACTAATTTGGATAATACGAATTTCAGAGACGACTAATCTTAATCATCTTTCAACTTTTAGCTATTTGAGATGTTGTACATATCCTACCTATTGTTAAAGTTCTAAAGTCATATACAACTTTATACCTATAAGCTTTAATCAACAAGTATAATGTCATGATATAAGAGCATAAATCAATCAACTGTTGGTTGCATGACCCTGCTTCCTTCTCTTCCTCAGCTTTCAATGCCAATATATTCTTTCTCCTCTCATGAAGAAGATTTATCAATAAATTTCTAAGCTTGGTTAAGTAGATCGCAGTTAGTGATGGACTAAATCCACTCATATTCAAATTCAATTTTATTCAATTTAGTGTGTTAGATTTTATGATAAGGCATCACTTTTAGAAATATATCATTAAAAAATTTTATTTGAAGGGAGATTATGAGATCAAACATTAAATTAGAGACACAAATTGTTCATCTTCGGGTAAAACATAGTTGTTGCTAGAGATTTGCCCGTCAAATTTTAGTGTTACTTAAACCTTGAATCTAACGATTGTGAGCGGAGGTGTTATACCAACTCTGAAAAACCCTCACTTGTCCGCAATTATTTTATTTCATAAAGGATGATTGAAACTATTTCCATATAATTTACCAATATTCTGGAAAATATGTGGATACCTATAAACAACCCCTATTAGCATTCTGATGAGTTACATAATAAACTTAATATATATTTCGCATACGTATTATCAACTTTTTTGTTATACTCTATACTTTCTATTTCTTAATAAAAGAAGAATATCAGCATGGTTAAAATTTTCTTGAATATTTATTTTCCTAATGTTATGCATTGTCTTGACATATACTTTTCTAAATTGTTTACGCAAAATCACACGTGCACCAAAACTAGTATACTTATTAATATATATAGTTAAGCTTCAAATCTAAGATTTTATATAAAGTGGTTTATGCCCGAATTTTTACAAAATACAAGTACATTTATGAAGTACGAGATTAATAGTAGTTCTTTCATTTCAAACTTTGGCCAAACGAGACATGAACATGATTATTCTGCCAAGGATATCGGTTCAGCATGCCAAGATTGAACTATCCTTGAGAACCATTTCTTCCCTCAACTTCCTAAGGCATGTAATAATTATATAATGGTAATTAGTAAAACGGCGACCTGCCTAACGGTCCTTAAAATGACATTATTGTTTATTTTGTTCTTCTGTAGTAAAATGTTGCTTGTTTAGACCTAATTTACTCCATACAGAAATGTATATAAGCTTTAGTACCCTGCTACAACCATTAAATTATTAATTTATTTATTGGTCTAACAGAAATGGAAGGATTGGTTCCATAATTTGGTGTAAGACGACTAGTTCACAACCATTGAGATTGATAAAGACTTACCCTATAAATTAATAATCTATTGTGGAAGAACTTGCTTGCTTCATTTTTTTTTTTTTTTGTGGGTATGTTTTGTGTATGTGGATAAGTCAATCTAATGCGGGAGGTTTTAATGAAAAAGGAAACAAACTAATCACCCCACAATAAATATACTTTTATCCATAGGCTAAGTTGCATTTGGTGCTAGCACGTTGTTTTTCAGTTTAGATGCTTTTCAGAGTTAGGAGAATTGGAGAATCTTGTGGTCTAAGTCTACCCTCCAAACAAGCACTAACGATGCCGATTAATAAGTAAGAAACAGGAAGAAATGCTCTAGTTTTTAAAATGTGTATGTAGTAATAATGAATATGAATATTGACTCAGTTCAATATTCCCCATTTTCTACTCCACTTGATAATGTCACGTTTAACCAAGTCATGTAGTAGGACTTTTGAAAAAAATTATACCTTTAACCAAGTCATCACACTGTAATGGGTAACCTAACGGGGAATGGACTTTAGTCGTAATATTGTATCATTTGAAATCCTAAAGTTAATATGAAAAAGGGCGGATTAATTTCATATGTTATGATATACAACAATGAAAGGTCGGTAATGATTGACAAATTAATCGCTATACCTAGAAATGGGAAAAAGGAAGAAGATTTGGGTGAAGTTCTATAATCTCTTTTCTTGGTAGCAATTTGCATATAGCAAAGACTTTTCATTTATGACAAAGAAAATCAGTTGATCAGAAATGAAAATATGGTAAAGATATGTGGAATTATTGTCAAGTCAAATGTTTAATTAATGATCTATCACAAGAACAAAAAGTATGCTTTTATTGAAGAATAACATTAACTAAGGCCTCAAACGGAAAAATGGTTGCGAAATTGAAATGGTCCTGAATGAAATATTTGGGTTGCCCCCTCCCTTTGGGTTCAGAGTTTAGAGGTTTTTATCATGTTTCCACGACCAATAGAATGTCAAAATAGTGGTTTCGTTGACCTTTACCAGTTCCACATTCTCGGTAGGTAGTCTTTCTTTTTTTGTCCAAAAAAAAAAAGAAATTCAACATGGCCCTATTTTACGTAGTTATGATTTATTAAGAACGTTTTAGATTTAGGTGAAGCATTTTAAAGATGTGTTGGTCTAAATACAAAATGGACAATATTACAAGTATGTTGGGCTACTAATTTTGTACTTCAATAAATTGTTTTTTGCACAATGTTGGGTGATATAGTGAAACAAATCTCAAGAGTCTTGAGTCTCCTTAAAGTAGCACTAATAACACCCTAAAGTAATCTCTCATTGACGAAACACAAAAATATGATGAGTACGGTAGAAAGCTAGATGACATTGTTTAAATATGTACTTACCTAAACTTAAAGCTAACAATATTAATAGTGATAAGTGACATAGAATCTTAGGTCATGTAATTAGCATCTGAATTTTGGTTACGTGAAATAGTATGAACACAGCAAATATATTTTCCGACATCAAGATCCATTTGATTGAGAAAACGAACTTCAGATCTGTCCTGCTTGTGCAGCCTGCCTTAGTTTGGCTCAAATTAACAAGCTTTAATCGTTAGGCTCTAAATTAAGTAGCAAAATTTCTGGCAAATTAAATTTAAGAATCACTCACATCACATGAAGGGAAAGACAGTATACTTAATGAACTCTCATGGAAGAACAAGAAATCATAGACAAGCTCTTTACTTTCCCATGTGCTTTTGTTCTTTTCTTCATTGCATATGCACAATTTAGTCAGTGCTGACAAATGAAAGGAAATAGCACAAGACAATATCTAATACTCAGGCCGTTTGCACTTCCCCACGTGTAGAAGAATCATTGAAGCTTGTAGTTTCTCTGGATTGTATTCATTTAGAGCAAATGGCATAAATTGTCCCTTTAACTTTAGGGATTGATCTAATATTGTTCTTTAAATATATAGTGGAACAGTTTTAATCTTTTAACTTTGCAAAAATTTATCAATTTTAGTCTCTGTCCAAACAAACTAACGAAAATAGCTATGTTTAATGGATCCCTCACGTCCAAATGTACAAAAACCAGCAAAACCGTCAATCACCCCCTATAGCCCTCCTAACAAATCTAGAAAATCTATGAAGTGATATAAATTTTCTAGTGAGCTGCCCTTACACCAATAAAATAAATTATGAATACTCATTTTTAATTCTAATATCTTTCACGAAAAAGTTATGTGCTTGGTTATCAAAAGTTTTTTTCTATCAAAGGGGAAAAATGAAAAAACTACTGCTGATGCTGCTATTATTATTATTATTTTTATTATTATTATTATTATTATTATTATTATCTCAAACCACCATGAGAAAGATAGATTAATTGATTATTTTCTTAACATAAATTCAATCAAAGCAGAAGGGAAAAGAACGTATCAATCTTGCTCAGTGAAGCAACATATCATTATGTGAGTGGATGTCAGGCACTAATTAATTAACATAATGATAACTTAGTGAACACTACTATTATGAGTCGAGACTCCAAAATTCATTATTAAAGGTTATGCGTTCATCACAACATTAAGCCACTTTAATTCTAAGAAAACCGCCTATTATGTCTATTTAGCTCATATAATAAAACTAGAAATAATTAATTAGAAGTATAGGTCCACTCGAAAATTATTCCAAGAATTTATTTACTTGATGTGCAAATATTAAATGTTCTTAGAAATCGGAATATACGAACAGGCGTATTTAATTCTGTAATTTTCTTCATCACCAACGTCATTATTTGAGCAATGACTTAGTGAGTTGTGACTAGCTAGTGGAGTTCCATTGATGCTAGGAACTGTTTGGGCTCAAGTATGGTAGTGTGAATGGGAAATGAGGGAAAAAGATGAAAAGGCAATTTATAAATTATTTATTTAATATTAATATTTTATGTGACTGTTTTCGTAACGGTAATTTGTCTTTAATAAAATTCCCGCTTTAGAAAATTCCCGCGTATTCTAGAAACACCCACCTGAAGGATTGTTTTTCATGAATAGTCGCTTACAATATGAACAGCCACCCACTTAAAGGGTTGCATTTCGTGATAGCCAATTGTAATGTGAACAGCCACCTTCACACGCTTTCATCCAGAATTTTGTTGGCTATAAATAGATAGTCATTCCTTCAGAATTTTTCATCCTGAAATTTTCTGATATATCTCTTCTTCCTTTCTGCATCATTACTTACCCCAAAAAAAAAAGTAAGTCAGTCGTGTGATTTGCACCATTATTTTGAGTTCGCTGATAACTTAGTGGTTTGAAGTGCCGCTACCACTAAGTTGAACGTTCTGTTCTTTCCTGGGAAGAATTTATCCGTGAACCTTGGGCAACAATGAGGGGATAAGATTCTTTAAGGACGCACAAGAAATTTGTGGGCTCGGGATATATAACTCTGGATATTTTTGTTCATCTATTTTTCGGTTTTGGTCACTTACGAAATCAGATTTCTAACAAGCTTAAAGAATCTTATTTTTATACTTTCTATTCTGATTTTCTTAGTGACTGTGTAGACTAAAACCTTCGTGGTTTTCTACTCCTAACATTACTGTTAGTTGAAGATTAAAACTCTGTGTGATTTTTCTACTCCTAATCAATTTAAGGAATAATCTCTACACTGTGTTGTTTAAATCAGTTTGAAGAATAATCTCTTCATTGTGTTGTTTTAATCAATGTGAAGAACAATCTCTTCACTGTGCTGTTTAAATCAGTTTGAAGAATAATCTCTTCACTGTGTTGTTAAGTTTGGTTTGAAGATTTAAATACTTCACCATTTACTGAATCTGTCTATTTTATTTTGACAAAAATGACAAAGGATAATATTGCAAATAATGCAGCAGTTGCTGCAAATGCTGGGGCAAGTTCAAGCCGTCCTCCAGCAGGGCCAGTTGTGGTACCAACACCGGCAGAAAAACCTGGGAAATTTTCTGGGATTGATTTCAAGAGGTGGCAACAAAAGATGTTCTTTTACCTGACTACTTTGAGTCTGCAAAAGTTCATCAAAGAAGGCGTTCCTATATTACCTGATGGAACTCCGGACAATGAACATTTCCTCGTTGCTGAGGCATGGAAACATTCTGACTTCCTTTGCAAGAATTATATTCTTAGCGGATTGGAAGATGATTTGTACAATATTTATAGCAACATTGATACGTCCAAGGAGTTATAGAATGCTCTTAAAAAGAAGTACAAAACTGAGGATGTCGGGCTGAAGAAGTTTGTGGCTGCCAAGTTTTTAGACTACAAAATGGTGGATGGTAAATCTGTTGTGTCCCAAGTCCAAGAACTTCAAGTGATCATTCATGATCTCCTTGCTGAAGGTTTGAATATCAATGAAGCATTTCAAGTAGCTGTAATCGTCGAAAAACTGCCTCCACTTTGGAAGGACTTCAAGAGTTACTTGAAACATAAGCGTAAGGAGATGTCGCTTGAAGATGTGAATGTCCGCTTAAGGATTGAAGAGGATAACAAGTCTGCTTTAAAGAAGTCCCGTGGAAGTTCAACAATTGAGGGAGCAAATATTGTTGAACATACTCCAAAACAAAATAAGAGAAATAGGTCTTCCGAAAAGAAGAATTACCCTGACAAGAAAAAGTTCAAGGGTAACTGCTACAACTATGGTAAGGCCGGACATAAGTCCTCTGATTGCCGTGCCCCAACAAAGGACAAGGACAAGAAAAGAGAGAAGCTTCAAGCCAACATGGTTGAAGATAGCGTAATTTCCCAAGGAGTTCAAGACATTGATCTATGTGCAGTGATTTCCGAATGTAACTTGGTTGGAAATTCAAAAGATGGTGGATCAATTCTGGAGCCACCCGACATGTCTGTGCAGTTAAAGAGGTTTTTACCTCCTATGCTCCCGCTGGAATGGATGAAACAATTTTTATGGGAAATTCTGCAACGGCCAAGATTGAAGGATATGGAAAAGTCTTTCTTAAGATGACTTCTGTCGAGGTGGTGACTCTAAACAAAGTCCTTCATGTTCCTGAAATTAGGAAGAACTTAGTCTCTACTGCACTTCTCGTCAAGAACGGGTTTAAGTGTGTTTTTGTTTCTGATAAAGTTGTATTAACTAAGAATGATCTGTTTGTAGGAAAAGGTTACCTAAATGAGGGCCTTTTCAACCTGAATGTAATGGTCGTTGACAATATGAATAAAATTTCAGCTTCGTCTTATTTGCTTGAGTCAAATAATTTATGACATTCTCGGTTGGGACATGTCAATTTGAAAACCTTGCGTAAAATGATCAATTTGGAAGTATTGCTTAAATTTGAATGTGAAAAATCAAAATGTCAAATATGCGTTGAGTCTAAGTATGTCAAACATCCTTACAAATTAGTTGAAAGGAATTCTGAACCCTTAGACTTAATTCATACTGATATTTGTGACATGAAGTCAATACTAAGAGAAGTATTTCATAACTTTTATTGACGATAGCAGTCGTTACTGCTATGTTTATTTACTTAGTATTAAAGACGAGGCAATTATCGCATTCAAGCAATACAAAAATGAAGTTGAAACGCAACTTAACAAAAAGATCAAGATGATAAGAAGTGATAGGGCGGTGAATATGAATCTCCTTTTGTAGAAATATGCTTGGAATATGGCATTATTCACCAAACAACTGCACCATACTCGCCTCAATCTAATGGGATTGCGGAAAAAAAGTATAGAACGTTAAAGGAGATGATGAATGCCTTATTAATAAGTTCGGGTTTACCCCAGGACTTGTGGGGGGAAGCTATTCTTACAGCTAATCGAATACTCAATCGAGTACCCCATAGCAAAACACTATCCATTCCATATGAACAATGAAAAAGAAAGAAACCCAACTTGAATTATTTCAAAGTGTGGCGGTGTTTAGGAAAAGTGCAGGTTTCTAAACCCAAAAGGGTTAAAATAGGACCGAAAACAGTTGATTGCGCTTTCATAGGATATGCTACAAATAGTAAAGCATATCGTTTTCTGGTTTGTAAATCAGAAAATCCTAACATTCATGTTAATACGGTAATGGAATCAGATAATGCTAAATTCTTTGAAAATATATATCCGTATAAAAAGGATCATGAATCGTTTGGTGAGAAATCCAAACGACCTCGGGAAGGAACTAACGAGGGTACATCAAATGAAGAAGAGCCAAGACGCAGCAAGCGTCAACGGGCATCTACTTCATTTAGAGATGACTTTGTGACGTTCTTATTGGAAAATGAGCCTCGAACATTTAAAGAAGCCGTGTCTTCTTCAAAATCACCATTTTGGAAAGAGGCAATCAATAGTGAAATAGAATCTATTTTGAGCAATCATACTTGGGAGCTGGTTAATCTTCCTCCTGGAAATAAACCGTTAGGTTCTAAGTGGATTTTCAAAAGGAAAATGAAAGCTGATGGCACTATTGACAAGTATAAGGAAAGACTAGTTGTTAAAGGGTATAGACAAAAAGAAGGTCTTGATTATTTCGACACATACTCGCCGGTAACAAGGATTACATCCATACGGGTGTTAATCGCCTTAGCCGCTGTGTATGGTCTTGAAATCCATCAGATGGATGTTAAAACAGCTTTCTTAAATGGAGATTTAGAGGAAGAAATCTATATGGAACAACCCGAAAGGTTTGTGATTCCTGGAAAAGAAAAGAAGGTTTGTAGACTTGTTAAGTCTCTTTATGGACTTAAACAAGCACCTAAGCAATGACATGCAAAATTTGACCATACAATATTGTCAAATTGTTTTGTGATTAATGAGTGTGATTAATGTGTTTACATTAAAAACACTCCAAAACAAATAGTCATTGTCTGTCTTTATGTGGATGATATATTGATAATGAGCAATGACATTCCCAACATAAATGCTACAAAGCGTTTATTGACTAGCAAATTTGATATGAAAGACTTAGGAGTTGCCGATGTAATCTTGGGTATTAAAATACATAAAACTCCTGGTGGTTTGGCTCAGTCTCAATCTCATTACATCAAATCAGTACTTGACAAGTTCAATTATTTGGACATCAAAGTTTCAAAAACTCCAATAGACGTAACTCTTGCTCTTAAGAAGAACAAAGGTAAAAGTACGTCTCAACTGGATTATGCACGTGTGTTAGGATATTTAATGTATATAATGAATTGCACTCGACCAGATATAGCCTGTGCTATAAGTAAATTGAGTCGATACACACAGAATCCAGACCAAACTCATTGGATGGCAATGAAACGGGTTTTGGGATATTTGCAATATACCCAAGACTTTGCTTTGCATTATACTAAGTACCCTGCAGTTATTGAGGGATATTATGATGCAAACTGGATCACCGGTTCAACTGAGTCTAAATCCACAAGTGGATACATTTTCACAATTGGTGGGGGAGCGGTGTCTTGGAAGTCGTCCAAACAGATATTAATTTCCCGTTCCACAATGGAAGCTGAATTTGTAGCTTTAGACAAAGCCGGTGAGGAAGCCCAATGGCTTCAGAATTTCTTAGAAGATATTCCATTTTGGCCAAAGCCATTGACACTAATCTGCATATATTGTGATATTCAATCGGCTATAGGAAGGGCAAGGAATGTCATGTATAATGGTAAAAATCGTCATATACGACGAAGACATAAAATCGTTAGACAACTGATCCTAGGGGCATTATGGCAATTGACTTTGTAAGGTCAAAAGAAAATGTGTCGGATCCGCTTACAAAAGGCCTAACTAGAGAGATAGTAGAATGGTCATAAAAGGGAATGGGACAATGACCGAGGACAAGTGACTCATGGTGGTAACTCTAGCTAGAAGACTGGAGATCCCAAGATATAGGTTCAAGGAGCTCAAACAAAGTTGTGAGTGACGGTTCAACATTGTCAAACTATATTTATTTTGGTCCATTCTCATGATGAGACAATGTTCAGTACCAAGGATAAAGCATCATCACTTTTTAATGATTATCTAAGTTTGATATGGGGATTATTAAACAGTATACATCTACGGGATTACACGTTTAGAAATCACATATGTAAGTGTGAAGTGGAAGCTGCTTCAAGGAGGATTATGTAAGGCCAATTCTCTATGCACTTATTAAACCAGGCGGTGTTCATGGCTAAAACGAACACAACAATGAGAACTAAAAGATGGATAAGGATTAATTGTGTGACATATGTTGTCTAGGTATAAGCTAAAGCTCGACGGTTCAAAGATATCAAATCTACCGATTGACCGAGTATATCCGATATATGTTCACTACGGAAAGTTCAAAGGGAAACCTACTTATCCCGATGCAATTAGTCATTAGTTGCGAATCACACAAGTTTTTTTCTCATGCATGTTTCCATCATTCCTCATTCATGTGGGGGATTGTTGGGGCTGAAGTGTGGTAGTGTGAATGAAAAATGAGGGAAGAAGTGAAAAGGCAACTTATAGATTATTTAGTTAATATTAATATTTTATGTGACTGTTTTCGTAACGGTAATTTGTCTTTAATAAAATCCCCGCTCTAGAAAATCCTCGCGTATTCTAAAAATACCCACCTGAAGGGTTGCTTTTCATAATAGTCACTTACAATGTGAACAGCCACCCACCTGAAGGGTTGCATTTCGTGAATAGCCACTTGTAATGTGAACAGTCACCCACCTGAAGGGTTGCATTTCGTGAATAGCCACTTGTAATGTGAACAGCCACCTTCACACCCTTTCATCCAGAATTTCATTGGATATAAATAGATAGTCATTCCTTCAGAATTTTTCACCCTGAAATTTTCTGATATATCTCCTCTTCCTTTCTGCATCATTACTTACCAAAAAAAAAAAATGTAAGTCAGTTGTGTGATTTGCACCATTATTTTGAGTTCGCCGATAGCTTAGTGGTTTGAAGTGCCGCTACCGCTACCGCTAAGTTGAACGTTCCGTTCTATCCTTGGAAGAATTTATCCGTGAACCTTGGGCAACGGTGAGGGAATAAAATTCTTTAAGGACGCACAAAAAATTTATGGGCTCGGAACATATAACTCTGCGTATTTCTGTTCATCTATTTTTCTGTTTTGATCACTTACGAAATCAGATTTCTAAGAGGAACTATTAATACTAGTTTACACTGCTTTAATATACGATATTTAGCAGCAGACTACATGACGTGGACATCGCTAATAAAAATAGGCTAAATAAATAAATGCCCTCAGTTACATTTATAACTACCATAACCAAAACATAACCTAACGATTAAAACTAAATGCAAGATAAAAATAATTAAGTTGATGCTCGGAACTACTATATTTAATAGGAGTACTAGTTTAGTACAATGAGTTGTTTCATATTGAGACCATATCGAATTAAATTTCTTTAGTAAATGGGAGACACGTAGCTCACTTATAAGGAGACATTAGTATTATATATTATTGGAACCTTGTCGCAGTAGAGGTTTCATTTATTATAAACACGTTCATCAAGAGTCGATTTCTCTTTAAAGAGGACGTAGAATAGACTCTGTCTGACTCTTTTCCAACCATTTTGTACTCCAAAATCCCTATTTCCATTTCTTTGTTTGACAAGGGGGGCAAGGGGGATGTTTAGTATTTGTTCGCATGAATTTAACGAATAAGGCATTGAGTTGGATATGAGATTTTTTTAATAAAACAGAAAGGGTTTAATGTTGTCGGTTTTTTTGCTTAAAAATTTGAATTAATTCGTTAAATAGCGTGACTTTTTCTATACGAAAGAAGAAATAATTTTATTCACTTAATTTCAATAGTTTAATAAACATTTAAGCATTCAACTCTAGATTAATTAAATTCATGAATATTTCGCAAGTCGTAAGGCAAGCAAGTCTATTTATTTGTTTTCAGCAATCTATTGTTGGTGTTCCTTACTCCCTGAACTCGTGAAACATGACCCTTCTTTTTCTTTTCTTTTTTGTTTGGGGGTGTAAAAGGGGTGGGGGTGGGTTTTGATGAGGTTGGAGACATATAGTTGGAAAGGCATAAAGTTAAAAAAAAAAAAAAAAAAAAAAAAAAAAAAAAAAAAAGGAGGGAGGGGGGGGGGGGGGGGGGGGGCAAAGGGTCACGAGAACTCAAAGAGAATGGGGTAAGCAAGGAATTCAAGCAAGATTGCTTTTTCGTTGCTATGCTCCGCAAATATTCTAGTGAATTATAAGTAGCTTTTGTCTTTCCTATTCTCACACATTTTATCATTCTTTAGTTTGTTTTACTTTGATTTTACCCTGAAAATCATGTGAGGCATCCCCCAATCCTACCTATGCTTTCCCCTATGATCTCCTCCAAATACAAAAAAGTTCAAGAAATGAGGAAAGATGTTTTCTTCCCTTCTTTTCCTCTAATTTCGAAAAGGAAAAATTTTTACTTACAAGGAAATGTAAATGAAGTCAAATACAGAATAAAAACTTTTTAATTAGTTGGTCAACCACAACTTTCGATAATATTTCTCCGGAAAGTAATTAGCTAGTCGGAAAAAATGCTTCTAATTGCCCAGAAGATTTTAAGAAAAACTCTTTGTAAAATAATAAATAAGCTGTTTGAAGAAAAGTTACTCAGTATTAGCAAAAAGTTGATTTCCATGTTTGGAAATGATCCACTTTTTCTTTTCCTTTTTGACTAGACGACTTGATCTAATATAAGACCAAGCGACCCAATTAAGAGACTAGGGTAATGACAAAGCGTAATTTTCTTGCGCCATTCATGGCTCCTAACTAGAAATAGTTTAAGCAAAAGAAAAAAAAGCTACGGACTACTGAGTAATGTTTATTAAAAAAAAAAAGCTACGGACTACGTAATTTTTCTTGCGCCATTCTGACAAACCAATTCATAATACGTAGTTTTCCTAGAATTAAATGTACAACCTCCTAATTGATACTATATAAAATCACTTAGAATGGTCCATTCTCTAATACGAAAATAAACAAATATGACTAAAATTGATTAACACTGTGTCTATATATTAGTGCCCGTCATACTATTATATGGATAACAAGCGATGACTACAATTCTGTTTATTTTCGGTTATTATATACTCCTATGTCATAAAAATTGTTTATTTTCGATTATCAGAGGCAGATGTATATAGCCAAATATGGTTCACATAAACCGATAATTCCTCCACCAAACTAGATATATTATGCACAAATTTTTCAAAATATATCTAATTTGATGTTCGGGAACCTATACTTTATACGGTTGAATAGTTCACTTGGTCAAATGGTGGTTTACTTACACTTAAAAGCATGGTTCAATTCCACTTAAATGTCCTTTTAATATCTCTATTTCCTCTTCTATTATTTACAATCTTCTATTACTTACATTGGTTGAACGGTTTGTTCTCCCTTTTCACTTAACGTAAACAAAAAAAAAAAAAAAAAGACCAATGTACTTAGAAGGGGTTATTTGTCCCAACACAAACCATTTTTTACTAAATTTTCTGCATGGCATGGTTCACTGGGTCATTTGTTTCCTCTTTCCCCTTTAATTCCACTCAACGTTATATTTGAGTAATATTCACATTATAATTTTCATGTAGTAGGCCGACTATCCTTTTCACATTGTTGCTCCATCATTGACAATGGTGAACCCATCATCTTAAAATTCTAGATTCGCCTCTGTCAATTATGTCATATTATATCGTGCCCCATATGATTTAATAGCTCATAGTAGAAGCAAAAATTAACTGACCCAGTATTTATTTTCTCTACTTGTATTAATTCCTAAATTTAAATTATCTACATTAAATTCATGCACACATTTTTTCCTAGTTTAACATATGCTCAATGATTAGAAGGAAATTAAAGATGTAAAGAGGATGACTTAGAGAAATCTCGATCGCTAACCCCAACAAAACATAGTATATGTAAAACTACAGAAAGAGGAGACTTGATGTGGCCTTTGCTTCGACAGCATATGTAATTTGTTTCTGTTCCACGACTTAAAAGGCTGCAACCAAATTAAACAATGTCATATGCGCTTGCATGATTGATCTCAATTAAGCTAATATTGATTGTGAAAGCTTATATCATTTGTATTCTGTCTACCTTTTAATGGAAAGGCGTAATGTCTGAGATAACAACAGATCGCAACTCATATATACCATCTCATATTATTACTTCTAAAACTTTCACTTTTCATTGTCCCATAGCTTCACTGAGACTAGTAACAAACATGTACAAATATATTGTACAGTATTTACATTTACACAAAGTTTAAGGGCAAACCCTTTGAACATGCAGTTCAATCCATTATATCTTAATCCTAAACTAGTTAGAGCAAGTTATGTTAATTATCTATACCTATCCGTCTATTTATTCTTGTACTTTCAACAAGAAGACAAAGAGAAAGAAAAAGAAAGTTCTTCTGATAAACCTTCTATGTTAAATTTATAGAATTCTTACTAGTCTTAGCTCTTTCATGTTGAACAGTTCCAGAAGATCAAGTGGACTCTTCTCTTATTCGTGTTGAATTGCTTCCTTCTTGGATATAGAGAAAGGATAATACAAAATTTTCTTATGGTTTTGAGCTGATAAGTACGACAAACTTACAAGTATTCTGAGACATACATCATGCTAATTGTCATGACTATTAAATGCAACTATAGCTTAGGTCACTCTTGAGATCCGCACTCATTCCGCAACCCGGTTTTGATTTATTGATTTTTCTTTTTAATTATTTCCATTTAAGAGTAGAGAAGCCAATGTCAAAACTTTAGAAAGTCAAATGAAGAAATTAATGCACGTCTGCAGATACTTATTTCATCTCAATATTAAACATAGTAGGAGTATTATATTTCTCGAGTGACAAGGCCTAGATTTAGGAGAAGATTGAGAAGAAATTAAATAGAATTGAACGATGTAGCAATAGAAATGTGCATATAATATGTTTGTGTTTATTGATTTGGTATATATATCATATATATGAGTAATTGTTTATCATCAGATTAGATTTAAAATTGTCATTTAATTTGTAACTTATCTTTAGAGTCAGACGTAATTACATGCCCATTGGATTACATAAAACTAAACTTAAATATAGGTGAAAGATTACTACAATTTCAACAAACTATTATAATATAAACCCATAATTATAATTGAAATTGATTTAATGTTACAATATGAAAGATGGACACATATTTTAATTTCTAGATCCACATCTAATTGTACTTATTTGCAAGTTGAAACTATGTCACTTGATTAGTAATATGCCAATACCAGATTACTTTGTACCTCGTTCCATTAAAAATATACTCCTCCATGTACACTTTAAGTGTTATCTTTAGGCTAAAGAAAAAAACAAAAGTGTCCTCCTGCTATTATCCGCAGGGAGCGCAGCAACCATTTAGATTATGCATACCCCTAAGAAAATATACTAGTAAATTTAAATAATTACAACATATCAAGTATAATTCTACAAGTAAAATTTGAGAAAAGTGATGTGTACGAAGATCTTATCTATACCTCGGATAAAGTAGGAAGGTTGTTCGATAGACCCTCGATTCGAGAAAAAATAGTTTTAAAAATGGGTTTAGGTAAATTTAAGCAACTACATTTAATAAATGAGTCATTTGACTGTATTGTGGTTTATCTCTCTTCAATTTTTTCTTATCTAAAATAAATATTATTGGGATGAGCAAGGATAAAGTGGAAAAAAATAATTAATATTTTCTTAATTTTGTAAAGTAATACTTATTGGACCATTTTAAAAGCGTGACACTTAAAGTGGATCGGAGGGAGTAGCTAATAGGAATATTAATTATGAAATAAGAAGTTTTAATTAGCAAAACATATAAATGTGGATAAATACAAGGTTAGAAAGAGATGTACTACTAATCCAATTTTGACGTCTTATTCCCACATTTATTATACTCTTTAACTCGTTGCTTAAGTACCCAACTATGAATATTAATAGCAATAATTACTATATATAAATGTCTTAAAAAAACCAACCAAAACCCATAAGCTAAATTTCCCCACCACCTCATAGATTTCAAGAAACAACACTTTTACAAAATTCCACGCCAACAACAACCAAAGTATCAAAATCAACACATTTTCATAGATATTAAAAGGGGTGTAAAAGATTTTTTCGGTGGTGTCCGAGTCAGCTTGCGCTCGTAATATGCAGAAGAAAAGGTGGAGAGCAGTAGTGATTGTGCAAAAGTTGTTAACTTTAGCCATAGCTGCAATAGGCCTTGTTGCTCTTGTATATGTTCATGTTGTATTTCCTGCATCAGAAGTTACTAAGTTGCCTGATAAGTTACCCACGGTACTGTTAAAAAAGTCCTTTTCTTTACTGTTTCTTATGATTCTTGAAGTTTAATATTTGTTGATTTTGTGATTATTTTTGTTTTAATGGTTTCTTTTGGTATATTTTTGTGTCATAATGACTTACTTTTACTAATTATTGAATACTGAGAACTGTGTCAAATAGAAAGAAATTGATAATGAAAGATTTTGAGTAGTTATTGTTATGATTTATTACACTGGGGTCTGAAAAATTCTGTGTTTTTTAAGTTTATTTGACTTGATTGTAAAATAGGCAGCCTACTTTTGTATATGCCAAGGACCATTTTTTTGTTTTTTTGGTTTAACCATATGGAATCCGCAACCCATTGGCTTGACTAACTTAGATTGGCGCTGCATAGGCTCAAACTCGAGACTTGTGGATAAGGGTGGAGGGATCTCATTCATCCCACCACGTCCCTGCCTAAACACCATTATAGTGGTGCCAGAATATTATCATTAATAAAATCTTAATGACTGATTAAAAAGGTTTTTTGACTAAATTGTTGATTAATTTTCTGCCCTCAATGGTTGATGTTGAAATACTCTTGTAGTGTTTTCTTTCATTGTTAACTTTTTTCTTGGTTATGGTTGTTCATTAATGGTTTAGATATTGATCTGGTGCGTTTTATTACTGTAGCAACATGAATTTTCATACCAAAAGCTGAGCAAAGAGCCAAACTGGACTCAAGAACTTGCCCCACCCCATTTGGCAAAGGCTCCTCTCACTGCTCGCAAGGTTTTATACTCTTCTCAAAAATATACAAAAATATATTTAGAATATATATTTTGAGACAAATAATTTTCAAGTGATTGGGGTTATGATGGAATTAGTAATGGATTTGGTATAATTTGGAAAATGTTCGTAGATATTCAACTTAGGGCTGCATTTTGATTCAAAGTAGTTATACATATTTCATGTTTTCACCCCTTTAGATTTGACAGTTAGATGGTGCAAGCCGGAATTGGAGTTTGGACAAGTTGTGGAAACCACCCCCGAATCGTGACTATGTTCCTTGTGTTGCTCCAAGTCCATTATATACTTGTAAGTAATTCCTTGTTCCCATACAATAAAATATTAGAAAGTAGCTTTATTCGTTTCTGAATCAAACATAGTACAATTTTTATATGTTGCTTATCTTTCGTTGCAATTTACCTTCAGCTCCTCCAGAGTCTCGAGGCTACCTGTTGGTTCATGCGAATGGTGGGCTCAATCAGATGAGAGCTGGGGTCTGTATTTCCTTTTAACATACTAGTGCTGTCTGTTTGCCCTTTATATTCTGGATTATTGTTTACTTATGCTTTGGTATCATGCTGCAATATGGTATCTATGTAGTTTGGACAGTAAACTAAACTGGAAGTATAGGTTGGAGTTCGGACCTTTGAGGTTTCTCTTTCTTCAAAGATCCAAATGACTAAAACATAAATATTAGACTTACCTTGATTTGCAGTGTTCTGCAACTATATCGGAACGTACATGTCTAATTCTTGTGAAGGAAAGGAAGAAAATTAGTGCTATGACTTGCCTTCTTCCATTTAATTTTTGCTGGGTAACTCAAATGACTTGTTATCATAACCCAAACCATCTATAACCAGTCGCTATTTTAACTTATACATAATTAAGTTATTTTCCTTTTCTTTGGGCAGGGGGGGAGGGTGGTCAGGAGGAGGGATGACCAGAATTTTGTTATCTGAAGTATGCATCTTTGATTAATGATAATCAAATTCAGCATATCTTTCTCCTATAGATAGGCTTTTTCACTTATGACGTTATAGCATTTGGCTAACATTTCGATTCTTCTAGAAGACAACTTAGTTCCCCTAAAGTATGCATGGTTTGTCCGCAAATTTTTAGCTGCATATTACTTACTTATTTCCTTTCTATGGTGATTTGTCGTTCCTGAATATTTTGTTTATATGTTGTGTCCATGAAATTTTTGTCACTCATGCAAACACAATGTATGCAAAAACATTTAGTTGTGATTGTTTGTGGCTTTCTGCTGAGAGTGGTGGTTTTTGCTTTGTAGATTTGTGACATGGTTGCTGTTGCTCGTATCATAAATGCAACTCTTGTGATCCCTGAGCTTGATAAGCGCTCACTTTGGCAGGACTCTAGGTGTGTAATGTCCTCCTAGTTATCAATTCCTTTCTTTTGGGGTTTCATGTTCATTTTGAACCGTTGGTTTGCAAGGGAACCAGCATCCCTTTCATCCTTACAGATTGAATGCACTGTACTTGCTGCATAATTTCTGTACAAACTGGTGAAATTCACCCTTCTACGTCTGAATTGCAGCAATTTCTCAGATGTCTTTGATGAAGACTATTTTATTAGTTCTTTGGAAAATGATGTAAAGGTTGTCAAAAAGCTACCGAAGGAACTGGCATCTGCAACTAAAGCAGTTAAGCATTTTAGAAGTTGGTCTGGTGTAGATTACTATGAGGAAGAGATTGCACGGCTGTGGGATGAATACCACGTATGTAACACTAATCTGCATGCTGGGAAAGCAAAAATGTTTATTTATAACTAATGGATGCCATCTAATCTTTTAGATCATTCGAGCCGCCAAGTCTGATTCAAGATTGGCAAATAATAACCTACCTCCTGATATTCAGAAGTTGCGTTGCCGAGCTTGTTATCAAGCCCTCCGATTTTCTCCCAAAATTGAAGCAATGGGAAAGGTAATCATTTATATCAAGCTTATTTCAAATACATGTTTAACTGTTTCTTTTCCTGGCTATTTCATTTATTCAACTTCCATTTGCAGATGTTGGTTGATCGGATGAGATCCTATGGCCCATATATTGCTTTACATTTGCGATTTGAAAAGGACATGCTTGCTTTTAGTGGATGCACACATGACCTGTCCCCAGAAGAAGCTGAGGAACTAAAGGCAATCAGGTAGATTATAATTGACATATATTTATCTGATAGTCAGAACGTATGTTTGTGGTGGATTGTTGGCTAGAAACTACCTCTTTAAAACAAAAGATTGTCTGGTAAGAAGCAAGAACATCTTTTAAACGGTCAAGCATCGGACTGTATGCTTCCTTTTTTTTTTTTTTGAGCATTAGGCCTTGTGTTAGATGCCCAGCTCACTGTTGTTTTCCTAGTTTGATTCCTACGGGGTCAATTGTGAATTAAAATATACGAATCTTAGGACCTACCCCATTCAATAAGTTAGTCAAACAAAAGAAGCATTCACAAACCAAAAAAAAAAAAATCCCAGATGCCATAATGATTGATTATGACATATAATAGACTTTGAATCTACTTAAGTTTACAAAATGAATCTGGGTCGAAAATGTATATAGACAACGATAAGTGTGCATGTTTGTAGCTATCTATGCGTAATGATGGGCCTGAATTGGAGCCCTTGCCTTGTCACATCCAACAAGCTTTGGGAAATGTCATTTCCATGCTGTTATTTGCATTAGCAGCATTATTTCCATCCACCCGTTGATAAGATGATTTACATTGATGGTGGTTGTTATCTCATTGTCTTGATCATTTGTAGGGAAAACACCACATGGTGGAAAGTTAAAGACATTGACCCTGTGGAACAGAGAACTAAAGGCTACTGTCCATTAACTCCAAGAGAAGTTGGACTATTCTTTTCCGCACTTGGATTTCCATCAAACACACCGATATATATTGCTGCTGGAGAGATATATGGGGGTGATTCCCATATGTCTAATTTGTTATCGCGCTACCCCTTATTAATGAACAAGGTATATGATCCGCAAACCTTTCTTGCATTGTTGCTTATTGGGTGATTTTCATGTGCTAGATATCTCACATGATTGTGGATTTCTATAATGTGTTGATGTAGTATGAATTTGCATCTCCATAACTCAGAAGGTCTGATCAGTGATCAAAGATTGAAGGATCTTGTACAGAGAAAAATGGGCCCGTAGATAGCTTCTAAGCCGATAAGCACGACAAATAAATCTATCACTAGCGCTGTCAAACAGGTCATGTCATGACCCAAAGTGGGGCCATGACAGACAGCTGATTGTATTCATCCCGTCAAGCGAACCACTGTATAATTTGTTTAAACAAGCAATATTGTCTCAACAATTTAAAGTTTTAAACATAACCTTGAAACAATATCTAAGATTGGATTCTGTACATTGAGAACAACTTGTATATCAGCACTTCACTAACCTCTTGTATATCGTACTTTTAGAATACTCTGATACCTTTCAAAAAAAGAATACTCTGATAAGTAAACGAATACCTGTGGGGGAACTCTTGGAGGCATAGAAACCACTGATGCCACTTAGACATTAATAAGTTCTCCGAACGACAATATGACCATTAGAAGCTATACTTTTGGATACATCATAAACCATTTTTGTTTCATAATTGTCCAAAATTACATGTGAAACTCTGAATCGTTCCAAGTTCTAGTCCATGTCATTGCTTTGATGAATCTAAGCAAAAGCATTTTTATAAAATGTACACATGGTCTTTGAAATAAAGAGTTGACAGCATCTAAAATTTAAGCAAGGTTTTGAAACTGTTGTTGCATTCTTAATTCCTTTCTTGGCTCTTGTTGGGACAAATCCGATATCTTGGCTCAATCCTCCAAGGTAATGGAGAAATTGATGATGATGTCACTCACTGTATAGGAGTAGAATGGATGAAGTGGAGGTTCTCATCCGGTGTTCTGTGTGATAAGAGAGTGCCACCTAGGCGTAAAAGCAAATTTTATAGAGTGGTTGTTAGACCAGCTATGTTGTATGGGGCAGACTCTTGTCCAGTCAAGAACTCGCACATTCAGAAGATGAGTGTGGCAGAAATGAGAATGCTTAGGTGGATGTGTGATCACACTAGGATGGATAGGATTAAGAATGAAGTCATTCGCGATAAGGTGGGAGTGGCCCCAGTGGCTGAAAAGATGCAAGAAGCAAGACTGTGATGGTTCGGCCACGTGAGGAGGAGTGTTGATGCTCCGGTAAGGAGGTGTGAGAGGTTAACAGTATTGGGTCTACGGAGAGGTAGAGGCAGACTGAAGAAGAACTGGGCCGAGATGATTCGACAAGACATGGCCCAGATCTCGATCACCGAGGATATGATCTTAGATAAGGGAGCATGAAGGTCGAGGATTAGGGTAGAAGGTTAGGTACTAGTCGAGTATATGTTCTCTCTTCTTAGATGTAGTACTAAATGTATATAGACGATTTCCATCTTAGTCTTCACCTTTATATTTAATGTTCTTTGTGTATTTTGGATATGCGTTAATTTTATCTTTCTCTCTAGTATTATATTGTTGTCTTGATTTTCAAAAGTGTTTTCTAAAATATCTTTATTTTCCAAGCCGAGGGTCTATCGGAAACAGCCTTTCCACCTTGGTGGGGATAAGGTCTGCGTACATCTCACCCTCCCCAGTCTCCGCTTGTGGGATAAACTGGGTATGTTTGTTGTTGTCGTTGGCTCTTGTTGGGACAAAATGATAAACCAGTTGTTTTTCATAAGGCAATGCCGGAGTAGTGAAACTTCCAAGCTGGTCCGACTTATAATTGATCCTTAAATTCAATGATGAACAGAATCATTCTCAAAATTTGCTAATTATTGAAATATGGTTCCCTTTATAGCAGTCTTTATAATTAAAGAAATGGTGTTCTTTATAGCAGCCAGGCAAAGTGACGTCAAGAGCAAGTTCATGGAATAAAATTGTACTCAGTTGAAAAAATATGAAGATTTTCTCTTGGATCAATTGATGGTTTGTAAAAAATTAGATCTAAATTCTCATAATAGAACCAGTCACTCAGATATCCATTTCAAGCTCTGTCGACATTTGAAATGGCAATTGTAATGTCCCCTTTCAGATAAGCGTCAGTCTTGAAAACTTTAGCTATCCTGACCAAATTGAAGTCATGTTTCTTCAGTTAGGGAAGTCCAATTCTTATCATGATGCTTCTTGAGATCCCAAAGAGTATTTATTTGGTTTGTCTTTCAAGATGCTGATGTCTGCAGCATCGGAAGTGACATGAACGAATTGTCTTTCTTACCTCTTTTCCATTATGAATTTTAACTGAAATATCTCGATTTCAATTTACTAAAGCATGTTCCTTCAATACCGAGTCCCCTTTTTATGGAACAGATTTCCATGTAAAGAAACCGTGTAATCAATCTCAAAGCCAAAATATTCTGATTTATGTGCTTGGCTCCCACATGCTTAAAGAGTGATTTGCATCTTCTCCATCTTGCAGGAAAAGTTGGCTTCTGTTGAGGAGCTTGAGCCATTCATGAATCATTCATCTCAGTTGGCTGCCCTGGACTATATCGTGTCTGTTGAGAGTGACATATTCATTCCTTCGTACTCTGGAAATATGGCAAGAGCAGTAGAGGGACATCGTCGGTTTCTGGGCCATAGGAAGACAATCTCTCCTGATAGGCAAGACGTCCTTTCTACTCATGCTATATCAATATGCTTTAGCTCCTACTGGCAGCTGGTCTGCTTGGAGAATTTTAAGTACCTTCTACTAATACTTTCCTTGTAATCATCAGGAAAACTCTTGTCCGGTTTTTTGACAAAATTGACCAGGGTAAGATGAAAGAGGGGAAAAATCTATCCAATCGCATTATTGAAATCCACAGAAGACGGTATGTCAACATACATATAGTTCATCTGTTTGTGAAATATAAACAGGGTGCTGATGACATTCTTGATTCCATGGTGGCAATATAGTGGCTATATAAAAATTCTAAGCGTTATCACAATTATGCTTGTCTTATCTTTCTGGAGCCTGATGATGCACTTTCTTTGTGGTGTGTTTTGGCAAAGGTCTGTGCTTGGATGCTCTTATGTGTTTCCCCTGGCATTGACCAGTAATAAGTGATATCTTTGTCACTTTCATTTGTAGAGCCAACTACTGAAATATCAATTTTGAGTTTTGTTGTGCTCTTACTGCTACTTTGTACAGTAGGTTCTCCTGAACTCCAGTCATAAAAAATAGTGCTTCTTGGATCTTGTTTCTAGTCTGTTGTTCCATCTGCATTATGTAAATCCTTTCTTATGTTTATTAGATTGAATGGATCTTTTAATCAAGAAGCAAATTAAATTAGATTTCTTATCATATTTGTTTATTTTGATTATGCAGGCAAGGATCACCAAGAAAGAGGAAAGGACCAATCTCAGGTACAAAGGGGACAGATAGGTTTCGGTCAGAGGAGGCATTTTATGTAAATCCTCTACCAGATTGTTTATGTCAAAAGGAATCATCATACACGAACAGCTCTCATAGTATCAGGTAGTTCGGATGAATCACAAGATTCATGTTTTGTGCCTGAACCTGTGTTAGTAGTGCTGTCCCAGTATTATTTATTGAACCTGGAGCAGGCACCAGCTGATTAGCATACGGAATGTATATATACCATGAGAATAGGTTGTTCCAGGTGACTTGTAGGTGTAGATTGATGGAGAAGAGAGGAAGTTTGATTGAGATGAGGCTTCCCCATGAAAGGGAAGTTGATCGAGTCAAATTAAGAGTATAACATGTCAAATTTGTACACAGAGAGGGGCTCATTGTGGAGAAGCCTCTTCTCTCTTATTTACATTTAGCTGCTTCTTTCTTTCTTTTTTTTCTTTTCTTTCTGAGGTGTATCAATTTATTCTTGAACATTATCAATAAAATAAAGTAATTCAATTAAGTATTCCGTGTAGTCTGTACATGTTACCTTGGAATTGAGCAATTCGTGATTGCTACTTTAGTTTTATTACTGTCTTCCACAGATGTCATATTTCGTGCTTGACGATTTAAACACCTAACTTAAAAATGGTTCTCAAGTTGAGCTACAAACTGGAATTAGTGATCGGAATCGATTAAAAATGAAGATCTAAAACTTAAATTTAAACAAGTCTTGGAAATGTACTAAGTCATACAGTTTCATAGTTGCAACTTGCAATAATAATTTGGCTCGGTTGCCCTTTCTAAAATCATACAATTATTCATGAAAAGATGTAAAATTGTAGACATAATTTTGAAAGAGAGAGAGATAAGCCATCAACGAAACCATCCGATAGTTGCAATCACATTCTGGCTCGATTAATTTAAATTTATACTAATTGATATTAATGTATGGTCTTAACTATTTAAAAGACGAGAATGACTAGCATTTCAGGGTTTCAAAAGCAAAGATATAATGGTATTTTCCAGTGTTTTCGAGCCCCAAAAAAAAAAAAAAAAAAAGCCAGCATGTTGGTTGTTTTGGATAGGATAACACAATTGTCTGTCGAACACAAGTCGTTAACACAGCTAAAGATTTTGAAGACCCCACTGATCACTATCTTCTCTGCTTCACCACTCTTCCAACTTCCACATTTTGGTCCTTCCTTCTTCCCCTGCACTGCACTGCACTGCACACCAAGTGATCAGTAGGAAATGGTCTCTTTTGCTTCAACTCTTCCTTCTTTGGTTCCACTTATTCCTTCACCATTTTCCACTAGCAATGCCTCAAGATACCCTGCTCAACCTGTAAAGTTTGCTCCTTATTTGCCTTCTTTTCTTTAGTTTTCTGGTTTCTTGAAAATGCCAAGTACCAACTTTTAAGTATCTTATGGAACTTGTTATTTCATATATTCCTCAAATGTTGTTGGGTTTTTTTTCAATCTTTACTTGCATGCTATTTACGATCACTAGTATCTGTTCATAAGTCATAAGTATTGTATAATTGTCCTTGCCACTAACATAATCAAGAATGTACTTTCAGGGTAATTTTCTTTGTAGAATTCATAATCAAGAATGTTGCCATAACGTTTTATTAAATGAATTCATTATACTCTAGAATGGCATTGGCTGTCTACTGCATTTACCTTTTTGTTTTATGAAAATTTCAGGGTGTGATTTGTTGTAAGATTGAGCCACAGCTCAACAATGAGGATCGGTTTCGTAGACGTGATATGCTTCTCTCCATAGGAGCAACAGTAGGCATGGTGAGACCCCTTATTTTTGTTTAAGTAGAACTGCTTAGTTAGAAGAATTCAATTAACTTCAACAATATAGTGTAGTGTAGTGTTATTCATGCATTTTGAGCACTCACCTTGTGTCTATCTATGAGAAATATCTCTAATTTCCGAACTAACTGTCAACTAAACTTAGTTCTGAAGAATCATGAGTTCGACCTTGAAGGTTCTTAGCACTGAATTCATTGTACTTTAGAATTATGGGTTCAAATTGTATATCTATGCTCTGGGTAGAAATGACTAGGTTCAGGTAAGCCCGGTACCTAAGGGCTACATCCACCACTGTGTACTATGGAGCACCTTTGATTACCTAGCTGTCATCCAAGAGCCCTCAATGCATTTTATTGTCTGGGGCTCAGCTCAGCCGGACTCCCAATTCTCAAAGCAAAAAATTGTCAGATACATTCTCAATGTATTTTATTGTCTGGGGCTCAGCTCAGCCAGACTCCCAATTCTCAAAGAAAAAATTTGTCAGAAACATACTCACACATATATACATTTCCAGATGCATTGTTGATTATTATTTCAACAAGGACTAGTGACAATAGCTTCCCTTAATTCAGCATTTGTAGATTTTTGCTAGATTTTTCAGCCCTCTTTTTCTGATTAAAGAATTCCCTTCAGTTACCATTGTATTTTTTCCTAAATAGCGTGACGCAAACTAGCAGAAGAAAACAGGTTCTCAGAACTTTCAGTATGCCTTGCGATGCTTAGATCTCGTCCAAGCATGCTATTGTTTGCTTTGTGATTGGTGGCCAAGCTTAAAACCTGTTTGTATTTGTTTCCTGCATCTCAGTTAGTAGGATCTTGCTTGAACCTCATAAAAACCAGGTTGCATGTTGCCTTAAAAAGAAACTATTACTTTGAATTGATTGGCACCTTATTAACACTGTTGAAATATGATTTAGAATCTGTTTGCATAAGTATTTTTACTGCATTTACTTGTTTTTAGTTAGTAACTACTCCTATTGTGGAGTTTGTTATTTGATTTGAATTTTAAAAAATTAGGATAAGAGTAGTTGAGATTTTATCTCTTTTAGTTCTTTAAATAGGATGATATATTGTGAAATAAATAAAGTTCCCTTTCCACAAAAGATATGCAGTACTTTTCTTTCTCTTCCTTATGTTATTTTCCAGCAAATTTTACTTCTTAAAAACCAACAATTGGTATCAAGAGCCATATTCTTAAGGGACCCGAGTGAGTAATATCTTGTGTGAGTAAGAGATGGATTCTGAAAATAGTTTTTCACGAATGGCTCCTCCTGTTTTTTATGGTGAAAATTATCAATTATGGGCGGTGCGAATGGAAACTTACTTGGAGGCTTTAGATCTTTGGGAAGCCGTAGAAGAGGATTATGAAATTGTTCCGCTGCCAAATAATCCCACGGTGGCCCAAATGAAGAGTCACAAGGAAAAGAAAATCAGGAAATCTAAAGCAAAAGCAACTTTGTTTGCTTCTGTTTCAACAACTATTTTTACAAGAATTATGTCTCTCACGTCAGCAAAAGAAATCTGGGATTATCTGAAGGAAGAATATGCTGGAGATGAAAGAATAAGAGGTATGCAAGTATTAAATTTAATAAGGGAATTTGAGTTGCAAAAAATGAAAGAGTCTGAAACAGTTAAAGAGTATTCGGACAGATTACTTGGTATTGTTAACAAGGTAAGATTGCTAGGCACCAAATTTAAAGATTCAAGAATTGTTGAAAAAAATTCTTGTAACAGTGCCAGAAAGATATGAAGCATGTATTACTACCTTGGAAAACACAAAAGATCTGTCCAAAATTACTTTGGCAGAACTCTTAAGTACTTTGCAGTCACAAGAGCAAAGGAGGCTTATGAGGCAAGATGGTATGGTTGAAGGAGCCTTGGCAGCCAACCACAAAACTCAAAGCAAAGGTAATAATTCAAAGAAAAATTACCCACCTTGTCAGCACTGTGGTAAAAAAGGTCATCCTCCATTCAAATGTTGGAAGAGGCCAGATGCAAAGTGCAAGATCTGCAACCAGTTTGGTCATGAAGCTGTGATTTGCAACAACAAACCTCATAAGCATGAAGTAGATGCTCAAGTTGCCAATGAAGATGAAGAAGACCACTTGTTTTTGGCAATATGTCTTTCAAACAAGAGATTTTCTAAATCTTGGCTGATTGATAGTGGTTGTACAAACCACATGACATATGACAAAGATCTTTTCAAAGAATTCAATTCTATTGAAAGTAAAAAGATCAAAATTGGGAATGGTGCCTATATTCTTGCAAAAGGAAAAGGAATTGTTGCTATCAAAACAAGTTCAGGTATTAAGACAATTTCAGATGTTCTTTATGTACCTAATATTGATCAAAACTTGTTGAGTATTAGTCAGTTAGTAGAGAAAGGATTCAAAGGCAAAGATAAACATTATTTCATCTACAATGGCGCTGGAAAAGAAATTTTAAAAATTAAGGAGAGGAAAAAACTTCTAATTTGATCCTGAAGAAGATGAACAATGGAGCCAAAAAAAAGCTACTAAGTAAAGATGAATCTTCAAAAGTTTTAGAGCAAGATGTTCAAGCAAATGACGCAATGCATGAAAATTTGATAGCTGGTTCTCAAAATGAGGGAATAATAAAATCTGTTGGTTATGAGAAAGTTATCAAGGATACTGAATTTCTTGTTGACACTTATAAGGTGAAACAAAATGGAAAAGTTGATTCCAGTTATTGCAAGTCTGAAGATCAGCTGGCAGATTTGTTTAAGAAGTCACTTCCCGTTGAAAGCTTCCAATGCATAAATCCAAAATTTGCAGATTCTAAAGCAAAGGGGAATGTTGAAATATGATTTAGAATCTGTTTGAATAAGTATTTTTACTGCATTTACTTGTTTTTAGTTAGTAACTACTCTTATTGTGGAGTTTGTTATTTGATTTGAATTTTAAAAAATTAGGATAAGAGTAGTTGAGATTTTATCTCTTTTAGTTCTTTAAATAGAATGATATATTGTGAAATAAATAAAATTCCCTTTCCACAAAAGATCTGCAGTACTTTTCTTTCTCTTCTTTCAGCAAACTTTACTTCTTAGAAACCAACAAACACAATGTTCAATTTGCTTCTTTGAATGAAAGGGCACAAAATTTTTGTGTGTCAAATAGTGCTAGACCTGAAAAATTATTAGTAGTAACAACAGGTTATGCACGTCTGCGTTTTCTTTCTCTGGCTGAAGGTAATTATATGGTTGCTGCTCGATATTTACAAAGTGTGGAGGCACAAACTTCTCCAGTTCTTTTCCTAAGAACTCATTCATCTGTACGAAGATAAACTCAAAGTAAAGAAGTACCATAGATGGAAAATTTCACAAGGAGAGAGAAAACTGTGGATGAAGTATTCAAGAACTTTTCAAATGCATATGCATTAACATAATTAACAAATTTACTTTGTGGACTGATATCTCATCTAACCAAATAAGAGCTTTGAGATGATGATTACTTTCAGATGTTATTTCTGTTAGGACTTTATAGCAAGATCCAGCTCGTTCATTGAAGTAGCTAATGCTGCTGATTTGATACAACGCAGACAGCGTTCAGAGTTTCAATGTAAGCTTCTCAAAGTCTACATTTACTTGTCGACAACAATCTGGCATACTTCATTTTGCTGCAACTGAAATTCATTTTTTTTATTGACAGCAAAGATCAAGGGAACTCTTTATGAGGCTCTAAAGGTGAATCTTTTAAGTGGTGCTCATGACTCAAGTTGAAAATACATTTATGGAAGTCTTCTGTACCAATTCTTTTGTCTATTCCAGGGAAATCCAGAGCTTGTTCCATCCGTACTAACTTTATCACTTAATGATGCCATGACCTATGATAAGGTCAGAGATCAATCTCTCTTTTACCTGGACTAACATAACTTGAAAACTTACTTAATTGAGGAGGATTTTGCAGGCAACAAAATCTGGGGGTCCCAATGGATCAATACGTTTCAGGTATCTTTTTCATCTACCCATTGCCTAGGATAAAGTGTTATACTCCCATGAGGGTCAACTGAATGAGTAGCATACTGTCTCCTGTTGTTTAAGTTGAAACTGGATAGAGGACTGCATATTTTATTTCAATCCAAACACATTTTAGTTCTCAGTTAGACTTCGGGACTGAGATCATCAAACTCGAAGTGGAGTGAATTATTATGGTTAATGAACTATATCGTTAAATTGGTTAAATATCCTGTCACACGTTTCCTGCTAAAGAAGAGGTTTGTCTTTTTTTTTGGAAGTTGATTCACCAATGAGATACACCTTGCCTTTTATACATCTTTCCTGTACTCTTATTTCCTGTGTGAAGCTCAGAGATGAGCCGACCAGAAAATAAGGAGCTTGCTGCTGCTTTGAATTTTCTGGAGGAATCAAAGAAGGAGATAGATTCATATTCAAAAGGTGGACCCATCTCATATGCAGATCTCATCCAGTTGGCGGGTAAGGAATGAAGATGCTAGTGTGTGATGAGTTTGGCCTCATGCTTCTGTTAGTTCGAGCATCATTGGTATGAAATACACCTAAGAGAGAGTTTTACCAACAAATAAAATCAGGTTCTTGCTTAATTTATATAGATGATCACAGCCTGAATACAATGAAGTCCGCCTCCAACAAATAGGAGATAAGAAATTGGTTGATACTAGTTCCCGTCGGTGGAAGGTTTGTCTGGTGGATAAGCAGTCTTTCAAAAGTAATATCTCACGCGAGTTTTTTCAGCATTAACTGTTAATCAACCTCCTCCATTTTACCTGGTCTTTTTTCTCTGCATTTTCAACGTATTGTGTCACCTAGTGTCCACATTTTGTATTACAGTGAAAGGTAAATTTGGTTGTCCAATGTAAAAGTGTACTGAGACATAAGTAGAACTACATAAGCTGAGCTCAATTAACTTGAAATATTTTTAATGTTATGAGCCCCTCGGTGAGCACAAAATGTGACCGTTCAAGTTTTCTCACTCACTTTCCCTTGCTTGATGCAGCACAAAGTGCAGTAAAATCAACCTTCCTCGCTTCTGCAATTCGCAAATGTGGTGGTAATGTAGAGAAGGGATCTTTGTTATACAGTGCATATGGTTCTAATGGACAGGTTAGTTATCTTCAGATGAGTTTAATTGTACTGATTACTGGAGAAACATATATCAGTGAACTCCAAACTTTCATGTCACAAGAAGCACGGATTTTCCTTTTTTATTCTGATTTTGAGAGTAGAATAAAAGGTGACTTCTCTATAAGATGAGTCGATGACATGTGATAAGTCTCTTGAAAAACAACTCAGAGAAGATAAATGAAGAAATGCCAGTCTTCTATGGTTATTTGATTAAGTAGTTGGCACAGATTATTTATCCAAAAAGAAGGTTTACTTCAGATTGTTTGTGCATAATTTTTCCCTCCTCCAACAGTGGGGCCTATTTGATAGGACATTTGGAAGGTCAGACGCCCAGGAGCCTGATCCAGAGGGGAGGATTCCCCAGTGGGATAAAGCAAGTGTGCAGGAAATGAAAGACAAGTACAAAGCTGTTGGTTTGGGCCCTCGTCAGGTAAAAGAATTGAGAAGATCAATTCGGTAATAGACATATTATCCTTCACAGTTATTTGTTGTTTCCACCTTGAGTGATTAAAAAAGCATTCAGGTTATCCGTAACTACAACTGAACTAATGATACTATGAACAAGTAGCTGAACGTTTTACAAATGCATTATATTTCTTATTCAAGTCTTTTACAGATGAAAAGATCTATTTGTAACATTTCTCTTTCTGTTATATTGCATTATGCTTGTTCAAAGTGAAAATTTGAGCATAAACAACTAACTATGATTTTCAATATCTGCACAGCTAGCAGTAATGTCCGCATTCTTGGGTCCTGATCAAGCTGCAACAGAGGCCCTACTCGCCAGCGATCCAGAGGTTCTCCCATGGGTCGTGAAGTACCAAAGGAGCAGGGAAACAGTATCCCAAACTGATTATGAGGTTAGTTTATCCCCTCTTACTTAAAACTGATTATGATGCTAGTATATGCTCTCCTACTTAAGTTTCTAAAGAAGCTCAGCAATATCTAAGGATATTCCATCGAAGATTAAAAATAGGAGGCTTTCTATATGTGTTAATGCACTATTAAAGTTCAACAACTCGTATTAGAGCTATGAAATATTTGAACAATGCACAGTGGCGCTTTTCCTTTTTCTCTTTGTTCATGACAGCATTCTGTATAGCAGTATGTGTAACTTGGTCTGAGCATAACTTGTAAACCATTCTTTGGTCGCAACATATATGGTCTTTGTAGACTGAAATGTCAAATGGTCACTTGCTCTTTCCCTTTTGGCGTCTTTGCCAACATGATTAGTTGTGAAGTGTTAAATGTGTTATCATGCTTGTCAGAATAACACACGCCTACTGTAAAACTAATAGCAGGTCTGTCTAATTTCAGGTTGATTTGATTACTACTCTAACAAAATTAAGCAGCCTCGGACAACAAATAAACTATGAGGCATATACATATCCTGTCCAGAAAATTGATGTTACCAAACTCAAGTTGTAGAAAGGTGACAGCTACAGTTTTGCATGATGCATGCGTCTTGCACAACAGATATGCATCTCTTGTATAACGATCTGCACATAGTGACTGGGACGTAGCACGAAGATTTATTTTTTGCAGAGGGGATAGGAACTGCTTGTTTAGAACTGTATCTACAATAAGATTTTCCCAGTCACTATGACATAGTAACTAGTATGCTGTATTTGTAGTTCTTTACGTATTGTCAGATGACACAATTTTCGTGATCACTCATAATTAAATGAACATTATATTATATTTCATTAAAAGAGCTATTGTATGTAGTGCTTGCCAATTCTTTTTCGTTTCATTCCAATGCCTTGCTCGGCACCACCTCATAAAAATAAGAGGGGATCAAAAAGTGCAGGGCACTTGATCATGCGATCTAAATACTAAACCTATAATAGGAGCAGCATTCCAATTATATATGTTTACTGAGAAACTCCATCAATTAAATCATTTTGCAAACAGAGTTCAAGTTCATATAAAATATTAGTATATGCACAATCAAATCCTAGTAACTAGTAAAAATGATATTTGACTGGCTATAACAGGTAAATATATACCGATCTTGTTAAAAAGGAAAATTACGTTTGTTATACACTTGCACTAATCAAATCTTGCACTCGCATTCAATGGTGAAGCCAATAATACAACTAACTGATGTGCAATAAGCGCACATCACCAGTTTGTAACTTTGTATCCTATTGTGAACCAAACAAAATACGGTCGAAGAATTTCTCAGATAGAAAAAAAAGACAAACAATTATCAGAAAGTAGTAAATCCAGATTGTAATGATGTGTTGCAACTTACGCTCAGTATTACATCCAAGCTATGTATTTCATCTAAATTTTAATGTACAATACATTCATGACCCAATTACCGTGGCTGTGCAATTAAACGGTCTAAAGCAAGAGCAGCACTAGTAAATATCAGCTCTCAGGTTTCGAAAGCTGCACATGGTAAAGTCCACAAACTCAAAGGAAGCAGCAAATAAATATCAACTTTTATTTCACCTTACAAACTTATGATACCTGTCCAATCTGCTGCCGGACTGAACTTGAAAACTTTCCACAGTGATTGAAAAAAAAAAACAATGATTCGGATAAGAGTATCTAATATCAAAATTTGCTTCTCGTGTCAGTTGTGTATGTTTTTTGGTTTAATAATCTGAAGCCAACTCATGAAAGGCCTTACGGTCAGTTCTGCGTGTGTTTTGGTTTTATAATCTCAAGCCCGCCCATGAAAGGCCTTAATGGCTCCGGTATAATAACTGAGCCATCTTCCTGCTGGTAATTCTCAAGCAAGCATACTATCATTCGAGGAACTGCACATGCTGTAGCATTTAGTGTGTGAACGAACTGTGGCGGTGCCGCGCTTTTGCCCTTTTTAGGACTTGATGATGATGATGCTTCGGGGCGATACCGTATTCCCAACCGTCGGCTTTGATAATCAGTACAATTCGATGCACTTGATATCTGTTTAGCAAAGAACATAGAAAATGAGGAGATTGTTCAAAGGAAAAGAATCAAGTTAAGGTCAGAGCAGTGATTCAGTTGGTTTAGTTCAACCCAATTAGCTCTTCAGACAAATCAACCGGGTTGGTAAGCTTTGCCCATTGCCAATGGTTAGTGGAAAAAATGGTCATTATCCGGATTCCAGTTCCATGTTAGATATGTATAATAGTACAAGGAATAGATTGTGTGTCATTGCTTAAGCTTACCTCACCATAACGGCCCAACCCTGGCATCCAGGCCTCGACATCAAATTTACGATAAGCTGGTGCACCTAGATCCTCAGTTGCCATGTCCAGAGTCCTGCACACAGTATGATTCAGATATTAAAAGAAATGGAGAAAGGCAAGCTTATATTTGGCGCACAAAAACTTGGTTAATGTAACATGCATAAACTTTTAGTAGATTTGAAATGACGATTCGCACTTGAAATGAAAACCAAGTGATGTGAATAGGTCTTCTTCAATTTTAATGAGTTCTTCATGGTATGAATCACTTTCGTCTGATCTGCATAGTATGAACATTTCCACCTTGCTGAACTGATGAACTCGATAGAGTCCCCTGCCACCAAATCATTGAAATTAATTACTTGATGCAACAAAAGAAATATATGCACGAGTCTGTCTATGTAGATAATATTAAATTTTCACAAGAATAGCATTTTTTATGAACACGAATATGGAACTAGAGGCACAAACAGCCACAAAACCCCCCAAAGTAATAGTAATAACACATTTAAGTAGGCTCGTAGAATAGTTATCAGAAATATATATTAGTTGAAGAACAAAAATAAGATTTAAGAAAATAGATAAGGAATGAAAGAAGTTCTAACTAACCTTGTTGCAGCACCTGCAGCACCAGCCTCCGTCCGAAAGCAGTGGGAGAATGCCACGTATTTCAATGGTAATGAAGGCTCGGACAGAATGGAATCCATGTGTATTCCGCCTACTGGTATCTCAGCGGTGCCAATCAGGCACTGATCACTATTTTCAATGGAGTAAACCTGCCAGTGGTTTTGTGATATATCACTGATCAGCATAAACCAATTTAGCTAAGTCATTTCTCCGAGCGAGAGACCGATATCCACCCCCACCCCAAAAAAGTACAAACAAATACTAAAAAATAATAAATAAAAAAGAGAAAAACTACCACAAAGCTTAGGAAAACGTTGATTAATGTAACCAGGAAAGAACAAAGAAAAAAATGCCTAATTTATACATTTAACACTATTGAATAACATGCTGCAAGCAAAAGGGTTGGGTATATGATTCATCAATACAACAAAAATGATTCACCTAAAGAGCTTTCTTTAATTTCAATCAGTAAACCTTCGTATAAAATTGAACACCCAAACTTTGGGGAGAAAGAAGTCTCCATTTGTAAAAAAACAATGTTCCTTTTTTGAAATTGTAAGCAATTCAAATTAAAAAAAAAAAAAAAAAAAAAAAAAAAAAAAAAAAAAAAAAAAAAAAAAAAAAAAAATTCTGTAAGGTCATTCAACTCTTCAGATTTACTTGTAAGAAACCAAGATTAGATTGGTATCCCAAGACTTGATATGGATTATTGTCAGTGTTTTTGAAAAAATAAGTTGAAATATTACAACTTGCAAGTTTAGTCATTAATAGACCTAGATAGTACGACTAATGTGAAAGGTTTGTTAAACGTGGTCCAGTAATTCGGCAAGGAAACAGATTTCAGAAAGACATTCATATGGTTAATTGAAAATCTTCTATCCTTCCCAAGAAAGCTGGTGGTCTTGGCATAAGAAAACCTGAGAACTTCACAAAAAGCCTACTGATGAAGTTTCTTTGGAGATTTCACATTGAGGAAGCAGCTCTTTGGAGGCAGTTAAAGGAAGCAACTCTTCAGATTTCCCATCTAGCTGGGCTTAGCACATGGAAGAGCATTCTTCTCAGCTTTCCAATCCTAAACAAGTCTAGCAATCAGAAATGGCATAAAGAGCTCCTTCTGGCAAGACAATTGGCTTGTGCCGTACTTCAGACTATCCCAATTTATTTGATCTAATACTCCAGAAGGAGAGCTACACCTGAACTCACAAATCTTGGAACTTGCTTTTTAAAAAACCAGAACGATCAGGAGCTGGCAAGGGTCTGTGACTTCCTCAAGTTGCTGGAATCTTATCACAACTGTATAAAAGAGAAGATTCCTTAAGCTAAGCTGCTCATGGGAAAGGAATATTTCATGTTAGATAATGTCCTCATCACTGTCGAATGCTAGCCTAAACCAATGGTTATGGCCCCAAATGTAGATCCAATGCACCTTACAAAGTCGCTTGCTATCACGGCTAGTAACTAAAGGTGCTTACCAAGCACTTGACACACTTCAAAAGAGAGGCTTTCAGCTATGTACTAGATGTTTTTTTTTTGGGAAACACATAAGTTGCCCCCTTAACTTTTCCACAAAAATTATTTACACACTCAAACTATGTGGGAGTCCCTTTATCCCCTAATCTTGTTTGAAGAGAAATTGATAACCCCTTAAAGGGTGATGTGGCAGAAGAAGAGTTATCAACTTTCTACATGCGTGTGAGAAGAAAAAAGCTACAAAAATGGCTCCAAACAATGCACATGTCATCTTCTAATTGGATGATACAGTAGTAATTATATTTAAATACTTTTTTATATTTTCTTTTTTATTTTAGATTCTCATTCTCATTCCTTTTTTCCTTTTCATTTCTTCTTTTCTTTTGTTCTTTGCTCTTTCTTATTTTTCAACACTCAATCTCCCATACCAGGCTTCACCATCTCTGATCTGATGCTTTCACATCCCCCATGCCATTTTCCATGTTTCTTATCTTTCTAATTCTTTTTTCTGTTTTATCTTTGTTTTATTTTCTTCTTTGGTGGATTGAAAGCTTGGCTTTAAGTTCCCCATTACCATTTTCCGGCAACTACTTACTGGCGCCGAGAAAACTCCCAGAAAAGAAGACCAAATATTCCACGATCTTCGAAAGAGGTGGTATGGTGTAGACTGTAGAGGCAGTGCGTTTAATGGAAAACTGGTTGAGTTTGGGAGATGTGGTAGACGTTTGATGCTGCCGGTGAGATTTAAGTACAACAATGGGTAGACAGTTAAATAGATTTTAATTAATGTTAAAATATGATTAGCAAATTGAAAAACTTTGAATGACCAGAAAAAAATAGTCTAGAATTAAAATTTATTAGAAATCTGATGTGGCACTGTGGTGCTGATGTGGCGGGTGATTGGAATTCACCACTTGCAACAACATTGGTTCTATATTTTCAAGGGAGTATTAATTACACTTCAAACAACAATAGGGGGTAAAGGGACGCCCGCGTAGTTTAAGTGTGTAAATGATTTTTTTGGACAAGTTTAGGGGGCAACTTGTGTATTTTCCCTTTTTTGCAGGATGCATAGTGCAAAACACTTGTGGGATAATATTGGGTATGTTGTTCTCTAGCCGAGGGTCTATCAGAAACAGCCTCTCCACCTTGGTGGGGGTAAGGGCTGCGTACATCCCAACCTCCCCAGACCCCACTTATAAGATAATACTGGGTATGTTGTTGTTGATAGTGCAAAACACTAAACACCCCATCCTCCAATGTAAAGTGAGAATGTCGCAAATGTTCTTTTGTAAGACGCGACTATAGTGGGTAATCTCCAAGTCACACCTTGATTGATATGCTCAAATGTTGGATCATAAATAGAAAAAATGAGAAGCTTAGAAACAAATGGAATACATTCCCGGCTGGTATTTGGTGGACTATTGGGAAAGAAAGGAACCAAAGATGCCTTGAAGGGCTATCCAACTATATCAGGAATATCAAGTTCAATTGTTTACTTTTGTTTACTTCTTGGTGTAAAATGGAATGCCTAGGGAAGGCTGAAACTATACTGGAGACCTTTGAAGCTCTTCACTAAGGATGAGACTATACAGGCCAGTCTATTCTGATAATTTGCTTCTTTTCTCTATTTGTACTTTAGGTTTTGGTCACCTACTTAGTGTTGTTTTGACATCAATGAAAAGCTTATCACCTTCTTAAACAAAAAAAAAATGTAGTAATTGGAACTGGCATAACCATCACACATCAGTTCAAAATAAATAGAAGATAATAATATGGCTCCCTATGGCTATCTCACTTTGATTCTCAACAAAAAGAACTACGGAAGATACAAATGATATATTAAAAATAGTAGACAAAGCCATCAAAATGGCAGAGTTAAAAAAAAGAACTTTAAAGAAGAACCTGAGTGTTTGAGCCACGGGGTTGAAATCCGCATTTTTCCACCACAGATGACCGTACAATCTCTGGGGTCATCAGCGGTGTAAAGCCTCGTTTCATAGCTTCTGTAACAGCCCAGTTTACAAGACCCATCTCTAAAAGAACTGCTTCATTCTTCAAATAATAGAATTTGGACCCACTGACCTGAAAAGCACATTTTGAAGTGATCCATGAATGCAAAATAGACCAAGATTTCATCTTCCTATTCATCTAATGAAAGTAAGAAATTATAGCAGGCCAATGTTCCTCCTTGTGCACAAACTTAATCATGTCCTTCGATTTCTGGAAGCAAGTACTCTGCCAATAAAGGAAGTAGTGCGACTTGATGTCCAACCAACAACCAGAATTTACTACCAGCTTGGTACAGACACTAGGTCCGAAAACTATCCTCCTTCCATCCCATTTAATGTAACATTGTTTGATAGGACACAAATTTAAGAAATAAAGGAAGATGTCTGATAGACTGATACATAAGGTAAACATATGCAAGTAAAAAATTGCCTTTGCAACTGACAGTTAACTAAGAGGTGGGTACCACCTCATATTTTCAAGACTTTATTGTGCTGTTGGAGAACTATGTGTGCAGACAAAAAAAGAAAAGGGATTTGGAGGGCTATTCCTTATGCATTGCTTGGACCATTTGTCTGGAAAGGACTGGGAGGTGCTTTGAAGGAAAAAAGGAGCATTTATACTTGGTCAAATTCAGATGTCTCTAGAATTTGTATTATTGGCAAAAAGGGAACAGTGTATTAAACTTGTCTGATATGTTGGACTTGTTTAGTGCTATGGATCTGTAATGTAAAACAAGTCCAAGTTTTTTGTATCTTCTCTAGCAGTACTACATTAGTACTGTATATTAATAAAATCTTACCTTATCAAAAAAAAAAAAAAAAACTCCAAACATCTCTTGATCGTCTCTCATAATTAACTACCAACATCAATTGGATCCCAACAAGTCGTGACGATAAGGTAAAATAACATCAATGAAATAATTTCCCCAATAAAGAATTGTATCTATCTTTTTGTGACAGATTAAATAGGAAAATGATAGAGGGAGTAGCAACGTAGTTCGGTATTCAAGGCAACATGGTAAGGAAGAGATTATTTTGAAGAAAAAAAGACCGAATGTTATCGATAATATACTATAGTAGCTAAGTAGTTCTGGGGTATAAACTAAATACCTTAGTTCAGAAGAATACCTCAGCAGCAGCATCAAAATCAAACAGATCTAGCTCTTTTCCTAGCTGGACATGGTCTTTGACATCAAAGCTAAACGCTGCAGGCTTACCAACCTATGAATGAAGAGGAAGATAGATGAAGCTTGTGCAGCATTAAAGCAATATTAGACCATATGCAGTGTATATCAAACTAGACGTACCAGTTTCCTGACTGTTGAGGAATCTTCCCCTCCTACTGGAACATCTGGATGTGTCATATTGGGTATGGATTGTGCTTCTTGCTGCAGCTCATCTGTAAGATTGAGCAAGTCTTCTTCCAAAGTAGCAAGTCCTTCCTTCAGATTCTTTCCTAAAGGAAATGAAATATGCACAATCAATGTTCCTGCCACGTAAAGCTTCCAGTTGTAAATAAAATAAGAAACCAACCTTCTTCTATGAGCTTCTGGCGCTCTAAAGGTTCCAGTTTTCCTTTCATTTTGTTAGCAACTACATTTCTCTCCGCTCGTAGCCTTTCAACTTCCTGCTATCTGTGAGTAACAATTAGCTAAAATTGAGAAGAACCAGTTCTATAAAGCTCATTCAACTGTGTTATGTGTGCTTCTATCTATGAACGAATAAGCTCTAAGAACGCAAAATTTTGCAACAATCAAGACAATGGTAATGTGATGAAATTCTACTCCTTTGTCGTGCGTCAATTATACTATAAGATTTGGTCCACTTGGATTTTTGATAAGGCGGCAAGATGACAAAAGGAAAATATCTCTATCGAGGACAGAACCATATTAGAAACATAATTGAAATTTACAGGAATAATGCATCACAGTTGCTTTAACTTAAAAGCAACCTTATACCTATATCTGCAGTCAATTTTACCACAAGTAACAGAAGCTAATGCAAAAATCCTTTTAATGCAAGTTATACAGTTGGCAAGGAGGAAGGCTGGCACTGTCCCAATACTAAACACAAGAAAAAGGGATAGAAACATCAAAGAAGGGGAAAAATGCATACTCCTCATCAAGAATTTCCAAACTGATATTACGTCGCTTGTTATCCGTCTGAAGCCAACCCTTTGGGCCGTCCCTCTACCCTTCTCCACTAAAAAAGTACCGACTTATTTCACTTGGCACAGTGCTAGAGCTAGTGATCTAAGACAAGTCCCTCAACCTTTGCCGGTTGAGCTAATCCCTAGGGGCACACTATCCCATATAACGGAGCCATGGACACATGTTGTTCAGAATAACACTTCGCAATCTTTCCATTGTGTGTGTGCGTGTACGAAGTAGATTTTCGGTGAATGCACCAAGAAGGTGCCAAGTATGTACAAAAAAAAAAAACAATCTGATGATTTAACAAAATTCTGGGAACACGAGTGATGTAGATCGAAAGCACACGAAAAACAAATGTCTTAGCATGCCCCTACTCTAATTCAAAATTTTCTGCTCCCTTAAACAGGTAACGGAGTACAAACACTTATCATTATCGTTTGGCTAATAGGTCGAATCTTGCTACATTTTTTCAATTTAACCATTAGTATTAACAGCACGACGCCAATATAAATTTTGATAATAGACATATAAACTTGAAAGCTAGAAACTTTATTGCTCAAATTGGAAATTGACCTTCTGAAGATTGAGCAATTTGTCGTATAAGGCAAGAACAAGCTCCAAATTAGCAGTGGAATTCCTGTGCTTAATGTTAACAGCAACAGCATCCTTATTATCTCTAATCCACTTGAAATCTATTGCTGCTTTCCATTGAGGCTTCACCACTACAATATATTAACATTAAACCACACAACATTTAGATAACTTAAACATACTTAATTAAACAAACAACTAAAGGTTTCGAGTATGAGTAAATAGACCTTTGCTGTCGTCTACGGCGGCGGTGCCGGAAGTTTGGACGGCGGAGATAGAAAGGGGTCTGACGGCAACAGGGAGGAGAGGGCGGGAATAGAAAGGGGTTAGACGAAAAGTTAGGGTTTTGGAGAAGTGAGGAAATGCAGCAAGTTTGAGGGAATGGAGGAGTAGTACCATAGCTCCCACTTTCGTCGTTGATGTGCTTTTGGACTGCTTATCACTGTTTCCTTTCTTTCCCTATTTATCACCTTTTGTGCCGTGAAAAAAACTTTGTATTCACTTGTAGATATTCAAAAGAGAAACAAAAATAATACATAAAGTTCTTGAAAATCTAATTATATGTACTAATAGATGTGTTATAAAAATCGAATCTTTCCAAATTATGCATGACTATGTTTAAGGCCTAATGTCACGGGCCACTAAGTCTATACTTACATAATTACTATCCAAAAATAATGTTCAAGTTCAGTTTTTAGACGCCTAGACAACATCTAAAGTGTTAAGTTAAGAACATCGAATGATCACTAAGTCAAGCAAGCAGAGCCGTCAACTATTTACACAGTTTAGACACAAGTTGGATGTTAGGACCAGATAGATAGAAGTTGGCATGCTCTCTCTTAGCACTTTTAAATGATTTCATGAGCTGCTGATTCCTTCTAACTCCAATAAGTGTTCTCTTATGATTTAAATATTTCTACCCATTCAAGGAAGCCCTAAGTCAAGGACATTCAGGGATCGTTTAGTTGGCGGGATTGGACTAATAGTTCCGGGATTAAATTTGGGACTATATTAATCCCAGAATTATACTGTAATTCCAAATTTGTGGGATATCCCACTTATTTAGTCCCGCAAACCAAAAGACCCCTCAAGGTTCTAAAGCCTTACATACTCTAGACCACTCATGACCTCTCTAAAAACTTCAATTGCCTTGTGCATATTTTTGGCTCATGATGACGGGACATCAGACACTCTCCGCCTGATTTTGTGCAATCGAAACATTTTTGAATTATGATTTCCCCATCAGATGATCTTTTACATGTATGCACGGACAAGAGGAGCTTACAGACAATTCTGCATGTATTCCTAACAGTTGTGAGCTTCCACTCATAGTTGTGTTTGTATATCTTGTTTACAGGGTCGTGTTCATATCTTTTGATATTCATATAAGCTCCATTATGATTCTATTAAATTTATGTATGTATTTTGGGATGGATAGCTGCTATACCCACTCTTAGTTTGGAATATATATATTGATGTTGTAGTGTGGTTTGGTGATTAATTTAGCATCTAAGCTTGTCTGACTGTGAGGTCAATTTGGGCAACTTAAATTTAATATATGAGTTTCCTCGACGAGGGTTATGTTAGGTGCTAACCACACCTCTCTACTTTTGAATCATGCCACAATTTTTATATAACTGATCTCTTTTCATCAGTCTATACCATTCATTCATCAATTTGTACATAATTAAGTTCCAAGAACAAGAAAGGTAAGGATAGCGGATTGTACGCGTTGCCAATTTTTTACCAATTCAACGAGTTCTGCACAACCCAAAATTGTCAAAATCCACCTTCACTAAATTTCGGAGAAAACCAAAACACAATTCAAAACTCAACTCCACCATACCTAACTTTCAGGAATGGTGATACAGTAAAAAAAAAAACAATAGAAAAAACAGTAGTATCATAGCACAAAAGGAGAAACACTTGAATATAGAGAAATACCAACAAATTTCTATTAATGTACCATCAAATTTCCCAGTAGTATCTAAAACATAACATTCAATATCTAATTAACCATCTATAACATTGTCCATGAAAACCAAAACAAACATAACTAAGAACAACAATTAACCAAATCTAAGCTCTTTCGCCTCGAATCCTTCTCGCAAGTTGAATATCCTTGGGCATAATTGTCACCCTCTTAGCATGAATTGCACACAAATTAGTATCCTCAAACAATCCAACTAGGTAAGCTTCAGCTGCTTCTTGTAAAGCCAACACAGCATGACTCTGGAATCGCAAATCTGTCTTGAAATCCTGAGCAATTTCACGAACTAGCCTCTGAAACGGCAATTTCCTGATCAACAACTCAGTACTCTTTTGGTACTTGCGGATTTCACGAAGTGCAACTGTTCCTGGCCTGTATCTGTGTGGCTTCTTCACCCCTCCTGTTGTTGGGGCAGATTTACGAGCAGCCTGCAACACAATTCATTAAAACGATGATTCTATGTATATTGGCTAAAATGTGAAAATAGTGATTTTAACAGGCTATTTGTGAACAGATGGTTCAAGAATATACCTTGGTAGCGAGTTGCTTCCTTGGAGCTTTACCTCCAGTAGATTTACGAGCAGTTTGCTTAGTACGAGCCATTTGATTTTCTGAAAAAAAAAAAAAAAAAAACAAACAAACAAAGTCAAATCACAAGTATTTTGACAGCAAATATATGAAAAAAAAACTAGGGTTCTAATTTAGGGGCGAGGCTAGAAATTAACGAAAAGACAAAAAAGAAAAGAGAATATCATACCTTAAATTTGCTGATGAAAGGATTTGTAAACTTGTAAAAGAGGAGAGGAGCTTTTTTGATTTTGTGATTGTGATTGTGATTGTGATGAGATGAGATGGCGAAGATTTAAGAATGGTTATTTATAGAACATGTGAAAGCTGAAGTTGGTTAGGATTTGTTCCTTTTACCCGTGTGTTTTTTTAAGATGTGAGTACGGTATCTGACGGTTCATAGTTAATGACTTTGTGTTTTCTGGGGTTTAAATGAACGGTTCTGATTTGGATTTTATCGATCCTAGAAGATGCGTACTCGCGTCCTGATTGGTTCAGATTGTGTCTCGCGGATTCATACTTTGCTGAGTCGGTTAAATTCCTTATTAGGGAAATATGAGATCAGTTGCCACTTCAAAGGGCTGTTATTTAATTATTAACCAGCATTAATATGGGCGAATTTTAAGATTTATGGCCCCATTTGGGTGAGCTTAAAAGCGGCTTATCATCATATCATACTATTATAAAGAGCCAATCCGTTAAGTAAAAAGTAAGTGACCATTTTGCCATTCAATTAAATACTACTACTTATAATTTTTGCACTAAAAAGTTAATTTAACTTTAAATAAAAAGTCATGAATTATTTGGTACAAAAGTACTATTATCCATAAATGGGTTCAATATTTTTATAATCCTTTCAACTTCCAATAATAAACTTTTGAAGTCTTACAAATTGCCAACTATGAACCAATGTAAAGCCGGATGATAAACCTTCTCAATAGGAGTTCTTATTAAGAAGCATGTATTCACACGCTTTTCATATTAGTAACTTTATAGAACTCACTAAGACAATAAATATTTATTCTTTCATGAGTAATCAACCCATTAACCAAATTTATTACTAGCCTCTTCGTTGGTATAAAACTTATGCAGAAATTTAGGAGCTGTAATTTAATATATTCTAATCCAATTAATAGAAGTGTGAAGGGAAGCACAAAGGGTGTCATATCAAACTATATAAAGGCAAGAAAAAGTGTCCATTTCCCTTAAGATCACTTGCTAGCATATCATCTTTAATCTTTCAAACTGAAAGTTGGAGAAGTGTTTAGCAGCAGTGCCCTCGAACTTCACGGATGTACTAACTACTATCGGCGGATTTCAATACATTCATCCTAGGATTTATCTATCTTCTTGGTGAAGTTTATTAGGCGAAGAAGACATGTCATATTTTGTTCTTCTTGCTAGAGGAAGCCGTTAACATTAGTATTTTGAAAGCAACAAATATATAGATTTTACTGTACTTCTACGAAGATTTAAGAAAATTTCATTTTCTACCGTGAAGTTTTGGTTCTCTCTCTCAAATATTATCCATGTACATTTAATCAATTAATTTACTTTATATGCAGAAAAAATTGATCTATCTTTTAGTTACGTTTTATTGTCAAGGTGTTTGTTATTTCTTGAAAATTTAGCAAGGATATACTTTATCCTAACGAGTAAATTTTAGGAAATATTGGGCTTGTCAGAAGATAAGTGGTCCTACAAACAATAACTGACAAATTTTGTTAAAAAAAAGATAATTTTTAAGAAGCTAAAACAATAACTCATGGTGTTCCAAGCATGGGATTTTTCTTTCATAATAAATTTGATATGGAGTTAAATATATATTTTCTTTCCGTTTTATACTCAATGATAAGGGCACACGCGCAAAGCGCGTGCCCAAGACTAGTAAGCTTATAAGCACATTAGCAAATGTTTGGTAATTTAAAAATTTATGGATTTATAAGCACTTATGTACTTAAAAAAGCGAAAAGTGAGAAGTTAGGATTTCCTAACTTCTCAAAAAGTATAAGCCACGTTTGAGCTTATAAGCCACTTAAAAAACCTGCTTACAAGCCCACCCAAACAGGCTCTTAGTGTCCCCAAGTTTAATTTTTTCTCTTCAAAATTTAAGGTTATAATATTCTAAAGTTCAGTTTTTTTAGTTTAAAATTTCAGAATAAACGTATACCCCTATAGTTAATTTCAGAATAAAAGAGTACCCTTACCGTTAAGTTTTCAATACAAAATTTCAGGACATCAAGTCCTAATTTCGCCTCTATTTTAAGCTGTTAAATATGTCATTGATCGGAAACAATCTCTCCACCTTGGTGAGATAAGGTCTGCATACATCTCACTCATCTCATACCTCGCTTGTTGGATAAAATTGGGTATGTTGTTGTTGTTGTTGTTGTCTTGTTTATAAATATGATATTAGCTAATCCCCAAAATAGCAGCTGAAGGACTAGCTATTAGTGCACTTCAGTTAGTCGAATTATAAAGAAACACAAAAATTTACGTCATTTGACACATTAAGCAGCTAAATTACAAAATATACCGACATTATTGAGAAAGTACAAAATATAACGATATTTGTATAATTTTTTTAAAACATACCATTTTCTAATTTTTTCCTTCTCCCTAACACCTAACCCTAATTTTCTCTCTTTCTCTCCCCCTCCTCCACCCACTCATCGGCGCCGGAAAAGTTCCTTCCCGCCACCAATCTGCTGCTCCTTCACCGACGTTTTGCTGCTCCGCTTCACCGGTGCTGCTGCAGCTCCTCCTCCTTTGCCTTGATCTGCTCCGTTTCTGGTCGGAATTTGTTGTTGCTCCAATGGAGGTTACCAGAGTTGCGATCTGCTGCTTCTTCTTTTTTTCTTTTTGGTTTCGTATGTATATATACGTGTATATATCTGTATTTTCATGTATGTGTTGGTGGTTGTTTGAAGGTGAAATAAGGTGTATCTCTAGTTTTATACGGGTGTATGAATTCATATATTTTTGTATATGTACATGAATATTTTTACAAGTGCACAAGTGTATGTATGTGTATATCATTGTGTGAACGTGTATGTCTGAGTATATATTGCATTTTCTTGTATGTGTTTTTGTTTGTATGTCAAGTGTAAGTGTGTCGCACATAAATTTGTATGTTTAATTTGTAGATATGTAGATCCTTATATGTATGTGTGTGTCTAGTGTGTGTATAACGTATCTTTTTTTGTGTATGTACATGTATTTTTTTGTTTGCAATTGTAATTTTTTTTTTTTTTAAAAAAAAAAAGCAATGTGTGTATGTGTATTTTTGTATATTTCATTTTTTGGATAAAACAAAAATAAAAAATTCCGGCGGGTGACCGGCGGTGACTGGGGCGGCGGCATACTGAGGTGGTAGTAATGGGAGGCGGCACCAGGAAGAAGAAGGAACAAACCCTAATATGTTAGTTTTATTGGTGTTTGTATTCTAAAGTGTATAATGTCCGTCTTTTTTGTAATATTTGTAGTTAGGGTGATATATTTATATAAAAAGCCCAAGAAACAAATATCCAAGATCGGTAAATAACAAAGGAGTTTTTACACAAAAGTATAATTTTTAGACCTTAATTACCAAACATAGCAACATTTTAGCAAAATAACCCTATATAGAGGAAAACATAAGTTAATTACAAACAGAGCAAAAACATAGCAATATTTTCTCATAACATACCAAACTCTTACATTCTTCCTCCTATTCCCTCCCACCCACCCACTATCACTTTTGCTCCTCCCATTTCCCCTATTTCACTTTTCCTCCCACCATTTCCCCCAATTTCACTTTTGCTCCTCCCATTTTCCGTAATTTCACTGTTCCTCATCTCATCCTCACTGTATCTCATTGTATCTCACTGTATCTCAACTACCAAACACTTCGTATCTAACTGTATCTCGCCTACCAACCACATTGTCTCTCATTGTATCTCAACTACCAACCACCTCGTATCTAACCGTATCTCGCCTACCAACCACATCGTATCTCATTGTATCTCAACTACCAACCACACTGTATCTAGTTGTATCTCACTGTATCTCAACTATCAACCACCTCGTATCTAACCGTATTTCGCCTACCAACCACATCGTATCTCAACTACCAACCACATCGTATCTCAACTACCAACCACATCGTATCTCGATGTATCTCACGTATCTCAACTACCAACCACCTTGTATCTAACTGTATCTCGCCTACCAACCACATCGTATCTCATTGTATCTCAACTACCAACCACCTCGTATCTAACCATTTCTGCATCGCCTGCTAACTGTTTTTGCACCGTTTCAGGTTCTATTCAGCACTGTATCTAATTGTTTCTGCATTGTTTCAGGTTGTGTTCAACAATGTATCTAACTGTTTCTGCACCGTTTCAGGTTATGCTCAACATAGTATCTATGATGTTTCAACACTGTTTCATATTGTTTCAGCATCGTTTCAGGTGGTTTTGCACCGTATCTAACTATTTATAGACTGTATCTAGCTGTTTCTATATTGTTTCAGCATTGTTTCATTTCGTTAGTAAGTTGTTTCTCACTGTTTTTAAACTATTTCACCTTTTTGCGTTGTTTAACATTTTTTTTAGAGTTTTTCACTAGCTATTTCACACCGTTTCAATGTCGTTTCAGACTATATCAGACTATTTCAACAGCTGTTTCAGATTGTTTCCATGCCGTTTCAGACTGTATCCTATTGTTTCAACACGGTTTCAGGCTGTTTCAACAGCTTTTTCATATTGTTTCAACGATTTTTTAACTGTACATACTGTTTGAAACTGTTTCAGTGTTGTTTCGAGAGTGTTTCAGTACCGTTCAAGCTATTTCAGATATTTTAGCGGTGTTGCATTTGTTCAGATCAGAAAAATGCAGCAACTGTTCTCAAATTTGTTCATATCAATTTCTCCCATACCCAATTTCCAATTCCTTATCGTTCCGACCACTTCACCGCCACTGTGAGAGCAATCACCATTGCTCACCACTGCTGCAACACAATCGGAGACACAGTTCCAGATTCAGGAGACTCAGGTACGATTTACTCTTCTCCTTATCAATCCCGTTCACCCCTCGCCCAAATCCCGATTCCCCTCTCCCGTATTCGATCTGTCATCTCCCATTTTGCTAACACCTATTTTTTCACAAGTGACATCAGATGAGAGGAGAATGTTGGCGAAGCCGATGCTTGAGTGGAATCGGTGATCTAATGAAGGCGATGCTGGCGGCGCCGTCGCGATACCGATATGGATCTGATCAGGAAACGTCATGGACAGCGAGTTTACTTAACGCCGGTAAATTTGCTTTTGGCATGGACCCGATCAGGCTCCTCCGCCTCGCTACTGTTCTGATCAATCGTAACGAGCTTGAGTTGAGATTCCTCGTTACTGTTTAACTTGGATCGTGGTGGTGGAGTTGTATATTTGGATCTAAGAGTGGGTGGTGGCTAATTTGGTTGGGGAAATGGAGAAAGTGTTTAAGGTTTTTAGGAGAGTGGGTGTAAGTGTGTATATTAAATGTCGTCATTTTGCTAGTAAAAATAGTGCTATGCCTTGTAACTTGAAAAGTATTGCTATTTTTTCGTAATTAAGAGTTCAAATTTATATATTTTTGTAAAAAAACCCAATAACAAAAGTATGACACTTTGAAATTTTGACCGCACTTAATAAAATATTGAAAAAATGACCTCTAATTTAATGAACGGGAAAAAGGCCAAAAATGACCTCTAATTCAGTAAGCGGAGAGCTCATTTGCCCATAAGTAGTTTTTCATTTTTTTCAAATATTTTTTTTGAAAAACATGTTTGTCCATGAAAAACTTTTAATTTTTGGAGATTTTTTCAAAAAACAGTTTTTAAAAAATTAAAAAGTACTTTTGACCACATTTTCAAGTTTTTCAAAAAATCATTTTTCTCCTCTCACAAACCAGGTGGAAACCAAAGAATTCGGCCGGTGGAATTTGAGTGGAAACCAAATGTATACCAGGATTGCCTTCAATAGATAAACATGTTGACAATTGTAAGAGGATCCAAGTTAAAGAGGATCCGAAGCCAAAGAGAAACCAGAGGCACAAGTTTAAAAAGCCCCAACAAGCCTGGTTCAGAGCTAATCCAAGCAATGATCAAGGGGAACAGCCAACCAAACTCTAGTGAAGCAGCCATGTCGGGGAAAAGGTAATCTTCTAGAAAAGATGGTAACTCCTCAAATAGACACAGAAAAAGGAAATCACAATCAAGAGGTGGAACTTCAGGAAGATATAGCAGTAGACAATGAGAATGGTCATCAAGAAAAGCAAGAATAGGCCAAGCTAAAAGATAAGGGAAAAGCAGTGAGGAAGTCAGAGAGCCAAAAAAGGATAGAGACAGGGTGACCCAATGTTTCCATATCTCTTTGTGTTGGTCATGGAATACTTACACAGATCCTTGAAGCAACTCAGGCACAACCCTAACTTCAACTACCATCCAAAATATGGCAAGCTTTAAATATCACACATTTGCTTTGCAGATGATTTATTGACGTGTTGCAGGGCAGATAAAACCTCTATTCAACTAATGATGAATCCATTTAACCATTTCTCTGAAGTATTTGGGTTAAAGGCCAATATGGAGAAGAGTTCTTTATATATAGTTGGGGTCAACTCAGAATTCAGGGAGCAAATAATTGCAGATCTTCACTTCACCTTTGGTGAAATCCTATTCAGATACTTGGGTGTGTCTCTGTCCTAAAAAAGGATCTCAGTGCAATAGTGTATGCCAACAGTAGCGAAAATGATAGCCAAAATCAAATGCTGGACTACTAAATTTCTCTCATATAGTGGCAGAGTGCAGCTAATTAAAAGTGTGTTATTTGAAATGGAAAGATATTGTGCATAAATTTTTCTCATTTCTAAAAAAGATATTCAGTTGATTACTACTGTATGTAGAACTTTTCTCTAGACTGGTAGTGAAGAAAGATCAAGGAGGGCACTAGTAGGTTGGGATAGCCTGTGCAGACCAAAATCAGCAGGGAGCTTACATATTATAGACTTTAAAAAATTGGAATAGGGCTGCTTTGTGCAAAATACTATGGGCAATCAGTGAGAGAAAAGAGACATTGTGGGTGCACTAGATCCACGAATACAATATAAAGACAAGAACTTGGGCACAATGATACATCTAAACATGCCTGCTGGCTGGTGAGGAATGTGATAGATGCAAGAAAATGGCTGTCATCTCAAGACATTAAGACAGAACTGAACCAATACTGGTTGAAGGGTAAATTCAGCATCAAAAGAGCTTACTTGTCATTTATGCCTCAATTCCAAAAGGTGCAATGGAAGGGCTTGAATATGGGACAAAGGATTATGTTGCTTGCTTTGCAACATAAATTAGCCACAGTTGACAGTTTGAGGGAAATGGGGAATAATCATCCCTAATGCTTGTGAATTTTGTGCTTCTAGAGCTGAGGAAACATTAGAGCATTTGTTCTTCACTTGCCCATTCACACAGTATATCTGGAATACCTTGTTGAAGTGAATGGGAGTGCACAGAACTTTGGGGAGCTAGGAAGAATAAGTACAATGGTTAGCAGAGAGGATCAACTCAAGAAGACCTCGAGCTAACATTCTAAAATTCTTGTTTACTGTAACAGTTCACCACACCTAGCAGCAACGAAACAACAAAAGATTTCAAACGTAGGAAACAACTGCTAATCAGAGACTTAGAGAGATTGTACTTTAGTTGTATATTCGGGAACAAACTCACAAGAAATGAAAGACAATTCTGGAAACACTAGACCAATATCTCGCTAGAATTGTGACATGGGTTTCAGAGAGGATGCAATACAAGCAATCTCATACCTGTATATGTTTTGGTTATGTCAATGAATACGGTAGTTACTCAGATACATGTAACTAGCTATGTACGCAAAGAGATAGAAGATATGTTATATTTTTCTTTGAGATATAGTTCAAATAGTCCAAACTTGAACTAGGTGATGTATAAAATTGGTTGAATAAAATTATTTGTTTTGATCCCAAAAAAAAAAAAAAAAACTTAAATTTTTTCTGTTAAAATTCATGTTCAAACATAACTTTAAATTCCAAATATAATTCTTTTCAACCAACTTCAAAATCTCTTTTTCAAATTGTTTTTGATTTCTATGGCCAAACAGCTACTGAGTATGAGCATATCAAATAATTAATATGCTGGCTCTAAATTTGAGTCTGAATAACTAAAAATGTTTATTTTCTATAGTTTTATAGCTCTTTTTTAATTTTGTGATCTAATTATGAAAAAAATTGCAAGTAGATTTTCATTCTTGTGGATATTTCTAAGTTGTAACCTAATATGTTGGTTCAGGTCAATTACCACTTCATCACCAACAATAATTAATACGTCGTTTAAAAGAACAAAAAGTAAGCTCACTTCTCCCCGCTCTCTCTGCTTCTTTTCTCTTTAACCTAAGCACCTAAACCTTCTACCCTTTCAAAATGGCTAAAAACCAACATGAAGAACAAGATTCCGGCGACGAAGTTGAAGAGTCTTCCCCTGAAAACGCCGAATCCGAATCAGAATCCGGATCCGGATCCGAAACTGAACCCGAACCCGAACAACCCGCCAAAAAACCACCCGTCTCCGCTCCAAAGAAACCCCCTCCTCACGATTCATCTTCCGAATCTGAAGAATCCGAATCCGAATCTGAATCCGGCTCGGGTCGGCCCACCCAACAACCCAATGTAAAACCCATTTCATCTAAACCCATGGACACCAAGAAATCCGGATCTAAAACTATTACAACTGCTCCAACTAAGCCTAGTGCCGGCACCGGAGCTAAACGGCCGGCGGCGGCAACGGCGGAGGCGGAGTCGGAGGAAGGTGGAGAGAAGGAATCGAAAAGGCTAAAAAAGAAACCGGAGAAAAAAGTTGAACCTTTAGTGCAAAAACCACCTAATGAGGATGTGAAAAGGCAATTGTTTCAAAGATTATGGAGTGAAGATGATGAAATTGCCATTTTAAAAGGTATGATTGATTATAAGTTGAAGAAGAAATTGGACCCCGTTGGCGATTTAAATGCGTTTCATGAATTTATTAAGAAGTCTTTACATGTTGATGTGAGTAAGGCACAGTTGCAGGATAAGATTAGGAGGTTGAAAAAGAAGTATGAGAACAATGCTGTTAAAGAGAGGAAAGGAAAAAAAGAGAGGACTTTTTCGAAAGCCCACGAGCAAAAGGCATATGATTTGTCGAAAAAGATTTGGGGTAAAGAGAAAAATGTAGTCGAAGAAGTTGTCGATAGAGTTATTGAGAATGGGACAGGAAAAAAGGGCGAAAGTAAGAGTGGAGTTTTGGATGATGGAGTGAAGGAAGAAGAAGAGAAAAAGAAAGTTGGTGATGAGGTGGAGAATGTTGTGGAGGTGGGTTTGAGAAATTTGAGTTTTTTGGTATCGTGTGGAACGAGTCTTGATGCTATGGAAAAGTGGCTTGAGGAGAATTCGGGGTTGGTTAGTGTGGAGAAGAGGAATGAGATGAACGGAAAGTTGAGTTCTTTGAAGGTTGTTGAAATAGACTTGCTCGCAAAGAGGTATCAGCTGATTAATGAGCAGGTGAGCTTGGTGTCGGAAGCGATGAAAGCTTTGGAGAATTAATATCTGCAAGTTTGATTTCTAGTTTTCTTCTGCTTGTAGTTTTGGTAATTGCTCGTATATTTGTGTAGTTTAGCTAACTGCATAGACAAGTAGTAGCTTATTTATCTAAAATTGGAGCTTGTTATGTATGATTTTTCTATTTGGATATAAACTGCTTATTAAGCATTTGAACGTTTGCTTTAAGTGAATTTTCTAATGTGAAAATTTAAGGATGAAATGTTGTCCATTTTGCTGATTCATGGGTTAACAGAATCGTATTTTACTTGTTAATTAAGGGTGTCTACTTTGACGCGGTCATGTATGTTGGTACCGAAGGTTTATGAATTACCTTCAAAAGAGAATTTCTTGGGTCAGTTTTGTACAGAACTTTTAAGCTTGAGTTTTGCTATGCATCTTTATGTGATGCAATATGGCCATGAGCATTGATGTCAAGAGATAACACTGTCATTGACAACCAGTTATTTTTGTACTCCAGTTTCTATGTACTATCAGCCTTTCAGGGGTTATACTTTAATTGGATGTAGTTCACTTTACACTGATTTCTTAAAAAAGAGTGTATTTTTTTTAGATTTCAAATGCTGCTAGATTCAGAACACTTTCTTTGAAATAGTGTTTTTCTTACTTGAGGAAGTTGGACAGATGAAGACACACTTAATAGTACAGTAATAATTAAGTTGCGGAGCAATGAAGGGTTGATGTTGGGGGGTTGTCTACTATGCTGTTCTGATGTAAACACTGATTTTGATTGGTGATGCTATTTTTCTGACTTGTTTTGACGAGTTGTGAGGATTCTAGTACTGAGCAAAAGTCTTGTGTACATTTGGCTAGTTGAGAGGATTGAATTGCAGCTGCCTTTTCACTTTGAAGTTCTTGATAGGAAGTGTTCTTTATCTGTTAACCTGGAGGATCTCTCTCTCTCACTTCGGTTATTTCATGGACAATGATATAGAGAAGTATCTTGATGAATGTCAGGTACTACAACTGTGATGTGAGTCACTGGTTGTGTTGGTATTTCTCATTTCAATATCTTGCTCCATGATATTGGTTGTCATTACAGCTGCAGCTTCAACGAGTTTTTTGAACTGTTTCTGAGACTTGTGGCTTAAAACCAAGCATTAGGTGGTACTTGTTTTGAAAATGAGATTGACCTTGTATTCATTTCTCTGTATCTTCAAGTGCCTACCCCTTTAGTGATTCCTGGTAACTTCTAAATTTGGTAGTGGGATACTGTCTTAGAAAGCTTGCTACCTTGAGTTCTTTGTTTGCACTCCTAATGTATTTATCCATGTGTTCCCTGTGTGTGTGTGTGTGTTATTCTCCAAGTTCATTTAGTATCTCTTCTGGAGTCTTCGTGTAGACATCTTTCTCCCAGGCGGCACTATCTATCCTCTGCCACCCAAGTTCTGTCCGTGTGTTTTTTGCTTTTTGTAATGTTTAATCATTTTGGCTGCGTGAAAATAATTTTGTGGCTCTGGCTGCCTCCAAATATTTGAAGACTCGACATACCAATGTTGCATGGACCAGTTCATCTCCAAAGGAAATTATCCTTCGCATCTCTCTTCCACCCAATGCTCAAGAAAATGTTGATTTAGCTATGCACTATTCTATATTTTGATGTTAATACAAGCCCTTTGGTCTATGATCGCCCAGAATCATTCGTCATGCTCTTTTTAGTTTGTTCTCGCTTGATAAAATGTTCGGCTCTTTTATGGTTTGCAAATAATTGAATGGTGCAAGGAGCCAAGGACATCGTAAAAATAATGAGATAGAAGTGTAATTCTTTGCTAGATAAATTAGTGGAGAACATTGGGGATAGAGATTAGAGACCGCTCAAGTAATGTTATTTTTAATTTAAGAAGATGCCGTTGTCTAGTTTCAAAGATAGATAAGTGATTTTGGGGCTTGCTTAGAATTACTAGCATTTTGATTGCAAATACTAAAACATCCAAAATTCTTCTTCTCCAGCTCAACAGCTATAGTCAACTACTGAAGTTGTTCAACAATCACAATCGTTGTTCGACGAGCCGCAATAGTTGTGGAGGCATGGCAGGTTTGGATGAGGAGACGGAGGAGGTAACGTGTGGAGGTCGGAGGGTTTGTGTTAATGATAAAATTTTTTGGAGATTTAAAAAGCGTCATTAGTACTACGCGTTACTAGTATCTAAGACATGCTTACTTAAATATCCAACATCGTTCATGCGTTATGCCGATGTGGGATATGGGGCCTTATGATATCTCGTACACATACCGACGATTGGCCGAGCGAACAAGTCAACTTCAAAGTAAATTTGTTGTGCGAAGAGTGCATTCTAGCTAGGGTGTCACAGCTATTCTCCAAAGAGTCGCCTATAGCGAAGGCTTAAAACTTGAGTCATCTTTTATTCAATAAAAGACTCTCGAGTCACTTTTAATTGAAGGACCCTTACTTCCAAGTTCCAACATACATTAAGGGATTGAACGGAAAAAATTGCAGTCTACCATCTTTAGAATCACGCGCATGCAGCATGTTGATAATTGGTGGTGTCTTGAAAATCTTGATTTTTAATCGAGCATATATGTTCTTCTATCGGCTTTACCCAATGATGAAGGAGATGCTGGTGTTTCTATTTATGCAAAGTCTCTACTCGTTCGGTTAAATCCATAAACTTCATCTTTTAAAGAGAGGACAACGGGCACTTAGAATCCCCATTAGCAAATATTTGGCATGAGCTAGAGGTGGCAGATGACATGTGGAAAGTAGAGGGATCGAAACATACTAAGAGTATTATTTGTGTGATACTTAATCACACCAGTTGAAATCATTTATGAAATGTCAAAAGGTTCTACTAAAATGATTCATCACAAGTAAACTACAGGAGACTCGCGCATAAAAATGTATTTAGGAGGATGTTAACTCAAGAAGTGATGATCCGTAACAAACTTTTCTGTAGAAGCGAACTCATTTAAGGCTTGAGCTAGTTCCAATAAGCACGCCAAAACTTATTGATAACAATTGCTGAAAAAATGGGCCCCTATTCATTTGAGAATTCAGATGCAGCAAGAACGAGACCAATTGGGGCACCTCCATTTACAATGGTCCAGGAAAGGTGCCATTCTCTCTCTGCTCATTCCATCTGTCAACCTGCAGAGATAATCAAAAGCAATGAGAACACATGAAGCTTGACAACACGAAAGGATTGTAAGCATTCAAACAATTGCTACCACGGCATAAATGTTTATGACCTAAGATATCTCGAGGTAGTCCTCATGACAAATCACTGCTGCACCGTGTCGGAGGACACAATTTGGGTATGGGTGCGGGATCCACACTGAATTTGGTTAACCTCATTTGGATGCTTTGACTACACCTATGGCTATGAAATGTAGATCTAATGGGAGTTTGGTTTGATTTTGGTTTTGTCACAGCATGTAATATGTATATTCTCAATAAGTACTAGAAAACTATGCAATTAAAGGAGACACTTATGTTTAAGATATTAAGTATTGACAAAGAATTTAGTTATACTAGCTTTAAATTAACTTTGCTTAATTGTGCAGAAGATACACTTATGTTACAACTTATCCTTTGTAATAAAGATTTATTAGCGATATCCCAACATCCCTATCCTGACCCGTACCAGCAAATCCTAAAATTTATGTGATGAAGAATCCGACCTATAGATCTATACCCATACAAGATACCTGCACACGTACCCGAGTAACATAAATCCTGCAATTTGGATGAGGTAATATAGATTCCTGCAATACATTTTTGGTCCACCAAATACCCCCTAGGTGGTTTTGATGTCCAACAGTTTGAAATTCATAGGTTTCAAACTCCACATTATTGACCATCCAAAAATTCAATGGGAATTGCTATCACATCAGTAGACTTCGAAACATAGTTTATCCCATGTTACATAGTTTATCCCATGTTTGCCCAAAGTTCAGCCAAACATGTGAATCAAGATGATTCAGCATGCTACCAAAATTATATATAAAATATGAAGATCTAAAGCAACAAAAAAAACATACCCATTCACCGGGGCAAAGGGAACGGTAGTACTTGGCAAACTTGTCACACTCAGGTGCATCATCACCCTTTGCAGCTATGCAGCTGAAAGACAAACCAACGGTACATAAGTGAAATTTTATTAATTGATTTCAAATACAAGACATACAGGAAGAAACACAAATGAGAAAAAGTAGTATAGTTATGTTTACTGACCGATGATATTCAACATATCTTGTAAAGCAGTGCCTCGTTTGATTTGTAGTAGGGAAGCGGAAGTCAGCAGGTGCTGTCTCAAGCTGAATGCCAATCATAACATGAACATCAGAAGACAGTCAAACACATAGGGTATGGCTTGTAGAAGGGAGTCAAGAATGATGGTTAACAGATCTAACCTTAATCTCAGGGGTTTCAACAGCAGATTCCTCATTTCCTGAGGTCACATCTTCAGTACTTTCACTGCTTTCATCACTGGCAGCCTCAACAGCAGGAGAGGCTTCGGCTGATTCAGCTGCAGCTTCACTGCTTTCCTCAGATGCAGGGGCTACTTCGCTGCTCTCAACCACTGGATTTTCCTCAGTTTTGGAGACAACTTCTTCAGTAGGAGCAATTGAAGGGGTAACCTCAGTTGCTTCCACAGGTTTTGCTGCTTCAGGAGACTTCTCTTGCTGCTCTTTCAGTAAGTATTGCTGCACATCCAGAAATAGGACAAATTATGTCAATTTGCACATAAAAATATCAATGCAAAATAATAAAGCCTAGGCTATTATTATGCTCTCAATTTTTTTGATCCAAAGATTATCACTATACTTAGAGATCAGTATTAAATCTTTGAGAAACATGCCAAAATGGGAGTTAAACAAATTGCTAGTTCACAAATTACAGGTGAGGAAAAGTTGTTAGCAAGCATTTCTATACTCTAAGTGACAGCTCCGAGGAATCAATTTCAAGATAGCGTGTACTTTGGAGGGTGAGGCACTAAGGGAAGTGGGAACCATACAGGAAGCGATCACTTCGCTGAATCGAGGTAAAAGTTGAAAAAAATAGAGAAAAGATGGATACACGATAAGTTCTTTGGTATTTGAGTACTACGACTCTTCTCTAGGACACTTCAGTTCTCTTTGTTGTCTTCTTCTTCTTCTCCTCTCTTGGTATGTTTCAGTTTTTCTTCTCTTCTCTAGGTATGCTTCAATAGTTCGTTTTCTTCTACTCTATTTTTTTCTACTCTCTCCGTTGTCACAATTCCTTCTCCTTTTCTTGTCTGCTTTCGATCTCATTATCCACACTCAATTTTTTATTATCGATACATTGTAAAAAGAAAATTACAAAAATGACTCGAACTAAAGCTAATTATGTGTACGGGCCTAAAGCAATCGCAATAAACATATAAACTGAATGCTGCAAATTAAAATACTTTTATGGCTTATGAATAAACTAAAAATCAAGGTTTGTTATTGAAGTAATCTCCTCTCCTGACCCTTCATTTTCTCGATCCCTAAACGATCATCAAGTTCCATCGACTGCTCGTGTAAATCATAATCTTATTTAACTATGTACTCACAAATATAGCCTCTCTACTTCTCTCGAGGTAGAGGTAAGATCTGCGTACGCATCACCCTCACCAGACCCCACTTGTGGATCATAGTGGTATTTTGTTGTCGTTGATACTAACAAATATACTCCAGTTAATTTACAATAAAATGATTTTCTTTTAGATCAGAACATATTGAATTTCTACTGATTAATTTTTTTGTTTCAGATTCAAATCTTGAAACAAAAACAAAAACACATACCTCAGATAAGGAAGGAGCATTTGAGGATTCAACTTCGGCCATTGCTAAATTCAGCTATAAAGCTTAGACCAGCAAAAAAGCTTAGGTTTTGGTAGAAATCTTCAGGTGGGTGAGTCTATGGGAGAAAAACAATCACATCTGCATTGCCGTTAGAAAGACTCACATTTCGAGGTCTAGCCCATGGGCCTTGAATTGTCCCTTGTTATGGGGAAGTGTACGAAATGCCACTTTTAGCACTGGTATTTGGACATAAGCCACTAATACCAAAATATTTAATTTATAGTTATTTTTTACACCCACCAAAAATAAAAAAATGAAAAAAGACTAAATTACCCTCAAATATATATATCAGTCCATGTGGATGGAACTTCAGTCCACAAGAGTAGACAAGTTCAATACATGTGGATGGAACTTCAGTCTACAAGGGTAGACAAGTTCAATCCCTGTGGATGGAAAACTTCAATCCATAAGGGTAGATAAGTTCAATCCCTGTGTATGAAACTTCAATTCCATAAGGGTAGATAAGTTCAATCCCTGTGGATGGAACTTCAATCCATAAGGGCAGAAAATTCAATCCCTGTGGTTGGAACTTCAATCCATAAGAGTAGATAAGTTCAATCTCTATGGATAGAACTTCAGTACATAGGACAAAGAAGTTCAATCCATGTGGATAGAACTTCAGTCCATAAGGGTAGAGAAGGTCATTCCATATGGCTAGAACTTCAGTAGAGCCAAAAGTGGCCTCAAGTGTAAGACCAAGGAAATTAATGGCTGTAAAGTTAATACTGGTGTCAAAACTGGCCACTGGGCAAAAATTTTACCTTGTTATTGGGCAAAGGGGAAATTTTGATCACTAGCTATTTTTGGACGCGCTCATTGGGGAGTGGGGACTATCCACCGTTTTCAAATTCATTGAAGAATAGCCAAAAATTCGCGCGCACACTTAAGCTCCATTAGCATTGGAAAAACACCCCAGACTAGTCCCATAACAAAATACTGGGGCTTTATATATATATAAAGCTTAAGTGTTATGGGACTTTATGTATAAAGCTTCAGTCCCATAACAAAATGCTGGGGCTTTGAACAAGTTTTGTTCACAGCCCCAACATTTTGTTATGGGACTGAAGCTTTATACAAAGTCCCATAACAAAATGCTGGGGCCTTGAACAAAACTTGTTCAAAGCCCCAGTATTTTATACTGGGGTTAGTTTACTGAAGCTTTCCAGTATAAATACTGGGGCTTTGAACAAGTTTTGTTCAAGGCCCCAGTATTTATACTGGGATTTGTCTGGAGGTGGCGATTTCTCAGCGAATTTATTTTTGACGGCTACAAATCAATTAACGTGCGCCAAACAGGCCCCTGCATGAAATTTTTACTGGGCAAAGTGCACGAATAGTTACCAGTGGTCTTTGGTTTGATGCCACTTTTTTAAGAAAAAATTATACAAATAGACAACTTAAGACACTTAATTAGCTAACATAACTATATATTTTTTAAAATTATTGAACATAGCAAATCTTAATAGGTATTTTACAAAATATAGCTATTTATGGTGATTAACGAGAAATCCTTAGACATAGGTACAAAAGACATCACTCCTAAATTAACTACCCCTAAATTCTTTCCATTATTAGACATTTTTTCTCCTTAACGTAATTTTTGCACACTCTCGTTTCTTTCCCCCAATAAATTAACCTCTATTTTCTTGGCCACTTTTCTCTTTGATCAGTATACTTTCTTAGTCCTAATCTCTCTTTTCTGCCCCAATTGTTTTAGTGATGTCTGAAGAAGAAGAAGAAGAAGAAGAAGAAGAAGAAGAAGAAGAATTATTACTCTCATCAGTAGGAATTCGTTCAAGATTTCTTCATTACGCCAGAGTGCAAAATACAGAATTCCATCCAATACTTGAACAACCTCAATCTATAAGGAGAAAAACTAGACATAGTTCACCCAAAAAAAGAAAAGGTACAATGAGTAATATAACTGCTAAAGACAAAGGGAAAAAATAGTTGATGATGAATTTGTGGAGGATGTCTTTGATGATGATATCAGGAAGAAATTGAAGATTCAATTCGTGGTTGGTTTGATAATTATTAGTCTTTGAAGAAGGTATACGATTTTTTGTCTAGTCGTACAAGTTTTTTAATCCTTAAAAGTGACCCAACAAAAAATTTTCATGTATTTGTATGACGTCTACTATGTATATGAAGATCTTTTGTTCATTGTAAAATACTTAATTTTGTATCTTTAGTAATTTCTTTGTTAACAACTCAATTTGTATTTGTATATTCATGTATAACTTTGTATAATATTTCTTTGTTAACAACTCAATTTGTATTTGTATATTCATGTATAACTTTGTATATTTGTAAATTTATGTATAACTTTGTATAGTTGTAAATTCATGAATAACTTTGTATATCAATCTTATAGTTAGTATCTATATTCATTTATTACATTGTACCTATATTCATGTATATAATTTGTATATATACCTTATTGCTGGTTCGTTTTTATTGCAGGGTTGTACCTCTATGATTCTGCCAATCAAGTATTAAGGAAAGATTCTCATTGGGCAGTTATTACTGTGAATATTGCTAAAGACTTGAAGGAAAAATTGACAAATGTTCAATTGAATATGTTTAGGCGAACGTACTTTGGGTATTTTTTGAATTTGTCAAAGGCTCATGTACAAAAACAACTGATACTACAGTTGATGTTGACGGAAATTGAATCTGATAGGCCTAATACCTTTACAATTGGCACACAGTTGAATTTTGGCATTAGAGAGTTTGTATAACTTTGTATAATTATGTATATCTTAGTATTTTATATATCTAGTGTATATATTTTGTATATATTTACTTTGTATAACTTTGTATAATTTAGTATAACGATGTATAACTATGTATTCTTTCATATTTCTACTATCTACAAGTGTATTTCTTAATATATCTTTATATTATATAACTTTGTATAACTATGTATAATTTTGTATTTCTATATATCAACAAGTGTATATCTTTGTATCTACATGTATTTTTTGGTGGGTTTTTCCGGTTACGGTAGTGGATGGTGGCGGGGGAGGGACGTGATAGTGGTGGTTAGGTTTATAGGAAGAAGAAGATAGAACGAACACCAATTTAGTAAGATACCATAATATTCTATAAAGTGTAAAAAAAATATAGCTATATTATGTAAACAAAATAGTATAGCTATTTATGTAATATAGGTCTCTAATATTGTCTATTTATGTAAAAATTCCCTTTTTTAATTGGTTTTGTATGAGAGGTCACTATTTGGAAATTCAATCCTTGTGGGTTGAACTTCACACAAGTTCATCTCACAAGGGTTGAAGTTCAACTTCAACCCACCACAAGGGTTGAAGTTCAACTTCAGCCCCATAATAGTTGAAGTTTACGCATCTATGCCTAAAAGTTCAACTCTTACGGATTGAAATTGAACTTCATAACTTAGGCATGAAGTTCAACCCACAAGGTTTGAACTTCAGCCCACAAAGATTAAAGTTCTAAAAAGTGGCCTCTATGTAAAACCAATAAAAAAAATGGCTTCAAATCAAATACTAGTGGCAAAAGTGGCCTGTGGGCGAAATTTTTACCTTGTTATTATAAGGGTTTTTTTACCATAAATATACAAATTTGACCCCTTAATTACAAAAAAAAAGCAATACTTTTCAAATTACAAGGCATAACAATATTCTTTTAGCATATTTTTATTTTTGATAATTATACTTACACCCCACTCTCCTAAAAATCCTAAAACACTTTCTCCACTTCCCCCAAACAAATCAGCTGCCACCCCAATCCCTTCTCTCAGATCCAAACTTACAACTCTACCACCATTACCGATCCAAACAGAAACAGATCCACCACCACCGCCGGAATCTCCACTGGGAAAACACCTTTCAATACACCGCCACACACAGAGAGAAAGCCATAATTTGGTTGACAAGTTGATCAACTAACCCAATAACATGAAACAGAATCTTCGAAAGAAAATACCCATCTCAATTATAGCCAAAAAGGGTATGGTCCCAAATTAGAAACTGCTCTCTCTTTCCACAAACAGTCAAATTTTTTATTCATATTTTCATGCATAGAGGCAAAAACATGGTGAATGATTCCGGCGTTAATCCACTGTCGCCGATGGTGGCGACGACGTCATCTACGACGGATTCATATATAGGAAGTTTTATAAGTTTTAACATTGGAGAAAGTGAAAGGCTTAGTAGCCAACGAAGACAAAGATTTACTGGCGGTAGACATCACTGATCTCCGGCTCCGACTCCGACTCCGACTCCGAATAGAACATCACCCGTGTCTCCGAATTTCGGCTTGTGATTTTGGTACTCTGAATGGGGATGAGTGAGGGGTGGGGTGGGGTGGGGGCAGAGTGGAGTTATGTCATGCGTAAAGTGATTCATTTGAAAGCGTGTATATTCTCTATTGATTTTGTATGCTGGTGCTGTTGATGGAAAAGTGTTCAAGGAGAGAAGATGCATGATGAAATAATGCTGAAACAATGTAGAAACGTGTAGATACAATGCAGAAACATGATGAAAATAATGTTGAAACAGTCTAAAAATAGCTAGATACAAAGTAGAAACAATTAGATACAATGGAAAAAAAAACCCAGAAACAGTTAGAAACGGCGTTGAAACGGTGCTGAAACAGTCTGAAACGGTACTGAAACAGTCTGAAACGGAGCAGATATACCGAGCTACAGTTAGATACGGAGCAAAAATAGTGCAAAAACCCAGAAACAACTAGAAACGACGCTGAAACAGTCTGAAACGGTGCTGAAATAGTTAGAAACGGTGCTGATACAATCTGAAATGACTTTGAAACAATATGATATAGTCTGAAACAATGTTGAAATAATCTGAAATAGCCATTGAAACAATCTGATACAATCTGAAATGGTGCAGAAACAGTTAAATACAGTACTGAACACAACTTGAAACCTGAAACGGTGCAAAAATATTACATAGAGTGCTAAACACCATCTGAAACGGCGCAGAAACAGTTAGATACAATGCTGAACACAACCTGAAAAGGTTGAAGAAACAGTTAGATACGGTTCAATACGGAGCAAAAATAGTGCAGATACAGTGCTGAAACAGTCTAAAATAGCTAGTGAAAAAGTCTGAAATAAAATGTAAAAAATAATGTGAAACAATGCAAAAAAAGGTGAAATAGTTTAGAAACAGTGAGAAACAACGAACAAACGGGATGAAATAAATGCTAAAACAGTCTAGAAACAGCTACATACAGTCTAGAAATAGTTAGATACGGTGTAGAACCACCTGAAACGATGTTGAAACAATCTGAAACAGTGCTGAAACAATGTAGATACAGTGAGATACAGTTTGATACGGAACAAAAATAGTGCAGATACAATGAGATACATTGCTCAGTCTGAAAATGCTAGTGAAAAACTCCGAAACAAAATGTAAAAATAATGTGAAACAATGAAAAAAAGATGAAATAGTTTAGAAACAGTGAGAAATAATGCACAAACGGGATAAAAAATATTAAAAAAGTCTAGAAACAACTAGATACGGTCTAGAAATAGTTAGATATTGTGCAGAACGATGCAGATATAGTGAGATACAGAAAGATACAATGAGATACGAGATGGTTGGTAGTTGAGAAACATCGAGATATGGTGAGATACAACGAGATACAGTGAGGATGGGATGAGGAAAAATAAAATTGGGGAAAATGAGAGGAGTAAAAGTGAAATTGGGGGAAATGATGAGAGGAAAAGCAAAATAGGGGGAAATGGGAGGAGAAAAAGTGATAGTAGGGGAAATAAGATGAATAATGTAAGAGTTTGGTATGTTATGCAAAGATATTGCTATGCTTTTGCTATGTTTTTGCTATGTTTGTAATTAACTTCTCATTTCCTCTATTGGGTAATTTTGCTAAAATATTGTTATGTTTTGTAAATAAGTTCTAAAACTTGTACTTTTATGTAAAAAATTCTTATTATAAAAATTTAACCATGTAACTGCTTTTTAGGCCATCGAAAGAGAAACAACCAACAACTATAAGCTTTTAAGAAAAAAAATAGACACAACTTAAGAAAACACGGAAAAGTTCTGAAAAGTTAGTCGGTGAAAGTTTAGAAAATTTTTCCTGAGATTTTGAACTAAATTGGTGGAAATTTTTTCGGATTTAGTTCAAAGACTACTACAAAATATGAAGTCTCGAGAGAATTTCTTAGAACTTTGAACCAAATCAAAGAAAATTTTTGAATTTTTATGAGGTTTTATTGGCTGTTGTACCAAAAAAATCATACCTTTTAATTATGAGTATTTTCTAAAGCATTATAATTAGTGGCTGTTTACAAAACTATGACACCGAGTTGGTTGCCTTTTGACCCCATATTATTGGTTTAGCAAAAATAGTATTCGCTTGGTTTATACATAAATTTTTGACAAAAATACCTCGATGGATCTTATAAATGACGTCCGTATCCATGTCCTTCATTTCTGCATAAGTACTGCATAAGAGACAACACTTGTCTTTGACCCCTCTTGCTTAGGCAATACTTGCGCTTCAACTCTTCCTACATTCCCAACTAACTTGAAGTATTCTATAGGCATCACTTGCTATTGACATGCCCTTGACCTCTTCCGACGTTCTCTCAAATAAACTCTCAGAACTAATCAATTTTAGGTACACTTGGCAAAATTTTTTAGTTTTTGGACTGGTATGATTGTGTCGATTTGGGTTTTTCGTTACGTTCTAAACTTTTTGCACAAAACAGAACCTTTTGGCATCACTGCTCCAATTTCAACCCCCACAAGAAATGTATTACAAAAATGGCCTCGTCAGGAAAACTTGATAGCGACTTCTTCTTCGATCGCCAAATCTTTGCTATGGAAATCTCCAAAAAGGTTCATACGGCTGGTCATTTTTGCAAGACTTTCCTAACGGGCCAAATCTCTGACAGAATGTCAGAAGGTGTCCTATTTCTGTAAATCTTCCTTACTTTCTATGGGCTGATTTGCAGAAATATGACACGAGAGCAATTGGTTTGCAAAAATGCCCTTGCTAATAGTGGTTCATCATAAATTCCCTCCATTAGTTTAATGAAATATTTTTCGGACAAAAATACCCCTAACAACAAATAAAAAGACTCGTCCAGTCTATCCCCTTCATTTTATCCATTCACGCTATCTACAAACCCTAAAAACCCATAACTTTTACAGATTCTCTCATTCTCCTTAAAAGCATTGCACGCTTGCATAAACCAACGATCAAAGTGCTGGAATATTTTAATTGACTGTCAAAAGAATGATACATACACCTTTTTTCAGATAATACATACAAACATCCACAAGACTTCTTGGAAATGGGCACCTTGCACAGACTTCTTGGCAGTTGCGAAAACTTTAAGCCTTGTTGCAATGGGAAACTTGTCTCTGCAAGTCTTGGCTATGCCAAGAGTTTAAGCTCTGGTGTAATGGCACCTTACACAAACTTCCTGGTAATTGCCAAGACTTCAAGCCCTATTGTAGTGGCCAACTTGCAGAGAAAGTCTCTGCAAGTCTTGGCTATTACCAAGAGTTTAAGATCTGTTGCAATGGGCACCTTACAAAGACATCCTGGAAATTGCAAAGACTTCAAGCCCCGTTGTAGTGGCCAATTTGCAGAGAAAGTCTCTGCAAGTCTTGGCTATTGCCAAGAGTTCAAGCTCTGGTGCAATGGGCACCTTGCACAGACTTCTTGGCAATTGCCAAGACTTCAAGCCCTGTTGCAGTAGGTAATTTGCAGAGAAAGTCTCTTCAAGTCTTGGTTATTGCTAAGAGTTCAAGCTCTGGTGCAATGGGAACCTTGCACAGGCTTCTTGGCAATTTTCAAGACTTCAAGCCTTGTTGCAGTGGGTAATTTGCAGAGAAAGTCTCTTCAAGTCTTGGCTATTTCCATGAGTTCAGGCTCTGGTACAATGAGCACCTTAACTAGGAAATTAAAGTGGAATCTAACACAAGAAAAATAAAAACAAGATTGAATGAAAGTTGAGAACATCGTCATTAAGGGTCAATTTATCATTGGACAAATCGAGAAACCAACTTTTTTTTATCAATGGTAACACCACCCAAGTGATGTTACCAAATTCTCTGCAACTTTTGGCAATAACCAACACTTTAAGGTCAGGTGGAAGGGGGTAACTTGCAGGAAAAGTCTCTAAAAGTATTAGCAATTTCTGGTGCAATAGGCAGCCTGAAAACAAAGTCTTTGCAAGTATTGGCAATAGCCAAGACTTTAAGCTCTAGCAATAGACAACTTACAGAGAAAGTCTCTTTAAGTAACTTTAATTTCTGTGCAATAGAGGCTACTTGAAGAGAAAATCTCTGCATTAATGAATATGTACTCTCCCTGACCAAGAAAGTGATGATGCACGACAAGAGCAAAGAGAAACCAATGAGGAGGTGAACAGATGCCGAGCATTAATAATACCCATTGAACCACAAACAATCATCTCGGGGGGGGGGGGGGGGGAGGTCTCATAGCCACATGCTTTATAATTTATAATGTAATAATAAGTCAAAAAATAATAATACTACAAAATTAGAATAAGCTTGTAAATAAGTTATTTATTAAATTTTCAAATACTAACTCCACAAATTATAAATATTTTTAAAAATCAAATGTGATTGGAAAGTTAATATTATCAATAAACTGAATTTTGGCAATAGGCAACACTTTACACTCATACAGATAACCAATTCAATTTAACTTGATGCAAAGTCTTGGCAAAAGGTAAGACTTCCTTCCAAAACTCATTTATCGATTTTAATATTAGAAATAATTAACTTGCCTTGAAGTCTTGCCATAGGCAATAGTATTGACAACTAAATTGCCATCAAGTATTGGCAAAAACATTACAACACAACCCTCCACGAATTATTTATCAATTTTAAATTACTTATATAATATTAGACTTGTAATTAATTAACTAGAATTCAAGTCTTGCTCATTTGCAAGACTTTTCATCTAATCCTTTCACTCCACAACCACTAAAATGCCTTGAAGTCCTGCAATTGCCATCACTTCCACCTTATCCAATTCAAAATAATTCCAGACTTTAAAATGATAAAAATATCAAACATCCAAGTGTACATTTTAACATAAACATAACAAACACAGTAAATACAAAACATACGTAATTAAAAATTACTCAGCAACTTTCTCTAACTCTTTTACAGTACGAAAAATCTCATTTGGACTACTATACGGATCATCTTGCAACAGAGGTAACAAAGGGAAATTTAGAAATTCATTGCCCACATAACATTTTTGCCTCTTCCGGCACCTTCATCAGAAGATCTTGGCTGACTTATAAATCATCCACCCCATCTGAATGAAAATCATCATGATCAGAAGATTCAATATCCGTTACCTACAAAATTTGAAAAAACAATAATGACAACACATAATAACAAAATAATGAAACAATAATGCAAAGACCATATACAAATATACTTATTTGTTTGTTATTCTTCAGTACAAACAAAATTACCAAAATAGTATGATAACAAAACAACAAGTAAAGACAAGGGAACATACATTACGAGGTGCCATCATGAACCCACGATTAATATGGAGAAAAATTCATGTGCCATCACCATAATTCAAAGTCAACAGGTCAAAAAATAAAGACAAATGAAAAACACAGCAACAACTACTGAATGCATGACTAATGAAAAAAGCAAACTACAGAAAAAGTCTCTACAACTACTGCCAATAGCCAACACTTTAAACTCTAGTGGAAGGGGTAACATGTACAAATAGTCTCCACAAGTATTGACAATTGCCAAGACTTTTACCTGACTGCAGTGAAAAACTTGCAGAGAACGTCTTTGCTACTCTGGGCAATAACCAACACTTTAAGTTTTGCTGCAAGGGGGACCTTACACTGAAAATCTCTAAGAGTATTGACAATTGCCAAGACTTTTATCTCTACTGCAGTGAACAGCTTGCAAACAAAGTCTCTGCAACTCTTGGCAATAGCCAAGACTCTAAGTTCTAGTAGAAGCGACAACTTACACAGAACATTTCTGCAAGTATTGGCAATAACCAAGACTTAAAAACTCTAATGCAATAAGCAACTTGCAAAAAAAGTCTATACAACTCTTAGCCATGGCCAAAACTTTAAGCTCTATGCAATGAGCAACATGAATATCTAATAGCTATAGCCAATAAAAACCTTCAAATCACCGTAACTAAGCAAACAATAGCAAAAATAAATCCACAGGAATCTCAAACTTAATTCAATGATCATCGGTCAAAATGAAAAAAACTACTAACAGATAAATATATAAACAACAAGTATAAAAAAATTACAGAAAAAAATAAATACAGATAAATGATTACGCGAAGTAAAAAATTACAGTTTAAAGAAAAAATAATGGAACAAACATAAGATAAACATACGAAAAAGAGAGAAGAACAAACCCTAAATCTCTAGCACACAAAGAAGAAAGAAGGAGGCCAGAAACAGGGAAAGAGAGAAAGAAACGCGTTCAATATGAATTGGGTTTAGTCAGGGGCAAAATAGTCCTTTAACAGACGGACGTCTGACGTGGAGGGCACTTAAAATATTTGAAAGTGAGGGCACTTTGCTACAACCGGGTCTTAGCAAGGGAAGCTGGTGAAAATCTTTGCTTTCTATGTCTATGGACTACGCCCAATTAGTCGATCCTTCACTACATGAAACTCCCCCAATTCATGTGTCTTGGTTACCCACGTCAAAAGGGTGTAGTTGAATGGTTGGGAATTGGGATTTCATCATTCTTAATAAGAAGTTTTCGAATTTGAAGAGCGATTTCAAATTAATTGGATTAGTGAGTATTAATATGAAATTATTAAACAAAATGAGTGGGAGATTCTTGTACTCGTAAACATTGCTTTTAATGGTTAAAAAAATAAACATAAAAAGGCAAAGTGAGCTGCTACAGTTTCATGACCATGAACAGAAGGACATGACCTTATTTTCTAGTTTGAATAACTTATTTATAATCCAATCTTAATTTGTTTGTCTCTTTTTTAGTTTTATAAGGTGTAATGAAGGGGCACGAGAATGGGATGGGAAAGGTGCAAAATTCCTGTTGTCAATAGAACCTTTATGTGCTTTTTTTACCACTCAATATTCGGTACTCGTTATGAATCCGGTTGATTCAAATTTTTGTTGAGAAGTCACACTTTCAAGATACACTACCGATAATAACTCTATTTACATAATTTGAATTCGAGACCTCTGATTATATAGTAAAAGTTACTTAACACCTTATTCCAATCATTTATAGTGAAGCTGCATATGTTTTAGAGTAGGAGAAAATAATAGCATGGAATTGATTGAAGCACGATTCCCAAACAGATGAATTAATCTTCCTTAGCCCTTACCTAATTTATAGCACAGATTGGTCTTGGTGAAACATTAATGAAGGAGTCAAAGGCGTGCACGCTTGCCCATTTAGTAGGTGAATCCCTATCGAAGCGAAGAAAATGATGGATCAATTAAATGGGGGGAGGGGGGAGGGTACTACAAGCACTCTGTCCCACACATCTAATCAGCTCGTGTAGTTCATTAATTTCCAGACTAGACCAAAGAATGATTCAATTGATATAAAAGTGCACTTGAAGTAGACGGTGTGTTGTCCTTATTGGGCTAGGTCCTTCTTTATAAAGGGCCCTCATATGCACCAAAGATTAGTAATGTTTCATGATAAGTGCGAGATATCGATAGTACACTCGATGATGAAGGACCTATTAACTTGTATAAAATAACTTTTCTTGGCTAGTAGAGAGAATTTTAATGTAATTGTGGATCTAAAAATAACTTCGTGGCGACGTCCTAACTTCAACACCTTTGGCTAACCGTACATAGCAAATTCGAATATCCCTGGTTCTAGAAGGCACATGAGTTCTGATCTCGTCCAAAACTTGTCCCAAAAGGATAAAGAGTCGATTGCAATTATAGTCCAGTTAATTCTGGAGTTAAATTCCACAGAGTGTTTAACGTTAATTCGTAATTATCTATTCTACTAAGTAATTGAAAATCTCACAGTTCCCAAGTAGTAAAGTTTATGTTAACCAAGGAACAACAGAAAACTAAAAACTAATCTAAAGCAAGTAAATAAAAATAAGGGTTGTGCCTAACGAGTAAACATCTACGCTTACGATTTTTCCAATTATCGGGATGAATTACTAATCGGTTCTTACAATCTCGTTGTTTTTTCCTCTAATTGATCGTGTGTTCTTTGGTTACCACAAATATCTTCCAATCAAGAATAATAATTTTTTAAGTTATTCTTCCGTACTAACCTAGGTTATTATTTAACCGACTCACTAAGATCACGATAAAATTTCATTATTCCTAACTCTGCAGTTAAATTCTTGCAATTATCTTACGGCTTCTTGCTTAGAAGTATTGTTTTTCAATAACTGCCTAACCCTATGATCTTTTCCAAGCATTAAAAGATATAATTAACACAATTAATTGAGGGCCTTTCAATCAATCAATCATGATAAGCATATTATAGTTGAACAAATAGAATCATAAAGAACGACTTGATTATGGAAAACTCATCAATAAATTCACCTAACAAAAAGTTCCATCAAAATTCTAGATCTACTTATGCTTAAATCAAAGGACAAGATAATAATGAATAAAGCAATATCCTAAGAGAAAAATCTTTGATTCGTCTTGTGGAATAGTCTCGAGGACATTCCGAGCTTTTTTCCTTGCTTATGACTTGCAAAATTAAACCTGCTTGATGATGCAAAAAATACAACACCGTTTTCCTTGCTTATGAGCTGCCCATAAACGTGTTCATACTGTCACAGAAATCCCATAACAAGATCAAAGGACCAACTATTTGATGAAGTGAAGATGATTGTATCATCTTCGTAGGAGAGATAATTAATCCTTAGACTCTATTTTGGCATTCTATACCCATAGTATGCTAAATTATCATGAAGAGAGTTCAAATGTTGAAGCTCAGCTATGGGAGCAGCCATGGGAGCTGAAACTTGAGAGAAAAGAAAGGGAGTTGGCTTGTTTATTAAGCTAAGAGAAGTAATGAGCTAAGATGATATTACAATGGTAACTCTACTACTATTTATATCCTACTATAACTAACTAAAATATTTACTAACCAACTAACTAACTAACTTAGCTAATTACACTTTAGTCCCTATAGTTCAACACTCCCCCTCAAGCTGAGGATGGAAAACATCTTTCAATCCCAGCTTGCTCATGAGATAGTCATGTTGAGGCTTGCACAGTCCCTTTGTTAAGATATCAGCATGTTGTTCTTTGGTCCCAATGTGCTGAGTCTGCACTAAGCCATGATTGATTTTTTCCCTGATGAATAAACAGTCTATGTCAATATGTTTCGTACGTTCATGAAAGATAGGATGAGTAGCAATCTGAATAGCAGCTTTGCTGTCACAAAACAAGGTGATTGGCAGCCTCACCCTGAGTCCTAACTCCTGAAATAGCCCCTTTAACCACACTATCTCTGCCACAGTTGATCCCATGCTCCTGAATTCAGCCTCAGCTGAACTTCTGGATACAGTGTTCTGTTTCTTTGATTTCCAAGAAACAAGTGCATTTCCAAGTTTCACAATGTATCCAGTGATTGATCTCATGGTTTCAACACAAGCACCCCAGTCTGAGTCACAATAGGCTCTTAACTCCTGTCTTCCATCTGCAGGCATGAATAATCCAATGTCAGGTGCATTCTTGATGTATTTCACTACCCTCAGTGCTGCATCAAGATGAGACTGTTTAGGATCATGCATAAACTGACTGAGTAGCTGAACTACAAAGGAGAGATCAGGTCTGGTCATAGTTAAGTAGAGCAGCCTGCCAACTAGTCTTTGATACATTCCTCTATCTTTCAGTCTGTGATCTTGTTCAGAGTACTCTGTCTTCACATACTTTTCAAACTCAGTGGATGTCAGCTTATGATTAAACTCTAGTGGAGTGGAGGAAGGCTTGATTCCTAAGAGTCCCATTTCTGATATTAAGCCAAGTGCATATTTCTTCTGGCACATAAGGATGCCACTCTAGGATCTTGAGAATTCAATTCCCAGAAAGTATTTCAGCTCTCCTAAGTCCTTCATCTTGAACTTAGTCTGAAGCTGCAATCTTACTTGTTTAATAAGTGCTAGATTGCTCCCTGTGACTAACAGATCATCAACATACACCAGTATTATAACCAGATCACCATGAACTCTTTGAGTAAACAGTGAATAATCATAATGTGATTGGGCAAACTCCATACTCAGCAATGCTTCAATTAGCTTCAGGTTCCACTGCCTAGGGGCCTGTTTGAGCCCATATAGAGACTTCTGGAGCTTGCATACCTTCCCATACTCCCCCTGGCTTGCAAAGCCATCAGGAATCTTCATGTACACATCCTCCAGAAGATCTCCTTGTAAGAAAGCATTGTGGACATCCATTTGAAAGATGTACCAACCAGAGGAGGCTGCTAAGGCAACCACAACTCTTACTGTGACCATTTTGGCAACTGGAGAGAAGGTCTCAGTGTAGTCTAGACCTTCAAGTTGACTGTAGCCTTTAGCTACCAGCCTAGCCTTATATCTTTCAACCTCACCAGTGGATTTGTACTTCACCTTAAAGACCCACTTACACCCAATAGGAACCTTACCTGCAGGAAGGTCAACTATAGTCCAAGTGTGATTTTCTTCAAGTGCTAGGATCTCAGCTTTCATGGCTTCCACCCACTTAGGATCCTTGCTAGCTTCAGCAAAGGATGTAGGTTCAACAATGGCTGAGTAGGCAACCAAGGAAGCTTTATAGGAGGCAGATATATGGTCATAGCAGACATGGTTGGAAATAGGGTACTGGCAGGAGGTTTTTGTTGGTGGCACTATGTAGTCTTGCATCCAAGCTGGCTGCTTGGGCACCCTGGTAGGCCTACCAGTAGCAGGAGCTGAAGAAGTTGGAATAGGAATGGAGGAAGGAGGTGCAACAGTGTCAATAGGTGGTACATGAGATGATACTGGAGGAGAGTGGGGTGATAAAGTAGGTGTGATAGTAGAAGTAGGAGGAATAGGAACATCTGAGGCAGGTGTACTGACTGATGTATGTGGAGGATCTAACTCTTGCAGATCCATTATTGGAAACATAGGTGAATGAGTGATGTTCAGGTTCTTGAAAGGAAATACATCCTCCTTAAAAATGACATCCCTGTTAACAAACAGTGTCTGAGAGTGCAGATCATAGAGAATGTAGCCTTTCTGAGTAAGTGAGTAGCCTAGGTGTACAGCTGGAATAGCTCTGGGAGAGAACTTATCTTGTTTTCTGATGACTGAGGCATAAACTAGACTTCCAAACACTCTGAGATGTTGCAAGGATGGAGGTTTGTTAAACAGTTTCTCAAAAGGAGATTTGCCATTTAATAGGACTGTAGGCAATCTGTTGAGAGTATAGACTGCAGTGTTTACACATTCTCCCCAAAATCTCAAGGGCACAAAGGCTTGAAATCTCAGGGCCCTGGCCATATCCAAAATGTACCTGTGCCTTATTTCTACAACTCCATTCTGTTGAGGAGTGTACACACAGGAGGTCTGATGAAGTACCCCAAAGTCTCTGAGTAGATCCTGAACTTGAGCATTGAGAAACTCAGTACCATTGTCTGACCTGAGACACTTAACTCCACATTGGAACTGATTTCTCACAAGTAATAGAAAATGCCTCAGTACCACTACAGAGTCTGATTTGCTATTGTTGAAAGCTGGTTTTGAAGTATGACAAACAGGAAGGACACCGAGGTTCATACAAGGAACCTGAAGAACTCGGTCCTTGAAGGGAAGGGCACGTTTGATCGAAAAGAATGTGGGTTGCAAATCCCTGTGGAACTAGGAATAGTGGCGCGTGGTTGTATACGTATCCTAGTCGGACTAAAAGAGGCGGTGTCCCAGCTGTGTCTACGAAGTATGAAAAGAGTCAGACGTTAACATGGAAAAGAGTTACTACGAATCCCAACTTACCTTAATTAAGGGGATTCCCAGTAGAACTCAACTAGGGTTACACGATTTGTATAAAAAGCCAGTAGTAGAGACAGCCGAGTTTTTTCTGATCATTCACGCACAGAGAGTCAAGTACAAGTAAAGGCGATTCAATAACTTTCTACGTGGATAAGCTGAAGAAGACAACTAAACTGCATGCAGAGTATTGAGTCTAGATTTCTTGTCTAGGATTATCGAGTTGTAAGTTGTCACAATATCGAGCATTCATTGTTTTACCTATCTGCTTATTCTAGAAGCTTATGTATTAGGTAAACTCTTTTGTGATTACTAGAAAAGCTAGAGTGTAGCTTTGATTAGTGATTAGGGTCTAGAGTGTAGCCCCTTGGTTACAGAGTTTGTAATCTAAAACATTGCTCTTGTGTTAGTGGATTCAGTGCAAAAATCCCAGAGTGTGGGTCGTGGTTTTTCTCCCTTGAGCAAGGAGTTTTCCACGTAAAAATCCTTGTGTGTTTGGTGTGCTAGTCAGTGTATGTTCTTGTTAGACGCGGGTAGAAGGAAATTCTAAGAACCTTGTTCTACAGTAGAAGAACAAAGTTCTTGCGAAAATCAGGAGACACTATTCAACCCCCCCTTCTAGTGTCTTTAGGAGGTGCATAAAGTATAACAAGTGGTATCAGAGCGGGTCTTCTCTTGTAAGGTTAACACCTTGAGAAGGATCCGAATGAGTGTACCACCTACCATTACTGAAGGACAATCGGTTCTGAGGCCCCCACAGTTTAATGGGCAATACTACGCATGGTGGAAAAATAGGATGGAGAATTACATTTGTGCTGAAGACTATCAACTTTGGCTGATAGTTTCTGAAGGAAATCTGATTCCCACCAAAATTGTTGGCGAAGGAACCACTGCCTCAAAAGAACCTAAACTGAAAGAAGAGTTTGATGAGACGGACTTTAAGATGATCGAAAAGAATCACAAGGCCAAGCGGTTGGTCATATGTGGTGTTGGTCCGGAAGAGTTCAATTGAGTATCATCATATAAGACGGCTAAGGAAATATGGGATGCTTTACAGGTTGCACATGAAGGAACTACAGAAGTAAAAGACTCAAAAAGGAGAATGTTGAAGAGACAATTTGAGTTGTTTACTATAGGTGAGAAGGAGTCGATTCAGGACATGATGACCAGGTTGACCATAATCACAAATGAAATGAGATCCCTTGAGATGGAATTGCCTGAAATAGAGATGGTCGATAAAATCCTGAATGTGTTGCCTGAAGCATGGGAACCAAAGATGACTGCCATCATTGAATCCAAACCTTTAAAATCCATCAAGCTTGAAGAATTGGTTGGAAGCCTGAAGACTCATGAGATGATGAAGGACTCAAAGGCTAAACCATGGGCAAAGAAGGAAAAGACTCTTGCGTTGGAAGCAACAGAGGAAACTGATGAATATGTTGATCTTCAATCAGTAGAAGCTGCAATGGTGAGTGCTTTAAGACAAAAACTCAATTTGGGAAGGTTTAAAGGGTTCAAACGAGGAAACAAGGAGAGCTCTAGTAGGAAGAACATAGTTGACAGTCCTGACTACTCTGGGTGCTTCAAATGCTTCAAGAAAGATCATGCTGTCATGGACTGCCCGATGTGGGAAATAGAATGGAAGAAGAACAGAGCTGCTAAGGAAAAGGAAAAGAAAACCACTAAGGAATATGATACAGACAAAAAGAAGACAAGACGGCCCCCAAACTTCAGAGCAGAGCGAAGGAAAAAGAAGGAAGCTTTTTATGCCACATGGGGACCAACTGATAGTGAGTCTGATCATGAAAAAGAGGCTGAGGATGACTCACCACTAGCACTAGCAGGTATGACAGACGTCAGCTGTGATGAAGAAGATCCTCGAGAATTTAGAGGAGGAAGAGTTCCATCAAAACCACCAGTGTTCAATGGGACTCATTACAATCACTGGAAGAAGCAAATGAAAATTTATCTACAGGCAACTGATTACAGCTTGTGGCTGATTGTGAAAAGAGGACCTCATGTTCCTGTGAAGAGAGCTGTAAATGGTGTCCTAGAGCCAAAGAAAGTGGAAGAACTAGATCCTCAAGATCTGGACTGGTTACAAGCAAACTCCAAGGCTGTGGGGTATCTAAGAAGAGGACTTACTGAGGATGTGCTTGCACGTATACTGGAGTGTAAATCTGCCAAGGAAATATGGAAGAAACTGAAGGAATTGTACATTACTGACAACATCAAAAAGACTCTGCTCTTATGGCAACTGATGGAGAGGAAGCAGGAAATTCAGCAGAGGTATGTCTATCTGATCTAAAGAAAACTTTACATACATACTCTTCTGAAAATTTAATTCTAATCACAGCCACCTTGATTGAAGGATATGAAAAAGAAAAACTTGAAAAGGATAACTTAACTGAAGAATTAAGCAATCTTAGAACTAAGCACAAGAGTCTCCTGGAACAGAATATTGAACTTGAAGAAACTAATGCCATCTTGAAATGGCAGACTCTTGTGTCAAACTCTAAGATTACTGAACTTGAATTGGAATGTAATCAGTTAAGAGAAAGTAAGAATGGTAAGCAAGTTATGAGTGAAGTTCAATCCTTTCTGGAAGATGAACTGAAAAGAGCAAATAAAATTCTGTATCAGGAAACTGAAAAAAACAGGATTTTAAGCCAAAAGGTTGAAAACTCAAAACTTGAACTTGCTAGACTGACAAAATGGAATAAATCTTCTGAAGCTATGAATTGGGTTCTTGAAAATCAAAACAAAGGAAAACAAGGATTAGGATTCAAGAAACCCCTGCCTCCATATAATCCTAAAAGCAAATATGTAGGTCTACCTTGTAACATGTTATGCACTTTGTGGTAAAACTGTTCATGTTAAACAAAAGTGTGTTAATATCAGCAAGGCAAAGGCTAAAAATAAAAGATGTGGTTTACCCAAATGGGCCAAACAAGACCTGATTTATCCATTTTCTCATAAGAAGGGACCCAAGCTTGTCTGGGTTCCTAAGACTAACCTCTGATTTGTCTTGCAGGCTGGAGTGAGGGAGAACAACTCAAGCTGGATTCTGGATAGTGGTTGTTCTAGGCACATGACAGGAGATAGAAGAAACTTTCTCTCACTCGCAGCATTTCAAGGGGGTAGTGTAGCCTTTGGAGGAGGAAAAAGTGGTCATATAGTAGGCATTGGAAAGATTGGGAGATCTCTGGAACATGCAATTGAAAATGTCTATTGTGTGGATGGTCTTAGACATAATTTACTAAGTATCTCCCAACTGTGTGACAGAGGAAATGAAGTGAGCTTCTCATCTGTTGGTTGCATTGTAAAGAACCTACAGAGTGGAGAAGTGGTGATGGAAGGAAAAAGGGTGAACAATGTATACAAGGCATCACTGAAGTCTTTACCTGAGAACAATCTGACATGCTTGAATGTGCAAGAAAGCGACTCTCAGCTGTGGCACAAAAGATTGGGTCATGCAAGTCTTTCTCAGGTGAACAAGCTGGCTTCGAAGGAACTGGTTCGCGGATTGCCAAGCAAGAAATTCGGAAACATAAAAATGTGTGACGCCTGTGTAAAGGGAAAGCATGTGAGAACATCATTCAAACCAAAGATAGTGGTCAGCACAACAAAGCCACTGGAGCTGATACATATGGATCTATGTGGACCTATGAGAGTCAGGAGCAGTGGAGGAAATAGATTATGATGAAACTTTTGCACCAGTTGCAAGGATGGAAGCCATTAGGATGCTGATTGCTTTTGCCACGTACATGGAATTCACACTGTATTAGATGGACGTGAAGAGTGCTTTTCTGAATGGTTATTTGAATGAAGAAGTCTATGTGGTGCAGCCTCCAGGCTTTGTGAGCAATGAATTTCCTGATCATATTTACAAACTGGACAAGGCTTTGTATGGTTTGAAGCAAGCTCCTAGAGCCTGGTATGAAAGACTCTCAGGGTTCCTGATGTAAAATGGTTTTTCAAGAGGCAAAATTGACAACACACTATTTCTCATGAAGAAAGGAAAGGATTTGCTGGTAGTTCAAGTGTATGTTGATGACATCATCTTTGGAGCTACTGATGAAGAACTGAGCAAAGGTTTTGCAGAATTGATGGGAAGTGAGTTTGAAATGAGCATGATGGGTGAACTGAACTTCTTCCTTGGATTGCAGATAAAGCAAACTTCTGAAGGAACCATGATTCATCAGCAAAAGTATGTCAAGGAATTATTGAAGAAGTTTGACATGGAAGGAGCAAAGGAAATGACTACCCATATTGCACCTGGAACAAAGTTAGACATGGATGAACTTGGTCCTTCGACAAATGAAACGAAATATAGAGGAATCATTGGTTCGCTTCTATATCTCACAGCTAGTCGACCAGATATAGTATACAGTGTAGGACTGTGTGCCAGATTTCAGTCAAAGCCCAAGGAATCACACTTGACAGCTGTGAAGAGAATTCTGAGATACTTGAAAGGGACTCAGGATTTAGGTCTTTGGTATCCCAGAGGTGGGACTTTTGAACTCATTGGTTTTGCTGATGCAGATTATGCAGGTCATTTGGTGGACAGGAAAAGCACCTCAGGGATGGCACACTTTTTAGGTCCCTGCTTGGTCTCGTGGGCTACAAAGAAACAAAACTCAGTTGCTCTATCAACAGCTGAAGCTGAGTATGTGGCAGCTGCTTCATGTTGCTCACAATTGCTGTGGATCAAGCAACAACTGGAGGACTTTGGTATCAAGTGTGGAGCAGTGCCAATCTTCTGTGACAACACCAGTGCCGTGAACATTGCCAAGAACCCAGTCCAACATAAAAGAACCAAGCACATTGATATCAGACACCATTTCTTGAGAGACAATGTAGAAAAAGGTCTGATTACTATGAATTCATGCAGGAATGAAGATCAAATAGCTGACATATTTACCAAAGCTTTGAACAAGGTACAGTTTGAAAGGAACAGGTTGGAGTTAGGGATGACCAAAATACACGGATGACCCAGCAGGTAATCCCTTTGTATTTGGCTAGTTAAGTATTTGATGTGGTTGCTTGAAACTTGTTATAGATGTTTAGTCTAATCTCGTGCTTGTAAAAGTACACTCGTGTTGATGTTTTGATCACAAGGCACAAATAATGTGATCCCATGAAGGACCTACTATGTACTGAGAAGGAACCAGTTTGAACACGAGGAATCATCTCCAGGTACATTCATCCTACTCTGTATGATAGTATTCATAACTGAAATTAAAATTGTCATTCATACGTGTATCACAGGGGTCTACCATACTCTCGTAACTGTCCTAAATTATAGGAACATTTTCCTTTTTAGGATAGATCTCTTTTTGAATAGCTTGGACCCCACTTCTTGAAAAAGGGCTTATTTAATTAAGTTCATAACCGTCAAATGTGTAACTTCTCCCGGTTCTCGAAAAAATTCAAAAAGCTGCCTTTCTATTCTACTCATTACTTCTTGCCTTCCCTAGACAGTGTCAAATCACTAAAGCCTCTTCACTTCGACCACACTCTCTCAATCCCTCATACTTCACCTACTTCTTCTGCCGAAACACCAAAATCCTCTCAAACCCTAAAACAAAAATCTCCTTAGAAACCTCAGAAATCACTCATAAATCTTTCAAGATGTCTGACAGACCACCTCCGTCCACTCTGGCTCAAAGAATTGCAAGAGCACGCACAAAATTTCTGCAAAAGGGGGATAGGAAACTGGTAAAGAAGATGAAATCAAGAACTGTTCTCTCAACACCTACCGGCCAAAGTTCATCACTATCGTCACAAGAGGTAATTCCTGAACCTATTGCATCTACGCCTGTTGATCCTGTTAATATAAAGAGCCCTGGAATTGTAGAAAGTGAAACCCTAGTTTTTGAACTAGACAAGATAATGGGTGATCAAGAAAAGGATAGAACAGATAGGGGGAATTCATCTGAGGGGGAACAAGATAGTAAAAAGATTGATTTTAGGGAAGATGTGCTAGGTCCTGTAGTTTGTAAGTCTGGGGATAAGTTGAACATTGCGGAAAGAATAGTAGAACAGTTTAAAGAACAAGATAATGTGGAATTCTTGAGGGAAGATACAGTAGAACTGAGTAAAGGAGTGAGTGAAACTGTTGAAGTTGTGAAAGAATCTGTGCCTAAAAGTCCTGCAGGTGATGGACTTGTTATTGCTGAAGCCTCAGGGGATTTGGGTCAAAAGTCTGCTGTTTGTCCAAATCCTACTGAGACTGATGAGGCAAATTTTAGTTGGACAGATTCTGAAGAGGAAAGGAACAAAGAAGTTGTTTTAGAACAAGAGGAGATAACCAAGAAAGTTGAAGAATCAAAGAGGAAGAGAAAGTTTGGGGAAGAAGATGAAAAATTAGTTGAGGAACAAGACGAGGAAGTAGTGTTTGTGAGAGAGAATCTAGTAAAGCCAGAAAAAAGAAGAAGGTTGGTGAGAGATGGGAAGCCAGTGCTGAAATCTAGGCTGGTTGATGAAGATAGTGTAGAAGGTGATGACAAGGCAGCTGATGAGCCTGTTGTCACGAGAGTTGGTACCAGATCCTCATTAAAAATGCAGTTAGAAAAGCTTGACAAGTTGGGAAGGACAGTAACCAATGTCAAAGAAAGAGAAGAAAAGAAGCTGGAAGAAGAAAGAAGGGAAGCTGGTGAAGCTGAGCAGGAAAGTGAGAATGGGAGCTATGTAGAATCCAGTGATTCAGATACTGATAGTGAGATGGAGAATAGGAGAAGAAGAAGAGGGGACAATGAAGAAGAAGTGGATAGAGAAGCATTTTTCTCTAGGCATCAGGTACTGCCAGGCAGTATTTTGCATGATGAAAATGAGTTCCATATGAGACCATTGCTGAGGATGATTGGTGATCAGGGGTGGCTTGCTGTGTTTTCCAACAAGGACAGGAAGTTGTTTGTGGATGAAGTGAGAGAATTCTATACTAATTGTAGAGTAACTGCCAGGAGAGTGTTTTCTACTGTTAAAGGAATTGAGATAGAATTTGGAAGACCTGAACTGGGGGTGATTCTGGATGTCCCTGCTGAAGGGTATTGCAGGTATGTTAAGCTAAAATGGCCAAAAAGAACAGATGGAGTCACTTCTTTGGATGTTGTGAGAAAGTTTTCAGGGAAACCAAGATTGAGGAAGGAGAGGAAAGTAGAGAAGAAGGAGATGGAACCTGCCCATCAACTACTGTTTGAATTTGTGCACAGGTTCCTTCTGCCTAGGGGAGAAAGGAATTGTGAGGCCAGTGCTCTGGATTTGACCTATATGGATCTGATGGACAGGGGGGTGAAGATAAATCTGCCTGGGCTGATCATTAGGCACATAAAGAGGATCTCTAACACTGATCAGAAGCCCCACTCTCTTGTGCACTCTTATATTCTTCATCAGATTTTTAAGCATTTTGGGGTCCCTTTGGAAGCAGGAAAGAAGCCCACAATTCATCAGATGTTTGGGATAAATATGCTTAAGAATTGTGATTTTTTCAGAGAGAGCAGAGCTTCCAAAAGGCCAATGCAGGTAAAACAAGAGCAAGCAGAGGACAGTGAAGACTTTGGTCCTGATGAGGCCATTGATGCAGTGCAGGAACTGGAGAAAATTGTTCTTGAGATTAATGCTGAGCTCCAAAGACAGTTGAAGGTGAAGGATCAAGAGATTGATCGTCTGAAGATCGATTGCCACAAGCATGAGGCCGAGCTGGTGATGGAGAGGGACTTGGGGTACTTGTCAGACACTTCAACCTTCAGCTTTGATCCTTCCAGTCCTGTCCTCCTATCTCTATCTGATATTTCCCCCTTCTCATTCTCATGTGATCGCATGTTATGGATGTTTAAGACAATTTAAATTTGGTTTTGTAACTATTAACAGGGTTGTGCTGATGTCACAATCTGGATAATGTTTTTAAATTCTTGTGTTCTTATCTGTTTTCTGCTTAAGTATTCAGGTTCTTGGATGGGCCCTTATTTGTGTATACTTGTGTTCTTATTATTAACGAGTTGCCTTGTGCAGTAGACCGAACTAACTTGACAAGTTCCTGCAGGTCTTCAAATCTTTTCGATGATGCCAAAAGGGGGAAGAAGGAATTTGGGGTGTTTGTGACCTAACTCATCTGTTGTTTTTATTCTGTTCTATCTTGTTTTGGTTTTTTGGTTTATGTCTATTCAGGTTCTTGGGCAACGGTTGTTTGTCATCATCAAAAAGGGGGAATTTGTTGAAAGCTGGTTTTGAAGTATGACAAACAGGAAGGACACCGAGGTTCATACAAGGAACCTGAAGAACTCGGTCCTTGAAGGGAAGGGCACGTTTGATCGAAAAGAATGTGGGTTGCAAATCCCTGTGGAACTAGGAATAGTGGCGCGTGGTTGTATACGTATCCTAGTCGGACTAAAAGAGGCGGTGTCCCAGCTGTGTCTACGAAGTATGAAAAGAGTCAGACGTTAACATGGAAAAGAGTTACTACGAATCCCAACTTACCTTAATTAAGGGGATTCCCAGTAGAACTCAACTAGGGTTACACGATTTGTATAAAAAGCCAGTAGTAGAGACAGCCGAGTTTTTTCTGATCATTCACGCACAGAGAGTCAAGTACAAGTAAAGGCGATTCAATAACTTTCTACGTGGATAAGCTGAAGAAGACAACTAAACTGCATGCAGAGTATTGAGTCTAGATTTCTTGTCTAGGATTATCGAGTTGTAAGTTGTCACAATATCGAGCATTCATTGTTTTACCTATCTGCTTATTCTAGAAGCTTATGTATTAGGTAAACTCTTTTGTGATTACTAGAAAAGCTAGAGTGTAGCTTTGATTAGTGATTAGGGTCTAGAGTGTAGCCCCTTGGTTACAGAGTTTGTAATCTAAAACATTGCTCTTGTGTTAGTGGATTCAGTGCAAAAATCCCAGAGTGTGGGTCGTGGTTTTTCTCCCTTGAGCAAGGAGTTTTCCACGTAAAAATCCTTGTGTGTTTGGTGTGCTAGTCAGTGTATGTTCTTGTTAGACGCGGGTAGAAGGAAATTCTAAGAACCTTGTTCTACAGTAGAAGAACAAAGTTCTTGCGAAAATCAGGAGACACTATTCAACCCCCCCTTCTAGTGTCTTTAGGAGGTGCATAAAGTATAACAGCTATACAACAAGAATATCCAAGTATATCTGGAAAAATCATCAACTAAAGTCATAAAGAACCTCTTATTATCATGAGTAGATACCCTGTAGGGTCCCTAGATATCAGCATGCACAATGTCAAAAGGTGAAGTAGATCTGTGTTTGCTTAAAGAAAGTGGTAGTCTTGATTGTTTTGCAACTGGACAGACAGAACAATGATGATCTTGTAGCTGTACATTATTCAAGGCAGATTTTACAACTTGGAGAGGTGCATGGCCTAATCTCTTATGCCATAGGGCAGATATTTCACAAGTACTATGCATAGGAGTTTTCACACAGTTTCTATGACTATTGTGACAGACTTTATTACAAGTGCTATGTACAGAATTATCTATGCAGGCTGCTGATCCTTTATCTTCAGCATGCAAGGCAGTGTGCTGAGCTGAAGACTTGTTCTGAACTTCCCCTTTAAGTAGATACAGGCCATGATCCTCCTTACCAATCCCCAATACCTTCCCACTTGAGAGGTCCTGAAAAACACATAAGTCAAGATAAAAGGCCACCATACACCCTAATGCTTTAGTGATTTGGGATACTGAAAGGAGATTGTGCTTAAACTCTGGAATGTATAGGACATTATTTACATGCTGATCCTCAAGAATAATGGACTCTCCTGTATGTGTAATGTCAACCTTATCACCATTAGGTAGGCTCACTTTACTCCTATCACTGTTTATGATAGCATGATGCTTGGTTAGCAGGTTCAGATTATTGACCATATGATTTGAGGCTCCAGTGTCTATTATCCAGTTACTTTGGAATAGATTAGACATGAAAGCAGTTACTGTACCTGCATTAGCTGCATTAGCTTCATGATCTACGTACTTTCCTTTATTAAGCATCTGAATGATCTGGCTGTACTGATCCTGTGTGAGAGCTGGTGGTGGTGCATGAGAAGGGCCTGCCATAGGATTATAGCCATTGTAGTATGAAGTGCCATTTCCTTGAGATGAGAAGTTGGGACCTCCTTTTGGATAGTGTTGTGCCATGGGATCAGTTCTGTTGCCATATGCTGGGGGAAACCCCTGAAAATGTGCATCACTGAAGTTGTTGTCATTGTAACTAGCAGCATTGGCTTGATTCTGTTGTCCTTGGTTTCCCCAGTTATTCTTCTTACCCTTGAAGTCATCAGGATACCCAATCAGCTTGAAGCACCCTTCTCTGGTGTGTCCCTTCTTTGAGCAATAGTCACATTGAACAGGAGGCTTGTTAGACCTGTTCTTGTTGTAGTTACCTCTGGTTCTGTTATAGTTAGCATTCCCATTATAGTTTCCCCTGTTCAGGTTGTTACTTAGGAGAGCAGTAGGATTATGAGGGCCAGTCTCAAAAGATGAGTTTGCAGTATGCAGTCTTTGACTTTCCACTGTGATAATCATAGCATAGGCTTGGTTCAGGTTTGGGAGGGGTGTAGTCATCAGTACTTGGCTTCTTGTCTAAGTGTAAGATTCATTTAGTCCCATGAGGAATTGCCACAACTTCTGCATCTGGAAATATTGTGTATACTCCTTGGATTCAGGACAACCACAAGATGAAGGAGGTATAAGAGCTTCCAGCTCATCCCACAGAACTCTAAGCCTTGAAAAGTAGTTTGATACAGATGATGTTCCTTGTGTCAAGGTTGCAATCTCTTGATGCAGGTCAAAAGCCCTTGAGGCATTAACCTTATCAAACCTTTCCCTAAGGTCCTCCCAAACACTATATGCATCTGATGCATAGATCACAATACTCAGCAAATCCTTAGATACTGTGTTCATAATCCATGCTAACACAATGGCATTGCACCTATCCCATAGGTCGTGTAAAGCAGGCTCAAAATTCTCCTTCTTACACATTCCTGATACAAATCCTAGCTTATTCTTTCCAGTTAGAACTATTTTCATGGATTTGCTCCATAGTGAGTAGTTCTCTGATTCTTGAAGCTGTACAGAAACTAACACTAACCCCTGTGTATCCGAGGGATGAATGTATAGTGGATGATTGTGATGAATTTTGTCATAAGGATCAGCTACAGATCCTGATGCTTGTGCGCCCCACACAGATCCAATGTTCACATTATTAGTCATGCTTACAGCTAGAATTCACACTATAAGGTTTCAACCTAGGTTTAGAAAAGGAATCACAGTGCACATTCACAATTCGAATCACAGAAGCCTATTCTCCGATCGATTCTCTTATCAGCAATGGCAGTTAGATGCTCATAACTGCCCTAATAGACTGAATCAAACAATAGCAGATAAAACAGTAAAAGAGTAGGAAGAACAACTACAAATGCTACACTGCTGATTTGCAGATACAGAGTAATGGAGAAGAAATTGTGTTACCACTCGCTGAGCTGAAGATCGCGTGACCTCGCTCTGATACCATGTTGAAGCTCAGCTATGGGAGCAGCCATGGGAGCTGAAACTTGAGAGAAAAGAAAGGGAGTTGGCTTGTTTATTAAGCTAAGAGAAGTAATGACCTAAGATGATATTACAATGGTAACTCTACTACTATTTATATCCTACTATAACTAACTAAAATATCTAGTAACCAACTAACTAACTAACTTAGCTAATTACACTTTAGTCCCTATAGTTCAACATCAAACTCCATGACAACGCCTCCGCTGTTTAAGTAAATAATGCCGACGACAAAGACTCACATTTCTTAACCCCTTTTGAAGATTTTAAAAATATATGTGCTTGTCCATTAATCAAAATAAAGTACCAATTGTTAGATACAATTCACCATATGATATTAATGAAAATCTCTCGAAAACCCATCTTCCTCGATATTTTAGTAAGAAACAATCAAAAAACAAGCTCTTAATTCTTAGGCATATCTAACTCAATGGCCATATTTTCCACCTTATATCTCTCATCAATGTCTCTAATTATATCTTGAGCCAGAAGAATATTTTTCACAATACTTCTACCCTTTAAAATCCTGATTGATTCAGAGAAATAATCAATGGCAATAATTTTCCCTATCTACCATGCACCACTCGCGAAATAGTCTTGTTAATGAAATTATTCAAATTAATAGGTTTTAAATCTACAAAAGTATAAACTTGTTTTTTCTTCAAGAGTAAAATCAAATTAGTATGAGTAATATATTTGGTTAACTCATGATCATTGAAAAATACATTCACCAAATTAATTATGTCCAGACTCACAATGTCTCAACACTTTTGATAGAACAAATCTGTTAAACCATCACGAACTCTACTGAGCTAAAAAACGGTAGCTTTTACCTCCTCACTAATAAGAGCTTCCACCAATTCCTCATTCTGATTAATAAAAAAATATTCGACACGTGATAAAAAATATCAATATCAGTAAGTATACGTTCTTTTGAAATATTTGATTGTTTCATTGCCCATTTCTTCATTGGAATCAAACCAAACACCCTCCAGACTTTGAATATGATTAAGGTTAAGCCTTTTTCTCCTTGTACAATAAAAAATCGAGTGTTACGATCTCCTTCTTTAAACCACCGCATACCCGACTTTTGCCTCCAAAAATCCTCATCCAACGACAAATATCTATTTAAATCAGCTTGAACCTTATGCAATATTTCTCTATTGGAGTGAATGGGGTGACACTCAAATTCAGTTTCTTGCGCCTTAATCATATCCTTCAAAGTCGAAATACGTTGAAAAATAAAATTATTCTTGTTCCATGTGACCAATGTTTTAAAAGGCGGGGCGCATGGCGAGGCGTTTTACTTACAATGGGGCGAGGCGTAAGCCCCACGTGGGGCGTAAGCCCCATGGATCTAATTTTTTAATTAATTTTAATAATAAATAACATAATGAGCCAAAAAAATATCGAAAATACATTAAAAAAAGTTAAGAAAAAAGATATAGTAACAAACAATCTAATATTTTTTACAAGTATAAGAAACTGAATAATGTTACAGTTTTTATAAGACAAATAAACTATATTAACTTTCAAATAATTAAAAAATTAAAATTTTGTTAATATTAAAGTGAATAAAAATAAAATTTATTACTATTATAATTTAAAATATTAATTCTTCATTGATCAATATAATTTGCTTCTAAATTGTAAAATAATTTACATCTAATTTTGAGTGATAGAAATAAGACATGAAAACTAATAACAAGTGATGATATATACCTCAACTACGTATTTTCAGATTAAGTATATAGATGAAATATGTCTTGTTAATTGAGCTACACTCAATTTCTCGATTTCTATAAATGAATACGATTTGTATCAATCATTTTAAAGAAAATTGTGGATGAACAATCTTAATTAGGGAATTGGATAGATTATTTGCATAGGTTCTATAAGGTGAGTCCCGAGCGTTGGGCGTGCTCTGGGCGTACTGTCGAGCTCTTCAGGCGTAAGTCTCACGGATCTAAGACCCGCCCGAGAGCCTCAAGGCGTTTTGCAAGTGCTCCGCCCGAGGCGAGTCCCAAAACTGCCTTTTAAAACAGAGCATGTGACTAATGCTTTTTTAACCTTCTTGAGCTTGCGATGGAATACCATGAAAGGATCTCCCAAAAAACAGTCGTCCAGCTTTCTTTAACATCCTTGAAAGTCGAATCATCTACCCAAAAATTCAAAATTTAAACGACAATTGGTATTGCATTAGGATTACAATTTAAAATCAATGACGTGGGGCCTGACCCATATCTTATATCGTGCTGCATTTCATGAGAAGGAAACAATCAAGATATAAATTATTCCTAAGATTCGATCCAACCTCGCAAATATACGAGCATCATGTTCGCCAATTCAACCATGTGAAAATGCTACTCGTATATACATGTTAAAGACTTGAATCTGCTGTAAATGAGACTCGTTGAAGGCCTGGTCCAAATCTGAAGTTGAAGTAAGGACCAAGCGCAACAGAATCTTTTATTTTATGTCCTGTCTGTATTATTTGTCTTATTTTGTCTGTGTTGCTGTTTTGTTTATAAGAATTTCATGTTGTTACTTTTGGGTTATAAACTAAATTGCATGCTATAATGAGGCCCACTGCAGAAACTTTTTGAGATCCAACTTGTAACTAGCTGAACTTAACTTGCAAAATTTCCGAAAATTCTGAAACGCTAGGAAAAATTAGGATTCAAATTCAAACTTGTTAAACCTCTGACAAAATTGAGAAACGAGTAGGCAAATTTAAGCTAAGTAAATAAAATAGGGAGATTTACAAAAATATACAACCCTAATACTATATTTACAAAAAATATGATAGTTTACCACTTTACAAAACATATCAATAGGTTTTTTATATTGTATATACAAGTTTCAACAAATACCTACAATTTAGAGTTTCATCTCCTTCTTCCTACCTTCTCCACCCATCACTTCCTTGGGGGCTGCTGCCACCATTCACCGCCGTCAGTCAGCCACCGCCGGCCGCCAGACAGCCGTCGCCAGAATTATTATTTTTAAATTGTTTGGATCTACAAAATGAAACATACAAAAATACACATAAATACATTGAAAAATTTTAAAAATTAATGTTTTGAAACTATACATAACCAAACATACACAAACATACAAAAAATATATATACAAAAAACACACATACAAATAACTATCTATTCTAGACATACATATACACAAGCATACAACAACATACACATATATACAAAAACATACACATAAAAAAGTGGATATAGACATTTATAAATAAATATACAAAGAAATACATATTTATATACACAAAATACATAGATATACATGAATATACGATTTTATACATATACAAAAAGAAAAAAACAAAAGGAGGAGCAGATCGGAGCGGCGCTGGAAAACAGCATCAGCGCCGCCGGAAAACAGTAACAGCAGCACCGGAAAACAAAGTAGTTGCTCGTGCCGCCACTGCAGAGAAGCAGCGCCACCGCAGGGGCATCAGCGTCGCTGCACTGCAGCAGTAGCAACAGCGATCAGAGAAGGGGGATCGATCGGGTCACAAAACGACTGCAATAACCTCCATGTTCTCCGGTGGACGCCTGAGTTAGATCTGATCGCCAAAGCTGTGGAGGAGGAAAGTAGCTGGGTGGATGGGTGGAGGAGGGGAGAGAAGGAGAGAGGAAGAATTAGGGTTTTCAATGAAAAAAATGGTTTGTATGGTGTTTTTTTTTAAAGCTATTTTTATGTTTTGTAAATACAATAAAAGTATTGGTATCTTTGGTAATTTAGCGATTAGGGTAGTCATGTGGTGTAAATTTTTCATTAAAATAAGGGATGTTTTTAAAACTAGCCACCCCACATTAAAATATTACCTGACTATGGCCCCAGTTTTTCTTAAATATTTTTTAGCCGCACAGCCACAACATTGGGGTATACTGTTGGCGTATATTGTATACTAGAACAAATAAAACTTGTATATCATCGGGGTATACCGTAAACTAGAAAGGTGTACAATAGAAGCATGATTTGTGACAAATCAAACTTGTATACCATTGAGATATACCGTAAACCATTGGAGTATACCGCGGCTATAGGGTATACCGGCTAAAGGTATACCGCGACTATGGAATAAAATATTTTTAGCTAAATGACCAGCTCAGATAAATATTTTTAAATGAGACTACTTTTAGTTCAAAATTAAACTAGTGGACATACATGGTAAAAATTCGTTAAAAGAAAATTTTGAACTAGTAAAATTTGGCCCATAATGATCTTTCAAACCAGCCCATCACTTCAACTACAATAACAACAATACCCAATATTTTTCCACAAATGGGGTCTTGGGAGCGTAAGATATACACAGATCTTACCCCACCAAGATGGAGAGGCTGTTTCCGATAGACCCTCGGCTAAAGAACAACAATTTAGGAAAATATGATTGATGGAAACAAGATTAAAGCAAAGTATAAAGAAGAATAAAAACTAAAGGATACCAAAATGTACACAGACAAAACACAACAGAAGTAAGACAAAAATCGTATTTACGAGAGTAATACTATTAATACGGCGAAAATCACTTGACTACTGCCTAACTTACAACGCGGATCTTCGACCTCCACATTGTCCTATCTATAGTCATGTCCTCGGTGATCTGGAGAATGAGTCATGTCCTGTTTAATCACATCGGCCCAATTTTTCTTCGATCTACCTCTACCTCTCCGTAGACCCAGCACTGAAAACCTCTCGCACCTCCTCACCGGCGCATCTGTGCTCCTCATTTTCATATGCCCGAACTATCTTAACCTCGCTTCTCGCATCTTGTCTACCACTAGGGCAACACCAACTTTATCACGAATGACCTCACTCCTAATCCTATCCATCCTAGTATATCCACACATCTATCTAAGCATTCTCATCTCTGCTACGCTCGCCTTCTGAATGTGCGAACTCTTAGCTGGTAAACACTCCGATCTATATAGCATAGTTGGTCTAACGACCACTATATAGAACTTACCCTTAAGTTTATGAGGCACTTTCTTATCGCATAGAACTCCAGAAGGTAGCCTCCACTTCAACCATCCCACTCCTATACAACGTGTGACGTCCTTGTCAATCTCCCAATTCTCTTGGAGTAGTGACCCAAGATACTTGAAACTTCCTTCTTAGGGATGACTTGAGTATCAAAGGTAACTTCCAGATCCGACTCGTGTGACGCATCACTAAACCTGCACTCCATATACTCTGTCTTCGTTTTGCTCAACCTGAAACCTTTAAACTCTAGAATCTGTCTCCAAACTTCCAGCTTCTCATTGACTCCACCGCATGTCTCGTCAATCAAGACTATGCCATCCGCAAATAACATACACCACAGTACCTTACCTTGGATATTTCTTAGTCAATTCATCCATCACCAGGGCAAATAAAAATAGGCTAAGCGCAGACCCCTGGTGCATCCCCATCTCGAATGGGAAGTGATTTGAGTCTCCTTCAACTGTTCTCACTCGGGTCTTGGATCCATCATACATGTCCTTAATCACTTTGGCGTAAGACACATGTACTTCGTTAGACTCCAAGCATCTCCATAGAACCTCCCTTGAGACTTTGTCATGAGCCTTTTCTAGGTCGATCACTTGCAAACCAACCCATCACTTGACTAATAAAATTTGGCACTTTCTTAATTAAATATATAAACAACCCATGTTCAATGAATTAGGCTTACTATAGTTGAGTTTGGGCCGACTCATGTAACCGGAACCTATTTTGAAGTTTGGAAGGAATTGACGAATAATAAGCATTTTTAAAGTTTTATTCAGAATCAAAGTGTGAGTTAAAATGATAACAACAGTACGAAAAACATATTTTTCTAAGCCGAAAATCGACAATAAAGCAGCTATGCATATCGCAGGACTCAAGGATGCCCAACACCTTTCCTCGAGTCAATCGAGATCCTTATATGAACATCTCTAACGTAGACCAATAAACGAGTCAATAGTGTTCTAAAAGGACAACGACTTGGATTGGCACACCTTAAACATATCAAGTGCTGATTTTAATTTTAATATTTTGTCCCTATAACACAATCATTGCCTTGAAATAAGAACTTAATAAAGTAGTAAGAAGAGGACGTGACAATAACTTATTTTGGACCACAAATTTCAAAAGTTTTTATTTGTTTATTAAGTTTTGTGTCAAATTAAGTGTATCACGTAAATTAAAACAGAGGGAATACTATATAAAGAAAATAATTAGTCTTCAAGCATTTAACCTTCATATATCAGAAAAGGAGTTTTAAATCTGTTTGTACCATTATTTATTAGTCCGACGACCAATATATTGTTACCTATTGTTTCATAATGTATTGTATTGTAAATACAACATTTGAATTGATTGTATTGTTTTCCGTTGTTTAGTAACATTCTTATTGTTTGTTTTGATAGTATTGTATCGTACCGTAACTAATAAGTTTATTAATATACCCTTAGTTGTTCTAAATATTATATTAAGTAATAAATTTTTCTTTAAAATAATTTAAGACATTTTATATTTACTAGTTTATCACCAACTACCTTGTAAATATATTAGCTATGAAATTCATGCAAATCATAGTAAAAATAAAAAAATAAGTTAACAATATTAAACATAACAAGAAAGAAAAAAATTTAGTACGTACCTCTAATTCTAAACAAGAGTAGAAATCTGAGCAAATAAAATAAATAAATTTGAGTTCTTTTGTAAAGTAGAGAATGAATTTTAAAAAGGTACAAGAAAAGAAAGAATCAAAAAACGTATAAAGAAAGAAAGACCATGGAACGTAGCAAAACTGGAGAAGAAGGGAGACGAGGTCAAAATAGCTACTTGGGTATATTTAAATAAAAAAATAGGGTAGATGGTAGATATGATTATTATAAAATTATAATTAAGGACATGATGAGAAAGTAAAAAAGAGTAACAATCCAAAACCACCAAATTGGTTGTAACACAAAGTGAGTCTTTTCATTGTTACGTAACAACGGAACTTAACAATACAATACATCGAAATTAAAGTAACAACCAAAACAAATATTATAATCATAATAACAATACAATACAATACAATGGATAACAATGTTCCAAACAAAGTGTTATATCCAGTAAACACAAATAATAAAGCACTACTTATCCATCCAAATGATACAACGCAGTGTATGAGATCCCTTTTCTTGAAGCAAGTCAAATGCTTTGTTAATATCCTGGAAGTTAACTTCATGCGTTATGAATCCATCCAAGTTCAACTCCCGTCCAAGATCCAAAAAGGGAAAATTAAAAAGTCAGATAGTAATGTTTTAGTACTAGTAGTAAGTATCATAACATATATAGTTTGACTTTGATTTTTTTTTTTTTTTTAGATATTGGGAATATTTGGTAATAGGTTCATTCGACTTTTGTAGTACCATATAATATCCACAAATGATTGAAGTTTTAAATACATTGATTGGAAAAAGTAGAAAATTAACAAGGACGTGGGAAGTACTCACATTATTCAAATATTTAGTAGCAATCATGGGAATGTCAACTTTAGCTTTGACACCTCCAAACAGGGATCCAATGATAGTTTTTCCGGACAACAGTTCATAAGGGTTGATGCTTAACGATGTGCCATGCATCTCCACCCCAAGAATAATAGTCTTTCCAGTACCCTACAATTGTTATAGAACTCATCATCATTTATAATCTAATTTCTCTTTTATAAATATTTGGAGATGATAAGTACAGTCCGTAAGTGCAGGATAAGAAAACATGAAACTTTCTATAGTAAAATATATCTTGGTAAACTATAATCTACAAAATTCTTTTAAGCATTTGCTTACCATTTAAAAACTAATTGATACCTATAAGTTATATATACCAACATTAATTATATATATTCAAAAAAGAATGACACAATCTGTTATATATGAAAGAATATCACAATTCTAAATTTGGATATGATTTAATTTCAAACTTGTTACTTTATCCATAATGAGATGATTTATGGCTATGCGATTACCTATAACTTATTTTAAATTATGAGTTTCAAAAATTTCTTACTTCTTTTTAAACTCTATGTCAAGTCTGTTTAATAAATTGAAATATTGAGAATACTACTTGTAGTTTTTTTTGGTTTTCTTCAGATGTCCTCGAGGGGAGGTTATTTATAGTTCAAAAAGCAAAAAGAATGAGAAAACCAAGACATATATATTTCACGTTTGAAATGGTCGAGTGCCCATTTTACGAAAATTACTACTGTTAGAACAATTAATATTAAATATCACATTGCAATTATAAGCAGACATGTTTTTGCTAATCAGAAGTGATTAGAAGAAAGTTTAATACCTTGCGACAGCTACTAAAAGCATCTTGCATTACAGAAGCAGATCCAATGCACTCAAAACAGTAGTCAGCTCCACCATCACTCATCTCTTCAATTACCTGTCAGCAGAGGCGGACCCAGGATTTGAGTTTGATGCGGGCACTATTGAATTCAATATAGATATGTCAAAAACACAGGATGCCAAATAATACATATATCCGATTTTTGGGATATTTATATTTATATATATATAAAAATTTTGTCGATATTACCGGGTGCCGGTGCACCCGAAAATGGTATATAGGTCCGCCGCTGCCTGTCAGCACTTTACATTTGTTATTCACTAGTTAATGAAGTAAGACAACTTGGTAACTTGAAAAAAATAAAACCCCATAAATGGAGGAACAAAGAAGAAAAGAAGACGGAATATGCACCTGGCTCATAGATTTCTCACCACAGGTTGTAGGGTCAATAAAATCTGTTAGTCCAAACTTCTTCCCTATGATCATACATTTGAAACACATTAGTAATTCTCAGTATAAATATTACTATATCCTCTTCCTTTTACTTTTTTTTTAATTACTTTTTGATGCTCCACATAACCTTGCTCCTTCTGCAACCTGGTACATTATACTTTGAGAAAACAAGGAACGAGAATACAACTACTTCAACTTGTATGGCTTTAGAATTTCTGTGAAAAGAAGCGAGTTGATTATATTTTCAAACTAGCCTTGCTCCAATAAAAAATCTTTTGCGTTAAAAAATACGAGAATAGATAAAGAATAATCTGAGGAGAGATAACATGATTAATGTTATTATTATTTTTTAGTGAATATGTTAAAGTTTGAAATACTTAATGGAACAGAAGGAAATAATGAAGTAGCAATAATTAAACTACGACACAATCTCAATCCACGACTGCTTAAAGTTAATTACCGCTAGTCCCACAGCTCCGAGGCCAAATATTGCCACCGTTGATCCTTCTTCAACTTCTGCAACTTTCCAAGCCGCTCCAAATCCTGTTAACAAAGAATTAAACTGTGACGACTTTATGAATTTGGTAATTCGGTATAGTTAATAGTTTAAGATCAAGGCGTTTAAACGTGATGGTTTCTGTCTTCTAAGCATCTGGAGTATTTACTTAATTGTATATCTAAATTATAAGCTCAAATCTATGACTATTTGTTACATATTACTAGTTCTTAGACACACATAAAAAATATCTTGTATGTATAGATACATGTATTGGCTAAAAAAAACCAACGAGGCTTAAATGACGGGGGTCGGAGCTTGGTGAGGTTGAATCCTTTATTTACGAGCTCTCAAGAGCTCGCACAGCTCCCGAAGCCAGTTGCCTCGAGCACGAAGTGAAAGCTGGCCACAAGCTATTCCATGAGGCGATTGGAAGACAACCATCACACGAGGCATGAGGTTCACTACTTGTGGAAGACTTTGCTCTACGACGAACGAGCTCTCACTTCTGTAACTGCCGACCGCTGTCCACGTATTAAATGGGAAGATCATGGGTAGACCACGATTGAACGTAGAGTAATGACCATTAAGTGCAGTAATTGTTGTCTTCATCATGGTAGGCTATAAATAGCCATAAAACGATTGTGTAAATCATCCAGAAATATATCAAATAAACTTATACTTTGTCTTCAATTTCTTGTCTCATTTTTCTTATCAAATTTCTTGTCTTTCTCGTGATTTTGATACGACCAAATATAAATTCGATTTGTTGTTCTAAATCAGATTTAGGCCAACGCAATACATTTGATGAGTCGTGCATGGTCCATACATTAGTTATATGAGATTATAATGTACAATTTGCTTATGGATGAATTTATAATAAAGTGGTTGTCATTATAGTGCATAATAATAACACAGTTATAGTGGATCTATTCCTCCCATGGTATTTTTTTTTTTTCAAATTTTCCGTTAAACATTCAATTTGATACTTGGTAGTGTAATTTTAATTTCTAAATCGGGCGTATATGTTTGTGATTAGAATTTAGGTTCATTTTATAAATAAAAAAGTAGGCATATATCAATCCTTCTAAATAATCCTGAGATAAAATGTAAAAATATAGATTGGACTAATCAACTGGAACAAACCTGTAGTAACTCCACAAGCGAGTAAAGAGGCCTTATCTATGGGAAAATCTGGACTCATCTTCACCACGTGCGTGACATCCACAACTGTATACTCAGAAAAACTAGAGACCCACAGTGTATGATGCAAAAAATCTCCATTTTTATCCTTGAACCTGCTGCTTCCATCCCTTGGCATCCCGTTGCGAAAATCCACTTTGAATTTTGAACAATTATTTCCCTTTTGGGTCTTGCAATCTCTGCATTCTCCACAGTTCCTTTTAAATACTGGTATCACTATGTCCCCATCTTTCACTTCCTCAACATTTTCCCCTACACTCTCCACAACACTAATCCGAAAAAAGAAAGAAAAGATCAATATGCATGAAATATAGGTAAAATAAATGGAACATGATACTCATTTTAGTTTCTACAAACAATGTAGAATAACTATTATACTATGAGGCATCTAAATGATAATTCGACCGAACTGCTCCTAATAAGTATATACGGAGTAGTTTATACTGTATTTTTTTTTTTTTTAATATTGTACAAGTTAAATCTCAAAAGGGAAAAGAAATATTTGCCGATTAATCTAAAAAAATTGTAAGTTAAAATACGTTGGAAGCAAATTAAAAGTCATTTTTCATAGAGTAAGGTAATTACCCAGCTGCTTCATGACCAAGAATTCTGGGAAAAGCGGAAAGTGGTCCCTGAGGAAATTTAAAGTACGTAACTGAAGAGTGAAAAGTACAGATTATTCTGATCTACTTAATAATTTGTTGTTGCAAAGTAGTACTGTAGTATTTGTGATTTGTGAACATACAGCTGATGATTTCAAGAAAGTAACATCAGAATGACAAAGGGAAGTACAAAGAATCTTAATCCGAACTTCCCAAGAGCTTGGAGGGGCTACTTCGATTTCTTCTACGGAAAAGGGCCAAAAATACCCCTAAACTATTCAAAATAGAGCAAGTTTGCCCTCCGTTTTATTTTGGGTGCAAATTTGCCCTCGCCGTTAGCAAAATGGTGCAATAATACCCTTATTCACTAACAGACTCCAGCTGGCATATAATCCACTTTTAAAAATTATTCTTCCTGCTGAGGTGGATCTCCCCTTAGACAAAAACCATTGACTAAAAATCCAACCCTTCCATCCCCTTCTTCGCCGTAAAGTCCATCAACCAAAACCACCTTATATTAAACAGCAAAAGACCCTCTCAAGCTTCCTTTCCATCTCTGCCACGGTTAGACTTGTTCTAGCAACACAAATGGATAATAATTAACAAATTAGTGAATTTTCTTATTGGACAAATAAATTGACCCACACATTAAGTCCCCGTTCACAATCAACCAGCAAACCAAAATGGTTTTGAATGATCGAAAGAGTTATTTGAAGTTGTAAAAGTGGGATAAATTGTAGGAAAAATTACACAGAGTATAACTTTATGTACTTTTATTACAAAATATATAAACATTTTCAAAACTTACAAAAAATAGCAACATTCTTGTTTTTTGCTACAAAAAATAGCAACATTCTTGTTTTTTGCTACAAAAAATAGCAGAATGTATTTAAAAAGAAAAGAAAATGTAATTAAAAAAAAAGATAAATTTAATCCTATATTTATGCACCCAACATTTTTTCTCTCACCTCAAAACCATTTATTAAAAATTGACAATAGGCATACGTAAGAAATAATAGCCATACAATACACATATAATAGCCATACAGTACACATACAATAGCCATACAATAGACATACTATACACATACAATAGCCATACAATATACATACTATACACATACACCATACGATAAACATACAAAAGATATACAATAGAATTAGTAATTGGGTAGTTGTAATCCCAAAAAATTAGGAACAGATGAAAAGACATGCCTATAATTATGGGCGATTTTGGTGCATGGTGTATTTTCAATTTTATTGAGTAAATCTTTTTTTTAATAACTTGTATATATAATGTTAAGAAAGTATTGCTATTCTTGAAAAGTGACATAATGTTGCTATTTTATTGTAAATTTGCTACTATGTTTGTATATTTATATAATTTAGCCTAAATTGTACTAGTAGATTTTCATTCTTGCAAAATTATGATTCCTTGTCAAAGTTTCACCAAACAATTGAATTACAGATGATGCATAAATGAAAATTAAAACGTGAGGTTGTGCTACTGAGTTGCTAAGATATTTCGGGAAAAAAAATAGTGGTTTTGGTTGATGGAGTTTATAGGGAAGAAGGGGATGGAAGGGTTAAATTCTTTTAGTCAATGTGGTCAGTGGTTTTTTCTTTACAAGTGGAGATCCACCTCAGCATGAAAAATAATTTTTAAAAGTGGGTTATATCCTAGTTGGATTCTGTTAGTGAGCAAGGGTATAAGTGCACCATTTTGCTAACGGCAAGGACAAATTTGCACCCAAAATAAAACAGAGGGCAAACTTGTTCTATTTTGAATAGTTTAGGGGTATTTTTGGCCCTTTTCCGTTTCTTCTATGATCAGAGGTTCTCCTGCTTTTCTGCAAACTGCAGCTGTTTACTTGAAGAACAGACAATTAATGAGAAATTGCACTAGTGGTATGTATACGGATTAGTTTGGAAAAAAATATGTTATCTGAGAAAATGTTGAGATGGGAAAAGAGAAAACTAATAAACCTTGGCATCTTATGGGTTTTCCTGCTGTTTGTTGTGCAGAATTTGAACCCATGACTTTGTGCGCTTTCTCCTCAATCGAAGTGTACTTCAATAAGTAAGAGCAAAATTCAGAAGTACCTATTAACATTCAGAAGTTTACACAGTCAACGTCCTAGTGCAATTTGGAATCGAATAAGTCAAGGTCCTTGCAAAAGAGCACCTATTAACATTCAGAAGTTTTTGGAACTACTGTTCGATTAGAATGTACTAGGTAAGGAGTATATGTACTTTTTTTTAATCTAATCATTTGGTATCCAATACAATAATAGTTTTATCAAACGGTCCATTAAAGACGAATGCGCTCCTCTAAAAAATTTTACACAGTCAACGTCCTAGTGCAAGCCTTTTTAATTGGTGTAAGTAGACAATGAACAGGTTGGTTTCTTCCTTTTTTCGCTCTGTCACAATTTTTGTGGATCATATGGACTTAGGAATGTTTGGTTTGCCATATTAATCCATATAAGTTATGCCTAATTTAAAATCGTAAACCAGATACATGTGTAAGTTGTATGATATTGTATGTGATAGAATGTGAAACTGAGTAATACACGTATTAATAATACTTGGATAAGAGTATCTAAAAACAAAAATATCCTTACAATATACAGGTAATACCTAAACAACAATTCCCACATTATTTATTTACCGTATAACAATCCTCGTATTATTTAATCTCAGCATAATAATGTTGACTAGTTGAAATAATCTTTCTTTTATTTTTTGTGTATTAAACTCATCCTTGATTATTATTTTCTCTTGTAATACGAAGGGGTAGGGCTGGTCAATCAGTTAACTTGAAAAGGTCGAGTTTGGTGGTCGAAATTTATAAAGAAAGAAAGATTCTTTTAGTAGAGAGTATTCGACATTTGGTAGAGAGTATTCGATATTTTACACGACATGAGCTGTTTGAAAGGCAACATCTGGGGAAGTCCATGTGATTAACCATAATAAAATAAAGTATCAATAATATCATGTGGCGCACGTACCCTCAACAATTGGATGAATTTCTCATAGTTGACAATGGAAGCATGGATTATTTTCTGAACGTGCTAAAATATATGTTCATAATCGTGTCAGCGGAGAACTCTTATTCTTTTGGAGATAATGATTGTTAACATATTAAAGAGGTAGTTCAAGTATAACAACAATATCAAGACTGGTTTCCTGAACAGAGTGTGGCATTGCACCCATTGTCTTAACTTGAACAAGCTAATTCTAGGCTAGCTAATTTATACTATACAACTTAAAGCGATTCTTAAAATACTAAATAAATCTAATATTGTTCTTTGAAATAAAGTCATTCTGATGGGCTTCTAGGTCCGTATAGACTGTCTAATTTATGGGACAATTACATGGAGAGACACCCCACTCATGAAAATTGCCAAAAGGCCCCCTATTTTGCTATCTTACCCGACATAGCACCCCTCTCATTTTTTTTTATATTTTTTCTTTCACTCTATAGCAGTCCTCTATTTAAAGGAGAAAAAATTCTAGCACCCATTTTTCCTCTCTTCTCTTAATTCTTTCTCATTTTTCCTCTCTTCTCTTCACCCTTACAACATCACTGCCGCCGCCACCCCCCACCCCTTCCACCACTGTCCCACCTTCATCCCCTCTCCACCGCCACCATCATCATTGCCACCGCTGCCACTGTTTCTTCTTCTTCTTCTTCTTCTTCTTCTTCTTCTTCTTCTTCTTTTTTTTTTTTGAATAACAATATTGATTTTCCGGTCAAAACTCCGGTGAGGGGTTCATTTATGAAGTTTCTTCTTTTTCTTCACTTTTTTCATAAAAATCCGATGAGATCTACTAGTTTTTTGTTAAAAATTTTGTTTAATGTTTAGATCTAGTATTTTTCTTGTATAAAACTATATAGATCTTGCATATTTGTTAAGCTTTTGTGTAAAATCTACCTGAAGCACTGTTTAAAATTATTTTTGCGAGTTCATATAATTTTATACATTTTTATACAAGTTTATACAATAAAGTAAACGTGTATAAAAATGTATAAATCTGTATATGTACGTATTGACAGTGTATAAACACATTTTATACACTTTTGTAAATTTGACAAAGCTATATATGCGTGCATGAACAATGAATAAAGTTGTATAAATTTCAGATTTGTGCACTATTTATGGATGTTTGTATAAATTTATATTTTTTGTGTATATTTTTATTTTTTCCTTCTTGCATACACATTTTTCTATGTATTTACATGTATAATTTATTATTTTGATAGATTTATGTATATAAAATTATCAAAAAATAATTATTTAAACAAATCCACCAATAAAATAAGCAATCCGGCGAGATCCGGTGAAATTTCAGTTTTCCGGCCACCGGCCAGCGGCGGCTCGATTTTCGGCGGCAGTTCAGTGGTGGGGGAGTGGCTCCTAGGATTTTTAGTTCAAATGAGTGCTATGTTATGTAATTTTAAAAATAAGAGAATGCTATGTTGTGTAATTTAAAAATAAAGGGTGCTATGAATGAAATGTGACCGCTCATTTATAATTTTGTGTAGTGGACTGCCTAGTTTTGAAATTTTTCCCTAATTAATCCATCGTTCACTATTTGAAAGCTTCTTAAATTAATATATTTTTCACATACATATATAATTTAAGGATATTTTTAACAAATTATAAGACATGTTTAAATGATTATAAGTTATATAAGAAGGGAAACTCAATTATTTACAAAATATAGCAAAACAGGCAAGATAAAATTCTAGACAAGAAAATAAATCACAACAAAATACATCTATAGCTACGAACTCTTAATTATGAATATGAATATCGTGGATGATGCCTAGCATTAGCTACAAATTTTATGGTTTTAAGGCTTTTTACAATTTCGTAAATTTTCATAGCCACGAAAATGAAGTTATTAAAGCTAATTCCTCATTTTTGCTATAGTTGCTAACTTTTGTGGTAATAACCACTTAAATAGCAATGAATTTATTGCTACACTAAGATTCTGTTGTTAAACATAAGCTTTTGCCACGCAGTTAAAGTTACTGTAGCATTAATGACCTTTTAGCCACAATAAATTATTTGTAACAAAATAATAGAAATATATATACAAATATTTTGCTTCAAATTGTAAAAATGTGTGGCAACACAGTAGAACTACATATTTATTGCTATAATAAATTTCATTACTAATCATAGGATTTAGCCACATATGTGAAATAACTGTAGCAATAATATTGTATTAGCCATAAAAATTATTTGAAACAAATATTGTAGAAAGATGATTTTTTTTTTAACTTCAACTTATATAATGCTCGTGGCAATAGTTGATTTAATAGCCAACAAGTTATTTGATATAAAATATTTTCATAACTATTCACAAGCGATTGCCATGCTTTTGAGTTACAGTAGCAGTATCTTAAATATTGGAAAAAAATGTTGCTATTAATTAATTAAATATATATTTTTCAAATTATACAAGTTAGTGACACATCAATTAGCTTAATATATATGATTATATGGCCTTACAAAAAGGTATAACACACACAACATTTGTAATGAATGTGTGTGCGCTTTCGTGCGCATTAATGAATTTGTTAAGTATCTATAACAAAGACTATATACAAATATAATCTTCAATACTAAATTATTTGTATACTAATGGCATCAAGCTTATCATCTAATTTCTTGCACTTATCAATCTCATGTTTCATTTTATTTCATTTCAATAATATTTTGATACCAATTATATGATTTTTATTTAAACAACAACAACATACCCAGTGATGTCCCGCAGGTGAGGTCTGGGGAGGTGAGATGTACACAGTCTTTACACCCACCAAGGTGGAGAGGCTGTTTCTGGTAGACCCTTGGCTAAAGAAAAATATTTTCGAAAATATATATTGAAAGCAAGATGAAAAAGACCATTCTAAGAAAAATAGAGTCCATTACCTAAATGGTCACTCAATTATTGGAAATACATCAAGAAAGTCACTTTTTTTTTGTAATGTTCCTAAATGGTCACTCAGTTTTGGATAATTAACTCAAATGGTCATTTTCACATAAAAACTTGCTATCTCCGATGATACATGCTGACATGGATTTTTTTTTTTAAATTTAAAATATAAAGAAATTTAAATTCTACTGTCCCCACCCATTTAACATAATTATTTGACTCATACCCAACCCAAATAATTTAATGGGTCAACTATTAAAAAAAACTAGTGCAAGTTCAATCTTAAGATACTATACGATGTTTCCCTCCTCATCTTCTTTTTAGGGTTCTATAGGGAGAACCAAAATTTTACTTTCAATCGATTTCTTCCCCAATAAAACCATTGTAATTAAACTAAATTCTCATAAAATACCATAAACTCATAACATAATACACGAGAAAACTTCAACTTTCTATTCAAGTTCTTGAGTCTTCTAATGATAGAACGCAGAAAAGTATGTTAACAATATTAATAGTTTAACAAAACATGACAACTTATATAAAAGTATCATACTAACTTTTAGTTTGTTACTTCTAGAAACTAGAAGAAGAAAATAAAGTAAGTTACTCCTAAAACTTACTCCTAAAAACGGTTAGTAGGTTAGTAAACTATTAGTAAGTTATTCCTAAAAACTAACTCCTAAAAAATATTAGTTAGTAAACTGTTAATAAATTATAATTGTTAGTAATTTAATCCTACAAACTAAAAGAAGAAAATAAAGTAATTTATTAAGCTAATAGTCATCAATTGGTAAACCAAAAAATCATTTTCACAAGTTATTAATTCATGCTACTTACACCAAATATTTAATTCATATCAGTACCATTCATGATGAGTAAAAGATAAGTAATCGATGCTTTAGCCATATACAGTACCATTCTCCTGTATTTTTTTCATGTATTATGTTGTGAGCTTATGGTATTTTATGAGAATTTTAGTTTAATTGCAAAGATTTTATTTGGGAAGAAATCGACTGAAAGAAAATTTTTGGTTCTCCGTATAGAACCCTAAAAAGAAGAGGAGGAGAGAAACATCGTATAATATTTCAGGATTAAAGTTGAACTGACTTTTTGTAATAGTTGACGCATTAAGTTATTTGGGTCGGGTGTGGGTCAAATAATTATGTTAAATAGGTAGGGACAGTGAGATTTAAATTTCTTTATATTTTAATTTTTTTTTAAAAAAAATCCACGTCAGCATGTATCATCGGAGATAGCAACTTTTCAGGTGAGAATGACCATTTGAGTTAATTATCTAAAGCTGCGCGATCATTTAAGAATATTACAAAGAAGAGTGACTTTCTTGGTTTATTTCCAATAGTTGAGTGACCATTTAGGTAATGGATTCAAGAAAAATACTGGCATAAACTAAAGAATACCCAAGAATAAATAGAAAATGCCATAGGAATAAAGACGAATAGTCATACAGAAACGATATATACAGAAGTAATACTATTGCTAATATGAGAAATCATTCGACGACTAACTAACCGTCTATAAAATTTAAATTACTATAGGCATGTATAATAACATATGCAAAATTTATTACAAGAAGAAAAATCTAATCATACATTAAATTAAAACTTCAGAACTTATATAGTGTGCATACTTGAAGGGAATCTGGGTCTCTTTTCGACTATTATTCAATATTCTATTATAAAATAAAATAGGTAATATTATAGTAATAATTGTAGTAGTTAATTAAAGATTAGTTGGTGTGTAAATTTCCGGGTGTTTCTGAGGCAGAATAAATTAAATTTCAAGATTTTATTCGGCAACAACAAAATTATATTGACTAATTAATCCTTTTTGTTACAATATAGCTATACGATTTCCGTGGCTGCAATAATAAGGATAGCTACAAGTTTTGTTTGTCGTGGCTAAATAATAAATTCATTTACTATAATTATATTATTCATGGAGAAAAGTTCTATCACTATAGCTATGATGAAAAAAATTTGTGGCCATAATTATTAATTCTTAGTCATGGGACATGTAAAGTCTGTGGCTAACTTTTAGTCACCCTACATACATATAGCTACGAATGCTACGAAAGAAAAATATTATTGCTAAAGTGTTTAGCCACAAAAAACTTCATATTTAGCTACGATGTGTTTTTTAGCTATACATGCATAATATTGTAGTGAACGCAAGCCTTCGCCACCCACTTTTGTCCATGTGCACTCCCTCTGTAAAAATTTCGCCCAGCAGCCACTTTTAACACTGGTATTTAGTTTGAGGCCACTATTTTCTTTGGTCTTACACTAGAGGCCACTTTTGGGCCTTTACTAAATAAATGTTGACTTAAGTTCTGATAGTTGACTGAAGTTCAGTCCACACGGCCCCTGGACTGAAGTTCCATCTCTTAAGGACTGAACTTTCAGTCCATGTGGCCATGGACTGAACTTCAGTCCATAGTATGGCCATGGACTGAACTTCAGTCCATGGCCATGGACTGAAGTTCTATCTTAAGGACTGGATTGAACTTCAGTCCATATGGCTGTGGATTGAAGTTCAGTCCTTAGTTCAGTCCATGGCCATGGACTGAAGTTCTATCTTAAGGACTGGATTGAACTTCAGTCCATATGGCCGTGGATTGAAGTTCAATCTTTAAGGACTGAACTTCAATCCGGCCTCTAGACTGAAGTTCTATCTCTTTAAGCAAAAGTGGCCACAAACTAAATATTTTGATATTAGTGGCCTGTGCCCAAAGACCAGTGGCAAAAGTGGCCTTTCGTGCACTTAGCCCACTCCCTCTTTATCTGCTCCTCTCGTTTGCCGGCCTCCTCCCCCCTCCCTTAGGCTTTGCATCTTTTTCTCCCTTCTTCCCCATGCTGTTGCCACTATCCTCCTCCATAGAGTGGGAGTTTTGGCCTCATCCCCCACTTCAACAACGACAATAGAAAATTCAGCGCCATCAAAGCCAAAGTCTCCATTGTTTTCGTCATCGGCTCTAACTTTAAAATTGCAAGTTTTTTCCATCGTACGATCCGACACTGCCCACCGCAGCTACAATATCTTTTCATTTTTGCTTCTTCTCTCGCTCTGGAGTTTATTTCTGGTGTTCTTGCTCCGCTGTTAGTTTCTTCAAAATTATTGATTCACAAATGAATCTATTTTTGGAACGCCAGCAAACTTGTGCTCGCCTATTCCAGATATGAAGATTAGCCACCGATGATCTGCTCCGATTCAAAGATTTTTGAAGTGCATCTCATGTGAAACATACACTCTATCTTAGATGTATCTCAACTGTATCTTTTGTGCATACTTATTGTTCTTTTTTCTCCATACGGTAACTTATGTGTATCTATAGGAAAAAGTTTTATCTTTCTATTTTGTATATTCGTGTATCAATTGTATATATTTGGAGTATCTTATATGTACCTCATCTATATCTTATGTACCTGCAATTCATCTTATGTGTATCTATAGTAAAAAATTGTATCTTTACTACTTTTGTATATATATGTATCAATTGTGTATCTCCATGGTATCAAATATATATCAATTGTATCAAATTAAAATAAAACAAATAATATTTGTGTGTCAAATAATTGTATTCCTAGCATATCAAACATACCCTTTTTTCTCTATTGTATCAATTGTTAAAAAAGATTGATATTTGTATATCAATTGTATCTTTAGTATATTAAATGTCCTCCTCCTCCTGATTCTTCCTCCTCTTCCGCCTCCCCATCCCCTTTCCACTCTGTGTATCCAAATTTCTAGAAAAGATAATCACACTGGCTACCGGCAACAACAACATGGAGAACCAAAGTGGGTGGGTGGGAGGGGGTAATCTGGTAAGGCATAGGATGGGATATAGAGGCTAGGATTTTTCCTTTTATTTATCTATTTGTATAAAGAAAAGTATTGCTAAGTTCGCAAGAGTAATTTTAGTGCTATTTTTGTGTAAAATGCTTTTAGCCTTGTACATATGTATAAAGAACTAGGAAATGATCTCCCTCAATCAATTAAAATTTAATAAAAGAAAAATAATCCTAAAGATGTCACGTGGTTTACTTACAGATCTCCTTGTGTTTCTTAAGGGGATTCTTGTACCAATGAGAAATGCTTTCGATGGTTTAAAATATAAGAAAGAAACTACAAAAATAATTGCTATAGTTTCAACACTCCAGACAGACAGAAAAATCTTTTACATCAATCTAGAATATAACATTATGAAGGAAACTCAAAAACCGTTATAGTTGGACTTGTTGAGCTTGATTGTTGAGAAAGACAAAGTGTGTCATAGATTTTTGACAATTTTTGGGGATTTTAACCGTTGTGACCATTGATAGTGGTATTAAAATGTTGTATAACAAACTTAATTAGAGTTGATTGGGATCAACTTTGAAGCCAAAAAACGAGATGGAGAACTTACACACAATATGTTATGGTGATCCGTCAGAATCTGTCCCCAAGTCCTAATAGCTCGCTAGGATCTTCAACCAAAAGTTCTGTAAAGCTCTTGGTGGTGACCTGTCATGGTTTGGCCACAAATCCCGACGGATTACCACAGCTTGCTAGTTAGGGTTACTCAATATCAAAAAAGAAAGGGATCTGGCTATATGCCAGGATTGCGTCCATCATTAATATATTTGCCGCGAAGCTTATGTTTGTAAAGCTTTTCTGACGAGGTTCAAAGTCTAAAATTTAATTAATGATGGCATTAAAAAATCCTATACTATGTAAATCATCCGAATAAAAGTAAGTCCTAGCTAGCAGGGTCTCTTGCAATTACATTTCATGGGGTTAACGATTAATGGTAGATGCAGTCAGTGGGGGAGCTAGTGTGGGAAGTTGGTTTACTTAAATGCCCTTCGTTCCAAAATTATCATGTGCTAATAGGGTTATAATCATTTTGTTGATTATATATAAGCGGTTGAACCACCTTGAAATGAGGAAATTTTTTAGTACTAATTGGAATACGGGGTTGAAAAAATAGCTTTACAAGTTCAAATCTCATATATGGTATGCTTGAATTCCTTTTTATAAAATCTTAGCTTCACCCCTGAATTGAGCTGTCTAATTTTGTGCTTGATTTATATAACTAAGAGACTTATTGATCTGTTGGTATTTTGTGCATATTCGCAACTCTTTTCAACTAGTTTTTGTGTCTTAAAGCGTTATTATTTGAGTAAATCTTATGTGAAAAAGAGTAAAAACAAGTGCACTTTGACTATAAAATTGAAGAACACAGAAATAAGGCAGCAACTGGATCGGCACCTCGCCGAATAAGTGACTCAAGAGGTCAGCCATATGCCAAAGGAGGAGAGAGTTCAGGCCTTCCAGCTGACTAATTGGCCCGCTGAAGGAGATGCTGAAAGCAAGCGGCGACCCAACAGAAGAAGAGGCGCACCCGTCGCTGTTCACAGAACATCTGAAAAATTTGTGAAGCTCAAGAGTTGTCCGCAACACCAAGGGCACCCCGCTGAATCTGCATCGCAATTCAAAAGGAGTGGTTAGTAAAAGAGGTCATCGACAAGCTAGTAGATCATAAGGCTGCTAACAAGAAAAAATGGCAAACTTGTAAATATTATACTAGTTTTGAAACCCAAGCTTATAAATAGGCTGTTATGCCTCCGAGAAAAGGGAACCTTTTTGAGCTTAGAATATTAATTTATATGCTTTTGAATATTCTTGGGAGCTAAGGAAGGGTTTCAACTTGGAATTTATTGGAACGATTTCATTTTCTCAAATATATTCTTACATGATTCTTGCAATTTCATCTTCTACTATGTGTGTTAGACTCTAGTATGAGTAGCTAAACTCATACTAGGGGTTTATTCATGAAAACTTGATTATCTTAGCTTAAATCTTGTACTTAATCTTGTAAAATCAATGGGTTAACATAAATCTAGTCCTCCATCGTACTTTCTTAACTAGGGTTTAAGGCACGGTCATACTTGAATCTAACCCTACTTTGCTTTCATCACCCGAAAGGGGTTCAAGACGTATGTTAATAGAGACTAGCGAGAATTTGGGTTACATTGGTTGCGGCCTACCCATCTAAAGGGGAAGACCTAAAAAGGCCATCCCCGCTCGGGTCTTTGGACTAGAGTTTCTAGCACTTCATTATTGACCCTAACGGGCTTGGTGAAGAAAATCCTCCTTATCCCGAAAGAGTTTTGAGGAATGCATTAGAGGTCCGACCATTGACGTTACCCATGAGATTTGTGAGATTAATGCAAGTATTTAGCTATGAGAACCTAGTTGGATTGGGTAAACCCCTAGTTCATTCTTTATGCTAGTTATTTCTATTTTATTACTTAGGAATACACGGAGGATTTTTAGAACCCGTTAATATTCATCCTTAGATTAATAGATTGCTTCGCTAAGCTCCTTGTGAAAATTGATTCCGATTCTTATTGGGTATTATTACTTTTGATGACCGCTCCACACCCCTTGCGGTGAGTGGATCGAGTGTGGATCACTTATAATACAAATCAAAACCTGTACTTTACTTTAGTTCTTTATTTTGTTAAATGGTATCGTTATCCATGAGATTGACATCATAACATATGTAGCAAATGACTAGTGTTTAAGTACTTGTTAACTTTCATATATCACAATAGGAGCTTTAAATTATTTTGTCCCATTATTTAAAAATTCAACTTAGAAATATTCCATTCTTGCAATAAAGAAAAATAATAATTATTTATCTATCCAAATGCTGCAATGCAGCAATATCCTTTCTTCAAGTAAATCAAATGCTTTGTTAATATTCTTCTCAGGCTACGATACATTATTAAGAGAATATGTCCATCTTCTTTGGATTCATAAGGCACTCTAAACCATTAGATATAATGATGTTTACATTTGAAAAAAGAACACCCAAATTCACGCTTATATATGTTGACTTCACTTCATCTGTAGCCATCTACTAGAGTAGTATTACCGTGTCGACAAATACATCTATACCTGTAAATCGGGCCAGGACCGGCCCGTTAAGAATCGGCTCACCAGTCCTGGTCCCTATTCGGTCTGGGCTGTTACAGGTCCGGTCCGAACCAATTTTTTTTTTCAAAAATTTTAAGCCCGGGTTGGTCCACTACTAAAAAAACAGAGTTCTCCCACCACCACTGTGCGACCGAAAATCGGTCTGTGCAGTTGTGCGACTGATTTTCGGTCGCACAAACCACGGAAAAAATAAAATCAAAACGTGGTCGAAGTGGCGACCGATTGTGAGTCGCTGAAAAATTAAAATTTTTATTTAAACCTATGCGACCGAATCGGTCGCATAGGCGGTCGCCGAAATCAGTAACAAAACGGGGCAGCAGCCCTTCCTCACCCATTTCAAATTTCCCAAATCCCCTCCAATCCCTAAAAACCGAACCCCCCCCACCCCATAACCAACTATCCGCCATTACATACCCCATATAACTTTAAATTACTACTCTATAATCTCCAACATAACATCTAACACAATCTACACCTACTAATTCAAGGTAAATTTCATTTTTTAGTAATTTTTGTTATTTTTTTAAAAAACTCAAATAATGACTTTTTAATTCACTTTTTTTTTTTGTAGTTATTGGGTGGATAACACATTGGTGAATCATAGTTACATACGATTGGATCCCAAACAAAGTTGAGGTAATTTTTTTTTTTTTGTTTTATAATCCGAATTTATATATATATTTTTTTAAATAATTCGGCCTATATGTTGTTTACACGTTAGTTGTTAGTTATAATTGGTTTATTCTATATAATGTGATGTCGAGTAAGTTGTTTTGGGTTGATGAACTTTAAATATAGGGTTGTGATGTTTGTGATTAATTATGATAATTGTTGTGATTTGTTGGAATTGTTTGGTAGAGTTGTTTGCAATGTGTTGATGCCTTGTCATGGGTTGTGGTGTTTGGGATACTTGCTATGCATTTAAAGTTAGGGTTTTGGTATTGTTGTTTGCACTCTTCATGTTTGGAACATTTTATGCCTAAACCGGATAAATTGTATGCGTTTTGTATTGCATTGCTAATAGTAATTAATATGGAATTCAAACGGACCAATGGATATTAAAAAAAGGCTAGGATTATTAAAAATCGTACCTATTAGATTGTTCTCAATTTGGCAATTTTTGCGTAGATATGGACTTTAATGCACGTCGTTTGTGGATGGACAATAGACTTTTCCCCGGTCGGCGGGGGATAAGGCCTGAATTTAAAGAGGGTCTTCAGGAATTTGTTGCTTTAGCAAAAACAACCGAACCTTTTATAAGGCGTGGTACAATTAAGTGCCCCTGCATAAATTGCAAATGCTGCACCCTCCAAGATATAACGACCGTACAACTGCATCTGTTAGATAGGGGGTTTATGCCAGATTACTATATTTGGCGTTATCATGGAGAGCCGTGGGATTTGGAGGGGTTAAGAAGGGGTCTGCTTATGGTCTTGGATCGCTATTTGCTTCGAATAAGCATAATGCTCGCTTTTTGGGCACTTCAGCTACTTCTTCTCTGTCGAGCTCTATTGATCCTGCTGAAATGGCTCAAATGAGAGAGAAGATCGAACAGCTGGCGAGAGTAAATCAAGAAACGAAAGACATGATCAAACAGCTCCTTGCCAAAAAGGAGAAGAAAAAATCGAGAAGAAAGCATAAGAGCAGGCATCGACGCAACTCCTCTTCCTCTTCCGAGTCTAGCTCTGCCTCGACCGAGTAGTCTTTTCTGAAAGTGGATAACTGTCTCTTAAGCTTTATTGTTAACAATTTCAGGATATAACTAATGTTGTAGGATGTTTTTGAAATGTTAGGTTTTATTGCGTTGTGTTTGAATTACTGTTTTTATTGTTTATGAACTGCAATTTTCTGTTGTTTGCATCTGGTTATTGCTGTTGCTACTGCCTGAAAACAGGTTTTTATTGCAGGTTTTTTCCAGTTTGGCGACCGACTGTCAGTCGCCAAATCAGTCGCAGACAATATTTTTTTTACGACCAAGTCAGCGATCGAATATCGGTCGCATAGCGGTCACGGGTAAATCCCAGACCTTAGACCAAGTATGCGACCGACTGTCGGTCGCATATGCTAGGCGACCGAATCAGCCAACATTTCTATCCTATTTTGCGACTGCCACTCGGTCGCATGGAGGTCGAAATTTCGACCAAATTTCGGTCGCAGGGCTTTTGTTACCATTAATTCTCTGACCACCCGTATCGGTCGCCGATCGGTCGACTTGGCGACCGATATGCGACCGATTGGGTGGTCGGAGATCTCTGTTTTTTTAGTAGTGGTCCTAGCCCATTAAGCACCGGTCCGGTCTGGTCAGAGGCGGACCTATGTGGTGAATTCGGGTGCACCGGCACCCAGTGATCGGCAAAAATTCTATATGTGTAGGTATAAATACCTCAAAAATTAAATATTTATAGTACTTGGCACCCGGTGAAATTGGAATATCTACATTAAATTCTGTAGTGCCCCCATCATACTCAAATTCTGGGTCCGCTTCTGAGTCCGGTACGGTTTTCTTTTTTATTTTTCATATTAAGTTAAGTCTATCACTTTCTACTTGCAATTGGAAGGACATATACTCTTACAAAAGAGTAGGAAGGTGCATTGTCAAACTACTATATTAAAAAGATGTTCAAAATTAACCTGAAATATCATGCAATAAGTTCATAGATGAAACTTTTGGACCTCAAAGTGGAGGAGGATATGCACTCTAGAATCAAGGTAGTTCCTAGTATAATATATGAGATATCAAAAGTAGATTCATATGAGCCATGATTAGCTATATTTAGTTTCCACACAGTAAAGTGAGCTCAAGAAAAATCCAGTAGGTAAACTACTTATTAATTACTGTACTTAAAAAGAAGCTAAAATTCACTGAAAGGAAAAACAATCCAACTCTAACAAATAAGAACATGAGGATTAAAACCAAATATTTTTCTTCTTTGGTGCTCATATAGCATTCTAGTTTTCTGACATTCTCTTAGACTTGGATGGACATATTACTGCAGTTGAACCTTCCTATATCATAAATCTAATTGAATACCAAGTATTAGAATAACCCTAAAACATTATTAAATTAGAAGAACTATATTGGAAAGGGAAAATTATATGCTAAGCACATTCAGTCACAATATTTTTTTGAACATTGGAATCAGACAGTTTGGACTCCAACGGTACATCCTCGTTAATTAAGCACACAAATCCGTCCGGTCCACCGTTGGGCTAAAGATCGGTCTTTTATCGGTCCGGGTTAACTGGTCTTTTTTCTTGTAAAAATTTCGTTCAGGGGCCTGTTTGGCGAGCGTTAATTGATTTGTAACCGTCAAAAATAAATTCGCTGAGAAATAGCCACCTCCGGACAAATCCCCAGTATAATTACTGGGGCCTTGAACAAAACTTGTTCAAAGCCCCAGTATTTATACTGGGAAGCTTCAGTAAACTAACCCCAGTATAAAATACTGGGGCTTTGAACAAGTTTTGTTCAAGGCCCCAGCATTTTGTTATGAGACTTTGTATAAAGCTTCAGTCTCATAACAAAATGCTGGGGCTGTGAACAAAACTTGTTCAAAGCCCCAACATTTTGTTATGTGACTGAAGCTTTATATATAAAGTCCCATAACCCATAACAAAATGCTGGGACTGTGAACAAAACTGGGACTGTAAACAAAACTTGTTCACAGCCCCAGTATTTTGTTATGGGACTGAAGCTTTATATATAAAGTCCCACAACAAATACTTGGGCTTTGAACAAGTTTTGTTCAAAGCCTCAGTATTTTATTATGGGACTAGTCTGGGGGTGTTTTTCCAATGCTAATGGAGCTTAAGTGTGCGCGCGAATTTTTGGCTATTCTTCAATGAATTTGGAAACGGTGGATAGTCCCCAATGAGCGCGTCCAAAAATGGATAGTGATCAAAATTTCCTTTTTTTCTTAAGCCCGTCTCAGCCCGCAAGCCGCTTCCTCGTTCCTGACCATTTATAATGAACCGATCCGATTCGGTATCAGGCTAGCCTGATCCGATTGACAGGTATAAATACATCACACGCAGGACTTGCAACTAGAGCAAGTGAAAAAAGAACACAAAAAAGTGATGTTAGTGACGCAAGATTCAATATGTTACAGAATTGGCGAGAAAAAGTAATTAATTATTTGAGTGAAACCACTATTTGAGGGAAAAAAATTAGTTGGATGTGTTCACTAATCTCTTTACTGATTATATAAATTACCATATCGATTTTGACCATTAGTGGTGTTTATCAAGTTTGCCTTAAATCATTCACCGTTTATTAAAGAACAATAAGAGTTCTCCCAATTGGTACATATATACTCACTTCGTTCCATAAAGGATAATATAAACGGTGCATTTGGACATAAAATTTTAAGCCTTTTGAAAATAGTGTATTTCTGCTTCAAAGTTTTAAGAATTTCTTGTGAGTGTTGAACAAGCAAGGAAGAATTGATGTAGTAGCTTTGGGAGCAAGCTACTTGCTTGAGAGAAAGGAAATATCTACTATTTTAATTTGAAAGATCCACATTGGTTAAAATGGAGTCTAATGCTCCTTATTTTAGAACTAGAAATCTTCCACTCCATTATCTATGCCAGCTGGATAACTGACTGTATTACATTCCAATCGACTAACTATGTTAAGTGCTTACCGCAGTAACTGTTTCCAATCTCATCAACTAACTATAACAAACTGCTTACCAACTGTAATTACATTTAACATTTACTCCCTCCGTCCCAAATTAGTTGTCGTTTTAGGAAAAATGGGTGTCCCAAATTAGTTGACACTTTAGGAATTCAAGATAAAAATTGTTAGTCTTTTCCAATTATACCCTTAATAATTAAATAAATTCTCAACAAAATTTAATAGTCAAACATTAAATAGGGGTAACATAGTAAAATACACCCTCTATTTAATGATTTTCTTAATGGACGTGAAGAAGCTAAAAACGACAACTAATTTGGGACGGAGGGAGTAACATTTTAACCAATATATTTTAATACTCTCTCTCTCAAGGTGGAGGGTGAAATGCACAGAACAGTCCAAGCCAGGAAAATAGCAATGTTTTTGTTCCTCTCATGAAAGATGGATTGGCAGCAATTTACATTGCTTCTTTGTTGTGACATCATAACTTAACACAATTACATTCAGCTCTCTGCGTATCCCAACTAACCAAATTAATTATGCTACAAGACGCCATATTCCTATATTCAACTTCTACTAAAATTTTAGGCACCGTCAATTTTTTATTTTTTTTTTGACTTCCAAGATATCAAGGACCCACTGAAATTCACCACATACCCTGTGCCCGACCTTCTAGTGTTTTGACAGGCTGCCCAGTCAATATCACAATAAACAGTAAGCTGAGTTGTTGGACCGACTTGGGTAACCCGTTTGGAGTTGCCACCTAATAAATTATCTAGGCACATTAGGTCACCTAAAAGTATTTAAAATAAATAACTCCGGATTGGTCTTTAACTAGAGATTTGGGTACGTGTTCGAAATAACCTAGAAAAAAGGGGTTAGACACCTCCTAAGTTACACTAAATGTATTTTCCGTCCGATTTTTATAATTGGATTTAAGTTTGCACTTTCACCTAGAAGGGATATAAATTAAATAAAACATGTAAAAATATATCATGGTGATCCTTTTATATATCTAACTATCCTTAATGCAGGTTCCCAATGAGATTTCTTTGGATGTTGCATGGACTAACTCAGAACTTGTACTGCAAAGCTTATATCTGTCCTAGTAATAGTCAGATGCAAAAGCTTCCGAACCAGTCTTTGATGCAAAAGCTAATTGCAAAAGAGCACCAATTAACTTTCGGAAGTTTTTGGAAGTACTGTTAGATCAGAATGGACCTAGGTAAGGAGTATATGTACTTTTTTTAATTTATTAATAATTTGGTATCCAATACTATTATCGTTTTATCAAACACTCAATATATTAAAGGTGATCGCACTTCCTTTCAAATGAAAACTTCCATTGTCAGAATTTTAACACAAGACTTTTGAGCAGGGGTAGAGGGGTCCAATATATTTCACCACCTTTCTAATTGTTGTCAGCAGATAATGAACTGGTTGGTTTTTCTTTTCTCACTACGCTTTAAGCTTTTGTGGATCACATGGACTAAGGGATATATGTTTGGTTATGCCGACTTTCAGATCGTAAACCTAGGTTGTACACTTAATATATGTATAAGTTGTACAACATGATAGAATGTGGAACAAAGTAATACACATATTAGTTTATTTGAATAAGAGTATCTCAAAACAAAAATGACCTTACAAATACAGGTAATACCTAAACAATCCTCACATTATTTATTTACCGTATTATTTAATTTCTGCATAACAATTCTTGTAATGTTAATAATACCTGTATTAATAATCCATATATTACGATCTTTGTATAATTAATTCATTAAATCAAACAAACTTCTTAGTGGTGTAGATATTATTATAGACACTAAATCCTATTTAGGAAAGGGTCCTTAGATTTTTTTGTGACCTCTGAGGAGCCGTATGAGGTGAAAATCTCACGTACGGTTCTGTAATAGCGATGGGCACTGTGATGTTATCATCGACTATGATTATCTAACAGTTCAAGTACAGTTGATATAGTGGAAGCATAGTCAAAATATGGTTTTTGGGGGTGGAATTTGTGGCGTCAACCCATCGGGTTTATCGTTTTTCTAATTTCTTCTCTAGCCGAGTGTGAAAGATTACTGTTTGATTTACCAGAAGCAGAAGAGGAATTAGTAGCAGGGTATCAAACCGAATATTCAGGTATAAAATTTGGTTTATTCTACATTGCTTCATATCTGAATCTACTAGTTTCTTCATTATTTGTAACAACTCTTTACTTGGGAGGTTGAAATCTTTCTATTCCGTACATATTTGTTCCTGAGCTATTTGGAATAAATAAAGGGGGTAAAGTCTTTGGAACACTAATTGGTATCTTTATCACATTAGCTAAAACTTATTTGTTTTTGTTCATTCCTATTGCAACAAGATGGACTTTACCGAGGCTAAGAATGGACCAACTATTAAATCTTGGATGGAAATTTCTTTTACCTATTTCTCTAGATAATCTATTATTGACAACTTCGTCCCAACTTCTTTCACTGTAAAAGACTACAATATTCTAGATTCACGACTTGTCTCAACCAAGAGAAAGAAACAAGCATAAAATATTTTTTTATAGATGTTAAAAATATGCTCCCTATGATAACTGAATTCATAAATTATGGTCAACAAACAATACGAGCCGCCAGATACATCGGCCAAGGTTTCATGATTACCCTGTCCCACGCAAATCGTTTACCGGTAACTATTCAATACCCATACGAAAAATTGATCACATCGGAACGTTTCCGAGGCCGAATACACTTTGAATTTGATAAATGCATTGCTTGTGAAGTATGTGTGCGTGTATGTCCTATAGATTTACCCGTTGTTGATTGGAAGTTGGAAACTGATATTCGAAAGAAACGATTGCTTAATTACAGTATTGATTTTGGAATCTGTATATTTTGTGGGAATTGCGTTGAGTATTGTCCAACAAATTGTTTATCAATGACCGAAGAATATGAACTTTCTACTTATGATCGTCGCGAATTGAATTATAATCAAATCGCTTTGGGTCGCTTACCAATGTCAGTAATTGATGATTACACAATTCGAACAATTTCGAATTTACCTCAAATAAAAAATGAATAAACCCCTAATTCGAAAAAAATTCCGAATTACGAAGGTTTAGCTCGGATCTAAAAGAATGATATTTTTGCTTGGTCAATTCAAACTAGTGATTGGTTAATGAGACTCCTAGCTTAATTTAGATTGAAAACAAAACCAATTTCTATGATGATTTATATCTTATAGTTATAATAATAGTAATGGTTTCAAAGTAGATAAATGATATCAAAAATAGATAGGTTTAAACTACTCTTTCGACGAATAAAGAATTGATAGTGGTCCAATAAAATAAAAGCATATATGTCAATTCATACCCATTACAATTTCGTTCAATTAACAATTAATAAGTATCCTAAAAAGTTGAAAAACTTCTTTTTTCCTGGTCAGGTCAATAAAGTCATGAAATTCTTCGTTTTTGATTTTTTATAAAAAATGAATTTATCTGAACCAATACATGATTTTCTTTTAGTCTTTCTAGGATCGGGTCTTATATTAGGGGGTCTAGGAGTGGTATTACTTGCCAATCCAATTTATTCTGCCTTTTCCTTGGGATTGGTTCTTGTTTGTACATCGTTATTCTATATTCTATCTAACTCCTATTTTGTAGCTGCTACGCAGCTACTTATTTACGTAGGAGCTATAAATGTTTTAATCATTTTTGCTGTGATGTTCATGAATGGTTCAGAATATTACAAGGATTTTCATCTTTGGACCGTAGGAGATGGAATTACTTCGATGGTTTGTGAAGGATTACACACAATCCAAGAACATACAATTGCCCAGGGTCTAACCGTATTTGTTTTACTAGTCAGGGATGCAATCACATGTTGTTAGACACGAATTACACCGTAAAAGTCACAGTCTAAGGTCGTACCTGAGTTACAGATGAAGTTCCAATTCGTAGAAGATCACCAATGTTCTTCTTAGGAATCTACTACTAGTTCTTCACATAGAAGAAGAGAGTTTTCTATTCCAATTATTTGGGGAGAGAAGTAGCAGTTGTTTGTTGTCTAGAGGAGGAAGAAGAAGTTTTTTCTTTCTGCTTTGATAGAAAAGAACGCAGGAAAAAGACTTGGGTATTCCAACAATTTAGGACTTCCTTTTAATAGTTATGAGGAGACACAACTCTTCATACTATTTCCAATAGACATGTACTTTAGCTCTTTTCTTTTAATAAATATTCTAATAAATATATAACACATATATATTTATATATATTTAACATGGATTCGGGTTGACCCATATGGGTGCCCCGAATCTAATTTCCAACATCTCCCACTCACACATGGTGGGTCAATTCTCATTCCTATTCTGTAACTTTCACACATAACGACTAGACCGTGTGACCAGTGCATACTTCGAGAGCCTAGTTGCTATACATCTGTTAGGAATATATAGCATCTCGATTAACGGAACCTTGGAGTAGATTGTCGTATGCAGTACCCTAGATCATTTATCACATTCACATCTTTCTCAACCTCTTTGTATTAATTTGAGTTCATCATTATGTTATTATGTTCTTGTTCCAAAGACAAACATAATGGGTGCACCAATGAACACAATTAATGTGATAATATTCAATGATCTTCCTCATCTCAAGAATCTCTTAATCTCAATCTGACTTGCTTTTCTAAAATGCCCCGCCAGACCGAATCATCCATGATCTCTTGGCAACATCCTAAGATAGCAAACACCAAATTGAATCTCGACAAACTGGTCAAAGTCATGAGGGTACAAAGAAAGAAAATTACTTATAACTTTCAGGGCTTCACACGATAAGCAAGTAGAGATTAAACTTGTATCGCCCATAGGTCACTTTATGCATACGTGGTATGAATCACGTATCACAGTATTGACTTCTTTCCCATGGAGCGTATGTCTTTCACAAATTAAATACTGTGCAGATGATAGTTCAGACAACATATGTCTAACTTTGAGTTCACACATCTACTCATACATTTTATCATTCAGAACTCACATCTGGCTGTAAGACAGACTCACATTTAATCAAATATGATTAACCAGAAATAATAAGAGCCATTCTTATTATAAACTTCAAGCTCTCTATTATTATCACCTCAGATAATAATAAGTTTATAATTGTCTTATCCCTATTAGCCACCTAGACAATAGAGGCGGTTGCCTATGTGAATAGGCCAACCTTTTTGTCTGTCCGACATACTTCAAATTTATGTACTAAACATAAAACCATTCTATGTATATGAACCAACTAAATAATCAATTTAGGCTTCAACTACATTAACTCCAATAATGCATTTTTATGTGAACATGCTTGGAAAAATTTAAATATAAATACATCAACATCTACGCAAACTCAATGCCTTCACATATGACTCATAAACACCAAACTCTATGAGTTTCATTATCATATCTACTATCATATAATGCATAGAGATGTATTTCATGTTCACTTTTCTATGTACAACTATGTCTCTAAGGAAATTATACTTACATCAATATGGTTTGTCTTCTAATAATACTTGGGACTTTTGTGTAAGCTATTGAGACTTGACTATCAACATTTGATTGTCACTAATTCAATAGCACTATCAAACGCACCCAAATTTATCATAAAGACGTTTAAGCCAAACAGCTTCTTGCACAGTTGCTGAAAATGCTACAAATCCAGCTTTCTTTCTAAATAAGGCTGATGATTATTTCTTTGTTGCACAAACAATATACACACCGCTATTGTTTAGCAAAGAAATATATACTCGGATTTAGATTTTCTCTCATCTAAATACTTCTCAATTATCGTAAGTATATCCTTTGAGTTGTAGATCATTTCCTTTACATTACAAGGATAATCACATGTGCGTTTGAGATACCTCAGTATCTTTAACTGCTTTCCAGTATTCATTTTCTAAGTCAGATTGATATCTACTAACTAGAATAACAGATATCAAGTTTCAAGAGACAAAAATCATATTCTTGTGGATTCACGAGGACACATCCTCACACTTGAAACTTCGGCTCTAGAAATAGGAGTATTAATGGGTTTGCACTATTGCATATTAAATCGTTCATGAAAATTTCTTAATATAAGATTTTTCTGAAAGAGACAACAATCTCTTTGAACGATCTCTTGAGATCTGAACTTCAAGGATTCACCCATATTTTGTGGATACTACATTAAGTCTTTCACGTATTTTGAGAACCCCTTTGTTCTCAACGACTCTATGACCCATTAAGTAGATCAACCAATTCCAACTCTTGGTTTGGTTTCACTAACTCCATTTCATGTTCCATTGTTCTAGATACTTATCCTTAGCAGGATATTTAAGAGCCTCATTTTATCTTTCGTTGCTCTTATTCATCTTGTGGAGTAACTATATATGCTTCCCCTTCGATCTCAAATCGACGATGGGAAATATGTAGACGACTCATTCATCGAGGTTGAGATTGATAAAATTGATTTATCAATTGATAGTTACTCCCACTGGGACCAATAATATTAAATAAATTCTTTTAGTCATCTTGGTGCTACATAGAACAGATCCATTATCACCAAAGTGACTCTTACACGAATTTATTTGACTGTCATTAGCGGAAGCAAATTGATCCAATGTTTCATGGAGAGACAAGCCATAACCTATCTCACCCTACCTAGGAAAAACATTCGCTAGGAATGTAACATTGTGATTCAATCTCAGTTACTTTGCCATTGTTGTCTTGTTCACTTATGAACTCATAAACCTTGAACTAAAATAGTATCACAGAAATATACAAGTCCTTCCCCTTGGAACTAGTTTTCCATGTGGAGAAAAAGTTTATGTACAAAATCAGCACAAACCCAACAAAAAATTGGGTTTACATCTATCCATAACATATATGGAATATAAGTAACTGGCTTAAAATAATTTCATAATTTGAATCACATATGTCATAGTGTACTAGCTACAATGGAATGTAATGTCACTTTCAGGAGACGTCAAAAATATATCTAAAGTCTCAAGAGTCTCTTGCTCTTTTAGGACATACTGAATTTTACTGTTAGTGTTAACACTTTTGTTAAGCTCGGGACAATATTCTCGTAGCAGTTGACATATTGATATAAACTAGTATAAACTATTTGAGACAACTATGTACTTTTTAAAGCCTAAAATTCATATACATACTATTCCTTAAAATAATTTATGTTAAGATTTATTTCACATTAGATCCGGAATCGAAAGTTCACTATGTTCCCAATCATCATCCAAATACTAACATTCGATAAATCTAACATAATCAATTATTAAATGAATACTCGCCTTAAATTACTTAAAATTCAAGTCTGAACAAATAAATTCTATAACAGATATAGAAATTATAAACAAGAATAATTGCATGAAGCATTAAATCTAACGTTAATATAAGTACACATACTCATATGAATATAATGTCACACAAATAGCTACACAAATTAAATGCTCATAGACTTGATTTTTTTCGTAATATATACAGAAAACTGGGACTCACCACAGCTCTACATAACTGTGTATGTATATTATATGATATGTTGAGCGAGAAAGTTCCAAAGAAAACTTTGTATAGTAGTTCAAAGCATTACTATCCATTCCTTCCGTAACTTACACATAAAAGGAACAATATATCTCCGATCCTCAGAAGAATTACACACCCATAAGTATCAAACAATCTGGTGGTGCCAAGGTTGTAACAAATTCACTACAGTACTTAGGATCCATTGATCTCATGTTATAAACTAGTACACAACTAGATTATATTTATAACTTTTTGGCATAAAGGCTAGAATATTGCGTTGATCTTGCCTTGTCTATGTGGGATAAGCCAATGCTACTTCCATCCAGACATACTAAGTAAATATTATCAACACCAATATTAAACCTTTACAAGGTTTGCCAAATAGAGAGACTAATTTCGAAGTCTTACAACTTCCATATTATTACTATATGATTAGAAATATAGGGACCAATTTCTACATCCTTGTGAAAGCCTTCTGTACCATTCTCAATGGAGCCAAATTAAACATCCAAGATCCACAGAAACTTGTTTCTTTTGACACGGGTTGAAAGAGAACAACCATGTTCTCACTTTGGTTCACATTCTCATTTCAATGCACTTGACAGATAATTAAGCTAATGATGACAGAACTTAATTAAAAGACCACCCATGAATCCCATTAACCAATTTTTGTTATTTACGAAATTCTCAACATATACAAATAATATATATTCACAAAACAATTTACATCTTTATGTAAAAAAAAGATTGTGAAAGTGCAAAAATAAGCACATGAGTAACTTATATTGATCTGGAAGACTTTTCTTCCATTAGTGTCATAAGTTCCAACCAAAAAAACTCCAGATGGAAAATGGTGATTAGACTATGTAGCTTCACATATAGCCACCAAACAACTTTCCATTTTCTAAAATACTTTCTATCTCTTTTCCAGTAATTACTTTTCTTTTTTTTGAAGTTTTTTTTTGAACAGCCACATGCCGTTTAATGGAGGCAGAGAAGCAAGCAAAATATGCTTTGCCTTGGAATCAAAATTTCCTGAGTTACAATACTGGTCATCACTTATGGAACCGGAAATTTTAAAATATAAAACTATTAGAGTATTTACAAATACCCCTAAAAGGAAAACATTTAGAGGCAATGGCACTACTATTCTTGAAGTACGAAACTTCAAGAAATTTCTGCCAAGCAAGCGTCTACAATAAAAATTGTTACGATGCAATTGTAACGACGAAGTTCTCAGAATCTAGTTAAGCCCATGATGTCACATAAAAAAACGCCAATAAAAGTCACAACGACAATAACAGATATTATCACGAAACCAAATACAACTCAAAAGAAATTCACAGGTTTCTTCTAAGTTTTATGGACGGACTAGGAAACAAATAATATGGGCTCTGATACCAATGAAGGATTACACACAATCCAAGAACATACAATTGCCCAGGGTCTAACCGTATTTGTTTCACTAGTCAGGGATGCAATCACATGTTGTTAGACACGAATTACACCGTAAAAGTCACAGTCTAAGGTCGTACCTGAGTTACAGATGAAGTTCCAATTCGTAGAAGATCACCAATGTTCTTCTTAGGAATCTACTACTAGTTCTTCACATAGAAGAAGAGAGTTTTCTATTCCAATTATTTGGGGAGAGAAGTAGCAGTTGTTTGTTGTCTAGAGGAGGAAGAAGAAGTTTCTTCTTTCTGCTTTGATAGAAAAGAACGCAGGAAAAAGACTTGGGTATTCCAACAATTTAGGACTTCCTTTTAATAGTTATGAGGAGACACAACTCTTCATACTATTTCCAATAGACATGTACTTTAGCTCTTTTCTTTTAATAAATATTCTAATAAATATATAACACATATATATTTATATATATTTAACATAGATTCGGGTTGACCCACATGGGTGCCCCGAATCTAATTTCCAACAGTTTGTATAAGTCTTTTTCTTTCACTAATTACTACTATTTCAGATACGTCATGGTACGGGATTATTTGGACTACAAGATCAAACCAGATTATAGAGCAAGATTTTATAAGTAATAGTCAACAAATTGGAATTCATTTATCAACATATTTTTTTCTTCCATTTGAACTGATTTCAATAATCCTTTTAGTTGCTTTAATAGGTGCAATTGCTGTAGCTCGTCAATAAAGTCTTTCTATTAAAACTTGGAATTCAAATAAAATTTTGTTCTGTCTTATCACATTCATTTTCCTTCAATTCTATTTGAATTCCTGTATAAATAGAATAAATAGAAAGACTTTAGATCAATCTAGTACCAATATATTTTTTTTTCCATACTTGTTATATACTAGTCAATTAAATCGGTTGAATTGTTGTTCATATTGAAAGGAGTCGAAATTGAAAAGGAGTTGTTTAATGATTCTCGAACATGTACTTGTTTTGAGTGCCTATTTATTTTCTATCGGTATCTATGGATTGATCACAAGTCGAAATATGGTTAGAGCCCTTATGTGTCTTGAACTTATATTGAATGCGGTTAATATAAATTTTGTAACATTTTCTGATTTTTTTGATAATCGTCAATTAAAAGGAGACATTTTCTCAATTTTTGTTATAGCTATTGCAGCCGCTGAAGCAGCCATTGGCCTGGCTATTGTTTCATCAATTTATCGTAACAGAAAATCAACTCGTATCAACCAATCAAATTTGTTGAATAATTAGTATTAATCATCTAGATTCTAATATTGATAAATCGATTTTAATTAGCATGTTTGCTACGTAAGGTATGATCTTGTTTACAAAACATAAGAAATCAAAGTATTTTGGCCCTCTATCATATCTCATAAACCAATCCAGAAGGGGATTGATTAGAAAATTATGATAACTCATTGATTCATCTGGTATCTAAATATATGATTATATGATTCGTTTCTAAGTTTACTAGATCGAAAATTTATAACATTCAAAAACGTATAGACCCAATGTCACATTCAGTAAAGATTTATGATACGTGTATAGGATGTACTCAATGTGTCCGAGCCTGCCCGACCGATGTATTAGAAATGATACCTTGGGACGGTTGTAAAGCTAAACAAATTGCTTCTGCTCCACGAACAGAGGACTGTGTTGGTTGTAAGAGATGTGAATCTGCCTGCCCAACGGATTTCTTGAGTGTCCGAGTTTATTTATGGCATGAAACAACTTGCAGTATGGGTCTAGCTTATTGATACGTTCGAGAAAACTCTATTTGAATCCATTTAATTTTTTTACCGACAAACCCGTGCTCGAAAATCAAAATATTTTGAGCACGGGTTTTTATGGTCCAAGTGTATTTTGTCTTTACCACGAATTATTTTCCTTGGTTAACAATAATTGTTGTTTTTCCAATATTTGCGGGTTCCTTAATTTTCTTTCTTCCACATAAAGGAAATAGGGTAGTTAGCTGGTATACAATATGTATATGTATTTTAGAACTCCTTTTAACGACTTATTCTTTTTGTTATCATTTCCAATCGGATGATCCATTAATCCAACTAGTGGAGGATTATAAATGGATCAATTTTTTTGATTTCCATTGGAGATTAGGAATAGATGGACTTTCGATAGGACCCATTTTATTAACAGGATTTATCACTACTTTAGCTACTTTAGCGGCTCGACCAGTTATTCGAGATTCTCGATTATTCCATTTTCTCATGTTAGCAATGTACAGTGGTCAAATTGGATCATTTTCGTCTCGGGACCTTTTACTTTTTTTCGTCATGTGGGAGTTAGAATTAATTCATGTTTATCTACTTCTATCCATGTGGGGAGGAAAGAAACATTTGTACTCAGCTACAAAATTTATATTGCACACGGCGGGAGGTTCCGTTTTTCTCTTAATGGGAGTTCTGGGTGTTGCTTTATATGGTTCTAATGAACCAACATTAAATTTTTAAACATCAGTTAATCAGTCATATCCTGTGGTTTTAGAAATAATATTCTATATTGGATTTTTTATTGCTTTTGCTGTCAAATCGCCCATTATCCCCCTACACACATGGTTACCGAATACCCATGGAGAAGCACATTACAGTACTTGTATGCTTCTAGCCGGAATCTTATTAAAAATGGGAGCATATGGATTAATTCGAATCAATATGGAATTATTACCCCACGCCCATTCTATATTTTCTCCTTGGTTGATGATAATAGGTACAATACAAATAATCTATGCAGCTTTAACATCTCTTGGCCAACGGAATTGAAAAAAAAGAATAGCCTATTCCTCTATCTCTCATATGGGTTTCATAATTATAGGAATTAGTTCTATAACCGATACGGGACTTAATGGAGCCCTTTTACAAATAATATCTCATGGATTTATTGGTGCTGCACTTTTTTTCTTGGCGGGAATAACTTATGATAGAACCCGTCTTGTTTATCTTGACAAAATGGGCGGAATAGCTATTCCAATGCCAAAGATGTTCACGATGTTCAGTATCTTTTCGATGGCTTCCCTTGCATTACCAGGTATGAGTGGTTTTGTTGCCGAATTGATAGTATTTTTTGGAATAATTACCGGCCAAAAATATCTTTTAATTCCAAAAATACTAATTACTTTTGTAATGGCAATTGGAATGATATTAACTCCTATTTATTCATTATCTATGTCACGCCAGATGTTCTATGGATACAAGCTATTTAATGCCCCGAAGGGTTCTTTTTTTTATTCTGGACCGCGAGAGTTATTTCTTTCGATCTCCATCTTTTTACCCCTAATAGGTATTGGTATATACCCAGATTTCGTTCTTTCATTAGCAGTTGACAAGGTCGAAGTTATTCTATCTAATTTTTTTTATAGATAATTTGGATGACTGAAATAAAAAAACCCTATCTTTCTTTTTAAAAACATTATTGGACAATGAAAAAAAGAAGACTTTTTTCTTCTCTTAACTCTTAAGTTAAGTAAAAACAATGAAATTGAACTACATATGGTAGAAAACCATGTGAATCAAATATTGTATTGATGATTCACACGGCCCGCATGCTGCTTCATACAATGCACCGCCCGCTCTTGTATTTGTAATAACTTGTCTTGAATTCAATTAAATGTTGATGGAAAAGAACCATAACTATGTAACCCTATTCCTAATAGATTGACCCCAAAATAGCATATCCAAATTATAAGAAAGCCTATAGACGCTACAATTGTAGAATTTGCACTCCGCAAATTTCTATTTGTTCGGGTATGTAAATAAATTGCGAATACGATCCAAGTAATAAATGTCCAAGTTTCTTTTGGGTCCCAATTTCAATATGACCCCTATGCTTCATTAGACCATACCGCTCCTGAAAGGATTCCTATGGTTAAAAAAGTAAATCCTAAACTAATAACCCGATAACTCCAATAATCCAATTGTTGAATCAATTGGGACCTGTAATAATTTTTAGCAGAACCAAAAGAAGTATTTTTCTAAAATATTTTCACCCAAGAAAAATGACTCATTTAAAAAAACCATTGTAGTTATAGAAAAGCTTTCTGTTTTTTCGAAATGTAATCACTAGAAGTGCTACTGATAATAATGATCCACATAAAAGGGCTGCATAGCCCAATATCATCATACTTACGTGCATTATTAACTACTCGAATTGAAGAGCGGGTACTAATATTACAGATTGGTGTATTTCAGTTAAAATGCCTGAAGTAGCAAAGCCTTGGGTAAAAATAGCACTTGGGCCAGTTATTTTACTTAAAATTAAAATATTTTTTTTGAATACGGAATTATATGAATAAGGGAGAAACTCCATGAAAGGAAAATTAATGATTCATATAAATCACTTAGTGGGAAATGTCCCGAAGAAATCCAACGAGTAACTAATAATCCTGTTATACAGAAAAAAGGAACTATTATGCCCTTTTCTGACGAATCGTATAGTTTTACGATTTCAGCGACTAAAAAGGTTATCAAATGAATTGTAATTACAATTGAAACGATCGAAAAGGAAATGTGATTTAATATATGCTCTAAGGTTGAAAATATCATAAAAAATCTTAAAAAAGAAGAGTCCCTTAATTACATAATTCTAAAATAGAAATCGGGAATTGAATTCATTATAAGATCGATTTCTCCTTTTTAGAAGACGGTATGCCGCCACTCGAACTCGAACCGAGATGCATTAGCACTGCTTCCTAAGAGCAGCGTGTCTACCGATTTCACTATAGCGGCCTGTCTTGAACTCATAATAGCCTATGAATAAGCAATCGTCGAGATTGAGGATGCTATTTTAGTTTAGTAATGATTCAAACGGATCAATAAAAAGTTGTTCAAATAGGAATTTGAAGTTGAAGGTTCATTATTTTAGATTTGAGTTTAGAGTCTTATTAATCTAGCCCTTTCCTATATTTTATGCTTTCCTCGAATTGAACTCTTGTAACTAAACCGTTCTATCCTCAATTAAGGAATAGAGTTCAAAAGATTTTTGTTTTCGTTGTTTAATCAGCTATTTCCTATTTATTTTATTTCAGAAATCTAAAACAAAAAATAGATTTTGAAGACAAAATAGAAAGAAAAAACCAATTTTGCATCACTCAAAATTGACAATTAGTCATAAAGAATTTAATTAAGCAACTTTCTCGATTGGGTTAAGGGCAAGAGATACATGGGGATCCATATTCTATCATATTCTATATAATAATTCAGAGAAAATAAAAAGTTAGAAAGTTAGACAACACGACAACACAAAAAGGTTTCAAAATAGAATCAATTAGTTTCAATGAGTTTTTAACTTTCACTAAAGATTTTTATATACCTTCTTCTATAGATATGGGAATCAAATGGTAATATAGAATTTCCTTTTTTATTTTTTAATTTAATTCTGAAAATAGGTCGATGGGGAAAATAAAACTCCCCACCTTGGAATGGAAATGATGTTTATTCTTTTGTCAACAAAAAGGGTATTATTCAGTAAATAGAGGATTTTCTAATTCGATTATTTTATATATCAATCAGAAAAGCGAAGCGAGTTCCATTACGTATTGATTGGTGAGCTAATCAATATCAAATATGAAAGGGAAATTGTGAAATTATTCAATTAGATAATAATTGAATAATTTTTTCAAGTTGATTCAAATTATTCTAACGTTTTATTCCTTATTTATTTTTGTTTGTCGTACAAAAAAACTTTTAGAATTCCCGGTAGAAAGAGATTTCGCTAATGGAAAAGCCTTTAATGCTACCCAATATCCCTTTCTTTTCCAAATATTTTTACGAATACACTTTTTTGATGTCGAAGTGCGTTTTTTTGGAACTGCCATTTAGAAATTAAAAAATTACTCATTGTTATAGCTGGATGTGAAAGACATCTATTGCTCAAAACGAATCAATCCTTTTTACTACTATTTATTTTCTAGCTAATAGTCTCGTCCTAAAATAAAACATTATCGAAATAGGCAAAAGATATGTGAAAATTTCAGAATACTGGAAATAAAAATAGAGGGCCAATATGTATTTTTTCAAAATTTTCTATTCCATAAAACATTCATAATGGTAAAAAAGAAAAGGTTCCCTATTGACTGATATCTTTATTTCACATTCTTTTTAATTCATAAAATCTATACCTATAGAATCTGCTCATCGGCTGTGCTGTAGAAATGAAATTTGTTCAACTTAACTTAATAAAAATAAAATAAAGAATCCAAAAGATACTCGATTTCGATTTATGGTTCCACATTTCATTTACATGCAATAAAATACCTCGAAAGGTTTTTTTAAAGAAAAGAACCACATTTTTACTTGATGAAATGAAAAACTTGAATCCCCGTCCGATTGACCGGTCAAACTTGGAGAAAAAATAGGCCTATTTCAAAGGAGACTAGTAATTAATCACTTTCATATTATTTGACCAATTGTAACTTCTTGTGATAAGAATCAAAAACGACGCGGAAAATAAAGATAAGAGGAACGAGACGTAACTCGATCTCTAATCTCAAGTAGCACCGGAGAACTAGTTCCGATACACCCCGAGAGAAGGACAAGAACACCTACGCTATGCAACTACCCTCGAGCCGCACCTGGGGCTCGCAAATAGAATGATCGGGGGTGGTTTGGGGTTCAACTAGAATCCACTAGTAAACTCAAACCGTCTCAAAGGGTTTTCATTCAAAGAGAATCCACTCTTGAACATTGTCATTGACAATCAATCATTCATCATAATATCAAAACTAGCTAAGGAATAATGCTAAGCTATGGAGTATTTATAGGCCTCATTCAAGACATAAGGAAAGGCCTAAAATACCCTTAAAATAGGTTCTAAAGTCATAAGCCACGTAGGGGCATACTAGGAATTACATAGCAACTTAAAGTCAAAACCCGGTCAAACTTGCACAGGGAGAGGCGCCCAGCCTGAGGCGCTCCGCCCCACACACTGAGGCGCTCCGCCTCCTTGGTCCCCTCCTCAGATCCAGAGAGCAGGCAGGCATTAGGCGGTCCGCCTCCTTTCCTAGGCGGTCCGCCTCTTGCTGAAGCTTCTTCAAACACTTCGAATTGTGTCCCGGATGCTCTTCTTTCCATGGCGTCCCAATGCATGACCTTGAAGTGCTATTCCTTGGCCTTGGATGGTGCTTTTGGATGGTTGCTCGATTTGGGTCTTATCATCCTCCCCTTCTTGAGAAGATTTCGTCCTCGAAATCAAGGCTTGGTCTCTCATGGCTCTATCAACTCTTCGGGGTGGCCAAGAATCTCCTCCTTTGTCCTTCTTGATCGTCACTTTGGCATAGGCTTCTTCCAAGATCTTCCCCGCCTTAGCATGGAGCTTAGAACCTACAAGCAACGACAAGCGAAAACAAGCAAACGTCCCACTTTGAAAGTAGGTTAGTGCAAGAAGTGTGGAAAACACACTCTTGTGATATAACCAAGCGTCAATAACAACCATGAATATCAAGTCTCCAAAGAGAACCATAAGCACTTGGTTAAAAATCAACATGCACTCAACAAGATAATGAGCAAAGAGGTCATGGGGAGATGGGAAATGCAAGATCAAGCTACCAAAATCCCCTTGAACCTTAAGCTCAAGATCAACACACCAACCTATCCTCGAGGTGTGATCAACATGTGGAGTGGAGTGAGTCAAATAGCCCACCCTACAAGTAGGATCAAGCACTCCACTCCCCTTCTTTAGAGCACACCTACTCACACCAAGGGGTTCCTCTTTCCCTTCCATTTCATCAACTAGGCAACCCTCCTCAAAAGTCAAGCTATCAAGGAAGGTATTGATGATGGATTCTTCTTCATCATAACCCAAACAAGCAATAGTAGGGTCACTCAAAGAACCATCTACCTCTCCCAAACCTCCAAACAATGGGTTGCCTAAGGGGTCAAACCCTTCACACCATGGGGGTTCCATTTGACCACCCACCCTAGTCCGATACAAGTCATGTCCACTAATGAGAATGCCTTCAAATAAAGGATTGGTAAAAACATGCATCTCACTATCATGATCAAGCATAGACAAGTTATCAAGACTAGGTTCACTTGAGGAGTCATCATAGACAACCTTGTCCAATTCATGCAATTTGGACTCCTCAAGGACAAGACCATCATCACCACAACACATTGGACCACCAAATAGAAGCACATCAATTAGGGAATGGTCAACTACCTCATCTTTCCCTATGTCAAAGGTTGGCGGTGTGTCATAGCAAAGGTCACAATCATGGTCAACTATCAAATCTACACTAGGGAGGGGTTCAATGAACAATGAGCTCACATCATGATGTGGCATAGTGCTCCTCTCAACTAGTGTTTCACAAGCACACTCAAGTCGACAACTAGACTCTTCACTAGTGGTATACTCACTAGATGCATCAAAAACACCAACTAGTGTTGAGTCATTACAAGACAAGTAGCTAGTAGGCTCATGAAAAGGTGAAGCAACACTTACATTTGTAGTACTTTCTTGATCACTCACAAGATTTGAAGTGTCATATGCAACTCCTCCTTCATGAAGCTCACATTGAGGCTCCAATGTCTTGTCTTTCAATGTACCTACACAAGAACTTTCACAAGAAGAGATAGAAGATAAAGAAGGGTTAGAACAATGGGTGCTCTCACTCTCAATTTTTCCTTCCTCACCCCTCATCTCTCTCAATTTTACCTCATGGTCAAGTGTAGTTTGTGGTGACAATCCGCTCACATCACTCCTCAAATCCTCTCCTTTTTCCTCTCTTGGATTGTCACCGGTCACTCCCTCACTTCTCTTTATCTTTTCTCTCTCAATTGGAGTGGAGTGACTCCCATTTTCATCATGCATTGGCAAAACAATGAAATTGTTTGCCTCGGGTTCAAGTACAATGGGTGACTTGGCTTTAGCCGCTTCCCTCAACTCCCTCATCCGCTTGTAGTCTTCCCTTACTTGCCTTGGAGTCAAAGGTCTAAGCACATATTTCCTCCCATCATTCTTGACCGTATATGAATTGGTCCGGCCATCGTGCACCACATATCTATCATATTGCCATGGTCTCCCAAATAAGAGATGGCATGCTTGCATCGGGACAACATCAAACAAGATTTTGTCTTTATAGCTTCCCATGCCAAACTCAATCAGTGCTTGCTCCTCCACCTTCAACTCCCCACACTCACTTAGCCCTTGTAATCGATACGGGTTGGGATGTTTCAAGGTGGGTAACTTCAATTGGGAAATCAATGTTTGGCCCACTATGTTGGCACAACTTCCCGAGTCAATAATCATGGAGCAAACTACACCCATGACTCGGCATCTAGCGTGAAAGAGGTTCTCTCTTTGATCATTCTCACTATCCTCCACAAATACGGCACCTAAGCTCCTCCTCACAACTAGGGGAACATGAGGATTATCCTCTTCAACCATATCCTCCTCCACATCTTCCATTGGTAGAACATTTCGGATGGGTTTTGGAAGTGGAGTAGTTCTTTGGGGATTGCCCAAAGGGTGGGGATTGCCCGCTTGTTGGGGATTGCCCAACACTTGTTCACTTCCTTTAGCATAGCCCATGGGTGGCCCTCGACCCCGGCCTCTACCCCTATCCACGTTTCGACCCCAATGCATTCGCCTCCTAGGTTGATAAGGAACATCATACCCATAGGCTTCATCACCATACCCGGCCTCCTCCTCTTCTTGAACTTCATCAATTTGTTCAAGAGGTGGGACATTCCGCACGGGTCTTCTAAGTGGAGTACTTACTTGGGGATTGCCCAAGTTGAGGGGATTGCCCTCTTGTCGGGGATTGCCCAACCCATGCTCTCGTAGAGCTTCAACTTTGCTTTGCTCATACCTCTTGTTTAGCTCAACAAGGTGTCCGGGAGTCATAGGAGTGCTATGACTCGTGCCTTCTCCGGCTTTGCCTTGGACACTCGGGGTCCCTTGCTTTACTTGAGCAATAGATGTCATCTTCTCAAGATTTCCAATCTTTTGGTCCATGAGGTCCATCTTGGCAAGAAGATTAGCCAAGGCCTCCTTTATGAAATCTTGTCCTTCGTTGGCCATTGTACCTACAAAAAGCAACAAACGTTAGTAGAATACCTCTCCCACTCCCTTACAATTGTTTCACTCGGCTCGCTCGTGTTTAGTGGGGGATGGATATTTCACACAAGTTTGAGTTTAAAGCTTCAAGTAGTTGACCAACGAACCACAACTCAATCACTCAACTTAACAAGTCCAAATGCACTCCGGGGCGAGTGGAGTTAATGGGACTCGATTGGAACGCTAGGCACTTTAATTGAGGACTTGAATCAAAAGATACTACGGATCTTCTTTGAATTCTAGTCTCCTTTCTAAGGCACGATGATCCTAATAGCTCAAAGTAATTAGCACTAATCGAGTAGGATTATACTCTAATAGCACTAACCGGAAGCAATGCAAGCAACAAAACAAGAAATCCTAGAAGTTTCTACCCAATTCCCAAGCTTCAGGAAGTAGGCGCCCCGCCTCAGGAGGTGGGCGGTCCGCCCTGGGCAAACCTACAGGAGGAGGCGCTCCGCCTCTTCAGGGGAGGCGCTCCGCCTCAGGAAATCCAGAGAGCTCACAGAGCTGAGGCGCTCCGCCTCTAAATTGAGGCGCTCCGCCTCTGCAACTTTTCAGCACAGTCCAAACTCGTTTCAAGTCGATTTCCAAGCTTCAAATCCGATGTTTTCGACTTGTTTTCACAATCCAAGGATACCCAAAGTTGTTTTTGGTCACTAAGATCAAACCCCAATGATTTTTAACAAACCCCAATCGAAAACAACGAATTCACCATGTTCATCTTCCTCAAGAACACAAGGGTTTATCAAAGGGTTTCAAAATGGATTGTGATTCATCAAGGTAGGTGTTATATAGGTCCAAATCCCACAAAATTGGTACCGATTCGTTTGTTTTTCAATGAAGCTCAATCCCCAATATCAAGTTTTCAATCTAACATCAATCCAACCCAAGAATCAAGCAAAAATTCATCAAGAACAAGTTCATCAAGGGTTTAAGGGCAATTGGGGTTTCAATTTTTCAAACTCCACCAAATCCAACAATTTTGGTACCCAAGTAACGGGGATTCATCCACGATCAAGAATCTATAACACCCATATCAAAAATCATCCAAACCAACAAGATACACCAAATTTTTAGATTTTTCAATTTTTCAATTTTTTTTGTAATTTTCTTCTTTCAATAACAAGAACAAGAAAGTAAAGATAGGAATCGACCTAGGCACGAAGAATCAAGGGTCGGGGTTTGTAGAAACAAAACCCGAGCCTTGCTCTGATACCAAGATGATAAGAATCAAAAACGACGCGGAAAATAAAGATAAGAGGAACGAGACGTAACTCGATCTCTAATCTCAAGTAGCACCGGAGAACTAGTTCCGATACACCCCGAGAGAAGGACAAGAACACCTACGCTATGCAACTACCCTCGAGCCGCACCTGGGGCTCGCAAATAGAATGATCGGGGGTGGTTTGGGGTTCAACTAGAATCCACTAGTAAACTCAAACCGTCTCAAAGGGTTTTCATTCAAAGAGAATCCACTCTTGAACATTGTCATTGACAATCAATCATTCATCATAATATCAAAACTAGCTAAGGAATAATGCTAAGCTATGGAGTATTTATAGGCCTCATTCAAGACATAAGGAAAGGCCTAAAATACCCTTAAAATAGGTTCTAAAGTCATAAGCCACGTAGGGGCATACTAGGAATTACATAGCAACTTAAAGTCAAAACCCGGTCAAACTTGCACAGGGAGAGGCGCCCAGCCTGAGGCGCTCCGCCCCACACACTGAGGCGCTCCGCCTCCTTGGTCCCCTCCTCAGATCCAGAGAGCAGGCAGGCATTAGGCGGTCCGCCTCCTTTCCTAGGCGGTCCGCCTCTTGCTGAAGCTTCTTCAAACACTTCGAATTGTGTCCCGGATGCTCTTCTTTCCATGGCGTCCCAATGCATGACCTTGAAGTGCTATTCCTTGGCCTTGGATGGTGCTTTTGGATGGTTGCTCGATTTGGGTCTTATCATCTTGATTTCAATAGTTGAAGTATTTAGCAAAGTCTCAAAATAAGTAAGAATAGAAAATTCAATTTAAGTTTTAAGTTAGTTTAAGTTAGTACATATTTTGACTTTTTATTGACTCCTTTCAAAAGAGGTAAGATCCGGTGAATCGGAAACAATTAATTAAGAATTCAAAACTTTTTTTATGGAACAGACATATGAATATGCGTGGATTATACCTTTCATTCCACTTCCAGTCCCTATGTTAATAGGAGCGGGACTTATTCTTTTTCCATCGACAACAAAAAGTTTTCGCCGTATGTGGGCTTTTCAGAGTGTTTTATTGTTAAGCATAGTCATGCTTTTTTCAATCTATCTGTCTATTCAGCAAATAAATAGCAGTTCTTTTTACCAATATGTATGGTCTTGGATCATCAATAATGATTTTTCTTTAGAATCTGGATACTTGATCGACCCACTTACTTCTATTATGTCAATATTAATCACTACTGTTGGAATTATGGTTCTTATTTATAGTGATAATTATATGGCTCATGATCAAGGCTATTTGAGATTTTTTGCTTATATGAGTTTTTTCAGTACTTCCATGTTGGGATTAGTTACTAGTTCGAATTTGATACAAATTTATATTTTTTGGGAATTGGTTGGGCTATGTTCCTATCTATTAATAGGTTTTTGGTTTACACGACCCGTTGCAGCAAATGCTTGTCAAAAAGCGTTTGTAACTAATCGTGTAGGGGATTTTGGTTTATTATTAGGAATTTTAGGTTTTTATTGGCTAACAGGGAGTTTCGAATTTAGGGATTTATTCAAAATATTCAATAACTTGATTTATAATAATCAGGTCAATTTTTTATTTGTTACTTTATGTGCTGTTCTCTTATTTGCCGGTGCGGTTGCTAAATCCGCCCAATCCCCTCTTCATGTATGGTTACCTGATGCTATGGAGGGGCCTACTCCTATTTCGGCTCTTATACATGCTGCTACTATGGTAGCGGGGGGAATTTTTCTTGTAGCTCGGCTTCTTCCTCTTTTCAGAGTTATACCTTACATAATGTATTTGATCTCGCTTATAGGAATAATAACAGTATTATTAGGAGCTACTTTAGCTCTTGCTCAAAAAGATATTAAGAGAGGTTTAGCCTATTCCACAATGTCTCAATTGGGTTATATGATGTTAGCTCTATGGGGTCTTATCGAAGCACTTTATTTCATTTGATAACTCATGCTTATTCCAAAGCATTATTATTTTTAGGATCCGGATCCATTATTCATTTAATGAAACTATTGTTGGATATTCTCCAGCTAAAAGCCAGAATATGGTTCTTATGGGAGGTTTACGAAAATATATACCAATTACCAAAATAACATTTTTACTAGGTACGCTTTCTCTTTGTGGTATTCCACCTCTTGCTTGTTTTTGGTCCAAAGATGAAATTCTTAATGATAGTTGGTTGTATTCGCACATTTTCACAATAATAGCTTGGACCACGGCGGGATTAACCGCATTTTATATGTTTCGGATCTATTTACTTATTTTTGAAGGGCATTTAAATGGGTTTATTAGTAAAAAACCTTCTCCAACTTTTGAATTGTCGAAACAAGAACTTTATGTCAGAGTTGAAGCCCCAAAAGGAGAATTTGGTCCATTCAGGATCTTTTAATCTGTCAAAACGCCGGATTTCTAAATTCTCGTAACGCCCACCTAGAATTCCTTCCAGAGCCTGTTGAATAATCTTTATGGATTCTGTCATTTCACCGATTCGTACGAAATAACGAGCTAATGAATCCCCTTCTCGTTGCCATTGAACCTGCCAATCAAATTCGTCGTAAGACTCATAATGATCAACTTTACGAAGATCCCATTCTATTCCGGAAGCTCGTAGCATTGGTCCCGATAAACCCCAATTTAATGCTTCGTCTCCCCCAATAATGCCTACGCCTTCCACTCGTTCTAAAAAAATAGGATTCCGGGTAATAAGTTTTTGATACTCAGCTACCCCTGTTAAAAAATAATCGCAAAAATCCAAACATTTATCTATCCAGCCATAGGGTAGATCGGCAGCCACTCCTCCGATACGAAAATAATTATGTATCATTCGCATACCGGTGGCAGCTTCGAAGAGGTCATATATCAATTCTCTTTCTCTAAAAATATAGAAGAAAGGCGTCTGCGCACCAATATCCGCCATAAAAGGACCGAGCCATAACAAATGAGAAGCTATCCGACTCAACTCCAACATAATGACTCTAATATAGCTAGCCCTTTTAGGTACTTGAATATTGCCTAATTGTTCGGGCCCATTTATAGTTATTGCTTCTGTGAACATAGTAGCTAAATAATCCCAACGTGTTACATAAGGCAAATATTGTATAATTGTTCGGTTTTCCGCAATTTTCTCCATCCCTCTATATAAATAACCCAATATTGGTTCGTAGTCGACAACATCTTCACCATCTAGAGTAACGATGAGTCGAAGAACACCGTGCATTGATGGGTGCTGAAGCCCCATATTGACTATCATGAGGTCTTTTCTTGTAGTTGGTGCAGTCATAAGTTTTTTACCGATTCATTCTTCCATGAATTGCTGAAAGTGAAAAGAAGTTCATCAAAATTTAATCGAAACGTATAAGTGAAAATGAAATGACTCTTCAAACTAATCAAATTAACGAGTTTTTGTCACTCGAATGTCCAACTGATTAATTAATTCTTTATAACGTACTCTATTTTTTTTTTTTGACAAATAAGCTAGCAGTCGTTGACGTTTTCCCAAAATTTTCTTTAAACCTCTATGAGATAAATAGTCTTTTTTGTGCAATTCTAAATGTGAAGTAAGTCTACGTATCTTATTGGTGACATTGAATACTTGAAATTCAACAGACCCTCTCTTTTCTTCTTGAGAAATAACTGAAATCACAGAATTTTTTACCATAAAAGAATTTCCCCTTTCTTATTTTACAGATAAGGATTTTATCGAATTTTATCGATCAGTAATAATAATATAATGCCAGTAATTTGAACGTGGTATATAGACTGAATTTCTTTATGAACTCCTAATTTTATCAATTCCAATAAATTAATCAAATTCAAAATTTGATTCAGATAGGAATCCAAAAATATGGTCGGTACATTTTTTTCATTCACAAAAGTAAATAATTTAAACCTAAAATCCTAAAATGCAGAAGATTCTGTTGATTCATTTCTAGATCTAATCGATACCTTAATTGATTTAGTATCGTCTATTCGACTTAGATTCGAATGAGATGTAAGCTAAGACATGTGTGCATTTGTTTGCTTTCAGATACTCTATACGAGACAGGGTATATAGTACTATCAATTAATTTTCAATCGTGGATACATATGTATCCTTAAGATACTGAAACGACTACCATTATTGGTATCAAACCAATAACGATTCATACAAGCTAAATCTTCTAATCGATAATTAGGCCAAAGAAAGAACTTAAATTTAATTAATTCATTTTTCTCTTTATAAAGAGGCTTCCTTTCATCCAAAAATTGACTCTAGTTTTTTACATTGTTTTCGTTGCAAAATACTGAATTTCTATCGACGCCATTTCAATTCAAAGAATTAAAAAAACTTCGAATTCTCAATTCTCTACGACGCCTAGACCATAAAATATTTTCAGGAACAAGCAAATCAAAATGATTTTTGTCTGTATTTATTCTTTGAGTTTGAGGTTGCAGAATGGATTCATCAAAATTTTTTTTATCAACATATCTTTGTTCTCGGTATCTTTTATTAGTTTGGTGTTTACTTTTATGAACCAATGAAATACCTATGGTTTGATACATAATAAATTGTCCATTGTTTTTTTACAGACAACCGAATAGGTTCGATAATAAATACTCCCTTCTTCATCAATTCTGTAAGAGTTAAATTCTTCTGAATCAGCATTATATCCAAACTCATTTCTCTCCTTTGAATTGACGATATAGTAATTTTGGTTTGATTTATCAGTCGAAGCAGGAGACAATATACCTTGATATTCTCGATCATTCTTTGATTCAAAGCATCGTTCCATCTCAATTGAAAAAGCAAATAACGTTTCAAGAACAAATCCAGTTCTGCTTCCGTGTTGCTTTTGTATTGTTTTTTCTTTTTAACCTTCTTTGTGTCTGATTCCGCGTAATCTTCTTCAAGATCCTTGTGTTGTTTTGAGAGAACTGGGCCCAGATTTGCTTTGTTTTCTATATCTGATCCACGCTCTCTTTCTCCTTGACTTACGGGTTCTTTACTTACAGGTTCTTTTGCTTCTTGAATTAGATTCTTTAGTTTTTTATTTGATGGTAGAAAAAAGTTTTGTTTTTGGTTTTTATTGATGTTTTTATTTTGACTAACATTTTCATTTGTATTCAAATTTAAAAGAAGTAATTTGCTTGGTATAATCCACGGTTTTGTTTTATATACATTATAAAGTAGTACAAATTCTGAGAAGAACCAAAATTCCAGAGTAAATATGGGACGATTAAATATTTTTTCATTCATTCCCATCCAATCAAAAAAGACTTTTTTTCGAATTTTTTTAATTGTTTTCTGTATTTTTATGAATCGTAAGATAAAAAAGGCCTTTTTTCTCAATTTTATCAATTATTTGATAATTATTAATGCCAATTTAAGTATTTCGATTACTGCTGGTATCGATCTTAACCCAGGCCTCAATATCCCCTTTTTGTCTAAGAGAAAAATGGATAATTTTCCAATCAAAATATTTTCTATCGGGATTTCTTTCTATATCCATGTATAGAATATTGCCGGGCATATCAAAAAAGTTGTGTTTGGACGTGTTGGAATTATAAGAAATTTTGGGGTTCTTATTTACTTCAAAGGGTAATCTAGAAATAAATGGGTCACTTTTATTTTCATAATTAATCGATTTATATGATAAAAGATCATATCTATAACATTTTTAAAATTTTCTTTTTGATTTGATAATGAATAGAGTTCAGAATGATTTTCTTTTTTGTAATGAAATTGGTCTTTTTCATATGAATTCCATTTGTTTAAATTTCGAGTTTGAGCCATACAACTTTGATTAACCCTATTTCTCCATTTTTGTGGCATTAATCTAGACCATCTAATCTGAGATAAATTGTATTGATAATGCCTTCTTAACCAGTTTTTCCATTGATTGATTCTAGAACTCTGGAGTTTCTTATGTCTTAATTCAGAATGAAATATTCCTAGTGTTCTAAAATAGTCCTTTATTTTAGTCTTAAGGAAAAAAGACGTTCTGTTATATTGAAGAACAGATCTTAATTTTGACAAATTAATAACTTGGGTATGTGATAATTTGTAAAATACATATGCTTGTGACAAGTAGGATAAATCAAAAAAAAAATATGTGAATTTTTCTTACTAATATTATAAAGTGCCTTTTTTATAGTCGAAATAAAGTGAATTTGATTATTATTATTAATTTTTTCTTGATTTATTTCATTATTGGAAATGTATTTATCAATCAATTTGTTTGTTGATTCAAGAAAAAGTTGTGTATTAATTCTGGGAATATTAATGATAGATAAAAATGGATCGATGTATAATCTTTGAATGAATAATTTTAGAAAATAATGGAATTTCCCTATTAATCGAGTATTTCTTCTTTTAATATTTGTAAAATATTTTTTGGCGATTCGAATTTTTTAATATTATTTGTTTTATTAGGACTAATATCGATTTCTGGAGTTACTTTCTTTTTCTCTTTTGTAATTCTTTCTATTTGATTTTTGATTGTACTTGTTCTATCAGTCAAATCCTTCATTTTGCTTTCTATTAGTAAAGAATTTGGCCAATTTACAGATTCAATTTGACTAAACGATTCGTTAATTATCTCATTACTAATTAGAGAATTTAGAGAATCTTTTTCTTGTTTCGTTTCATTCGATTCATCTATTTCGTTGAATCTAAATAGTACAATTGGATTTATTTTTGAAAGTTCTTTTTTTTTTTTTTTTTTTTTTTTTTTTTTTTTTTTTTTTTTTAGAAATAGAATATTTTTGATAAGCCACTTTTTGGTTTCTTTTGAAACCCTTCGAAATAATTTAGTTTTTCCTTTTAAAATTTTTAGAGTTCTAAAATATTTATTTGGATAATCAAACTAGGCTAATACACATAAAGGAATGTGTCTCGTTCAACACTCTAGTACAAAAGATATTTGCTGCTCCAAAATAAAATTTGGGTGAAAATAAAACAATTATTTGGTTGTGAATTCACTCATTGATATGCATGGATCATGGGTGACTGATGGTTGCGAATTCACTCATGAAAACATGTGAATGCATTTGTATGAAGGGTTTTCAGTCTTTCTGTGAATTTCCTGATGCGTTAATGCTGCTTGAATCGTTTCGCAGGAATTTGTACCTTTTCAATTGTTCACAAATATAGATAGATTGAGTTGACTTGTGTTTGATTTTACATGTCTTTTGGAGTGGTGCACAAATCCTGCAGGATTGACAATATTTAAAGTTAAATGGTTAAGACAATAGTATTATACTGTTCATAAATGCACCAATATTGTCTTGGATATGTTATTCTTCAGTAACTAGCAAACTACAACCGGATTGGTCTCACTATTTTAATGTGAAAAGAAAATGCTCGTGCTTTAAAATCCTATGTCTATTTGGGCTCATTTTAATTTAAAGTTTAATAGTTAAGTCAATGTTATTATATTGTTCATAAATTTAACCACATTGTCTTGATTTTGCATTGTTCTCACCAAACAAAATTAATTCTATTGTTCATAATATATATATATATATATATATACATATACATATATATATATATATATATATATATATATCATTAAAGTATTCATAAATTAATCCAGATTGCCATACTTTGTCTTAACCTTCACTTCATTTAATCACCAAAATCAAGACTAATTTTGAAACGACCTTAGGTTTTCGATGGGCGTTCCAATAAAAACTCCTTAAGGTCCATTAGGAACTGTATATAAAAGTTGAGCTAATTCGGATATCGTTTGGTAGGATTTTGAGAAGGTTTCCATTTTAGTTGTCGGTAAAGCTTAAAAGAGGTTTTCGAGCTCAATTTGAGTAAATGAGCTCCGATTCGAAATACAAAAGTTGTGTTAGATTCGCATGATCATTTGTGCCATGTAGCAACTTTTGAAAATGAATTCCGAGGTCTTTTTCTATTCCAGTCTCGTCCGCGTGATCAGTTCTAGTTTGAACAGCGCAGGTCTTCTTCTAGGTATTTTATCTGTCAAGATTTAGAGCATCATAAAAAGGATTGCCCTTATCTTCATCAGCAAGGTAGTACCCATCCTTTCTCTCGCCCTCCGACATCTATGCTGCAACAGCCTCAGGATATCCCTTCAAGGACTCAGCCAGCTCGAGGTGCACCACTGCCTGGTAGAGGCCATGGGCGTAGTTCTGGTGGTCCCTCCAGAGATGGATCTCAGAGTGCGGCTCTGCTCAGCCACAGAGATAAATTTATGCATTGTCAGCCAGGCAGGATGCCGAGGCATCTCATGTTGTTGTTACAGTTACTTATCTATTTGTGGTCGAGATGCATATTCTTTGGTGGATCCAGGATCTACTTATTCCTATATTTCCCTTTATTTTGCTGTGGGATTACATGTAGATTATATGTGTCCCCGTGATCCATTCTGTGTTTCTACTCCCATCGGAGACTGTATTGTTGTGGATCGAATTTATCCTACATGTACCGTATCTTTTGGCGTTCGTGAGACCTTGGTAGATCTTCTGGTTTAGGATATGGTTGACTTTGATGTCATTATCAGCATGGATTGGTTGGCCTCATGTTATTCGATTATCACGCGAAGTCTAATCGATTATCTCTTCCTGGCTTAGCGCCGGTAGTGTGGCATGGTTCTCAATTCCCACCTATAGGGCGTGTTATTTCTTTCTTGAAGGCGAAGCGAATGATGGATAAAGGGTGTTCGACATATCTTGCCATGGTTTGAGATACCACTATGGAGATTCCATCATTCGATTCCATTCCTGTTGTAAGGGAGTTCTCTCATGTGTTTCCGGATGATCTCCTAGGACTTCATCCTGATTGGAAGATCGAGTTTGGCATTGATATAAAGCCAGGGACTCAACCTGTTTCCATCATTCCTTATCGTATGACTCCATCAGAGTTGAAGGAGCTGAAGGAGCAGTTGGAGGTTTTGCTAGATAAGGGATTTATTAGCCCGAGTATTTCTCCGTGGGGTACTCCTGTTCTGTTCGTGAAAAAGAAAGATGAGACTATGCGGATGTGTATTGATTATCGTCAGCTAAATAAGGTCACAATCAAGAACAAGTACCCTTGCCTCGTATTGATGATTTGTTTGATCAGTTGCAGGGTGCCAGATTCTTTTCTAAGATCGATTGGCGATTTGATTATCATCAGCTGAAGATTCGGGAGTCAGATATACCAAAGACTACTTTAAGGACTCGTTACGGCCATTACGAGGTCATAGTTATGTCTATTGGGCTGACTAATTCCCCATTAGCCTTTATGGATCTTATGAATCAAATATTCAAGTCGTTCATTGATTCCTTTGTCATTGTTTTAAATGATGACATCCACTACTAGAAAAAGAGTAAAAAGCTACAGAATGGTTGGAGAGGGAATTCACTCTCCAATCAGTTAGCGAGTGAATTCCCTCTCCAATCAGTGTTTTACGGTTAAAATAAATTAAATTAGAAAAGTTAGAGACGGAATTCCTTCTCCAGTCAAAAAGTAAAAAAGGTGTCAGGTGATGGAGAAGGAATTCCGTCGCCAATCACCTGACAATTTTTTTACTTTTTGATTGGAGACGGAATATCCTCTCCAACTCTAATAATTCTATAATTATATTTTTACTTCAGCGTACTCCACATTTTTTACAAACACATAAAATTTTCTAAACACTCCCTCTCCACAGCGGCACCAGAGGCACCTATTTTCTCCACCATTGCAACACCATTTTCGTCCATCAAGTAAGTATTTCGTCTTCCCCATTATTTTTCCCTCCCTATTTTCCCCATCCCAATCCCGTATCCACTGATCCAAATCCATTTTCTTTCCAATTTGCTAATAATTTTTTGAATACAAAAAATGGAGTGAGACCTTTATGTTTAGTGAGATCGTTAGCCGATTTAGCGGAAATAAACTAAATATAGAGAGAGATGGGGGTGGTATCTCTCTTCAGATCCAATTTCCTCCTTTCTTTCATATTGGTTGTAGAAAATAAATTGCAATATATCAATTTCTAAATAAATTTCAAAATTTAGTGTTAAAACATTAGAAAATGAAGAGTAAAAAATTAGGGTTTGAGAATCTTACAGAGGTTACGCTGTTGGTTTTCACGAGAGAAGGATCGTCCTTAGAGATCGGTATGAAAGTTTTCGATTTATTTTGAAGGTGTGTGGGTGGGTGAAATGTTAGATAGATTTTGAATTTTCTCAAATTCTAAAATCTGTATTTTTTTATTTTTTCTAACTTACTATATTTGCCACTTTTTTAATATTCTTAATTTTTTTCGATATATTGTTATATAGTTAAATGTCATCACAACTCTATTTGGTAAAATATTTTTGTAGTAATATAATTAAATGCCTATTTTAGTTTATTAACTATTTTTTATGTTTGCATCCTAAAAAAAAATTAAATATCTCTATCCGTAAAATATTTAGGGAGTTTGAGTTAATTATTTAGTTAATTAAAAATTTAATATGCAACATAATTTAACAAAAAGGATATATACCTATAGTTTGCTAGAAAAATTGCTATATTCTGTTGCATTGATTATATTTATTTGTTTGTAACTTTTGTGTAGATGGAACATGATGAAAATTGTAGTTGGATGTATAATATGTTCTATGAAAATATGGGTTTGAGGAAAAGTTATGTAGATGGGGTTGACGGGTTTATTGCTAAAGCTAAATTACTTCCTGAATATATACGGGGGGTTCAATCAAATATCCTTGTGTGAAATGCAAGTGTAGCCACGTGCAATCAATTGAAAATGTCGTGCTGCACCTTTATAGAAAAGGATTTATGCCGAATTATTTTGTGTGAACTGCACATGGAGAGTGTAACCCTAGTGTCCATAGAGAAAACTTCTAAAATGACTATGTCGGGTATAACTATCCTAAGTGATTCCTTATCAAAATACAAGCAAAGGGGGTAAAGTTCCCAAATGGATTTAACAACAGAATTGGGAAAAACTTAAAATTTATTGGCAAACACTTGAATTCTTAGCCCAGAGCGAGCAGGCTAAGAAAAACAGAGCATCGGCAAAGGGAGGATCAAAGCACACTTGTGGTTCAATTAGTTTGGCCACCAATCGGGCGCGATATGTAAGTCAATCTAATTTTTATTTAAATTAAAAACTTAACACCATTTTGATTTAGCATTAACACATTTGCATTGTGTAGGAAGCAGTACATAGAAAAGTTAGTGATTATGATTTTTTCCATCTGTTCCATTATTTATATGACGAACAAGGAAATGAGGTGGGATGGCTCGAGCCACGTGCACAACAACTAGAGGTGAGATATCATAAATAATTTTATTTTATTTAAAATTATTCTTTAATTAATTATTCTAATCGTGTCTTATGTTTTAGGAAAACTACAAAGCTCTACACCAAGAATGGCTTGAGAGCCAAGGGTCACATATCGTTGAAGGCTCTCCTAAACCCATCCAGGAAGAAGAAAATACAATGTTCGTTTAGGCGGGTGGTGGTTATACTAGCAAAAACCGAGCCTATGGCCATGGTCATTCGAGGTACAAGAAGCCTTCTCGTGTAGGTATTGTCAATACTAATTGCTCTTCTTCTTCTTCTTCTTCTTCTTCTTCTTCTTCTTCTTCTTCTTCTTCTTCACCTGCATCACAAATTGTGGATGATGATTTGCGCTCTAAATTGGCGGAAATGGAGCAAAGGCTACTGGATAGTGAAAGGCAACGCTTGGCTGACCGTGAGAATGCAAAGAAATTAGAGGAAATTGTGGCAAAGATTTGGAGGGATAAGGAGCAAGGCAGTGGCTCCTCCGAGAGGGCGGAGTAGTGTCATGGTTTGTTAAGGTTGTCGAACATGTTACTAATTAAACACTTTAGTTTTTATTCGTGTTGAATGCTTAATGATGAAACATGTATGTAGAATTGTTTAATAGCCCGTGGTGGCTTTGTTTTATGTTAAATAGGTTGTATAACTGTTTTAGTGGTGTTTTTCTAGTTTTTGGTTGCTTTGTATCGATTTTCTAATGTTTTTATTTAGCAGGATTAATATATTTAGAGAGGGAATTCCGTCTCGAAATGATAAAAATAATTTTTAATTATTTTCTTGGAGAGAGAATTTCGTCTATAAACAATAAAAATAATTTTTGATTATTTTCATAGAGAGGGAATTCCGTCTCTAAACAATACAAATAATTTCTACAAATAATGTTGGAGATGGAATTCCCTCTCCAGGCAGGAAATTAATTATTTTGCTAGAGAGAGATTCCGTCTCTAAGCACTTACTGACACAACTAGTTATTGCAGCTACTTTTTGAATTGGAGACGAAATTCCCTCGAAGGTCGCGCAGAGACGGAATTCCCTCTCTAAATTCATTCCCTCTCTAAATTCCATTTAGAGAGGGAATTCCGTCTCCAAACTGAGACGCAAAACACTATATTTCTAGTAGTGATCCTTATCTATCTCGTAGCCGTGAGGAGCATGATTATCATTTGAGGGTGGTCCTTCAGACCCTCTGTGATCACAAGTTGTATGCCAAGTTCTTAAAATGTTAGTTCTGGCTTGATTCTATTGCATTCTTGGGTCACGTGGTATCAAGTGAGGGTATCAAAGTTGATCCGAAGAAGATTTGGGCGGTGCAGATTGGCCTCGTCCTACCTCGCCGACAGAGATTCACAGCTTTCTTGGTCTGGCAGGTTATTATCGGAGGTTCGTGGAGAAGTTTTCCACTATTGCAGCTCCCCTGACTCGCTTGACCCAGAAGGCGGTTCAGTTCTGATGGTCCGATGACTGTGAGGCAAGCTTCCAGAAGCTCAAGGCCTTATTACTTCATCTCTAGTGTTATCCCCTCCTTCTAGCACTGGTGGGTTTGTAGTCTATTGTGATGCATCTCGTGTGGGTCTTGGATGTGTTCTTATGCAACATGGGAGGGTGATTGCTTATGCTTCTAGACATCTGAAGCCGAATGAGAAGAATTATCCGACTCATGATCTAGAGTTGGCAGCTGTGATCTTCGCTCTGAAGATTTGGAGGCACTATCTTAATGGCGAGCCTTGTGAGGTGTATACTAATCATAAGAGCTTGCGGTATCTTCTCTCTCAGAAAGATCCTAATGGCCGGCAACGGAGGTGGCTTGAATTGATAAAAGTTTATGATCTCACTGTCCGGTATCATCCTGGGAAGTATGTGGTAGCAGATGCTTTGAGCAGGAAGTCTATGGGCAACATAGCTTTTCTTTGTGCTGACATGAGACTTTTGGCCTGAAAGTTGTAGTCCCTTGGCGACTCTGGTGTGAGATTTCTTCGCCCAGACTCCAGCCGAGTCCTAGCATGTATTATAGCTCAGTCTTTCTTAGTCAGTCAAATTAAGGGAAGACAGTTCGAAGATCCACATATATCGTAGTTGCGTGGTCGTGTCCTAAGTGGAGGAGTTTCTTCATTCGAGCTTGATTCTGATGGTATTCTTTGATTTAATGGTCAACCCTGTGTCCTTAATGTTGGATATTTAAGGCAATTAGTGCTCCGCGAGGCTCATAGCTCGCGATATTCTTTTCATCCCGGTATTACTAAGATGTACTAGGATTTCTGAGAGCTATATTGGTGGAAGGGGATGAAGAGGGATGTGTTTGATTATGCGTCTCGTTGCTTGAACTGTCAGCAAGTTAAGTTCGAGCACTGGAGACTGGCAGGGTTAGCTGAGGTATTGCCTATTCCATAATGAAAATGGGAGCGATCACTATGGATTTTTTGGTTGGTCTGCTAAAGATCCTGCGACACCATGATTCACTCTGGGTTATTATGGACATACAAACTAAATCACCTCACTTTATCCCTGTGAATACTACTGATTTAGCTCAGAGATTGACTCAGATTTTTATTGATAAGGTAGTTAGGCTGCATGGCACTCTAGTGTCTATCCTATCCGATCATGGTTCCCAGTTTACTTCCAAGTTATAGTAGTCTTTTCAGAGGGAGTTGGGGACCCATGTGCAGATTAGCACGACCTTTCATCCTCAGACTGATGGTCAGTCCGAGCGGGTTATTCCGGTTTTTTAGGATATACTGAGAGCTTGTGCATTGGACTTCGAAGGCTACTGGGATGATCATTTGGCCTTAGCGGAGTTTTAGTCTTCCATTAAGATAGCTCCACTTCAGGACTTGTATGGCTGTAGATGTCGTTCTCCTATCAATTGGTTCAAGTCTTGAGATATGAAGGTGATGAGTTCAGAGATGGTTCGACAGAATTTGGATGTTGTTCGTGTTATTCAGGATCGTCTGCGGTCCGCTCAGAGCCAACAAATTTCATATTTGAACTTGAGGAGCCGAGAGTTAGAGTTCGAGGTCGGCGTCATGGTATTTTTAAAAGTGTCACCGATGCAGGGTGTAAAGAGATTTTGGAGGAAAGGGAAGCTCACTCCAAGATTCATTGGCCCTTTCCGTATCGAGAAGTGCATCGGTAAGGTGGCTTATCGTCTTGATTTTCCAGCTTCTTTGCCGGTTCATCGGTGTTTCATGTATCAATGCTTCGAAAGTATATCCGGGATCCTTCCAAAGTAATTGAGTTAGATCCTGTTCAGTTGGATGTGAATCTAGCCTATGAGGAGTTCCTAGTTGCCATAGTTGCCCGAGATGTCCGGAAGCTTCGTTCGTAGCAGATTCTGATGGTTCGAGTGCGATGGCGCAATTATCCTCAAGAGGAGGACACTTGGGAGCTTGAGTCCAGCATGCGTGAGAGATATCCTTATCTTTTCGATGACTCAGGTTGGATCTTAATTTCTAAAGCTTAAAAGATCTTATCAGTATATATGTTTTCGGTTCTGTATGGTGTGATTATATCTGTTGAATAGTTGTTGAAAGTTGGCGTAAGAGTTTCCATCAGTGTGAAATTTTCTTTAGACTCTGGTTTATTCGATGACGAACGAGAGTTTAACTGGAGGAGATTGAAACGACCTTAGGTAGTCGTTTCGGAAGTTAAAACTTTGATTGGTGTGCCCACTGTCTTAAAAGCTCCTTAAGGTCCATTAGGATCTGTATGTAAAATTTGAGCTAATTCGGACCTTGTTTGGTAGGATTTTTGAGAAGGTTTCCGTTTTAGTTGTCGGTAAAGTTTAAAAGAGGTTTTCGAGCTCGATTTGAGTAAATGAGCTCCGATTCAAAATCTAAAATTTGTGTTAGGTTCGTATGGTCATTTGTGACCTGTAGAAACTTGCGGAAGTGAATTCTGAGGTTGTTCGGTCATTTTTGCTAAAATCCCGAAAGTTAAGAAATCGATATATTCCGTGGGAGCCATATCTTGATTTGTGAAGATCCGTCTTCACGAGTATGTCACACAAGTCTTATATGACTTGTTTACAAACTGTGGGGATATTCTAAGTCTTGTAAGGTCCCATTGGACCCAAATTACTGACATGTTGCTACTGGTGCGAAAATTCTGCACTAAAGCAGATTCAGAGGGGGTATAAAATAGGCCATTTTCAGCCTATTTCATTCCTATTTCATTTCGGCCCTTTTAATTCCGTTTCTAAGGGGGGAAATTGAGGTACAAAATAGTGGTAAATTTATAAGGTAACATTCTATTATCTTCCAATTTCATTAATTCATGAATCTTAGCTTGAATTTCTTGAATTAAATTGGAACAATTGGGTTAGGACCCTAAATATTATGAAGTTGGGAAATTTGTTGAAATTGAATTTGAATATGAAAATGAACCATTAGACTCGTGGAATTATGAGGAGTTCGGAAATATATAATTTATGGGCTTCCGGCTAAGTCCGGTCCAGAGGTATTTTTGTTATTTTTTTATTCGTATAAAGGTTAGATATTCTTTCTTCGGGCACTTATAAGTGCGAATATATTTCTTTGGCTCTGAAAAGGATTCTTCTGAGGGACATCAGGTAGGAAAGGAAGTTATTCAATAGCTATTCTGATCCAGGACACGAGGTAGCTGATTTTGTCTGTTTCTTTGACGATCTTTGGCCTTTTGGATGATCTATTCACGCATTCTTTATGTGAATAGCTGCCGATTGGGCGTACTTACTACGCCATAACCTTGTTATGCATTTTCTAGTTATGTTTTTCATTTTTGGGCTGTTATGCCATATAAGGGCAGGAGGATTCCGCCCTAGGAGTAGGAGGATTCCGCTCCTTGCATTACATTGAGTGTAGGAGGATTCCGCTCCATTCATTGGGCACATGTGAGGCCCTTGCATTATGATTGCGTTCATTTCATATCCTAATTATGTATGTTGTATATACATACAAGTAGCATAATGCTCTAGTTTTACATATCCTAATTGTACATATTCTAGTTTTATCTCATTTTGTTCTCTTCGGGAGATGTACTTATCTTTTGAACTTCTTAGATGTCATATCTAGAAAAGCTCTAGTTTTATGTATTTTGGGCAGTAGTTGTATTTATTCAGGCAGCTTATAAATATGTCAGTTTATATATAATATGCGTCTCATACACATTTCTATGTTATTTAGATTGAGTTCTCTAATATTTTCCAGTAAAGTTTGTGTTATGTAAATTGTTTCAAATTGTATGTCTTGGCTTAAGCCTATAGGGTTCGCTTGTCAGGTTTAGGAAGGTAGCCGAGTGCCCGCACGGCCTATCCAAAAATTTGGATCGTGTCAGAATTACATTATTTATGTTATAAACATTCAATATATCTTCCCTAATTTATTCAGAAATCAAGTCATATTCCATCTTTTGAACAAGTACGTTGTCTTAACTTTGACTTCTCTCACTAGATCACCTAAATCAAGACTAATCGACAATATTTATGTTACAAAAATATCAAATTACCATAACTATTGAAAATAGAATAATTTTACTATCAGTTTTATTTTGGGTTCCAAATTACTTAGCAAAGTGGCTCCACAATACCCCTGCTCAGTGCTCACTAAAGAATCCAGCTGAAAGATTACCCACTTTAAAAAAAAAAAAAAATTGCTGAGGTGGAGCTCCACTTGGATAAAGAGATCATTTCCCCTTCTTCCTGTAAACTCTATCAACCAAATCACCATTTTCTCCTCCATTTCACCAACTAACCTGACTCCACCACCACATCTCGTTCATACATTAAACATCAAAAACCCCTTCTCAAGCTTTCATTATTCTATCTCCGCCACCATTAGAAGAATTCTACAAAAGCTTCTTTCGTTCACTAGAGGAGTCAAAGATAATAAAATGAAGAATAATTGACAATTTAGTGGATGTTGGATTCACTGAGTTTCGTAATTTTGGCTATAGTTAGATTCTTTACATTTTTACACTATGTAAATGATGCCCTTGCCATTCTTCCATATTTAAAATTCATTTTCCCGCCGTCAAATCATCTCAAATTTACCTGTCCATAATCCCCCATTCACAATCAACTACTCCCTCTGTTCCATTTTATGTGTCATAGTTTGACTTGACACAAAGTTTAAGAAATAAAGAAAGACTTTTAAAACTTGTGGTGTAAAATGAGACAAAAGATGATTGTGTGGTTGTAAATCATTTCAGTAATGGCAAAACTGTAATTTTGAAGTTAAATTGTTACCAAATTTAGAATGCTGCCATTCTTTTTGGAACAGGCAAATAAGGAAATGCTGCCACATAAATTGGAACGGAGGAAGTAATAAACTAATTAAATGTGTATTTCAATGGTTGGCAGCGAGTTCTTTGAATTAGTTGAAGTGGGTAGTTTTTAGTATATTTTCATTCTTGCAAAATTATAATTTTCTATCAAAGTTTCACCAAATAATTAAGGATTTTTTACATAAAAGTACAAGTTTTAGAGCTTAATTACCAAACATAGCAACATTTTAGTAAAATTACCCTATATAGAGGAAAACACAAGTTAATTACAAATATAACAAAAACATAGCAATATTTTTCCATAACATACCAAACCCTTACATTCTTTCTCCTATTTCCCCCACTATCATTTTTGCTCCTCCAATTTCTCCCTATTTCACTTTTCCTCCCACCATTTCCCCCGATTGCACTTTTATTTCTATCATTTTCTACAATTTCACTTTTCCTCATCCCATCCTCAATGTATCTCGATGTATCTCGTTGTATCTCACCGTATCTCTACTGTTTCTGCACCGTTTCAACTGTTTCTGCAGCACCGTATCTAACTGTTTCTGCACCGTTTCAACTGTTTCTGCTGCACCGTATCTAACTGTTTCTGCACCGTTTCAACTGTTTCTGCAGCACCGTATCTAACTGTTTCTGCACCGTTTCAATTATTTCTGCTGCACCGTATCTAACTGTTTCTGCAGCACCGTATCTAACTGTTTCTGCACCGTTTCAACTGTTTCTAACTATTTCTGCACGGTTTCAACTGTTTCTGCAGCACCGTATCTAACTGTTTCTGCACCGTTTCAGCACTGTATCTGCATTGTTTCAACATGTTTATGCATCGTTTCAGCACTGTATCTGCACTGTTTCAAGCTATTTCTGTATCGTTTCAGCATTGTATCGATGTTTCAAACTGTTTTTGTATCGTTTCATCACTGGATCAGCGATGTTTCAGCGTCGTTTCAAATTTATTTAACCTTCGTTATAAAAAACATACTATAAGAAATAACTGGATTTAAGCTTGGCTTTCCTGTTTCTTACTATAATATTTCAACTCAGATTCACATTATTTTGTGGAATATGTTACCTCGAAAGGCACGCTGCATCACGGAAGTACAGAGCAATTGAAGTCATCACAAGAATGATGAATAGAAAACATCTCGCGAAATAATCTTGAGAACACAAGAGATAAAAGAAGTGATTTTGAAATTAGTCCAGATTTGCAATGACAGCAATCGGTGATTTCTTGGGTGGTGCAATCTCCACCAAGGTCCTTGCTTCACCGAAGTCTCTAGCATATGCAAATGAAGGAAATTGCAGATGTCTCAACATCATGGCTGACGAAAGAAACAAGGCAACTGGATTACTATAATAAGACGATAAATTGAAGATAATCCCATAAAAATCCATACCCCACTGTACTGCAACTGACACACTACAACAAAGCTTCTTTTTCGTTCTTTCTTCTGTTTGTTTTTCCCTAAGCATATTTCATTTCATTATACTAATATTAATCTATTTTCCCAACGTCTCTTAGCTTAAACCCCACCTTTACCTTTCTTCTGTTGCTCTAATATCTTCTCAAATTACAGATAGAAATGGAGGCGGTGGGGGTAATGGTGGTGATGGCGCTGGGGTGGTGGGGGTGGGTGTGGGGTGATGGGAGAAAAAGAGAGTAAGTGAGAGAATTTTTAATTTGGGGAAAATGGGAAGTGAAAGTAAAATATGTTAGATTATTGTTATATGTGTTAGAAAAATAATATTATGCATTGTAATTAGAGAAATATTGCTATTTTTTTGTAATTAAGGGTGAAAATTTGTATATTTTTGTAAAAAACCCAATAATTAACTTTGAGGAAGTCTGGATGGAAAATCAAATGTGAGGCAGTGCTACTGAGCTACTACCTAGATATACACTCCTTAATATTCTCATATAGACATCCTGTGACGGTCCACTCTTCCATTGCCAAGTGTAGCTCCACCTCAGCAAAAGAAAAAAAAGAATAACTAAATGAGCCACTTTGCTAAGGGCAAGGCCAATTCTATACTCAAAATGAAATGGAGGATAAAGTTGTTTTATTTTTAGGTGTATTTTTGATGCATTTCCGTTCTACCAATCTTGCTTAAATTATTCATAATTAAGCCAGATTGGCATCATTTAAAAAAATAAGTTGTCTTAACTCTTACTCTCACCGTTTCAAAATGGTTATCATAGTTTGACTTGGAGCGGAGTTTAAGAAATGTGGTAAAACTTTTAGAACTTGTGGTCCAAAATAAGTCATACATAAATATGTAGCTATAAAGCATTTCATTAAGGGTAAAGTAGTAGTTTCAACTCAAAAATGTTTCCAAATTTAAAATTGTGTCATTCTTTTTAGAACGGACTAATAAGGAAATTATGACAACCATTTTGGAATGGAGGTAGTATTTCACTAGATCACCAAAATCAAGTCTAATAGATAGCATTTATGATTCTTGTTCAACCAATCTTCCATAAATTATTCACAACGCAAGCTAGATTGTCATTATTTGAACATATGAGATGTCTTAAATATTCACTTCACAACAAGTTCATGCGAATTATTCACCTTGTCCAAAGTGTATAGATTCTTAACATCCGTTGAACTCGACAATGCATTGCAAATACAAAACACGGTCATACAAAATTATTTTCAAAGTTCAAGTAACATATTATCTTTTACTCATTTGCATAATAGTTCCTACAAATACAAGAATGTGCTTTGCAATTCTCGACTATACAATAGTCATCACTTTCAACACCATGACGTCCTTCGAAAACAATATTCTCATTTGTTTTATCTTCATAAATCTCAGTAACAGATATTTATGAAATCAGTTTCAACACAGTGCTCATCTTCTAACACTTTAATTTCAACACAGTGCTCATAATCTTGACTATGACACTTAAATGAATATTCTTTAACTCTACCTTCACTTGCTTGAGAGAAATTTGCAAGACAATTAACCATTTTATTAAACTTTAAATCTACACACTGTAAAACAAAGACAAGGAAATAAAAACTTGTGTACACTTGCAACTAGACTACTGTTTCGTCAAATCACGCATAATCAATAAATAAACAAGTAAAAGAGTGTTATAGGTTTAACAAAATATGAAATAACTCCTACATCTACACGGTGCGAGATTATATCAACCTAGAAGATCATAAATAGACTTTCAAGAATAATAAGTAAGGACAATCAGGTAACATTTGTTATACAAACCCAAAGCAAAATAACAAGAAGCAACAAGGACAATTCAACAGGAACTGCTCATATACTATGCGAAAATAATATTTTCTTTTGCTCAGAAATTAAGCTGGATCTTCCTTACGTCACATAAAATAAGAAAGCGAAAAACTAAAACGAGGACAATTCGGCTGGAGATTTCATATACTAAACTCAAATAGCTTTTGGTCATAAATCATGTTGGATCGTCCTAAGTCTAACTTCATATATTATAAGAATACCATAATAACATAATAATTTATGTATAATAAATTTGCTAAGCATAATCAACCTGATGCATGCTAAACTAATTGACAAATATAAATAGAATGAAATTACGAATCAAATACAACAAAATGAAACACAAAATTACCAGATAAAAATTTGAAATACCAGCAACATGACACCAAACGAAAAAATGATGTCGTTTGAATGAACAATCAACATCTCGATTTAAATCACAATAAATCAATTTCACCCTACAAAAGTAAGAGAAAGAAATAATACTAAAATATAGAAAGATTTTTAGAAATCAAACCTTGTGGGAGAAATCTAGGGTTTTATTGGAATATAAAATAAAAGATTATTAGTGCAAATTCATAGGCTATTAGTGTAAATATGTATATAGTTAGGATTAGGTTAATTCTATATTGGCCCAAGCCTATTAGGAATAGCTTGGGGACTAAGTTAGAGTTTTACTATTTTCTTGTATATATATATAGAAGTTAATTCATCAATGAAGGCAAGAGTTTTCGCCCAAAAGTTTGTTTGTTGTGTCCGTTTTTACATTGTATCAGAGCCACTGTGAAACTCTTCATGAAAGTGTAGAGAGATGGCAGCTCCGACAGATGGTGCTGGTGGAGAAGGCATCCATGGAGTGGAGGGGGGGTGACGTTGCCGTTGTCCGAAAGACTATTTCTCCATACAAAATCACCTCAAATGATAATCCTAGTTTGATTATCACACATGTCCAGTTGACCGGTGAAAACTATGAGGAATAGGCACGGTCCGTTAGAACGACATTGCATGCGAGGAAGAAGTTTGGATTTGTCGATGGGTCGATTAAGAAGCCGGGTGAGAATTCGGTCGATTATGACGATTGATGGACTATCAATTCTCTTCTGGTGTCATGGATTAGGAACTCTATTGAACCTACCCTTAGAACCACCATATTACATATGGAGGTAACTAAGGATATATGGGAGAGTATCCGAGAGCATTTTTCAGTGGGGAACGGACCATGGATTCAGGAGTTAAAGGCTGCACTGGCCGGGTGTAAGAAAAATAGATTGACCATTGCTACTTACTATGGGAAGTTGGCTATGATGTGGGAAGAACTTGGAAACTATGATAAGTTTCCGACGTGTTCGTGTAGAAATTGTTTTTGCAATCTTACTGTTGCACTGGAGAAGAAGAGAGAAGAAGATAGGGTCTATTTGTTTCTTATGGGGTTGGATGAGAATCTTATGGAACCGTCCATTCCAATATTTTGGCCCAGGATTCGTTGCCATCCATAAATCAAGTTTACCAGAAGGTAGTTGAGATGAATGTGTCAAGGGAATGGCACGAACACAGGAAGAACAGGGGGAGGTGACGACGTTTGCTGCACAACGATCGCCTCCACCACAGAAAATCTATAAGGAGTGTCACTTGTGCGACCGAGGTGGACACCCTCTGGAGCACTGCTTTGAAGTTATTGGATATCCGGAGGGTTGGGTCTATTATTCGAAATAGGGACCTTAAAGTGGTGGACGTGGAAGAGGAAGAACTGAGGCTACACTGGGTGGTAGAGGCCGTGGATATCAGTAGTATGGCTCGAACGCTGGTCGAGAACGTGGTGATAATCAAGAAAATATTGTGCAAACTGAGTCCGAGGGTAGAGAAATCAGACACACTGCTCAACACGGACAAACGAACCTGTCCGGGATAACGAGTGATCAGCTGCAGATGCTGTTTGAGTTGCTGAACATAGAGTAAGCGAGCACAAGTGAGCCATTAATTGGTAAGCAAATTCGACTTCCATGGATTATTGACACGGGAGCATCGAATCATATGACCGTCAATTGACTGCTTTGGAGGATCTACGGAAAATTCCATAATATCCGGTAGGTCTACCAAACGGAAGAAATACAATGGCTACACAAGAAGGATCCATCAGATTTAGCGAAGACATGATTCTTCATAAAGTGTTATATGTGCCCAAAATAACTTGCAATTTCATTTCGGTATCTCAATTGATTAATCAGGGTGGGTGCAATATAAATTTCACTAATGATTTATGTGTTATGCAGGATCGGGATACGGGGAAGTTGATTGGAGCGGATGAACAAAAGGATGGACTCTACTACTTTCGAACGATATCCCTGGTGAAGAAAATGAAGGTCGATGTGATGGAATTGTGGCATCAACGGTTAGGGCATCCTTCGATACAAGTGACCAAATCTCTTTCGATTCTAGAGGATAGGAGTAGGAAAGGTAGCTTGGAAAAAAAAGCATGTGATATATGCCTTCGGGCAAAGAAAAATAAGAATGTATTTCCTTCAAATGATAATAAAACTGTTGAACCTTTTGATATAATTCAATGTGATTTGTGGGGTCCTTATAGAACTGAATTCTCATGTGGTACGTCATGTTTCTTGACTGTTGTCGATGATTGTTCACGAGGGGTATGTATGTTTTTGTTAATTGATAAGAAAGAAGTTGGACAAAAGTTAAAAGGTTTCTTTGTGATGGTGGAACAAAAATTTAATTAACGTGTTAAGTGCATCAAGAGTAATAACAGAACCGAGTTCATAAGTCTAAAAGGGTTTTTTCTAAAACAAGAGATTTTTTTCCAAACTTCTTGTGTAGGGACACCACAACAAAATGGTAAGGTTGAACGAAAATATCGACATATCTTGAATGTAGCACAGGTGCTTAGATTTCAAGCTAACCTACCGATTGAGTTTTCGGGAGAATGTGTGATGACGGCCTGTTATCTAATTAATCGGACACCCTCTAAGTTATTGAATAGTAAGACACCTTACGATGTCTTGATGAGAGTGACATCGAATTATGGTCCTTTGATGCTGTTCGGATGCTTGTGCTTTGCTCGCAATCAAGGACGAATATGTGATAAGTTTGAGAGCAGGAGCCATCAATGTGTATTCTTGGGGTATCCAAACGGAAAGAAAGCTTGGAAGATGTATGAATTGGAGGCAAAGAAATTTTTAATATCGAGAGATGTGATGTTTTATGAAAATAAGTTTCCGTTTGCTTCAAAGGACGATGAGAAAGAAAAACGGAGTTATGGAACGGTCCCAGTGACCATAATATTGGAAGAAGAAAATGAGAGTGTAAGAGGTAGGGGGCGCTGAGAATGACGCTCAAGTAGAAATGACTCAGGGAATGAATGGATGGATCATGGGGATCCAAACCCTGATGTTGCTCCCAGACACATGGAAGACGAAGTGTTAGTGGAAAAATTGGGTCGTGGAAAGTGGATTAAGAGAGAAAATGTTTTATAAGAGCTTTCGTCACTAATATGGTCCAAAAGTTGAGTCATCGGGTATTGTCCTGCGTCTGAAAATCTGTTTATTCATCTGTTTCTAAACAACCCTCTTGTAAGCCCTACCCTCTAGCACATTATGTCAATTGTGATAACTTTTTTTTGAAGCATGTGAGTTTCTTTGCAGCTATAACAGAAGGACATGAGCCTACCTCCTATTCGAGGCGGTGAAAGATGAAAAGTGGAGAACAACCATGCAACAAGAGTTGCAGGCATTGGAAGCAAACAAGACTTGGGAAATTATGAGTTCTTCCAGGATTAAAAACAGAACAAAGCCGAACACTAAGCCGCAGAAAGAAATTCAAGTACAGATGGGTATATAAGATCAAGTATAATTCAGACGGTACCCTTGAGAGGTGCAAAGCACGACTTGTGATTTTTGGGAATCATCAAGTGGAGGGAGTTGATTACACGGAGACATTTGCACCGTTCACTAAGATGGTGACAGTCCGAGTTTTTCTGGTCGTGGCTGCGGTAAAAAGTTGGGAACTGTATTAGATGGATGTGCACAATGCATTTTCGCATGGGGATCTTCGTGAAAAAGTATATATGAAATTGCCTTCGAGACATCAAATGAATAGGAAAGGAACTGTGTGTCGACTCCAAAAATCCTTGTATGGTTTAAAGCAAGCTCCTCGGTATTGGTTTGCAAAGTTGTTGGCTGCTCTCAAGAACTATGGGTTCCGACAATCCTACTCAGACGATTCTTTTTTACGATAAAGAAGAGCCATGTGCAGTTGAATGTGCTCGTTTATGTAGATGATTTGATTATCTATGGTAATGATTCGAGGGCTATTCAAATTTTCAAGTTATTTCTCTCTAAATGCTTTCATATGAAAGTTTAGGCACGTTTAAATATTTTTTGGGGGTTGAAGTGGCAAGGGATCCGAAAGGTATTTTCTTATGTCAGCGGAAATATACTTTGGATATCATTTCGAAGGCTGGTTTATTGGGGGCAAAAACTAGTGGGTACACCAATCGAGCAGAATCATCGTTTGGCACTTGAGACTGGTTGTTTTGTCAAAGATCCCGAACAGTTTCGAAGATTGGTTGGGAGATTGATTGATCTGTGTTTTATGCGTTCTGATTTGTCATATAGTGTGTATGTGTTGTCACAATTCATGCAGAGTCACAGTGTTGAGCATATGGAAGCGGCACTCCGTGTTATCCGATACTTGAAAGGGTGTCCGGGCCAAGGCATAATAATGAAATCTCGGTGTGATCTGTGCTTGAACGAGTGGTGTGATTCCGATTGGGTGGGGTGTCCATTGACACGTCGCTCGTTGACTGGTTGGTATGTATCTTTGGAGGACTCACCTATATCATGGCGGAAGAAGAAGCAACAAATTATTTCTCGGTCTTCGGCAAAGGCAGAGTATCGGTCCATGGCAATGACCGTGTGTGAGTTAAAGTGGTTGAAAGGGATATTATGGAATCTTGAGATCGAGCACTATCATCTGATAAATTTAAAGTGTGACAGTTAAGCAGCTCTGCATATCGCTCGGAATCCTATTTTTCACGAGCACACTAAATACATCGAAGTTGATTGTCACTTTGTTCGGATTAAGATTATCGCACTACTAGAAAAAATTGTGTTTTCCGACCGACAATATGGTCGGAAAATGGCCGGCTAGCCGACTGATGCCCGACCAAACACAACGGTCGGATAATGGCTGGTCTCATACAGGCATCCGACCGACTTGGTCCGACATATCGACTGCTATTCGGTCGGACAACGGTCTCAAAGAAGAATTTCTGGAAAATTATTTCTTGAGTTATCCAACCGATTCTATCGGACAATAGAATTTCTGGAAAAATTTTCATCAAAGTTCTGACCGATTTGGTCGGATATTGTAAGTTCTGGGAAATTTTTTGGTAAAGTATCCGATCGAAGTGGTCGGCTAGAAGAATTTCTGGAAAAAAAATACCCAGATTTTGGACCGATTCGGTCGGAAATCTGTGTAAAACCTGCAAAACGAAAGCTGTAATTAGAGCTCCACCACCTGTAAATGCAGTAAAATCCAGCACCCAGAAAACAATAGGCTTCTACAAGCCTTAATATTTTTCTAAACAAGACTTATTGCCTTTAAACAAAAAAGTCTAATAATTTACATAACATCAACACTTCATAACGATCAAACAAGTTAAACAACTTAACAACAACAAGTGTAACAATCAAAGAAGTTTAACAAAAACCAACCACAAGTCTAACCCATGTCTAAAAACATCAACAATCCATTATTAATACTCCGTTTCCTCAGAACTAGACTCGGAACTAGACTCAGACGACAAACTGTATCGAATTTGCTCTTTCCTTTCCCCCTGCTCTTGCCCTTATTCTTTTTCTTTTCCTTGTCCGAATCACCACACATCCAGTTCTTCATCATTTCCCGCATGGCATTCATACTTGCTTCATTACGCAAACGATCTTCTTCGCTCTTTCTCTTAAGCTTTTCGATTTTATTGCGCAACGAGACTTCCACCGATGGAGTATACCAAACAAACCTGGATTTAGACGATCCGAGGCATACTGCGATCCAAGGCCGTATGCACTTCCCTTCTTTACCCCGCCATTCACCTCCAACCATAGCGCGATTTCCTCCTCAAGTATCATTCGAGCTGGAGTACTGCTACCACACTCGGATGCATGCCTTGCCATCCTTTCTTCATAAGCCGCTGTAGCCTTTTCCTAAAAAAAAGTTAATAACAAGAATTAGATGTACAAATATGACGGATTATACAAACAAGTTTGAATTTAATAACTTACATATGCCTCTCTAGCGCGTTCCTCGACCCACACTACTTCTCCTTTTTTGTTCCTGTATATATGTCTCTTCTTAATGATTTCGGGTACAGGTACTGGCCGACCTTCTTCCTTTTCCTATAAAATTAAAAAGATGACAAGTTAGATAGAATATTAATGGGAGATACATAAAACAATACATTTAATATTTAATAAGTTACCATTATCATCTGCTGAATCGCTGTACTAACTGAACCCCTGGTGTGCAGCAGTCCACCCTTTTCGGAGGCTCGCGCTGCCTTTCCTTGTGCGCTCTTCTTCTTAAATTCCTCACTCTCCCAGTATTGCAGATATTTTACCCAAACGTCCGGGTATATCCAATCGGTTTCTTTCCTTTATTCCGATAATCATACAGGCTACCTTTGATTATATCTGTGCATTTTATGAGGAAATTGCTTCGGACAACTCCATCAAAGGCAGAATGCTACTTTCACTTTGTCTGAAATAATTAAAAATATTAGATTTTTAAAAAAGTGATACTTAACAAAGTTATTAATAAATAAAACATAGTTATTACCTTAAAATCATCAAACATGGACAACTTTACATGGAATGGTACCTTACCCCAGGATGCTCATGCCTCACTCCATCTATCTCTAATGCATACTCTGACTATGGGAGTAGCCACATGCGAGGGAGTAAAACTAGATAAAAATCACTAGTGTTATAAAATATACTAAAAATTTAAACTTTACAGTAGTATTAAATAGTTACAAACTAACAAAAATAATACTTATCCACGACTACCCTCAGAACAAATCCTCACCTTCCCGTCTTCATCATATGATCCTGGTTCACAAATATAAAAAGGCGAGCTCGGATGATAATATGGTACAGTAGGTGGTACCGAAGCGCCCACAAAGTTTGGATCAGAAGGTGGTATAGTAGATCCAGTAGGAGCAGATGATGAAGGGGATGGTGATGGACTAGAAGATGGCGAAGGCATGGATGAGCTCATGCCATGCGGACGAACAACATAACCAGGAGATGCAGGAAGCGGCATGCCAAGGGGAAAGGCAGGGAGAGGAGTGAAAAAACCAGGAGCATATGTAGATAGAGGAGATGTAGGAAGTATATGTGGTACAGGAGCAGGAGGAGTAGTATGACCAGAAGCAAGAGAGGTACTTTGAACCTTTCTTTTCCCCTAGCCTTCTCCGTAGATGCCATGTCTGTAAAATAAGCATAATAAATTAGCACAATATAAGCAAAATATAAATTTATATGGAATACATTTATAAAGTAGTGCTAATAATTGTAGTAAAGTAACAACAACAAACTACGAACATGTCAATCATCATCATTCGTCTCAAAGTCATCTGCTATTTCTTCTTCCTCGCTCATCTCATCGTCATCAAAAAAATTCTTCCTCGCTTGTTTCAACGTCATCCATATATTCATCCTCCTCTTTTGCCCTAGATTTTCTTCTCCAAAATTAGTCGTGTTTTTTCCACGTCTAACCACCGATTCATCAAACTCTTTATAGATGTCTTCACTATGTTGCAACTGATCGGCTAATTCAATATCCGCAATCAAGGGAACAGTTGAAACCTCATTTTGATATGCAACATCTAATACATCATGTACTTCCACTCTTCCCACTGGCTTGTCTTTTAGAACAGCCCACCAATTGGTCTTGGCTTTAGATTTGGCTTTGTTCTTTGTCGGTGGATAAGGAATATACCACACTTGCTTCACATTCTGGGCAATGATGAAAGGATCATAATGTCCATATGACCTTCTGTGATTAATTTCAACTATTTTAGAACATGGGTCTACCCTCATACCCTTGGGACTCAGATCAAACCACCTGCACTGCAAAACAACCAATCTTTTACGAGGTCAACCTACTGTAAACTCTATTTCTAAAATCTCCTCAATCACACCATAGTAATCAAAGTCTACATCCTGGTCACCAGTACCACCTTTCACACATACACACACCGCTGTTGTTAGTTTTCTTCCCCAAGAACCATTCTTTAGTATGAAACTTGTACCCATTAACAAAGTACTTAGACATCCTCTTGTATTTATAATAAGGACCCGTGAGATATATCATGCAACAATGGAAGTTTATGCCATTATTCGGATTGAGTACCTATATAAACTTCAAGATAGTTGTACACATTAAACCAACTAATATATATATATATATATATATATATATATATATATATATATATATATATATATATATATATATATATATATATATATATATATATATATATATATATATATATATAAATATAAAACTTACATACTTGTTTATATAACACTTACAAATTCTCTAAACCAATCTAAAAAAATTTCAAAAACAGCAGCGCCAAAAAATTCTCATTAGTTAGAATAATGATGAAACTTGAATGTTAGGCGTTAATGTAAAAAAATCATACTTGTAAAAAAGCGTGACATCGGGACAATTCAACAACACATGTGTTGTAGTTGCTTTTCTGTCCCGGTCAGTGAACTTGCATACTTCGGTCATTAACTTTCCTCTACCAGGTTGATTGAATATAGAAAATGGTGAATAATTCGGATCATTGTTGTCTCCAACATCATGTCGATCCGGCCTATTTCGAAAACATGGCACATTTTGATCGAAATAATACAAACAGAAATGAGAAGTTTCTCTAGCCAGATATGCCTTACATATTGACCCCTCAATTTGGTTCCTGTTTTTCACGTCCCGCTTCCACTTGCAATAATTCTGCATAATACATTATATTAATTAATTTACTTAAGATGAATAAAAAATGATCTAATGATAACTTAAGGACCTTACCTCTCGAAAGGATACATCCATCTATAGTGCACCGGGCATCCCAGTAGTACCTCTTCCGCGAGGTGAATTGGAAGATGCTCGATTACATTAAAGAAACCAGGTGGAAAGATTTTTGTCAACTTAGTCGCGACAACAGGAAAGTTACTTTCCAACGACTTAAGATTCTCTTCCTTCAATGTCTTAGAACACAGGTCCTTAAAAAATAGGCTTGTCTCTGTAAGGGGCTTCCAAACTTTATCAGGCAAGCCACTGAATGCAGTTGGGAGCAAGTTTTCCATGAAGATGTGACAATCGTGGCTTTTCATGCGAGTCAACTTTCCTTCTGTCATATCAACACACCTTTGTAAGTTTGACACATATCCATCAGGCATCCTCAAATTCTTTAACCAATTACAAATCATTCTTCTCTCATCCAATCCGAATGTGTAACTGGCCTTGGGCAGCGAAATTGTGTTGCCAACTTGAGATAACTGTAAATCAGGTCGCCTACAAAGTTCCTCAAGATCCAACCTGGCCTTCACGTTATCCTTTGTCTTGTTCCTGACATCTATTACAGCATTAAAGACAGCCTTAAAAAATTCTTCTCAATATGCATGGGATCCAGGTTATGTCGAAGAAGATTATCCTTCCAATAAGGCAACTCCCTGAAGATACTTTGTTTAGTCTAATTATGATCAATACCATAGCCAGGTGCTTTAGATGACCGTTGGTCAGTTACCTTAGGATACACCTTAACCCTATCCCATATTTCTCCTCCTGACAGTCTTCGCGAAGGCTCCTCAAAATCAACCCGATTCTTCATAAATGCACTACTTTTATTCCTAAACGGATGATCCATTGGCAAGAATCGATGGCAAAAGTCGAACCATGTAATCTTACCGCTATTATTCAAAGTGAATGCTTTTGTATCTTCCATACAATAAGGGCAAGAGAGCTTACTAGCAGTGGACCATCCAGATAACATTCTATTAGCTAAAAAGTCATTTATAGTCCACATCAAAGAAGCATGCAGTTCAAAGTTCTGTTTCGTTGATATATCATAATTTTCCACACCTTCATGCCACAATAACTTTAACTCATCAATCAAAGGCTGCAAAAATACATCAATCGATGCTTTCGGGTTATGTGGACCCAGGATAATGCAATTCAAAAATAGATAAGGACTAGTCATGCACATTTCGGGCGGAAGATTGTACGGCGTGACAAATACGGGCCAAAAAGAATAGGGTGTAGACGAGACATCAAAAAGAGTGAACCCATCTGAATATAGACCCAACCTTATGTTTCTTGGTTCACTAGCAAATACCGGATACACCTGATCAAAATGTTTCCATGCCTCACCATCTGACGGATGGCTTAGACTGCCTGGCTGTTTTGTACGATCATGGTGCTATCTCATATGAGGAGCAGAACTCATCGACCCATACAACCTCTTTAACCTAGGTATAAGGGGTAAATAATACATCAATTTAACAGGTATCAACTTCTTTTTAGCATTTAGAATCGGCTTGTAACGAGGATCCTCACAGAATTTACATGTATCTAATTATGAATCATCCTTATAAAATAACATGCAACTGTTGACACAACAATGAATTCTCTGTGCAGAAAGGCCTAACATGGAAACCAAATTCTTAGTGTAGTAATAATCAGTTGGTAATGCCATGTTAGTCGGATTGAGTTTATTCATAAGGGCAATTCCATGGCTGCTTGAGATATACTAAAATCAGATTTAATACTCAACAATCTAACAACAACTGACAACTTGGAATGCACTGAGCCTTCATACAATGGATGACTAGCTTCCTCCTACCGTTTATAGAAGAGCTTTGCCTCATTATTAGGAACATGCTCAGCATTTGGTTGCGATGACCTGGTTGGGATGACTCCTCTGGGTACATCCTAAAAGCATCATTAACCATATCGTTCATTCGAGAATTATCAAGATCATTCTCCACAAACGGACCACTTCTACCGCCATAAGCATTTTGAAAAATAACATCACCGCCCATATCACCAGACTCTCAATGATAAACCCAAACAAAATAATTTGGCATACAACCCTTCCTATAAAGATGCATTTTAACATCTACCAAACTTTGTCTTTTTGTGCACTTGCATTTCACACAATGACAATTAATCTGGCCATGCCATTAAAATCATCAAGTGTTTTCGCCTTTTCAATAAATCCTTGAACATCTACTGTAAATTCATTCTTCATCCCCCGCCGCTCGGGATTATTTCTATTATACATCCAACTACGACTTTCATATTCTATATCTGCACAAAAATTTCAAGTTTGAGATACATATTAAATTGCAAAGATTAAATTTTTTTTATATTTGTGAAACACTACAAATTTTCATAAGATTAAGGAATTGTATAACTTACTAGTATTAGTAGTATTATATCTAAGTCAATTTGACATGATCCGAAATCCGGTTAGGTCGTGCGGGCACCCGACATCCTCCCCCAGACCCGTCGGGCGAACCTTTACCAATTAAATTAGGAAAATAAATATAACAATTCATAGATAAGGACAACACTTAAAACAAAACACAGACATACTGATACCTCTAAGCTGTACAAAAGAAATTACAGCTGACTACCCAACATACTAGGTTTAGGGCTATCCAGACTAGACATCTAAGAGTACAAAAGAAGACAGATACCTCCTGAAGTGAGCAAATGCAACTGAAATGATAACCAATAAACTGGTGGTCATTCGGAATAAAAGCTGGGTCACCCTGACAGCTGAAGTCGTCTTCGCTCCTTCACAACGTGGCGAACTTAATCCTGGAGCGAACCTGCCGAAACTAAATAGATAGAAGAGAAACAAACAACAAACAAGGGTGAGTCAAAAGGACTCAATAAGTGGGGCAAACTAGCCACCTCAAAGAATAGGATAGCTAGCCAGGGAGAAGAAACAGATAAACCAAATTCCTCTTATTTAAATTATAAAAAGGTAGAGCCAGATAACAACCGGAAACACGTATGAAACCGTAAGCTCAACTAGGGGTACGAGCCAGAAACATATCAACAAATAAGCAATGCACACATAAGCAGGACAGTATTCATGTACCGTAAGTCTACACAATGGTATGAAAAGAGATGAAATGAAATGTGATGCAAAGGGTCACATATGCCCATCATCCCATCCCGAAACGGAATACTCCTGCATTCGAGGGGAATCTAATCTGATAACCAACTGGAGCGGAATACTCTTGCTCCTGGGGCGGAATACTCCTGCACCCGATGTAATATAAACCAGAGGTAGAATACTCCTGCACTCTCCTGGGGCGGAATACTCCTGCACCCGATATAATGTAAAGCTGAGGCGGAATACTCCTGCACCCGATATAATGTAAAGCTGAGGCGGAATACTCCTGCATCCAATATAATATGAATCAGAGGCGGAATACTCCTGCACTCTCCTGGGGCGGAATACTCCTGCACCCAATATAATATGAATCAGAGGTGGAATACTCCTTCACTCTCCTGGGGCGGAATACTCCTGCACCTAATATGATATGCAATGTAATGCATATGAATGACATATAATGCATATGAATGTAATGTGATGCAATAATAACCCTTCACCGGTGCGTGACTCTCATCGACAGTCGGGGAGTAGATGCCAATTCACAGCCAGAGTACAATGCTCAGATCCTCAATGTAATACCAACAACAGGATATAACATATAATATATAATGTAAATCCAAAGCTAAGGCATAAGGAGTACGCCTATCGGCAGCTACACACGTAAAAAACACGTGGTAGAAAATCCAAGAGGCCAGGTGCCTCCAAAGAAATGGATATAAACACTTACCTCTTCCAAAAGTTTAGTAAGGCTAATCAACAACCGCTTTATCCTTTGGTTTCCTTGCCAAACGATCCCACTCTATTCAATAAGCAGAAAAATATATCAATTTAGGCTAAAGGCTTCATTCCTCATATCTTAGGGCAATCCGGTTAGGAACCTAATACCCTATTCGCATACGCAATATGTAGGTAGGCCTATGTATAGGGTTTAAGGTCACATAACCAAACCCTAAATAAATTACATTTATATGTTGCCCATAACTCACTGAGTACGAATATATAATCAATTCCAGTATCGGGGTCCAATTAACCCTTTAACTATCAATTGAACTTATTAAAACGATGTCTAATATTCCAAGTTTTACCGTTAAAATATATTCAAACACACGTAATAAACTCAAATAATGCATTAAGATCATTACCTGAATATTTCGGGGTAAAAATTCTACTATTTTTCCGACTTTTTTCCTCATTTTCTGGCATTTTTTTACCCCACTGCATTTTTCTTCTTCACTGTTCTCATTTCTCCATTTGTTTAAACGTTCTGCTCGTCCATAGCATTGCTAAGGACCACCGCCTTTCACTTTTTGTTTCCTTTTTCCTTTTATCCTTTTATTTTGTCTTTTGTCTTTTCCTTTTTTTTGTCTTTTTCTTTTTTTCTTTTATTTTTTCGCGACGAAAATTAAAACGGTACCCTGTGATATTCGAAATAATCCAAATTTTTCATACAAGTTATACAAAATATATGTAATACACTTGCTAAGGCGGATCTCCAATCGGACTCCCGAAACTCAATATACAGATTAAATGGAAAAATATCAAATTATTTAACTTTCGGCATTTTAGCGGAAACTAGTCGAACAACCTCGAAATTCACTTTCGAAAAATTACAAAAGTCACAAATAATCATACGAACCTAACGACGCTTTCGGATTTTGAATCGGAGCTCGTTCGCCAAAACCGAGCTCGAAAATCTCTTTTTAATATTTATCGACAATAAAAACTGAAACCTTCTACCGATGCCTACCAAATGAGGTCTGATTTAGCTCAAACTTTACAGATAAGTCCCAATGGACCTAACGAAGATGTTAAAATTATCGGCACGCCAATCGGAGTCCTAACTTCCGAAACGACTAACCGAGGTCATTTCACAATTACTTTTATATTACTAACTAATTTGTTCTCTAAGATGATCATTTAGTAATTAATAAAACTTCTCATTTGCAGCTTATATCTATTTATTTAAAATGATAAAACTATTTACCTGTCTATAATTAGTTGGAGTAATTTAAAATCTAAATAATTTATTTCATTCAAATCAATTTACAAAATAAGATATTTTAAGTTGTTTAGCTACTATATGATTTATAGCTAATGTCTTTTAAAATATAATATAAATAATTCATACATTACTAATCACTACATAAAACATTCATATTACTAATTACCCATAAAGAATATAACCTTAAAATTGTCAATGATTTTCAATTTTTGAATTCTAGTTCTAGGCCTTATACTTATTTTTTATTCACTATATTAGAGCATGTCTAACTATTATATCTAGTTCCTATTATGTCTTTGTTTCTCACCACTTGTTTGATGAAATGCCTCAAAGAATCTAACTACCAAACTACATTACACACCAACAATTCTTTCTCAAAGTAATACAACAACAACAATAGCACTACTACACCATTAACAACATTCAACAACAACAACACTACTAAAGGAACCCATTAACAACATTCAACAACAACAACTCATTCAAAGTCACTCTTCTCCATGGAACACCAAATTGTTCACTACAAGATTTCACTTTATTACTTTCCAATTTATCCTCTTCTAAATGTGCATTCAATAACTCATTCTTGCAAGATTTCATCTTTCACTACATTTCTCATCAAAATCATTTTTTGAACAACACCCACTTCTCAAGTCACTCCACAAATATCACTTCAACTTTTACAATACCAACTAAATTGCAACTTGTAAATGAACAAGAAATGTCACGTCTTAAAAAATTAATTACTGCGTTTTGGTTTATTTTTTAAAGGCTCGTGACTGGTGTTCAAAAAAAGGTACAAAATTATTTAGAGAAACTCGGAGTCGCCACTTGACATAGTTTAAGGTGTGCCAAGTCACCAAAAGGTACCTTGGAATACCTCTGACTCGTCTAATAATCTGCGTTTAGAGATTCGGGTAAGGTTCTTAGTTGACTCTCGGAAGGTATTAGGCACCCTCGAGTCCTGTGCCAAGCACAGTTGCTTTATTGTTGCAATTTTAATTTATTAAATGTGGTTGTTATATTAATGCCGTTAATTTGAATTTGTACTTTGATTTAAGAAAATTAAAAGTGTTATTGTTATCCAACCTCACGGAGGACTGGACGAATTTACACTTTGATTCAGAAAAAAAATTTAAAAGCGTTATTCTTATCCAATCTCACGGAGGACTGGACGAATTTACACTTCGATTCGTAATAAATAATAAGAGTGTATTTGCGTATTTCCACCCTTACAACGGACTTGTCTATTTTAGAAGAATTAAATTAACTTTGAAAAAATAATTAATTTAGAATTAGTTTAACTCAATTTAGTTTTCTTTTAGCCTAATAAGTAGATTACAAATCATACTTATCCTCTTGCCTAGTTGCATGGGTCTTTACGCTCTTATCAATTTGCCTACTCGATTTAATTAAGTATAACTGCTAACTATTATTAAATGACAAATTGGGACTCCCAAATTTGCCTTAAAAAATATGGATTATGAAAAGTATATACATACAATAGGCCGTTTATTAAATTGAAATAGTGTTTGTGGTCTATCTTTGAAAGAGAACAATTTTACAGCCTATGTGCTTTTATTTCTACAATTGGGCTCATCCATTTGCATTAACAGACTGCATTTAAACTTATTTGTGAAAATAACTACATTCTTATTTTTGTCCAAAATAATGATCATTTCTTGCAAATGTTATGTGTGGCCAGATTTAAAAGTCGTCCTACAATCATTGCCTATTCGTATAATTTCTATCCTTGATTTTATTGTGGGCATTGGCCTTACCGTTATTTAATCTTCTTTGGACAGTTTGCAATTTCACTAAACCAATTCATAGTGACAAGTTTTGATGTTAACAAATTAATTGATTTCATAGTCTCGCCTAACAATTGCAGGAAACGTGCCAGACTTGTGCCGATTTGAGATTTGAATTTTAAAGTCCTAAGCCTTGCCTATTATATTAAATCTGTCCCGTTTGTCCACATTTAACAAATTATCACATAGAAAAAGTTTGCAAATTAGATTCATACATCATGCTCTTTGAAGTATAATCTAATTCGTGCACCTCAAAACCAACTAAAAATGTTCTCTTCTAGAGAAAACACAGCAGTAGTATAACAAAACTCACAAACCAAACAAAAATGAAATAAAGACATGGAAAACAGAGTTTAACGAGCCTGGTCCATATGCCAAAACATTTCCAGATCTGGACCAGGCCAAAACCTTCATATATTTTGGTCTTTTACATGCTAATTTCACACCAGAAAAAATAATGAGAAGACAAGGATATTTGTGTTTACCTATGAGCTAAAAATTCCAAGCCAACCGCTAGTAAAACACCAAAACAAGCATCAACAGACCAGCAACTGAAACAGCCCCTCAAATACCCTAAACTTGACTTGAAATCAAAGATTTATGACCCAAAAGACTCTTGGTATAGAGGTCTTTTGGTTTTAAATCTTTAAACTTGAACTCACTAAATATTTCCCTCTTTCACTTGCTTACTTTTTCTCTCTTTCTCTCTAATTTTTTCAGCCAGTTTCTTGGTGTGTTTCAGCAGGTTGTTGTATGCTTTAAAGAGGAGTAAATACCTCTATTTAAAGCTAAAAATTGAAGGCAAAAGGTGGGATGTGGACTTGTACAAAAGTACAAGCCCACACCCCTACTACTTGAGTGTTTTGGTACTATTTTCAACAAAGGTACAGCAGCTATAGCCACTATTTTCAGCTTTCTAAAACAGTCCCAAAAGCTGAAAATATACAAGTGGTGTCCTTTAAAACAACACCCAATACTCATTACACTAACTAGAAGAAACTAGGACCAACTAAGCCAACTAAATCAGCCCCAAACTAACCAAATGATCAAACTAAACTTAAAACCAAACTAAAACTAATAGCAAACTGATTATACCCCTAGCATAACTAAACAAACAAACTAAAACTTGCAATAACCAAAGATTATGCCAGATTTCCAAAAGCACAAATAGACCAAGTCCATAACCAAACTAGACCTTCTATTCTGACCTAATTTCTAACTAAATAAGTCCTAGGATTACTCTTAATGCCTCTTAGTAAGGCAAAGAGCAAACTAGTTAACCAACTAACCAATACTAACTACTAAAGCCAAAGAAGATCATACTAGTTCCATCATTGGCTCCCTGCTACCAAAATAAATCAAGCATATTTGTAACCAACTATAATGCACCAGAATATTTCACTCTTAAAGAAAAACAAAAAAAACATACCTTTTAATTCATTCATAGGCATAGTTTAAACATTTTGCCTATAGAGTAATGAATGGACAACCAATTCATTCGTATTATACTCATGTTTAAATCAAAACAAACAAGGCTAGATCACAACTTTCTTACTTGAGAGAAAAATGGAACAACAATACATGGATTACAATCAAAACCATGAAACATTTACCCTTAAAAATCGACGAGAAAGCAAAAAAAACTTTTAGTAACAAAGGAAGGAGTTTCATATTTCAACATAAACTAGAATAACAATTCTGGATGATTTCAAGAGAAAACAGTCATGCTCCGAACACGTTTTGGATATAGTATTTACTATCTCTAAAGCTCTAGACAATAGCATTCCTAGTACTAACATTATCTATATCAACTGAAAAGGAAAGAAAAAGAAGTTTGAATTTCGTCTAACCCATTAGAGCGCCACACTACCAATTTGCCATTGTGTCGCTGCACTGCCTCGATGCTTCCAATAGTCGCGATCGCCGGTGCCATTACTGTCACCGCCATCCCATAGCTGCTGCACCTCCACAGCTTCGACTTCATGCCACCAGCGACATCCTCGAATTAACTGCTGCGTCGCCTCTGCCTTATCAACAAACAATCACAGCCCTCAACCATCCTCACCACAACCTAATCGTCATAGAAAACAGCCCCGCTGCCCTGCCTCGTTACTGCCTCACTCACCACTGCCTTATTACGCCACCTCGACTCCAACTGCAACATCACAGCCCCCAAACAAAAACATCACACAAACAAAATCAATCACAGCCCTCCTAACAAATCAGAAACAGCCCCCTCATCCTCACACACCATCACAGTCTCACAATCAAAGTATGCAGCAGCCAAACAAACAAAATGAAAGAGAAACCAAAAGCAGAAGAAAGAACAAAAAGACGAGAATCAGAAAAAGGGAACAGAGAAACGGGCATGGATTAAAGGGTTTCGGGAAACGGGGATATGAGAAAAAATAGAGAAGGGTGAGGGGAAGAGGATGAGACTTAGAACTATAATAAACAAAGTAAGAAAACTCACCGGAGTTAAAGTTTTGACCGAGTTTCGAAGCCCGATCTACATAAATCCGCTATGATTTTAATGAAATCCAGTTGAGAAATGAAACTAAGAGGCCAAAAGGAATCGAATGATGTATTTTTTATATTTTTCCAGCCACCGGAGGTAGTGGCCACCGGCGACAGCGGCGGAAGGGCGGTGGAGCTGCGACGGAGGGAGATTTCCGGTGTGTGGTGGATTTTTTGACAGAGTTTTCCCAAGTCTTTGAGACTTAAGCGAGGTGTGTGCAAATAAAGCTAGAAATGAGAATTATAAGGGAATGGGGTGGGGGAAGGCATACCATTGGATCAAACACAAACCAAGGGCTAAGATTAAATGTGTGGGAATGGGTTGGACGGGCCAAAGTTAATGGACTTGGATTTAAGGATCGGGCTGCATATATTGTTTCATGAACATTCTAATAAAACAAAAATCAAGCTTTGGCACAACTAACTCAACATACATAATTAACAAAATATTTCATCAAGTAAAAATTAAAACTACGTACACAAATTGTAATATTATCACAAGTAAAAAAAATGTAAAAATCAAAATTAAATACAATACAAGTAATTTTTGGTTATTTATATATTTTAATGATAAATTTAGTTAAAATAAAAGACCAAAATTATAGAAAAATTTGACAAAAAATTAGGAAATTAGCTCGACTATTATGAGTAAATTTTTCTGTATTCGTGCCAAAATTATGTGATTACAAGAAACAAATGTTTAAAATGCCAAACTAGTTTAAACATTTCCCAAACCAAACAACACTATACGTATAATCAAATTCCAACTTGTTCACCACCAAATAGTAAATAGTATAATCAAATAAAAAAAAAGAAAAACAGAACCTGCTTGAGCTACTTCGCTAGAGTTCTGCTGGTCTGCTACCGCCGGTAGCTAGATCTGCAAGAAAAAAACAAAATGAAAATGTTGGGGGTTATGGTTTATGTTGAAAAAATAATAAAAAATAATAAAAATTAAAAAACCTACCAATTTAAAGATGAAAGATGAGAAATGGGGTGGGTGGGACTTTGGGAAAGAATGAATTTGGGGATGGGAAATGGGGTGGATTGAATTTGGGGAAGAAAGAATTTGGAGGTCGGGCTTGTTTTGGAATGAAATAAAATGAGGAGAGAGGAAAGAAATAGGGGTCTATCCCATTTTTATTATACTAGACCCGACCGATGCGGTCGGATAGAGTAAAAAAATATTTAATTTTTACCCGATCGATGCGGTCGGATGTATTAAAAAATTATTTAATATAAATTAATTGAATCGTTCGACCGCGGCGGTGGGACAGCGGGGTCCGACCGAATTTCGTTCTGAAATATTCGGTTGGAAATCCCCTGATTTTTAGTAGTGTCGGAGGCACTATACGTCCCAGTTATGTACCCACGGCCACACAACTGGCCGGTATTTTTACAAAGGAATTGGGGCGGGCACAGTTCGAATATTTCCTTAGCAAGTTGGGTATTAGTAATACTCATGCTCCAACTTGAGGGAGGGGGTATTAAAATATAAAATAAAGGTCATTAGTGCAAATGTATATGCTATTAGTGTAAATGTGTACATAGTTAGGATTAGGTTAATTGTATATTGGGCCAAGCCCATTAGGAATATCTTAGGGACCAATTTAGGGTTTTGTTATTTTCTTGTATATATATATAGAAGTTAATTCATCAATGAAGGCAAGAGTTTTCACCCAAAAGTTTGTTTGTTGTATCAATTTTACAGGTTACGAAAGCTGATTGAAAAAAATTATTTGAGGGCATCTGAGAAGGCAAACAATAGAATCTAAAAGGAGGATTTTTCCGATTTGAACAAAAAAATAGAAAAAAAGTGATGTCAAGGGCATAAAATTAAGCGAACCAACCAATTGAATAAAGAAACCTGCAATGGAAAATGATTATTCTTAGATGAAGAGAAGAGATTCGGAGAGAGGAAGAAAATTTTAGGTTGTAGGGCTTAAGGGTATACTGCATTTAGGGGTCGCTTGGTTGACTATGTATTAAATTAATACCAGCACAAAATCCAGCACTAAGTTAGTACCATGTTTGGTTAGTTTGGAGAGATTTTAATGTTTGGTATAAAATTAGTACCACGTTTGGTTGCGCTTTTGTATATTTCGCATAGCTAATACCCGCATAAGTTATGAGGGAATCTATATATTATTTTATGCGGGGTAGAAGGTGGAATAAGTAATGTGTGTATTAGCAATGCAGGTATTAAAATTTAAAATGACAAAATTAACCCTCATAATAGTAAGGATATTTTTAAATTATATTTAAGGAATAACTAAATATTTTAAATTATAACATTGTATTAATTTGTAATATATTAGTGATTCAAGAAATAATCCCTACGTTATAATATATGCGTAGTTAATACCTACATTACTAATACCCTCATTATTAATACCCGCATTACTAATACCCGCATTATTAATACACACATTGCTAATACCCGCATTACTAATACGTATATTGTTAATACCCGCATAAACTCTATCTCAACCAAACGACCCGTTAGTGCGCGTTTGGTTGGGCACACAAAAAAATTAATACCTGCACTAAATCCCTCGCAATATAATGCAGCGTTTGGTTTGTTTTGTAACAAGATATAAAAATCTGCACTAATAATACAATATTTGGTTTGAATTTACAAACGTGCACTAATTAATGCCCGTATTAATCAATAAGTGAATCTGTGCATTATTTTGTGCGGCATAGAAGTTGGAATAATGATGCGGGTATTAATAACGCAGGTATTAATTTAGGAGAAGACAAATATACCCTCACATCTCTTTACATTATTATTCAATAGTAAACAAACAACTATTGAATAATAAAATATCAAAACATAATTTAAATTATGAAATGTATACTAATTTTTTAATACAACAAATTATTTATTAACCATGATATAATACCTGTATAACTAATACCTGTATAACTAATACCTGCATTACTAATACCTGCATAACTAATACCTGCATAACTTATCTCCGAACCAAACGAGCACTTAGGGCTTAAAGAAATATTTCATTTAGGCCTTAAGGAGTCATTTGGTTTGATGTATAGGACCAAATAATACATGGATTAAGTTATGTATTGAGTTATCCATTATTTGGTTACAAGAGTTCTTTGGTTGGAGGGTCTTGTTCAAGTCTGAAAATAAGAAAAAGGACCCCTAGTTTTAAATATTAGGTATAGGGTCCTTATTTATGATTAGTATTAATGGTAAGAAATTTGTATCCAAAACGACCCTCAAGTATTTTAAATTACACTTCGGTCCCAATTAAAATTAGTCTCATTTTATCTAAAACTAAAAAAATTTCTCTCTACACTACTTCCCTACATCTTTTTCTTATACTTACTTAATTCAATGCTTCTTTTTATGTTCTTTCCTTCAAACGCAGCTCTCCTAGATGAAAAGAACCTCATTTTATTTATTATTCTTTGTATAGAAGATTGGTGAAGGTTTTCCATTGTTGAAGATTGAAGCTTTGAATTGAGTTTGATTATATGAAAATAATTTTTTGTTATTTCAAAATGGGTGTTGTTTAAAATCGTTAAGAATGGTATTTAGAGGGTGTACATAAAATTTGAGGTCATTTGGAGTTAATTTGGATAAGATTTGGACTGATTTCTACTCAAACCCGTAGTTCAAAATCGTACCATATTCAAACATCCCGATTGATGTTTAAACATTTCTCATAATGTTTGGCACATTTTGATATATGCTTAAAAATCTTTCAGGATATTTGAGAGCATTTATTTCATGATATTTAAAACATCCCAATGAATGTGTAAACATCTTATTTAATGATTCAAACATCTTAGAAATATTTAAACATCTCACATGGCGTTTGAAAAATCATACGAGATGTTTCATATTTATTAGGATGTTTCAAGTATCATGTGAGATGTTTCAACGTTTCAATCAATGTGTGTATATTAGATAGTTTCTTAAACATAAACTTATAGATTTAATGATACCTGAACATCTATTTGAGTAATTATATAAATAGCTAAACATTTACGTAATGATATTGAACAACTATTGAGTAATTATACAAGAGATTAAATATTAACATATTTATTTAATGATAATTGAGCAATTATCATGTGATACTATGAATACTTAAACATTTACTTATCTAATTAATGATAATTGGAAGCAATCCACAAATAAATAACTATTTATTTTTGATTTAGTGTCAATTGCCATCTGTCGAGCGGCTCTATGAATAATTAATTACTAATTTATTGATTTAATTATAATGAATATTTATTGCATGATTCTACACATAGTTAAACATAATTTTTTAATGAATGAGAATTGAACATTTATAAAATGATTCTATGAATAGTTAATCATTAATGTAGTGAATTATAATTTAAAAACTACCAATAACAACAAAAATATACCCAATTTATCCCACATGTGGGGTTTGTGGAGGGTGAGATATACACAAATCTTACTCTCTCAAACATGGAGAGGTTGTTTCAGTAGACCCTTCAACTAGGCAAAAACATTTAGAAAACGTTTTAAAAATCAAGATAGAAATATCATGCTAAAGAGAATGATAAAATTAAAGTACATCCAAAATAAACATATACTCCCTCCATCCCAATTTCTGTGGCGGTGTTTGACTTGGCACAGAGTTTAAGAAATAGATGTTGACTTTGGAAAGTTTCAAATTTACCCTTGGAAAAGTAAGAGTAAGAAGATTATAGTAATTGAAAAGCTGTTAATAACTTTTAAAGTGAGTGGGTCCCAATAAGGGTAAAATAGAGGTAGTCCATTAAATAGTTATTAAATAAGGAAGTGTGATATTTTTTTTTGGACATACTAAAAAGGAAAGAGTACCACATAAATTAGGATGGATGGAGTGATAGCTATAAAGGTGAAGACTAAGGTGGAAATTGTCTATATAGGCATATCTAATAAGAGAAATTAAACAACTTCTGATTAAAATGGTAGTTAAATGTTAGCTTATCAATTTAGCTATGATTGAACATTTATGAAACGATTCCACGAATAGCTAAACATTATCTTAGAGAATATAACGGTATTTGAACAACTATTGATAGCTTAACAACTATCATTTCTACGTTAGCTTATCAATTTAACGATAATTAAACAACCATCGAATGACTATACAAGTAGTTAAATGTTCTCATATCAACTTTACAATGATTAAGTACTTATGTAGTGATTCTAAGAATAATCTAACACACTATTTCAATTAATGATAGTGAGCATTTACAAAACAATTCTACACATAGTGTTAATTATTAATAATTTTCGACCAAAAAAACTATTAATAATTGATCAAGTAACAATTGATCATCTCTAGTAACATTAATTTTTGTATTAATGATAATTAAACAACTATCGAGTGATTATACAAGTAGTTAAAGATTAACATGTTAACTTAACAATGATCGAGCATCTATCGCTCAAATCTACAAATAGTTAAGCCGTTAACTTATTGATTAAATTAAAATATAGAGTATTTATCATACGATTCTAATAATAAAATGTAAGCTTATCGACTTAATAATAATAATAATAATAATAATAATAATAATAACAACAACAACAACAACAACAACACATTTATAGAGCGATATTATCAACATTTAAATATTAGCTCGTTGATATAATGATAATTAAACATCAATAGATTTTCGAAAATCTTAATTTTAATACTTTCCAATTATGAATAAATTTTTTTTGCATAATTACGTACATATTACATTCAAACGACCATTAAATACTTAAACATATTATATAAATTTCAAATGTCCTGCCGGATGTTTGCAACATCAGCGATTATGTTTAATCATATATTGGTATGTTTAAATATTTTTGTGATTTTTAAACATTTATCAAGATGTTTCAAACATTTTGTAAAATACTTCAAACATCTTGTCTCAATGGATGCTTGAAAATTAAAATTTTTTAAACATCTACAAAGATGTTTCACATATTAATGGATGTTTAAAGATTTCAAACATCTTGTAAGATGCTTCAAACATCCTGTAAGATGTTTAAACATCTCAACAGATGCTTGAAAATTCAAATTCTTAAACATTTACCAAGATGTTTCAAACATCTTGTAAGTTGTTTAAACATATCAATTGATGTTTAAAAATAAGATTATTGTTTAAACATTAACTTATTGACTTAACGATAAATGAAAATCTCCCAAACAACCAAGAAATATTTGAATATGCAGTGAGATGTTTAAACAATTTTTTTATTTTTAAGAGGAAAGTTCATATTTTTTTTGCAGAATGTGATAAAATAAATAGTTTTTGTATTGTGAAGATAAGAATATGATAAAATAAATACAAAAACATGAATTTAAAATACAAAAATAAGATATATGACTTATATATTTGATTAATACTATTATTATATTAAGGAAAAAATAAAGATCATATATACATAGTATTAACAAAAATAAAAAAGAGCTACTTGGTCAATTCTACCATAGGTGGAGGATGAGCGCATAAAGACCCGATTAAAAATTTTGATCTTGTTGAGTGCCATCAAAATGACCTTTATTTATCGTTCAGAAGTCCTAGAGATGTTTATTATATTTTAAATGTTTGAAAAATTTCGTTAGATTTTTAAACATCTATCAGAATGTTTCTTAATCTTGTCGAGTATTTTCACAATGATCTATTTAAATACGAGGCAAACTTATTGTTTATGCTTCAAACAACCAATGATGTTTAAACATCTCACATAGGATGTTTGAAACATCATGCGAGATGTTTACACATTCATTGAGATGTTTCAAATACTATGAGATCAAACCTCTTAAGCATCTATGATATATGTTTAAACATCAATAAGATGTTTGAATCTGGTAACAATTTTCAACTACGGGTTTGATGCAAAATCAGTACAAAGCATATCCAAATCGACACCAAATGCTCTCAAATTTTTTATTCAAACTCCAAATACTAATCGCAATAGTTTCCAACACCCACTTCAAAATGGATTAAAAATCTAGTTTGAATATTCATACCCAATTCACTTTAAAGTTGGTTCCCTAATTTTGAACTTCAAATCTAGGAATAGAAGAAGACAAAGAAGAAGAAGAACAAGAACAAGAACAAAATAGAGAGTAAAGATGGGGATGAGGAAGGAGAAGATGAGGAAGGAAAGAAAATGAGGAAAAAGTAGGAGAAAATTGATGTTTTGTTTAAAAAAATAATCTTGTGGTTTTTAATTATAACCCATAAGTTTTAAAAATGCTAATCTGCCCCCCACTTACTCCTTAATCTCGCTTACAGAATAAAAGAAAGTCAAAAAGAAAAGAGCAAAAAAGAGAGGTCCCTTTTATTATTTCAGAACTTGAGAGGACCCTTTAGTGCATATTTCTCTGGTTACAAAAATAGGTGAGGGATAACTAATACATGATTTATTTTATCCCTCGATTTGGGTACTATTTTATACCTAGATCCACATGGGATTAATAATACCATGTGTCACAATACATGGATTGAGTTAATACATAGTTTAGCCAATTTTAATACAACAAACCAAACACATGATTAAAAAAAATCCATGTATTATTAATCTATATATTACTAATTCCTATATTATTAATCCATGTATTATTAATCCATGTATAACTTATTTCTCTACCAAATAATTCTTAGGAATAAACTATTGCTAAAGTAATATATGAACTAAAGTCGGGGGCAAAGTTATCTTTTACATGGCTGAGAAATAAAAGCAACTTATTTTTTTAATAAAACAAATCATTTGCTTAGTTCTTCAAGACCAAGTGTGTTTTTCCTTAATTTACATAGAAAATTAGTCTAATTACTCGATCCTTTACTACTTGAAGTCGGACAAAGTGCACAAATAACTAATTTTGTATGTGCACTTATAGTTGTAGTCATTTATTGACGCACCTATACTACGACTGGCTAATTTGTCTATGTTCACACCATTGGTGCTGAAGTTTACGTCAAACTGAGATAACTTCCGCTATTTTGTCTGAAATTATAAAAAATATTTTTTTTTGCTCAACTTCAAACCAAAAGATTTAAATTTGATTTGAAGTTGAACTCAACTTCATACTTGTGGTTTGAATTTAGTTCATTTCCAGAATCCAAAACTTAAGTTGCCTGAATTTTACAGAACATATAATTTAAGTTCAACCCTAGTGATTTGAAAGTGGATGGCTACGCTTGCAAAAAACTTTTAAAATATGATTAAAATTAAGTGGATTGCCAGCCTAAGTTTTTCTTTTTTTAAAAAAAAAAAATTAGCTCACTACCTTGAAGCCTTCTTACGTACATTTTAAGCTTGTATTGAAGTGCTACAAGGAAATAGTCTCTTCTGACTATATACAAATCTAATAGGACAAAAATAAACACATAAAGATCTCATTTGACTTACTTATAAATTTTCCACCGTTATATTTTTGCTCCTATGGTTAAGAAGTCATGTAACTAAAAGAACGTATGAGACGGGCCATAAACCAATCTCCTTATGTGCAAATATTTCACCTAGTGCCCTCAGTAAAACATGGTCTTACCTAATTGCTTCCACTTATAAATGTTTTAAGTAAATGTCCTCCACATCATACCCCACCTTATAAAAGGACTATTTTGCCCCCCAACTTGTGTTAATTACGCTGAAGGTTTCCTTCTCTCTTTCTCCATTCCTGACATCCTTCTTTCTTTTTTGTGTGGCCCCCAACTTGTTTAATTCACGTTGAAAGATTTTTTTCTCTCTTTCCTCATTCCTGGCCTCCCTCTTTCTTCTTTGTGTGCTAGAAATTTGGGTTTTTTTTTTTTTTTGTGTTTGCTTGATTCCAGTGATTTGAAGGTTTTTATTGCCTATGGCTATTAGATATTCATGTTTTGCATAGAGCTTAAAGTCTTGACCATGGCCAAGAGTTGCATAGACTTTCTCTGCAAGTTGCTTATTGCAGTAGAGTTTAAAGTCTTGGCTATTGCCAATACGTACAGAGATGTTCTGTGTAAGTTGTTGCTTCCACCAGAACTTAGAGGCTTGGCTATTGCCAAGAGTTGCAAAGACTTTGTCTCCAACTTATTCACTGCAGTAGAGGTAGAAGTCTTGGCAATTGCCAATACTCTTAGAGTCTTTTAGTGTAAGGTCCCCTTTGACAGAACTTAAAGTCTTGGCTATTGCCAAGAGTTATAGAGACTTTGTCTCCAACTTGTTCACTGCAGTGGAGGTAGAAGTCTTGGCAATTGCCAATACTCTCAGAGATTTTTAGTGTAAGACCCCCTTTGCCAGAACTTAAAGTCTTGGCTATTGCCAAGAGCTGCAGAGACTTTCTCTCCAAGTTTTGCATTGCAATATGGGTAAAAGTCTTGGCAATTGCCTATACTTACAGCGACTATTTGTACAAGTTGCTCCTTCCACTAGAATTTAAAGTTCCGGTAATTGTCAATACTTGCAGAGACTATTTGTACAAGTTCCCCCTTCCGTTGGAATTTAAAGTGTTGACTATTGGCAATAGTTGTAGAGACTTTTTCTGTAGTTGTAAGGACCATGGCAACAGGGCTTAAAGTCTTGGCAATAGGCAAGAAGTCTCTACACAGTATCCCATTGCAATAGGGTTTAAAGTATTGGCTATTGCCAATACTTTAGAGATTTTTTAGTCTTTGCAGCAGAACTTAAACTCTTTGCAATAGTTGCAGAGAACTTTACCCTTGCAACTTGAAGAAATCTTACGTTGAATCTTCTCTTGAACAAAGCAATCTGTAAAAGGAATGTGTTTTTATGGTTTTCTTGATAGCGTGAATGGAGAAAATGAAGGGGAGGGACTGGGTCGCGTCTTTTTACTGATTTGTAGGGATATTTTGGTCCGAAAAAAGTTTCATTAAACTAATGAGGACATTTTTGCTAAACATCTGTTAGTGAGGGCATTTTGGCAAATCAAAGCTTCCCGTGTCATATTTTTGCAAATCACCCCTTATGTAGGGTCTTGAGGAGATTCTTGTACCCGTGGAGGAGTTATGTACAATTAAAAGGGGTTCACGTCAAGAAGTTATAATGACAAATAAGATAAAGGTAATCTTTTTTTTTTTTTGGTTTGTTATATACACGCTACTTAAAATTATGACACAAGTACGTAAAAATGTTAGTGTGCGATGATGCAATTCAAATTGACCGTTATCCATTCGAGCCATCGAGATTGTCCACGAGGAGCCGAGCAAAGGACTTGAATGACGCCCACGTTCACTTAGTGTGGCTGGAATGGAATGTAACAGAGACTATATGGCCGGGCAACAACGATGGAAATCCATCAAGCAAGCTGGCAAGTTACCGAGCTGATTCAGAGGCTATGAGGCCGAGCACCAACTATGAAAGCTCAATGATTAAGCTTGACCCCGAGGTGAAAAGTGTCTGAATCGGGAAGACCGACACCAAATAATGAGCGACCGAAGAGTCAAGCTCAAGCTGAGGCTGAAAGCGACCGAACTTTGATGAATGACGCCGAGCATTGCAACGACTGAGGGCTACAATGTGCCGAGGAAGAAGAGCATGCGATCTCAAACTATTCAAGGCCAAAGACCAACCAAGCATTGAAGCAAAAGAGCGCCCGAGCACATACAATTAGCTTCGGCCCTGCGTGGCCTCGTTTGATTGGTCGTCTGTGACCGTTTTACTAGTTTACCCTTGGGATCTCTATATAAACCTCTTCGTATTTCATTTGTTGGGAATAAGTTGTTGATGACTATAGAGTTTAGCTGAGAGCTATTGTTTTTATCTCAGATGTGAGAAACCAAGATGTGTGATTTGTTAAAGGAACTTGAGGCTATCGGTGAACTCCGATTGAATATTTCCTCTTTGATCATTCAGTTTGCAAGAGGCAACGTTCTCTTGAGGATTGTTACATAGTATAGGTGCTCTTTGCTTCTACTTGTAATGTATCAAAACTAGTTCTTTGATATTGTTCGAGCTAGCGTAGTTATGTCTTGCTTTTATCTTTTCTTTTCCTTTATTTTTTCCAATTGTGTTCGTGTCAGTAAAGGAAGTCCATAATTACTTTAAGGCACAAATTAAATTCAAATGTGATATTCTAATAGTTTTTGAATCCGCTTTCAATAATTATTACTCTGCGTGTTTAGCGTAAGAGAAGCTGGAAGCTTAGCAATTGAAGATACTACAGTATAAATTCTTCTTATTCTTTACCTTATTTTATTGTAAAGAGTGGTTTTAGTAGAATATTTTTGAAGGAAATCTATGACCAGAGGTTTTGGAGTTGAGTTACTCGACGTAAGCAAGCCATATCAAAGACCAATTTCGACAACTTGACTTGCTTAAGTCCGTTATTTTATTAGTGTTACACAACAAATGACTCATCCAAATACATCATTAGAATAAAGTTTGTTTTTTTTTGTTGGTCGAAATAAAATAATTATATAATCAACCAAGTTTCAATATTATGGCATCGCCAGTTCTGCTGGACTCCAGAATTGATCCTCAGACCTTACCCACTCCTATCATTTCACATTGTTCAATATTAGAATCATATTCCTATACATCCTTTGCTAAATAGGGACTCTATACAGGGAATTATTAAGTGTTTCAAGTTTTTGCTCCCATTTGAGTATGCTTTGGCCTCTGATATATAGTTGTAGGACAACTTCTTTTATTGTGCACTCTGCTCTGTGTTCTTCCTCTTGGAACTTTCTTATGTTTCTCTCCATCCATACAAGATATATAGTTGCAGCAAACAGGAAAATCAAGATTTCTGCTCTTACTCTTCTGTTAGATGTGTTCCTAACCATGCAGTGTACCTCCTATGTCCAACTTCCTATTTTTCTGTGCTCTCCCATCCATTGTAGAAGTGTGTTCCACATTTGTCTAGAATAAGCACACTGGGAGAATAGACGATCCATTGTTTCTTCTTCATGTGAGCTGCATACCACAGATTCAGCAAGTACTTGTACATTCCACTTCTTTAGTCTATCCACAGTTGCTAGTCTTCCATGAAGTGCAAGCCATAAAACAAACTGATGTCTTGGTATTGTCCTTGTACCTGTGATCAATCTCTTCCATGGAACTTTTTGGAATTATGGAGGAAGTGTAGGTATGCTTTCTTGATACTGATCTTCCCTCCATTAGAACACTTTCCAAAATTTATATTACTATTACTCAGCCAATCCCTTGCTTCAATAGTTTCCTAACAATCCGGAAGCTTGCTTAGGTGGTGTCATTGTAGCCATATCCTACCTCTTGATGTAGTAACTCTGAAGCCATTTAATCCATAGAGTATCCTTCTTAAAACAGACTGCCCAATACAATTTACATAGTGCAGGTTTATTCCATATGAAGCAGTTAATAATGTTCTGCCCACCTATAGACTTTGGTTGACATAGGTTCTCCCAGAATATTGGAGCTTTTCTTGATGGTTCATTAGTGTCAGTCTAGAGAAATGTCCTACAGATAGTAGTAACCATCTTTATCACCTTTTTTGGTAAGAGAAAGATTTGGGCTCAGTAGATCTGTATCTAAAATTGGACACTCTTAATGAGTTGTAATCTCCCATCATAGGATAGGATTTTGTTGACCAACAGTAAACTTTTGCAATATCTTCTCCACCAAAGGCATACACGTTTGGACAATGAGCTTCCTAGATGATAATGGAACACCTAGATACTTGAATGATATATCTCCCAAGATAAAGTTCATCTTTCTCAGTAGCTGGTTCTAGGTAACTACCAATCCTGCTAAGATTCTCAGGTGTCCAATATTGTATTGGGAGACTAGGGAATACAACCCATACTGGGATAAGTCTATCAGGTTCTTGACTGAATTGGAAATCCTCATCCTCCTCCTATTTCATAATTAAAGGTCTATTATTGTATGTATAAGGGCCATAGTCTAGAATACTCTTCTTATCCTCTTCAGAATCAAACTTGAAAATGAAGTAGCCCTCATCTAGAAAGACTTGTGGGGTATTGACAAAGTTCCACCTACTATACAAGAATTTGAGCATATCCTTAAAGCTAGGGTTTTCCCCAGTTACATATCCAATTAAAGATGACTACCACTTTTTCCTTTGTGCGTCAATCTTAACTGGGTTCAATTTCACTACTTTGATTCCATCTTTAAGCACTAAATGATATAGTCTAACTTTATACTGTATTGGCCTAATCGGACTAGGATAGAAAATTGAATTTATGACGGGTTTATAAGCAAAGACTCGTATCAAAGTTTTCTAAGAAGAATGAATTGAAATAAACAACTGAGTTATAACAGCAAGAACATAAAATTCCAATATCAACTGTTGAGTATACAATTTGGCAGAGTTTCAGTATATATTTCTAGATGATTACAATGCGAAATGAAGTAGTACTATTTATAGATTATTACATGGGAGGAGATCATGGTTGTGTTCCCATATTTCAGTCGTGGCTTTGCCTACTTTTTATCTTGCTGAAAACCAAGTTAGTGGGTGAAGATAATGGGGCGCCCTCTCCGCCGAAATCAGAGATGCTCACAAAGGCTAGGATTTTCCGCTTCGGTGGTACGATCCTATTGATTAACAGAGGCAGTTATCTCCCGAAGTATGTCAAGAACTCCGACCTCGGTCTTTTACCTCGGTGGCTATGTTGTTCGCCTCATGCATAGATCTGTGAATTTTCGTCCGATGTGCTCCAGATTATGGCCACGAGGCACGACGTAAGCAAACCACTTTTTGCCCAATACACATATACCTGATTGTAGAGATCGATTTCCTTGGACCACATCGGACATAGAAGGAATAGACTCCGTTGCTTTTGCTGAGTAGGTCAATTTTCGAGCAGTTGTAGCCGTCAAAACCACCATTTCATCCTGAGGAGTTTCAGACCCTTGGTGCACTACCCATGCCCGGCATCTAGTTCACTAGTTTAATGGGTGCTAATGGTTGTGGTACGCCACTTTCCAGTGTGACAGTTCGTGTGCCAACTACCGTCTTCGGGGGAGAAGGCAGCATCGGTGGTATTTCCTCTTTCTTTTTTCAAGTCATGGTGCACATTAGCTATCTGTGCTTGACATGCGCCGAGGGACTTTCTCTCCTCGATCTCATCTTTTCTTTTTTTAAAGTTGGCTTTGTTGGGTAAAGAAACGAAATTAAACTAGTGTATGTTGCATATTAAAGGAGTGTATCCATTACCAATATATTTTGAAATCCATTACATAGTGGGTTCAATTTAACTTAGCCAAATTCGAATTTTCCTACTCTTTTAGCTTCACTAGAACAGCATCCTAATAAAATGAAGTTCGAGCAGGGTCTGTTTCAGCTTTAACCTTCTAATTTCGTGCATCATTCATAAAATTAGGAAAGCGGTACTACAAATCCAAACCTATACTTCACTTTAGCTATTTATATGTAGCAAATGACTAGTGTTTAAGTATTCATTAATCTTTATATATCAAAAAAAAAAAAAAAAAAAAAAAAGAGGTATACCATTTTGTACCATTATTCAGTAATATAGTTAGACATAGAAATATTCCATACATTCTTTTTCTCTGGCAGTAAAGAGAAATAAAAAAGAGGATTATTTATCCATCCAAATGATGCACCGCAACGATTTCCTTTCTTCAAGTAAGTCAAATGCTTTGTTAATATCCTGAAAGTTAACTTCATGCGTTATGAATTCGTCCAAGTTCAACTCCTGCCCACAATCCGAAAACAAAGATAGTTTAGAGTATTTTGTATATACTACATATCAAGCCATATATAGTATTTGACTTTTCCTTTTTTGGGAATATATGGTAGGTTCATTTGACTTTTCTGTAGTATTTATATTCATAAAATAATGTTTGGATACATTGAGTTGAAAAATTGGAAAAATAACAAGGACGGCAAAGAACTTACATTATTCAAATATTTAGTAGCAAACATGGGAATGTCAACTTTAGATTTGAGACCTCCAAACATGGATCCAATGATAGTTTTACCAGACAACAACTCGTATGGGTTAATACTTAATGGTGTGCCATGCATCTCCACGCCAAGTATTATAGTCTTTCCAGTGCCCTACAATTGTCAACATGTTTAGGAGAAGTAAAATTAAAAGAACAAATTTATTGTCAAGTAAGAAGAAAAGTGAAAAACCTTGCGACAACTACTAAAAGCATCTTGCATTAAGGAGGCCAAACCAATACATTCAAAGCAGTAGTCAGCTCCATCACCAGTCATCTCTTGGATTACCTGTTACTTCAAGCATAGTTATTTACTTAAATAATAGTAAGACAAATTGGCAAATTTTAATTTATTAGTAGTACTGAAGAAAAGAAGAAAAAATATAAACCTGGCTTGTCGATTTCTCACCACAAGCAGTAGGGTTTATGAAATCTGTTAGTCCAAACTTCTTCCCTAGGATCAAACATTTGAAACTCTGTCTTCAGTATAAAATACAATATCCTCTTCTTTTAATTTTTTTCTAAGTTTTCATTTGTATGTGAAAAAATTATCAAAATTTAAGAAAACCTTTAATATTAAACCCTTAATTTTTAAACTGTAATGTTTCCAGTAATAGAAACGTAAAAATAGAACACATCAAACCTAAATCATAGATTGGCCTCGGTACAATTAAGTATGATTTAAAAAGTAAGACGTACCAATTTCAAACTTTTCTGAATTTAAGTCGACACCTATTATTTTTGAAGCTCCACATAACCTTGCTCCTTCTGCAACCTGTTACAAACGTTGAGAAAATAAGGAGCCAGCTCCGGAACAAAACAATAGTACTTTAGTTTTTTATTTCAAATTATATATAGTTTTAGATATTCTTTAAAGCAGTATATTTTGTTTTGGTGATGCATTTCACGGGATACATTTTCTTTAACGTAATTCTTTTGGATGGGGAGTGGTCAGTGGACCTAAACAGCCAAATCAACTACTTGGTCCAAAATTAGTGCAGCTCTAGGAAAACGAAGAATTAGTTAAAATATTCAAATAGTGATATTCCATTAAGGTCGGGTTTGAAGAAGGTGAGCTGCACGCAGTGGAGGACGCAGAATTTTTGTCAAAGGGCTCAAAAAATATAATTATTGTACATGGAATTTGAACGAAGGACTTATGGCATAAGCTTGATACCCCTTTACTACTAAGCTAGAGAATCTTTTGTTGCTAACGTGACTCAAAACTAGTATATATCCATATAAAAATTAATTTTTATTTATATACACGATGTAATTTTTCGACAAAAGAGTATCAATTAATACCCCTTCCTGGGCTTTAGGTCCATCTCTGGCTCACGCAAATTTTACCCCACTAAAATAGAGAGTCTACTTTCTTACATCATCTAAGGCCTCATTTGTTTGCACTTAATGGAGGTCTGAATCTGAATAATTCAGATAACCACCCATTAAGTGCATTTGTTTTTTATTCTTAAAAAGTTCTTAATAGACCTTATTAACTCTTAATAAATAAGATCTTTAACCATGTCTTTATACCATACAAACTCTTAAAAGTGATATAGCTTCTTTTTCGGAAATAATTTCTTACGGTTGTAATAGGCTTCTCACCCCTCTCTTTTCTCTCTCCAACTACCAAAGCCAAAAGTACTAATATACCTCAAAACTTTTACTGAAAATTTTAGAATTGAATTTACAAACGTGAATCCTTTTCCTAATCATATTTTTCATCTTCAAATTTGGAGTTTAACAAGATCCATTTCAAAATATTATTTGAGAAGAATAGAAGCAAAAAATAGAAGTGATGTGTATTCAGGTTCAGGCGTCTTAATCTTAATAAAAACAAATGGCCCCTAAGTCAAATCAAATATTTGTCTAACAAATGATCTACAGAATTTTCGTAAAAGTCTAGGAGAGATAACGGATAAATGTGTCAGCACTTTATATGGCTCTAAGATACTCCTAGATTAGTAAAGTAGAAACTATTAAACTACTAATTTATTTTTGGTCTCCTATTTGGTGTCTAGTATATTTATTGGAGCTCCGATTAATTCGGATTCATGCTGCGTAGGACCTTATTTGGAGGAAAGCGCTCCGTATCAAGAATTTTTTCATATTCAAGTCTCAAACCCGAGACCTCTATTAAAGGACAGTCTCATCTACTGCACCACTATCACTTGGTGGTAATTTAAACTACTACTCGAATTCAACTACAGTGTGCTATAAGTTCCAAAACATGACATGTCAGGTTTTTGTCCTTTGCGATTGGATTTGGCTTTTGTATTTGGTAGAAATGACAAAGACGTGTGAACCACACTTCTATATTCCTAGCCTGGATGAAAAGTCTTTCTAAGTAGGTAAATGAAATGATCAATTTCATGTTATCTTTTCCAATTTTCATTTTTGTTTTTTGTTGTTTGGCTATTGTGGCTCAATAGGAACTGTTGAAAAGCTTGGAATATTCTGGGATAAGAAACCTAGAAATACAACCTCATTATCAAAATTTCATGGATTAACTTGTTTTTCATACTAATGTCAGACTGCAAAGCATATACCGAAAGCAAATTATTAGGTGAATATATTGAGTTAATTACCGCTAGACCCACAGCTCCGAGTCCAAATATTACCACTGTTGAACCTTCTTCAACTTCTGCAACTTTGCATGCCGCTCCCAATCCTGCTAACAATGAATAAGTTACTTATGACACATCTATGAATTTGGTAAGATATATTTTTGTTAGTCTTTGTTGAGTTAAAAATAGGTAAAAATCATTTTCATCCTCCAATTTTGTTTTTGAAATCAAATACATCTTCCAACTTTAAACAATAGACATTTACATCCCTTTATTTCAATTTAATATTTTAAATACCTATTTTACCATCTAAATTACTAACATATCTATTTATTTTCTAACATATATTATATTTTTCTCTTTTTAGTCTATGTTATGAACTTAGGTATAGAATAAATAAATTATATTTATAAAATAAAATGTGAAACAAAATATTTCATATACATATATAATATTGGAATAATAAAAGAATGAGAAAATGAATAGATTTATTTTGAATAATTTGTCCGTACAAGTATTTAGTAATTTTGATAATAACAACTAAATTTAATAATTTATTACACAATTGAGAGTGACGAAAATAATATCTTTTTAATATACGTACAACACATATAATAGAAAAATAAATGTTAAAATAAAGATTTTGTTTTTTACAAAAACTACTTAGTGATATTGTTATACAATAAAGGACTTTTAAAATTATGACATAATTAAAAACTGTCACCTTAGTGGCAATTAAAACTCTAATTTCGATATACACACTAAGAAATAGAAGTGATTGTGTTATACATGTATATAATAAGATTTTTGACAAAAATAATTATCACATATAATCCAAATATATATGACATGAGCTCCAATATAGTTTAAAATTTACGAAAATTTTAAATAGCAAATGAGTTTGAAAATTTCAAGGGCATAATAGATATTGCACAAAATAGGAGGATGAATAAGTCTATTTTTAAAAATTGGGGAATATGTTTGATTTTTAAAGCAAAGTAGCAGGACACAAATAATTTTCACATGTTAAAAAATAGATATTCTCTTCGAATGATGTACATGTAAAATATTTTATTTTCACTTTCAACAGTCAATTATTTGATATATTTTTCATTGTTTAGGATATTTCAAAATAATCTCGAAATAAAATGTGAAAACATATTAGATTAATCGACTGGAACAAACCCGTAGAAACCCCACAAGCAAGTAAACAGGCCTTATCAATGGGAAAATCTGGACTCATCTTCACCACATGTGTGACATCCACAACTGTGTATTCAGAAAAGCTAGAGACCCACAGTGTGTGATGCAAAATTTCTCCATTCTTATCCTTGAACCTACTGCTTCCATCCCTTGGCATCCCGTTGCGAAAATCCACTTTGAATTTTGAACAAATATTCCCCTTTTCGGTCTTGCAATCTCTGCATTCTCCACAATTCCTTTGAAATACTGGTAACACTACGTCCCCTTCTTTCACTTCCTCAACATTTTCCCCTACACTTTCCACAACACTAATCCAAAAAAAAAAAAAAAAGAAAGAAAGAAACTTCATATGCATATGAACCATAGAAAACATAAATAATGGAACATGATATTCTTTATTGTGTTTAGCTTCTATACTACTTCTATAAAATAACTTTTAAATTATCGGGTCATATAAAAGATCATTCTACGCTGTTTCTAATTGCTAAATCTATTCCATTTATGAGGCAGTGTTTTGGATATTTATGGTCAAAAATAAACTACACAGATATAATTCTTCTCATTAACTTTAAAATTAATTGTTTATAAGTATTTAAACCTTTCTTTTTGGTAAGACAAAATATGAAAGTGTTACACATAACTTGAGACAAAGGGAGTAGTAACTAGTAACCTAAAAAATAAGCAGACAATCTGCTAAAACAATATGACACTGACAAATTATATCAATAGTGTAAAAACTCTTTTCACTATCAGTTTTAAATTAATCCAAAAAGAAAAAGAAAGTATTTTGCCTATTAGTCCAAAAAAGAAAGTTAAAAATACTGTACAATGGAAGCACACGTTAATAGATTTTCATAGAGAGATATAATTACCCAGCTGCTTCATGACCAAGAATTCTGGGGAAAGCGGAAGCTGGTCCCTGATGAATTAATTAATTAACTTGCAGCAAATGGTAAAGAATGGATGATTTGGATTTTGGACATACAAAAAAAAGTTCTAATTAAAACTTTGTTATAGCAAAGTAGTTTTATTGGTGAACTTACAGCTGATAATTTCCAGAAAGTAACATCAGAATGACAAAGGGAAGTACAAAGAATCTTAATCCGAACTTCCCAAGAGCTTGGAGGGGCTACTTCGATTTCTTCTATGATCAGAGGTTCCCCTGCTTTTCTGCATACTGCAGCTGTTTACTTGCAGAACAGAAAATTAATGAGAAATTGCACCAGTGGTATGTATGTTGAGATTGGAAAAGAGAAAATTAATAAACCTTTGCATCTTATAGGTTTTCCTGCTGTTTGTGATGCAGAATTTGAACCCATGACTGTGTACTCTTTCTCCACAATCGAAGTACTTCAATAAGTAAGAGAAAATTCGTAATCAAATAAGTCAAGGTCCTTGAAAAAGAGCACCAACGAACATTCGGAAGTTTTTGGAATACCAATGGACTAGGTGAGGAGTATATGTACTTTTTGTTTTTTATTTAATCATTTGGTATTCATTGGAGAACTATTGTAGCTTTATAAAAAAGGCATACACTTTTACATTGTCAGCGTCCTAATACAAGCCTTCCTAATTGCTGCAAGTAGATACTGAACGGGTTGGTTTTTGAAGCAATTCATGAAGCTCATTCCAGAAGCTTCTTAGCTCGAACAAGGGGAGAAGATATTTTGGTGGAGGAGGAGCTTAGAGAGAGATGAGAGCAGCTTAGAGAGAGAAAGGAAACTATTCCATTCAATGCATTAAAGCTCACAATGAGCTGTACATGTATTTATACACATTCCACTATCTTCAACTAACTATCTAACAAACTAACTACCTATCACTCCATTAACTAACTAACTAACTGATAAACTAACTAACTGATCAGTGCAATAATTAAACTGATTACAAAATGCTACATTGCTAAGTGATATCCCCTTCAATACTCCCCCTCAAGCTGGCAGGTGCAAAGACATTAAGCACTCCCAGCTTGGACACCAGATGTTCATGTTGAGATTTTCCTAATGCTTTAGTCAGGATGTCTGCTTGTTGTTCTCCTGTTCTAATATGTGAAGTGCTGATCATTCCTTGCTGAATCCTCTCTCTTATGAAGTGACAATCTATCTCTATATGCTTTGTCCTTTCATGGTAGACTGGATTTGCTGCAATTTGAAGTGCTGCCTTGCTATCACAGTAGAGGTCAACTGGCAGTTCTATCCTTGCACCAATCTCCCTGAATAGTCCAGTCAGCCACACTATCTCTGATACTGTCATTGCCATACTTCTATACTCAGCTTCTGCTGAGCTTCTTGATACAGTGCTTTGCTTCTTTGATTTCCAAGACACAAGTGACTCACCATGTTTGACAATGAATCCAGTGACTGATCTTCTGGTATTTGGGCATGAGGCCCAGTCAGCATCACAGAATGCTATCAGTTTGTTATTTCTCCTGCTGCTCATGATAATTCCAAGTCCTGGTTCCCTCTTGATGTATCTCACTATCCTGAGAGCTGCTTCCCAGTGAGATCTCTTAGGCTCCTGTAGGAACTGACTGAGAGTCTGGACAGCAAATGCTATGTCAAGCCTGGTCAGTGTTAGGTATAACAATTTTCCTATTAGTCTTTGATATTTTCCTACATCTTCTAGTAACTCATCCCCTTGGAGACCTGTCAGCTTGTCTAGTTCACAGGTAGTGAACTTCTGATTGCAGTCCAAGGGAGTCACATCAGGTTTAGCACCAGTCATCCCTACCTCTGAGATCAACTCTAATGTATACTTTCTTTGGTTCATGAGTATTCCCTTTGAGGATCTGCTGAATTCTATTCCCAGGAAATACTTTAATTCTCCCAAATCCTTCATTTTGAAGGTATTCTGCAGGTCTTTTTTGGTTTCCTCTATCAGTTTCAAATCATTTCCTGTAATCAACATGTCATCCACATAAACAAGAATGACTATTATGTTCCCTGCTCTTCTTTTTGTGAACAAGGAATAGTCTAGGGAACTCTGTCTGAAACCCTGGTTGATCAGTGCTTCTGTTAGCTTTTTGTTCCATTGCCTACTAGCTTGTTTCAGTCCATACAAGGATTTGACAAGCCTGCATACTACATTCTCCCCCTGGCTTGCAAAACCCTGTGGCAGGGACATGTAAACCTCATCATATAAATCACCCTGCAAGAAGGCATTATGCACATCCATTTGATGAATGTGCCAGTGTGCAGAAGCTGCTACTGAAATCACTGCTCTGACAGTGACAATTTTGACTACAGGAGAGAAGGTTTCATGGTAGTCAAGGCATTCTCTCTGTGTGAACCCCTTAGCCACTAGCCGGGCCTTATACCTTTCTACTTCTCCATTGGCTTTATACTTGATCTTGTAGACCCATTTGCAGCCAATAGGTCTCTTGCCAAGTGGTAGCTTGACCAATTCCCAGGTATGATTATCTTTCAATGCCTGGATCTCTCCTTTCATGGCCTCCACCCACTTCTTATGCTTGGATGCCTCCTGAAATGTTTTTGGTTCAAGTTCAGCTGAGAATGCTGTGAGATATTTGTGGTAACTAGGCTTAAGGGAGTCATAGCTGACTGAGTGGCAAAGGGAATATGGTTGAGTCTGCTTAGCTGGTGCCAAGTTGGTGACATAATCTGTCAGCCATGCTGGAGTTTTAGTAGTTCTGAGTGATTGTCTAGGTGCTGGTACAGGTGCAGATGAGTGGTCTAGTGATGTGAGGGGTGAATCAGGGACATGATCAGTGGAATTAGGGGTGCTGGCAGGTGTCTGAGCTTCTTGTGTATGGGATGGAGGATCAGGAGGTTGTATTATAGTTGGTGGCACACATAAGTGCTCAGGCAATGAGGCCTGCTGATGCTGCTCATCCCCATCCAGAAACATGAAGTCTTGGTTCTGTTGCATGCTCTTGAAAGGGAAAGTGGATTCCCTAAAGGAGACATCCCTGTTGACAAAGAAGCTATGTTTATTTAGATCATAGAGTATATACCCCTTAGTAACTTCTGAATACCCCATAAATACAGCTTCTGTAGCTCTTTTTTCAAACTTGTCTTGTATGTGCATCTTCTTTGCATAACATAAACATCCCAGTACTCTCAGATGCCCTAGACTTGGAGACCTGTTGTGGAACATCTCATATGGGCTCTTACCATTCAGAACCCTGGAGGGTAGCCTGTTGATGAGGTATGCTGCACCTAGCACACAATGTCCCCAGAACCTCATGGGTATACCTGCCTGGAATCTGATCCCTCTTGCAACCTCTAGGATGTGTCTGTGCTTCCTCTCAGCTATGCCATTTTGCTGAGGTGTATACACACAAGTTCTCTGATGGACAATGCCAACAGAGTGGAAGAGAGAAGCACACTCATGGTTGACAAACTCACTCCCATTGTCTGTTCTGATCACCTTGATCTGCTTGTCAAACTGAGTTTTAGCCATCTGAATATATCTTCTTAGTATTATTATGACATCTGACTTTAATTTGAGCAAAAATATCCATGTCATCCTTGTGTAATCATCCACAATAGTCAAGAACATTTTATTTCCATCAAATGTAGGTACATGGTATGGGCCCCATACATCAATGTGGATCAAATCAAAAGGTGCTGCTGCTCTACTAGTGCTTCTATGGAAAGGTAGTCGTGTGAGTTTAGCTAATGGGCAGACTGTACAGTGCTCTACTAGCTTCTCACTTTTATTATTAGGAAAGCTGAACAAATGTTTTATTGTCTCACTTGATGGATGTCCTAATCTCCTGTGCCACACTTCAGGCTCCACATTTCCTCCTGTTGCCATTAGGCCTTTAGCAGCTTGTTTGGATCTTACAGCAGAAGTCTGAGGAAGTAGATAGAGGCCATTGCACTCTCTACCAATCTTCATCACCTTCCCACTGCAGAGGTCCTGAAACAGACAAAACTTAGGGAAAAAAGACACTGAGCAGTTCAAGTCCTGAGTCAGCTTAGATACTGACAACAAGTTGTATCTAAAAGCTGGTATGTGCAGGACATTGTCAAGCTGATGACCACCTGCTAGGTCACATGATCCAACATGTGTAACTTGAGCTACCTGACCATTTGGTAGGTGTACACTTTGTGAATCTGCTGCATCTACACATCTTTTCTTCCTTAAGCAAGCCAAATCAGAGATCATATGGTTTGTTGCTCCTGTATCAACTATCCAGTCTTTACTATTACTCTCAACAAGAAGGGCATGAGTAGTACCTGCCATATTTGCCATGTTAGATGAATTCTCAGCTTCATCCTCCTTATGAATCAGCCTCAGTATCTGACTGAACTGCTCCTGAGTGAAATAAGGTGCTGTGGGTTTCTGTCCATCATTGTGCTGTCCCCTGTTCATCATATCATTTTCCTTCTCTGCATGACCTGATTCCTGCTTGTTTGTCATTTCTGCCAGTACATTGTTTGCTACATGTTGTCCATTGTTTCTCCTTGGCTCAAAATTCTCTGGATATCCATTTAGCTTATAGCAATCATCCATGCTGTGTCCCCTGATCTTGCAGTACTCACACTTGATGTTGTAATCCTTTTTCTTTCTCTGGTAACCCTGAATGTTTTTACCTTTATTGTTCATGCCTGTTTTGTTTCCACTGTTGTTATATGAATTCTGCATATTTCTCCCTTTAGTGAATAGAGCAGTTATATCTCCTAGTTCATTTGAGTTATGAGTGTTAGCAATCATACGCTGACTTTCCCTCTCCATTATCATAGAGTATGCCTGATTCACATTGGGTAATACAGTCATCATAAGGATCTGGCTTCGAGCTTGCTCATAAGTCTCATTGAGCCCCATTAGGAATTGCAACAACTTCTGTCTTTGCATAAAAATAACAAAATCCCTAGATTTTTCACAGTCGCATCCAGGTGCAGGCACAAGACAATCAAATTCATCCCAAAGAAGCTTCAGTTTTGAGTAATAAGTAGACACATTGCTAGTACCTTGGTTGATTGTTGCAATCTCCTTATGTAGTTGATAAATTCTGGATCCATTAATTGTGTCGAATCTCTCCTTCAAATCATTCCACACACTGCTTGCACTTGATGAATACACTATCCCAGTCATCAACTCCTTTGAAACTGTGTTCATGATCCATGAGAGGACAATTGCATTGCATCGTTCCCACTGGTTTCCCAGATCCTCAGAGAAATTCTCTTTTCTGCAGGTCCCGTCGATTAGCCCTAGTTTATTTCTTCCTAGTATGGCTATCTTCATTGCCCGACTCCAGACTGAGTAATTCTCTGATCCAGTGAGTTGTAACGAGATCAACACTGTGCCTGAGGTGTCTGTTGAGTGAAGGTAAAGAGGGTGATTATGATCGAAGACTGCTGCAACTCCGCCACTGATTGTTGCCATGGAATTGTTGTTACAAGCTAGAGAAGATCTGCAGTGAAAGGATCGAATGCAGTGAGCTCAGGTCTGGTCACTATTGCTCTGATACCATGAAGCAATTCATGAAGCTCATTCCAGAAGCTTCTTAGCTCGAACAAGGGGAGAAGATATTTTGGTGGAGGAGGAGCTTAGAGAGAGATGAGAGCAGCTTAGAGAGAGAAAGGAAACTATTCCATTCAATGCATTAAAGCTCACAATGAGCTGTACATGTATTTATACACATTCCACTATCTTCAACTAACTATCTAACAAACTAACTACCTATCACTCCATTAACTAACTAACTAACTGATAAACTAACTAACTGATCAGTGCAATAATTAAACTGATTACAAAATGCTACATTGCTAAGTGATATCCCCTTCAATAGTTTTTTCCTTTTCTCGCTACGCTTTAAATTTGTCAAAATTTTTGTGGATTATATGGACTAAGAAATGTTTGGTTTGCCGTATTAATCCACATAATTTATACCAACTTTAAGATCATAAACCAGATGCATGTATACTTAATATATGTGTAAGTTATACTTGAATAAGAGTATTTAAAAACAAAAATGTCCTTACAATATACAGGTAATACCTCAACAACAATCCCCACATTATCTATTTACGGTATAATAATTCTCGTGCTATTTAATTCCTGTAATATTAATTTCTGTACAAACAATTAATATATTACAATCTCTGTATAACTAATCCATTAAATTAAACCAAACAGCCTCTAAGTGGTGTAGATATTATAATAGGCACTAAATCCTAATTTTGACTAGTTGAATAATCTTTCTTTTATTTTTTGTGTATTAAACTCATGCTTGATTATTATTTTCTCTTGTAATACGAAGGGGTAGGGCTGGTCGACAGTTAACTTGAAAAGGTCGAGTTTGGTGGTCGAAATTTATAAAGAAAGATTCTTTTAGTAGAGAGTATTCGACATTTGGTAGAGAGTATTCCATATTTTACACGACATGAGCTGTTTGAAAGGCAACATCAGAGGAGGTCCGTGTGATTAGCCATAATAAAATAAAGTAGTAATATCAATAATGTCATGTGGCGCACGTACCCTCGATAATTCGATAAGACTTTCTCATGGTTGACAATGAAAGCATGCATTATTTTCTGAACATACTAAAATATATATTCATAATCGTGTCAGTGGAGAACTCTTCTTCTTTTGGAGACAATGATTGTAAACATATTAAAGAGGTAGTTCAAGTATAACAACAATGTCAAGGCCGGTTTTCTGAACAGAGTGTGGTGTTGCACCCGTTGTCTTAACTTGAACAAGCGGTCCTTCTTGGCTAATTTATACTCCTTTCGTTCCATTTTATATGTCATAATTTGACTCGGAACAAAGTTTAAGAAATAAAGGAAGACTTTTGAAACTTATGGTGTAAAATAAGTCAAAGATGTTTGTATGGTTGTAAATCATTTCAGTAATAGCAAAACTGTAATTTTAAAGTTAAATTATTACCGAATTTAAAATAAACAGACCAATAAAGAAATACTGCCACATAAATTGGAACGGAGGGAGTACTGTACAACTTAAAGTCATTCTTAATATACTTAATAAATCTAAAATTGTTCTTTTTGAATTAAAGTCACTCTGATGGGCTTCTAGGTCCGTATGGACCGTCTAACTAATCTATTCTTCACTACTCGAAAGCTTCTTAAATGAATGAATTTTTCACAAAATTATACAAACAAGGGATTTTTAACATAATATAAATAGATATTTATACGTTTAAAAATTATATAGGAAAGGTAAATTCAATTATTTACAATATATAACAAACAAACATAGGCAAGATAAAATGCTAGACAAGAAAATAAACGCTGGCCTCCTCCACCAACTTTTGTCCATGTGCACTCCTCTCTCTTTGGCTCCTCTTGCCGCAACCTCCTCCTCCCCCTCACTTAAGCTTGGCATCTTTCCCTCTCATCTCCCTCATGCCGCCGCTGCTATCCTCCTTCTCTCCCCAGAGTGGGAGTTTCGGCCTCTTCCCTCCACTTCAACAACGACAATAAAAGAATCAGCGCTATTAAAGCCAAAGTCTCTATCGTTTCCGTCAACGGCTCAAACTTTAAAATTGTAAGTTATCTCCGACATAAGATACGACGCCGCTCCACCGCTGCTACAATGTCTGTTCGTTCTTGCTTCTTCTCCTCCTGCCCTATAGTTTAATTTCTGATGTTCCTGCTCCGTCGCTAATTTCTTCAAATTTTTTTATTCATAAATGGATCAATTTTTGGAACGCTGGCAAACTTTCGCTGCGGTTGATGTGAACCGGAAAAGCACAAATAGCTTATGAGACTTTCTACTCAATACCAAGAGTTTAGAATGTTTCAAGAAGTCAACAAAACCAAGTTCTAAGCCAAAGGATGGCTAAAAAGAGGAGATGTGAGCTTGTGATCTGGACTCTGAGTACAATACGCGATCCCGAGCTTGCATGCGCGGTCGTGTAGACGGCACAAGTTGACAGTCGGCAATCGCGAGACAATAGGCGTGTTCACGAGGAAGCACTCAGTCGGAGTCCATGATCGCGAGATACTCAGGCGCGGCCAATAAGAAGTCTGAAAGCACATTACGTGATTGCGACACCTCAGGCGCATTCGTGATAATGGCATTCGTGGCTGGCAGCTTAATAGCATTATTACTTAGGCCATTTTTAGTCATTTTGTAATTAGCCTAGGGTTTACTATAAATAGTAGTATTAGGGGTAATTAGACTTAGACTAGTTGGATGATTATTGGTTATACTCTTTTGAGAATGTGTGTGGATTGTATCCTTTTACCTCTTCTTGGGTCTGTCTTAGATTTCTCATATGTGAGATTATTCACTATATGCGTTCAAGTCTCTTCCCCCTTGGATTGTTAAACTTATTTTGATTGTTAAACTCATACGTGAGATTATTTCCTGTCTTCCAAGTTTGGTAGTGTTCTTGAGGGTTGAAGAACATACTCTTATAATTTGCTTGAATCTTTATCTTATGAACATATCATTTGGTATCGGAGCTTGACAGTGTTTTTTCTACAAATACTGTCTATTTTTTTGATTTTCTATATCTGAATATCACATAAAAGATTTTTTTAAAAAGAAAATTCTAAAAATTCAAAATTTGTTTGTTATTGGATCTATTTTCAGTTGATTCTTATTGAAATAGGCTGGTATCTGGTGTTTAACTTAAACTCATGGATTCAATCACTGTTTCATTGATTGGGTTGAAAGATTAAGGAACCACCACTGTTAGGGTTTCAAAAGCTTGAAGAACACAAAATGGGTTTTGTAAATATGAGGTTATTCGATCAAAATATTGGTTGTGGTTTACTCCGGTGGTGAAAAGGACCTTGTAGCTGGTATGTAATTCATTTTGTGCTAATTTTGTTTGTATTTTCTCTTTTTTTGTTGTGTGTTTACTTGTTTCCTAGTCCGTTAGTGTGTCTTTGTCCGTTTCTTTGATGTCATATAAATTTTATTCCAAATGGATACTTGGATACTTGCCTTAAGACTTTGAGATTGTAGAATCTTAAAGAGACCAAAGGGAACCTTTCTGTGGAAAAAGGCTTGAGTGGTGAGATTATTAGAGTATGGTCACAAAAGCCATTGACCTTGAGTTTATATAAGAGTGGAAAGAAAATTATGTGCTTATATTTTGAGTGATACACTGAGGGAGTGAATTTTGTAAGGTCCTTATCTCTTCATTGTTGCAAACATGTCTTTCGATGATGATTTTGGAGGCAATGACTCCTATGATGATTGTAACACCCTAGCTAAGGGTTAAGTGTCCCACATCGGAATAACACAGGAGTGATTCTGGGTATTTAAGTAAGCATGCCTTATTACCTAGTGACGCGTTTTAAACCCGTGCGGGCCTAGGCCCAGAGCGGACAATATCACTAGCGGGCTTGGGATGTTACAGATGGTATCAGAGCCACTCCATGTCAGCCTTGCCGATGTGGGTCAGAGTTCAGTGCTGAGTCTAGGCGAATCCCGGTACGCGGGGAAAATCTCAGTGGTGAGTCTAGGCGAATTCCGGTATGTGGGGCAAACCTCAGCGAGGACGCTGAGTCCATAAGAGGGGGTGTATGTAACACCCCAGCTAAAGGTTAAGTGCCCCACATCGGCATAACACAGGAGCAATCCTAGGTATTTAAGTAAGCATGCCTTAGACCCTAGTGATGCGTTTTACACCCGTGCGGGCCTAGGCCTAGAGCAGACAATATCACTAGCGGGCTTGGGCTGTTACAATGATGGAGTGTGTTGCTATGATGATTCGGGGGATTATGACTCCTATGATGATGGTGGGAGTTGCTACGATGATTCAGGGGTTTATGGCTCTTATGGTGATGAAGTGAGTTACTATGATCATTATGGAGCTTATGGAGCCGAATGTGAAGATGAAGACTCTTATGCCTCTAGTCTTGAAATTGGAGATAGTGACGCTTCAAGGTACAATGTTCTTACTTACTCTTCTTGTAAAGAATATGAAAATTAAGATAGTGACATAGAGAGAATTGATAATGAAGTTTATTATAGAGATACTTCTGCTTCCTCCTCCTCCACCTACTTCTCTTCCTCATCTTCTTTCTCTTTTATTTTTCCACTCTATGTATCGAAATATTTATAAAAAAAAAACCGCATTGGCCACTGGCGGCAACAACATGCATGGGGAAGCAAAGTGGGGGAGGGATGTGGGGGGGCATCAGAAAGGGTGAGGGATGGGATATAGAGCCTAGGATTTTTCCTTTTTTTTTAAAATCTATTTTATGAAGACAAGTATTGCTATAATTGGCAAGAGTCGTTTTAGGGCTATTTTTGTGTAAAAAGCTTTTAGCGTAGTACATATGTGTGAAGAACTAGGAAATGATCTCCCTCAATCAATTATAGTTCTGTAAAAGAAAAATAATCCTAAAGATTTCACGTGGCTTACTTATATATATCTTTGTATTATTTTATGGGCAGATTACATATGCTCGGGGCTAATCTCCCCTTATTTTTTTGAGGAGATTCTTGTACCAATGAGAATTGCTTTCGATGGTTTAAAATATGAGAAAGAAGCTACAAAAACAATTGCTATAGTTTCAACACCCCCATCAGACAAAAATATTTTGTACCAATCTACATTATTTCATTATCAAGGAATCTTTAAAAATGTCTTAATTGGACTTATTGATCTTGATTACTGAGGAAGACAAACTGTATTTATTGACTTTTGACAATTTTGGGTGATTTTAACATTTGATAATGGTTGATTTGGTCTTAAAATATTGAATATCAATTTAGAGTTGATTTAGATCAACTTTGAAGCCAAAAAAAGAAGAAGAGAGAGATGGAGAATTTACACACATGTTATAGTGATCCATTAGAAATTGTGCCCAAATCCTCATGGCTCAATGGAATCTTCAGTCAAAAATTCTAAAAAGTTCTTCGCGATCCGTCATGGTTTGGCTACAAATCCCGATGGATCACCACAACTTGCTAGTATGAGCAAGTTTTGCTCAGCATCAAACAAGAAAAGGATCTTGGCTACATGTCAGGATTGCGTCCATCATTAGTATATTCTGGCGTGAAGCTTATGTTCATAAAGTTTTTCTGATGAGGTTCAAAGTCTAAAGTTCAACAACGGTGGCACTAAAAGATCTTATTGTGCGAATGATCCAAATAGAATTAAGTCCCGACAAGTCTCTTGCAATTATATTTCATGGGTTAATGGTTAATGGCAGATTCAGCCTAGGGCAGAGTTAGTGTTTAAATCCCCTTCATTTCAAAATATCCTGTTCTAATAGGGTAATAATCAATTTTTTGCTTATGTATAAACTGTTGAACCGCCTTGAAATAAGAAAAAATTATAGTGAAGTGGCATACGCAGTTGGAAAAATGCTTTGCATCACAAGTGGGTTTACAAAGTGAAGTTCAAAGGTGATGGTTCAGTGGAGAGGTACAAGGCCAGGCTAGTGGTGTGTGAAGACACCCAAATTGCTGGGATTGATTTTACTGAGATATTTTCACCAGTAGTCAAGATGACTACTGTGAAGTTTCTCATTTCACTAACTGTGAATCAAAAGCTGCCCCTCTACCAGCTTGATATGAATAATACCTTTCTTCACGGAGATCTCCATGAAGAAGTATACATGAATCTTCCTGAAGGGATGTTTGTTGGTTCTCCAAGCTCCTCTTCGCAACCTTTTGTGTGTAAGTTGCAGAAGACCTTGTATGGCCTCAAGCAGGCCTCAAGACAATGGTATGCCAAATTATCCCAATCCTTATAATCTAGAGGCTATGTTTCTTCCCTGAATGACTACTCTTTGTTCATTAAGCATTCTGCACATTCTTCTATATTTTTGGTGATTTATGTTGATGATATAATCATCACTGGCAATGATGTAGTAGAGATATCTTCTCTAAAGCAGTTTTTAGATCAGTAGTTCAAGATAAAGGATCTGGGCTTCCTGAATTATTTTTTGGTATTGAGGTTACCTATTTCCCATCTGGTTTGCTTCTGAATCAAAGGAAGTTCATCCTTGATCTTCTTAAAGACCATGGTTACTCAGAAAATGCTCCTCTTCTCTGCCTACTAGATCTCAACACCAAACTGAGAGCTGCTGATGGAGATTTGCTGCCTAATCTTGAGAAATTCAGGAGTTTTGTTGGGAAATTTAACTTCCTTACTAATATGATTAAACAAAAAGAACAATAAAAGGATAACAAGAATGGAAAGATGAAAGCAAGACCCAATTTGATTAGAAAAGGGTTAAGGAAGTAGATTAGAGAAAAGTAGCCTAAACACCCCCTAAATTGTCTAAAAATTTGAACCAATGCTATTTGATCCTTAATTGGATCAAATTCAATTGCAAATCAAGGACTTAAGTGTGCTTAAGCAAACAAGCTTAACCAATAACCTTACAATAATCAATGTCATCAAAATCTAACCTTAATAAATGAGTTAAGGGCTTTATATAGGGGTTCCTAAAAATGGAAACAATTACCTTAATTACCCTTGACAATGGGCTTGCAATAAGTCATTAACTGAAAATAGTATTCTGGTCATCGCCACAGCGCTATCACGCTAGGACACGCGCGATCGTGTGGCTGAGTAACCAGAGCTTCGCGATCGCGGCTATGGTCACGCAATTGCGATGACAATTGCCTTAATCCATTGTCATCTTCCTGCGCGACCGCGTCTAAGGCCTCGCGATCGCGCTGTTTTTCATTTCCTCCTTGCGTGATCGCATTTTCTGACACGCGATCGCAATGATCAGCTTTTTGCCCTTGCGCGATCGCATTTGATGACTCGCGATTTCGTTGACTATTTCCTGATTCTGAGGCAGTGAGCTTGCAAATAGGTCCTGAAGCCTCCAACATCTGCCCCAGCAGCTCCAGTTGTGCAAATGTAGCCTGCAACTGTTGCAACTCCCATGCTTGGCTCCTTGTTACTAGCTTGCTCACGCATCAGGTTGCATCATTCTCCCCTTCTTAAGAAGAATTCATCCACGAATTCGCTTGTTCTTCGACTTTGAAGGGAGTCAAGTCTCACACGTTGAAAGTGTTGTGCACTTGGTAGTTGCTTGGCAAATCAACCTTGTAGGCATTGTCATTGAGGCGCTTAAGGATCTGAAATGGACCATCGCCTCTTGGCATCAAATTGCTCGCCCGCTTGTTGGAAAATCTATCCTTCCGGAAATGGACCCAAACCCAATCTCCCGGTTCGAAGACAATCTTCTTTCTTCCTTTGTTAGCCTTCTTGGCAACTTCTTGATTTTTCTTTTCAAGTTGCTTCCTCATTTGCTCGTGAAGTTTCTTCATCTCTTGAGCTCTAACCTTGGCATCTAAGCTTAAAACAATATCTTGAGACAAAGGCGTGAGATTCAAGGGGGTTAGGGGGTTAAAAACCATACACAACCTCGAAAGGCGTCATGCAAGTAGGAGTATGCATGGTTCTATTATATGTAAATTCAATCAAAGGTAAGTGTTCTTCTCAAGAAGCAAGTTTTCCCTTAACCAATGCTCAGCATGGCACCCAAGGTTCTATTGACAACCTCAGTTTGGCCATCGGTTTAAGAGTGGCAAGAAGTGGAGAATAACAACTTAGTGCCAAGCCTTCCCCATAATTCTTTCCAAAAATGACTAAGGATTTTGGAATCCCTATCACTAACAATAGTTTTAGGGACCCGATGCAATTTAAGTACATGTTCAACAAACAAATTGGCTACATGGGATGCATCATCAATCTTATGACATGGAATGAAACGTGCCATTTTGGAAAATCTATCAACTAGCACAAAGATGCTATCTTTTCCTCTTTTGGTCCTAGGCAATCCAAGTACAAAGTCCATAGAAATGTCAAGCAAGGGAACTAAGGGAATGGGGAGAGGTGAGTACAAACCATGTAGGAGTAGCTTTGACTTTGCTTGCTTATACTCCAAGCATTGACCACACACCTTTACAACATCCACCTTCATCTTAGGCCAATAAAATTGCTCCTTAAAAATCTCCATGGTCTTGCCCACTCCAAAGTGCCCCATTAATCTCCCACTATGTGCCTCCCTCACTAGCAACTCTCTGCAAGATGAATTAGGCACAGACAACTTCTCATTTCTAAACAAGAATCCTTCAAAATTATGGAACCTCCTTTTCTCCACATCACCACTAGGTTCCTCCTCACCACACAACCGATTGATCCTTCTCCCCCTTTCCTCTAATTCACAATTAGCATATAGTTCCCCAAACTCCGGGTCATTGGCATACATCTACTTCATACTTTCAAAATCCATGAGCTTGGACCCCCAAAATATTCAACGACACTTGTCTTCTTGATTGAAGCACAAACTTCCTTGAAAAGGCATCCGCCACAACATTTTTTTCTCTTTTTTGTAATGGATGACATAAGGAAAATTTTCAAGAAATTTCACCCATTTGGCATGTCTCACATTCAACTTTTCTAGGGATTTGAGGTGTTTCAAAGAGTGGTGGTCGGTTCTAATGACAAATTCTTCTGACCAAAGGTAATGTTGCCAATGAGCCAATGCCCTCACCAGGGCATACGACTCTTTATCATAAGTAGAGTAGTTAGTGGTTGCTCCCTTAAGTTTCTCACTAAAATGGGCAATGGGTTTTTGATCTTGCATCAACAAGGCTTCAATTCCTATCCCACTAGCATTGTACTCAATTTCAAAAGTTTTATCAAAATTTGGTAATTTAAGGAGAGGTGTGGAACTAAGCGCTTCCTTCAATTTTTAAAAAGCCACTTCTTGCTCCTTCCCCCACACAAATGCCTTATCCTTCCTTATAACTTCGGTCAATGGTGTGGCTATAGTGCTAAATCCCCTCACGAACCTCCTATAAAAGCTAGCCAATCCATGGAAACTTCTCACATCACCAATGCTTTTAGGAGTGGGCCATTTCCTAATGGCCTCCACTTTAGTCTCATCTACTTCCACACCATTTGCGCTCACCACAAAACTAAGAAACACAACTTTTTCAACACAAAAGGAGCACTTTTTCAAATTAGCAAATAATTGCTCCTTTCTCAGAACATCAAACACTTGTTTCAAATGAGTAGCATGCTCATCAATGGATTTTCTATAGATAAGGATGTTGATGTTTGGCATTTTATGCCTATATTTCCTTAATATTTCCTCACGTTTGAGTACTTTATTCGCCCGTTTTCTAGTGAACGAATGTGATTTTGCAATGATTTTGTGTCGTGTGACTTGTAGGATGTTGTGAGGTGCAGTTGGAGCTTTGAAGAGCATAATCGAGCAAGAAAAGATTGAATTTGGATTGAGGATTCGATCGAGCACGCGAAGGCACGGAACGAAGCAAGCTGCGAACAACTTAAGCAGCGAAATTAGCCTGCAGTGGGCGCCCCGCGCCCCAAACCGCGTCTCCACTGGGCGCTGTAGTGGGCGCCCCGCGCCACCTATAGCTCCAGCGCCCAACTTTCTTCCACATTTTGGGACGCGGGGCATGGCCGTTACGAGCAAGATTCGACGTCCTCTGCTTGGTTCCACGTAGTTTGAGGCGTGGGGCGCCAGCTATAGCGCTCCTGGAGCGTTTTTGGATTTCCTATTTCGTCTAGGCTTAGGCGTAACTATTTGCTAGGCTTTTGTAAACATTATAAATACTCTTCTACTTAATTTTTGAGAGAAGTTGAGACTTTGGAGCAAATTTGAGAGCTCATAACATCTTGAACAAGGGTTTTTTTTCCTTCCATTAATTTATTACATCATTATTTCATTATTTCATAAAATCCTTGTGTTGTTATTATGAGTAAGCGTAGCTAAATATATCGTTCTAGGATTAGAGCGAATTCATGAAGGTTGAGGTTTGAATGTTGATTTCCATGAATTGAATTCCAATTACAGATTGTTTATTCTTTCTTGATCATAATTGTTTGATTATAACGACCGAATAATTGAACACTATTTACGGTTCTTAGATTGAACTCGATAGGGGGAATTTATGAACGCACATAAGAAAGAATATGGCTTGATTGTGAACCTGGGCATCGGGGAATCAATTTGTGGGTAGGATAGACATTTACCTATCCACCTTGCTTAGCTAAATACAGAGTTCGTTAAAGCGTGCATGTGATTTAATTGCATAGACATATAGGCGTTAGAGTAGCTTGCATAGACCGTGAAGAATCGACAGGTTTTTATGGGTACAATTAACCTGTTGGTTAGTAATCTTGGAACATAAGAAGTGGAATCAACAGGATAACTCAACTGGATTTGTCGCAGCTCTAACCCTGGACCGTCTCCTTATTACTGATAACAACTAATTTTTGCTCCATTGTTTGAATTCACTTCTACCTTTTTAATTACTATTTTTGTAGTTGATAATATTTTCGCTATTGGAAATGATCCCTGAATAGTTGTTAAAAAATTGTTTGTTAGGAGTCCAGTCTGAATAGTCCTCGTGGGAACGATACTCTACTTATCACTTTATTACTTGTCGACCACGTATACTTGCGTGCGCGTTGGGAGCAACAAGTTTTTGGATGTCATCAAAGTAAACTAGAACAAATTTTCCAATGAAAGATTTAAGCACATGATTCATCAACATCATGAAGATTCAAGGAGCATTGGACAAGCCACTCATAAAGACCAAAGTTAGTCTTAAAGGCCATCTTCCACTCATCACCCGGTTTCATCCGGAATTGGTGGTATCCACTCCTCAAATCAATTTTAGAGAACACACAAGAACCACACAACTCATCAAGCATATCATCTAACTGAGGGATAGGATGACGATACTTTACCATTATCTTGTTGATGGCTTTACAATCCACACACATGTGCCAAGTCCCATCTTTCTTTGGTACTAGAATGACCGGGACCGCACATGGGCTCAAGCTTTCTTGCACAAGTCCTCTTTCAATCAACTCCTCCACTTGCTTTTGGAGCTCTTTCGTGGCCTCCGGGTAGCTTCTATAAGCGGCCTTGTTGGGTAATTGAGAGCCTGGAATAAGGTCAATTTGATGCTCAATGCCTCTTAGTGGTGGCAATCCACTAGGAAACTCCTCGGGAAAGATGTATTCATAACCTTGCAAAAGAGAAGAAATAGAACTAGGCAAAGAAGGGGTTAGTTCGTTAGTAAGCAAAAAATAGTCCTTGTGCAGGAGGAGAATCATGGGTATTCCCTCCTTCAAATCACTCAAATGCTTCTGCTTTGGCAAGAACAAGTTCACTCCCTCTTTTGTTTCCTCACTCTTTTGTGTGACAACTCCCACTCTTTTATCCCCTTCGACTCCCTCTTTCTTTTCTCTCTCTCTTTTCAACTTCAACTCCCTCATCTTCCTATAGCCCTCACTCACTTGAGCCGGAGTCAATGGATTAAGAATAAACTTTCGAACTTCCAACTCCAAGGCATACTTGTTAGTCTTGCCATCATGTTTTGAAAAACGGTCATATAGCCAAGGTCTACCAAGCAAAATATGACAAGCTTGCATAGGAACCACATCAAATAAAAGCTCATCATGGTACTCTCCAATCTTGAATTTGATCAAAGCTTGCTTGGTCACCTTAGTTCACCGCATTCGTTCAACCATTGTAGCTTATAAGATTGTGGATTTTTCCTAGTGGGAAGCTTGAGTTGATCCATCAAAATGGTGCTCACTACATTGACACAACTACCACTATCAATGATAAGAGAAAAAATGGTTCCTTGGACCTTACAATAAGCATGAAACAAATTCTCCCTTTGATTCGACTCCTCCTTCACTTGCACCCCCATTATTATCCTTGCAGATATGTCTTCCTCAAATTGCTCACCTTCCCCTCGTCCCCCATCAAAATCATCATCACAAGGAATATGCCTATCTATCTCCTCTACATCACTATCACCCGTTTGATAACCACCATCATCTAAAGCAACAACGGTTCTCCTATTTTGAAAATCCCTCATCATATGGCCTCGGCCATTGCATTTATAACATTGAATGTTAGACAAACTTTCAAGTTTAACTTTGTTACCTCCCACATTTGGCTCAACTTTGGGCTTGCCTTTGTCAAATTGGCTTTTAAACTCTCGCTTGGGCTCCATTGCTTTGTCCCATGGGGAATAGGTATTTATATTATCCTTTCCTTTGCTCCAATTGGTAGAGATGTTTTTGGACTTGTCCAATTTAAGCCTTTCTCCACCTTAAGCGCCGCTTGAAAAGCATCATACAAAGAATCAAATTGGTGCAATTCCATGGGAGAAGAGATTTTCCTATTCAAGCACCCACAAAAGTTTTGAGTAAGGAATCGCTCACCATCTTGAATGTTGGCCCTTATCCTTATCTTCTCCAACTCATCAAAGTATTCCGGCACACTCTTGTCCCTTGCCTCAAGTTATAGAATTTCTTGATCAACTGTTTAAGGGTCGCTAACAAAAGGTGAAAGGAGGCCCTAGAGGAAGAATCTTTATACGAGTTCGAGGCGTCTCCCTACTGTGCTTAGTATTGAATGCATTTGGCTCTGCACAAGCCTGATTTCCTGAATGTATTTCACTTTGATTCAAATTTATTCTGATATACCTCACTTATGCAATTTAAGATGAAAATATATTTAAAATAATTACATCTCGTACTATAACGAATTGGTTTAGGCGATGATCATTGATAGATGGGAAATCTCTATATAACACATAGCCGATTTATGATTTTACTAGGATCTCTCACTTCATTAAAGTACAACTTAAACGATCGTGATAATAACTAATTAGCAACCAACCGAAAAATATTTGGGCGATCTACACGAGATTTCAGAAAATTAGGCCCTCATCTTCTTTATTTTTACCCATTGATATTTGAAAAGAGATATCTACTGCTCAATTGCATATTCACCAATACATCAGCTATATATGAATTATCGTAAGTTAACGGTAGGAGTATTCTTGATCCACTTGCATCAACGATGGAGAGTTGGTTAATTTGTTTTTAATTTCTCATCCGGTGTTCGGTATCCTTATTGGAGCCCCGACTAATCTGAATTTGCGTCGTGTAAGGTCCATTACTAGGGGAAGCGCTCCCTACATCTCATTTCTCGAACTCAAAACTTCTAGCTAATGGTGGAGGGATGCTATCCATCTCACCATAACCCTTGGCGGTGGTTTACCTCTTTAAAAAGCCAACAGGTTAACAAAGGATATGTATTTATAAAAAAAATCTGAAACTTTGGACCTTTTCCCTTTCTACAATAACTGAATGTGTTTCCATGTTATTCCAATTATTAGGAAAAGCAAAAGGGTAATCTAATCAAATAAACTTCATAATTAATTCTTTGAATTACTATTAATGTGACTTTTCTAATAAATTATGCTAAAATCTTAAAAGATACTGACACGACCCGGAATCCGGTTAGGCCGTGTGGGTACCCGACATCCTCCCTAGACCATTCGGGCGAACCCTTACCAATTAAATTAATAAAATAAATATAACAATTCATAAATAAGGACAAGACATAAAAAAAATACAGACATACTGATACCTCTAAGCTGTACACAAGAAATTACAGCTGGCTACCAAACATACTAGGTTTAGGGCTATCCAGACTAGATATCTAAGAGTACAAAAGAAGACAGATACCTCCTGAAGGGAGCAAAATGCAACTGAAATAATCAATAATAAACTGGTGGCTATCCAGAATAAAAGCTGGCTCACCCTGACAGCTGAAGTCGTCTTCGCTCCTTCACAACATGACGAACTCAATCCTGGAGCGAACCTGTCGAATCGAAATAGATAGACAAGAAACAAACAACAAACAAGGATAAGTCAAAAGGACTCAATAAGTGGGGCAGACTAGCCACCTCAAAGAATAGGATAGCTATCCAGGGAGAAGAAACCGATAAACTAAATTCCTCTTATTTAAATTATAAAAAGACAGAGCCAGATAATAACCGGAAACACGTGTGAAACCATCAACTCAACCAGGAATATGAGCCAGAAACATATCAACAAATAAGCAATGCACGCATAAGCAGAACAGTAGTTATGTACCACAAGTCTACACAATGGTAAGAAATGAAATGAGATGCAAAGGGTCACATGTGCCAAATGAATGGAGCGGAATCCTCCTACTCCTAGGGCGAAATCCTCCTGCCCTCAGTATGATGCAATTGAGCGGAATCCTCCTGTTCCTAGGGCAGAATCCTCCTGCCCTTAATATAATGCAATGGAGCAGAGTCCTCCTGCTCCTAGGGCGGAATCCTCCTACCCTCAATATGATGCAATGGAGCAGAATCCTCCTGCTCCTGGGGCGGAATCCTCCTACCCTCAATATAATGCAATGGAGCAGAATCCTCCTGCTCCTTGGGCGGAATACTCATGCACCGGATATGATATGCAATATAATGCATATGAATGCAATATGATGCAATGATAACCCTTCACCGGCGCGGGACTCTCATCGACAGCCGGGAAGTAGATGTCAACTTACAGCCAGAGTAAAATGCTCAGATCCTCAATGAAATACCTGTAATCACCTAATTTTGGCACGAAAATATAAAAATTGCTCAAAATAGCCTTTCCTATTTCATAGAATTTTTGTCAAATTTTCCTAGAGTTTAAGATTTTTATTTTAACTAATATTGTCTTTAATTAGGATGATAAATGTGAAAATTATCAAAATTACTTCTTGTGTGTTTGTTTGTAATTTTATATTTTTAATTGTGATAGTATTACAACTTTGTGTAGTTTTAATTCTAGCTAATTGGGTACTGTAGACCATCTAATGGCCATTTGTAAATAATGGACCAGCCCAATATCAATTCCTAACCCGGCCCACACCTACCATATAAAACCTAAAATTCCTCATTTTTCCCATTTTTCAGACCTTAATGAAATGCTGCCCATTTTACCTCCCCTCCTTCTTTGACCCTCCGGTCAAACCACCGGACCACCGCCTTCCGGTGGTCGGAAATTACAATATTATATATTTCCGGAAAGCTCTCAACCTGCTCTTTCCATTTCTGCAACTATCTCATCCAAAATCGCAGTCGTTTTTCACAGATCAGGCCTGGAAGTTCCGGCTGAACATTCACTCCGCGCGAATTTTTCACTTGTTCCGGTTAGTTTTTGTTTCTTCCTCTTCTTGTCGCTCTTCTCTTTAACCCCCATATCCCAAATTACCCAAACATCCAATTTCTTTAATCTTTTTCTCTCTTACCTGTTTCTTCTTTATTTCTTTTTCTTACTTTATTTAATTGGGTAATTTTGGACGGTGGTGGCTTATTTGTAATTATTATGATAAATGGGCTGTTTTGGTGAAGCTTGGGTGATGTGTGGCTACAGGGATGATTTAGGGGGCTGTTTTGTAGTGATATTTATCATGGTGATGTTGTTGTGTTGGTAAGGCTGTGATGACAATGGTTGCGATGTGATGCTGCATTTTTTTGTTTGTTTTATTTGATTTCTGCCTTGATGATAAGAGGACAAGGTTGTGGTGGTGTGGTTGTTGTAGAGGAGGCAGTGGCGAAGCGGAGAAAGCGCTCGTCGCTCAATGAGGAGGAGACAGTGGTGGCGTTTTATTTTTGAACCTGGGGGCTGCTATGATCGTGACTGTTTGGGTGGCACATTGGCAATGGTGAAGCGCTGACTTAGCGAGGCAGCGAGATGTTGCACGTGATGGAAGTGGAGTGAAACAGTGGCTGAACGGGGCAGCGACATAGCAGTTGAGACGCAGCAGTGATGAGGTGACGACGCTGCAATGCTCGGGCAGTGGTGGTGAAGCTGTTTGCTTTTTGATATCGGTTAGAAAGATGACCCCCTCCCTAATTTCCTTTGATGTTATTGTTTAGGATATTTAGTCGTAGCATTAAATTGTTCAAGTTATCTTTAGGTTGTGAAAAAGGATAAATCATATTATGCTCCGTATATCTTTGCGGCTTGTTTTAACATGAGGTTTCCCTCGTAATTGCTAGCCAAGTATAGAAGTTGTTTAATATGTTGTCTTTTACAGTTTAGCATATGTCCAAGTTGTATATGTTCACACTTATCATAATAAAATGTGTTTTGGTATGCTTTTTGTCTAAGTGTGAAAGGCGAAAACTTGTATAAACTTGTGTCAGATTGTTAAAATTGTTTTCAAGAGAAGTTAGTTTTCTTTTGTCACTTGAGTTCTGTGTTAGGATTAGCATATAATACTCCATGCAAGTAGTTCTAACTTGGTTTGCTTTGATCCTTTATTGTGCTTTGGCCAAGTTTTGAGAGATCTGGTAGCATTTTTAGTATTGGAATTGAGTCAATGTTTGTCATTTTGGGTGAGCAAAGCTGGGACTTGACTTTGCCCAACAAGTAGTTAATTTAGTCCAATAGTTAGTTCATTTTAAATTCTGAAAGTTTAAGCTCAGATTTTTAGATTTGTTATCTTTAGAAAGGAGAAGGAAAGAGTCAAAATAAAAGGACAAAGGGTAGCATAAAATGCGGAACTTTTGCTACATCCCATGTGCTTTATTGTACTCTCTCTGAAAAGGCTATAGTATGTCACATGGGTCTTGTCCTTTTTAGCCAACTTTTCACTCCATCTTTTGCCTACTTAAGAGAGTCTTTTACTCTCATTTTAGGGATCATCCAAGAAATACACTCTCATCTGTAAAAATACTTGAACACTCTTGAGAAAGAAAAATCTGAAAAATATTTAGATCGGGAGAAAAACAAAGAACTTGAGAAGAAAGTGAGTTTAAAAATAATAGAGCCATGTTAGTGAGTCTAGAGTTTTAGAAAAGGGGCTGCTTATCTCGTCTGTTTCGGGTTTGTTTTTTGCGAAAGGTTGTATATATTGGTTTTAAGTAGCTAATGTGCTGGTGTGCTGCTCCTTGGATCTTGGTTTTGCTTTTGTGCTCTCCTCATTGCAAAGCTCTAGGATTTTGGATCATTTGGTAAATATTCTCTTTTATGTATTTTTTTTTTTGGATGCTTACTGTTGGAAATGTATGAAATGGTCTTAACCAAGCATTACTTAGAATGTTTACTCAGAATGTTTTTGTTCATGTCTTGGCATAATATATACTTGTTGGGTGATTAAAAAAAACAGGTTAAGATCTGAGATTATTTAGAATTTTGGGCCATTCTTGTTACTTGGGTCGCCTTATGTTTCAAACAATAGTTTATGTGTATTGGTAATATATAAGTGTAAATTTGTAACAATTCTCATATGCAAGCAACCTTATTGGTATCATCATGTTGGGACAGATCTAAAAATAAGTAGGCAAAGTAGAAATTAAAATGCAAATTAACTTGTGAGAAAACTTGAGGTTAGATCCGAAATGAGCAAACAAAATAGGACTATGTATGCAAATTAAAAAATGCAAAATTGAACTCTTAAGTGCAAATGTAAATGAACGATCTTGAACTTGGCAAAAAAGAAGAGTTTTCAGGCGAACATGTACTTTGTGGGCTGTGTCTAGTTTCAGTTTGAGCCTTTTAATTATGGCCTCAAGTCTTTTATAAAGAACAAATTATTTAAATATTCAAATATTTAGGCCATTTATATCATATCCTAAATTAGTCAATGTGTTCTATTTTGATATAATTAATTATCCACTCGAAGTGTAACGATTAGGCAAAAATAATAGGAACGAAAAGACTTACTCGATTAGGCATAACGATAAGTGTGATTTGTGGTCCACTTATTACGCGAAAAAAAATAAAATAAAATAAGCTAATTCTAAATTAATTATTTTAAAAGTTAATTAAATTCTTTTAAAAATAGACCAGTCCTTTGTGAGGTTGGAAATACACAATACATTTTATTTATTTATTATAAATCAAAATATAAATTCGTCCAGTCCTCTGTGAGGTTGGAAAGGACACGCTTTTAAATTTTCTGAATCAAAGTGCAAATTCGCATTAACGGCATTAATATAACAACCATATTTTAATAAATTAAAATTGCGACAATAAAGCAACTGTGCTAGGCACAGGACTCGAGGGTGCCTAATACCTTCCCGAGAGTCAACTGAGAACCTTACCCGAATCTCTAACACAGACCATTAGACGAGCCAGAGGTGTTCCAAGGTACCTCTTGGTGACTTGGCACACCTTAAACTTGTCAAGTGGCGACTCCGAGTTTCTCTAAATAATTTCGTACCTTTTTGAACACCAGTCATGAGCCTTTAAATAATAAACTCGCATCCGCAGTTTAGTTAATTTTAGGGCGTGACAGCTTGGTGACTCCGCTGGGGAAATTAGTGAAAACTAGAATCTCCAGCTTAGATAAAATTGTTGCATGTTTTAATTTATTAAATATTTGGTTGTTATATTCTTGCCGTTATCACATGAAAAGTTGAATGTTACTGTTTTGATATTGTTGAACTGTATATAAACTGTCTTCCTTCGCAACTCTCTGAGTCTTTGAAACACACACACACGTGCACTTACCAGGTTGCTTGTGGCATCTGGGACTTCTTACTAAATTGCCCATGATTTAGGAGGAAGGCGTGACGGGGTTTTAGGCCGGACACACTGTCTCCGGATGGCCCTGATGCGCTTTCCGCCCAGTTTGTCCACCGGGTTCTTCAGCCAGTCTAGACACTGAGTCAGTTGTGTCACCTAGAGTTAAACATTTGTGTCAAGATGGGCCCGTGTCCCGAAAAGACACATTATTGGCATCTTATGTGTTGCATTTGTTGTAGTAAGAGGGTTGTTATGCTGACCGATCACCGGGGATGGGTGTTAAATTTTGAAAAAAAAAAGAAGAGAAAAATGAAAAATGGGTTTAGTCCCGTGTCTTAAAATATCTTTAGTTGTCATTTTACGCCTTTATAATGGCGGTTTTTTTTTCAAGAACTTTTAGAGTCTAATTTTGTGTCCGGGTTTGATCTAAAGTATTAGAAAATAATTTGTCATAGTTTTGCGCCGTTATAGTTTTGCGCCGGTATAATGACAAAATTTTGGGACCCTTTTTGCCTTTGAGTCTGTGTCCAAGTCAAGTCCGTATTTCTGAAAAGTAATTTATCGGGGTTTTATGCCGTCATAATGGCCAATTTTTGTAAACCAATTTTGCATCTAATTCGTGTAATATTTTGTGTCTTTGTATCGTCATAATGGCCAGATTTTGAAAATACTCTAAGATTCATTTTCAAATCAAATCGAAGAGTTTGTTTCAAAAATCAAGTTTTTATGCTCATCTTTTCATTATCGTAATGTTCGATTTTGGAGTCACTTTTTGGATAAAAAAAATGGTTTTATTCATAATCCGTTCTTAAGTTATGTTCGTGTCTTGGGTTAAGTCTTGGTTTTTCATAAAAAAAAAAAAAAAACAAAAGAGAGAAATAATTGTTGTTGTTTAGGGTCTGCTTTCTTTTGTTTTGTCTAAGGTCAAGTGAGGGTACAGACGATAAATTGCAATTAGCTAAGTTGTATTTGCGTTGATCCTCGTGGAATAATCTGACTCCGCTCAAATGTTGAGTCTCATTATTTTTCACCGTCCGGGTGGACCCACCCTTTATCATGTCAGTTTGTATATATCTTTTGACTCGTGCATCATGTCAAGCAATTTATTTTGAGACTGTCTCGTGTCGTTTGTCTAAATTACGTTTGTTGAGTTAAAAAAAAAAAGAGAGGTAAAGAAAAAGAAAAAAAAAGAAGAGAAAATCCAAGTTTATCCTTGTTCGGAATTATGGGTCGGTTTGATTTGCGTCATGATTTTGTCATTTTGGGGATACAATCGGTACACACGGCTTATGTCGTGAACCTTTTCGGGATGACGCATAACAACCTTAGGTTTGTCAGTGTGCATTTTTGTGCTAACCCGATCTGTTTGTCATAGTGTTTGGGGTTCTGCGATAACTTGAGAGGAAATTCTGGCATCATATCACACGTACAGAACAAGATCAATGCGACCCATGATCATGACGTCTGAAGGTGGGAATTCTGAGTTCAAAGATTACGAGCATTTGATTGAGCTGAATGAGAGGTTGACTGAAGAAGTCAAGAATCTAAAAAAGTTGGTGTTTGAGCAGAATGAGAGGTTTACAAAAGAGGCCAAAAATATGAAAGAGTTGGTGGTTAAACTGTATCATGCTATTACCATGGGACATGCACCTCCTCCTGTGCCATCTAATCTCTCAGGAATTGCACCGACCATCGTGCATCAAGCACATGGTCTGCCTACTACAGTTGAGGACCCTCAATATTCTCCCGACTTTCCTTACTACAGCAGTGCCGCAAAAGTGGCAGGATCCTCCACAATGTGTCCTATGGCACCACCACCTCCATTTGCTCCACCATCGGCCTCCGCTCCACAATTCACTGTTCAAGTTAGGTCAGAGAGTCTTCGCAATGAAACAGAAAAGAAACGGGATCCCAAAAAGTGGAACAAGAGAGAATTTAAACAACCTCTGTCATACTCCCGAACTCCACAAAAGCATCATCAGCAGCATTACTCCCCAGATAATCCAAATTACTCCGCTCCTCCACTCCATAGAGTGCAGCCATATGCTCCGATATTTTCCTATCCGCAATGGCGCGCACCAACCCCACAAGCCACATATAACACCCCACACAACCATTTCCAAGCTTCGCCTGACTTTCCCAACCAAAAACGAAAGAATCCGTGTTCCTGTCCAAGCACAAGTCATAAAAAGTTGCGACGGAGGGGAGAGACTAAGTTCACCCCATTGGGGGAAACTTACACTAATTTGTTTGAAAAGTTGCAACAATCCAATCTGTTGAAACCAATCCCGGGAAAGGTGAACCCTAATGGAAGAGGTGATCATTCACGCCATTGTGCGTTTCATTCTGGAGCACCTGGACATGACACGGAATCCTGCTGGGAACTCAAAAAGGCAATCCAGGCAATGATAGACAACAATCAGATAAAAATCGTGGGGGATGAAACACCAAATGTGAACCAAAATTCTTTATCGGTTCATGATGTTCAAAAAGACATGCATATGATTGGGACATTGTTCACAGAAGAAGAAATGAAATGGAATGGCGCCAAGCAGGTTGTGGCAGTTGGTCCTTCCAAAAACATCAGACGCCGTGACTCATCTATTGTTGCATCAATCGATAGGCCAAATAAATCAACTGTCCATTCAACAATGCAAGATGTAGTCGTTGAGCCAATTCACTGTCTTACACAGTCATTCATTTTTTCCAAAGAAAACATGTCTACTCTGATGGTATTTCAAGAAAATGAAGCAGAGAAGAATATGCTGTCAGGTTTGAAGCACGTCAATGGGAACCAACATGGTACAATCTAATGACGGCTTCGACAGGGCATGAGAGCAGTGCATTGGACATGATATGAAAATGAACAATTGAGAAGCACTTGTCAACTTATTTTGTCGAACTTTCTGTGCACTTGGTTATTTCAGGGTTGTAATCCAAGTGCATTATTTTGCTTATTTTGATGTTCAAACCCTCATGTCTTTAATTCAATAAAAAGCGAGATTCACTCCTTGTCTCAAACATTTTGTCTTTTATGTCCCTTATTTTTATCCTTTTAGTTTTTTTGAAGTTTTATTCTTGCCAGCTTTAGTAACATGACATATGTGCGGAATTCGTGTCTTGATCTAAACACATGGTCTAATATCAGGCCTAAGAACTAACTGGACGGTGAGGATGACTGTGATAAAGGAATTATGCAAAGAGTTGAAAATGGTGCATAACCATTTTGGTCGGAAGTTTCAAGTGTAATTTTCAAGATCACTGTTGGAGCGAAAACCAAGGGTACCGAGTGATTAAGTCCCGTCTCTACTTGTGACTTTAGGTCGACTTATTTTGTTGTATATCTGTGCGAGGCATTCTCGGGTCGGGATGACGAACGGCTTTCGTTTCCACTACCAAATATTTTGCCAATTTAATAGTCTTTGAGCTTTGTGTATCTTTCCTTTTGGCTACCCTCCTTTGAAATAAATGTTATTATACCAGTGAAAGAAAAAAAAAATAGAAAATCAGAAAAAACAACAAAAACAACAACACAAAAGCTAGCATTAAGTTCCTAGAGCTACGTCTGACCTGATTCCTCTCAAAAGGATACGTAGGCAACCATTTCGGTGCGGTCGCAATAGGAGAAAATTCCTCTTTTCCTATTTTCTTTTATTCACGCAAAACTTGCTTCCAAGTTTGCGGCCAACATCAAAAGAAATTTAGATCCCCATTTTATGCTAAACTGGGGCAGAAGTTTGTTTTTATTTTATTTCATAAATAAAATAAAATAAAAACAAACTTCTATTTTTGTACCATTCATTCATATGTTTCATGGGATGTTTCGCGTACCAGTTTTGAAGTCGGGGAAGAAACTCAAAGTGCTCCAGTTTATCCTAAACTAGGGCAGATGTCTTTTTTATCTTTCTAAAGAAAATGGAGAAAGCCAATACTCCTTTTGCTTTCTTTGTGTTAGTATCGGGGAAAAGTCTCAATATCCCCTATGCTTGCATATCAGAAAATTCAAAAGATAATTCCTCAGTTTTTCAATGAATTGGGGCCTCAGTCATTTATTGTTTTAAAAGAAATGACTCCAAGGGTTGTAATAATTTACCAAGTCGTTTCATGAGATGCTTTCGTACCGCTCTTCAAACCAAAGGAAAAATAAAAAAAAAAATAAAGAAAAAAAAAGAAGGGGAATCCCCAATTTGCCTAAGCTGGGGAAAAAGTTTGGTTTATTTTTCAAAAGCGGTGATTTCAAAATTTGTAATGTTCATCTAGCCGTCTCATGAGATGTTTTTGAGCTTTGATGCTAAATACTTTTCTTCCTAGCCTAACCAAATCCCATACTATGGTCCAAATAAAGACCTTTTTGACCGATCTTTGAGAATGTAGCGCATTGATGTACAATCAAAATATGAGTCTGCTCGAGGAAGTCGAAGTTTATTTTGATCATCGCAATCAAGAGATGGGAGTACAATTGCCATTAGGACAGAAACTTCTGTGAGAAGTCAAAATAAGGGATGGCAGATTGGCTCAAAAAGAAAGAGGAGAAAGATGAGATCGACCGAAAAAGGGGATAAGAGGTCGAATGGAAATTAAAAAAATTGGAAACAAATGAACAAAAAAAAAAAAGAGAAAAAAAAAAGAGAAGAGAAGAAAATGAATCATGTTGGTCAAAACCTGAAAGGGCGCCACAGACCATTGTGAGGAAAAAGAACAAAGAGAGAGGCTAGTTGGTGAAAACCCGAAAGGGCACCACTAGTCGAATGAGGGATGTCCAGTTTCTCATCATGATCGGACCAAGCAAGCAATTGCCTCTATATTGTCGAACTGGGGTAAAATCAAGGATAGATCGTGTTGAAAAGATCAAGACTTTATTCCAAGATGTATGTCATGTTCATTGAGCTCGTCATTTCACCCCTAAATAATTTTTCTTTCTATCTTTCAGAGACATCTTTCGTTCGATGTCTCCTCTTTGAATTTCTTCAATTTGTCTTTACTTTTTTTTCGTCACTCCTCTCCTTTGATATCATTGAAACGAGCAAAGAAAGTTTCGCAAAGCTTGTTTACAGGTTTCTCAGTTGTACCAGATCATTGTTCGGGAACTAATGAGCAATGGAAGCTCGTGCCGCACCTCGTATGAGAATGACACACCACGATTGTACCAGGAAAGTCACCATGGAACGACATGCTGTTTCTACCAAGGAGTGACTAAAGATTGGGAGAAACTATTTGGCATTGGTGGACTTTGGGGTGGATCAAAAATACATCAACAATATTAAGATATTGTTTGAACAAGAACCCCAAGTTTATTTTGTGAGGACATGATTCAGGGTCTGTATAGTCATGATGAAGAAAGCCATTGTGATATTTGCTACATTGTCAGCAAGATCAAGGATCACATGAATCGGGAGCATTTGTTCTGAATTTCAGACAAAATCCCATCTTTGAAAAATGGCTAAGGTTTTCAAATCTCCAGACAAGACCCCATTAAGACAATGGGTTAGAGTTTGCAGCTTTCAAGTCAAAGCCACATGTGAAAAATGTGTGGACTGTACAGCTTCCAGACATGGGCTAATCATGAGCGGGTGAACAGAGTGGACATAATTCACCAGGAAGATGTCAATCACAATAACATACTCCCCCAAGAAAATGCGGAAGTTTCTCTTCCAAGTCAGTTTTGCTCAAAGATAATGTCAGTTTCCTTTTCGAGTCAGTTCCGCTAAAAAAATAGCGTCAGTTTTCTTTTCGAGTCAGTTTCGCTCAAAGATAGCGCCATTTGCTTTCCAAGTCAGTTTCCGCTAAAAGTTAGCGACATTTCCTTTCCGAGTCAGTTTCCGCTAAAAGATAGCGATCATTTCCTTTTCGAGTCAGTTTCTCTCAAAGATAGCGTCATTTCCTTTCCATGTCAAGATTTGCTAAAAGATAGCGGTCGTTTCTTTTCCGAGTCAATTTCTGCTAAAAGATAGCAACCATTTCCCTTTTGAGTCAGTTTCGCTAAAAGATAGCACCCATTTCCTTTTCGAGTCAGTCTTGCTAAAAGATAGCGCTCATTTCCTTTTCGAGTCAGTCCCGCTCAAAGATAGCGTCAGTTTCCTTTTAAAGTCAGTTTTCGCTAAAAGATAGCGATCATTTCCTTTTCGAGTCAGTTTCGCTCAAAGATAGCGTTTATTTTCCATGTCAGTTTCGCTAAAAGATAGCACCCATTTCCTTTCCGAGTCAGTTTCGCTCAAAGATAGCGTTTATTTCCTTTCCATGTCAGTTTCGCTAAAAGATAGCACCCATTTCCTTTTCGAGTCAGTCTCGCTCAAAGATAGCGTCATTTCCTTTCTATGTCAAGATCTGCTAAAAGATAGCGATCGTTTCCTTTCCGAGTCAATTTCTGCTAAAAGATAGCAACCATTTCCCTTTTGTGTCAGTTCCGCTCAAAGATAGTGTCAGTTTCCTTTTCGAGTCAGTTTCGCTAAAAGATAGTGCCCATTTCCTTTTCGAGTCAGTTTCGCTCAAAGATAGCGTCATTTCCTTTCCATGTCAAGATCTGCTAAAAGATAGCAACCATTTCCCTTTTCAGTCAGTTTCGCTAAAAGATAGCACCCATTTCCTTTTCGAGTCAGTCTCGCTAAAAGATAGCACCCATTTCCTTTTCGACTCAGTTCCACTCAAAGATAGCGTCAGTTTCCTTTTAAAGTCAGTTTTCGCTAAAAGATAGCGATCATTTCCTTTTCGAGTCAGTCTCGCTCAAAGATAGCGTCATTTCCTTTCTATGTCAAGATCTGCTAAAAGATAGCGATCGTTTCATTTCCGAGTCAATTTCTGCTAAAAGATAGCAACCATTTCCCTTTTGTGTCAGTTTCGCTAAAAGATAGCGCCCATTTCCTTTCCGAGTCAATTTCTGCTAAAAGATAGCAACCATTTCCCTTTTGAGTCAGTTTCGCTAAAAGATAGCACCCATTTCCTTTTCAAGTTAGTCCCGCTAAAAGAAAGCACCCATTTCCTTTTCGAGTCAGTTCTGCTAAAAGATAGCAACCATTTCCCTTTTGAGTCAGTTTCGCTAAAAGATAGCACCCATTTCCTTTTCAAGTCAGTCCCGCTAAAAGATAGCACCCATTTCCTTTTCGAGTCAGTTCTGCTAAAAGATAGCAACCATTTCCCTTTTCAGTCAGTTTCGCTAAAAGATAGCACCCATTTTCTTTCCGTGTCAGTCCCGCTAAAAGATAGCACCCATTTCCTTTTCGAGTCAGTTTCGCTAAAAGATAGCACCCATTTTCTTTCCGTGTCAGTCCCGCTAAAAGATAGCACCCATTTCCTTTTCGAGTCAGTTTAGCTAAAAGATAGCGTCCACTTCCTTTTCGAGTCAGTTTCGCTAAAAGATAGCGCCCATTTCCTTTTCGAGTCAGTTCCGCTAGAAGATAGCAACCACTTCCTTTTCAAGTTAGTCCCGCTCAAAGATAGCAACCATCCCCAGCTTCAAGTCAAAACCCATCAAAGCGGCAATTTCAGCATTTCAGTCAAAGCCCGTCAAAGCGGCAATTTCAATTTTGAAGTTAGAGCCCACCCGAGCGGCAATTTCAAGTTTCAGCAATTTTAACATTCAAGGCAAAGCCCGTCAAGGCGGCATTTCAACATTCAAGTTAAAGCCCGCCCGAGCGGCAATTTCTACTTTCAAGTCAAAGCCCGTCAAAGCGGCAATTTCTACTTTCAAGTCAAAGCGGCAATTTTACTTTCAAGCCAAAGGCCGTCAAAGCAGGCAACTTCAACTTTAGAGGCAAAGCCCGCCCGAGCGGCAATTTCAAGTTTTCAAGACTACTTTGGTAGTGGGAGCTTCGGACCAGTTTATTAGCTTGGGATGCATGAAGAAGTTAGCTTTGGAATTGTAATTTTACATTTTAAATGTTGTATTTTTCATTTTTCCTTTGTAAAGCAGTACCACCAGCCAGCAACCAGCGACAGTGACCGGCAGCAACAACTCTAGTATGTCAAAAGTGTCTTGTTTCAGTCCGGGTAAGTCTAGGAGCGTCGAGTTAGTCCAAGTTAGTTCCGAAAGTGTCTAGAGTTAGTCTGTGTATGTCTAGAGAGTGTTTAGTGTTAGTCTAGAAGAGTTCAGTGTCTGTCTAAATGCGGTAGTCCCAGCTATCGCACGTGAGGAACTACACTGACCTGATTCCTTGGTCCGGAGATATGTAGGTAGCCTTGTTCTTGGTTAGAACCGAAGAGTCAAGGTTCGGTCACCATTTTGCATGCTCTTGGTTAGAACCAGAAAACCAAAATTAGTTATTGATTACTTCTTTGTCCGAAAACTCTTCATGTTCTCGAACAAAGAGGGGCAGCTGTAATCACCTAATTTTGGCACGAAAATATAAAAATTGCTCAAAATAGCCTTCCCTATTTTATAGAATTTTTGTCAAATTTTCCTAGAGTTTAAGATTTTTATTTTAACTAATATTGTCTTTAATTAGGATGATAAATGTGAAAATTATCAAAATTACTTCTTGTGTGTTTGTTTGTAATTTTATATTTTTAATTGTGATAGTATTACAACTTTGTGTAGTTTTAATTCAAGCTAATTGTGTACTGTAGACCATCTAATGGCCATTTGTAAATAATGGACCAGCCCAATATCAATTCCTAACCCGGCCCACACCTACCATATAAAACCTAAAATTCCTCATTTTTCCCATTTTTCAGACCTTAATGAAATGCTGCCCATTTTACCTCCCCTCCTCCTTTGACCCTCCGGTCAAACCACCGGACCACCGCCTTCCGGTGGTCGGAAATTACAATATTATATATTTCCGGAAAGCTCTCAACCTCCTCTTTCCATTTCTGCAACTATCTCATCCAAAATCGCAGCCGTTTTTCACAGATCAGGCCTGGAAGTTCCGGCTGAACATTCACTCCGCGCGAATTTTTCACTTGTTCCGGTTAGTTTTTGTTTCTTCCTCTTCTTGTCGCTCTTCTCTTTAAACCCCATATCCCAAATTACCCAAACATCCAATTTCTTTAATCTTTTTCTCTCTTACCTGTTTCTTCTTTATTTCTTTTTCTTACTTTATTTAATTGGGTAATTTTGGACGGTGGTGGCTTATTTGTAATTATTATGATAAAGGGGCTGTTTTGGTGAAGCTTGGGTGATGTGTGGCTATAGGGATGATTTAGGGGGCTGTTTTGTAGTGATATTTATCATGGTGATGTTGTTGTGTTGGTAAGGCTGTGATGACAATGGTTGCGATGTGATGCTGCATTTTTTTGTTTGTTTTATTTGATTTCTGCCTTGATGATAAGAGGACAAGGTTGTGATGGTGTGGTTGTTGTAGAGGAGGCAGTGGCGAAGCGGAGAAAGCGCTCGTCGCTCAATGAGGAGGAGACTGTGGTGGCGTTTTATTTTTGAACCTGGGGGCTGCTATGATCGTGACTGTTTGGGTGGCACATTGGCAATGGTGAAGCGCTGACTTAGCGAGGCAGCGAGATGTTGCACGTGATGGAAGTGGAGTGAAACAGTGGCTGAACGGGGCAGCGACATAGCAGTTGAGACGCAGCAGTGATGAGGTGACGACGCTGCAATGCTCGGGCAGTGGTGGTGAAGCTGTTTGCTTTTTGATATCGGTTAGAAAGATGACCCCTTCCCTAATTTCCTTTGATGTTATTGTTTAGGATATTTAGTCGTAGCATTAAATTGTTCAAGTTATCTTTAGGTTGTGAAAAAGGATAAATCATATTATGCTCCGTATATCTTTGCGGCTTGTTTTAACATGAGGTTTCCCTCGTAATTGCTAGCCAAGTATAGAAGTTGTTTAATATGTTGTCTTTTACAGTTTAGCATATGTCCAAGTTGTATATGTTCACACTTATCATAATAAAATGTGTTTTGGTATGCTTTTTGTCTAAGTGTGAAAGGCGAAAACTTGTATAAACTTGTGTCAGATTGTTAAAATTGTTTTCAAGAGAAGTTAGTTTTCTTTTGTCACTTGAGTTCTGTGTTAGGATTAGCATATAATACTCCATGCAAGTAGTTCTAACTTGGTTTGCTTTGATCCTTTATTGTGCTTTGGCCAAGTTTTGAGAGATCTGGTAGCATTTTTAGTATTGGAATTGAGTCAATGTTTGTCATTTTGGGTGAGCAAAGCTGGGACTTGACTTTGCCCAACAAGTAGTTAATTTAGTCCAATAGTTAGTTCATTTTAAATTCTGAAAGTTTAAGCTCAGATTTTTAGATTTGTTATCTTTAGAAAGGAGAAGGAAAGAGTCAAAATAAAAGGACAAAGGGTAGCATAAAATGCGGAACTTTTGCTACATCCCATGTGCTTTATTGTACTCTCTCTGAAAAGGCTATAGTATGTCACATGGGTCTTGTCCTTTTTAGCCAACTTTTCACTCCATCTTTTGCCTACTTAAGAGAGTCTTTTACTCTCATTTTAGGGATCATCCAAGAAATACACTCTCATCTGTAAAAATACTTGAACACTCTTGAGAAAGAAAAATCTGAAAAATATTTAGATCGGGAGAAAAACAAAGAACTTGAGAAGAAAGTGAGTTTAAAAATAATAGAGCCATGTTAGTGAGTCTAGAGTTTTAGAAAAGGGGCTGCTTATCTCGTCTGTTTCGGGTTTGTTTTTTGCGAAAGGTTGTATATGTTGGTTTTAAGTAGCTAATGTGCTGGTGTGCTGCTCCTTGGATCTTGGTTTTGCTTTTGTGCTCTCCTCATGGCAAAGCTCTAGGATTTTGGATCATTTGGTAAATATTCTCTTTTATGTATTTTTTTTTTTGGATGCTTACTGTTGGAAATGTATGAAATGGTCTTAACCAAGCATTACTTAGAATGTTTACTCAGAATGTTTTTGTTCATGTCTTGGCATAATATATACTTGTTGGGTGATTAAAAAAAACAGGTTAAGATCTGAGATTATTTAGAATTTTGGGCCATTCTTGTTACTTGGGTCGCCTTATGTTTCAAACAATAGTTTATGTGTATTGGTAATATATAAGTGTAAATTTGTAACAATTCTCATATGCAAGCAACCTTATTGGTATCATCATGTTGGGACAGATCTAAAAATAAGTAGGCAAAGTAGAAATTAAAATGCAAATTAACTTGTGAGAAAACTTGAGGTTAGATCCGAAATGAGCAAACAAAATAGGACTATGTATGCAAATTAAAAAAATGCAAAATTGAACTCTTAAGTGCAAATGTAAATGAACGATCTTGAACTTGGCAAAAAAGAAGAGTTTTCAGGCGAACATGTACTTTGTGGGCTGTGTCTAGTTTCAGTTTGAGCCTTTTAATTATGGCCTCAAGTCTTTTATAAAGAACAAATTATTTAAATATTCAAATATTTAGGCCATTTATATCATATCCTAAATTAGTCAATGTGTTCTATTTTGATATAATTAATTATCCACTCGAAGTGTAACGATTATGCAAAAATAATAGGAACGAAAAGACTTACTCGATTAGGCATAACGATAAGTGTGATTTGTAGTCCACTTATTACGCGAAAAAAAAAAAGAAGCCAATTCTAAATTAATTATTTTAAAAGTTAATTAAATTCTTTTAAAAATAGACCAGTCCTTTGTGAGGTTGGAAATACACAAAACATTTTATTTATTTATTATAAATCAAAATATAAATTCGTCCAGTCCTCTGTGAGGTTGGAAAGGAATGACACGCTTTTAAATTTTCTGAATCAAAGTGCAAATTCGCATTAACGGCATTAATATAACAACCATATTTTAATAAATTAAAATTGCGACAATAAAGCAACTGTGCTCGGCACAGGACTCGAGGATGCCTAATACCTTCCCGAGAGTTAACTGAGAACCTTACCCGAATCTCTAACACAGACCATTAGACGAGCCAGAGGTGTTCCAAGGTACCTCTTGGTGACTTGGCACACCTTAAACTTGTCAAGTGGCGACTCCGAGTTTCTCTAAATGATTTCGTACCTTTTTGAACACCAGTCATGAGCCTTTAAATAATAAACTCGCATCCGCAGTTTAGTTAATTTTAGGGCGTGACAATACCAACAACAGGACATAACATATAATATACAAACCAAATCCAAAGCTAAGGCGAAATGAGTACGCCTATCGGCAGCTACACACGTAAGGAACACGTGGTAGAACATCCACGAGGCCAGGTGCCTCCAAAGAAATGGATATAAACACTTACCATATTTCAACTTGCTACTCAACAACCACTTTATCCATTGGATTCACTGCCAAATGATCCTGCGTATTCAATAAGCAGAAAATGTATCAATTTAGGCTAAAGGCTTCATTCCTCACATCTTAGGGCAATCCGGTTAGGAACCTGATACCCTATTCGCATACGCAATACGCAGATAAGATCTATGTACAAGGGTTAAGGTCACATAACCAAACCCTAAATAAATTACATTTATATGTTGCCCATAACTCATTGAGTACGAATATATAATCAATTCCAGTATCGAGGTCCAATTAACCCTTTAAAATATTAATTGAACTTATTAAAATGATGTCTAATATTCCAAGTTTTACCATTAAAATATATTCAAACACACGTAATAAACTCAAATAATTCATTAAGATTATTACCTGAATGTTTCGGGGTGAAAATTCTACCTTTCTCCGGCTCTTTTCTCATTTTCTGGCATTTTCATGATTCATTTCTAAGTTTTTATGTTTTTGCTTCCATTTCAATATGATGTTTCTATTCACTTGCGTATATACATAGGCTAAGGGATAAATCCCTTTAGCCACCGCCTTTATTTTTTATTTTTTTTTTCCTTTTTTTGTTTTCTTTTCTTTTCTTTCCGCGATGAAAATTAAAACGGTAACTACGATATTCGAAATAATCCCAAATTTTGCATACAAGTTATACAAAATATATGTAACACACTCGCTAAGGAGGATTTTAAATCGAACTCCTGAAACTCAATATGCAAATTAAATGGAAAAAGGTCAAATTATTTAAGTTTCTGCATTTTAGCGAAAACTAGCCGAACGACCTCGAAATTCACTTTCGAAAGTTCACAAAAGTCACAAATAATCATACGAACCTAACGCCGCTTTCGAATTTTGAATCGGAGCTCATTCACCAAAATCGAGCTCGAAAATCTCTTTTTAATATTTAGGGACAATAAAAATTGAAAAAATCTTCGGATGCCTACCAAATGAGGTCTGATTTAGCTCAAATTTTACAGATAAGTCCCAATGGACGTTACAAATATTTTAAAATTATGGGAACGCAAATCAGAGTCTTATCTCCCAAAACGACTGACCGAGGTCGTTTCATTCTCCTCTACTTAGACTCTCGTTCGTCCTCGAACGAGCCCAAGTCTAAAGCAAGATTCACACAGATAACGACAGAACTTGCACGACCTTCATAAACTTCTCCACGGGCATTATCTTCTGATTATAGGATCAAAATTATAACACGCATATCAAACTTTTGGAATAAAATATATCTGGATAATATCATAACACAATTGCCCGGCTTATTCTGACTAAGCTGATCTTTCCTCGATCACGAGAGGAGAGTTCTACATTTTCGAAACAAAGATACACGGAACTTTGAATGGGTTAACATGATTCCGCCGACGAATCACCTCGTCGATATACTTTTTGATATAGAACAGGTCGATGGAATTAAAAATTAGCTCACACTTGATGCAATAGGGGGAACTTTTGAAGTACCTTGTCACTACACACTATAGAAGATTTGATGCAAGCTATATTATTTTTACGAACGCAGTATGCAACACCTCAGTATGTTAGGGTTGTTCCGGAAGTTCCTTGTGGGAATGTAGTTACTCATGTCCTAATGATTGTCAAAGGTTCATCTGAACAGGGTCTATTATGTAAGGATAAGGATCATGCAAATACTACTAGACAGTATGATGCAAACCAGTAATGATCTTCAGACTGAACATCTACTTCAGGGTATTGTCTTTGAGTTGGAAATATTATGACTTGAAAAAGTGAAAATAAAAGAGACATGTAGTTGGACCATGAGCTGAGGCAGAATACCAGCAACGAAGTTGATTACATGTGCAGTTATAACGCTAAAGTAACTTCTCAAAGAGTTGAGGTGTGAAGGAGATATGCCAATGATGGATGGACGACAAGGTGCACTATACCTTTAACTCTAAACTTTTATGAAGTAAAACAGTGTCAGTATGAGAATTCTATTCTAGTTGAATACAGACAGATAGCCAGAAGAAAACCGGAGTCACCATACAGGGTTACTACAGACGGTGTTCTCATGTATAAAGATAGACTTTGTGTCCCTGATGTTGCAGATTTACGTGGAAAGATTATGATGGAGGCGAATTATTGCAAATATACTATTCATCCAGGTTCGACTAAGATGTACCATGATCTTAACCAGATTTATTGGTGGGACGGAATGAAGTGTGACATAGCAGAATTTGTGGCTCAGTGTTCTAATTGCCAGTAAGTTAAAGTCGTGTCATCTTTCCAGACTTTATGCTTTCAGCAGATAGGTACGTAAATATGATCAGGTTGCTAGCTTATCTCGAGCATTAATAGATTATTAATGGGTTTAGGAATGATCGACACTCATTGTAGGTTTCTGTCGTGGTCCTAGGTTGGGTCGTGACAAAAGTGGTATCAATGCCTTAGAGATTTAGTATTGCCATTCAGTATTTGGAGGAAGACTCCTCCACTTAAAGTACAAACTCATGCAGCTATTTGAATAGGAATAATCATCCCCGCACAGTCTGCTGGACTAAAGAAAATTTAGCTAAAATATGAACTTAGGCAGACCTAAGCTACCAACTACCCTTTCGAGTTGCCAAACAGCTGTAACTCTCAAGTTCACAACTCCATACTTTTGTCGTAAACACAACCGCCTGATGGATGATACTTCTATTACCCTTAGAAGCCTTGAAAAACAATAATATGCTTACCCCGCTACAATAACACGTACTCTGGCTCAACACATGGAACATCATAAGCGGCTACCAACCGCCCAAGCTCACTAGTACCGGACGAAGAAGAAATGGAAATAGACCGAGGATAGAAATAATTAGAGCTTCGGGAAGCTCATCTTCTTATTTGCTTGGCTACCAAAGCTAGACTACTTATGAGCCAAAGTAGCCCAAGAATCGCAATTGAAGAAACATATATTAAATAAGCTCTATGGAACAACATCCATGCCAATTTAACCTCTCAATAACAAGGAAACTCTGACAATTTACCAGAAACCCTTTTATAACCCAGACAAGCTCATAGGATAACATGACTTTACTAGTGTTTTGAACCAAGAGGAGATATGTAGATCGAATATTACTCACTAATCACTTTGCACCGGAAGAAACGATAACACTTTCTGATGGTGAAAAATTAGGATTTCATTATCCTACCAACATTGAATTTAGAGGAGAGAGGTAAACTGAATTGACATAATAACAGAAGGTGGTGTAACAAGATGCTAAGAAGACAATACCGACACTCACTCCCAAATCCCTCTCATTTAAATCAGATAAACTAGTAGGGTCTCACAAATTCCCTGAATAAATCATACTAGAAGCTTACCCTTCTACCGCAATCTTTTCTTAATAGAAACAATATCCAAGGAAGCCATGGAAACATGGTAAGATAAATGAAGTTCACACCGATCGGAATAATCAAATCTTACTCACATTTAATGGTAGAAGAAATAATTCGGTCAACTACATCGGATGCCTCAGCGTCCTGCCAAACTAGAAGTTCATAGGACTGCCTCTGCAGCTGAGTCGAGCTGCTACCCTGATAATTACTTCTAGAAGAACCACTACCACCAAACTCTCTCGACCTCTATCGAATGAGGGCATACCTCTGGTTGATTAAGATCTAGATAAAATCCCCTGCGACTGTGCAGATGCCTGATGACAAGAGAAAAAACGACTGCCTACTCGTCCAGTAATGGAAAACTCCTCAAAGGATACCTAGACTCACGATAATGATAACACCTTTTCGCTGAGAATGGAAGCTGGACAAATTGTTGAAATCTATAAAGAGAAAGCTGAGTCTAATCTTGATGAACTACTCGAGCACTCTGAGAATCACGCTCTACAAGCTGAGATAACCTAGCAGGTGACCTCCCAAAATAATCAGAACTCTTACCTCCAAATAAGGTACCATGGTGCCTACCAGGGCCGTGAAATCTCTTGCTCCCCCACTCTAACTTATGGTATGCCTCGTACCTCTAAGCAATATCAACAACGACATCAAATGAAGTCCCAACCTCAATTTTTCGAGCCATCTGGGATCTCAAGTAAGGAGAAAGGTCATCAATAAATCTTTGAAGCTCTCGAAAGGCTCATGGACTAGTTCTAATGCATATTCAGCCATTCTATAGAATTTAATCTCATATTCTGAAACACCAACAGGCTAACCGACAGGCTACACTGTCCAATCCACTTAAACTAGCAACACTTTTAATCTCGCTCGCTCCTCGAAAGGAACTTTTCCACGAATCTAGAAGAAAAATCAAACCAAGTTAGCTAATAAGAGAGCGGCCCACCAATTCAAGGCTGGACCCCTGAAACGGGAAAGCAGAATAATCAACACCATACCGCTGGATATAATCAAGAGCCTGAAGGATACACTGACATCATTTTATGTTAAAAAAATTACACACAGACTATCTAATGCATCGCTTGGGAATATCGGGATGTTCAACCACGTACAATAATGCAACCTCTTTGAGAACTCGGACCCAATAATTACCTCAGTTACCAAACCAGCCAGAAAAACTGGAGGCACAACACATGCTACCTCCGGAACATATTTTACTGCGGCAATATTAAGAACTGGAATAGAAGCTCCCTGAGACCGAACATCTGCATCTGCGGCAACCTGATAAGCTACCTAGGGAATAATAGGTTTTTGCGGTATCTATGTCACCAAGATTCTCGTGAAAGCATCGTAGAGAGCCAAGGGAACCACAAGGCCCTGCTCCCTTGCCCATCGCGAGCTCGTACAGCTGGGACCTCGGTAACTAGATCGTCAGCACGATCAAAACTCTCGGGGCTTCATCAGTGCTAGCCCCAGGCTAGACTGCTTCGTCTTGAACTCATACTGTTTGTTGATTTGTCGCACGAGGGTTCACAATTACCATGAAGGAATTAACGAAAATACTTCTGCATCCTAGACCGACGCACGATCAGAAAGGAAGGAAGTGAAACTTCCTAAATGCCATCATAGCCTCTCGTAGATAAGTACGGACGTATACGTACCCAACAACGAGACTCTACTAGATACTGTCTTAGTCTGGATAGACTCTAAACCGGGCTCTGATACCAACTGACACAACCCAGAATCCGGTTAGGCCGTGTGAGCACTCGACATCCTCCCCTAGACCCTTCGGGCGAACCCTTATCATTTAAATTAGGAAAACTAAGACTTAAAAAAAATACGGACATACTAATACCTATAAGCTGTACAAAAGAAATTACAGCTGACTACCCAATATACTAGGTTTAGGGCTATCCAGACTAGACATCTAAGAGTACAAAAGAAGACAGATACCTCCTGAAGGGAGAAAAATGCAACTGAAATAATAAACAATAAACTGGTGGCCATCCGGAATAAAAGCTCGCTCATCCTGACAGCTGAAGTCATCTTCGCTCCTTCACAACGTTGCGAACTCAATCCTGGAGCGAGCCTGCCAAAACGAAATAGTTTGAAAAGAAACAAACAACAAACAAGGGTGAGTCAAAAGGACTCAATAAGTGGGGCAGACTAGCCATCTCAAAGAATAGGATAGCTAGCCAGGGAGAAGAAATAGATAAACCAAATTCCTCTTATTTAAATTATAAAAAGACAGAGCCAGATAATAACCGGAAACACGTATGAAACCATAAACTCAACCAGGAATATGAGCCAGAAACATATCAACAAAAAAGCAATGCACGTATAAGCAGAACAATAGTTATGTACCACAAGTCTACACAATGGTATGAAATGAAATGAAATGAGATGAAATGAAATATGATGCAAAGGGTCACATGTGCCAAATGAATGGAGCGGAATCCTCCTGCTCCTAGGGCGGAATCCTCCTGCCCTCAGTATGATACAATGGAGCGGAATCCTCCTGCTCCTAGGGTGGAATCCTCCTACCTTCAATATAATGCAATGGAGCGGAATCCTCCTGCTCCCAGGGCGGAATCCTCCTACCTTCAATATGATGCAATGGAGCGGAATCCTCCTGCTCCTGGGGCGGAATCCTCCTACCCTCAATATAATGCAATGGAGCGGAATCCTCTTGCTCCTAGGACGGAATCCTCCTGCACCCAATATGAATGCAATGGAGCGGAATCCTCCTGCTCCTGGGGCGGAATACTCCTGCACCCGATATGATATGCAATGTAATGCAATATGATGCCATTGCATTCACCGGCGCGGGACTCTCATCGACAGCCGGGAAGTAGATGCCAACTCATAGCCAGAGTACAATGCTCAGATCCACAATGCAATACCAACAACAGGACATAACATATAATATACAATGCAAATCCGAAGCTAAGGCGTAATGAATACGCCTATCGGTAGCTATATACGTAAGGAACAAGTGGTAGAAAATCCACGAGGCCAGGTGCTTCCAAAGAAATGGATATAAACACTTACCTTATTTCAACTTGCTACTCTACAGCCACTTTATCCTTTGGATTCACTGCCAAACGATCCTGCTTATTCAATAAGCAGAAAATATATCAATTTAGGCTAAAAGCTTCATTCCTCACATCTTAGGGCAATCCGGTTAGGAACCTGATACCCCTATGTACAAGGTTTAAGGCCACATAACCAAACCCTAAATAAATTACATTTATATGTTGCCCATAACTCACTGAGTACGAATATATAATCAATTCCACTATCAGGGTCCAATTAACCCTTTAAACTATTAATTGAACTTATTAAAACGATGTCTAATATTCGAAGTTTTACCGTTAAAATATGTTCAAACACACGTAAGAAACTCAAATAATATATTAAGATCATTACCTGAATGTTTTGGGGCAAAAATTCTACCTTTCTCCGGCTCTTTTCTCATTTTCTGGCATTTTCCTATTTCGTTTCTAAGTTCTTATGTTTCTGCTTCCATTTCAATTTGATGTTTCTATTCACTTGCGTGTGTACATAGGCTAAGGGATAAATCCCTTTAGCCACCGCCTTTATTTTTATTTTTTTTCCTTTTTTTTTGATTTCTTTTCTTTTCTTTTCGCGACGAAAATTAAAACGGTACCTACGATATTCGAAATAATTTCAAATTTTGCATACAAGTTATACAAAATATATGTAACATATTCGCTAAGGCGAATCTTAAATCGGACTCCTGAAACTTAATATGAAAATTAAATGGAAAAAGGTCAAATTATTTAACTTTCGGCATTTTAGTGGAAACTAGCTGAACGACCTCGAAATTCATTTTTGAAAGTTTACAAAAGTCACAAATAATCATATGAACCTAACGGCGCTTTCGAATTTCGAATCGGAGCTCATTCACCAAAACCGAGCTCGAAAATCTCTTTTTAATAATTATCGACAATAAAAATTGAAAAATTCTTCCGATGCCTACCAAACGAGGTCTGATTTAGCTCAAATTTTACAGATAAGTCCCAATGGACCTTACGAAGATTATAAAATTATTGGCACCTAAATCGGAGTCTTATCTCCTGAAACGACTGACCGAGGTCGTTTCAGATACACACACTCAAAACATTCAATTTATTTATTTTCTTTACTCAATATTAAAATGAATAAATCAAGTCCTAATAAGAGAAAAATCTGTTTATCTATAGGTTTCCCATATACATTATCTTTAATTAAATTAAAAGCATTCAAATGGTATTATATTATCCTTTACCGTTCTATTTAAGCGCTCAGGCAATATCAAGAACACATTTTCTCCCCTACAAAAGATGACAAACCAGAAGACATGCATGAGCAGCATTGAGATGATCCGAGAGAAGGTGGTGAAGAAATGGGGTATGTGTGCATATTTATACCAATATTTCAACGAGACGGAGTCTCCTAATTGGCGCTTCCCTGTGCAATGTATACCCGAAAGCAGCCATCAAGAAGTGCTAGCCAACTTTCATGACTGTTGCTACGATCACCGAAGGTCTTTCTATTTTTATAGATGATGTATTGCCACGTGACGTCGCCATAAGTTCATCGAGTTTGGAAAGCATCCCATGGTGCAACTGAATTATAAATGCTTCAAGTGTTATTTAATTCCAGTTTAAATATGTTAAATAGGATAGTGGGTCATACATAAAGTTAAGGTGTATAAAGGGGCTTTTGGGACAAATGTGAGTGTGTCCTTATGTACTCTGCCTTAAAATGGTTCTTGAAAATTCAGAAACCAAATTATTGGTTGCGGCATGTAGTTTATCTATCTTTCGGTTTGCATTCCATTTTTTAGCTTGCCTAGCTATTTAAATTTAGTATGTTTTATTTTCTTTTGGCCTATGTCGATTCATTAATGATACACTGCACACGTTTTCAATTTCAAGGTTATCATTCAAATCAGTATTGGATATTGTCAGTATTGAACAATCAATTAAGTTTGTTAAATGATATGTTGTATTTTAGAAACATTGAGTAGTGCTTGCAGATTATGAGCCCATTTGGGTGAGCTTATTTTAGAGTTTTTTACACTCTATACTCATAAAATTCAAAGTATTTACAAGTTCTACATACCCATTAAAAATTACACTATCCATAAAATTAAAAGTATTTACAACCTACCCATTTATTACTTTATACCTTTGTCATACCTTATGGGTGTATACCTTTAAGGTATACTGCATAAATAATAGTATACAAGTCTAGATATGGGTGAATACCTTTAAGTTATACTGCATAAATAATAGTATACAAGTCTATATGAGTACAACATGTAAATAGTTTATGGGCATGACTTGTAAATATGAAACTTATGGGTAGAGGTGGGTATATATTTTGATTTTGATGGGTATTTTCGTAAACCTCCCTTATTTTAAGCAGCTTATAAGCACTTGTACTTAAAAGCACTTTTCAAGTGCTGGAGCTTATTTTGTAAATTAGCAGTTATGTATTTGGATAGAATGTAATTGAAAAATAAGCTGCAGAGCTATTTGGTAAAAAAATGCTTTTTTATGTCAAAAGACTAAATTCTCATTATAAAAAATTTAAAAAAAAATGGGAGGATAATATAAGCCCTTTGTTAATGAGGGTATCAGTAAAATTAAAAAAAAAAATTATAAGGGATAAAATAATAACATCATTGGTCAAACGATAATAGCTTTTAAGCCAAAAGTAATAAGTTGGGATTGTCGAGCTTCTTGCTTTTAGCTTATTTTTGACTTAAAAGCCAAGTGCTTTTAAGTAAATTTGCACTTACCAAACACTTCTACAACTAAAAAGTGACTTAAAAGCTAGTTTGACTAGCTTTTAAGCTAACACAAACACCCTCCATATCTTTAGCCTATTTTAAATTAACTAGTTCTAGACACGTGCGTCCCGAGTGTAATCCATATCAATGAGTGCTATATACTCGACTTGATAAATATTATTGTTTGAGTTATTATATATTAAATCAATAGAAGCAAGCCCTACAAAATGATAAATGTTTAATTTATTTAGGTTACTCAATCAAAGAAAAAATCACATTCAATAGAAGTCCTTAGATGTATAAAGTACACATTCATTAACAGAAATATTGAGTATAAAAGGAAACACATAGAGAAACTGAGCCGAGAGAAATGATTGTGAACTACGAAGTGATCGAGATCAGCGAAGTGGAAACAATCAAATTTGGTCAGCCATAAGATTTGTCATATTAATGTTGATTTTGATCTATGAGATAGAATTAATGAACGACCTCGGTCAGTCGTTTCGGAAGTTAGGATTCCGATTGGCGTGCCGATAATTTTAAAATATTCGTAATGTCCATTAGGACCTGTCTGTAAAATTTGAGCTAAATCAGACCTCGTTTGGTAGGCATCGGAAGAAGGTTTCAGTTTTTATTGGCAATAAATATTTAGAAGAGATTTTCGAGCTCGGTTTTTCCGAATGAGCTCCGATACGAAATCCGAAAGCGCCGTTAGGTTCGTATGATTATTTGTGATTTTTTGTAAACTTTCGAAAGTAAATTTCGATGTTGTTCGGCTAGTTTCCGCTAAAATGCCGAAAGTTAAATAATTTGACTTTTTCTAAGTCTTGTTATTATTTATAAATTGAATTATATATATTTTCATGATTTAATTGATAAGGGTTCGCCCGACGGGTCTAGAGAAGGATGTCGGGTGCCCGCACGGCCTAACCGGATTCCGGGTCGTGTCAGTTGGTATCAGAGCCTAGTTTAGTGTCTATCCAGACTAAGACAGTGTCTAGTAGAGTCTCGCTGATGAGTACGTAGACGTCCGTACTTATCTACGAGAGGCTATGATGGTATTTAGGAAGTTTCACTTCCTTCTTTTCTGATCGTGTATCGATCTAGGATGCAAAAGTATTTTCGTTAATTCCTTCGTGGTAATTGTGAACCTTCGTGCGACAAATCAGCAAACGGTATGAGTTCAAGACGAAGCAGTCTAGCCTAGGGCTAGTACTGACGAAGCCCGAGAGTTTTGATCGTGCTGACGATATAGTTACGAAGGCCCCAGCTGTACGAGCTCGCGATGGGCAAGGGAGCAGGGCCTTGTGGTTCCCTTGGCCTTCTGCGATGCTTTTATGAGAATCTTGGTGACGCGGATACCGCAAGAGTCTATTATTCGCTAGGCAGCCTACCAGGTTGCCGAAGATGGAGATGTTCGGTCTCAGCGAGCCCCTGTTCCAGTCCCTGATGTTGCCCCAGTAAATTATGTTCTATAAGCAGCACGTGTTGCGCCACCAATTGTTCTGGCTGGTTAGCCAGCGGAGGTAACGGTTAGATCTGAGTGCCCAAAGAGGTTGCATTATTTTACACGGTTGAACCTTCCGATATTCTAAAGCAATGCCTCAGATAAACCTCGTGATTCTTTTTAAAATAAAATGATGTCAGCGTATCCTTCAGGCTCTTGATTATATCGAGCGGGACCGTGTTGATTATTCTGCTTTCCAGTTTCAGGGGTCCAGCCTTGAATTGGTGGGCCGCTCTCTTATTAGCTAACTTGGTTCGATTCTAGATTCGTGGAAAAGTTCCTTTCAAGTGGCGAGCGAGATGAAAAGTGTTGCCAGTTTGAGTGGATTGGACAGTGTAGCTTGTCGGTTAGCCCGTTGGTCTTTCAGAATAGGTGATTGAATTCTATAAAATGGCTGAATATGCATTAGAACTAGTCCATGAGCCTTTCGAGAGATTAAAAGATTTATTGATGACCTTTCTCCTTCATTGAGATCCCAGATGGCTCGAGAGATTGAGGTCGGGATCTCATTTGATGTCGTTGTTGATATTGCTCAAAGGTATTAGGCATACCATAAGTTAGAGGGGGAAGAGTTAGAGCGGGAGAGCAAGAGATCCCCTGGCCCTAGTGGGTAACCATGGTACCTCATTTGGAGGTAAGAGTTCTGATTATTTTGGGAGGTCACCTTCCAGGTTATCTCAGCTTGTGTCACGTAATTCTTAGAGTGCGGCAGTAGCTCGTCAAGATCAGATTCTGTCTTTTCTTTACCGCTATCAACAATCTTTCCAGCTTCCATTTCTTTTCAGCGAAAAGGTGGTATCATTGTCGTGAGTCTGGCTATCCTTTGAGGAGTTTTCCCTTACTCCGACAAGTAGGCAGTCGTCTTTTCTCTAGTCATCAGGCACCTGCACAGTCGCAGGGGATTTCATTTAGATCTCAATCAGCCAGAGAAATGCCACCATCCAGTAGAGGTTGAGAGTGTAGTGCAATGGTTCTTCAGAAGGTGATTATCAGAATAGTGGCTCAGCTCAGCTGCAGAGGCAGTTCTATGAACTGCCAGTCTGGCAGGACGCTGAGGCATCCGATATAGTAGACCCATGTATTTCTTCTTCCCTTAAATGTGAGTAAGATTTGATTCTTTCGATCGATTTGGAAATGGTGTCTCTTATCATGTTTCAATAGTTTTCTTGGATGTCGTTTTTATTAAGAATCGATTGCGGTAAAGGGGTGATCTTCTCGTATGATTTATTCATGACATTTCTGAGATCCTCCTAGTTGATCTGGTTTAAATGTGAGAGATTTGTAAGTGAGTATTGGTATTGTTGCTTGGCATCTTGTTGTGCCTCATTTTGTTATAATGTCAAGTCAGTCTACCTCTCTTTGGAACTCAGTGTCGGTAGGATGATGGGAATTCTTATTCATCACCATCAGAAAGTGTCATTGTTTCTTTCGGTGTAAAGTGATTAGTAAGTAATACTCGATCTACGTATCTCCTCATGGTTCGAGGCGCTAGTAGATTCATGTCATTCTATGAGCTTGTCTCAGTTATAAAAGGGTTTCTGGTAAATTGTCAGAGTTTCCTTCCTATAGGAGGGTTAAATTGACATAGATGTTGTTCCATAAAGCTTATTTAATATCTATCTCTTCAATTGCGATTCTTTGGTTAGCCTAACTCGTAAGTAGTCTAGCTCTGGTAGCCAAATAAATAAGAAGAAGATCTTCCTAAAGCTCTAATTATTTCTATCCTCGATCCATTTCCATTTCTTATTCGTCCAGCACTAGTGAGCTTGGGCGATTGGTAGCCGCTTGTGACATTCCCTGTGTTGAGCCAGAGTACGTGTTATTGTAGCCGGGTAAGCATATTATTGTTTTGGATATCAGTTTATCCGGGTATCCATTCCCATGTATAGTATAGTGCTGGTTTTGTTTTTGCGGATCATCCGGTTTCAGGGGAAACTCTGTCGAAATTTTTATAGAAGTACCATCCATCAGGCGGTGGCATTTACGGCAAAGGTATGGAGTTATGAACTTGAGAGTTGCAGCTGTTTGGCAACTCGAAAGGGTAGCTGGTAGCTTAGGTCTGCCTACGTTCAGCTTTTTAGCTAAATCTTCTTTCGTCCAGCAGACTGTGCGGGGATGGTTATTCCTATTCAAATAGCTATCTGAGTTTGTGCTTTAAGTGGAGGAGTCTTCCTCCAAATACTGAATGGTAATACTAAATCTCTAAGGCGTTGATACCACTTTCTCACGACCCAAAGTAAGGCCACGGCAGAAATCTACAATGAGTATCGATCATCGCTAAACCCGCTAATAATCTATTAACAACAGAGATAAGGTGGCAACCTGATCATATATACGTACCTATTTGCTGAAAGCATAAACTCTGAAAAGATGATACGACTTTAACTTGCTGGCAATTAAAACACTAAGCCACAAATTCTGCTATGTCACACTTCATTTCTTCCCACCAATAAATCTGCTTAAGATCATGGTACATCTTAGTCGAACCTGGATGAATACTGTATTTGGAATAATGTGCCTCTATCATAATCTACCCACGTAAATCTGCAACATCAGAAACTCAAAGTCTATCTTTATACATGAGAACACTGTCAGTAGTATCCCTCTATGGCTACTCCAGTTTTCTTCTGGCTATCTGTCTGTATTCAACTAGAACTGGATCCTCATATTGACGTTGTTTTACTTCATGAAAATTTAGAGTTAAAGGTTTAGTGCAGCTTGTCGACAATCCATCATATATCTCTTTCACACCTCAACTCTTTGAGAAGTTACTTTAGTGTTATAAGTGCACATGCAATCAACTCTGTTGCTGGTATTCTGCCTCAGCTGAAGGTCCAACTACATGTCTCTTTTATATTTACTTTTTCAAGTCATAATAGTTCCAATTCAAAGACAATACCCTGAGGTAGATGTTCAGTCTGAAGATCGTTCTTGGTCTACATCATACTATCCAGTAGTAGTTGTATGATCCTTATCCTTATACGATATACCCTGTTCAGATGAACCTTTGACATACATTAGCATATGAATAACTACATTCCCACAAGGAGCTTGCAGAACAACACTAACATCAACTGAGATGTTGCATAGTGCATTCGTAAAAATAATATAGCGTGCATCAAATCTTCTATAGTGTGTAGTGACAAGGTACTTCAAAAGCTCCCCTATTGCATTAAGCGTGAGCTAATTCTTAGTTCCATCGACCTGTTCTATATCGAAAGGTATATCGAAGAGGGATTATCGGCTGAATCATGTTAACCCATTCAAAGTTCCGTGTATCTTTGCTTTGAAAATGTAGAACTCTCTTCCCATGATCGAGGAAGGATCAGTTTAGTCAAAATAAGCTGTGCAATGGTATTATCATATTATCCAGATATATTTTATTCCAAAAGTACGATGTGCGTAATATAATTCTGATCCTGTAATCAAGAGATAAGGTCCGTGGAGTAGCTTATGAAGGTCGTGCAAGTTCTTTTATTATCTGTACGAATTTTTCTTTAGACTTAGGCTCGTTCGAGGACGAACGAGAGTTTAAGTGGAGGAGAATGAAACGACCTCGGTCAGTCGTTTCGGAAGTTAGGACTCCGATTGGCGTGCCGATAATTTTAAAATATTCGTAATGTCCATTAGGACCTGTCTGTAAAATTTGAGCTAAATCAGACCTCGTTTGGTAGGCATCGGAAGAAGGTTTCAGTTTTCATTGGCAATAAATATTAAAAAGAGATTTTCGAGCTCGGTTTTTCTGAATGAGCTCTAATTCGTAATCCGAAAGCGCCGTTAGGTTCGTATGATTATTTATGATTTTCGTAAACTTTCGAAAGTAAATTTCGATGTTGTTAGGCTAGTTTCCGCTAAAATGCCGAAAGTTAAATAACTTGACTTTTTCTATTTAAATTCGCATCTTGAGTTTCGGGAGTCCAATTTGAGACCCGCCTTCTCGAGTATGTTACATATATTTTGTATAACTTGTATGCAAAAGTTGGAATTATTTCGAATATCGTAGGATACCGTTTTAATTTTTACCGTAACAGTAAATTTTATAAGATAAAAGAAAAAAAAAACAAAAGTTAAAAGTGGGCGGTGGGCTAAGGATAATATCCTTAGCCAAAAAAATTTTGTTCAAAACCAGAGGGAAATCAACAGAAACGTGAAACAAAGAAAGTATGATGATGCAGTGGAAAAAAATACCAGAAAATGAGAAAAGGAGCCGGAGAAAAGTAGAATTTTCACCCTGAAATATTCAGGTAATGATCCTAATATATTATTTGAGTTTATTACATATGTTTGAATATATTTTTACGGTGAAAATAGGGATATTAGACATCGCCCTAATGACGTAAAATGATAGTTTAAAGGGTCAAATAGACCCCAATAATGGAATTGAATATATATTCGTACTCAGTGAGTTATGGGCAACATATAAATATAATTTATTTGGGATTTGGTTGTGTGACCTTAAACCCTGTACATAGGCCTGGCCTGCGTATTGCGTATGCAAATAGGGTATCAGGTTCCTACCTGGATTGCCCTAAGATGTGATGAATGAAGCCTTTAGCCTAATTTGATATATTTTTCTGCTTGTTGAATAGAGTGTGATTGTTTGGCAATGAATTCAAAGGACAAAGCGGTTGTTGAGTAATTGTGCTAACTTTGTAACGAGGTGAGTGTTTATATCCATTTCTTTGGAGGCACCTGGCCTCGTGGATTTTCTACCACGTGTTCCTTACGTGTGTAGCTGCCGATTGGCGTACTCATTACGCCTTAGCTTTGGATTTACATTCTGTATTATATGGTATGCCCTGTTATTGGTATTGCATTGAGAATCTGAGTATTGTACTTTGGCTCTGAGTTGGCATCTACTTCCCGGCTGTCGATGAGAGTCCCGCGCCGGTGAATAGTTATTATTGCATCCCATTGCATTCATATGCATTACATGTCATTCATATGCATTACATTGCATATCGTGGGAGTATTCCGCCCCAGGAGCAGGAGTATTCCGCTCCATTGTATCATATTGAGGGTACGAGTATTCCGCCCCAGGAGCAAGAGTATTCCGCTCCATTGTATCATATTGAGGGTAGGAGGATTCCGCCCCAAGAGCAGGAGTATTCCGCTCTTATGTCAGATATTGAGTGCAGGAGTATTCCGCCTCAGCTTTACATTATATCTGGTGCAGGAGTATTCCGCCCCAGGAGAGTGCAGGAGTATTCCGCCCCAGGAGCAGGAGTATTCCGCTCCAGTTGGTTATCAGATTGGATTCCCCTCGAATGTAGGAGTATTCCGCTTCGGGATGGGATTACGGGCACATGTGACCCTTCGCATCATATTTCATTTCATTTCATTTCATTTCATCACACCTCATTTCATTTCATCTCAATTCATACCATTGTGTAGACTTGCGGTACATGACTACTGTTCTGCTTATATGTGCATTGCTTATTTGTTGATATGTTTATGGCACGCATCCTTGGTTGAGTTTATAAGTTTCTTACGTGTTTCCGGTTGTTATCCGGCTCTGCCTTTTTATAATTTAAATAAAAGAAATTTGTTCTATCTATTTCTTCTCCCTGGCTAGCTATCCTATTCTTTGAGGTGGCTAGTCTGCCCCACTTATTGAGTCCTTTTGACTCACCCTTGTTTGTTATTTGTTTCTTGTCTATCTATTTCGTTCCGGCAGGTTCGCTCCAGGATTGAGTTGGCCACGTTGTGAAGGAGCGAAGACGACTTCAGCTGTCAGAGTGAGCCAGCTTTTATTCCGGATGACCACTAGTTTATTGTTTATTACTTCAGTTGCATTTTGCTCCCTTCAGGAGGTATCTGTCTTCTTTTGCAATGAGATATTAATGTCAAAACCATTAGTCGTACAGATATGTGACTTCTCTTCAAAGCTAAAGAAGCTAATTGCATATTTTGGACTAACTATAGTTTCACTTGTATTTTGATTGTATTAATTCTCATGCTTTTGAAGTAACTAATCCAATGTGTTGTTCAGCATTATTGGTTCTTCAAATGAAGATATGATTTCCTCAAAATCTGATCCGAGGTACTTTTTTCGAGTTCTATAAAGATAAACTTCAAAGAATATGACAGGAAAGAAAGGAGAGAACGAAGTTGGTAAGTTAGCGTCGACAACAAATTCTCTCACCCTCTCAAAATTAAAACCAACAGAAAGATAGAAGGTGTTCAACTTGTTGCAAGAAAATAAGCTAATAAATATGCATCTAAAACTAAAATAAAATGATTTCAATACCATTAGCTCTTCAGCATTCTATCTTATTTCTTCTATTTTTTTTCTTTCTTCATAGAGAAGTTAAAAAGCATCGTTCAAGGTTCTCTAACAACGGAAACAATAAAAAAAATATAAAATAATAGAAAAGTTTCAAACCTTAGTACGGTGTCGGATTCAACGATGCAAAAAATCATTGTTAAAATCTTGGAGCAAATAGCTTATGTCCTGTGCTTCTCATAAACATTATATATTGTAGTAAATAGTGAACAAAAGTATAACATACCTCAAAATCGTGAATTAGAAAATAGTGAAAAAAAGCGACAACAATTTGCAGTCCAAACCCATATATAACATAATGCATTTTGCAAGTTTGGAGGTTTTTGTTTGAACCATACATAGATTCTTCATTACATAATATAAGAAGAACTCATAAACTGAAATAACTATTATGAAATGATAGTAAATTGATCCTTATATCGGCCATGAAATGAAAAAGATGAAATTGGAAAAGAACTTACAACCACAAGCTACACAAAACTGTTTCCTAAACTCTCCAAACTTTATAGTGAAAGAGTTTATAATATTGTTGAAGAGACAAAAGTATTTAGAGGAGAAAATGTATATACATCTCTGTGAATTTTCTTGAAAGGAGCTGGGTAAACCAATAATTTCAAGTTTAATTATAACTAAACTTAATTATCAGTAGAATTCTAAGGATCACTTATTTTTGATTTGATCCTAATTATACGCAATATTTAAAGGAATAATGTCATAATGCAATGATGGTGTAGTAAGCGTAGCCAATAAAATGTTTGAAAGAGCATGTCAGAGGAAAATGAGCAGTCAAATTAGATCTTTCAAATTAGCATGTGTACATTGAACATATAAAGATGTACTTGCAGGGAGTTAGATTAAATTGCAAGGGTACAAACGTAGTTTTCTTTTTTACTTTAGAGGATTCCCACTTCTCTAATAATATGATATGATATGATAGGAGCAGTTAGTTATATCTCATTTGACAATTGATTAATTTGGGCGACTAATACCATTAATATGAACTTTGTGATTTTTATGTGGAGTCTGCATTGCTTTGTCTCTTCCACCATCATGTGGAAGAATATTTAAAGCATCTTTACATGAAAAGAATATCGACAGTCATTTTTCCAATGCTCTTAATGCTTTGATGTGGTACTTGTTTATGCTTAGAAAGTAAGTACTATGTTATTTTATTATACAATATGGATGCTGAATTCGCCTAAATATTGAAATACCATACAATGATCCAGATAGAAGTTAAGTTGAGCTTTGTTTGGTAAATTCTCCACCTTGATATTGTAAGAAAAAATGAATATAATAATATGAACAGTCAACAAGTATCTGAATTATCTAATTCTCTTTCCGCAACATGTATCAAACATTTGAAATCTTTTGAAAACATAATTTTTTTATTAATTTATTGTCAAAATAACTAATTAAGCTTGGCTTTACATATTCTATCATAGAATCATTGAGACTATTTACGTCAATGGTTGAGCTAAAATAATTTTTCATTAGAAAAGTTACAAGAACTAAGAAGAAATACAGAAGAAATTGCAAACAATAATTGCAATACATCCAAATATCTTCATTAATGTACTAGGATAAGCAAAAATATATATTATATCATTTTTTGAATTTTCATTTGTGCTATAACTTAATAATACGATTTCACATGTAAAAGCAAGAAAAATATTTTATAGAATTTAAAAATGAACTTGTAAAATATTACTCCCTTCGTCCCAAATTAGTTGTCATCTTCACCTTTTTCACGCCCATTAAGAAAATCATTAAATAAAATATATATTTTACAATGTTACCCCTATTTAATGTTTGACTATTAAATTTTTGTTGATAATTCTTTCAATTATTAAGGGTATAGTTGGAAAAGACTAACAATTTTAGTCTTGAAATCCTAAAGTGTCAACTATTCTGGGACAAACGAATCTTCCTAAAGCGACAACTAATTTGGGATGAAAGGAGTATTATACAGGCGCAACGTGGGTATGTAGATAATATTTTTGAACCAAATGTGAAAGATATGAAATAGATATATTTCTACAAAATGATAGAAGGTCTTTAAAGATGCTTTGGTCATGTCTATATGTCATCCTCCAGCTGTATCGGCTCTTAGATGTGAAACAATGTTTATAGAAGGCGTTTCAAGAGGATAAGGTTGACTTAAATCGCATGAAAGGAGGTTTCTTCAAAGATATACAATCTCTTGGAGTTCATTCACACTTAGCAAAGATCATAGGACAATGGACGAATGCAACGCCATTTAGTTGTAAATATTTTTTAGTCATGTTAATTAGTTAATATAGTTTTTTAAAGCCTATTCTCTTTAAGTGTCCTTTAACCTTATAAAAAATTTATGCTAGTAGATGATAAAAATAACCTTTAGTACACTTTAGTTTTTTTTTTCCTCCAAATATTCATTATATAATCGACCTTAGGAGAATAAGGAAGCCAGTAGTGATTGCTGCATTCATTGATCAGTATATAAGATTTCGATTGGATTTGATTATAACATAGCTTGTCTAACATGAACCTTAATATCATCAGCTTTAAAGCAATATGTGCTTGAAATTAAAAGAGAACAAGAGCTCCATAATTAATTAAGAGGTAAGTGAAAGTGGTAATAGTATTATAGATATAGTAACAATGTTAGACACCGTTACAGGACTTTGAAGTTGGATCATTCTTGATCCTATTTGATCATGCCTTTAGTGTTCAACATCAGACACAACACAAAATTAAAGTGGAAAAAGGAAAAATAAAAGAAAAGAAAACAAAGTAAATGCACGACCATCGGAAGAAGCTGTGCCAAAGCAGGATCAGTTCAAGAAGCACACTGATACCTCTTGTTGTAATCACTATAATCACATGAGTTACAAACCCAACCATCCTCGCAATCTTCATCACAATCTGCACATCTACATTCCTTGAAACATGTTAGTACACGTTTAGAAAAGAATAGTTTCTTTTCAAGGCCTATAGTATCATTGACCACGTCTCGTATAGCCATCACATTTGTTAGTGGAAGCCAAGCAAGAGAAACTGCAATTCAGAGAAAAAATAGTATAACAGTGCATCAGTTTACCACAAGTTAATGCAAAAATTGGACATACAAAAGAAGAAGAAAAAACTAACAGCAAATACGATATGCAACATCTGCATATTCTAGGTGTAACGCACCATGCAAATTCTATGGGTAGTGAAGAAAACAAGGTTTGTTCCTATCGACGCTAGTGGGGTAGGTCGAAATTTTCACTAAACATGCTCAAATTTTGAAGAAGTAAATAAAACAACATATAAGTGCACTGAAAAAAAAAGAATGGAAGCACTGACAAAGAAAATTTTCGATGATGGGCAGTAAAATTTTAAAATCAAGAATCATTTTATGAGTATCCTAGGATCAAAATATAAAAATTATTGTACATGTCTAACCAGAATAAAGATATATCAAGTTTCGAACCATGCATATTGATACTTGGAGATTTTGCAGTTATTAAAAGAATATGTAAGTTACTTATCCATGAAACATAATAATTGACCTATATACACAATAGAATTTTTCGCTGAATGGTGATCAACTGAACTGTCTTGTACCAATATAGCTTTGTCCTAAGTGATGCATTTTAAAATTGTAATAGGCCAAGGGCAAAAGAAGAATATGTCAAGATCAGTAATGAATTACTTGACGGTTACATTAAAATGTAGTACGAAGTTAAAACCCAACGTATATATGTAATATAGAGCAAGAAGAAGGTAATATATAAATAGTATCACTACCAATAGTCATCATAAGAGCGAAAGTGAACCAGAAAGCAAACTTCTGAGCCATGTTAATAGTATTCTTTCGTTGAAATTGAAGGACAAAAAAAAGGAGAAAGTTGTGTCTAAAGAAGTTAAACAAATGCCACAATTTATAGCCCCTCTTTCTGGCTTTACCACTATTTGTTAGGTTTTTGAACAAGGCATGCAGAATGCTCATAAAGAAACTTAATTGAATTTAATGTTATGTACAATATAAATAGTCGTCTTATATTCTCTGTATACCTTTCTGTAGCTACATACTTTCCTCAAATGTAAAAATATATAAAATTATCTTGCATTAATTGACCTGGTACCTACAACAAATTCTTTCTTTAATATATTATGCCCCCTCGTAATATCTTTCCGCTAGAATATTGATGTATACTAATGTGCAGGCATTTGTATGAAGACATATCCTCTTAAATTGTACTAACTAATTAGGACACTTTAACTCTTTAGCTTATGCTGATTAATAGGAATTTTATGGTTCTCCTCTTTTTCATATAAAAGGTTATTGCAAACAATGATGGAAGAAAAATTGGTAGGGTTTGCCTGTGAGTGAATGAACGGATAAAGAAAAGCTCAAGTACATGTTTGTGATCCCAAACGTTCCTATAATTCACTTTTCTCGAGTTTTTCCCTTAATTATCCTATATACTCATGATTAGAGATTCATAGTTTCTGATATAGCCTCCCTCAAGGTTCATGTTTACCATATCTACATATATAGTATGCTCATTTTCTCTTTATCTTATTTCTTGTCTATAAATTATTGCTTACGAACATTAATTAATTCGAAGAGACAACTTTATAAAGAGATAATTTTCTTTCTTAACTTTTAACATGCATTTTGCACATACATTTTGAGTGGTTTTATATCAGTAATTTGTATTGAGTAAAACAGTATTAAAGGATCTAGGGGCAGTTCAGTCATTAACTAATAGTTCCAGATTATGGTTAAGTTAGTTAATTGAGCTGACTAGACCTAGTTAGTTAAGAAAGTTAGTTACACTAGTTATGCTTAATGATCAGTCTATAAATACTCATATGATGTATTGTTAATTCATTCAATCAATAAGATCAGTTACTCTCTTCTTCAAATACTCTCTCCTCGTTAATCATCCTCTTCTTCTCTCTGATTCATTATCTTCCTTCTTATTGCTATAATGAAGCACTACTGTTCTTGTTCATCTTCTTTATCTTCTGATTCTGATTAAATGCTTGAATAAGTTCATGGTATCAGGGCCCCATCGATTCAGACTACTGAGTTGATTCTTCGATCCCACAAATTCAGTTCTGTCATTTCTGTGTTCTTGCTCCTTCAAGAAACAACAAGTTCTTGATTTCTGATTTGCATTCAATCTGCATTTGTTTTTGTTTTCCGCTGAACAAAAGATAAGAAATAATGGCTGAAATTCTAAACAATATGAATGGGGTACAACAAATGGCTGGAAATCACTCAGCTGCTGGAACTAGTGGACTGGTGATTGATCATAATCACCCACTGTTTCTTAACTCCAATGATGTAAGTGGCATTTCTCTGATTTCAATTCAGTTGACTGGTTCTGAAAATTATTCTTTGTGGAGTCGATCTATGAAAATTGCCTTGTTGGGTAGAAACAAGCTAGGGTTAGTTGATGGCTCATGTAAGAAAGAAAAGTTTCAAGAAAATCTATGGACTCAATGGGAAAGGTGTAATGCTATAGTCCTTTCTTGGCTAATGAACTCTGTTGCTAGCAATCTACTTGGTGGAATTGTCTATGCTTCTAATGCCCAAAAGGTGTGGAAGATCTTCAAGAAAGATTTGACAAGATAAATGACTCAAGAACTTTCAACCTTCACAAAGAGATTGCTACATTAACTCAAGGGACTGATTCTGTGTCTGTGTACTTCACAATACTGAAGGACCTATGGGATGAGTTTGAAGCTTTGGTTCCCTCACCTGGGTGTGATTGTGAGAAGTCTAAGGACTTTCTAGTATATCTTCAGAGACAGAAGTTGTACCAGTTCATAATGGGATTAAATGAGTCATATTTGCAGGCAAGAAGCCAAATCTTGCTGATGAGCCCCTTACCTACAGTGAATCAGGCATACAACATGATTATAAGTGATGAAAGTAGAAAGGTGTAAATGGTACTACTGGTATTCTTGGTGTTGCACCAGCTATAGGAAATTTGGATCAGGCTGCAATGTACACTAAGTTCAGAGGAAACCAGGGAAATCAAAAATTCAAGAGACAGGCAAAGAACCTATACTGTGATTTCTGCAAACTGACCAATCATACAAGAGAAGGCTGCTGGAAACTGAATGGCTACCCTCAAGGTTAGAAGAAGAGGAAAACTGGTCCTTCTGCTTATAATGTGCAGTCAAAAAATGAAGATATGCCTTCACAGGTTGGAAAGATGAGTCAAACTGGAAGCTGCACTTTCACTCAGGAACAATATGCACAGATCTTGCAAATGCTGGGCAATAATAATTCCATCTCTGAATCAGCAGCTAATGTAGCAGGTATTAGTTCTGCTTTACTAGTTTCAAATAGTTCAAAAGAATGGATCATTGACACTGGGGCTACAAATCATATGGTCTCAGACTTTTCTCTACTAGATAAAGATTCAATACAGTCTGTAGTTCCTAAGAAGGTTTTCCTACCTAATGGTGACATTTCCTTTGTGACACATACTGGCACAAGTACCATCTCAAAGCAAAACACACTAGGAAATGTGTTTCACCTCCCACAGTTCAAGTAAGCTTCTGTCTGTTTCACAAGTAACAAAAGAATTGGAATGCTCAGTTACATTATATCCCAATTTTTGTGTATTCCAGGATCTCTCTAATGGGAAGGTGAGGCAGATTGGTAAAGAGAAGAATGGACTGTACAAGCTGCTGACTGGTGACATTAAAGAAGAGGGAGCAGTCAGTCTTTCTACAGTCAAAGAGGATATAGATATAGATGTTGCTCTATGGCACAAGAGATTAGCTCAGGTGTCTCCTACTGTCCTGAAGAAGTTGTTTCATATTAATTCTGAATGTATTAGTAATGTAGTGAATAAGTGCACTATATGTCCCTGTGCTAAACAGACAAGGAATCCTTTTCCTGCTAGCAGTATCAAAAGCACAAGTTGTTTTGACTTGATTCATGTGGATGCTTGGGGTCCATATAAACAACCAACATATGATGGAAATAGATACTTTCTTACTGTTGTTGATGATTTGTCTAGAATGACTTGGATATTTCTCTTGAAACTGAAATCTGATGTATGTGTTGTGTTGAAATAATTCCTCAACTATGTTAGAACACAATTTGACAAAATAGTCAGGGTCATTAGAACTGACAATAGAGCAGAATTCTTGAACACAGTATGTGCATATGTTCAAAGAATTAGGCATTGTCCATCAAAGAACCTGTGTCTATACTCCTCAGCAGAATGAAGTAGCTGAAAGGAAGCATAGACACATTCTAGAGGTAACAAGAGCTATCAGGTTCCAGGCCAATATCCCTATCAAATTTTGGGGTCACTGTGTTCTTGCTGCAGTCTACTGGATAAATAGGATGCCATCATCTGTACTAGAGAATCTGTCTCCATATGAAAGACTCTATGGCAAGAAACCAAATCTTAGCCACATCAAGGTACTAGGCTGTTTGTGCTACTAAAAAATGGTAAATGAGACTGATAAGCTGCTGTCAAGAAGTAGACCAACTGTACATTTGGGATACTCTGAGACACAAAAAGGCTATGAGCTTTATGATTTAGCTAACAAAAGTTTCTTTGTTAGTAGGGACGTGTCATTTAGAGAAGATTGCTTCCCCTTTATGAGTAATAGTGAATCAAAACCTATGTTTCTAGATACCACCACAGTCACTCCACCTGCTGAGTTCATCTATACACAGCCTCAATCAGCTATTCTAAATCCAGAACAAGATATTACAGACATACCATACATGGAACCTGAACATCTTGAGGAACCTCATATACCAGCAGACCAGCCAGAGCCACTGGAGGAATAACCATTACCAGAAATACATGTACCTGTCACTCAACCAGACACATGTGTTAGAAAGTCCATCAGGGGGAAAACAGCACCAGCTTGGCTAAAGGATTTTGTCTCCTTGGGGATTCATAATGAAGTACCCTATGCCCTTAACAAGTATCTCACCTATGATAACTTGTCTGCCAAATACCAAGCCTATATAGCTGCCTTCTCCTCAACTATAGAACCTAGATCCTTACTGAAGCTGCAAAAGATCCTAAGTGGGTAGAAGCAATGAAGTCTGAGATTGATGCACTTGAGAATAATCACACTCGGGACATTGTCACACTGCCAAAAGGAAAGAAAACAATAGGGTGCAAGTGGGTGTACAAAATAAAGTATAAGGCTTCTGGTGAAGTAGAAAGGTATAAGGCAAGGTTGGTGGCCAAGGGATACAGTCAAAAAGTGGGTATTGATTATCAGGAAACATTCTCACCTGTGGTCAAAATGGTTACAGTCAGAACAGTCCTAGCAATTGCTTCATCTCAAAACTGGCCCATCCATCAGATGGATGTCTTTAATGCTTTCTTACAAGGAGATCTGTTTGATGAAATCTACATGGAACTTCCACAAGGATTTAAGAGTCAGGGGGAGAATAAGGCATGCAGACTCATTAAATCCTTGTATGGCTTAAAGCAAGCACCAAGACAGTGGAATGCAAAACTGTTTGAGGCACTACTCAGATTTGGCTTTGTGGAGAGTCAGCTTGATCATTCATTGTTTACTAAGAAGACAGCTGCAGGGATAGTTATCATCTTGGTATATGTAGATGACATGTTAATTACTGGAAACAGTCTTGAATTGGTCAGGGAAACCAAAACAGCTTTACAACAAGCCTTCAAAATAAAGGATCTAGGTGAACTGAGATATTTTCTTGGTATAGAATTTGCCAGATCTCAAAAGGGGATTCTTATGCATCAAAGGAAGTATGCACTAGAACTAATCTCAGAATCTGGACTAACTGTAGCTAAACCTATTGCAACACCTACAGACTCCAACACAATATTTACTACTAGAGAATATGATGTTCATGTCTTTGGTGCAGATAAAGCCAATGATGAGTTGCTTCCTAATGTTACATCCTATCAAAGACTAATAGGTAAGCTTCTATACCTTATAGTCACTAGACTAGATATAGCATACAGTGTTCAGACCCTTAGTCAATTTCAACAACAACCTAAGAAATCTCATATGGAGGCTGCCTTAAGAATTGTCAGATATATAAAGAACAATCCAGGTCAAGGTGTGCTCCTGTCTAGTAAGAACATTGATACTGTTACAGCTTACTGTGATGCTGACTGGGCATCTTGTTGCTTCTCAAGAAGGTCAGTTACAGGATTCTTGATTCAAATTGGAAGCTCTCTAGTATCATGGAAGTCAAAGAAGCAGACTACTGTGTCTAGAAGTTCTGGTGAAGCAGAATACATGAGTCTAGCTTCTGTTGTTGGTGAGCTAACATGGCTAATAGGTCTGATCAAAGAAATTGGTGTAAAGATCAATCTTCCAGTCACAATACATACAGATAGCAAGGCTGCTATTCAAATTGCTGCAAATCCAGTCTATCATGAAAGGACTAAGCACATAAAAATAGACTGTCATTTCTCAAGAGAGAAGATTCAACAGGGCTTGGTCAGGACTGAGTATATATCGACTAAAGAACAGCCGGCTGATATGTTAGCAAAAGGACTGACTAAACTGCAGCATGTGTATCTGTTATCCAAGCTAGGAGTGCTTGATTTGTTTGCACCTCCTAGCCTGAGGGGGAGTATTGAGTAAAACAGTATTAAAGGATCTAGGGGCAGTTCAGTCATTAACTAATAGTTCCAGATTATGGTTAAGTTAGTTAATTGAGCTGACTAGACCTAGTTAGTTAAGAAAGTTAGTTACACTAGTTATGCTTAATGATCAGTCTATAAATACTCATATGATGTATTGTTAATTCATTCAATCAATAAGATCAGTTACTCTCTTCCTCAAATACTCTCTCCTCGTTAATCATCCTCTTTTTCTCTCTGATTCATTATCTTCCTTCTTATTGCTATAATGAAGCACTACTGTTCTTGTTCATCTTCTTTATCTTCTGATTCTGATTAAGTGCTCGAATAAGTTCAATTTGATCTGTACTATGAGTGTGTAGATTCATATTAGGAACTTCGACATTCGAGTTCAAGCTATCTCATATCTCATAAGTGAACTGTCTATCAGTAATTGAATTCACCAGTGATACGTATATGTTTCCTATGAAATTGTACTCTATACATTTACAACAAATGAGCCAAGTTTACTCATTCGTTGCATCTGCAATATATGGTTCAAATTAGATTTAGTTAAGTTTTACACTTTGCACAAAGAAAGATAAGAAAACGATTTCATCTCTTTATTTTTTAACTGATTTCCAGGTGTAAATGTAAACCGTTTATATTGTACCTGCATTTGAAGAGTTAAACGACATGAATTTGGAGTTTGGAGTTATTTCACTAAGAGGCGGATTCAGGATTTGAACACAGTGGGGCACCACTAGATCCGCTGACCAGTGCACCCATTAAGTCTTTATGATAAAGGGTGCCAAGTAATGTATTTATACGATTTTTAATATAATCGTAGGTGGACCTATGTAAAAATATTGGGTGCATCGGCACCCGTTGACATCGGTATATATATATATATATATATATATATATATATATATATATATATATATATATATATATATATACCGATGTCAACGGGTGCCGATGCACCCAATATTTTTACATAGGTCCACCTCTGATTGCACCTCACAAAAAGTTATATAAGAGGACGATTTCCTGATTCTGAGGTAGTGAGCTTGCAAACAGGTCCTGAAGCCTCCAACATCTGCCCCAGCAGCTCCAGTTGTGCAAATGTAGCCTGCAACTGTTGCAACTCCCACGCTTGGCTCCTTGTAACTGGCTTTCTCACGCATCAGGTTGCATCATTCTCCCCTTTTTAAGAAGAATTCATCCACGAATTCGCTTGTTCTTCGACTTTGAAGGGAGACAAGTCTCACACGTTGAAAGTGTTGTGCACTTGGTAGTTGCTTGGAAAATCAACCTTGTAAAAGTTGTCATTGAGACGCTTAAGGATTAGAAATGGATCATCGCCTCTTGACATCAAATTGCTCGCCCGCTTGTTGAAAAATCTATCCTTCCGGAAATGGACCCAAACCCAACCTCCCGGTTCGAAGACAATCTTCTTTCTTCCCTTGTTAGCCTTCTTGGCAACTTCTTGATTTTTCTTTTCAAGTTGCTTCCTCATTTGGTCGTGAAGTTTCTTCATCTCTTGAGCTCTAACCCTGGCATCTAAGCTTAAAACAACATCTTGAGACAAAGGCGTGAGATCCAAGGGGGGTTAGGGGGTTAAAACCATACACAACCTCGAAAAGCGTCATGCAAGTAGGAGTATGCATGGTTCTATTATATGCAAATTCAATCAAAGGTAAGTGTTCTTCTCAAGAAGCAAGTTTTCCCTTAACCAATGCTCAGCATGGCACCCAAGGTTCTATTGACAACCTCAGTTTGGCTATCGGTTTAAGAGTGGCAAGAAGTGGAGAATAACAACTTAGTGCCAAGCCTTCCCCATAATTCTTTCCAAAAATGACTAAGGATTTTGGAATCCCTATCACTAACAATAGTTTTAGGGACCCGATGCAATTTAAGTACATGTTCAACAAACAAATTGGCTACATGGGATGCATCATCAATCTTATGACATGGAATGAAATGTGTCATTTTGGAAAATCTATCAACTAGCACAACGATGCTATCTTTTCCTCTTTTGGTCCTAGGCAATCCAAGTACAAAGTCCATAGAAATGTCAAGCAAGGGAACTAAGGGAATGGGGAGAGGTGAGTACAAACCATGTGGGAGTAGCTTTGACTTTGCTTGCTTACACTCCAAGCATTGACCAGACACCTTTACAACATCCACCTTCATCTTAGGCCGATAAAATTGCTCCTTAAAAATCTCCATGGTCTTGCCCACTCCAAAGTGCCCTATTAATCCCCCACTATGTGCCTCCCTCACTAGCAACTCTCTGCAAGATGAATTAGGCACACACAACTTCTCATTTCTAAACAAGAATCCTTCAAAATTATGGAACCTCCTTTTCTCCACATCACCACTACATTCCTCCTCACCACACAACCGATTGATCCTTCTCCCCCTTTCCTCTAATTCACAATTAGCATATAGTTCCCCAAACTCCGGGTCATTGGCATACATCTACTTCATACTTTCAAAACCCATGAGCCTGGACCCCCAAAATATTCAACAACACTTGTCTTCTTGATTGAAGCACAAACTTCCTTGAAAAGGCATCCGCCACCACATATTTTTTCTCCTTTTTGTAATGGATGACATAAGGAAATTTTTCAAGAAATTTCACCTATTTGGCATGTCTCACATTCAAATTTTCTTGGGATTTGAGGTGTTTCAAAGAGTGGTGGTCGGTTCCAATGATAAATTCTTCTGACCAAAGGTATTGTTGCCAATGAGCCAATGCCCTCACCAGGGCATACAACTCTTTATCATAAGTAGAGTAGTTAGTGGTTGCTTCCTTAAGTTTCTCACTAAAATAGGCAATGGGTTTTTGATCTTGCATCAACAAGGCTTCAATTCCTATCCCACTAGCATTGCACTCAATTTCAAAAGTTTTATCAAAATTTGGTAATTTAAGGAGAGGTGTGGAACTAAGCGCTTCCTTCAATTCATAAAAAGCCTCTTCTTGCTCATTCCCCCACACAAATGCCTTATCCTTCCTTATAACTTCGGTCAATGGTGTGGCTATAGTGCTAAATCCCCTCACGAACCTCCTATAAAAGCTAGCCAGTCCATGGAAACTTCTATCGTTACCAATGCTTTTAGGAGTGGGCCATTCCCTAATGGCCTCCACTTTAGTCTCATCTACTTCCACACCATTTGCGTTCACCACAAAACTAAGGAACACAACTTTTTCAACACAAAAGAAGCACTTTTTCAAATTAGCAAATAATTGCTCCTTTCTCAGAACATCAAACACTTATTTGAAATGAGTAGCATGCTCATCAATGGATTTTCTATAGATAAGGATGTTGATGTTTGACATTTTATGCCTATATTTCCTTAATATTTCCTCACGTTTGAGTAGTTTATTCGCCCGTTTTCTAGTTGACGAATGTGATTTTGCACTGATTTTGTGTCGTGTGACTTGTAGGATGTTGTGAGGTGCAATTGGAGCTTTGAAGAACATAATCGAGCAAGAAAAGATTGAATTTGGATTGAGGACTGGATCGAGCACGCGAAGGCACGGAACGAAGCAAGCTACGAACGACTTAAGCAGCGAAATTAGCCTGGCGCTATAGGTGGCGCGGGGCGCCCACTACAGCACCCAGTGGAGACGTGGTTTGGGGCGCGAGGCGCCCACTGCAGCGCCCAACTTTCTTCCGCATTTTGGGACGCGGGGCATGGCCGTTACGTTCAAGATTCGACGTCCTCTGCTTGGTTCCACGCGGTTTGAGGCGCGGGGCGCCAGCTATAGCGCCCCTGGAGCGTTTTTGGATTTCCTATTTCGTTTAGGCTTAGGCGTAACTATTTGCTAGGCTTTTGTAAACATTATAAATACTCTTCTACTTAGTTTTTGAGAGAAGTTGAGACTTTGGAGCAAATTTGAGAGCTCATAACATCTTGAACAAGGGTTTTTCTTCCTTCCATTAATTTATTACATCATTATTTCATTATTTCATAAAATTCTTGTGTTGTTATTATGAGTAAGCGTAGCTAAATATATCGTTCTAGGGTTAGAGCGAATTCATGAAGGTTGAGATTTGAATGTTGATTTCTATGAATTGAATTCTAATTACAGATTGTTTATTCTTTCTTGATCATAATCGTTTGATTATAACGGCCGAATAATTGAACTCTATCTACGGTTCTCAGATTGAACTCGACAGAGGGAATTTATGAACGCACATAAGAAAGAATAGGACTTGATTGTGAACCTGGCATCGGGGAATCAATTTGTGGGTAGGATAGACATATACCTATTCACTTTGCTTAGCTAAATACAGAGTTCGTTAATGCGTGCATGTGATTTAAATCCATAGACATATAGGCGTTAGAGTAGCTTGCATAGACCGTGAAGAATTGACAGGTTTTTATGGGTACAATTAACCTGTTGGTTAGTAATCTTGGGACTTAAGAAGTGGAATCAACAGGATAACTCAACTGGGTTGGTCACAGCTCTAACCCTGGACCGTCTCCTTATTACTGATAAGAACTAATTTTTGCTCCATTGTTTGAATTCACTTCTACCATTTTAATTACTATTTTTGTAGTAGATAATATTCTCACTATTGGAAAAAATCCCTGAATAGTTGTTAAGAAATTGTTTGTTAGGAGTCTAGTCTGAATAGTCCTCGTGGGAAAGATACTCTACTTATCACTTTATTACTTGTCGACCACGTATACTTGCGTGTGCGTTGGGAGCAACATGTTTTTGGCGCCGTTGCCGGGGACTAAACAATTGACTGATTTCTTTTTGAACATTGTATTATTTTCTATTCTGGTTTAATTTTTGTTTTGAGTTTTGTGCTGTTTCAGGTTTTAGGTCCTGCTTGATCTTTACCTATAGGAATGGTAGAAGAACGCACCTTAGCTGTGCGAGATGTTGCTTTTCCCCAGCTTGGAGGGGGTAGCGTCTAGTATAGTTAAGCCTGCAATCACTAGGCACTTTGAGATTAAGCCCGACATGATTCAATTGCTGCATGCGTCTGGGCAATATGTTGGATTACTTCATGCAGATCCGCAGCAACACATTCAAAATTTCTTGGAGATCAGTGATACTTATACACCGACGGGAGTCCCTACTGATTATGTTCGCTTGACATTGTTCCCGTTTTCACTGATTGGGGCAGCAAGGAAGTGGTTAAAGGCTGAAAAGCCTGAGAGAAGTTCTTAGCTAAGTTTTATCCATCTGCCAAGACAGCCCGGCTGAGGAGTGAAATTATGTCCTTCAGACAGAGAGAAGGAGAGTCTTTGTATTCAGCCTGGGAGCAGTTTAAAGCTTTACTGAGAGACTGTCCACACCATAACCAATCAAATGAGGTTCTGGCACATACTTTTGTTGAGGGGTTGACTTCTCACACTAAGATCGTGGTAGATTCTGCAGCTGGAGGCCAAGTCTTGGCCTTGAACTTTGACTAGATTTATGAGTTACTAGATAAATTCTCGCAGAGCAATCCTGACTGGCAGGGTGATGGTAGAGCTACTACTCAAAAGGCTGCTGGGGTACTTCAACTATTTGAAATCTCAGCATTGAATGCAAAGATGGACGCCATTGCCAACCAAATCAGCAAGCTAAAGACTCAGCAACCAGTGGCTCCAGTGCAACAACTCCAGAGTTTTTGTAAGGTTTGTGGTCAAGATCATGATACCGAGGGTTGCTCCTCTAATCCAGAGTCAGTTTATTACGTGGGGAATCAAAATAGGCCGCAGGGTCAAAATCAGTTTGGTAATGCTTATTATCAAGGCAATATGAGAGCCCCAAATAATTACCAGCCACTTCCAGCTCCACCACAGCAGGTTAGCAATTCCGTTGAAGATATGCTAAAGCAGCTAATGGCAGGCCAGCAGAGAATGATAGCTGACACTGCAGCCCATGCACATGCCATACAAGATCTTGTCAATGCTCAAAAGAACCTAGAGCACCAGTTGGGGCAGTTGGTGGGCGCTACAAATTCTAGACAACATGGAGCACCCCCTGGTGATGCTGGATCGAATACTGTTAGAATAGGGCCTGAGCAATGTCTTGCAGTGACTTTAATTGAAGGTGGAGAGCTGATGGCCAAGTCTAAGGAGAGAGCTGAAATAGAAAAAATTGAAAAAGTGGAGATGGTAAAGAAGAAAGAAGAGAAAAAGGAGGCACCTTTGCCGCCTCCACCATTCCCGCAGAGACTTATACCATCGAAGGATGTGGCCCAGTATCAAAAATTTGTGAGTATGTTGAAAGAGCTTCAAGTTAACATTCCTTTGACTGATGTTTTTGAATTGATTCCATCCTTTGTGAAGTTCTTAAAAGAGATTTTAGTTAAGAAGAAAAAGCCTCAAGATATAGATACAGTTGAGTTAGTCGAGGAGTGTAGCACAATCTTAAGCAAGCTACCTCCAAAACATCAAGATCCTAGGAGGTTTACTATTCCTTGCACCATTGGAGGGCATAATATCACTGGCGCATTGTGTGATCTGGGTGCGAGCATAAATCTCATGCCTCTATCTATTTGCAAAAGGTTAAGGTTAGGAGCAATCAAGCCCTCTTCAGTTACTCTTAAGATGGTGGATGGATCACTCACTCGCCCTGATGGTAAGTTGGAGGATGTGTTGCTTAAAGTTGGTAAGTTTACATTCTCTGCTGATTTTGTAGTCCTGAATTATGAAGAGGACCGAGAAAATCTTTTGGGGAGACCATTCTTAGTCACCTCGAAGGAAATTATTGACATGGAGCTGGGAGAGATGACTGTTAGAGCGCATGGAGAAAAGATTACTTTCAAGGTTTATAATGAGAAGGAGCACATAACTAAGGTTGAAGAGTGTTCTATGATCGAATGTGTCAAACAAGAAGATGAAAGTAAACCAAATGACGTGTGTGAGCAGAGTGTGGAACAAGATAGTAATGGCACATCACATGTGAAGTTGAAGATGGGTTCTCTCAAAGAAAGGAAGAAAGCAAAGGTTCATCGTAAGAAGAGAAGACATAAATGCTGGAAGTGAGCTAAAAGTGTCGTCGTGCCACGACGTTAACTAAGGCGCTTCTCGGGAGGCAACCCGAGTTTGTACTTGTATTATTTTATATATAGTGTCACATAGTTTTTGTTTTTATGTTGTCATTTTTGTAGGTGTTGGGAGTGCGAAACGAGATGTAGTCGACGTGTTTTAGTCTGGTTTGCACCTTGAACTAACGTCGTACTATGTCTCACTCGAAGAGGACCTCGTCAGGGATTTGAGGTGCTTTAAAGCATGCCCCGCGCTTGGTATCGCGCGAGGGACAAGAATTCAGTGCGAAAAAATTGAACGGACGCCCTAGGGGGAGCCCCGCGCCTGGAGTGGCAGAAAGCAAAAATTTTAGGGTGCCTTGGTGGCGTGCCGCGGGTGGAACTGCGGCTGGGGTGGTTTCGCAATTTCTGTACTCCTTTTTGAGTTATTGGCCGCATCCCTGCTTATTGTTGATGACTTGTTAGGGGAAGTCTGAGTACCCCATGCTGTATGGAAGCTTGAACGAGGCCCGCACTCCACCGCACCGTCCATTGTAGGCCAATTGGTCCTCAGGGAAGTTTTCTTTACCCTTGCACTTTCTTATTTTTAGCACTGAGGACATTGCTTGATTTAAGTGTGTGGTGGGGGAACTCCTTTTTATTTTTGAGGTTAGGGATGCATGTACTGTTAGGATTTTCTTTTGTCACTTGACATTTCGTTTTTCTTTTTAGTATTTGCTTTTGTTTTATTAGAAAAAAAATGCAAAAAGATTTTCTTTATAGGCTTTGTAGTGGTACATGTCATCCACCCCGTGGTTTTTCTTGTGGCCTCGGTTCTTTTCCATGGGAAGGCCTTTGAACTGGGTAGTTTTTTTTAATTTTATTTTCTTTCTTTTTAGGATTAGATTAGTTAGTTATAGGTGGCCCTAGACGAAAGAAATAGGTAGAATGCCAGGTGCCTTTGATTTATTTGATACCGGTGGACTTGAACTTATTGCATGTGATATTTGTCGTGTCTTTTGGTTTAAAACTGTGATTCATGCCTACAAAAAATTGAATAACCCCTTTGAGATGCTTGAGTCCACTCACTTGACTTTGTTGTGAACCTTTGGCCATTAGTGCTTAAATTACCACAAGTTGCACCCCAATTGCTTTGATTGAGAGTTGTGATAGAGCCATTTTGTGTAGATCGTGTGCAATGTGTATTGTGAGGCATATTCTTATTGTACTCCATGTTGCATATTGGTGTCTAGAACTTGCACCGTGTGTGTGCAAAGCGAAATTCTAGGTTCGCTCTAGTCGGGAGATGATACAGGCTTTCTTGATTTGCCTTCTAGCCATTAATTGCCTACCCTCTTATATGCACCCTTGATTGTTGTGATCCCTTCGATCTTTTGTTGGCACCCACACCGCAAGCCTACCCACTTGTTCCTATTTGCCTTCTTTTGATCATTTACTCCTTAAGCACTTTAATTGATAATTTTATATTATTGTGGAGTTTGTGGTTGAAGTATTGGGAGGTTTTTGAGTGGAACCAATGAGGGGACTACTTGCTAAATTGTGAAATAGTTGAAGGAGCATTGACAAGATTTGGAAAGAATTGAATAGAAAAAAAAAACAAATGAAAAAAAAAAGTTGAAAAAATTTGAAAAAAGAAAAAAAGAAAAGAAATGAATATCCATCCTTACTAGTGTTGTGCTTAAAAGAAAAATTACTACTTTGTGAAAAGGTGTGTGAAGAAAAAAATTTGTTGGCTGGGTGAAGTGGTTGTTGCTTTTGAGGAGATGTGTGCTTTCATTGTATTGTGATGTATTAAACTGCTTAGGGAGGTAGTCACTATTATCCATATGTATCCTACCAGCCCTTTAGCCTACATTACAACCCTTTAATGTCCTAGTTAATCCCGATTGGCATCAGCCTACATTAGTGGAGTCCTACACTACAGGCAAGCCTATGGTACATCATGTGTGACATGTGAGCTTTTCATGAGAGTGAGTGAATTCTTTCTATGCTATTGTCCCCGTTCTATTCTTGATATTCATTGTTGTGTGTGATATTTGGGGGACACTCTCTTGCTTCATTGTTTGGTGAGGGCACATGGTTTGCATGAGAAAGGTGAAGTCGTGGCTTTTTGGTTGAGCAGATAGGTGTGACTTTGTGGGAGCATGGTTTCAATGAGTCGAGTTTGTGCATTTGAGTTGTCTTGGGGTGGTTGTTCTCATATTTTGATGTTTGATATATTATTGGCATGTTTGTTGGGCCCATAGTAGTCATGTGTGAACTCGTTCAATGGTCGGTATCAATCATAGTCATAGGCAGACCTGTTCTACCTAGGTTGGGAAGTTATTTATAATTGCTCGAGGGCGAGCAAAGGTTCAAGTGTGGGGTGGTGATGTTTGGCATTTTATGTCTATATTTCCTTAATATTTCCTCACGTTTGAGTACTTTATTCGCCCGTTTTCTAGTTGACGAATGTGATTTTGCACTGATTTTGTGTCGTGTGACTTGTAGGATGTTGTGAGGTGTAATTGGAGCTTTGAAGAGCATAATCGAGCAAGAAAAGATTAAATCTGGATTGAGGATTGGATCGAGCACGCGAAGGCACGGAACAAAGCAAGCTGCAAACGACTTAAGCAGCGAAATTAGCCTGGCGCTATAGGTGGCGCGGGGCCCTCACTATAGCCCCCAGTGGGGACGCGGTTTGGGGCGCGGGGCACCCACTGCAGCGGAAAACTTTCTTCCACATTTTGGGACGCGGGGCATGGCCGTTACGTGCAAGATTCGACGTCCTCTGCTTGGTTCCACGCGGTTTGAGGCGCGGGGCGCCAGCTATAGCGCCCCTGGAGCGTTTTTGGATTTCCTATTTCGTTTAGGCTTAGGCGTAACTATTGGCTAGGCTTTTGTAAACATTATAAATACTCTTCTACTTAGTTTTTGAGAGAAGTTGAGACTTTGGAGAAAATTTGAGAGCTCATAACATCTTGAACAAGGGTTTTTTTCCTTCCATTAATTTATTACATCATTATTTCATTATTTCATAAAATCCTTGTGTTGTTATTATGAGTACGCGTAGTTAAATATATCGTTCTAGGGTTAGAGCGAATTCATGAAGGTTGAGGTTTGAATGTTGATTTCCATGAATTGAATTCCAATTACAGATTGTTTATTCTTTCTTGATCATAATTGTTTGATTATAAGGGCCGAATAATTGAACACTATCTACGGTTCTTTGATTGAACTCGACAGAGGGAATTTATGAACGCACATAAGAAATAATAGGGCTTGATTGTGAACCTGGGCAACAGGGAATCAATTTGTGGGTAGGATAGACATATACCTATTCACCTTGCTTAGCTAAATACAGAGTTCGTTAATGCGTGCATGTGATTTAACTCCATAGACATATAGGCGTTAGAGTAGCTTGCATAGACCGTGAAGAATCGACAGGTTTTTATGGATACAATTAACCTGTTGGTTAGTAATGTTGGGACTTAAGAAGTGGAATCAACAGGATAACTCAACTGGATTGGTCGCAGCTCTAACCCTGGACCGTCTCCTTATTACTGATAAGAACTAATTTTTGCTCCATTGTTTGAATTCACTTCTACTTATCACTTTATTACTTGTCGACCACGTATACTTGCATGCGCGTTGGGAGCAACAAGTTTTTGGATGTCATCAAAGTAAACTACAACAAATTTTCCAATGAAAGATTTAAGCACATGATTCATCAACATCATGAAGATTCAAGGAGCATTGGATAAGCCACTCATAAAGACCAAAGTTAGTCTTAAAGACCATCTTCCACTCATCAGCCGGTTTCATCCGGAATTGGTGGTGTCCACTCCTCAAATCAATTTAGAGAACACACAAGAACCACACAACTCATCAAGCATATCATCTAACCGAGGGATAGGATGACGATACTTTACCGTTATCTTGTTGATGGCTTTACAATCCACACACATGTACCAAAGTCCCATCTTTCTTTGGTACTAGAATGACCGTGACCGTACATGGGCTCAAGCTTTCTTACACAAGTCCTCTTTCAATCAACTCCTCCACTTGCTTTTGGAGCTCTTTCGTGGCCTCCGGGTAGCTTCTATAAGCGGCCTTGTTGGGTAATTGAGAGCCTGGAATAAGGTCAATTTGATGCTCAATGCCTCTTAGTGGTGGCAATCCACTAGGAAACTCCTCGGGAAAGATGTCTTCATAACCTTGCAAAAGAGAAGAAATAGAACTAGGCAAAGAAGGGGTTAGTTCGTTAGAAGCAAAACATAGTCCTTGTGCAGGAAGAGAATCATGGGTATTCCCTCCTTCAAATCACTCAAATGCTTCTGCTTTGGCAAGAACAAGTTCACTCCCTCTTTTGTTTCCTCACTCTTTTGTGTGACAACTCCCACTCTTTTATCCCCTTCGACTCCCTCTTTCTTTTCTCTCTCTCTTCCTCACTCACTTGAGCCGGAGTCAATGGATTAAGAATAAACTTTCGAACTTCCAACTCCAAGGCATCCTTGTTAGTCTTGCCATCATATTTTGAAAAATGGTCATATAGCCAAGGTCTACCAAGCAAAATGTGACAAGCTTGCATAGGAACCACATCAAATAAAAGCTTATCATGGTACTCTCCAATCTTGAATTTGATCAAAGCTTGCTTGGTCACCTTAGTTCACCACATTCATTCAACCATTGTAGCTTATAAGATTGTGGATTTTTCCTAGTGGGAAGCTTGAGTTGATCCATCAAAGTGGTGCTCACTACATTGACACAACTACCACTATCAATGATAAGAGAAAAAATGGTTCCTTGGACCTTACAATAAGCATGAAACAAATTCTCCCTTTGATTCGACTCCTCCTTCACTTACACCCCCATTATTATCCTTATCACAAGAGTAGCAGATATGTCTTCCTCAAATTGCTCACCTTTCCCTCGTCCCCCATCAAAATCATCATCACAAGGAATATGCCCATCTATCTCCTTTACATCACTATCACCCGTTTGATAACCACCATCATCTAAAGCAACAACGGTTCTCCTATTTGGAAAATCCCTCATCATATGGCCTCGGCCATTGCATTTATAACATTGAATATTAGACAAACTTTCAAGTTTAGCTTTGTTACCTCCCACATTTGGCTCAACTTTGGGCTTGCCTTTGTCAAATTGGCTTTTGAACTCTCGCTTGGGCTCCATTGCTTTGTCCCATGGAGAATAGGTCTTCATATTATCCTTTCCTTTGCTCCAATTGGTAGAGATGTTTTTGGACTTGTCGAATTTAAGCCTTTCTCCACCTTAAGCGCCGCTCGAAAAGCATCATACAAAGAATCAAATTGGTGCAATTCCATGGGAGAAGAGATTTCCCTATTCAAGCCTCCACAAAATTTTGGAGTAAGGAATCGATCACCATCTTGAATGTTGGCCCTTATCCTTGTCTTCTCAAACTCATCAAAGTATTCCGGCACACTCTTGTCCCTTGCCTCAAGTTATAGAATTTCTTGATCAACTGTTTAAGGGTCGCTAACAAAAGGTGAAAGGAGGCCCTAGAGGAAGAATCTTTATACGAGTTCGAGGCGTCTCCCTACTGTGCATTAGTATTGAATGCATTTGGCTCTGCAAAAGCCTGATTTCCTGAGTGTATTTCACTTTGATTCAAATTTATTCCGATATACCTCACTTATGCAATTTAAGATGAAAATATATTTAAAATAATTACATCTCGTACTATAACGAATTGGTTTAGGCGATGATTATTGATAGATGGGAAATCTCTATATAACATATAGCCGATTTATGATTTTACTAGGATCTCTCACTTCATTAAAGTACAACTTAAACGATCGTGATAATAACTAATTAGCAACCAACCGAAAAATATTTGGGCGATCTATACGAGATTTCAGAAAATTAGGCCCTCATCTTCTTTATTTTTACCCATTGATATTTGAAAGGAGATATCTACTGCTCAATTGCATATTCACCAATACATCAACTATATATGAATTACCGTAAGTTAAATGTAGGAGTATTCTTGATCCACTTGCATCAACGGTGGAGAGTTGGTTCATTTGTTTTTAATTTCTCATCCGGTGTTCGGTATCCTTATTGGAGCCTCGACTAATCTGAATTCGCATCGTGTAAGGTCCATTACTAGGGGAAGCGCTCCCTACATCTCATTTCTCGAACTCAAAACTTCTAGTTAATGGTGGAGGGATGCTATCCATCCCACCATAACCCTTGGCGGTGGTTTACCTCTTTAAAAAGCCAACAGGTTAACAAAGGATATATATTTATAAAAAAAATACCAACAGGTTAACAAAGGATATATATTTATAAAAAAAATATGAAACTTTGGACCTTTTCCCTTTCTACAATAACTGAATGTGCTTCCATGTTATTCCAATTATTAGGAAAAGCAAAAGGGTAATCTAATCAAATAAACTTTATAATTAATGCTTTGAATTACTATTAATGTGACTTTTCTAATAAATTATGCTAAAATCTTAAAAGATACTGACACGACCCGGAATCCGGTTAGGCCGTGCGGGTATCCGACATTCTCCCCTACACCCTTCGGGCGAACCCTTACCAATTAAATTAGGAAAATAAATATAAGAATTCATAAATAAGGACAAGACATAAAAAAAATACGGACATACTGATACCTCTAAGTTGTACAAAAGAAATTTCAGCTGACTACCCAACATACTAGGTTTAGGGCTATCCAGACTAGACATCTAAGAGTACAAAAGAAGACAGATACCTCCTGAAGGGAGAAAAATGCAACTGAAATAATAAATTATAAACTGGTGGCTATCCGGAATAAAAGCTGGCTCACCCTGACAGCTGAAGTCGTCTTCGCTCCTTCACAACGTGACGAACTCAATCCTGTAGCGAACCTGCCGAAACGAAATAGATAGACAAGAAACAAACAACAAACAAGGATGAGTCAAAAGGACTCAATAAGTGGGCAAACTAGCCACCTCAAAGAATAGGATAGCTAGCCAGGGAGAAGAAACCGATAAACTAAATTTCTCTTATTTAAATTATAAAAAGACAGAGCCAGATAATAACCGGAAACACGTATGAAGCCATCAACTCAACCAGGAATATGAGCCAGAAACATATCAACAAATAAGCAATGCACGTATAAGCAGAACAGAAGTTATGTACCACAAGTCTACATAATGGTATGAAATGAAATGAGATGCAAAGGGTCACATGTGCCAAATGAATGGAGCGGAATCCTTCTGCTCCTAGGGCGAAATCCTCCTGCCCTCAGTATGATGCAATTGAGCGGAATCCTCCTGCTCCTAGGGAAGAATCCTCCTACCCTCAATATAATGCGATTGAGCAGAATCCTCCTGCTCCTGGGGCTGAATCCTCCTACCTCAATATGATGCAATGGAGCGGAATCCTCCTGCTCCTGGGGCGAAATCCTCCTACCCTCAGTATAATGCAATGGAGCAGAATCCTCCTGCTCCTTGGGCGAAAAACTCATGCACCCGATATGATATGCAATATAATGCATATGAATGCAATATGATGCAATAATAACCCTTTACCGGCGCGGGACTCTCATCGACAGCCGGGAAGTAGATGCCAACTTACAGCATGAGTACAATGCTCAGATCCTCAATGCAATACCAACAACAGGACATAGCATATAATATACAAACCAAATCCAAAGCTAAGGCGTAATGAGTACGCCTATCGGCAGCTACACACGTAAGGTACACGTGGTAGAAAATCCACGAGGCCAGGTGCCTCCAAAGAAATGGATATAAACACTTACCATATTTCAACTTGCTACTCAACAGCCACTTTATCCAGTGGATTCACTTCCAAATGATCCTGCTTGTTTAATAAGCAGAAAATATATCAATTTAGGCTAAAGGCTTTATTCCTCGCATCTTAGGGCAATCCGGTTAGGAACCTGATACCCTATTCGCATACGCAATACGCAGACCAGGCCTATGTACAAGGTTTAAGGTCACATAACCAAACCCTAAATAAATTATATTTATATGTTGCCCATAACTCACTAAGTACGAATATATAATCAATTCCAGTATCGGGGTCCAATTAACCCTTTAAACTATTAATTGAACTTATTAAAATGATGTCTAATATTCCAAGTTTTACCATTAAAATATATTCAAACACACGTAATAAACTCAAATAATTCATTAAGATCATTACCTGAATGTTTCGGGGTGAAAATTCTACCTTTCTCCGGCTCTTTTCTCATTTTCTGGTATTTTCCTTTTTCATTTCTAAGTTTTTATGTTTCTGCTTCCATTTCAATTTGATGTTTCTGTTCACTTGCGTGTACACATAGGCTAAGGGATAAATCCCTTTAGCCACCGCCTTTATTTTTATTTTTTTCCTTTTTTTTTATTTCTTTTCTTTTCTTTTCGCAACGAAAATTAAAACGGTACCTATGATATTCGAAATAATCCCAAATTTTGCATACAAGTTATACAAAATATATGTAACACACTAGCCAAACGACCTCGAAATTCACTTTCAAAAGTTCACAAAAGTCGCAAATAATCATACGAACCTAACGGCGCTTTCGAATTTCGAATCGGAGCTCATTCACCAAAATCGAGCTCGAAAATTTCTTTTTAATATTTATCGACAATAAAAATTGAAAATTTTTTCCGATGCCTACCAAACGAGGTCTGATTTAGTTCAAATTTTACAGATAAGTCCCAATGGACCTTACAAAAATTTTAAAATTATGGAAACGCAAATCAGAGTCCTATCTCCCGAAATGACTGACCGAGGTCGTTTCATTCTCCTCTACTTAGACTCTCGTTCGTCCTCGAACGAGCCCAAGTCTAAAGCAAGATTCACACAGATAACGAGTGAACTTGCACGACCTTCATAAACTTCTCCACGGGCATTATCTTCTAATTACAAGATCAGAATTATAACATGCATATCAAACTTTTGGAATAAAATATATCTGGATAATATCATAACACAATTGCCCGGCTTATTCTAACTAAGCTGATCTATCCTCGATCACGAGAGGAGAGTTCTACATTTTTGAAACAAAGATACACGGAACTTTGAATGGGTTAACATGATTCCGCCGACGAATCACCTCGTCGATATACTTTTTGATATAGAACAGGTCGATGGAACTAAGAATTAGCTCACACTTGATGCAATAGGGGGGGAGCTTTTGAAGTATCTTGTCACTACACACTATAGAAGATTTGATGCAAGCTATATTATTTTTACGAATGCAGTATGCAACACCTCAGTTGATGTTAGGGTTGTTCCGCAAGTTCCTTGTGGGAATGTAGTTACTCATGTCCTAATGTTTGTCAAAGGTTCATCTGAACAGGGTCTATCATGTAAGGATAAGGATCATGCAAATACTACTAGATAGTATGATGCAGACCAGTAATGATCTTCAGACTGAACATCTACTTCAGGGTATTGTCTTTGAGTTGGAAATATTATAAATTGAAAAAGTGAAAATAAAAGAGACATGTAGTTGGACCATGAGCTGAGGCAGAATACCAGCAACAAAGTTGATTACATGTGCATTTATAATGCTAAAGTAACTTCTCAAAGAGTTGAGGTATGAAGGAGATAGGCCAATGATGGATGGACGAAAAGGTGCACTATACCTTTAACTCTAAATTTTTATGAAGTAAAACAGGGTCAGTATGAGAATCCAGTTCTAGTTGAATACAGACAGATAGCTAGAAGAAAACCGGAGTCACCATACAGGGTTACTACTGACGGTGTTATCATGTATAAAGATAGACTTTGTGTCCCTGATGTTGCAGATTTACGTGTACAGATTATGATGGAGGCACATTATTCCAAATATACTATTCATCTAGTTTCGACTAAGATGTACCATGATCTTAACCAGATTTATTGTTGGGACGGAATGAAGTGTGACATAGCAGAATTTGTGGCTCAGTGTTATAATTGCCAGTAAGTTAAAGTCGTGTCATCTTTCCAGACTTTATGCTTTCAGCATATAGGTACGTAAATATGATCAGGTTTCTAGCTTATCTCGAGCATTAATAGATTATTAATGGGTTTAGGAATGATCGACACTCATTATAGGTTTCTGTCGTGGCCCTAGGTTGGGTCGTGACAAAAGTGGTATCAATGCCTTAGAGATTTAGTATTGCCATTCAGTATTTGGAGGAAGACTCCTCCACTTAAACTACAAACTCATGCAGCTATTTGAATAGGAATAACCATCCCCGCACAGTCTGCTGGACTAAAGAAAATTTAGCTAAAATTTGAACTTAGGCAGACCTAAGCTACCAACTACCCTTTCGAGTTGCCAAACAGCTGTAACTCTCAAGTTCACAACTCTATATCTTTGCCGTAAACACCACCGCCTGATGGATGGTACTTCTATTACCCTTAGAAGCCTTGAAAAACAATAATATGCTTACCCGACTACAAGAACACGTACTCTGGCTCAACACAGGGAACATCACAAGCGCCTACCAACCGCCCAAGCTCACTAGTGACGGACGAAGAACAAATGGAAATAGACTGAGGATAGAAATAATTAGAGCTTCAGGAAGCTCATCTTCTTATTTGCTTGGCTACCAAAGCTAGACTACTTGTGAGCCAAAGTAGCCCAAGAATCGCAATTGAAGAAACAGATATTAAATAAGCTCTATGGAACAACATCCATGCCAATTTAACCTCCCAATAACAAAGAAACTCTGACAATTTACCAGAAACCCTTTTATAACCCAGACAAGCTCATAGGATAACATGACTTTACTAGCGTTTTGAACCAAGAGGAGATACGTAGATCGAATATTACTCACTAATCACTTTGCATCGGAAGAAACGATAACACTTTCTGATGGTGAAAAATTAGGATCTCATTATCCTACCAACATTGAATTTCGAGGAGAGAGGTAAACTGAATTGACATAATAACAGAAGGTGGTGTAACAAGATGCAAAGAAGACAATACCGACACTCACTCCCAAATCTCTCACATTTAAATCAGATAAACTAGTAGGGTCTTACAAATTCCCTGAATAAATCATACTAGAAGCTAACCCTTCTACCGCAATCGATTCTTGATAGAAATAATATCCAAGGAAGCCATGGAAACATGGTAAGATAAACGAAGTTCAAACCGATCGGAATAATCAAATCTTACTCACATTTAATGGTAGAAGAAATAATCCGGTCTACTACATCGGATGCCTCAGCGTCCTGCCAAACTAGAAGTTCATAGATCTGCCTCTGCAGCTGAGTCGAGCCGCTACCATGATAATTACTTCTAGAAGAATCACCACCACCACTTATTTTTGATTTGGTCCTAATTATACGCAACATTTAAAGGGATAATGTCATAATGCAATGATGGTGTAGTAAGCGTAGCCAATAAAATGTTTGAAAGAGCATGTCAGAGGAAAATGAGCAGTCAAATTAGATCTTTCAGATTAGCATGTGTACATTGAACATATAAAGATGTACTTGCAGGGAATTAGATTAAATTGCAAGGGTACAAACGTAGTTTTCTTTTTTACTTTAGAGGATTTCCACTTTTATAATAATATGATATGAAATGATAGGAGCTGTTAGTTATATCTCATTTGACAATTGATTAATTTGGGCGACTAATACCATTAATATGAACTTTGTGATTTTTATGTGGAGTTTGCATTGCTTTATCTCTTCCACCATCATGTGGAAGAATATTTAAAGCATCTTTACATGAAAAGAATATCGACAGTCATTTTTCCAATGCTCTAATGCTTTGATGTGGTACTTGTTTATGCTTAGAAAGTAAGTACTATGTTTTTTTATTATACAATATGGATGCTGAATTCGCCTAAATATTGAAATACCATACAACTGATCCAGATAGAAGTTAAGTTGAGCTTTGTTTTGTAAATTCTCCACCTTGATATTGTAAGAAAAAATGAATATAATAAAATGAACAGTCAACAAGTATCTAAATTATCTAATTCTCTTTCCGCAACATGTATCAAACATTTGAAATCTTTTGAAAACATAATTTTTTTATTATTTTATTGTCAAAATAACTAATTAAGCTTGGCTTTACATATTCTATCATAGAATCATTGATACTATTTACGTCAATGGTTGAGCTACAATAATTTTTCATTAGAAAAGTTACAAGAACTAAGAATAAATACAGAAGAAATTGCTAACAATAATTGCAATACATCCAAATATCTTCATTAATGTACTAGGATAAGCAAAAATATATATGATATCATTTTTTGAATTTTCATTTGTGCTATAACTTAATAATACGATTTCACATGTAAAAGCAAGAAAAATATTTTATAGGATTTAAAAATGAACTTGTCAAATATTACTCCCTTCGTCCCAAATTAGTTGTCATCTTCAGCTTTTTCACGCCCATTAATAAAATCATTAAATAGAATATGTATTTTACAATGTTACCCCTATTTAATGTTTGACTATTAAATTTTTGTTGATAATTCTTTTAATTATTAAGGGTATAGTTGAAAAAGACTAACAATTTTAGTCTAGAAATCCTAAAGCGTCAACTATTTTGGGACGAACGAATCTTCCTAAAGCGACAACTAATATGAGATGAAGGGAGTATTATACAGGCGCAACGTGGGTATGTAGATAATATTTTTGAACCAAATGTGAAAGATATGAAATAGATATATTTCTACAAAATGATAGAAGGTCTTTAAAGATGCTTTGGTCATGTGTATATGTCATCCTCCAGCTGTATCGGCTCTTAGATGTGAAACAATGTTTATAGAAGGCGTTTCAAGAGGATAAGGTTGACTTAAATCGCATGAAAGGAGGTTTCTTCAAAGATATACGATCTCTTGGAGTTCATTCACACTTAGCAAAGATCATAGGACAATGGACGAATGCAACGCCATTTAGTTGTAAATATTTTTTAGTCATGTTAGTATAGTTTTTTAAAGCCTATTCTCTTTAAGTGTCCTTTAACCTTATAAAAAATTTATGCTAGTAGATGATAAAAATAACCTTTAGTACACTTTAGTTTTTTTTTTTCTCCAAATATTCATTATATAATCGACCTCACATGTTATTGATTGATTTCTCTCTCCTTTTGATGTCCTTTCAGCATATTCCTTCATTGTAAATTTTGCAATATAGGAGAATAAGGAAGCCAGTAGTGATTGCTGCATTCATTCAGTATATAAGATTTCGATTGGATTTGATTATAACATAGCTTGTCTAACATGAACCTTAATATCATCAGCTTTAAAGCAATATGTGCTTGAAATTAAAAGAGAACAAGAGCTTCATAATTAATTAAGAGGCAAGTGAAAGTGGTAATAGTATTATAGATATAGTAACAATGCTAGACACTGTTACAGGACTTTGAAGTTGGATCCATTCTTGATCCTATTTGATCATGCCTTTAGTGTTCAACATCAGACACAACACAAAATTAAAGTGGAAAAAGGAAAAATAAAAGAAAAGAAAACAAAGTAAATGCACGACCATCGGAAGAAGCTGTGCCAAAGCAGGATCAGTTCAAGAAGCACACTGATACCTCTTGTTGTAATCACTATAATCACACGAGTTACAAACCCAACCATCCTCGCAATCTTCATCACAATCTGCACATCTACATTCCTTGAAACATGTTAGTACACGTTTAGAAAAGAATAGTTTCTTTTCAAGGCCTATAGTATCATTCACCACGGCTCGTATAGCCATCACATTTGTTAGTGGAAGCCAAGCAAGAGAAACTGCAATTCAGAGAAAAAATAGTATAACAGTGCATCAGTTTACCACAAGTTAATGCAAAAATTGGACATACAAAAGAAGAAGAAAAAACTAACAGCAAATACGATATGCAACATCTGCATATTCTAGGTGTAACGCACCATGCAAATTCTATGGGTAGTGAAGAAAACAAGGTTTGTTCCTATCGACGCTAGTGGGGTAGGTCGAAATTTTCACTAAACATGCTCAAATTTTGAAGAAGTAAATAAAACAACATATAAGTGCACTGAAAAAAAAAAAAGAATGGAAGCACTGACAAAGAAAATTTTCGATGATGGGCAGTAAAATTTTAAAATCAAGAATCATTTTATGAGTATCCTAGGATCAAAATATAAAAATTATTGTACATGTCTAACCAGAATAAGGATATATCAAGTTTCGAACCATGCATATTGATACTTGGAGATTTTGCAGTTATTAAAAGAATATGTAAGTTACTTATCCATGAAACATAATAATTGACCTATATACACAATAGAATTTTTCGCTGAATGGTGATCAACTGAACTGTCTTGTACCAATATAGCTTTGTCCTAAGTGATGCATTTTAAAATTGTAATAGGCCAAGGGCAAAAGAAGAATATGTCAAGATCAGTAATGAATTACTTGACGGTTACATTAAAATTTAGTACGAAGTTAAAACCCAACGTATATATGTAATATAGAGCAAGAAGAAGGTAATATATAAATAGTATCACTACCAATAGTCATCATAAGAGCGAAAGTGAACCAGAAAGCAAACTTCTGAGCCATGTTAATAGTATTCTTTCGTTGAAATTGAAGGACAAAAAAAAGGAGAAAGTTGTGTCTAAAGAAGTTAAACAAATGCCACAATTTATAGCCCCTCTTTCTGGCTTTACCACTATTTGTTAGGTTTTTGAACAAGGCATGCAGAATGCTCATAAAGAAACTTAATTGAATTTAATGTTATGTACAATATAAATAGTCGTCTTATATTCTCTGTATACCTTTCTGTAGCTACATACTTTCCTCAAATGTAAAAATATATAAAATCATCTTGCATTAATTGACCTGGTACCTACAACAAATTCTTTCTTTAATATATTATGCCCCCTCGTAATATCTTTCCGCTAGAATATTGATATATACTAATGTGCAGGTCATTTGTATGAAGACATATCCTCTTAAATTGTACTCCCTCCGTCCCAATTTATGTGGCACCATTTCCTTTTTTGTTTGTCCCAAAATAAGTGGCACCTTTCTTTATTTGGCAACTATTTAATGCATCATCTCTATTTTACCCTTGATGGACCCTACATACTTTTAAACCTACCAACAACTTTTTTATTACCCAAATCTTCTCTCTCTTACTTTTTCAAGGGCAAAATTGATACTTTACAAGGTCAACCTCTATTTTCTTAAACTCCGTGTCCGGTCAAATGGTGCCACATAAATTGGGACGGAGGGAGTACTAACTAATTAGGACACTTTAATAGGAATTTTATGGTTCTCCTCTTTTTCATATAAAAGGTTATTGCAAACAATGATGGAAGAAAAATTGGTAGGGTTGCCTGTGAGTGAATGAACGGATAAAGAAAAGCTCAAGTACATGTTTGTGATCCCAGACGTTCCTATAATTCACTTTTCTCGAGTTTTTCCCTTAATTATCCTATATACTCATGATTAGAGATTCATAGTTTCTGATATAGCCTCCCTCAAGGTTCATGTTTACCATATCTACATATATAGTATGCTCATTTTCTCTTTATCTTATTTCTTGTCTATAAATTATTGCTTAAGAACATTAATTAATTCGAAGAGACAACTTTATAAAGAGATAATTTTGTTTCTTAACTTTTAACATGCATTTTGCACATACATTTTGAGTGGTTTTATATCAGTAATTTGTATTGAGTAAAACAGTATTAAAGGATCTAGGGGCAGTTCCGTCATTAACTAATAGTTCCAGATTATGGTTAAGTTAGTTAATTGAGCTGACTAGACCTAGTTAGTTAAGAAAGTTAGTTACACTAGTTATGCTTAATGATCAGTCTATAAATACTCATATGATGTATTGTTAATTCATTCAATCAATAAGATCAGTTACTCTCTTCCTCAAATACTCTCTCCTCGTTAATCATCCTCTTCTTCTCTCTGATTCATTATCTTCCTTCTTATTGCTATAATGAAGCACTACTGTTCTTGTTCATCTTCTTTATCTTCTGATTCTGATTAAATGCTTGAATAAGTTCATGGTATCAGGGCCCCATCGATTCAGACTACTGAGTTGATTCTTCGATCCCACAAATTCAGTTCTGTCATTTCTGTGTTCTTGCTCCTTCAAGAAACAACAAGTTCTTGATTTCTGATTTGCATTCAATCTGCATTTGTTTTTGTTTTCCGCTGAAAAAAAGATAAGAAATAATGGCTGAAATTCTAAACAATGTGAATGGGGTACAACAAATGGCTGGAAATCACTCAGCTGCTGGAACTAGTGGACTGGTGATTGATCATAATCACCCACTGCTTCTTAACTCCAATGATGTAAGTGGCATTTCTCTGATTTCAATTCAGTTGACTGGTTCTGAAAATTATTCTTTGTGGAGTCGATCTATGAAAATTGCCTTGTTGAGTAGAAACAAGCTAGGGTTAGTTGATGGCTCATGTAAGAAAGAAAAGTTTCAAGAAAATCTATGGACTCAATGGGAAAGGTGTAATGCTATAGTCCTTTCTTGGCTAATGAACTCTGTTGCTAGCAATCTACTTGGTGGAATTGTCTATGCTTCTAATGCCCAAAAGGTGTGGAAGATCTTCAAGAAAGATTTGACAAGATAAATGACTCAAGAACTTTCAACCTTCACAAAGAGATTGCTACATTAACTCAAGGGACTGATTCTGTGTCTGTGTACTACACAATACCGAAGGACCTATGGGATGAGTTTGAAGCTTTGGTTCCCTCACCTGGGTGTGATTGTGAGAAGTCTAAGGACTTTCTAGTATATCTTCAGAGACAGAAGTTGTACCAGTTCATAATGGGATTAAATGAGTCATATTTGCAGGCAAGAAGCCAAATCTTGCTGATGAGCCCCTTACCTACAGTGAATCAGGCATACAACATGATTATAAGTGATGAAAGTAGAAAGGTGTAAATGGTACTACTGGTATTCTTGGTGTTGCACCAGCTATAGGAAATTTGGATCAGGCTGCAATGTACACTAAGTTCAGAGGAAACCAGGGAAATCAAAAATTCAAGAGACAGGCAAAGAACCTATACTGTGATTTCTGCAAACTGACCAATCATACAAGAGAAGGCTGCTGGAAACTGAATGGCTACCCTCAAGGTTAGAAGAAGAGGAAAACTGGTCCTTCTGCTTATAATGTGCAGTCAGAAAATGAAGATATGCCTTCACAGGTTGGAAAGATGAGTCAAATTGGAAGTTGCACTTTCACTCAGGAACAATATGCACAGATCTTGCAAATGCTGGGCAATAATAATTCCATCTCTGAATCAGCAGCTAATGTAGCAGGTATTAGTTCTGCTTTACTAGTTTAGAAAAGTTCAAAAGAATGGATCATTGACACTGGGGCTACAAATCATATGGTCTCAGACTTTTCTCTGCTAGATAAAGATTCAATACAGTCTGTAGTTCCTAAGAAGGTTTTCCTACCTAATGGTGACATTTCCTTTGTGACACATACTGGCACAAGTACCATCTCAAAGCAAAACACACTAGGAAATGTGTTTCACCTCCCACAGTTCAAGTATAATCTTCTGTCTGTTTCACAAGTAACAAAAGAATTGGAATGCTCAGTTACATTATATCCCAATTTTTGTGTATTCCAGGATCTCTCTAATGGGAAGGTGAGGCAGATTGGTAAAGAGAAGAATGGACTGTACAAGCTGCTGACTGGTGACATTAAAGAAGAGGGAGCAGTCAGTCTTTCTACAGTCAAAGAGGATATAGATGTTGCTCTATGGCACAAGAGATTAGCTCATGTGTCTCCTACTGTCCTGAAGAAGTTGTTTCATATTAATTCTGAATGTATTAGTAATGTAGTGAATAAGTGCACTGTATGTCCCTGTGCTAAACAGACAAGGAATCCTTTTCCTGCTAGCAGTATCAAAAGCACAAGTTGTTTTGACTTGATTCATGTGGATGTTTGGGGTCCATATAAACAACCAACATATGATGGAAATAGATACTTTCTTACTGTTGTTGATGATTTGTCTAGAATGACTTGGATATTTCTCTTAAAACTGAAATCTAATGTATGTGTTGTGTTGAAATAATTCCTCAACTATGTTAGAACACAATTTGACAAAATAGTCAGGGTCATTAAAACTGACAATAGAGCAGAATTCTTGAACACAGTATGTGCATCTATGTTCAAAGAATTAGGCATTGTCCATCAAAGAACCTGTGTCTATACTCCTCAGCAGAATGGAGTAGCTGAAAGGAAGCATAGACACATTCTAGAGGTAACAAGAGCTATCAGGTTCCAGGCCAATATCCCTATCAAATTTTGGGGTCACTGTGTTCTTGCTGCAGTCTACTTGATAAATAGGATGCCATCATCTGTACTAGAGAATCAGTCTCCATATGAAAGACTCTATGGCAAGAAACCAAATCTAAGCCACATCAAGGTACTAGGCTGTTTGTGCTACTCAAAAATGGTAAATGAGACTGATAAGCTGCTGTCAAGAAGTAGACTAACTGTACATTTGGGATACTCTGAGACACAAAAAGGCTATGAGCTTTATGATTTAGCTAACAGAAGTTTCTTTGTTAGTAGGGACGTGTTATTTAGAGAAGATTGCTTCCCCTTTATGAGTAACAGTGAATCCAAACCTATCTTTCTAGATACCACCACAGTCACTCCACCTGCTGAGTTCATCTATACACAGCCTCAATCAGCTATTCTAAATCCAGAACAAGATATTACAGACATACCATACATGGAACCTGAACATCTTGAGGAACCTCATATACCAGCAGACCAGCCAGAGCCACTGCAGGAACAACCATTACCAGAAATACATGTACCTGTCACTCAACCAGACACAGGTGTTAGAAAGTCCATCAGGAGGAAAACAGCACCAGCTTGGCTAAAGGATTTTGTCTCCTTGGGGATTCATAATGAAGTACCCTATGCCCTTAACAAGTATCTCACCTATGATAACTTGTCTGCCAAATATCAAGCCTATATAGCTGCCTTCTCCTCAACTATAGAACCTACATCCTTTACTGAAGCTGCAAAAGATCCTAAGTGGGTAGAAGCAATGAAGTCTGAGATTGATGCACTTGAGAATAATCACACTCGGGACATTGTCACACTGCTAAAAGGAAAGAAAACAATAGGGTGCAAGTGGGTGTACAAAATAAAGTATAAGGCTTCTGGTGAAGTAGAAAGGTATAAGGCAAGGTTGGTGGCCAAGGGATACGGTCAAAAAGTGGGTATTGATTATCAGGAAACATTCTCACCTGTGGTCAAAATGGTTACAGTCAGAACAGTCCTAGCAATTGCTTCATCTCAAAACTGGCCCATCCATCAGATGTATGTCTTTAATGCTTTCTTACAAGGAGATCTGTTTGATGAAATCTACATGGAACTTCCACAAGGATTTAAGAGTCAGGGGGAGAATAAGGCATGCAGACTCATTAAATCCTTGTATGGCTTAAAGCAAGCACCAAGACAGTGGAATGCAAAACTGTTTGAGGCACTACTCAGATTTGGCTTTGTGCAGAGTCAGCTTGATCATTGATTGTTTACTAAGAAGACAGCTGCAGGGATAGTAATCATCTTGGTATATGTAGATGACATGTTAATTACTGGAAACAGTCATTGAGGCAAGATGAAAACGTAATTTAACAAAAAAACAACTGCATTGCAATGATATTAGCCATCGAAGATATGACATCATGAGCAAAAAGATTTTCAACCAGGAGAAACAAACTAAGCAAGTACTGCTAAACTAGTCAAAAACTAAAGGTAAGAAGGCTAGGAGACTAGAATTAATCTAAATCCGACTAGACAAAATATGGCTTTTTGAATTTGGGTATCAGGTGGTGGAAGGATCAGATCCTTGAGACTTTTCTTGCAACAACTCAAACATTTTCTGAAGCATCCTTTCATTTGTTTTTTTTTTGCCTTAGCAGCTTCAGCTTTCCAAAAGTCTCTTTCTTCCTCCAACCTCTTAAAGCAGCTTGCAAATCAATCTGCTGCCTCAACACCCTAACCTTATTGTTCAAAGGTCCTTTGGAAGAACCAACAACAGTAGCTCCAACAGCAGCAGGCTCAACATTTACTGTCATGTCACAACTGATCAGTGCAGTAGCCCAAAATCTTTCCTTCTTGGTAGTAATTTTCACTTCCTTCAATGGAGGGAACAGTTCCTTTACCCTGAATAGAATTCTCCCCTTGGTTTTTATTTTTAAGCCCTGGTTTATAATTATTACTAATCGTTTTGAGCCTAGCATTTATTTCAGCAAGTTCAGCAGGATCAATAGGCCCCTGCTTTGTCAACTTCCTCTTCAATCCTCTCACATTAATAAAATCAGTAATTGGGCTATCACTGTCACTAATGTCCTTATTGACATCCGCCATATCTACATCATCCATGAGAGCTCTAGAAGCAGCCTTTAGAGACCCAGGAGACTCATGCATGAGAGCCTCTACACCCTTCGCTGCCTCCGTTTCCCCCTCACTCTCTGGGACAGAGACACCTAACCCTTCTACTTTTTCTTCCTCATTATTACTAACTTTTAAAGGTTCAACATAGTTTACCTTTAGTTCATACAGGATCATGGCCCTAGAAAAGTCTTCCATATGTTCCAGTGTCTCAGCAACAGATGGACCTGATCCTTCTCCCTGAATTTCAAAGTTAGTGTTTTGAGGGTTTTTGTTTTCTGGGTGAGGTGAGGTGATTTGCATGGGTAAAGTAGGGTTTTCAACTGGTGGTTGTTCAGTAGTAGGATTGGATGAAGTGTTTTCAAGTGAGAGAGACATGGCAACAATTCGATTCAGAAGATAGTTGATCACTCTTTCTATCAGCTTCCTTGTGTAAATAGAGTTCCAAGATGATTGGGTTACTTGAACGTTACAATAAGTTACTGTTATGATTAAAGTTCAAGTAGGATATGGAGTGTGGAACGGTTCCTTGATGGGACTGTTTTCATAGAGATAGAGTTTGAGTGGGACTTAAACTCGTTTAATTACCTAGTACATTCAAACTCTAAAAATTTTATATTAATAAAGTAGTACATACCTGAGAATGTGACAAAGAACAGTTCTTGTACCCGGTTTCAATCAAATTGCATAATCTGAAATTCTATGACCATAAGGGTAACATCATTAAAATTTAGTACACTCAAGTAGAAATCATGGCATAGAGTATACAATTAATTATGAAACTGAGCTGAAACTTCAAATTGACTTTAATAAAATTCCTTTTTAAGCCAACTTTTCTAGCCAAGTTTTGAAGTAAAGTTATTTAGGCTTAGGTCAATTTAATCATCCCTAATTCTAACATGTTCCTTTCAAAATGATCTCTACCTAAACACTTTGTGCAAATATCAGCAATTTGTTTATCAGTAGCACAAAGGCTATAGTAATCAAACCCTTCTCATAATTGTCCCTCAAGAAATGGTGTCTTATGTCAATGTGTTTAGTCCTTTTGTGATTCACTGGATTCTTTGTCATGTTAATTGCACTAGTGTTATCACAATAGATAGGAACATTTCCTACATCAATACCAAAATCTTGTATTTGTTGTTTAATCCACAACAATTGTGAACAACACGAGGCAGCTGCCGCATACTCAGCTTCTGCGGTGGAAAGTGGCACTGAATTTTGATTCTTGGTTCCCCATGAAACCAAACACTCACCAAGAAAATGTGCCATACCTGAGGTACTTTTTCTATCAACAAGGAAACATACATAGTCAGCATCAGTATACCCAACAAGATTGAAATTACCACCTTTTGGGTACCAAAGTCCGAAGGAATATGTTCCTTTCAGATATCTTAATATCCTTTTAACAGCTTTCAAATGAGATTCCTCAGGATCTGACTGAAATCTTGCACATAAGCCAACACTAAACACAATGTCAGGTCTACTAGCAGTTAAATAAAGCAAAGAACCAATCATGGCTCTATACATTTTTTGATCAACTGAATTTCCATGTTCATCAAGATCTAATTTAGTTGCAGTGGCAATTCGTGCGTCAATTTCCTTAGCATTGTCCATGTCAAATCTTTTAAGTAATTCCTTAACATATTTTTGTTGGTGGATCATAGTTCCATTTGAAGTTTGCTTGATTTGTAAACCTAAAAAGAAATTGAGTTCACCTATCATGCTCATCTCTAACTCACTCTTCATCAAGCTTGCAAATTCCTTAAGTTTTTACAAGTAGCATCAAAGATTATATCATCTACATAAATTTACATAATTAAGAGATGTTTTTCTTTAAGAACAGTGTGCTATCAATTTTACCTCTTTTGTATCCATGCTGTAGTAGGAATTCGGAAAAACATTCGTACCAAGTACTCTCGTGTGTGTTTTCATGCCGAGGAATAGTTTTGGATTTGGTAGCATTACAAGGTTGAGAGGTGGATACAACATTTTCCCCCTGTCTCTGTGCTACCCTTCTCAGTTTCAATTTGAGGAACTGTTCCTTGTGATTCTTTTCTCATAGATTCTCTGCAAAATAATCTCTCCAGATGTTTGTTTGGATACAGTACGACCAGTAGAAGAAAAATTTATATTGTTACCTTTTCCACACAATTAAGATATACTCAAAACACAATGCTTCAATCCATCCACCAAAAATACATTATCAATATCATGTGAGTGACACCTACCTACCTTGCTAATGCCAATAATTTTTCCTTTCTTACCATTACCGAAGGAAACTCTTCCACCTTGAAAAGCTGAGAGTGAAAGGAACGGTTCCTTGTGTCCTGTCATATGCTTTGAGCAACCGCTGTTCATGTACCATTTTGTGGTTCCTCACTTTCACTCCAACCTGAAAAAGAAAACTAGGGGTTAATTTTTGGAATCCAAACTAGTTTGGGACCCTTTCCTTTAACAAAATGGTGAATTAAGTGTCTCCTAGCCCAGAATGGCAATGCTTTCTTTGTGTCAACATTTTTCTTAACCACAGATTTTTGGACAAGTTTATAGTACCTGTTCAGTTGTGTAGCTTTTGCTAAAGATTGACAATTTCTTTTCAAGTGACCAGTGTTCCCACAGTGTGTGCATAACCTATTTTCAGGAAGAGTTACTATTTGGAGCTTATTGGGGCAATGACTGAGATTTCATAAACCCAATACCCTTCTTATTACTACTATGATTTTCATGTAACCATTCTAATGCTTTAGAAGACTTGTTCCATTTGACAGTTTTGCTTAACACTTCTTTCATTTGAACTAAGTTCTTTTCCAAAGATCTTATCTTCTTATCTTTCTTATACAGTTCATCAACTGTAACTTTCAATTTTTCTTCAGCAATGAGCTGATGAGAATTAGCAATGCCCTTACCATTCTCAGCTGTTTTGATTTCTAGTTTCTCATTTTGTAGTTCCTGAACAATTGATTCAAGTGAGAGGACCTGTTCCTTTAGCATGCTATTTTTCCTTTTCAAAGTATCATTTTTTATTACAACCTTTTTGTATTCAGTTTCTAAATTCTTAATTTCATCATGCAATTAACCTTTACCATCCCTTAGAGATTTTAACTCATTTAGCACAGTGTGAAACACTTCAACTAATTTCTCCCTAGGCACGTCTTTCACATATTTGTTGAGTTTAAAAACAAATACCTCAGCATCTTCTTCATTTTCTGAATCTTCAAGAGCCATTAGAGCAAGCTCATCATCAGATTGCTCATCTTCACTTTCTTGCAAGCCAGCAACCAGCTTTGGTTGTTCAACTTTTCTTACGGACCTGTTCCTTGGCCTTCCTTCTTTGTTCAACATATCTCTTCCTCCATTCTTCTTTCATAACTGGACATTTACGGATGCAGTGTTCCATGCTTCCACATTTAAAGCATTCTCCAACCTGTTTCATGCCAGAAGACCTACTCGGTCCACTAGCCCCCTTTTTCTTATTCAAATATTTTTGAACACTTTTAGCTAAAGGACCAGTTCCTTGTCATCAACAGGTTTATCAGCAGCAGTTAATTCTAAGTTAGGTTCAGTTTTAACTGGTTCACCTATGTTTTTAACCTTCCTCCTTAGTTCATAAGTTTTTAGATTTCCTATAAGCTCATCTAAGGATAATGTGGTAAGATCCTTACTTTTCATTATAGCACAAGTCTTAATCTCCCATGAGTCTGGGAGAACTCGAGTTAGAATCTTCTCAATTCTATCCTCAACAGTTAAAACCCTTCCCAAAGAGATAAGTTCAGATGAGATTATATTAAACCTAGTGTACATTTCAGAAATAGACTCACTTTCTTTCATTTTAAAGCTTTCATACTCAGCAAAAAGAAGTGCACCTCTAGATCTTTTCACCTGACTTGTTCCTTCATCAGCAACCTGCAAAGCATCCCAAATTTCTTTGATAGTAATGCACCCTCGAATCCTAGTGCATTCATCTAGACTAAGCCCACAAACAAGCCATTTCCTAGCTTTGGCAGTCTTTTCCCATTTCCTCAAATCTTCACCAGTGCATTCTTTTCTTGTTTTAGGAATATCATTTCCTCCAGCATCTTTCTTTATGGGAATCATGGGACCTTCAGTGATTATGTCCCATAACTTATAGTCCTCAGCTTGAAAATGATCTCTCATCCTTTCTTTCCACCATGAGTAATATTGACCACTGAACAAAGGTGGCCTAATGGTGGACTGGCCTTCGGAGTTTTCCTGTAGTGCACTCATTTTAATCCTAAGGTGTTAGCCTCTTCAAGGATAACCCGCTCTGATACCAATTGATATTTTCTCAAGAGATACCACTGAAGGACCAGTTTCTTCTATGTGTTCCTTTACTTATAAATTGCGGAATTAAGTTAAACAAGAGTAAATGAACACTGATTTTAGCATGGAAAAATCCCTTGAACTCGGGATCAAAAACCACGACCTACTCTCTAAAGTAGGATTTCAACTTCACTATTTGAAAGACTCACTTGGTTACAAGACTTCTCTCTTACTAACCTAAGACTAGCTCTAATCCTATAATGACCCCTTTCACAATCAGTGAAGTTCCTCCAAGTAACAAGACTTGAATGACGCGTACTCTTACAGAGCTTCTATGAAAGCAAATAGTAAAATTTGATATACCCTACTACAGATGAACTAATACTGAACTTTGAAAAGAATCAATCTAAGGAACAGGTTCTTCACTTAGTTCCCTGTAGCTTAATGACTTGCCCAAATACAATTTCGACTCAACAATGCTATAGCTCTTTTCACTCTGTATTTGTGGGTATCTTCATCAGCTGAAATGCTCATCTATTTATAGCTTTGAAATCTGAGGAGTCTTGAGCAATCAGAACTCCAAAGCCTCCACGAGTTTGAGTCCTAATTGAAGATTTTTCTTATCTTGTACATCCCTGCATATTTATCCAGTTTAACATTAGATTTTAAGATAACAATTAATGTTCCTGCTTAAATGATTTTGCATAATTATTTATTCAGCTGCAGTGATCCAAAGGAACAAGTCCTTGGATTTGTTCCTTCGTCATCAGTCAAAACTTTCAAGCTTATTCAAGCTAACATTTATGCTAGTAGAAGATATAAATAATCTTTAGTATACTTTAGTTTTTTTTAAGAATATTAATTATATAATCGACCTCACATGTTATTATTGATTTTGCTCTCCTTTTGATGTCCTTCATTTGATTACAATATAGCTTGTCTAACATGAACCTTAATATTATCAGCTTTAAGGCAATATGTGCTTGAAAGTAAAACAGAACAAGAGCTCCATAATTAATTAAGAGGTAAATGAAATTGGTATTAGTATTATAGATATTGTAACAATTCTAGACATTATTATAGGACTTTGAAGTAGATCCATTCTTGATCTTATTCGATCATTGCCTTTAGTGTTGAACATATAACACAACACAAAATTAAAGTGGAAAATGAGAAAATCAAAGAAAAGAAAACAAAGTAAATGCACGACCATCGGAAGAAGATGTGCCGAAACAGTATCAGTTCAAGAAGCACACTGATACCTCTTGTTGTAATCACTCCAATCACATGATTTACAAACCCAACCATCCTTGCAGTCAACATCTATGACTACATTCCTTGAAACATGTTAGCAAATGTATGGAAAAGAATAGTGTCATTTCAAGGCCTATAGTATCATGGACCACGTCTCGTGTAGCCATCACATTTGTTAGTGGAAGCCAAGCAAGAGAAACTGCAATTCCGTGTAAAAAATCAGTATAAGAGTGCATCCGTTTACCACAAGTTAATGCACAAATTGGAACCTACCAAAAAAAAAAAATTAACAACAAATACGATATGCAACATCTGCATATTCTAGGTGTAACGCGCTATGAAAATTCTATGGGTAGTGAAGAAAACAAGGTTTGTTCCTATTGACGCTAGTGGGATAGCTCAAAATTTCACAAAGTGTGCTCAAATTTTGAAGAAGTAAATAAAACAACATATGAGTGCATTGAAAAAAGAATGGAAGCACTAACAAAGAAAATTTGATGATGGGCAATCAAATCTAATTTTCAAATCAAGAATCATTTTTTGAGTATATTCAAAAGATAAAAATTATTGTAAATGTCTAGCTAGAATAAGGATATATAAAGCTTTGAACCATGCATATTGATACTTGGAGATTTCTCAGTTATTAAAAGAATATGTGTGTCACATATCCATGAAACGTGATATTTAACTTATATACAGAATAGAATTTTTCGTTGAATAGTGATCAACCGAATTGCCTTGTACCAATATAGCTTTGTCCTTAAGTAATGCATTTTAAAATTGTACATGCCAAAATGAAGAATATGTCAAGATTAGTAATGAATTAATTGTCGGTTACATTAGAATATAGTACGAAGCTAAAATCCTAACCTATATATGTAATATAGACCAAGTAGAAGATAATATATAGGTAGTGTAACTACCAGTAGTTAATATAATAGCAAAGGTGAACTAGAAAGTGACACGACCCAGATTCTCGGCTGCCATGCGGGCACTCGACTACCTCCCCTAAACATGTTGGGAGAACCCTAAAGACTGAATCGATAAAACGGCGTAAATATTTAAAAATAAAACGAATCTAACCTTAACAAAAATTTACAAAGATAGATATATATAAAATAGACATATTTACAAGCTGTTTGAATAACACATCTAACTATAAAAAATACATAGGTCTAAAGGCTTCTAGATCAGACATGTAACAAGTTCAAAAGATATATATATCTCCTGAAGGGAGCAAAATAAGATAAATTATGATCACTACAACAAAGTGCATAATTGGCAACAATTTTTTGCCAACTACCATACTTTGTTGCAATATTTAAAGAAATGGATACAACATAATTTTATTGTTGCTATATAATAAATTTTTAATAACAAATATTTTCTTGTTGCCAAACATAGTCAATTTTATTACCATATTTTATGAGTCGTATAATAAATATAAATTGGAATACTAACTGGCAACGACATATTTTTCTTCTTGCCAAAAATATTACTTTTTTGATAAAAGTACTTAATTATCTCAACAACCTTTTTGATTTGTTACGTAAAACTTAAAATGAAAATTTTAGATTAGCACCAACGAGAGGCGGGCTTGTTTCATTTTTCGCTCCCTCCTTTTTTTTACTTCTTTATAGAAAATTCAGCAAAGAGAAGTTCTCCCCCGAACTTCATCACCCCCAAAACCTCAGACAAATCCAATACGATCGGCAACAATTATTCCTGCTGCAATTGTGCTTTCCTCCATCATTTGTAACAAATTTGATAAAGAAAATAAGACAACAGATTGAAGACAAAGTATAAGTGTATTTGATATATTTCTGGATGCTTTACATAATCTTTACATGGCTATTTATAGCTTCCAAGGGCGAGGACAATATTTACTGTACTTAATGGTCATTACTCCACGTTTAATTGTGGTCTGCCCATGATCTCTCTATTTAATACGTAGGCAACGGTCGGCAGCTACACAAGTGAGGGCTCGTTCGTCGAAAAGTGAAATCTTCCACGAGGGGTGAATCGCATGCCTCGTGATAGTCGACTTCCAATCGCCTCGTAGGATAGCTTGTGGCCAACTTCTATTTTATGCTAGAGGCAACTGGCCTAGGGAGCTGGGGGAGCTCTTGAGAGCTCGTAAATAGAAGCTTCAACCTCACCAAGCTCCGATTAATGTCTTTTAAGCCTCGTTGGTTTTTCACACAATACAAAAATACAACTTGTTCATAATATTAGTCATATTCTCTATGCTAACAGAGAATATAATAATATTCTATTTAAATTAAATATTTATTTATTTGATTAATTAATTATATAATTTAATTATCAAATAACTAAATGATTAATCTTTTAGCAAAGATTAGAATACTCATTAGTGTGCGACCCCATAGATTCAATAAAGCCGGTAGTAAGTTGATCACATCAATACACTAATCAAGGGTGGCGTCTAACAATACTCCTTAACGACCATATTAGATTGAAGTGTACAATTAACTCTCAAGAACCTTTAGAAGAATAATAGAGTTTTTTTTTTCTGTCCGTATAGCTCCGAGTCACTATAGGATATGGTTCAATTATCAAATCCCAATAGGCAACAAATTATGTTTTCATGTTGAATATAACCGAGTGTTGAATGATCCAAGAAACTCTTTTCTCTTATCATTCAATTGCCCTGGCGAAGGTCTTAAAGTGGTCATTTATAATTCATGACAACATAGAGCTTAAACTCATTGCTAAGAGTCGACAAATTTCATCTTGATCATTCATTAATTCTACAAGTATTTAATCATATTCAATATTCTTTCTGTTAGAATCTGCACTTCGAAAATAAACCGAAAATCAGAAAGAGATGAAGTAGAAAAATTCCGAGCCAACAGTATACACTGCATGTCCTTAAGAAATCTAATCCCCTCACAGTTACCCAAGCTTCTGGATTAATTTCTTCCAGGATAGAACGGAATTAACCTTACTGTGATAGCGGTAATTCAAATCACAGTAAACAGCGAACTCAAATTCGGTAGCAAATCACACGACTCTAGAAGAGAGGAGAAATATTTAGTTGTGTATCTCTAAAATGAGGAAATGTCTCACTATTTATAGACCAAGGATGGGTGTAATGAAATGTGTGATACCTTTTCAATAAAGAGGTGCTTATGGTGCCTTTTTCCCATTCACAACTATTCAAAAAACCCCAAAAATCCCCCACATGAATGGGCAATGGCTCTATGATAAAAATGTGCAGAAACTTGTGTGATTTGCAAGTAAGAACTAATTGCATCTGGATAAGTAGGTTTCTGCAAGTAAGAACTAATTGCATCTGGATAAGTAGGCTTCCCTTTGAACTTTCCGTAGTGAACATATATCGGATATACTCGGTCAATCGGTAGATTTGATATCTTTGAACCGTCGAGCTTTAGTGTATACCTAGACAATATATGTCACACAATTAGCCCTTTGTCGTCTTTGGTTCTCATTGTTGTGTTCGTTTCGGCCATGAACACCGCCTGGTTCATGAGTGCGTAGAGAATTGGCTTTGCAGAATTCTCCTTGAAACGACTTCCACTTCACACTCACATAGGTGATTTCTAAACGTGTAATCCCGTAGATGTACACTATTTGATAATTCCTATATCAAACTTAGATAATCATTAAAAAAATATCTTTAACATTTTATCCTTGGTACTGAACATTGTCTTATTACGAGAATGAGTTGAGTTGTTTGACAATGTTGGAGCGGTCGTACATAACTTTGTTTGAGCTCCTTGAACCTAGATCTTGGGATCTCCAGTCTTCTAGGTAGAGTTACCGCCATGACGACTTGTCCTCGGCCATAGTCCCATTCTCTTCGATGACCTCTACTACCTCTCTAGTTAGCCTTTTGTAAGCGGATCCGATACATTATCACTTAACCTTATAATGTCAATATTGATAATCCTTTAGAGAGTAGTTGTCAAACGGTTTTATGTCTTCGTTGTATGTAATGATTTCCCGTTATACATATTGCTCCCAACTCTTCCTATTGACGTCTGAGTATTGTAATGTACGTAAACCGCTATCAACGGCTAAAGCCAAAATAGAATATCTTCCAATTTTTTTTTTTTTTTGGAGCCCTTCAGTTTTTTTCCTGTTTAATATAGTATCACCATCAATAGCTTGGAATAGTTGCATCAGTTGTGGCCACAACTTTTTTATATTTAATATATTTCTCAACTATTTTCGTATTGCTATTTACTTGATGCCTTAATTATAGAACCTTCAATCATTATACAAATACAAATCAATATGGATTTTATAATTATCATTGGTTGAATCATTCCTTCAAATCCAACACAATATGGATTTCATAATTATACTTGGTTGGTTCACCATTTAAATCCAACTTGATATGTATTTTATCATTAATATTAATAGTTGATTTACCGTTTAATAGACCAATATTTTAATACATCCGTTCATAAACAGTCAAGTCTATACAAAAAGGTAATCTTTCCACTGATACATCTTTTCATGAAAAATCACAACCTTTCAAGTGACGCTTTTTCATGAAAGAACATAATCTTTCAAGTGTTCAAGAAAGGTCACAACATCTCTGAAAAGGCACATGACCATTCTTCCAATTAGTAGTTATACCGACTAGTCATCACTAAGATGAACACGTTGTGAATTCACCAACTACCACGTTAATATCCAATAAGAATTTGTGGGGTTCCGAGAAAAAGAATCATATATATTTCTTCTTAATAAAATAGAGATTAAGTTTAATTATGCATACGTCGAATGCCCCCACATATCAAATGTTTCATAACTCATTTGGAGCAAACTTAACTCCACTAATAATTTTATTGTCACATTACTGAATGCTAACCACAGTATTTAATCTTTCATGAATTGAATTGATACGAGATAGTTGAATATGGCTTCAAAGTGGCATAACACTGAAACGACCTCGGTCAGTCGTTTCGGAAGTTAGGACTTCGATTGGCGTGCCGATAATTTTAAAATATTCGTAATGTCCATTAGGAAATGTCTGTAAAATTTGAGCTAAATCAGACATCGTTTGGTAGGCATCGGAAGAAGGTTTCAGTTTTTATTGTCGATAAGAATTACAAAGAGATTTCGAGCTCGGTTTTGGCGAATGAGCTCCGAATCCTAATCCGAAAGCGTCGTTAGGTTCGTATGATTATTTGTGGCTTTTGTAATTTTTTAAAGTGAATTTCGATGTTGTTCGGCTAGTTTCCGCTAAAATGCCGAAAGTTAAATAATTTGATCTTTTTTCATTTAATTTGCATATTGAGTTTCGGGAGTCCGATTTGAGATCCGCCTTTGCGAGTATGTTACATATATTTTTATAACTTGTATGCAAAAGTTGGAATTATTTCGAATATCGTAGGGTACCGTTTTAATTTTTGTCGCAAAAAGTAAATAAAAAAATAAAAAATAAAAAAAAAGACAAAAAAGGAAAAAAAAACGTAAGTCACTGGCGGTAGGATTAATCCCTTAGCCAAATTCTTATCAACATTAAAGAACAAACAATATGAGAACGAGAAACAGGAAAAAACAGAAAACGAAGGAGAACGCGGAGAAGAAAAAAAAATGCCAGAAAATGTGATGAGGGGTCGGAGAAAAGTAGAATTTTCACCCTGAAATATTTAGGTAATGATCCTAATATATTTTTGAGTTTATTACGTGTGTTTGAATATATTTTGACGGTAAAACTTGTAATATTAGACATCGTTTTAATAAGTTCAATTAATAGTTTAAAGGGTCAAATGGACCCCGATAATGGAATTGATTATATATTCGTACTCAGTGAGTTATGGACAATATATAAATGTGATTTATTTAGTGTTTGGTTATGTGACCATAAACCCTGTATATAGGCCTGGCCTGCGTATTGCGTATGCGAATAGGGTATCAGGTTCCTAACCGGATTGCCCTAAGATGTGAGGAATGAAGCCTTTAGACTAATTTGATATATTTTTCTGCTTATTGAATAGACTGGGATCGTTTGGCAATGAAACCAAAGGACAAAGCGGTTATTGAGTGGATGTACTAACTTTGTAACAAGGTAAGTGTTTATATCCATTTCTTTGGAGGCACCTGGCCTCGTGGATTTTCTACCACGTGTTCCTTACGTGTGTAGCTGCCGATAGGCGTACTCATTACGTCTTAGCTTTGAATTTACATATTATATTATTTGTTATGCCCTGTTGTTAGTACTGCATTGTGCATATGAGCATTGCACTCTGGTTTTGAGCATTGCATATACTTCCCGGTTGGCGATGAGAGTACCGCACCGGTGAAGGGTCATCATTGCATATACTTCCCGGTTGGCGATAAGAGTCCCGCGCCAGTGAAGGATCATTATTGCATACTTCTCGGTAATCGATGAAGGTCCCGAGCCGGTGAATGGTCATTATTGCATATACTTCCCGGTAATCGATGAGAGTCCCGAGCCGGTGAAGGGTCATCATTTCATATACTTCCCGGTAATCGATGAGAGTCCCGAGCCGGTGAAGGGTCATCATTGCATATACTTTCCGGTAATCGATGAGAGTCCCGAGCCGGTGAAGGGTCATCATTGCATATACCTCCTGGTAGACGATGAGTGTCCCGCGCCGAAGATAAGTATCAGGCATATGTGACTGCATTGCATCGTACCACATTCATACATTTCATTGCACCGCATACTGACTATGGTATGTATTGTGTTGTGTTTTGTGTATGCGGTATGCATACTATGTTGTGGACATATCTCAGTTTGTCTATATATTTCTGGCTCGTATTCTGGGTTGTAGGGATCGGGTTGCACGCCGCAACGGTATAAACATATGGATCGGGTTGCACGCCGCAACGGTATAAATATATGGACCGGGTTGCACGTCGCAGCGGTATAAATACATGGATCGGGATGTACGTCGCAGCGGTATGAATATATGGATCGGGTTGCACGCCGCAACAGGATGAATATATGGATTGGGTTGCACGCTGCAACAGGATGTATTTCTGATTGTTGATGTGTTCGGAATACCTATATGTTCTAGCTGTCTTACGTTCCTGGTTGTTAATGAGTTTGTGATTCCATACGTGTTTCTAGTTATTATCTGGCTCTGCCTTTTCATAATTTAAATAAAAGGAATTTGGTTTATCTGTTTCTTTTCGCCCTGGCTAGCTATCCTATTCTTTGAGGTGGCTAGTCTGCCCCATTTATTGAGTCATTTTCACTCACCCTTGTTTGTTTCTTGTTTCTTGTCTATCTATTTCGTTTCGGCAGGTTCGCTCTAGGATTGAGTTCGCCGCGTTGTGAAGGAGCAAAGACGACTTCAGCTGTTAGGGTCAGCCAGCTTTTATTCAGGATGGCCACCAGTTTTGTGGTTATTATTTCAGTTGTATTTTGCTCCCTTCAGGAGGTATATGTCTTCTTTCTTACTCTTAGATTTCTAGTTTGGACAACCCTAAACCTAGTCTGTTGGGTAGTCAGTTGTAATTTCTTTTATACAACTTAGAGGTATCAGTATGTCTATGTTTTTTCTTAAGTCTTGTTCTTATTTATCAATTGAATTATATTTATTTTCCTAGTTTAATTGGTAAGGGTTCGCCCGACGGGTGTAGGGGAAGATGTCGGGTGCCCACACGGCCTAGCCGAATTTCGGGTCGTGTCAGGTTGTATCAGAGCCCAGTTTAGAGTCTATCCAGACTAAGACAGTGTCTAGTAGAGTCTCGCTGATTGGTACGTAGACGTCCGTACTTATCTACGAGAGGCTATGATGGCATTTAGGAAGTTTCACTTTCTTCATTTCTGATCCTGCGTCGGTCTAGGATTCAAAAGTATTTTCGTTAATTCCTTCGTGGTAATTGTGAACCCTCGTGCGACAAATCAGCAAACGGTATGAGTGCAAGACGAAGCAGTCTAGCTTGGGGCTAGCACTGACGAAGCCCCGAGAGTTGTTGATCGTGCTGACGATCTAGTTACGGAGGTCCCAGCTGTACGAGCTCGCGATGGGCCAGGGAGTAGGGCCTTGTGGTTCCCTTGGCTCTCTACGATAATTTTACGAGAATCTTGGCGACACAGATACTGCAAGAACCTATTATTCGCTAGGCAGCTTATCAGGTTGCCGCAGATGCAGACGTTCGGTCTCAGAGAGCTCCTATTCCGGTTCTTAATATTGTCGCAGTAATTCATGTTCCGGAAGCAGCATGTGTTGCGCCACTAATTATTCTGGTTGGTTAGCTAGCCCGAGTAATAGCTCGGTCCGAGTGTCCGAAGATGCTGTATTATTTTATCTGGTTAAACCTTCCGATATTCTCAGGCCGTGCATCAGATAATCCCTGTGTAAGTTTTCTTAAAAAATAAAATGATGTAAGCATATCCTTCAGGCTGTTGATTATATCGAGCGGTATGGTGTTGATTATTCTGTTTTCCAGTTTCAAGGTCCAGCCCTGGATTGGTGGACCGCTCTCTTTTTAGCTAACTTGGTTCGATTTTTCTTATAGATTTGTGGAAAAGTTGCTTTCGAGTAGCGAGCGAAAAAAAAAAAAAAGCATCGCCAGTTTAAGTGGATTAGACAGGATAGCCTATCGGTTAGCCTGTTGTTTCATAATATGAGATTGAATTCTATAGAATGGCTGAATATGCATTAGAACTAGTCCATGAGCCTTTCGAGAGATTCAAAGATTTATTGATGACCTTTCTTTTTCGTTGCGATCCCAGATGGCTCGAGAGATTGATGTCGGGACTTCATTTGATGTCGTTGTTAATATTGCTCAAAGGTATTAGGCATACCATAAGTTGGGGGGGGGGGGGGAAAGAGCTAGAGCGGGAGATCAAGAGATCCCGTGGCCCTAGTGTGTAACCATGGTACCTCATTTGGAGGTAAGAGTTCTGATTATTTTGGGAGGTCACCTGCCAGGTTATCTCGGCTGGTAGAGCGTAATTCTTAAAGTGCGCTAGCAGTTCATTAAAATAGACCTAGTTTTTCTCTTTATAGCTATCAACAATCTGTCTAGCTTCCATTTTCACTGAAAAGGTGTTATCATTGTCGTGAGCCTGTCATTTTGGGTGGAGTTCTCCTTTGATCTGGCAAGTATGCAGTCGTCTATTTCTCTCGTTATCAGGCATCTGCGCATTCGCAGACGATTTCATTTAGATCTCAATCAGCAAAAGAAATGCCACCATCCAGTAGAGGTTGAGAGTGTGGTGGCAGTGGTTCTTCAGAAAATGATTGTCAGGGTAGTGGCTTAGCTCACTGCAGAGGCAGTTCTATGAACTTTTAGTCTGGCAAGATGCTGAGGCATCCGATATAGTACACCCTTGTAATGCTTCTTCCATTATATGTGAGTAAGATTTGTTTCTTCCGATCGATCTGAACTTCATTTATCTTACCATGTTTCCATGGCTTCCTTGGTATTGTTTCTATTAAGAATCGATTGTGGTAGAGGGGTGAGCTTCTAGTATGATTTATTCAGGGAATTTGTGAGACCCTACGAGTTTATGTGATTTAAATGTGAAAGATTTGGGAGTGAGTGTTGGTATTGTCTGCTTAGCATCTTGTTGCATCACTTTCTCTTATTATGTCAAGTCCATTTACCTTTCTTCTCGGAATTTCGTGTTGGTTGGATGATAGGATTCTAGTTCATCACCATCAGAGAGTGTCATTGTTTCTTCCTGTGTAAAGTGGTTAGTAAGTAATATTCGATCTACGTATCCCCTCATGGTTCGAGGCGCTAGTAGATTCATGTTATTCTATGAGCTTGTCTCGGTTATAAAAAGGGTTTCTGGTAAATTGTCAGAGTTTCCTTATTATTGGGAGGTCAAATTGGCATGGATGTTGTTCCATAACGCTCATTTAATATCTGTTTCTTCAATTGCGATTCTTGGGATACTTTGACTCGTAAGTAGTCTAGCTTTGGTAGCCATGCAAATAAGAAGATGAGCTTCCTGAAGCTCTAATTATTTCTATCCTCGATCAATTTCCATTTCTTCTTCGTCCGGCACTAGTGAGCTTGGGTGGTTGGTAGCCGCTTGTGATGTTCCCTGTGTTGAGCCAGAGTGCGTGTCAAGGTGGCTGGGTAAGTACATTGTTGTTTTTCAAGGCTGCTAAGGGTATTGAGAGGCGTCATTTGACCTTTGATTTGATCTATCAGGCGGTGGTACTTATAGAAAATGTATGGAGTTGTGAACTCGAGAGTTGCATCTGCTTAGCAACTCGAGAGAGTAATTTGGTAGCTCAGGTCTGAGCCGCGTTCAGCTTTTAGCTAAATCTTCCTTAATCCAGCAGGTTGTGCGAGAATGACTATTTTTATTCAAATTAATTTTATGAGTTTATGCTCTAAGTGGAGGAGTCTTCCTCCAATTGATATCGAATCCTAATATTAAATCCCTAAGACGTTGTTCAAGCGTGAGCTAATTCTTAGTTCCATCAACTTGTTCTATACCGTAAAGAATATCGACGAGTTGATTTGTCGGCGGAATCATGATTATCCATCCAGAGTTTCATGTATCTTTGTTTCGAAAATGTAGAACTCTTCTCTCGTGATCGAGGAAGGATTAGCTTAGTCAGAATAAGCTGTGCAATGGTATTATCATATTATCCAGATATATTTTACTCCAAAAGTTCGATATGCGTGTTATAATTCTGATCCTGTAATTAGAAAATAATGCCAGTGGGATAGTTTATGAAGGTCGTGCAAATACTTTTATTATCAGCGGGAATCTTTCTTTAGACTTAGGCTCGTTCGAGGACGAACGAGAGTTTAAGTGGAGGAGAATGAAACAACCTCGGTCAGTCGTTTCATAAGTTAGGGCTCCGATTGGCGTGCTGATAATTTTAAAATATTCATAATATCCATTAGGACATGTCTGTAAAATTTGAGCTAAATCAGACCTCGTTTGGTAGGCATCTGAAGAAGGTTTCAGTTTTTATTGTCGATAAGTATTAAGAAGAGTTTTTCGAGCTCGGTTTTGGCGAATGAGCTCCGATTCCAAATCCGAAAGTGCAATTAGGTTCGTATGATTATTTGTGAGTTTTGTAATTTTTTGAAAGTGAATTTCGATGTTGTTCGGATAGTTTCCGCTAAAATGCCGAAAGTTAAATAATTTGATCTTTTTCCATTTAATTTGCATATTGAGTTTCGGGAGTCCGATTTGAGATCCGCCTTCGCGAGTATGTTACATATATTTTGTATAACTTGTATGCAAAAGTTAGAATTATTTCGAATATCGTAGGGTACCATTTTAATTTTTATCGCGAAAACTAAATAAAATAAAATAAAATAAAAAGACAAAAAAGGAAAAAAAAAAAGCGTAAGTCATTGGCGGTGGGATTAATCCCTTAGCCAGATTCTTATCAGAATTAAAGAACAAACAATATGAGAATGTGAAACAGGAGAAAACAGAAAACGAAGGAGAACGCGGAGAAGAAAAAATGCCAGAAAATGAGAAAAGGGGTCGGAGAAAAATAGAATTTTCATCCTAAAACATTCAGGTAATGATCCTAATATATTATTTGAGTTTATTACGTGTGTTTGAATATATTTTGACAGTAAAACTTGAAATATTAGACATCGTTTTAATAAGTTCAATTAACAGTTCAAAGGCTCAAACGGACCCCGATAATGGAATTGATTATATATTCGTACTCAGTGAGTTATGGGAAACATATAAATATAATTATTTAGGGTTTGGTTATGTGACCATAAACCCTATATATAGGTCTTGCCTGTGTATTGCGTATGCGAATAGGGTATCAGGTTCCTAATCGGATTGCCCTAAGATGTGAGGAATGAAGCCTTTAGCCTAATTTGATATATTTTTCTGCTTATTGAATAGAGTGGAATCGTTTGGCAATGAAACCAAAGGACAAAGCGGTTATTGAGTGGATGTACTAACTTTGTAACAAGGTGAGTGTTTATATCCATTTCTTTGGAGGCACCTGGCCTCTTGGATTTTCTACCACGTGTTCCTTACGTGTGTAGATACCGATAGGCGTACTCATTACGCCTTAGCTTTAAATTTACATTGTATATTATATATTATGCCCTGTTGTTGGTATTGCATTGAGCATATGAGCATTGCACTCTGGTTTTGAGCATTGCATATACTTCCCGGTTGGCGATGAGAGTCCCGCACCGGTGAAGGGTCATCATTGCATATACTTCCCGGTAATCGATGAGAGTCCCGAGCCGGTGAAGGGTCATTATTGCATATATCTCCCGGTAGACGATGAGAGTACCGCGTCGGAGATAGGTATCAGGCATATGTGACTGCATTGCATCGTACCACATTCATCCCATTTCATTGCACCGCATACCGACTATGGTATGTATTTTGTTGTGTTTTATGTATGCGGTATGTATACTATGTTGTGGACATATCTCAGTTTGTCTATATATTTCTGGCTCGTATTCTGGGTTGCGGGGATCGGGTTGCACGCCGCAACGGTATAAACATATGGATCGGGTTGCACGCCGCAATGGTATAAATATATGGACCGGGTTGCACGTCGCAGCAGTATAAATATATGGATCGGGATGCACGTCGCAGCGGTATGAATATATGGATCGGGTTGCACGCCGCAACAGGATGAATATATGGATCGGGTTGCACACCGCAACAGGATGTATTTCTGATTGTTGATGTGTTCGGAATACCTATATGTTATGGCTGTCTTACGTTCCTGGTTGTTAATGAGTTTGTGATTCCATACGTGTTTCTAGTTATTATCTGGCTCTGCCTTTTCATAATTTATGTAAAAGAAATTTGGTTTATCTGTTTTTTTTTCTCCCTGGCTAGCTATCCTATTCTTTGAGGTGACTAGTCTGCCCCACTTATTGAGTCCTTTTGACTCACCCTTGTTTGTTTCTTGTTTCTTGTCTATCTATTTCGTTTCGGCAGGTTCGTTACAGGATTGAGTTCGCCACGTTGTGAAGGAGCGAAAATGACTTCAGCTATCAGGGTCAGCCAGCTTTTATTCAGGATGGCCACCAGTTTTGTGGTTATTGTTTCAGTTGTATTTTGCTCCCTTCCGGAGATATATTCTTTCTTACTCTTAGATGTCTAGTCTGGATAATCCTAAACCTAGTATGTTGAGTAAGCTGTAATTTTTTTTATACAACTTAGAGGTATCAGTATGTCTGTATTTTTTTTAAGTCTTGTTCTTATTTATGAATTGAATTATATTTATTTTCCTAGTTCAATTAGTAAGGGTTCGCCCGACGGGTCTAGGGGAGGATGTCGGGTGCCCGCAAGGCCTAGCCGGATTCCCGGTCGTGTCAAACACTTTCGAGTACATACATGACATAAATACGACAGTTAGCAGTCAGCCGTTAACCCCCTACGTGAATTGTTTCTTCACATATTGGCTTCACATAACCACTTGTTTATTTGTTTAAGAATTGATCTACCATATCCTTGTCAGATAGACTCACATTTTATGTCTTAGGAGACGGAAACAGCCATATTGTTGCTCCCAAACGCACACGCAAGTATACGTGGTCGACAAGTAATAAAGTGATTAATCGAGTATCGTTCCCACGAGGACTAGTGTTAATGACTATATTCTAGCAAACAATTTCCTAAAAACTATCCAGGGATCTTTTTCAATGATGGTTGAGATTTTTACTAACTAAATGAAACAATTAAAAGCAAGTAACTGAAGTCAAGTAATAGAGCAAATTATAGGTTGTTAATAATGAAAGAGAAAGGTCCAGGGTCAGAGTTACGAACAATCCAGTTGAGTTTTCCAGTTGATTCTACTTCTTTATTTCCTAGACTGCTAACTAACAGGTTAATTATATTCGTGAAAACCTTTCAATTCTTCACGAGTCTATACAAGCTACTCTAACGCCTATATGTCTATGGAGTTAAATCACATGCATGCATTAACGAACTCTGTATTTAGCTAAGCCAGGCGAATAGGTATATGTCTATCCTACCCACAAATCGATTCCCTGATGCCCAGGTTCACAATCAAGCCCTATTCTTTCTTATTTGCATCTCCAAGTTCCCTCTGTCGAGTTCAACTTGTAAACCGTAGATAGTGTTCAATTACTGAGCCCTGATAACCAAACAATTAGGCTCAAGAAAGAATAAACAATCCGTAATGGTAAATCAATAGGAAGAATTCAACTTTCAAACATCAACCTTCATGTATTTATTCTAACCCTAGAATGATAGGTTTAGTTACACATAGTCATAATAACAACACAAAAATTCATGTAAGAAATATGAAATATGGTAATAGATGATGAAAAGGAATTAAACCCTTGGTTCCAAGTGTAAGAACTCCAAACTTGCTCTTAGAATTCGACCTCCCCCTTACAAAGAAATTAAAGAGGTTTTATATTATTTACAAAGTGCTAGGATAAGTTAAACCAAAGCCTAATCTAGTTGGGAAAACTTTTGTCTCGTCAGCCTCAAAGCTTTCGTGGAAGCCACGCTTCCACTATAGCCTCCAACTTTTCAAGGCTTTCGCTGAGGCCTTGCTCCCAGCATAGCTTCCAACTCTTCAGGGCTTTCTTGGAAGCTTGCTTCCACCATAGCTTCCAATGTGTCCATTAACTCTAATTTCCTTGTTCTTGCCTCGAATTCATCCGCACCATTCCTAGTATCACAAATACGATAAGTGAGCATAAGAAACACAATTATCACATATAACGAGTGCATAAAGTACTAAAATGTGAGAATATATTCAGGTAAAATAGGCAAATATTGCCAAACATCACCACCCCACACTTAGACCTTTGCTCGCCCTCGAGCAATCATCAAAAACCGATTTCCCAACTAGATCCTAACACTTAATAGAACAGGTCTACCTATGATTATGGTTGATACCGACCATTAGACAAGTGCATATACATACCATGTGACCCTCAACACATGCCAAAAAATCACCAAGTTTTAAAACACTAGAACGACCAACCCAAGACATCTCAACCTCAAAAACCAACTCAATGAAACCAAGCTTTCACAAAATCACACCCATTCACTCAACCAAGAAGTCAAAAATTCACCTATCTTGTGCAAACGATGTGCCCTCACCAAATCAAGAGAGCGTCCCAAATATCACACAAAGAATATATTTCAAGAATAAATGAGGGACATAATGTAGGAAGAATTCACTCGCTCTCTAAAAGAAGTTCACGCGCCGCACACAACGTACCATAGGCTTGCCTGTAGAGTTGGACTCCACTAATGTAAGCTCGCTCCAATCGGGATTAACTAAGACTTTAAGGGTTGTAATGTAGGCTAAAGGACGAGTAAGATATATATGGATAAATAGTGACTACCTCCCTAAGTACTTTAATACATCACTTTGATTTTTATCTTTCCACCATTCCTTTCAAAACCAACCAAACAACCACCCCAAATATACAATAGAAATTCCCTCTTGTTATAAATTTATTTATTTGTGTGGATGACCACTACTTACTATTTACTCAATTGTAACCTATGATTTACTACCCCACTTTCTCCTACTTAATTCCTCCCCCACTAAGTGAGCACTAATTCCTTATTAACTCACTACTTAATTCTTGTAAACCTTTGGGTTGATTTGTAATCGATGTATTTGTATCCTATAAATAGAGCACATTTGGCTCTATGGAAGACACACTTGAAACACTTTGACAAAAATACAAGTTCTTCCTTCTCCTCTCATATATTTTGTCTTGTTCTTGTACTACTTTATTATTAGTTTTACAACACGTTATCAGCACGAGTCTCTATTTTATTACACGATTTAGAAGAAATGAAAAGCAAATTATGATGAAATTGATAGAAGCCAACGTTCTGGTTGCTAACACAAGATAAGTTTTTTTTTTTCTAAATTCCTTCATATTATGGTTTTTGTTAATCTCAAAATTAATAGTACCCTATTTTTATTTTATTTTATACCACTTTAAATTGTAGAAACCTTTCACTGACTACAACTTTTGTCTATTCTTTCATTGTTTGGATGACTTTGTAGCTATCCTTTGACAACAATTTAAGGGTGCATGGCCTAGCAACATGATATTATAGATCAATTCTACTCATGTTTTAAGGTAAACTGCTTGTGAGAGCAAACATGGATTATGTAGTATGGTTAATATTTTACTCTCACATGGATATATGGAAGGAAACAAATATGGTAACTTTTAAAGAATGCTTCTTTGATTTATAGTAGGGTATAAATTTTTATACTTTTGGTAAGTGGAGACCGGAGAAATAATGCTTATTTTGTTTATGATCTTTACCCGATATATTAGTGTTATATCATTGATACATGATATAGTACTATGTTTCAATTACACGAAGCATGAGTACCTTTGAGTATTGTACTTCAAATCACATCATATGTACACACTTTGGCCTATTATGCCATTAGTTAAGGGTAAGACATCATATTCAACTCCCAATGCATTATGGCGTAACACGCTTTTGCGATAATGAGATATTGATGGCATAGTGATGATTGAGGCAAACTAAAGTATTATAAAAAAGATAAAGTATTTTTGATAAAAATCATGAAGCCCGTCCACTAAAAAGGCTCCATTCATAGAGGTGAATGTGGGAGCAATATATGCTCCATTCCCTAAGATGAATGTGGGAGGAAGACAAGCTTCATTCCATAAGGTGAATGTGGGAGCACAACATAATGCTCCATTCTCAGGTGTGAATGTAGTAGCAATACATAATATGCCTGAAAGAAGGCGAATTATCATTATGTCTGAAAGAAGACACAGCATAATATGCCTGAAAGAAGGCAAAATATTTTTATGTCTGAAAGAAGACACAATATTTTATGTCTGAAAGAAGGCAAATAATTTTATGTCTAAAAGACGATAAAATAATTACCATGATAAAGACCATGCACATGGATGTGGCAAGGGATGAACAAATAGCTATCATTGTGAAATAAATAAGAGAACAATAAGGGTTCTCAAAAAGTAACCGTTCAAACGGTAAATATAATAATGCCTTCAATGTATCATATGAGCATGAGGCAAGTCCGGATGATTATGGTCCATTCCTTGCAGTGAATGAGACAATTCATAAGAAAAATATTATGAATATAGACCAATTCACCGAAGTGAATGTGGCAATATGTGATAAAATATCAAAACTCGCATCCAGAAGAGGTTCGAGAAAGATGAATATGGACGTGCCCATACGTGGTTGATAAAGTACCACATCTCACCTCTAGAAAAGGTTAGACTATAATAATTCTATTATTTATTATGGCATAAATTGTCATTGCTCTCGTACAGAACGTACGTCATAATGATGTATTATTATGAATTATGTAAGAGCAAGTGAAGCAAGAAATTGATCTTGCCTATAGTGATTTGACCATGAGAAAATAATATGATTTTCTCCTTGAAATGGAATATTCACCATATGGTTGGTGTAATAAAATATATGGTAGTACAAAGCTATTTGAGTGCTCCGGAAGAGCCAAAATATTACTACCTGGAGGAATGAGATTGATGAAATATTTATTATAGTATGTCTCGAAAGAAACTTGTTAAGTTTCAAATACATTTGCCAAAAATGGCTAAGAGACTAAATTTGATGGAAAGATATGAATATCTTTATATTACTACAAGAATGTCGGGTGAGATATATGTGCTTGAAAGGCTCCCCGCCTCTTCCTCTAGTATGTACTACTCAAAATATAAGTGTGGTAAAATCATATGTGCATGCCACAATAAACTTTTAGTTTATTGTTACAATACACATGCTATAGTAAACCAGAAGTTTACTAGATGAATAAATTTATAAGTTGGCATGACCGGTTTGACCATCCCGGTTCAAATATGATGCACAAAATATATAAATGAGAATTCGCATGGGTATATACTGAAGAATCAGGATTCTTCAAGAATTCTCTTTGTTCTGCTTGTTCTCGAGATAAATAAATTATTAGACCAATTAAATTTGGGATCAGGATCCCCGCACTTCTGGAATGTATAAAAGGTGAATATGGGTCCGTTCACCTGCCATGTGGACCATATAATTGTTATATGATTGATGCATCTATGATAATGTCACATGTGCGTTTTATTACAGACCCGCAATGGTACTTGCGAGGTTAAGTATTTGCTCAAATAAATCTTATGATGAGCATATTTCCAGATTATGCAATCAAGACAAATTATCTTGATAATGTTGGCAAGAAGTTTAGCAGATTCATATATTGAAAGCCTCCAATTGCTATACCATGCATATGAGAACAATGCTACCTAAATCAGGTATGAGGTATGGTATATCCATAAAGCAGCACTTGTGCACGACATGCCACGAAATGAATTCCCCTCATAATAGGTTTAGGGTCAGGAACCAAATATTTTCCATCTAATAATTTTAATGTGCGGTATATTATCAATTGCTCCACCGCAACGCACAAAGATGGATCCCATATAAGGTTGGGAACAAATGTTAAACGTTTGGCTAACATTAGGGGAGAAATTAATGCTGCTGAGGAATAAATAAATTAAATTATCATTTGATTATGATCCTCATATAAAGATAATGCAAGTCACTGCCAGACGCATTACTGACCCAAAGAAAAATATTATATTCCAACTGCTAATGCTCCTGATGTCTTGGTGAGACAATCAATTTATGTCAATGAGTCTAAGGCACGCCTGAAGCGTGGTAGACTATTCGGTTCCAAAGATAAATCCTTGAAAAAGGAAATGAGAAAATGGTTATGATGGTCAAATAAGGAGGAAGGCTCTAAAATAGCCCACGACATAACACTTCATAAAATCCCATCAGGAGAGGTTCAGGTACCTGAAAATTTATGAATGTGAAGAGATCTCAATATGTTATGTCGGATTGGGAACCGAGATATGAAATTATCGTCGACGATATCTTACATATATTATAAAGCTCAATATTATATGATTATGAGGATCTTGAGCTTAAGTCTGTAAGGAATACAGACATGAAATTATTGGCCAAAAATAGCAAAACGCTTTCAAGCAAAAATTAGCTTCACTCAGATGACGTAAAGTTTTTGGACCTATAGTCCGAACACCTGAAGGTGCAAAGCCAGTGGTGTACAAAGATATTTTTATGAAAAAATATTGATAAACATAAGTCGTTATATAAAGTACGACTTGAGGCACAAAGATCTGACATTGATTATATGGAGCTATATTCTCCTTTTGATGGATGCAATCACCTTCAGGTATGTTGTATGTCTGGCAGTGCATAAAAGACTTGATATGCATATGAATGTTGCAACAGCCTTTTATATAGCTCATTAAGAAACAATATATTTATCCTTGAAGGATTCAAAATCCTAGAAGCATGTAAAAGTTCCCGGGAAACCTATTCAATGAAGCTTCATAAATATTTATACGGATTAAAACAATCCGGTCACATGTGGTAAAATTACATTTGTGAGCTTCTTGATATTGAAATATTATATTTTAATGCAATTGGTGCGTTGAAGTATATTACCAAATATACTCCACTGGTTATAACTTTTGTTATAAGCTTATTGGTAAGATTCAGTTCTTCCTCAATGCGCAGACATCAGAAGAATATATGGTATCTACTTGATCCACAAAGCCTGATATCAACTTGGTATTTATTTATTGTGGTAGAATACCTATATTTTGGCATTTTATAAAATCAACTGTTGTTGCTACATCTTCAATTTATGAAGATATAATAGCCATGCTTGAAGCTATGCGACAATATTGGCGACTGAGATCAAAGACTCAACATATTTAGCAACAATGTGGTATTTCTTTGAAGACGAGGATCTCAGTAATATTATATGAATTATTGCATAGATAGTTCAGCTAAAAGGAAGATACAACTGAGGAGACAAATATTCAACAAGATTCCTTTTCAGTCGTGATCTTCAAAAGAATGAAGAAGTTAATGCTGAAGAATTCACTCCAGTGATAATTTGGCGGATCTGTCCACTAAGCCATTGCCAATCTCAACATTTGAGAAGCTGATTTACAAGATTGGAATGTGTCGTCTTCAAGATATTAAGTGATGTTTTCATCAGGGGGAGTAAAGTACGCACTGCACTCTTTTTCCAATAACAAGGTTTTATCCCACTTGGGTTTTACTTGTAAGGTTTTTAATGAGGCAGCTCTAAAGGCGTATTACAGGATGTGTGTACTCTTTTTCCTTTACTAGGCTTTTTTCCACCGGGTTTTTCCTAGTAAGGTTTTAACGAGGCACATTACCTTCCAAATGGTCATCCAAGGGGGAATGTTATAAATTCATTTATTTGTGTGGATGACCACTACTCACTATTTACTCAATTGCAACCTATGATTTACTACCCCCACTTTTTCCTACTTAATTCCTCCCCACTAAGTGACCACTAATTCCTTATTAAGTCACTACTTAATTCTTGTAAACCTTTGGGTTGATTTGTAACCTATGTATTTGTATCCTATAAATAGAGCACATTTGGCTCTATGGAAGACACACTTGAAACACTTTGAGAATAATACGAGTTCTTCCTTCTCCTCTCATATATTTTGTCTTGTTCTTGCACTACTTTACTATTAGTTTTACAACACCTCTCAAATTTAAGCAATTAGCAACTTTACTTTTGCACAACACTAGCAAGGATTGAGATTTTTCTTCTCTTTCTTTTGTTTTCTTTTTTTTCTCTTTTTTTTTCATTTCATTTTTTTTCTTTTCAATATTTTTCTCAACCTTGCCAATGATTCTCTTTTTTTTTTTAAATGCACCATATTGTTTTCTTTCATCGGTTCCACTCAAAAGGCACCCAATCATCCAACCACAACTCCACAAACAATCAAATATTTTTCAATTAAAGTGCTACAAGGAGTAAGGGTTCAACAAGAAGGTAACTAAGAACAAAAGGGGTAAGGCTTGAAATATGGGTGCCAACAAAAAGGTCAATAGGCTCAAAAGGGCTTAAGAAGGATAATATTCAAGGGTAGGCTAATCAAGGCTAGAAAGGCTTATCAAAGAAACGCCTGTATCATCTCCCGACTAGAGCAAACCTAGGATTTCGCTTTGAACACACACGGGGCAAGTTCTAGACATCAATATGCGGCACAGAACATAAGAAACGATACTCACATCACACATGGCACATGGTTCACTAAAGACAGTTTCATTCCAACTCTCGGTTAAAGCAAACAAGATGCAACTTTGAAAATTTAAGCACTAAGGCACAATAGTTCACAAAGAGTCAAGTAGTTGAACCTAACCGTCTCAAAAAGGTCATTCACATTTTCCTAGGCATGCATCACAAATTTTAGACCAAAAGGTATTCACACAAACTAAATGCTCAAGTCCAAATTCATCGATATCAAACAAACCAAAGGCACCTAGCATTCTATCAATTTTCTTAAAGTACTCTACTAATTACTACTACTAAACTAATCCTAAAAATAAAAATTTACCCGGTTCAAAAATCTACCCATGGAAAAGAACCGAGGCCATAAGAAAAACCACGGGGCGGATGACTGTACCACTTAATTATAACTAAAAGTAAAATCTTTTTGGAATTTTTCATTAGTTTTCAATTTTTTTTTCATTTTTTTTTTTTTACATATTAATGCAAGAAACAAATAAAAATAACGTCAAGTAACAAAAATAAAAATTGCTAAAATTAAATACCTAAAGGTATAATCATCCATACCCTCAAAATTTTGGAAGTTTCCCCACCCCACACTTAAAAACAAGAAGTGTCCTCAGTGCGAACAAAAATAGAGTGCAAGAGTGAAAAGAACTTCCCTAAAGGCCGAAAAGGGCCTAGCCTTTGGCGCTAGCAGTGGTGCCAGCAGTGGCGCCATCTCCATTACGAATCCACCAAGCATCCGTAGAGCAAGGAGTACTCAGACTTCCCCCAACTTGTCGTCATTTTAAGGCATTGGGTGTGCGCGCATCCCACACTTGAGCTCGACAAAGCAAAAACCTGCAAAATGTATAACTATGCACGTAAAAACAATGGGGCATTGTACGACCCCACACTTACTCCTTATTATACTATAATGGAAGTAAAACTAACTAACTAATCTAAACTAGCTAACAAAAGAGGGAAGTAAGGGCAACGGAAAGCTCAAGCTAGGACTTGGCACTAGTCGTGCGCGACAATGGCCTATGACTTACTTTGGTTCACTTTCAATCTCAATTTAGCATACAAGCAACCAATTCAATCACGTGAATTAACATCATGTTCAATTTATGCCTATATAAAATTTTGCTACTCAAGAATTCGCAAAAATTGGACTTTTTACTCACTTTGGCATTTAGTCAAACACATGATGTGCATCAGCTTTAAACTTCAGTGTCATAGCCATTTGGAAAGAGACAACCCTCCCAAATTTTATGGGAGATCACTTTAATAACATAGCAGCTTAACCCGACAAGGGTACCACAGCAGCAACAACAGCACTGATCTGATAAGAGTCACAAAGATGCAGCGCACGCACACACTTATTGCCTAGGGAGGAAGGGGAAGGGGATGATGTTACACTGTAGCCACAGCAGCTAGAGAAAACAAGAGAGACTCAGCAGTGCTTGAAGGATTAGGAAAAAACTGAGTTCAGCAGGCTCATGCCTTGGTTCGTTTTTTTTTTTTTTTAAATTTACTACTGGTTATCACGTTGAAACAAGGGAAAGAAAAAATTCAGTTTTCATGGATCAAAGGGTCGAAATCGGGTCGACCCGTAAAAAGTTTAAAACTTACCTGCGATGGAGAGGGCGACGCCTCGAGAAAGCCTTGAGCTGAGGGAACTCACTGCTTACTTTGGAGCGATCGTGTGAGTGTCGCTCGGTAGCTGTACTCGAGCAGTGAAGGCAATGGTGAAAGCGTTGCTGTGGGATTGCCTGGAACGTTGGGGAACTCACTGCCTGCCCAGAGGCGATGCTGGAGGCGTCGCTCCTATGACGGCTGTGTCCAGTTCCACGACGTTAAATCTAAAATTCTCGTGTTGGCTATAGGAATTAGGGGAAGCGACGCTCTGTGATCGCCTCTGCAGTTCTGGAGCTCATTGTGTCACTCAAGGCGACAGTGAAAGCGGCACTTTGGCCATGTTTTCACCCAGCTTTTCCCAACAAAAATTTTGTAAGTGATGTAGCTTTTGGAAATTGTTCCGACAAGAATTCTCATTGCCTTTTGTATTTTTATTCTTTTTCTATTCTTTTTTTTTTGTTATTTTTTTATTTTATTTTTTGCATTTACATAAAAAGCTCGGGTTGCCTCCCGAGAAGTGCCTTAGTTAACGTCGTGGCACGACAACACTTCTATGCTCACTTCCAGCATTTACGTCTCCTCTTCTTGCGTCGAACTTTTGTTTTCTTCTTGCCTTTAGGAGGAACTTGAATCAACCTCTCAGACGGTATGCCATTATCAACTTGTTCTACCTTCCGCTCAACCGCCTCTTTCGATTTACTCTCAGAGTCTTGACTAACACATTCTATCAAAGAACACTCATCAAACTTAGCCGTGTGATCCTTTTCGTTATAAACCTTGAAAGTAACCTTTTCTCCATGCGCTTTCACAGTCATCTCCCCAAGTTCCATGTCGATAAGTGCCTTCGAGGTGATTAGGAATAGTCTTTCCAAAATTATTGGAGCTTCTTGGTCCTCTTCATAGTCTAGAATAATAAAATCAGCAGAGAACGTAAACTTCCCAACTTTAATCAACACATCCTTCACCGTACCATCGGGGCAAGTGAGTGATCCATCCGCCATCTTAAGAGTAACTGAAGTAGGCTCGATTTCTCCTAGGCCTAACCTTTTATAGACAGAAAAATGCATGAGATTTATGCTGGCCCCCAGATCACACAGTGCACCAGAAATTTTATGACCACCAATAGTGCAAGGAATAGTAAACCTCCCAGGATCTTGAAGTTTTGGAGGTAATTTACTCAGGATTGTACTACACTCCTCCGCCAACTCGATTGTATCAATTTCTTGTGGCTTTCTCTTTTTAACTAGAATCTCTTTTAAGAACTTCACAAATGACGGCATCAATTCAAACACCTCAGTCAAAGGAATGTTAACCTGAAGCTCTTTCATCATACTCACGAATTTTTGAAATTTAGCCATATCCTTTAATGGTTGAAGTCTCTATGGGAATGGTGGGGGGCGGTAGAGGTGCCTCCTTTTTCTCTTCTTTCTTCTTCACTTTCTGCACTTTTTCTACTTCCGCTGCTTTCAATTTCTCCTCCTCCCTAGTTTTGGCCATCAACTCTTCGCCCTTAACTAGAGTTATAGCAAGACAGTGCTCAACTCTCTTTAGATTAGGATTCGATTCAACATTACCAGGCAGTGCTCCATGTGGTCTAGAATTTTGTGCTCCAGCTAACTGCTTCATTTGGCGTTCAAGGTCTTTTTGGGTAGTCGTAAGATCTTTTATGGCCTATGCCTGAGCTGCATTGTCAGCTATAATTCTCTGCTGACCTGCCAACATCTGCTTTATCAACTCTTCAACTGAACTATTTGACTGGTGTGGTTGAGCCTGAGGATGTGAATTCTGGTAGTTATTCTGAGATCTCGTATTACCTTGATCAGCTTGATTATCACTCCAAGAGAAACCAGGATGATTTCGTGAATTAGAATTATAGTTATTACCAAACTGGTTCTGATTCTGTCCCTGACACCTATTTTGATTCCCAACATAATAAACTGACTCTGGATTGGAGGAGCAAATATCAGTAGCATGATCTTGTCCACATACCTCACAAAAACTTTGAAACTGCTGCACTTGTTTAACTGGTGCCACTTGTTGCTGAGCTGGTGGCAATGCTAGTTTGCTAATTTGGTTAGCTATACATTGCATGTCTTTAAGAAATCTAATTCCCTCACAGTTACCCAAAGTTGTGGATTAATTTCTCCCAGGATAGAACGGAATTAACCTTACTGTGATAGCGGTAATTCAAATCACAGTAAACAGCGAACTCAAATTTGGTCTCACGACTCTAGAAGAGAGGAGAAATATTTAGTTGTGTATCTCTAAAATGAGGAAGTGTCTCACTATTTATAGATCAAGGATGGGTGTAATGAAAAGGTGTGATACCTTTTCAACAAAGAGGTGCTTATGGTGCCTTTTCCCATTCACAACTATTCAAAAAATCCTAACACTTTCACTATCGTCCTAGGGCTATAGGTGTCTGGTATCAAAATACAATAAATAACTTGTCAATTACTATGACGATCTCAGGTCAAAGGAAACTCTTACATCACATTCTTCAAGAGAATATCCTATTGACAGATTATGGTAATTCTTAACCATTTGAAATTATCCAATGAGTCGGTCCAATAATCATATCTCCATATGTGTCACCTGTGATTTAGTTAATGAGATCAACTAATCTTTATCCAATAAATAAATATCAAATTTCATACGTCAATATAAGTCTTTATCCAATGTATCCTTGTGTTCGGTGACTTATAAGATAAGTCTGTCTTGCCAGCTAGACTTGTATCCCCATAATAGTAGGTAGCATATTTTTTCCCACACAACAATAATTGTAATTTAATTTTTAAGCTCTACGAAAAAAACCTCTATAAATTAAAATGAGTTTCTAAAATCAAAAGAAAAAACCAAATGAGCAAAATGAGATATAAAGTTTTAAATATTTGTATAACACTTATCTAATATATTTAATCATGTAAAAATATGTGTTAAAAATTTATCATAATTAAAAGTTGTTTTGACTTTTTAAAAATGCATACAAATGATAAAATTATTTTTAACCGCTCATTTTAAGATTAAAGGGGTTTATTGTACCTTTCAAAAAGTGGAGGAAGTATTGTTTTCCAAACCCAAAAGATTAGGAGATTTAATGGACTTTACTCTTTTGACAAAGATTGTATGGAGTTCACAGATAAGAATACAACATTTATTGAAAAAGGAAAGTTAATATGTCGTGATGAAGTTCCATAAACAAATACTAGAACACATATGCGCTGGCTAGATTGTTTCTATATCTAAATATAGGTATAAGTAAAAAAGAAAAAATATCCTTTCAAGAAGAAATGAAAGTGTATTCAAAGTATAAAGATTTCTAAAAATTCTTACTGTAAATGACAAGAAATATGCAAGTACTTGTAGGAGTAATTTTTTGTCTTAAAACAATAAAACAGGCCGATTACTTAATGGAAAAAATTTACCGACAAATCAAAATGAGATAAAACAAAGCTCTATCTCTTGGCTATAATATAGTATAACAAAATATTAGACATGAAATGGGCATTTGAAAGTCTCGTCATAACATATTTCTTCTTTTTTATGATATTCCTTGGCAACAAGACGGGCTATAAAGGTCTCTACCTTTCCATATGCTCCAATCTTTTTCTTAAAACCCACTTACAACCACTACGTTTTATATCTATTGAAGACTCAACTAAAGTCTATACTTTATGACCTTCATGGATTTCATTTCGAATTCCATTGCATTTTTTCATTTCTCAAAGTCAGAACTTTGAATCACCTCTTCATAAGTCCTAAGGTCATCATCATTATTATCAACCTCGTCAAAAACATCATCTTGAACCATTAAATTAATCTATTTGGTACACGACGTTCTCGTGTAGACCTTTTAAGAGGTTCTTGAGCAACTTTTTCATCTTGTACTGAATTTGGTTGTTGTTCGACTTGATGTGGAACTGGATCATTAACATGTTCATGAACATCATTTTGTTCTTGAATTTCAAGTGTTGAAGATGACAATAATTTGTCAATTTCAAAAAATCCAATAAAGGTTCCTCAACTTGTGTCTCATGGTCTTGATCTAGTGTTAATTCATTAGTTTCTTGAAATTCATCAATTTCTATTTCTTCACCATGTTTTCCTTCTAAAAGAAATTCTCTTTAAAAAACGTAGCTCCTCTAGCCACAAAGACTTTAGGGTCGGAAAGGTGATAGAAATAATATCCCATTATTTTTTTGGGATACCCAATGAACCTACACTTATCAGATTTTGAGTCAAGTTTATCAGACTGCAGTCTCTTAACATAAGTTGGGCAACCCAAAACGTTAATGTATTTAAGGTTAGGCTTACATCCTTTCCATATCTCATATGGTATACTAGAGACTAATATAGTGGAAATTTTATTAAGTAAGTACGTTGCTGCTTCTAAAGCATATCCCCATAAGTTTGTTGGAAGCTCAGTGAACCCCATCATGGATCTCACTATATCTAACAAGGTCCGCTTTTCTTCTTTTAGCACGCCATTGTGTTGTGGTGTTCTTGGATGTGTCAACTGTGAGAGAAATTCATTCTCGTTGACATATTCAATAAAATCATCACTAAGATATTATCCACCTCTATCATACCTTAATACTTTGTTACTTTTACCAATCTGTTTCTCAACTTCACTACGAAATCTCTTGAACATTTTAAAAGATTCAGATTTATGTTTCATAAGATGCACAAAATCATATCTTGACATATTATCGTTGAAGGTGATGAAGTAAGAATATCCACCTCTAGCTTGAACTGCCATGGGTCCACAAATATCAGTATGAATTAGTCCCAATATTTCAGAAGCTCGTTCTCCAATTCCAGTAAATGGAGATTTGTTCATCTTTCCCTTGAGACAAGTTTCACAAGTTGGGTATGACTCATATTCATACTTTTCAAGGTAATCTTCCTTGTATGACTTGTTAATTCTTTTCTCTCCGATATGACCAAGTCTACAGTGCCAAAGGTATATATGATTTACTTTATCATCTCTTTTTTCTCTTAAGACTAGAACATGCATAATTGAATTAGCATACATACTAGGTAAGACATAAATATCATGTTGAAGATAGTCATTTGCATATAAAATATTATCATGAAAATTGGAGCAAATGTCATTATCTAGAACAATGCGAACACCACATATGTTCAACGGAGAAACTGCAATTATATTTGAAACAAACTTAGGAATGTAATAGCAGTCTTCCAACATAATTACTTTGCCCGTAGACATTTTTAAAGAAATTAATCCTGCAGCTAAGGAAACAACTTTTGCACCATTTCCAACTTATAGATTAACTTCTCTTTTCTTCAACCTCCTACTTATCTGGAGCCCCTGCAATATATTACAGATGTTATAACTACTGCTAGTATCTAATACCCACAGTGAAGAATCAGTAGAAGTTAAAGAAACCATGAAAGCATTTTTCTTTAAAGTCTCGCCTTGTTTCTGGTCCTTTAGAGTTGCAAGGTACTCCTTGCAATTTCTCTTCCAATGTCATTTCTTCTTACAATGAAAACATTCAGCATCAGAATGGTCAACTTTGTGCTCTTTGCCTTTGGGCTTGGTCACACCACCCTTAGGCGCACTAGACTTTATCTTCTTCTCAGATGCAAGTTAATTCTCACAATCAATTAGTATATGAAGCTCGGTGGAGATCATAATCTATTTTATGCATATTAAAATTAATAAAGAATTGTGAGAAGGATTCAGATAGTGACTGCAAGATCAAATCTTCAGAAAGCTCTTTACCCAGTTTGCACCTCAATTTATCAAGTTCTTCAATAAGATCAATCATATGACTTACATGAAAACCAACAGGAAAATTTGCAGTCAACTTGGATCCAAATAAAGTCTTAGATTTATGGTATCTAGTTGTTCTGCTTTGAGTACCAAACATCTCCTTTATATGTTCAATAATAGTAGTTGGATCCATATGCTGATGTTTCATTTGGAGTTCAGAACTCATACAAGCGAGAATGATGCATTTGTTACTAAGACATTCTTTCAAGTAATTCTGATAAATCATGATAGCCTCAACAACAGTTGCAGTTAGAGTTTCTATAGCATGTTTTTCGATCACATCAATGAGCTTTTTCATGCATGAGAACAATTCTCAAATTTCTGTAGCAATCATCAAAGTTTGGTCCAACCAACTTGGTGGCATCAAGTATTCCACACCGTGATATAGCAGACATTTTGAAAAACCTAAAACAGAAAAGAAAACGCAATAATATAAGAACATATTTATTCATATCATAAAGACATGGACTTTTATCTAAATCATATTTCCACTAAATATTTCAAACTATGCACCCTCATTATAGTTTAACAAATCTTTATTTCTTTTAGTGGAACAAAAAAAATCCTTTAATAATATGTATGAGCTCCTTGGAAGTCAAGTCCTTTCTTACACATTTCAAAGGTAGGTACTCTTACCAGTTATATTTCTATATAATTTTCTAAATAGCTCTATGTCAAACAGTCCCATGGTAATCAGGTCGATCCTATTGGCACAATTGAGTTCAACAGTCATGATAGCAAATAATTTATTAAATTTCACGCTCCTTGGGTAGTCCAGGTGCTTAGCGTAAAATATTCTTCATATCCATGCATTTAATGTAATAAATAATTTTATTTTATTCTCGAACTATAAAAGTCTCCTAGCTGTCAAGTTGCTCTTTATAAACAAAAAATAAATTAAATTATTTATTTTGATGAATAGCTAGACAAAAAATATTTTATTTTATATTATTCAAGAACTTAAATTTTATTGAGAGGGAACTTTTACTAAAATAAATTTTTAATAACTTGGATATTATTCACAACATGTGAATTTTGTTCTAGTTTTCGACAAGTTTAGTCCTAATATTCACATGCAACAGTTATTCGAAATTTATGTAAAAACAAGCAAGTATCTGATAAACAAAATTTATTATGTTGTTAACATGTATAACTATATCTATTACAAATGGCTATTAATTAACATCTCATGAAATTAACAATAATAATGAACTTATTCGTTAAGGGACTCATAATGTTTAAATATTAAAATATTGAATAAAAATTGTGGGACAACGAAACAGAGGAGGTCTTCAGTGAAACTTCTTTTCGATTACATCTTTTGTAATTACCTTCCTTTCATGATTTTTCTATAATCAGTTTAACATACATTCAAAGATTATTATAATTGAACTCTTCAATTACACTAATTAAACACAAATTTATCCAGAAAATAAACCATGGCTCTTGTACCACTGATAGATTGCATAAGGTGTTTATACCACGCAACGGAAGATAAAAATAATCCTACGTAAATTTATTTGCGTTTAAACTTTATCTACCCATTAAAGATCGGATTTACGACAAACCTGGTAGCGAGAGTCCAAATTAAAAAATATTTGATAATGCAAACTCTCTATGCGTATCCACACCGAGACCAATTCTTACTATCAATACTTGATTAATGGAAGTACAAATAAATTAAATAAGTATTGAGCTAGTTGTTTAACCTAGATCCAATTTTAGGTCAATTAACAATTAAATTTATATTTGCGGAGTCACGATCAATAGTTTAGATTAATAATTCAAATGACAAACTAAAGCAGCGTTAGATTCGTAAGCGATACTGGAGCGAGATATAAACAGGAATTAGCGAAGATAAAGCGTAAATAAGGGTAAACAGAAGTAACCGCGCTGTATCGCTTATCCCCGGGGAGAGTTCTTCAGTATAGTCGTACTTAGAAGATTAGAGAACAAAGTGTTGGACGAATATAAGTAAAAAGTAGTATTTGAGCAAGTGCGAGGGAGTATTCTTATTGATATTGTAGGCAGGAAGTAAAGTTCTGTTACAATGGTTTAGAACATACGCTATTTATAGGTCTGATAAGCGTCCGTTGGGATATGTAACCGCTGGGCACGTATCCGTTGGATATGTAACCGTCGGGTTGTAATGATTGCCTTTATAACTATTAATTGAATGATCGCACATGATCTGGTTAATAACTCCTCATTCAGATCGTGTTGACTGATGAGGCGTTTCGTAACTGCTTTGGATCTGTTCGCGATAACTGTCTGTCCGTTGGATATCTGTCTGGTAGAGCTTCTGCCCGTGCCACGTAGTGAACACGTGTCATCTTTCAGGTGCTGTCAGCTTTTATCCAATACAGATAGTCCCTGCACTTCTCGAGCAGAGTATATGTTCGAGGAGTGGATATTAATTTTTGGCGGGAATTTCTGCTTTGTAAAATCCTACCTTTGTGTGACAAGGCTTAGTGACGCATGCATCTTATCAGCTACGTGACAAACCCTTATGACGTGCGTATTAAATGCACCGTATAAAAAAGTAACTGCAACTGGCATGCCTGCACGTTTGCAGTCTACTCTGAAGTGACTACTGCACGTTCCAAGGGTAAGAATGATGATTTTAACCGTCTCAATCACGTGCACACGTCGACTATTGATCGTAAGGTGACCGCTGCTCTTCAGGGTAATGATGACACTATAATAATTGGCAAAACCAATTCCTTCTTTTGACGGTCGGATCTGATCGTGGTCTCTTGGATAACTTCCACGTGTTTCGAAGGAACTTGATGGGCCGAATTTCCACTCTTATAAATAGGGGTTTGCTGAATGAGAAACCTTTTACTTGCTGTTATTTCTCCTCTGTTAATTCTTGAAAATCTTTGAACAGCTTTCAATTCTTCTTGCGAACTTCTTAACTCTTCTGAAATCATGTCTTCAAGAGCTAGAAAGAATCAAAATGTAGACATGGCTAGTAGTTCCTCAGCGGCTACTCATAGGCCCAGGGCTACTCAGGCTACTGCTGTGGAGATTATCCCTAAAAAATGGGGTGAGTTAGAGGCAGACTGCAACATCAAGGCCTTTAATAACCATCATAGGGATACACGCAACTGGCCGGCGTATAGATTTAAATCTGGGATCACATCGGAGCTGATCCCACGAGTTAGGATGGACTGCTGCTGGGCTGATAGGATTCCCCTCTTGCCGGTCTCCGAAGAGGAGAATATTACCTCCCACAGGGCTGGGTGGACAGCTATGTGCACCTACCCTTTCACAGTGGGATGTAAATTACCCATGCACCCTGTGCCGGAAAGGCTCTGCAGGGAATATTTGCTCTGTCCGGGGCAACTGTGCCCCAGTATATATAGAATAGTTACACTTTTGGATTGGTTTGCGACGGAAACCGATCGATCTTTTGGATATGAACATTTTATTTCTTTGTATAGTATACAAATTTTCAAAGACGGCTATGTGAATGCCAGGATGCGCGGGAGCAAGGGCTTGGTGCGCAGTTCTGAAGACACAGGTGACCGGGGTTGGCTACACCGGTATGTGTTTGTGCGCACCTCGGCCTTGACCTTCGATTCTAAGACTTATCTTCCCAAAGTTTGGAACAAGAGGCGTAAGTCCCCGAGTATTTTTGAGATTTTCTGTGCTATTCCTTTTTTTCTTATCTGCTTACTTCTTTTGACTCCTTTTTGTAGCGGCCAAGCGACCCTACGACGGGCTCATATCTGTTGATGAGCTGACGGCGTGGGTTGAGGCAATTTTGAAGGAGTTCACTCCTGAGAGAAGAGAATTGGCACATTTTGCTGCGCATAAGAGTTTGACCATGAAAACTCACGGTGAGAGTATTTCTGCTTTTGTAATTATTCCTCTCCTTTGTAACTTCTCTGTGTCTGACTGTTTTATCTTTTGTAGGTCTGGGTACTCAAGGGGGCTTGTTTCCTGCTCCCCTCCCCCCAGGACGTGCCTTCCGAACCTGTCGCCGATCCAGATGCTGAGGCTGCATCTATACTAGCTTCGGTGGAGGCACTACGCGGCAGGAAGGGTGGCGAGGAATTCTTGTCCGGTGGCCTTGGTTCTTTGAAAAGAAAAAAGAAGAGCTAGGACGAGGGTGGAGCACGGAAAAGGTCTGTTCGTAAGACTTCCGTTGCTACCGGGCAAGCCTCAACTGATGGAGGTGGGCCTTCGCCCAGAACCAATGTACCAGAGCCTGCAGAAGAGAAGGTCAAGGCTACTGTTGAAGTCCCCGAGTCTGTGCGGGGAGAAGGTTTAGACAAGGAGGTTATCGATCTTTCAGATACTGAGATCGAAACCAATGAACCCCTTGTGCGAAAACCTTATCTTCGAAGTGATAAGAGGAAAGTTGAGTAGGAAGCTGCCCGTACTCCGGAGAGGAATTCCCGAGTTGATGACGGGGTGAAGGCGGCTCCTTCTCGTGTGGACAAAGGTTAAAGGAAAATAGGAGAAGAAGAAGAAGAAGAAGAAGAAGAAGAAGAAGAAGAAGAAGAAGAAAAAGAAGAAGCAAGGGAAGAGGCTTCCCAAGAGAGTGGCCGAGGTCCTCGTGTTTTTCGTTTCGAGGACCTGGAAAATGTGGCCACTGAGGGGGCTACGCCTGTCGGTCTTCGCGAGTGTGACACGATAGATCCTGGAGTGGAAGGTGATTCCAACTTATCAAGAACAAGGCTTATTTGGCGGTCAGTCATCGATGGCCAAACCGGATTGAAGAATATTAGGGGTGTGCGTTACAAGTTCGGGCAAACTATTCTTCTGAACAGGCTTGGGAACCCAAATACTGCGAGAGGAAGCATACCATGAAACTGTCTCCTGATGTTAACTTCATATCCAGGCCGGGTGGTTTAGCCAAAGCTGTCTCTTCACTCATCGGCCCCCGTGAAGAATGGGTGATGAAGGAATTGAGTGATGAGGAACTAGCCTTTCAGATTGCTGCTGATTCTGCCCGGGTAAGTGTTTTACCGCTTTGTGTTGGGAATAACTTCGACCTCAGATCTCTAACTTTCGCTTACTTTGTTTTTTCAGTCAAGTATGGTGGCTGTTGAACTCATGTTCTGCTCCAGGATCAACAACGTCAATCAAGTACTCGAGGTAAAGAAAGAGTTGCTGGATGCTCTGAAGGAGAACAAGATCCTGGCAGAACAGTGTGGTCTCCTAGGGAGTGAAGTTAATCGTCCAACGAATGTTAGCAATGAGCGACTTGAGCAGATTAACGAATGCACCAAGGAGAAGGACCTTCTTTTTATAGAAAAAGAAGGGTTCGCACGCTCTGCCCAGGGTCTAGAGAGTTTACTCCAAGAATGTAAGGCTTCACTGAACAGTGCTATTGATGATCGCGCATCTCTTGAGATGAATCTGCAAAGGGCCACCGAAGAATCCGTTAGAGCCAGAGCTGAGCTTCAGGCTGCCAAGGATCAGGTTGCTCAGTCGATGAGTGCTCAAGCCGCACTATCCAAAGACTTGGAAAACCTGCACGATCAATCTGAGATTAGGGCCAAGCTTGTTGCGCTCGAAGCTAAACGTTCACTGCTTGGGCAGATTCAAGCTAAGCAGGTTAATGTTGAAGAGATGTTGCAGATGACGAAAAGTGTTGTTCGCAGAATAAGACAAGCACTGAATCTCTCTCCTGAGGAGTCTGAAGGTGAAGATGAGGATGAAGATGAAGAAGATTGCGAGAATTCGGGAGACGATGGCAGAATCGACGGAGTTGGTGCGTCGGGTTCTGATCGCAGCCCCAGAAGCTTATGCCCCTCCCCAATCGTTAAGTTTGTTCATCTGGCGAGAGCCGGATTTTAATTGTTTGTGGATAGAGGTCTTGTAAAGACTCTCTGATCTCTGTATGGCCGGTTCCATTTGGCCTTTGATCACTTTGTAAACTTTTATCAGCCGTTTTCGGCATCCTATCATTTCGCAGGTGTATATATATGATTTTAGATCTATTCAATGACTATATTTAGCCTGAATTTTAGGAGCTTTTTGAAGTTTGAACTTTATTAAGTTCTGGTCTCCAAAAGTTTGCCCGAATATTTTAACTTAGCCTTTCCTTAGGAAGAGGTCGTAAGTTGTGAATAATCTGCGCAGATTTTTTATTCTGACCGAGTTGTGGTCGTAAGACTTTTGGCCAAATCGTTGCCCTTGGTGCATAACTTTTCTTATCGTCTTGATAATCGAAAGTCGCCGCATGACTTTGTAGATTGGCTCTGGCCGAGTCGCTGGCCTTGTGAACGACTTCTCTTATTTTCGTGGAAGTTTGTCACGTAAAAGATTTTGAAAAACTTCAAAAACTTCGCCTTTTGGCAAGGTCTTTCGCCTTTTGGCAAGGGCTTCGCCTTTATGAAGGTCTTTTCTGGCCTACAGGGGCCTCTCACCACCCTCCTTATTTTTATGTTGGAACACAGGAAGTGACAACATAAAAAGAGTTGAGTTGCATATAGAAGAACACATATAACCAAACGAGGAGTGTGTCCATTGTGGGATTTGAACCCACAACCGCGAAGTTTAAGAACTTCGAGCTCTACTAGTTGAGTTAAACGGATCTGACCTTGTTCAGGCCGTTAGTACCATTTAGAGAAAATAAAATAAAAGTAAGAACTTCCGTAAAAATAAAACGCAAGCATAAGATAAGTAACCGTTTTACCACTCAAAAGTGATATCTTTTGAGGTGAATCACATTCCAACTGTTCGGGAAAGTGGAGCCGTCTGGTCGTGCAAAGCGATAGGATCCCTTGCCGACTGAGGCGATTACCTTGTAGGGGCCTTCCCAGTTAGGGCCAAGCCTCCCATAATTTGTTTCTTGTGTGCTCTGGGAGACTTTCCTTAGTACAAAGTCTCCAACCTGGAAGCTTCGTACGCGCAGTCCACGATTGTAATATTGTTCAATTCGTTCTTTCTGGGCGATTACTCGTACAAGGGCTAGCTCTCTTCATTCTTCGAGGAGGTCCAGCTCTTCAGAGAGGTTTACTGAGTTTGATTCTTCAGTGGCATGTGCGCATCGCAAGCTGGGTTCTCCAATTTCGACTGAGATTAAAGCATCTGCACCGTACACCAATGAGTAAGGAGTCTCTCTAGTACTCATTTTTATCGTTGTGCGATAAGCCCATAGTACACCAGGTAATTCTTCTACCACACACCCCTTTGCCTGCTCGAGGTGCTTTTTAAGGGACTCAACGATGATTTTGTTGGTAGATTCTGCTTGTCCATTAGCAACAGGATGATACGGAGAGGAAGTGATGCTCTTGCTGTGTAGATCGTCGAGGAACCTAGTCACTTTCTGGCCGATGAATTGTGGGTCGTTATACATGACTATTTCCTTAGGTGCTCCAAAGCGACATACGACAAAACGCCAGAGGAAGTCGACAGCCTCTGTTTGTCGTATCCTTGTGTACGCTGCCGCTTCGACCCACTTGGTGAAGTAATCAGTGATGATCAATGAGAAACGCATTCCTCTCGGCGCTGTGGGAAAAGGACCAACTATATCCATCCCCCATTTCATGAAGGGCCACGGAGAGATTATCGAATGGAGCGGTTCTGCTGGCTGATGAAGAAGATGTGCGAACCTCTGGCATTTGTCACATTTTTTGACAAATTTGTTCGTATCTTTCTCCATTTTGTCCCAATAATAACCTGCGCGAATCAGCTTTCGGGTTAACGCCTTGCCTCCAGAATGATTTCCACAACAGCCTTCATGGACTTCTCTCATCACGTAGTTGATTTGATTTGGTCCGAGACACTTTGCAAGAGGTCCTGCAAACATTTTGCAGTAGAGATCACCGTTGACGATTGTATACCGAGCAGCTTTTATCCGGAGCTTACGAGCGGCTTTTATGTCAACGGTCAAAGTTCCATGGAAAAGATAGTTTGTTATCTCATTCCGCCAGTCCCAAGTAGCGTTGATGGTATTGACTTCGAACTTTTCTCGGTCTATGGTCGTGTAGAGGAGTTGAACAACAGCTGAAGAGCTGGCTGCCCCCATCTCTGTCACCGACCCTAGATTCGCGAGAGCATCAGCTTCATGGTTCTCTTCCCGTGGAATCTGAAGTGCCTCCCAGTCATCAAACTGTGTTAGGAGTTCCTTCACTCGGGCGAGGTACACTTGCATCCTGGATTGTCGTGCACTGAAGCCTCCAGTTATCTGATTGACCACCAGTTGAGAGTCACTTTTGAGTTTGATGATGGTCGCTCCATAACTTCGGGCTAGTTCCAGACCTACAATAACGGCCTCATATTCGGCCTCATTGTTAGTAATAAATGGGCACTTGATAGCCTGCCTGACCGTCTCTCCGGATGGAGCGGCGAGAACCAATCCAAGACCAGATCCTTTGACGCTCGAGGAGCCGTCAGTGTAAAGGGTCCACACGCCAGGGTCCTGCCCAGCATAAAGAACAGCTTCCTTTTCTGCTTCAGGGTATATATTAGTGCTAAAATCTGTCGCGAAGTCTGCTAAAACTTGTGATTTTATTGCTACCCTAGGCTGGTAGGTGATATCAAATTCACTTAATTCTATAGCCCATTTTACTAATCTTCCTGAAAATTCAGGTTTGTGCAAAACATTTCGTAAAGGAAAAGTTGTTACCACAGCTACTGAATGACTTTGAAAGTAAGGGCGTAACTTACGTGCAGCAGTTACTAGTGCTAATGCCAATTTCTCCAAGGATCGATAGCGTGTTTCTGCGTCAATTAGAGCTTTGCTAATGTAATAGATAGGAAGTTGTTTACCTTTTTCTTCCCGGACTAGAACGGCGCTTACCGACGATTTCGAGACTGCCAAATAAATCAGCAGCTGCTCACCCTGCTGGGGTGTAGAGAGCAGTGGTGGATTGGACAGGTACTTTTTCAGATCCTTCAATGCCTGTTGGCATTCAGGGGTCCACTCGAACTCCTTGTTTTTCTTTAAAACGTCGAAGAAACTCTTGCATCGGTCGGATGATCGGGAAATCAATCTTCGCAGGGCAGCCACTCTTCCTGTCAATCTCATGACGTCCTTCCGGTTGTGGAGTACGTCTGGAATTGATTCAATGGCTTTGATCTGAGCGGAATTTACTTCAGTTCCACGCTGGGAGACGATGAAGCCCAGGAACTTTCCTGATCCGACTCCGAATGCACATTTCTCCGGGTTCAGCTTCATGTTGTACTGATCCAGAATCCGGAAAGCTTCTTTTAGATGCGCCAGATGGTCTTCTGCTCATTTGGACTTGATCAACATGTCATCGATGTATACTTCCATAGTCTTTCCGATATGGTCGTGGAACATTCGATTGACTAGACGTTGATACGTCGCACCTGCATTTTTCAACCCAAATGGCATAACTTTATAACAATACGTACCTCTGCACGTTATGAATGCTGTTTTCTCCTGGTCCTCTGGGTCCATCAATATCTGGTTATATCCGGAATATGCGTCGAGGAAGGTGAGCACCTCGTGCCCGGCTGTTGCGTCGATCAGTTGATCTATCCTGGGAAGGGGATATGAGTCCTTCTGGCAGGCTTTGTTTAGGTCCGTGAAGTCAATGCAGACTCTCCATTTACCATTTTTCTTAAGTACAATGACCACGTTGGCTAGCCAGTCTGGATATTTGACTTCACGTACAGACCCAATTTTCAACAGCCGGTCAACCTCATCATTGATGACCTGATTCCGAAAAGCTCCTTGTTGGTGCGTCTTCTGTTTTACTGGGCGATGGTATGGGTCGACGTTCAACCTGTGAGTAATAATGTCTGGAGAAATACCTGTCATATCTGCGTGAGACCAGGCGAACGTTGTATGTCGCTCCTTGAGGAACTGGAGGATATCTCTTCGTAGACGTTCGCTCAATTCGGTCCCTAAGTATACTTTCCGTTCTGGCTTATCTGCGAACAATTCTTCGGGTTCCAAAGCTTCCACGGTCGGCATGGTTTTCTCTCTCGTCAATTTTCGTGATGAATTCTGGGACCTCGTACTTTGTTTGTTCACGCGACGCGTCTGGTCCCGGTCGCTGTAATTGCTATTTCTTTTCTTCAGGCAGCTTGAGAGCCACTGAATAGTAATCTCGGGCAGAGCGCTGCTCTCCTCGGACCTCATGTACCTCCCATTCGGATGGGAACTTCAACACTTGATGATAAGTTGAGGGAACAGCTTGCATATCATGGATCCAAGGTCTCCCCATGATGATGTTGTAGGCTAGGTCTGCATCAACAACATGGAAAGTTGTCTCCTTCGCTACTCCTTCGGCGAGAGTTGTCAGGTTAATCTCACCAAGAGTCTTCTCACTCGAATTCGTTGATACTTACCTTTGAGTTGTAGCGATTGCAGACGTCCGTCCAACTGACTGCTGGGGACTCGCGAAGAGACTCGTAAAGTCTGCGAGTGGCCTCTGAGCTTCTAATGTCCAGACTGTTAGTAAACGCGATCGCTGCCCATCTGTCCGGTACTTTGGGAAGCATCATTCGCTCTCTTTGGAAGTGATCCACGTATTTGCAGAGAGATTCCTCGGGCCTTTGCTTGATTTCGAAGATATCTTCTACGGGGGTTTCTGTCTTCTGAGCGCCTATGTGTGCTTTCACGAACAACTCAGCCATCTCTGCGAAAGACCCAATGGAGTTTGGTGGCAACATTGAGTACCATCGTAGAGCTCCATCTACTAAGGTTTCCACGAACTTATTTAATTGAACAGATTCGATCTCCTCGTCGGTGAGATCGCTAGCCTTTATAAAGTTGCTGAACATCATGAGATGGTCGTTGGGATCAGATGTTCCATGATATCTCGGAATGTTTGGCATCTTGAACGTCTTAGGTATCGCCTTTGGGGCTGCTTCTTTCTTCCAAGGCCGCTGGGAATACCGCTGGACATTGACTTTCTTCAGCGTGGGCGGAGCGCCTGGTATCTGATCAATTCTCTCATGGAGGGACTTTTGAATTGCTTCCTGGCTTTCTTTAAATTGTTTGGTTAGAGCTTCCACAACAAGGCTCATTTCTGTAGACGCCATAGATCCTCCATTCCGATTCTGGTTGACTTGGGTCGTTGGGTCTGCAGTCCCACCGTTGTTTCGTTCTTCACCTTGCCTTGAGGTATGTGAAGAAGGAACGTCACGACCAGGTGTTTCAGCGTCAGCTCTTGCAGTCAGAGGGTTGCCCATTCGAAGAGAGTTGAGCGCCTCGTTTATCCCTCGGTTCACCTCGGCCTGTTCCTGCATGAATGCAAAGAGTGCTTCCTGGAGATTCCCTTGGCCAGGGGAGAGACTCCTGTGGCGTCGTCTCCTGGGTGGGGTAGTGCTCTGAGAGCGCATACGCCCATTTCGCTACCTGACCGGTCCTTGGGAAGATTGTTGCTGCCCATCGGACGAATAGTCGGGAGAATAATTGCGACTGGGTGGAGGAGTACTTACCTGACTTCCGCCTATGATAGTTCGTTGTGAACTGCTTTCTGCCATGTTAGTTGTAGAGCAAAAAGATCGACGAAAAGAGGTATAATATCAGAAAAGATAAACTATTAACCTACGAAGGCTATTGACCGGCTCCCACTGTGGTCGCCATATTGTTTAACCTAGATCCGATTTTAGGCCAATTAACAATTAAATTAATATTTGCGGAGTCACGATCAATAGTTTAGATTAATAATTCAAATGACGAACTAAAGCAGCGTTAGATTCGTAAGCGATACTGGAGCGAGATATAAACAGGAATTAGCGAAGATAAAGCGTAAATAAGGGTAAACAGAAGTAACCGCGCTGTATCGCTTATCCCCGGGGAGAGTTTTTCGGTACTAGTCGTACTTAGAAGATTAGAGAACAAAGTGCTGGACGAATATAAGTAAAAAGTAGTATTTGAGCAAGAGCGATGGAGTATTCTTATTGATATTGTAGGCAGGAAGTAAAGTTCTGTTACAATGGTTTAGAACAGACGCTATTTATAGGTCTGATAGGCGTCCGTTGGGATATATAACCGCTGGGCACGTATCCATTGGATATGTAACCGCCGGGTTGTAATGATTGCCTTTATGACTATTAATTGAATGATCGCACATGATCTGGTTAATAACTCCTCATTCAGATCGTGTTGACTGATGAGGCATTTCGTAACTGCTTTGGATCTGTTCGCGATAACTGTCTGTCCGTTGGATATCTGTCCGGTAGAGCTTCTGCCCGTGCCACGGTGAACATGTGTCATCTTTCAGGTGCTGTCAGCTTTTATCCAATACACTAGTATCTTTTTCAAATGGTTTAGCACAAACCGAGAGGACGAAGAAACAATTTTCTTACCAAATTAATTTTCTCTCTTGATTTTATTAATGGCCCACTCTCAGAGTGCTTTCATGCTGCCTCTTATAATGCATAGATATCTTTATATATCATCAATTATCAACTTTTCCTTTTATGTTTTAAAAGAGTTAAGGCGGTGACTTAGTGTGCAAGCCATAACTAAATTGGTGTTTGCACATTATTATATAAATAATACAAATCGCATTCTTAATGGGAATTGCCATGAACCACATCGAACAATCCTCTCTCTATTGTGTGCTGCACACATGTCATAAGCACCGATTCTTTATGTATCAAATATACACATGCTTTGATAATTATCTTAATCAATAATTAATCAGAGACATAATTCACCTTACTATTCCAAATAGTAAAAATACAATTTGTTCATAATATTAATCATATTCTCTGCGCTAGTAGATAATATAAAAATATTCTATTTTTAATTAAATAATTATTTAATTGTTTAATTAAATTCTATAATTTAATTATCAAATAACTAAATGATTTATAATTTAGCAATGATCAGAATACTCGTTAGTATGCGGCCCCATAGGTTCAATATTAAGCCGGTAGTAAGTTGATCACATTAATATACTATCAAGGGTGGCATCTAGCAATATTTCTAAATGACTAGATTATATTGAATTGTACAATTTACTCTCAAGAGCATGTAGAAGAATAATGCAGTATTTTCTTTTGTCCATATAGCTCCAAGTCACTGTAGGATATGGTTTAACTGTCAAATCCCAATAGGCAACCAACTATGTTTTCATGTCGAATATAACCGACTATTGAATGATCAAAGAAACCCCTTTCTCTTATTATTCAATTTGCCTGGCCAAGGTTTTGAAGTAGTCGTTTATAATTCATGACAACATAGAGCATAAACTCATTATCAAGAGGCGACAGATTTCATCTTGATCATTCATTAATTCTACAAGTATTTAATTATATCCAATATCCTTTCAGCTATCGCCCGCTATAAGTGTTTGGTATCAAAATACCTTGTCAATTATTATGACGATCTCAGGTCAAAGGAAACTCTTACATAACATTCTTTAAGAGAATATCCTATTGACAGATTATGATAATTCTAGCCATTAGGAATTATCCAACGAGTTGGTGCAGTGATCATGTCTCCATATGCGTCACCTATTTATGTGATTTAATTAATGAGATAAAGATCAGTGTTTTCAAAGTCGTTTTCGGGGCGAGGTGTACAAAAAAAGCACTGGGGTGTTTAGGCGGGGCGTAGATCCTGAAGGCGTAAGCCCCAGAATTTGAGGCAAATTTGGGGCATACACTTAGCCGTTGGGCGAGTCTCAGTTCGTAAGACCCAAAAAAATTCAAAATTTTAAAGAAATTTCTCAATGAATTTTCTATGTAATGACTACACTCAAATGTCAACTTGCTAATTAAATTCTCAATTTTTTTATTATTTTTTAGTTCTATGTATTTTTTTTACTCTTAGCCTAACATAATGTTTGAATTTCTAGAGTTTCTACGTAATTGTACCCTTTTTATGTGATTTATATTTTTTAAAAATATTTATGTGAATTATTTTATTATATAAAATATTAAATATTAGAGATCCATGGGGCTTACGCGCAGTACCTAGAGGCTTACGCCTCACACCGTGTCAGATATAACGCCTTGCCTCGCCTCACGCCCACTCCTTTTAAAACATTGATAAAGACCATCACATAATTATTAATCTAACTGGATCACTAATGTCCTGATTAATGATCCTATGATCAAGAATAATTTTAGATTAAATTATAAGAGACTTGATTCTCATTATCATGATCTCTATCATGACGGCAAATCACAAAACTTAATTAAGGACTTTATCAAATTAATCAAGCAATTAGTAATAACTATGATTAATGAATATCAAATGCTATACATATAACAATATTGAATAATTAGGTCCACAAAATATGTTCAAATTGTGAAATACGAATTTTGGTCTAGGGCATATCAACTATATCCCTAACATTGACAACCATGAGAATGATAGGGGAGAAACGAAAAAGAGATGAAAGTGAGGCAGAATAGGATAAGCTACTCTCAAGGCTTAGCTTCTTTTATTTTCTGTATGAACTGAATTGGTAAAATTGTTGACTACAATTTGGACATCGAGAGCAAAGCGTTTGCGAAGCTGATCGGGTGCTTGAGGATCGGAGAAATACTGAAGAGACTGCTGGTAGTATGATTCAAAAGCTAGCAAGGTGACCTTCATCTGTGTGGAGATATTTCATTCAGGTTCAGAGGCCTCATATTCCTCCTTTCCAGTTCAAAACTAATTATTCCATTAAGTGTAGCTGAAGGAAAAAGAATATGACAAAACGGAAGTGGATGATTCCATTATACGAATTGGTCGCTCATGATAAAACAAACTCACAGTTTTGATCTCCACTGGTGGTGACAGGACAATTATGTGGAGTTGGTCAATTGGGGTTTGTGGAAAAGAAAGTAGACAATAACCAATGCCCATTTCATGTCTAATATTTTGTTATACTATATTATAGCCAAAGAGATAGAGCTTTGTTTTATCTCATTTTGCTTTGTTGGTAAATTTTTTCCATTAAATAATCGACCTGTTTTTTTGTTTGAAGATAAAAAATTACTCCTACAAGTACTTGCATATTTCTTGTCATTTACAGTAAGAATTTTTAGAAATCTTTTATACTTTGAATACACTTTCATTTCTTCTTGAATGGATATTTTTTCTTTTTTACTTATACCTATATTTAGATATGTTTTAGGAAGGGAAGACACAATCTAGCCAGCGCATATGCGTTCTAGTATTTGTTTATGGAATGTCATTACGACATATTAACTTTCCTTTTTCACTAAATGTTGGGTTTAGGAACCTTTGTCAAAATAGTAAAGTCGAATAAACTCTCTTAATATTTTGAGTTTAGGAAACAATACCTCATTCACCTTTTGAAAGGGACAGGAAAACCCCTTAATCTTAAAAGCGACGGTTAAAAATGAGTTTATCATTTGTATGCATTTTTAAAAAAATTAAAACAACCTTTAATTATTACGAATATTTTTTACACGATTAAATATATTAAAGATGTGTTATACAAATATTTAAAATTTTATATCTCATTTTATTCCTTTGGTTTGTTCTTTTGATTTTCGAAACTCATTTTATTTTATAGAGGTTTTTTTCGTAGAGCTACAAAATTAAATTATAATTATTGTTGTGTGAGCAAAAATACGCCACCTACTATTACGGGATACAAGTCCAGCTGGCGAGTCTAGACTTATCTTATAAGTCACCGGGCACAAAGGATACACGCATATTCTACGAGTTACGACCGTTCAGGCGATAGGGGCGTAGGACGAAGGGCATACATTTTGCCGCCTTAGGATTAAAGTCTCCTAGTTAGGGTTTAGTATATACCATTGCCTTGAGTTATAGGCCCATAGCCTTCTTAGTCTTTGTATTTTACCTTAATTAGGACAGGGCATACACTACTATAAATACTCCTCCTTACATTGTATTGTATAATAGAGCGATTCACCATAGAATCCGGCTATTCTCAAGGAATAAGACTACTTTACTTTTCTTGCTTATTATTTTCTCTCTTTTATTTATTACTTTTCCTTCGTATTTTCTGTATTGCTTTGTGACCTCATTCTAAATTAATTGTTTAACCTAGGCGACCGATTTTAGGCATAAACAATTTGGTGCCCAACGTGGGGCCCAGGAAATTGTAGGTATTCTACGAAGGAAATGGCGCAATCATGTCAAGCAGCGGAAATCACGCCATACAAGATACCGGTAACAAGATTCAACAGATAATTCATAACTCGGTGAATACGACTGAAACTGTGAATGACTATCTAAGATCAAAATCCTGTTATCCGTCATCATGGTTAAAGTCTTACCGGTGTACCACGCCTCATCATGCCTTTCATGGAGCGATGCCAGCAGTCCAAAAGTTTATAAATACAATCTTCGAGGGGCCCGGGGTCGGAAGTACCAGGACTAGAGCCATCATGGTCTGCGAGGCTCACTAGGAGATAGCCAAAAAGCCACGTATCAACACAATTGAGTTTGACGACAACGACTCGCCACGAGTTCACTACCCTCACTAAGATGCTTTAATAATCACCTTGCAAGTACACGATGCTCTAGTCAAGCGTGTGTTGGTAGATCCTGGCAGTGCGGTCAACATTATTCATTGCAGGTTGTTAGCCAGATGGATGTGCAAGATCAGGTAATTCCCAGTCCATACACCATAACCAACTTTAACAGCTCCAGTGAGAAGTCTATAAGAGAGATACTCCTTCAGGTACACCTACCGGGAACAACCCGAGTGGCGTCCTTCTAAGTAATGACATGCAACCTCTCCTATAACATTTTTCTCGAGAGGCCTTGGATTTGCAAAGTACGCGCGGTGTCGTCTACGCTTCACCAAATCCTTAAATACCCAACTCCTTTAGGGGTGAGAGAAATTCAGGGGGAGCAGAAGCTTTCTCAGAGCTGTTATGTAACTGCTGTGATAGATGCCGCCAAAAAGGAGATTAAAAATCAGAAGAAGAAGCTAGTTAAATTGCTTGGTCCCGATATGGTCACCAGTGTACTTTTCGGGTTCGGAGTCCATGAAGCGGGCGGGTCTCAAGAGCCAGCCATCGCACCTTCTGACCTGGAGGAGGAAGACAAGCCTGCCAAAGCTACAGTTGATAGCCTTGACCCATTGATCTTTGACGAGAAGGTTCCATATAAGAAATTTTATGAGGGGGCCAAGCTCTCAGCCGAAGCCAAGTAAGAATAGGCTAGCTTCCTGTGTGCTTGGTTAGGCACCTTCACCTGGACACATACCTACATGCCACGAATATCAACTAGCGTCATCACACATAATCTGAATGTCGACCTCAATTTCAAGCCAGTCAAGCAGAAACGACCGATCAGTCGTGAAAAGGGGCTGGCAGTCCATGAGAGGTCAAAAAGCTACTAAACAATGGTTCCATTCACCAGGTTCAATTTCCTGATTGCCTTTCCAATGTAGTAGTAGTCCCCAAGAAAAATGGAAAGTGGGGGATGTGCATCGACTTCACAGATCTGAATAAAGTGTGCCCGAAGGATTTCTTTCCCACTGCCCAACATCGATCAACTTATCGATTCAACGGAAGGCCACGAAGCTTTAAGTTTTCTAGATGTATTTTCAGGGTATAATCAGATCCTCATAAACCCGAATGATCAAGAAAAGACTTCTTTTAACACGGATAGGGGAACTTATTGTTATAGGGTAATGTCTTGTGGATTGAACAATACAGGAGCAACTTACTAGAGATTAGTAAACTTAATGTTCAAGGAATAGATTGGTAAGACCATGGAGGTTTACATAGACGATATGTTGGTCAAACAGAATTTTCCAAGGATCACATCGATCATCTGAAGATAGCGTTCAACATCCTGGACAAATTTAGAATGAAGCTCAACCTAGAAAAATGTGCCTTCGGCATGTCCTCCGGGATGTTCCTTGGTTTCATTATTTCTAACAGGGGAATAGAAGTCCTGAAGAATGAAGTCAAAGTTAAAAAGCTTAACGGCTGAATTGCAGCGCTTAGCCGGTTCATCTCATGGTCGTCAGATAAGTGTCACCAGTTTTTCAATATATTAAAGAAGAATAAAAGCTTCGAATGGACAGAGCAGTGCAGAAAGGCGCTTCGAGAACTAAAATAATATCTGGAAAATCCCCCGTTGCTAACTAAGCCACACGAGGGAGAACCGTTATTGTGGTACCTAGCAGTATCCGAAGTTACCGTCAGCACTTTCTTGGTACGAGAAGAGAAGGGGGTACAATCACCAGTGTATGACGTCAGCAAGTCTCTCCTAGATGCGGAAACTAGGTACCAACACCTGAAGAAACTCGCATTTGCCTTAGTCATGGCAGCGAGGAAGCTACGACCGTATTTTCAAAGTCACACGATTATCGTGGTTTCATCTTTTCCCTTGCAAACCATTTTGAACAAACCCAAATTATCGGGTAGGTTGGCAAAGTGGGCCGTCGATCTCGGTGAGTATGACATCATTTATCAGCCACGTACGGCCATCAAGTCACAGGTGCTTGCGGACTTTGTTGCCGACTTTAGTACCGACTTGATTTTGGGAACTGAGACAGAATGCAAAATGATAGAAGGAGTTATGTTACCCCTAGAGAATAAGTGATCCACACCGACGGGGCCTCGAACTTAAAAGGGTCCGGGCTTGGTTTAGTGATTAAATCCCCAACGAGGAACATATTCAGGAAAGTTGTTAGCTGCTCCCAAATGACGAACAACGAGGCTGAATATGAAGCAGTAATTCAAGCTCTAGAATTAGCTTACATATTAGGGTCCAGAGAGATTACTGTCAATTGTGACTCTCAGCTCGTAGTCAATCAGGTAACCGGGGCTCACATCGCCAAGGACGCCCGCATGCAGGAATACTTGGCCAGAGTAGAAATGCTCTTGAAGAATTTTCAAAAATGGAAGATCAATCAGATACCGAGAGAAGAGAACACGGAGGCTGATGCCCTAGCCAGTCTACACTACAGACATGGATGCAGATAAGCCGGCTTCCACCATTGAGTTAACATACGCGGATGTCAAACGCCACGAGGTCAACAAACTAAGATCATTATGGGACTGGCGGCACCGAATCATTAAGTACATGGACAAGGGAGTACTTCTAGCAGATAGAGAGAAGAGCAGAAGGTTGAGAGCCCAGGTAGCCTGTTATTGTTTAATCAATGACGAGTAGTATCGACGGATGTTTAGCGGACCTTCGGCTAAATGTGTGGGACCCTCTCAAGCGGATTATACACTTAGAGAAATCCACGAGGGGCAATGCGGAAAAAAATACGACGGATGATCTCTAGCTCGCAAGTTAATCAGGGCGGGCTATTTCTGGCCACGAATAGAAGACGAAACGAGCAAGTTTGTCCGGGCGTGTGGTAGCTGCCAAAGATTCTCCCATGTACTTCATCAGTTGGTAGAATTATTACATTCAGTAATAGCCCCTTGGCCTTTCATTAAATAGGGGATGGACATCGTAGGACCCATGCCGAAAGCACCCGATGGTGTCAAATTTCTTCTCATCATGACAAATTATGTCACCAAATGGGTCAAAGCAGCAACCTACCCCGGATTCAGGAGCAAGAGATGATAGAGTTTATATGGAAAAACATTATGTGCCGATTCGGCATTCCAGCGAAAACCAGTTGCGATAATGGGCCTCAGTTCATAGGTGACAAAATCACTACTTTTATGAAGGAATGGGAGATAAAGAGAATAACCTCTACGTCCTATAATCCTTCGGCCAATGGTCAGGCAGAATCTACGAACAAGACAATAGTGGAAAATTTCAAAAAGCAACTCAAGGAAGCCAAAGGAAAGTGGCCAGAAGAACTGCCAGGAGTTCTATGGGCCTACCATACTACGTCTAAAGCCAGCACTGGAGAAACTCTGTTTTCATTGATATTTAGAACGGAAGCAATGATTCACCTAGAGATCGGTGAATCTAGTTTGCGACGGTCATTTGCGGTGAAAGAATCGAACATTGAAGCTTTAAAAGCCCCTCAATACTTTGGATGAATATCGAGAAATAGCGACCATACGCCTCGTAGCCCAGAAACAGCGAGTCAAGCGGTATTACAACGTGAAGGCTAATCCACGGTCCTTCAACATAGGGGATCTTGTCCTTCGCAAAGTTATGCAGAACACCAAACAGGCTGGTGCAGGTAAACTCGTCCTAAATTGGAAAGGGTCGTACAAAGTTTGAGGCATAGCTGGAAAAAGTGCGTATGTTCTTGAAGATATGGAAGGAACAACCATTCCAAATAACTGGAACGTAACATGGCTAAAGAAGTACTACTCTTTATAGGCTCAGCTAGGCCCATATACTCGAGACATGTATTTTCTCCTTTCTTGTTTTCTTATATTGTCATTATTTATAACGGGCACACAGCCCCATTCTTTATGTTTATAAGGCTTCGCGCCCTATTCATCAATAAAACTACTATTTTTAGTCAGTTTTACTTAATTATTTAGATCCATCTACGATCCAACTATTCATAGCCCCGGCTAGACCTAAGTTGAAGTAATACACTTACTTTTCGTTACAAAAAGTAGGGTACACTACTCACTTAGAGCTAGATCACGTCTACCTCAGCCACTAGGCATTACTCGTACGTTGAACTCGTTAATTCTACAACTGCACCTATATACCGACGGGAACGCTTGTTTGCATAGTGCTAGAAAGCATTAAAATACTCGAGTAACTAAGCAGAGACGTTCGAAATCGGACGCAAAAGTGCCCGTTACTACACGGGCTAAAGTCGTCTATTGTGGGCGCAAACATCCATCTACTACAGATGCAACCTAAGCTGCCATCCATTGGCGCACAACAGACGTAATTGCGCGAGCAGGCTCACTAATAAACATTCTAAAACATCAGAACATTCAGGACGACCCGAAGCCATCTAATCTTTAGATGCACTAGCCCATAAAGGCACACAAAACATGCTACTTGACTATATATTACACCACATGTAATTACACAAGTACGTATAAAACTATTGATGAACGATCATTTCACTAATAACAAAGGGCTCGTAGGCTCACCATATATAATTAGTTCTTCCTGAATAAAATATTTGTTCATAACAATTGTAGAAAACAAAAAAAAGGGAAGACTAAATTCACAAGTTCCTTCGAATTTGCACGGCTAGAGGCTCTTCGTCTGGATTGTCGCTCTCGCATCGAAGTCTCTCTCGGCGAAAAGAGAGCGAACTTCCCAAGTTGATACCCCAAGCAACAACATCTTTGTGACGCTGCGCCATGGGAGTTGGGAAAATCAGCGCAACTGAGGAATCCCTCAGTAGAAAGTTGGAGGCAACAGAACGGGCACCGAAGATTTCACTTGGATTCACTTGGAGAGACTCCAATTAGAAACCCCTATGAATCTTGGAAAACACCTTATACTCTCTCTTCCCTGAACAATTGGAAGCTCATGCAAACCCCAAAACAAAAGAACGGGGCAGAGCTATACAACCACCCTGAACACTGTTGGTATAGAGAATTCCCTGGGGCGTTAACTGCTCGAAGAAGGAGAGGATATCTCAGGGAAGCACTCTTAGTTCAAATGAAGTTACTTTCAGGATATGTTCCCATGCAACTAAAAGATGAACAACTAGAAGAAGTCCGAATGGATTGGCATTCCTCTACTGTCGCACGCCATATGAAAGGAAAAATATCATAACAATCACCACGCATGAAGAGGGACATACCGAAACCAATGTGTCTACCACAATGAGAAAATTTCGAGGAATATCATCAATAGAATCCCGGTCAAATTTCATGACCCGGGGGACTTCGTTCACTCCTTTGCAGATGAAGGAAGAAAAGAAGGTAACTGCAAATGAGTTTCCTCCTACAGTTCCCTCATGCATCGTCCATTCGGAACGAGAAAGGTTTTCTAGCAATATCAAACCAGGATCGAAGGCGAACATTTTTGGGGAAAGAAAAGTGTTTTACTGTCATAAAAATTGTTGAAGAACAGACGTGTTTTCTGTAGAGGAATTTGTGATTTTTCTACTGTTACAAAGTCCATTTATAGGCAGAGAATAGATAAGGATGACACATGAAACGGTCAAGCGTCATTATTGCTGGAGATATAAAATGATTCGAAGCAGTTAATAACAGTTCTTGGAAAGGTGTATGGAATCGGTATCAACAAATCAGATGAAAGCACGCGGAGTTCTCGAACAAATCAGCATTATTCTTGGTCAAAGAGACTGCGAGTCTCAAGCAGTCAGTGAGATATCTTTTCACATCCATCTTGTATGCCGCTTTAACTTCCTGACTGCTTGTGTCAGCACTCAGCAAGTAGGGGGACTGACTGTGTGGGCAAAAATGTGCCACCTACTATTACGAGGATACAAGTCCGGCTGGCGAGACTAGACTTATCTTATAATTCAGCGGGCAAAAAGGATACACGTCTGTTCTACGAGTTACGACCGTTCAGGCGGTACTGGCATAGGACGAAGGGCATACATCCTGACGCCTTAGGGTTAAAGTGTCCTAGTTAGGATTTAGTATATACCACTGTCTTGAGTTATAGGCCCATAGCTTTATTAATCTTTGTGTTTTACCTTAATTAGGACAGGGTATACACTACTATAAATACCCCTCCTTACATTGTATTGTACAATAGAGCGATTCACCATAGAATCCGGCTATTCTCAAGGAATAAAACTACTTTACTTTTCTTGCTTATTATTTTCTCTCTTTTATTTATTATTTTTTCATCGTATTTACTGTATTACTTGTGACCTCATTCTAAATTAATTGTTTAACCTAGGCGACCGATTTTAGGTATAAGCAATTGTAACCACTGAAAATTAATGTAACTAGAGATTTAATTTCGCATAAAATACTTTTTTATTATACGTTATCATTAATATTGTGTGGTTAATTATTTTTTTAATATTTCATCAGTAATCATAACAAAATATAAAAGGTAAAAATTTTGACTATTCTTATAAATTAAAGGTGATGACAAGATATTTCATAATTTTAAAATAATCTTAAAATATTAATTTAAATATAATTTTATTTTATGCAGAAGATGAATGAAGTATTATTATTCCTTACATCAAATATTATGGCAGTTACACATTTATAAATAACAATCAGAATGCTTTCTGGTACTCAATATAATTAATTTTTAAGAAAATTTTTATCAATATTTGAAGAGGTTGGTTTTGATCTTAAAAAAATACATACAAAAATCAATCCATTTTTTGCCGTTGATTTACAATCAAGAAGGGCTTATTGTCCCAACCGATAGGTGAAGGAAGTATCGTTTTCCAAATCTATAAGGTTGAGGGGATAAGTGGAATTTACTCTTTGTCTAAACCAATCTCCGGTGTAATAACAGTGTTCTTCTACATCCTTTAGGAGATATAACTCTGAGTTCTGACAAATCTTCCACATGAATTAAAGTAAATAAGTTGATCAATGTGTCTCCATCTTCTACGCATTTTTCTTTTTCCTTCTGACACCAATCTCAAGCATTTGCAAATAAAGAAGATGTTAAATCTGTTGATGGAGATCCTATTGACAAAACTTCTCTTCCTTTCAATGATTTCGTACCAGTTCACATTAAGGCTGTCTATTGGCCCGGTCCGGCCCGGTTCCGGTTCGGCTGGTCCGGTCCAGTCCGGTCCGGTGCTTTGGTGAAAAAAAAAATCCGTCACCGGCCCGGTTCCGGTCCGGTGCACCGGTGCAATTGCACCAATGCCGGATCGGAACCGGAACCGGCAGCCGGATATTGTGCCGGTCCCGGTCCGGTTTGATCCGGTTCGGTTCGGTTCGTTAATTATTTTTTTTTGTTTTAAATTAAATTTTTTATTTTTTAAAATACTAAAATCTAAATAAACAACACAAAACACCTATATTATTCAACAATACACACAGTACAATATGTTGGAAAATGAAAATGCATAATTAGAAAATAAAAACATGAAAATAGACTAGAAATTAGAAAAATACATGAATTTTCAACTTCAGCGACTCAACACTGACTCAACTCAATCATCACGTGGTTGCAGATATTTGCCACCAGCACGAGCTGCCCATTCGGGTTCATGATGGTTTTCCAAGTGGGTCTTAATCCTCATTGTCCCTCCAGTATTTGTTCCATCTTCCCAATTCCAAACTCTCTGACAAAGAGTACATTGAGCTTTGCCAGTATCATTATTTTTTGAGATAAATTCCGAAACTTCGGATCGTTTAGTTCTTTTTGGAGCACCAGACGGACCTGCTGTAGTAGCACCTTGAACTTGATTAGCATTATTTGCATTTGCAGCCATGTTGATAGAAAATTTAATAAAATAGCCTTTTTTTTAAAGAGAAATGAATAGAAAATATTGAATTGTGATTAATTTGATGAAATATGGGAGTATTTATAGGCAAAATAGGTAGGGGAGGGCTGTAGGGGCGTTTATGGGTGTGGGGGTGGGAAAAATAGCCGTTTATGGCCGTTGCCAACGGCTATTTTTCAAAATGGAGCGGATTTGGACATAAATTTGAAGTGGGCCGGTCCGGTCCGGTTCCGGTCCGGCCCGGTTTTGTCGTTTTAGCTAATTTTTTTTTTGTTTTTTGTTTTTTGGTTATTTGTTTTGTTTAAATTTTAGTTTTATGTAATAACTTTTATATAATACTAGTAATCTAGTATTAAAATATTAACTATTATGTAATGTAGTATTTTAATATTATAAAAGTATAATTGAGTATTTTTTTTAAACTTAGTAATCTAGTATAATGTAAGTAAATTGTTATTTTTTCAAACTTAATACTAAGTTAGTAGTATAATAGTATTTAGTATTTTAGCATTTTAGTTTTTAGTATTTAGTTTTTAGTTTTTAGTTTTTAGTATTTTAGTATTTAGTATTTTAGTATATAGTATTTTAGTATTTTAGTATTTAGTATTTTAGTATTTAGTATTTTAGTATTGAATTGCAAAGAGGTAACTTAATAGCAAAGGATACTTGAGAATATAACAAAGGATTTACTTAATAGCAAGGCGTAACGCATTTTATTGAATAATGGATAATGGTTGATTTTTTGCAAAGTACATAGATATTAAATTGCAAAAACTACATATTAATAAAAAAACTTCTCATTTTCTGAATAATTTCGTCTGGCACCTTTGGAGGAACCGGTGGCAAAGAGTCATCTTGTTCATATTCAGTTTCATTGTCCAAACTTCCATCGCCTGATAAAATTTCTGATGATGCTTCTGCATCGGCTACTTGATCTTCTGCAAATCCAAAATTTCTTCGCTCCGATCTAATCCAATCTCTGAATAATACGGCCATCTCCATTGCTTCTTCCTTCAATGAATGTCTATTATCTCCAATTTGTAATCTTCCTTGGCTAAACGCGCTTTCTGAAGCAACAGATGATGCTTGAATAGTTAGAATATACCGCGCCATTTTTGCTAAAATTGGAAACTGTGCTTGTTGATCCCTCCAAAATGGCAGTAGTTCATCGCTTCTAAAATAATCAACATCCTTGCAAGCATGAAGTAAATAAACATCAAGCTCGTTGAACCCTCCGCTGCTACTCGACTGCCTGCTAGAAAGCCTTTGATTAAGGCTGGAAAAACTTCCCAATCCGGTTGCAGGTCTTTTGGGAGCCTGCGTTGAACTTGATCCAGCTCCACTTGGAACACTTGGAACAACATTATTAGCTGCACGCCTATACCTTTCATAAATCCGTTGGCAATCTACAATTACCTGCGCACAAACAGTTTCTACACTTGGTGTTTCTTCATCAGTAATTCTACAAATTTCGATAAATTTCTCTAATGAGCATTTCCGTATTAAAACGTTTAAAACATGGATGTAATACAGATGCAATGTAATAAAGTGGTGGAATCGAAAAAAAATATTTTTTAAATTTTTCAATCATTGCTTCTACCGCAACTTCATAACCAGTCACTACTCTATAATCGTTAAGTAATTCTGCTATTCCAGCTATAAAATACAACATGGTAGTGATTGTAGGATAATATTGACCGGAAAATTCTTTAGTAGCATAAAAAAACTTTGCTAAAAATTGAAGAAGACGCTCAACATCTTGCCAATCTATTTCTTCTAGGTGATACACGTCAGCTACTTTGCGATTAAAATAATTAGTAATAGGCACTCGTAAAGTGTAAGCAACAGTCAAAGAGTCATATACAGTGTTCCACCTAGTTGAAACTTCCTTGGGAACTTTTGTAGGAGCTATACCTTCTTTCACACACTCTACTTGAAAGTCCCTCCATCTATCCGGTTTTTTAGATTTAAAAATATAACTAATTGCGAGTTTAACCTTCATAATAGTAGGATCAAATAACTTAAGGCCATCTTTTACAACTAAATTATATATATGACATGCACATCTAACATGAAACAATTCTTCAAAAGGGGGATGCAATGCGGGTATTAACTTAGTAATAGCATAATCATTGTTAGTTGCATTATCAAGAGTTATACTTAAAATTTTATCACTAAGATAATACGCCTTACAAATATCCGAAACTTCTCCCTTAATAAAATTTCCCGTGTGTGGTTCATCGACAGCAGAATATGCTAAATCTTTTTTGCATTACCCAGTTAAGATCTATCCAATGACAAGTAACTGTTAAATACTCATACCCATTAACACCACGACCCAAATCAGAAGTAAGACAAACTCTACAATCAAAGTGATAAAATATATATCGTAAATATTGTCTATATTCATTTTTAAATTTTATAATATCAGTTCTAACCGTAGTTTTTGGAAAACCTTGAAAACATGGATTATATACGGTTTGAATATAACGAATAAAACCTTGACAAGAAGCAAATGTAAAAGGTAAGCACTCTACCGCAATCATTTTTGTCATTTGTTCCCTATCTTTCTTTTTATCATAATGCAAAAGCCCCCCCCCCCCCCCCCCCGTCACTGGGTTAATTTCCTGTTGGACTCCACTACCTTGCGATGGAGCCATTCTATTCCCTGAACGAGGGCCACCCTCCCTCCTTTCCCATACATCCTTATGATGGTTTTCTAAGTGTGTTCTCAACTTTCCCGTCCCACTATTATGGCTGCCGGTTTTAAATTCCCAAACTTTTTTACAAATATTACATTTAGCTTTCTGAGCCGGAATATCTTTAGTCATAAATTTCCACACATCCGATCTTTCGGGTCTTGCATATCGTTCTCTACTAGGAGGCATAGGTGGTAATTCAGTTTCTTCATGTTCACCTTGAAATTGACTAGTGGGTGTTTCATCTAAATTAGCCCCTTCGGTAAACTCTTCATATTGTGTCTCTAACATATCATTATCTAGTGGTTCATCAAGATTTATATCATGCAAAAATTGCGAGTCATCTTCCTGAGTAAAATCATCTAGAAGAGAAGGAGCGCTAGAAGTACCAACTGGTCTTTTACCTAAAGCACGACTACGTCTATCATCCCCCCCCCCCCTCGGTTAGAAGCACGTGATCTACGACCGCTACTCGTAAGTGCTCTCCACACTCTAGACATTTTTATAATTACTAAAATATGCTTCAAACAAATTACTAAAATATGCTACAAACAATAATATTGCACAAAAATAAAATAGATAATAAAAAGTAAGAACGAGTTTACTTGATATCGTGAACTTAGAATGTAGCACTTAGGAAGTGAAAGTTGAAACTTGACCGGAACCGCACCGAACAATATTTCCACTTTACTCCAAATATTTTTTTTAGTATGCAATTTAGCAAATAGCCTTTAGTAGAAATAAGAGAGATTGATAGAGATTTAGAGAGAATATTAGAGAAATTGTGAATAAATTGATGAAAAATGATGGTATTTATAGAAAAAATAGGTAGGGGGTATGGGGGCGCCCTAGGGGGGTGGGCGGGCCAAAATAGCCGTTTTTGGCTGTTGGGGCAACGGCTGTGCGTGAAATAGCCGTTGCCCAACGGCTATTTTTCGCTAAGCCCATCAGTCATCCGGTCCGGTCCGGTTCCGGTCCGGTCCGGCCCGGTTCCGGTCCATTTTGGTCCGGTTCGTCCGGTCCATTTTGGACGTGCCGGATCGAAACCGGGTCGCCTTTTTTTTATATTTGGCCCGATTTGAGCCGGTCCGGTTCGGCCCGGCCCAAACCGGGCTATTAGACAGCCTTAGTTCACATCTACCTCACTGACTTCAAAAGATATATCCCCGACAACAAAGAAGGTATAGGTGTTTTTTTTTTAGGGGGGTGGGTGGGGGAGGGGGCAAAAAAAAGGAAAGAATATAATTGGCTGGAGTTGTGGCAAAAGATGGCGGATCAAATTAGTAGTCGTTTGGTCATAGATAATAAAACAATTTTTGAAAGAAATTTTTGAAGTTGAGTTATATTTGGAAATTGGAGTTATGTTTGAAAATAAATTTTATTTGAGAAAGAGTTGAAGTTTTGTAAAAAAAAATAATAATAATTCTTTTAAAAAATTGAAAAAGTGGTCAATTTTAATTTTCAAAAACTGTTTTTTAAAAAATTTCCAATTACTAACAATCTTCATGGACAACCAAAATTTTCAAAATATTTTTAAAAAAGGTCAAAAGATTTTCATGGCCAAACGAGAATTAAAGCATTGTGATTGGTTGAAGAGGGTGGCAACTCTTTCTATAAATTGAGATGTTGTCTTCTCAGTCTTATAACACCAAAACATAAGCAACATAGTAATTGCTAATTGTATTTCAGAGAAAGTAAAGAAAATAGTATGTATAGAACTGAAGAGTAACCACTATCATAGTGAGCTGTGTTTAAAATAAAAAGATTTATTTGTTTGAGTGTGCAGTAGTCTACGGCTTCAAGGTGTAATATTTCTCACTATAGAAAAGTTATCTTGCTCCTCTTAAGACGTGATTATTTTTATTTTCTTTTTGGTTGAAAGGATTTCTACGTTAAGAAACTTGGTGTCGTTGTAATATTTTATTCTTATGAATTATTGTGTGAATTATTCCTGAGCTATACTATTATATCCTATCAGAGCAATGACAAGTAATGGTACACTTATTTTTTAATACGACCGTCTCACAAAAGATAAATATAAAAAATTTGTGCTTACGATTGAAAGTCATTCTTGGTTCTCAAAACATGTTGTAGATTGTACATAGTGGGTGTATAATATTCGGTAATGAGGAAGCTTTGCTTCAAAATTAAAAAAATAAATATCTTGGTAAAAATAAGGAAGAAGGAGCTCTCACACTCATCCACCAATGTCGGGATGATGCCATATTTGAGAAGCTATCCGATGCGACAACCTTAAAAGAAGTTTGGGAGATTTTACAAAATTTTCCCTAAGGAATTGATAGAGTGAAGAAGATAACAACTTCAAAGTTTAATGGCTGAAACAAGAGATTTTTCCCCGACATTTGTTAAGTAAGATCTCACCTGTATATAAATTAATTTTCATGACTTCCCCATTTTTTTTCATCAATATAATCAGCTTATTGCTTTGCACTTTTGCAGTAAATATTTCAGGCTATTAAAGTATAGAGAAGATAAAGTAAACGGCAGAACCTATGGACATCTTTAATTGGGGTGCTTTTCTTGGATTGCTCTCGAAGATCATCATTGAAACAAGAATCCCAGTGAATTTATGAGTAAAAAATGTTGTGGTGGACATGAGTTGAGACAAATAGCATTTCATTGAAGCTCTAGATGTCTATATTTATTAGATGGTGTTGGCACGGGCTCAACAATTCGTCTTGTGCATAGTGTTTAAATTTTATAAGGTGTTCCGTATGTGAATAGGTGTTCAATTGTTTTCTCACAATATTATTGCGAATATACACCAAAGTTGCACTATTTGGTACTTCTTCTTCCTCTTCGTGCCCCTCCTCCTTTTTCTTCTTTTACCTCCTTATTTCGTTTTTTGCTTTTTCTATTTCTTGATTTGATTTTATTGTAAAAGTACCGTGTTGTATTTGTTCATTTGAAAACTAATTCTTAAACCAAATTGACAATTTTAGTAGTGGTCATTAGCACTTAATTTCATGTTAAAAAATTTAGTTCTTGCATAAGTTTAATGACTCGTTTATTGCCTTTAACATCCTACATAGTAACCTCAGAACTCAATAATATGTTATGATAATACAGATGTGTATTTTCAAGTTTCTTTGTCATTTGTTAGCTACTTAAAAATACTTTTTCGGGTTAGTTAGAAAGCTTGTATTGGTATGGATGTTACATAATCCGTTCAATAATTTAACTTAGATCGGATTTTAAGAAAGATATGATGATTTTTAAGTTTGTGGTTTAAAATAAGTCATAAATATTTATGTGGCTAAAAATTATTTCATTAAGGATAAATGGGATAAAGTTATATTATTTTTAAATTTAAAATTGTGCCATTATTTTAGAATGACTAATAATTCTCTTTTTGGAATGGAGGGAGTATATCATGTATATCCAAAATAATATATAAACTATTGAACTAACACACGCAAGATTATACATTATGTTATATTTATTAAGCTTTAATTTCTACAAACAAATGTACGAAGTAAAAACATTATTCTCTCTGGAGATTCTCAAAAATATGTTATTCAACAAATTTCGTAAAATTTAAATCTAATTTACAATATTAATGATTAATTTAACGACATTTTTCTTTACTAATTTACGCCTCAAACTTTTTTCATTATAAAATTAGTAGTAACTTGACATATCAAAGTTAACGTGGAAAAATAAATGTAAATAAACAAAGAAAACATAAATCAAATACTAAATATAGAAAGTTTGTAGACTTCCTTACAAAGTAAATCAGACATGTTTAACAAAATAATACAATATAAATAATTCTCCTTTTTCTTTTTCTCATCAGCGAGACTTGTTACTAAATTTACAATATTAAGAATTTCTTAAGCTCAAATGGAAATGAATTTAATCAGGTCTTTGCTAAACTAAGTAACATACCTTTTTAAGTAAACAAAAAAGATATTTCATGTTGAGCATTGGTTTTGAAGAATGACAAACGCGAAGGACTCAGTGATTTCGGAGAAGAACCTAGTCCTTGAATAGAAGGGCACGACTGGTCGAAAAGATGTGAGGGTTGTAAATCCCTACAGAACTAGGAGTAGTGGTGCGTGAATGAATATGCATCCTAGTCAGACTAAAAGAGGCGGTGCCCAGGCTGTGTCTTCGAAGTACGAATAGGAGTTGGACTTCAATAAGGAAAAAGGGTTACAAGGAATCTTGTCTTACTATAATTACAAGGATTCCTTGTGAGACTCAACTAGGGTTGTAAAGCGCATATAAATACAAGTAGTTGATACAGCCGAAATCAGTTATTTCACAAATAGAGAGTTGAGAACAAACAAAGGCGATTTAGCAGCTTTCAGACGTGGGATAACTGAAGAAGACAACTGGTGGACTTGAGTAGATTGAGTCTAGATAATTCTGTCTAGTTTCTGTGCTTTGTAAGTTGTCTTATTTCGTGCGATCATTGTTTTACCTATTTGCTTATTCTAGAAGCAGTGTATTAGGTGAACTTTTGAGAGATTACTTTGTAAAGCTAGAGTTTAGCTTTGTTTAGTGATTAGGGTCTAGAGTGTAGCCCTTTGGTTATAAAGTCTTGTAATCAGAAACTTGCTCGTGTTGTTAGTGGATTGTGTTTCAAAATCCCAGAGTGTGGGTCATGATTTTTCTCCCTTGAGCAAGGAGTTTTCCACGTAAAATCCTTGTGTCCCTTGTGTATGTGATTGGCGTGTGTTGTGGTGGTCAGGTTGCAAAACTGCAGAGGCAAGAACAGGGTTCTTGACTCAGGAGAATCGAGTTCTTGAATCGAAAAATCGGTGGACACTATTCAACCTCCTTCTAGTGTCCTTAGGAGGTGCATATATTATAACAAGTGGTATCAGAGCGGGTCTTCTCGTGCTTGTTTAACACCTTGGGAAGGATCAGAATTATGAGTGCACCACCTACCATCACTGAAGGACAGTCAGTTCAGAGGACCCCACAGTTCAATGGGCAGTACTATGCTTGGTGGAAGAATAGGATGGAAAATTATATATGTGCTGAAGATTACCAACTATGGCTGATAGTATCTGAAGGAAACTTGATTCCTACTAAAATAGTTGGTGAGGGAGCTCTTGCCAAACAAGAACCTAAGTTGAAAGAGGAGTTCAATGAGGCGGACTATAAGATGATTGAAAAGAATCACAAAGCCAAACGTCTGGTAATTTGTGGTCTTGGTCCTGAGGAGTTCAACAGAGTATCATCTTACAAGACTGCCAAGGAAATCTGGGATGCCTTGCAGGTCGCTCATGAAGGAACTACTGAAGTGAAGGACTCAAAGAGAAGAATGCTGAAAAGACAATTTGAGTTATTTTTTATGGGAGAGAAGGAATCAATCCAGGATATAATGACCAGGTTGACCATTATTACTAATGAGATGAGATCACTGGATATGGAGTTGCCAGAAGTAGAGATGGTGGATAAAATTCTTAATATGCTACATGAGGCTTGGGAACCCAAGATGAATGCTATCATTGAGTCTAAATCTCTAAGATCCATTAATCTTGAAGAACTGGTTGGTAGCCTGAAAACTCATGAGATGATGAAAGACTCAAAAGCTAAACCAGCTCTCAAGAAGGACAAGACCCTTGCACTCGAAGCAACGAATGAAGTTGATGAGTATGTTGATCTGCAATCAGTTGAAGCAGAAATGGTCAGTGCCTTGAGACAGAAGCTTAGCTTGGGAAGGTTTAAAGGCTTTAAAAGAAGTGGCAAGGAAAACTCTGGAAGGAGGAACATAGTCGACAGCCCTGACTACTCAGGATGCTTTAAGTGCTTCAAGAAGGATCATGCTGTCATGGATTGTCCTATGTGGGAAGCAGAATGGATGAAAAATAGAGCAACTAAGGAAAAGGAAAAGGAGACGTCAAAGGAGAACGACAAAGATAAGAAGAAGGCAAGACGACCTCCAAACTTCAGAGCAGAAAGAAGGAAAAAAAAAAAAGGAAGCTTTCTATGCTACATGGGGACCAACTGACAGTGAATCTGATCATGAAAACGAATCTGGAGATGAATCACCACTAACACTGATGGGATTGACAGGCATCAGTTCTGATGACGAAGACCCTCGGGAGTTCAAAGGAGGAAGAGATCCTTCAAAGCCACATGTGTTCAATGGGACCAACTACAAGTGCTGGAAGAAACAGATGAAAAACTTCCTTCAAGCAATAGATTACAGTCTCTAGTTGATTGTCAAGAGAGGACCTCACGTACCTGTGAAGAGAGCAGCGAACGGAGTTCTGGTGGCAAAGAAGGTAGAAGAACTAGATCCTCAAGATCTAGACTGGCTACATGCAAATTCCAAAGCTGAATTGTACCTGAGAAGAGGGCTGACAAATGATGTGTTGGCAAGGATACTTGAATACAAGTCTGCTAAGGAAGTATGGGAAAGGCTGAAAGAGTTAGACATAGGTGACGACCAAAAGAAGGACTCTGCCCTTATGACTACTGATGGAGCTGAAGCTGCTCATTCAGCAGAGGTATGTCTATCTGATCTTAAGTAAAAATCTACATACATACTCTACTGAAAATTTGATTCTAATCACAGCCACTTTGATTGTGGGTTATGAAAAAGAAAAAATTAAAAAAGATAAATTAACTGATGAGTTAAGTGATCTCAGAACCAAGCATAAGAGTCTTCAAGAACAAAACATTAAATTGGAAGAAATCAATGTCATTTTAAAAGGGCAGACTCTTGTGTCAAACTCTAAGATCACTGAACTAGTATTGGAACTTAATCAATTTAGAGAGATTATAAATAGTAAGCAAGTAATAAGCGAAGTTCAAACTTTTCTTGAAAATGAACTTAAGAGAGCGAATGAGATTCTGTATCAGGAAACTGAAAAGAACAGGATTTTAAATCAAAAGGTTGAAAAATCTGAATATGAGTTTACTAGATTAACAAAATGGAATAAATCATCTGAGGCGATGAATTGGGTTCTTGAAAATCAAAACAAAGGAAAACAAGGACTAGGATTCAAGAAACCATTGCCTCCTTATAATCCTAAGAGCAAGTATGTGGGATTGCCTTGCAACATGTTGTGCACCTTTTGTGGTGAAATTGGACACTACAAACAAAGGTGCATGTAAAAGAAGTGTTCTTCCTAAATGGGCTAGACATGATTTTATTTATCCATTCTCTCATAAGAAGGGACCCAAGCTTGTCTGGGTTCCTAAAACTAACCTTTAATCTGTTTTGCAGGCTGGAGTAAGGGAGAATAACCCAAGCTGGATTCTTGATAGGGGTTGTTCAAGGCACATGACAGGAGATAGAAGAAACTTTCTCTCACTCGCAGCATTTCAAGGAGGCAGTGTAGCCTTCGGAGGAGGAAAAAATGGTCAAATCATAGGAATTAGAAAAGTTGGGAGAACACTGAATCACGCAATTGAAAACGTATACTGTGTCGATGGTCTCAGACACAACCTGCTTAGTATCTCTCAACTGTGTGATAGAGGAAACGAAGTGAGTTTCTCCTCTGTAGGATGTATTATGAAGAATCTACAGAGCGGAGAAATTGTTATGGAAGGAAAGAGGGTGAACAATGTGTACAAAGCATCACTGAAGTCACTGCCTGAAAACAACCTAACATGCTTGAACGTGCAAGAAAGTGGCTCTCAGTTGTAGCACAAAAGAATGGGTCATGCAAGTCTCTCAGAACTGAATAAGCTTGTATCTAGGAGCTGGTTCGTGGACTGCCTAGCAAGAGATTTGAAAACATAAAAATGTGTGATGCTTGTGTCAGGGGGAAACATGTAAATTCATCCTTTAAGTCAAAGAAAGTGGTAAGCACATCAAAACCACTGGAATTGTTGCATATGGATCTGTGTGGACCTATGAGAGTCAGTAGCAGAGGAGGAAAGAGATTTGTGTTCGTAATTGTTGATGACTACTCTAGGTACACATGGACCATGTTCTTGGCATCTAAAGATGAAGCCTTTGACAGCTTCAAAGACTGGGCTGGTGTGTGCAGAAAAGGTTAAGCTTAGAACTTATCAGTATTAGATCTGATCATGGAACGGAGTTTGAAAACTCAAAATACTTAGTATTGTGCAAAATACATCATTGATCACAATTTCTCCACAGCAAAAAGGAGTGGTTAAAAGGAAGAACAGGTCTCTGGAGGATATGGTAAGGACTATGTTGTTGTCAAGTGGGCTTGCAAGGAACTTTTGGGCTGAAGAAATAAACACTGCATGCTATTTGCTAAACAGATGTTCCATCAGAGCTATCCTTGACAAGACCCCATATGAACTACTCAGAGGAAGAAAACCAAATATTGCACATCTGAAACCTTTTGGGTGTAAATGCTTTGTCCACAACTACGGAAAGGAACCATTAGGAAAATTCGATGCTAGAAGTGATGAGGCAATATTTCTTGGTTACTCTACTCAAAGCAAAGCCTACAAAGTGTTTAATAAAAGAACATAAACAGTGGAGGAAAGTATGCATGTGGTATTTGATGAATCCGATAAGGCATTAGAAGAAACTGAGGTAGATGATCAAGCGATAGGCCTCAGTCGAGAAGATGGTGCAGCTGACTCTGAAGACTCAGAAGATAAAGAACCATTAGGTGAGAATTCAACCTCACGAGAACAAGGAGTCAATATGACAGGGGGAACATCAGATGAAGTAGATGATCCAGCAAGTCAGGAAGAACATACCCAAAGTGATGCTGAAGGTTCTTCCCGTCATATTCAACCCAGGCCATGGAAACATCAAAGCTCACATCCATTGGAGAATGTTTTATCGGAACTGGATACTAGAATCATGATCAGGTCATTCTTGAAAAACTTCTATGCATTCTTTGTATTCCTTTCTTCTCTAGAACCAAAGAATGTAAAAGAAGCTCTAGAAGATCCCGATTGGATTCTAACCATGCAGGATGGCTTTCATCAGTTTGAGAGAAGCAAAGTGTGGCACCTGGTTCCTAAGCCAAAGGACAGATCAATAATTTGAATAAAATGGGTGTTCAAAAACAAACTGGATGAGCATGGTATAGTGACAAGAAACAAGGCAAGACTAGTAGTTCAAGAATACAGTCAAGAAGAAGGAATCGACTATGATGAAACTTTTGCACCAGTGGCAAGAATGGAGGCTATTAGAATGCTGATTGCTTTTGCTACATACATGGAGTTCACATTATATCAGATGGATGTGAAGAGTGCCTTCCTGAATGGCTATCTAAATGAAGAGGTCTATGTAATACAGCCACCATGCTTTGTGGACAATGAATTTCCTGATCATGTTCACAAATTAGACAAGGCACTCTATGGATTAAAGCAAGCTCCTAGAGCCTGGTATGAAAGACTTTCAGGATTCTTATTGAAGAATGATTTCTCAAGAGGAAATAATGACAACACATTATTCCTGAAGAAGAAAGGAAAGGATCTATTAGTGGTTCAATTATATGTTGATGATATCATTTCAGGAGCCACTGATGAGGAGCTATGCAAGGAGTTTGCTTATCTGATGGGAAGTGAATTTGAAATAAGCATGATGGGTGAACTAAATTTCTTCCTAGGACTGCAGATAAAGCAGATGCCTGAAGGGACTATGATTCATCAACAAAAATATGTCAAGGAACTTCGGAAGAAATTTGACATGGAAGGAGCAAAAGAAATGACTACGCCTATTGCTCCTGGAACCAAGCTGGATATGGATGAACTAGGTCCTTCGACTAATGAGACAAAATATAGAGGAATCATAGGTTCACTTCTCTATCTCACATCTAGTCGACCTGATATTGTATACAGTGTGGGACTGTGTGCTAGGTTTCAGTCCAAGCCCAAGGAGTCACATTTGACAGCTGTGAAGAGGATCTTGAGATACTTGAATGGAACTCAGGATCTGTGTCTATGGTACCGAATAGGAGGTACTTTTGAACTAATTGATTTTGCTGATGCAGATTATGCAGGTCATTTGGTGGAGAGGAAAAGCACTTCAGGAATGGCACACTTTCTTGGTCCTAGCTTAGTTTCGTGGGCAACAAAGAAACAAAATTCAGTAGTCTTGTCTACTGCGGAAGCTGAGTATGTAGCAGCTGCATCATGCTGCTCACAATTTCTATGGATCAAACAGCAGTTGGAGGACTTTGGAATCAAGTGTGGAGCAGTGCCAATTTTCTGTGATAATACAAGTACAATGAATATTGCCAAAAACCCAGTCCAACACAAAAGAACAAGGCATATTGATATTAGACACCATTTTCTTAGAGACAATGTAGAAAATGGTCTAATTACTATGAATTCTTGCAGGATTGAAGATCAAATTGCTGACATATTTACCAAAGCATTGAACAAAGTGCAGTTTGAGAGGAACAGGTTGGAGTTAGGGATGACCAAAATACACGGATGACCCAGCAGGTTGTCCCTCAATGATTGGTTAGTTAAGTGTTCAATGATTTGTGAGTAACATTTGTTATTATTGTCCAGTCTAATATTATACTTTATTAAGTATACTTGTTCAGCTTATAAGCACCAGGTGATGATAATATGATCCCATGAAGAACCTACTATGTATTGAGAAAGGAACTGACTGAAGCATGAGGAATCATGTCCAGGTACAGTCACATTGCCTTGCATGATAGAAGTCTTAACTGAAATTGAATTGTCAAAATTATACGTGTGTCAAGGGAGACTTTCCATGTTCTTATAACTGTCCTAAATTATAGGAACACATTCCTTTTTGGGTTAGAATTCTATTAGACTTGTATGGACCCTACTACTTGAAAAGTTTTTATTTGAGTAAGTCCATAACCGTCAAATCCATAACTCTTTCCCGGTTTTCAAAAAGTTCAAAAGGCTGGTTTTCACTTTTTAGGTCATCATTACTTTGGCATCCCCAGGAAACCGTCTCATCACCAAAACCCTTTGTCCTTCTTTTGATCAACACAGAACACACATACTTAACAATCTCTCTCCTTTCAACCTGCTTTCTCTCTCAAAAAATTCAAGCCGAAAAAAAACTTCGTAATCTCAGTCAAAACCCTAACCAATTTCACCATGTCTCAAGCACAATCTTCACTAACATCACCCACCAAAATTCTCAAGAAATCAACTCCAAAACTCCCTCCCTCCACTCTTGCAGAAAGAATTGTCAGGGCTAGGTCAAAGTTTCTCAAAAAGGGAGAAAAGAAGTTGGTCAAGAAGATGATCGCAAAATCCTTGTCGACTATGCCTACAGGACAAATTTCCTCTGAAACATTTGTTGAGGTAATTCCTGACTCTACCCTATCTACTTCTGTCGATTTAGAAGGTGTAAAAAGTCCTAGAAAAGTGGGTACTGAAACTTTAGTAAAAGGACTAGATGAAATCGTAGGAGTGGCAGAGTCTTGATCCTGTTGCAGCGTGCAACCCGATCCATATATTTATACCGCTGCAACGTGCAACCCGGTCCATATATTTATACCGCTGCGACATGCAACCCGGTCCATATATTTATACTGTTGCGACGTGCAACCCGATCCCCGCAACCCAGAATACGAGCCAGAAATATATAGACAAATAAGCAATGCACATATAAGCATAACAGTAGTTATGTACCACAAGTCTACACAATGGTATGAAATGAGATGAAATAAAATGATGCAAAGGGTCACATGTGCCCGTAATCCCATCCCGAAGCGGAATACTCCTGCATTCGAGGGGAATCCAATATGATAACCAACTGGAGCGGAATACTCCTGCTCCTGGGGCGGAATACTCCTGCACCCGATATAATATAAACCAGAGGCGGAATACTCCTGCACTCTCCTGGGGCGGAATACTCCTGCACCCGATATAATGTAAACCAGAGGCGGAATACTCCTGCACTCAATATCTGACATAAGAGCGGAATACTCCTGCTCTTGGGGCGGAATCCTCCTACCCTCAATATGATACAATGGAGCGGAATCCTCCTGCTCCTGGGGCGGAATACTCCTGCACCCAATATGATATGCAATGTAATGCATATGAATGACATATAATGCATATGAATGCAATGTGACGCAATAATAACCCTTCACCGGCGTGGGACTCTCATAGACAGCCGAGAAATAGATGCCAACTCACAGCCAGAGTACAATGCTTAAATCCTCAATGCAATATTAACAACAGGACATAACATATAATATACAAGGTATATCCAAAGCTAAGGCGTAATGAGTACGCCTATCGGAAGCTACACACGTAAGGAACACGTGGTAGAAAATCCACGAGGCCAGGAGCCTCCAAAGAAATGAATATAAACACTTACCTCTTCCAAAAGTTAGTACGGCTAATCAACAACCGCTTTATCCTTTGGTTTCCTTGCCAAACGATCCCACTCTATTCAATAAGAAGAAAAATATATCAATTTAGGTTAAAAGCTTCATTCCTCATATCTTAGGGCAAACAGGTTAGGAACCTGATACCCACGCGGCCGGACTGTGTGTCCAATGTCCAGCCTCTATGGGGGACTCCAAATCACACATAACATGATCACAATATAAGTATAAGCATGTATGAGGCATAACACATGTGGCAAAAATAGATATGGACCCAAAGGAATGAGAAGAAAACTCTGGATAGAATTATAGACACAACCTAGAACTCAGAATTTGTCAAACTCTTTGAAACTATAAAATTTCGGCAGAGTTTCTCCTGAAATTGGATGATCCGCAAAACAGAACCAGCACTATACTATACACGGGAATGGATACCCGGATAAACTGATAACATAAACATGTTAAACGGATAACAAGATGAGACAACTGGATGACATAACAAATCCGCAGGTCGAATGTCTGGACAGCACCACTGTCCTGATTTTCAACCTAATTTCCAGAGTGTAGATCAAAGTTATAGACTTCATAGTCTTCATGAAAGTTTTAGATATATGTCTTAGGGTTCTGGGGATTCTGAAAGAATCTAAATATCAATTTTGTACAAGGAGTTATGATCAATATACTAACAACTGTCCAAAGATCAAAACAATTTTTCAGATTTTGAAACGTTTTGTCTCGTTGATTTGGACGTCTTTCACCTTGGCTTTTAGTACCAAATTAAGTATATACAAGGTTTCCTTGATGCCATACAAGTTTCTCACAAGAAACACTAAGTTTAGAACGAAGAAAAGCTTCAAAAGCTAAGAGATACATGCCTTGCCAAAAGAAAGGTTTAGTCTTACATACCTTTGATGCTTCTTGCTTTTAAACCTTGTTTCCCTTGAATTCAACACCTTCTAAAGATTAAAAAAGCTATAATTTAGAATTTGAGTACTTTACTTAGCCATGAAGTAATTCTAAAACTCAAGCTATAGACGAAATTGAAGGTAGCATAACGTTACATTAATCAAGTAGAGCGTTTTGACGCAATCCGTCTTCAATTTCGAGTTAGGATTGAAGTTCTTCCTTCAAAAACTTGAAAATACCTTCACTATTTATTAGAGCACTGTTTCTATCTTGAATTCTCTGGAAAATGACGAGTTAAGGGATGAAATTCTCTTTTATAATCGAAATATTTCATTTCTAGCCCTCTTTTGCGCTTATGTCTCTTTTTCTAGCCTGATTTCTGATGCTCATATCTTTTTATCAATACGTTGTATGAACAAACCATCAAAAGTGTTGGAAACTACACTCCAAGACCTTCAATTTGGTATATGATATGTCCCCAAAAGATCTCATATAACACACAAAATTAATTATTGAAAAAAGCTTCACTACAAGGCAATTCGTTAGTCGGTTTTTCCGCAACTTAAATCCGATTTATCCAAAACTTTATATTCAACATATAAACATCATATATGGTCATATTATGACTTTAAACTCACTTAAATCGTTCCTAACATGTCTTCAGAATGGTATACGTCACTTTGGACATACGGGGTGTAACAATCTTCTCCCGTTAGGAACATTCATCCTCGAATGTTAAATGAAGTACGTAGAAGCATTAAGCAACGATTGTTACATACTTGTAGTAGTGAAGAAATGTGAAAGGTCAAATTATTACGGAAGCTAGCCGAACAACCTCGAAATTCATTTTTGAAAAAAATACAAAAGTCACAAATAATCATACGAACCTAACGGCGCTTTCGGATTTTGAATCGGAGCTCGTTCACCAAAACGAGCTCGAAAATCTCTTTTTTTGTATTTATCGACAATAACAACTGAAACCTTCTTCCGATGCCTACCAAACGAGGTCTGATTTAACTCAAATTTTAAAGACAAGTCCCAATAGACCTTACGAATATTTTAAAATTATCGGCACGCCAATCGGAGTCCTATCTTCTGAAACGACTAACCGAGGTCGTTTTAGACAGACTAGCATGTCCCATTCTTTTGTGCCACAGTTGAGAATCACTTTCTTGAACATTCAGGCATGTTAAGTTGTTTTCAGGCAATGATTTCAGTGATGCTTTGTATACATTGTTCACCCTTTTTCCTTCTATAACAATTTCTCCGCTCTGTAGGTTCTTCACAATATACCCTACAGAGGAGAAATCACTTCATTTTCTCTATCACATAGTTGAGAGATACTCAGCAAGTTGTGTCTAAGACCATCAACATAATATACATTTCCAATGGCATGATCTAGAGTTCTCCCAACTTTTCCAATTCCCATAATCTGACCACTTTTTCCTCCTCCGAAGGCTACTCTGCCTCCTTGAAATGCTGCGAGTGAGAAAAAATTTCTTCTATCTCCTGTCATATGTCTTAAACAAGCACTGTCAAGAATCCAGCTTGGGTTGTTCACTCTCACTCCAGCCTGCAAAACAAATCAAGGTTTAGCTTCTGGAACCCAGACAAGCTTGGGTCCCTTCTTATGAGAAAATGGATAAATCAAATCTTTCTTAGCCAATTCAGGTAGAACACTCCTTTTATTTTTGGTCTTTGCCTTGCTTGCATTCATGCACCTTTGTCTGTAGTGCCCAGTTTCACCACAGAAGGTACACAACATGTTACAAGACAAACCCACATATTTGCTTTTAGGATTGTATGGGGGCAATGGTTTCTTGAATCCTAGCCCTTGTTTTCCTCTGTTCTGATTTTCAAGAACCCAATTCATTGCCTCAGAGGATTTGTTTCATTTTGTTAGTCTGGTAAGCTCATAGTCAGATTTTTCAACCTTTTGTTTTAGAATTATGTTTTTCTCAGTTTCCTGGTACAGAATCTCATTTGTTCTTTTAAGCTCATTTTCAAGAAAGGTTTGAACTTCACTTACTACTTGCTTACCATTAACACTCTCCTTCAACTAATTCACTTCCAACTTTAATTCTGAGATCTTAGAGTTTGACACAAGAATCTGCCCTTTCAAAACAGCATTGATTTCTTCCAGCTCAATATTTTGTTCTTGAAGACTCTTGTGTTTTGTTGTAAGATCACATATGTCATCAGTCAATTTATCTTTCTCGTTTTTTACCTTTTCATAACCCTCAATTAAGGTGGTAGTTATTAGAATCAAGTTTTCAGTAGAGTATGTGTGCAGCTTTTCTTTTAGATCAGAAAGACATACCTCTGCTGAATGAGCGGCTTCTTCTCCATCAGTTGCCATAAGGGCTGAGTCCTTCCTCTGGCCATCTTCAGTGTATATCTCCTTCAGCTTCTCCCAAATTTCTTTAGCAGACTTGTATTCAAGTACCTTTGCTAGCACATTAGTTGTCAGCCGTTTTCTCAGGTATAACACAGCTTGGGCATTTGCTTGCAGCCAGTCTAAGTCTTGAGGATCAAGTTCTTCTACCAACTTTGGGACCAGAACTCCGTTTGCTGCTCTCTTGACAGGAACATGAGGTCCTCGTTTTACTATCAACCAAAGACTATAATCCATCGCTTGAAGAAAGACCTTCATTTGTTTCTTCCACCACTTGTACCTTGTCCCATCAAACACATATGGCTTTGATGGATCCTTTCCTCCTCTGAACTCCCGAGGATCCTCCTCGTCTGAACTTGAAAATCCCATCAGTGCTAGTGAAGACTCATCCTCATATTCCTTTTCTTGATCAGATTCACTGTCAGTAGGTCCCTATGTAGCATAAAAAGCTTCCTTCCTCTTTCTTCTTTCTGCTCTGAAGTTTGGAGGTGTTCTAGATTTCTTCTTGTCTTTGTCATTCTCTTTTATTGCTTATTTCTCATTCTCTTTTATTGCTTATTTCTCCTTCTCCTTTGTAGCTCTATTTTTCATCTACTCGACTTCCCACATTGGAAAATCCACAACTGCATGGTCCTTCTTGAAACACTTAAAGCATCCTGAGTAATCTGGATTGTCAACAATGTTCTTTCTCCCAGAGCTTTCCTTGTTGTTTCGTTGGAATCCTTTGAACTTTTCCAGATTGAACTTCTGTCTCAGAGCACTGACTATTGCAGCTTCAACTGATTGTAAATCAACATATTGCTCAGCTTCATCAGTTTCTTTGAGTGCAAGAGTCTTGTCCTTCTTGGGTACTGGTTTATTTTTTGAATCCTTCATCATCTCATGTGTTTTCAAGTTTCCAACTAATTCCTCAAGCTTGATGGATCTGAGAGGTTTGGACTCAATGATTGCAGACATCTTGGGTTCCCAAGCGTCAGGTAGTACATTCAGAACCTTGTCCACCATTTCTACTTCTGGAAGCTCCATATCCAGAGATCTCATCTCGTTTGTGATGATGGTCAACCTTGTCATCATATCCTGTATTGATTCCTTCTCTCCCATAGTGAACAACTCAAATTTTCTTTTCAGCATTCTTCTCTTGGAGTCCTTCACTTCAGTGGTTCCTTCATGTGCGACTTCCAGGGCATCCCAGATTTTCTTTTCAATCAGCTTATAGTCAGCCTCATTGAACTCCTCTTTTGACTTAGTTTCTTGTCGAGCAGCAGCTCCTTCTCCAACTATTTTGGTAGGAATTAAGTTCCCTTCAGATACTATAAGCCAGAGTCGGTAATCTTCAGCGCAAATGTAGTTCTCCATTCTGTTCTTCCACCAAGCATAGTACTGCCCATTGAACTGTGGGGGCCTCAGAACTGACTGTCCTTCAGTGATGGTAGGTGGTGCACTCATGATTTTGATCCTTCTCAAGGTGTTAACCTAGCACGAGAAGACCAGCTCTGATACCACTTGTTATAATCTAAGCACCTCCTATTGACACTAGAAGGGGGGGTTCAATAGTGTCTACCAATTTTTCTCCAGAACCCGATTCTTACTGGCAAGAACCCTGTTCTTGATTCAACAGTTTTCCTCTGCAAACACCACAACACACACAAATAGCAAACTCAAGGAACACGGTGTTTTTACGTGGAAAACTCCTTGCTCAAGGGAGAAAATCCACGACCCACACTCTGGGATTTTCGAACCAATCCACTAACACAAAGAGAGAGTTTTAGATTACAAAACTCTGTAACCAAGGGGCTACACTCTAGACCCTAGTCACTCAACAAAGCTAAACTCTAGCTTTACAAAGTAATCTCTCAAAAGTTCACCTAATACAATTGCTTCTAACGTAAGCAGATAGGTAACAACAATGATAGTATCAATTTGAGACAACTTACAAATCAAGAACCTAGACAGAATATCTAGATTTAACTAATTTGACTCCAACAGTTGTCTCCTTCAATTAAGTCACTTTGATAGTTGCTGGATTGCCTATATGCTCTCAACTCTCTGTATGTGAATAACTAAATTTCGGCTGCATCAACTACTTGCTTTTATATGGGCTTCGGAACCCTAGTTGAATTCCACAAGGAAACCTTGTAATTATAGTAAGACAAGATTTCCTGTGACTCTTTCCTTGTTTAGTTCCAACTCTTATTCGTACTTTGAAGACACAACCACGGCACAACCTCTTTTAGCTGACTAGGATGCATACTCGTACACGCGCTACTTTTCCTAGTTTTGCAGGGATTTACAACCTCCAATCTTTTCGATCAGTTGTGTCCTTCTGTACATGAACCAGGTTCTCCTCCAAAACTACTAGGTTCTTCTCGCTTGTTATTCTTCAAAAGATTTACCTCAACAGTCTTAACATGGTGATATAATATAAACATGCAAAAACTTCACTATTTGTACAAGAACATAGCACTATTTGACGAAAAAATCAACAAAAATAAAGATTTTCACGAGAACTTCATTCTAGTACCAGTAGGCGTTAAAACCATAGCTTTTTCAAAATAGCAAAATAGCAAAAAAATAAAGCCCGATTCACTTGAAAAATATCAATATTGTTCAAAATTTACCTTTAGATGTTACCGGAGAAATGTAGATGGTCGGCGACGGTGATGTTCAGAAGGTTGCGTAAAAGACTTTAGAAGACAACTTGAGAAGTGTGTAAGAGAAGATTTTGGGGTTCGATTTTTGAAATGATTACTGATGTCTGTTCAGTTCGTTTCCCACCTTTTGATTAAAAGTTTTGGGGATTGTTAATTCAGTCCCAATAGTTTTTAATAAAGGCCCCGAGGTTTTATTGTTTCTAATCTAGCCCCTCATTAATTGTTAAACGCGCGTGCATTTTAGAGGAGAGAAAAAAGCGGAACATTGTCCTTTTTAAAAAAAAAAAAAAACTTGACGGGGTCTTTTGGCCCAATCTTCTCAAGCTAGTTGGAGTCATCGGGCCGGGGTTGTAACTTTTGGTGATTAACCGATGCAAATGAAAGTAATTATATGTCGTCTTGGTTATCCAAAGGATCATTATTACTACTAGTTCATAAAGCATAAAATTAATTCCCAACGGCTAATCTGAAAATAATGGAAAAACATTTATTGCCTTGGACTGAAGTGCTATTACTATTGGATATTGTTCTTTATTAAAGCCAATCAATTAATAGACCATCAATCCATTTCAGAAAGGAAAAAATAAGACCGTTCGGAATGCGATATTTTGATCGCATATATATATATCTAAGTTATTTAGGTCATAAGTAAATACTCCCTCCGTCCCAAATTAGTTGTCGCTTTTAGCTTCTTCACGCCCATTAAAAAAATCATTAAATAGAGTGTATATTTTACTATTTTACCCCTATTTAATGTTTGACTATTAAATTTTGTTGAGAATTTATTTAATTATTAAGGGTATAATTGGAAAAGACTAACAATTTTTGTCTTGAAATCCTAAAGTGTCAACTAATTTGGGACACACAATTTTTCCTAAAACGACAATTAATTTGGGACGGAGGGAGTACATGAATAATGTAGTAAAATGTTTTTTAAACTATCAATGTAGTTTAATGAGCTCTACTTACTCTGGTGGAATCTTGATTTTTCGCCAGCTGAATTTCTTCCAACATGTTTAATATTAAAGAAAAAACATGAATTAATATATTTTTTTCAATTTCAACCTTACTACTTCAATTAGTGATAGTGTTGATTACTTGGAACTTTAGAGAAAGATGAAGGGCAGTTTACTTGGATTTTTATAGAACATTTGGATATGTCTCGACGTGGAAACATAGTGGTTTGTCATAATTCGAGTTACAGAGTTTGAATCAAAAAAATTCTCTAAGAAATTTTAATTTAGTTTAAGAATTCATTTCTAAACTTTTTGCGAATTCAATGAAACATACGTCATGTCATGTTTTTGGAGGTGAAGCTCGAAGTAACTGATGAAATAGTCGTCGTATGACTAATATGTTACAGAATTGAATGGTGGAATATGACACCACTTAGAGCATCTTCAACGCTGCCAGCATATGCTATAATGCACGCGGAATTTGGAGTAGTTCCACTCCAAAGGAGCTGCATATTTGATTGCAAAATGGAGGATGAATTCATCTCCTCTATTACAATTCCCTATTACTTTATTATTATTATTATTATTATTATTATTATTATTATTATTATTATTATTATTATTATTATTATTATTATTTAACTCTTTTAATTTATCTCTTTATATACACCTAATTATATTTATGTAATATTTTATAATATTAATTTTACATCTTAACTTTAGTGTATAATTTTGATAAAATTAATTTTCGTGCATTTATTATTTTTATGTATAATTGTAAGTTAATTTTATTATAAGTTATAATTATACAAAAAATATATAACCATCTCAAAAAATGAAAGGTGCAAATATAAAATATTAGATGTTGCTAAAATTAAAGGAGCAAATATTAAATGTTGCACTTCGTAATTCATTAATAGATCATTCATGGGAGCATACTAGAGGTGGAAGATGAATATTTATGTAGTATTTAATCTGAATTTTACCATAATGTAATATGTATTTAATTATCTTATATATATATATATATATATATATATATATATATATATATATATATATATATATATATATATATATATATATATATATAAACTCTATAATATTTGCCTACAAATTCTATTATTTAATAATTTATGATATAAAATAATTTTATATTAAATGGTTATATAAAAAAGGAATATAAATTATATGTGATAGAATATGTAAAAAAGAAAAAAAGATATAATTTCTTTAATAGAAATAAGAAAATAAAATTTAAATAAAAGATAATAATATAATATAGAAGAGAGGGAAGAATATAAAATGAAATATTCTTTTTGAAATAAAAAATGGAGTAATGAAGTAAGTTTACTCCATTTTAGAATTTACTCCATTTTGGAGGAGAAAATGGACGCAAAAGTTGGAGATGGCCTTAGGGTACGGTCTTTTTCCGAACTATGCATGAATACGGGATGATTTGTGCACCAAACTGCTCTTTAATGCATCATACTGTTACTTTTTGAAAGAATTAAACTTTATATAAATATAATGGATGAAAATCATTTTCATCCTTCTGCTTTGCTTAAAAAATCAAACACATCCCTCAAATTTAAATGGTAGACTTATTCATCCTCCTTTTTATGACATATTTACTATGCCCTTTTCATTTTCAATCTTATTTACTATTTAACATTTTTGTAAATTTCCAAAAAATAAATATTTTCGTAAATTTTAAACTATATTGGTGCACATCCATATATGTTTGGATTACATGTGATAATTATTTTTTTCACAATCTTATTATATATATCTATAACATAATCTCCTTTATTCTAGTGTGTATATAGGAATTAGAGTTTTGATTGTCATTAAGGTGATATTTTTGATTTTTGATTGTGTCATAATTTATAAGTAATTTACTGTATAACGATAATTACTTATTAATGTTTGTAAAAAAAAAATAAACTCTATATGAACATTTTTTTCTATATTACATGCATTGGACATATATTTAAAAGATATTATTCTCCTCGCTCTCAATTGTGTAAATAATTTATTGAATTTAATTGTTATTATCAAAATTATTGAATACTTGTACGAACAAATTATTTTAATTAAAATTTATTCATTTTCTCAATCTTTAATAATTCCAACATTATATATGTGTGTAGAAATTTTGTTTCACATTTTACTGTATAAATGTGATTTATTTATTCACTACCTAAGTCCATAATATAAATTAAAAAGAAAACAATAAAATATATTAGAAAATCAATACACACGTTAGTAATAATTTAGAGGGTAAAATATATATTTTTTTTTTTACGTTTAGAGTACGAGATGTAAAATGCGTTTAAACTAGAACGTGAAGATTAGCTCTAGGGGTGGGCACTATTCGGATTAAACCGAAAACCAAACCGAACCGAATTAACTTTTTTAATTTGGTTTGGATTTTTAAATAATTGGTTTGGATTGGATTGAGAATATGAAAACTTTGGTGTTTTGGTTTGGTTTCAGATTTCAAATCATAGAAACCGAAAAACTAAAAAAACCGAAATATATATATATATATATATATACACACACACACACACACACACACAAAGAAAGGCTCTCATGCTTTTATGATTATCTCTTACCCTAAACTTGTTTAAGGGTTTTAGAGTTTGAATATTTCAATTTTTTATGACTTCAATACTTTAACCTCTTTGTATTATGGTATAATACGCGTGAAGCTTTCATCAAAAGTTTCAATCAGTTTTTACCTCTTGAATGGTAACTGGTAAGATCTCCTTTTACCTAAGATTCATGTTCTTTCTTTACTAGAATTATGATTTAGATTTAATGTTTAATATTTTGACTTATATTTATATTCTTTCAAGTATTTCATTTTAAAGTTTGTCTTATATGACAAAATCGAAAAAACCGAAAACCAAACCGAAAAAAACCGAACCGAAAAAGGAAAACCGAACCAAACCAAATTTATTTTGGTTTGGATTGGATTGAAGTTTTTCAAAATCGAAAACCGAAAAACCGAAACCGAATAGTTAAAAATCGAACCGAAAAACCGAATGCCCACCCCTAATTAGCTCCCACTTGTTTATATTTTTTTGGGAGACTTTTTGGGAGATTTTTAGAGAAAAATTGTTTGTTTATAGTATTTGACCAAAATTTGGAGCAAAAAGTTCCAAAAAGGCAACTTTTTGGGAATTTTTGGAAAATTTTGTATATTTCACTCACAAAATTTCAAATATCTTTTTAAGTGATATGTATGTCCAAACACAATTTTAAATTTTTAAAATTATTTTTCAACTCAACTTCAAAAACTCAAATTCCCAAGTTTCAACTAAATCTACGTCCAAACGCTTGCTTAATATAAGCTCAAGTTTAGCTAATCAACAACTGACAACATAAACTCGAATCAATATACTTTATGTTAGAATCTGCACTTTCGAAAATAAACTGAAAATCAGAAAGAGATGAAATAGAAAAATTCTGAGCCAACAGTATACACTGTTTGTCCTTAAGAAATCTAATCCCCTCACAGTTACCCAAGGTTGTGGATTAATTTCTCCCAGGATAGAACGGAATTAACCTTACTGTGATAGCGGTAATTCAAATCACAGTAAACAGCGAACGCAAATACGGTAGCAAATCACACGACTCTAGAAGAAAGGAGAATTGTTTTGTTGTATATTTCTAAAATGAGGAAGTGTCTCACTATTTATAGACCAAGAATGGGTGTTATGAAAAGGTGTGATACCTTTTCAACAAAGAGGTGCTTATGGTGCCTTTTCCCATTCACAACTATTCAAAAAATCCCCAACAATCCCCCACATGAATGGGGAATGGCTCTATAGTGAAAAATGTGCAGAAACTTGTGTGATTTGCAAGTAAGAACTAATTGCATCTGGATAAGTAGGTTTCCCTTTGAACTTTCCGTAGTGAACATATATCGGATATACTCGGTCAATCGGTAGATTTGATATCTTTGAACCGTCGAGCTTTGGTGTATACCTAGACAATATATGTCACACAATTAGCCCTTGGCCGTCTTTGGTTCTCATTGTTGTGTTCGTTTCAGCCATGAACATCGCCTGGTTCATGAGTGCGTAGAGAATTGGCCTTACAGAATTCTCCTTGAAGCGGCTTCCACTTCACACTCACATAGGTGATTTCTAAACGTATAATCCCGTAGATCTACACTATTTGATAGTTCCCGTATCAAACTTAGATAATCATTAAAAATTGTCTTTAACATTTTATCCTTGGTACTGAACATTGTCTTATTACGAGAACGGGTTGAGTTGTTTGACAATGTTGGAGCGGTCGTACATAACTTTGTTTGAGCTCCTTGAACCTAGATCTTGGGATCTCCAGTCTTCTAGGTAGAGTTACCGCTGTTGCTCCCAAACGCACACGCAAGTATACGCGGTCGCCAAGTAATAAAGTGACAAAGTCGAGTATCGTTCCCACGAGGACTATGCAGACTAGTGCTTAATAAACAATTCCTGAACAAACTATCCAGGGGTCTTTTTCCAGTGATTGTAAGAGTTTTTATACTAAAATGCAGTAATTAAAGTGCTGGAATGTAATCAAGCAATGGGGCAAAACTTTGGTTGTAACAATATCAAGGGAGCGATCCAGGGTTAGAATTACAAACAATCCAGTTGATGTATTCAATTGACTTCACTTCTTAAATCCCGGGTTACTAACTGACAGGTTGATTGTAATTATGAAAACCTTTCAGTTCTTCACAATCTATGCAAGCTACTCTAATCCCTGTATGTCTACGGGTTAAATCACATGCACGCATTAACGATCCTGTAATTAGTTAAACTAGGCAAGCAAGTATATGTCTATCCTACCCGCAAATTGATTCCCCGATGCCCGGGTTCACAAACTAGTTCTATTCTTCCTTATTACGTAATTAGATTCTCTCTTTCGAGTTCAACCCAAAAACCATAGATGATGTATAACTATCGAGCTCTAACAATTATACAAGTTAAATCAAGGAAGAATAAGTAACCCGTTATGGGATTCAATCAATGGAAATCAATCTTCAACAATCAACTTTCATGTAAATTCTAACCCCAGAACGTTAGGAAATTAGCCACACATATTCATAATCACAAGGCAAAGATTTGGTGTAATAATGAAGTAATTGATGTAATAGATGAAAGATTTGGGAATAACCCTTGTTCAATGAAGTGTGTAGCTCTCAATATTGCTCCAAAGTCAAGAACTCCTTACAAAAACTAAGTAATAAACTATTTATATTGTTTCCAAACCCTTGTACATAAGTTAAACCCAAAACTAGAAGGAATAGGAAGTAAAATCGCGCATAAGGGGCGCTATAACGGGGCGCCCGCGCCCCGAAAAGCGTGCAACCAACCAGAACACGCCCCCAGGCTTCGTGCCTTTGGCCTGCGGCGCGCCTGGCAACGCGCAGCCTTCCTTGCGCTATGGCTGGCGCGGCGCGGAGGCTGCAGCGCCAGGCCAAAATTTGCTCTTTTCGCTCCAAAACTCGGCTTGTGTCGTGCCTTTGTGTGCTCGATCCAATCTTCAATCATCATCCAATCAATTCATGCTCAATCAAGCTTCGAAACGCTCCAAATGTATCGCGTAACGACCTACACACGAACAACACAACATCAGCGTAAAACCATACTCACAAGCCACCAAACAAGTGCAAAACAAGCTCAAATGTGCGGAAATATTAAGGAAAAGTAGGCATAAAATGCCGAACATCACCACCCCACACTTGAACCTTTGCTCGCCCTCGAGCAAGTCACATCTCACTTCCCAACCTAGATAGAACAGGTCTGCCTATGACTATGGTTGATACCGACCATTGAACAAATGCGCACATGACTACCATGGATCCACAACATGCCAACAATTTGCCAAACTCAAAAATAATGAGAACAACCACCCCAAAATAGCTCAAATGCACAAACTCAACTCAATGCAACCATGCTCCCGCAAAATTACACCTATCTACTCAATCAAAAGCCATCAACTTCACCGAATTCATGCAAACCACGTGCCCTCACCAATATGAAAGAGAGTGCCCCCCATAGATCACACACAAAAACAAATATCATGAATAGAACGGGGCAATAACAAATGAACTCTCTCACTCTTATGAAAGGCTCACATGTCACACACAACGTACCATAGGCTTGCCCGTAGTGTAGGACTCCACTAATGTAGGCTCACTCCAATCGGGATTAACAAGGACTTTAGAAAGGTCGTAATGTAGGCTAAGGGGCGGGTAGGATACATATGGTAATAGTGACTACCTCCCTAAGCACTTTAATACATCACATTTATTCCAAACACAAGTCTCAACAAACCACCCAATCACAAGTACCACACATACACCTTCTCAACAAGTAGCATATTTTCTTTTCAATCACACACTAGCAAGGACGGGATATCTTTCTCTCTTCTTTTTTTTTCACAATTTTTTTTCTTTCAACTTTGCTATATTTTTTTTTCTTTTCATTTCATTTTTTTTTTCAATTTCATTAACTTCCATCCTTGCCAATGTTTTCCACTACTTCACAATTTTCATAAGTATTTCCCTTTTATTAGCTCCACTCAAAAGTCTCCCAACATCTAACCACAACTCCAATCATCTACACAATGTCAATAAAGTGCTTAAGGAGTAAGGGCCAAAAGAGTCAATTAAGAACAAATGGGTAGGCTCGGGGTGTGGGTGCCAATAAAAAAGGGTCAATTCAAATCACAACACAATTTTTCAAGGTATATATGTAAGGGTAGGCAAGTAAAAGAAGGCCTTGTATCATCTCCCGACTAGAGCTAACCTAGGATTTCGCTTTGCACACACACGGGGCAAGTTCTAGACATTAACATGCAACATGGAGTAATTAAGAACATGCCTCACAACACACATTGCACGCAATCCACACAAAAAGGCTCAATCAACAACTCTCAACCAAGCTTTTAGAATGCAACTTGTGGAAATTTAAGCACTCATGCACAAAAGTTAGCAATCAAGTCAAACAAGCGGATTCAAGCATCTCAAGGGGGTTGTTCCAATTTTTTTCTTTTTCTAGGCATGCATCAAATTAAAACTCAAGGACACCACAAATAGCACATGCAATCAAGTCCAAGTCCACCGGTATCAAACAAATCAAAGGCACCTAGCATTCTACCTATTTCCTTAGCCTAGGGTCATCTAAAACTAACTATCCTAATCCTAAAAATGAAAAACTACCCGGTTCAAAGGTCACCCCGTGGAAAAGAACCGCGGCCATAAGAAAAACCACGGGGTGGATAGCATGTACCACTAATAAAACTAAAAGGAAAATCTTTTTAGACTTTTTCATTGGTTTTCTAATTTTTTTTTTTCATTTTTCATATAGTAAAGCAAGAAACAAATAAAAATAAAGTCAAGTGACAAAATAAAAAGTCCTAAGGTACATGCATCCTAAACCTCAAAATAAAAACTAGATAAAGGGCAGTACCCCACCCCACACTTAAACTAAGCAATGTCCCAGTGCGACAAAGAAGTAAGTGCAAAAGTAAGAGTACAAGAAAACTGCCCTGAAAGCTGGATGGTGCACGGGAGAGTGGACCTAGGCCCCCGCCTCATGATCAGTCTCATACTCACTATCTGGATCATTGGCCACAATCTCGGAATCAGTGTTCTCATCCTCCCGCGGGTCCACCGTTCCAGCCTCAACCTCGCCCAACAGGACCTTCGAGGTCTCCGTCAGCGGGACCTGGCGGTCAATACGAGTCATATCAACGCCCGACTGACGGGCCATAGCCTCTATCATCAAATACTGACGCGCGGCCAAGTTGGCACTAGTCTCTCGCAAATCATCCGCCGTCAGCTTCACCGGTGCTGTGGTGATAACCCCCTTGACCGAGGCAATGTCAAAAGGCCTCCCAAAATCAAGGACAATGCGATCCCCGACCTCATCTGCGGGGACGCCCGCCTTCTCTAAATATCGGGTCAAGAGGTTCCCAAAATACAACCGACTACATGATTTTTAATACCTCTCTTGTTTCATCATTTTCAACATGTAGTACCCAATGTTCACCGGCCTCCCGGTCATGAAAAAATACACCATGCACGCCCGAGTCTTAGTGACCTCGGAATAATGAGAACATGGAAGAATCCGTGCATTTATAAACCGCATCCATACACGTGCCGGCTTGATAAAGTGGGAGAAATGCATAAACTTATGTCGCCCAGCTGCTCCTCGTCCCCACTTATGTGTGGACCCCTCACCACACAAAGTCTCCCGCAAGGCCGTGTAATCCGGTGTCTTGATGTAATTTCTCAACTCCTCATGATCGGGGTCATCTACCCCCAAGAAGGCATTCAATGCCGTGGGATCTAACTTCACCTTCACTCCCCTAACCGTCACCAAGTCATCATCTCTCCACGCCTCATCGGGCTCCCAGTTGGCATAAAGTTCTTGGACCATGTCCAAGTTGGCAGGCCCCGGACTCTCAAACACTGAGTCCCACTTGAGGGCAATGATCTTCTCGGCCACATCTCTAAACTTTTGTAGCACCGGCCGTTTATCAATGGCTTGTTCGGGGATGTACCCCGCAAGCCTCACATTTTTATACCATGTTTGGCAATCTCCCTTCTTCACGAAAGGGAGGCCATACCTAGTCTTGCCTCCGGGACGTGGTATCGGCACCGCGTCCTTTGGAATCTTGGCCTTAGCCTTTGCTTTTGCCTTGGGCTTGGCCGGTGCCTTACCCTTTTGCTTTGAGGAGGAAGGCTCGGCTTGAGGTTCTCTCCTCGGGCCCGCAGTAGATGAAGAACTTGCCTTTTGAGAGGTGGCTACCATGGTACCTACACAAACACAAACATCAATGTTAGATGTATAGCTATGCACCAAAAACAATTCAAGCTCAAGGGTACCACCCCACACTTAGCACACCCTCTATGTGGCAATCACTTGTTTCAATGGCACGAGCACCCCACACTTGAACAAAACTAGCCTTGGCAAAATATGCCACGTTTTGAATTTTTAAAATCAAGCTAGTGTGGGTGCCTCATGATCAAATCTAGTGTGTATGCAACACCTAATGTTCATTGTAAGCCTAAGGAACACATTGCTACTCAAGAATTCACAATGTCATTGATATTTCATCTTTGAGGCTTTTTCACAAACACCTAGTGTGCACAACTTTGAACTAGCTATTTCAATTGATTTTGTAATGTGCCAACCCTCCCAATGTGTTGGGAGATCTCTTTTTACAAGTCACAAGTTCTATACTAAGCATCATAAACAATTAAGCACATCAAGATTGAATTTTTATGGAAAAACTTGTAACTAGCTAAGAGAATCACCCATGAGCAATTATGAAGACAACTTACATGTTATTGAGAAGGAAGAGTAGTAATGTACTTACTTGATGGTGTTAGAAGTGATTGCACAAGATTTGGGATGATTTCTATTGTTGCTAGTGAATTAGTGTGTGATTAGAGAGAGTTTGGAGTGAAAGTAATGGAGAAAAAGTGTAAGAAATCGGGGTTATAGGGGTTGGGAGTTTAAAGAATTTTGGGTCAACCCGTTGACCCGTTTACCCCACGAAGTTTTGGCCTTGCGCGTTATGCTCCGCGCCGCAGCCCTATCGCGGGCACAAGTTTTGAGTTACTGCCAAGCCTCGCGCGTTGGCCTCCGCGGCGCATGCTTGTCGCGGCCAAAATGTTTGAGTTTCTGCCTAGCATGGCGCGGTGGGAGGCGCGGGGCACTCCCAACCGCGCCTAGCTTCTTTGTTTTACTTTTTCTCGCGCTTTGGGAGGCGCGGGGCACTCCCGAACGCGCCCACGAACGTTTTTTCGCACCGAATTTCAATTCCAAGTACAAACCAAGCGTGGGACATGGCTCGAGATGTCCCATCCCCCTCAATGCATTCATTTCACCGTATTTAGCTCACCCGATTCCTGCAAAAACGACACACAAAAAAAACAAAAACGTGACACTATAAAAACAAAAGAAAACTAACTATTACAAGTACAAACTCGGGTTGCCTCCCGAGAAGCGCCTTATTTAACGTCGTGGCACGACGGGTATAAATCAAGGGTCCCTCAAAGTGATTGAAGTGCGGTGATTCACCGTACCTCCCCAATAGTGTTTCACCCTTTGACCATTAACCAAAAATGTGTTTTCGGAACCCGGGGCTCTCAATGCAACCGCTCCATGTGCGGTAACACGAACAACTTCAAAAGGCCCCGACCATCTCGACTTCAACTTGCCCGGAAACAATTTAAACCTCGAGTTGAACAACAATACACGCTGCCCGGGCTCAAAAGAGCGATGCTCAATGTGCTTATCATGCCACTTCTTTGTCCGCTCCTTATACAATTTCGCATTTTCATACGCATGGAAACGGAACTCTTCAAGTTCATGCAATTGAAGCATCCTCTTCTCACCCGCTGAGGCCATATCAAAGTTGAGCTTTTGAATAGCCCAATACGCCTTATGCTCTAATTCAACCGGCAAGTGACAAGCCTCCCATAAACAAGCCTATATGGAGAGGTTCCAATAGGCATTTTGAAAGCAGTTCGGTAGGCCCAGAGAGCATCATCTAACTTCATAGCCCAATCCTTCCTCGAGGCATTCACGGTCTTCTCAAGGATTTGCTTGATCTCTCTGTTAGACACTTCCACTTGGCCACTAGTTTGGGGATGATAAGCAGTAGCCACCTTGTGGCGAACCCCATACTTAGCCAATAATTTATTGAACAACCGGTTACAAAAATGCGTACCTTCATCACTAATAATAGCCCGCGGTGTCCCAAAACGAGTGAAAATATTCTTCTTCACGAACTTCACCACCACACTCGCATCATTTGTAGGAAGTGCAATGGCCTCCACCCATTTAGATACATAATCAACTGCTACAAGGATGTATTTATTGTCCATAGAAGGTGGGAATGGACCCATAAAATCAATACCCCAACAATCAAACAGCTCAATCTCCAAAATATTGTTCAAAGGCATCTCGTGACGCCTAGTAATGGTACCCGTTCTTTGGCAACGATCACATTGCTTCACTAATGCATGAGCATCTTTAAATAAAGTAGGCCAAAAGAAACCAGATTGCAGTACCTTTGCAGCTGTTCGATCTCCACCAAGGTGGCCACCATAAGGAGAGGAATGGCAGCTCTGTAGAATCGGCTCTACTTCTTCCCTTGGAACACATCTCCTAGCTAGTTGATCAACACCTATCTTGTACAAATAGGGCTCATCCCACACATAAAATCTGCTCTCATGAAGGAGTTTACGCTTTTGCTCAGCAGTTACCCCAGGGGGATACACATTACTCACAAGAAAATTCACCATGTCAGCATACCATGGCACCTCAGCTGCATCAAGAGCAAAAAGTTGCTCATCAGGAAATACCTCTTTAATCTCAGGCCCCTCATCTACATGATCTCTATTCTCCAGCCTTGACAAATGATCAGCTACTTGGTTCTCAGTCCCCTTGCGATCTCGAATTTCAACATCAAACTCTTGCAATAGGAGAACCCATCGAATAAGTCTCGTCTTGGAGTCCTTCTTTTCAAACAAATACCGGATTGCGGCATGATCAGTGTAGACAACAACACGAGTGCCAACCAAATAAGATCTGAATTTATCAAAAGCATAAACCACGGCTAGCAACTCCTTCTCAGTGGTCGTATAATTAGACTGGGCTGCATCAAGTGTCTTGCTCGCATAATAGATGGAGTGAAAAATTCTTCCTATTCTTTGGCCTAAAACAGCCCCAATAGCATTATCACTCGCATCACACATCAATTCAAAAGGCAAAGACCAGTCAGGAGCAATGATGATTGGTGCGGTCACCAACCTTTTCTTCAACTCTTCAAACGCCTTAATACAAGCATCATCAAACATAAATTTCACATCCTTCTCCAACAATTTGCACAAGGGAGTGGAAATTTTGGAGAAGTCCTTTATGAACCGTCTATAGAACCCTGCATGTCCCAAGAAACTACGCACCCCCTTAACAGAGATAGGTGGTGGTAATTTCTCAATAGCCTCTATCTTCGCCTTGTCAACCTCAATCCCTTGCCTTGACACCTTGTGCCCAAGTACTATGCCTTCTTGAACCATAAAGTGACATTTTTCCCAATTCAGCACCAGATTTGTTTCTTCACAACGGCTCAGCACAGCATCAAGATTCTTCAAGCATTCATCAAAAGAGTCACCAACCACTGAGAAATCATCCATAAACACCTCCACAAATTTTTCCACCATGTCAGTGAAAATAGCCATCATGCACCGCTGAAAAGTTCCTGGGGCATTACACAACCCAAATGGCATCCTCCTAAATGCATAGGTGCCATATGGACAAGTAAAAGTGGTCTTCTCTTGGTCTTCAGGGGCTATCACAATTTGATTGTAGCCCGAATAACCATCCAAGAAACAATAATACTCATGGCCTGCTAGTCTATCCAACATCTGATCAATAAAAGGGAGTGGGAAGTGATCTTTCCTGGTGGCCTTGTTCAGCTTCCTATAATCAATGCAAATTCGCCACCCTGTAACAGTTCTTGTAGGAATCAACTCATTGTTCTCATTCTTCACCACTGTCATGCCCCCTTTTTTAGGAACACATTGCACTGGACTCACCCACTTGCTGTCAGAGATAGGAAAAATTATACCAGCATCCAGCCACTTGATAACTTCTTTCTTCACCACCTCCTTCATGATTGGATTTAGCCTCCTCTGCTGCTCTATGGATGGCTTATGATCTTCCTCCAAGAGAATTTTATGCATGCAGAAAGAAGGACTAATCCCTCTAATATCAGCAATAGTCCAGCCAATAGCTCTCTTGCGCTCTCGCAATACCCGCAACACCTTCTCAACCTGCACATCAGACAACAAAGAAGAAAGGATCACGGGTAAAGTATTACCTTCACCCAAATAAGCATAACGTAAATGTGCGGGTAAAGGTTTGAGCTCAAGATTAGGAGCTTTCTCAATAGACGGTTTAGCAGGAGCTAAGGTCAACGGTCTATCAAGCTCCTCAAATTTCTTCCACCCTGGGATGAATCTACTCTGCATATTAAGGACTTCCACAAATTCTTCAGTATCTTCATCCTTCAGGATATCAGCATCATCACATAAGAGTGCCCTTTCCAAAGAATCAACATTAGAAGCCAAGAATGACCTCTCATCAGCAGTCAACTCATCATCTATTACCTTTACCATGGACAACTCTTCATAATGAGAAGGAAGCTGGGTAGCTCTGAACACATTAAACACAGCTTCTTCCCCATTTACCTTCATGATCATCTTGCCAGCTCTGACTCTAATAACAGCATCAGCAGTAGCCAAAAATCCTCTTCCCAAGATGAGAGGAACCTCAGGATCAGCTTCATAATCAAGAATAATAAAATCAACGGGTAATATGAACTGACCCACTTGTACAAGCACATTCTCAATAATCCCCTCAGGGCATGTCAAAGATCTATCAGCAAGCTGCAAGGTCACAGTAGTGGGTCGTGGCTCACCCAGGCCTAGCTTCCTAAAAACTGAAGAAGGCATCAAATTCACACTAGCACCCAAATCACATAAAGCACGACCAACCTCATGTTCCCCAATTTTCAAAGGGATGGTAAAACTGCCCGGGTCCTTCAATTTCTGCGGAAGCTTGCTTCTAACTCTGGAACTGCACTCCTCAGTAAGTGCAACTGTCTCAAACTCAGTCAATCTTCTCTTGTTAGCAACAATATCCTTGATGTATTTAGCATATTTGGGAACATCCCGCAAAAGCTCCACCAAAGGAATATTTACTTGAATTTGACTCAATATCTCCAAAAATTTCTTGCATGCTGCATCAACTTTCTGCTTCTGAAGTCTCTGCGGGAAAGGTGGTGGTGGTCTCACAATAGCAGACTCGGGCTGCTTTTCGATTACCTTTTCTGCCTCTTTTTCCACCTCCCTATCAACATTTGGCTCTAACTCACCAACAGGCTTCTTTGGCTTTGGGGGAACTTCCTCCAGTGCTCTTCCATTCCTCAAAGTCACTGCTTGCACAAATTCTCTAGGACTCTTCTCTGTATCACTCGGTAAAGCACCCCGAGGTCTATTATTTTGTGCTCCAGCAAGCTGCCCCAATTGTCTTTCAAGATCTTTCTGTGCATTGCTCAAATCTTTTATTGTTTGTGCCTGAGATGCTGACTCATCAATGAGCTTTTGTTGCCCTGCAAGAATTTTCTTGAGCATATCCTCCATAGTATTAGACTGCTGTGGCTGAGCCTGAGACTGTGATCCCTGCTGTGGTGCATTGTTTTGATTAAATTGGGCCCTCTCATTACCCTGAAACTGCTCACGGGTATCTCTCCAAGAAAAATTTGGGTGATTACGCCAACCCGTGTTATAGTTATTACCATACTGATTTCGGTTTTGGCCCTGTGATCTGTTCTGATTACCCACATAATACACTGATTCTAGATTAGAGGGACAAACCTCAGTGCTATGATCCTCACCACATACCTCACAAAAGGCCTGAACTTGCTGCACTGGAGCTGGTTGTGGCTTTGCTTGGAGAGCCAGCTTGCTGATTTGATTGGAAAGCGCATCCATCTTTGCTCGCAACTCTGTGATTCCATCTAGTTGAAGTACCCCAGCAGCTTTCTGTGTAGCCGCTCTGCTAGCCCCCTCACTAAATATATTAGCTCTGCCATCACCCTGCCAATCAGGATTGCTCTGTGAAAACTTATCAAGTAAGTCATAGATCTGTTCAAAATTTAAGGCCAACACTTGGCCTCCAGCAGCAGCATCAACCACAATCTTAGTCTGTTGGTTCAATCCCTCAACAAAAGTGTGTGCAATAACCTCATTAGTTTGATTGTGGTGAGGACAATCTCTCAATAACGCCTTAAATCTCTCCCAGGCTGCATATAATGATTCGCCTTCAAACTGCCTGAAGGACAAAATTGCACTCCTCAACCTGGCCGTCTTAGCCGACGGATAAAACTTAGCCAAGAATTTCTTAGCTAAATCCTCCCAAGTAGTGATAGACCCAGGCTTTTCAGCCTTTAACCACTTCCTTGCTGTCCCAATCAATGAAAATGGGAACAAAGTCATTCGCACATAATCAGTAGGCACACCTGTCGGTGTATAAGTATCACTGATCTCCAGAAAGTTCTGCAAGTGTTGCTGCGGATCTTCATGCAGGAGTCCACTATATTGCCCCGTCACATGCAGCAACTGAATCATGCCGGGCTTGATCTCAAAGTTCCCAGTAATAGCAGGCTTCACAATACTTGACTCTACTCCTTTCAGACTAGGAAGAGCCACATCTCGCACTGCTACTGTTTGTTCTTCAGCCATTTCAACAGGAAGAGATGCAAGTACGATTGCTAATGCTTCTCGATCTCTCGCTTCTTTCCTTGTCTTCCTCAAGGTTCTTTCAGGCTCGGGATCAAAAGGTGCGAGTGATTCGTCCTTTTTGTTCCTTTGCATTCAAAACCTATTGCCTGAAACAGCACAAGAAACTCAACAAAAAATTAAACCTGAATAGCAATTAAGTAATTGTTCAAAAGTAATTAGTCCGTAATTAGTCCCCGGCAACGGCGCCAAAAACTTGTTGCTCCCAAACGCACACGCAAGTATACGCGGTCGCCAAGTAATAAAGTGACAAAGTCGAGTATCGTTCCCACGAGGACTATGCAGACTAGTGCTTAATAAACAATTCCTGAACAAACTATCCAGGGGTCTTTTTCCAGTGATTGTAAGAGTTTTTATACTAAAATGCAGTAATTAAAGTGCTGGAATGTAATCAAGCAATGGGGCAAAACTTTGGTTGTAACAATATCAAGGGAGCGATCCAGGGTTAGAATTACAAACAATCCAGTTGATGTATTCAATTGACTTCACTTCTTAAATCCCGGGTTACTAACTGACAGGTTGATTGTAATTATGAAAATCTTTCAGTTCTTCACAATCTATGCAAGCTACTCTAATCCCTGTATGTCTACGGGTTAAATCACATGCACGCATTAACGATCCTGTAATTAGTTAAACTAGGCAAGCAAGTATATGTCTATCCTACCCGCAAATTGATTCCCCGATGCCCGGGTTCACAAACTAGTTCTATTCTTCCTTATTACGTAATTAGATTCTCTCTTTCGAGTTCAACCCAAAAACCATAGATGATGTATAACTATCGAGCTCTAACAATTATACAAGTTAAATCAAGGAAGAATAAGTAACCCGTTATGGGATTCAATCAATGGAAATCAATCTTCAACAATCAACTTTCATGTAAATTCTAACCCCAGAACGTTAGGAAATTAGCCACACATATTCATAATCACAAGGCAAAGATTTGGTGTAATAATGAAGTAATTGATGTAATAGATGAAAGATTTGGGAATAACCCTTGTTCAATGAAGTGTGTAGCTCTCAATATTGCTCCAAAGTCAAGAACTCCTTACAAAAACTAAGTAATAAACTATTTATATTGTTTCCAAACCCTTGTACATAAGTTAAACCCAAAACTAGAAGGAATAGGAAGTAAAATCGCGCATAAGGGGCGCTATAACGGGGCGCCCGCGCCCCGAAAAGCGTGCAACCAACCAGAACACGCCCCCAGGCTTCGTGCCTTTGGCCTGCGGCGCGCCTGGCAACGCGCAGCCTTCCTTGCGCTATGGCTGGCGCGGCGCGGAGGCTGCAGCGCCAGGCCAAAATTTGCTCTTTTCGCTCCAAAACTCGGCTTGTGTCGTGCCTTTGTGTGCTCGATCCAATCTTCAATCATCATCCAATCAATTCATGCTCAATCAAACTTCGAAACGCTCCAAATGTATCGCGTAACGACCTACACACGAACAACACAACATCAGCGTAAAACCATACTCACAAGCCACCAAACAAGTGCAAAACAAGCTCAAATGTGCGGAAATATTAAGGAAAAGTAGGCATAAAATGCCGAACATCACCCGCCATGACGACTTGTCCTCGGCCATAGTCCCATTCTCTTCGATGACCTCTACTACCTCTCTAGTTAGCCTTTTATTAGCGGATCTGACACATTATCACTTGACCTTACAATGTCAATATTGATAATCCCTAGAGAGTAGTTGTCAAACGGTTTTATGTCTTCATTGTATGTAACGATTTTCCGTTATACATATTGCTCCCAACCCTTCCTATTGACACTTGACTATTGCAATGTATGCAAACTGCTGTCAACGGCTAGAGCCAAAATTGAATATCTTCCAAAATTTTTGGAGCCCTTCAGCTTTTTCACCGTTTAATATAGCATCACTATCAATAGCTTGGAATGGTTGCATCAGTTGTGGCCACAACCTTTTAATATTTATTATATTTTTCAACCATTTCCGTGTTGCTATTTACTTGATGCCTAAATTATAGAACCTTCAATCATTATACAAATCCAAATCAATATAGATTTTATAATTATCATTGGTTGGTTCACCGCTTCAAATCCAACTCAATATGGATTTCATAATTATACTTGATTGGTTCACCGTTTAAATCCAACTTTATATGGATTTTATCATTAATATTAATCGTTGATTTACCGTTTAATAGACCAATATTTTAATACATCCGTTCATGAACGGTCATGTCTACACAAACGTTATCTATCAACTGACATATCTTTTCATGAAAAATTCTCAACCTTTCAAGTGACATCATTTTATAAAATAAGACAACCTTTCTGGAAAAAGGTCACAAGACCAACCATCAAATCAGTAGTTTCATCAACTAGTCGTCATTAAAACTTAACAAGTTATGATTCACCGACTACCACGTCAATATCCACTAAGGATTCGTAGGGTCACAAGAAAAAGAATCATATCTAATTCTCCTAAATAATATAGACATTAAGTCTAGCATTGACTTTTATTATGCAAAAGCCAAACGCCCCCACATTTTAAATATTTTATGTGCAATTTTTATCTCACATATGGAAACTCAAAACAACTTTCAATTTCATTTGAATTTTGAAGGCACGAATAATAACAAAATCGTCCTTTACACAACCTAAAACAACGCCCACCAAAAGGTCCTACGAAGTTGTTCTTCGGTTCCCTTTTGTTACTGTCGAGTGCATAACTCCAATTTGGAACTTTATTTTCTAGCAAATGTATCCTTCGATTTTCTCTGGAAAACCAAAGTAGTCTCATAGCATACTTATCAAGGATTCCATTAGCTTTTAATGATCATATATTGTTGACAAAACAATTAGATATGGATGGCTCCAATAACACCCGCATCATGCCGCTTACATTAGAAGATGATTGATCACTTTGCATATTAAGTGAACCACCTGGGCAATTTTACATTTTTTTCCTATTCCAGAGAACTGTGACTTTCATGGAATCAAGAAGATGCATCTCTTCTCTACATCTCAACGAATAATCCTTGAAAGGTTATTTATTTGAATTTATTTAGGCAATTCATTCTCTTTTGTTTTCTTCAACCACAAAGGTTCTACCAAAGCCATAACGCGAGAATAATTATCGTGACAAGATTGCCATCTGCACATGATGTATGTATATATATTTTTTTTACGTTGTCTTTTGACATAAGAAACAACTTAATTCTCTTTACGACACAGACCACAACCATTTCACAATAGTGTTCACGAGAGAGAAAACTTTCCTTGGTAGTATACCAAATTTAATTTTGAGATTTGGGATTTACCCATTAAGAAACCAATCTGTTTCTTTCTTCGTTTCTCTTCACTTGAGACAACAATAATAATTTTACTCCGTATTTTTTCCCCTTTATTGAAATATGACACAACCATATATATATATTCACTAACGGCGAAGTTTTTAATCTTCTAAGCCGATTCAATATAAAGGCGAAGTTTTTAATCTTCAAAGTCAATCCAATACAACGGCGAAGTTTTCAATCTTCAAGCCAATTTAATACAACGGTGAAGTTTTTAATCTTCAAACCAAGTAGAACATAGGAATAGAAACTCACGGAGATTTTAGTCTCTAGATGAGAGTAAAAAACAACCACGAAAGTTTTAATCTCAACAAATAAAATATGATTTAGAAAATTATTTGAAATGGAGGAAAGAACAATTTATTCCACTATTTTTACGTGATCCAACTTATCCAACATAGTTTTAGGATTCCAAATACTCACCTCCTATTCAATTCCATGACAATTTGATAATTGTTTTCCAACTTCCAACACATGGAAACGAGCAGACAATATTCCTCCAAAAACAAATTATGCACTTTTTGCTATTATAGCCAAAACCAATCAAATAATTATGTGGATATTCAGAAACTCCCTTCTTCATCTTCGAAGAAATAACACATCACGATCATTCACACTGTTTGGCTATCATAGAAGGCTACATTCTTTCTTATAAGGAATAAGAGTAATTAAGGGAAAGATACCAGACCGACTATTGTTGAAATCACATTTCGCCTTCTATACTTTCGAAGCAGGAGTAGAAAGAAAGAGTATCATCCAATACATTACTTTTCCATCACAATTCTATAAAGCAACTTCACAACAGTAATCCATCCATTTTCACAAGACATTATTTACAGTAAGAAGTTACTTTTATAAAAGTCTTCAACCTTTAACACCTTTCAAGTATGTTCCAACCAACTAAAATGATTCAAATCATTGAACAAACTTGAAAGTAAATTCCATATGATTTCATGCATGCAATATAGTTCGCCAATTATAACTGCTCTTATTTGCAATGAAATAATAAGCATGTCAATTTATTTGCAAGCTTAACATGCATTTTGATCATCATAAAATAGTTATCTACCCTAACATTTATGAAAATAGATTTCACAAAAATCATAATCATAAAGGGGTAGAAATTTATGAATAAATAAATGTAGGGTCAGAAAAGTATAACCCGATTGTGTCACTTTTTCTTGATTTGTCGCTCGGTAGTCACGCCTTTCGCCTTTGTTCTTCATAACGTGTCTGACCAAGTAAATTTTTAAATTATCCAATAGCATAAGGTGTGCCACAAGATCAGGGATTAATTTGCTGCGTAGTCTTAACCAAGATGCAACAATGGAGAAACTTAAATGGAAGTCCAATTCAATTGAAAGCATCCAGTATGTATGAGCAAAGTCTAACGTAATTAGACTCTTTGTCTCATTACCAGAAAGAGAGAATTGAGAGAGAAGACCACTTTTTTTTCTCACCATCATCATCATCATAGTGTAATACGATAACGCATACGGCATGAGGATTCACATATCTTGCATAGTCCTCCCACTCTTTATAGCGCATCAATATTGTTCTTTTTCATTCAACCGTAACCGATTGAACCTGTTATTCCACTAACGCCGAATCGCAGCGGAAGCCGCCGACTTAATGGAACCTTTTCCAACTAGTTTTGTCCCATAAAACACAAACTAATCAAAGCACCTTTATGTACTCTTCCTATAGCGCTCTCGCCAACTTTCAAGGGATCAGAATACTTTGAATTCTTGTGTTTCAATATGCAGTCTTCTCATAATGTAATATCTCTTTTCCTTCCCTTTTTTTTTTCCTTTTGTAGAAAAACATTGCCGGTATCCAATTTCCACAAGCAGTTTATTATCAATTAGCAGAACAAGTGTATTTAGATTTCTTAAGATTGTTAGAATCTGCACTTTTGAAAATAAACTGAAAATCAGAAAGAGATGAAGTAGAAAAATTCCGAGCCTACAGTATACACTGCTTGTCCTTAAGAAATCTAATCCCCTCACAGTTACCCAAGGTTGTGGATTAATTTCTCCCAGGATAGAACGGAATTAACCTTACTGTGATAGCGGTAATTCAAATCACAGTAAACAGCGAACGCAAATACGGTAGCAAATCACACGACTCTAGAAGAAAGGAGAATTATTTTGTTGTATATTTCTAAAATGAGGAAGTGTCTCACTATTTATAGACCAAGAATGGGTGTTATGAAAAGTTGTGATACCTTTTCAACAAAGAGGTGCTTATGGTCCCTTTTCCCATTCACAACTATTCAAAAAATCCCCAACACTTTATTCAATTGTTAATTTCTTGAAAAAAGAAATCTCAAATAGGTAATAGAGACAATACTACTCATAATTTTTCTCACTTATTGAAAATGTACTTCTATTGGAACTCATTTTGCAGCAAAATTCCTGCAATTTCACACAATATAATGTCGAAGCGAAAATAAAAATAGTTTACCCCGTTTAATTTAAATATTTAAATTATATGCACGGCCTTGTAATTTTCTTTTTATATTAGTGTAGTTCAACTTATTATAGTATGTTAGTTACTATTAGGGTTAATTCACCGGTGGTCACTGAACTATTGTTTCATTACCACAAAGTCACTTTTGTTTTATTTGTTACCCAAAAGTCACTCAACTTTGCTCCGGTCTACAACAAAGTCACTCAAGCCAGATTTTGTTTAAAACTTGCCGGAAAAATGATGTGGCATCATTAATTAAAAATAATTTTCTTAATTAATTTTTCATCTATTAATCTAATTCCTTAACCCATTATTCTTATTCTACCCGACCCAAATACATTTCACTACGTCGTCGTCTTGCATAACCATTTCATACCGATGTCATTTCTCTTCCTCTGTTTCATATTGAGTTAATTAATTAATCAAATTGAGTAATGTTAGGCAAATTGGTTATGCAAAAAGGGAAAATGAGGAACGGGGAATGAATAAAAATGAACAAGCTTAGATCGGTTTGGTTCGGTTTTTCATTTATGAAATAAAACTAGCTATGCGATTTTTTAAAATTTTAAAACCAAAATAACAGCTCGTTTGGATTGTTGTTATGTATATGGTTTCATAATATATCTATTGTATTGTACTTTATGTTTTATTGCGTTCAACATTTTGATAGATTATATTGTTTGCAGTAGTTTCATGCTATAACATACTAGTAAGTGAAGAATGAATTTACAATATTGCCAAGAAAATAATAAGATACATGATAGAGTTATTATAAAAAAGATAAGATAAATGGTAATATATTAAGAGTAAGAAGAGAGAAAAAAGACACGGTAACGACATGATCACACAAAATCGATCGTTACATAAAATGGGCTCTATCGTTATGTAACGACGGACTAACGATACAATACGATACGATAAAATAAAATTTTAAAGTATAAATAGGGCATGTTTACCCCCGTTAAGTTTTTGGTATAACTATACCCCTACCGTTACCATAGTACACTAATTTACCCTTATAGTTGACGGGCCTCCAATGTGTACAATATGTGGCTGCCACCTCAATGCCATGTAGATCCAAACTATAGTTGAGGAGAAAATTTGGCTCTTTTCCGTTTTTTCCAAAGTCGTATCTGGACTAAATTTCAATACTTAAAGAAGAAGTTTTGATGCTTAGAGGAGTTATAATAAGTGGGAAAAATGTGCTAAGAATGGTAGATAAGATATTTTGAGAGAAATGCGGAATTAAAATGATACTCCCTTCGATTTGGTTCCATAAGAAAGATATACTTTTGAATTTTGTGACTGAAATTATCTTTATTAAAGATAAAATAAATGTTTAAAAATAAAATTATTTATAAATAAATAGATATGTTCTTTTTAAAAAGACTAAAAGGTAAAATATGCTACGCCTATTAAAGTGGATGAACAGTTCTTTCCGGTGTTTCAATTTAAAAGATATTTTTAATTTATCACAAAAAGTGATTTTTACTATATATTGATTTATTAATTTTAGTTTAATCTCTTTTTCTTTAATGGCATACTTTTTGTAACAGTATAAAAAAATATAATAAAGTATTATATTTAAAATCACAAATTTTAGTATGCATTAAAGAAAAAAATATAATAAAGTATTATCTTTAATACATAAAATCTTATGTTTTTTTCTATTGTTACAAAAAGTATGCCATTATAAAGGAAAAGAGATTAAATTAAAGTTAATAAGTCAATATGTAGCAAAAATTACTTTTTGTGATAAATTTAAAAATATTTTTTAAATTGAAATACCGGAAAGAACTGTTCATCCACTTTAATAGGCGTAGCATATTTTACCTTTTAGTCTTTTTAAAAAGAACATATCTATTTATTTAGAAATAATTTTATTTTTAAACTTTTATCTTATCTTTAATAAAGATAATTTTAGCCACAAAATTCAAAAGTATATCTTTCTTATGGAACCAAACTGAAGGGAGTATTATTTTAATTCTGCATTTCTCCCAAATATCTTATCTACCATTCTTAGCGCATTTTTCCCTCTTATAATAACTCCTCTAAGCATCAAAACTTCTTCTTTAAGTATTGAAACTTAGTCCAGATACGACTTTGGAAAAAACAAAAATGGCCAAATTTGCCCCTCTACTATGGTTTGGATCTACATGGCACTGCGGTGGCAGCCACGTATTGTACACGTTGGAGACCCGTCAACTATAAGGGCAAATTAGTGTACTATGGTAATGGTAGGGGTATAGTTATACCAAAAACTTAACGGGGGGTAAACCTGCCACATTTACCATAGTAGAGGGGCAAAATTTGGCCTTTTTCCGATTATTTTATAGTAACTGTACAGTAACAGTACGATAACAACCATCCAAACAAGCTGATACCAAATAAAGTTGATTTTTTTTTGGTTTTTCTCTCTCTTTTTTCGGATTTTTGCTTGATACCCCAACGATTATCTGGTAGATAATATTTATCAAATTTCAAAATTTTCACTAATAAAATAGTTATTTGTATATCTTCATGTAAGATATGACACTCTAATTTATAGGTCTGTCCTTGCTTTTGATTACTACATTAAAAAATAATTGACATACAGATATAAAGCCTTAAAAAATGATGTGTGTGGCGATAATACAATAACAATAACAATTCAGTAGGTCTTAGTTGGAAACTAACCGAAGATTACTTCTTTGAAATGTCCTGTTAAATTAGATTGTCTTGTTAATTTTCAGTTAGTTAAAATATATTTCTAATGTGTCTCCCTGACATAATGTGGCAAAAAAGAAGTAGTGAAATCCCTGGCATAATGTGGCAAAAAAGAAGTTGTGAAATGAGTTTGGGTTTGGTAGAATAAGATAATGGGTTAAAGAATTAGATTAATAGATGAAAAATTAATTAAGAAAATTATTTTTAATTAAAGATGCCACATCATTTTTCCGGCAAGTTTTAAATAAAATCCGGCTAGAGTGACTTTGTTGTAGACCGGAGCAAAGTTGAGTGACTTTAGGGTAACAAATGAAACAAAAGTGACTTTGTGGTAATGAAACAATAATTCAGTGACCACCGGTGAAATTAACCCGTTACTATTATTCATATTAATAATCATTACAAAAGTTGTCTATAATTATCTAATGTTATCTCTATTCCACTTTTTTTGTCATAATAACAGTTTGACTTGACACAAAATATAATAAAGGATGAAATATTTTAGAAACTTGCTATTTAAAATAAGCCGTTTGTATTTGTGTAGTTATAAATGATTACATTGAAAAGATTAACTATTAGAGTTAAATTATTTTTAAATATAAAGTTATAATAATTTTGTCATAAATTAATAAGAAAATTACAATAAATAAAATGAGATGGAGGGAGTATGTAAATCAATTGCCTAAATCATACCCTCCGTCCCAATTTGTTAGTCGTACTTTGACTTGGCACAAAGTTTAATAAAATAAGGAAGACTTTTGAAATTTGTGGTCTAAAATAAATCATGGATATTTGTGTGGCTATAAATGAGTCAAAAAGTAACTTTAGAGTTGAATTATTGCCAAATTTAGAAATATAACAATTTTTTTAGGACAGACAAATAAAGAAAATATGACAAAAAAAGTGGGACAGATGCCTCCGTTTAAAAAAGAATGAACATATTTCCTTTTTAGTCTGTTTAAAAAAGAATGACTTATTTCTGAATTTGAAAAGAAATTTTTATTTTTACTCATTCCTAAATGATTTGTAGCCACACAAATATCTATTAGTTATTTTAGACCACAAGTTTCAAAAGTCTTTTTTTCTTTATTAAACTCCGTACAAAATTAAATAGATTCATCTAAAGTGGAACGGAGGAGTACTAAGGGAGTATGACCGAATCAATAATGTGGTTCTATTTTTGACCAGAGATTTTGAATTGATGATGGAGCTACTAGACTCAACTCGTAAGCAAATCAAGTGTAGAACAAGACAAAGAAATACAAACGTAATCACTCACCTATTCCATTCTTATCTTAGCAATTGATATCACACGCATCCTCAAACACACTTATCACCATCATCAATTCATTACATACACAACACACACACGAATGCACAGTCTCCTCCATTCAACCCATATCCTCTTTAAGCCTAGCTGGGACCAATTTGTCTCTTTCTTTTAAACCCTTTCATATATGTCCCATTTACCCACTCTTCTCTTCTTTTTAACTAAACTCAATTCCCCAAAATCTAAAGCAAATTCCCCCCTCACTCTTTTTCTTTTTATTCACTTTTTTTCCTTTTCTAGTCTTACATAAATAGTAAAAAAGTAAAACTGTACCAAGTTTGAATATTTGTCATTTATAATCTTGTAATTTGATTACTCTAACAATAAAAAAGGCATAATCTTTATTACTGTATTAAGTCCTAATATTTCTTATACTATATATATTTGTCCTTACTCTATGTGTGGTCACACATTTCTCTTTACAAAAAGTCAGTAAATATAATACACACCACACCACCCACCCTCCCCACCCCAACTAATAAAGAGAGAGAAAGTCTTAGACTGGTCTAGAGAGAGAAAGTTCCTCTGCCATTTTTCTATGGATAAAAGCTCTGATAAATCCTCTGCTGAAACTGATTGTACTGTTACCACTGCTAGTAGTACCACCAGTAGTAATAGTGGTGGTAACAGAGACATGTATTTGAAACATCTCAACAAAATTTCTCACAAGATTTCAAAACCCATTAGAAAACCACCTCTTTTTGACCATAATAATCACAATCAGAACACTCACGCGCCGCCGGTGCATACCCACACGCCACCGATACAAGTCCACGCGCCTCCAGCACCGCCGCCGCAGCAACAGCCGCCGGTTTATAATATTAACAAGAGTGATTTTAGGGATGTTGTTCAGAAACTTACGGGTTCACCTGCTCATGAAAGGATTAATAATCCTCCCGTGCCGTCTTTTAAAGGACAGCCCGGTACACAAAGCAATAAAGCGCAAAGCTCACGGCTGCAGAGGATCCGTCCTCCTCCGTTAGCTCAGATTGGGACACGTCCACCTCCTTTTGTACACGTGGTTAGTTCCAGTACTGGACATGTTGCTGGTGGTCAAAGTCAACCACAGCCGCCGCCTTTATCACCTCTTCCGCCGTTCCCGGCGGTGCACGCGGCGGCGGAATCTCCGATCTCCGCTTACATGAGGTTTTTACAGAACTCAATTGCTTCTGGTACGAGTGGGCTTTCCCCGCTGGCTCCCCGTTGGGGTCCGCCGCAGCAGCAACCGCCATTTCCGCCGCCTCAGCCGCAACAACAGAACTTTCCTCCGCAGCCGACGGCGTCTTCATCCGGTTTCCCGTCGTTTCCGTCTTTTCCTTCGTCGCCATTGCCTTTTGGGTGTTTGCCGTCGCCAAAGTCGCCATATGGGTTGCTTTCACCGTCCGGTCAATTAGGGTTTCAACAGCTGCCTCTGTCACCGACACTTCCTGTGCCAAGCCCAACTTGGAAGGGTATTTGAGTAATTTCAATAGATTAAAAAAAAGGTAAGTCAACAACAACATACTGAGTGCTATCCACAAATGGAGTCGGGTGGAGAGGTTGTTTCCGATAAGATAGAAAAGGTAAGTCATTAGGAATTAAAAAGAATCTTCTTGTTTTGGGGGTGTTTTATAATAGGAATATATAGTTTATAAGTTGAACATGTACATTTTGGGGGAATCATTGGATTATATTTCATGAATTTAGAGTCTTTTATGCCCAAATTGATATGATGTAGCTATCAAAATGGCATAAAATAGAGTTTGCTTTGTACATGTATGTTAAAGACAATGGAATAGAGAAATTTTTTGTTACTTTAATGTTTATATGATCTCTTGAATTAGAATGTAGCCTTGGTGTTCACATTTTATGATGCGGTGAGCGAGCTGATTATTTCAACTAGCTTGGAATTGAGGCATACTAGTTGTTTATGAGCGAGCTAATTAGTGGTATTATGGATTCCTTGTGTGTATGATGCGTTATATGATATGAGTTCCTTTCAACGGTGAAGACATTTTTAAATGGCCATTTGGTAAATTTTGTGACTATTACATGCTTTCGCTTTTGCCTTTTATTGGCAATTGACTGATTGTTAACAATTCTGTTGAAGTTATAGGTGAAGGAAGTAACAAAATGGGGAATATATATTGTCTTCTTGACAGGATAAAAAAAATCAAATTTGAGTGTGCTTTTGCTTTCATGCAGTATTTTCAAAGTTTGTTTGGATTTGCCTCAACTCTAGAGCACTGTTAGTTTCTCTTTAATGAGGTAATACACTCAGATGCCTCAGTTTCTTCCTAGCATATATGCTACAAGCGACATGGTACACCTTTTTATGGTACTAGCAAAGCCTTGAAGAACATGATTATTTCTTTCAACTCACGGGATGGGAAATGGGGCTTATCTTTTTTTCTAGTGTTTGTGAGTTTGTCACTGGCATTATTTTGTGGCATTGGCCATGTTTGTTATAATTTGTTAGTAGATTTGACCTTCAATGTGGTTGTTGTATGATGGTGGTTAGCGGGGTTGTAGACACTGATTCTCTGTTTGGTTTTTGTATTGTGTTTACTGTTGATGCTTTTGTCCCTGAACACAATGGGGGTTCGATTGACATGGAGTATGAAGTTGATAACAATCAACCAACATGGGATAGATGGTAGTTTCCTGAATCTGCTAATTGAGTGATTTGTTTAGTTCAACTTTTTTACTATTATTCTTGATGATTGAATCTTTCTTTGCCAGTCATACATGGTTGGAAAGTGGAAGTTTGTAGTTTGTGATCACAAGTGCAATTGAAGTTTTATAGATCAAGATTAGATGTCTTTATCATGATTCATGAACTTGTTTTATGTTACTAACGTCTTTAAAAAGATAAAGTGGGTGACTGACATGGAGAGCCTGTGTCCTCCTGATGTCTGCATTACTTTTCTGCCTTTCCTTTGTAATTCTTCTGGTTCATGATTTATATCTGGGCTGCTATGACCTGCTCCTCTGGTAATTTTGAACCACCTTGACTGGTTGATTTCAAAAACCTTCTTTTAGCTTTGTTGTTCTTGTAGTCATGCCAGTGGGGCTAATCAGATGGTCTATTCTCGCTCAAGGTTATCATTTATCTGTTTTTCGCAAAGCACCCACATTCAAATCACTTTTTAAGTGGTGGTGATGATTACATTCTCTAAATGTTAACACTGTGTTTTTATGGGTGAAATTTCATGAGCTCAAGTGCTCCACTGCGTCCGACAGCTTTTCTTTTCAGTTATGGTGCATTGTTTAGACATGGTAGCTTTGACAGAACACTTTTGTTGCAGCAGTATAACTCGAGATTAATCAGGGGTTCAGGAGACATTCCCAATCTGGCAGTGAGCTAAGCCAATAGCATCTTAATTTTGATCTGAAGTAAATAATTAAGTCAAGAAAATCAACATGCTGAGTTTTATTGTGGAAAGTTGTATACCATGTAGCCATGTTCTGGTGCACAATGTATGGCAGTGGGAATCTGCTTAAGCAAGAATACAAGTGACCAAATGATAGATTGGTGGAAAAAACAATATATCTCTCTCTACCTACGTGCCATGTAATTGTAGCAGGAATACCAATCATCATTAGCTTAGACTACTTTTGTTATTGCTGTCATCACATCTTCCCCTTTTTTTACCTTATTGGTTCTGTCCTTAGATTCTTTTGTCAAAGCAAAGTATCTTGACCGAGGGGCACCATTCTCCAAGTTCTCATGTCGGGTGAGAAAGAGAAGAAAGGAACACTAGCTAAAATTTATTTCCCCTTTAGCTTTAGCTTCATCTTCATCTTCATCTTCGGGCATTGGATAAATAACTAGTGGATTTCTTGTGGGTCCTTGTGAACTAATCGATGGAAGTATTCAGATACAAAACTTTTCGATCAAAGAATATATGAAAAACAATCATGTATTTCAAGATTGAGTTTAAACTTTACGTAAGGTTTGTGTAAAATATTTTCCCGTGATTGATCATTAATAAGGGAATGATAAATACTACTTGTTCCATCCCAATTTAGGTGAAGTTCTTGTTATTTTAGTGTATACAAAATAATTATCTTCTATATTTAAAAATTATTTAGTTTTAAAACTTGTATTTTCATTCTTTATTAGATGTTGTACAACCATATAAATTTGATAAGGATCAAATACGCGGAAGCAAATAACAAGGATGCGGAAGCAACAATCACAAGATAACAAGAACGTAAGGGATTGGGGAGAATAGAAATAGAAGAAAGAATTGAATCAAACTAAACAATTAGATTAATTCAAAAGGGAGAAGAGACTTGAACCATTAAACGGGATTCACACTAGCGGTGATCCTCCATGGATTCAACGTAAGAGATACTCGAAGTCAACGCTTCAACAAGAAAGGCCTAGCCTATTCTATCTCTCAATTCTATCTACAAAACTAGCTAAATGAAATAAATGACTAAGTGTGGTATTTATAGGTTCACCACACTTCTAAATGAAATGTCTAAAAGCCCTCAAATGTAATAAAAACAATACAAGCCTCGTAGGGCCAAAATAGGAACTACGCATGGCATTCCCGTGCAAAACAACGCAACTAGGCGCCCCGCCTAGTGTAGGTAGGCGCCCCGCCTAGTCTCATCAGGCGTCCCAAGCAGGCCCTCCGCCTACTGCAGAGGCGGACTGAGATCCAGAGGTCAGACACAAAGTGGGCGGTCCGCCTAGTCAAAGGGGCGGTCCGCCTACTTCCTTGAAGGCTTGAAATGTCTCGAAATGTGTCTCCCGAGCCTCTCCTTTGGGGCCTAGGCGGTCCTCCTCCCGTGGCGCTCCTTTGCATGATCTTTAAGTCGCTTTCGGGGGCCTTGGCGGTACTCTTTGTGCTCTCAAGCTTAGCTCTTGATGGTTGGCGTTTTGGCTCCAATTTGGGTCTTATCAAAATTACTACTACAACTTGTGTTAAACCACAAGTTTCAAAAGTCTTTATTGTTTTCTTATATATCATGCATAGTCAAACACAATCACAAATCGAGATGAATGTTCCAACATTATAACAAGTTAAATTATGCTCTCATAATGTTAAAAGTATTTTATTTCTTAGTGAATAATTTAAAATTCATCAAGTTCACCATGGAACTGTTGCTTGTGTATATCCCCACCTACATGATATATCATCATATCATGGAACATTGAAGTTTTCTGGTTGACGGTAATTAGAGAGAGATCATCCTCCACCAGAAGAGCTAAAATGCCCATTCATTTTCCTGTCGCACAATCAGCAAGCTTGTTTATTACTACAACATCAAGTTGGAATGGTTGCTTCACACAGGGGCGGATCTACGTGGTAATGAGGGGGTGCTACGGCACACTCGCTAGTTTTGACGGGACTTTCTGTATATATGTGTATTTATATAAGAAATACTACAAATACTCAAAATATCACCTATAGTAACTATAGGGGCCGTGGTGCCAGAGGTGAGGAATAGTCTTTAACATAGTTGACGGTGGTTCGAAACTGCACAAGTTTGTCTTTTATGTCAAACCTTGTTTGTCTTGAACAATTACAAACTTTGTCTTTAACAATTACAAGGATGAAAGACAATACACGGGTTAGTCTCATCCTAGGCAACTACACATCTCTTTTCTTTCCCCCTCTTGTCTTTTTCTTTTTCCTTTTTTATTTGTTAAAACTCTCCCTCTTTTTTTCTTTTTCTTCTTCTACTTCTTTCTTCTTGTTGTTATTTTTTACTTATTCTTTAACTTATACCTTATTTCATTAGGAAATTATTTATCACAAATAATTTGATTAATTTTAATTTAATATATAGCTTCTCTTTGTGATGCAACATTAACCTATACATATTGGAGAATAGTTTGAGCATTTTGAAAATAAGTGTTTGACTAATAAATCTTTTGAGTTAATTTTATAGCTTAAAATTTAAAATTTTGTTGTGTAAAGGATTGCCCAAAAAGTTGATAGTTAAGATGACAAAATTAACTCCAAATTATTGAAAATAAACTAAGATAGTCAAACAAAACTATATAGCAATTAAGCTATTTTTAAGTAAGTTTTCTATTTGGGACGCTCTTTCATGAAACTATTTTTTTTTTTTTTTTGGTTTTGGAATGTTCTTCCACAATGTAGAATTTAAAGCAAATATGAAAAAGAATAAAGAATTAAATCTAACTTATTTGCCAGAAAAGGCTTAATTAACTTAGCTGGGAGAATCACACAACTATGACATCGACGGTAATGGTTTGTCTAACTGTCCCCGTTTAAAATAGTTTGCAAGAACGACCTCCGCTAACTTTAAGTAAATGTTATCCCCGTAGTAGTACTTGACCTTTTATCTCTTTCAACATTCTCCCAGATAACTTGAAGTTTTGCCCCGCGGACGGAAATACTCCTACAAAATCTTATATTTACGCTTGCATCCCGCCATTCCTTTAAGTAAGTACTGCCTCTTAGGAGCACTTGATCTTTAATCTCTTTCAACTTTTTTCCAAATAACTTGAAGTGATGTCCCGCCCTCCAAGATAACTTGAAGTGTTGTCTGCGTAGGCAACACTTGTCAATTTATAACTTGAAGTGCTGCCCCCGATGCCATTTTGCTAAATCATTCTTAAGTGGGGACAAAAAATCATAACTAGGGATAAGATATACTTGTGGTGAAATTTTTTGAATTTAGTTGAAGTAACAAAAATGTAACTGACCCAGCCCGCCCTTTCTATTTGATTTTTGTGGCTAATGGTATATATAAAAAGTGGCACCCGCTACTTTAGAATTTTGGTTTCGCCCCTAGCTTCATAATTCATTTCCTATAGGCTTTACCATGTATAGGCACATTATTTGACGATCAAGGCTAGAACAAGGAACTAGTCTGCATAGCACACACCAAATGAAAGGAAAAGACTTATTCCTGCAACATTAGGAGCTCAGGATCACTTGTGAATGGTAAAAATATCGATCAATATTTCACTAAAGCCTTGTGGATAGATTAATATAGAACTCATTTATATCAGCTAATTAAAAGTAGCTCATAAACTTTAAGGTTGAAAAATACTTTTTTGTATTGAAGCTATCTTATAGATAAGCAGTAATACATTTGGTAGAAGTGAACTTGATAATAATTAAGTACTCCTACTTGTATTTTGTAAAATTGTCGCTGATAAGCACTTTTTATATTAAAATGATTAAAATATCGTTAAAGTTATTTAAAGAAAAATATAATTTAAAAGTATTTTATATGAAAATATTCAAGTGATCAATTTGGAAAAGAGGGAGAGTTGAAATTTTTATTTTGAGAATTATATTTAATGGATTATAAAATATCTTACGGATAGAATAGCAAAATAATTGGTCTAAGTAAAATTATTTATAAGTTGAAAAACTATGTCGGAGGGAATGACTTATGACTTATGATTTATGATTTATGATTTATGACTTATGACTTATGACTTATGACTTTTACATGACTAGTTCATAACAACGGTTTAAGTGCAATATGAGAGAAACACGGAGAAAAATTCGCACTTGGACCGTAAACAGAGCCATTTACATGGGATAATTATATGGAGAGACACCCCACTTATGAAAATTACTAAAAAAAATCCCTATTTCCCTTCTTTACCCGACCTAGCACCCCCTACTTTTTTTATTTTTTTCTTTCACTCCATAGCACCCCTATTTAAAGAAAAAAAAAACCCTAGCCCCCATTTTTTCCCCTCTTCTCCTTCTCTCCTTCCCATTTTCTCTCTTCTCTTTCCCATTAACCCTAATGCAGCCGCCACCCCCCCTAATCCTTCCACCACTGCCCCACCGTCATCTCCTCCCCTCCAAGCCACTGACGACGTCGCCGCCATGGTCACCACCGCCGCTGCTTCTTCTTCTTCTTCTTTTCATTTTTTTTTTATTTTTTGCTTTTTGAATAGCAATGTTGATTTTCGTTTTGTATTGCAATCCAAACTCCGGTGAGGAGTTTATTTATCAAGTTTCTTCTTTTTCTTCACTTTTATCATAAAAATTCATTGAGATCTACTAGTTTTTTATTAAAAATTTTGTTTAATGTTTAGATCTAGTGTTTTTCTTGTATAAAACTGTATAGATCTGGGATGTTTGTTAAGCTTTTGTGTAAAAGCTGCCCGAAGCACTGTTTAAAGTCAGATTTGCGAGTTTATACACTTTTATACATTTTTATACAAGTTTATACAATTCTGTAAACGTGTATAAAAATGTATAAATCTGTATAAGTACGTATTGACAGTGTATAAAATACATTCTATGTATTGTAAAATTTTTATAAAGATGTATATGCGTGTATGATTAATGATAAATTGTATAAATTTCAGATTTGTGCACTTAATATGGATGTTTTGTATAAAATTTATGTTTTTTGTGTATATTTTGTATTTTTCTTCTTGCATCCACAATTTTCTATGTATTTACATGTATAATTTATTATTTTGAAAGATTTAGGTGTATAAAATTATCAAAAAATAATTATTTAAACAAATCCACAAATAAAATAAGCAAATCCGGCGAATTTTTGGTTTTCCGGCCACCTGCCACCGCCGGCCGGCGGCGGCAGCGGTGGCGGCTCAGTTTATGGTGTTGGGGCAGTGGTGGGGGAGGGTGAGGGAGTGGCTCCTAGGGTTTTTAGTTTAGATGGGTGCTATGTTATGTAATTTTGAAAATAAGGGGGTGCTATGTTGTGTAATGTAAAAATAAAGGGGTGCTATGAATGAAATGTGGCCCCTCATTTGTAATTTTGTGTTGTGGGGTGCCTAGTTTTGAAAACGGAAAAGGGCCAAATTTACCCCTCATGTTTATTTTAATGTTTTACTCTATCCCCCGTTATACTATTGGAACATATTTACCCTCGCCGTTCAACTTCCCTAATTATTTACCCTTATCTTAACGGCTGGGACACGTGTCAGCCGCTTAGACCAAAACTCTAACCCACCTATCAAATTAACCCACAAACCCGAAACCCTTACCCAATTCCCTTATAACCCGTTTACCCTTTGCCCTTGAAAACAAGAAGGGTCAAATTAAAACCCTCACCTCAGCTTCATTCTCTCCATCACGGGTGATTAGTCCTTCCACCATAAGAGCTACAAAAAAAATTTTCTCTTGTTATTACTTTCATAATATAGTGGGTTAATTTCTGCAAGACAAGGAGTATAATGTCGAGTAGCAGTTGTTCATCGATTAGGAAGTGCTATTGTGGGGAGATTGCAAATCATTTCACTGCTTCGACACCTCGAAATGCTGGTAGGAGGTTCTATAAATGTAGTAAAGCTGATGTAAGTGTTAAATTCTTTTAACAATTTTTTTGATTTACTTTGAGTTATGTGTTCTTATAAACTTCTAATACTAATCGAAGGCTATGTGTGTTGTAAGAACAATTTATGTGGTTATTGGGAATGGGCCGACGAAGAGTTTCCTGATCGAGCATTAATAGTAATCAAAACTTTAAAGTCGTCGTTGGAGTCATTGAAGACCGAGAATGACAAATTGAAAGAAAGAGTGAAGGCAATGCAAGCTATTGATCAAGACAAATCCGCCAATGCTAGATTGTTGGAAAACGAGATGGCGAAGTTGAAGATGATCATTATGATCTCATGGGCTCTCTTTGTAGGATTTTTCATTGCATCGATGTTAAAGTGAACTAGTGTAATGTAAAGTTGTGTTATTTTTGTTGCTCTTTAAGTAGTTTAATCCCAACTAAATGTAATGTGTTGGTTTGTTATTAACAGTTGGTTTATGAATGAATTAAGTAATGTTGTTTGCCCATCTTTGTTTGTGAATTAAGTAATGAAATAAGTAATGTGAGAAGGTGAATGGTGAATTTGCTAACTGCCAATGCTCCTTAAGTAATGAATCAAGTTTAGTGTATTCCCATCTTTGTTTGTGTTCAAAGTATAAACCTGTTCAAAGTTTAGTGTATTCCCATCCGACTATGCACAAAAACAAGAAGTAGAGCATAACAAGTGCATAATAGGAAGTAGTGTAATACTAAACTTGAACTAGTGCATATCATTGATGAAATAGAACCATTGTATTTACAATGCTAAGTTGGATAGTCGGATGCCATATTATAACCACAAAAAGAGACTGCCAAGGTCATAATATGACATCCAAATCCATGCTTAATCACAAGCCATCATCATTCTTAAAGAGTTTGCAAAAATCTAACACTTAAGGTAATGTCAAGCATTAACTACATCAACAACAAAAGACTGAAATAAAACATTAAAGACTGGAATTTCCCCTTCTTGCCTTGAGCTTCCCAATTCTTGCTTGCCTTTGAACTTCCAACAGATTTCCAGTAACAGCAGCTTGTCCTTGCCATTGTAGATTCTTGGGTTTGATTGTCAGGTTTGGCTCACTAATACTATTCTTGTCACCAGTGAATTTGATCTTTCTTGAACCTGAAGCCTGAACTGCATCCTGCCTCATTTGCAGTCTAGTCTTAAGTTCAGAGATAACCTTTAGCCTAACTGGAGGGTCTGCATTCCTATCAAACTGATGGGATTCAAATGGAGCAGCCTCACTAGTTGATTGTTGACTATGTGCAAGGCCAGGTGTTGGCATGAACACAAAGCCACTAGCTTGGCTGGTTTGAGTCATTTCAGGGCCTGTTAGCTGAATTTCATCAGTTTCAGTTGGCATTCCTTGCTCCATAGGCACTTCATCAGCTTCACTATCTTCATCCACTAGAGTCCTGCTTCTCTTCATGGTCTGCTTCCCTTTTTTTGTCATCTTTGCTGGCTGCTTCCCCTTGCTTGCACCATTTCCTTTGACAGGTTTCTTCCCTGCTTCACAGTATGCCCATAATCCCCTTCATGCACTTCATAGCCATCATCACCATTGTAGTTTACACTGCACCTTTGAGCAATCCTCATGTAAGCATCAAACAGTTTTTTGCTATAAGGACTGACCTCACAATCCCATTGTCTCAACTCCTCTGCACGATCCCTCAACAGATTCATCACTTTAATCCTAATGTCCTCCAACATCTTGATGACAGGCTTGTACCTAGCCTCTAAAATCCAGGCATTGAAAGATTCTGTGAAGTTGTTGTCAACTCCAAAATTCTTGCAGTATGTGTCAAAGTAAGACCTGCACCAAAGCTGGACAGGGTACTTAACCGAAGCATCAGCAGCTTCACTATTCAGTCTCCCTATGGTGTTCATTTGCTCATCAAGATCCTCCTCAAAAGTTTCCCAGGCACTCCACCAGAGGTACTTCTTAAGTTCTTCAGATTTGTATCTCTTCATCCAGTTCTTCTCAATGTGTCTAACACAATATCTGTGTCTTGCTTCTGGAAGCACTTCTTTCATGGCTTGCACCAATCCCTTTATCAGACACAAACAACATAGGTTAAATTTAACTTAGCATGGATTAAAAAAAATAAAAATAGAAAATAAAAAAGTAGAATAATCTGAAATTGTGACATACCTTTTGCATGTCAGAAATGAATGTGAATCCTTCACCATCTTTGAGTTCCAGGGAGTGTTGAAGCATTTGCATGAACCAAATCCAAGTTCTCTTTGTCTCTTTATCAACAATAGCCCAAGCAATAGGGTAAAAATGGTTCATGCTATCCTGACCAACTGCCACTAAGATTTGACCTATTGCTTTCCCTTTCAGAAATGTACCATCTAATCCAATAAAAGGTCTCAATCCTAGTTTGAAACCCATCTTCAAAGCATTAAAATAGATATACATCCTAAGGAATTTTCTTTTTCCTTCAGCTAGAGCATCCTTGGATATGTTTATTACCACATCACTTCCAGGATTACTCTCTCTCAAAGCATTAACATAAGCTTCCAGTTTGTTGTATTCATCATTAAAGCTCCCATCTAGAGTCTCAAGTATCATCTTCTTAGCTCTCTTACATTTTGAATGACTAACATTTAGCTCAAATGCAACCTTCAGTGCTACCCTCATCTCCTTTACCTTAGTTTTTGGAAAATTTTGCAACCTATTCTTAAAGTAATATGCTATTGTTGCAAAATCTGCCCTAGCATTATCATAGGCAGTGTCACAATCATGTTCTGATTTCAGTTTCTTAATTTTAACACCTCCACTCCCCTCCTTTGATATCAAACAAACAAAAGGGCAGCCTTTAACACACTCATACCTCACCTTAGTTCTGTCACTTTTCATTTGCTTCAGCCCTTTCTTATTGACTATTGCATACAGATTAATGAACTTCCTAGCTTCTGGTATGTCCTTAAAGGACATGCCCAAATACAACTCTCTATACTGATCAAGTGACTCATTAATCTGTCTAGACTTTTGTTGCTGCAGTAACTCTAACTCATCAGAGTCATAGTCTGAAGACTCAGACTCTGAATCAGAACCAAATTCACTCAAGCTGCTACAATCAGTGGCAACCTCCTCTAGACAGTCATAATTCTCATTATGATCTACAATATTAGGGATACCAAAAACAGGAAGCTCACTTTCATCAACAGCAAATAGATTAATGACCTTAAATTTATCAGATATAAATTCCAATAAGACCCTAATACCATCATCCCCTTCCAGCTCATACAACTTACCAAAGGGGGAAGGAACAACTAATTGCTGAACCCCAGAAAATCCTAAGACACTAACAAACTACAATATCAATGAAAGAGAGGCAGTCTGAATCATACCCATTCCAAGTGTGTACCAGCTTCTTTGAGTAGAAGACTTTAGGGCTTCTAATCCAATCCCCTCCATAATGAAAGTTCAAAGTCAACCAGCACCATAGCAACTAATCTGTAGTTATAAATGATAGGAATAAACATGAGGGACCACCAACCATAAACAGGAAGAAGACAACATTAAAAAAGATGAATAAATAACAGGGACATGCAAAAAAGACACATTAAAAAGACAAGAATACAAAAGAATAAGGGAGTGGACAATAAAGAAGGGAGGAAAGGCAGCAACACAAATATTATAATAACCTATTATGGTCCCCCATTATTAATACACATTAAAGGAACAACAATATTCTACAAGACCAGTCCCACATCCCACATGTTGTAAGCTTTAAACACATGCAACCCCATAAAAAGGACCACTATCATAAATAGCTACAATATAAAAACAGATTCAGTCATGTTGTAAATCACAAAAGACAAGAATTTTCGATTAAGTTACATCAAACCCTAAACCATAAATGAAATTCTAGAAACCCTATACTACCAGTCAGCAGATCCAACAAAACAACCCTAGAAACTATAACCCTAATATTAACAATAAAAACCCTTTCATGTTCATGAAATCAAAGACCTAAAAATCATGTAGTCAAAAAAATTAAAGTACTAACCGGGATCTAAATATACACTCTTCAATCAACAACACAAATATAAGATAATAACAAAATAATCATGTATTTAACATCTAATCACTCAGTCGAAACCCTATAGAACCACCTAATCAAATAACCCTAAAACTAACGATTAAATAGATATTAACTTTGAATAGTATAAAATACGGGTAAATTTCTTACCTTTAGCAAGGAAGGAATCGCAGTCAAAGATGGTGTCTTTCCGCGTTCTTCATCAGCCGCATAGGTTTAGGTTAATTGTTTGTGTAAATGGTAAAATGAGGATTTTACTTTGATTATATTAACTGAATATGTCGTTTAGTATTTGGGGGTCGGGTTATAAGGGAATGGGTAAGGGTTTCGGGTTTGTGGGTTAGTTTGATAGGTGGGTTAGAGTTTTGGTCTAAACGGCTGACACGTGTCCCAGCCGTTAAGAGCGTGTCAGCCGTTAAGATAAGGGTAAATAATTAGGGAAGTTGAATGGCGAGGGTAAATATGTTCCAATAGTATAACGGGGATAGAGTAAAACATTAAAATAAACATGAGGGGTAAATCTGGCCCTTTTCCCTTTTGAAAATTCCCCCATTTACATTACTTAGGATAAATAGACCTTGGCTACATATGGAGAGTGAGAATTTGTATTGTATAGAGACAGGAGGATATTTGGTTTTTGAAAAGATATGAATGAATCCTGATCAAAGTATGACTCTAAAATTAAGCTGGGATTTAACAATCAATCCTAACCTAAAACTAATTTCACGTTAGGACCTCCACAATTTGATCTCTTATTGATGTCTCTAAAAATAAGTACTTCAACTGTAAATACTTTATTAACCACAGGAAAAAGGTCTTAATTTACTGCAACACGTTAAAGGTAATTATTTCTCGAGTTGATTTGGCTTTTTATTATTTTGAGTTATTATAGTCAATTCTGGAAATTGTAACTTAGATTGTAGTGGGGAATCTTAGTAGTGCAGTTGGTTGACGAGATGAATTTTCACCTTTGATTCCACACCTTGTAATCCCCTTCTCGTTCCCCTATGTATAAAGAAAAAGTGTAACAAAAAAAAGAACTGTTGTTGGGATTCTTCGTTTAGTGCAAACTGTTATAATGCATCTCTGCTAATTTAATGTTGGAAGTTGTAATACCCCTCCAACCCAAAAAGATGAACTAGTTTGATTGGATACGAAGTTTAAGAAATTGATGGAAACTTTTAAAATTTATGGTTTAAAACAAATCATAAAAATTTGTTGTTGGAAATCATCTCATGAAGTAAAATTATTACTAAATTTAGAAAGGGTCTTTCTTTTTAGAACGGACTAAAAAGAAGATGTGGTCATCCTTTTTGGGACGGAGTGAATACTTGCTATCTTTTTCTTTTTTTTTTTTCTTTTTTAACCCAACTTGTTTTGGACTTAGGCTTAGTTGATGGTGTTGTTGATAGTATATTTTGGTGTAATCATCTAGTAGCCGTAACCAAATTTAAGCCGCGTAGGATCCATTAAAAGTGTAGGCTCTGTACTATGAGTTTTGCTCTAACTGGAGAAGGTTAAGTCCAATAACATCTCCATAAGATATACTGCAAATTAAGATAATGTATTATGAGTATTATGCCTACATAGTTGGAGGAATGCATCCATACCGCCACACTCCGTGGCGGTTGTTTGGTTAGTAGTTAGTTATCTATTACTATATAGTTTGATTTGATGTGGTCTCAACTCTCTTAGAAGTATTATAATTTTTGTATCTTTAAATTTTGCAGGCATACTTCTGAAACTACTAGTATATAATTTGTTTTGATCCTATGAATAGTTACTTTCTTGGTTAAGCTTGTTATATTTTGATTTTGTGTGAACTTGAATTACCTAGCTTTGTCACTTACAAAATTGTTGGAATATGTCATAGGAGATGAAACAGTAGGAGTTGGTAGCTTGTCTCTCGACAGTGTCGTGGATAAGTAAAGTTGTTTGATGTGTATGTAACCAAATCCAGCCCATATATAAGATCAATTCCCTTTTGGTTTCAGGTGGTGCAACGTGTCGGTAATTCAAAGGAGGCCAATGTCGATAAGCACTAAGAATTGCAATGGATACACCAATGGTACACTTCCATTGAGGTCTCCAAGTGCTAAATCGGAACTTATTGAGTTCTGTTATGGCCTTGGTGGAAAGCGGCCTATCCATAGTATCTTGATTGCAAACAATGGAATGGCCGCAGTTAAGTTTATATGTAGTATTAGGACATGGGCTTATGAGACATTTGGCTCAGAGAAGGCAATTTTGTTGGCGGCAATGGCTACACCCGAGGACATGAGGACAAACGCAGAGCACATTAGAATAGCTGATCAGTTTGTAGAAGTTCCTGGTGGGACAAATAACAACAATTATGCTAATGTGCAGCTCATTGTTGAGGTCTGTACATATTTTCTTTAGCTGAACTATCCAGCTGATTTCGTAAAGGTTGAATGAGAAATAATCATCAAGCTGACATCTTATCAGAAACCAGACTACATTATTTTATTTTATGTGTGTTCTGCTTGTAATGGGAACATAGAGTCAATGCCAAAACCATGCAAATTGTGAACATAGTACGAATATCGTGAATAAATTTGGAGGTGGAACCAATTGTGGATATTTAGCCATGAAGTTAATGAATTTGAGAACTGCTAATACACTAAGTTTTTCTTTGTTTAGATGGCGGAGAGAACTCATGTTGATGCAGTTTGGCCTGGTTGGGGTCATGCATCTGAAAACCCTGAACTGCCAGAAGCATTGAATGCGAAGGGGGTCATATTCCTTGGTCCACCTGCTGCATCAATGGCAGCACTGGGAGACAAAATCGGCTCATCATTGATTGCTCAAGCTGCAAAAGTACCCACCCTCCCATGGAGTGGCTCCCATGTAAGTCTCTCAGCTTGGAATTTAGCTCTAGCAGTTTCGTTGAGGCAACTTTAATTCTAAAGGACAATACTTCAATATCTAGGTGAGAATTCCTCAAGAGAGCTGCATGATCTCTATACCAGATGAAATATACTCAAAAGCATGTGTTCATACGACAGAAGAAGCAATTGCTAGTTGTCAAGATGTAGGTTACCCTGCAATGATCAAGGCATCTTGGGGAGGTGGTGGTAAAGGCATAAGAAAGGTTGGTCTGCTGACAAAATAAACATTGCAGTTGCAAGTAGTCTGAATGTCTGATGCTTATCATCTGCGATTACATTAGTTCATTTGGATAACATTAATCTGATATGTTCTTTGTTTCATTCCTGAATAAAAGCATTAGAAGAATTCACACAAGGTATTCTTACATATATGGCGTTTTTATATTACTGCTCGCTCTAGGTTCACAGTGATGATGAAGTTAGAGCACTATTCAAGCAAGTTCAGGGTGAAGTTCCTGGCTCCCCCATATTTATAATGAAAGTCGCTTCCCAGGTTTGACCATTTCCATCTTTTCTGACGTTAATGCTTCAACTGAGCATCAAAGGGAAAGCTTTCTGAACATTGGAAGTCTTTTATTGATTATCAGTGTTCTTTCCTTAACTAGAGTCGACATGTAGAAGTCCAGTTGCTTTGTGATCAATATGGAAATGTTGCAGCCTTGCACAGCCGTGATTGCAGTGTCCAAAGGCGTCACCAAAAGGTTTGTTTGTATTTAACTTTTGACTAATTTTAAGCAATTCATGACGAATACAAAGCCACTCACATTCTTTGCACAAAATTGTGGGCAAACAGAAGAATCTGCTTGAGCCAGCCAAAGCTATATCTATAGATTTTTGTCACTAATGCGCTTAATTTTCTCGGGATAGATTATTGAGGAAGGGCCAATCACAGTTGCTCCTCTAGAGAAGGTGAAAAAACTTGAGCAGGCTGCTAGAAGACTGGCCAAATGTGTTAATTATGTAGGAGCTGCCACTGTCGAGTACCTTTACAGTATGGACACAGGAGAGTACTATTTCTTGGAACTCAACCCACGGTTACAGGTTGGTGATATTGCAGTCTGATACAATGCGAGCCTGTGTCAAATTTTTGCTGTTCACTGAGTAGAGGAGGATAGATCTAGATTGGCTTTTTCTTGTGTGGATTTAGATAGTTTGTGTTTCCTGTCCTTAAAGACATATGAATCACTGAAGTATTTGATGATGAATATCACTGAAGTATTTTTCTGATTGAGTTCAGTTTCATTTTATTTTTGAACTTTATTATGAAATATTTCTTTGCATTTTCTACTTTATATTAGGTCGAGCACCCCGTAACTGAATGGATTGCAGAAATAAATTTGCCAGCAGCACAAGTTGCTGTCGGAATGGGGATTCCTTTATGGCAAATTCCAGGTTTATTCCCTGCTTTGTCAATTCGTGTGGCTTAATATGTTATGCTCCCTTTCCCTCCATGTTTAAGAGTTCCTTTGTGATTCTACTAGAAATAAGGCGATTCTATGGAATGGAACATGGTGGAGGATATGATACTTGGAGAAAAACATCAGTTGTTGCAATGCCGTTTGATTTTGACGAGGCTGAGTCAACAAGGCCGAGAGGTCATTGTGTGGCTGTTCGTGTAACAAGTGAGGATCCTGATGATGGTTTCAAGCCTACCAGTGGTAAAGTACAGGTAAGGATGATAACTACTGAAAACACATTCCTTACCTAAGCTCTTGGTTTCAGGATGAATACATGTTAATCTGAATGACGTCCTACAGGAGCTGAGTTGTAAGAGCAAGCCGAACATGTGGGCATACTTCTCTGTCAAGGTATGCACTTGTAAAGCAAATGGAAACAGCACCTTGAAGTCTTTGAATTGTTGCTACCACTTCGGTGGTATATGGACCACCCACCGAGGGTGTGTTAGCATTCCAAAAAGAAGTCTTTGAATTGTTGCTAAGCTCCATGATATATTTGGTTGCAGTCTGGTGGAGGCATTCATGAGTTATCGGACTCTCAGTTTGGTAAGTTCAAAATACATAATAACAAACAAAAAATTGCAGTTTCACCTAGGCAGCTTGTTCTCTTCCTACTTTGACTCCAGGATGGTTATGTTTAATAACTCAAGTTGTTACAAGACAGCCTTTCTATTCCCTTATACCTAAAGAAAATTATTGTTCTACATTTATTTTCAATTTCTGGGAGTTTGGTATTATTCTCAAAGTTCGTTAAGATTGAATGGTGAAGTTCCTTAGCATTTACTGCAATGTCGTGCAATTTGCTCCACCTTTTCATATAAAACATTTGATGTGAGACAGTTTAAACACCATCAACTTAAATTAGTTAACACATACATTGAGAAGGATTAGTATCGATTTATCATTCTTAAATGAATCCCATTGTAGTTATTTTACTACTTAGAGAAAACTAAATTGCCGGTTGGTATTAAATTGCCTTAGAAGGCAAATTATAAGCAATCAGTATTGGAAATTTTTGAACCCGAATATTCACATCCACCCTAACTTTTTTCTGGGATCGAGGCCTAGTTGATTGATTGTGTAGAAACTGCTGTGTAAAATCAAATTGATCTGAGATCTTTATTGTTTCCCTTTCTGGTCACCTATAAATTTCTGAATTTAGTTGCTGCTAATCGTTCTTTGACACTATATATGTACATGGTCATTTGGGAGACCTTGACAGGTGGTCATGGTGATATCTTATTCTTGGCTGCTCTTGATTTTCATTTCCCCCCATATTGACCCCTGTTCTGGTTTCTCATGATAATTATGTTTTCAATCTTATCACACGCGTGGCTGGAAATTGATAGAATTTCTCATGGAGATCATTTCCATACATCTTTAGGAATCATTCCTTGAACTTTCAACTATAAATGTCCGTGGACCTGACTCCTAATTCCGAAACTAATGGATTTTATATCTTTCTACAGGACATGTTTTTGCATTTGGAGAATCCAGAGCCCTGGCCATTGCAAACATGGTCCTCGGATTGAAGGAAATTCAGATACGCGGAGAGATTCACACAACTGTGGATTATACAATTGATTTATTGCATGTAAGTGTCTCATATACGCAAAAAATCTAAGCCCATCCACACTTCTATTTAAAAAAAATAAATAAAGTTGGACTTCTGCAGGCTTCTGATTATAGAGAGAACAAAATACATACAGGCTGGTTAGATAGTAGAATTGCAATGAGGGTTAGAGGAGAGAGACCTCCTTGGTGTCTTTCTGTCATTGGTGGAGCTCTTTATGTGAGTATACTATTTTAGTACCTGATTATTATGTTGCGAAAGGTTCTATCCTGGAGAAATTTCACAGCAAACTTACATGAAGAAAAAACTTACTTGCAAATGTAGTAACTAAATTATACCTTCCTGTTATTTTTCCTGACTCAGAAAGCTTATTCAAGTAGTGCGGCCATGGTTTCTGAATATATTGGTTATCTTGAAAAGGGACAAATCCCACCCAAGGTACTCAGACATCTTTGTTGAATTTTCTCTTTTCTCATGTTTCATTTTCTACTTTACCCATCATCCCTTTATGTGCAGCATATTTCTCTTGTGAACTCTCAAGTCTCGCTAAATATTGAAAGAAGCAAATACATGGTAAGAAGTATGTTTTACTCCTGTTCATAGCTGTTGCTTGGGCATGGGTTGTTGTTGGTTGAGAAGAATAAGAAGTGGAAACATTTTTTGAGCTCTTCTGTTTCAGGAAGAACGATGATGAAAGTTGCTTCTAGATCGTTTTCTTGATTCCGGTCCAGCTGAATGGTCTGCAACTCAGTGCTTTATGGTTTTGTCTCGTAGATCAATATGGCGAAGGGAGGCCCAAGAAGCTATACATTGAGGATGAATGAATCGGAGATTCAGGCAGAAATACATACTCTGCGTGATGGAGGAGTACTAATGCAGGCAATTATAAACCACTCTGAAACTGGTTTATATGCTTAGTTTTACCCTATTTTTTGTAGTATCAATATTTTTTTATGTCGTATATAATTTTGTAGAGTAATCTTGATATGACAACTAATTGATTTCCTTTCAATTTGAAATTTGTAATGCCTAGTTAGTAGACTAAATTCTAAGTCTAGTTGATCTCTGCAGCTGGATGGAAATAGTCATGTTATATATGCAGAGGAGGAAGCAGCTGGAACTCGTCTTCTTATTGACGGAAGGACTTGCTTGCTTCAGGTGCCATTAACTTTTTACTTCCGAAAATATCTTGCTTTTTAACAACTGTCACCTTATTATCATCTAATATTTCTTGTATCCAGAATGATCATGATCCATCAAAGATTGTTGCAGAGACACCCTGCAAGCTTTTGAGATATTTGATATCTAATGGTAGTCATGTTGATGCTGATGCACCTTATGCAGAGGTTGAGGTTATGAAGATGTGCATGCCCCTTCTCTCACCAGCCTCTGGAATTATCCATTTTAAGATGTCTGAAGGTCAAACAATGCAGGTATCATATTGTCATATGAGCACATATAGGCATTGTATTTCTGTATTTTTCAGCAAACAAGAAGTAACTTTATTTGTAGGCTGGTGAGCTCATTGCATATCTTGATCTAGACGACCCTTCAGCTGTCAGAAAATCAGAGCCTTTTCGGGGAAACTTTCCGCTTCTGGGACCTCCGTCTGCCATATCAGGAAAAGTTCATCAGAGGTTTGCTGCAAATCTCAATGCAGCGAGAATGATCCTTGCTGGATATGAGCATAATGTTGATGACGTAAGCAAACATAAAAATAATTGACCTTGTTAAAGGACATAATTGCATGTAGAACATATTTTCAGCTAAGAAGACATAGAAAACATTTCATTCCAATTGATAAAATAAAACTCATATTGAACAAACCTAATCCTTCGTCCAGGTGATTCAGAACTTGCTTAGTTGCCTGGACAGTCCCGAGCTTCCCTTCCTGCAGTGGCAAGATTGCGTAGCTGTGTTGGCTGCACGACTTCCCAGGGACCTGAGATGTGAGGTAAATGACTATATCCAAGGTTTTTCCTCATTTGGGGCAAAAGTTGTAGTTTCCAGCTCATACTTTTGCTTTCTGTATCCTTCTTCAGTTGGAAACAAAATATAAGGATTATGAGGGGATTTCCAGCATGAAAACTGCTGACTTCCCCACGAGATTTCTGAGAGGTGTTGTAGATGTGAGTCTTTTCTCATTTCATCTTTCTTGTCACTTTCATGTTCTCTGTGTTTCTTTTCTTCTTCTTTTTCGAATTATGAAGGTTTGTTTCTATGTTCTCAACTAGCATATCACTTATTTGTGTTTAATTTTTTCTCGTTTAGGCACACTTAAGCTCCTGCCCTGATAATGAAAAGGGAACTCAAGAGAGATTAATCGGACCTTTAATGAGTCTTCTCAAGTCCTATGAGGGTGGAAGAGAGAGTCATGCCCGTGGAATCGTCCACTCTCTTTTTGAAGAGTATCTGTCTGTTGAAGAATTGTTCAGTGACAATATCCAGGTGGGTTGACATGTGCAAACAATTATTTTGTGATAATCATTCACTGCATGATCATACTTAAGGTTTGAAAGCTTCTAACTTGAAAATAATTCATATCTAAACTAAGATCTTACAAGATCTCTGTCCCAATTGACATATTATACAAAGAAACCATATTGCATTGATAGGGTAGGCAATTTGATATTGTAAATTTTAACTAAGTTTTAAGCAACCAACGATGAGCTATCAGTATAATTCAATGGAGCAAAGGATTCTTAAGGTAATACTATAAACACTATGAGAGGTTATGGAAACTGCCTTAATTATTAAATGCCACAATGAGTGTAAATACAAGTCTGCAGTAATCACCTTCTTAAGAATACTCCTTGTATTGAGAAGATTTGTTTATGTCAAATCATTGGTAAATCCTATCTAAATAAAGGATAACTATTATGTATCTAGATAATCATCTAATCTAGAAGATAAATGCAACACAATCTAAAAGAGTACTTGTTACAAACAGTTTTAAACTCATTGTCGAATTTATTAGTACAAACAGTTTCCCCAACTAGTTGTGATTAAGAGCTGTTAGGTCCGGTGCTTGCATGGAACTTTGTTAGGCTGGTTTGAGGCACAAGGCAGTGGAGAGATAAGTTAAGATTTAGAGAATATCTAGTCTTAGAGGACCCCTAATCTACCTTTAAAGGACAGATTATTTACTAGTATTGGATTGAAATACACCCGATTATATAACCGACCCCAACTGGTTTGGGGTTATGATGTAGCTGATTGATTGTTTTTACATAAGAAACAAAATCCCTAACTACTTATAACTTTTAATCCCTTGGGTGTTTTGAAATATCTTCTATTGAATTTATTTTTTTAGTCCAAGCAGAATTTTTAAGACCAAAGATCATCATTTATATTTTACAGATGACATGGGACATTTATTATCTGAGGTGATACCTGTATCAAGAGGTTTATATGGTCCTCATTTTCTGACAAAACCACCCTTTCCTCACCCTCCCCCCCCCCCCCCCCCCCCTTTCCTCTTTTCTGGGAAGTGACAAACCAACACCGTTGGAAAAGCCAAATACAGACACTGTTTCCATTTTTTCATGCACTTCTATATTGTTTTATACTTCAATGAGTGCTTTTTTTTTTTCCCCTTGTAAATCATCTCAGTGTGAACACAGTTAGATGATTGGAATGCAACTTATGCTTGCATGTTTCAAGTTTACTCTGTAGTCACCTTAATGCATCCTTTTAACTTAACATATCTTGATTGATTGCTGGTGTTTGTCCTGTCTCTTGCTTATTAACTAGTCAAACTATTCCATATTTATTTCCCAAAGGGATCAGCTGGAATCCACAACGAGGATTCAGGAAACTTAAGAAATCTGATACTGTTTGATTCTTTATTTTCGTTGAGTTCAGTTCTTATCCGTTCCTCTTTCAGGCTGATGTTATTGAACGCCTCCGTATTCAATACAAGAAAGATCTTATGAAGGTTGTGGATTTAGTGCTTTCTCATCAGGTATAAGCAAACTGTTCATACCTATCTAATCCTTTTTTTTATTAGTACGTGAGCAAACTGTTAAGTGTGCCCAGCGTCACTTTTCTGGTCTTATTTATTCTGAAATATATTGTGCATATTTTCCAGGCTGTTAGGCATAAAAATAAGCTTATACTTAGTCTGATGGAGCAATTGGTATATCCAAATCCTACAGCATACAGGGATAAGCTAATCCGTTTCTCTGCACTCAACCGAACAAACTATTCCGAGGTTGGTCCTTTATTTATGCTTGTCCATGCATGCCTTGCAGAAATATGAGAATCATATCTTTGTCATTTGTATGCTTAACCTGAGAATCTGACAAGTGACAACAGTCATACCAAGCTAACTGACTAGAAGCAAAGATCAGCATTAATAATATTTTATTTGCTGATTTGTTCCTTCATTCCTCTTGTCGGACCTTGTAGTGTTCTTGATCACTCCATAATGATGGTATCTATCTAAGAGCGAGTCTAATGCTTCCTGACTATATACTGCTATCACCCTCCATAACATTTCTGTACTGACCCTTGATAAAGGAACGGCAAAAGAAAAGAGAAAAGAACAGCCCCTCTTTCTGTTTCCACTTTCAGGCTTCACTAATACTTCCTTTTTCTTATCTCTTAGTTTGGTGACTATTAAGAAGATTGTTGTCAGATTTCTTATAGTTTCTGTACAATCAGTATAATCAACTTACGAGTATTTCTGAAACTTGATTTTGTTGCTGCAGTTGGCATTAAAGGCAAGTCACTTTTTAGAACAAACTAAACTGACTGAACTACGCTCAAGCATTGCCAGAAGTCTTTCCGAGTTAGAGATGTTTACCAAAGAAGGTGACAATGTGGATATGTCTAAGCAGAAAAGTGCCATCAATGAGAGAATGGGATCTCTAGTCAACGCTCCCTTAGCCGTTGAAGATGCGCTAGTAGGCCTTTTTGATCACAGTGGTCACACCTTTCAGAGGAGGGTTGTGGAGACTTATGTTCGACGACTGTATCAGGTAAAGTATTTCTGTGTATGAAAGGTTTTACTTGTTTTCTATACACGATAGATGTGATTTTAAAACCGACTTTTTACATGATTCCAGACCTACCTTGTTAAGGGGAGTGAGAGGATGCAGTGGCACAGATCTGGACTAATAGCTTCATGGGAGTTCTTGGAAGAGCCTGTGGAGAGAAATAACGGGTCTGTAGATGATAAGATGGATGAAACATTAATAGGAAAATACAGAAAAAGGAAATGTGGACTCATGATAATAATCCAATCTCTCGAACTCTTGGTAACAGTATTAGCTGCTGCATTGAGGGAAGCAGCACACAACTTGCACACACATATGTCAAGCGGATCCAGTCAACCAGCCAGTCATGGTAACATACTGCATATTGTGTTAGTGGGCATCAACAAGGAAATGAGTTTGCTTCAGGATAGGTATCACAAGTGGTCTTAATTTTGACTTCAGTCTGTTGCTTTTGGATATCATGCAGATAAAGATAAATCATAGACTATGAAATGTTCAGTACTGTTGGAAAACTTGATATGGTTGCAATAATTTTAGCGTCATTAAATATGTTTTAAAGTAGATGAATGCAACAGGTTTCACCATTTTACGTTTGGTTAGCTGCTTTAGTAAGTGGAAGAAATAAGTATTGGCGTTACCTTGAATGGTTAAGTAGAGAACCTAGTCTCTTGCAGTTATTTAGCTCTTCATTATCTGGCATGCTGAATCTCTTGCATGTGCATCTGATATTTTGACCTGCTAAAACCTTTGTTTGAAACTATGGCTTTCCTTTTCTTATAACTGGTATACACATTATCTGCAGCAGTTATGAAGATCAGGCTCAAGAAAGGATCAACAAGTTAGCCAAGATATTAAGAGAGAAAGATGTGAGCACCAGTCTTAAAAACGCAGGCTTTGGACTTATTAGTTGTATCATACAGAGAGATGACGGGCAAGTTCCTATGAGGCACTCGTTTCACTGGTCGATAGAGAAGCTTTATTATGAGGAGGACTCTCTGTTGCGTCATCTGGAACCTCCTCTTTCCATTTACCTCGAATTGGTCAGTATTCTACATAACTTTATTTTCTCATGCCCCTTGTATCCTTATCAGAATTATCTTTTGCTCTACGAGCTAATTTAGGTTCATAAACTCCTAAACAATATAGGACAAGCTTAAGTGCTATGATAATGCAAAGTACACTTCATTCGGGAACCATCAATGGCACCTCTATTCTGTTGTAGACAAGCAGTGTCAAATCCAGAGGATATTTCTCAGAACACTTGTAAGACAACCAACAGCAGATGAAGATTTTACAGCCTATCAAGGAATGGATCAAGGAACAGCTCCATCCCCTTTGGCTTTGTCTTTGTCTTCTACTTCAAGGAGAATCTTGAGCTCATTAATGTCTGCACTGGATGAACTTGAACTTAATCTACATAATACGACACTCAATTTTGACCATGCTCATATGTACTTGTACGTTTTACAGGAGCAACAGACAGATGATCTCTTGCCATACCACAAGTAATAAATTTTAATGGCTTTATGCTTCCCCTTAAGCTCAATATTTGGCATGTTAAGTTCACTTAACTTCATTACTCTGCTACAGGAAGGCAGGCCTAAACAATGAGCATGAAAAAGATGACGTTCAGAAAAACTTGGTAGCATTGGCTCACGAAATTAATGCATCTGTTGGTGTTAGGATGCATAAGTTAGGTGTATGTGAATGGGAAGTAAAACTCAGGATATCATCTGCAGGACAAGCCAATGGTGCTTGGAGGATTGTGGTCGCAAATTTGACAGGACACACATGCACAGTACATGTAAGTGTGACTAGTAACTATTTTATGCTAGTTCAATAATTTACCCGACATTCAATCGGCTTATGATACTTATATGTAACTTAATATCTGTCCAGTGTTTGGGCTTTGACTGGTAAACGATTTCTTTTACTGGTTTCTATTTTCCTTTTTAATCTTCTCCTTGTAGAAAGCTTAAAAGTAACAAAGATTATGATGGAATGGTGCAAAATTATGTATTAGCACCACAGGATTCTGAACTGAAATACGTTGTTTCTTTCTATTAGGTTAAACCATTGTCCTATCCTATAAATTTTATGCGCCAAAGTATCATTACTTTTATTCTTTCATGATGTAGCTTTGTATCCATGAGGAACTTTGATTTTTTATTAACATCATAGTATTGGTAATACAACTATCAGGTCTATCGAGAAGTTCAAGATAAGTCTGTGCAAAGAGTAGTCTATCATTCAGCCATTGGGAAAGGTCCTTTAGATGGTGTGCCTGTTACTTCACCTTATCCATCCTTAGGGCTGCTTGACCAGAAACGGCTTTTAGCCCGGAAGAGCAACACAATATACTGTTATGATTTCCCACAGGTAAAACTCAAACTGAAGTAGACATTTATACTGAATTCTATAATCTGGATCAGTATCAACCTTTAGCGTGCATCCGCTGTGCAGACGTTTGAAGCAGCCTTGGAGAAGTCTTGGGCAACAGAAAATCCAGTAACAGAGAAGCCTGAGGGTAAGATCCTCCTGAAAGTCACAGAGTTAGTTTTTTCTGGCCAAAAAGGTACTTGGGGTACTCCACTCGTCTCTGCGGAGCGTCAGCCTGCGCTCAATGATGTCGGCATGGTGGCATGGGTTATGGAAATGTCTACTCCTGAATTCCCAACTGGAAGGAAAATTCTTCTTGTAGCAAATGATGTAACCTTCCGATATGGTACTTTTGGTCCAAGAGAGGATGCATTTTTCCAAGCAGCCACTGATGTTGCTTGCGCACAGAAGTTGCCATTTATATATTTGGCAGCAAATTCAGGTGCTCATATTGGTGCTGCTGAGGAGGTAAAATCTTGCTTTAGAGTTGGATGGTCAAATGAATCGATCCCTGAGCAAGGTTTTCAGTATATATACTTGACCCCTGAGGATCACGAACAAATTAACTCTTCTGTCATAGCGCATGAATTAAAGTTGTCAAATGGAGAAATTCGATGGGTAATAGATACTATTATAGGAATAGAGGATGGCCTGGGAGTTGAAAACTTAAGTGGTAGTGGAGGCATTGCAAGTGCATATTCGCGGGCGTACCATGAAACGTTTACATTGACATATGTAACTGGCAAAGCTGTGGGCATAGGTGCATATCTTGCTCGTCTTGGCATGCGGTGTATACAGAGGCTTGATCAGCCTATTATTCTGACTGGTTATCCTGCACTTAACAAACTTTTGCACCGGGAAGTGTATAGCTCCCACATGCAACTTGGTGGACCTAAAATCATGGCAGCTAATGGTATTGTTCATCTGACTGTCTCGAATGACCTTGAGGGGGTATCTGCGATTTTGAAGTGGTTGAGCTTTGTTCCCCCATATTCTGGTGGTCCACTTCTTATTTCAACTCCTTTAGATCCTCCAGAGAGACCTATTGGGTATTTCCCTGAGACCACATGCAATCCACGAGCAGCAATCTCTGGCTTCATTGATTCCGGTGGAAGGTGGTTGGGAGGCATTTTTGACAAGGACAGCTTTGTTGAGACACTGGGGGGTTCGGCAAGAACTGTTGTGACAGGACGGGCAAAACTTGGAGGAATCCCTGTGGGAATAGTTGCTGCTGAGACCGAAACTGTAGAGCAAGTAATCCCTGCTGATCCTGGACAACTTGATTCTCATGAAAGGGTTCTACCTCAAGCAGGGCAAGTATGGTTTCCTGACTCTGCAACTAAGACAGCTCAAGCATTGTCGGACTTCAACAGGGAGGGGCTACCACTTTTCATTCTTGCCAACTGGCGGGGTTTTTCAGGTGGGCAAAGGGACCTTTTTGAATGTATCCTCCAGGCCGGATCAACCATTGTTGAGAACCTTAGAACATATAAGCAGCCTGTTTTTGTCTACATCCCTATGATGGGTGAGCTCCGTGGTGGGGCATGGGTGGTTATGGATAGTCAGATTAATTCAGACCATATTGAAATGTACGCGGAAAGGACAGCTAGGGGAAATGTCCTTGAGCCTGAAGGAATGATTCAGTTCAAATTCCGAAAGAAAGAACTGGTAGAGTGCATGGGTAGGCTTGACCAGCAGCTTATCAATCTCAAGTCAAAATTTCAGGAGGCAAGGACTGCTGGACTGCATGCTGCAGTTGAATTCATGCAGCAGCAAATTAAAGCACGTGAGGGTCGGCTGTTGTCTGTGTACACACAAATAGCAAAAAAGTTTGCGGAATTGCATGATACCTCATTAAGAATGGCTGCAAAGGGGGTGGTGAGGGAAGTCGTACATTGGGAAACTTCTCGTTCTTTCTTTTACAGGCGATTACGCAGAAGGGTTGAGGAGGATATGCTGATCAAAACTGTGAGGGACGCTGGGGGTGACCAGCTTCCTTACAAAACTGCAAAGAATATGTTGAAAAGTTGGTTTATGGATTCAAAAGGAGGCAGAGAAGATGCTTGGGCAGATGATGAAGCCTTCTTCTCATGGAAAGATGATCCCAATAACTATAAAGAAAGTCTACAACAGCTGCGAGTGCAGAAGGTGCAATTTCAACTATCCAAAATTGGTGATTGCACATCAGATTTACGTGCTCTACCAGAAGCTCTTCTTGCCTTCCTACATAAGGTTAGCCATCAGATTCCTGCTTTGTACCTGGGATTTCTTCAAATTATTAACTGTCCATTTGTTTGCCAAGTTATGTAAAGCTAATGGATACTTGGTACCAAATGCAGGTAGAGTTAGCAACCAGAGAGCAATTGATTAATGATCTAAGAAAGGTTCTTAATTGATTGAGCAGCTTGCAACTTGACTGCCACTTGATTTTGTCATTTCTCTGCCCACTTGTTTTACTTGTCGAAAAAATCAAGATGGACTATCTCACTTTATTTTACTCTTGGTGTAAAGAATAACCATGTGAAGATTCTGAGTCTTTGATACACATTATAGGATCCTTATAACATGACCTGAGGATCGTTGTCTTGGTTTTTGCAGTCCATGAACTGTAATTATGGACCCTGCACAGCATTTGTGCAATTGATGTACATAATATGTTACCATTGTCAAAGCAAAAACTTGTCTAGAAGTGTAAATATTTGTATCCTGTGAGTGATGTATACTGAAATCTTCTATTATGTGAGCTAAAAGATGCACAGATATCAAGTTCCTTAATGAAGTTCTTACACCCTGATTGTCTTGATGTATACTGCGTTTTCCTTTTATGAGGCTTCTGAAATCCGTATACTTGTCAAGGGATCCCTTCCTATGCTAACTCTTAAATTAAATAACAAAGAAGAAGTATCGGCTTAGCAATTAGCATGATATATTAAGCAGTCCTTTTGGAAATTATCTCACTTGCTAACAACATTTGCCAGCTAATATTAATTGACAGATTCATCAAGTTAGCACCATGTAAATTCAACATTATTTCACTCATTCAATACGAAAATAGTTATGCGGCCCTACTTCCAGATAAATTTACTCAAGGAACTATTTATAGAACCAAAGCTCCAGAAGGCAGGCGGGACTGTAACTCGTGAAGTGTTTGAAAGCAAATAATATCAGGAATGTAGGAAGTATCTTAGGCCAGTAATAGATATAACTGAAAAGAAGGCGTTCCATCACTGTTTTACATTTCAGTGAGGTGCAATAGGCTTTGCAGCTATCCATAAACACCAACTTTGCACAATAGATGTTAGTGTGACCTATTGTGTCAGCCTCTAAACTTCTTGTTAACGTCCAACCGAAACAGAATGACTAGGAATTCTGTGCAACTCTCTTAACCTGAATCACTAGTTGCTCTAGTAATCGAGTGATTGCTCTAGACGCAGGATATGCAGATAATTGGTTAGTTCTATTTTTTTTTTAATTGGTTAGTTCTATTGATAACATTGGAAATGATACTAACAGCTTTTTTCACTAAATTTGAAGTCTGCAAGTCTTAACTACTTGAAGCTGATATTCAGTATTACTCATAACAGTCAAACTGGTGCAGACGTAGAGGTATTGAATCTAGAGTCAAGAGGAAGTTCGAGGAATGTGACTTGATATCCATTATTTTGACTATCTTCCAAGAGGCTTCAAGAAGTTTGTTGTGCAGAATGCAAGTGAGATTGAGCTTTTAATGTTGCACCAATAGGTAAAACAATAAGCACATTTTATATGTGGCATTTTTGTCTAGTTACTGGTTTTCTGGCCCTGCTAGTCAACTAATCTATTTCTTTGCAGGATCACTGCAGTGGTCACAACGTCTCATTCCTTGTATTATTCTCATTTCCTACTGAAAGAAATGGTTCAGCATTTCCTTTGCTTCATCAAGATTCAATCAGAGATCTACTAAAAGCTAGTATATACACATTACACAACATGCATAACACTGTACTAACACCCAAAATTCTACTGTTACTTTTCTGATGCATAAAAGATTAATATGTTACACTGTGCTGTTCTCGCTGTCACTACGTGATTTATTGTATTCCAACAGAATTATATGTTCAAAAAGCAGCTCGCTACTGATAAATCGGACATATTAGTAAAATGAACAAAGTTAAATTTCACATTTTACCCACTCAGAAGAAAAGCTCACGCTTGCAGTAGAACATCACAACCTTAAACCAGTCAGCAAAACCAAGATCATAAACTCTAACCAATTGAGTCAAAAACCACCAACCTTACCAATGCATTTTCAGGCAATTGAGCAATCACATGAAGTTCTTCATATTTCACCACCCTTAGCTACTCATCATATGACAATTAAAGTTGTTAAACTCAGCATCATCAGCACTACTCCCTGTCTACTTATTTATATACAGAATCTGTCAAACAGAACATGAATTAAACCTACTCTCTAGAGTTAGTTCTCCATGTCACGATCAGCAGTGGCACCTTCCTCCATCTATTCAGCCTTCTCCATAGGCAGGTTCTCCTCTTTAGATGAATCTGAAAGTGAAAACAAATTGTAATCGACGGATTCAGAGACTCAATCAGTTAAAAGAGCTTGTAGACAGGCATAATAGGTCCAGTAGTAAAGCATCTTTTTTCACACAAACACGCACACAAGCAGAAGAAAATGCAACATATACCTTCAACTTTCTGCTCACAATCCATCAACTTGTTCTCAGCAGAATCTTTCTCAGATTTCACATCAGTCACCTCTGAAATTCAAAAAATAAAGCAATTTGATGAATCTGAAAGTGAAAACAAATGCAACCCAAGGATTTAGACACTCAATCAATTAGAAAGCATACATAATATCTCCAGTTAAACGATCTTATTTCACATACACACACAGCATAAGTACATACACTCGCAAACAGAAGAAGATAATGCAACATATACCTTCAAATTTCTGCTTGCAATTCCTCGACTTGTTGTCAGCAGCATCTTTCTCAGATTTCACATCAGTCACCTCTGGAGTTTAACCATTAAATAGAAGTAGTTTAAAACACTAAAGTAGTTTGATGAATCTGAAAGTGAAAACAAATGCAATCGAAGAATTCTGAGACTCAACCATATGTCAAGCAGTAAAACATCATAATTCACATACATACACACAGCACAAGCACATACATACAGAACCAGAACAAAATGCAAGCTATAACTTCAATTTGTTTCAGCTCGAAATCCATCGACTTGTTCTCTGCAGCACCTTTCTCGTATTTCACATCAGTCACCTCTGGAATTTAACAATTAAGTACAAGTAGTTTTAAAAAAAAAAGAAAGTAAAGTAGTTTGATAAATCTGAAGTGAAAAACAAATGCACTCCAAGGATTTCTCAATCAGTTAAAAAGCATACATAATATGTCAAGTAGTAAAGCATCTATTTGCACATACTTACATACAACACATACATACACTCACGAGCAGAAGAGAATGCAACATGTACCTTCAATTTTCTGCTCGAAATCCATCGACTTGTTGTCAGCAGCATCTTTCTCAGACTTCACATCAGCCACCTCTGAAATTCAAAAATTAAATAAAAGTAGCTTTAGAAAAATTAAAGTAGTCTGAATCTGAAAGTGAAACAAATGCACTCTAACGATTTAGAGACTCAATCAGTTAAAAAGCACTCATAATATGCCCATTAGTTTAAAACATCATTACTCTCATACGTAGACACAGCACAAGCACATGGAGTATCTACACAGCACATACATACACAAGCACATACATACACATTATGTCCAGTAGCAAAACATCATTATTCACACTGTACACGCACATAATAAACACACAAGATGTCCATTTGTAAAACATCATTATTCACATACATACAAGCAACACAAGTACATACATACACACGGTACAAGCACATACATACTCAATATGTCCATTAGTAAAACATCATTATTCACATACATAAACACAATACAAGCACATACATACACAATATGTCCATTAACATCATTATTCACACACACAGCACATGCACATACATACATACACAAGAGCATGAATACACTATATATCCATTAGTAAAACATCATTATTCACAAACATACACACAGCACATACATAAACATCATACATACATACATACATACATACATACATACACACACACACACACACAAAAGCAGAACAAACGCAAGCTATACCTTGAATTTTCTGGTCGCAATCCATCAGCTTGTTGTCAGCAGCATCTTTCTCTGAAATTTAACAATTAAAGTATAGTTGGAACTTGGAAGTAGTTGTAAACTTTTTAATAAAGTGAATTTTCTAATAAAAACTCGAATCGTATCGCTTACTTAAATCCCTTATATTCAGAATATCTTCAACCAGCTTCTTCATAGTTCGTGCAGCTGAATAAAACGTTTCATCTACATCATTATCATCACATTTCCCTTTCAGAAACTTCATGACTGCATCCATTTCCTTCAGAATGAATTTGCATTCTTCAGATTCAAACAAGTAGTCTGATTCATAGCTTCCTCCACTAGATTTATACATCTCTCGGATATCGTCGCCTCCAATCTCGTATCCAAAATCCATTACTCTGAAACATTAAAACAGAATAATAAAACTGATTAAAATGCAGAACAAATTTACTTATTCCGTATGAAGTTTTCAGCAAGTTAACAGCATTTACTATTATTTGATTTTGGAGATATAGAAAGAGAAAGAGGGAAGTGAGCTTGGCGCCTAAATGCAAAATGATCAGCAGCAATATAAAAAGCGTGAACTTGTAACTGCCTTGCTTGGCACGTGTGGTAGTTATTATCTCACGTGCTTCTGAGAATTTTTATTGTTAGAACAAAATTAAGTAAATAATTTATATAAAGTAAGATTTTAGCTTGTCTCAAAGTCAAGACGTCTTTAACTTCAAAGGCTAACTTCAAGTTAAATTGCAGTAAATTATTTCCGCTATATTTAAATTTGTTCTATTATTGCCAGTTTAAACTTAATTTTTGATGTTCATTGATAGTTTAACTTGTGTAGTTCTGTTTGTGTTCATTGTTGATGATTTCGATTATGAAAAGCGCAAAACAAATATTGTGGCATATACTACAACTCATTTTTTATATATTTGAGCTTAATTAATACCTAATTAAGTACGTTCAATTTGCATCATCTTATATATAAATATAGATTTATTGGAATCATGGATGAAGTCAGTTAGTTAATCTTCACTAGTTAGTTAGTTAGTCTGATAGTTAGTTAATGAATTAATTGATGTAGTTAGTTAGTTGGTTAGATTGGATGCAAAATTATCAAGCAAGTCGTTTAGGAGTAGTAGCAGCCTATATAAAGGCATTGTAAATAGTTAGTTACACTATTAAGGAGAATCACTAATTCTCTCCCATGTCTATCTTATATCAGAAATTCTTTTAATTATTGTGATTAGGGTTCAATCCGAGAACCCTAATCACCATAAGATTCATGAGTTAATTAGATAACAAGCTTGCATGGAATAGAACATTTATAGCTGAAACTATATTCTACAATCACATATATTGTAGATAACTTATTTGTGGCCGTTATAAATTAAGCTAGCATTGACATGTTTGTTTGTCATAATTACTAGGCTTTGTCGTTAGTAGTAATGCACAATACAGTACAAAGTCATCTTTTTAAAAAAGTACTATATGATACAACGTAATTCCCGACGTCCAGTTTGGTGATACATATGTTATCGCAGTGAGATAATTTAAAATTAGAACACAAATATTAAGTTTATAAATAACTAAAAAAAATTCCATATAAAAAAATAAAAAATTATATTGTCTGACAAATACATGAGTTTATAAAAAACATCAAACTTACATGTTACAGAGTAATTAAAATACATATTTTTACTTAAAGCAATACTCTCTCCGTTCCAATTTATGTGGTAACATTTTTTTATTAGTCTGTTTCAAAAAGAATGGCAGCAAATTTTGTAACAATTTAACTTCAAAATTACAGTTTGTCATTAATGAAATAATTTACAACCACACAAACATCTAGGTCTTATTTTAGACCACAAGGTTCAAAAGTCTTCCTTTATTTCTTAAATTTTGTGTCGAGTCAAACTGTGATACATAAAATGGAACAAATTGAGTATTAAATAGTTATAAATTGGTATTCAGTATAGCAAAGCATAATCAATATCTTCCACATAAATAACAGCTTGACTTGAAATAATTAATAAAAGTTATACTTATGAGATTAACTATCTACTATCTCACGTGAATATAGTATGAAATTCAGTATTTTCTTATCACTTTATTATTATTATTTTAGGTTGATTCTGCATTTAGTGATTGTTAGATTCAATCAAAAGTTTCAAAAAAAGTGTTTGGCTGATCTAAATTGGTTTAATTCTTTCGCTAACTCATTCGTCCTAGCTGGATAATATGCTAAACATTGACTATTTCACAACTCTTTAACGCAAATTATTCAGAGTCAAATTTCGGCACAGTTGCTCGGAAGCAATTTGCATTTAACCCTTCTAGGACTTAGGAATACACCTGATTTCCTTTAACCAATCAATGAAATTAGTTGTAGGGTACGTAAGTTTACTTTATTTTTTAATTACATTTAGTCATTTAATACAAGTACATGCAAAGGTGTTGGGCTGTTGGCAAAGCTTGAATTCACTCACTCGTATTGATCACGAGATTGAAAAAACTTGCTTAGCTAGACTCAGGCAACTCCGTAGAGAACTAACTGAGGTACCAGTGACTCAGGAAATTGTACGAACTTTGTAACGATGGGCTCAACCCAGGATGGACGGGTTGGTGATGATGTTGCTCCAACAACTGTGGGAGCTGCGAATTTTGAGATCAAGTAGGCCATGCTTCAAATGCTACAAACCAAAGAAGGGCTCTACAGGGAAGTTTCTGGGCTGCACTTGAACAACTTCTCGACTGTTTGAATGCCCTGTACAAGCAAACAATTGTTTCTGTGCTATTTATTTTTTATGTTGTTCCAGTTTTTACTGATTGGTGATGCTTTGGATTGGTTGAATTTACTTCCACTTAATCAGTCACTACTTTGGGAAGAGTTGGTCATTCAGTTTCTAAAGAAGTATTTCCACTTACTAAGACTGCTAAGCTGAGACAGGACAACTCTAATTAGAAAATTGTGTGCTAACAAAAAGGGTGAGATATATTGACCACTCAACACATACAGCTCTATTAAGATTAGGACATACAAATCCAGATGTTGATAAAGGGAGCACCAGCTTACAGGTTTAAAAACGAAGTGCGCAACCATGTTAAAAGGCCACCTAAATGAAGACTGAAATACTTAGATAAAGAGCCACATCTCAGAATTGGATATCAATTTGGATTATAGCAAACACTCACACATCCACCCAAAAGCTCATTCCAGATTCAGTAACTTTATGACATTATTAAAGCAGAACAAAGCAAGTAGACAACTTCTGACCTCTATCTTTTCTCCTTTCCTTTTTTTCCTTTTGATGAAGTAAAGTTTCAACGTCTAACCTCATGTAAATCTTGTCTAGTTCTTGTACCAAAATAAACAAGTCAGCGACTCAATAAAGAAATGGGAGTTGGTAACTGAAAATTCCTCTTCCGTGCTTCTTAGTCCATATCTTTTATGAAGTACGAGAAACTACATCTTTTATGAAAGTCCTCTATATTTGTAGGTTTTACAAGTCCCTTGGCTGTTGTTTCCCTTGGATCTCTACAAAGTTATAAAACGTGTTATAACTGATCTTACTGACATCTTATCTGGGTTCATCAGTGTCATTTCACTGCTTTCTTATGATGCAATCCTTTGTATCTGAATATAAATGAACGCTGAGGTTTGTTTCTCCCACCGAGGTGCAAACTATTGAAAGTGGACAATCATGTTAGTTTTGGATCTTCTCAAGTCGATATCTTTGCACAATAGATGTTGGTGTGACCTGCTGTGTCAGCCTCTAAAATTCTTGTTAATGTCCAACCGAAACAGAATGACTAGGAATTCTTTGCAACTCTCTTAACCTGAATCGCTAGTTGCTCTAGGAATCGAGTAATTGCTCTAAACGGAGGATATGCAGATAATTGGTTAGTTCTGTTAATAACATTTGAAATGATACTAACAGCTTCTTTCATTATATTTGAAGTATGCAAGTCAAACTACTTGAAGCTGATTATTCAGTATTACTCTTAACAGTCAAACTAGTGCAGACCTAAAGGTAATGAATCTAGAGTCAGGAGGAAGTTGGAGGAATGTGACCTGATATCTCAATATTTCGACTATCTTCCAAGAGGCTTCAAGAAGTTTGTTGTGCAAAATGCAAGTGAGATTGAGCTTTTAATGTTGCACCAATGGGTAAAACAATAAGCACAATTTCTATGTGGTATTTTTGTCTAGTTACTGGTTTTCTGGTCCTGGTAGTCAACTAATTTCCTTCTTTGCAGGATTACTGCGCAGAGGTCACAACGTCTCATTCCTTATATATTTCTATTGTACTGAAGGAAATGGTTCCGCATTTCCTTTGCTTCACCAAGATTCATTCAGAGATCTACTAAAGCTTGTAAATACACATTGAGCAGCATGCCTAAGTGTACTAACACCCAAAATTCTATTGTTGCTTCTCTGCTGCATAAAAGATTCATATGTTAAACTGTGTTGTTCTCGCTATCACTACATGATTTATTGTATTCCAACAGAATTATATGTTTCAAAAAGCATCTCACTACTGATAAATCGGACATATTAGTAGAATGAACAAAGTTAAATTTCACATTTTACCTGCTCAGAAGAAAGCTCACGCTTGCCATAGAACATCACACCCCTAAAGCAGTCAGCAAAACCAAGATCAGAAACTCTAAAAATTGAGTCAAAAACCACCAACCTTACCAATGCATTTTCAGGCAATTGAGCAATCACATGAAGAAGTTCATTTTTCACCACCCTTCGCTCCTCATCCGATGTACAAGCATCCACAACAAGAAGACAATTAAAGTTCTTAACCTCAATATCAATGAGCACTAATCCTTGTCTACCTTATTTATATTACAGAATCTGTAAAACAGAATATGAATTAAACCTACTCCCCAGAGTTAATTCTCCATTTCACTATCAGCAGCGACACCTTCCTCCATCTATTCAGCAATATCTATAGGCAGGTTCTCCTCTTTAGATGAATCTGAAAGTGAAAACAAATGTAATCAAAGGATTCAGAGACTCAAGCAGTTAAAGGAGATACTAGACATGCATTGTATGTCCAGTAGTAAAGCATCTTTTTTCACACACACACAACGAGAGGAAAATGAAACATATACCTTCAACTTTCTGCTCACAATCCATCAACTTGTTCTCAGCAGAATCTTTCTCAGATTTCACATCAGTCACCTCTAAAATTCAACAATTAAATAAAAGTAGTTTGAATCTGAAAGTGAAAACAAATGCAATCTAAGATTTAGAGACTGAATCAGTTAAATAAAGAGATACTAGACATACATAATATGTCCATTAATAAAACATCATTATTCACATACATACACAGAGCACAAGCACATACATACATACATACATACATACACACACAGAGCACAAGCACATACATACAAATGCAGAAGTAAACGCACGCTACATCACATCAAATTTAACAGTTAAAAGTATAGTTCGAAGTAGTTGTTAATTTTTGAATAAAGTGAATAACAGTTAAAAGTATCGTTACCAATATAGCAATGCATAATCGATATCTTCAAAATAAGTAATATCTTGACTTGAAAAAATTAATAAAAATTTATAATTAGGAGTTTAATTTTCTAGTAGCTCGGAATATAGTACTTATGAAATTAAATTTAAGATTTTTTATCACTTTACTATTTTCCATGTTAGATTCTACTTTTAATGATTGTTAAAAGTTCCAAAAAGAATGTTTGGCCTTAGCTTAAATTGGTTTACTTCTCCCCTTACCTCATTCGCCTTAAATATTGTTCCTTATAGACTCAACCCCGATTGACAATTGTATAATGTTATAACATAATTGACCTTTTTACAGCTATTTCGAGCGGCGTGTTTTGGACGACATGGATTACCTTTTGCTCCTTGTTGATTCGACACATGGAATATTTTAAAGTTTTAGTATATTGCAGTTGACTAGCCTTGTTTTCATAGAATAATAATGGAATAAATCTTATTGATCACGAGACTGAGAAAACTTGCATAGACAACTCCGTAGAGAACTCATTGAGGGACTAATGACTAATGACTAAGGACAATGCACGAACTTTGCAAGGATGGGCTCAACCCTGACTGGACGGTTGACGAATGTCGCTGTTCGACCAACAGTGGGAGCTGCAAATTTTGAGATCAAGTAGATTCTACAAAACAAGGGATACTTCATAGGGCTCTACAGGGAAGTTCCTCGGCAGTTGATGAACATTTGGACTGTTCGTGTCATGTATAAGTATTGAGATAGTATAGAAGAGTGTTTTTGCAAGCTGTATGATCAACTCATAAATCAAACATTCAATTCCATTTCTCTCTCATTTTATCAATAAGCAAACGAATTTTAGATGCTGTTTATTTTATGTTCCAGTTTTCACTGATTGGTGATGCTTTGAATTGGTTGAATTTACTTCCGCTTAATCCAGTCACAACTTTGGAAAGAGTTGGTCACTCAGTTTCTAAAGAAGTATTTCCACCAACTAAGACTGCTAAGCTGAGATAGAAAAACTGTACTTGCAAATTGGTGGCTACCAAACGAAAAGGGTAAGACATGTTGAAACACTCAACACATTCAGCTCTATTAAGATTAGGACATACAAAATCCAGCCGTTGATATTCATTTATTTTTAACAAGAACTACTTCTTTTTGGCTGTCTGCCTCCATAGGTACTCAACTTGAACGAAGCCAATTCACAATTGCTTCAAGTTCTTAGCTACCACTGGACTTTTTGTATTCAACGCTTTGGAACTCGAAAGATCAACGATGACAATGATGTTATTAGAAAATTGAACCACCTCATAGCATCGTGCATCGCATTCATCATGTACTATGTGCCTAGTTGCTAAGGTGTCATAGGTCAACTGTGGCACTAAAACTTGTTAGCCCATAAAATATACTGACGAATATCCTTTAGACTAAATCAAATGGACAAATTCATTATTTGATCTTTAATATGACGTGCAAAGATGAGAAGCAGTGGTCATCCTTGGGCAGTTTGAGTATCTGCAATCAATCTCACTTCTGTTACCATTCTTGAGCATTCAAACGAAGATTTAGTGACAGTTTCTTGATAAACAAATATGAAAAACCCCACTCCCACCCATCAAGGGCCCCAACCGCCACTATTTGGATCATGATCAAGGCAAGATTGCAAGTTCAACTTACTCCCTCTGTCCATTTTTACTTGTCCACTTTCAGTTTTCACCTCCACCAATAAAAAATTCAACTTAACTAATATACTCTTATTAATAATACTTAATTCAATTAATTAGATCAATTAGTACTTGGAGTCAAACAACCAACAAATAAGTGATAATTTGAATTCAATGCCGGACTATTATTTTGTTAGAGTATTTTATATAAGATCCATAGCAAAATAATTCAAATATTTATAATGAGGTAATGGCTTTTACTTGGGCTGCCGAAGCATTTATTTAGCATTGGAGAATGAATTGACCATGTAATTTCCAATTAATTGGGAAGTGATTTGAAAATTATAAAGTCATTAATATCAAGGACAATACAGAAAGAATATAGCTAATTTTCTCTGTAATCGCTAAAAAGATAAGTAAAAATATAATTTAACTTTGAAAAAATTGGACAAGTAAAAATGGACAGAAGAAGTATCAATTTACGCGCAAGGCAAGAACCAAATAATTGCATAAAGATGGTATAATTCATCAAGTTGAAGCACACATTACTACCAGGTTTGACAAAGATGGTAAAATACATCAAGCTGAAGCACACATTACTACCAGGTTTGACAGTTCACCTATATCTATAAAAAATAAATGCACGATTGTCACTAAAACAGCACCAAGGATCAGCCCCATCCACCAAAACTCCATCCAAGACAGAAGGCATCCATAAGATAAGGAGATAAGGCACTCAACCAAAAAGCATTAAGTCCGCATTATGGGCCAAAAAGAATGAATGCAAAGTGAATGGCTCAACTAGATACTATCAATCTGCCATACGTTGGACGACGGGCATTAAGAACCATTGAATTTGCAACTAGCAAGAACAGCACGTGAAGCTTCAACCTAACTAGTACTCTAATAATTAAAATTCCATGCAAGACGATATATGATAGTTACGAAAGAGCACCAACGCTACATAAAACTTTTCGCACACTACAGTTACCAAAAGCAGAATAGTTGCGTTTCACTTCAATGTATTTGATATGTCAAGTACATAATAACAATTCAAGCGCTTTAGAAACATCAGAACCACATAAAATTAAAGATGGAACTCTTGAAGAAACATCAATATTAAAGTTGTTTGTTGCCAAAAAGGAGAGAACCCCCTTAATGGAAAACCATAATAGCTAGGAAATTACGATAATCAACTGCTCCCAATAAAAACAACCAGGGAGAAGTGAGAAGCAAATTAGAAGGGTTACAATTCCCTCAGTTTTTCCCTTCATCAGGCTTGGGGTCTTCCTTGATTTCATCAGCCCCATCATCCTGCATCAAAAGTAGGATCACCAATGTCATTAGAACTAGAAACGCCCTTTCTCAAGTGAAACCCATGAATCTAACTAAGATAAGCTGTTTTATAGACAGTGTAAGTATTTGCAAAAGCAAGATTATTACCTGCATATCAGAGGTCCAGAGAGTTAGATTGTCACGGAGAAGTTGCATGATCAAAGTGCTATCCTTGTAAGACTCCTCTCCCAATGTGTCCAACTCAGCAATTGCTTCATCAAAGGCCTGCTCATGGGAAGAACACGATATTAAAGGAAGATACCTTTCACATCTAGGACGAAAAACTCTAAAAGTAAAATCTAAAACAGAGAAATATATGTAGTTATATGAAATCTGACCTGTTTAGCAAGATTGCAAGCACGGTCAGGAGAGTTCAAGATCTCATAATAAAACACAGAGAAGTTAAGAGCCAGTCCAAGTCGGATCGGATGTGTTGGGGCAAGTTCAGCAGTTGCAATGTCCTACATGCATTACAGAAAATGAGAAAAACTGAACATAAACAAAACAAGAAAGTTCACAAGTACACCATAAACAAGATGTCATTGCCAATCACTGTGCAATAGCGCATTCAATAATCATTATGCAGCAACTTATTTCCAACTCTTGAATACATAAGCATGACCTTTCTATTATATTGAGCAAAATATAGCTACCACAAACCGAAACAAAATCAGCATCTTTTATGCATGACTAGATGTAATTAAACTGATAAACCACCTAAATTAAGTAAAAATCCATAACTAAACAAGATATCAATTAACATATCACTCAATAAAATAATACTACAGATGTCCATTTCATCATCTTCCATCGTTCCATCACTAAGTAACTCCAAATCTATGGAAACTACTGAAAGAATAATGAACAAAAGAATCCGCTCTAGCAAACAAATACTCACTCCGTTCCAACTTATGTAAACAGATCTCATCATTCATTTTTAATCCATTCCACAAAGAATGCCATATCTAAATCTAGAAATAATTTAACAATAATACTTCACAATTTACCCTTAATTAATGAAACACTTTAATAGCCACATAAATTTGTATAACATATTTAAGATTTGTAACCAACATCAATATATCCAGTTTGATCTCACTTGAGGCCTGCTGAGGGTGGGGTGTATGCAGACGGTACCCATACCTTGTGAGAGGTAGACATGATGTTTCCCATAGACGTTCAGTCAAATAAATTCACATAAATTTGAATAGACAGAGTAATACACATGAACCAAACAATCTAATATCGCAAAACAAACAATATTACGTAGATCTGTTCAGATCTATACAAATTAGTCAAAATAATAACAAATCTTAAAAAATCTATAAGGCAAAAAAACGTAAAACATACATAAAAAAAATACCTGAGCAGCTTTGTAAGCAGTGAGGGTAGATTCAGCAGCATCTTTTCTTTCAGAACCAGTTTTAAACTCAGCCAAATACCTATGATAATCCCCTTTCATTTTCAAATAAAACACTTTAGAATCCCCTGATGAAGCAGAAGGTACAAGACAAGTTTCAAGCAACTTCAATATCCCATCACAGATCTTAGACAATTCATTTTCAATCTTAGATCTGTATTCTTTAATTGAATTAACATGTTCTTCATTTCCTCTTGACTCTTCTTTTTGTTCAATTGATGATATGATTCTCCATGATGCTCTACGCGCTCCTATCACGTTTTTGTACGCCACTGAAAGTAAGTTACGTTCTTCAACTGTTAATTCTTCGTTTGGGGCTAATGAGTTTGATACTTTTTCCATGAATTCTACCATTTCTTCGTAGCGTTCTGCTTGTTCTGCTAATTTTGCCATGTATACGTTCTCTTCACGCGCTGAGCTTGCCATTGGGAAATATTTTTTTGAAAACTTCTCTGTGGGAATAAAATTTGAGATCTGAATGGAAATTTTCTGTGAATGTGGGATTATTTAAAATTTGAGGAAAAGAGGGGGGTGTTTTGAATTGTGAGGAGAGGAGAAATTTTAGGAAAGTGAATCTGGACCGTTCATTTTGGAAAAGTGATTTGGGATTTGAGGTGGGGCTGACTAGGCTTTTTTGTCAAGGTTGTGTTTTGGGCTAAGATTGGGCTTACTTGGGTTTTCTCGTCCGGCCCATTGTTTTTGTCAATTCAAATCTGTTTTTAGCTTTTTGCTTTTGTTGTTTTTACAACTATACTGTCTTCTTTTATATTTTTTGAATATCTCTATCTAGCAGAAGGTACGAGTAAGATTTGTGCATACCTAATTTCTTCTGATCATACTTTATAGAACTATATTGGATATATTGTTGTTGTTTGTTGTTGATTGCCTTCTTTAAAAGGAACATTTTATCCACTTGACTAATTGGTTTCGTATTTTATATGATCCGTTAAATGAACAAGTTATCTTGCCAGAAATATTTCAATTTTAGGATTCGAATCTGGAGCATTTCATTTAGGATGATATAAGATAAAAGTTTTACCTGCATTAATTGTTTACATCAAAGCATATCAACTCACCATAATTAAATAATTTAATAAAGTGAAACAACAAACAACATACATCTATTAATTGAGTATAAACTCTCATATAAATAAGATTTTTCTCATAACGAAATCTCGTTCATCTAGCTATATTCATTGGTGGCAACTGGTGTCTACACTTGTATTTTTTGTTTCGAACGGCTCTAATTTGTTTGCAAGTCATAATCCAGCCAAGTCCTTGCAATTCGAAATTCCTCTTCCTTTTGTATGTTAGAAAAGTTATCCTAGAAATCTGATTCTAAAGTTGGAACATTAGAACCTTTAAAATTCTTTTACCTAGTACTAGTAACTTTACAACAGTACTAGTAGTGTTAGTGAAGTTTCCAACAAAAATTAAATAAATTCAGCGGGAATATTGAGGAACATTGGACAAAACTTTCTGTTTGCAAAGCTCTTGCCTGCACCAGTCCTCTCCTTTAAGAATTGCCAGAATTTCTTATATTTGTATTAAATATGTTTGACTGGGTGCTCCTTCGTGGAAAAGTAGAGGAAGAATAAGGGCGAGTTGACTATAGGCACATTTATGGTCGTTTGGTTGAGATAGAGTTTACGCGAATATTAGCAATGTACATATTAATAATGTAGGTATTAGCAATGTGTGTATTAGTAATATGTGTATTAATAATGCGGGTATTAGTAATGCAGGTATTAATAATGTGCGTATTAGTAATGTAGGTACTTATTAGCTATGCAATATTATAACGCAAGGATTATTTCTTGAATCACTAATATATCACAAATTTATATACAATATTATAATTTAAAATATTTAGTTACTTCTTAAATATAATTTAAAATATCCTTACTGTTATGAGGGTTAATTTTGTCATTTTAACTTTTAATACCTGCATTGCTAATACACACATTACTTATTCCACCTTCTACACCGCATAAAATAATACATAGATTCCTGCATAACTTATGCGGGTATTAGCTATGCGGAATATACAAAAGTGCAACCAAATGTTGCATTAATTTTATACCATGCATTAAAATTTCTCCAAACCAACCAAACATGGTACTAAATTTATGTGTCTTTTTGTGCGGGTATTATTTTAATACAAATGCAACCAAACGACCCCTTAATGCATTATAATTTTTTGCTCGTATTATGTATGTAAATACAAAAAGATTAAAATGGACATAGTAATAAGTTAAAATTTTAATCTTTTTTAGTTAGTAACAAGTAAAAATGGACTGAGAGAATATATAAACTCTGTTACAAGTTGAAACTTGAATGTAACAATGATATTGGTTTTTATTACAAGTCCTTGTGTTTTGCGTTGGACTGCTTCAACTTAGGCTTTGGCTTTTCACGGTGGTATTTCAAATTGTTTAACCACTACTTAGTTTTAAGCATGCTCTTAGTGTTGGAGACCTCCATTGGTACCAATGGTTAATTGTTTGATTGATCAGTTTTGTTGAGGAAATGTTTTGAAGAATGAAAAACGGGAAGGATTCAGTGGCTCTGGAGGAGAACCTGGTCCTTGTATATATAGAAGCGCACGACTGATCGAAAAGATTGAGGGTTGTAAATCCCTGCAGAACTAGGAGAGTGGCACGTGTACAAGTATGCATTCTAGTCAGACTAAAAGAGGTTGTGTCATGGCTGTGTCTTTGAAGTACGAATACGAGTTGGACTTGAACAAGGAAAGAGTCACAGGAAATCTTGTCTTACCATAATTACAAGGTTTCCTTGTGGAACTCGACTATAGTTCTGTTTTCCGTATAAATACAAATAGTTGATGCAGCCGTAATTTAGTTATTCACAAAAGGAGAGTTGAGAGCATGCACAGGCGATTCAGCAACTTTCAACGTGATATAACCAAAGAAGACAATTGGTGGAGTTAAGCAGGTGGTGTCTAGATATTCTGTCTAGGTTCTTGGTTTGTAAGTTGTCTTGTTTTCTGCTATCATTGTCATTACCTATCTGCTTATCTTAAAAGTGATTGTGTTAGGTGAACTTTTGAGAGTTTACTTTGTAAAGCTAGAGGTTAGCTTTGTTGATTGATTAGGGTCTAGAGTGTAGCCCATTGGTTACGAGTTTTGTAATCGAAAACTTGTTCTTTGTGTTAGTGGATTGGTTCGAAAATCCCAGAGTATGGGTCGTGATTTTTCTCCCTTGAGCAAGGAGTTTTTCACGTAAAAATATCGTGTTCTGTGTGCCTGTTGATTGTGTGAGTTGTGGTGTCGAAGTGCAAACTGTTAAGGGGAGAACAAGATTCTTGACTCAGGAGAATCTGGTTCTTAAGAAGAAAAATCGGTAGACACTATTCAACCCTCCCCCTCTTCTAGTGTCCTTAGGAGGTGCTCAGATTGTAACAAGTGGTATCAGAGCAGGTCTTCTCGTGCTAGGTTAACACCTTGAGAAGGATCAAGATCATGAGTGCACCACCTACTATCACTGTATGACAGTCAGTTCTGAGGCCCCCACAGTTCAATGGGCAGTACTATGCTTGGTGGAAGAACAGGATGGAAAATTACATATGTGTTGAATATTACCAACTCTGGCTTATAGTTTCTGAATGGAATTTGACCCCTACCAAAATAGTTGGTGAAGGAGCTGCTGCCAAAGAAGAACCTAAGTTAAAAGAGGAGTTCAATGAGGCGGATTATAAGATGATTGAAAAGAACCACAAAGCCAAACGTCTGGTAATTTGTGGTCTTGGCCCTGAGGAGTATAATAGGGTATCATCCTATAAGACTGCTAAGGAAATCTGGGATGCCCTACAAGTCACACATGAAGGAACCACTGAAGTGAAGGACTCCAAGAGGAGAATGTTGAAACGACAAATTGAGTTATTCACTATGGGAGAGAACGAATCAATCCAGGATATAATGACCAGGTTGACCATTATCACTAATGAGATGAGATCCCTGGATATGGAGTTACCTGAAGTAAAGATGGTGGACAAGGTTCTGAATGTACTACCTGAGGCTTGGGAACCCAAGATGAGTGCTATCATTGAGTCCAAACCTCTTAGATCCATCAAACTTGAGGAACTGGTTGGAATTTTGAAAACACATGAGATAATGAATGATTCAAAAACCAAACAAGCACTCAAGAAGGACAAGACCATTGCACTCGAAGCAACTGATGAAACTGAGGATTATGTTTATTTGCAATCAGTTGAAGCTGCAATGGTTAGTGCTCTGAGACAGAAGTTCAACCTGGGAAAATTCAAAGGATTCAAAAAAAATAACAAGGATAACTCTGGAAGAAAGAATATAGTTGATAGTATAGCTTACTCAGGATGCTTTAAGTGCTTCAAGAAGGACCATGCTGTCGTGGATTGTCCAATGTGGAAAGTTGAATAGATGAAAAATAGAGCAACAAAGGAGAAGGAAAGGGAAGCATCAAAAGAGAATGACAAAGACAAGAAGAAGATGAGACGACCTCCGAATTTCAGAGCAGAAAGAAGAAAGAGAAAGGAAGCTTTGTATGCTACATGGGGACCTATTGACTGTGAATCTGACAAAGAAAAGGAATCTGAAGATGAATATCCATTAGTACTAATGGGATTGTCAAGAGAAAGTTCAGATAAAGAGGATCCAAGGGAGTTAAGAGGAGGACAAGATCCGTCAAAGCCACCTGTATTTAATGGAATAATCTACAAGTGGTGGAAGAAACAAATTAAAACCTTCTTCAAGCGATGGATTACAGTCTCTGGTTGATTGTGAAAAGAGGACCTCATGTTCCTGTCAAGAGAGCAGCAAACGGAGTTCTAGTTCCAAAGTCAGTAGAAGAACTCAATCCTCAAGACCTAGACTGGTTGCAGGCAAACGCCAAAGTTGTGTCATACTTGAGAAGAGGGCTGACACCTGATGTACTAACAAAGATACTTGAGTACAAGCCTGCTAAAGAGATTTGCGAGAAGCTAAAAGAGATGTATTCTGAAGATAACCAGAGGAAGGACTCAGCCCTTATGGCAACTGATGGGGAAGAAGCCGCTAATTCAGCCGAGGTATGTCTTTCTGAGCTTAAATAAAATTTACATACATACTCCACTGAAAATTTGATCCTAATTACTGCCACTTTAATTGAAGCGTATGAAAAAGAAAAAATTGAGAAAGAAAAATTAACTGAAGAGATAAGTGATTTTAGAACTAAACAATAGAGTCTTCAAGAACAGAATATTGAGCTGGAAGAAATCAATGCCGTCTTGAAAGGGCAAACCCTTGTGTTAAACTCTAAAATCACAGAGCTGGAATTGGAACTAAATCAGTTGAAGGAGAGTGTTAATGGTAAGCAAGTAATAAGTGAAGTTCAAACCTTTTGTGGTGAAACTGGGCACTACAGACAAAAGTGCATGAATGCAAGCAAGGCAAAGACCAAAAATAAAAGAAGTGTTCTACCTCAATGGGCTAAGAAAGATTTGATTTATCCATTTTCTCATAAGAAGGGACCCAAGCTTGTCTGGGTTCCTAAAGCTAACCCTTAATCTGTTTTGCAGGCTGGAGTGAGAGAGAACAACCCAAGCTGGATTCTTGACTGTGGTTGTTCAAGGCACATGACAGGAGACAGAAGAAACTTTCTCTCACTTGCAGCATTTCAAGGAGGCAGTGTAGCCTTCGGAGGAGGAAAATGTGGTCAGATTGTAGGAATCGGAAAAGTTGGGAGAACTCTGGATCATGCCATTGAAAATGTATAATGTGTTGATGGTCTCAGACACAACTTGCTGAGTATCTCTCAATTGTGTGATAGAAGGAATGAAGTGAGTTTCTCCTCTGTAGGGTGTATTGTGAAGAACCTACAGAGTGGAGAAATTGTTATAGAGGGAAAAAGGGTGAACAATGTGTACAAAGCGTTACTGAAATCACTGCCTGAAAACAACTTAACATGCCTAGATGTTCAAGAAAGTGATTCTCAACTGTGGCACAAAAGAATGGGACACGCTAGTCTGTCACAACTCAACAAGCTAGTATCAAAAGAGCTGGTTCGTAGACTGCCTAGTAAGAAATTTAAAAACATAAAAATGTGTGATGCTTGTGTTAAAGGAAAACATGTGAGATCATCCTTCAAATCAAAGAAAGTGGTGAGCAGTGAGCACATCAAAACTACTGGAATTGATACACATGGATTTGTGTGGACCTATGAGAGTCAGGAGCACAGGAGGAAAGAGGTTTGTATTCGTAATTGTTGATGACTACTCAAGGTATACATGGACCATGTTCTTGGCATTCAAAGATGAAGCCTTTGATAGCTTCAAAGATTGGGCTGGTGTTGTGCAGAAAAGGTTGAGCCTGGAACTTGTCAGCATTAGATCTGACCATGGAAAAGAGTTTGAAAACTCAAAATTTTCTGAGTATTGTTCAAAACACAGCATTGATCATAATTTCTCTGCACCAAGAACTCCACAGCAGAATGGAGTAGTTGAAAGGAAGAACATGTCTCTGGAGGATATGGTTAGGACTATGCTGCTGTCAAGTGGTCTTGCAAGAAACTTCTAGGCTGAAGCAATAAACACTGCATGCTATTTGCTGAACAGATGCTCCATAAGAGCTATTCTTGACAAGACCCCATATGAGCTTGTCAGGGGAAGGAAACTGAATATTGCACATCTGAGACCATTTGATTGTAAATATTTTGTCCACAACAACGGCAAAGAACCATTGGGAAATTTGATGCAAGAAGTGATGAGGCAATATTCCTTGGTTATTCTACTCAAAGCAAAGCATACAAAGTATTAAAAAAAAAAGAACCCAAACAGTGGAGGAAAGCATGCACGTGGTATTTGATGAATCTGATAAGGAAATTGATAAGAATGAAGTAGATAATCAAGCTATTGGCCTTACTCGAGAAGATCGTGCAGCTAACTCTGAAGATCCAGAAGAAAAGGAGGAATCACGTGAGGATTCAATTTCGAGAGAACAAGGAGTCAACATGACAGAGGGAATATCAGATGAAGTTGATGACTCAACAAATCAGGAAGAACCTACCCAAAGTGAAGCTGAAGGTTCTTCTCGTCATATCCAACCCAGGCCATGGAAGCAGCAATTCTCATTCCTTTGGAGAATGTGTTGTCTGAATTGGATACTGGAATTATGACCAGGTCGGCCTTGAAGAACTTCTGTGCATTCTTTGCCCTCTTTTGAAACCATTCTTTAGCAAGAACCCTGATAGTCTTTCATACCAGGCTCTGGGAGTTTGCTTCAATTAGGAAATTCACTGTTCACGAAACCTGGTGGCTGTATTACATAAACTTCTTTATTAAGGTAACCATTCAAGAATGCACTCTTCACATCCATCTGATATAGTGTGAACTCCATGTAAGTAGCAAAGGTAATCAACATTCTTATAGCTCCCATCCTAGCTACTGGTGCAAATAAAGAAGAAAGGAACGGATCTATTGCTGGTTCAGGTATATGTTGATGACATCATTTCTTCCTAGGATTGCAGATCAAACAGACTCCTGAAGGAACCATGATTCATCAACAAAAATATGTCAAGGAACTTCTGAAGAAATTTGACATAGAAGGAACGAAAGAAATGACTACTCCTATTGCTCCTGGAACCAAGCTGGATATGGATGAACTAGGTCCTTCTAGAAATGAGACAAAGTATAGAGGAATTATAGGTTCACTCCTCTATCTCACAGCCAGTCGACCTGATATTGTATACAATGTGGGACTGTGAGCTAGATTTCAGTCCAAGCCTAAGGAATCACATTTGACAGCTGTGAAGAGAATCTTGAGATACTTGAAGGGAACTCAGGATCTATGTCTATGGTACCCAAGGGGAGGTACTTTTGAACTAATTGGTTTTGCTGATGCAGATTATGCAGGTCACTTGGTGGACAGGAAGAGCACTTCAGGAATGGCACATTTTCTTGGTCCCTGCTTAGTTTCTTGGGCAACAAAAAAGCAGAACTCAGTAGCCTTATTTACTGCAGAAGCTGAGTATGTAGCAACTGCATCATGCTGCTCACAATTGCTATGGATCAAACAGCAGTTGGAGGACTTTGGAATTAAATATGGAGTTGTGCCCATTTTCTGTGATCACAAGTTCAGTGAACATTGCCAAGAACCCAGTCCAACATAAAAGAACAAAGCACATTGATATTAGACACCATTTTTTTAGAGATAATGTAGAAAAGGGTCTAATTACTATGAACTCTTGCAGGACTGAAGACCAAATTGCCGACATCTTGACCAAATTGCCGACATCTTTATTAAAGCACTGAACAAAGTTCAATTTGAGAGGAACAGGTTGGAGTTAGGGATGACCAAAATACATGGATGACTCAGCATTGTTCTCCAAGGATTGGTTAGTTAAGTATTCATTAACCTGTTTATAATTATTATTGTTATTGTCCTGTCTAAATTTTGTACTTTATTAAGTATACTTGTTCAGCTGAGTAATACTAGGGTGGGCTAATGTGTTCCCATGAAAGAACCTACAAGGTACATAGAAGGAACCAAGGCAAGCATGAGGAAACATGTCCAGGTACAGCTACACAGCTATTTATATTAAGTGTCATAACTAAAATTGATTGTCAAATATACGTGTGTCAAGGAAGGCTCCCCATATTCGTGTAACCGTCCTTGATTATAGGAATAATTCATTTTGTGGTTAGACTTCTACTAGACTTTACCGGACCCCACTCATTTAAAAAGGCCTTATTTGGGTAAGTCTATGTAACTGTCAAATCAATACCTTTTACCGGTTTTCAAAATTTCAAAAAGCTGCTTTTCTCCTTTTAGCCATAATTAGCACCTTCTTCCTAGAGAAACCCCTGTCACACCCTAAAATTTACTAAAAATAAATAAAGTGCAGTGACTTAGGTGTTTAAAGGTACACAATTATTTAAGAGATTTTCGGAGTCGCCACTTGACAAGTTAAAGGTGTGCCAAGTCACCAAAGTGGTGTACCTAGAACACCCTTGACTCGTTTTAGTAGTCTGCATCAGAGTTCCGGGTAAGGATCTCGATTGACTCGCGAGAAGGTGTTAGGCACCCTCGAGTCCTGTGCCAAGCACAGTTGGTTTTATTGACGCATTTTGACTTTGTGAATTATGTTTGCCGTTTATTGCCAACTTATTTATTACGCTTCGATTTTAATTTGAACCGTCTGACCAAATTTCCACAGGGTAACTTTAAATCAACTTGTACCAATTCACCCGATGGGTATACCTTGGCACGAATTGGCTCATTTCAATTATTATTTCTTACAATTCTTCTCGTAATTTAGTTTTTCTTTTGCCTAGTAAGTAGATTACAAATCATACTTATAATTGCCTAATCTTTCCTCAAAATAAATTCTGTTTGCCTAATAAGTAGATCATGAATCATACTTATTTGTCGTACTTATCTTTAAATCGACTTAACTTTCTTATTTTTATTGCTCTTTGCCTAGTAAGTAGATCACAAACCATACTTATTTTTGCCTAATAGCATGAGTGTTGAGAGCTGGTTTTGAAGCATGACAAACAGGAAGGACTCCCAGGTTCTCACTAAGGACAATGTCCTTAGAATGAAGGGTACAGGTGATCAAAAAGATTACGGGTTGCAAATCCCTGCGGAACTAGGAGTAGTGGCGCGTGATTGAACATACATCCTAGTCAGACTAAAAGAAGCTGTGTCCAGGCCGTATCTGCGAAATGTGAAAAGGAGTTGGACTTCAACAAGGAAAAGAGTTGCTGGGAATCCTGACTTGCCTTAATTAAAAGGATTCCTTGTAGAACTCTACTAGGGTAAAAGAGACCCATATATATACAAGTAGCAGCAGCAGCCGAAATCGATAATTCACAAATAGAGAGTTGAGAGCATACAAAGGCGATCCAGCATATTTCTACGTGGGTAATCAGCAGAAGACAACTTGTGTGCAAGCAGAGTAACGAGACTAGATTTTCTGTCTAGGTTCATCATATTGCAAGTTGGCTTAAATTAGATCTTTCATAGTTTTACCTATTAGCTTATTCAGAAGCACATGTATTAGGTGAACCGTTGTGTATTTACTGAGAAGCTAGAGTTTAGCTTTGAGTAGTAAGTAGGGTCTAGAGTGTAGCCCCTTGGTTATAGAGTTTGTAATCAGAAACATTGCTCTTGTGCTAGTGGATTCAGTGCTAAAATCTCAGAGTGTGGGTCGTGGTTTTTTCTCCCTTGAGCAAGGAGTTTTTCCACGTAAAAATCCTTGTGTTCTTGTGTGTATGTTTTGTGTGGTTCAGTGTTCCGGGTAGTAGGAGAGAAAATCTGAGAACTAGGTTCTTCTCCAGAAGAACAGGGTTCTTGAACGAAAATCGGAGGACACTATTCAACCCCCCCCCCCCCTTCTAGTGTCTCAAGGAGGTGCATAAAGTGTAACAAGTGGTATCAGAGCGGGTCTTCTTGTGAGAGGTTAACACCTTAAGAAGGATCAAAATGAGTGCACCACCTACCATCACTGAAGGTCAGTCAGTTCAGAGACCTCCACAGTTCAACGGGCAATACTATGCTTGGTGGAAAAGCAAGATGGAGAACTACATATGTGCTGAAGACTATCAACTCTGGCTGATAGTCTCTGAAGGAAATCTGATCCCCACCAAAGTAGTAGGTGAAGGAGATGCTGCTAAGCAGGAACCTAAACCAAAAGAAGAGTTCAATGAAACGGATTATAAGATGATTGAAAAAAATCACAAAGCCAAAAGGCTGGTCATTTGTGGTCTTGGCCCTGAAGAGTTCAATCGTGTATCATCTTATAAGACTGCTAAGGAAATATGGGATGCGCTGCAGGTTGCACATGAAGGAACTACTGAAGTGAAGGATTCCAAGCGAAGAATGCTGAAAAGGCAATTTGAACTTTTCACCATGGGTGAGAAAGAATTAATTCAGGACATGATGACGAGGTTGACAATCATCACTAATGAAATGAGATCCCTGGACATGGAATTGCCTGAATTAGAGATGGTCGATAAAGTCCTGAATGTGCTGCCTGAAGCATGGGAACCCAAAATGACTGCTATCATTGAATCCAAACCACTGAAATCGATCAAACTTGAAGAACTAGTTGGAAGCTTGAAGACTCATGAGATGATGAAAGACTCAAAGGCTAAGCCTTTTGTAAAGAAGGACAAGACCCTTGCTCTTGAAGCAACTGAAGAAACTGATGAGTATATTGACCTGCAATCAGTTGAAGCGGCAATGGTGAGTGCCTTAAGACAGAAGCTGAATCTGGGAAGGTTCAAGGGATTCAAGAGAGGTGGAAAAGAGGGGTCTTGCAGGAAGAACATAGTTGACAGTCCTGACTACTCAGGGTGCTTCAAATGCTTCAAAAAGGATTATGCTGTAGTAGATTGTCCTATGTGGGAAATAGAATGGATGAAAAACAAAGCATCCAAGGAAAAGGAGAAGGAGACACCAAAGGAAGCTGATAAAGATAAAAGGAAGTCAAGACGACTTCCAAACTTCAGAGCAGAAAGAAGAAAGAGAAAGGAGGCATTCTATGCCACATGGGGACCTACTGACAGTGAATCCGATCATGAAAAGGATTCTGGAGATGACTCACCACTGGCACTGATGGGTATGTCAGAAAATAGTTCTGATGAAGAAGATCTTCGAGAGATGAGAGGAGGAAGAGATCCGTCAAAACCCCCTGTGTTTAACGGAACCTACTATAGGAACTGGAAGAAACAGATGAAGACCTTCTTGCAAGCTGCAGACTATAGTCTTTGGCTGATTGTGAAAAGAGGACCTCACGTCCCTGTGAAGAGGGCTGCAAATGGTGTCTTAGTTCCAAAGAAGGTGGAAGAACTGGATCCCCAAGACCTTGACTGGCTTCAGGCAAATGCCAAAGCTGAATGGTACTTGAAAAGAGGACTTACCTATGAAGTGCTGGCTAAAATTTCTGAGTGTAAGTCAGCCAAGGAAGTCTGGGAAAGGCTGAAAGAGGTGTACTCAGATGATGTTCAAAAGAAGGACTCAGCTCTCATGGCAACAGATGGAACTGAAGATGCTCACTCTGCAGAGGTATGTCTATCTGAACTAAAAGAAACCTTGCACACATACTCTTCTGAAAATCTGATCTTAATCACTGCTACCTTGATTGAGGGTTATGAAAAGGAGAAGCTTGAAAAAGATAAACTAGCTGAAGAACTAAGTAATCTTAGAACTAAGCATAAGAGTCTCCTAGAACAAAACATTGAACTAGAAGAAGTCAATGCCGTTTTGAAAGGACAGACTCTGGTGTCCAACTTTAAAATTACTGATCTTGAACTAGAATGCAATCAGTTAAAAGAAAGTGCTAATGACTACTCTCGATACACGTGGACTCTGTTCTTGGTAACTAAAGATGAAGCCTTTGACAGCTTTAAAGACTGGGCTGGTGTAGTTCAGAAGAGGTTAAGTATGGATCTTATCAGCATCAGATCTGATCATGGAACTGAGTTTGAAAACTCGAAATTTTCTGAATATTGTGCAAGGAACAACATAGATCATAACTTCTCAGCTCCAAGAACTCCCCAACAAAATGGAGTGGTAGAAAGGAAGAACAGATCTCTGGAAGATATGGCCAGGACTATACTGTTGTCAAGTGGTCTTGCAAGAAATTTTTGGGCTGAGGCTATAAATACTGCATGTTACCTGCTGAACAGATGTTCAATCAAAGCAATTCTTGACAAGACTCCATATGAGTTATTCAGAGGTAGAAAGCCAAACATTGCTCACCTAAGACCTTTTGGGTGCAGATGCTTTGTGCACAACAATGGAAAAGAACCCCTGGGAAAGTTTGATACTAGGAGTGATGAAGCAATATTTCTTGGCTATTCGACTCAGAGCAAGGCATATAAAGTGTCTAATAAAAGGACACAGACAGTGGAAGAAAGTATGCATGTGGTCTTTGATGAATCAGACAGGGCACTGGAGGAGCGTGAGACAGATGATCAAGAAATTGGGCTTAGCAGGGAAGAAGGTGTGCATGAACTGGAAGATTCCGGAGACAAGGAGACATCAGGAGAAGGTCCAAGTGTATTGGAACAAGGGGTAAATCTGACAGGGGGAACTGCTAATGAAGCTGATGATCCAGCAAGTCAAGAAGAAACTCACCAGGATGATAACGTGAGTTCTTCCAGTCATGTTAAACTAAGGCCATGGAAATACCAAAGATCCCATCCTTTGGAGAATGTCCTGTCAGAACTAGATACAGGAATCATGACGAGGTCAGCCTTGAAGAATTTCTGTGCTTTCTTTGCGTTTCTTTCAACTCTGGAACCAAAAAACGTGAAGGAGGCTCTAGAAGATCCAGAGTGGATTTTGGCTATGCAGGAGGAACTACATCAATTTGAAAGAAGCAAAGTATGGCATCTGGTTCCTAAGCCGAAGGAAAGATCAGTAATTGGAACCAAATGGGTATTCAGGAACAAACTAGATGAGCATGGCATAGTGACGAGAAACAAAGCAAGATTAGTAGTGCAAGGCTATAGTCAAGAAGAAGGAATTGACCACGATGAAATCTTTGCACCTGTGGCAAGGATGGAGGCTATCAGAATGCTAATTGCTTTTGCCACATACATGGAGTTCACACTATATCAGATGGATGTGAATAGTGCCTTCTTAAATGGATACCTGAATGAAGAAGTCTATGTTATTCAGCCACCAGGCTTTGTGAATAATGAATTCCCTGATCATGTTTACAAACTGGACAAGGCTCTCTATGGACTGAAGCAAGCCCCTAGAGCTTGGTATGAAAGGCTATCAGGTTTTCTATTGAAGAATGGGTTCTTAAGAGGAAAAATTGACAACACATTGTTCCTCAAAAAGAAAGGAAAGGACCTGTTGGTGGTTCAAGTGTATGTTGATGATATTATTTTTGGAGCCACAGATGAGGGGCTATGCAAAGGCTTTGTTGATCTGATGGGAAGTGAATTTGAAATGATCATGATGGGAGAACTGAATTTCTTCCTTGGATTGCAAATAAAGCAAATGCCTGAAGGAACTATGATTCACCAGCCGAAGTATGTCAAGGAACTGCTGAAGAAGTTTGACATGGAAGGAGCAAAAGAGATGACGACTCCCATTGCACCTGGGACAAAGCTGGATATGGATGAACTCGGTCCTTCAACAGACGAGACCAAATATAGAGGAATCATAGGATCACTTCTTTACCTCACAGCCAGTCGGCCTGATATTGTATACAGTGTAGGACTGTGTGCTAGATTTCAGTCCAAACCCAAGGAATCACATTTGACAGCTGTGAAGAGGATCCTGAGATACTTGAAAGGAACTCAGGACCTCTGTCTCTGGTACCCAAGAGGAGGTACTTTTGAACTAATTGGTTTTGCTGATGCAGACTATGCAGGTCACCTGGTAGACAGGAAAAGCACTTCAGGAATGGCACACTTTCTTGGTCCTTGTTTGATCTCCTGGGCTACAAAGAAGCAAAACTCTGTTGCTTTATCAACTGCTGAAGCCGAGTATGTAGCAGCTGCATTATGCTGTTCACAATTGTTGTGGATCAAACAACAACTGGAGGACTTCGGCATCAAGTGTGGAGCTGTGCCAATTTTCTGTGACAATACTAGTGCAGTGAACATTGCCAAGAACCCAGTCCAACATAAAAGAACCAAGCACATTGATATTAGACACCACTTCTTGAGAGATAATGTGGAAAAGGGTCTAATCACTATGAATTCTTGCAGGACTGAGGATCAAATTGCTGACATTTTTACTAAAGCTTTGAACAAAGTACAGTTTGAGAGGAACAGGTTGGAATTAGGGATGACCAAAATACACGGATGATCCAGCAGGAAAATCCTCATGATTGGTTAGTAGAGTATTCGATTGTCTATATTTGAATTTTGTCAATTGATATTTAGTCTAACATGGTACTTTTGTTAGTACACCTGTTCAGTTTTTAGCACCAGGTAAGAATAATGTGATTCCATGAAGAACCTACCATGTACTAAGAAGGAATCTGTCAAAGCATGAGGAATCATGTCCAGGTACACTCACACTACCCTACATGTTAAAAGTCATAACGGAATTAAAATTGTCAATCACACGTGTGTCAGAGGAGATCCTCCATGTTCTTATAACTGTCCAAAATTATAGGAACACATTCCTTTTCTGGGTAGAATTTTAATTGATTTTTTGGACCCCACTACTCAATTAAGTCCATAACCGTCAAAACTCTTAACCCTTCCCAGTTTTCAAAAATTTTCAAAAAAGCTGCTTTTTCCTTTTTTTATCATAATAACCTTGCCTTCCCAAGGCATTGTCAAGTCACCGAAACCCCCTCCCTCTTAACCTTACCTCCCAACCTCTAAATTCTTCTTTCCAAAATTAAAATTCTCTCAAAACCCTAACACCAGAAAATCCTGACTATCTCTGTGGCTATACATAAAAACCGTATCAAAATGTCTGAGAAACCACCACCATTTACTCTTGCCCAAAGGATTGCAAAGGCCCGAGCAAAAATTCTTCAAAAAGGGGACAAAAAGCTGATAAAGAAGTTGAGGTTAAGGACGGCTTCCACCACACCCATCGCACAAAGTTCATCACAACCACTACATGAGGTAATCCCCGTTCCTATCTTATCTACACCTGTTACTTCAGTAGATATGAAAAGCCCTGGAATGGCAGAAACTGAAACCCTAGTGACTGGGTTAGACAAAATAATAGGTGTTGAGCATGTTGAACAAATAGATAGGGGGAACTCATGTGAGGCAGAGCGTGATCATGTAGGAGATGAACTTAGAGAAGGAATGCATGTGCCTGTGGTAGTTGAGTCTGGTGTAAGTTTGAATGTTGCAGAAACAGTAATAGAGAAGTTCAAGGAGGATGATAGGGATGAGAGAGCTAAGGAAAAATCTGTGCCAGAAAGTCCAGCCGGTAGAGGACTTGAATCTGCTGAAGCCCCAGAGAATTTGGTGCAAAAGCCTGTTGCTTGCCCAAATTCAACTGAGGTTGATGATGCAGACATAGATTGGACAGATGCTGAGGAAGAAGGAAAGAAGGAGGCAATGTTGGAGAAGACTGAACTAAGAGAAACTCCCAAAGTGGTTGAAGAACCAAAAAGAAAAAGGAAGTTTGGAGAAGAAGATGAAAAATTGGCAGGGGAGGAAGAGGAGGAGGAAGTTGTATTCCTGAAAGAAAATATAGTGGAGCCTGAGAAGAGAAGACAGTTAGTGAAAGGGGGAAAACCAGTGCTGAAGACAAGGCTGGTTGATGAAGATTGTGATGAGAGTGGCAGTGTTGACAAGGTTGAACCTGTGGCCAGAAGGGTTGGCACTAGGTCTGTTTTAAAACAACAATTGGAAAAGGTTGGAAAGCTGGAGAGAACAGTGACTAATGTCAGAGAGAGAGAAGCAAGGAAGAAGGAGGAAGAAAGAAGAGTTGAGAAAACCCAGGAGGAAAGTGATGATGATGTAGGCAGTTATGCTGAGCCTAGTGACTCAGATACTGACAGTGAAGCTGAGACAAGAAGAAGAAGAAGAAGAAGAAGAGGCAGTGAGGATGAACCTGACAGAGTGGCTTCCTTCTCTAAACATCAGGTGTTGCATGGCAGTATCCTGCATGATGAGAAAGAGTTTCATTTGAAGCCATTACTCAGAATGATTGGACACCAAGGCTGGTTGGGGTTGTTTAGCAACAAAGACAAGAAGCTGTATGCTGAAGAGGTCAGAGAGTTCTTTACGAACTGTAGAGTCAATATTAGAAGAGTGTTCACCACTGTGAAAGGTGTGGAGATTGAATTTGGGAGACCTGAGCTTGGGATAATTCTTGACATACCTGCAGAAGGTTATTGCTGGTACATTAAGCTCAAGTGGCTTAAGAGGACTGATGGAGTCACTCCTCTAGCTGTTGTCAAGAAATTCTCAGGGAAACCCAAGTTGAGAAAGGAGAGGAAGGTAGACAAGAAAGAAATGGAACCTGCACATCAACTGTTGTTTGAGTTTGTGCACAGGTTTCTTCTACCAAGAGGAGAGAGGAACTGCGAGGCCAGTGCTTTGGACCTAACCTATATGGATCTGCTGGACATGGGAGTAAAGATAAACCTGCCTGGGCTGATAATTAGACATATCAAAAGAATTGCTGATACTGAGCAGAAGCCACACTCCCTTGTTCATTCCTATATCATTCAGCAGGTTCTAGAGCACTTTGGGGTCCCTTTAGAAGCTGGGAAGAAGCCAACCATTCACCAGATGTTTGGGATTAATGTGCTGAAAAACTGTGACTTCTTCAGAGAAAGCAGAGCTTCAAAGAGACCCATGCAGGCCAAGCAAGAGCATGAGGAGGAAAGTGAGGATTATGGACCCGAGGAGGCCATTGATGCTGTGTAAGAGCTGGAGATGCATGTTCTGGAGGTGAATGAAGAAAACACAGAGCTCCACAGACAGCTGAAGTTGAAGGATCAAGAAATTGATCGTTTGAAGATAGCTTGCCACAAGTATGAGGCCGAGTTGTTGATGGAAAGGGCCAAAAATATGAAGCAACTTGAGGCATTTCTCAAACACTTCAATGTTCAGCTTTGAATCCTCCTATCCTATCCCATTCTGCTCTAATTCCTTCTCTTCACCTGTTGTCTACCCTCTCTTATGATCTCCTGATTTCATGTTGTTGGATGTTTAAGACAATTTGTTCTGTTGTGTACTAAATATTGGGGTTGTGCTGCTGACACAACTTGGATGATTATTTTTAAATTTCCTTATGTTTATGCATGATTCCTGCTTTAGTCTTTGGTTCTGATTGGGCCCTTATTCTTGCTTATATGTGCTATTATTACTGACTTGTTGCCTTGTGCTTTAGACTAAGTTTCACTGGCAAGTTCATGCAGGGATTCGAATCTTTTCGATGATGCCAAAAGGGGGAAGATGGAAATGTTGGAGTGTTTGTAACCTAATTCATCATCTGTTTTTTATATATAATGTTTTTGTTTGTTTGCTGGTATTTTTGTCTACTCAGGATCTTGGGCAATATTTGTTTGTCATCAAAAAGGGGGAATCTGTTGAGAGCTGGTTTTGAAGCATGGCAAATAGGAAGGACTCCCAGGTTCTCACTAAGGACAAGGTCCTTAGAATGAAGGGCACATGTGATCGAAAAGATTACGGGTTGCAAATCCCTGTGGAACTAGGAGTAGTGGCGCGTGATTGAACATACATCCTAGTCAGACTAAAAGAAGATGTGTCCAGGCTGTGTCTGCGAAGTGTGAAAAGGAGTTGGACTTCAACAAGGAAAGGGGTTGCTGGGAATCCTGACTTGCCTTAATTAAAAAGATTCCTTGTAGAACTCTACTAGGGTAAAAGAGACCCATATATATACAAGTAGCAGCAGCAGCCAAAATCGATAATTCACAAATAGAGAGTTGAGAGCATACAAAGGCGATCCAGCATCTTTCTACGTGGGTAATCAGCAGAAGACAACTTTTGTGCAAGCAGAGTAACGAGACTAGATTTTCTGTCTAGGTTCGTCATATTGCAAGTTGGCTTAAATTAGATCTTTCATAGTTTTACCTATTAGCTTATTCAGAAGCACATGTATTAGGTGAACCGTTGTGTATTTACTGAGAAGCTAGAGTTTAGCTTTGAGTAGTAAGTAGGGTCTAGAGTGTAGCCCCTTGGTTACAGAGTTTGTAATCAGAAACATTGCTCTTGTGTTAGTGGATTCAGTGCTAAAATCCAGAGTGTTGGTCGTGGTTTTTTCTCCCTTGAGCAAGGAGTTTTTCCACGTAAAAATCCTTGTGTTCTTGTGTGTATGTTTTGTGTGGTTCAGTGTTCCAGGTAGCAGGAGAGAAAATCTGAGAACTAGGTTCTTCTCCAGAAGAACAAGGTTTTTGAACGAAAATCGGAGGACACTATTCAACCCCCCCTCCCCCCTTCTAGTGTCTCAAGGAGGTGCATAAAGTGTAACAATGAGTCTTCTCACTCCTATTTAATTTGCCTAATCGTGACATTAAACTTGTTTCAGCCTAAACTTGCCTAATCGTGGTCACTGTCATTCTTTATTAATTTTAGTTATATTGAGCTAGATGACCATTTCACCAAGTTTCCAATTCACCGGCTCATTTCAACGTCAAAGTTTGACATAAATTGATAAACGTTATGGCATAACAGAGTTTACTTCTATCTACTGCTCAACTTTGGAATATATAAGCACTTTGCATTTTTTGATCCTATTTCGCCTAACTATTCCAATTTTACCCCATATTTACATAAGTTGTATTACTTATCATTTCCTTTGCGAAATTTGACTTAGTATACAAAGGAAAGCTGCATGAAGATTTCATTTGTAAATACAAATACAACCCATGAGATGGCTGGCCCAGATATGAGTTATTTTCTTTTTGAAATATAACCTATTGCATGGAAATATTTTAGACATACATACAACATCTATTTTTATCACAAACAGACCCCAAACATTAACCATTTTCAGATCTAGTTTTCCTTAACTCTACAATCATGCTTGCAAGATATAAATACTTAAACATTCAGAACAAACTCTCTTGGGCCCAAATCAGGCTATTTCATGCATATTCAAGCTTTGAACAAAGGCTAAAAATTTACCTACAAGATACAAAAGCTTAAAGGATAAATACCTCTGAGTTGAAAACCATTAGAAAGTAGCAAAGATGTCCACCAAAACCAGCAACAACATTACAGCAACAGTGAATCAAACGCCTCTTCTTAAAACCAAAATAAACTTTCTAATTTTAAACCACACTTTTCATCTCTTTCACAGCTTTGTTTTCACTCTTTCCCTCACTATGTTTTCTCTCTATTTTTACTATTTTCACTCTTTTCTCTCAACTTAAGACCATTTCTTTTCAGATCTTTAAGGGTGTTTCTATACAGGTGTTATATTTGGTGTGCAGGTGTTCTCTCTCAGATCTGTGTGTATCTAGGGAGTAAAGTATGTTTATATGAGTGAAGGATTTTTTTTTTCAGATTCCAGAAGTCCCTTAAAAGTCAGGAAGAACTCTTCTTAAATAGAGCTAAAATAGGGGTAAAAAATGGGTGAAAAGAACAAAACCATGTGCCAATTTTTACCTCTCAGAAAAAGTACTTTTGGCATGCTAAAGACTGAAAAAGTTGACTGAAAAGCCTTCAAATATGCTGCTACTTGTACCTTCTCTTTTTCAACTTTTTGACTTGCTTTTATCTAAGTGACAAAACTGACTTTTCATTGAAATGGTCTTACTTTAAACTCAACAATCAGCCCAAATATCCCTTTAAACCAAACAACCAAGATACACTAGACAACAATATGCTTGAACAAACAACTAGACCAAAACCATATCAGAATAGAGCTAAAGCGAGCGAGCCAAAAAAAACAGCGCACGCACACTAAACAAGACAAGCTGGACCAAATTTCATAGCTCGCAAATCACATTAACTTTTGTTTAGACAAAGTAAACAGAGACAAGCAACTTTCATGTCTAGGCTCAATTAACAAGCTGGAAACAAACACGCTAAGTCTTATGATCCCAAAGAGACACACACAGATGGCTCCTTCAAGCTAGACTTTAAACACTGGACACTTAATGTCAAATGCAGAGCTAAGCTAACTGATCTAAACATTTGCAAACCATTTCTTAACATGGACAATGAGGGATATAAGAAATACATATGCTGAACTTGACACTCCATGATCCACCATACAAGAACTTTTTAGTTTTCATGATAAAGCTAAACTAGATCAATGAGGGGTAACACATACTGATTCAATGATCTTTCCGAGTCAGGGAAACGACAAAATAATTAAACTAACCTATGACTAACAAATTAACAGTTAACAAAAGAAAAGGGACTTAGTCGACTAAAGCACCATACCATCACTGCCTCGTAGTACTGCCACCGCTGCCTCGCTGCTATAGCATTTACCATGTCATTGCCTTGCTTCCTTCACCAGCTGCTGCTTCTCCACACGAGCAGCGTCGTCGCCACTGCTGCATCACCATCGTAGCTTCTTCATCCCTAAACTAATCTCAGAATCATCACACGGCAAAACCACAACACCATCGTCACGACAACACTGCTTCATCGCAGCCCCGCCATCATACTATCATACGACTTCCCTCACAAACAATTCACCAATGAATAGGAATCAAACAAAAACAATGTCTCTTGGCTAGTTATCCATTCTACACCATCGTCGCTATCTAAAACAGCCTCGGATCATCAACCCAACCCCGTTACCACAATGACAACATCTCACTATCACACGACTTCCCTCACAGTCTCACCATTCCACAGTAACATCATCATCTCGGCAGAAACAAGCAAATTCCATCATCCTTTTCTCGCTCTAATTAAAGCGATCTCATTTGAGATCGTCTCAATTAGAACAAGAGAAGAAAAATAGAAAGAAAGGCACGAGAAAACAAACTAAGGTAAGGGAAACTTGTAAAAGCTATAGATCGGATTTTTGAAACTAGGCGAAGTCTTACTATGAAAATGGAGCAGAGGGGGTGATAGGGGAGACATGAGGGAATTCAAGGAGGTAAAATCCACCGGAGAAGATAAGCCGTCGCCGGAGTTGAGTTTTGCAGCCACTTTCGACCGCGATCTACGCGAATTGGTTGCGATTTTGGGAAAAACAAGCTCAGAAACGGGATGAGGAGGTTGACCCGAGTCCATGGATGTAAAGTTGATATTTTCCGGTGGTGGTTCACGGTGGAAGTGCCGGCGGAGAAGTAGTGGGGCGATTTCCGGTGGAGTCTATGAAAAATGGCAAGGGTTTCCCATTTTAATGAGTGTTTTGTGTTAAATGCCAAAAATGGCAAAGAAAATGGTTATATACCATGAAAGTGGGCCGGGTTGCAATGGGGGATTGGGTTGCATGACTAAGCTGATTGCTTGGTTTTCATTCGCAAAATGGCCATTAGAGTTCCAAGCAAATTAAAGCATGAACCATAAACTAAAATTAAAGCTACACAAATTGCAACATTACTATAATTAAAATATGAAATCATAATTAAACAAATAACAAGTACTTTTGCTAATTTTTATTGTTGTTATCATTTAAACGACAAATTTTAGCTAAAATAAAAGACTGAAATTCGGCGAAAATCCTAGAAAGTTAGCTCGACTATTTTGAGCTATTTCAAGCTATTTTTAAATTGTCGTGCCAAAAGTAGGTGATTACAGCCCCCTACCCCCATTACTTATTCTCATCTCACAATTGATAGGAAGAAAATTTGTAAAATCTTTCCTTACTCCGTCCTCTCTCTCTCTCTCTCTCTCTCTCTCTCTCTCTCTCTCTCTCTCTCTCTCAAAATTGAAGCAAAAATTCCCTTCATTCTCTTTCAGAAACCCTAATCAAAAATTCGCCATGTCTCAAGCACAATCCTCATCCGCTTCTCCCACTAAGACCTCAGAGACCTAAACGTCCAAAAAATCTACTCCTAAACCCTCTCCCTTTTCTCTCACGAAGGGAGAAAGGTGTCAAGAAGACGGTTGTCAGACCCTCGCTGCCTACTCAGGCAGAGCCAGTCTCCGGCAAAAAACTGGTTGAGGTAAAACATGACTCTACTCTATCCGATTCTACTGCTTTAGACTCTGTAAAAAGTCCTAGAAAATTAAGTACTGAAACATTGGTTAAAGGACTTGATTAAATCGTAGAAAAAGTAGAGCCTCGTGGTATCTCTGATAGGGAGAATGCTAGTACGGAGAACTTGTAGGTTGATCAGGAGAAATTTGTGCCTGAGATTAGTTTTCATGTTTCCTTAGTTACTGATTAGGTAGTGGAGGTTAATGTGGTTGAAAATATGTTGGTGAGACTGAGAGAAGAGGACTCTGCTGAGTCCCAAAAGGACACTGCCAACGAACCTAGTTCGGAGGCTATTCCTGTTGAGGAAGTTCATGAGATGTCTGTGTTAGAAGGTCCTGTTGTTGGAGGGCCAAGTTCTGTTGAGGTTGCAAAAGATCTGAGTGAAGAACCTGGTTCTCGCTCAGATCCTATTGTGGCTGAGGATGCAGAACTAAATTGGACTGATTAAGATGAGGAAAAGGATAAGGAAATTCTGGAGGGTGATGGTGAAAGTGAGAAAGTTGCAGAGAAGGTTGAGGAAAAGAAAAAGAAGAATGTAAAAAAGAAGTTTGGGGAAGAAGGTGAGAAGCTCTTGGTAGAGGGTGAAGAAGAGAGAGTTGTATTTGTGAGTGAGACAGGGCCTGAAATAGATAAGAGGAGAAGGCTGTTGAAAGGGGGAAGGGCTGTACCCGAAGCAGGTTGGTGGATGAGAGTAGTGAGGACTCTCAGGATGAGAAGACTGTAAGTGAGGATAGAACTACTGCTCAGCCAGCACCTAGAAGGGTGGCTACCAGGTCTGCTCTGAAGCAGCAGTTAGAAAAGGTGGAGAAGCTTGAAAAGAAGGCCAAGAAAGTGAATACTGAAAAACAGGAGAAGAAAGATGTTGTTGAAGCTAAAGGAGGAAAGTGATGATGCAGAGAGCTTTGTTGAGCCCAGTTACTCAGATACAGACAGTGAGTTGGAAAGCAAGAAAAGAGAAAAGACACTGATGAGGAGGTTGACAGAACAACCTTCTTTGCAAGGCACCAGGTATTGGTTGGGAGCATCTTGAGTGACCTTCAGGAGCACAATATGAAACCTCTACTAAGGAAGGTGGAGGATCAAGGCTGGTTAAGAGCCTGTTTGGCCAAGCTTCTAGAAACTGCTTATTTTAAGAAGTGCTTTTCTTCAAAGTACTTTTCGTAAAAGTACTTTTACAGAAAAGAAGTTTGTGTTTGGCCAACTGATTTCAGAAGTACTTTTGTTAATAGTTGAGTAATAATTTGTGTTTGGCCAAGCTTTTGAAAAAATACTTAAAGATGTTAAATTACGAGTATGGACATTTAAAGATTCACTTTACAGAACACTATATTTAATTTTATTATTTATTTAAAAAAATTTAAAATACATCATACAGAATTGAATATTCTAAAATTATACCTTAAAAAAAGATGTTATTGGATTAAATGTTTCTAATGATAATGATGTAGGTGTACGTAGAAAAAATTAGGAAAAAAATAACGTACTATTTTTATATTATAATCATTTGGTTAAAATAAATAGGGGTAATTAGGTATATAAGTATTTCTAGTAAGGATATTTTTGGAATGATAGAAATTAAAAACAACTTCTGCTTCTCCTCAAAAGCACTTTTGGGAAAAGTTACTTTTTCCAGCTTCTTCCCCACAGCAGAAAAACAGCTTCTGCTGCCACTCAAAAGCACTTATTTTTCTCCTAGAAGCTTGGCCAAACACCTTCATTTTTCAAAATAAGAACTTTTGGTGAAAAATAAGCACTTTTGGCTCCCCAGAAGCTTGGCCAAACAGGCTCTAAATCTCTTTGCCAAGAAGGATAGGTTTCTGTATTCTGAGAAAATTAGGGAGTTTTACACAAATTGCAGAGTTGCTGCTAGAAGGGTGTTTTCTATTGTGAAGGGAGTAGAGATTGAGTTTGGAAGGACAGAGCTGGGAGTAATACTTGATGTTCCCGCTGAGGGTTATTGCAGGTATATCAAGCTAAAGTGGCCAAAAAGAACTGATGGGGTGACTCCTCTGAGTGTGGTGAAAAAATTCTCAGGAAAAACCAAACTCAGAAAAGAAAGGAAAGTTGAAAAGAAAGAAATGGAGTCGGATCATCAGTTACTTTTTGAGTTTGTGCATAGGTTTCTACTGCCAAGAAGAGAAAGGAACAGTGAGGCTAGTGCTCTTGAATTGACTTACATAGACCTGCTGGACAGACGAGTGAGGGTCAATCTACCTGGTTTGATAATCAGATACATAAAAAGGATTGCAGATACTGATCAGAAGCCACATTCCTTGGTGCATTCCTACATCCTACAGCAGGTTCTTGAGCAATTTGGGGTACCTTTAGAAGCTGGGAAGAAACCAACTATTCATCAAATGTTTGGGCTGAATGTGCTGAAAAATTGTGATTTCTTCAAAGAGAAGAGAGCTTCCAAGAGACCAATGTAGGTCAAGCAGGAGCAGTCTGAAGAAAGTGAGGACTATGGACCAGATGAAGCAATTGCAGCAGTAAAAGAACTGGAGCAGCATGTTCTAGAAGTGAATGCAGAAAATGCTGAGTTGCAGAAGAAGCTGGAGTTGAAGGTTCAAGAAATTGATCGCTTGAAAATTGTGTGCCACAAGTATGAGGCCGAGCTGGTGATGGTAAGGGCCAAGAATACAAAGAACCTTGCGGCACTTGTCAAGTACTTCAACTTGAAGACCTGAGTCCTACCTTTCTTCCTCCTTGTCCTTGATAAAACCCTTCCTTATCTCTTTGTGTCCTTCCTTGATTTGTGACTTTAAGACAATTTTTTAATGTTGTGTACTTAATAGGGCTGTGTGGCCGTCACGCCCTGGATAACTGGTTTTAAATCTCTTTTGCTTGAATTGGTTCTGTTCTATTATATATCTGGTTCTACTTGGGCCCTTAGCCTTATTCTTGTGTGTTTATTTTCAGTTGGCTTGATTGCCTTGTGCTCTAGACTGGATAATACTAACTTGTTCCTGCAGGATTTTGAATCTTTTCGATGATGCCAAAAGGGGGAAGATGGAAATGTTGGAGTGTTTGTGACCTAACTCATCTATTTTAAATTTTTCAAACTGTATTTTTATTTTTGTATTTTGGAAATTTTGTCTATTCAGGTTCTTTGGCAACATTTGTTTGTCATCATCAAAAAGGAGAAATTTGTTGAGGAAATATTTTGAAGAATGACAAGCGAGAAGGACCTAGTGGTTCTGGAGGAGAACCTGGTCCTTGTATAGAAGGGCGCGACTCATCGAAAAGACTGAGGGTTGTAAATCCCTGCAGAACTAGGAGAAGTGGCGCGTGTACGAGTATGCATCCTAGTCAGTCTAAAAGAGGTTGTGCCATGGCTGTGTCTTCGAAGTACGAATATGAGTTGGACTTGAACAAGGAAAGAGTCACAGAAAATCTTGTCTTACCATAATTACAAGGTTTCCTTGTGGAACTCGACTATGGTTCTGTTTCCCATATAAATACAAGTAGTTGATGCAGCCGTAATTTAGTTATTCACAAAAAGAGAGTTGAGAGCATACGCAGGCGATTCAGCAATTTTCAACGTGAGATAACCAAAGAAGACAACTGGTGGAGTTAAGTAGGTGGAGTCTAGATATTCTGTCTAGGTTCTTGGTTTGTAAGTTGTCTTGTTTTATGCTATCATTGTCATTACCTATCTGCTTATCTTAGAAGCGATTGTGTTAGGTGAACTTTTGAGAGTTTACTTTGTAAAGCTAGAGGTTAGTTTTGTTGAGTAATTAGGGTCTAGATTAGTTTTGTTGAGTAATTAGGGTCTAGAGTATAGCCACTTAGTTACAGAGTTTTGTAATAAAAAACTTGCTCTTTGTGTTAGTGGATCGGTTCGAAAATCTCAGAGTGTGGGTCATGGTTTTTCTCCCTTGAGCAAGAAATTTTTCACGTAAAAATATCGTGTTCTGTGTGCCTGTTGATTGTGTGAGTTGTGGTGTCGAAGTGCAAACTGTTAAGGAATTCTTGACTCAGGAGAATCTCGTTCTTTTATAGAAAATCGGTAGACACTATTCAACCCCTTCTAGTATCATTAGGAGGTGCTCAAATTATAACAAGCTTTGATACGCAAGGGAACCTTCTTAATTAATTGCCAGTTTTGATCAGCAGAAAGCTCTTTTTAGATGTGTCGGTGCAAAGTTTGGATAATGAAAACACCAAATGTGGTATCTATACTATTTGTGTGTCAACTGTACAAGATACCATAAATGAATGAAGAGCGTCAAATCTAATGATATAATGCATGGCGAGAAATAATTGATGTTCATGATTTGAGTTGTAGTGTTACAAGCTTAGATTTCTTAAAATTGTTTGAGAAGTGCGCATTGAGGCATTTTTCTGGTTTCTCTTAATTAGGTGAAGGGAGATATAATAATTGAGGGAGGGAAAGGTGAGGTGCGGTGGTTGGTGTTGAAAAGGGAAGTCAAACATGAATTTCGGTGGCACCACCAAGGGTATGGAGAAAAGAAATGGGGAAGGTTGTTGACACCGAAAGATGTGATTATTAGAACAAAAACAAAGTGAAACCACGGCATACATCCGACTAGGCGATACCTATTAATTAAACAAAAAATCAAGTACTACAAATTCTGGAAGTACCGGATACTGGGTGCGAAACCAAAAAAAAAAATTTAGGTACAATAAAATCACTCTAACTTATCTAAAATATTTATTAAAGTCAATCTACATATTTTGTCAATGTGAAAAAAGCTTACGTGGGGGGGGGGGGGGTTATAAAAATAAACCCAACGCCTATTTTGAAATTCTCATTATTTTTGCAAAACATTACTTATGAAAATAAAAAACCAGTACTCTTTCTATCCCATTTTATGTGAAAGTTTTCGCTTCTAGGGAGACAAAAAGGTTCTTCTCGCAACTTTTTATTTAGCTTTTTTTAAAAATTTTAAGTATTGTGGTAGTCTTTAAATACATATCTTTTATTTCAAAAAACTTAATGATTATATATCTAAATTTGACTCTCGAGAACCAAATTTTTCTGATAAAATAGGACATAAGTGCTAAAATAATAAGAATTTCAATCCGAAAAAGTGTACGGATGTTTGCATCTTTTTGTGGTGAAAAATAATTTGGATTACTTTTGTGGAAGATATTGATTCTGAAGAGGAACTCAAATAAAAAGGAATTTTACCTGAGAATGTACTTGTTTTTCATAACTAAAAAAGAGGGCCCATATTTTATAGAAAGAGCAAAATTAAAATACCACGTGAGCTTTTTTCCGATGAATATGATTGACAAAACTTGTAGATTGACTTTTATAGATTTTTTGTATAAGTTGAGTGGTTCTATTATCTCAAACTAGTTTTAGTGTACGTGCGTTGCACGTGTAATCTTGCTAAAATAATTAATTTTTTATAAGTCAAAATAATGGATATAAATTAACAAAGGATATATTTTAGGTGTTCAAAAGTTATAGAAAATTTAATCTTTTATAATTGTTTAAAGAGATTTTTGAATAATAAACAACTTTTATAGCTGCTAATTAAATCAAGACGTGTTCTTAGATAACTGATAGAAATGCTCCATAATTCAAGAGAAAACTATGCTAAAGGGAAATTATTTTAGCCAAATTAATGGAATATTTTAAATATTTTATACTGGAACATGTACAACGTAAAATTAAAAGATCTCTAAATTATGCCTAAAACATATAAAGTAGAAAAGAATTGTAAAAAGTTATTAAAAATCACCTAAGAATAAAGAAAAACTCCAAGCACTCCTAATATTAAAGTGAGGTGATTCTTAAAGGTATTACGAAGAGTGCTTGTTCTTGGCAGTCAAGCAAGATTCAGTAAAGCTTATCATCCATAGTTGGTGCTATTATATAGAATAAAATAGATCATTCCTGTGGCATAAGCTGAAGTGATTAAACTGTCATAAGGTAGCCTTTGACTTGATTGCGCATAGTTGTAGCTTCATGCTTGCATAGGACTTCACTGCATTTTCAATCACATATTTTGTGTTCATCCAATAGATCTCTACAGTTTAAAATCTCATACTCCGTGCCTCTTCCCACACATAAGACAACTTCTACTCTCGACTATTACTTTATTCAACCTCATGATGAAAATAGATATAATAAATCAAATAAGCTAATCACAAAAATGAAACAATAACATTATCTTTTTTCTCATTGTGAATCATAATCACTGTTCAAAATCTCACTGATCTTAATTTTATATGTTGTATCGAACATGTCTTAAGTGAAAAGTTTGCCTCTATAATTGATCATGACATTTTTAAGTTGTATTCAAGCGATCTTAAGTGAAAATCCGTCTCTAGATAAAATATAAGACTCATTAACATTAAGCATCATAAGGAGTATGTATCTTTGCATACAAAGAGAAAGAGTAGTAGAAGATCTTCAATAACAATAACGACAAAACAAACAAAAGAAATACCATAGCTAATGAGTAATTTATTCATAATTTTTTTGATCAAAATACTAATGGGCTTCTTCAGATTTTTTCCATCTAATTTATAATGAGATTCGTTCGAAAAGGTAATACATATGTATCGATCACAACCATAATTGAAAATCTCAGTAGAATATACATAAGCTTACCAAAGTTGTGTCAGTCAATACACGACGCTATAAATACAAAATCTTTTTATGGAAAAGTAAATGACTTCGTCAATAAAAATAAATAAAAACTCAATATTACATAAACATATGAATTATTCCTTAGATTAAGTGGTTCACCATGGTTATTTTATTTATTATTTTTTCTTGATAATTTTATGTAACCACCTAAAAATAAATCATAAGAACTGAACTGGAGAGTTCGTGCATGTAATTATGAAAAACATTAGTTATTACCTGAGCATCAAATAGCAAAAATATGGTTTACCAAGCCGAAGAACACTGGAAAGGAAAAAAAAAAAAAGAAGCAAAAATCCAATGGTTAAAAGAAAGTAAAAACTTACTGAAAGATGGCTAACGAAGAAGGCACATAGGACGATTATGTAGTTTAAGTAAACACTATATAAGACATGCATGCTATTCCTAATTGAATTGTAACTCACTTTAAGAGAGTTCATAAGAAACTCGACATGCGACATGAAAGAGTTTGTATTTGAATAATTATCTACTATTTCGGTAATTCTTAGCTATATTACAACTATTCAATATTAAATTAATTTTTGAAGAAATACAAGTTAACTGTAAATAGATTTCTAATACGTTAATGTTGGACCTTGACTATTACTTTCAAATTAATAAATATTTGGATTAAATTTTTGAGAAAATAATATAAGAAATAAAATATAGAAAAATAGTAAATGACAATTTTGTCTATTGTAGAATATCTTAATGAAGGGTAAAAAAGTCGGATGACATTTTCTAAGGGCCTTCGTGCTTTTAATATAGTATAGATAAAAGAAAAGTAATTTTCTAATGTAATTTGTATAATTTTAGTGACTATATAAGGAATTAACTCAATTTTGGACTATGCACGAAACAAAAAAATATGACACAATGAAAGGAAGAGATATATGTATGTCAAACCTATTAGTTAAGAATTGTATACTTATAGCAACGGGTCAGATGCGACAAACTTCGTCCAAACCATATATTTATGTTAAAATATTTACTTAATATGTGTAATAACTTATTTGAAATCCATCAAGTGTATGGTTGTAGGTCAAACGCTCATAATTAAAAGTGTGAATCAGCCTTTAATTTGTTAGGATAATATCTTGATCTCGTTAGAATACCTACGTTGGTTTATACTCATTTGAGGAGTCTGTTAACCCTATCTGAAATATTTAAATATAGAAAATTGTGTTGTTGAATAAAATTGTGTTGTTTTAGTCTCGATGGCTAAAACGGTTGCTTTCAAGTGGCTATATTGAGAATTAGCTAAAAAGGGAGGGGACGAGAAATTGTATAGGCTCGCGAAAGCAACGATGAGGCGATCGCGAGACCTGGACCAAGTGAGGTACATTAAGGATGAGCAGGGTGCGGTGTTGGTGGAAGAGGCTCATATTAGGCAGAGATGGCATCGTACTTCCATAAACTCTTGAACTCTGATGGCGGTCGTGCTGGGTGAGTTGGCACACACAGAGAGCCACCGAGATTTCGGCTATTCTAGACGGATAAGAGTAGAGGAGGTCAAGGGTGCAATTCGGAAGATGCGAGGGTGAAGAGCGACTGGGCCAGATGAGATCCTAGTAGAGTTTTGGAAGAATACAGGCAGAGTAGGTTTGAAGTGGCTGACTAAGTTATTTAATGTCATCCTTAGGTCGGCGAAAATGCCTGAAGAATGGAGATGGAGTTTCATGGTTTCATTATACAAGAACAAAGGGGATGTTCAGAACTGCAACAATTATAGGGGCATCAAACTTCTCAGCCACACTATGAAAGTCTGAGAGAGGGTAGTGGAGATGAGGATGAGAAGAGATGTGCTTATTTCCGAGAACCAGTTTGAATTTATGCCTGGGAGATCGACTACGGAAGTCATTCATCTGTTGAGGAGGTTGGTCGAGCAGTATAGGAATAAGAAAAGAGACCTGCATATGGTGTTCATTGACCTTGAATAAGCGTACGATAAGGTCCCTAGGGAGGTTATGTGGAGATGTCTGGAATCTAAAGGGGTTCCGGTAGCGTACATCAGGGTGATTAAGGATATGTATGAAGGAGCCTAGACCCGTGTGAGAACAGTGTGATGAGACTCTGACCACTTCCCAGTCGAGATGAGGCTTCATCAAGGGCCAGCGCTTAGCCCGTTCTAATTTGCGATGGTGATAGAAGTATTGACTCTGAGTATCCAGGAAGAGGTATCGTGGTGTATGCTATTTGCAGATGATATAGTGTTGGTGGACGAGACCCACAGGGGCGTCAATGAGAAGTTGGGAGATTTGGAGGCAGACTCTAGAGTCTAAAGGCTTCAGACAAGCAGGACTAAGACAAAATATATGGAATGCAAGTTTAGTGACGCTCCTAATGAGCCAGATGTGGAAGTGAGGCTTGATTCTCAAGTCATTCATAAGAAAGGAAGCTTCAAAAATCTGGGCTCAATCATCCAAGGCAATGGCGAGATTGATGATGATGTCACGCACCATATAGGAGTAGGTTGGATGAAGTGGAGGCTCGCTTCAAGTGTATTATCTGACAAGAGAGTGCCACTTAAGCTTAAAGGCAAATTCTATAGAGTGGTCGTCAGACCAGCTATGTTATATGGAGCAGATTGTTGGACAGTCAAGAATTATCACACCTAGAAGATGAGCGTTGCGGAAATAAGAATGCTTAGATGGATGTGTGGGCACACTAAGATGGATAAGATTAAGAATGAAGTCATTCGTGACAAGGTTGGTGTAGCCCCAGTGGCCGAGAAGATGCGAGAAGAGAGGCTGTGATGGTTCGGCCTTGTGAGAAGGAGGAATGATGCTCCAGTAAGGAGGTGTGAGAGATTAGCAGTGTTGGGTCTACAGAGATGTAGATGTAGACCGAAGAAGAACTGGACCGAGGTGATTAGACAGGACATGGCCCAGATCCAGATCACCGAAGACATGACTCTAGATTGGGGGGAGGGGGGGGGGCGTGGAGGTCGAGGATTAGTAGTATGCTTATGTAGCTAATTTCCATTTTATATCAACTGTTATTACCTGTTTGCTGGATATGCATTAGTTTACATTTACTTTAACATGATATCATTGGCTTGATTCTTCAAATGTGTTTTCAAATATGTTTCTTGGCTTGATTTTTCGACTGTATTTTTTAATATGTTTATTTTCCTAGCCGAGGGTCTATCGGAAACAGTCTCTCCACCTTGGTGGGGGTAAGGTCTGCGTACATCTCACCCTTTCTAGACCCCATTTGTGGGATACACTGGGTATGTTGTTGTTGTTGTTGTTGTTGTGGTGGTGGTGTTGTTCAATAATATGGTTGAAATAATACATAGATTCCCGCCTAAATTATGTGTGTATTAATAATGCAGAAAATAAAAAGTAGAAACCTAACGTTGTACTAATTTTTTACCCGAACTAAAACCCTCCTAAAACCAACCGAACAATATCATAAATAATGTTGAATTTTTGTGCGTGTATTAGCTTTGTATACCGACAACCGAATGAATGTTACTCCATATGTAAATGTTACTCCATATGTCTCAAGTTATATAGCACATTTTTCTTAGTCGGTTAAAAAAAAGGTCACATTTTTTTTTATTTGAGTGCTACTGCCTTCGGTCCAAAATAATATTTTTATTTTTTATTTTTACACATCCCTTAAAAAATGTGATCAAGTATATTAATTATAGGAGTAGATTTATTATGTTGTCCTTCATCTTTTCTTACACTAATTGTAGTAGACTATGAGACTAAATTAGGGAAAAAATGCATTAACTTTTTCTTATTTTTTTAAAAGAAAGTTACTTTGGAGTATTTTGAAAAGGTTAAATGGACACTTATTTTGGTCCCCGAATGAGTATTTAATAGGATTATCTCTATTTTAATTTTGTTGGTCATACTTATAGCCTGTTTGGTCAAGCTTCTCAGAAGGAAAAAGTATTTTTTTTCAAGAAAAAATATATTTTTGAAGAATTTGTTTGGTCAAAAGAAAAAAATGCTTTTGAGAAGAAGCAGTTTTTCTGCTGGTGGGGAGAAGCTACAAATTTCTGCTTCTCCCTAGAAGCAGAAGAGAAGCAGAAACAGTAGCAGTTTATTAATTTTTTAAGACAAAAATATTTTTACCAAAAATATTTATTTACCATACTATATTTAATTATTTTAACCAATATATCTCTTTAATATAAATAAAACTTTGTTTTCTGCTTCCCTCAACCTTATTTCTATTGATTAAAAACCATAGTATATATTTTCTTTTATATTCTATATTTAAACTAAATGAAAAATAAACTATTAAGTTAACTCTTTTATTGGAAAAATATTAAATTTTTTATACATTTAAATAATATTAGTCGCATATTGAATCTCAGTAATTTATTTTTTTGTATAGATTATCCAAACACAAACTATTTGGAAAAATACTTTTCAAATGAGTTTGCCAAACATTAATAGCTTATTTTCAAAAGTACTTATCTGAAAAATACTTTTGATAAAAGTACCTTTGAAAATAAGCAGTTTTTAGCAGCTTGGCCAAAGAGGCTCTTACTTTAAAGGGATTTTTACACTCTATACCCATAAAATTTAAAGTATTTACAAGTCATACCCATTACAAATTATACTACCCATAAAACTAAAAGTATTTACCCAACCTACCCATTTATTATTGTATACCTTTGTTATGCCTTATAGGTGTATACCTTTAAAGTATACTGCATAAATTATGGTATACAAGTCTGGATGGACATTTATTACTGTATACCTTTGTTATGCCTTATAGGTATATACCTTTATGGTATACTGTATAAACTATGGTATACAAGTCTGGGTGGGTAGAGTGTGTAAATAATTTAGTGGGTAGATCGGGTAATATTTGAAAGTAGTGGGTAGTGGCTGTAATTATTTTAGGTTTTGTGGGTATTTTTGTAAGTGTCCCTACTTTAAAAGCTACCAATTACTTTTTAATTTTTCTCTATCGCACTTTTTATTTGTTGATAAAAATAATTTTAAGACACTTTCAACATCAATTTTTTATTTTTTTAAACTACGTATAAAATTAAATTAAGATACGTAAATTAGGACGAATCGACGATTAGATAAGGTTGAAGGGTGTTAAAAGTGAGGTGGGTACGTTGGAAAGGTCCCCCGCCATTTTTGGCAATGAAATGGCGATAGTAGTAATAGTGGACATGGACGGTGCAGCTTTAATTTGTCACCTTATTCTTACACTTTTCTTTGGTGACTCAGTCCAGTCCACGCGGTTCCTACATTTTTTGCTTATCATCATTACCGCCAAATAGAATCCATTCATTCCTCAATTGAAGCTTTTGTTTTTTTGATTCATTCGATTAAAAAGGCCTATATCGCTATATGCCAAGTGTCTCGTGTCTACCAATTGAATTCTGACTCTTTCCTTTTGGACCAGTTCCCTAGGAATGTGCATATAACTTTTGCAAGTTTGGAGTCCACTCAATGGAAAGAGTAAGCTAGCATTCGGACATAAATTCCCAAATATTTATTGAGAAATACTTTTTGGGTGAAGTTTGATATTAAAAAAAAAAATATTTGGACATATTTTTTTGGAACAAATTTTTTGGCCCAAAAGAGCCTTTGAGCTCTTATGAAAATGAAATTTGATATGTAAATGTTAGTTTTTGGCCCAAAAACAGCTCAAGACCAGTTTTTAAGTTTTTGGGACAAATTTTGCTCAAAAAGCATAAATAAACACTTTTTGGCCCAAAAACTCCCAAAAATCCCTCCAAAAATTATGTCCAAACAGGAGCTAAAATTTAGTGATACAGATAACCATCTACTGTCTGTGATTGGAACAAGTTTTTAGGCATCTGGCTAAAATTTCTTGATCATCAAGTTGCATTTAGAATACAATTTGATTCAATATTTGGAAAACTACTTTTCCCAAAAACTATCACACCGGTTGACTTGGTTTTGGTTCTTGGATTAACATTTTGGTTTCCCAAAAATCAAAGTCTCTATCTTTAATAGATCACATACTTTAGATTCCGAAATTTTTTTTCTAGTTTGAATAGGTCTTGTATCCAACCAAAACCACGAATATATTTCAATTTCAAACTAGTTGATGCCAGCTTCGTTGATCTTCAATGTCGTTTGTTTCCTTTTCAATCCGTTTGGTCTCAATTGGATTATGGAATTTCCACGAAAATAGCCCACAATATTCCATATTAACAAGTCATTTAGCACTAAAATAATATAGCCACCATATTTATTTTTAAAATTTAATTTATAATTAAAATATCCAATATAATAGATTGATATTTTGTATATATACCTTCTATACACATATATATTTGTCCTATATTTTTTAAATATTTATATCATCAAATTATATTTAATAAATATGCTAGAAAAAGAAAGAAAGGAAAAAATTTGATTACAAAAAGTGGATAAGAATTGGGAATGGTTATGTCGGGTAAAAATCCTGCAGCAGTTTCGTCAAACACCCAAATCCAAACGTCCAACCATTATCATAATTTTGATAAATAACGACTTTTTATAGCAAAAATGAGGAATAGCCATCCTTAATTTTAGATCATTAGCTAAATCTCATGTCAAAATAGTGGATTTTGAAGTAATAACAACAACATGTCCAGTAATATCCCACAAGTGTGGTTTGAGGAAGGTAAAATGAATGCAGACCTTACCCCCACCAAGGTGGAGAGGCTGCTTCTGATAAACCTCGGCTAAGAAAAATATTTTTAAAAACTTTTAAAAATAAACCAAAATATTTTGAAAATATGTTAAAAAATAAACAAGGTAAAAAAACATCATGATAGCTCCAGTACTTGTATAAAACTACAACAACCAGCACAAACAACTATGTGTAAGAATACTACACTATAGATAAAAACTATGTACAACAACCGGAAGGAATAAACCAGAATATTTCTTGAAATTCATGATTTCAAACTTTAACTGAGATTTTGAACTAAAATTCAGAAAAAAATCTGAAGTTTTAGCGGATATGACTATTCATCAAAACTTTTCAAAAGATGACTATTTTTTGTTTGCTCGCTCTTAAAAATGGGGTAAGTGCACGAAATGCCACTTTTGCTACTGGTCTTTGGGCACATGCCACTAATACCAAAATATTTAGTTTGTGGTCACTTTCGCTTAAAAGATAGAACTTCAGTCCAGGGCCCGGATTGAAGTTCAGTCCTTAAAGATAGAACTTCAGTCCAGGGCCATATGGATTGAAGTTCACTCCTTAAAGATAGAACTTCAGTCCAGGGCCATGTTGACTGAATTTCAGTCCTTAAAGATAGAATTTCAGTCCAGGACCATATGGATTGAAGTTCACTCCTTAAAGATAGAACTTCAGTCCAGGGCCATGTTGACTAAATTTCAGTCCTTAAAGATAGAACTTCAGTCCAGGGCCATATGGATTGAAGTTCAGTCCTTAAAGATAGAACTTCAGTCCAGGGCCATATTGACTAAAGTTCAGTCCTTAAAGATGGAACTTAAGTCCAGGGCCATATTGACTGAAGTTCAGTCTTTAAAGATATAACTTCAGTCCAGGGCCCTATGGACAGAACTTCAGTCAATGATCAGAACTTAAGTCAATACTTATTTAGTAAAGGCCCAAAAGTGGCCTCTAGTGTAAGACCAAAGAAAATAGTGGCCTCAAACTAAATACCAGTATTAAAAGTGGCTGCTGGGCGAAATATTTACCTTAAAAAGTGGCTACAAGACACAAATTTCACCTGCCATTATAGTGAATTCGAAAAATTTAACTGGATGTACATTTTTTTGGCCACTCTTTATATTTATACTTATTTAAAGATGAGATGTTTACGAAAATACCCATTAAAATCAAGATATTTACCTGCTTCTATCCATAAGTTTCATATTTTACAAGCCCTACCCACAAACTATTTACATGTCCTACCCATCTAGACTTGTATAGTATTATTTATGCAGTATACCTTAAAGGTATACACCCATATCTAGACTTGTATACTATTATTTATGCAGTATACCTTAAAGGCATACACTCATAAAGTATAACAAATGTATACAGTAATAAATGAATAGGTTGGATAAATATTTTTAATTTTATGGGTAATGTAATTTTTAATAGGTATGATTTGTAAATACTTTAAATTTCATGGGTATATAGTATAAAAAATCCTATTTAAAACCCAATAGCAAACATATCCTACGTTTCACAAGAGGAAGAATAAACCTAATGGCTTCATTTTCTGCTCAACACTGTTCTTCTTCATCTTCCTCCTCTTCTCTCTCCTTGTTCAGGATAAGGCTTCACCCATGGACTTTTCTTGTGTATCACCATGCAAAACAGATACATGGATTACTTTGCAAATATTTGGACTCTTAGAAGTCGTTTGGTAGTAGAGATAAATAATTACAATGACAGTCTAATATTCAGAATTAATTTATTTCATATTTGATAGGATCAATAAGGTGAAATATTATCTTGGTATTACTACGAGATTATAATAATGGAATATCTTACTCTTTGTACCAAATGACCCGTTAATAGTTAGTATGGAGGGATAAAGGTAATGATGGGGAATTCATGAGCATTACTACTCTACAATTAAAGAATCATCCATGTTGTTGCTGCTGCTTCTTCCTCATCATAGCTTATTTGTTTGAAGTTTAGTATAAACTAGTGAATTTGACCGCGCTCACGCAGTCATTAAAAAATTGAAATAAAAGATAGAAAAATAATCATTTTATAATTTTTGTAACAACATAATAAAGATTTACTCTTAGATAAATCTTATCTTCTCTATATACTCCAACCGTAACACTACCAATTATTCAATGACCTAGTTGTATTCTTAAGACTGGTTTTATTTTTTTAAATACTTATGTATGATTTTTTTAATTTTACATATATGAGATTAGATAGTCTTTAACTTCACGACCTACCCTATATTCTTCTTCAAGAACACCATTAGCCGATATGAAGATTTTGATTGGAGTGTAAAATCTTCTTGACAATGGATATAAAATTTGATTATTGAATTAGATAATATATGATTTAACAAAAAAGATTATGATTATTGATGATGGTACGTTGTTGTGCCATTGTGGCACCTGGATGATGTCCTCTATCATACCAACAAAATGGTATATTACAATTAAGCAATCTAATTCAGAAAATAAAAGAACTCGGTAATAAAGTTAAATTATTACTTAGTGTTGGAAATTGGATTCGGGGCACCCATGTGGGTCAACCCGTATCCATGTCCAAATATATAAGTATATATATTTGTGATATGTCTTATAATGTATTAATAAGAAAATAGAGAAAAGACATGTATATTGGAAAATAAGATGAAGAGTTGTGTCTCTTCATAATTAATAAAAAGAAGTCCTGAAGTGTCAGAACAGATAATATGTTTTCCTACGCTTCTTTTCTGAAAAGTCAGAAAGAAAGTATGCTTCTTTCCTCTCCCTCCAAAAGAACTCTCTTCTTCTTGCTATGAAGAACTTCTGGTGAAGATTCTTATGAAGATCGAAAGCAGTCATCTTCTATGAATTGGAACATGATTATGTAACAGGTACGACTTTAGACTGTGGCTTTTATGATGTAGTTCATGTCTAAATACATGTGATTACATCTTTGATTAGTGAAACAAATACGGTTAGACCCTGGGCAAATTGTATGTTTATGGATTATATGTAATCCTTCATTGGTATCAGAGCCCAAGTTATTTGTTTCCTAGTGTGTGACTAGATAAGCCGAAGAACAATTTACATAGGGTTAAAGTTACAGCGATATGCGCTCATTTTTTTTTTTTGATAAAAATTGACGGCGCCAACTGCTTGAATTAAAGTTGTGTAGCAGCGACGCCCGAATGCTGTGTTTATTCGCGCGTTTGAATAACGTTTATGGCTTGATTCACAGTGTCGTAAGTTGACTGTGCGACCACTTTTCTGTTTATTCTTCTTTTTTATGTTAGGAAGGCTATAATAGCCAATGGGGTATGGACATGATGTTCTATGGCACTTGCTCTTTTTCTTGGTGCCTTGTGAACTCCATCTAAATCCCACCAAAATCATATTATTCTTGTGGACTTGGTCTGACATTTTTTTAGAATTAGAAAGTGGTTATGGTGCAAAGTCGTAAGACTTGTCTATGCAACTTGAAATCTCAATAATTTTTCAAGAATGTTTAAAAGCCCAGTTTACTGTTACACCATTTTTCATTTTTCCAATATGGAGTGATAAAGTCACTTTGTGGAAAATCTGATGAAATTTTTTAATCACTTCTTTTTGAATTCAGTTTTTTATTTGGTGCTTGCCATTAAAACTACACCAAATACAAATTACGTAGCAACACATCTCTGAGGGAGTAACTTACAAGGACATGTGTCCTCTAGTTGTCATCAAACTATACTTACACCTATGATATGTAGATGTACATATACACATGTGACTAGAAGTTGGCCATGTTTCTCTATGGGAAAAAAGTACTGAATAGTTTAGTCCCATTGGAATAGGTGAAATTCGGCTCTACAATATGTTTACACAATTTGAATATTGCTTATTCAAATACCAACATTAAAGTTTTCTTGTAAAACTTTATATGGTGTCAGTTTTAATGCATGTGTGCATATTAAGGTAAACAACACACATAAGTTTGTGTAGATATAGATTTGTGATGACTCATAAGTTCTTCCGTCTGTGTTACAAAAATGTCAAAGTAACATTTGAATCATACAGTTGCATCGTGTTGCCAGTGGTTTGTTGGATTGGACATAATAGATTATTTCTTGACAATAGTTGCTAAGTCTGACACTGGTTTACCAAAGGTTGCTTGCACCACACCACTCGACCCAATCGGCACTTGAATCTTCAGTTTTGAATTATTGTCTAATTCAAGTTCTTTTGTGGATTTCTATTAGCCAACTATTTTCTCACATATACAAGGTTAAGTGACTGGATCCTTGGCAAAATCTATAAAGATTTAATATTGCTATTGAAAATCTTTATTGAGTGTAGCATTGGCTTAAACCAAATTGACTAGACAAGAGAAAAGCTCTATTCTAGCCTTTATGCAAATTGGATCCTAAGTCAGTGCAACAATTTTGACAGAACCTTGATAGCACAAATTCTTTACATATAGATGTGTAATTGTTTTGTGGAGATCTTTTCTTTGTATATGTTACAAAAGAAAAACTTATGTAGTAAAGGTGTTGAAAGTTTTTTATATTAAGTTGGTCTTGAATTTAAGTAGTTTAAGACAAGTGATCCTCAACTAATTAATTATGTTAGATTTGTTGAATATTAGAATTTGGATGATGATTGGGAACATAGTGAACTTTCGATTCCGGATCTAATATGAAATAAATATTAACATAGTTAGATTATTTAAGGATTAGTATGTATGTGAATTTTAGGCTCCAAGAAAGTACATAGTTATCTCAAGTAGTTTATACTAGTGTATATCAATATTTCAACTGCTATGAGAATATTGTCCTCAGTTTAGCAAATTTTTTTAACGATGACAATAAAATCCAGTATGTCCAAAAAGAGCAAAAGGCTCTTGAGACTCTAGAAATGTCTATGACGTCTCCTAAAAGTAGCATTACATTCCATTGTAGCTGGTACGCTATGACATATGTGATCCAAATTATGAAATTATTTTAAGTCAGTTACTTTAATTCATATAAGTTATGGATAGATGAAAACTCAGTTTTTTTTACTCTTGAGTTTGTGCTGCTTTTGTACATAAATCATTTTTTCCACACGAAAAATTAGTTCCAAGGGGAAGGGAGTGTATCTTATGATACTCTATGTAGTCCAGGGTTTATATGTTCATAAGTGAACGATACAATAGCGGCACTGTAACTAAATTTGGATCACATGATGTTACATTCTTAGAGAATGTCTTATCCTAAGTAGGGTAAGATAGGTCAGACTTGTCTCTTCATGAAACTGTAGACCAAATTGCTTCCGCTATAGACAGTCAAATGGATTTGATTAAGAGTTACTTTAGTGATAATGGATCTGTTTCAATTAGCACCAAGATGACTAAAAGAATTCAGTTATATTGCTGGTCCCAGTGGGAGTAACTATCAATTGATAAATCAATTTTATCAATCTCAACCTCGACAATGAGTCGTCTAGTTTTCCCCTTTGTCGATTTGAGATCGAAGGGGAAGCATATATAGTTACTCCACAAAATGAATAAGAGCAACGAAAGATAAATGAAGCTCTTAAATACCTTGCTAAGGATAAGTACCTAGAACAATGGAACATGAAATGGAGTTAATGAAACCAAACCAAGAGTTGGAACTGGTTGGTCTACATTTGCCTAACACCACTATGAAAAAGTGGGTTCTCAATATATGCGAAAGGCTTATTGTAGTATTGAAAAATATGGGTGAATTCTTGAAATTAAGATTTCAAGAAATCGTTCCAAGAGATTGTTGTCTCTTTCAGAAAAATCTTATATTAAAAAATTTTCTTGAACGATTTAATAGGCAATAGTGCAAACCCATTAATACTCCTATTTCTAGAGGTGAAGTTTCTAGTGGGAGGATGTGTCCTCGTGAATCCACAAGAATATGATATGAAAAGGAATACTGAAAAGCAGTTAAAGGATACTGAGGTATCTTAAAGGCACTTGTGATTATCCTTGTAAAGTACAGGAAAGGATCTACAACTCAAAGGCTATACTAACGATGATTGAGAAGGAGATTCAGATGAGAGAAAATCTAAATCTGAGTATGTCCTTCTTTGCTAAACATTAGCGATGTATATATTGTTGGAGTAGCAAGAAACAATCATCGGCCTTATTTATAAAGAAAGCTGAATTTGTAGCGCTTTCAGCAACTGTGCAAAGCTGTTTGGCTTAAGTGTCTTTATGATAAATTTGGGTGTGTTTGATAATGCTATTGAATTAGTGACAATCAAGTGTTGATAATCAAGTCTCAATAGCTTACACAAAAGTTTCAAGTATTATTAGAAGACAAACAACCATATTGATATAAGTATAATTTACTTAGAGACATAGTTGTACATAGAAAAGTGAACATGAAATACATCTCTATGCATTATATGATAGTAGATCTGATAATGAAACTCATAGAGTTTGGTGCTTATGAGTCATATGTGAAGGCATTGAGTTTGCATAGATGTTGATGTATTTATATTTAAATTTTCCCAAGCATGTTCACATAAAACTGCATTATTGGAGTTAATGTAGTTGAAGCCTAAAATGATTGTTTAGTTGGTTCATATACATAGAATGGTTTTATGTTTAGTACGTAAATTTGAAGTATGTCGGACAGACACAAAGATTGGCCTATTCACACGGGCAATCGCCTCTATTGCCTAGGTGACTAATAGGGATGAGACAATTATAAACTTATCATTATCAGAAGTGATAATAATTGAGAGCTTGAAGTTTATAATAAGAATGTCGCTTGTTTTTTTTGGTTAATCATATTTGATTAAATGCGAGTCTGTCTCAATGCCAGATGTGAGTTCTGATTGATAAATGTATGAGTAGATGTGTGAACTCAAAGTTAGACATGAGTTGTCTGAACTATCATCTGCACAGTATTTTCATTTGTGAAAGACATACGCTCCACGGGAAAGGAGTCAATACTGTGATACGTGATTCATACCACGTATGCATAAAGTGACCTATGGGCGATACAAGTTTAATCTCTACTTGCTTATCGTGTGAAGCCCTGAAAATTATAAGTAATTTTCTTTCTTTTGTACCCTCATGACTTTGATCAGTTTCTCGAGATTCAATTTGGTGATTGCTATCTTAGGGTGTTGCCAAGAGATCATGGATGATTCGGTCTGGCGGGACATTTCTAGAAAAGTAAATCAGATTGAAATTAAGAGAATCATGAGATGAGGAAGATCATTGGATATTATCACATTAATTGTGTTCATTGATCGATCCTTTATGTTTGTCTTTGGGACAAGAACATAATGATGAACTCAAAATAATACAAAGAGATTGTGAGAGATATGAATGTGATAAATGATCTAGGGTATTGCATACTGCAATCTACTCCAAGGTTCCGTAATCGAGATGTTATATATTCCTAACAGATGTATAGCTACTAAGCTCTCGAAGTATGCACTGGTCACACGGTCTAGTCGTCATGTATGGATGTTACAGATTGGGAATGAGAGTCGACCCACTATGTGTGAGTGGGAGATGTTGGAAATTGGATTCGGGGCACCCATGTGGGTCAACCCGTATCCATGTCCAAATATATAAGTATATATATTTGTGATATGTCTTATAATGTATTAATAAGAAAATAGAGAAAAGACATGTATATTGGAAAATAAGATGAAGAGTTGTGTCTCTTCATAATTAATAAAAAGAAGTCCTGAAGTGTCAGAACAGATAATATGTTTTCCTACGCTTCTTTTCTGAAAAGTCAGAAAGAAAGTACGCTTCTTTCCTCTCCCTCCAAAAGAACTCTCTTCTTCTTGCTATGAAGAACTTCTGGTGAAGATTCTTATGAAGATCGAAAGCAGTCATCTTCTATGAATTGGAACATGATTATGTAACAGGTACGACTTTAGACTGTGGCTTTTATGATGTAGTTCATGTCTAAATACATGTGATTACATCTTTGATTAGTGAAACAAATACGGTTAGACCCTGGGCAAATTGTATGTTTATGGATTATATGTAATCCTTTACTTAGTATAAGATGATTTAAACAAACCATAAATACTCTATCAAAACTAAATACAATGGATGATGTTGTTTTTTCGTCGTCTGATATACTTTATCAAACACAAGTATCCGATCGATGTAATGTTTCATATGTAAAAAAATAAAAAGAAGAATGAAGCAAATTAAATAAAAGCAACTGAATGATCTTCTTGCAAGAGCACTTACGCTTATACATACATGCTCTAGCTAGCATTCTATTGATAAATCCTCGATGCAGATGGCACAACACCTGGATCACCAAAGTTTAACAAATAGTAAGCTATTATGGTACTCAAGTGTAAACTTTCCAACAGAAAACAGGCCGCTTGAGTATGTTGGGAAGATAATACTTACAAATAAGGACGACCAAATTAAAATATCCACTACACAATCTTGGGACTATGTAATGTTAGAAACTAAAACTACAGGTTCTACTAAAAATATACAGCTCACCCCATTTTGATGAACTCGACTTGAACTATGAAAAGTACAACACCCCTTTAATTGGCAAGAAAATATGCAATGTCCAATGCATAGTAGAATCTTTGTGGCAGTTGTAAAATATAATGGTAGTACACCTCATTAGTAAAGGGGAAGGGAATGTAATTAACTCTTAATTAGTATAAGTCTTCATTATTCTCATCTGTTTCATTGTCCTCATCCGTTAGCAACTCTTCATTACCTTGGTGTCTTTGTTTCCTTCATTTATTACAACACTACAACAATTAACAATTAATAGTAATATAAATTATAAAAAAGAAAGGAAAAGCCACAAATTTTGAAAAACACAACGAACTGGTGTGAGTTGATTGTAATGGAGGAAGAGAAGAAAAAGGCAAAAAAAAAAAAAGAAGTGAAATTATTGGCCTAAGAACTATGCCACCTCACTCTCCCATACACCACAATATTAAAAATAATCCTAATATTTGGTTCATAAATTAATTTCTGTTGTAAATAAAATATAAAATAGCAGTAAAAATATAATAGAGAATAGCAATGATATGGAGAGAGGTAGATTTCTTTATTTCGCTTTCAATGTTTGTGTCTTTTATAAGGAGAGGAACACCCGTTTATATAGGACAAAGATCATCACTTCAAAGTTAAAAAAACTGAATCTCATCTTTAATAGATACATCAATTTAATGAGCTAGTTCAATGGATGAAGAAATGAACAATCTTTCATGATGGACATCCACATTTTGTGCATTTATAACACTCCCCATTGGATGTTCATTACACAAAGAGTATGCCTCATTAAAACCTTACTAGGAAAATTCCCGTAGGAAAAAGCCGAGTGAAGGAAAAAGAGTACACACATCTTGTGATACGCATTTAGAGCTGCCTCATTAAAAACCTTATCAAGAAAACTAACACAACCCATAATCCGGTTAGGCCGTGCGGGCACCCGACATCCTCCCCTAGACCCGTTGGGCGAACCCTTACCAATTAAATTAGAAAAATAAATATAATAATTCATAAGTAAGGACAAGACTTAAAAAAAACGCAGAGATACTGATACCTCTAAACTGTACAAAAGAAATTACAGCTGACTACCCAATATACTAGGTTTAGGACTATCCAGACAATACATCTAAGAGTACAAAAGAAGACAAATACCTCCTGAAGGGAGCAAAATGCAACTGAAATAATAACCAATAAACTGGTGGCCATCCAGAATAAAAGCTGGCTCACCCTGACAGCTGAAGTCGTCTTCGCTCCTTCACAACGTGGCGAACTCAATCCTGGAGCGAACCTGCCGAAACGAAATAGACAGACAAGAAACAAACAACAAACAAGGGTGAGTCAAAAGGGCTCAATAAGTGGGGCAGACTAGCCACCTAAAAAAATAGGATAGCTAGCCAGGGAGAAGAAACAGATAAACTAAATTCCTCCTACTTAAATTATAAAAAGGCAGAGCTAGGTAATAACCAGAAACACGTATGAAACCATAAACTCAACAAGGAATACGAGCCAGAAACATATCAACAAATAAGCAATGCACGTATAAGCAGAACAGTAGTCATGTACCGCAAGTCTACCTAATGGTATGAAATGAAATGAAATGAAATGAGATGAAACGAAATGAAATATAATGCAAAGGGTCACATGTGCCCATCATCCCATCCCGAAGCGGAATACTCCTGCATTCGAGGGGAATCCAATCTGATAACCAACTGGAGCGGAATACTCCTGCTCCTGGGGCGGAATACTCCTGCTCCTGGGGCGGAATACTCCTGCACCCGATATGATATAAACCAGAGGCGGAATACTCCTGCGCTCTCTTGGGGCGGAATACTCCTGCCCCCGATATAATGTAAAGCTGAGGCGGAATACTCCTGCACTCAGTATCTGACATAAGAGCGGAATACTCCTGCTCCTGGGGCGGAATACTCCTGCACCCGATAAAATATAAACCAGAGGCGGAATACTCCTGTACTCTCCTGGGGCTGAATACGGAGCACCCAATATGATATACAATGTAATGCATATGAATGAAATATAATGCATATGAATGCAATGTGATGCAATAATAACCCTTCACCGGCGCGGGAGTCTCATCGACAGCCGGGAAGTAGATGCCAACTCACAACCAGAGTACAATGCTCAGATTCTCAATGCAATACCAACAATAGGACATAACATATTATATACAATGTAAATCCAAAGCTAAGGCGTAATGAGTACGCCTATCGGCAGCTACACACATAAGGATCACGTGGTAGAAAATCCACGAGGCCAGGTGCCTTCAAAGAAATGGATATAAACACTTACCTCATTCCAAAGTTAAAATTGCTAATCAACAACCGCTTTATCCTTTGGTTTCATTGCCAAACGATCCCACTATATTCAATAAGTAGAAAAATATATCAAATTAGGCTAAAGGCTTCATTCCTTACGTCTTAGGGCAATCCGGTTAGGAACCTGATACCCTATTCGCATATGTAATACGCAGGCTAGGCCTATGTACAGGGTTTAAGGTCACATAACCAAACCCTAAATAAATTATATTTATATGTTGCCCATAACTCACTGAGTACGAATATATAATCAATTCCATTATCGGGGTCCATTTGACCCTTTAAACTATTAATTGAACTTATTAAAATGATGTATAATATTCAAAGTTTTACCGTTAAAACATATTCAAACACACGTAATAAACTCAAATAATGCATTAAGATCATTAACTGAATATTTCAGGGTAAAAATTTTACTATTCTTTGGACCCTTTTCTTATTTTCTGACATTTTTTCCTTCGTCAATTCCTCTGGTCCCGTTCTCATTTTCGGTTCTAATGTTTCTGTTCGTTTCATAGCATTTATAAGCTAAGTAAAGTACTCAACCACCACCTTTTACTTTTGTCCTTTCTTTTTTCTTTTTTTTTTTAATTTTCTTTTCGCGACGAAAATTAAAAAGGTACCCTACGATATTCAAAATAATTCCAACTTTTGCATACAGGTTATAAAAAATATATGTAACATACTCGCGAAGGCGGATCTCAAATTGGACTCCCGAAATTCAAGATGCGAATTTAAATGAAAAAAGTCAAATTATTTAACTTTCGGCATTTTAGTGGAAACTAGCCGAAGAACATCGAAATTCACTTTCGAAAGTTCACAAAAGTCACAAAATAATCATACGAACCTAACGGCGCTTTTGGATTTCGAATCGGTGTTCATTCGCAAAACAGAGCTCGAGAATCTATTTTTATTAGTTATCGACAATAAAAACTGAAACCTTCTTTCGATGCCTACCAAACAAGATTTGATTTAGCTCAAATTTTACAGAAATGTCCTAATGGACATTATAAATATTTTAAAATTATTGGCACGCCAATCGGAATCCTATCTTCCGAAACGACTAACCAAGGTCGTTTCATTTTCCTCCACTTAAACTCTCGTTCGTCCTCGAACGAGCCTAAGTCTAAAAAAAATTTGTACGGATCACAAGAGAACTTGCACGACCTTCATGAGCTACTCCACGGGTATTATTTCCTGATTACAGGAACTTTTGGAACAAAATATATCTGGATAATATGATAATACCATTGTACAGCTTATTCTAACTAAGCTGATCCTTTCTCGATTACGAGAAGAGAGTTCCACATTTTTGAAGAAAAGATACACGGAACTTTGAATGGGTTAATATGATTCAGCTGATAATCACCTATTCGATATACCTTTCGATATAGAACAAGTCGATGGAACTAAGAATTAACTCACGCTTGATGCAATAGAGGGAACTTTTGAAGTACCTTGTCACTACACATTATAGAAGATTTGATGCAAGCTATATTATTTTTACAAACACACTATGCAACATCTCAGTTGATGTTAGTGTTGTTCCGCAAGCTCTTTGTGGGAATGTAGTTACTCATATCCTAATGTATGTCAAATGTTCATCTGAACAGGGTCTATCATATAAGAATAAGGATCATGCAAATACTTCTGGATAGTATGATGCAGACCAGGAATGATCTCTAGACTGAACATCTACTTTAGGGTATTGTCTTTGAATTGAAAATATTATGTCTTGAAAAAGTAAAAATAAAAGAGACATGTGGTTGGACCATGAGCTGAGGCAGAATACCAGCAAAAAAAGTTGATTACATGCGCACTTATAACGCTAAAGTAACTTCTCAAAGAGTTGAGGTGTGAAAGAGATATGCCAATTATGGATGGACGACAAGCTGCACTAGACCTCTAACTCTAAATTTTCATGAAGTAAAACAACGTCAGCATGAAGATCCAGTTCTAGTTGAATATAGACAGATAGCCAGAAGAAAACTGGAGTCACAATACAGGATTACTACTGACGGTGTTCTTATGTATAAAGATAGATTTTGTGTCCCTGATATTGTAGATTTACGTGGACAGATTATGATAGAGGCACATTATTCCAAGTACACTGTTCATCCAGGTTCGACTAAGACGTACCATGATCTTAAGCAGATTTATTGGTGGGACGGAATGAAGTGTGACATAGCAGAATTTGTGGCTCAGTGTTGTAATTGCCAGCAAGTTAAAGTCGTGTCATCTTTCTAGACTTTATGCTTTCAGCAGATAGGTACGTATATATATGATCATGTTGTCAGCTTATCTCTATCATTAATAGATTATTAGTGGGTTTAGCAATGATCGACAGTCATTGCAGGTTCCTGTCGTGGCCCTAGGTTGGGTCGTGACAAAAGTGATATCAACGTCTTAGAGATTTAGTATTACCATTCAGTATTTAGAGGAAGACTCTTCTACTTAAAGCACAAACTCATGCAGCTATTTGAATAGGAATAACCATCCCCGCACAGTCTGTTGGACTAAGGAAGACTTAGCTAAAACATAGCGTGGCTCAGACCTGAGCTACCAAATTACCCTCTTGAGTTTCCAAAAAGCTGCAACTCTCAAGTTCACAGCTCCCTACCTTTTACCACAAGCACTACCGCTCGATAGCTCAATTCACGGGTCGAACGACACTCTCAATTACCTTTAGTAGCCTTAAAACACAACAAATTGCTTACCCGGCTACCCTGATACACATTTTGGCTCAAGAGAGGGAATATCACAAGTGGCTACTAACCGCCCAAGCTCACTAGTGTCGGAAGAAGAAGAGATGGCAATAAACTAAGGATAGAAATAATTAGATCTTTAGGAAGCTCTTCTTCTTATTTATTTGGCTACCATAGCTAGACTACTTACGAGTCAGGCTAACCGAAGAATCGCAATTGAAGAAATAGACATTAAATGGACTTTATGAAACAAAATTTATGTCAATTTCACCTCCTAATAAGAAGGAAACTCTGACAATTTACCAGAAATCCTTTTTATAACCCAGACAAGCTCATAGGATAACATGACTTTACTAGCATTTTGAACGAAGAGGAGATACGTAGATCGAATATTACTTACTAATCACTTTGCACCAGAAGAAAAAATAACACTTTCTGATGGTGACGAATTAGGATCCCATTATCCTACCAACATTGAATTTCGAGGAGAGAGGTAAACTGAATTGACATAATAACAAAAGGTAGCGTAACAAGATGGCAAGCAGATAATACCGACACTCACTCCCAAATCTCTCACATTTAAATCAGATAAACTAATAGGGTCCCACAAATTCCCTAAATAAATCATACTAGAAGCTCACCCCTTTACCGCAATCGATTCTTAATAGAAACAATATCCAAGGAAGCCATGGAAACATGGTAAAATAAACGAAGTTCAGACCGATCGGAAGAATCAAATCTTACTCACATATAATGGAAGAAGAATTACATGGGTGTACTACATCGGATATTCCTACCAGACTGGCAGTTTATAGAATTGCCTCTACAGCTGAGCTGAGCTACTACCCTAATAATCACCTTCTGAAGAACCACTGCTACCACGCTCTCGACCTCTACTGGATGGTGGAATTTTGCTGACTGATTGAGATCTAAAGGAAATCCCCTGTGACTGTGCAGGTGCCTGATGACAAGATAAAGGACGACTGCCTACTTGCCGCAATAAAGGAAAACTACTCAAAGGATAACCAGACTCACAACAATGATAACACCTTTTCACTGAAAATGGTAGCTGGACAGATTATTGATAGCTATAAAGAGAAAGCTGAGTCTAATCTTGATGAACTACCCGTGCACTCTGAGAATTACGCTCTACAAGCTGAGATAACCTGGAAGGTGACCTCCCAAAATAATAAGAACTTTTACCTCCAAATGAGGTACCATGGTTGCCCACCAGGGCCACAAAATTTCTTGCTCTCCTGCTCTAACTCTTCCCCCTCTTACTTATGGTATGCCTAATACCCTTGAGCAATATCAACAACGACATCAAATAAAGTCACAACCTCAATTTTTCGAGCCATTTGGGATCTTAAGGAAGGAGAAAGGTCATCAATAAATCTTTGAATCTCTCGAAAGGCTCATGGACTAGTTCTAATGCATATTCAGCCATTCAATAGAATTCAATCTCATATTTTGAAACATCAACAGGCTAACCGACAGGCTACCCTGTCCAATCCACACAAACTGGCAACACTTTTCATCTCGCTCGCTACTCGAAAGGAATTTTTTTCTGCGAATCTAGAAGAAAATTGAACCAAGTTAGCTAATAAGAGAGCAGCCCACCAATCCAGGGCTGGACCTTGAAACTGGAAAGCAGAATAATCAACACCATACCGCTCGATATAATCAAGAGCCTGAATGATATGCTGACATCATTTTATTTTAAAAATTACACAGGGATTATCTGATGCACGGCTTAAGAATATCGGAAGGTTCAGTTGGGTAAAATAATGCAGCCTTTTTAGATACTCGGACCGAGCCATTACTCGGGCTAGCTAACCTACCAGAATAACTAGAGGCACAACACATGCTACCTCCGGAACATACTTTACTGTAGCAATATTAAGAATTGGAATAGAAGCTCCCTGAGACTGAACATCTGCATTTGCGGCAACCTAATAAGCTTCCTAGCGAATAATAGGTTTTTACGGTATCTGCGTCACCAAGATTCTCGTGAAAGCATCGTAGAGAGCCAAGGGAACCACAAGGCCCGGCTCCCTTGCCCATCGCGAGCTCGTACTACTGGGACCTCCGTAACTAGATTGTCAGCACGATCAAAACTCTCGAGGCTTCGTCAGTGCTAACCCCAGGCTAGACTGCTTTGTCTTGAACTCATACCGCTTGCTGATTCGTCGCACGAGGGTTCAAAATTACCACAAAGGAATTAACGAAAATACTTTTGAATCCTAGACCGACGCACGATCAGAAATAAAGGAAGTGAAACTTCCTAAATGCCATCATAGCCTCTCGTAGATAAGTACAGACATCTACGTACCCATCAGCGAGACTCTACTAGACATTGTCTTAGTCTGGATAGACTCTAAATCGGGCTCTGATATCTATTGACACGACCCAAAATCCGGTTGGGCCGTGCGGGCACCCGACATCCTCCCCTAGAACCGTCGGGCGAAGCCTTACCAATTAAATTAGGAAAATAAATATAATAATTCATAAGTAAGGACAAGACTTAAAAAAACACAAAGATACTGATACCTCTAAGCTGTACAAAAGAAATTACAGCTGACTACCCAATATACTAGATTTAGGGCTATCCAGACTAGACATCTAAGAGTACAAAAGAAGACAAATACCTCCTGAAGGGAGCAAAATGCAACTGAAATAATAACCAATAAACTGGTGGCCATCCGGAATAAAAGCTGGCTCACCCTGATAGCTGAAGTCGTCTTCGCTCCTTCACAACGTGGCGAACTCAATCCTGGAGCGAACCTGCGGAAACGAAATAGATAGACAAGAAACAAACAACAAACAAGAGTGAGTCAAAAGGACTTAATAAGTGGAGCAGACTAGCCACCTCAAAAAATAGGATATCTAGCCAGGGAGAAGAAACAGATAAACTAAATTCCTCTTACTTAAATTATAAAAAGGCAGAGCTAGGTAATAACCGAAAACAAGTATAAAACCATAAACTCAACCAGGAATACGAGCCAGAAACATATCAACAAATAAGCAATGCACGTATAAGCAGAACAGTAATTATGTACCGCAAGTCTACCCAATGGTATGAAATGAAATGAAATAAAATGAGATGAAACGAAATGAAATATAATGCAAAGGGTCACATGTGCCCATCATCCCATCCCGAAGCGGAATACACCTGCATTCGAGGGGAATCCAATCTGATAACCAACTGGAGCGGAATACTCCTGCTCCTAGGGCAGAATACTCCTGCACCCGATATGATATAAACCAGAGGCGGAATACTCCTGCACTCTCCTGGGGCGGAATACTACTGCACCCAATATGATGTGCAATGTAATGCATATTAATGCAATGTGATGCAATAATAACCCTTCATCGGCGCGGGAGTCTCATCGACAGCCGGGAAGTAGATGCCAACTCACAAACAGAGTACAATGCTCAGATCCTCAATGCAATACCAGCAACAGGATATAACATATAATATATAATGTAAATCCAATGCTAAGGCGTAATGAGTATGCCTATTGGCAGCTACACACGTAAGGATCACGTGGTAGAAAAACCACGAGACCAGGTGCCTTCAAAGAAATAGATATAAACACTTACCTCGTTCCAAATTTAACATTGCTAATCAACAACTGCTTTATCCTTTGGCTTCATTGCCAAACGATCCCACTATACTCAATAAGTAGAAAAATATGTTAGGCTAAAGGCTTCATTCCTTACGTCTTAGGGCAATCCGGTTAGGAACTTGATACCCTATTCGCATACGCAATACGCAGGCCAGGCCTATGTACATGATTTAAGGTCACATAACCAAACCCTAAATAAATTACATTTATATGTTGCCATAACTCACTGAGTACGAATATATAATCAATTCCATTATCGGTGTCCATTTGACCCTTTAAACTATTACTTGAACTTATTAAAATGATGTATAGTGTTCCAAATTTTACCGTTAAAACATATTCAAACACACGTAATAAACTCAAATAATGCATTAAGATCATTATCTGAATGTTTCAGGGTAAAAATTCTACTATTCTGGGGCCCCTTTTCTTATTTTCTGGCATTTTTTCCTTCGTCAATTCTTCTGGTCCCGTTCTCATTTTCTGTTATAATATTTCTATTCGTTTCATGGCTTTTATAAGCTAAGTAAAGTACTCAGCCACCGCCTTTCACTTTTGTCCTTTCTTTTTTTTAATTTTTTTTAATTTTCTTTTCGCGACGATAATTAAAACGGTACCCTACGATATTCAAAATAATTTCAACTTTTGCATACAAGTTATAAAAAATATATGTAACATACTCGCGAAGGCGGATCTCAAATCGGACTCCCGAAACTCTAGATGCGAATTTAAATGAAAAAAGTCAAATTATTTAACTTTCGGTATTTTAGCGGAAACTAGCCGAACAACATCAAATTCACTTTCGAAAGTTCACAAAAGTCACAAATAATCATACGAACCTAACTACGCTTTTGAATTTTGAATATGAGTTCATTCGCCAAAACTGAGCTCGAAAATCTCTTTTTAATATTTATCGACAATAAAAATTGAAACCTTCTTCCGATGCCTACCAAACAAGATTTGATTTAGCTAAAATTTTACAGACATGTCCTAATTGACATTACGAATATTTTAAAATTATCGGCACGCCAGTCGGAGTCCTATCTTCCGAAACGACTAACCGAGGTCGTTTCAAAAATCCAATGGGACAAAACTTGGTTAAGGGAAAAAGAGTACAACGCACATTTCACTCCCTCTGATAAAGACATTGCTTCATATCTCGGAGACGGCGCATTTCAATCTTGTATATCAACTTCTCAAATGTTGAGGTTGGCAATGCTTTAGTGAACAAATCCGCCAAATTATCACTTGAACGTATTTGCTGGACGTCTATTTCACCACTATTCTGAATATCATGAGTGAAAAAGAATTTTGGTGAAATGTGTTTTATTCTGTCTCCTTTGATATATCCTTCTTTCAGCTGAGCTATGCATGCAGTATTATCTTCATATAATATAGTTGAAATTCTCATTTGCAAAGAAAATCCGTACTTTTTCTGAATATGTTGAGTCATCAGTCTCAACCAAATGCATTCATGAATTGCTTCATGAATAGCCAATATCTCTGCATGATTTGAAGAATTAGCAGCAATAGTTTGTTTTACTGAACCCCATGATCTAGATGTGTCTCCACATGTAAATAGATAGCTTGTTTGAGAGCGTCCTCTATGTTGATCAGATAAATATCCAGCATCTGCATAACCAGTTAATTGTGACTTGCATTCATTTGAATAGAACAATCCTTTATCGATAGTCTCTTGGAGATATCTGAAAATATGCTTAATACCGTTCCAGTATCTTCGTGTTGGAGAAGAACTAAACTTTGCCAATAAGCTTACAACAAAAGATATATCCGGTCGAGTATTATTAGCAAGATAAATCACTGCACCAATTGCACTAAGATATGGTACTTCAGCGCCAAGAAACTCTTCATCATTTTCACAAGGTCGGAATGGATCTTTATTTACATCAACGGCCTCAAAACCATTGGGGTGCTCAGCGGATGTGATTGATCCATGTAAAATCTCTTCAGAATCTTTTCAATATATGTTGATTGATGGATAAATATTCCTTTTGTCAAATGCTTAATTTGTAGACCAAGACAAAATTTAGTCTTTCCAAAGTCTTTCATTTCAAACTCTTTCTTCAAACACTCCATATCACTTGAGAGTGCTTCATGAGTTCCAATAATATTTAAATCATCAATATACATAACTATTATGATAATTTCAGATCCGGACCTTTTTATAAAAACACAAGGACAAATTGGGTCATTTTTATATCCTTCCTTCAATATGTATTCGCTAAGGCGATTACACCACATACGACCAGATTTTTTTAATTCGTATAAGGATTTCTGAAGCTTTATTGAACAAGCTTCTCGGGAACCTTTAAATGCTTCAGGCATTTGAAATCCTTCAGAGATTTTCATAAAAATTTCATTGTCTAATGAGCATATATATAGGCCGTGAAAACATCCATTAGATGCATCTCAACCTTTTTTTGTACCGCCAGACATACAAGGTATCTGAAGGTGATTGCATCCACCACAGGAGAATATGTCTCCATATAATCAATGCAGTTCGTTGCGAAAATCCTTGTGCTGCAAGTCGTACTTTATATCTAACGACTTCATTTTTCTCATTTCGTTTTCGCACAAATACCCATTTGTACCCCCACTGGTTTTACACCTTCAGGTGTTTGGACGATTGGTCAGAAAACTTCACGTTTATCAAATGAAGTCAATTCTGCTTGAATTGCACCTTTCCATTTTGGCCAGTCATTTCTCTGTCTACATTCATCGACAGATTTTGGTTCAAGATCCTCGTTTTTTTGCATTATCTCAACAACAATATTATATGCAAAAATGTTGTCGACAACAATATTATTCCGGTTCCATAGTTTTTCCGTAGAGACAACTTATTGAGATCTCTTCAATTTCATTATTTTCAGGTACCCGAGCCTATCATGAAGAGGTCTTATTAGTTGTTATGTCTTTATGCTCGTCGAGCAATTACCTCCGTAATATGATCGTTTTGATCATTTGCTCCTTTTCTTTTTCGAGGATTTTTATCTTTGGAACCGCGTGGTCTACCACGCTTTAGGCGTGCCTTATACTTACTTGCACAAATAGGTTGCCTTACAGAGATATCAACTCGAATTGGAGCATTTGCAGCTGGGATATGGGATTTAGTTACCTTTGGTAGGTCAGTGAATGCATCTGGCAATTGATTTGTAATATTTTACAAATAAACCATATTTTGAACTCCAAATTCACATTGATTTGTACGGGGATCTAAATGAGATAGTGTTAATGCATTCAGTCTATTTCTTTTTCCAGCTGCTTATTCTCTCCCCCTAATATTGGAAAAACTGATTCATCAAAATGATAGTCAGTAAATCTTGCATTGAATAAATCTCCCGTCATGGGCTCAACATATTTAATAATAGACGGAGATTCATACCCAACATATATCCTCAAACTTCTTTAGGGTCCCATCTTTAGGCGGTGTGGTGGAGCAATTGGCACATATGCCGCACATCCGAAAATTCTAAGATGAAAAATATTTGGCTCCTGACTAAAAGACAATTGTAATGGGGAGAATTTATGATAACTTGTCGGCCTGATCCGAACAAGGGCTGCTTCATGCAAAATAGCATGTCCCCATACTGAAATGAGTAATTTTGTTCTCATAAGCATTGGTCTACCCATTAATTGGAGGCTTTTGATAAATAATTCTGCTAGACCATTTTGAGTATGAACATGAGCAACAAGATGTTCAACTGTAATCCCAGTTGACATACAATAATCATTAAATGCTTGAGAATTAAACTCAACAACATTATCAAGACAAATTGTCTTAATCGCATAATCTAGAAACTGTGCTCTCAATCTTATTACTTGAGCAAGCAACCTCGCAAATGCCATATTACGAGTTGATAATAAGCATACATGTGACCATCTTGTAGATGCATCTACTAAAACCATAAAATATTTGAATGGTCCACATGGAGGGTGTATGGGCCTATATATATCACCCTGTATATGTTCCAGAAATGCGGGGATCGTTGTCCCGACTTTAGTTGGTCTAGTAATTAATTTTCTTTGAGAACATGCAGCACAAGAGAATTCTTTATATTGAAGAATCTTTTGGTTCTTCAATGCATGCCCATGTGAATTTTCAATTATATTGCGCATCATATTATAACCGGGATGACCCAACCGATCATGCCAAATAATAAAATCATTTGATTTAGTAATTATTGCGCATCATATTATAACCGGAATGACCCAACCGATCATGCCAAATAATAAAATCATTTGATTTAGTAAACGTTTGGTTTACTATGGCATGTGATTCAACTCTACCAATGCTTGTGTAGTACAAGCCATAGGAAAGTGCCGGGAGCTTTTCAAGAACATATTTCTCACCCGATATCATTGTAGTAATATAAAGATATTCAATCTTTCCATCAGTTTTAGTCTCAATATGATAGCCGTTTTGGCGTATATCTTTGAAACTTCACAGGTTTCTTTGAGACTTACTACAATATAAGGCTTCATGAATAGCCAAACATGTTCCTTCAGGTAATAATAACTTGACTTTTCCAAAGCCTTCAATCAATCTTGTACTACCACGTATTGTATTAACATTGGCTTCTTTCGTAATCAAATAAGAGAAATATCTCTTATTTTTTAGAATTGTGTGCGTTGTAGCACTATCAAGGAGACATATATCTTTACTATTGATCTTGGATCCAACTGAAGACTGGGGAATTTCTATTTACTTCATAAAAAATAAATAAATAATTAATAAAAATTAATAAAAATTAAATACATAATGAGAAATATTGAAAAAAGAACAAATACATGAGAAAAGTTTATTAAAACGTAAAAGAAAACTTTCTTATTATTTTATTCCCCAGTTATTGGATACATCAGTATTTCAATTATGATCTCCAAAGAAGTCTCCAGCTTCTAAATGGGTAATATCAGTGAGGCCTTCAAAAACATCATCTTTATAGGCAAGGTTCGCCTCAGTATAATCATGCTTATTTGAAAGATGCGCCAGATGTGTCCCATTATCATTATTTGGAAAGGTGTATGCCTCCACATTATTTTTATTTCTTTTGAGGAAGGTCTGAAAAAGCTTGACAAGATGTTCGGGCGTACGACAATATTGTTGCCAGTGACCTTTCTCACCACATCAATGATAAATATTATTAACCTTGTATTTTTAAGGATTATTCTAAGAACCCTTATTGTTCTCAGTTTTATTTCCACCGTGACGACGATTATTAATTCGTCCCTTGCCACGCCCATGACCATGGCCTTTACCATGGTAATTAGTTTGTCTTCTTTCAGGCATAATATGTGTTGCTACCACATTCACCTCAAGGAATGGAGCATGTGACGCTCCCACATTTACCTTAGGGAATGGAGCAGATCCAGTGGGACGGGCTTCATGATTTTTGATCAACATGGAATTATGCTGCTCAGCCACCAGAAGGCATGAGATCAACTCAGATATTTTTTGAATCCCTTTTCACGGTATTGCTGCTGTAATACCATATTTGATGCATGAAATGTGGAAAATATTTTTTTCCAATAAGGTATCATCATCAATAGGTTCTCCACATAATTTTAGTAGAGAACTTATTCTAAAGACAACAGAATTATATTTTGTTACAGTTTTAAGATCTTGTAATCGTAAATGAATCCATTCATCACGAGTCTTTGGTAGTACCATGGTATTCAAGTGATCATACCGTTCTGTCAAATTAGTCCACAGTTCCAGTGGATCTTTCACGGTTAAGTATTCAGTTTTTAACCCTTCATCAAGATGATGGCGAAGGAAAATCATGGCTTTCGCCTTATCCTGGCTTGATGTTTCATTTTCTTCTTTAATAGTATCACCAATATATTTCGGCATCCAAATATATTTCGGCATCAAGCACCCATGACAAATAGTTCTTGCCGGAAATGCCAAGTGCCAAAAATTCATGTTTTGATATATTTGACCTAATAAAAACTATCAAAGACAATAAATTAATTAGAAATTATATAAATTATTATCAATAAAATTTATAACTACAATGACATGAAGGGAAAAAAATCTTTCTCGTTCTTTTGGATTAATGCCATTAATCATTAGAATTTAAGAATCCTAATTTTTCATTTCTTATCCAGAGGTTAGACAATTGAAATTTAATGATATTTTTAGTAATAGAACTTTAAATATTTAAAGCATTTCTTTAAAAGCAAAAAAATGATAGCTTATTAATGCATTATGAAAATTTATTTATTTAAACGTATACTACCGCTGCAAAATTATATCAATATATGTGTAGTAAAATATAGTACGTTTATCTGTAAGTAAGATATTACGATATATAGATAATATAAAATTATACCTTACAAATGGAGGAAATTTGAACTTAATTTGGAGAATATTAGAGCGTCGTGCTGATAACGTGTTGTAAATAAAATATAAAATAGCAGTAAAAATATAATAGAGAATAGCAATGATATGGAGAGAGGTAGATTTCTTTATTTTACTTTCAGTGTCTCTGTCTTTTACAAGGTGAGGAACACCCGTTTATATAGGACAAAGATCATCACCTCAAAGTTACAATAACTGAATCTCATCTTTAATAGATACATCAATTTAATGAGCTAGTTCAATGGATGAAGAAATGAACAATCTATTCATAAATGGACATCCACATTCTGTGCATTTATAACAATTTTTTTTTTTAGCCTAATATTAAAAGTGATCCTAAGATATTATGCTTTATGGAATCTAATGACTTCTTTTAGTTTTCTGTCAATTCAACCCATCTATATTTTGCAAAATTAAAAGTCAAAACATATCCATATATCACCGGCATTTTTAGTGAAAATAAATAGAATTAAGCCATATAGCATAGCCAAAAGCATAAAAGATACTCTATTCTTGAATCAGAAAACACCAGGTTGTGACTAATTAATTATATCGATGGCCTGGTTGAGAGGAATCTTTATCTACATCTGGAATATTATTCGAGGGCTTAATCTCTAGCAAGAACGACTTTAGTTTAAGCTCCTTCTAAGCATCTCTAAAGATACACATGGGGCTTCAAATACCATGACCAGGAATATATTACTTGTTGCAATCCGGTACAATCGATCCCAACATTCTTCGATCTCCATCTAAATAAAGTTCAAGAGCAGCTTTGGTTTCTCCATATATTGCCGTTACCCCTCTTCCAATGTTCTTCACATCCTGCAGAATGTGACAAATGACAATCAACGCAACCCTATATATAGCTCTCATGAACTGCTAAATCTCAATAAACTTGGGAGGCCAAAGGTTTGAGAGTAGGAGAAATTTTATGAGCCAATAAATGTGATAAACGGTTTTTAATTGATTAATTTTATTGCATCTTTAAGTGCACAATTGAAAGGTGAAATTGAGTGGATTGAAAACGTGGGATAATTTACTGCAGCTATTAATAGGGCCTCTAAAGACAGTAACGGAAAAAAGAACAATATTTACTTGGACTAAATTGAAATAATAAGAAGATGAAAATGAAAATGAAAATGTAAAGAGAAGAACACAAAGTGAATTGAATGAAAAGAAGAATGTGTGGAAATGGCAAAAAATATCAATCCTTGGTCATAGAGGCATGCCACTTCACCTACCTATAGTTTTCACTTAGTAGATATAATATATAGATATAGATATAAATATAGATATAGATAGCGTGTTGAACTTCAGACCACGTGCTATATAAGTCTGAAGCTCGGTGCAATAGTTCAAACTTCAAACCATTGTAGTAATTTGAAATTTCAAAAGTTTAGACAAAATTTAAACCACTGGTTTGAAGAGTTAAAATCTCACATGGTCACTCAACTTTGGGAAATTAACCACCAAAGTCACTTTGCTTTGGTTGGTCCCAAAAAGGTCACTCAACTTTGGGAAATTAACCACCAAAGTCACTTTGCTTTGGTTGGTCCCAAAAAGGTTACTCTTAGGGAAAATATCTCCAAAAGTAATTCTTGTCAGTTTTTGCACCGTTACCCACTGAAAATCTGACGTGGCTTTTTAAAATATTTTTCATATAATCGTAGGTCCCACTTTTTTTGCCATGTAGGACTTTTTTAATAGTTACTTACTAATTTTCTGACAAGTGCAATGCACGTGTATTCCTAATAACTAATACAAAAATTATAAATATGTGTAATATGCGTGTATCGTTGCTAGTAAATTAAAGAAAAAAATATAAATTCACAGTACTGATATATCGAATCCTTTACGTTCGATATTTTTTGTTATTGTAATACATAATCATACTAAACATTACTATTGTACGAAGGCCAGTAATTAATATTTGAACGATTACAATCATGCAAATTTTATAATATATCAAGTTCGAAGGCCAATTAATTGTTTGTCGTACTCCTAATTTCTAGTACGCAATAACAGTTTGCCATTAGCACAAAAATATAAAAATCAAGAAATGGTATTGATATCAATCTAAATACTTGATATTATAAAATTAACATGATTAAAATTGTTCAAATATTAATTACTGGCCTTCGTATAATAGTAATATATAATTAGTATGATTATGTATTGCAAAAATAAAAAATATCAATTGTAAAGGATTCGATATATCAGTACTTTGAATTTATATTTTTTTCTTTAATTTACTAGCAACGATACACGCTTATTACACATATTTATAATTTTTGTATTAGTTATTAGGAATACACGTGCATTGCACTTGTCAGAAAATTAATAAGTAACTATTAAAAAAGTCCTACATGGCAAAAAAAGTGGGGCCTACGATTATATAAAAAATCTTTTAAAAAGCCACATCAGATTTTCAGTGGGTAACGGTGCAAAAACTGACAAGAATTACTTTTGGAGATATTTTCCTTAAGTTGAGTGACCTTTTTGGGACCAACCAAAACAAAGTGACTTTGGTGGTTAATTTCCCAAAGTCGAGTGACCTTTTTGGGACCAACCAAAGCAAAGTGACTTTGGTAGTTAATTTTCCAAAGTTGAGTGACCATTTAAGATTTTAACTCCTGGTTTGAACTTGTGGAGGAAATTGAATGAGATAATTACACAGAGTATAACTTTATCTACTTTTGTTACAAAATATATAAATATTTTCAAAACTTACAAAAAATAGCAATATTTTTATTGTTTGCTACAAAAAATAGCAGAATGTATTTAAAAAGAAAAGAAATATAATTAAAAAAAAATAAATCTAATCCTATATATAAGCACCCAAATCATGTTTAGATAAGTTTAAATTAAGACCCATTTTCTCTCTCCCCTCAAAATCATCTATTAAAAATTGACAATAGGCATACGTAAAAAACAATAGTCATACAATACACATACAACAGCCATACGATAGACATACAAAAGACTAACAATAGTCATACAATACACATACAATGGCCATACAATAGTCATACTATACACATACACCATACGATAGACATACAAAAGACATACAATAGAATTAATAATTGGGTAGTTGTAATCCCAAAAAAGTAGGAACAGATGAAAAGACATGCCTATAATTATGAGCGATTCATACTATACACATACACCATACGATAGACATACAAAAGACATACAATAGAATTAATAATTGGGTAGTTGTAATCCCAAAAAAGTAGGAACAGATGAAAAGACATGCCTATAATTATGAGTGATTCATACTATACACATACACCATACGATAGACATACAAAAGACATACAATAGAATTAATAATTGGGTAGTTGTAATCCCAAAAAAGTAGGAACAGATGAAAAGACATGCCTATAATTATGAGCGATTTTGGTGCATGGTGTAGCTTCAATTTTATTGAATAAATCTTTTTTTTAATAACTTGTATATATAATGTTAAGAAAGTATTGCTATTCTTGAAAAGTGACATAATGTTGCTATTTTATTGTAAACCTGCTATTATGTTGGTATATTTGTATAATTTAGCCAAATTGAATTACCCCTAAAAAATCAAGCCGTTGTCTACTATCTTAGTTGAGCATGACATGATGGAGGAAACTAAAACATGATTCTTCTTTTCGGCGATCTCCTACTTCCTAACCTACTCTTTTGATGTATATGGAAAAGCAATGGTGTTATGGCGACTATGATGCAAAATATCAATAGGCATCTAAATTTCTTGCTTATTTTGCAGACTACTGAAATGAAAATAGATTTCTCTGTTGCAAGTATGCTCTTTCATTGAGTGTGTTAAGTACAATTTTTTTTTTTTCTTTTTTAACAAACTTTAAAACCATGGCCTGAAGTTGCAAACGAAACTGAACTACCTATAAAAAATTTGTAACCAAACTATAGATCTTTGGGTTGAAGTTGTCTAAACAGGTAACGTGGATTTATCCGTACTTCCAGTTGTCAAGAATCTTATTTACAAAACTTTTTCAATTAGAGACAAATAATAAACCATTGAAAGCGATTATTTGAGAAAATCAGCCAATTAGTTCCAATCAATGTGGGCCTTAGGTATCACAATTCACAATTAGTGGCAACTTTCCAGCGAATTGTACCAACAAGATATTGTTTCGTCACTTTATACATTCCATACAACCATAGACACTTCGTCACTTAAGTACCTTGTGCATTTATTTTCTCAAACTTTTGCAACGTGTCTAATCATTCTTTCACTTGTCTGAACAGTATAAAAGTAAAACACACGGTTTCCTATTCCTGTCTTGTTCTTGTACACTGAGCTGATAGTGATGACAATTGTTGAACAACCTTAGTACCTGCCAAGAATATCTATCCAATACACTCTCACTTCATTTTTTGTCAGTCTTTAATTCCTCAACTAAACCTCTAAAAGTCAAATATCTGTTAAAAAGCATTGCATAAAATTAACTTTGAATCTTTCCAAATTCTGAAGAATCTGAAATCCCTTTTGTCTTTTTTATTATTATTATTATCTTATTTTTCCTTGATCATGGAACGTTATGATATTGTGAAGGAGTTAGGTTCTGGTAATTTTGGAGTAGCAAAACTTGTTAGAGAAAAGAAAACCAAAGAACTATATGCTGTCAAGTTTATTGAAAGAGGCCAAAAGGTAATTTTGATACCTTTACTTTGTTTCTTTATTTATGTTCTTGATGATGATGAATTTTTTTTTTTTTTTTTGGTTGGACTTTTTTGAGGTTGCAGATAGATGAACATGTGCAAAGGGAAATTATGAATCATAGATCATTGAAACATCCAAATATAGTCAGATTTAAAGAGGTATATTCTGCTTCTTATTATTAGAAAGAATCTTCTTTTTCCTTATTTTGGTATCTGCCCTGATTCCTGTGGGGACTCTGAATACTGAATTCTAGTTTTTATGTTGTTTAACTATGTGATCATGTCACATAAATGGTACCAACTCCTACTTGTTTTTTTCTTTTTACATTTTCCTTAGAGATCCTCTCTTCATTACCAACCCCTGCTCCCCACCCAAAAAAAAATAGTGGTAATGCATCTAATTACTGGAACACAAATTTGGTTGGTTATGCTAGCAAGAAATTACTGAAAATTATGTGATGCTATGATTCATTTTTGAAGGATATTGCTGCACTCTTCGTCATCTTAAAGATTGAAATCAAAGAATATTTTTCCTAGTACTAGCCGGAATCTGATGATGTCAGATTAAATTGTGTTTGACATTTTTTTATGACCAGAAATTTACAATTTGTCAGAATCCTTGTCCTAGTAGAAAATAATAATCAAACATAGTAAAATGTAGCCTCGTGGCAAATGGATTTTTCAATTCTGTTAATGGTTGGTTAGCTTGTTACATGAATGGATGCATCTCTTCCAGGTCTTGTTGACACCTACTCATCTAGCAATAGTAATGGAGTATGCTGCGGGAGGAGAACTCTTTGCGAGGATCTGTAGTGCTGGAAAATTTAATGAAGATGAGGTAAGAATGATACTTACACTAGTTCTTTCAATTAGAATGAGAAAACTGTATATTTTTTGCCTTCTTTTAATTTCATCGTCGATATAATAACCTGCGTTTATCCCGCTCAGACCTTTCCTGCACCTTTTCTTGGTTGTGTTGGGATCATCTCTTTGTTAGTTTCCCCAGTGGGTAATATACTATTACATTGTTGGTTAGAGGCAGTACAATAAAGGGCCTAAATATCATGGTTCATGACTCATGAGTGAAACTAGATTCTTAACTTCCAAAAATGTTAAAAGTTGAAACCATTTAGCAATATGCTTTGAGAAGTGTCTGTTAATATGTTACAAGTTCATTACTGTCACGTGTTTAGAAATATAAGTACTTTCCTCTAATACCACTCAGTGCAGCATTTCTTAGCAGACTCTTTTTAGTTTAAAGTCAGCTGAGTGCTTACTTATGTTTTACTACTATTTACTCAGGCAAGGTTCTTCTTTCAACAACTGATATCAGGGGTTAGCTACTGCCATTTCATGGTAAAGCATCACTACTTCTCATGCTCTGAGCTTCATTCGGTCCTCCTTGGCACTTAGAATGTTTTGGTCTTCTATTGCAGCAAATCTGTCATAGAGATCTCAAATTGGAAAATACGTTACTTGACGGAAGTACTGCACCACGTGTCAAAATATGTGATTTTGGGTACTCAAAGGTAACTATTCTTTTCTCGAAGTCTTAATTCTTGCTGCTATTCAAGGTTTAAGTCCTTTTTTTAACTGCTACGCTTGTTGCAGTCGTCTGTCTTTCATTCTCAACCTAAGTCCACTGTAGGGACACCTGCTTATGTAGCACCGGAGATCCTAACAACGAAAGAATATGATGGGAAGGTGCTATTTCATTCTTCTTTCCTTGCAGAAATTTTCATGATGTTTGTCGTAGACACTCATTTCTCCTCCTGTCAATTCTTGAAACTGCAGCTTGCAGATGTTTGGTCATGTGGAGTCACCTTATATGTAATGTTGGTTGGAGCTTATCCATTTCAAGATCCAAGTGATCCGAAAAACTTTACGAAGACTATTGCTGTAAGTTATGGCAACATTATTAGATTCCCAGTGGATGAGAAAACGAAAAGAATGAAGCTTGTTCTGCTTTGAATTTTGTTTTATCATGCATTAAATGGATCATTCTATTAATGCGAGTGTCCAGCATTGAGCAATTTACTGCAGCATTATGATTGTCTAGCTTTCGTGACAGAGAATACTCGGTGTCCGCTATTCAATCCCTGAACAAGTCCGAATTTCCCTTGAATGCCGCCATCTCTTAACCAGGATTTTTGTGGCAGACCCTGAAAAGGTATTATATCATCAGTTTCTTCAGCTAAAGATGTGGATCATTTAATTATTCAAGTCTATTTTCCAGAAACTGTTCAACTTGAAATGATCATCAATAACTACTACCCATTGTCTCGATATATTCTACTAAGGTGCAAGATTAAATCCCACCAAAGGCATTCGGTTAAATTAATTCTTGATAATACCTTGGTGTTTCTTGTTCAAGTTTTGTTAGGATTGATGGTGCACCTTAACTATTGTGAATGTGCCTAAATCATAATCTGATCTTGGTGATTCCTTTGCAGAGAATAACCATTGAAGAAATTAAAATGCATCCCTGGTTTTTGAAGAACTTGCCTGTGGAACTGATGGAAGGAGGAAGTTACCAATGTATTGATGTAAATAACCCCTCTCAGAGCATGGAAGAAGTTTTGGCAATAATACAAGAGGCAAGAGTTCCTTTGCAGGTTCCAAAAGGTGGAAAAAATTCTTTTGGGGGCAGTATGGATTTTGACGAGTTGGATGATGCTGATATTGAAGATTTTGAAACTAGTGGTGGTTTTGTTGGTCAATTGTGATGTGTGTGCACAATGTAGTAATTACTAAAACGGTGAATGAAGAAACTAAATGAGCAATGTGCTGTAATTTGCGGAATTGACATTCAGTGTTCACCCTGTATTTTACTGATAAGTTTATCTTTTTAACTTGGTAAAAAGTGTTTACTACTTTGACAGCCCCTAAACTAGTTGCATACAGGGGCGGATCTAGTAAGGCCGGAAGGAGTGCCACGCCACCCGCTAACTTCGGTTGAAACTCTATGTATACAAGTATATACATATAAGAAATTGGATATATATGCTGAGTGGCACCTATAGAAATGCACCATGGTGCAAGGGGCAGTTCAAAACTACCACCCATATATCTTTTTATTTTTTATTTTTTTTTATAGCAAAATACCACTAAGCGTATAGCTTAGCGGCTAATTTTATTAATAATAAACAAACAAAAATAATAAATTCAGTCTTTACATCATGAATGAAATATAAACTTGCTAAGACTAAATAATGCCTAAGTAGTAGTATTATAGCAATATACCCAAGCATTGCGTTCATCTCATTGGGTTCAGCATCGTACCATGCTAATACCACCAATTGAGGCAAATTTAATACTTGGATAATATGCTTTACATGAATCACCACATTACTTAAGAATAATATGTATGAAAAACTAATGAAATATATAATAGCTAAGAATTTGATTAAAATCATGAGAAATAATTTTGAAAAGCATCCTTGACGCATTATATCCTTGATGAAGCATCCACTATTTTAATTTTTTTAGCTTCGTGTGCCTACAACATTATCATCATAATCATAATCATAATCATAATATATATCTATCTATCTATCTATCTATATCTATATTAAAAGAATGAAGGTCCTTAGAAAAAATCACCCGACTTTTTTACCCTTTATTAGACAATTCTACAATAGACAAAATAGACATTTACTATTTTTCTATATTTTATTTATTATATTTATTTTCTCCAAAATTTTCCATCATTGCAATTTCTTGTTTTTTTTTTTAAGTCAATAAACTTATCAATTCTATACTTTCGTTGCATAGATTAATTATATTCCAAGTCTATCTTTCATTGTAGTTGAAGGCCCTAAAAGATGGATTAGTTAACTGTAATTCTATTCCATGTTCTATTCCAACTCTATTTCAATTAATCTTTTACAGATTTTATTATTATTTTTTCTTGGACCTTTACGAAATAGAGTTGTAATGAATACTAAAAATAGAGTTGTAACTATTATCTTTTATTTTATCCATACTCCTAAGTCCTATTCCTAAGAAAGAATTAAATCCTATTGGGTTAGAAACTCATGTATATCTATAAAAAATATTTACCATGGACCGAAAAAGGAAAACCTCATGAGAAACAATGCTCGATAGTTTTCTTTTTCGTATCGGATTGAAGGTATGCATTTGTTTGACTTTTACTATGAGGTAAATGTTTGTATACTATTAGGGCCGTCTCTACCGTAAAACCATTAAGGCAATGGCTTGGGGCCTCCAAAAAATTGGGGTCCTATTTTTTTCTAAAGATGTATTACTATATATATTACAAAAAAAATTTAAAAAGAAGTTTTGTGTATTGAATCTCAAAATTGAAGAAAATTTTAAGGGAAAGCACAAGAACGTGTCCCATAAATGTGGGAACTGCTGCCAATTTACCATAATAGGAGAGTTAAAAATTATTACTTTTGTGGTATTGTGGTAGTGCTTGTTTAGGTGGATATCTATATTTACCTTTTTCAACATTCTTATTTTTTTCTTAGTGAATATTATGATTCTTCAAAAATACTAACTAAAACTCTTTGTGTGCCTGCTTCAAATATTAAGCAATTGCAACAACAATCATTATATTGAAGCAGCACCAACATTGTTTTGACATTACTATTATATCAATTTATTATTTTCAAAATTAAAATTGATAAAATCTTATCTAAGATCAACGATTTCTCAAGAAAAATTAAATGAATTAGCTATATTTTCAATTGAAAAGGAATTGTTAGAAAAAACTTACTATAAAACGGTAATTAATGACTTCGCATCTAAAAAAGCGCAAAAAGCAGACTTTAAATAAAACTATATATGACGATCTTTCTTCTTCCTTTTTTTTTTTTTTAGTTAGGGCCTCTCTGTGAAGTTTAGGTGGAGGCATCCCGCTCTTCGTTCCCGCGGGCGCGATAATAGGGGGACCTCACAACGGGGCCACGTCTGGGGGCTCGGGAAACAATCCAACTACAACGCCACACTTCGGGACGATTCCCACCGTGGCTGAAACAACATCCTCGGTCGATGTTGAAAAATTGTCTAGGGAAATTGAGGCTCGCATCGAGGCTCGCGTGGAAAAGCGCCTCGAGGGCGTGCCGGGGATAACAAAGGAGGAAGATGACCTCGATATTGATCAATACAGGGAGCTGCTCTTCAAGCCCGAAGCGGCTCCAGCTCCAACCCCCAAGAATTTCAAACTCATGTTCTTGAAGAAATATGATGGGACTACCGATCCCAGAGAACATGTGAGAGAATACATGGCAATGGTGAAGAGCAACGACCTAACGGCTATACAGCTCGGGTCGATGTTCTTGAAAAAATTTGGCGAGTCCTTGGAGAAGGGGGCTCTACGTTGGTATATGTGCCTGCCAGCGGGGTCGATTTCCACCTTTAAGGAAATGTCTAGCGCCTTCGTCAAGGCGCACACCGGGCCCCAAAAGATCCTCCAAAGGAAGGAGGATATATGCGAAGTGAAACAAAGGCCCGGTGAGCCACTCAAAAAATTTCTTGAGCGATTTCATGCCGAACGCATGGAATTACCTTGGATGGACGATACCTTGGCCATCATGGCATTTGAAAAATGTATCAATATTCGCAATTCTGACGCTGCCGCTGAATTTCGAAAAGAACTCCAACAATATCAGGTCCTAACATGGGAGGATCTGCACAAGCGAACTTACTCCAAAATTAGATTGGAGGAGGCTGAATTTAAAAGCCGGGGTTATCATCATAAAAATCGAGGCGAATCTTCGCACCGCGCCGAGGCATCGCGAAGCAACCCGAAGGGGAGGTATGAGCCATATACCTCGACAAGGCAGCATGTGAGCCAGAGGCTGGGAAACTCCTTCGGTAATTCATACCCAAATTCACACATAAGCCAATGGCTCGGAGGGAAGGTTCAACCCAATACGAACCAAAAAAATCCCTCAAGCCCAGCTTCGGCTACAAAAAAGGATCTACCTCGGATCCAAGACTACAACTTCAATATATCGACCTCGGAGCTGGTCAATGTAGTCAAAGGGACTGCCGGGGTAAGGGTTCCCAAGGACATGAGGACCCCGGCGGATAAAAGGGACCATAATCTGCACTGTGAATTCCATGCAGATTACGGCCACAGGACCGAGGATTGCAAAGCTTTGCGCCTCGAGGTAGCTCACTTGCTGAAGAAGGGAGTCTTGGCCGACTTCCTTACTGATAAAGGGAAAGACAATTTCTCCAAGAACCGGGGTGATGGGCAACCACCTCGGTCTCCACCTCCGGAGAGAGTAGTAAATGTCATTACCGGGGGATCAGAGGTGAACGACGTGAATTTCGCCGCGGCCAAGAAATTTGCCAAGCTATCCATCACCATGGAGAAAAGAACCCGAATTGGCGGCTCGGGTAAAGAAATCGTGTTTGACGATGATGACTGTGATGGGATGATGTTCCCCCATCACGACGCTTTGGTCATCATGCTAAGAATCAGCGACTCTAACATCAAAAGAGTCTTGATCGACCCCGGTAGCTCGGTCAACATAATCAGCTACGGAGCTGTTAAAAAAATGTGGCTCAAAGAGGAGATTGTCCCCAAAGCAACAGTGTTAGCCGGCTTCAACAACTCTACGGAGAAAACGTTGGGTGAAATCACACGCAAGACATTCGCCGAGGGAGTTATTAAGGAAACACTGTTCCAAGTAATGCCCGAGGATTTGGCATACAATGTGATCCTCGGAAGGCCATGGATCCATTCCATGGAAGCTGTCCCCTCCACCTTGCATCAAGTGATTAAATTCCCTACACCTTGGGGAGTTCGATCAATCAAAGGGGAGCAGCGAGTAGCGAGGGAGTGCTACTCGGTTGCATTAAAGAGTAGAGTCGCCCCGATCGGGCCAAAGCATATCAACGACAGCAACCGGGGTCAAGCGGGGAGGATATCCGAGGGGAAGTCGAAAAAATCCCGGTTTGTATTCAAGAGCCTCGGAAGCAAAAGGCCGAGGATTCAACCGTTGAGGAATTGGAATCTTTCACCCTATTGAAAGAGTTCCCCGATAGAAAAATGTTTGTCGGCTCGGAGTTGGACTCGGAGTCGAAAAAGGCGATTATTGAAGTTTTGAAGCCCAACCATGACTGTTTTGCTTGGTCCCACTCAGACATGACAGGTATCGATCCGGAGATCATGACTCACAAGCTGAATGTGGACCCAAAATTTACCCCGGTAAAGCAGAAAAAAAGACCTCATGCCGGGGTAAAAAAGAAGGCGATCGAGGATGAAACCACCAAGTTACAAGAAAATGGTTTCATAAGAGAGGTGAAATACCCTGAATGGCTGGCCAATGTGGTGGTCGTGCCGAAGAAGAATGGCAAGTGGAGAATGTGTGTAGATTACACTGATTTGAACAAAGCCTGCCCCAAAGACTCATATCCATTGCCACAAATTGATAGGTTAATAGACTCCACGGCTGGACACAAACTATTGACCTTCTTGGATGCATATTCGGGCTATAATCAGATACTCATGGACCCGAAGGACGAAGAGAAGACCTCCTTCATCATTGACCGAGGTACTTTCTGCTATAAGGTGATGCCCTACGGTCTGAAGAATGCCGGGGCGACCTACCAAAGATTGGTATGTCGCATGTTCAAGGAGTATACTGGAAAGTCTATGGAGGTCTACATAGATGATATGCTCATCAAATCGATCCGAATGGAGGATCATTTGAATAATCTGAGGGAAGCCTTTTCTGTTTTGAGGCAATACGGTATGAAATTAAACCTTGAGAAGTGCGCCTTCGGCGTTGGATCAGGCAAATTCTTGGGATTCATTGTCTTTGAACGAGGAATCGAGGCTAACCCAGACAAAATCAAAGCTATCGAAGAGATCCCCGAGGAGCTGACCGGGGTGAAAGAAGTTCAACGCTTGACTGGCCGAGTCGCCGCCTTGAGTCGATTTATCTCAAGATCCTCGGAGCGATGCCACAAGTTCTTCTCCGTTTTGAGAAAAAACAATCACTTCGAATGGACACTGGAGTGTAAACAAGCGTTGAAAGATTTGAAACAATACTTGGCTAACGCACCGTTGCTTGCCAAGCCAAAAGAAGGTGAAACATTGCTGGTCTACCTGGCCGTGTCCGAGGTGTCTGTCAGCGCTGTGCTGGTTCGGGAGGAAGATGGCAAGCAGCAGCCCATTTACTATGTGAGCAAGACACTCCTCGACGCTGAAACCAGGTATCCACACTTGGAAAAACTAGCACTTGCTTTACTTGTTACTACTCGGAAACTACGACCCTATTTCCAATGTCACCCAATAGCGGTAGTTTCAACCTTCCCTTTAAGGAGTATATTGCATAAACCTGAGTTATCGGGGAGGTTATCAAAATGGGCGGTAGAGTTGAGCGAATATGATATCACCTATCAACCTTGGACAGCCATTAAGTCTCAAGTCCTAACCGACTTCGTGGCCGACTCCAGTATTGGGATTCTGCCCGAGGCGGAAAAGGAAAACTCCATGGCAAAAGGAACCTCCCCGGGGCTATGGATACTTCACACCGATGGAGCAACAAACTCCAAAGGTTCAGGTTTAGGCATAGTCTTGAGAGCACCCACCGGGGAGAAAGTCAGGCACTCGGTTCGGTTCAAGAAAGTAACCAACAACGAGGCTGCGTACGAGGCAGCTTTAGCGGGTTTGGAATTGGCTAAAGAAATGGGGGTGGAAAGAATCGAACTGAGGTGTGACTCACAGTTGGTAGTGAATCAGGTCCTCGGTGGTTATACGGCTCGAGAGCCTAGAATGCAGTTATACTTGGATCGAGCACAAATAATCTTGGCCCAATTCCAAGAATGGCAGATTAAACAAGTACCTCGGGAGGAAAACATCGAGGCTGACGCTTTAGCGAACCTAGGTTCGGCGATTGACGAAGCTCACTCGGGGACTGACTCAGTGGTTCGGTTGTTGTCCGCACAAATGAGAGAAATGAAGTTGCAGGTTAATTCAGTGGACAACAGATGGGATTGACGGAGTAAATTCATCTCTTACTTCGACTCGGGGACTGTGCCCCAAGACAAAAAAGAAGCGAAGAAGTTAAGGACCCAAGCAGCCTCGTATCACCTGATCGAGGGTAATCTGTATAAAAGGTTATATTGCGGCCCGATGGCCAAGTGTTTGGGTCCCGATGAGGCAAGGTACGCGATGGCCGAAGTGCACGAAGGCGAGTGTGGCAACCACTCGGGGGGAAAGTCCTTGGTGCGTAAGTTATTAAGAGCTGGGTATTATTGGCCCACAATCAGTGCCGATGTAAAAGCCTTCGTGCAGAAATGTGATAAATACCAACGCCATGGGCGGATGATCCACCAACAGGCCGAGCCTCTACACTCGGTGGTATCACCATGGCCCTTCATGAAGTGGGGGATGGACATTGTTGGACCATTGCCTAAGGGAAAAGGTGGTGTTCGTTTCATTTTAGTACTAACCGATTACTTCACAAAATGGATGGAAGCAGGGGCTCTCACCGAGGTAAAGCAAAAGCAAATAATCGACTTCATCAATAAGAACATCATCTACAGCTTCGGCGTCCCAAGAAATATTGCCTGTGACAACGGTAAACAATTCATGGGGGCAGCCATCACTGATTTCTTCAAGCAGTGGGATCAAAAGAATTGCTTCAACTCCTTATCACCCAAGTTCCAATGGCCAAGCTGAGTCTTCGAATAGAATCATAATTGAAAATCTCAAGAAAAGACTCGATGAGAAAAAAGGTCCTTGGCCAGAGGAGCTGCCCGGGGTGCTATGGGCCATGCGAACAACGGAGAAGAACAGCACTGGTGAGACTCCTTTCTCACTTGCTTATGGCATGGATTCCCTCATCCCCGTAGAAGTCGGTGAACCAAGCCTTCGGTACGCCCACACTACCGAGGATGCAAACCAACAGGCAATGCGCATAGAATTGGATCTGCTCGAGGAAAAAAGGGAATTAGCTCTGGTTCGGCTAGTCGCCCAAAAAAGACAGATCGAGGCGTACCTCAATAGGAAAGCCAAATTCAGAGACTTCAAAGCTGGAGACTATATGCTAAAAACTACAAACCAATCAACAAAGGAAGACAACGGGGGAAAACTTGTTGCAAATTGGGAAGGACCCTACAGAGTCAAGGCAATCGTTGGAAAAGGATCCTATCAAATTGAGAATTTGCAAGGCGAACCCGAACCTCTGAATTGGAATATTTCCAATCTGAAGCGGTACTACTTCTAGTCGAGGTAAATGCTTTTCAATCTTTTAAATTTATCCACAGCCCCGAGCCGAACAATGCTCCTATGGCCTCGATCAAAATGTACTAACTTGCTCCTCGTTTCATTTTTTGCTTGACCTTTTCAGGAAGTGAACCGAACGATTTCCAGTGCTCGGATCTTTATCAAGATTCACAACCGAACATTGGGGGGAGTGAGAAGGGTTAATATCGAGGTCGACATCCAGCCTCCCAACCGAAGCTTAATTATCTGATAACCGAGGACTTACGCCTGGGGGAATAGATTTAGTACATTGTAATTTCGCCCGGTAGCGGCATATTGTCAATTTTTGTCAAAGTTGTTTTTTACCCAAGGTCCGCTTTTACTTGGTTCTATGCAAATAGCCTATTTCTGGCTCGTTGATATCAATGAAATGACTTCGATCTTATATTTATTTTATCTGTGTAAATCTTGCACTCCGAAGCTGCACAATGCATCGACTCGAGGACGAGACGTCGTTCTAAGTTTACATCGATTAAATTCAGTCAAGTCTGCAAGCAAATTATTTATTTTTAACGAGGTGTTCGGTATATGCAAAACCAGCACGAAAGTAAAAATTACAATATCACATCAAATGGCCCGAAGGCTGGCTTCATTTATTAGACAAAAACGACCCGAGGGTCAAAAGTCATGCATACATGAAAGCCCAAAGGCTAGTGTCCAAAAATGCACGAAGGCCTGAAACAAAATAATACATCAAAATATTTATCAAACCCCGCCACTAAGGTTGCGCCCCATCGGTATCTTCACTGCCCTCTTCGGCACTTTCGCCTTCGTCCTCACCTTCGGGCCCGCCATCGTCTGAGCCCTCGCTCGAAGGGAGTTCGTCCACAATCCTTTGGGCCTCGGCAGCAGCCTCCCTTGCCTTGGCAATCTCCTCTTCAAGTACAATCTGCCCAACCTGGACTTGCTCAAGCGTGCTAAGCCTAGTCTTGACAACGGCCCATGTTTCTTCAAACTTCGCCCGCGTTGCCCTGAATTCGGCCTGCTCATTGAGTTACGCAATCCTGCCCTCAAGCTTGGAGATCTGGCCCCGAAGGGATGGTACTTGGTCTACTTAGCTTTGCAACCCAACGAGCTTGGCGTTGTATTCTTCAAGTTTACTGCGATATTTCTCACCTGCTTCAAGCACTTCGGTCTTAGCCCTGAAGAGCTCAGCCTCAAGGCGAGCATTTTCAAGGCTCAACCTTGAACGCTCTGCAGTAAACTCGTTCGTCGCGGCTTGGACTCGAGCTTCGGCAGATTCCGCAACCCCACGAAGATCAGCTTCGGCCTTGGCTGAGGCTTCATTGGCACGCTCTAGCTCTTCATTCAGGATTGCAAACCGTGCCTCCAGCTCGGTAACTTTCCCTTTAAGACCTTTCTTCTGTTCATCCCAAGCAGCGGCAGCTGCCTGGATCTCTTTGGCTCGCTCACGCTCGAGATGAACAACTTGCAATGCAAGAACCAAACTTTGCGTTTAGGACAAAGTGTCAATACCAGAAAAGTGGCGAAACAAACTACGCAAAACATATGCTAAGACTTACCCGAAGGGCAGAAGCGGCAGAGACACCCATCAAACTCATCGGGCTAAGATTCCGAAGGGCATGAGCTTCGGCAGGGCCAAGCATGCCATCAAGGGCTGCAACATCCTCTTTTGTGGCATCCAGCAAATTTGCATCAGGATATATTTCCAAGACCCGAGGTGCGATGCAGGAAGGCTTCGGTGAAGCTGGAGAGGCTTTAACCGTGCTCTTAATCAACCCTTCGCCCACTCTAGCCTTGCCTTTTGCTTTGCAGCTTCCTGATCAAGCTCTTCCACATTTATCACCTTGGTTGTCCCAACAACCTCGGGTCTCGGCTCTGGAATCGCCTCTGAGGCCGGTTCTGGCCTTACCTCGGGAGCCAAGGGAGGAAGCTCTTCATCGCTGGGCTCATCGACCAGTCCTCGACGTTTTGTAATTGTTGCCTCGGCAACAGGAGCAGCGGCTTCCTCGACCCGAGGTCCCTTCGCCTTGGCCGCTCGTTTTGACACAGCCCTTTTTCTTTTGGAACCTGGGGAAGGAAGGGAAGCAATCTGTTTAATATGAGAAAGGGTAGAGGTGGAGATTCACGAAAACCGACCTAAGAAAATTTCATTACCTTGTGATGTCCCTTGGCTTGACGAACCTTTGGCTTTCTTTTCTTCAATAATCCGCTTTGCCAAGTTCGCCATCTTGGCAACGCCCTCGGTGATGTCAAGCACCGTCCTTTCTCTCTTCTTCTTTTCTTTCTTACCTCCTCTCTCCTCTCCTTCCCCCTCAACCTCCACCTCGGCTTCTTCTTCCTCCTCGGCATCTTTCACAGCTCTATTTGAGAGACCTGCATAAATGAGGAAAATATTAGTTCATGACGGCTCGAAGCAAATAAAAAATAAAAATCGCAAACATTGACACACAACTCACCATGCCTCTTGCACACCCATCGGTTCTCTTTCAAACCGGCTAGTATCATCCACTGTCGGTTTGGGCGCGTCTTCGCCTGCATAACCTCGGTAACCCACTCGAGCAAATTCTTTGGTGGGTTAATTGGAACCTTTTCAGCTGCAAGTCGTGGATAAAAAGATAAGTGCCAACTATGACAGTCCGAAGCCGAAGGAAAAACAAAAGTAGACACTTACGTTGAGCATTCCACACTTCGGGAAAACCAGGTTCGGTTGACAGCAGCCTCGTAGGGATGAGCACGTACCGATCATTCCAACCTTGGTCCCCATGGTCCTCGCTCTTGCTCAGAATCGCGTAAGATCCCCGAGGCAGGAGGGCAACCACCCCGGCTTTATGAAAGTAGCGGTAATAGAGAGAGATCAGATGGTGAAAGGTGAAAGGCAACCCAGCTATGTCGCTCAAATATTCAAGGGCCTGAACAACCCTCCAAACCTCGGGCCCTAGTTGGGCTAAACATAGATTGTAAGACCTAAAAAACACGTCGATGATGGGGTGTACTGGCAAGTTAAACCCTATAGTAAAGGGGTAGGTGAAAACCAAAGAGTATCCCTCGACATGTGTAGAAACAGCCGAGTCCGGCGCCGGGATCCTAACCTCCTTTTCGGGCACCCAACGGCAGTCAGCCCGAACAGCTTCAAGCCTATCCTCGGTTATGATGCTCGGGGTAACATGGACTGGAATATTCCTCTTCTTCCCTTTTTGAGCATCAGACTGAGCATGGACTTTCAGATCCTTAGCATTGTTGAAACTCGAAGGGATGACCAACCGAGGATCAATTTCTACCTCGAGAGGAATCTTCCTCTTTGATATCTTTGACGGGCCAACTTCGGTTTCCCCCTTTTGGCCACTGGTCCCTCCACTCACCTCGGCTCCGCCTACCGAACCACCCGCCTCTTTGGCACTGGTAACGTCATCACCCTCGACGTCACCCCTGTCCCTGTCGTGGTCGTCACTACCCACGTCAAGTTCCACGTCATAATTGACCTCCGCCGTATCGCGACCAGCCCTTGCCTTACGCCTCTTAGGAGCAGGAGCCGCAGACGTGGCCTCGCCACCACCTCCTGTTTCAACCACCTGCAGCGGAGGTACAGAGGCAACCATATCGTCATTCATGGCCATGGCGGCGAAGCGCCTCGCCCTTTCGCCAGAATCACTTGAACCATGACCAGAATTCGTAGCAGACATGATAATGATCAAATGGGAGAAGAAATCAAGATCGGAGAAACAAGTTTGGAAGGTTAAGAGTTCTTTCTTTGCAAATTCTGCTGAGTGTCGAAAAGCTTTCAAGTGGAGTGGAAGAAGGTGAAGTGAGGTATTTATAGGAGACTTACACGTGCAAGTTGGAGAAGCAATGATGACTGTAACGTTGGAGAAAACAAAAAAGTCGGCGCGACCGTTTGGTAACCAATCAACGGCCGCCACGTAATGCGGAACGGTAGCCCGAAAGACGTGCAGCTTTTTTGAAACCCTTGGATAGGGTTTCGCCATGTCGACTTCCCGCTCAAATTCATTCCACTCCTCGGTGACCTCGGTGTTCATCCGAGGAGTGGGGGGACTATCTGTATTGGGTAAAAATTGACGTGCTCGGTCAGCACCTCAGAATGATGGACCGAAGAGAAAGCGAGCCGACGCTCCGAAGAGAGATGGTTGAATCCACTGATTAAGTCACCCGAAGTCGAACTCCAATGCCATTACCGAAGGCGAGTTGAGAGCTGAGCTTCGGTTGACTTGTCCTCCTAACCGAACAACAAGGTCATACCACCGAAGCCTTGTGACCAAGCTTCGGTGATCACCTCGGTTCCAGCGGCTTTGCAGCCCACTACTTCACCCCACTAACTTCTCCATTTAACGTCAAGATCGTGGGACAAGGCACAAACTGATGGTGGAGAACGTGGGCAGGGCTCTTAGGCCTATAAATAGCAGTTCATTTTGTATCATAGGGATCCAAAAATTGATACTGAAACTCTGCCCAAATTTGTACTCACAATCATATATTGAAATACAGTTATCTTTCCGCATTTACATCTATTTCGTGTATTTATTCAATTTTGATACGAAGATTTGCTTATATTCGAATCCAAATTCGATTTGTAATTCTAAAACTGATTTAGGCCCATACAATACTTTTATTGGGAAATAGTAACATGCGTTTGAATGTGCCAGATGTAGCGTTTGTCGGTATCTCATGTTATTAAAATTAATGTAATTACAAGTAGGAAAAGATGCAAGTTTTGTAGTATGTAATTTCTTTTTCTCATACATTATGTAATTTTAGTTGATTCTGGTACACTTCATAGATTTTGATATATTGAGTAGTAGATTATTTGTTTCGTGTAAAGCTAGAGGTGATTTATTTGTACGCTTTTATAATTAACAATGTGTCTACGAGAATTGCTTCTTTTGGATTTAAAAATATTTTGTTTAAAATTTAGATTTGAAAACAAAATTAGAGGTGTAATATATATTTAATCATGTTTAGGCCTAAATTTGGTCGTTTAGGTAAAACAATTAAATTTGTTAGAAGGTCACGAGCAATACGGTAAATATGAAGAAAAATACAAGAAATAAACAAAAAATTTCACCGCATGCCCTCCATAAGGAGTGGTTTTATAAAATTGCCCGCGCTAAGGAATGTTTTAGCAAAATGCCCTTATTTAGTCCGAAGCCAAGACTTCAAAGCAAATATTTTGTAAGTCTTGGCAATTGCATATACTTCAAGGGCAAGTACTGTTTTGCCAATACTTCAAGTTATATGGCGAGAATGCAGGAAAAACTGGAAGGGGCAAGTCTTGGCAATTGTCAAGACTTACGATGAAGTGCGGCAAATGTTGCCTTTTGCCAACACTTGAACGTCAAGTGTTGGCAAATCGAGCAGGGGTTAATGGCAAGTCTTGCCTTTTTTCCAAGACTTACGGCCAAGTGCGGCAAGTATTGCTTATTGCTAATACTTGTAGGGATAAGTGTTGAAAAGCGCAAAAATATAAAGGTAAGTCTTGGCTCCGAATTTTTTTCATTAAATCTTAACGGGGGCATTTTTGCAAACCATCTGTTAGCGTGGGCAAAAAATCAAACCATTGCTTCCCGTGTTATATTTTTGCAAATCAGCTAGAAATAAAGAGAGCAAGTAATAGACAATAAAGTAGAGAGTATTATTCCTAGTGAATAGTCGTATTCGGTGTGAATCGCTTGATGTACGTATAATACAATGTAAGAAGAGGTATTTATAGTTAAAATTTACCTAGTCCTAATTATGGTAAAATACAAAGACTAATGAGGTCGTGGGCCTGTATACTCAAGATAGCAGTATATACAAAACTCTAACTAGGAGATTGTAAACACTAAGGCAGCGGGATACGTATACCTTGCATCCTACGCCCGTACCGGCTGACGGCCGTGGCTTAAGGAGCAGGTATATCCTCGACGCGCAGTGACTTATAAGCTGAGTCTAGTCTCTCCAGCTGGACTCGTATCCCCATAATCATAGATGGCGTATTTTTTCTACAAAAAAAAATTTCTTCTCAACGACTTTTGTCAATTTTTATGTGGTTATGGAATTACACAAATTAAACGATATTGTGTTCTTTGATCTAATAGTGCTAATCTTTTGATAAGCACCAAATGTCAAACTACATCAACGTGAGATATGCAATGAACGTGCTATTATTTCATAATACGGTTATAATAGTACAATTCAACTAGTATTTATTTTCTATCAAGTTTATATATGGAAAAACTTATAAATTTGAATCGGGTGAAGGGTACTTGTACGTACAATTATAATGAAAAAGTATTTGTTTTTATCATGTGTATTTTTGAAGAGAAATAGACATTAAAGGCTCGATTTTATTGTTTCATTGTTCATCTTTGAATCATGTTTAGAGATATGTCAGGAAAGTTGAGCTGAGCTATCAAAGACGTCTATGTTACAAATACATGTATGTAGTATAAATGTGGATGACCACTACTCTCCACTACTCTCCATTTATTCACTTGTAACATATGATTTACTACCCCACTTTCTCCTACTTAATTCCTCCCCACTTTCTCCTACTTAATTCCTCATTTAGGGATGACTTGTAACTTCCTATGTATTGGAGTCCTATAAATAGAGGACACTTTGTCTATGGAAGACACACTTGAAATACTTGGAGAATATAAGTTCTTCCTTCTCCTCTCATATATTTTTGTCTTGTTCTTACTTTACTATTAGTTTCACAGAATAGATGTTTACCAAGGCATTGCCAACCTCAACATTTGAGAAGCTTGTTTACAAGATTGGAATGCGTCGTCTTCGAGAGGTCAAGGAATGTCTTCATCAGGGGGAGTAAAATACGCGCTGTACTCTTTTTCCCTTAACAAGGTTTTATCCCACTTGGGTTTTACTTGTAAGGTTTTTAATGAGGCAGCTCTAAATGCGTATTATAGGATATGTGTACTCTTTTTCCTTCACTAGGCTTTTTCCCACCGGATTTTTCCTAGTAAGGTTTTAACGAGGCACATTATCTTCCAAATGGTCATCCAAGGGGGAGTATTACAAATACATGTATGTAGTATAAATGTGGATGACCACTACTCTCCACTACTCTCCATTTATTCACTTGTAACATATGATTTACTACCCCACTTTCTCCTACTTAATTCCTCCCCACTTTCTCCTACTTAATTCCTCATTTAGGGATGACTTGTAACTTCCTATGTATTGAAGTCCTATAAATAGAGAACACTTTGTCTATGGAAGACACACTTGAAACACTTGGAGAATATAAGTTCTTCCTTCTCCTCTCATATATTTTTGTCTTGTTCTTACTTTACTATTAGTTTCACAACAGTCTATCATTTGTAGTTAATTTTTTAATTTTTATTTTGTTATTCAAAAATATGTGTTAACCATCTTTTACGGCTTTTAAAATTTTGTATTTAACAAGATGTGTGGGACCTAAAACTTAAATAAGTTGTTCTTTCTCCCTTCCTTCCAAGTGTTCCCATCCGTCAACTCTTCCTTCACCAACCAAGAGTCTCTCACTCTTTCTTTTCTTTCCACTTTTTCAAAGACCATAATACTTCTTCATTTTCGGTCAATTAGTGTTATACTAATTTTATTGTTTAGATGTATAAATTATTTTAGGTCACTAATAATTATTGTTCTCACTTTAATACTTCTTCATTTTTAGTTAGTTAGTGTCATAATAATTTCATGCTATAGATGTATAAATTATTTTAGGTTACTAATAATTACTATTGTTTTTCCTCTCTTTAATCATTGAATGTTTTGATTTGATAATCTCAAAAACTTTTAATTAATCACTTTTTTCATTCAGAGTATGACGTACCATTTAATCCTAGGAGATTATTTTACTGATATTTTATATTTTCATTTCTTAATAAAAAAAACCTTAGAACTTTCAATTTTTAAGGAAAAAACTCAATTTTAGAGCACCACCCTGCATGAAAAGAAAAAAAGAGGCAATAAATGAAGAAGATAAAAAATAAAGGACGGAATAAAAAGGGTGAGCAGTATTTAGATGATTGTTGCACATAACATGGAGTATTTACAAATATAAAAACTGACGCCATTGTAGACATTTCTTAGAATATGAAACTTGTTGAGGAAATGAAATATATTTATGATATTATTAATATTGTTAGAAATATTACTATGTTTTTTGTTAAGTTGTCATAATTATCACTTTTTTTAATGTGATTATTTTGTCAATATAAATAATCCCAATCAAAACCTAAAGTTGATTAAACAAGCCACGTTTATTTTTTTCGGATCATGCATATATCAACACAGTACTCTCGAATCCTGGATCCGTCCGCAGGGGCGTATCTATTAATGATTTATCGGTGTCATCCGACACCACTAAACTAAATTTTGTTGTTAAATATGTATATAAAATTTTAAACAAAAATATGAAATTGCCTATATAAATAGAGAATGACAGCACTAAAATAAAAGGAATAGTAGTTGAGCTGATATAAGCACATGCATTTTAATTGCGGAGTCCAGGGTTCAAATCCTAAAATTTTTAAGCTATATTCGACACCACTAATGAAAATTGCTGCGTACGCCACGGTCCGTCCGTGCATAGAACAAATCTCTAAATAGCAAGTGATGTGAAACTACAATGTTAGTAATAGTTTATGGTAAAGATTAAAGTCAATAACGATGTGTTAGTTTCACGTGTAGGTGGCGCTTAATAGATCTTAATCCAACTGACTCCCAACAAACCTCTCCCTCCATCCTTTTCACTCACCCCGTTCAAAATACTCTTTATTTTCTTTATTTCCTCTAATCTTTCTTTCTTTACTTCCTCTAATTGTTGTTTCTTTAATCCACATTGTGTAACACATTCTATCTTCAGTGAACTCACGAATTATAGTGTTGTTACTCATATCCTCCGCGAGTAGTTTTCCGAGTTAAAATCTCAAATGGTCACTCAATTTTGAGAAATTAACCACTAAAGTCACTTTGTTTTGGTTGGTCCCAAAATGGTCACTCAGCTTCGGGAAAATATATTCAAAAGTAACTCTGGTCGGTTTTTGCACCGTCATCCACCGAAAAACTGATGTGACTTTTTAAAATATTTTTTTATATACTCGTATGTCCCACTTTCTTTGCCATGTAGGACTTTTTTATTAGTTACTAGTTTTCTGCCACGTGCAATGCACATGCATCTTTAATAATTAGTACGAAAATTATAAATATTTTGTAATAAGCATATATATATATATATATATATATATATATATATATATATATGAAAGCTCATTAATTAAAGAAAAAATATAAGTTCAAAGTACTGATATACCATATATATATAAGCTCATTAATTAAAAAAAAAATATAAGTTCAAAGTACTGATATACCAAATCCTTTTCGATCGATGTTTTTTATTTTCGCAGTACATAATCATACTAAAAATTACTAACTGTACGAAGGCCAGTAATTAATATTTGAACGATTTTAATCAAATTTTATTATATATTAAGTACGAAGGTCAAATAATTGTTTGACATACTCCTAATTCCTAATGCATAATAAAAATAGCAAGAAAAAGTATTGATATTAAGTTGAATACTTGATATATTATAAAATTTTCATGATTAAAATTGTTCAGATATTAATTACTCACCTTCGTACAATAGTAATTTTTAGTATGACTATGTAAAAATATCGACAGAAAAGGATTCGATATATCAGTACTTTAAATTTATATTTTTTTCTTTTTAATTACGAGCAACTATACACGCTTCTTATATTTATAATTTTTGTATTAATTATTAAAGATGCACGTGCATTGCACGTGGCAGAAAACTAGTAACTAATAAAAATGTCCTACATGATAAAGAAAGTGGAACATATGGGTATATAAAAAAATATTTTAAAAGCCACGTCAGCTTTTCGGTGGATGACGGTGCAAAAACCGATCAGAGTTACTTTTGGAGATATTTTCCCTAAGCTGAGTGACCATTTTGGGACCAACCAAAGCAAAGTGACTATACTGATTAATTTTTCAAAGTTGAGTGACCATTTACGATTTTAACTCGTAGTTTTTCCATATTCGGCTTCTTCTTTGCACTCTTTTTCGACCGACCTCTGTGCATTTTCCGGTGGATCTGTACACAATAGCAAAATACACCATCATGTGCCGAGAGACATCTAATAACTGATGTCTATAATTTCTTGGAATAAACTTAAAGATAGTATTTTTGTGTAAATGTCAAAACTAGGTTTAAAACTTTAAATTAAAAAAATAAAAATAAAGAGTCAACTAGGCATGGGGCCTAGCGATCATTTTTACTAATAAGAAAACCAAATAATATTGTCTTAAAAAGATGAAAATAGTATTAACTTGTAGCACTAATAAGAAAACTAGCTAGCTGACTGTATAAACACGTCCAAGTATATTATTCACTTTTTTGGGTTGAGCATTATATAATGCTGATACCATCAAATAAAGCAAACATAACACTTGGACAATGTGATTTACAATGTAGTTACCACTAGCTAGCAATAAGAAATATTGCTTGTACCTGAATTAATTCTATGAATTGAAATTGTCTTCTGGTAGCCATGATGACAATGATCCATGATTAATAAGCTGCCTGAAAAAAAATGAACAATTCAACATGTCCAATGTCACCAAGAAGTAGAGGAAACATTGCCTCAACGATCACCCCAACCAGCAATTTAAGTGGCTTGCCAGTGAACGTCTCAAGAAGGGCACTGTTGCTCCCAACGCACACGCAAGTATACGTGGTCGACAAGTAATAAAGTGATAAGTCAAGTATCGTTCCCACGAGGACTATTTAGACTGAATTCTAGCAAACAATTTCAAACTAACTATCCAGGGATGTTTTTCCAATAGTGATGATTTAGTTAACTAAAGAACAGTAATTAAGAGGGTAAAAATGAATTCAAACAATGGAGCAAAACTTGGTTGTAAGCAATATGAAGAAGACGGTCCAGGGTCAGAGTTACGAACAATCCAGTTGAGTTTTCCAATTGATTCCACTACTTAAATCCCGGATTACTAACTGCAGGTTAAATGTACCCGTGAAAACCTTTCAGTTCTTCACGGTCTATGCAGGCTACTCCAATCCCTATATGTCTATGGGTTGAATCACGTGCACGCATTAACGATTTCTGTAATTAGTTAAACTAGGCGAGCAAGTATATGTCTATCCTACTCACAAATTGGTTCCCCGATGCCCGGGTTCACAAACTAGTCCTATTCTTTCTTATTACATAATTAAATTCCCTCTTTCGAGTTCAATCTAAAAACCATAGATAATGCGTAATAATCGGGCCCTGACAATTACACAAGTGAAATCAAGAAAGAATAAGTAATCCGTAATGGGATTCAATTAATGGGAATCAATCTTCAAACATCAACTTTCATGTAATACTCTAACCCTAGAACGATAGATTTAGCTACGCATACTCATAATAACAACACAAGGAATTGATGTAATAATGAAATAATGATGTAATAGATTAATGGAAGGAAGAAAAACCCTTGTTCTTGATGTTATGAGCTCTCCAATTTGCTCCAAAGTCTGAACTCCTATGAAAAACTAAGTAAAAGAGTATTTATAGTGTTTACAAACACCTAGTAATAAGTTAGACCCAATCCTAGACGAAATAGGACATCAAAATTCGCTCCAGGGGCGCCATAGCGGGCGCCCCGCGCCCCCGATCGCGTGAGGACAACCAGAGGACGCCAAACTTGGCATGCTTTTGCTCCGCGGCGCGGAAGGTAACGCGCCAGCCAGGGCGCGCGTCAGGTGGCGCGGCGCAGGCCCTACGGCGCCCAGCCATTTTTCCGTTTTCTTGCTCTTTTGCGTGCTCGTGTCGTACCCTCGTGTGCTCGATCCAATCCTCAATCAAAATCCAATCTTTTCTTGCTCAATCATGCTCTTAAAAGCTCCAATTACACTGCATAACAACCTACACACACACGACATAAAATTAGTATAAAACTACATTCATAAGCTATAAAACGAGCGAATAAGGTACTAAAACGTGAGGAAATATTAAGGAAATATAGGCATAAAATGCCAAACATCACCACCCCACACTTGAACCTTTGCTCGTCCTCGAGCAATCACAAATAACTTCCCACCTAGGTAAAACAGGTCTGCCTATGACTATGGTTGATACCGACCATTGAACCAATGCACACATGACTACTATGGATCCACAAACATGCCAACAATTTACCAAAACCAAAAATATGAGAACAACCACCCCAAAATAGCTCAAATGCTCCAACTCAACTTAATGCAACCATGCTCCCACAAAATCACACCTATCTACTCAACCAAGAACCATCAACTTCACCTATTTCATGCAAACCACGCGCCCTCACCAATATGAAGCAAAAGAGTGCCCCCCAAAAATCACACACAACAATCAATATAATGAATAGAACGGGGACAATAACAAATGAATTCACTCACTCTCATGAAAGTCTCACATGTCATACACAATGTACCATAGGCTTGCCCGTAGTGTAGGACTCCACTAATGTAAGCTCACTCTAATCGGGATTAACTAAGACTTTAGAAAGATCGTAATGTAGGCTAAGGGGCGGGTAGGATACATATGGTAATAGTGACTACCTCCCTAAGCACTTTAATACATCACAATTAATTAAGCACAAATCTCATCAAGCCACCCAATCAACTCTTCTACACATACACATTCTCAACAAGTAGCATTTTTTCTTTTAAGCACACACTAGCAAGGAATGAATATTCTTTTCTCTTTTTTTTTTTCTTTTTCCACAATTTTTTTTTTCAACTTTGCTCTTTTTTTTTTCTTTTCTTATTTCAATTTCATCCAACATTGTCAATGTCTTTCACTACTTCACAAATTTTCAATTATTCCCCTTCATTAGCTCCACTCAAAAACCTCCCAATTCCAACCACAACTCCAATCAACTACACAATATCAACTAAAGTGCTTAAGGAGTAAAGGGCCAAAAGAGACAATTTAGAACAAATGGGTAGGCTCGGGGTGTGGGTGCCAACAAAAAGGGTCAAAGAAATCACAACAATAATTTTTTTCAAGGTATATATGTAAGGGCAGGCAAATCAAAAGAAGGCCTTGTATCATTTCCCGACTTGAGCAAACCTAGGATTTCGCTTTGCACACACACGGGGCAAGTTCTAGACATTAACATGCAACATGGAGCAAACAGAAATATGCCTCACAACACACATTGCACACGGTCCACACAAAAATGGCTCCATCAACAACTCCCAATCAAGCATCTAGAATGCAACTTGTGGAAATTTAAGCACTAATGCACAAAGGATAGCAATCAAGTCAAGCAAGCGGACTTAAGCATCTCAAGGGGGTCGTTCCAATTTTTTCCTAGGCATGCATCACAATTAAAACCCAAGGACACCACAAATAGCACATGCAATCAATTCAAGTCCACCGGTATCAAACAAATCAAAAGCACCTAGCATTCTACCTCTTTCCTACGTCTAGGGTCATCTACAACTAACTATCCTAATCCTAAAAAAATAAAAACTACCCGGTTCAAAGGCCTCCCCGTGGAAAAGAACCGAGGCCATAAGAAAAACCACGGGGTGGATGACATGTACCACTAACAAAACTAAAAGGAAAATCTTTTTGGAATTTTTCATTGGTTTTCTAATTTTTTTTTTCATATATTAAAGCAAGAAACAAATAAAAATAAAGTCAAGTGACAAAAGAAAAACCTACGGTACATGCATCCTAACCTCAAAAATAGATAAAGGGTAGTTCCCCACCCCACACTTAAACTAAGCACTGTCCTCAGTGCTAAAAATAAGAAAGCGCAAGGTAAAGAAAACTTCCCTGAAGATTCTAGTCCTTGGTGCTAGCATCCTCCAAGCTTTCATATAGTATGAGGTACTCAGACTTCCCTCATCAGGTCATCAACATTAGGCAAGGGTGAGGACACCCCACACTTAGCCTCGACATTACATGAACCTGCAATCCAAAGAATCACCCAAAGTAATATACAACCATAAAAATAATAGTAAAATAAATAAAAGTAAAGCAAACAAATTGGGTTGCCTCCCAAGAAGCGCTTGATTTAACGTCGCGGCACGACGAGGACAACTTCATCACTTTTTCCTCCACCTTGAACTAATGAATTGAATCCCCAACTTTGCCTCAAGTTTACAACTATGGTATTGGGGTGGTGGCACAAATACAAAAGGATCAAGTAACCAATGTCGCATTTTGCACTTCTTGGCCTTTAAATGAGGGATGTCGTTTTGTCTCCTCAACATCACAAACTTTAAAATATAGGCACCTTGTTCCTCCTCCCTTGGCTCGGGTGGCTCAATCTTCATGTCACCATCCAAACACAATGTTGAAAAATGATTGGAATGAGGTCCAATGCGCTTCAATTCTAAAATTGCATTACTTTGGACACCCTCACTTACACAAACACTAGAGTCCTCAAATATGATGTTTTCTATTTCTTCACTTGACTCTAATGTAATTTCCTCAACCTTGGCATCATCAACTGCTATTGGGTCGAATGGTAGGAATTCCACTTTTTGCTCCTCAAATTGGCTTCTAAGCTCTTCTATCTCAAATCTACTAAGCACGACAACTGATCATTGAGCTTCAGACACCTCAACCATATCACTCAAATTCTCCTCCAAGTCGTGAATAGTCAAGCCAAATTCGTCGATCTCTTGCCCGAGCACAACCCTTTCTTCCATAAATTGCCTCGTCATATTTGTAAGTTCACTCCTGAAATCCCCATAAGCTTCTAAGAGTTTGGCTTGCTCCATTAGCCAAGTTTCGCTAACAACCTGCACTTTATCGATCCTGTCAAGCTCACAAACATCATTAGAATCATCACAAAAATTATTGGGGGAAGGAGCATGACACTTAGGACAATCATTCCACCGACCACCACACAATTTACAAAAATTTCAATCAAAGGTGGTAGAAAATTCACATAACCAATCTCGCAGGGTTGAAAGAGTTTGACAATTTTCCCAAAAGTGATGTCCTCCAATAAGTAGACAAGAATCAACATTCAACCCACTTTCATTCAACCCACTTTCATTAAAAGATGCCATGTAGACTAGTAATAAAATAATAAACTAAAAATAAAATAAAAAATAAAAAAATTAAACCTGAATAGAAAATAATAAATTGTTCAAAAAGAAAACAGTCAATTTAGTCCCCGGCAACGGCGCCAAAAACTTGTTGCTCCCAACGCACACGCAAGTATACGTGGTCGACAAGTAATAAAGTGATAAGTCAAGTATCGTTCCCACGAGGACTATTTAGACTGAATTCTAGCAAACAATTTCAAACTAACTATCCAGGGATGTTTTTCCAATAGTGATGATTTAGTTAACTAAAGAACAGTAATTAAGAGGGTAAAAATGAATTCAAACAATGGAGCAAAACTTGGTTGTAAGCAATATGAAGAAGACGGTCCAGGGTCAGAGTTACGAACAATCCAGTTGAGTTTTCCAATTGATTCCACTACTTAAATCCCGGATTACTAACTGCAGGTTAAATGTACCCGTGAAAACCTTTCAGTTCTTCACGGTCTATGCAGGCTACTCCAATCCCTATATGTCTATGGGTTGAATCACGTGCACGCATTAACGATTTCTGTAATTAGTTAAACTAGGCGAGCAAGTATATGTCTATCCTACTCACAAATTGGTTCCCCGATGCCCGGGTTCACAAACTAGTCCTATTCTTTCTTATTACGTAATTAAATTCCCTCTTTCGAGTTCAATCTAAAAACCATAGATAATGCGTAATAATCGGGCCCTGACAATTACACAAGTGAAATCAAGAAAGAATAAGTAATCCGTAATGGGATTCAATTAATGGGAATCAATCTTCAAACATCAACTTTCATGTAATACTCTAACCCTAGAACGATAGATTTAGCTACGCATACTCATAATAACAACACAAGGAATTGATGTAATAATGAAATAATGATGTAATAGATTGATGGAAGGAAGAAAACCCCTTGTTCTTGATGTTATGAGCTCTCCAATTTGCTCCAAAGTCTGAACTCTTATGAAAAACTAAGTAAAAGAGTATTTATAGTGTTTACAAACACCTAATAATAAGTTAGACCCAATCCTAGACGAAATAGGACATCAAAATTCGCTCCAGGGGCGCCATAGCGGGCGCCCCGCGCCCCCGATCGCGTGAGGACAACCAGAGGACGCCAAACTTGGCATGCTTTTGCTCCGCGGCGCGGAAGGTAACGCGCCAGCCAGGGCGCGCGTCAGGTGGCGCGGCGCAGGCCCTACGGCGCCCAGCCATTTTTCCGTTTTCTTGCTCTTTTGCGTGCTCGTGTCGTACCCTCGTGTGCTCGATCCAATCCTCAATCAAAATCCAATCTTTTCTTGCTCAATCATGCTCTTAAAAGCTCCAATTACACTGCATAACAACCTACACACACACGACATAAAATTAGTATAAAACTACATTCATAAACTATAAAACGAGCGAATAAGGTACTAAAACGTGAGGAAATATTAAGGAAATATAGGCATAAAATGCCAAACATCAGGCACCCGCCAGCGCTTTAAAAATCTGCCTGGGCAGTAATTAGTTGTTCTCAACAAGCACCTCCATAAGCGAATTTCCAATCTAAGTATAGTCCAAACCAGCAATCTCGTTGCTTCAACATAAACACCAACGAGTTGTCATTCCATGCCAAATCAACAACAACATCGCCTCAGGATATGCTCAATGGGCAATTCCACCACGCCAAAGCATAACAAAACCAGTGATGTAGTCACCTCAACGAGAAGGTCCGCATGAGTTATTCCATTATTAGCGATAGACCTTGCACAGAGCAGTCCAATATCCATATTAATACATCAACAACTTAGATAATAAGGTCTACTGAATCGCAGTTTCAACCAGAAGAAGAAAAGGAGCAGCTTCACTTTAATACAATGATTTGTATCTCCAACAACATAAAATACTGATCCTCTAATGAAAATAATCATGTCATGATGAAAGTCACAATTGATTAAGGTCAAGAACCACAATTCCACCAATGTACATGCAAAAAAGAAGAGCATGTTAGATAAATAACTCATTTCAACCTCCTCCCACATGATTTGATTGTAAAGATTCCACCAGTATATCCTCATACATCTCTCCAGGCCATTCCTTCAACATCGCGCCTCATATTTTCTTGACTATACAAGGGAGAACCGTCGTACACTGATTCTTATCAAGATTCACAATTAATTTTCCATTTTCAGGGAGCTCATCAAATATTTTTATACTAACATTAGGCACTTCATAAGCAAGATTAGCTAAGTAATCGACCAACCTATTTCCCTCAAGATAAGTATGCAAAAATGAAAATTCCCCATCACTTTTAAGCTTCCCAATCTCATCAATCACCGGAGCAATTGCCCACATGTTAGGCTAGACGCCCTCTATTACATTTACTAGGAGAGAATCAGTTTCCATTATTATTGGCACCAAGTTGTGACTCACACAGTATTTCATCGATTCAAGAATAGCCTTAGCTTCAGCCGCAACATTTGTTCTATCCGCAATCTGCTTAGCATGAGCAAAAATAATATCTCCATCTCCATCCCTAACACAAAAACCTATTGTACTTGGCCCTAGGTTACCCTTAGATGAACCATCTGTATTGCACTGTAAGCCCAAGTTTGGTTTCTTCCAAGCTACATGGATGTACTTGAACCTCGGTAGATAACCCTCCAACGCCTGTACAACATCACTTCATAACTGCCTACTCAATTGTGTAATTGAAATCTCAATTTAACAAAGAAGCAACATTGTTAGACACTTCATAAACTAATCTCAAATAAGAAAATGTGCCACCATGTCTAACACTATTCCTCCTCTTCTATAAAGACCAAACAATAAAAGATGCTATTGTATAAAATATAAGTTGCATCCATGGTTTAGGCCATTGCTTCCACCATTTACAACATATCTGGAATAATGAGCAGCTTTCTAAATGAACTCAAGCAGCTTGAGCAAAGTAATTCCACATATAGAAGAAATTGGACTAGTCCAAAAAAGATGTTCTCTAGTTTCAACTTGTGGGTTCACACAACACCAACATCTTGAAGCAAAATTATATTTCATCCACTTTAATTCTTCATCTAATGGTAGCTTAAACTTCCACATGATCCATATCATGAATGATATCTTAATAGGCATACATTTCACCGAAATAAATTTTGTAATGCTCACCTTAGCAGCCTTGCCACGAAGGTATTTCCATGCACTACTCACCGTAAACTGTTTATGCCTAAATTTGTACGTCTACATTAAATAATTAATTATGAATGAGGTCACAAGCAATATGGTAAATTACGTCGAAAAAGTAAGTAAATGCGATGAAAATAAATACAAGTAAATAAATAAGAAGTAATGGAGAAAAAAGTAATGTAAATCTTATTCCTTGAGAGTAGCCGAAGTTGATGGCGAATCCAGCTTAGTACAATACAATGTAAGGATGGGTATTTATAGTAGTGATACCTAGTCCTAAATAAGGTAAAATACATAAACTAATATAACCATGGGCCTACAACTCAAGGCGGTGGTATACTAACCCTAACTAGGAGACTGTAAATCCTAGGCGACGGGATGTGTGCCCTGCGCCCTATGGCTAAACCGCCTAAATGGTCGTTGGTTCTAAGAGCGGGCATATATCCCCAGTGCCTGGTGACTTGTAGGATAAGTCTACTCTCGCCAGCTGGACTTGCATCCTTGTAATAATGGGTGGCTTATTTTTGCTCATACAGTCAGTCCCTCCACTTGCTGAGTGCTGATACAAGCAATCAGGAAGTGAAAGAAGCGTGATAGCAGACGCAAAAGGCATGACAGTATTGATGCTCGTCTCCTGTACTCTTCGCGTGCGTCATATCAAATGCAAATTCCTTTGTACATCAATGTGTCCTCGATGATTGGAGGGGTTTTCCACGTATCTTCCCAATGCTGCTGCTGCTTTGTTCACATCCCGTAATTATGGGGATGCATACCACTTAACTGTAGTAATCATAATTACAATCCCACGTGATTGAGATTATTCCACTTTCCTATATGTTTTCAACCCAGATGTGTATATATACGTATTCACAACCTTTCCAAGATCTTCAAGAACTTTTCTTCAAAAGATAATCTCTTTCCCAATCTTGCTAATAATATTATCATGGCATAAGGTCCAAGCTTTCTTCCTGCGACCTTTAGAGAGCAAGATTACCTTACTAGTACCTTCATTTTTGAATATGATGGCCGCATGTTGGTCTAAACCCCTAAACAAGAGGGTGAAAACAAAAATCTCTCCATCGAATCCTACCCTTCTGCAGTCACGGAGAGTGATATTATGCTTATCAAGCATGAATGCAGATGGCCTGATTTTGCTGTCGTTCTTGCTCCTGGTGCTGAAGAAAGAATTTCCTCTCATCGGGTTGGCTATTTCATAGTTCACACATACCCTTTTACTCTTCATCTCAACGGGTGCATCCATTTGATTATTGAGGACATATGTCGTCGTTACAATGTTTGCTCGGGCCAAATTGGCCCTTCTGTATGGCGACTAGTGGCCGTGCTTGACCACTTGGCTACCCACGCCCAGGTTGCATTTTTTTTTTATCATCTTCTGGCCTTCTACTCCCCTCGTCTTCATAAAGCGGGGATGCCGATGTTGATGAAATATGGGAAGAAAGGTATAGTCCCCAATAGTGAAGATTCCAAAAACCGTGGTTGGGTATACAGGTACGTGGCTATGCGGACGACCGACTTGGTATCCTGTCTTCCCTTTCCAGAGGTCTTCAATAGAAATTGTAAGTATGCAGAAACTTATCTCATTGCTTTCAACTGTATTTTCCTGAAACTGATTTCCTTTCTTCTGTGTAGTGAACGCAGTGTCCACCGTTTCTTTGAGTCATAACGAACTGATGACTTGGGTCACCAATATCTTCTCGAGGAACCATCCCAACTCATTGACCTTCTTGTCCCTGGCAAACACGAAAGGCTGGCGGGCAAAAGACCACGGTGACTAATTATTGAACCGTTTTTCCTACCCGAGGTTCTTTCCATATTCTGATTTGTCGCTGCTTCCAGGGTTTTCTCGTCGTGATATGCGTATGCTGGTGGAGATTCAGATCACTGCCCCGTATATTGCTCCCTTACCTGATGTGCAAGCATCTAGTAGAAGAATTTTGGATAGGGCAAGCAGATCTCGTTCCTCGAAGAGGAGAATGTCTTCTAGGCTGGAAAACATGCCCATTACTAGTGAAACCCTTGTGATTTCTAACGGTGAGGGAGAAATCTCCCGAGTGTCTGTGTCTGTTGAAACAACCTCGTCTACTGCTGTTGAGGCTAGTCCTTCTTCACAAAAGCGTAGACGTCTGATTGAAGAAACTCACATAGCCGAGGAAGAGGCTAGTGTGGAAAATGATGTCTTTCTCCTTCCATTCCCTCTGATCCGCAACCCCCCAGGTCCCTTTTTTTCTTGAACTTCAATTTTTGAAATAACATTCTTTCTTTGTTGACTTTGAAAGCTAATATTATCCGTTCATGTTTAGAACCTATTGCTGTTGCTCCGACTCCCGAGGGCTCTGACTCTTTTCAGCGGCGTCCTAGCAAGGAGGTTGTCGTAGAGGCCGCACATGAACCCATAGGTGGTGCTCAGGAGGTTGTAATCTCCCAAGGGAACTAGTCGTTCGAGCGAGAGAGTTGCAAATAGACAATCAATTGATATTAGTTAAGAGTCCTAGAAAGTAGGAGTATTTGTCTAAAGTTATCATAAACTACAAAGCAATTAATAAAAAACAGGTAATTGATTCTATAAATGGAAGTTAGGGGCGTAAATAGCTAATAGTAGTGTCCAATCAATGGGTAGAGTATTTTCACCTACCTATTATAAGCATGAATATGGTCGAGTTATTCTATGGTAACCCCTAGAATCCACCAGGCCTAATACCTCACTTTGCTCACCAAAGCTATAGTTAGGCGCGTAAAGATCTAACTCACGGACCCAAGGAAAGAGGACCTCTTCCGAGTGTAGCCTCTTTTAGATGGGCTAGGCTAAATTTTAGCCAACAAAAACCCAAATCCTTGCTAACTCCAGTAATATACACTAGCTAATCTCTCTCGAGTCTTTAGCTAGCAAAGTATATGCAACCCTAATATCATGAACACTAAAATTTTGATATTAATATAATGGGAGTTAGATAATTATTTCTCATATTATGTTTGGTGAATCTAAGCAACACACACTGATTTTCTACCACTTATAGTATGTTTACACTCATAGTTATGAGTTTAGCTACTCATACTAGGGGTTTGGATCAAACACAAGATCATGTAATGAAAAGATGGAACAGATTCAAACATGAAATATGTATTGTTATATAATTAAAGATCCAAAAGTAGAAGATATGAAGCTTAAATCAATAGATACCTTCAATCTTGTCTCTTAAACCTTGCCTCTAGGAGTAGAGTTTGAATATAGAATAAAATATGTTAAAACCCTAGCTTTGTTCTATTTATACTATGCTGAAATTTTAATTACAAAATTGCCATGGGTAGCCCGCCTAAGGACAAGGGGTGGTCCGCCCTTCTAAGGACAAGGGGTAGTCCGCCCAATTCTTAAGTCGGGACGCCCTCTAGAGCTCCAGACTTGCGAGCTCTCTACATCATAGGAGGCAGTCCGCCTAGGCTTTAGCACGTGTCCATCTTCATTCCAGACTTAGCAGTCTCAGGATATCCTTAGGCTGCCCGCCTAAGCATCAGAATCGGGCGCCCATCGTGCTTCCAGACTTGGTAGCTCTCAGGATCTCCCCAGGCGGTCCTCCTGTTGATTAGGGCGGGGCACCCTTCTCTGCATAGTTGCATTTCACACACTTTGGCTTCTTTTCTTGCTCTTTAGCTTCACTTTTTAGTCAGCAGCTCTTGTAAACTCATTGTAACTTGAAACTAAGCAATTCACAACATTAATAGCACAAGATGTTGCTTTGGGATTCAAAAACACAAGTCTAAGGTAGCTAGTCTCAAGTTGGTAAAATACCAACTTATCACCTTGGGGTGGACATATCTGCATGTTCAAAAACTTCCATAGGCTGCAAAGGAATGGGCGATTCCGTAGTGTTTAAGACACATTCAACAACAACATCCTTTTTACTTTCATCAACCTGAGGTTGGGTTCCCACATCGACTGGAGAAATAATTGGGAGCTAAGAGCTTGAAGGAATTAATTCCCTTCCATATAAGGAATAAATCCTTGTTTGGACTGGATAATAATCCTATAGCTTGCCTTATCAATGCAAAAACTGCTGGATTGACTACCTCAAGCTTCTTCAATGCCTCCTCACTAATTAACTTCACCTCGTTGTCCAGCATACTCCCTTTACGCACAATTCCAGCTTCATCATTCAATGCATTCACATCAAGAGAATCTGTCTGGACCAAAGCTTGATTTAAGCCTTCAACTTCCACATTAATTATCTCTCTTTGATTTCCACTAACACTATCTTTAATCAACCTTCATTAGTTGTTGTCTCTTTGCTCATTAAATCTTTGTCTAGATTATCCATCTTTGACGCCTGCGCAAGCTTTTCCTTTGGATGATTCTTAATAGCGTTGACTACCCATTTTCTGGTAGTATCTCTGTCTTCAGTCCTAGATTGACTAGGAATTGTAGTTGTAGGAGTCACCTCTTTCTCCTCATTATTGTCAACATCAATAATTTTCTTTGTCACCTGAGTGGGCACCAAATTTTTCTCATGATTATTCTTAACATCGCCCTCAACTAGAACAATTGCTTTAGAAATCGTACCAGCACAACGACTTGCATCATTGTTCGCCTGTTCAACTACTTCACATGATCTTCTTCATTCTCCAATATAGAAAAGGTGTTAGATGTCATCACAGCATCTCCATTACTTTTATCCTGTGTTGATTCCCTTACATTTTTCTTCTTGTTCTCTACTCTTTCCATGCATTAGGGTTTCTATTGGGATGAATATGCTTTTTAAATTGTTTCTTTTGTCTTGGCTGATTTTGCACCCGGGAGCTTTTCCTCCTTCATTCTTGACTCAAGTTTTCTACAATTTTTCCACTTTGTAAAATCTTAACAGGATCCTCATCATCATGATTTTAATCAGCTTGACCAATTTCACCATCCTCATCTTTTGGAATTAATTCTGGGTATGACACAAAATATTCATGATCAGTATGACCTTGAAGCATGCATTCTTTGCAATACTTGGGTATGTAATCATACTTAACCTTACCTCACCTGTAGTAGAATTCCTAATGCCATTCCAACCTATTAAGGTCTGTGAGATAACAAATCCACCTCTACCTTTACTTTAGCATAACTGGGTCTAGTTCGTGCCTTTGTCAAAACATCCAATTGTAACGACTGTAGCAAGGGAAAACACAACTTATTTAATAAAATAAAGCCAGAGGTAATCCAGGGAAGGAAATCCAAGCCACTACAATAGGCGTCTCCTCATTAAGATCAAACCAAATACTATAAATCATACTTCTCATTTGGTGAAATTGATAACCAATCTTCAAATAAAACGTAGGCCGTGATAATAGGTGAACATAATCTTTTAGTAGTGACAATCTATTCAAGACATGATGAGACTCAAGGAATCTAATAGAAGATTGACCCTTAGTGTCACACTAAAGGGGAATCTGCTTGCATAACTCTTGAAAATCTGGCATGCCATATGAAAATTTGCCTACAACTGCATATTGTACCTCTTCATGGATTATCATCTTGTCAACATCTCTATCTTCCCACACAAACTGAGGTACTCCATGATGCAATTCCATTATAGCAGACAGAATCGTAGGTTTTCCATAGGGAATGGCCTTAGGGTTTAGTATAGTGGCATAAGAACTAGGGTTTTGTGGTTGTGAAAGGGTCCCGACTCCCAAAAGTTACAAAACTCTGTAACAAAACTATTTGGACTAGAATCACAAGTCCTTGGTAGGTTTATATGCAAAATAAAAGAGTTTGTTGCTAGAGTTTCAATGTGAAGTAATTCCCTATTCATGGTTGTTCTTTTTTCCACTTGGACAATACGTCCTTTCCTCCCACAGTAACTTGAACTGTGAGATTTGTAGCTGCAGCCTCATCTTTTCTATTGTCATTCCTCTTAGCAGCTCGAGGAACCCCATAACTGGTTCAGAAACATTTGCCGGTAGGTTATTTTCTAAAACACCAACTAGTTGATGCTTGAGGTCAGATATTTATTTTAGCTTCTAAGCGATGGTAGTCTCCTCGACATTGTTACTCTTAATTTTATGGAGTTGCTCACCAATCCATGTATACGCCTCTGCCCGATCAAGCTCTTCTAGAACATTTCTCACGTGATCAACATCACCACCAAACGATTTTGCAATCGACACATACTCAGAGACAGTTGATGCGGAGAAATAGTTTCGAACAATGCACCCGTTACAATTGGTAGAAAGTTTGAACAAAGATAGCAGCGAGAAGAATCCATTGACGAAAAACCTAGTGTGGTGAATTCAAATTCGACGAGAGATTAAAAAATTTAGATTTATATTACACATTAGATATTATTTGTATGTTTCATTACGTATGAATCACATGAGATACCCAATTGACTGCAAAAATCAATTAAGAAGTTCCATTCTTTTCTCCCCTTATGTTTTATTCTTATATTTATTGATAATTTATTCTAATCTTCTAGGTGACATATTGTAAAGATTAATTATATTAAAGATTCCAGAGGCACGAATTTTAGTCTAGCCACCTACAAATTCTTGGTATTGGTCATTACATTTATATTGATATGAGTTCTTTCTAGTGAACAAAATTATTTATTTCAACACATTACTTTTGTTCTAATTATCAAACATTTTATTGATAAATATGAGTTCAATTTAGAGTTCTAAAATATTAGATAAAGTTATACTATGAAAAACTTAATTTTTTTTAAAGAAGAAAAAAATTTAAAACTTCGGTAAGAAGATTTACTATTTTATTATTTTTTTTGGAAATAAAATCGATTTTGAATCAACTATGTGCGGCATCCCAGCTAGATAGGTACAGGAACTGGGCGCCACGCCACCTGCTAGTTTCATCATAAAATTTGCTATTACACGTATATACTTAAAACAACTGTACATACACATAAAGCGGCATTTGTAATAACAAGTGAGGTGTGGGTGCCACAGTCAAGCTCCTTCTTTATAGTCTCTTCTTATTGTAGGTTCTATGCTTGAACCCCTATTGCAACACCATTTTTCCTGCCTCATTTGTTTGTCTTGCCTTTTTCTTCTGCTTTTTTTTTTTCGATTTTTCCTATTTCGCTTTTTTTTTTTAATCTTTTCCTTTTCCTAGCCTTATTATTCCTTTTATATCCTTCATAGCTTCACCAAAGGCATCACCTATGTATTCTTCCTTTGTTTTTATCCTTTAATTTGCTAACTCTCTTCATTTTTTTAGCATTACACCTTATTTCATTATTTTTTATTTGGTAATAATACAAATTGATTTTAGTTAATATATATTTTTCTCCTTATTTGGACATTGCAACGTTAGTCTGTACAAACTAAGAATCGTTCAAGCAATATTTTTTTTTTTGAATTTTAAAAAATTAAGTAGCTTGATAACTAGACCTTTTGAGTTTTCAATTTTGTAGATTTAAAATTTGAAGCTTTAATTGTACAATGAATTACCATTAACTTTGTGTGAGTAAAAATACGCAACCTATGATTATGGAATATGAGTCCAGCTGGCGAAGACTAGACTTAGCTTACAAGCCGCCGCGCGCTAAGGATACACGTCTGCTCCATAAGCCACGGCCGCTCAGCAGACACGAGCCAAGGGATGCAAGACATACATCCCGCCCCCTTAGGATTTGCAGTCTCCTAACTAGAGTTATTTTGTATCACCGCCTTGACCCTTAAGTAAACATTCCCACGGTTTATAGTCTTTGTATTTTACCATAATTAGGACTGGGGTAAATCACAACTATAAATACCCTCCTTCTCATTATATTGTGCGTCAAGCGATTCTCACAGAATCCGGTTATTCTCAAAGAATAAGATATCTTTATTTTCTGCTTTTATTTACTTGTCCTTAGTATCTATCGTATTGCTTGTGACCCTATATAATTCTATCTATTTAACCTATTGAGCAATTTTTCAGCATAAAAGTTTGGCCCACCGTGGGGCCCAAGCAATTGTAGATGTTTACAAAGGAAAAGCACGATCATGACGAACGACAATGATGATGTCCCAAAGAATACCCCCGAGGTGGTAGATGAATCATCAAAAGATCCCAGTCATCTCGATGGACGGCCTAAGGACACCCCCAAGGGTCCGATATCTGTAGATAGCGACGGTGACAACCACCAACCGCGCGGAACGCAACTCCAAGCTCGAAGACTTCCTCGCCAGTTTTCTCAAAGCTCAAGAGGAGCGAGCAGAACAGAACAGAACTCGACCAACACGAATGAAAGCATGGCCAAAAAGCTTGAGGCAATCTTCGCTAATTCATTCCCAACGCCGGCATCCCCATGAGGACCCGCGCCCGCGAATAATTTACCAGCTTCTGTTTCCAGATGCAGCCTCAATATGGGGGCCGCCCCAGGAAGCTCCACAGCGGCTGTCAATCAAGGCATCGAAAGAACGCCTGTAATCCAGGACATCCTTAAAGAGTTGAAGGTCATACACGATCGGATCGGTAATGTGTCGGGTGCTCCACCCTAGGTTACGGTCGTAGATGAGCAGAAGTTCTTCAAACATTCATACAAAGTGAGTGTTGCACCAGTCTATGTACCTAATCACTTTGTCCTACCGGATAACCTTAAATACAATGGAAACATTGATCTGGATGAGCACATCGTTGCGTACTATACAGCTGTCAAGAGCAAGATCACAGAAGAAGAAACCCAACCCGCTCTGGTAAAGAGGTTCGGTTCAACCTAACCAAGGCGGCCCTCATATGGTACACTCAACTGCCTTTGGGGTTAATCGAATCATTCACACAGATGCAGGATCTCTTAAAAAAGGCGCGCTCAGGTGCCCGTCTTCAAGATCCATCAATATGATGGGGAGTTGTTAAAAGATTATATGGAATGATTCGAAAAAGAGCGCATGGAGCTTCCCCAGTTCCCGATAGCATCACTGTGGTAGCCTTTTGCAAGACTCTCGACTCTCGAGGTTCACTAGCCACGCAGGAGCTGCAGTGGAGTCTAACTCAATATCTAGTAACAACGTGGGATGCCTTACATCAGCGATACAATCAAAAGCTCTGTCTTGAGCCTGAGACATCCAGAGTGCCTAATAATGACACAGGAGGAAGGGTCAGGGAGCCCAACTCCGGAGGCGGACACTAAAGAGAGAAAGATGAAAGGAAGAATACAGCATCAGGCGAACCCGGGAAAACCCTTGGAGAAGCAAAATGATGCCAGAGGAATTGGCTCTCACGAGAAAAGTTCTGAGCAATGCAACTTCAAGGACTTTGTGTTCCGAGTAAACGCAGTAGAGCTGGTCGCAAACCACTTTGGAAAGCTAGGTTCAAGGGTGCACTGGCCTCCATCATCAAGAATGTTGCTGGGAAAAACTCATCCGCCTATTACGATTTTCATTGCAGCAACGGCTATGACACGGTAGATTGCAAGGCTCTCATGCTTGAGATCACCCACCTGCTGAAAGAAGGGCATCTTAAAGACCTGCTCAAAGAAAGAGGCAGACGGCCCAAAAGCTCAAGCCATGAGAATATGCGAGGCGTCAAAATGATTTTCGACGAACCTGCACTCGACAAGGAAAAGAAAGAAGCAATCATTGTTTACCTGACCCATGGAAAATAAAAAAGGAAACTCTGCATTAACACGATTGAATTCAATAGGCGATGAGAGGGAATTCCGCTCCGCACTATGATGCCCTAGCCATTACCATTAAGTTGCTTGACACTCAAATTGTCCAAGCCTTGGTGCACCCAGGGAGCGTCGTGAACATCATCCAATGAGAAGTTATTCACCAAATGAATCTTCAACGATGAATAGCTCCGAGCTCATGCATAGTAACTGGCTTTAACGGTACAAATGAAAAACCGATCGGAGTAATAGCCCTGTCTGTTATCATCCCAGGGGTGATGAGATTAAAGTCTTTCCAAGTAATGACCTGCGACTTTTGTACAACGTTATCTTGGGTAGACAGTGGATACATCGGGTAAGAGCAGTACCTTCGACACTTCATCAAGCCCTTAGGTACCCGACCCCTCTCGGAATAAGTGAAGTTCAAGGCGAGCAGTTTTTGCTCGAGGAAGGTTGTACATCCAATGCGGACACCAGCACGAGCCTAAAAGCAGAAGTAAATACAACCCGAATCGAGGCAACAAGGGATGCGCCAGTGTATTGGGTAAAAATCATCACCTTCGGTCAGCACCCCGAGATGGTAGACCGAAGGTGAAACGAGCTGGTGCTCTGAAGAGAGGACTATCGATCTCGCGATCCACCCTCCGAAGCCAGCGCCTTGTGGCCCGCCCGAAGGCAAGTTAGGCCTTGGGCTTCGGCGACAAACCATCCTACTCGAACAGCAAGGTTAAACGACCGAAGTCTTGTGATAAGGCCTCGGTCACAACCTCGGTTCCAGCGGCCATGCAGCCCATTACTTCACCCCACTAACTCAGCCACTACTCAGCATTTACCCATCAAGATCGTGGAAGAGACATTGGCGGATGATGGAGAACGTGGGTCTGGCCCTTAGGCCTATAAATAGATGTTCATTTTGTATTATAGGCATCCAGAAATTTATACCGAAACTCTGCCCAAATTTATATTGAACATCTATATATTGAAACCAAGTTATTTTACGCATTTTTCATCTATTTCGTGCATCGTTTACTGCTTTGATACAAAGATTTGCTTATACTCGAATCCAAATTCGATTTGTGTACCTAAAAACGATTTAGGCCCATACAAATTGGCGCCGTCTGTGGGGAATATAAGCAATAACGCTTTGTTCCAAAGTTCAAAATCCGTTTTTCGTCAAGAAATTTGTGACCCAACGTCATGGCTGATAACAACAGTGGCGGTAATGGTGATCGGGTTGACGTTCCGACGAACCAACAATCCTTCACCCCAATGTCAACCGAAGAATTTCAAATGTATGTTGTCACCACACTAAAAGCTCTCCAAAGTAAGCAGGATGAGCAGGCTAGTATCAACGCCGAGTTTCGCGCTTCGTTGGAAGTGAGAAATAGCCCCGCCCCAAACGGCACCCAGCCTTCGGCTCCTGGTGGAGGCACCCCGCCTTTCGTTCCTCCGGGTGCGACAACAGGGGGACCTCACAATGGAGCCACGTCTGAGGGCTCGGGGAATAACCCAACTGCATCGCCACACTTCGGGACGTTTCCCACCATGGCTGAAACAACGTCCTCGGTCGACGTTGAAAGAATGAGTAGAGAGATCGAGGCGCGCATCGAGGCGCGCGTGGAAAAGCGTCTTGAAGGCGTACCAGGGATAAGCAAAGAGGAAGATGACCTCGACATCGAGCAGTATAGGGAGCAGCCCTATAAGCCCGAGGCTGCCCCAGCTCCAACACCTGTGGGTTTCAAACTCACATTCCTTAAAAAGTACGATGGGACAACTGATCCCAAGGAACACATTAGGGAATACATGTCCATGGTAAAGAGCAACGACTTGACATCCATACAGCTCGAGTCGATGTTCTTAAAAAAGTTTGGTAGTTCATTAGAAAAAGGTGCTCTTCGGTGGTATTTGTGCTTACCGGCGGGGTCAATCTCCTCGTTTAAAGAGCTATCCAGCGCCTTTGTCAAAGCTCACACCGGCGCGCAAAAGATCCTCCAGAGGAAGGAGGATATATGTGAAGTGAAGCAGCGCTCCGGTGAGCCACTTAAAGAGTTCCTCGAGCGATTCCATGTCGAACGCATAGAGTTGCCTCGAATGGATGACACCTTGGCTATCATGGCCTTCGAAAAAGGTATCAATAGTCGCAATTCAGGTGCTGCAGCTGAATTGCGCAAAGAGTTGCAACAGTATCAGGTCCTGACGTGGGAGGATCTACATAGAAGAGCTTACTCCAAAATCAGACTTGAGGAGGCGGAGTTCAAGAACCGAGGTTATCAAAATCGAGGTGATACTTCAAATCGCGCCGAGGCGCCGCGAAATAATTCGAAGGGGAGGTATGAGCCTTACACTTCGCAGAGGCAACATGTTAGCCAGAGGTTAGGCAACAACCCCGGCAACTCATACCCAACATCTCATATAAGCCAAAGGCTTGGAGGGAAGGTTCAAACCAATATGAACCAAAGGAATCTCTCGAGCTCCGCTTCGGTCCCAAGAAAGGATCTTCCTCGGATCCAAGATTATAATTTCAACATATCGACCTCGGAGCTGGTCGACGTCGTAAAGGGGACAGCTGGGGTAAGAGTCCCCAAAGATATGAGAACCCCGGCGGACAAAAGGGACCAGAATCTGCATTGTGAATTTCATGCGGATTATGGCCACAGAACCGAGGACTGCAAGGCCCTGCGCCTCGAGGTGGCTCACCTACTGAAGAAAGGAGTCTTGGCAGAGTTCCTCACTGATAAAGGAAAAGACAACTTCTCTAAGAACCGAGGTGACGGACAACCACCTCGGGCTCCACCCCCTGAAAGAGTAGTCAATGTCATCACTGGGGGGTCCGGAGTGAACGGCGTGAACTTCGCCGCTGCCAAAAAGTTCGCTAAGCTCTCCATCACCATGGAGAAAAGGACTCGAGTTGGAGGCTCGGGCAAAGAAATTGTTTTCGATGACGATGATTGTGATGGGATGATGTTTTCCCACCACGACGCACTAGTCATCATGCTAAGGATCAACGACTCCGATATTAAAAGAGTCTTGATCGACCCCGGTAGCTCAGTTAACATAATTAGCTACGGGGCCGTTAAGAAGATGTGGTTGAAGGGTGAAGTTGTTCCCAAGTCAACAGTGTTAGCTGGCTTCAACAACTCCACGGAGAAGACCTTGGGTGAGATCACACTCAAAACATTCGCCGAAGGGGTTACCAGGGAGACACTGTTTCAAGTTATGCCCGAGGATCTAGCCTACAATATCCTCGGAAGGCCATGGATCCACTCCATGGAAGCTGTTCCTTCCACTTTACATCAAGTGATCAAGTTCCCAACGCCGTGGGGGGGGGTAGATCGATCAAAGGGGAGCAGCGAGTAGCGAGAGAGTGCTATTCAGTTGCACTTAAAAGTGGAGTCGCCCCGGTTGGGCCAAAACAATAGCAACTACAGGGTTCGGGGTCAAGCGGGGAGGACGCCCGAGGAGAAGACGAAAAACTTCCAGTTTGTGTCAAGAGCCTCGGAAGCAGAAAGCCGAGGACTCAACTATTGAAGAGTTGGAGTCTTTCGCTCTATCGAAAGATTTCCCCGATAGGAAGGTATTTGTCGGCTCGGAGTTGGACCCGGAGTCGAAAAAAGCAATAATAGAAGTTTTGAAGTCCAACCACGATTGTTTTGCTTGGTCGCACTCAGACATGACGGGTATCGATCCGGAGATCATGACCCACAAATTGACTGTAGACCCAAAGTTTACCCCGGTGAAACAGAAGAAAAGGCCTCACGCCGGGGTAAAAAAGAAGGCAATCGAAGACGAAACCACGAAATTGCAAGAAAGTGGTTTCATTAGAGAAGTGAAGTACCCTGAGTGGTTGGCCAATGTTGTGGTGGTGCCAAAGAAAAATGGCAAGTGGAGAATGTGCGTGGATTACACTGACTTGAACAAAGCTTGCCCCAAAGATTCATATCCACTACCACAAATTGACAGGTTAATAGACTCCACGGCTGGACATAAACTATTAACTTTTCTAGATGCATACTCGGGGTACAACCAAATTCTCATGGACCCGAAGGACGAAGAGAAAACCTCGTTCATCACAGACCGAGGCACCTTCTGTTACAAAGTAATGCCCTTCGGTCTAAAGAACGCCGGGGCGACATACCAAAGGTTGGTGTGTCGCATGTTTAAAGAGTACATCGGGAAGTCTATGGAGGTCTACATAGACGACATGCTCATCAAATCGATCCAAATCGAGGATCATTTGAATCATCTGAGGGAAGCTTTTGCTGTATTGAGACAATATGGTATGAAATTGAACCCTGAGAAGTGCGCCTTCGGCGTAGGATCTGGGAAATTCTTGGGTTTTATTGTCTTCGAGCGTGGGATCGAAGCTAACCCAGATAAAATCAGAGCCATTGAAGAAATCCCCGAAGAGTTAACTGAGGTAAAGGAGGTTCAACGCTTAACTGGCCGATTCGCTGCCTTGAGTCGATTCATCTCAAGATCCTCGGAGCGATGCCACAACTTTTTCTCCGTTCTGAGGAAGAACAATCACTTCGAGTGGACACCGGAGTGTAAACAGGCTTTGAAAGATCTGAAGCAATACTTGGCTAACGCACCTCTGCTCGCCAAGCCGAAGGAAGGAGAGACATTGCTGGTATATTTAGCAGTGTCTGAGGTATCAGTCAGTGCGGTGCTGGTTCGAGAGGAAGACGGCAAACAACAGCCCATCTATTATGTAAGCAAGACACTCCTCGATGCTGAAACCAGGTATCCACACTTGGAAAAATTAGCTCTTGCCTTACTAATTAGTGCTCGAAAACTGCGCCCCTACTTTCAATGCCATCCAATAGCAGTAGTTTCAACTTTCCCCCTGCGAAACATATTGCATAAGCCAGAGTTGTCGGGGAGATTGTCTAAATGGGCGGTTGAGTTAAGTGAATATGACATCACTTATCAACCCCGAACAGCCATTAAATCCCAAGTCTTGGCGGATTTCGTGGCTGATTTTAGCATTGGAATTTTGCCCGAGGCGGAAAAGGAGAACTCAATGGCAAAAGGACACCCTTCGGGACTGTGGGTGCTGCATACCGATGGGGCAACAAATTCAAAGGGTTCAGGGTTAGGCATTGTATTGAGGGCGCCCACCGGGGAGAAAATCAGGCATTCGGTTCGGTTCAAAAAAGTAACCAACAACGAAGCAGAGTATGAAGCAGCTCTAGCAGGCTTAGAGCTAGCTAAAGAAATGGGAGTTGAAAGAATTGAACTAAGGTGCGATTCACAATTGGTGGTCAACCAAGTCCTCGGTGATTATACGGCTCGAGAGCCCAGAATGCAGCTATACTTGGATCGAGCACAAAGGATTTTAGCACAATTCCAAGAATGGCAGATTAAGCAAATACCTCGAGAGGAGAACACCGAGGCTGATGCCTTGGCAAATCTAGGTTCGGCAATCGATGAAGCCCACTCGGGGACTGACTCGGTGGTTCGATTGCTATCAGCTCAAATGAGGGAGATGAAACTACAAGTTAATTTCGTGGATAACCGTTGGGATTGGCGAAGCAAATTCATCTCCTATTTTGACTCGGGGACTGTCCCCCAAAATAGAAAAGAAGCAAGGAAGCTGCGAACTCAAGCGGCTTCGTATCACTTAATCGAGGGCAATCTGTACAAACGATTGTATTGCGGCCCGATGGCCAAATGTTTGGGCCCCGACGAGGCAAGGTATGTGATGGCCGAAGTGCACGAAGGCGAGTATGGCAACCATTCGGGGGGAAAGTCCCTAGTGCGTAAATTGCTAAGAGCTGGGTATTATTGGCCCACAATAAGTGCCGATGTGAAAGCCTTCGTGCAAAAATGCGATAAGTGCCAGCGCCACGGACCGATGATTCACCAACAGGCCGAGCCTCTTCATTCGGTGGTATCACCATGGCCCTTCATGAAATGGGGAATGGATGTCGTGGGACCATTGCCCAAAGGAAAAGGTGGTGTTCGGTTCATCTTAGTGCTGACCGATTACTTTACAAAATGGGTGGAAGCGGCAGCTCTCACCGAAGTGAAGCAAAAGCAAGTAATCGACTTCATTAGAAAGAATATCATCTATAGGTTCGGCGTCCCAAAAGAGATCGCTTGTGACAATGGCAAACAATTCATGGGGGCTGCTATCACTGACTTTTTTAAACAGTGGGGAATCAAAAGGATAGCCTCGACTCCATATCACCCAAGTGCTAATGGCCAAGCTGAGTCTTCAAATAGGATCATAATTGAAAATTTGAAGAAGCGACTTGATGAGAAGAAAGGCCCTTGGCCCGAGGAGCTGCATGGAGTGCTATGGGCCATGCGTACAACGGAGAAGAACAGCACCGGTGAGACCCCCTTTTCATTAGCCTATGGCATGGATTCTCTTATCTCGGTAGAAGTGGGCGAACCAAGCCTTCGGTATGCTCATACAACCGAAGACGCCAACCAAGAGGCGATGCGCATCGAGCTGGATTTGCTCGAAGAAAAGAGGGAATTAGCTTTGGTTCGGCTTGCTGCCCAAAAAAGACAGATCGAGGCTTACCTAAATAGGAAAGCTAAATTTAGGGACTTCAAGGTGGGAGATTACGTGTTGAAAACTGTGAATCAATCAACGAAGGAGGACAACGGAGGGAAACTCATTGCAAATTGGGAAGGACCTTACAGGGTCAAAGCAATTGTTGGAAAAGGCTCTTATCAAATTGAATCTCTGCAAGGCAAACCCGAACCTCTGAACTGGAATGTCTCCCATCTGAAGCGATATTACTTTTAGCCGAGGTAAACATCTTTCAAATCTTTTTAAACTAAACAGCCCCGAGCCGAACAACGCTCCCGTGGCATTGGTAAACAATGAACTAACTTGCTCCTCGTTCCCTCTTTTTGCTTGACCTCTTCAGGAAGCGAACCGAACCGATTCCAGTGCTCGGATCTTCATCAAGATTCACAACCGAACACTGGGGGGAGTGAGAAGGGGTTGATAGCGAGGTCAACATCGAGCCTCCCAACCGAAGCTTATCTATCCAACAACCGGGGACTTATGCCCGAGGATTAGATTTAGTGCATTGTAATTAGCCCGATAGTGGCACGTTTTTGTTAACTTTTTCTACCCAAGGTCCGCCCCGACTTGGTTCTTTGTACATGGTCTTCGGCTCACCGATATCAATAAAGCGGCTTCGTTTGCACTCATGTTATCTGTGAATCTTACATTTTTTAACGCTCAATGCATCGACTCGAGGGCGAGACGTCGCCCCAAGTTCGCATCGGTTAAATTCTGCTTAAAGTCTTGCAAGCAAACATTAAAAATCCCATCAAAGTGTTCGGTACTGGTAAAAGGCCATCACATGAAATAAAAATGCGAAAATTTCCATTAAAGGCCCGAAGGCTAAAGTTATTTACACCCAAAATATGGCCCGAAGGTCCAACATATATACATGAAAGCCCGAAGGCCCATATCCTAAAAGGCACGAAGGCCCATAAAACTAAAGCAAAAATCTGCAAAGTATGAAGGCTACGCCCCGCCGGCATCCCCACTGCCCTCTTCGGCACTATCACCTTCATCATCGGATCCTTCACTCGAAGGGAGCTCATCTACAATCCTTTGAGCCTCGGCAGCTGCCTCCCTCGCTTTAACAATCTCATCTTCGAGCACGATCTCCCCAGCTTGGACCTGCTCGAACGCGCTAAGCCTAGTCTTGACAACGGCCCATGTTTCTTCGAACTTTGCCCTTGTTGCCCTAACCTCGGCCCGCTCATTGAGATAAGTTATCCTGTCCTCGAGCCTGGATACTTTGCTCCGAAGGGCAGGCACCTCATCTACCTGGCTTTGCAGCTCAAGGAGTTTAGCATTATACTCCCCAAGCTTGCTGCGATATTTCTCCCCCGCCTCCAGCGCCTCGGATTTTGCTCTAAACAGCTCTGCGTCGAGGCGAGCGTTCTCAAGACTTAACCGCGAGTGCTCGGCGGTGAACTCTCTCGTCGCAGCCTGTACACGAGCCTCGGCAGAATCCTCAGCTGCCCGAAGATCAGCTTCGGCTTTCACCGAAGCCTCATTGGCACGCTCCAGCTCATCATTCAAAATTGCAAACCGAGCTTCCAATTCAGCAACCTGCCCTTTAAGGACCTTTTTCTGGCCATCCCAAGCAGCGGCAGCAGCTTGTAGCTCAGTAGCTCGATCGCGCTCGAGGTGAACGGCCCGCAATGAAAGAACCAAACTCTGCATTCGAAACACGATGTCAGAATCTACAAGACAACGGAGCCATGCAGAATATGAACTGAAACTTACCCGAAGAGCTGAAGCAGCTGAAACACCCATCAAGCTCATGGGATTAAGATTGCGAAGGGCGTGAGCTTCGGCGGGGCCGAGTAGACCATCAAGGGACATGATATCCTCCTTGGTGGCATCTAACAGGTTAGCATCGGGGTATATCTCCAGGGCCCGAGCTGCAACGTTGGTTGGCTTCGACGCCCCCCTGGAGGCTTTAACCATGCCTTTAATCAAACCCTCGCCCATTTTAGCCTTGCCCTTGCGCTTCTCAGCCTCTCGATCAGACTCTTCCACCTGTATGACCTCGGTCGGTCCACCCACTTCAGCCCTTGCCTCGGGAACAGGCTCGGAAGTGAGATCTGGTCTCTCCTCGGGAACTGGAGGGGGAAGCTCTTCATCGCTAGGCTCGTCAATCAGTCCCCGACGCGTAGTGACCAAAACTTCAGCAGCGGGGACTGTAGCCTCTTCGACTCGAGGACCCTTTGCCTTGGTCGCTCGCTTCGAGGTCGCCCTCTTTCTCTTAACACCTGGGGAAGGGAGAGGAGCAACTCGCTTAGTATAAGTGTAAGCGGCGTTGGAAACGCAGGAAAACCTACCCAAGAAAATTTCACCTTGAGAGGTCCCTTGGCTCGAGGAGGCTTTGGCTTTCTTCTCCTCGATCATCCTCTTCGCCAAATCAGCCATCTTGGCGACCCCTTTGGTGACATCCGTCACCAACCTCGCGTCCCTCTTCGTTTTCTTGCTTCCCCTCTCCTCCTCTCTGCCTTCAGCCTCCGCTTCGGCTTCATCTTCATCCTCGATCTCCCTCATGGCCTTGCTGGGAAGACCTGTGTAAGCGAAGTAATAGAAAGAAAGAGAGTCAAATAGACGCTAAGTGAGCTTAACGCCCCGAAGTCACCAACAACTCACCGTGCCTCTTGCACACCCACCGGTTTTCTTCCAAACCAGCTAGCACCATCCATTGCCGCTCGGGGCGGAGTTTCACCTTCATAGTTTTGGCGGCCCACTCGAGTAAATCCTTCGGCGGGTTGATTGGGACCTTTGCAGCTGCAAGCCGAGGATGACAAGATAAGCAATGGTTACAACATAAAACCGAAGGGAAAGCGAAAGCAAACACTTACGCTGAGCGTTCCATGCTTCGGGGAAGCCTGGCTCTGCCGACAATAGCCTCGTAGGAATGAGCACGAACCGATCGTTCCATCCGCGATCCCCATGGTCCTCACTCTTGCTCAAAATCGCGTATGAGCCCCGGGGCAAGAGAGCGACCACCCCAGCCTTGTGGAAGTAGGGATAATAGAGGGAAATCAAATGTTGAAAGGTGAAAGGCAAGCCAGCCCTACTACTCAAATACTCGAGGGCTTGGACCACCCTCCAAACCCCGGGCCCAAGTTGGGCTAGGCAAAGGTTGTAGGACCTGCAAAATACATCTATGATGGGATGTACTGGCAGGTCGAACCCGATGGTGAAGGGATAGGTGAAAACCGAAGAGTATCCCTCCACGTGCGTTGACACCGCCGAGCCTGGCGCCGGAAGCCTAATATCCACCTCGGGGCCCCAGCGGCAATCAGCTCGAACCGCTTCAACTCTTTCCTCGGTTATGATGCTCGGGGTGACATGAACGGGGATGTTCCTTTTCTTCCCTTTCTGAGCATCTGATTGGGCATGGACCTTCAGATCCTTGTCATTATTAAAGCTCGAGGGGATAACCAGCCGAGGGTCGATCTCCACCTCGAGTGGGATTTTCCTCTTGGACTTCCTCGAAGGGCCAACCTCTGCCTCCCCCTTCGAGCCACTAACTTCACTCATCTCTATCCCTCCGACCGAGCCACCCACCTCTTTAACACTGGTGGCGTCATCTCCCTCGACGTCATCTCCTTCGACGTCATCCACCACGTCAGGGTCCACATATTCGCTGACCTCAGCCGTGCCGCGGCCGGCCTTGCGCCGCGAGGGGATGGGAGCGGCAGACGTGGCCTCACCACCGTCACCCGCTGCCACCACCTGCAGAGGTGGCAGAGAAGCAGTGGCTTCTTCGTTCATTGCCATAGCGGCAAAACGCTCCGCTCGTTCGCCGGAATCACTCGAACCGCGGCCTGAGTTGGTAGCAGACATGATAGAAGTCAATAATGGAAGCTAAAAAGGGTTTTCTTTTTCGTGAACGTGAAAAGGTAGCGGCAGAAATGGCGATCGGAAAAGCTCTATGTCGATTCTTTTCTTAAGTTGAAATATGGAGTGAAGAAGAAAGAGGCTAAAGTGAGGTATTTATAGTGTCTTGCACACGTGCAAGTGGGAGTCCAATGATGACTAAAACATTGGAGAAAACGAAAAGACGGCGTGACCGTTCAGAGACCTATCACGAGCCGCCACGTAACGCGGAACAATGACCCTACAGATACGCGACTTTTGAAATTCGTGGATAGGGCTTTGCCACGTCAACCTCCCGCCTAAATTCATTCCACTCCTCGGTGACTTCGGCGTCTACCGAGGAGTGGGGGGACTATCTGTATTGGGTAAAAATCATCACCTTCGGTCAGCACCCCGAGATGGTAGACCGAAGGCGAAACGAGCTGGTGCTCCGAAGAGAGGACTATCGATCTCGCGATCCACCCTCCGAAGCCAGCGCCTTGTGGCCCGCCCGAAGGCAAGTTAGGCCTTGGGCTTCGGCGACAAACCATCCTACTCGAACAGCAAGGTTAAACGACCGAAGTCTTGTGATAAGGCCTCGGTCACAACCTCGGTTCCAGCGGCCATGCAGCCCACTACTTCACCCCACTAACTCAGCCACTACTCAGCATTTACCCATCAAGATCGTGGAAGATACATTGGCGGATGATGGAGAACGTGGGTCTGGCCCTTAGGCCTATAAATAGATGTTCATTTTGTATTATAAGCATCCAGAAATTTATACCGAAACTCTGCCCAAATTTGTATTGAACATCTATATATTGAAACCAAGTTATTTTACGCATTTTTCATCTATTTCGTGCATCGTTTACTGCTTTGATACAAAGATTTGCTTATACTCGAATCCAAATTTGATTTGTGTACCTAAAAACGATTTAGGCCCATACAGCCAGACGAACACAAGGTCCTGGCAGAGATAATGGAGCTCAAGGACCGAATCTTCGTAATAGATGATGATATCTCGCTATCGGCGGAATGATGGTATTGACTTTCGGAAGTATTGGTAAAACAAGATGGTATTGACTCTCGGAAGTGTTGGTAAAACAAGAAGATCAGGAGTGGCCGAAACTTTGTAGTCAGACATTGTCAGAATTGATGACATACCTTGTGAAACCCCCAACGTTGACCGAGCCCACCGGGGGGAGCGCCTCTTGCTCTATGTCACAATTCCAGCGGTGGCTGCGAGTGCGGTTCTTACACGAGGAGAGGGTAGGGTACAAGTTCCCGTTCAGGGATTTCAAGTAGAATTTGAGCATTTGGAAGCTAAACAGGAGCTTTACGGAGAAGCTCGAGTGATTTAGTTATGGTGGAAGGCAATAGAATGATTTAGAAAGAGATAGAGGATATGATTATTTAATTCTATTAATGATATGCAATTGCCTATTACAACTATTTATAGATAAGACTAGATGTACAAAAATGACTACCAATGCATCAATCTGAATTTTCCCTCCTAACAGAATTGATTCCCTCTAACTAACATAACTGCTTTCCTGACTTGGCTTATTTCAACCGCTTAAGCTGACTTGGCCCTCGACTTGGCACTGAGCTGGCTCGACGTGATATTTTCATGTATCATGAAGTACCAGTAAGGCACTCCCAGGTGCAGAAGTTCGTCTCTAGCTTTTGGATCGGCTTGTGTCGGCAGTGGTCATGGCCACCCAAAGGCTACGGCCATATTTTCAGAACCATACGGTTGTTGCGGTCTCTTCTTTCCCACTACGAACCATTTTGCACAAGCCTGGACTCTCAGGGAGGCCACCAAAATGGGCTGCCGAATTGGAGGAGTATGACGTTATTTATCAACCCCGTACGACCATCAAGTCGCGGGCCCTCACAGATTTCGCTACAGACTTCAATGCTGATATGATGCCAAACTTAGTTATACAATCTTGGAGAAATAAGTTTGATTCCTTCTGAATTTTGAGGAATTTGAAACCCCTTTTGTCATTTTTATTTTTATCTTATTTTTTCTTGATCATGGAACGTTATGAGATTGTGGAGGAGTTAGGTTCTGGTAATTTTGGAGTAGCAAAACTTGTTAGAGACAAGAAGACCAAAGAACACTTTGCTGTCAAGTTTATTGAAAGAGGCCAAAAGTTTTATTATAATTTTAGATATGTTGATATTCATTTATTTGTTATAATATGTTCTTGGTGATGAAATGTTTTTTTTTTTTGTTGGACTTTTATGAGGTTGCAGATAGATGAACATGTGCAAAGGGCAATTATGAATCATAGATCATTGAAACATCCAAATATAGTCAGATTTAAAGAGGTATATTCTGCTTCTTATTATTAGAAAGAATCTTCTTTTTCCTTATTTTGGTATCTGCCCTGATTCCTGTGGGGACTCTGAATACTGAATTCTAGTTTTTATGTTGTTTAACTATGTGATCATGTCACATAAATGGTACCAACTCCTACTTGTTTTTGCTTTTCTATTTTGCCTTAAAAATCCTTCCCTCATTAACAACCCTGCCCCCACCCCCCTAAACAACAAATAGTGGTTATGAATCTAATTACTGGAACAGATAATTTGGTTGGTTATGCTAGCAAGAAATTACTTAAACTATGTGATGCTATGATCCACTTTTGAAGGACACTGCGGGTCGCAATTAAAACAATCTTCGGCATCTTATAGATTGAAATCAATGAACTTTTTTTTTTTCCTTGTAGTAGCCAGAATTTGATGATCAACAGATTAAACTGTGTTCGACACATTTTGTGACTGGAACTTTACAATTGGTAGGATTACAATGATTATTCAGAATCCTTGTCCTAGTAGAAACTAATAACCAAACCTAGTAAATGATGTAGCTAAGTGGCATGTGGATTTTTCATGTTGATGGTTAGCTTGTTACATGAATGGACGTATCTCTTCCAGGTCTTGTTGACACCTACTCATCTAGCAATAGTAATGGAGTATGCTGCGGGAGGAGAACTCTTTGCGAGGATCTGTAGTGCTGGAAAATTTAATGAAGATGAGGTAAGAATGATACTTGCACCAGTTCCTTTAGTTAGTATTGGCTAGAATGAGCAAACTGTATACTTTTCGCCTTCTTTTAATCTCATCGTCGATATAATAACCTGCGTTTATCCCGCTCAGACTTTTCCTGCACCTTCTCTTGGTTGTGTTGGGGTCATCTTTTTGTTAGTTTCCCAAATGGATAATGTGCTTTCTACATTGTTGGTTAGAGGCAGAACAACAAAAGGCCTGAATGTCATGGTTCACGAGTGAAACTAGATTCCTAACTTTCAAGAATGCCATATTAAAAGTTGAAACCATTAAGCAATATGCCTGAGAAGTGTCCATTAATATGTTACAAGTTCATTAGGCACTTCTCAGGGATGCATTAATCAAATTTGTGAATTGCACGTAAAATTTTAAACTATATGAAAGAAGACATTGTTAAATATTTGTAATACGTATGCGTCTACTTCAATCTTTTCTACGTTCAATCATATGCATTATACATCAAACATATAGAAGAACAACTTAACCAAGCTCAGGTAAAAACTACTTTGTGGGGCTATGAGTAAAGCGGTAAAATCACAAAACAAGGAAAACAAATGGTCTTTTCACCTTTGAGTACTCTCTAAACAATCACTGCTTTAAGCTTTATAGTACATAAAACAAATTTTGTCAAAACATTGAATATATGATCAGTAGAAAGAAGGGGGGAAACCTCAATGAATAGCCCCAAACAAATGTGAGTATACAAGCAATTGGACTTATTCAACACTCGGAAAAAAACTTTTACCCGGGGTTTGTATAATTTAAAAAGAACAAAAAGAAAGTTCAACAGGAGCCTGTATAATTGTTTAGATCTCCCCATACAGCTTCCTCGACTTCTTCCCATGACTTTGCCATCCTTAGTTCCTTCCAAATTCCGAAAATAGCTCCCAGCACATTTTCATCATGCAAGATACAGCAGCACCTGTATGGACAGAAGTCGATTAAGTGAGAAATTCTTGAGCACATTTCATGTAAAAAAGAGGAAACTTTACTATATCTTCATGCACAAGGTTCAGGTTTGTACCCATCAGAGAGCATTCAGTCTTTAGTTCTAATTATCTACTTGAACCTCCACCTAATAATCTCAAACACAAACTCCTCGGGTAATTCTTTTTCTTTTTTTTTTTTTTCGAAAAAAAAAAAAAATTGTAGCGTCTTCAGAGAACGTCTTCAGCATGTTGAACAGTTAACAGTAATGCAGTATATAGAATGAGCCAAGTTCAAATGTGGTTGAGAAGTTCGATTGAGAGATCTGTGGACAATCAACAATCTGAAAATGACAAACGCCGCCTTGATTTGGTGAAGGCCGAGGGTATGATTATAAGGTGTGAGCTCAATATGTCAACATTTAGTCTTAATATATGTTGGTAGCCACATAAGCTAAACACATCTTACTGTCTTCTTACAGTCAGGTACAGTTTTAAGCTCTGTTAGTGCAATTTAACATCGAAGAAGAAAATGCCTCCAATTATCTCAAGAAACCCATGCGACAACATAGAGAAATATGACATCGAACGTATGAACTCACATGGCTTGGTAAGAAAGTCTCTGGTATCTGTTACTTCCAGCTGATGCATTCACTCCTGTTTTAACAAATGGAAGTTTATAGCTATCTAAAAAGCGCTTCAGCAAACGGGGCTCTCCTCTAAAGACATCCAGGTGTATCGGGATTAAGTCAGAAATCGGGTCCCCTGAGAAAAGAACTGGGTTACTAATCACAGAACTCAAATATTAAAAATTAAAAATAGAGGAATGACATTATATAACAATCTGTAAATGAAGCTGTTAGTTGAAGGAATGACATTCTACAAGAGTCTGAAAATGAAGATGTTAGTTGAAGGAGTGACATTTTATAACAGTCTCAATAACTCACCAACAGAAAGATCGCTGAAATCTAGTATATGAGTAGGACGCCATGCAAGTCCAGGCTCACTCAAATCAGAGCCATTTGCATAAACACTGCACTCAGGATCATCAGTTGTCCCTCCAGAGTGAGAAGCAAGGGAACATGGTTCCATGTGGATATTGTCATCCATTACATCGGAATGTATCCAGGTGCAAGATCTCAAAACTCCCATGTCGACCTTAAATAGGATAAACAATAAGTCAGAGAAATGAATTTTCATCAGAGAGTGAGGCATAAGTGCCACTGCCGCTAAGAGGAAGGAGAAACTGACGAGGAGATAAGAAAGTGACTAGCAGACTGAAGGAGATAACATGGTTCCTTGAATAATAACCTTTTCGAAGTTCTCAGGGATGTATTCCTCAACTTTATCAATCAGTTCTTTAGGAATCGGATCACCCCTACAGATTGAAACAGAGAAGACTCAGTTCCAACTCATCAACAGCTCAAATTTATATAGATTAGCAGGCAAGAAGTCTGTCTGAGGCACAAAGCCATGTGAGCAGAAGCAAGGTATTAAGGACAATTTTTGCTACTACATAATACTGAGAATTAAAAAAACCAACTCCTTCTGATCAACAAAGTACTGCGGTATAAAAGGTTTACCAATTGGTCAAGCGGCTACACAGATCCTTCTTTTTCCTATTTAGAGTTCTCAGAAACAAATTCCATTCTCCAGGAGCACAAGTCTTGTCTTCATCATCCTCCAGAACTCCATTAGCCTTGGGGAATACTTTCTGCTTGGTTTCCAGCAACGTTGAGTCATTCAAAGATGGACACGGCACAAGATGAAGGTTGCGCATTTGTTCTCCCAGGAAGGAGGCCAAATTTAGAGTGTCTTCCCATGAAATGTAATCTCTTCTGCAAGCAATAACAAAATAAATGAAAACGAGGAGCAGTACACCAAAGAGCAACTGGAACTCTTCAAATGAAGATATAGTGAATTTTAGACATTGACTAAAATAGAGATGGATTTCACTAACATTTGAGCATATATTTTCCCTTTGCATCTTTGTGTTATGACATATGGCCATATTGTTGAACCGCTGCCAGCACTTACTAGTTCGGATAATGACATCCCGGCTTTTCTATGTTCAAACTGCCTTTTAATCCGTACACCAAATGGATAATCAACTTGCTCATGTTCCGCAACGGGAGTAACACTGGAAATCACCTCTGGAACTCCTTTGCCATCCCAATGCTGCATTTTACACAACCCGTTTTCAATATAGAGAATCCCACTGGCCAAAACACTAGGAATGTAATTTCCCAAAGGGGATCTTGTTTTCTGGAGTAGACTGTAAAATTCAAGCTGCAAAAGATCAAAATGAACTGTATGAATGAAAGAACAAAGAAATGAGACAGCAGAAAGAATAAGAAAAATGAAAGAAAATATAGAGATACCTCAGTGCCCAAAGAAAGAAGACAAGCTTCTAATCCCTCTTCAACCAATATTTTGATAACATTTTCTCCAGCTAAATAAACCTGTACACAGGTGCCGCCACTTGTTAGGTTAATGATGGCACTACCATCTTAGTAAGAGAATATTGATCTGCCAAAAGCCCTTTCACAAGACATCTCAACTTTACAGCTGCAGGATTAGCTTATTGAGATAAAAATACCTACTTGACTGTTGATGTATAAACACCTCAACACTATCACAAACCAGTAATAACTAGAAGTTCCTTCAACTTCGGTCTAGGGAAAAAAAAAACACTAACGGAATAAGCACAGCACTAGAAGAGCTGTTAAGAACAAAAACTTACTGGATTGCTGCCTGTTCCAACAGGAAGCCTCTCATCATCAGATGGCAACGGCAATCCATGAAAGGTACAAATTTCTGTTGCATATGTGTACCATCTATCAGCATTCAGCGCCAGACAGGCTCCCTAGAGAAGTAATTGTAAGGTGTTCAGTAAGTGATAACAGAAGCTCAAATTACATCAAGACGACCCTCATGATGGAAGACCAATTATTTATCTTAGACCTCATTGTGCACAACATTTTTACTTGCGACTATGTGTAATCAGCTGTGAAGCTGAGACATGCTATGCAGCTTAGTCTTATATAAACTCGTCAGGTTTAAGATCTTATATGATGGTTCAATACAAGTAACAGAAGGAAAGACAGACAATCATGATTTTCTATTCCCAACTTTCCAGGAAATCTGATGGAATACTAACAGTCGTATTCACTGACTCATAGGTCACTCGACATTTCCAAGCAATTCTTTCTCATGTAATTATATGCGTTAGTTAAGAAAAACGGTTGTTCTGCCCCACCCAACCCCACCGCCCTCAAGGAAAGAAAAACACTAGCCATAATCAAGCAGAGAATAGAATACATAAATACCTTCCATATAAGGTCTCTAATCCCTGGTTTTTCAACCCAAAGCTTTGATAACCACTGTCTCATTTCGCGCTGCCCAATAGAGTTGCTTGAGCTCCATAATGAGGTGTAGTGATCACGCTCTTTATCCAAAAACATAGATAGGAAATTTATGTCGTAAGAAAATTCAACCTCTCTCAAATCCATGCATTCAGAGACACCATCTATAGTACTTCCATAGTCTGAACCCTTCGCAGGTTGGTCAACTCTAACTCTCTTCTCTTTCCTTGACAGGTCAGAGCAGCTCAAATCATATTCCGAGGACAACATATTTTTCCTGACATCCTCAACAGTGGTGTCATCTAAAGCAAGAAGCCCAGCACGGCAAACTCCTTTATGTCTATAACCAGGAGCCATATCAAGACACACAAACTCGAAGTTTTTGGAGTTCACGAAATTCTGTGTCACAGCAATAGTACTCTCCAAATTTAGCACGCAATGCCACCATCCACTTGGGACAGATATTGTTTCCCCAGGCAGTTGAGTGCACTCTATTGGCTTGTCTTCCTCAGCAAGAAGAGGGTAGAAATCCAGCCACCACTGCATGAACATGAGAGGTAAATAACACATGGCTCAAGGAAATGAAATCAATCACAAGTTCACAACCTTTGGAACAGTGGAAGCAAGTTAATTGCAACTCAACAGAATTAATACCTGTAAAGATGATGGGGTGTCAATATTGACATCACCATCTTCTTCATTTACATGAACCGTCACTCCTAAAGGTACTCTACCCGGAGGATACAAAGCCCACCTGCAAAATAAATATGAAAAGTAACCTTTTTATCCCCAACAAGTATTGCAATGGTGATTAACCCACTGTTCAAACTACAGTAGAACAAGAATTCTTGAATGCGTGGTAAATGAGTATATGTCAAAGAAATTAAAAAGCTCCAATAGATGCTTAAAACGTAATAGCTATAAGACAAACTCAAATCTACTTCTGAAATTTTAAAGCCTTCAGTTTTTTTTCTTTTCCTTCCTTTTCTTGTTTCTTATAGTTGGAAAATTTTGAGGAACAACATCAATCTAGTTTTATAAGAAAGAAATTCCTAACAGAGAGCCAAAACTATGATTTGTCACTGTTGAATTATGTAATAATCTCATTCAAGAGTTTAAACTGTTAGATAGAGCACATTTTTAATTAACTAGATTATTATCTTGAATACGCCCCCCCCCCCCCCCCCCCCCCCAAACAAAGATTGATTCTTTTACAGGAGCCAAGCACATGGAAGTTATTTTGATAATTGGTAACACTGTGACTTGCACGGAGGACCTCTGCTTGCTCTTATATTATGCTGAAATGCACCACCATCTCATCTAAAACATATGTTGAAGTTAATAATTAAATAAATAAAAACATGCTCTCTCTAGTAGCCGAAGCTTTTGGATGAGATGATCACACACCTCAACATTGTACCCGAGCAGCCAGAGGCCCTGCATTCGAATCTCACTGCCACTCAGTACCAAAATTTAATTTCTCATGTGCTTCACCCACAAAAAAAAGATATATATCAGACCTGCACGTGAGGGGGTGTATTGAAAGCATAATTAAGTAAAAAAAGTGTGGATTCTCTAATAATTTAAGCTTTTAGATGAGATGGCCAAACATTTCAACTGTCAACATCTATTTCTTTGCTGAGCTTCTGATTAAGCTCGTGCCGCATTAACCTACTAATCCCGATTCTGCCAAACTATAAGAATATTGCTATATATGCAGGCAGTAACGAGTATGAGTTTGACTGGTCAGGGAATTATCAAAATGATGCAGGCATTCAGTGAAGCATCAGCAAGACCCTGACACAAGACAGGGAAAGTGATAGACTGGTGTAGTAATATACCTTTTACGGCCACATAAAAGTGTATTCCAAGCACTAGTTAGGGCAGGGTCAACATGCCAAGAGGCACCAGACCTCTCTGGTCCCATAATGAGCCATCTGAAAGGAGGGCGTTGATCCCTGTCCAGCACATCAAAGAAGTCTTCTTTGAATATATTTGGAACACTGTAATCCTTCAACAACTCTGGTTCAGCTTCCCCAAACTGAATGAACATAATTCGAATTAGAACAATGCGTTACCAGAGTAACTTTACACAGAGAACAGCAAGAGTTCGAAGGAACCTTCTCATCAAAAATGTAAAGAGGATCCTCATCATGCTGAACTTTCATATACGACACGTAGTCCTTAAGTTTCATCTTAATCTTATGACGACTTCTTTGAGATAATTTTAATGCTGTGTCTCCATATTTCTTCAAAAGGTCCTCTGTAGTCCATGCAGTCCTTGCAGGCCAACTGTCGGGCAATCCAGCAATTAAAACCTGTTATATAGTAAGCAATAAGCTTGGTAAGCAGATAACCTATATTCTCATTTGCTGTCAATCAAGAAAACAAATGGACATAAGCTATCAGTACATAAGATGGTTCAGCCAAATTAAGCTCATATCTTTTGCCCCTTTTTAAGAATGAGATATGAACAACATTGGTCAAATGATATAAAATGCAATCATCTACTGTTAAAGAGAGAGATTCAGGGTATATCAATCAATCAACTATCCTTCAATCCCAAACTAGTTGGGTTTTGATAATATGAATCCTTCTGTACAAAATGATGAATTAAATGCATATCTATTTAAAAAGAAAGAAAAGGCAAGGCAAAATATAAAGTAAAGGAAGAGAGAAAAGAACAACGAGCAAAAAAGAAAGTAAGAATCGTATATACTTTTTTAACTGATCACATGTAAAACTAATGATTACAAGACAATAGATTCTCCCTCCATCATTCAAGTGTCCTACTTTGACTTGGGAAGAACTCCTTTTAAGAGAAAGTCTTCAAGTTGGAAACAACAATCAAGAACACTTGAAACGTTAAAGTAGACGAGTAGAAGTGGGTCCAAAAGTGGCATGAAGTTAACTAGACTAACTTTGCAAGAACTTGAATGCTGAGTCAGTTTTCAAGTGGCAAATGCAGTAACTTTTGATACTAAGATTTTCAGACGCTGTAATGATAAGAAAGTAAAGATGTCCCATTAAGAGAAGTACACACATTAGTAGGACAACTCAAAAATATAATAATTTGAGAATGAGTAAGCTCAAAGGCATGGAGATGGAAAGGGCTGAAATGACGCGAGCTAAAACGTAATTTTATCACAAGCTTTATGAGATAAAAGTTAATAGATACAAAGACACTCAGCAAATTACCAAACAATATAACGACCACGTCATGTGAGAAAAGCTTTTACAAGTTGTGAAAACAATACCGGTTTCTGTCCGTCATACTTATCACGAAACTCTTCTAAAGAAAGGTTCTTCGCTCTTTCTACATTTCCGGTATCATAATAAAATCCATTTAATGATGTATAGCACCGGTACCATCTACGATACAGGAACAAAGAGTTGAAACCTGCAGAAGTTAAGCCCCCATTAGTATCTTGTGTACAATACAAGTAGCACTGCAGAGTCAAAGAATATTCAAAAACCAATAGAACAATACCGTCAAAGTGCAGCGGTTTCCGACAGGATTCATCATTTTCAAACTTCACGTTCAATCTGTACCAAAGAGGAGTATACAGTCAGAAAATATAAATAGAGTGAATGAAGGCTAACTACACAAAAGAGGAACATTCTACGAATAACCATACTGATCCAGGGCTGTCCTTTTCCAGGAGCCTTTATACTGAAGCTGACGATTAGCAATATCAAGGCATAAGCTCATCCATAGGGGCTCCTCATTGCATAGAATATACATCACACTGCAAAACAATACATATTTGAAAACGTTATGGAACAAAGTGACAATGACTTCTCGTTAACCCTACATCAGCAAATGGAAAGGCACGGAAAGCACTTTGAATTAGGAGCTGTATATCAGGAATTTATGTCCAATTATTAAGCTAGGATCTATTGACTCTTCGAATAACTAATGGGCATCATAGGAGCCACAACCATTAGCAGTAGAAACTGTCACCGAAATCCCTCTTAAGCAGATATTTATGCTCACACACAAATAACCAATAACTTGATCACACAACAAGAAATAAGCAAACAATATGCAATCAGAAAAACATAGCCATTTTTTTTCTTAAATTATGCATCTGTTAATAATTAAATTTTCAAAATTTCCTATTTTTCTTACCAGCAATCCTTACTGAACTGAATTTGTGCGAGAAAAGAAAGAGATTTTTACACTGCTCGAACAGTGACTAAGCCGCTTAACCAAAACATAGCCATATTTTGTATATTCCAGGTATAATATGTGTATAATAATCTATATATTCTGAATAGGGCGTCTTATTCTACAAAGTTCCCAGAAGAAAAAAAAAATACATGTGCACAAAAATACACAAAGTACTAATTCACAAAACTCTAATAAAAATTTGGATGAACCTACGTGAGAACAAGGAAAAAAGTAATTCAATGTAATAAAATTAAAGGTTAATTTTTTTCTTTTACTTACCAGTCATTTTGTCACCTATTAATTAAATTAAGAAATTTTCCTATTGCTTGTTACTTAAAAATAACCCTACTAAACTGATATTGTATGAAAATTAGAAATGCATCATACAGTTGAATGAACTAAAGCTTAATTAAAACGGACACAAAATCTACAGTCTACTAATTTTTTTCATTGATAATGGTGCCTCAACTAATTCCATCAGGTACCTACTTACTACCACCAGCAACGGCAGGTACCCTGGTAACTCTACCCACAAAATAAAAATTAAACACCTTCACGCCAGAAAAACAATGAATCATACAATTAAATTCAGTAAAGCTTAATTAAGCAGTAATGGAGCCACAAACCAAAAGTCATTATGATTTACGCATCATCATCATCATCATCATATATTTACAAGTCTATGATCACAAATTCCACATTTAAAATATAAAAAAAGCAATTAAAAATAAACCTGCTAACACAGGAAAGGCGAGCGACATCACGAGGAGTGAGTAAAGTTAAAATATCACATATAATTTCGTCCGGAATAATGCAAAGGTTTCCTAAAGCCGCTGGTCTCCGATCTATTATTTGTTCTATTTCCATTGGTTGTGTTTGTAATTGAAGATTTTCTTCTACTTCCATTTTGGTTATTGTGATGTGTTTGAATTTTTAGAGTATAGATTTGTAGAATTCAGATATAAGTTTGTTAAATCTGCCGCGTAAAAGTTAAGCAAACACTTTAGCGCGTTAGATTCTTATTCTTTTATTCCGGTTACTTTGGCGTGGCAATAACGTGTCACCTTTGACGAATATTTTTATCCAATTATCCTTTGTTCTACTATTTGTTGTAATTTTTTTTTTATAATTAATAAAACAGCCGGTCAAATCTCTCCTTTTATTTTTGGCAGAATACATGTTTTACCCATTCATTTTTTACCCAAATCCTTCTGACACACTTATTCTTTATAGGTGTATTTTTATACACTAAAGTTTATAAAAGTGTATCTATTACATCAGTACTACTTTGCTGAGTTGTCATGTGCGTGACTTGCACCGTAATTAAGCGAGTGAATAGTTATAATTTTATTTTTTAAGCGAATTTTTCCATTTTCTCTTTGTTCTTAATCATCTTCTTTATTTTACATAAAAATTCTCCACCATCGCACCACCCTCTGCCACCAACGCACCACCACATCCCAAAAACCCTCCTGCATCCCCGATTCTTCTTATTTCCTATACCCCTAAACCCAATTTCTTTGTAACAAATTTTATCAATTCTGCATGTAAGAACCAATTTTTAAAATTCAAATAGGAAATATATTTTTTTTCTTGAGCCGCCATTGAAGACATCTCAAGAGTTGCAAGAAGCAATCTTGAACATTCCAAATTTACTGCAATATTTGAATCTAAAATTACATTAGTAAACTAAAATGAACCAACTTCTCTAAAATTCTTCTTCATAATCTCGTAATACTCCTAATATCCTCCAAATATTGCTGAAATTTTTACGGATAGATGTAGTAAATCATGTAGATATAAATTGTTGTGTTGTAAATTTTCAACGAAATTGAAATGAGTTTGATGTTTGTCATGTAATTCTTGGAAATTGGGGGAAAACTGATGGCATTTGTGGGAGGGTTGGGAGGAGGAAGGTGGGGGGGGGGGGGGGAAAAAGGGGGTATTGGGAAGATGACTGAACAAGGGGGTGGGGTGGTGCTCTTTTTATTTTTTTATTTTTATTAACGTTTTAAATAAGGAAATATCAAACATTTTTTTTCCCAAGGACACGTGTTGCAATTCGATTGGTGTGTGACATATACCTTATTCAGCAAAACTGGTCAATATAAATATAGTGTGTAATAGACACATTTTTACAAACTTTAGCGTGTAACATAGCACCCGTAAAAATAAGATGTGTCAGCGAGATTTGGGTTAAAGATGGATGGGTAAAATATGTATTCTGCCTTTATTTTCAAAAACACTTTCTTTTTTTTTTTGTCAGTATACACCACACTAATATACAATGTATATAAATGGTGTCATAGTAAATGCAAACGATCTCCTCACGTATACATAGTATCTACATTCAATTTTACGGTGTTTACTATTAGTTTTCTCAATTATATATAATGCATACGCTCACTTTTTTTCAATATATTCAGTGTATGCACATTTTCTTTTACAGTTTATATATATTTTAATATAATAAAATTGTGTACACATATAACATTCCAACAAAAAGAACAAAGAAAAAGAAAATGAATATGAAGAAGAAGCAGTGATCGGAGCATCATTGTTGGAGTGCATCGCCACCTTTTCATTAGTTTGATATTTCAATTTGATTCAACTTCTTGACTTGATTTGAACACCCACAATTTCAAAAAGTTCGCCTCATATCTCTCTACAAACGGCTAAATTAAATATAAAATATTACTCATAAGCTATTTAATAGGTATGGATACAAGAAAGGTAATGTTTGTACCGACTTTTGACAACCTTAAATGGTCCTATATGTATAGTTGCCTTAAGAGCCTTAGCTTCCTCGGCAAAATTGTAAAGTTTATCATTTTCCCTGTCACAACTTTTTTTCTTATCTCTATCCTTATTACTAGTTGTAAATTTATAAGCTAGGGATCCCCTATCTTATTACCTTTTCAACATTTGCTTGGAAATCTTGTCTAGACTCTAGAGACACCACCAAGAAAAGAGCTCGGTAACTGGGATCCAATCAAACTTTGTAGAACCGATCCTCCTTTATCCCACCTTTTTTTTTTTGGCAGATGGCCTAACTTTAATTTCTCATGCCAATAGTAAAAATTGTGACACTATTCACTGTCACTATTAATAATTGTATTTTGTCCGGTCAAAAGGTCAAGTTTTTTTAAATTCAAAGTTATAAATATGCTGACACTACCAAAAAAAAATCTTTCTATAAATCTCAAAATGACTCACTTCGAAAGGTACCCGTATTTTCCTATTTTAAGCACTCATTTCAGAGCCTTCATTTTCAAACTGCTTAATGAGGCGTCCCTCGTTTGCTCTTGGATTGGACTAAGCGGCAGTCCTTACTGTGGAAGCAGACCTTGTCATTCTTCTCCTTCAATGCCAGTGGATAAGTACACTACAGCTGGAATGCTCTTTTATCATGTATGTGGATTACTTGGTCGATTACCTGATTGCACTAGTCTCATAGCCATCTCTTTAGCATCCCGCCATTCCTTCTTGTTAACACAGGAAATCTAACTCATTCTAAGGTAGAGCTCTTAGAGTCCTACTTAAAGTTAAAAGTAGTTCTTTAGTTAAAGCAAGGAGAGCAGAAAGCAGCTACCGGCCATCAGGAGATCCACGACTTTAAGATCCGCATGCATGCAAGGGAAGATTCTTTATAGAAGATTCTCTTTATTCCCACCTCAAGCTCGGTCATTGCCTGTCCTCCTCAATCGATTAGACTATGGCGAAGATCATTGATAATGTGAACAACAAGCTAACGGGTTGGAGAATCAAATGTCTTAACATGTTGGGTCGTGCAGCTCTAGTTACTTCTACTTTTAATAGCATTCCTAATCATATCATGCAAATTCATAAGTCCCAAAAGAAGACTTGCAACCAAATTGATCACATCCAACGAAACTTTATCTGTAGTTCAACCACTAAGAAAATCAATCTTCACATTATCAATTGGACATCGTCACTACTCCTAATACTATGGGGTTTCAAGAGTGGTTGATCCTGAAACCAAAAATCTTAATCTTTTTCTGTGGTTTTGCATGGAAATTATACACTAACCCAAAATCTTTATGGGCCCAAAATCTCATCAAAAAATATTTTAGACCAAATTCTACTCCTTTGTCTCCAGTAGAAGTGAGATGAGTGGACATTCTCAAAATTTATAAATTCTGTGATGAGCTCATTGGATCATGAAAGATATAAAATATCACAAATAATAATTATTTTTTCAAAGTTTTATTGATCTCAAATTCTATTCTCCACACCATAATAAAATATATGATAACACCCTTATTTATAATAAGAAACAAAACATACATCAACACTACTCCTTCCGTTCCAAAATGGTTGTCATAGTTCGGATTTCGAGAGTCAAACGAGTTCATTTTGATCGTGAATTTAAACATATAATCTTTAAGTTTTTTGTAACGATGTTTATATATTTAGAAATTACATAAAAAGTACTATAAGTTACAATAATTAATAATTCAAAATATTTAAATGACATATGAAAATATTACGGTCAAAATTAAACACGTTTGACTCTCGAAATCCGAAATATGACAACCATTTTGGAACGGATGGAGTATTAGAAGCTGTATTCAGGAACCTTTAAATAAGTCTTATTTCGCTCTTAATGTTTCAAATACTATGACAAATGATAAATGAAATTTTACCAATATTCATTTTGTGTTGCCGAGAGATATTTTGGTGATATTGAAAGCATCCCAATTCCTCTAGGCACTTTGTCTGTTGATAAACCTATTTGGCACTTTACCTCGGATGATTTTTTTTTACTTGCAAATCGATTAAACCATCATCGCCCCACCCTATTGACTACTCTTGAATCTGGAAACTCAAAAATCTCAAAAAAATTGGAAAATTTACCCCCACACAAATATTGACAAAGATTATTCACTTTTTATTGGTATTTTTTAAATAATTTTATTTATTTGTATAAATATTTGAACATTATTTGTTAATTTATTAATTTATGAGATTTGATACTAATCCCTATAATTAAGGGATCGAAACTTTATGTTCTCCCAATCAATTAAATGCTACCCTATGAGGGATCTTTCATCTTTTTCTTTTAGGGATAATTTTAGAGACCTTCCTCCAGCTTTACCTTTGTAGCACTCAGTTCTCTTAGTGGTTTTAAATAGTACACATACCTCCCTTATTTTCATATTTTTGTAACCAAACTAGTTTTAAATCTTTATATTCCAAATTTACACTTTTGTAACCTTGCAATCTCCTTGTGTACATTCTTCTTTCCATTCTTTGCTGGATTCCTCTTTGTTATTGCCTTATAGGTTACCTTTGTTTAACTGTTGCTATGAAAATTATTCAACACTAAAAAGTACGAAATTTTCTGACTTTATAAAACAAAAAATTGATAAGGAATTGGACTTCATATTGTTTTTCTGGAAGAACGAACTTCATATTGTTAATTATTTAGTATCATCTGAAAGCCCCATCTTATATATACACTAGTGATATTGAGCAGACGTCTTTATTTTTTGTTAGATCTGCAAATATTAAATCTAATCAAAAATTACATTTTGCAAATTATATGAAATTTTATTTATATTCATGCAATAATAATTCTATAACATGGTATCCTGACAAATATAATGTGGTTCATATTAGAAATATTACAGCACTGAGCGTGGATGACCTTTTTAATTTTATATAGCTAAGAAGAAGTTGTAAATGTGAGGACTTTGTTTCATGATGAGGTGTTAACGCAGAAGGCGCTTCTTCTTCTCACCAGCAGGAGCATGTATTGGAGTAGTTGCACAATTGTTCTTTGGGAGCACGATGTTGTTTCCTTGTAAATTAGAGGATTCTCCAGGAAACGGTCCTATGTGTATCTCGCTTCGCAATCTTGCTTGTTCAGTTTTCAGATATTGAATGCGCGATAGTGAGTTTTTTGTATACTGGTCGTCTATAGGTTCTTCCGGTTGTTTATACTCATCTGTAATAGAAGTTCAATGTAGTGATTAATTTTTTCAAATGACTAAGAGGTTTTTTTTTCTTTTTGGATTGCACCATAAATAACTTACCCTGACATTTAATTAGAGGATGTTGGCTTGAATGATCGAGATTCTGGTTATCCATGGCAGATATCCTGTAAGAAAAATGTTAAGGTTCCTGGAGTGGTGGTGCTATGTTGTGAAGAATGTGTTTTGAGTGGAGTAGAAATGAATATAGTGGAATCAAATCCAAATTAAAACAACAATCTGACCTGATATTACTTCTGGAAATGTTGTAAATGGCTATGTAATAGCCTCTTCTTGATGTCTTCTAAACCACTAATGCAGCTTGTTCCGTTGCTTTGCTATTCTCTCAGTTGAATATGTAACTGAAAATTGATCAAAAATTTGAATTGTTTAAGACTATGTAGATGTTCAGTAAGTGGGGGGATATGCATCTTTATAATAAAACTAAAAAGGAGCCGTTAGTGATGTGGAAGATTATTTCGTATTTAAAAAGGTTGAATGGTGATTTATTTGTGTCATTAATTGCAAATAACTGTTACGTTGTGTGGTGTGAAATGCATAAGTGCAGGTGATTTGTAAGACATGGGTAAATGGTAAATAAAAGATATAATTAATGAATTGTAAGATTAAAAGGTGATCAAATCCCTTTTATTTTGGCGCATTCCATGTCGTTGGTTGGCAATGTCTTCATCTTCATTCTTCCAGCAATCTGTTTATAGCGTAATTCGGAGCTATTAAAATCAGTTAACCACCATTGGTAGTATTAAGTTTTACTTAATGTCGGTCGCATCAACAGCTAAATAAATACCTCGTGTATTTTTGCATTCGATGTCGAGTAATCTTCATCTTCAATTTTCAAATGTTTATCAAGCTATCTGGAAAAAGAGCATTAATAAATACTTATAATCTATTAATCATTGTTAATATTATGTAATAGTAAATGTTGTTAGGAAGTTAAGTTAAAATAATACCTGTGCTCTTCTGCCATTGTTGGACATATGTTTTGGAATACTTCTTGGTAGACAATATTTTTAATAAACCCAGCGTCTTCTATGTCGTCATCGGCATTGAGTATGGTTAAACCTTGTCTTGCTGTTACTCGAGAGACTGCTACATAAAGTTGACCATGGGTAAACACCTGTTTTGGAAGATACAATCCGACATGATTAAGTGATTGCCCTTGACTTTTATTGATTGTCATGGCGAAACATGGTGTTAAAGGGAGCTGCCGCCTATTAAGCTTGAATGGCCACTTTGAATTGGTAGGAGACAAAACAATTCTTGGTATTGTTACTCTTGAACCTATGTTCTTTCCCGATATGATATTTGCGCTGACAGACCATTTACCAAGATGTGTGACAATCAATCGTGTTCCATTGCAAAGGCCTTCACTTTGATTGAGATTTCTCAGGAGCATAACCGGCGTTCCTACTTTCAAGTGTAAGTCATGGTTAGGGATACCAGGGAAGGTTAAGCTGTTCAAAAATTCAGTTGGGTACAACAGATCTTCATCGTTAGTGTTGACGCTTGCTTTGCATACATTGTTTGAGCTCAAATATACTCTTCCTTCACCTGGTATCATTTTTATAATCCTGTCATTCAACTCATGCACCATTTCATTCTTTGGCGTTAGTATTGCTCTTTCTTTCAAATATAATGGGTCATTGTACTTTTGCAATAAGGATGGATAAACTGCCTCGACAATTGATCCGATTGGATCGTTGGACGATTTGATGCATACATCTGGAGGCAGTTTTATTAGCTCATTTTTTATATCATCGTACAAGGATCCCTCTCCAATTTGTAACATCCATTTGTCGAAAGTAGCAATTTTAGCAGCCTCGGAATCAGTGACTCTTCCATTGCATAGTCGCATATTTTGCTTCAACTCATATATTGTGAAATACGGCCACAGGTAAGATGAGTTTAGTGATGCATCCACAATATCAGCTCGTGTACCCTTTGGAATTACTGGCAGTATTTGACGGAAATCTCCACCGCATACGACTGTAAGTCCTCCAAAAGGTTTGTCAGAGCTATTTTCATATCGCACTCGGAGGATATCTCTCAAGGTCCTGTCTAAAGCTTCAAAACAAAACTTATTTGCCATTGGCGCCTCATCCCAAATAATCAAAGAAGCTTTTATGAGAAGTTCAGCTAGCTGGGTTCCTTGTTTTATTTCACAAGTTGACTCCGCATTGACGTCCAATGGAATATGAAATCGTGAATGAGCTGTCCTACCATTTGGTAATAACAAAGCTGCTATACCAGAAGTAGCAACAGGGAGAACTATTCTTGATTGTGACCTGAGTTTGGCAATTACCGTATTCCATAGAAATGTCTTGCCAGTACCACCATGTCCATTTATAAAAATTAAGCGACCTTCTTCCTTCTCGACGGATGTTATTATTGCTTCATAAGCTGACCTTTGACATGCATTTAGGAGCGCAAATGATTTTTCGTGCATTGTCTTTAGCTCGTCTTTATCATAGTCCAGCTCCTCATTGATTAGGCGATTTCTTACCACACTCAGTAATGAAGGATCCGGTTGTGGCATTCCATCTATGTCTTTCAAACTTTTTCCCATCTTTAATAGGATGCTTTCGATTTCCAATAGAGTATATGATTCAACTTGTTTTTCAGTTAATTGTAAATCTTTCAGCCGGAATCTTTTCCTCTGTAATGATATTACATCTTCTGATAAAACTCCCTGGTTGCTCTCCCAAAGTTTGCGTGCATTAGATACTTGACAATGAATAAGTATTGTTACAAAGAGATGTCTTAACTCATCTCCAGTAGCCCAGTGTGCTGCCTCGGCCAAGCAATCATTCCACTCTTTATCATCATCTAATAATCCTAATGCATAGCATGCCTCCCTAAAAGTTTTATACTCCACGCCGTTTATAGTTCGGATGCTTTTGTGTGAGGTGCATCCTTTGACAAAATTTAGTAGCATTCTCAAATAAAAACGTTCTCCACTTGAAGGATGTGCAAAGTAAATTCTGCCTACTGCTTTTCCACTTTTCCTTCTAGTCCACATTTTGAAAGTTGCATTCCAAACCCAACGTGTTGGAAAATCCGAATATGTCAGCGTTCGTGCATCAGGGAAATTTTTGTTTGCCTCAAACCATTCTGTGAATTTTGTAATTTCTATTCCAGGTTGGCTTAGCACGTTTTCGGCTCGCCTTTGTTCTTCAAATATTACTGTATTTTGTCCCTCTAAATGGAATGGTAATCGCTCAACTGCTGGTTTTCTGTAATGTATGTCAAATTCAAAAATTCTCCAGCAAGCTTCTGCAGTCGATATGTATCTACAGTCTAGATATCTTTTTATCTCATCAATTTCGCCACCAGTATCTGCACATTGTATAGTTGCAGTTGTCCTATCTGACCCTTTATGGAGATACTTGAATAGGTACTTCACCGATCTTGAGTAATTGCACAACTCTACATTGATATGTGCGTCAAATTTGACAATCAAATTCCTATTGTGAGGGACGACAGATCTGTTGTCTAAATAGATGCCTTTTTTGTTGACTTGAGTACCTGTGTTCCTCCTCCTATAAATAGGGAAGCCATCCGCATCAAAAGTTGTTTGGTTGTTGAATTTTTTGGGGTAATGCTTCGTGCACTTCCCTTGCCTCATACACGGGCAATGGGGATCGAGTTCTCCACAAGGTCCATGCATCATGAATTCTTTGACAGCACTATATCCATCAGGATCAACTTGCGGATCAGGTATTTCTGCTGTTATTATTCGGTCAATATGATCCGTAGAGGGACTTTTTAATGTGGGATGCAGGAAGAGCAGTATATGTGCATGGGGAAGTCCTCTTTTCTGAAACTCAATTGTATATAGACCTGTAGAATTAATGGTATAAGGTGCGCACACTTTACTACAGAGAGATTACAATTGTATTACGAAATGTATGGTTAATAGTTTTGGCTTCATGTTATGAAAGAGTTAGTTGATATTCTTCCACCAATCTTCACACTTGGTAAAGGATGGATGAAATGAATGGAGGATTAAATTAAGCAAATTTTATTATGCAAATGTATTATAGATGACAAAATTCATAAAAATATTTAACTTCTAAGATAAACTGTGAATTTTAAAAATGTGTTACTGTAAAAATGTTGTTGTAACTTTATAGATAAATAAGTAATGCTTGAAATGCGTATTTAAAAAGTTGAACTTACATGCAATAATTTTTCCAAATGGCTGTTGATTTTTCAAGTCTTGCATTAGTTGGAATAGTTTGATCTGAAAAACTCGGCATATTATGTCAAGGCGGTTATTATCGCCCTGCTGTCCTATTAAGCGGAGCATTTCATTTACTTCTGGCCACTTTGGGTTGCATGTGAAAGTAAGGAAGATATCTGGATATCCTGCCCACCTACAAATTGCCATTGCATCTTGATAATTTTGTGCCATGTATCTAGGTCCACCAGTGTAAGATGAAGGCAAGATAGTAGTTTTCCCTATCATTGAACAATCTGTATCACCTCGGAGGATAGCATCCATCAATCCGCTGTACAAATCAGCTCTCAGTTTTTTTTGATTATTACGGATAAAGCGGAATCTTTCTTCTTCTATTGCCATGTAACTGTCAACAACGTACTGTTGGAATAATCTTCCCGCTCGTAGAAGAGTGTGCCCCTCATTAAATCTTTGTTGTATCCTGAAGGCATAGAACTGTCTCATCGTCAATTTTTTCCTCTTGTATGTTTTTTCCTTTTTACCATCCGCCAGTAGAATTCCAAGTCTATATCCATCTTCACCAAAAGGGTGTATTAATGGATAAGACAAAGACATGAAACTTGGGTGTAAATCTGTGATTCTTTGAAGTCCATTTGTTCGATGTTCTACAATAACATCTCGCTGGAAGTTTTCGTCGCTGAAGTCACCAACGATTAATCCCGCAACTTCAGAAGCTGTTGGCATATTGTATTGTTGACCATCTTTTGACCTGTCGGATAGCAGTCGTAGGCGAAAAACAGATTGTGGTTGTTCTTTATATCTGTCCCTTGCCATCCGAAATGATTTTACCAAAATATTATGTTCGTCGAGCATTTCAGATAAGCCTTGAACAATTGTAGGATCAGCTTCTTCTTGCAGCAGTGAATTAATTCTGTTACTTAACTCGTTTTCAGTATCATATATGTATAGCTGAGCAAACTGTGGGTTTTTTCCAGTTTCAGGCAACAAAGAGCCAATGCGATGGTAATTTTGGCCACTTATCCTGAAAACATATGGACCCTTTGAACGATTGATAGATCCATCAACTCGGCCTCCCATAGATGTAAATGCAAACATGGAGTTATAAATCCTTATGTTTTTTCGAAAATTGATACCTTTTTGTCCGGAATGTTTTCCCATAAGATAATTGAGATACGGTGGTGCTTCAAGCAATAACGGCAATCGGACACGGCCTTCCATACAACAAAATGAGAATTCAGGTTGTGAGGTGTGTTTAGTTTTCCTTGTTCGTTCTTCATACCATAAAATGGCACCACAATATTGGCATGTAAACGTTGGTGGGCCAAAATTCCAAGTTTTTGTGTAATGACCTGGCAAAATCCAACTTTATAATATCAATATATGTATTTTGTACATTAAAGTAGCAGCAAATTATCCTAATCTCATAAAATGAAGTATTTAAGACTTCTATTTTTACACCTCGACAAAAAGTATAAGTAATAACTTTGGCATTCTCATTAAGAGATAGAGCTTGGTAGTGAATAGAATACCATTTTGTTGAATGGGGACAGCTGTCCTTCGGCAGTTTCTTGACTCCATCAATTTTTTGAATCGTTTGGCAACTTGAAGAAGGACAATTAATTTCTTTTGTGGTTGATAGTTGTACTTCTTTTGAATAAGTGCGGCCGTTCGCTTGAATCTGGCATTCCTGTATTTGTAATTTTTGATAGCAACTAATTCCTCGCTATTTGGATTGAATTGGTCAGTTGATGCATATCGCTTGAATTTTCTCTTTACCATCCTCTGTTGCCGGGCTAAAGCTGCTAAAATCTGATGTAGTTGTATAATTTCCAATGGGATATTCGTTTCGCCACTAAATTCTTTAACAATAGCAGATATGGAATCCATTAAACCAGTATTGAGGTGTTTCAATAGCAGAAGATATTATAAATATAAATGCTTGCTAAACCCAAATTTAAGAACAAACACGTAGCAAAGAAGAATGAGAAGGAAATTATTTTTCAGCAAAAACTACTGTGGAATATGGGGCATAGAGGATTATATAAGTGCTAATGTTTTAACTTGTAAGTGGGAAAAAGGGTACATGTATATTCCTTTATAAGAAAATACAAAGAGCCGTTGGTGATTTGGGTTATACTGGAGTTATTGATATTTAATAGGATGGTTTGGGTTATATATTGGTATTTAATGGGAAATAGGTGTTTCATACTACCAGTTTCTTCTTAGGACTTTTTGTTCTCACTATTTTGGAGGTTGTTCTGGCATGTAAAGTATCCACTAAGGATTGGTGTGGCCTCACTTTGTATTATTCATTGATTGCAATTGTTTGTTCATCATAGTGAAACTTGAAGAGATCGGACCAACTCAAAGACATAGATGGAATGCCACAACCGGATCCTTCATTACTGAGTGTGGTAAAAAGAAAATTAAAGATAACGTTGCACGGCTTAGAATTACTCCTGCACAACTCATTGTCTCAATAGGTATTTGCTAATAATCTACAGATAGTATACAGATCTATGTGTCTCAGGAAATCAATGCACACTCACCTAGGTGTCGCTTCACGACTACTTATTCATCTCTGTTGTTTACAGCTTTTTCAGTTGTCTCAATATGATTTTGTCTGAAAACTTTGGTTCAGTTTAGATGGTAGTTTTCCAGATTCCTCCAGAAGTCCTAGAAATCTGCTGTTTGCTTTCCTAAGTTGCATTAAGTCAGCCAGCTGTTATATTGATACTCATCAATCTTTTTTTTTTTGTTAGAATTTCTACCTTCTGTTTGACAAAGACTTGTGAAGTCATTTCGCACCTTTGTTCTTTAAGCTGTTAAGCTTCACGACAATAGCTTTTCTTCATTAAAATACTGTTCAATCCAACTTGCAGCTTGAGTATCTCGGGGATGGGCACTTATGAAAAAGATGAGATGCCGATGTCAGTTTTGATATAATTTCTTGCTTTTGATTGTCGCAATCTTTAAGGTTTTGTTATACTTTTTTTTTATGAATTATAAGTTTTCTTTATTAACCATTAATCCGTTATTGCAGTCTTTATGTCAGCAGCTTTCTTCTTTCATATTTTTCCCATTTAATGCAACAATTTACTAATACGGGAATTTTGATGGTGAGAATTCGGATGTTGCTGGTAAGAAAAAAGTTCTTAAAATCTCGTTGGATAACTTCACCTTGATATAAACTTGAATATGAATTTAAACTTTCATGTTGAGAACCAAAATCAAGGAATTCTTAGCGTCTCATGTTGTTGCAGCTAAGGTTCTGCTATTGAAGTAATCATTGATTTGGCTTAGAATTTTCTTTCTGTGGAAAATACTTCTACTCTTTTCATCTCTGTTGTTTACAGCTTTTTCAGTTGTCTCAATATGATTTTGTCTGAAAACTTTGGTTCAGTTTAGATGGTAGTTTTCCCGATTCCTCCAGAAGTCCTAGAAATCTGCTGTTTGCTTTCCTAAGTTGCATTAAGTCAGCCAGCTGTTATATTGATACTCATCAATCTTCTTTTTTTTGTTAGAATTTCTACCTTCTGTTTGACAAAGACTTGTGAAGTCATTTCGCACCTTTGTTCTTTAAGCTGTCAAGCTTCACGGCAATAGCTTTTCTTCATTAAAATACTGTTCAATCCAACTTGCAGCTTGAGTATCTCGGGGATGGGCACTTATGAAAAAGATGAGATGCCGATGTCAGTTTTGATATAATTTCTTGCTTTTGATTGTCGCAATCTTTAAGGTTTTGTTATACTTTTTTTTTATGAATTATAAGTTTTCTTTATTAACCATTAATCCGTTATTGCAGTCTTCATTTGATATAAACTTGAATATGAATTTAAACTTTCATGTTGAGAACCAAAATCAAGGAATTCTTAGCGTCTCATGTTGTTGCAGCTAAGGTTCTGCTATTGAAGTAATCATTGATTTGGCTTAAAATTTTCTTTCTGTGGAAAATACTTTTACTCTTTTCTTTGGTACTTTTGTCGTCACTTTTTGGTTGCAAGGCCTTGAGAAACTTTCCCCTGCTAGCAGAATCATATTTAATCCCAAGTGTTGACCATATAGAACTCTTTGCAGCTTCCTCAGGATCATCAATCCGCAGTGTTTTAGGGACCAAAATAGTCCTTTCTGAATTCTTTTGTTCTGATGTTTCTTTGCTGTAAGAATTGTTCGGCTTAAGCAAGTCACCTTCTCTTGAATGCTTTCCCAAAGCTGAGTTAGGAGCACAATTTGATGCTTTCTCATTTTCGGGACCAAGTCTAGTAATAAAGAAAGGTGAACTCAATTTGTGCAATAACTAAAGAAAAAAATACCATCAAATTTTATTCTAGCAAGAGTGGCAGAACACATCTAAGTTTCTAACACTTTGAAAGCAAAAGTGAGCTCCTAAAATATCAGTAGTGCTTGACAGTAACTTCATGCTTAATAATAGCTCTTAAATTAGGCATGTCAATAAACTCAGTAGTCATAGTACCAGAAACTTTTCAAATTCAAGCCTGGCTGCTAAATCGCTAATTTTAAACCTGGCGAAACATGAAAATTCAGACACTCATAGAATATGGAAAAACATAAGACAGAACTTAAGTTGACAGGTAGATCTGCAGAATAAACTTTAGACATTTGTACATCTTCAACGACCAAGTAGGATGCAGTGTCTTCATGCAAAGCGGCCTTTTCATCCTTTTCCTGCTGCTCTTCTACAATTTGTGCTTTCTGATCTGGAGGAAGCATTCTTGTTCTCCATAAAGCCATGATTGTCCTGTTACAACCGAAAAAAATGATCTTTCCACCTATGAAACATGATGTGACTTCAACTGTAAGTTTTGTTTTCTTGTCATTGACACCTGAAAATTTCTCCCAACATTACCTGCTTGCAACATTGAATGAAACAAATGAATGAAAACAGAAATGCAGTCGGCCTTCTTCATCTTGACACTTCGCACCGTGCCTAGCATCAACACCTCGACCTTTGCGCAAAATTATCACAAGGGCCGGACTCCCCATGGTTGACCATGACGGAGAAAGCACATTAACATCCTCAATATCTTCCCACAGGAAGAAAAACTTTGTTTTGTGACCAAACAAATTGGAATAAAATCCAACAATTCTGGCAGATAGAAAGATCCGCCCCTGAAGTAGAAAAAAATTAAGTGATACGCTAGATTTCGGAACCCCTAGAATTTCAAGATCAAACAATACTTACAAACTGTGCATTAAAAAAATGCCGATTAAAATGCTTGAAATCACTACTGGTGAAGTTTCAAGATAAAAAAGATACGGTTGAGTACAATATAGTAATACATTCCTCGCATATCCAAACTGATAGAGAAGTAAAGTCATCTGGTCTATTTATATAGGTAAGGTGTCAATTCATAACATTCCTGTCTATTGAAAATATGTGAATGGTACTTAGATGCAAGGAATACTATTTATCTTTTTTGTCATTTTTTTTACTTTTACCACTCAATTTTCTACTATTCTTTGAGTTAAAATCCAAACTCTTAATCTTCTCTTATTTATTCCATAGGAACGTCAGAGAAATGCAGGCTTTTCAGTTATTCTTCTTCATTTCCTCATTTGCTACACATTTACTTTGGGAAATTTAAGAGGCATAATGATAATTTAATGCACTATAACGATCAAAATTCCTGGTAAGGATACATATAATATAAGTGGGCACAAGAAGGAGGTGTCATCAGTGGGATAATTTGGTATAGTTTATGAACACTAAAAATAGTTCTACCAAAAGGGCCCTATCTTTAAGTCCTCTTCACCTATTTTTTACCTTTCTGCTCCTATTACAATTGTTGCTCACTAATTTGGTATAGGTGATAGAAATTCTTTACCTTTCTGCTCCTATTACAATTGTTGCTCACTAATTTGGTATAGGTGATCGCAATTCCTATTGAATGCAAAACATGAATTTGTGATATGCAATTTATGAAAAAATTAAAACATAAAAACTGATGGATGCGAATGGTATTTAACACCAAGATTCTAATTGGACTTGGACTATTGCTCTCTTAATTTATATGCCGCATTATCAGTACATCATGAACATATTTGGCATCATCAAAATGCATTGAAACAACAATTAAAGACCAGAGATTACTTAGAAGTTGAAATAGAATTAAATAGCATATACTCTGCTGAGACCTGTAATGGCATCTTTCTTTTGAGGGAGCAAGTAAAGTCATTGATTAGAAATTCCTCTGGAGGTAGTCCAAATATTTTCTGAAATGTTCAGTTTTTGTGAGGCGACCGAAGGTTCAACTGCCAAGCACATCAGTTGATGTATTAGACTTTTGCTAGTGCTTAACAATACGAACCAATTTGGAGAAAAAAAAAAAGAAAAGATGTAACCCTACCTTCTTTCCAACTTCTTTTTCCATCTTTGTTAGGTAGTCTCGGATTGTTTCAACTCCATTGGTATTGTCCAAGAAAATCCTCAGGTGCAAGTTCGATTGTGCAGACATAGCAATTTTCCCCTCAAGAGGGACCCAAATGTCTGCCAATTCTGCAGAAGTGTGTTTTAGAAAATTGATTTCTGCATGCCCAAGTGATGAAGCTTGATCAAATGGACCGTCAAAGTCAAATACTTCCACGTCTAACACCGAAGGTGGTTCCTCTGAAGCATCAAACTCTAGTATCTCTGCAAAAGTATCAAGTAAGCAGATGACCATAACAACAACTAAAAGACAACGAAATGACTAATTGATTACACACCACTCCACTGAGGGTCAAGAGTTTGAAGCTGGACAGAGCTAGTTCTTGTTTTCCCATTGCATGTAAAAACCACATATGGATCTGGAAAACCTGTTGGGTCCAAAGAAGCTAAGTTCGTTCCCTCGATCAAAGCAACAGTAAGTACCCAACCATCACCTTGCGCTTTGACTCCATGATCACTTCCTGTCAAAACACGAATCCGTTAGCTTCAACTATGGCACAATCCACTTTGTGCATCAAACAACAAAAGTTAGTGAAAGAAAAAATGATGGGGCATATTTAAAGACCTCTTCGCAGCCTAGCTTCTATAAAACGTGAAACCATGTAATATACCCGCTCCAATTGAAGGACTAAAATACCACTGGTGATAAGTTCTCCAACACTATCCGGCAAATCAAAACCATAAGACTCCAGCCCGTGTAATTTGCGAGGTTCACTTAATAAAATGTGCACAAAGACATACAAAACCATGAAAAATGTCGATACTACAGTAAAATTCCAAAAGTACTCCTTTGCCATTTCCCAATCTGACTGATGTTCAGTCTGCAAAGACGCCAAAGCTTGATCCTTCTCTAAGACAAACTTTGAAGTTGTTACTTTCAACTTGCGAGCTAATACCTCTGCAAACTGGTCAAAGCTCTCCTTCAGTCCTTGCCGAGCTCCTCCTTCAATCATTGATTTCATCATAGTGCTCTGGCAAAAGTTAATGGCCCAGGATATAACCAGATGGGAGGATTCTTCACCAGAAGATTTCTCCTGACCAGGCATTATCTTGTAAAGCAATTCAATCTTGAAAGTACTCCCATATGGAACGTCAGGGGTATTTACACTAACAAAAACAGAAAATTCTTTTCCGTCAGCCTTAGTATATGTTTGCTCATGGATCATCACTTAAGATCAGAGTGTAGCTACTATATAAGTTACAAACTCTATAGCTTAACGAAAAGTCAATGAAATAACAATCGTCACAATGAGAGATAAATGTAATACAACACGTGCTATGAAATATTTTTGAAGTAACCTGGACATAGAAGTAGGCATAAATGAACAAACTAAATATAGTACCATGATTATGAAGAAAAAATTGCAAAGACTTGTACTATCCACTAACCATACGCATGTCGCAATCTAGTAACCACACATGCTTACAAAGTACACACGCAACAACGCTAGCCAACATAAGCTGCAAACGGTTGCAAAGGCTGGTTGTCATATGCAATGGAAGAAAAAGTGAACGAAATTAAACTGAAGCCTTAATAAGGACAAAATGCTAGAGGATTTCCCAATCTGACTGATGTTCAGTCTGCAAAGACGCCAAAGCTTGATCCTTCTCTAAGACAAACTTTGAAGTTGTTACTTTCAACTTGCGAGCTAATACCTCTGCAAACTGGTCAAAGCTCTCCTTCAGTCCTTGCCGAGCTCCTCCTTCAATCATTGATTTCATCATAGTGCTCTGGCAAAAGTTAATGGCCCAGGATATAACCAGATGGGAGGATTCTTCACCAGAAGATTTCTCCTGACCAGGCATTATCTTGTAAAGCAATTCAATCTTGAAAGTACTCCCATATGGAACGTCAGGGGTATTTACACTAACAAAAACAGAAAATTCTTTTCCGTCAGCCTTAGTATATGTTTGCTCATGGATCATCACTTAAGATCAGAGTGTAGCTACTATATAAGTTACAAACTCTATAGCTTAACGAAAAGTCAATGAAATAACAATCGTCACAATGAGAGATAAATGTAATACAACACGTGCTATGAAATATTTTTGAAGTAACCTGGACATAGAAGTAGGCATAAATGAACAAACTAAATATAGTACCATGATTATGAAGAAAAAATTGCAAAGACTTGTACTATCCACTAACCATACGCATGTCGCAATCTAGTAACCACACATGCTTACAAAGTACACACGCAACAACGCTAGCCAACATAAGCTGCAAACGGTTGCAAAGGCTGGTTGTCATATGCAATGGAAGAAAAAGTGAACGAAATTAAACTGAAGCCTTAATAAGGACAAAATGCTAGAGGATTTCCCAATCTGACTGATGTTCAGTCTGCAAAGACGCCAAAGCTTGATCCTTCTCTAAGACAAACTTTGAAGTTGTTACTTTCAACTTGCGAGCTAATACCTCTGCAAACTGGTCAAAGCTCTCCTTCAGTCCTTGCCGAGCTCCTCCTTCAATCATTGATTTCATCATAGTGCTCTGGCAAAAGTTAATGGCCCAGGATATAACCAGATGGGAGGATTCTTCACCAGAAGATTCCTCCTGACCAGGCATTATCTTGTAAAGCAATTCAATCTTGAAAGTACTCCCATATGGAACGTCAGGGGTATTTACACTAACAAAAACAGAAAATTCTTTTCCGTCAGCCTTAGTATATGTTTGCTCATGGATCATCACTTAAGATCAGAGTGTAGCTACTAAATGTGCAGGTGTTATTATAAGATTCTCGAACACAACATCTACCATAAGATAGGATACTCACCACTCTGCCTAATTCGTGGAATAATCAAAGTGGTGATTTTAGATATTTCTATAAAGACACTAATATAAAATGTCGGCCTGAATGCTCAATACTTTCTAATATAAAATTAATAGAACTTTAAGATAATAGAGTGCTCTTCTAATGCTTGCATTTATTTGTCATCCTCACTAACATCCTCATCATCTATAATTACATTTTTTCTCTTCCTACTCTTAACGCCATCTTCAGCATTTTCAACAACTTCAGAATCTTTCAAGCTATCCAATGACACATCAACAGGTCCCTGATCAGTCTTCAACCCCTTGCTGATACGTCTTTTGGGATTTTGTTTCCTGGATTCACCGTGTACTTCCACCTCCAACTTACTTTTACCCTATAAAAACAACACCATGTTATGTACAGAGTTAATATGTAAAGTGGAAAACAAAGTCCAGCAAGCTATCTTATGGTACCTTATTCTCTTTAGTTATTTTGTATTGAGCTTCCAGATTCTCATCTGGAATGAACACTTTAGATACAGTAAAATCCTCAACGCCCTCTATCAAATTATAGTTGTTTAATTTCAGCTTAAAAATAAATTCCTTCTGGCACAGGCTTAGGATTTGTACTGGTACTTCATCGCTAGAGGCGGGCAGTCTGTTGAATAGCTTTTTCGCAGATGTGTCTAGCAGCTTCTCAGCAACAGGATTAAATAAAACAAATGTAGTCTTTTTCTTAGTGTCGTCTGTCACCTTTATGATAATTTTGTACCTACATTAATGCAATAAGTTAGATTAAATAATAATAATGATAATAATAATGTTAAATAATAAGTTAGATTAAATAATAATAATAATGTTAAAGCAAATGTATAATGACAGTTGCTTCCTTACTTCACCAACGGGTACTCTATTACTTTAGCACAACCGTCGCATATGTAGACACCATTAGAAGGTTTCACCTTCTTAGGGCACTTGTTGCATGAAATATAGTACCATTTAAAAAAGTTGTCAATTTCTGTAATCTTCGCCCTGACAGTTAGAATGTATTCCTACCAATTAAAAATCACAAATTAAATATGGTAGAAGTAGCTTCCAAATTTAGGCAAGCAAAAAACTTAAGAAGCAAAATAGTGAAAGAACCTGTATTTCCGGACTCCAATCATATTCCAACAACTCCTTAATGTTCATCCTATTCAAAAACATCTCTTCCTCAGGGGGAATGATCTTAGCATTGGAGCTTTCAAGAGTTTGTAGCCCAACAGATGTGGTAGCAAACTTTGGAGTCAAAGATGTTATGTATTCTATATCAAGATTAACGTATATTTTGCTCGCACTTGTGGTGGCAAAACAAACCTCACCTATTAACAATGAATCTAAGTATAATTAGGAACTTACTTAGAAATCCAAAATGATGATGAAATGCATAACAGTAATCGTTAAGTGTAAAACAATTACCGTGAAATTCTTTAACCGTACAAGAAGTTACTATCACAATGTAAGGACCCGAATCCTTACTGTACAAATAAGGATCGAACTTCTCTCCAAAATCTTCCCATAAAGTAATTTTGGATTTCACCATACTATCCAAGAGGAATATGAATCAGTATGGAATAGAAATAAATTGAAAATCAAAAGAACATGGGTGAATGTTGCAAGTACTCAATAATATGCCGTAATCAAACTAATAATTATGGTTAATCGATTTTCATCTAAATTATGCTCACGATTCCTTAATGGCAGCATCAGAAATCGAACATATGTAGTACGTACAAAAAACACAACTAAACGTCAAAATTCGTGAATGGGATAAGTGGCTTACTAATCGGTTATAACTTGGATGTCTCGCTTTTTCCACTTAGCTCCAGCACTCTCCATATCGCCAATTCCACATAGGCAGCCTACCACATCTACAATACGAAGCATGAGTAGTCATTTTTTACTTCCATTAACGTAAAATGATGTACAGTAGAAAATTGATAGCAAAAGGTATACCTGATAATATCCTATTGTTGTTCAGTCTTGCGTCAAGCATTTCAGCTTTAACAAATTCAAAACCGTTGATAGGAATATTTACGCTATCTTCCTGAAGCTTCTTGATCGAAGTTGTGAGCAAGAAATGAATTTTTATATTGCTTGTAACTGGTCTATATTCACCAGAAGGTTCGACCACTTTGAAGTTCTTGATAACAAAGAGTGAACCTTCAACCAAAAGGTGCCTAAACCGGTTAACTTGATTTTTTCTGATTATGGCATGGATCAAAGTTTCCTGGAGGAAAAAAAAATTGTAGTGTTAAAGAGTATTAAAAAATTGCAGAATTTAGTATAAAATACTAATTAGTAACATATATTCAGTTACCTTTTCATCCATAAATATCATATCCAAACTGATCAATTCTCCATCCCTCTTTGTGTTGATGGCGTCCCACATCCTACATACTCTAACCCGTATCATCCAATCATCCCTACTACTGCTCAATTCGGAAAGAAAAGAATAAGCCATAAACAACGAACAACAAATTAGACGTAAACCAAAGTACAAATTAGAGTGTGCAAGTTGAAGCATACAAAAGCTTTGTTACAAGACTACTATATATAGTGCCAAAAAGGAAAGAAGATATGCATCAGAAAACATATTAACAATCAGAGTTAATTTTCAGTGTTAGTGCACATTAATTGTAGAAATTAGTACCTGAAAAATAAGAAGACATGCATCGTGGGTTATTACAGAAGAAATTGGGGAGACGGGAAAGGGCTTAATGCATACATCGTGGGTTATTGTTAGAATGAATGAGCAGTAAATATTTGTTGTGGCCTTTTATGTGTTGGGTTGTTAAATGCAGCGGATGAGCATTTGTGGGTGGGATTATTGGTTACTGAGAATAATTGGGAAATAAATAATGGGGGTTACGGAGGTTATAAATATTGTAATTATAAGAGTTAAGATTATTATTAAGAGTCCTTAATTCTGATACTAATGGACACCCTAATTTATCATCTTTAAAATAAGTTAAATGCACAAATTGAGAGAAAAATACAAAAAAGGAGAAAAAAGATAAATAGGATCCTTGGCCAAAGAGATGTGCCACATCACTTTTGTTAGGCCCTGAATTATATATATATATAGACTAGAACGCTCAAGCCCGTGCTACCAACATCTTAATAATGTAGTTGTTTTATGGGATTTTTACACTCTATACCCATAAAATTTAAAGTATTTACAAACCATACCCATTACAAATTATACTACCCATAAAACTAAAAGTATTTACCCAACCTACCCATTTATTATTGTATACCTTTGTTATGCCTTATAGGTATATACCTTTAAAGTATACTGCATAAATTATGGTATACAAGTCTGGAGGGATATTTATTACTGTATACCTTTGTTATGTCTTATAGGTATATATCTTTATGGTATACTGCATAAACTATGGTATACAAGTCTGGGTGGGTAGAGTTGGTAAATAATTTAGTGGGTAGGTTGGGTAATATTTGAAAATAGTAGATAGTGACTGTAATTATTTTAGATTTTGTGGGTATTTTTGTAAGTGTCCCTTGTTTTATTTTCAGCTAGGATGGTAATAATACACAATGACATCGACAAAAAAAAATTTAAAAAAATTAATTGTAGAACTGGTTCTTATACAACAAAAATGGGATTATACGACTCTTTTCTTTACAATATGTGCAAAAGACAACAGAATTGTTGCCTTCCAATACTGTATCTTTTTCTGCTATCGTGTTGCTGCCATGTTTCCTATCACCTATATTCTTTTGAACTATACAGTTGCTCAAAACTAACTGTAATGTCTATTGGCTTGCCTGGAAGTTGATATTGCACATCTTGCTCTATTAAATAATGTTTGAACTCTTCTTCCGCTCTTCCTTGGTAAAAGACTTGGTGGTGGTTCTGCAATATTGAAAATAAATAATACCAAATGAATAGCAAGCATGTGCATCCCATCAGCGAAACCCAAAGAAAAACTGGATGAGAAAAGCAGAGCAAAGCAACAAAGTGCAATGACCATCAAGGGTATAAATCCTTTTCTGGTCAGCATAAATCAATGATTACAAGGGTAAAATGCATTTTCAAACACAACAAGAGAGGAGGAAGGTCGAGAAGAGCAGCCTACTTCTTGCCTTTCATATATGGTAGAACTGCAAATTATAACTGTCCTATACAAATAAAAACTTCTCATGTTAAAATGAACCGAGGAACCATGGACCTAGACTATTCCAATGTTCAAAGTAGACAATTCAGCAACTACTGCAAAGAACAAAACGCTATCCTATAAATTCTTTCAATTGCTTGGAGTTGTTTTCCAAGGCCTCTTTATTGAATAACAAAAGTAAAATTTTCATTCTAAGAGTCTTGGGGACTTCTTGATATAATAATCAGATAGATATTTTCTTGGCCGCAGTAAAAATAAACTCAACAACATGCCATATCAAATTTAATAGTCATCTAATCTTTCAATGTATTACTGCTAGATAATTTTAAAAATTATGACCCCATAGTATCAACACTTACAAAGCTCTTTTTACCTTGTGGCCATCACTATTGCAAGTCTCTTCCTGGCACACCGCTTCATAGATTTCGATTGATGTTATGTTGGTTGACACCTTCTAAATTTATTAAATTCCTTTTCCGAGATACTATTCTTTAATTGGACTTTTGCAGAAACTTCACGATTCACTCATTGAGAAGCTTCAAATGAGTTGCATAGTTCTTTACTCATCCATTTTTTACCATAAGTATAGGACACAAAAGATGATGTACCTATTAGGTAGAAGTCAAAAGTTGAGTTTCGGAGGTTGTTACGACTGTTTCAACATTATACCATTTTCTTCCAAGCTTTTGGTGACTCATCGGCTCTTCATCATTACTGTTCTCATACCCTAAAGAGAAAGAAGATAAAGGCTGATGAATTTATTCAAGAAAAAGGAAACAAAAATAGATTAGCATTTATAATATATGTGAAATTAAGATCTGTACTGAGCTTACTATCTTCCATGTCGTCTCAAGCTTGTACAAAGCAAACATAGCTATTAGCAAGAACATCCAGGAAAAGCCATACATGTGGAAACGGAAGGATTACATATAATCCAAGAACATACAATTGTCCAGGGTCTAACCGTATCTGTTTCACTAGTCTACAACACAATCACATGTATTACACGAACTGTATTGATAAATTCACAGTCTAAGTCGTTCCTGAGTTACAGACGGAGTTCCAATTCGTAGAAGATCACCGATATTCTTCTTAGGAATCGACCACGTAGTTCTTCACATAGAAGAAGAGAGTTTTGTTTTTTCTTAGAGTAAGTGAATGTTCTGTTCTTTCACTTGAGGAGGAAGAACGTTAGTTTTCAAAGAGAGAAGAAGAGTCTTTTTAAACAAGATAACTCTTGTTTAAGTGACGCATCTATTCCCAATAGGTGTGTCTTTTCCTTCTCTCTTTTTACTTTATTTTCTTAATATAAATAAATATAACAAATTACATATACTCCATTTATTTACTTGAACATGGATCTGGGTTGACCCACATGGGTGACCCGTATCCAATTTCCAACATCTCCCACTCACACATGGTGGGTCAACTCTCATTCTCATTCTGTAACTTTCATACATAACGACTAGACCGTGTGACCAGTGCATACTTCGAGAGCTCAGTTGCTATACATCTGTTAGGAATATATAGCATCTCGATTACGGAACCTTGGAGTAGATTGCAGTATGCAATACCCTAGATCATTTATCACATTCATCTCTCTCATAATCTCTTTGTATTAACTTGAGTTCATCATTATGTTATTATGTTCTTGTCCCAAAGACAAACATAATGGGTGCACCAATGAACACAATTAATGTGATAATACTCAATGATCTTCCTCGTCTCAAGAATCTCTTAATCTCAATCTAACTTGCTTTTCTAGAAATATTCCGCCAGATCGAATCATCCATGATCTCTTGGCAACACTCTAAGATAGCAAACATCAAATTGAATCTCGAGAAACTGATCAAAGTCATGAGGGTACAAAAGAAAGAAAATTACTTATAATTTTCAGGGCTTCACCCGATAATAAACAAGTAGAGATTTAACTTGTATCGCCCATAGGTCACTCTATGCATACGTGGTATGAATCACGTATCACAGTATTGACTCCTTTCCCGTGGAGCATATGTCTTTCAAAAATTAAATACTGTGCAGTTGATAGCCAGACAACCTATGTCTAACTTTGAGTTCACAAATCTACTCATACATTCTATCCTTTAGAACTCGCATCTGGCATTAAGACAGACTGTCACATTTAATCATAAATGATTAACCAAAAAAAATATAAGCGACATTTTTATTATAAACTTCAACTTCAAACTCTCTATTATTATCACCTCAGATAATAACAAGTTTATAATTGTCTCATCCCTATTAGTCAACTAGACAATAGAGGCGATTGCCTGTGTGAAAAAGTCAATCTTTTTGTCTGTCCGACATACTTTAAATTTATGTAAACATAAAATCATTCTATGTATACGAACCAACAACAAGAAATTTAGGCTTCAACTACATTAACTTCAAATAATGTAGTTTTATGTGAACATGCTTGGGAAAAGTTTAAGATATAAATACATCGACATCTACGCAAACCCAATAATCTCACATATCATTCATAAGCACCAAATGCTATGGGTTTCACTATATGCGTCGAGCTGTATTTCATGTTCATTTTTCTATGTACAACTATGTCTCTAAGAAAATTATACTTATATCAATATGGTTTGTCTTTTAATAATACTTGGGACGTTTGTGTAAGCTATTGAGACTTGACTATCAACACTTGATTGTCACTAATTCGATAGCACTATCAAACACACCCAAATCTATCTATAAGACGTTTAAGCCCAACAGCTTATAGCACAGTTGCTGGAAGTGCTACAAATTCAGCTTCGATTGTAAATAAGGCTAATGAGTGTTTTTGCTATTCAACAATATACACATCGCTATTATTTAGCAAGAAAGTCATACTCATATTTAGATTTTCTCTTGTCTAAATTTCCTTCTCAATCATCATAAGTATAGCCATTTAGTCGCAGATCCTTTCCTTGACAATACAAGGATAATCAACTGTGCCTTTGAGATACCTCAGTATCCTTTAACTGCTTTCCAGTATTTCGTTTCTAAGTCAAATTGATATCTACTAACTAGAATAACAGATATCAAGCTTCATGAGACAAATCATATTCTTGTGGATTCGCGAGGACAGATCCTCCCACTTGAAACTTCGCCTCTAGAAATAGGAGTATGAATGAGTTTTGCACTATTGCATATTAAATCGTTCAAGAAAATTTCTTAATATAAGATTTTTCTGAAAGAGACAACAATCCCTTAGAACGATCCCTTGAAATCTGAACTTCAAGAATTCACCCATATTTTTTCTACATTAAGTCAATCGCGTATTTTGAGAACCCATTTGTTCCCAGTGGTGCTATGACCCATAAGTAGATCAACCAATTCCAACTCTTGGTTTGGTTTCACTAACTCCATTTCATGTTCCATTGTACTAGGTACTTATCCTTAGTAGGGTATTTAAGAGCCTCATTATCTTTCGTTGCTCTTATTTATCTTGTGGAATAACTATATATGCTTCCCCTTCGATCTCAAATTGACGATGGGAAATATGTAGACGACTCATTCGTCGAGGTTGAGATTGATAAAATTGATTTATCAATTGATAGTTACTTCCACTGGGCCCAACAATATAAATAGATTCTCTTTTAGACAACGTATTATTGTTAATTGGAACAGATCCATTATCACCAATATGACTCCCACGAGAATCCATTTAGCATTAATAGCGGAAGCAATCTGGTCCACAGTTTCATAAAGAGACAAATCTTGACTTATCTCACCCTACTTAGGAAAAATATTAGCTAATAAATATGTTACATCATGTAATCCAAATTCAGTTACAATGCCACTATCTTATTCACATATGAACACATAAACGTTGAACTGAAATAGTATCACAAAAAGATACAAGTCCTTCCCCTTGGAGCTAAGTTTCCATGTGGAAAAAAGTTTATGTACAAAAGCAGCACAAACCCAATAGCAAGAAAAAGAATTGGGTTTTCCTCTATCCATAACTTATATGGAATATAAGTAACTGACTTTGAACAATTTCATAATTTGGATCACAGATGTCATAGTATACTAGCTACAATGGAATGTAATGTCACTTTCAGGAGACGTCACACACAAAGCTAGAGTCTCAAGAGCCTCTTGCTCTTTTCGGACATACTGAATTTTTTATTGTCATAGTTAACACTTTTGTTAAGCTCGGGACAATATTCTCATAGTAGTTCACATATTGATATAACTAAGTAAAAACTATAATGAGACATCTATGTACTTTCTTAAAGCCTAAAATTCATATACATACTAATCCATAAAATAATTTAACTATGTTAATATTTATTTCACATTAGATTTGGAATCGAAAGTTCACTATGTTCCCAATCATCATCCAAATTCTAATATTCCATAACTCTAACATAATCAATTATTTAAGGAGCACTCATCTTAAATTTCTTAATTCAAGACTAAACAAGCATGCATAAATTTTATACCAAATATAGAGATATCTAGTAACAAAATACAAATGTAAAATTGTAAATTCTTACAATTATGCATACTTATGTAAGTTATGCCACATTTACCAATACTCAACTTTTATATGAGAGATACTGACTATCCAAGACCCAATTCACACCAACAGAATGTTCATTATATTGGACGAAAATATTTGATAGCCAGAATTTCATTTGGCATAATGTTTATGAAGTCCTTTATCTTCAATTATCATTAAAGATAATACTAAAAGACTCATGGAAAAAACAAGAACATATCTCTCACACTGTTCATGTCCCATACTTGATTGGCTTCTTTTGACATGGTAATGTTATTTTGTAACACATACAAAAATAGATTTCACCACATATACACATACATTTACATGTATTATATTATAAACATACATACACACATGTGTACAAAAAGAATTAAGTCTATACATTTTTATATATATACATGCTTGTATATATGTAAGAACTGGTGACGATGATAAAGCTTCACAAAAAACTTTACTTTACTGTGTGAATTCCATTTATTTATTTATTTATTTTGTAACATTTACAAAAGGAATAATCATTGCACCCAAACTTTTAACTTTCCTTTGAGAATAACTAATAATTCTCAACACAGTGAGAGTGCCTGAAACCATATCATAATTCATGGCATCACCGTGGGAAACAAAAACAAATCTTTCCGTGGTAATTTTGCCATAATAAGAAGCCCACTCTTGTTCTCCTTGCTTAAGTCCTTAATTGTGGGAAACAAGAACAAATCTTTATTCCCTGTTGTAACAAAGACACATTCATTGACCCCTTTTTTTCTTTTTTTCTTTTTTTTTTTAAAGTGACGTTAACACATCTGGTCTCAAAAAAAAGAACAAGAACGGAGGAGTTTTCAAGAGTTAATAAGGAGGTCTAGACATCTTGAATTTTGTGGATACATATATCCACCACAAACAATCCACTCAAGACCACATGATTTTTCTATTAACACAGAGAAAACAAAACTAAGAACTCACAGTCACCGCCATATACATACACATATGTAGATATATTTATCGCATAAATGCACTTATAAATATGGTGACAGTAAAGTTCTTCCAAACAACTTACAAGTAAGAAGCACCATTTTGCTTCCATCTGACATGATTATTAATCTGGAAACTTGAGTGAAAAAGTTCCATTCTTAAAAATAAGGGAGCTTTGGATTTCTTTGCCTATTGTGCACTGTCCAGTACACATAGAAGGCAAAATCATTCGACAACATACATCCATAACTAATGCCATTTATAATAAGGAAAAGACACATTCTTTTCAAGAAATCCTCAACCCTCTTGGCCAATTACAAGGATAAACCATCCACTTAGATTCCTAGGCAACCACTTTTTTAAAAAACTTATGTGATTCATAGGATCAAGAGAAATAAATATGACAACTAATGTCTAAGTCACTACCAAAACTCATTTAAAGCAATTCATTTTTAATTGCTTTGAGTTCTCTTTTGGTAAAGACCAGTCAACATACAAAATTTAGGGCTCAAATAAAAATAAAAAAATAAAAAAATCAAAGTGATCAACGATCAAGCGGGCGTCAATTAACCGGTAAGATAATATTAATTGATATCTTAAAACTCAAAGCAATCTCTATTAAAGAGACTATCCTATCAAGTCCTGGACAATAATTGTGGAGACTACACCAGGCAGTATTACCCAAACTTAACGTTAAGACTTCACAAGAGAAGTATTAGACTTCCTTTTCGCAATAGGTGCATACAGATTGCTCACAAGCAAATATCATCATAAAAACGACAACAATTGTCACATAGACAGTGCGAAACTATTTTGAAGAATATCGGAGATCAACCATTGCCATCTCCTAAATTCTGACACTTTTGTGTTCCACCAACGGGAATAGAAAATTACATCGTAACAATGAACACTCAACGCAAGCAGTGTTTCTCAAGAAAGAAATTAAGACTAGGAAACAAATAACCTGGCTCTAATACCAATGAAGGATTACATATAATCCAAGAACATACAATTGCCCAGGGTCTAACCGTATCTGTTTCACTAGTCTACAACACAATCACATGTATTACACGAACTGTATTGATAAATTCACAGTCTAAGTCGTACCTGAGTTACAGACGGAGTTCCAATTCGTAGAAGATCACCGATATTCTTCTTAGGAATCGACCACGTAGTTCTTCACAAAGGAGAAGAGAGTTTTGTTTTTTCTTAGAGTAAGTGAATGTTCTGTTATTTCACTTGAGGAGGAAGAACGTTAGTTTTCAAAGAGAGAAGAAGAGTCTTTTTAAACAAGACAACTCTTGTTTAAGTGACGCATCTATTCCCAATAAGTGTGTCTTTTCCTTCTCTCTTTTTACTTTATTTTCTTAATATAAATAAATATAACAAATTACATATATTTATTTACTTGAACATGGATCTGGGTTGACCCACATGGGTGACCCGTATCCAATTTCCAACCGAAACAAATGAAACCAAGAAAATGCAAGCTAGATACAGAATATTTCAAGAGAAAAAGGACATATGTAGATGTAAGGTATCATTTTTCAGTTCTCAATCGAATCAAAACCATAACCTAAGACAGGAACACGATTGCTTTTTGTTTTGCTTCATTGTCTTCTCCATCATTCAAATGTTGCCTTTGTCTTTTCTGTATGAATTGATTCTCTCCTGAAGGCAAATTATCTAAATGTGTTATTGTCATTTTCATTACCTTTTACTTCCTCAGAAGTTAAAACTTATGCTTTTCCATTTACAATATATCTAGAAACATAATATCATGCATGTGCCTAATTCGACTACAATGAACTTACAGAACGTCCGATAAATGCTCAAGTCCTAGTTATGGACCAGCTCAATATTCTAGATCAAATGCACGTCTATCCGAAGCATAGTCGAGCATACAGTATCTTGAAATGCATGATTATTGAAATTTACCTGATCGCCCAAAGATCTTTCCCCCCTCCCCTATGTATAAGAATTATATATATTTAATTCAAGTACATAGTCATTCAGCTATCAGATGCACATAATTTTTTGGAGTATGGATTTAGGTGGAATTAGTTGAGCTAAAATAAAATCTATAGTTGGTACATATTAAGTCAAGAAAAAATAGAAATCCGAAGCTTTTTCACATTCACAATGAGTATAAAGGACAGTAGTGTCACGCCCTAAAAAAATTATTAAATTAACTGTGCGGGTGCGAGTTTATTTATTTAAAGGCTCGTGACTGGTGTTCAAAAAGGTACAAATTTATTTAGAGAACTCGGAGTCGCCACTTGACATAGTTTAAGGTGTGCCAAGTCACCAAAGGTACCTTGGAACACCTCTAACTCGTCTAATGGTCTGCGTTAGAGATTCGGGTAAGGTTCTCAGTTGACTCTCGGGAAGGTGTTAGGCACCCTCGAGTCCTGTGCTGCTTTATTGTCGCGATTTTAACTTATTAAAATATGGTTGTTATATTAATGCCGTTAATTTGAATATGATACTTTGATTTAAGAAAATTAAAAAGCGTTATTCTTATCCAGCCTCACGGAGGACTGGACGAATTTACACTTTGTTTCATAGTAAATAAATGAATAAATGGATAATAAAAATTTATTGCGTATTTCCCAAACCTTATAAAGGGTTTGTCTACTTTCTAAAAAAAGGAATTTAATTAGTTTAAAAATAATAATTAATTTAGTATTGGTTTGACTTAATTTAATTTTTCTTTTAGCCTAATAAGTAGATCACAAATCATACTTATCTATTTGCCTAATCGCGCTTTCTTCTCAATCCTATTTAATTTGCCTAATCGTTACACTTTGGGTGGATAATTAATCATATCAAAATAAAATACATTGACTAATTTTAGGTATGAAATAAACGACACAAATGTTTAGCATTCTAATAAACTTGTTATTTATAAAAGACTTGTGGCCATAAGTTAAAATGCTATTTGAAACTAAAACTAATTTGCAAATTATATACATACGGTTATGCTATTTGGGCTTCAAGAAGTAGGCTAATTTCGAAATGATTTGCACCAAATATCCCTTTTCTCTAAACGAGTTTAGCATTTTCGCCAAAAAGAAAAAAAATATGACTATTTAACTACAATCTTGTTTGGACAATAGAATCTGACTTGGAGATTTATTTTGGCTAAAAATATCCTACGGGCAACAAAAATTACCACATGGATTACAATCCCAATAGGAATTTCAAATCTTTAAAATGTCAAAACACTCATTTTTATTTGTGATAAAACTTTATTTGTGATAAACTCTTCTTTTTACGTGGCCTTCCCATGATCACCAATACTACAATATGTAATAAACTAATATAGTATTAAAATGACACTTTATTTTTTAAACGTGTTTTCCATTGTTCAGTATTGAAAACCTTTTCAATTGTCAAAGCTTTTTCTTAATCCATTTCGAGACTTATAAGCATTTGGAATTAGATGAACGAATTCAAACTTATCTTCAAATGTCGGCCTAAAATCAACCTACTGGTGCTTAGGCTGTCCTATTTTCATGCCTAAATCATTTTGCATTCAAGTCCCATTTTTATGTTGCTATTTCAAATCTATCCAATTTTGACCAATAAAAAGAACAAACTACATCTTACATTTGGTGGCCAATTTTTTAAATGGATAATCCAAATTTGCTTAGTTAAAATTTTTGAAACCTTATAAGAGAAGCAGCAAGATCACAAAGAACTAAACATACACACATAAGATGCCACTAAACAATTTTTAAAGGTAGCAACAAGTTAAAACATAGAGCAGTATTTTTACCTCTTAAACATACTGATATATACCACTTTTCAAAGCAAAAAGCTTAATACATATGAAAGTTGTAACGTGTACCTATGAATGAGACCTTGGAGCAACGCAATGACAAATCACTAGCTAAAACCGAGCAAACGAATCAAAGCAATGGCACCAAAAAATCAGCACTGAAACAGCCCTATAACTGCTCTATTTGACCCCAAAAACTTGTAGATTTATACCCCAAAAGACCCTTAGTGTAAAGGCTTTTGGTTCTAAATCCTACCCTCAAAACTTAACCTTTTTTTCTTAAGTGTTTTACTCTCAATTCAATTTCAATTTCAGCTGGTTGTTGTGTCTTAAATGAGGGCATTCAATGCCTTTTATAGCTAAAAAATGAGAGCCAAAGGGTGGGGCTAAAAGGTGGAGTGTGGACTTGTACAAAAGTACAAGCCCACACCCCTATACTTGAGTGTTTTGGTGCTATTTTCAGCAAGGTACAGCAGCTGAAAAGCCACTGTTTCAGCCACCAAATCTGTCCCCTAAAGCTGAAATACAAGTTGTCCAAGTTGGACAAGTACTTGGACAACTAGCCTACTTCAAGTTCAAAACAAAATCCCCTTCAACATTGAACTAAAATCTGAAAAGTAAAAATGAAATAGCCTCCTAAACTAAACTTGAAATTGCACAAAGAAACAACACCAGGTCCTAATTATATCTAACAAAGTCCAGATCAACAGTTTTGATGACAAGAACAAAAAAAAAAACTGAAATTTGAACAGATCGGGCACTAATTATTCCTATGTTAACAAGAACAACTTAAACATTAGATTACTTAGACACATAACAAGCAATTTTCGGTAATTTTCATATTTTCCATCCTAATTAAAGACAAATTTAGCTAAGAATAAACACTAGAAGTCCGGAAAAATTTGACGAGACGTCCTAAGAATCTAATACGACTATTTTTTAATTATGTGTGCCAAAATTAGGTGATTACAGCTGCCCCTCTTTGTTCGGGAACACGAAGAGTTTTCGGACAAAGAAGTAATCGACAACTAATTTTGGCTTTTCGGTTCTAGCCGAGAGCAATGCTTTTCAAAATGGTGACCGTACCTTGAATTTCGGTTCTAACCGAGAACAAAGTTACCTACATATCCCCGGACTAAGGAATCAGGTCAGTGTAGTTCCTTACGTGCGATAGCTGGGACTACCGCATTCAAACAGACACTAGATTCACTAAGACTCACTAAGACAACCCTAGACACTCTAGACTACTTAAGACAAACCAGAGGCTCTTCTAGACACACTTGGGGCTGATACTAGACACTCTAGACTACTAAGAGGCTGTCGCTGCTGATTACTGGTCGCTTGCTGGTGGTCATTGCTTTACAAGGAATGGAAATACAAGGGAAAATGTAAAATTACAATCCCTAGCCTAAATCTTCATGCTTCCTCGAGGTGAATCTTGGCCTGAAAGACAGCTCCATCGCCCATTGTATGGGCAAGCATCATCTGAAACTTGAAATGGTCGCATCTGTTTCAACCAGGTCTTGACTTGAAGCTAGGGATGGTTGTTATCTTCGAGCAGGACTAACTTGAAAAGGAAGTGGTTGCTATCTTTGAGCGCAAATGAGTTGAACTGAATGTGAGTGCTATCTTCTAGCAAAACTGACTTGAAAGGAAAATGATCGCTGTGTTTTAGCAGATCTTGACATGGAAAGAAAATGACGCTATCTTTGAGCGAAAACTGACTCGAAAAGGAAATGATCGCTATCTTTTAGCAGATCTTGACATGGAAAGGAAATGACGCTATCTTTGAGCGAAAACTGACTCGAAAAGGAAATGATCGCTATCTTTTAGCAGATCTTGACATGGAAAGGAAATGACGCTATCTTTGAGCGAAACTGCCTCGAAAAGGAAATGATCGCTATCTTTTAGCAGATCTTGACATTGAAAGGAAATGACGCTATCTTTGAGCGAAACTGACTCGAAAAGGAAATGATAGCTGTCTTTTAGCAGATCTTGACACGGAAAAGAAATAAAGCTATCTTTGAGCGAAACTGACTCGAAAAGGAAGTGATCGCTATCTTTTAGCAGATCCTGACATGGAAAGGAAATGACGCTATCTTTGAGCGAAAACTGACTTGAAAAGGAAATGATCGCTATCTTTTAGCAGATCCTGACACGAAAAGGAAATGACGCTATCTTTGAGCAAACTGACTCGAAAAGGAAATGATCGCTGTCTTTTAGCAGATCTTGACACGGAAAAGAAAATGAAGCTATCTTTGAGCAAACTGACTCGAAAAGGAAATGATCGCTGTCTTTTAGCAGATCTTGACACGGAAAAGAAATGAAGCTATCTTTGAGCAAACTGACTCGAAAAGGAAATGATCGCTATCTTTTAGCAGATCTTGATATGGAAAAGAATCTTTGAGCGAACTGACTCGAAAAGGAAATGATCGCTATCTTTTAGCAGATCTTGATATGGAAAAGAATCTTTGAGCGAACTGACTCGAAAAGGAAATGATCGCTATCTTTTAGCAGATCTTGATATGGAAAAGAAATGAAGCTATCTTTGAGCAAACTGACTCGAAAAGGAAATGATCGCTATCTTTTAGCAGATCTTGATATGGAAAAGAAATGACATTGTGTTTTAGCGGGAATTGACTCGAAGAGAGAATGGAGTTCCGTCTGACATATAGCGCAACTATCCCAGTTCAAGTAGTCCTAGCTCTTTCTTAGCAACATAGCAAATGTCACACTTACTTTCCTGCATCGTGGATACACTCTGTTTCGGATCTTGCAAATAAACTTAGTGACTCTTGTTCTATTCTTCACAGTACTGTGGGATGAACAACGATTAAAGCTTCTCCCAAACATATCTACTCTTCATGATACAATTTTGGTATGTCGTCCTTCCGGCCTGATGTGCCGTGCTGGGCTCCAATTATCAATGTTGATCATGACTTGCTGAGAACTTTCCCATTGCCGAGGGTGTGCCCTGCTCGCTGGAATTAAACCTGAATCCTGAAAGACAGAGTTTTGCAATTTTCTTTTATTGCTCATGTGAGGTTAGCGCCGAAAGGGCGAGGAATTAATGGTGAGGCAAGATGTACAAAATGGAAATAAAAAAGTTTAAGGGCGAAAGTCGTTTGGACAGGGAACGTCTTTCTGAAAAGGGAAACTTATCTGGCAATATACTGGCAGCCTTGATGATCATGACATGTATCTTGGATGACCTCGTCCGACCAGCGGCACTTGTTTGTTGAGAGTTGATCCACGGAAGATACCAAACCATAACCAAGTTGAGGTGACTCTCAAGTCGACTAGTGGCGCCCTTTCGGGTTTTCGCCAACTAGCCTCTCTCTTTAATCTTTTGCCTCACTGTTTGTCTTGCGGCGCCTTCTCAGGTTTTCACCGGCAAGACTTCTTTTTTTCTTTTTTCTTTTTTTTTTTCATTTTTTTTTTCTTTTTTTTTTTTCAATTCAATTTACAACACCAACATCTCTTGAAACATGTGAATAAATGATACAAAAATGATAGAAGTTTGTTTTTATTTTATTTTATTTATGAAATAAAATAAAAACAAACTTCTGCCCCAGTTTAGCATGAAAAGGGGAATCTAAATTTCCTTTGATGTTGGCCGCAAACTTGGAAGCAAGTTTTGCGTCAGTAAAAGAAAACAGGGAAAGAGGAATTTTCTCTTGTTGTGACCGCAAAGAAAATGGGGAGGAATATTGAATTTCCTCCATTTTCTTTAAAAAAAATAAAAACAACTTCTGCCCCAGTTTAGGATAAACTGGGGTCTCTTGTTCTCTTGGCATATTCCGCAAGCCTGGAGGCAAACTTTGCGCGAATAAAAGTAGAAAGGGAAAGAGGAATTTTCTTTTATTGCGACCGCACCAGAATGGTTGCCTACGTATCCTTTTGAGAGGAATCAGGTCAGACGTAGCTCTAGGCAAATGCCCAGGTTTCTTTTTGATGCTTTTCAGTTTCATTTCATGTTGATACAATTACATTGATTCCAGCCGAGAATATTTCTCGAAAGTACAATATTCAAAATGCTAATAAGGGATACAATTTGGGATAGCAAAAGAGAACAAAAGCCTTGCATTCATCCCGAGTTGAAAGCCATCTTGGAGTCAAATGTAGTACCTCTTGACCGCGTCTGCATTGACGGGTATTTCAGTTGTCCTGCCTTCTGGATCTGTAAGGTACAAGGCGCCATTTGGCAATACTTTCTTTACCAGGCATGGCCCTTGCCAATTTGGAGCAAATTTCCCTCTAGCTTCTTCCTGATGAGGAAAGATTCTTTTCAAGACTAATTGCCCTTCTTTCAAGTCGCGCAGGCGCACTTTCTTGTTGTAGGCTCGGGCCATTCTTTGCTGATACAATTGACCATGACAAACTGCATTGAGCCTCTTTTCATCAATGAATGACAACTGTTCCAATCGGGTTTTGACCCATTCTGTGTCCTCAATTTCTGCTTCCACAATGATTCTGAGAGATGGTATTTCAACTTCAGCGGGTATGACTGCTTCGGTTCCGTATACCAATGAATACGGGGTTGCACCTATGGAAGTGCGCACAGTTGTGCGGTAACCAAGCAAAGCAAAAGACAACTTCTCATGCCAATCACGAGATCCTTGTATCATTTTCCTGAGGATCTTCTTGATATTCTTATTGGCTGCTTCAACCGCGCCATTTGCCTTTGGTCGGTAAGGTGTGGAATTTCGGTGTATGATCTTGAAATCTTTCACACACGTCATTCATTAAATGACTGTTCAGATTTGCCGCATTATCAGTGATGATGGTACTTGGGATACCAAAGCGACAAATAATATTAGAATGAACGAAATCCACCACAGCTTTCTTGGTCACGGACTTGAGAGTGACGGCCTCAACCCATTTGGTGAAATAATCTATTGCAACCAAAATGAATCTGTGCCCATTCGATGCTCTTGGTTCGATAGGCCCGATAACATCCATCCCCCATGCTGTAAAAGGCCACGGGGCTGACATTGTGTGCAACTCTAAAGGAGGTGAATGTATCAAATCACCGTGTACTTGGCATTGATAACACTTTCGCACAAAAGTAATGCAGTCATTTTCCATGGTAAGCCAGAAGTATCCCGCTCTGAGTACTTTCTTAGCTAGCACGTACCCGCTCATGTGGGGTCCACAGATCCCGGAATGCATGTCATTGAGAATTTTCGTGGCTTCAGTTGCATCCACGCATCTTAACAGTCCCAAATCAGGTGTCCATTTGTACACCACCCCTCCACTCAGAAAGAAACCACTTGCCAGTCGTCGAAGCGTTCTCTTTTGATTATTTTGTGCCATTGGAGGATATGTCCCATCTTGAAGGAAATTCTTGACATCAAAGTACCACGGCTGACCGTCAATTTATTCTTCAATCACATTGCAGTATGCATGTTGGCTTTGGACCTGAATCTCTAACGGATCAATATGGGCTTTATCAGGATGGACAAGCATTGAGGCTAATGTAGCCAATGCGTCAGCCAACTCATTATGTATTCTGAGAACATGTCTAAACTTTAGAACATCGAACTTTTGGCGAAGATCGTCCATACACTGCTTGTACATGATCAGCTTAAGGTCTCGAGTTTCCCATTCACCTTTCATTTGGCGTATCAAAAGATCTGAATCTCCGATTACCAGCAATTCTTTGACGTCCATGTCTAGAGCCATACGCAAACCCATTATGCAAGCTTCATACTCAGATGTGTTATTAGTGCAACTGAAGCGGAGTTGGGCAGCTGCTGGATAGTAATGCCCCGTGGGAGAAATGAGGACTGCTCCAATACCATGGCCTTTTGAGTTAGAAGCACCGTCAAAGTACATTTTCCACACGTGCTCTTCTTCATTAATCAACTCTTCAAGCACATCTACCTCCTCATCAGGGAAGTAAGTCTTCAACGGCTCATAATCATCATCCACCGGATTTTCAGCCAAATGATCAGCTAAGGCTTGAGCTTTCATTGCAGTTCTGGTGACATAAACTATGTCAAATTCTGTGAGCAGGATCTGCCATTTTGCAAGCTTGCCAGTTGGCATTGGCTTTTGAAATATGTACTTCAATGGATCCATCCGGGAAATCAGATAAGTGGTATAGGACAAAAGATAATGTTTCAACTTTTGTGCAACCCAAGTTAGAGCACAACACGTCCTTTCCAACAAAGTGTATCTGGCCTCGCAATCTGTGAACTTCTTGCTCAGATAATAAATGGCCTGTTCTTTCTTTCCCGAGGCATCATGTTGCCCCAGTACACAACCAAAAGAGTTTTCATTGACTGACAAGTACAAAAATAATGGCCGTCCAGGCTCGGGCGGAACCAAAACAGGAGGATTTGACAAGTATTGCTTGATCTTATCAAAGGCTTCTTGGCACTCCTCGGTCCATGCAATCGATGCATTCTTTTTCAACAACTTGAGGATCGGCTCACATATTGTGGTAAGTTGAGCAACGAACCTACTGATGTAATTCAACCTGCCTAGAAAGCTTTTAACATCCTTCTTGGTTCGAGGCGGAGGTAGTTCTTGTATTGCTTTGATCTTTGCGGGATCCAGTTCAATACCTCGCCTACTAACAATGAAACCCAACAGTTTTCCAGCAGGCACACCAAATGCACACTTGGCTGGATTCAGCTTCAGATTGTACCTACGGAGCCTTTCAAAGAACTTTCTGAGATCTCTCACGTGGTCTTCAGCAGTTCTAGACTTGATGATCACATCATCCACGTACACTTCTATTTCTTTATGCATCATATCATGGAAAATGGCAGTCATAGCCCTCACGTAGGTTGCCCCAGCATTTTTCAAGCCAAACGGCATCACTCTATAGCAATAAGTTCCCCAAGGTGTAGTGAATGCCGTTTTGTATGCATCATCTTCATCCATCTGGATTTGGTGATATCCAGCATAGCAGTCAACAAAGGATTGTATCTCATGTTTGGCACAATTGTCTACGAGAGTGTGAATGTTAGGCAACGGGAAATTATCTTTGGGACTTGCCTTGTTCAAATCTCGATAGTCGACACATATCCTTGTTTTTCCATCCTTCTTAGGAACCGGAACAACATTTGCAACCCAAGTAGTGTACTGAACCGATTGAATCACTTTTGCATCCAGCTGTTTCATTATTTCATCATGGATTTTCTTGATCATATCAGTTTTGAACTTCCGTTGCATTTGTCTCACTGGAGGGAAACCAGGTTGAATTGGCAATTCATGGACTATCAATTCAGAACTCAAACCCGGCATCTCATCGTATGACCATGCAAAAACATCTCGATATTCAAAGAGTACTTTCCGAATATCGTTCTTCACTTCAGGTAGAGCATACATGCTTATCTTGGTTTCCTTCACATCATCAGGGCTCCCAAGATTAACATCCTCTGTATCAGCCAAATTGGGTTTAGGCTTGCCCTCATGGCGTTCAACTTCCAGGCCTATTTCAAAATCAGCCTGTTCCCCATCATATTCAGTATTGTTAACAAATTCCTCAATGTTTTCTTCGTCACTTTCAACCTCAACTATGGTTATGGAGCCAAAATCAGATTGCGGTCCCTGGACGGACGATAAGTTCCTTGAACATGTCATGATATCAGGACCAGCAGATATATCACTACAGATAAACAAAAATAGAATAAAATTAGGAATATGAACAGAGATTGAAGTAAAGCTTGGCTCTTGGCCTTTCATTAATGAAAAAGGGTTTGAATTACAAAAGGAAAGATGAGCAAAATAATACACTTGGCATACAACCCTTAGAATATCCAAGTGTATTCAAAAGAAAACTGTAAAACAACAGTCTACCAAGACCCCTTCCTGATGGGGAAGGGAGTTGCATTCCAGTTAGTCAGGTGCACGTCCGGGCCAATGTACTGAATTGAAGCATTACTGGAGCCTTCACCCGGCTGTACCATGCAGATTTCAAAAATGCCACCTAGATCAAATGGTGCATCCTGATTTTCTTCCACTGTGTTGACATTTGTAGCGACAACCTTTGGTTTCATAACATAACCCACAAAAGACTGAGCGAGACACGGAATTGGCTTTGGGAGAGACCAAACTTCCGACTTCTTTTTCTTTGCTTGCTTGCGATCAGCTGCTTTTGGCTTGAAACCTAGTCCCCATGTGCCTTGCACGCCATTTGGATAAACCGGATTTACCCTGCCTTGTAGTGACGCTCCCAAACCCTTTCCAAATTGGAAACCATGCTTTAACATTTCGGACGCCATCATGATAGACGTCTCTGACACTCTTGGGATGGGTATAGGTTTCCCTTCTGTTACTTTTTCCACATACACCACATCGGAGGTTAGATACATGATGGTCGGGCGTGTAGTGACGGCATCAAGGGCTGGTACGTCCAGGCTATTGTTAAACTGTGAGTCATCCTCTCCATAAACCACGACAGCTTGATTATCCCAAGTAAACTTGACCACCTGATGAACTGTGGATGGTACTGCACAAGCCATGTGAATCCATGGTCGGCCCAATAACAGATTGTATGATGCATCCGTCTCCATGACTTGAAACTCAATGCTGAAGGTAGCGGGCCCAATGGTTAACTCAAGATTGATGATGCCCAAAGATTCTCGAACTCCACCATCAAAAGCACGAACAGCAGAGGAACTTGCCCTGATTTTGCTCATATCCACCCTTAGACTCTTCAGTGTAGACAGGGGGCAAATGTTCAATCCTGCGCCGCCATCTATTAGAACACGTGTGACATAGGAGTCTTCACACTTGACTGAGACATGAAGCGCTCGATTATGACCGGTTCCTTCTGCTGGCAGCTCCTCATCGGTGAACATCACACGATTAGTCTCAAATACTCTGCCAGCAAGTGCTTCCAGATTAGCCACAGTAGTTTGTTCAGGAATGTAGGCCTCATTCAATATCTTCAACAGTGCATTGCGATGTGCTTCAGAGTTCATAAGTAGAGACAAGAGTGATATCTGAGCTGGAGTCTTTCTCAATTGCTCGACGATAGAATAATCTGTCGATCTCATTTTCTTCAAAAATTCTTCAGCTTCTTTCTCAGACACAGGCTCTTTGATGGGTCCTTGGTCTTCTCGACCTGGCTTTGCCTTTCTCAATTCTTCTGGGGTGAAACATCTCCCGGACCGAGTTAGACCATTTACATCTGCAGCAACCTCCATGATTTCTTTCCCGTTGTAAGACACAATTGTTTTGTTGTAGTTCCAAGGAACGGCCTTTGTACTTTTGATAGGGAGTTGCGCTGCTTGAGTGATGATAACCGGTTCACACTTCTTTGCCTTAACTTCGAAGACCGGAGTTTTCTGGCATGATGCCCCTTGCACAATAAATGTTGGTGCACTGTCATGAACTTTTTCCTGCTTTGCAGCCGGAATTGTGAACCTTGGCTCAACAGCAGTATCTTGCTTTGCTTTGTTGACAACAGACGCACTTGACTTTCCCCTGATTACAACAATAAATGGCTCAGGGCCTTTGATGTCTGGAGAGGGACCAACTGCCACAATCTGCTTGGCGGCTTTCCCTTTCAAGTCCTCTTCTATGCATACCATCCCTACCATGTGTACGTTGTTTTGAACATCATGAGCTGGTAAAGGATTTTGATTCACATTTTGTGTTTCATCCCCCACGACTTTTATCTGATTATTGTTTATCATTGCCTGGATTACCCTTTTGAGTTCCCAGCAGGATTCTGTGTCGTGTCCTGGTGCTCCAGAATGAAACGCGCAATGGCGTGAATGATCAACTCTTCCATTGGGGTTCACTTTTCCCGGGATTGGCTTCAACAGATTGGCTTGTTGCAACTTTTCAAACAAATTAGTGTAAGTTTCCCCCAGTGGGGTGAACTGCCTTTTCTCTTGTTGCATGTTTCTCTGTTGCATGTTTGGACGAAAACCCTGCGGACCTCGTGGTCGGTAAGGCATCTCCTGGTGAGCCTGAAATTGAGTATGTCCCTGTTGATTGTTATATTGGACTGGAGCAGGGGGTGGACGCCATTGTGGACCGGATAGCGGCTGAGCATAAGATGCTGCATTTACAGGGAATGAGAACTGCGGCATGGCGAATTGTTGGCCGTGAGTTGGATAGAATTGTTGTGGCAGAGGTGCCTGAATATACCCTTGACGGTCGTTGTATCTCCCATCATTTCTTCTCGGTCCAGGACCAACCATTGCCACTTCATCTTTTTTCTCTTTTTTCTTCCCAAAAGTACCTGACCCTGATTGCAACGCTTGGGTCGTGGCTCTCAAAGCTGTTTGGCTAACAATCTTGCCTGCTTTGATTCCTCTCTCAATCATCTCCCCAATTTTTACTTCTTCACTAAATTGCTTTCCAAGGGCAGAGGCCATCGCCTGGTAGTATGTTTCGTCAAGCACTTCGATGAATTCTTCGACCATTTTATCGTCTGGGATCAAAGGGCTCACACGCGCCGCCTGTTCGCGCCACCTATAGGCATACTCTCTGAAGCTTTCGCCTGGTTTCTTTGTGATCGTCTTCAAAGAAGAACGATCAGGAGCAGCCTCCATTTTGTAGCCATAATGATTCAGGAAAGCGCTGGCCATGTCGTCAAAGGTGACCCACTTGGAAACATCTTGTTGCACAAACCATTCTGTGGCCGGTCCTCCCAAACTGTCCGCAAAGTACGCCATCAATAATTCGTCCTTCTCGATACCCCTCATTTTGTTAAGGTATATCTTCACATGGATCCTTGGATCGCTTTGTCCAGTGTACGGATCGAATTTGGGCACAACAAAGCCTTCAGGCAATGGCACATGAGGGAATAAGCACATGTCTTTGTATGAAATACTGGTTTTACCCCCTTGCCCTTGTATGTTTTTCACAGTTTGCTCCAGGCTTTTCAATTTCCGAGCAAAGTCAGCCTCTTCTGTTTTCCCCAATCTTTCGACATCAGCATGTGATTCTGGGTGGTGTCCATGATCATACGACTCAGTAGGGCGGAGTACATTACCCCGGGTTTGGTCGAATTGTTGATCACGAGCCCTCAACTGTGGGTCACTATTTGACCTTTGCAATGTGTGTCCTGCAGGAACAGTGAATACTGTGGCAGGAACTTGGGCTTGGCCATGTTGTCCATGTTGTGGGAATTGTGCCCCAGGTTGTACAGTAGAGGGTCCAGCTACGTTGTCAGTTTCTGGATGTGGACCGAACCCTGGAGGATAACGGGGGTCTTCTGCCATTGTAGATTGCCCTTGCCCTGGTGGCTGAGCATTCGCCGTGAAACCAGCAGCACCTGGCGGAGCAGGAGGTGCCTGAACTGCCGACAAGTTACGGACCAGTTGCATCATCATTTCTTTCATGGCCGTGAAATCTTCGGCCATCTTAGCCTGTTGTTCAGCCAAGCGAACCAGCTCAGTGTTCTCAGCTTCTTCGGCCATCGTTGCTGGAGTGTCTTCTTGAAGAGGTGCTTCAACCACTTCTGGAACAGGCAGTGGTCCCTTGATTCTAGTGGAATAGGAATGTGGGGCCAGCACGGCAGTTGCTCAAGCTCTAAACAAATCAAAACACGTTAGTGCAACAAGATAGCATGGAATATGAATTTGCTCGTCGGCCTAAACAATGCCTAAGGTCGTTATGCGTCATCCCAAATTGGTTTAGATTAGATCCCCAAGTGTATTATTTGATCTCTTTTCTCTTCTTTTTTTTTTTTTTTTTTTCTTTTCTTTTCCTTTCTTTTCTTTCTTTTTTTTTTTTTTTTTTTTCAAGTGAGGCTAGAGGGTGAAATGAATTGACACATAAAAATAAGCAAAATATTTTCATTACTTCAAAAGAAAGAGTACATACGGTGCTTCCGGAGCACGACCAAAAGGAACGTACAAATGACTTAAAAAGGTGAAAATAAATTACAACATGCCAAATTCAAAAGCGACATAAAGTACAACAATGCCAGGATGTAAAATAAATGACAAAAAGCAATAATCTGCATCATCTTGGCCTGATGTATCTACTAGGGTGACTGAGGCACAAAGTCAGCTGGCTCCTCTGGGTCGAACTCAAATGGCTCCACGGGATCTGCTGGCGGGCCTTCTGCAAAAGTACGACGCAATCCATTCAAAACTGCCGCAACTCTAGTGACAAAGGGAAGCACATGTGGGAGTATGTCCTCTGCGGGAAGCCTCCTATACTCATCGATGGACCGTGCCACATATGTAGCGGAGTCATAAACTTGCCGATAAGCTACACTGATGGTCCGTCCTGCAGCCTGTATATCTCGAAGTCGGTCCTGTGCTAGCCCTCTGAGCTGCTCACCCCGCTCTAATGCCCTGTCAAGTCGAGCTCGAGAATCTATGGCATCCTGGCGATGATACTCTTCCCTTTTCCTGCTTTCCAACAAAGTTGTCCTGTCGGCATCCCGCTCTGTCAATGCCTGTGAGTGCATGACACGGAGTCGTCTGACAGTGTCTAGGTGCTGATGCGCGAAACCCTCACTCTCTGCCTGAGCAGCTCTGGCGGCATCCCGCTCTGTCAATGCCTGTGAGTGCATGACACGGAGTCGTCTGACTGTGTCTAGGTGCTGATGCGCGAAACCCTCACTCTCTGACTGAGCAGCTCTGGCGGCATCCCTCTCTGCAATTAAGCTTTGTATGGTATCACGGCATTCCTTCCTAATCTCGTGCCTAGCAAGCTGAACCTGCATATCCAGCCTGGCCTCAGTGTCAACCATGCCTGCTCTCGACCTCGCGGGCATCTCTTTGGGTATGGGCTGATGGTAATACCAGAACTTATACTCCCGAACGACCTCCCCCTTAAATCCATCCTGAACCTGTGTGCTTTCTGCGAGGTGCCTCCTAGTATCCCACAGGCGTAGGATCTCTCCTCTAAGAGTAGCTGGGTTGAGAGGATAGTCTGAGGCATATGCACTCATGTCCTCAACTATTGGGATCTCCTGCTTCCGACCCAACTGCCTAAGTACACGCAGAGGAACATAAGGCTGGGATGCTGTCAAACCCATCAGAACGAGAAAAGGACGATCCACGCATCTGTGTACAACCTCCCTCTTAGGAAACCAGCTACACTGCCACAAAATCTTGTCCGGCGTGAGAGAGTTCAAGAAAGACCTCCAATCTGGCTCACTTCCTGGGAATTTATACCTCTCGATGTGTTCGAGATGGTGTTCAAGATAATCGATGTCACAGCACCTAAGAATATCACGAGGTGGGCAAGGGCGTACATGCTCCAAGAACCAGACCTGTAATAGAAGGTTACACCCCTCAAAGAAACCGCTCTCTCCCTTGTGGCATCGAGTCAAAGCATGAAACATACTACCCAGAATCGTCGGGATGATAGTGGCATCTGGTGCTCCACCATACAAAGCTGCCATGGTCCAACTGACCTTAATGGATATCGCTCTATCCGGTAGTGGGAAAACCAACAACCCTAGCAAAGCGAACACAAAGACCTTAGGACAGAGGAGTACCCAATCTTCATATTTCAGCTTATCGTGGAACTCAAATCCATACTTCTTAAAACCATTATCGGCCCCAAAACGATCATAAAGGTAATCAAATGAAATCCAGCCTTGACGAACACTAGCGATTGAGAGGTCCGTCCGTAGCTTGATATTATTGAAAAAATCACGCTCATTAACCTTCCTCGGAGCAATCATATTCTTTTTCTCAAAATCCAACTTAAGAAGCCCAGCTATTTCCTCGAGGGTCGGCGTCATCTCAAACCCCTTAAAACAGAAGGTATTTTGGTTTGGGTTCCAAAACCCAACTAGTGCACTGACCAAGTCTCGCCGCGGGACAATAGTTTTAGTCACAAGGTCAGTCAGAAAACCAATCTTCTCCTGGACTATATCTTTCTGCATTTCACTCATTGTGTCCCACCAAGACTTTAGAGATTTATCCGATTTGGGTGGGCCATCAGTCATCATAATAGATGGTGGAATGGCATCAGCAGGGTATTTTCTTTTGACTGTCCTAGAAGATGATGCAGCCATTGTTCCTAATAAAAAAAATGTGTCAAATGTTTGAAGGCCTGAGAACAACTTAAAACAACTGACCGACAGAGCAAAACAGATGCCTAAACTGCTAATTCGAAACTCCAATTTTCAAAAAAAACTTTTGTCATTGTAATGACGTAAAGTTGACCCTAAGAGAATCGAAAAATTTTGCCATCATAACGGCATCAGGACTGACTCCAGGAATTTACCAACATTGGTATTTAGATGTAATTTATAAAAGAAAAAATTCGACGTTACAACGACGCCACATTGACATCAAAACAAAATTTCATTTCCAGTGATGAACACTACAGTACTTTTGCAAAAATTCGCCGGCATAACGACGTGAAAAACTGGATCTCAAAAACTCCCAACATCGGCATACGAGCCTTTTTCCTAAAAATTCGCCATTATAACGGCGTGAAAACTGACACGAAAATTTTTTGACTTTCTGACTACTAAGTATGTACATATTTTTTTTGTAAAATTTTCGTCATTATAACGACACAAACTGACATATACAAAAGACGGCAAACACTGGCGTTTTTACAAAAATTTGCCATTACAGCAGTATGACTCAATTTTATAAAAATAGCAAAACATTTACATTTAAAACATAAAATTCAACCTCTTCCTCACTTTTCCTTTCATTTTTCTCTTCTTTTTTTTTTCTATTTTTTTTTTCTTTTGAAATCCGTCTCTCCCCAACTTGGTCAGCATAACAACCTTTCCTAATCGCATGCAACACATAGAATGCTTTTTTCAGACAAGTCTTTCCCGGGAAGTGGGTCCCGTTCAGACAACAGGTAGTCAACCTAGACAAGTGCAATACCGGTGTATCGCACCTCATTAAGTCGGATATGATGCAGATAATTGGGCCTAAAGGTTTAACTCTAGGTGACACAACTGACTCAGTGTCTAGACTGGCTGAAAACCCGGTGGACAAACCGGGCGGAAAGCGTATCAGGGCCATCCGGAGACAGTGTGTCCGGCCTAAAACCCCGTCACGCCTTCCTCCTAAATCATGGGCAATTTAGTAAGAAAGTCCCAGATGCCACAAGCAATCTGGTAAGTGCACGTGTGTGTGTGTGTTTCAGAGACTCAGTGGGTTGCGGAGGAAGACAGTTTATATATACAGTTCAACAATATCAAAGCAGTAACATTCAACTTTTCAGGTGATAACGGCAATAAAATAACAACCAAATATTTAATAAATTAAAACATGCGACAGTTTATCAAAGCCGGAGATTCTAGTTTTCACTAATTTCCCCAGCGGAGTCGCCAAGCTGTCACGCCCTAAAAAAATTATTAAATTAACTGTGCGGGTGCGAGTTTATTTATTTAAAGGCTCGTGACTGGTGTTCAAAAAGGTACAAATTTATTTAGAGAACTCGGAGTCGCCACTTGACATAGTTTAAGGTGTGCCAAGTCACCAAAGGTACCTTGGAACACCTCTAACTCGTCTAATGGTCTGCGTTAGAGATTCGGGTAAGGTTCTCAGTTGACTCTCGGGAAGGTGTTAGGCACCCTCGAGTCCTGTGCCAAGCACAGTTGCTTTATTGTCGCGATTTTAACTTATTAAAATTGGTTGTTATATTAATGCCGTTAATTTGAATATGATACTTTGATTTAAGAAAATTAAAAAGCGTTATTCTTATCCAGCCTCACGGAGGACTGGACGAATTTACACTTTGTTTCATAGTAAATAAATGAATAAATGGATAATAAAAATTTATTGCGTATTTCCCAAACCTTATAAAGGGTTTGTCTACTTTCTAAAAAAAGGAATTTAATTAGTTTAAAAATAATAATTAATTTAGTATTGGTTTGACTTAATTTAATTTTTCTTTTAGCCTAATAAGTAGATCACAAATCATACTTATCTATTTGCCTAATCGCGCTTTCTTCTCAATCCTATTTAATTTGCCTAATCGTTACACTTTGGGTGGATAATTAATCATATCAAAATAAAATACATTGACTAATTTTAGGTATGAAATAAACGACACAAATGTTTAGCATTCTAATAAACTTGTTATTTATAAAAGACTTGTGGCCATAAGTTAAAATGCTATTTGAAACTAAAACTAATTTGCAAATTATATACATACGGTTATGCTATTTGGGCTTCAAGAAGTAGGCTAATTTCGAAATGATTTGCACCAAATATCCCTTTTCTCTAAACGAGTTTAGCATTTTCGCCAAAAAGAAAAAAAATATGACTATTTAACTACAATCTTGTTTGGACAATAGAATCTGACTTGGAGATTTATTTTGGCTAAAAATATCCTACGGGCAACAAAAATTACCACATGGATTACAATCCCAATAGGAATTTCAAATCTTTAAAATGTCAAAACACTCATTTTTATTTGTGATAAAACTTTATTTGTGATAAACTCTTCTTTTTACGTGGCCTTCCCATGATCACCAATACTACAATATGTAATAAACTAATATAGTATTAAAATGACACTTTATTTTTTAAACGTGTTTTCCATTGTTCAGTATTGAAAACCTTTTCAATTGTCAAAGCTTTTTCTTAATCCATTTCGAGACTTATAAGCATTTGGAATTAGATGAACGAATTCAAACTTATCTTCAAATGTCGGCCTAAAATCAACCTACTGGTGCTTAGGCTGTCCTATTTTCATGCCTAAATCATTTTGCATTCAAGTCCCATTTTTATGTTGCTATTTCAAATCTATCCAATTTTGACCAATAAAAAGAACAAACTACATCTTACATTTGGTGGCCAATTTTTTAAATGGATAATCCAAATTTGCTTAGTTAAAATTTTTGAAACCTTATAAGAGAAGCAGCAAGATCACAAAGAACTAAACATACACACATAAGATGCCACTAAACAATTTTTAAAGGTAGCAACAAGTTAAAACATAGAGCAGTATTTTTACCTCTTAAACATACTGATATATACCACTTTTCAAAGCAAAAAGCTTAATACATATGAAAGTTGTAACGTGTACCTATGAATGAGACCTTGGAGCAACGCAATGACAAATCACTAGCTAAAACCGAGCAAACGAATCAACAGCAATGGCACCCAAAAATCAGCACTGAAACAGCCCTATAACTGCTCTATTTGACCCCAAGAACTTGTAGATTTATACCCCAAAAGACCCTTAGTGTAAAGGCTTTTGGTTCTAAATCCTACCCTCAAAACTTAACCTTTTTTTCTTAAGTGTTTTACTCTCAATTCAATTTCAATTTCAGCTGGTTGTTGTGTCTTAAATGAGGGCATTCAATGCCTTTTATAGCTAAAAAATGAGAGCCAAAGGGTGGGGCTAAAAGGTGGAGTGTGGACTTGTACAAAAGTACAAGCCCACACCCCTATACTTGAGTGTTTTGGTGCTATTTTCAGCAAGGTACAGCAGCTGAAAAGCCACTGTTTCAGCCACCAAATCTGTCCCCTAAAGCTGAAATACAAGTTGTCCAAGTTGGACAAGTACTTGGACAACTAGCCTACTTCAAGTTCAAAACAAAATCCCCTTCAACATTGAACTAAAATCTGAAAAGTAAAAATGAAATAGCCTCATAAACTAAACTTGAAATTGCACAAAGAAACAACACCAGGTCCTAATTATATCTAACAAAGTCCAGATCAACAGTTTTGATGACAAGAACAAAAAAAAAAAAAACTGAAATTTGAACAGATCAGGCACTAATTATTCCTATGTTAACAAGAACAACTTAAACATTAGATTACTTAGACACATAACAAGCAATTTTCGGTAATTTTCATATTTTCCATCCTAATTAAAGACAAATTTAGCTAAGAATAAACACTAGAAGTCCGGAAAAATTTGACGAGACGTCCTAAGAATCTAATACGACTATTTTTTAATTATGTCTGCCAAAATTAGGTGATTACAAGTAGATTCCCTTTTGTTGTGCTTAAAAAAGCTATGATGCTAAGTGATTTAGCAAATGACCTGAAATGCAGGAGTCAGTCGGTCTGTATCAGCCAGATAATGAACATGGGGAAGTCTAATGAAATAGAGAGCAAAATAGCAATGCCTTTAAAATATGAAAAAAATTGTTTCTATCACAAATGCTATTAAATATACCTTTGAAGATAATTGTTGAAGATCTGAAATGAGACAACATAATAAGTAACACCCTTTGTCAAGAAAAATTATAAACTGCACAAAGAAGAATAATCCTAATTTAAGGTAGAGTTTTCTTTGCAAATACACATTAAAGATATAAGCTTCTAAAATCTTCTCCGCTTTCTGCTACACATTCTTTCTTAGTAAGAAGATTTTACAGAGAATTGAGATAACATAGTACTCTAAAGAAACATATGGTCTTTTTTCATATCATCATTGCATGGTAGAGAAGGAAAAGAGGGACCTTATTTGTGATGCATGAAACTCTCATGGCTACAGAAGCTAATTCATGGTTCAGTTTCTCAAACAAGGAAAAAGTTATAAATAACTTCTATGGATACATAAAAAGATGTTGACCGCAACCATTAAGAGTATCACAACAGAACACACAATCTCGATCACTCTGTAAACTGACTGACTTCGTTCATTTATAGCAACCCATACGGATATAATGGTTAAAATGAAAACTAAAGCACAACGTATTTCAGTTACGAAGTTAAGTACTTAACCAAGTAGTAGCACTAAGTTAGATGAGTCAGGTATATCATCAAATAACATAGGTGCATAGTTACTTCAAAATTCTCCGTTTTTCTTGTTTTACAATAGAGATTGGCACATTAAGTGTAAACGATAGCTATCAAAGTGTCTTTGATGTTTGGCATTTTATGCCTATATTTCCTTAATATTTCCTCACGTTTTAATACTTTATTCGCTCGTTTTATGGTTTATGAATGTGGTTTTACACTGATTTTATGTCGTGCGTGTGTAGGTTGTTACGCAGTGTAATTGGAGCTTTTAAGAGCATGATTGAGCAAGAAAAGATTGGATTTTGATTGAGGATTGGATCGAGCACACGAAGGCATGACAAGGACACGATTTCGGACCAAAGAAGAAGGAGATTGGCTGGGCGCCGTGGGCTCCGCGCCGCGCCACCCGTAGCGCGCAGGGGTTGGGCGCGGTTGCCCATGCGCCGCATGCCCAAAGCGGAAGAGTCTGTGGCGTCCTCTGGTTGTCCTCGCGCGTTCCGAGGCGCGGGGCGCCCGTTATAGCGCCCCTTGTGCGCGTTTTTATATCCTATTTCGTCTAGGCTTGGGTCTAACTTATTACTAGGTGTTTGTAAACTCTATAAATACTCTTTTACTTAGTTTTTCATAGGAGTTTAGACTGTGGAGCAAATTTGAGAGCTCATAACATCAAGACAAGGGTTTTTCTTCCCTCCATTAATCTATTACATCATTATTTCATTATTTCATCAATTCCTTGTGTTGTTATTATGAGTATGCGTAGCTAATTCTATCGTTCTAGGGTTAGAGTATTTCATGAAGGTTGATGTTTGAAGATTGATTTCCATTAATTGAATTCCATTACGGGTTGCTTATTCTTTCTTGATTTCACTTGTGTAATTGTCAGGGCCCGATTATTACGCATCATCTATGGTTTTTAGATTGAACTCGAAAGAGGGAATTTAATTACGTAATAAGAAAGAATAGGACTAGTTTGTGAACCCGGGCATCGGGGAACCAATTTGTGAGTAGGATAGACATATACTTGCTCGCCTAGTTTAACTAATTACAGAATCCGTTAATGCGTGCACGTGATTCAACCCATAGACATATAGGGATTGGAGTAGCCTGCATAGACCGTGAAGAACTGAAAGGTTTTCACGGGTACATTTAATCTGTTAGTTAGTAACCCGGGATTTAAGAAGTGGAATCAATTGGAAAACTCAACTGGATTGTTCGTAACTCTGACCCTGGACCGTCTCCTTATTACTGATAACAACCAAGTTTTGCTCCATTGCTTGAATTCACTTCTACCATTTAATTACTGTTCTTTAGTTAACAAAATCATCACTATTGGAAAAAGATCCCTGAATAGTTTAAATAAATTGTTTGCTAGAACTCAGTCTGCATAGTCCTCGTGGGAACGATACTCATCTTATCACTTTATTACTTGTCGACCACGTATACTTGCGTGTGCGTTTGGGAGCAACAGTCTTATTTTCCACCGTTGATGCCATTTCTAACTGTGTGATTGCCCTCTGTTATATATATGAGTTTAGAAATAACTTTCGATTTGGTGATAAAATACATGAAAAATAAAATGAATTCAGTAACCTGAGAAATTTTTTCTTTATATTTTATTTTCTGCACTTTGAAATCCTCCCTTTCCTCCCTTTTTAGTTGCATTCGTCGGGTCTTTTCTGGGATTCTTTCAGTTGGTTCTTATTTATATATTTATTTATTTATTTCTGGTTAGAAATAATTTCCAAACATTTAGAGGGACATTTGACATCAGAATAACAGATGAACTTTTCTTTATTTGTTCATTCACAAGGAACTCCGCCAATATCTTTCCATCATTGTTTGCAATTATCTTTCATATTAAGAAAGGGATAAATTTCTATTGATCAACGTTGGCCAAAGCTATACAGAGTTGTCAATCAATATTCTAGAGAAAAAAGTCTTAATCTGAGATCAAAATAAAGGAAAAAATTACAATAAGGTGCCATGCATAATGAACAAAGAATGTGTCGCAGAAACTATGGCAATTAATGCAAGATTAAGTCATACATCTTACGACTAACATTTAGATATTCTTCTCTCAATCAGCTAGTCTTAATATATCTGGAATAACTGGCAATACAAAAAATTCAACTAAAGAGATATCTCTGCAAGTTTAGAGAAATTAGTGGGGTAATTACCGGAGAAATAAAAAATGCATGTACTTGGAATTACTTTAGCAAAATAAATAGGAATTTTGGGTTCAAGTTAGAGGAATGAAGCAGTTGATTTTCCCAATAAAATAAAGAAAAACTTGAACTTACCTATCAGTGTTGGAATCTCTATTTGAACCTGGAAAATATCCTATATCGCCTTCCCGGGTTTTGAGAATTTTTCATATCCAAACTCTACATAAATTGCAAGATCAACACCAAAGAGAAGCTCGTGAAATTTGAACAGGAGAAACAGAGCTTAGAGAAATGTAATAAAGATGGAAGAAATTGGCAAATGGTTTTGGGACGTGAAGTTCAATGGAAAGTAGGAAGTGAAATCTATTTGTCCAACAGAGAATACACGTGTCATCCACCAGAGAAAAATTATGGGGTGCCCTTTTGAATTGTTTAAAAGCTGCAAAGTTTTCGGTCAAACGTCGCTAAATGTACATATCTTCAAAGCAAAATGTACACATTGTTAGTGCAGTGTTCGTACAGGGCAAGTGCCGCTTATATATATTAGACATTTGTCAACTTCTTTTTTTAATTCGTGGAGTCGGCATCTTATTCATCAAAACCAGAATCAATTGCAAAAGATTTATTAGAATATACGTGCAGAAACCCAATGTTGTAACACAACTAATATTCTCGAATATTTTTCTTTGGCGATTAAGAAAAACAAAAAGAAGTAGAATAAAAATTAGAGGAAAACGAAAGTGTGGCTCTCCAGCTATCAGAAATACAATTTCACATGTATTTACTAGGATATAAGAAGTAATGGCAAGATTACTAAAGGGTAAACTTGAAATATAAAGATCATAGGCCTCATTTGTTTGCACTTAATGAGGATCTGAATCTCAATAATTAAGATAACTATCCATTAAGTGTGTTTATTTTTTTATATTCAATCACTTAATATCACTTAACAAATCTGTCCGAATCAGATGTTTAGTAATGTCTGTACATCATTCAGATTTTTAAAATGACGGCTTCTTTTTCGAAAAACAATTTCACCACTTTTTTTTGGGAAAAATTTTGCTCCATGTTTCTTTCAGATAACTACTCCACGCCTCTTCCTCTTCACTTTCAACTGTTAGTATCTTTCATATTGAACTATAAGTTTTGAAGATTTACAGGGTATTTTGGGATTGGAAATTTCAATCTTGATTCTATTTTTAAATGGTAATTTAGCTCTGGAGTTTAAAAACACCTATTTTAAAATTTAATTTGAGAAGAATAGTGACAACAAGTACAAGAAGGTGTTTGATAAGATGGTGGATTTTAATGGCTGAACGGTCTAAAATCGAGGGAGCATAAAAGTGATAAATTTGAATCGAATGGAGATCCTCCATTACAAAGACGAAAGTTACTGAATTTCTAACAAATTGCTTTGATTAAGTAATGACTCAGCTTTTAAAGCTAAGATTTCCTCTAATAATTTATTAATATTATACTCAAAATACTTTTTATTTGAATTGTATATTAATTACATTTAAATTTAAATATAATAATATGTACACATTCAGATTATATCATTATACCAAAAAAAAACACTCTTAATAATTCAATGTGCAGGTTTAATGACAATATCTTAATATTTAGATGTACATTCAGATTCATATGTCTTAATCTTAATAAAAATAAATGGCCCTTAAAACTAGTTTAGTTACAAAAAATAAAAATAAGGGAGGTAGTTGTAATTTCTCAAACCACAAGGGAACTAAGTGTTACTAAGGTAAATTTGGAGGGAGGTCTATATATATATATATATATATATATATATATATATAGAGAGAGTACATTTTTAATAAATATTATAATATTTAAATATATTGTATATATAATATTTATTCAATCAATATCAATATATGTCATATATAAAATAACATAATATCAATACATAAGTATATAACGATATATAGATAAAAAAATTATATTTTGCAACTAAAACTAAAAAAAAAAAAAAATTGAAGTGAAAATGATACACTAGCTATTTCTCTCCCCAATTTAAATTTGTTACCTATAATAAAGCATCTCATCTTTTATGGATGGTTGAAATTCTTTATTTTAGGAAAGAGATATTCACTATTTTAAGACAGTAAATTTAATATTAAAGATCACCTCTATTTTTGTATTAATATTGTGATTAGAAAAAGTTTGGACAAGGAAAAGTAAATATTTAGTATATGTATAAGATTTTAAGTTCTATGCACCAGTGTATAAAAAAATTTACATTTTAAAGGTAACCACATTAATTTTGTTAAGTGCTAATATTGTATTACCTTTTTTAACTACTAATTTAATACTAATTAAAATCATTAAAGGCAAATTGAATCCTACTCCTACTCTAACCAAAATTATTCCCAAGTTGACTTAATAATCAAAATTGATTAATGATTCATTTTCCAACATTATGTACCAAGTTCTGAAATTTTCATGCCACGCTTTTGCGATTTTTCAAAAATATGGTAAAATCAATAAAGTATTCTTTTACTTTAAAACTGATGTGTCATCAATTTGATTTCGTTTGCTTTCACTGTGTCTAAGTCCGCGGAGTTCCATCATTGCAGGTGTTGAGTAATTTTCAAAATATTTTATCATTTTTTCTATTCAAAGGGTCTACTCTATAGATTACTTAGAAGGAACTCAATAAGTTGAAGTTTAATTACTGTTAGATATTCTACAATGGCAAGCTTTGATGAACTCCAAGATAAGAGGCAAATGAGATTTGAATGCAAAAGAGAGGCATATTTTTTTTGTGGTAGAAGAAGCCACAGGAGAGAAGATGGATAGCTTATTTAAGAGACTGAAGATATGGGTGTTTAATGGGTATATGGGCATGAGTTTGGATTGTAATATTGTAAACCTCCTGGATTAGGGGTACGTATTTAACTTACGGGTTCTTAATGGGTCCGGATTTTGGGTAGAAAAAAATTATCCGTACGGGTCCGGGTCTTAGTGGGTACGTGTACGGGTTCGGATCATAACAAATCGGGTCTGGATCCATATTTTTATTTTATTTTTTAATAATATTAGTTTAAATACTTAAAACAATTTTTTTTTTTTTTTAAAAGAAGATGAATGATAGAAAAAGCTCAAAGACTTACTTTTATTAAGATACGTGAACTATTAAAGTTTTGAACATTAAACTTTCAAATTTAAAAAGTGCAACATCAAAATTAGATAATGCAAATTCAAATTTCAAACTTAAATATGCCTAATTTTTTGTATAATTTCTTCTATATCATTTTCCTCGTGCTCCGGTGAAGGTGTCATTGATGGTGCTTGACTGTAGTCACTTAATAGAATTTCTTCAAGGTTATCATCTTGTTCTAGTGAATCATCAATTCCTTGATTTCTTCGTTCCGATATAATCCAGTCTCGTAAACAAACTAGAACATCCAAAGCATTACTACCCAAAGAGTGGCGGGTATCACCAAGTCTTTCGAACGTCTCAAAAAGTTGGTTGATCGTTTGCTAACGGTCTGATTTCTAATATCTCTATATATTTTTTAACGGATACGGGTATATCCGTTAATACCATTAATACCTGCTAAATTTATCGAGTCTTAACGGGTACGGTATTCCTTAAGAAAAACATACTCGTATTGGTAGGGGGTATTTTAGGGGGTTTACGGGTCCACATACGGATTTTTGCGAGTCCGGGTAGGGTCGGATTTTAGTGGGTTCGGGTCCAGATTTAACGGGTAGACCCCTACTCGTTTGATACCCATAATTGAAGAGGAAAGGTTTGATTGTATAGAAAGGATAGAAAAAAGAATTAAAAAAAAGGTGTTTAATTTTTTTTTTTTTTTAATAAGAAAAGAGATAGTAACCTGCTATAGTAGGTAAAACTTACCTGATAGTGTACAATTTTTTTGTACACCAACGATGCATAGAACTTAAACTCTATTCTGAAATGGTAGAAATGCATTGTACTCCATCAGTTTAAAAAATGATGAACCTTTTCGCTTTTTGAAAGTCAATTTAACTAATCTTTGAATCTAAATTAGACTATATCAAATTAATATTTTCAAATAAAAATTTGCATATTAAAAAACTATACAAAAAGTACTATAACATGCAACTCTTCCCATATCAATATGATGAAAAAAATCATCTTAAATTGTTGGTAAAAGTTCATCCAGTTTGACTCTCGAAAAGCGAAAACGTTCATCTTTTTTGAAACGGAGGGAGTATTAGTTTTCGTGACAATCGTATATTCCATAATTTTAGGTCATTTTGGTGTGTCATAGTGGAGATTTTTAGGTAGGGGTATTTATAGGTCGGTTCGGTTCGGTTTTGAACCTTATCAGTTTGGACTATCGGCTTTCAATTTTTAAAAGTGTTAAACCAATAACTGAACCATTAAAGTATCGGTTTTCGGTTTTCGATTTATCGGTTTTAGGTTCTTATCTGTTCGGTTTTCGGTTTAACCATTAAGAAACTTAAGCCTAACAATTATAAAATAATCACTTATTAAATAATAGTTGTATCCAATACAAAATCGGCTTCATTGTCACAACGGATTTAAATGCCTCTTAAAGCATTCGCCATATTCAAACTACCAACCGGCAACAGATTCAAATTTGCTTCATTGTTGGCGAGGAGTGAAATAGTAAATTGGTATTTGAAATGGAGGAGATGAACTGAAAGCTGCACAAGTCAAAGAAGAGTAGGGTTTGTGTTATATATGATCTATTGCAATGTATGAGACTTGAGTCCCACATCGGCCAAATGAGGGGTTGTTGTGGGGCTTATATAGCCTTGGGCTTTCCCACCTTAATAGCTAGCTTTTGGGGTGTGGTTCTCCCAAGGTTGTATCAATGGTATCAGAGCCACTCACCACCCTACGTACACTGTGCCTTGGATGGTGACGCCAGCATTGCAGTGTTCGCCCGGGGCTAGAAAATGTCTAGCGCACAGCCGTCGAGGACGACAGTTGCGAAGCGTGGTGGTTTGTTATGATCTATTGAAATGTATGGGACTTGAGTCCCACATCAGCCAAATGAGGGCTGTTGTGGGCTTATATAGCCTTGGGCTCTTCCACCTTAATAGCTAGCTTTTGGGGTGTGGTTCTCCCAAAGGTTGTATCAGTTTGAGGTTTCCAAGTTTCAATTAAAAGTAAATAAGTATACTAATTTTTATATACATAAGCTGAACTGATAGCCCAATTAAACTTTTTTGCAAACTATTAAATAATCGGTAATCCAATAACCCAATACCAATAATCCAATAATTTTTTATCAGTTCGATTTATCGATTTAAACCGAAAAATGCACGACCCTAGTTTTAGGCATAGGTTTCACATTTTAATCTGGAAGCTTATGCACCCGCGGGCCTTGGCTAAGCACATGTAAGAATTTATTTCCTTTTTATTATGAAATTAGTACATCATACTGCATTAAATTCATTTTTTTGTTAATATTCTTAGGATGATGATAGTTGGACAGAGCAATGAGATGTATTCATAATTTAGTAGTGTTGTGGTAGATGACTTTTGGCAATTCTCTTACTGATTTTTGTTCTCTAGATTCTCATATTTCCTTCTTTCCCTCTCCTCTGATGGTGCCTTTCAAGTGAAACTCTTAGAAACTAAACTTCTTTGGTTGTTTTTTTTTTTTTTTTTTTTTTTTTTTTGAGAATCTGAACAGTTCCAAAACAGCCCAAAGGAGCTCTATCCTGCCCTTAGAAAGAAAGAGATATAATAAATGGGCCATAAAAATTTATCACAATAAATGACATTTAGATGTGCCCCTTGGCAATGTTTTTATGGCCTTGCCCCATCTAAGAAAATGTTGAGAGTTTTCAGTGGTGTTTTGAATCTTGAGGAGCATAAACCAATGTATGTATCCCTATTATCAGTTATAAAAACTGAGCTTGACTAGGTAGTAATCAGATGTCTAAGTTGTTGCACCAACACATATATAACAATAGTGAGATGAAATCATCTTGAAGAAGTTGAAAAAGAAAAAGCATACTTGGAGATAAGAGATCAGCACAAGATTAACATCGATATTACGCCCATAATATATCTTACATTTTTGTCAAAGAATTTTATATTTAATGTTAAATGACACAATGATAAAATAGTATAATCATGTAAAACTGTTCCAATAATAAAAATTTATTTTCTCTTATTAAAATAATGACAATGTGTTTCAACTATAATTTATTCATTCTTTATAACCACGCTTTGCACGGGCAAGTATACTAGTTATATCAGGATGTCCTATGCTGCGAGAGATCACCTAGCTGAAGCAGGAGATGTAAGGTTTAAACCATTGTACTTAGCTTCCTCTCCGCTAATCACTAGTAGTGTACGTGATGAGAAGGTCTTTTGATGCAGTTGATGTCTTCTGGGAAAGGTCAAAAGCAAGTGTCGAACCAAATGAAGTTGTTTTTCGGTCTAATGAAGCTGGTTAATTTGAAGCTCTACAGTATTTCCATATCATGGAAGACTCCCTGTTCTAAGCTAAAAATCTTGAGTTCAATGATTAAAGCTTTTTGTAACAGTTTGGTTCTGTGTAGAGAGTATAATACCTATTGAAATATGAAATTTGGGTGGAGTTCCTTGATTCGGAGACATACTATAATGTGCTCACAGCGTATGTAGCATCCAGAATGGTCGAAAAAGTAAGATTGATATTCAACAATTCAATGGAGCTCAAACTTATGGTGTTATTATTATAGGACTTTGGTTTATGCCTTCAAGAAAATGGGGAATGCTCCATAAAACTATTGATATAGAAGAGATGAAGCAGCCTTCTTAAAGATTGTAATAATAATACGGTTCTGGTATCTCCAGTCCCACATCGGTGAGAGATATAAGCGAAAAGTAGAGAGACATTATAAAAGATGCAGCCCCATAAACCAGGAAAAACATACCTTTTTCGGCCTTTTGGCTAAGATCAAGTGTAGTATCTGTTCTTATCAGTTTAATATTTGATATGTGGGTCATTGGTCCACATGATATTAACTCAATTTTTTAAGGGGAGAGTCCATCAATGTAGCTTGCTGCCTGGGTTCTCATGTGTTGCACTTTGAGAGTCCATCAATGTAGCTTGCTGCTTGGGTTCTCATGTGTTGCACTATTGCACGGGCCTGGCGCACCTCCAAATCATCTTACATGTCTTACATGTTTCCTGTTCTAGTTGGTCTTGTAGAAATGGTGATGGTGAATAGTTAAGGTTATAAGCTTAGAAATATTTCAAGCAGATAAATAATGACAAACTACAGTCTGCTGTGAAAATCTTTTCGTTTACCAACATTTTTTCCACTTATTTACGAATGAAATTCTTGTTTAAATTGTTATAAACTGACAATGTGCACAAGTAGGTGAGTCGTGACTAAATTAATTATCTAATAGTACAAGATAAATTGTGTATTACAATATAACTCAAATTGATAGGTCCATCTTCTGATAGTTGTTTCCCTCCAGATTTTGGTTACTTTGCTATAAACTGACAAAGTGCACATTATGTTTTCTCTTTTAGGTTGACTACTACTTCAATCTTTTTCAACACCCTGAATCTCCATCCAGTTTCATTCTTCCTCTCTTTTATCTTTTTACGTATTTGCTCTCTTTGTTATAGTGAAAGTGAGTGAAAGAAGAAAAACAATGGTTTTTAAGATTGAAGTTGCATCTCAATTATATGTATATCTAAAACAATTTATGGATAAACAATCAAGCATCTTAAATTTGTAAACAGTCTGTAGTAATTAATTAGTATTACAGAGAATAGCTTAAGCAGCAGATATTGTCCCTCATCGGCTGGCAAATAGAAAAACGAGAAGGTGGAGGGGGTATAGAAGCATGGCAAGGAGCAACATGAAACATACTTACCTGGACGGGGTCAATAGGCGATCAAGAAGACCTATGGCCTAGGTTGGTGACCTCCATTGCACTTTGAAGGGGTGCCTGCTTAAGGTCGGCCCAAGTGGTCGAACCTACGTCATAATTTGTTGCAGTGGGGGCCTGCGTTCGCGCGGCCCCTACCCAATTCTTAAACCAATATATTCTGCACTTATCTTCTTTTGTATGGACTTATTAATAATGTGTTTTAAAAAGCTAGCTTAATTTATTCATCTCTGTTATGGATAATTTTTGTTGATTTTGCCAATTTTATGCACATAGAACAAACCCTTTATAGGAATTAGGAAGTTCTAAACCACTTAGTCCAAGTGAACCAGTTTTTCCTCACGAGCTGAAAGAAAACAAATCTTAAACGAACCAAATGATGAAGGAGATAGAACAACTTTTTGGCATGTATTACTTCACAATCAGCAAGTACTGAAAGGAATTACTGAATCTAAAACGAATTAAAAAATGTCAATGAAGATTGAAGAAGATAATGCTTGATAAATTTCAACAAAAGGAGATAAGATTTACTCCCACACCGGAAAGGAAAATGCTATCCTAAACACTTTCTCATATAAAATGATAGCAAGGTAGTTCAATAAAGCTCACGCAGCCACGCAGTGAGCACAAAGCGAACTATTCTTTCGCCTTTTACTAAAGAATACCGTGTGCGCGCTGCATTTAGTGGTATACGCCTATTTTTGGAGGGGTTCTCTTCATTGAGTTCCCCCTACAGTTCTAGTTCAATTTTGAGACTGAGTTTGTCCTTATAGAAGTAGTAATAAGCTATGTGTAACTTTGAATGAGTTTGGGATCTTTCTACGCTATGTTCTGACCGTATTTTCACCTAGACTGAAATTTGTTCTTCTAAAATGCTAACCTACAAGCTGAGAGGAAACGACTCATCTTCTTTAGAGTTGTTTCCATAACACTAAGCTACAGAGACCTATGGCTTTTGTTTTATTTATTAGAAGTAGGAACAAGTCCGAAAAGCAAACTATTTGATGTCCTGCACATTATCTTCCCACACTAAGTTCAGTAACATTGCAGTAATCATATTGTTTTTGGCATTTATGTTAACTCAGGTTCTAAACGACACCTCTGACTTCATGTTGAAGATGAATTACACAATTTAAAAGATTTTTAATTTTTGTGATAGCATGACATTTTTACTGTAAGAATGCGGGATGTTTTGTGCACCGAACTATTTTTTTTTTTTTAGAACTGAAAAGATCGGTTTGTTATATACATCCATTGACTAATATTTTAGTTAAGGACTAGTAATAAATCTCAATTACATGCTTATATATGGGTAATAGCTTAAAGCGCGAGACGTCCCACATTGGCTCAACAAAGGAAAACCAGGAGCTGGAGTGATATAAAAGGATAGCAAGGAGCATTGTGGTAACATACTTACCTGGATGGGGTCAATGAGCGATCAAGAAGACTCATGGCCTAGGCTGATGACCTCCATTGCACTTGGGAGTGGTGTCTGCCTAAGGTCGGCCCAAGTGGTCGAGTCTACGTCATAATTTGTGTTAGCGGGATGCTTGCGTTCGCGCAGCCCCTATCCAATTCTTAATTCAAACTTTACTTATCTATGTTTTCTGATTCCTCCAATTTATGGAAAATTACAGTTACCAAAACCTCTTACTATAATTGTATATTCAATCTAGTTACTGCAAAAAGACTAGAATCTTTCCCTTTGTTATCTGTAATGACATTGGGTACTCAAAGCTTTGATTAAAAAGATGGAGGAAAGGTAATAATCCACTGATATAGTTACAACATATGTCTGTAATATTGTAACTTCCCTGATACTATGCATGAAGCAACATAACAAGCAAAATGCAGTTCAGAAGGGGGAAAATGTGATTATTAAATTGAATATTGGGTACGTATATAGACATTATTGTGAAATACACATCAAAGGAGGGACATCCTATAATATGGTCCAAGTGTAGACAATTATGGTGTGCGAAGGCACATTGATATTCAACGATTCAATGGAGGTCAAACTCTTATTGTGTTATTTCTGTGACATTCACTTATTCCTTCAAGGAAATGGGGAGTGCTCCATAAAACCATTGAGATAGAAGAGATGAAGCAGGCCTGGCTTTCTGAAGGATTGTGTGACATGCTATAAGGTGATAGCATGTTATGCCACGAAAAGTGCAGCTTGTTGAATGTGGCACATTTTTGTATGAAATAATTGACCGAAACCTTCTGCCAGATGGAGGACCTATTGAGATCGTATCAACTTAAAAAGCAATGTATTTAAGACTGAGCGAAGGAAACATTCATAACGGCTTTTTAGACAAAGAGGCTCTGCTTTAATGGGTTAAGCATCTCTATCATCAATTAGTGGGTTTAATAGGGTAAGTGAGAACACCATAAATCCTCCTGAGAGAAGGGTAGAATTTATTTATTTATTTATTTTTTAAATAAGGGCTCGTCAAAAAGTAACTAGGTTACTTTACAATTAACTTTTGCTCAGAGTATTTTTATTTTTTTTTTTTTAAAAGCAAATGCATCCACCTGAAATTCTTGAGTTGAATTGAGATTTTGCTGTTTTTGTTTGCTGCAATACCTCGATTTGACATGAGTGAAAGGGGTCAATGCTGCTGTGACATCTGTTGGGACACCTATTTTCTTCGATGATCGAAAGAAAATCTGTTTTGTAGGGGAATGAGGATTGAAGAACCAAGTCCAGCTGAAACAAAAAGACCCTAAGATCTCGCATAACCAAGGTTTTATCCACCAAAATCCCTTTCTTTTACTTCCTCATTTTGGACACAATTAAGCAAATAAAATAGGTTTAAAAAAGGACCAAAAATAGGAACAGTGAATAGGTGAGGAGTATGTGGAAAGAATCAACAATTGCACCAAGAAAATAGATAAATACAATAGACTTTGTTTGATTAAGTGGTAGGTGGTCGAATCCCTTGAGAATATACTTATAAGTCAAGTACTGACTTGATTTAGATCTACCAATCCCAGCAATCAACCAACCCCCACCAACCAAAAAAATAAAAAGAAAAGAGGAACGTAGAAAAAGTACAGTACGTGAGAAACATCACGTTGTCTTTGAATAACATGTGTTGCAGATGATACATATGCACCTGTAGCACAGCCACTTCAAATATATAATTTCAATAGACGTACTATGATAGAGTAACTTCCTTGCTTTATTCCTTGGTCACCAAACTCTCATACATTATAACACTCTCTTCTATAGTATGAATACAGTGCAAACATAACATATCCACCAAATTGGTCTTTGAAAAAAAAAAAATGTAAATATTAAGACATCCATTCATAGTTTAGTTGAAGAAGTAAAACCAAGAAAACAGCATTTGAACCTTTCCACGTATCTATTGACCTAACACGCTTTGTGATCCAAGTCTCCTTTTTCTAAGGCGTTCTGCAATAATGAACGCGAGTTCAAGGGATTGAGATGCGTTGAGCCTAGGATCACAGTGGGTGTGGTAACGTGAGCTCAGATCATCGAAGGTCACAGTTCTTGATCCACCGATGCACTCTGTGACGTTTTGACCAGTCATCTCAAGGTGCACTCCTCCTGGGTGGCTTCCTTCTTGTTCATGAACATCAAAGAATGCTCTTACTTCAGCCTGTCACAATAAGTTAGTCACGTGAGATGTTCCTTTGTCTTAATTATGTAAAACATATGATGTCAAACATTCAATCAATTTTAGGGGAAAAAAACAATGAAAGAGCTTCACTAAAAAGAATAAATCTACCAGATTTCTGAGGTCCCAATAGTCAAACTCATTGAAAGAGACACACAACCACCAAACCTACTACAAAAGTTGCACGATTTATCTACTAAACCCACCATCAATATTAAAATATATACTCTGTTGACTGATTCGTAGAAGACAAAGCTTTACAAGCTCCACGTTACTCCTCTGTCATACCAACCCACCATGCTCACTTTCTTGGTCCTGGTCTTGCCAAGAAATAACTACTATTCTTCCTGTGAACTACCCATGTTCTCATCATCTATGGTGGCCCATTTAGTAGTACCCAATGAAAAGACCTGTATCGAATAATCATTAAGGGATACTCTTTAGTGGTCACTTTCACTTTCTTGGTCCTAGTCTTGCCAAGAATAACTACTATTCTTTCTGTGAACTACTCAATGCCTCACCATCTATGGTTGGTCTTTAGTACCTACAAGACTCATGGTGTTCAGCTTATCGAACTAAGAGAAATTGAAGGGAATGGACCCATTGAGCAACTCCCAGACAGAAGGAATCTAAGTTCTAAAACTAATATTTAGTCTTCACTTTTCAGTGTGACCCTTCCGGTGAATTATGAGCGGGGCACGGTCTTATCGGATGCAATCATTGATGTACATGAACTGTGCATTTACTTTAATAGCTATTTTTGATGTTGGTGAATTCAATATGATTCAACCCTTTCCCGTGTACATGAACTGTGCAATCACTTTAAGAGCTTTTTTGTGAAATGTGTTATCAAATATCAGTCACATATGATTTCAAGCTGTTTTGAAGTTCACCAAAATGGGTATTAGAAAATTAGGAATATTAGGATTTCTTAACCTGGCACAACAACTTACCCTGATGGAATCGAAAGGTCGAGTTTTAAGACCACACGGAGCTTTGATGGTATTTCCATGCATAGGATCAGATACCCAAGTGACAATTTGCCCTGCTCCTCGGACAGCCCTGATAAGATGAGGAAGCTTAACCCTCATGTTTTCTGCTCCCATTCTGGTAATTATTGTAATTCTACCAGCCTTGTTTTGAGGGTTCAAAATCTCAATGAGCTTGACCAATGCACTTGGGTCCATCTTGTCACTCACCTGAGGTACAAAGTTTTATAGCAGCCAAATATTACATTCAGGGAAAAAAAAAAAGGAGCAATCACAAAAGGTTGATATTACAGAACTGTGGTTACCTTAATACCAAGGGGGTTGGCGATTCCTCTCAAGAACTCGACATGGGCACCATCCAACTGCCTAGTTCTCTCTCCAACCCAAAGAAAATGGGCAGAGCAATCATAGTAAAGGCCAGAAGTCGAATCCAATCGAGTTAGTGACTGCTCATAGGGCAAAAGTAAGCACTCATGAGATGTCCAGAACTCGGTGGTTGTCATGATAGGATGGTCCGTTGTAAGTCCAGCAGCATTCATGAACCCAAGGGCCTCATCCACTCTGTTAGCTAGTTCTCGGTACCTACCATGTCAAAAGCCACATTATTGGCCGTCAGAACTAAGTCAACCAGAACTATCTTTGGTAGAAAATGGAGTTCACATTATCTTAGCTAGTCCTCAACATGCAAAAAAGGGCACTTTTTATAGCCCAAGAAAGAATTATATGGTAATAGCTCTTTAAAATCTAGAATATGGTTGTCTTATAATAAGGAATACAACAGAAATATGTTCTGTTTCCTTTTCTATTATTTGCACCTGTGGTAGCATTTTTTATGTTATAGGTGAAGAAAAAAGGAAATGTTCAATTATGCCATCACAACTGTATTTTATATCATCATAGCAACACTTTCCAGCTAATATTCAAAATAAGAAAAAAATGCTAGACCGCTTAATGAGCCCTTTGAAGCACGAATTTGGATTAGTCGGGTCAATTGGTTCCCGAAACCAGATGGTTATGAGTGCATAATAAAAGCGATACAAGATGGGATATACCTATCACCCTGCTCACTATGCTCTGTGAAATCCAAGTTCCATTGAGTGACCCTCTGCATGGCAGCATATCCTCCAGTAGCAAAAGCCCTCAATAGATTCAAAGTAGCTGCAGATTGGCAATAAGCCCTGATCAGCCTCTGAGGATCAGGAGTCCTGGACTTCAAATCAAATGCGTCGCCATTCACATTGTCTCCCCTGTAACTAGGCAACTTAACACCATTCTTCTCCTCAAAGTTATCTGATCTTGGCTTTGCAAATTGTCCAGCCATTCTTCCCACCTATACCAAATTCCCAAGGGTAGGATCTTGCTCAGTACATGCATAAAACTTGAACACTTATAACTTACAAAATCCGGAAAGATAAAAGAGGCAAATGCTATTGAAACAGAGTATGATACAGTAAATGCCAAGAATGCAAGTTAGAATCATGCCCTATTGGTAAGAGGACAACTTGTGATGTATGAATTAGGCGCACCTCCATGTCCAAACATTGCTTCGGACAAAAGCTTGGAGTTTTAGTGGAGAAGGTAAAATTACCGGGCCATTATCCACCAAGTTTCTAACTATACACTACTAGCCCTCCAAGATTTCTCAGTTATCAGAAAACGATTCATTTCCAGCAGGATTAAATTAAAATATGCTTACAGTGTAAATACTTCCCACAATATCAATACAGTTTTTACCCAATTATAACATGTTACTTTACCATATATATTCATGTTGCTTAATTTTAAGCAATAATAGCCTAAAGAGTCTATAAAAGTTGAAACTTTCAGGTATAAGGACAAAAGCAAGCAAAACAATAAAAAAACAAACAAACAAACAAAAAAGAGTCTGATTGAAAGATACAAAGTCACGTCAGACTTAAATAACCTTGCACATCCATGTGCACTACATGGGGAACATAAACCTAACAAAAATAACTTACAAAAGCCAAAAACTGGTAGGAATATTCCCTCCAATCTCAGTTTACATGAACCTATTTCATTTCAAAAGAACAATCCTTTCTAAAGTTAAAAATAATTTAATTCCAAACCTCACATTTTTTCGACACAAATATCTACTGCTAGTCAGATCATAACTTTGAAAAGTTCTTTTCTTTATTAAACTACTTGTTCGGTCTAGTATATTCACATAAAAGTCAAATATATGAACGTATCGAGTCAAATAAATTTACATAAACTCAATCAGATGGATGTGTCGAGTCAAACAGATTCACCTAAATTAAAACAGATGGACGTGTCGAGTCAAATAGATTCACATAAATTAAAACATATGGACTAAACGAAAAAAGAAACAAACCTTGATAACAGGCATCTGACCACCAAACATAAGAACAGCACCCATTTGAAGAAGGATTCTAAAAGTATCCCTTATGTTATTAGCATTAAATTCCTTAAAACTCTCAGCACAATCACCACCTTGTAGCAAAAAGGCTCTTCCCATAGCAGCTTCACCAAGCTTTTCTTCAAGATGCCTTGCTTCACCAGCAAATACAATTGGTGGGAAATCTTCAATTGTTTTCAAAACATTTTTAAGCTCTTCTTGATTTGGATATTCAGGTAATTGAAGAGCTTTCTTGGTTTTCCAAGAATCAATGGACCATTCTTGTTTTGTCACCGCCGTAGCAGCCGCCGTGGAGGTGGCGGCAGGCGGTGATGATGGCTTGGCTGAGACAATGGGAGTGTTTTTTGATGAATCAGATGAATGGATGGCTGAGATTGGTTGAATGAATCTAATGGCTTTGGTGGTGGTTGGTAAAGATGCATTCTTTAGAAGGGGTTGTTGAACCAAAGGTGTTTTTGGAAGAAGAGAGTTGGTGGTGCTATTTGTTGAAAGAGCCATTGATTTTTGGTACTTTTGTGCAAAATGTGAGTGATTTTTTTTCAAGAGGAGATGGAGGGTGTACCTGAAGAAGAGGAGAGATGGAATGGTGGGGTTTTATAAGGAGAGGTTTTTGTTGTGTTAGGAAGTGGTTGAAGCCTAAAGAGGGGGGAAAGAGAGGAAATGGACTATGGTTAGGTAAAGGGTATTTTTGGTAAAAATAAGTTGGTAAACTTGGTTGAAAGTCAATCTGCACCTACCTTATTTGTACTTTAGTCTAATTTTTGGTATGTAAAATAGAGCTAATCTTAGCAAAATGAAATAATACTAGTATGTTTCTTGGAATGAAGAAAGATCTATTTTAAGGAATGAGTGAAATAGAGAACTTATCTGTGGATAGAGGAAGGAAATGAGAAGAAAAATGTATGATTGGAATTCAAGGTTATGCCAAACAGTAGCCTTTTTAACTTCGATTTCAAATACAATACTCCTTTCATCTTAATTTTCACAATTTCGTTTAGAGAGTCGATCCTTTTGATCGTAAATTTAGATATACAATCATTAAAATTGAGGTAATATTAACAAAACATGAAATACCAGTATATTCCTTGGAAAAAAGTAAATATCTATTAAAGGTATGAGTGAATTAGAAAAACTATTTGAGAGTTGATGAAGGAAATAAGAAGAAAATTATATTATTTGAATGGGAGGTTATGCCAGATATCCTTTTTAACTTCGATTTTACATACATTAACAAATACGCATAAATCTCTCACAAGTTATGGTCAATTATATTTGAGTTCATCTTAAATCAATATTGAACAAAATTAGAAGAAAAAAAAAGTACTAAAGCTCTTTATATTTTTTGCACGTAAAAATTTTGATGGGATAAATCATGAATCCTTAGAAGTCGAAAGCATAGGACCTAAAGTAAAAATTTTAATATGAATAAAACGTATTCCCTAGTACATGTTCCTTTCTAGTTTACATGACAACGTTTTATTTTTCATATGTTTAATTAAGAATGACAACATTTTAAAATTAAAATAATAATTAACTTAAACTTCTCATTTTACCTCTAACGAGAAGAATCTATGACTACACAAATTTTATAAAATTATTTATGATACAAGTTTCAAAAGTTATTTTTTATTTTTTAAACTTTATGTCTATATAAATTTTGATATAAATGGGAAGGGAGTGAGTATTAGGTAGCACAGATATATCATTTTCCTCTATTGTACTCTATCTTTGGCTAAGTTTGCATGATTCCAAGAGATTGTAGATCCTTTAAGATAATTTTTATTCATGTAATTTTGGATCTATCTCGTCCCTTTAATATTTTTATTCACCATGATTTCACACCCACGGAACTGGTACATCTAAAGACCGATGTAGGACATGACCGAACCATTTCAGATAACCTTCTCTCTTTTTATTCTTATTGTGTGCTACTTGAATATTTTCATGCATGTTGTCATTTATAATCTTGTCTAATCTTGTTTCACTGCACATTCATCTTAGCATTCACATCTCTGCGGTACTCCTCGAACGGAAGTATTGGAATTTAGCAATCTAATAATTTTTACTCCCATAACAATGTTATGTTTAAACTATTCTATAGAACTTACCTTTTAGTTTATTAGGAATTTCTTTCATATAACATTTCCGTCGTGACACTTTTCCATTTCAACCATCTGATTTTGATTTTATATATATCATCTTCATATATCATTTTATTCTCCTGGAACACTGATGCTAGTTATCTGGATGTTTATATTTAGGCACCACAATCCCATAACGTCTCACCTCAATTTTACTCTTCTTATGATGACTAAACTAGCAATGCACCTATCTTTTATTACTCTTATTTCTACTTTACACTCTAAGAGTGTTTTTCCATAGTTCAAACTTTTAGTAGAAACCTCTGTTTTAAAAGGCAGTTTTGGGACTCGTCCGGGACTCGCTCCGGAGCGGGGCACTTAAAAAACGCCCTGAGACTCTCGGGCGGGCTTAGATCCGTTGAGGCTTTACGCCTCAAGCGCTCGACGATGCGTCCAGAGCACGCCCAACGCTCAACGCTCGGGACTCGCCTTATAGAACTTATGCAAATGATCTGTCCAATTCCCTAATTAAGATTGTTCATCCAAAATTTTCTTTAAAAATGAAGTTATATTCATCTATAGAAATTCAAAAATTAAATATAGCTCAATTAACGAGTCATAATATTTTATGTATTATAATTGAGAATATCATGAGGGTGAATATCGTCTGTATACTTAATCTTAATATCAATCACTTGTTATTGGTCTTCATGTTTTATTTCTGTCACTCAAAATTGTTAGACTTCAATTATTTTTGCAATTTAGAAGCAATTTTATATTTATCAATGAAGAATTAATGTTTTAAATTATAATAGTAAATTTTTTTATTGTATATTCATTTTTTATAGTAACAAATTTTTATTTTTAATTGTTTGAAAGCTAAGGCCTAATGGTTTATCTGTATCACATAAAAACTGTAACATTATTCAATTTCTTACAATTGTTAAAAAGGTTATATCTTTTGTTTCTATAATTTTTTTCTTAGTATTAATTTTCTTAATATTTTTTTTGTATTTTTAATATTTTTTGGCTCATTATGTCATTTTATTAATTTAAAATTAATTAAAAAATAAGATTCATGGGACTTACGCCCTATGCCTCGGGGCTTACGTCTCGCCTCATTGTAAGTAAAACGCATGGCTTTGTAAGTAAAACGCTTCGCTTTGCGCCCCGCCTTTTTAAAATATTGGGCCATGGGACTTCTATCTTTTACTGTGTTTATTAGCTCCTCAATAATTAGGGTAAACAAGTAAAAGATCAATATTGATCCCTGTAATGTTTTACAACTACTCTCAAGCTATTAACGACTCAATTGTATGTCCTTTCTGGCATTTATATAAATTTTCTTTTATCCCTGGCACCTATCAAAGGACCTCTTGATACTCTAGTGTATGCTTTCTCTAAATCAATTAATAAACATACACCAAGTGCATATCTTTCTTCCTGTCGTGTAAAACTTCCGTCAGACTCCTTACAAAAAAATATAGCAGTTGCTACAAATCTATCATGCATAATTCAAACAGGTTCTTTATCACTCTTTTCGGGGTTTTATTGTACGGCTCGTAAATTTAATATTACGATATTTTTCAACTTCAACTTCAAATACTCTTTGTTTTTCCAATTCAAACAAATCATGTACAAATGCCTAAAGAGGTTTGGATGACTGAATTTCACTTGAAATAAAAAGTTGAAGTTTTCTGAGTGCAAAGCCATAACTATCTCTTTTGAAATTCTCTTCTAATTAACATGTATTTCAAACTTCAATATTCTCTACTTCAAATTCTAAATTTAAATAATGGACCAAATTATTAAAACAAACACTTATAAGAAATATTTTGTTTGTCAAAGGATAAAGATATGAGTGTCTGTAACATTTTTTAAAATTTGAGGAGTAAAACAGATAATGAATTTGTACTTCCCTTTCTAAATTCTAATATAGGAGAACAACCGGTGAAGTTTAGGGGTGTGGGTGAGCCGATATGGTATAGTATTGAAAAATAGTTCCGTAATTTTGGTATTTGGTTTTTAATATGCTACGTTGATCCCAAACTGAATAAATTTGGTATTGTTCGATTTTTCTCTTTTCGATTTCAACTTTTTTCGATATGGTAACATCGATATATATACTTCAGTTTAAACCTTAAAAAATTATTAATTAAATTAAACTCTTTTTGCCTTTACGTTTTAATAAACTTGCATAAAATTTACATACAATTCGTGATCTAAGCAACTCTGCATAATACCTTGCTTTCTCTTTTCTGCATACTAAATGGTATCAAAGTTTCTACTTAATATCTGAACAACTTATGCAATTGAGGCTGAGAGCAACAACCATCGAGGTCGGTAATAAAACATTGTATAACACCTAAGTCTAGTGAATATAAGAGTAAGACTAAGCAAATATAGTAATATTCTGGGTGTTGATTATTGATAAAATAAATTTATTAAAGTCGTGTAAAAGTAACTAAGTTTATGAACTAGTAAGGAATAACAAAATTAATATTTTATAATTTTATATTTGCATATTATTTTTTAATCTATATCGTATATTTGAGATATATTAATTTAGTATAATAATATACGGTATATTATTTTGGTATAACATTATGTATTTTCCAATATTTTATAAAATGTCTATCGATATCGAATATCATAACACCAATACCAAATCAAATTCAATTCAAAAATTTGATATATACTACCATATTATGCCCTTTTGTAGTGAAGTGTATTTTTTCCATTTTCTGGTTTCTTGCTTCGCGAAGAACCAAACGTGAAAGTTGAAACATCTATCTAAATGCACAAACTCGAATCACCAGTTACCATTACAGGTAAAGCATAAACTACTATATTCACCATCTCTGTCTTGTCCCTCTTTTCAAATTTGAAATCATTCAGTTATACTCCCTATATTATTAACTCAAGCTGAAAAAGGAAATGGTGGACAACGAAAAAAGAAAAGAAAAAAAGAATAAAGAAGGAAAGGAAAGAACCTAACCTACTCCGCCAAGTACACCAACCCAAATATGTCGGCATCAACGCCAGCTTATGAATCAATTTCTGGTAAGAGGGATAATGAACAAAATCAACTAATTGTGAGTAGGTTAACAAGCACTAACTCCTACTCACATTATATTTGTGCAGTTAGACTTATTCAAACCAAGAGTTGTAAATCTAAATATTGCAAATTCTATTACGCACACCGATTAACTATTAAGTGACATTTAATTCATGAAAACACCCTCCTAATTTCTTTTACTATTTCCTCTTATTTTTCTTTCTCTAGTTATTATGGACTTGCTCTACCTCAAATAATTTTTCTCAATTAAGTATAAGAAGAAACTCTAAAACTTTTTTTTTGTCATGTCCTTTTTTTTTCCTTCCGGTACACCTTAATTAGTTGATAGCCCCTTCGCTTTACTGTATACTTTATTTATAGGCACTAGCTATGTATTACTATTTGTAGAGTCAAATAATTTTTTCATATACTTATTATATACTATATATACTTTTAACCTCTTTTTTATTTCTCAAAGGGAGAGTTTATTGCAATCAATTGTTGATGTCATAGTGGTGCAGCTGGCTTCATCAGCTTACTAGCCTATATATGAAGCTCTTGACAACAAAAGGATGTCGAGTCTTCACCCCACCAACCACGTTAATTAATTTATTTCTTTTTTCCTTAATTCTTTTGCCTTTTATTTTGGCAACTCTACCAACCATTGTTGATCCTCTTTCGAGATAGCTTATCTTCTCCATATCAAATAATTGGTCAAAGCTCACCACTTGTTTCCAAGCTTTGTGTAGAGACATAATGCTTTCGCAGTCTAATATGTACCATGATGGAGAAAAGAAAAAGAAAAAAATAGAGCTACTCTAGCAAAAATCGTTTCGGTTGTTAAAGGGTTTAACTTTTACGAGCTCCCCTACATAAGTCATGTAGTGAAAATTAGGGATTGGGAACTGAAAATGGATTGAACACAGTTATTTGCTTAAAGAAATTGAAGCGCTATGAAAGAAAAGAGGGCATGTTGATAAAAGACTTTCTAATTTAAACTCTTTTTTTTAAAAAAAAAAAAATTCTGAAGATTAAAGAATCATTGTTATGGTAGTTGAGTGACTAATTTTTTCTACATGAATTGACCAGCTTGACTTTGGAGCATAATACGATTTCAAAGGAACACATTGTAAATAAATATTAATAAAGTAAAAATAAAAGAAAAATAATACTACTATGTATCAATTGAGATTCCTAACAGATCACCCTCTTATACTAATTACCTCCATTATTGAACGAAACACAACAACACACCATGTATCTACTGTAATCAATATTTATATATATATATATATATATATATATATAATTATAGATCCATCAATTTAATTTAACTAGTCTTCAAGATAATCACGTGTACCCTCTTATACTTACCTCCCTTATTGAAGGAAACACAACAACATGCACACCATGTATCTACTCTAATCAATATATATATATATATATATATATATATATATATATATATATATATATATATCCATCAATTTAATTTAACTAGTCTTCAAGGTAATCGCGTGTATATCTTAATATGCTATACGTATTCATAAAAATCACAATTTATGATCATAACTTCAATTACAAAATAGATAAACTTGGTTAAAATTTTCTTAAAACAAGAGGCAGAAGTAATCTTTTCTCCTTGATTATGCTAATACGACGTTCGAAGAAGGAGCGGAAGAGATCGAAATTTGATATGAGAAGACAACGCTATCTTGTTTTTGTTTTGTTTTTTTCGTTTTTGTTTTTGGGGTTTGACTATACCTGTCAATCGGGCCAGGATCGGCCCGAACTGGCCCGTTAAGGGTTGGCTCACCGGTTTCGGTCTCGGTCCGGTTCGGTCTAGGCCATTACTGATCCAGTCCGAATCGGTTTTTCTTTCAAAAATTTTAAGCCCGGCTTGGCCGTAGCCTATTAAGCACCGGTCCGAATTTTTTCCCCTCATTTTTCATATTTTAACTGAGATAGATAACCCACGTATACAGTGAATGGTGCTAAACTGTGAAGACACCAAAGAATTCAATCACTCGTAATCATTGATTATTTTGCAGTTCAGTAGCTTCCTCACCCCAAATTTTGAAACAAAATTTTGACTACAAATAAAATATTTATAAAAAAGGAATATTCCATTTGACAAGAAATGAATGTCCAGAAATGGCACTATATGCTCACACAACAGCTTACAGATTGTTCGTTTTAATAGAAAAAGTAAGAAAGTAGTTGAAGCTCCATGACAACTGGGGGTGGCTGTGCATGAAAAAATAACTATGGAAAAGGAAACAGTAATATCAATCATGGTATATGACAAAAAAGAATTGCTTATGATTAAGCACCCAAACCGGTCTGGTCCGATTCACCGGTGGATTAAAGACCGATCTTTTACCGGTCCAGGCTAACCGGTCTTTTTTTTAAAGCCCAACTCGGCCCGCAACAAGCTTCCTCCTTGTTCTGAACTGTTTATAATGAACTGATCCAGTTCAGTTCGGTCTTTTACTGGTCCGATCCGATCCGGTACCGAGCTAGTCCGGCCAAATTGACAGGTATAGGTTTGACTCACACCCCAGAGAAAATAAATTAATCCATGTTTTCAGAAAAGAGCATATTTAAAGTTAAAAAGCAAAAAACTCACAAACTAAAAGAGTTGAGATGACTTTGACTCTAAGGCATGTGTGCTATGGCATCTTTCACAAGCACCTGTTGTTCCTGCATTCAAAAATAAATCAGAAAATACAAAAACAGATATGTATATAATCAGTGCTTAGGGGACGATCCCGAGCCCACAATTTACTTGTGTCTCCTTAAGAAATCTAACCCCCTCACAATGCCCAAGGTTCACGGGTTAATTTCTCCCAGGATGGAACGGGATAACAGTTCTACCGTAGCGGCAATTCAAACGGTAGAACAGTGCGAACACAAAGAAACGGAACAAACCACACGACTTACTTAATATGCAGAAAGAGAGGGAATGCAGTGATATGTTTTCTGTCTGTGTTTAGTGTGTGTTGAAAGGTTGATGACTGACCAGTTTATATAGCCATGGGAAAAATATGAAGAGACACAACCACTAATTTCTGAATTCACTACCACTAATGGCTGAATTCACTACCACTAATGGCTGTTCCCACTAACTATTAATAATGAATTATTAATTAATGGGAAAACGTGGAAAAACGTGGAGGAAGAATTAATCTGACTAATCCATTCAGATTCCTGTTACACAAACATATTTAATATTAAATATTAATAATAAATTATTAATTAATTAATATTTTTAGTTTTGTTGGTCCAAAAAATTAAGTCAATCAACCATATCAATTGACCGAATCCGAAGCGAGCGAGCGAGCGAGCGACGACGACGGCGCGAGGCTTCCCTTCTTCTCAACCCTTTTAAGAGCTAAGAGAACTAAATCTCTATTTAAACCCAACAAAAGCCTTTTCCTCTACCAATATGGGAGAAAGTGCATTTCCCTACTAAAAGGAACCTTTTCAGAAAGTGCATTTCCCTACTAAAAGGAACCTTTTCACCTTTCCACCCATTTCCCATTCACACTCTTCACATTCCAAAAAACCCAACAATCTCCCACATGAATGGGGAATGGCTATATTGGAAATATGCATGACAGACTTGTGTGATTTGCAAGAAAGAATTAGTTGCATCGGGATAAGTAGGTTTCCCTTTGAACTTTCCGTAGTGAACATACATCAGATATACTTGGTCAATCGGTAGATTTAATATCTTTGAACCATTGAGCTTTGGTGTATACCTAGACAACGTAAGTCACACAACTAACCCTTAACCGTCTTTGGTTCTCACTGTTGTGTTCGTTTCAGCCATGAACACCGCCTGGTTTCATAAGTGCTTAGAGAACTAGCCATACCGAATTCTCCTCGAAGCGGCTTCCACTTCACACTTACATAGGTGATTTCTAAACGCGTAATCCTATAGATATACACTGTTTGATAATTACAATATCAAGCTTAGATAATCATTAAAAAATGCCTCTAGCATTTTATCCTTGGTACTTGAACATTGTCTCATCACGAGAATGGACCAAACATTTAATTGACAATGTTGGACTGTCATACACAACTTTGTATTCTCCTTGAACCTAGTTCTTGGGATCTCCAGTCTCCTAGATAGAGTTACCGCCGTGATGACTTGTCCTTGGCCATAGTCCCATTCCCTTCGATGAACACTCAACCGCCTCTCTAGTTAGGCCTTTTGTAAGCGGATCCGATACATTATCCCTTGACTTCACGTAATCAATGGTGATAATTCCTCTAGAGAGTAGGTCCCTAACGGTTTTATGCCTTCGTCGTATGTGACGATTCTTACCGTTATACATGACATTCCTAGCTCGTCCTATAGCCGATTGACTATCACAATGTATACAAATTGGTGTCAACGGTTTAGGCCAGAACGTAATGTCTTCCAAAAAGTTCCGAAGCCATTCAGCTTCTTCACCGGCTTAAAGCTATAAATTCAGCTTCCATTGTAGAGCGGGCAATACACGTTTGCTTGGACGATTTCCAAGACACCGCTCCTCCACTAAGTGCGAAAATATATCTACTTGTGGACTTAGAATCAGTTGTGCCGGTGATCCAATTGGCATCACAATATCCTTCAATGACTGCAGGATACTTGTTGTAATGCAATGCAAAGTCTTGGGTGTATTTTAAATATCCCAAAACACGTTTCATTGCCATCCAATGAGTTTGATTGGGATTACTCGTGTATCGACTTAGTTTACTTATAGCACAAGCTATATCTGGACGAGTACAATTCATGATGTACATCAAACTTCCCAAAACACGAGCATAATCCCGTTGCGACGTGCTTTGACCTTTGTTCTTTTTAAGAGCAAGGTTTACATCAATAGGAGTCTTTGAAACTTTAAAATCCAAATATTTAAATTTTTCAAGCACACTATTGATGTAGTGAGATTGAGACAAAGCCAGACCTTGAGGAGTCCTATGGATCTTAACACCCAGAATTAAGTCGGCAACTCCTAAGTCTTTCATATCAAATTTTCTAGTCAGCATGCGTTTCATAGCATTTATATTGGCAATATTATTGCTCATTATCAACATGTCGTCCACATATAAGCAAACAATGACTACATAATTAGGAGTGTTCTTAATGTAAATACATTTGTCACACTCGTTAATGTTAAAGCCATTTGACAACATTTTATGATCAAATTTCGCATGCCATTGTTTAGGTGCTTGTTTTAGTCCATAAAACGACTTAACAAGTTTACACACCATCTTTTCTTTACCCGGAACCACAAACCCTTCAGGTTGTTCCATGTAAATTTCTTCCTCCAAATCCCCGTTTAAGAACGCTGTTTTAACGTCCATTTGATAGATTTCAAGACCATATACAGCGGATAATGCTATTAACATACGTATGGATGTAATTCTGGTTACCGGCGAGTATGTGTCAAAGCAGTCAAGACCTTCTTGTTGTCTATAGCCTTTAACAACAAGCCTTGCCTTGTATTTGTCAATAGTGCCATCAGTTTTCATTTTCCTTTTGAAAATCCACTTAGAACCTAATGGTTTATTTCCAGGAGGAAGATCAACCAACTCCCAAGTATGGTTGCTCAAAATAGATTCTATTTCACTATTGACTGCCTCTTTCCAAAAAGGAGAGTCTGAAGAAGACATAGCTTCTTTAAACGTCCGAGGCTCATTTTCCAAAAGAAAAGTGACAAAGTCATCTCCAAATGAAGTAGAAGTTCTTTGACGCTTGCTCCGTCTTGGTTCTTCCTCATTTGGTGAATTTCCTTTGGTTCCTTCCCGAGGTCGTTTGGATCTTTCACCAACTGACTCCAATTCCTTCTTATACGGATATATAGTTTCAAAGAATTCAACACTATCTGATTCCATCACCGTATTAACATGAATGTCGGGATTTTCTGATTTATGAACCAGAAACCGATATGCTTTACTGTTTATAGCATACCCAATGAAAACACAATCAACTGTTTTCGGTCCAATCTTAACCCTTTTGGGTTTTGGGACTTGCACTTTTGCCAAACACCCCCACACTTTGAAGTAATTCAAGTTGGGCTTCCTTCCTTTCCATTTTTCATATGGAATGGAAAGTGTTTTGCTATGGGGAACTCGATTGAGTATTTGATTAGCCGTGAATATAGCTTCCCCCCACAAGTTCTGGGGTAGACCCGAACTTATTGACAAGGCATTCATCATCTCCTTTAATGTTCGATTTTTCCTTTCCGCAATCCCATTAGATTGAGGCGTGTAAGGGGCAGTTGTTTGATAAATAATGCCATATTCTAAACATATTTGTTCAAAAGGAGATTCATATTCTCCACCCCTATCACTTCTTATCCTTTTGATCTTTTTGTTAAGTTGCGTTTCAACTTCATTTTTGTATTGCTCGAATGCGTCAATTGCCTCATCTTTACTACTAAGTAAATAAACATAACAGTAATGAGTGCTATCGTCAATAAAAGTTATGAAATACTTCTTTCCACCGCGAGATGGTATTGACTTCATGTCACAAATATCCGTATGAATTAAGTCTAATGGTTCAGAATCCCTTTCAATTGACTTGTAAGGGTGTTTAGTGTATTTAGACTCAACACATATTTGACATTTTGACTTAGAGCAATCAAATTTAGGCAATACTTCCAAATTGATCATTTTTCGCAAGGTTTTATAATTGAGATGTCCCAAACGAGAATGCCATAAATTATTTGACTCAAGTAAATAAGAAGAAGCTGCAATTTTATTCATAGTGTCAACGACCATTACATTGAGTTTGGAAAGGCCCTCAGTCAGGTAACCTTTTCCTACATACAACTCATTCTTAGTTATTACAACTTTGTCAGAAACAAACACACACTTAAACCCGTTTTTAACGAGAAGTGCAGTAGACACCAAGTTCTTCTTTATTTCAGGAACGTAAAGAACATTGTTCATAGTCACTACCTTGCCAGACGTCATCTTGAGGAATATCTTTCCATATCCTTCAATTTTGGCCGTTGCAGAATTGCCCATAGAGAGCGCCTCATCAGGTCCAGCAGGAGCATATGAAGCAAAGGCTTCCTTCACAACACAAACATGGCGGGTGGCTCCTGAATCAATCCACCATTCTTTAGGATTTCCAACTAAGTTGCATTCAGAAATCATAGCACATAAATCAATGTCTTGCACTCCTTGGGCCAATTTATTCTCTTCAACCATGTTTGCTTGACCTTTTTCCTTTTTCATGTCCTTCTTTGCAGCACGACAGTCTGCGGACTTATGTCCACTCTTGTCACAGTTGTAGCAATTTCCCTTGAACTTTTTCTTGCTTGAGTTGGTCTTCCCTCCAGAAGGCTTCTTTCTCTTATTTTGATTTGGAGTATGCTCAACAATATTTGCTCCCGCTATTGTAGCATTTCCACGAGCTTTCTTCTCAGCAGATTTGTTGTCTTCTTCAATCCTTAAGTGTACAATCAAATCTTCGAGGGTCATCTCCTTGTGCTTATGTTTCAAGTAATTTTTAAAGTCCTTCCATAATGGATGTAACTTTTCAATCATGGCTGCAACTTGAAACGCTTTCAAAGAAAAGTTTGTTAGCAACAATATAACTAATACTTTTAACATAAGTATTAATCAGGATCAAACCTTCAGCAAGGAGATCATGGATAATGACTTGAAGTTCTTGGATTTGGGACACAACATATTTGTTATCCACCATTTTATAATCCAGAAATTTGGCAGCCACAAATTTCTTCAGTCTAGCGTCTTCAGTCTTATATTTCTTTTCTAGAGCATTCCACAGTTTCTTAGACGTTTCAACATTACTGTAAACGTTGTACAAGTCATCTTCCAAGCCACTTAGAATATAATTCTTGCTTAGGAAGTCAGAATGCTTCCAAGCCTCAATCACAAGGAAGCGTTCGTTTTCAGGTGTTTCATCAGTCAGGACTGGAGCATCCTCCTTAATAAACCTTTGCAGGCTTAAGGTGGCCAGATAAAAGAACATCTTTTGCTGCCACCTTTTAAAGTCCACACCAGAAAACTTCCCCGGTTTTTCTGCAGGTGGCATAACCGTTGCAGCAGCAGCACGGCTAGGCCCAGCAGCACCGGAATCTGTGGTAGCATTAGTACTCACAACAGGGACAGTTGGATCCACTTCGTTTGTCATCTCTGTCAAAATGACACAAGCAGAAACAATATCAATAAACTGTTTAAACAATTGGAGTAGAAAAACCACGAAGGCTTTTAGTCTCCACAAACAGATTATTTAACAGTAATTAGGAGTAGAAAAACCACGAAGGTTTTAGTCTCCACAAGCAGATTAATATACAGTATAGGAGTAGAAAACCACAAAGGTTTTAGTCTCCTTAACCAGTCTCCTTAAACAATATTTATTTAAGCGCAGAAAATAAATAACATAGATTTCTTAAGCTTGTTGTTCCTGCGTTAAAAAATAAATCAGAAAATACAAAAACAGATATGTATATAATCAGTGCTTAGGGGAAGATCCCGAGCCCACAATTTACTTGTGTCTCCTTAAGAAATCTAACCCCCTCACAATGCCCAAGGTTCACGGGTTAATTTCTCCAGGATGGAACGGGATAACAGTTCTACCGTAGCGGCAATTCAAATGGTAGAACACTGCGAACACAAAGAAACGGAGCAAACCACACGACTTACTTAATATGCAGAAAGAGAGGGAATGCAGTGAGATATGTTTTCTGTATGTGTTTAGTGTGTGTTAAAAGGTTGATGACTGACCAGTTTATATAGCCATGGGAAAAATATGAAGAGACACAACCACTAATTTCTGAATTCACTATCACTAATGGCTTAATTCACTACCACTAATGGCTGTTCCTACTAACTATTAATAATGAATTATTAATTAATGGGAAAACGTGAGAAAACGTGGAGGAAGAATTAATCTGACTAATCCATTCAGATTCCTGTTACACAAACAAATTTAATATTAAATATTAATAATAAATTATTAATTAATTAATATTTTTAATTTTTGTTGGTCCAAAAAATTAAGTCAATCAATCATATCAATTGACCGAATCCGAAGCGAGCGAGCGACGACGACGGCGCGAGGCTTCCCTTCTTCTCAACCCTTTTAAGAGCTAAGAGAACTAAATCTCTATTTAAACCCAACAAAAGCCTTTTCCTCTACCAATATGGGAGAAAGTGCATTTCCCTACTAAAAGGAACCTTTTCATCTTTCCACCCATTTTCCATTCACACTCTTCACATTCCAAAAAACCCAACAGCACCCAATTCGTATTGCAACACCAATGCCATGGGAAAAAAGAATTGACTGATGACTGAATTTGGAAATTCATTGTATTCAAATGAGACAAAAAAAAATTTGTTATACTTCATTGATAACAGGAAATGAGAAAATAATAGTTGTGTCTACGACGGTGTATTTTTCGGTTTAAAACCAATAAAAAGCTATTGGATTATTGGTATTGGGTTATTGAGTTATCGCTTATTTAACGGTATTTAAATAAAATTTATTGGATTATCGGTTCGGTTGTCGGTTTTGTACATTTTCTTATCGATTAAACGAACAACCTAATAAGGTTTTTAAGTTTACTATTTTGTGCTTTGTATATAAAAATAGTATATTTATTTACTCTTAGTTGGAACTTAAAAACCTCAAACCCTAGTCTTCTTCTACTTGTGTAGCTTTCAGCTCATCTGCTCCATTATTTCAAACACCAATTTACTATTTCGCTCTTCGCCTTCTGATGCAATCTAAACTAGCGGAAGCAAACAAAGATATAAAAGTGCGGAAGCGATAAAGTAAGATATGCGATATCAATGAAGATATCGGGAAACAAGGATTGGGGAGACAAGAAATGAGAAGAAAGAACGGATAATTGGTTTCAAGACATGAATTTAATTATCCAAAAGGAAAAAATGAAACTCGAACCTTACAAGGAATTCACACTAGCGATGAATATCCATAGATTCCAACTCGTACAAGATTCACGAAGCTTCAAACTTCGGACTAGAAAGGCTCGGCCTTCTCTAATTCTCTCTTCTCAAATGTTCATACAAGCTAAGTTTTTAAATGAATAGGCTAAGTGTGGTATTTGTAGTTTTCCAACACTCCTAAGTGAAATAATTGTCACGACCCAACACAGGGCCGCGACGGATGACCAACACTAAGTGTCGATCATCACCAATCCTGCTGATAATCTACTAATCATGAATAGAACTGATAAACAGAATAAGCACAGACCTAACTGATAAGTATAATGCAATACAAAAGGCTGACAAGGCTAACATAAGCCGATACATAGCATACTGACAGAACCACACAGGGACATATCTACAGGCCTCTAAGAGTGCTGAACTGAATATACAAAGGACGGGACAAGGCCCCGACATACCCAATCTGGTTGACTGTACACATATAAAAAGATAAGTAACTCCGGGAGTAAGCAGAGTGACTCCAATAGCTGATAGATGGCCTACAAACGTGGTCCAAGCATTGATCTATCTGCACCTGCGCGGCATGAAACGCAGCGCCCCAGCAAAAGGGCGTGAGTACGATATGTACCAAGTATGTAAGGCATGAGCATATAATATATCGTAGCTGAATGAAACTGTAAGGCTGGAATATAAATATGTAAATATCAGCTGGAGCATAGCAGTATAGCTGGAAATCTGAAGAACGTACTAAACATGATCTGAATATAAACTGAAGTCTAGCTGAATCTGAAACTGAAGACTGAGCTGAACTATACTGATAAATAACTGTAATATGACTGATAACTGGTAACTAGAAACTTGATCTAATAGCTATCAACTGATACTGACGCTAAGAACTGGTGACTGATAACTGAGAACTGATAACTGGTACTGAGCTAAAACTGAACTGTTATCTGAACTGGTACCTGTCTAGTGTTATGTGCTATATCCCCCCAAATCAGCTAACTGAAAACCTGGACTAATACTTGTCTGGTGTTATGGGCTGTATCCCCCCAAATCAGGTAACTGAAAAACCTGAACTAGCCTCATGTATAATCATGCAGTGCATACTGTGGCTATATACGCGTATATAACAAACCTGGCGGGTGTTATGGGCTATGTCCCCCCCAGCCAGTAATATCTAGTCTCTCTGGTCAGAGTGTGTGAATGACACCCGGTCACAGTAGGTGTTTCAACTCCCGCCTGAACCAGAGGGGCTGTATCCCCCAGACGGGTAGTATCACACGCGACCGGACTGTGTGTCCAATGTCCAGCCTCTATGGGGAACTCCAAATCACATATAACATGATCACAATATAAGCATAAGCATGTATGAGGCATAACACATGTGGCAACAATAGATATGGACTCAAAGGAATGATAAGAAAACTCTGAAAGGAATTATAGACAAAACCTAGAACTCAGAATTTGTCCAACTCTTTGAATTTCTATAAAAATTTCGGCAGAGTTTTGTCTGAAACTGGATGATATGCAAAACAGAACCAACACTATACTATACACGGGAATGGATACCCGGATAAACTGATAACAAAAATATGTTAAACGGATAACAAGATGAGACAACTGGATGACATAACTCATCCACAGATAGAATGTCTGGACAGCACCACTGTCCTGACTTTCAACCTAATTTTCAGAGTGTAAATCAAAGATATAGACTTCATGGTCTGCATGAAAGATGTAGATATATATCTTAGGATTCTGGGGATTCTTAAATCATCTTAATATCAATTTTGTACAAGGAGTTATGATCAATATACTAACAACTGTCCAAAGATCAAAATAATTTTCCAGATTTTAAAACGTTTTGTCTTGCTGATTTGGACGTCTTTCACCTTAGATTTTAGTACCAACTTAAGTATATACAAGGTTTCCTTGGTACCATACAAGGTTTTCACAAGAAACGCTAAGATTAGAACTAAGAAAAGCTTCAAAAGCTAAAAGATACATGCCTTGCCAAAAGAAAGGTTTAGTCTTACATACCTTTGATGATTCTAGCTCCTATACTTTGTTTCCTTTGAATTCCACACCTTCTAAAGCTTAAAAAAGCCATAAAATAGAATTTAGGTACTTTACTTAGCTATGAAGTAATTCTGAAACTCAAACTACAGACGAAATTGAAGGTAGCATAATGTTACCCTAATCGCGTAGAGCGTTTTGACGCAATCCGTCTTCCGTTTCGAGTCAAAATTGATGTGGTTTCTTCAAAATTAAAAAAAAATGGATTCAAATCCAGAGAGGTCTGTTTATATCGTGGGTTTTGTGGAACATTTCGAGAAAATGAATAATTTCTCTTTTATAACAAAAACATTTCATTTCTAGCCCTTTTTGGCGCTTATGTCCCTTTTTCTGGTCTGACTTCTGATACTCATATCTTTTTATCCAGATATTGTATGAACAAAACATCAAAAGTTTTGGAAAATAAGCTCCAAGACCTTCAATTTGGTATATCATATGTTTTCAAAAGACCTCATATAACACACGGAATTAATTGCTGAAAAAGCTCCATTAAAAGGCAAATCCTTAGTCGGTTTTTACGCAACTTAAATCTGATTTTTCCCAACCTTTATATTCAACATATAAAAGTCATATATGATCCAATTATGACTTTAAAATCACTTAAATCATTCTTAACATGTCATTAGAACGATATACCTCACTTTGAACATACGAGGTGTAACAATCTTTCCCCCTAGGAACATTTGTCCTCAAATGTAAAATGAAGTATGTAAAAGTATTAAACAAGGATCTATTATATACCTGAAGTAGTGAAGAGATGTGGGTACTTGTCTCTCATATCATTCTCAGCTTCCCAAGTTATTTCCTCTACGTTATTGCTTCGCCATAGCACTTTAACTGAAGGAATGTCTTTCGTCCTTAGTCGACGAATCTGCCTATCTAAAATTGCAATTGGCACCTCTTCATAAGTTAATTGCTCTGTGATCTGTACATCATCTACTGGTACAACTCTAGAAGGATCTCCAACACACTTTCTGAGCATAGAAACATGGAATACTGGATGTACCTCCTGAAGGTCTGCTGGAAGGTCTAACTCGTAGGCTACATGCCCAATTCGCCTGATAACCTGATATGGACCAATAAATATAGGGCTAAGCTTCCCCTTCTTTCCAAATCTCATAACGCCTTTCATAGGTGATACTTTCAGGAATACCCAATCGCCAATCTGAAATTCTAAATCTCGACGTCGATTATCTGCATAGGACTTCTGTCTGCTCTGCGCTGCTAATAATCTTTCCCTGATCAACTTGACTTTATCAACGGCTTGTTGGATTAAATCTGGACCTATCAATTGAGACTCGCCAACCTCGAACCATCCTATAGGAGACCTGCATTTGTGCCCATGCAAAGCTTCATATGGTGCCATCTGTATGCTGGAATGATAGCTATTATTATATGAAAACTCTATCAATGGTAGATGATCACTCCAACTGCCTCCAAAATCCAACACGCAAGCTCTAAGCATATCTTCTAAGGTCTGAATGGTCCGCTCAGCCTGTCCGTCTGTCTGTGGATGAAATGATGTACTCAGATTCACTTGTGTCCCTAAACCTGTCTGGAATGATCGCCAGAAATTTATTGTAAACTGTGCGCCCCTGTCTGAAATGATAGATACTGGAATACCATGTAGGCGCACTATCTCTCTGATATAAAGTCTAGCATAATCCTCCGCTGTATATGTAGTTCTAACAGGCAAGAAATGAGCTGATTTAGTAAGCCTGTTGTTAGCTTGGATAAGCTTGGAGTTTTGACTGATGACTGAGGAACAGATTCAAAGGACCTGTTCCTTTGGATCACTGCAGCAGAATAGATAATTCATGCAAAATCATTTAAGTTGAGATATTATTAATTATCCTAATACTAATGTCTATCTTGATAATTATGCTGGTCTAAACGGATACGAAAATATTGCATAAACAAAGGATAAAGGATATAAGATCTGGATTCTAAAGAGTAGAATCCAATTAGGACTCAAACTCAAGGGAGCTTTGGAGTTCTAATTCATCAAGACTTCTTGGCTGCTGGAGCTATAAAACGTGGAGCATATCAGCCATAGAAGCGTGCACAAATACAGAGAGCATCGAGCAAAAGCTTAAAAGAGTCATTAGCTTATTTGTGTAATCAGTTAGCTACAGTAGAACTAAGTTAGAACCTGTTCCTTAGATTGAATCTTGTAAAAGTTCAAGTCTTAGTTCAACTGTAGTAAGCAATAATCGAGTTGTAAACTTTCTGGTTCAAGTCGTGGACTTGGCACAACTTCACTGATCGTGAGAAAGATCACTAAAGGATTAGAGTTAGTCCTAGGTTAGTAAGAGTGAGTCTTATAACCAAGTGGGTCTTTTTACATAGTGAAGTTGAAATCCTACTTGAGAAGTAGGTCGTGGTTTTTTGATCCCGAGTCAAGGGGTTTTTCCACGCTAATATCTGGTGTTAATTTACTTACAGTTTTTATTCCGAATACAGTTTAGTAAAGGAACACATTTTAAGGAACTGGTCCTTAAAATAGTAAAGTGGTGTAATCGTGGGAAATAACAATTGGTATCAGAGCAGGTTATCCTTGAAAAGGCTAACACCTAGGATTAGATGAGTACATCACGAGAGAACAGTGAGGGTCAGTCAATGGTAAGAGCTCCTTATTTCAATGGGAAATACTATTCATGGTGGAAAGAAATGATGCGTGATCACCTTCAAGCAGAGGACTATGAATTGTGGGATGTAGTAACCGAAGGTCCCATGATCCCTATGAAGAAGGATGCTGAGGGAAACGATGTTCCCAAAACCAGGAAGGAATGCAATGCTGAAGATATAAAGCAGTGGGAAAAGAATGCAAAAGCTAGGAAGTGGCTTGTTGGTGGACTTAGTCCGGACGAATGCACTAGAATCAGAGGGTATGCCACTGCAAAGGAGATTTGGGATGCTCTACAAGTTGCACACGAAGGAACAAGTCAGGTAAAAAGGTCCAGAGGTACACTTCTTTATGCTGAATATGAAAGTTTTAAAATAAAAGAAGAAGAGTCAATCTCTGAAATGTATACTAGATTTAATGCCATTGCTTCTGAACTGATCTCTTTGGGAAGGGTTTTAACTGTGGAAGATAGAGTAGAAAAGATTCTAACTAGGGTTCTTCCAGATTCTTGGGAGATCAAAGCTTGTGCTATCATAGAAAGCAAAGATTTAACCACTCTATCCTTAGATGAACTGATAGGCAATTTAAAGACTTATGAACTAAGGAAATAGGTTAAAAACATAGGTGTTCCAGTTAAAACTGAGCCTAACCTAGCCTTGACTGCCGCTGATAAGATTATTGATGATAAGGACCTGGTCCTTATTGCTAAAAGTGTTCAGAAATATTTGATTAAGAAAAAGGCAATTAGTGGACAGGGTAGGTCTACTAACATGAAACAGGCTGGAGAATGCCACAAACGTGGAAGCTCGGAGCACTACATCAGCAAATGTCCAATTATGGAAGGAGAATGGAGGAAGAGATTCATTGAGGAAAGGAAAAAGGCTAGGGAACAGGTCCATAGAAAAAGTGGAAATCCCAAAGCAATGGTTGCAGGATGGCAAGACAGTGAAGACGAAATAACTGATGATGATCTGGATGAGGATCTTACTCTAATGGCTCTTGGAGATTCAGAAAATGAAGAAGATGCTGAGGTATTTGTTTCTAAACTTAAAGAAGATGTAAAAAGCATGTCTAGAGAAAAATTGGTCAAAGTATTCCATATTGTGCTGAATGAATTTAAATCTCTAAGGGATGGCAATCATCAACTGCATGATAAAATTGATTGTTTAGAAGCAGAATGCAAAGAGGAAGTAATTAAAAATGATTTTCTGGAAAGGAAGATTAGCATACTTGAGGAGCAGGTCCTCACATTTGAATCAGCTGCTCAGGAATTAGAAAATGTTAAAACAGTTGAAAAAGGTAAAGGTATTGCTAATTCTCATCAGATCATTGCTGAAGAGAAACTGAAAGTCACAGTTGATGAACTGTGTAAAAAAGATGAGAAGATAAGATCTTTAGAAGAAGACTTGGTTAAAACAACAATGGAACTAAGAAAAACTGTAGAATAGAACAAGTCTTCTGAAGCACTAGAATGGTTACAGGAAAATCATATTAGTAACAGGAAAGGTATTGGATTCATGAAAGCACAGAGTTCATCCAAATGGGATCCAAAAAGTAAGTACTTATCATTTCCTGAAAACTGGCTATGCACTCACTGTGGGAACACTGGTCACCGGAAAGAAAATTGTAAATCTTTAAAAAGGGCTGCCCAGAGGAACAGGTCCTATAAACCTGTTCAAAATTCTGTGAAACAGAAGAATAGGTCCTATAAACCTGTTCAACATTCTGTAAATAGGGAAAATGTTCACACAAAGAAACCATTACCATTCTGGGCTAGGAGAGATCTGATTCATCCTTTTCTAAAGGAAAGGAACCCAAACTAGTTTGGGTTCTTAAAATTAACCCCTAGTTTTCTTTTGCAGGCTAGAGTGAAGGAGATAAACCACAAATGGTACATGGACAGTGGTTGCTCAAGGCATATGACATGACATAAGGAACTGTTCCTTTCACTCTCAGCCTTCCAAGGAGGAAGTGTTTCCTTCGGTAATGGTAAGAAAGGGGAAATCATTGGAATTGGAAAGGTAGGCAGGTCTGATTCACACTGTATAGATAATGTATTTCTAATAGATGGGCTGAAGCATTGCTTATTGAGCATATCTCAATTGTGTGACAAAGGTAATAATGTTAATTTCTCATCTACTGGATGCACTGTGACTAACCAAACTTCTGGAGAGATTAGTTTGCAGGGAAATAGGCATGGAAACATCTACAAAGTAGACTTGTTGACACTATCTGATGGAAGCTTGAGTTGCTTAAGTGTGGTGCAAAATGATCCCCTCCTATGGCACAAAAGACTAGGACATGCTTGTCTTTCACAATTGAACAAACTTGTGTCCAAGGACTTGGTGATAGGTCATCCTAACATCAAGTTTAATGATGAAAAAGTATGTGAAGCATGTGCCAGGGGGAAGCAGGTAAAATCCTCCTTCAAACCGAAGAAACAGGTAAGTACCACTAAACCTTTGGAACTGGTCCATATGGATTTATGTGGTCCAATAAGAACAATGAGTTGGGAGGTAAGAAGTACGTTATGGTATTGGTGGATGATTACTCCAGATTTACATGGACTATATTTCTTGCATCTAAAGAAGAAGCATTTAATGCATTTTCAATTTTTGCTAAGAAAGCTCAAAGAACTCTAGATAATCATATTGTTGCCATTAGGTCAGATCATGGAACTGAATTTGAAAATCATATGTTTTTCAATTTCTGTAATGAAAATGGCATTAATCATAATTTCTCTTCACCTAGAACTCCACTACAAAATGGTGTAGTGGAAAGGAAAAATAGGACTTTAGAGGAAATGGCAAGGACTATGTTAATATCTGGAAATCTTCCACAAAACTTTTGGGCTGAGGCTATTATTACTGCATGCTACATAATAAATAGATGTATGACAAGGTCATTAATAGAAAAGACCCCATATGAATTGCTTAAGGGAAGAAAACCCGATATCTCTCATCTTAGGGCCCTTGGTTGCAAATGTTTTATACATAACAATGGGAAAGATGTCTTAGGAAAATTTGATCCTAGAAGTGATGAGGGAATATTTGTTGGTTATTCTTTAAATAGTAAATCTTATAGGGTGTTTAACAAGAAAACATTGAAAATTGAAGAAAGCATGCATGTTAAATTTGATGAAACTGACAGCCTCACTCAAGAACAGGTACAGGAGGATGAAGAAATTGGAATGCTGAAAGAGTTTGAACTTAATCCACAAATGCAGATTCTGGATATGAGAAGTGAACTGCAAGGAACTGTTCCTCAGGACAGAACTGAAAAGAGTGGCACAGAAACAGGGGGAACACATGTTGGTTCTACCTCACAAACTGGTACTGCTACTCTATCAGGAACCATTCCTCAGCAGAGGACTTCTGACAATGGATTGACACCCAAGCCTTACAAGTATCAAGGGTCACATCCTGTGGATCAAATAATCTCAGATAAGACTGCTGGGATTCAAACTAGATCAGCAGTCAAGAATCACAATCTCTGTGCCTTTAGTGCTGTCTTATCTCTTATTGAACCTAAAAATGTGAAAGAAACACTGAAGGATGCAGATTGGATTAATGCTATGCAGGAGGAATTGAATCAATTTCAAAGGAGTCAAGTTTGGAATCTGGAACCCAAGCCAAGGAACAGGTCCATAATTGGAACAAAATGGGTTTTCAGAAACAAACTTGATGAGGATGGCATGGTAATAAGAAATAAGGCCAGGCTAGTTGTTCAGGGATATAGTCAAGAGGAGGGCATCGACTATGATGAGACTTTTGCTCCAGTTGTAAGATTGGAAGTAATAAGACTTCTTATAGCCTTTGCTACATACATGGAATTTACTCTACATCAAATAGATGTTAAGAGTGCATTTCTGAATGGTTACTTGAAAGAAGAAGTGTATGTCAAGAAACCTCCAGGTTTTGAAAGTGAACAGTTCCCTGAACATGTGTACAAGTTGGACAAGGCCTTGTATGGGCTCAAGCAGGCACCAAGAGCATGGTATGAAAAACTATCAAAATTTCTACTCCAGCATAGATACAAGAGAGGTAAAATTGATAGTACATTATTTTTAAAAGAAAAAAGTAAGTTAATTGTTCAAATTTATGTAGATGATATAATCTTTAGTGTTACTTGTGAAAATTTAAGTAAGGAATTTGCAAACTTGATAGGAAGTGAATTTGAGATGAGCATGATGGGTGAACTCAATTTCTTTTTGGGTTTACAAATTAAGCAAACCTCAAATGGAACTATGATCCATCAACAAAAGTATGTTAAGGAATTACTTAAAAGATTTGATATGGATAATGCTAAGGAAATTGACACACCTATTGCCACTGCCACAAAATTGGATCTTGATGAACATGGAATATCAGTTGATCAAAAAATGTATAGGGGTATGATAGTGGTGCAATGCAATCCCGAAGGAGTTGCTAAGCACAAACGCGGAAGATTAACAAGAAAGATAAAAGATAGAAGCAAGACAAAACTTGCTTCTTTCGAAAGAATAGTGAGGAACCTGTCTCAAAGCTCGATCAAAAGGGACACAAGAATCACCTAAACTATGCAACATCCTCAAGAGAACATTGCCTCTTGCAAATTGAATGATCAAAAAGGAATGTTCCATCGGATTAACCGAAAGCCACAAGTCCATAAAATCCCTCACAGGGTTTTGCTCACGACGGAGACAAGAGAAAGGTGCTCGGCACTTTCATTAATTTATCAATGTTCAAAAACTCGGTAGCTACAATGAAAGGAAACAAGGTTTATATAGGAAATACTAGGGGTAAACTAGTAAAAAGGGTCACAGGCGACCAATAGAAATAAGCCACGCAGGGCTGAGGTAAAATGTGTTCGGCAGACTTGACTTCGGTAAGCCTTGGCTTCGGTTCTCGATTGTCTGCTCGAAATCTCTCGTTGTCTCGGACGCTCAATTGTCTTCGAGCTCATTGTCCTCGGTCACTTTGCCTTCGGGCTCAAATCTGAAGATAATGCCTTCGATTCTTGAGCCCGGCCACTCAGCTTCGGAGCAATTGTTTTCCTTCGGCCAGGCTAAGTGAACGTGCACATCGTGCAGCAGCTTGACTTGACTTCTTGTCATCGGTCTCCTCGGTGGATCGAACACTTGATCAGCACGTGTTCGGGCTGCATCATCCTCCCCTTCTTGAGAAGATTTCGTCCTCGAAATCAAGCCCTCCCCGTCCTCCGAAGTTGGACCTACAACACAAGGAGCTAAGTCAGCAACATTAAAGGTGTTGGACACATTATACTCACCAGGGAGGTCGATCACGTAAGCATTGTTGTTGATCTTGGTCAACACTTGAAATGGACCATCCCCTCGAGGAGCCAACTTTCCTTTCCTTTGGTTCGGGAAACGTTCCTTTCGGAAGTGAACCCAAACCCAATCTCCCTTCTTTAATTCCAGCTTTTTACGCCCCTTGTTTTTCTTTAAGGCAACCTTTGCATAGGCCTCCTCGAGGTTCTTCTTCACCTTTGCATGCAATTCGATCAAGGCAGCTGCTCGTTGAGTACCTTCAAAATCAAGAACAGAATCTCGAGGCAATGGGGTTAAATCAAGTGGAATCAAAGGATTAAAGCCATACACACATTCAAACGGGGTCATGTTGATCATTCTATGCACCATTCGATTATATGCAAACTCCATCATGGGCAAACGATCAGCCCAGTTTCCAACCTTCCCTTTGGTCATTGCTCGAAGCAAGGATCCCAAGGTTCGGTTAACTACCTCGGTCTGTCCATCAGTCTGAGGATGGTGAGACATCGAGAATAGTAGCTTGGTGCCGAGGGCACCCCATAAACACTTCCAAAAATGACTCAAGTATTTTGAGTCTCGATCACTCACAATAGTGCGAGGTACACCATGCAATTTTAACACATTAGAAATAAACAATGTAGCTACATGCTGGGCATCATCACACTTTTTGCAAGGAATAAAGTGAGCCATTTTTGAAAAACGGTCAACCACAACGAAGATGCTATCATGCCCTCCCCCCAATCTCGGTAACCCCAAGACAAAGTCCATGGATATATCAACCCAAGGTCGATCAGGCACCGGTAACGGGGTGTACAAACCATGAGGGTTGGACTTCGATTTTGCTTTCTTGCAAACGAGACAAGCGTTGCAAAGCTTTTCCACATCTCGTCGCATTTTGGGCCAATGGAACTGCTCGGTCAAGATACCAAGAGTTTTGTCGACACCGAAGTGTCCCATCAATCCACCGGAATGAGCTTCTCGAACCAAGAGCTCTCTCCACGATGACACTGGCACACAAACCCTCCCATTCTTGAAGAGGTAGCCATCGTGCCACTGATATTTTTCAACCCTTCGGCCACTCAAGATTGCGTCACGAACGCATTTCAGCGTGGGATCGTCCTCGTACATCGACTTGATGCTTTCGAATCCCATGAGCCTAGAGGCGAGAGTGGTCGCTAAGGCAAATTTCCTTGATAGCGCATCGGCCACAACATTGTCTTTACCCTTTTTGTAATGAATTACATAGGGAAAGCTCTCAATGAATTCAACCCACTTGGCATGTCTTCGATTCAATTTCTCCTGACCTCGGAGATGTTTCAAAGACTCATGATCACTCTTGATCACAAACTCTCGAGGCCACAAATAATGCTGCCAATGGGCGAGTGCTCGAACGAGGGCATACAATTCTTTGTCATACGTAGAGTAATTCAAAGTTGCACCCTTAAGCTTTTCGCTAAAATAAGCGATTGGCTTCGATTCTTGCATCAGCACTCCTCCGATCCCAACTCCGGACGCATCACACTCGACTTCGAATGCTTTGCCGAAGTCAGGGAGTTGGAACAACGGGGCAGAGCAAAGCCTCCGTTTCAACTCTTGGAAAGCCCTCTCTTGGGACTCTCCCCACACAAATGGATGGTCTTTCTTTACCAGCTCGGTTAAAGGAGCTGCCACGGTGCTAAAGTCACGAACAAATCTTCGGTAAAAGCTAGCTAAGCCATGGAAGCTATGTACTTGTGTTACCGAGGTTGGAGTTGGCCAATCTTTGATGGCTTCGACTTTTGATTCGTCGACTTCGACACCATTAGCACTGACAACAAATCCAAGAAAGACTACACGATCGACACCGAAGGCGCATTTCTTGAAGTTGGCATACAACTTCTCTTCGCAAAGCTTTTCAAGCACTTGCCTTAGGTGTTCGACATGTTCATCCACGGTTCTGCTATAAACAAGTATGTCATCGAAATAAACGACAACAAACTTATTTATGAACGGTTTGAGCACATGGTTCATCAATCGCATGAATGTGCTCGGTGCATTGGATAAGCCAAAAGGCATTACCAACCATTTATATAGACCGAATTTGGTCTTGAATGCGGTTTTCCACTCGTCTCCGGGTTTCATTCGGATCTGGTGGTATCCGGACCTGAGGTCTATCTTCGAAAAGCATGAAGAACCACTTAACTCATCTAGCATGTCATCTAATCGAGGGATAGGATGACGATACTTTACCGTGATTTTGTTGACTGCTCGACAGTCAACACACATTCGCCATGTTCCATCTTTCTTTGGGAAGAGTATAACAGGAACGGCGCAAGGACTCAAGCTCTCACGAACGAGGCCCTTGTTCATCAACTCATCAACCTGCCGTTGGAGCTCTTTGGTGTCTTCGGGATTACACCGGTATGCAGGTTTGTTGGGGATTTGAGACCCCGGTACGAAGTCAATTTGGTGCTCGATTCCTCTCAACGGAGGTAATCCACCTGGCATTTCCTCGGGAAACATGTCCTCGAAGTCCTGCAAAACTTTACGAACAAACAAAGGCAAAGGGTTATCGTTAGAAAAATCATCATTAGAGTTTAGAAAGATACCCTTGTGCACGAGGCAAATCATCATCTGATCGTTGGCGTTGCCTCGTAGTAACTCACCCGGTTGCATGATTGCACAGATTCCTTTTACTTCGGGCAGAGTGTTTGTCTATTCGGGCCCCAATTTTGCTCCCATCGGAAGCTTAGCTTTGGCCGCTTCTTTCAATTCTTTCATCCGTTTATAGTCCTCTGTGACTTGTTTTGGAGAGAGGGGTTTGAGTATGAAACTCTTCCCATCGAGCTTTACATTGTAAGTGTTGGATCTGCCATTGTGTACAGCTGTTCGGTCAAATTGCCACGGTCGACCCAATAGCAAATGACAAGCTTGCATCGGAACCACATCGAATATCATCTCATCTTGATACTCTCCGATTCCAAACTTGATCCACACTTGTTTGACAACTCTCAATTCTCCACACTCATTCAGCCATTGTAATTTGTAAGGGTGGGGGTGCTTCATCGTAGGTAATCCCATTTGTGAAACCAAAGTTTGGCTCACCACATTCGCACAACTACCAGAATCAATGATCATCGAACACACCTTTCCCCTTACTCGACATCGGGCATGAAAGAGGTTTTCTCTTTGGTTGTCCTCTTCTTCAAGAGTCATGCAGCTCAAATTCCTTCGAACCACAAGAAACATTTCCGGATGATCAGCTTCGGTAGCCTCACGATCATCATCACCTTCAGCTCGGTCAGTCTCCTCGATAATTTCCTCCTCGGTGTCACTCGCTTGCTCATGGACGGTTCCATCTTCGAGCAGAAGCATAACTTTGCGAGTTGGACATTCTTTTGCCATGTGACCATAACCTTTGCATTTGTGACACTGAATATTTGAAGCACTAGGAGAGTTAAGTTGAACTTTACCTCCCACTTCTCTCGACTGGTTAACGGTCACATTTCTTTCGAAGGGTCTCTTCGAATCTCGAACAGTGTTAGCATTTGTTTGGTTTGGACTCTTCCACTCTTTACTTCGGTTCAAAGGAGTAGAAGTAGTAACTCCTCGATACCGGTTTGTCTTATCGTCCTTCACCAATTTTTCAGCTTCGGTGGCAGCATCGAACAGATCTTCCAACGTGTGATATACGTGGAGCCTCAATTGAGACGACACATACCTAGCCAAGCCATTTTTGAATCTGATAATGTCTTGCTCTTCATCCTCTACCAGATCAAGATTCAATCGAACCTTTTCGAATTCATCATGGTACTCTTCGACAGACTTGGACCCTTGCTTTAGCTCATAGAGCTTTTGCATTTGAGTTTGCCTGTACTTAGTACTCAAATACTTAGCATCCATTGCTCTCTTCAATTGTGGCCAAGTAGTGACTTCGGGATAGTCATTCCTTCGTCTATGCCTCTTGTCAGATTCCCACCATGTAGATGCATAAGCTTCGAACGAAGCAATGGCTTGGGCAGCTTTTCTCTCATCGGTCATCTCGTTGGTTTCAAAGATGCGCTCCATTTTAAGCTTCCATTCAAGATACTCATCGGGATCACTAGTTCCTTTAAAGGGTGGAATAGTGATCTTTACACTGTTCAAATTTGAGTCTCGAACACCACGAGCCTGTTCGGGATACTCATCACCACGATCATCAGCCTCACGCTCAATATTTCTTTCAACATTTGCACCTCGGCCTCGACCTCGGAAATTTCCACGACCTCGGTGAGCTTGCCTTCGTTGAGCGAATGGCGACTCATTTTCATATTCGTCCTCGGGAAATTCCTCTTCGATAACGGCTCCAAGATCTCTTCGGGCCTTTGGAAGTGGTATCTTTTCTCCTCGGGGAATGCCCAAGTTTTGATAACCAGCTTGGGGATTCCCCAAGTTTTGTTGCGCTTGGGGATTGCCCAAGTTAAGCTCTCTTCGAATGGCCTCACTTGTCAACTGATGTTGTTGTACAAGCTCAGCGTACAGTTCAGGTTTCATCGGAGTGGATTGGCTAGTTCCAGCGCCGGACCCATGCATGGCCACGGACGCGCTTCCCTGTTCGAGTTGAGCTACTCGAACACTCACTCCTCTTACTTCGGCACTGACACCTTGTATCGCAGCCATGAGATCGGCTAACGACACTTCGGGCTTCTCAATGCCTTTGCCATCATTTCCAGCCATGGTACCTGCACAAGTCAAAGATCAAACAAATGTTAGGGTTAGAAATCACCTCTCACACTCCCTCACCTTTGATGGGTGGCACTCGGGTCCACTCAATTTATGGGTTTGGTTTTTGATCACTCAAAGACTTGTTAACAGTGGCTCGTCTGATCGATCGGTCCTCTAAGATCCTTCAAGTTCGACAATAGTCACTGTCTCTTCGGGAAGAGTGAAGTGATGTTCGACTCGATGGAACGGACGCTTTTAACTGAGCTCGGGGAGTCAAAAGAAATTTCTACGAAAGTTTGGACTTCGGTCACCCCTTCGCACGAGTTCCTATCAGCTCAAACGAGTTAGTATGACCTCGAGTAGGACAATTACTCAAAAGATCCACTAACTAGAAATTTGACACGAAAGAAAGTGAGAACCTAGGAGAATCTACCCTTTGATTCCTTTTTGGAATCCTTTTCGATCACACCGACTCTTGTCCATACAAGAGTGGTCCCTCCTTGGTACGGATAGGGTTTTACCTTATCCACTTTCCTTTTTCTCAGCCAACAATTTTCACCTGGGGTTTTGATGTTCAAGTTTTACCCCTTTCTTCTTTAATGGAACAGTGACCTTTGCTCCGGCGTACGGACAAATCAACTTCGGTTCACTGATCACAAATCTCAACAGATCTGGGTTGCTCTTTCGACTCCGGTTCCAAACATCATCGGAGGAAATCAAAGTTCGTCGAGCTAAGAACCAGCTCGCCGTGTCGTACACTGTTACAATTTTGTAACAACTTTCCGGCGTACGGACAACGAATTCAAATTCAGAACTTCGATTTTCAAGCAACAAACAACCCAAATCACTCAAGTACCACCAATCTTCATCGGTTTCAACCAAACACGATGGGGTTCAAGTTCCAGTCACCATTAAAGCTCAAAAACAGTCCAAAATTTCACCAAGAAACCCTAGTCACGAAATCAGTACGTCGGGTACTTGTTGGAATCAGGAAACAATGGTGAATAAGAATCAATGGTTGTTTATCCCAAACAACCAACAATCAAACACAATTTTTGAATTTTCTTTTTAGCATTTTTTTTCTTGTAAAGTAATAACACCAACAGTAACACAACCAAATCAAGAACACGAAATGGAAACAAAGACACAACGCACGAAGATAAAGATAACTTTGAATAGGATTTGGGGTTGTAGAAACAAGCCCAAACCGTGCTCTGATACCAAGATGGTGCAATGCAATCCCGAAGGAGTTGCTAAGCACAAACGCGGAAGATTAACAAGAAAGATAAAAGATAGAAGCAAGACAAAACTTGCTTCTTTCGAAAGAACAGTGAGGAACCTGTCTCAAAGCTCGATCAAAAGGGACACAAGAATCACCTAAACTATGCAACATCCTCAAGAGAACATTGCCTCTTGCAAATTGAATGATCAAAAAGGAATGTTCCATCGGATTAACCGAAAGCCACAAGTCCATAAAATCCCTCACAGGGTTTTGCTCACGACGGAGACAAGAGAAAGGTGCTCGGCACTTTCATTAATTTATCAATGTTCAAAAACTCGGTAGCTACAATGAAAGGAAACAAGGTTTATATAGGAAATACTAGGGGTAAACTAGTAAAAAGGGTCACAGGCGACCAATAGAAATAAGCCACGCAGGGCTGAGTTAAAATGTGTTCGGCAGACTTGACTTCAGTAAGCCTTGGCTTCGGTTCTCGATTGTCTGCTCGAACTCTCTCGTTGTCTCGGACGCTCAATTGTCTTCGAGCTCATTGTCCTCGGTCACTTTGCCTTCGGGCTCAAATCCGAAGATAATGCCTTCGATTCTTGAGCCCGGCCACTCAGCTTTGGAGCAATTGTTTTCCTTGGCCAGGCTAAGTGAACGTGCACATCGTGCAGCAGCTTGGCTTGGCTTCTTGTCATCGGTCTCCTCGGTGGATCGAACACTTGATCAGCACGTGTTCGGGCTGCATCAGATAGGTTCTCTACTTTATCTAACTGCTAGTAGACCTGATATTGTGTTCAGTGTTGGTTTGTGTGCTAGGTTTCAATCAGATCCTAAGGAATCTCATTTGAAAGCTGTTAAAAGAATATTGAGGTATCTGAAAGGAATAGGTCCCTTGGGACTTTGGTATCCAAAAAGTGGTAGTTTTAATCTTGTTGGATATACTGATGCTGACTATGCAGGTTTCCTTGTTGATAGAAAAAGTACCTCAGGTATGGCACATTTTCTTGGTGAGTGTTTGGTTTCTTGGGGAACTAAGAAACAAAATTCAGTGGCGAATTCCACTGCTGGGGCTGAATATGTGGCAGCTGCTTCATGTTGTTCACAGTTGTTATGGATCAAACAATAATTACAGGATTTTGGTGTTGATGTAGGAACTGTTCCTATCTATTGTGATAACACTAGTGCTATTAATATGACAAAGTATCCAGTGCATCACAAAAGGACTAAACACATTGACATAAGACATCATTTCCTAAGAGACAATTATGAAAAAGGTTGTTGAACCCCAAAAATTACCCTTTCTTTAAGAAAAGATAGGTTTCGGGTATAATGTTCAACAATATGGGACTCCAAATGGCTTTCTTTAGAGTCGCCACCTAATTTAGGAGAATTAGGAACCAATTAATTAAATAGTGCGTGCAAGCACTCAGTTTTAAGGAAAAATGGTCTTTTCAGAGATTCTAAGTAAGAGGTTCAATTATTTTCGAAAGAAGGTTTTCATTTGAAAAGCACTTTCGAAAATCCACAAAATGTGGTTAATCCTTCGGTTTTCACAAAATAGCTCTATAAATGCAAGTTTACAAAATTTAGTTCAACTTTAAAATTAATGCTAAAATCTAAGGTTGTAATAAATTACGCTTTAAATAAATACGAATTTAAATGTAATAATAATAATAATAATGTACTTTGGGAGGAGGTGAGAAAATTAATTAATATGGGGAAATCTCAATTGAAGTTGCAATTTAAGGGATTTGGAACAAAGTTACTACTTTTATTATTTTCAAATTTTATTGCACACACTATTTAACTAAAAGGTACGAAATTCCTAGATAAGATGGAAAATCAAAGAAATAAATATTCACAAAATAACTCAATAACTGACTAATCATTCATTCATAAACAATCAAATAAATTGTTCTATAACAATTAATTATCTACGGGGAATTCCTATAGACATGCAATTTCTAAGGATAGGAAAAGAGGAGGTTTAGAAGAAGAACCCGGATATTTGGATTGAATGACTACTTTTATATTTTACATTATGCCCATGAGCCTAAGTTATAATAAGCGGCTCAACAAAGCTTTTTAAATTTTGAAAGTCTTCAATCTTGCAAATCCGACTCCGGGGTGCAAAACTCGAAATTCGCCAACTTGACCCCCAATGCAATGCACTATTCCCGTTTGTAAGTTTACCTCGAACTCGCCCCAAGGTTCCATGCCAAAATAAGAAGATAAGGAATTAGACAGCTTAACCAATGAAACGAATAAAGAAGTGACGAGCATTTTGATATAAAATGACATAAACTTTGACAAATTGTGATTTTTTTAAACACATAGAAACGTGAGAATATGCTGGAGCATCCGAATATTTCTTGCAAACTAACAACACTACACATTTACAACAGACAATGCCAAAATAAGAGGCAAGATCATAATTAGCAAACCCATTATGCTAGCACGGTAAGGGTCAAAACTAGCTCCCTAAATTCATTAAACTACTCCAAACACATGCTGAAAACTCAAAGCTTAGCAACTAAATTAAGTATTCAGGGAGACATGAGGTAAGGGGATTGCAGTTTCAGCTCAAACTAAACCTGGGAGAAACTAAACATTTTTTTTTAAAAAAAACTCTGCTTTCTCTAAGCAGAAACCAGATTGCTGCATTTAACAAAAAAAAATGAAAAGACCCCTTCATCTTGATGACAGATATACATTCAAACACACCCACATGCACACAAATTGCTACTGCTATTCCCTGCTTTCTTCAACGACTCACAACAATAGCCTGAACCTACTAGCCTAGGACTGAAACAAGATAGAACCAGGATAACAGCCTTGCTCCTATTCCCTCTAAACAAATCAAGAAACACACTCCCTGAACACACATAACCACCAGGATACCCTTTGAAACTCCTCACCACTTCTAATAATAGACTTAAACCTGAAGCAAAACAAGAAAACTACCCCTGCAACACCTATAGGCATATTCATAATACTTGCAGCCCAAAACCACCTCTACAATACCTAGAACAATTAAAGATAACAACAGGATCCCTGCCATACATCCCTGACCCTGCATCACCTGAAACTCTAATAGAATTTCACCCTCTTGAACTACTAAGCACACAACTCCCTGAACTTTCTCAGGCAAAGCAGCACCTCTCTCCACTCAGACCTTACTGCCTGCACCAACTCACAGACCAAATTCCCATCCCCTGAATTCCTTCTACATCCAGCTAAACACATATGATATGCCACCTGAATCAAACTCAAACCACAACCACCAGCTACACCATTCCTAACTACTGCAGCACCTCTCTACATTAACCCAAACGGAACCAGACTACTACACCTGAACAACCAGGAACCAACTAAAACCCTCTACTGAACAACCTTATACAGGGACCCATTTACTCCTCTATTCACAGCATCCAGAACCGTCACAGCTACCAGAAACAACCTCCAAAACACATACCCACTGCCTGCAAAATGAACCAGACCACCCCTTTGCAACTCTTCACACTGGCCAACAAAACCAGACCCCAAACAATACCAGCCTACACCCTGCAGCACCTCTGCATACTTTCAGAACCTGCAAGCTAACAAACCACTCCATGCACACACATGCAGACCCTCCTAGCTTTCTCTAACAGGCAAAAAGATCAGGGAGAACACCCCTGGACTCTTCAGCAAACCAGAACACACACAGCACAACTCCAGAAGAAGAAGAAGAAGAAGAAGAAGAAGAAGAAGAAGAATAAGAAGAAGAAGATTCTCACCAAAACTTGAAAAGCAGAGCTAAAATTCAAAACTTCTATGCACACACTATCTGGACAAGAATTTAAGGACTTATACTACAAACAAGATTCATTAGCAGACTGCAACTAAATCTCAGGGAGAAGAAACCATAAATTTTCATCCTTTCCTAAATAGTCTTCCATTTTTAACTTGCAAGCGATCAACTATTAGTTCTGCTTAACTTCACAAAGCTTCTACTTCAATTTTCATAACACTGAAGCTTCACAGAACCTCAACTTATAGAAAAGATGTACAAATAAATTGTTTCTAACAATTAATGCATATACTATGACTCACAACATACACAAAGTCTAAGCTAATCCAAATATATATATACACAAACTGATTCTGAACTTAATAAAGACTTCTTTCTTCTTTACACCATGCTAATTCACACATTATAATCACACATACAGTGACAAACTTTTGAAGCTACTGAGAGACTACATTCTGCAATACTAACTCAGGAGACCAAAAAGGGAAAGATACTGACTGATTTACTTTCAAACTATTTAACTCAGGCTTTAAAAAAAACAAATCCACAGCAGCAGTTATGATTTGAACCCCAGTCATTAACACTAGCTAATCAACACACCAATACTAACACTATCTATCGATTCTGCTAAGCATACATAGCACTCATAACATACAAAAAGAATAGGAAAACTGACCTGTTTATAGGCAGTGAAATGAGGCAATTGATCTGTCGAAATCCGCACTCGAACAAGCGACAATAACTCGACGATTCACACAATTTGAAGGTCGGAAATTAGGAAGGAAAAATGAAATCGCTATTGAAAAGCACTAAGAAGGTCCTCGTTTCCGAAGTCCCTTAATTCCTTCAACCAAAATCCGACCCCTAATTCTGTGAATGAAAGGAGTATTTATAGGGCAAATTCAGGGGCTAAAATGAGGTTCAAATCGATGTGGGAAAATATGTAAAGTGAGGAAAAAAAATCAGATACGTTGAATTCAATCTTGGATTCAAAATGGACGCTCAGATTCATCATGACTTGGACGATTTTAGTTGGTTTTTGATGGATAAGGTTCGTACAAACAAGGACAAACTGATGTTTGGCATTTTATGCCTATATTTCCTTAATATTTCCTCTTGTTTTAGTACCTTATTCGCTCGTTTTATGGTTTATGAATGTGGTTTTGCACTGATTTTATGTCGTGTGTATGTAGGTTGTTATGCAGTGCAATTGGAGCTTTTGAGAGCATGATTGAGCAAGAAGAGATGGGATTTTGATTGAGGATTGGATCGAGCACACGAAGGCACAACACGAAACGAGAAAAGGAGGAACGGAACAGGAAAATGGCCTGGCGCCCTAGCCCATGCGCCGCGCCACTTATAGCACGCAGGGGCTGGGCGCGGTTTGGCTTGCGGCGCGGCCCTAAAGCGTGGAGAAGTTGGCGTTTTCTGGTTGTGTGCACGCGTTCCGGGGCGCGGGGCGCCCGTTATAGCGCCCCTTGTGCGCGTTTTTATGTCCTATTTCATCTAGGCTTGGGTCTAACGTATTACTAGGTGTTTGTAAACTCTATAAATACTCTTTTACTTAGTTTTTCATGGGAGTTCAGATTTTGGAGCAAATTTGAGATCTCATAACATCAAGTCAAGGGTTTTTCTTCCTTCCATTAATTTATTTCATTATTACATCAATTCCTTGTGTTGTTATTATGAGTATGCGTGGCTAAACATATCGTTCGAGGGTTAGAGTATTTCATGAAGGTTGATGTTTGAAGATTGATTTCCATTAATTGAATCCGATAACGGGTTGCTTATTCTTTCTTGATTTCACTTGTGTAATTGTCAGGGCCCGATTATTACGCATTATCTATGGTTTTTAGATTGAACTCGAAAGAGGGAATTTAATTACGTAATAAGAAAGAATAGAACTAGTTTGTGAACCCGGGCATCGGGGAACCAATTTGTGAGTAGGATAGACATATACTTGCTCGCCTAGTTTAACTAATTACAGAATTCGTTAATGCGTGCACGTGATTCAACCCATAGACATATAGGGATTGGAGTAGCCTGCATAGACCGTGAAGAATCGAAAGGTTTTCACGGGTACATTTAATCTGTTAGTTAGTAGCCCGGGATTTAAGAAGTGGAATCAATTGGAAAACTCAACTGGATTGTTCGTAACTCTGACCCTGGACCGTCTCCTTATTACTGATAACAACCAAATCTTGCCCCAGTGTTTGAATTCACTTCTACCATTTAATTACTGTTCTTTAGTTAATAAACTCATCACTATTGGAAAGATCCCTGAATAGTTTAAATAAATTGTTTGCTAGAACTCAGTCTGCATAGTCCTCGTGGGAACGATACTCGATTTATCACTTTATTACTTGTCGACCACGTATACTTGCGTGTGCGTTTGGGAGCAACAAGTTTTTGGCGCCGTTGCCGGGGACTAATTATTGACTGATTTCTTTTTGAACAGTTTATTACTTGCTATTCAGGTTTAATTTTTGTTTTGAGTTGTGTGCTGTTTCAGGTATTAGGTCCTGCTTGATCTTTACCTACAGGAATGGCAGAAGAACAAGCTTTAGCTGTGCGAGATGTTGCTCTCCCCAGCCTGGAGGGAGTAGCATCGAGCATAGTTAAGCCCGCTATCACCGGGGGCTTTGAGATTAAGTCCGTCATGATTCAGTTGCTGCATGTGACTGGACAATATGGTGGATTACTTCATGAGGATCCGCAGCAACACATTTAGAACTTTCTGGAGATCAGTGATACTTATACACCAGCGGGTGTTCCTACTGATTATGTTCGCTTGACGTTGTTCCCGTTTTCACTGATTGGGGCAGCAAAGAAGTGGTTAAAGGCTGAAAAGTCTGGGTCTATCACTACTTGGGAGGATTTGGCTAAGAAGTTCTTGGCTAAATTTTATCCATCTGCCAAAACAGCCCGGCTGAGGAGCGAAATTATGTCCTTCAGACAGTTAGAAGGAGAATCCTTGTATTCAGCCTGGGAGCGATTCAAAGCTCTATTGAGAGATTGTCCACACCACAACCAATCCAATGAGGTTGTTGCACACACTTTTGTTGAGGGGCTGAACCAACATACTAAGATCGTGGTTGATGCTGCTGCTGGAGGCCAAGTACTGGCCTTAAATTTTGATCAGATTTATGATTTACTTGACAAGTTTTCGTAGAGCAATCCTGATTGGCAGGGAGATGGTAGAGCTATTACGCAAAAACCTGTAGGGGTACTTCAGTTAGATGCAGTTTCAGAGCTAAGGGCGAGGATGGATGCTATTTCCAATCAAATTAGCAAGTTAGCTCTGCAAAAGGCTCAGCAACCAGTGGCTCCAGTGCAACAACTCCAGAGCTTTTGTGAGGTTTGTGGTCAAGACCATGCTACAGAGGTTTGCTCTTCTAATCCAGAGTCAGTTTATTACGTGGGTAATCAAAACAGGCTGCAGGGTCAAAACCAGTTTGGTAATGGTTATTATCAAGGTAATACGAGAGCCCCGAATAATTACCACCCACTTCCACCTCCACCACAGCAGGTTAGCAGTTCAGTTGAAGATATGCTAAAGCAGATAATGGCAGGCCAGCAGAGAATGATAGCTGACACTGCAGCCCATGCACAAGCCATACATGATCTTGCCAATGCTCAAAAGAACTTGGAGCACCAGTTGGGACAGTTGGTGGGAGAAAGAAGCACTGTTAAAAAAGAGCCTGAACAATGTCTTGCAGTGACCTTAATTGAAGGTGGAGAGCTGATGGCCAAGTCTGAAGAGAGAGCTGAAATAGAAAAAGTTGAAAAAGTGGAGAAGGTAAAGAAGAAAGAAGAGAGAAAGGAGGCACCTCTGCCACCTCCACCATTCCCGCAGAGACTATTACCATCGAAGGATCTGGCCCAGTATCAAAAATTTGTGAGTATGTTGAAAGAACTTCAAGTTAAAATTCCTTTGACTGATGTGTTTGAATTGATGCCATCCTTTGTGAAGTTCTTAAAAGAGATTTTAGTCAAGAAGAAAAAGCCTCAAGAGATAGATACAGTTGAGTTAGTTGAGAAGTGTAGCACAATCTTGAGCAAGCTACCTCCAAAGCTTCAAGATCCTGGGAGGTTTACTATTCCTTGTACCATTGGAGGGCATAATATCACTGGTGCCTTGTGTGATTTGGGTGCGAGCATAAATCTCATGCCTCTGTCTGTTTGCAAAAGGTTAGGGCTAGGAGCAATCAAGCCCTCTTCAGTTACTCTTAAGATGGCGGATGGATCACTCACTCACCCTGATGGTAAGTTGGAGGATGTGTTGCTAAAAGTTGGTAAGTTTACATTCTCTGCTGATTTTGTAGTCCTAGATTATGAAGAGGACCGAGAAGCTCCAATCATTTTGGGGAGACCATTCTTTGTCACCTCGAAGGCAATTATTGACATGGAGCTGGGTGAGATGACTGTTAGAGCGCATGGAGAAAAGGTTACTTTCAAGGTTTATAATGAAAAGGAGCACATAGCTAAGGTGGAAGAGTGCTCTATGATTGAATGTGTCAAACAAAAAGATGGAAGTAAACCACATGTGAAGTTGAAGATGGGTTCTCTAAAAGAAGGGAAGAAAGCAAAAGTTCGGCGTAAGAAGAGAAGACATAAAGGCTGGAAGTGAGCTAAAAGTGTCGTCGTGCCACGACGTTAACTAAGGCGCTTCTCGGGAGGCAACCCGAGTTTGTACTTGTATTATTTCATTTATAGTGTCACGTAGTTGTTGTTTTTCCTTGGATTGCAGGTTCATGTAATGTCGAGGCTAAGTGTGGGGTGTTCTCACCCTTGCCTAATGTTGATGACCTGATGAGGGAAGTCTGAGTACCTCATACTATATGGAAGCTTGGAGGATGCTAGAACCAAGGACTAGAATCTTCAGGGAAGTTTTCTTTACCTTGCACTTTCTTATTTTTAGCACTGAGGACATTGCTAGTTTTAAGTGTGGGGTGGGGGGAACTGCCCTTTATCTATTTTTGAGGTTTAGGATGCATGTACCGTTAGGATTTTTCTTTTGTCACTTGACTTTGTTTTGATTTATTTCTTGCTTTAATATATGAAAAAAAAATTAGAAAACCAATGAAAAATTCCAGAAAGATTTTCCTTTTAGTTTTATTAGTGGTACATGTCATCCGCCCCATGGTTTTTCTTATGGCCTCGGTTCTTTTCCACGGGGAGGCCTTTGAACCGGGTAGTTTTTATTTTTTAGGATTAGAGTAGTTAGTTATAGGTGGCCCTAGACGTAGGAACTAGGTGGAATGCTAGGTGCCTTTGATTTGTTTGATACCGGTGGACTTGAACTTGATTGCATGTGCTATTTTTGGTGTCCTTGGGTTGTAATTTGATGCATGCCTAGGAAAAATTGGAACAACCTCCTTGAGATGCTTGAGTCCGCTTGCTTGACTTGATTGTGAACCTTTGTGCATGAGTGCTTAAATTTCCACAAGTTGCACTCTAAATGCTTGATTGGGAGTTGTTGATGGAGTCTTTTTGTGTGGAACATGTGCAATGTGTGTTGTGAGGCATGTTCTTATTTACTCCATGTTGCATGTTAATGTATAGAACTTGCCCCGTGTGTGTGCAAAGCGAAATCCTAGGTTTGCTCTAGTCGGGATATGATACAAGGCCTTCTTTTGATTTGCCTACCCTTACATATATACCTTAGAAAAAAATTGTTGTGATTCCTTTGACCCTTTTTGTTGGTACCCACACCCCGAGCCTACCCATTTGTTCTAAATTGTCTCTTTCGGCCCTTACTCCTCAAGCACTTTATTGATATTTTATTGTTAATTGGAGTTGTGGTTGGAGTTTGGGAGGTTTTTGAGTGGAACTAATGAAGGGGAATGATTGTTAAAAGTGTGAAGTACTGAAAAGCATTGGCCAGGTTGGAAAATAATGAAATTGAGAAAGAAAAAAAAAATAGCAAAGTTGAAAAAAAAAATTGTGGAAAAAGAAATAAAGAGAAAAAGATATCCATTCCTTGCTAGTGTGCGCTTAAAAGAAAAAATTGCTACTTGTTGAGAAGGTGTATGTGTAGAAGTTGTTGATTTGGGTGGCTTTGATGAGAATTGTGTTTGAAATAATTGTGATGTATTAAAGTGCTTAGGGAGGTAGTCACTATTACCATATGTATCCTACCCACCCCTTAGCCTACATTACGACCTTTTTAAAGTCCTAGTTAATCCCGATTGGAGTGAGCCTACATTAGTGGAGTCCTACACTACGGGCAAGCCTATGGTACGTTGTGTGTGACATGTGAGCCTTTCAGGAGAGTGAGTGAATTCATTTGTTATTGCCCCCGTTCTATTCATGATAATTGTTGTTGTGTGTGATCTTTGGGGGGGGGGGGCATTCTCTTTCTTATTGGTGAGGGCACGTGGTTTGCATGAAGTAGGTGAAGTTAGTGGCTTCTTGGTTGAGTAGATGGGTGTGATTTTGTGGGAGCATGGTTGCATTAAGTTGAGTTTGTGCATTTGAGCTATTTTGGGGTGGTTGTTCTCATATTTTTGGTTTTGTTAAATTGTTGGCATGTTTGTGGATCCATAGTAGTCATGTGTGCATTGGTTCAATGGTCGGTATCAACCATAGTCATAAGCAGACATGTTCTGCCTAGGTTGGAAGTTATTTGTGATTGCTCGAGGGCGAGCAAAGGTTCAAGTAAGGGGTGGTGATGTTTGGCATTTTATGCCTATATTTCTATATATTTCCTCACGTTTTAGTACCTTATTCGCTCGTTTTATGGTTTATGAATGTGGTTTTGCACTGATTTTATGTCGTGTGTATGTAGGTTGTTATGCAGTGCAATTGGAGCTTTTGAGAGCATGATTGAGCAAGAAAAGATGGGATTTCGATTGAGGATTGGATCGAGCACACGAAGGCACAACACGAAACGAGAAAAGGAGGAACGGAACAGGAAAATGGCCTGGCGCCCTAGCCCATGCGCCGCGCCACTTATAGCGCGTAGGGGCTGGGCGCGGTTTGGCTTGCGGCGCGGCCCTAAAGCGTGGAGAAGTTGGCGTCTTCTGGTTGTGTGCACGCGTTCTGGGGCGCGGGGCGCCCGTTATAGCGCCCCTTGTGCGCGTTTTTATGTCCTATTTCGTCTAGGCTTGGGTCTAACGTATTACTAGGTGTTTGTAAACTCTATAAATACTCTTTTACTTAGTTTTTCAAGGGAGTTCAGACTGTGGAGCAAATTTGAGAGCTCATAACATCAAGACAAGGGTTTTTCTTCCTTCCATTAATTTATTTCATCATTATTTCATTATTACATCAATTCCTTGTGTTGTTATTATGAGTATGCGTGGCTAAACATATCGTTCGAGGGTTAGAGTATTTCATGAAGGTTGATGTTTGAAGATTGATTTCCATTAATTGAATCCCATAACAGGTTGCTTATTCTTTCTTGATTTCACTTGTGTAATTGTCAGGGCCCGATTATTACGCATTATCTATGGTTTTTAGATTGAACTCGAAAGAGGGAATTTAATTACGTAATAAGAAAGAATAGAACTAGTTTGTGAACCCGGGCATCAGGGAACCAATTTGTGAGTAGGATAGACATATACTTGCTCGCCTAGTTTAACTAATTACAGAATTCGTTAATGCGTGCACGTGATTCAACCCATAGACATATAGGGATTGGATAGCCTGCATAGACCGTGAAGAATCGAAAGGTTTTCACGGGTACATTTAATCTGTTAGTTAGTAGCCCGGGATTTAAGAAGTGGAATCAATTGGAAAACTCAACTGGATTGTTCGTAACTCTGACTCTGGACCGTCTCCTTATTACCGATAACAACCAAGTCTTGCCCCAGTGTTTGAATTCACTTCTACCATTTAATTACTGTTCTTTAGTTAATAAACTCATCACTATTGGAAAGATCCCTGAATAGTTTAAATAAATTGTTTGCTAGAACTCAGTCTGCATAGTCCTCGTGGGAACGATACTCGATTTATCACTTTATTACTTGTCGACCACGTATACTTGCGTGTGCGTTTGGGAGCAACACAAACCTGGAGCATTTTTATTTGCTTGTGTACGAAATTAACAGCTGGGAATTTGTGGGGAAATCGGGTAAGGGAAACGGGTTTAGGGGAATTGGGGAAGAGGGTCGCGGGTTGAATTTCTGGAAATGGGAAGAACCGAAAATGGGTTGAAATGTTTTTTAGATGGGTAAATGTTATATATGCTTTGCAAATGTATGCTGAATTTTAAACCCCTGAACGAATTTAGCCCCCTTTTAAACTATTTCCACTTAAATATAACTATTACGCGAATAGGCTAAAATTTATGACTAGGAGCAAAATTAGCCTCTTTTAAATAAATTAAATGAAACATAGGTAGGCCAAAATTGAGGGTGTGTTATTGCGAATTTAGCCTTTTCTTCCAAAATTCATTATTTCACTCTAATAAATTTTAATACAATAATAATTTTAATAATTAATTTTATTCAAATAATTACCATTAGTTAAAATTTTTTAGACAAAATTGGGTGTCAACAGCTGCCCCTCTTTACCCGAAAAGGATGGAAGAGTTTTCAGGGTAAAGAAGTTGACGGGAAACCAATTTTGTCACGATAAAACCAAGGACTTCGATTCCAAGGACCAAAGTGCGAGGCTTATGGATATGGCCGAACTCCGGTTTTCGAGTTGCCTACATATCTCGGGCTGAAAGAGAATCAGGCCATATGTAGTTCAACGACACTTAGATATAAAGACTCGCACGATTGATAGAAAAGACGCACGAATAGGAAAGAATTCAAAGTGACTCCTAATCCGGAATGAAAGATTAGGCAGGAATTTGCTTGTTCGAGTGCGATTCTTCAGATCCTTGTTGACGAGTCTAGCTCATATCAATGATTGCCCCAGTTCACTGCTAAGAAAAAGTTCCACGTTATGCTCCAAATGCTCCAAATGCTGCTGCGGTACTGCCAAAATCCTGTAATAAACTTGACAAACGGTAAGCGAGCAACTGCTAATAAACTGTAATAATTGGAATGAGAAATAAAAAGTGATAACATAAAGTTGTAAATGCGGGTTATGATATCATCAATAAGTTCTTACTTTGATCAACTGACAAGGTGCTCCGCCCGGGGAACCTCTAGGCTGATCATTATTCTGAAACAGTAAAGCAAGACAATAAGTAAAGCGGGTACGAATTGCAGAATATAAGGTTGTTACAAAATAAGTCGACTAACGAGACATAATGCCTCAAGTTGACTTGGCTAGTCTATACCCTACGCAGGTAACATGACGTTTATTTATAAGGCAAACGAGCCTAAAACATTCAATTATAAGGCGAACGAGCCTAAAACGTTCGATTATAAGGCGAACGAGTCTAAAATGTTCAATTATAAGGTGAACGAGCCTAGAACATTCAATTATAAGGCGAACGAGCCTAAACCATTAGGCAAGCAAAAGAGGAAATTCATTAAAGCAGGTACTTCTTTAGACTTAGAAATATCTGCAAATCACAAAATGAAATTTTAGTAAACGTTCCCATAAATAGAAATGAAAAGGATAGGCTTAACAATTTGCAAGGAATATAGGAAATAGAAATGCCCCCTTTCAGCAATAACCATGATAAAGCATAATGCTTTAGATCATGAATAGGTAGTCTATAATGCGATCTCGGAATGTGCTCCATTATATTGATAAAGCAATGAGGCGTCGGGTCTCGAAGCATCCAACGTCCTAGCGCAACTTGAAAACCTGCATATCCCATTTACGGGTGGGTTAACCCGAATTGTTCATTTATAAGGTGAACAGGCCCAAAACGTTCATTTCTAAGGCGAACGAGCCTAAAACGTTCATTTATAAAGCGAACGAGCCCAAAAACGTTCATTTATAAGGCGAACGAGCCTAAAATGCATAAGATAAGGCGAAAAATACAAAACTCATTAAAGTGGGTACTTCTTCAAACTTAGCAATATCTGCAAATCACAACAATGGAATTTTAGTAAGTGTTATCATAGTGGAATAGAAATGAATCTGATTTCAACAATTTGCGAGAAATATAGGATATAGAAATGCCTCCTTTCGGCAATAAACTGTGGATAAAGCATAATGCTTTAATGATCTAGTGGCAGTTTGCGATTTAATCTTGAATTGTGCTCGAATCACTTGTCAAAGCAAATGAGACGTCCAGTCTTGAAGCATCCAATGTTCCAAAGCGACTTGAAGTAAATCTGCATATCCGATTTACGTGTGGATGGACCCGGATCATTAATTTATAAGGCAAAAAGGTCTAAAACATTCAATTATAAGGCGAATGAGCCCAAAACATTCAATTATAAGGCGAACGAGCCTAAGACGTTCACTCATAAGGCGATCGAGCCTAAGACGTTCAATTATAAGGCGGAAGACCCTAAAATATTCATTTATAAGGCGAACGAACCTTCATTTAATAGTAACCTGCAAAATAAAGTTGCAAATTGGATTAATTTAGGTAAAATAATGCAAAACAAATAAGCAAAGCTAGGTCGAGTTGCTTGTATTGATAATGCTGCACAACGTTGAATGCTGCCTTCAGTCCATATTGAAACCGATGTTCAATTTTGCTAGTTCTTCTTATTCTACTGCTTTTGGAATTCCTGCATCCAAAGAAAGATCGTGAGTTCGGAAAGATGGGCCCAAAAGCCTCAACATTTTGTTTTGCTCCTTCTGTCTTTATGCTGAAGTTTGCAGTAGCTCCAAAATGAATTTGCCCCCTGTTTTCAAAGAAAAAGCTGTTAGTTTTTGAACAAATAGTGGCTGGCTTGATTGAACACCTAATGCGGCTTCAAATCTGCATCTTCTTGTATGGAAGTCAGATGTATTACTGCTGCGAGAGTCTGATGCCCTTTAAATTCTTCTTTTGCACAAAAGATATCATCTAAGATTGATCTGGCTTGGCTTATTTGGAAAAATGGATTTTCATTGCTTTCGGGATTAAAAATCCAATAAAGGGTACAAGATAGTTCATTACATAAAACTTCAAAAGAGTAGGAAAACATAAGATAGTCGGGCAATAATGCCATTTCAACAAGCAAAGTGTTGTCATTTGATCTTCTTGTTAAGCTTCACGCTTCCTTTTCAAATGCCCTGGTGCCAATTTTGATGAATCACCTCTGATGATAATTGCATTTGCTGCTGGAGGATCATAATTGCTTGTTTGCCCTTGCTTCACACTTATCTTGCCATTTTCAATCATATTCTAGATTTTGTGCTTAAGTGCCAAGCATTCTTCTGTGTCATGGCCTTGAATATTTGAGTGATATGCGCACCTCTTTGATAAATTGAATCCTTGAGGTGGATTTTCTAGGATCCATCCCTTCCTTGCTTGCAATAGTCCTTCTGCTTTCAATCTCTCAAATATGGCTGACAATGATTCATGTAGAGGAGTGAAAGTACGAGGTCTTAGCCTTTTCGTGCTTTGATGACCAGATGGTGCCTGATAAGATCGATGCTTACGACTTGAATTCTGCATATCATGATTGTAGTGCACTTGCGAAGGCTGGGAGTCTTGAATATTTTCATGTGCATTAGAACAATTGAAAACTGGCACTGTAGTGTCATAGTCAATCAACCTTCTGGTTTGAAACTTTTCTTCCAAAATCTTTGCATACCGGATTAAACTGGAAAAATCCTTTAAATTGGCAGAAAGTAGCCTTTCATAAAATATACCTTCTTGAAGGTCAATGAAAGTTGCTATCAACTCATCTTCAGGCAATGGAGGATGCATCTTAGAAGCCTCTAGCCTCCATCTCACAGCAAATTCTGCAACAGATTCATGCGGCATCTTCTTGATTTTACGCATATCAATTAGATAAGGATCTTTTACTATGTTGAATTTGTATTGTTCCACAAAGTCTCGAGCCATGTCTTCCCATGTGTGCCATTTGGTAAAATCTTACTTGGTATACCATGCAAGTGCCATTCCTAATAAACTCTGAATAAACAATCTCATACGCAAAGCTTCATCCTTGCCAATTCCAATTAATCTGCTGCAATAATCCTTCAGATGTGCATAGGGGTCCCCTTTTCCATTGAAAGTATTAAATTTTGGTATCTTATACCCACTTGGAAGCTCAATGTCCGGGTGAATGCATAAGTATTCATAGCAGAAGCTCTGAATATTCCTACAGCGCAATTCTTTTCCCATGATCTTTCTCACAATATGTTCATCCATATTGTGAGGATAAGTTGTCTCAACTTCTTTCTCAGGCAATTCTTGTGAACGCACTATCGACTGATTTGATTGACCCCCTACAGCAGGCATAGTGATAAAAGGTGGGTATAAAGTTGCAGCTGGCCAAGCATTTGGATTGATAAGATATTCTTGTGGGATTTGTGGATATATAGTATTTATAGGCATTGGGTAATTAGGCATTGTTAAGTAAGGTGGATTGGAATTAAAGCTTGTATTTGGCAAAGGTTTGCTAGCATTGACAAAGTTGACAATCCTATTCCTTTGGACCACATGTTCTTCAACATCATCATTCTGCGCTTGCAAGATACCCATACCAGAACTGGTTGCCTGAAGCTGATTTGCCATGTTGTTTTGACCTTGATGCATATTTTCAGCCATTTCAGTGTTCAATGCTAGCCAACCTTTAACAAATGAATTCTACACATTGAACAAAAGCAAGTTAATACGTAAAATGATAATGCATGCATAAACTTTCAAATGTAAAATAGGCCATTAGGCCGAATGGATGGGACCAAAATCTCGACTCAACACATGAGTAAAATATTTAAGAGTTCGAAACTCAATGATCAACAAAATTTGATTTTTCAAGACGCGAATTGAGAAAAACAACTTTGAAAGTTTTTACTAAATTAGTATGCGTGCTAGACCATTTTGACACAAATTGCTAAAATGGTCGGCTTATTTTGAACATCGATGCTTTGCTTGACTATCGATTCTTCCTTGCAAAACAACAATCTGGACCAATTCATAGAAAACCTGCTTCTGATAACTATGAAATCAACATCAATGTCTTCAATTTTCCTTTGCACAATTTTGCCCCAGTTATAACTTCAACATCTCAACTTGCTTTGCGAAATTGCCCCAGTTATGACTTCAACATTTCAACTTGTTTTGCAAAAATTGTCCCAGTTATGACTTTCAAAACTTCAAACTGCTTATCAAAAGCTGCCCCGGTTGCAATCTCCCACGTCTTCTACTTGCTTTGCAAAATTTGCCCCAGTTTCTATCTTTGAAAAAATTAAAATTTAAATACTAAAGGGTCGACCCCGATGGAGGAGCCTACGTATCCCTCCTTGGGAATCAGACCGTGCGTAGTTCTGCTTACATAGAAGAGATTTTCTAAATGATGGTGTAACCGAAACTCGATATGAGTTGCCTACGTTTCCCGCCTTGGGAAACCGGTTACAGTAGTTTGCTTACATAGAAATAAATTCAAACATTCATAATTTGATATTCTTTCTTTTCTTTTAACAAACTAACAAAAGGAAAATACAATAGTTACTTCCTAATAATGCAAATAAACTAACTTCTGCTTCTGCCACTTTACTGCTTTTCTGGAACTTAATAGGTGCCTAAATGCCCTTCTTTGAGCGATCTCCCTTTGCATATGGAAAGATTGCGACAAAAGGTTTGTTAGTGCCGTTTGTTGGTAGAACCTTGACCTGGCCAGAATTAATCAAGCTTTCAACTTTCTCCTTAAAGGTAAAGCATTCCCCAATATAATGCCCATGCATTCCTGAATGGTAAATGCAGAATTTTCCAAAGTTTTCAGGCTTAAGTGACCGACACGATTTTGGTTCTATAGGATGTACCAAATTGAACTCCTTGAGCCTTTCAAATAGTCGTGCGTAAGATTCTGGAAGCCGTGTGAATGCGAAAGCAGATCTTTTGGCATGGTTTGACTGTGAGCTTGGATTGACAATTACTTGCGCATTGGCACTAGGTTCCCCTGCTATGGCTGGCAAAGGTTTTGACATGACAGCTTTTCCTTTGTCTTTGGACTGTGCCTCAACCAATTCACACTTTCTCTTGTCAGAAATTATTGCAACCGGCTCTACTTGAAGCTCTGCGGATTTTCTTTTCAATGGACTGCCCTTTGCCAGAATCGGGTTCGAGAATTTATAATGCGCGACAAAGTCCCGGGCTAGTTTATCCCAATTATCCAATTTCCAAGGACCTCGTATTGCAAACCACGTCAAAACTGGTTCCTTAAGTGTCCTAGCAAACATCATCCACTTGGTTTCATTGTTTGGTCCATACCTTGCGACCCAACCAAGGTATGCTTTCAAGTGATCACGAGGATTTCCTTTCCCGTCATACATTGGTGGATCAGCTGAGTCAAAAACATCCACATGTTCACTTTCTGCCTCCCCTAAGCTTACTTGAGATGGTAGAGCATTCTCATCTATCATTGTGCCATTTCTATCTTTAGCATTGGGAAGCCCTTTCCCGTTGCTTTTCTCATTGCTCGTCTTTGAGAAGCCACCAAATTTCCTTTCCAACAGGAATGCATGTAAATTAGGGAACTGTTGAGCATCACTCTCAAATGCTGGAGCTACTTGCATTGTAGGAGGTGCAACAGTATAAATAGGAGCAACATGAGCATTTGGTCCTGGGGTTGGCATGTTACGCACTGGGTTGCGAGCATCCATGAGCGCGATAACCAATTCAGTAAGGCTAGTGAGTCTCTTTTCCAAACTTGCTACGGTTGCTTCAAGCTTGTTAACCTTGTCTTGGTGGGATCCATCATTTCCAGTCAAGTCAATCACGACATTTTGACGAGCCATATGTCCTGATCTTGATGTTCAAAATAATTAACCCTTTAGCAACGCATACCGAATTTAATAAAAATTTATTAAAGATGAAACTGACGGATCAACTTATTCCAAAATGGAGAAATTGAGACCGTACTAAAAGACCCAAAATTTTAAGCAAGACACTCATTTTGTTAAAGCAAACCAGATGCGAAAATACTTGTTTAATTCTGAAGTTATTTTCAAAAAGTAACACACTTGCGAATACTTTAAAATATGACGCTAAACAATATTTTACAAAATGACAAGAATGGGTTTAAGATAAAATAATATTTGAAAGCCATTTTAAAATAATAGTATGCATGAATTCAGATGATAGATAAATGATTTCATAAAGCAGTTAACTTAACAAAAGATAAGTTGAAGTAACATAACGTTAATCTTACCATACCGCTGAACAAATTCAATTACTGCGCAATCAGTGCCAACAAATTTCAAGCAAGATGCACATATTTAGCAAGTAATCGCATATTAGACAGACAATTTGACATGTGGCAAACACAAGTAGTTGAGTGTAAATAAAAATGCAGGCGTGTCCTTCCCTGTAAGGTGCCTCTTTGTGCCAGAGGTGGGCCTAAGACGCCAAATAGGTGATAACGAAAAGTAGTCCAAGCCGGTTTTGCAATAATCAAATTTAGAGTAAGTGACAATAACAGTAATAACAATTTCTCTTTCATTATAACTTGATTTTGAGTACATCATTGTTACATCAAAATAGAAACTGCCAGACATAATTTAAATACATCATTTTGAGTACAATAAAAATATAAATAACTGCTATAACTATGCTGCATCAGGCTCGAGGAGGCAATGAAACTGAAGTGCGGGCCTGGTTAGGGTCAATCCTTGCTTGCTTGCACAATCGGTGTCATTTCTGACATCTGGTCCCAAATGTGGTTTACATCCAAAAACTTGCTTGAATCAAACATCGATCAAATGGATCAAACGTCTTATCGTCCTTTCGACGTCTCTTGCCCCCAACTTGTTATCTTCTTCCAAGTATCTTCACAATTTCAACTTGAGGACTATTTGAAATACCTCTTGAATTCAAGTATCTTCTAGTCTACAAAATTAATAAAAGTGTTCTAAATTTAATTAATTGCAAAACTTGGCTTGGACTGGAAATTCCGTTATCACATAAACAAATAATATGCACTGTTGTTGGGTTTAACCCCGTCAACGAAAAAAGGCGGTTTTCCTAACTATGGAGGCGGTACCAAGGACCGGGTCCAATCTAAAGTTTATGCATGCATGTTCCTAAAGGAAAATCTAGAGTGGGTTTACTAGACACAAGACTGTTTTGAGTGGCAAGCGGTCACGCGGTAGTAAAACTATCCGCTCACCCCGTAGGTACGCGCACTCTTTCTTAAAGGGTTTTTTGTGAGTTGCGGGTGTATATGCATACACCTCGCGGGTATAAGTAACCATGAAGAAGCTCCCAGGAGTGGGGGAAATATGAACGGAATGTCAGTTTTATATGTGCACAAATAAAGTGTAGTGACATGCTTTCAGTGACAAACAATTGCAAATAATCAAATTAACAAAACATGCTACTTTGCAAATAATAAACAAATAAAGAGTTATCTTGTGAAAATCTTGCGGTTAGAACCTTAAGGTATCCCCAGCGGAGTCGCCACGCTGTTGAACCCCAAAAATTACCCTTTCTTTAAGAAAAGATAGGTTTCGGGTATAATGTTCAACAATATGGGACTCCAAAGGGCTTTCTTTGGAGTCGCCACCTAATTTAGGAGAATTAGGAACCAATTAATTAAATAATGCGTGCAAGCACTCCGTTTTAAGGAAAAATGGTCTTTTCAGAGATTCTAAGTAAGAGGTTCAATTATTTTCGAAAGAAGGTTTTCATTTGAAAAGCACTTTCGAAAATCCACAAAATGTGGTTAATCCTTCGGTTTTCACAAAATAGCTCTATAAATGCAAGTTTACAAAATTTAGTTCAAAACTTTAAAATTAATGCTAAAATCTAAGGTTGTAATAAATTACGCTTTAAATAAATACGAATTTAAATGTAATAATAATAATAATAATAATAATAATAATAATAATAATAATAATAATAATAATAATAATAATAATAATAATAATAATAATAATAATAATAATAATAATAATAATAATGTACTTTGGGAAGAGGTAAGAAAATTAATTAATATGGGGAAATCTCAATTGAAGTTGCAATTTAAGGGATTTGGAACAAAGTTACTACTTTTATTATTTTCAAATTTTATTGCACGCACTATTTAACTAAAAGGTACGAAATTCCTAGATAAGATGGAAATTCAAAGAAATAAATATTCACAAAATAACTCAATAACTGACTAATCATTCATTCATAAACAATCAAATAAATTGTTCTATAACAATTAATTATCTACGGGGAATTCCTAAAGACATGCAATTTCTAAGGATAGGAAAAGAGGAGGTTTAGAAGAAGAACCCGGATATTTGGATTGAATGACTACTTTTATATTTTACATTATGCCCATGAGCCTAAGTTATAATAAGCGGCTCAACAAAGCATTTTTAATTTTGAAAGTCTTCAATCTTGCAAATCCGACTCCGGGGTGCAAAACTCGACTTCAACTCGATTCGCCAACTTGACCCCAATGCAATGCACTATTCCCGTTTGTAAGTTTACCTCGAACTCGCCCCAAGGTTCCATGCCAAAATAAGAAGATAAGGAATTAGACAGCTTAACCAATGAAACGAATAAAGAAGTGACGAGCATTTTGATATAAAATGACATAAACTTTGACAAATTGTGATTTTTTTAAACACATAGAAACGTGAGAATATGCTGGAGCATCCGAATATTTCTTGCAAACTAACAACACTACACATTTACAACAGACAATGCCAAAATAAGAGGCAAGATCATAATTAGCAAACCCATTATGCTAGCACGGTAAGGGTCAAAACTAGCTCCCTAAATTCATTAAACTACTCCAAACACATGCTGAAAACTCAAAGCTTAGCAACTAAATTAAGTATTCAGGGAGACATGAGGTAAGGGGATTGCAGTTTCAGCTCAAACTAAACCTGGGAGAAACTAAACATTTTTTTAAAAAAAAAACTCTGCTTTCTCTAAGCAGAAACCAGATTGCTGCATTTAACAAAAAACAATGAAAAGACCCCTTCATCTTGATGACAGATATACATTCAAACACACCCACATGCACACAAATTGCTACTGCTATTCCCTGCTTTCTTCAACGACTCACAACAATAGCCTGAACCTACTAGCCTAGGACTGAAACAAGATAGAACCAGGATAACAGCCTTGCTCCTATTCCCTCTAAACAAATCAAGAAACACACTCCCTGAACACACATAACCACCAGGATACCCTTTGAAACTCCTCACCACTTCTAATAATAGACTTAAACCTGAAGCAAAACAAGAAAACTACCCCTGCAACACCTATAGGCATATTCATAATACTTGCAGCCCAAAACCACCTCTACAATACCTAGAACAATTAAAGATAACAACAGGATCCCTGCCATACATCCCTGACCTTGCATCACCTGAAACTCTAATAGAATTTCACCCTCTTGAACTACTAAGCACACAACTCCCTGAACTTTCTCAGGCAAAGCAGCACCTCTCTCCACTCAGACCTTACTGCCTGCACCAACTCACAGACCAAATTCCCATCCCCTGAATTCCTTCTACATCCAGCTAAACACATATGATATGCCACCTGAATCAAACTCAAACCACAACCACCAGCTACACCATTCCTAACTACTGCAGCACCTCTCTACATTAACCCAAACGGAACCAGACTACTACACCTGAACAACCAGGAACCAACTAAAACCCTCTACTGAACAACCTTATACAGGGACCCATTTACTCCTCTATTCACAGCATCCAGAACCGTCACAGCTACCAGAAACAACCTCCAAAACACATACCCACTGCCTGCAAAATGAACCAGACCACCCCTTTGCAACTCTTCACACTGGCCAACAAAACCAGACCCCAAACAATACCAGCCTACACCCTGCAGCACCTCTGCATACTTTCAGAACCTGCAAGCTAACAAACCACTCCATGCACACACATGCAGACCCTCCTAGCTTTCTCTAACAGGCAAAAAGATCAGGGAGAACACCCCTGGACTCTTCAGCAAACCAGAACACACACAACACAACTCCAGAAGAAGAAGAAGAAGAAGAAGAAGAAGAAGAAGAAGAAGAAGAAGAAGAAGAAGAAGAAGAAGAAGAAGAAGAAGATTCTCACCAAAACTTGAAAAGCAGAGCTAAAATTCAAAACTTCTATGCACACACTATCTGGACAAGAATTTAAGGACTTATACTACAAACAAGATTCATTAGCAGACTGCAACTAAATCTCAGGGAGAAGAAACCATAAAGTTTCATCCTTTCCTAAATAGTCTTCCATTTTTAACTTGCAAGCGATCAACTATTAGTTCTGCTTAACTTCACAAAGCTTCTACTTCAATTTTCATAACACTGAAGCTTCACAGAACCTCAACTTATAGAAAAGATGTACAAATAAATTGTTTCTAACATTAATGCATATACTATGACTCACAACTTACACAAAGTCTAAGCTAATCCAAATATATATATACACAAACTGATTCTGAACTTAATAAAGACTTCTTTCTTCTTTACACCATGCTAATTCACACATTATAATCACACATACAGTGACAAACTTTTGAAGCTACTGAGAGACTACATTATGCAATACTAACTCAGGAGACCAAAAAGGGAAAGATACTGACTGATTTACTTTCAAAATATTTAACTCAGGCTTTAAAAAAAACAAATCCACAGCAGCATTTATGATTTGAACCCCAGTCATTAACACTAGCTAATAAACACACCAATACTAACACTATCTATCAATTCTGCTAAGCATACATAGCACTCATAACATACAAAAAGAATAGGAAAACTGACATGTTTATAGGCAGTGAAATGAGGCAATTGATCTGTCGAAATCCGCACTCGAACAAGCGACAATAACTCGACGATTCACAAAATTTGAAGGTCGGAAATTAGGAAGGAAAAATGAAATCGCTATTAAAAAGCACTAAGAGGAAGCAAACTACTGATCTAGCTGGTTGGGCTGCACAACTACCACCCCTAGTCGGGCAATCTCTCATTAAATGGCCTGCCTTTTGACAAATATAATGAGTATCAACTCCTAACTTACATGGTCCCAAGTGGCGTATACCACAATCTGGACATCTGAGATATGTGTGACCGGCCTGTATAAAAGTACCACGACGCTTAAATCTTGAAGTCCGTGATGCGTGACTAGCTCTAGATTGAGGAGGTCTATCAGATCTCAGGCCACGAGACTTTGGAGGTATACTAGCTTGTGGCTGTCTAACACTCTGATGTCTACTCGCTCCAGACGTCTCTCTAAACGAACCAGAAAATCTGCCCCTCTTGTGTAACACTCTATCCCTGTCGGCTCTCTGTTTCTACTTCATCTCCTCAAGTGATAAAGCAAATTCCTAAATGTGTGATATAATACCTGGCTGCATAACAACCGTCATACACTCGTTCACCAGGCGTGGACCTAGTCACACTACATACCTGTGAATTCTATCCTCCATACTGGCTACAACAGTAGGGTCAAACCATACTAAGAAATTAAAGCAATAATTATACTCTTCCGCACTTAAACTACCCTGTCTCAAGGTCAGGAACTGATTAGCACGGCTCTCTGTGTCTCTATGGGAATATACTGATGAAGGAAGGCATCTGAAAATTCCTTCCAAGTCGCGGGAGTAGCATCTGGCCCTCTAGATAGCTCCCGTGTCTGATACCACCCTGCTGTTGGTCATGCAATCTAAATGCAGCTAACTCTACTGACTCTGTGTCTGACATGTGCATGACCCTCAATACCCTATACCAGATCCAGCAAATACTTAAGGCTCTAGTCGGATAAAATCCCTGTTCTTGGATCCAGTATCTCCCGGGGCATTTGCACTATGCTGTCTAGTCTGAGCAACTACAACACTGGTCAATAATCTGGTGGTATCCCTCACTTCCTATACCTGACTATCAGGCTGAGGAGCTGGAGGTGTGGTAGCTGCAGTACCTCTGATATCGCCCAGAACTGAAGGGATATGTGAGGCCTCAAATGGAGCCTCAGGTCTAAACTCCTCACTTTTATCCACCTCAGGTGGAACTCTACTAGTACCCTGGTCGGCACTAGCCTTGCCCTTCCGGGCAGCTGTTAGTTTCTTCGGCGGTATCGCTTTGCTGAAAACACTATTGTTAGAAGGCTGAATTATATAATCATGGCTCTATCGCACCATCTAGAGAAGAAAGAAAGACAACTGTCCTAAAGCGCCTTGTAGCCTCCTGTTCAAAAGTATGGCGTGCAACATACTCCTGAACAAGACTCTACTAGACACGACCTGTAGACACCCAAGGACTGAACTGCTCTGATACCACTTTTGTCACGACCCAACATAGGGCCGCGACGGATGACCAACACTAAGTGTCGATCATCACTAATCCTGCTGATAATCTGCTAATCATGAATAGAACTGATAAACAGAATAAGCACAGACCTAACTGATAAGTATAATGCAATACAAAAAGCTGACAAGGCTAACATAAGCCGACATATATAGCATACTGACAGAACCACACAGGGACATATCTACAGGCCTCTAAGAGTGCTGAACTGAATATACAAAGGACGGGACAAGGCCCCGACATACCCAATCTGGTTGACTGTACACATACAAAAAGATAAGTAACTCCGGGAGTAAGCGGAGTGACTGCAATAGCTGATAGATGGCCTACAAATGTGTCCAAGCATTGATCTATCTGCACCTGCGCGGCATGAAACGCAGCGCCCCAGCAAAAGGGCGTGAGTACGACATGTACCAAGTATGTAAGGCATGAGCATATAATATATCGTAGCTGAATGAAACTGTAAGGCTGGAATATAAATATGTAAATATCAGCTGGAGCATAGCAGTATAGGTGGAAATCTGAAGAACGTACTAAACATGATCTGAATATAAACTGAACTCTAGCTGAATATGAAACTGAAGACTGAGCTGAACTATACTGATAATAACTGTAATATGACTGATAACTGTTAACTAGAAACTTGAACTAATAGCTGTCAACTGATACTGATGCTAAGAACTGGTGACTGATAACTGAGAACTGATAACTGGTACTGAGCTAAAACTGAACTGTTATCTGAACTGGTACCTGTCTGGTGTTATGGGCTATATCCCCCCAAATCAGCTAACTGAAAACCTGGACTAATACCTGTCTGGTGTTATGGACTGTATCCCCCCAAATCAAGTAACTGAAAAACCTGAACTAGCCTCATGTATAATCATGCAGTGCATACTATGGCTATATACGCGTATATAACAAACCTGGCGAGTGTTATGGGCTATGTCCCCCCAGCCAGTAATATCTAGTCTCTCTGGTCAGAGTGTGTGAATGACACCCGGTCACAGTAGGTGTATCAACTCCCGCCTGAACCAGAGGAGCTGTATCCCTCAGACGGGTAGTATCACACGCGACCAGACTGTGTGTCCAATGTCCAGCCTCTATGGGGGACTCCAAATCACACATAACATGATCACAATATAAGCATAAGCATGTATGAGGCATAACACATGTGGCAACAATAGATATGGACTCAAAGGAATGATAAGAAAACTCTGGATGGAATTATAGACAAAACCTAGAACTCAGAATTTGTCCAACTCTTTGAATTTCTATAAAAATTTCGGCAGAGTTTTCTCTGAAACTGGATGATACGCAAAATAGAACCAACACTATACTATACACGGGAATGGATACCCGGATAAACTGATAACATAAATATGTTAAACGGATAACAAGATCAGACAACTGGATGACATAACTCATCCACAGATAGAATGTCTGGACAGCACCACTGTCCTGACTTTCAACCTAATTTTCAGAGTGTAGATCAAAGATATAGACTTCATGGTCTGCATGAAAGATGTAGATATATATCTTAGGATTCTGGAGATTCTTAAATCATCTTAATATCAATTTTGTACAAGGAGTTATGATCAATATACTAACAACTGTCCAAAGATCAAAATAATTTTCCAAATTTTGAAACGTTTTGTCTTGCTGATTTGGACGTCTTTCACCTTGGATTTTAGGACCAACTTAAGTATATACATGGTTTTCTTGGTACCATACAAGTTTTTCACAAGAAACGCTAAGATTAGAACTAAGAAAAGCTTCAAAAGCTAAAAGATACATGTCTTGCCAAAAGAAAGGTTTAGTCTTACATACCTTTGATGATTCTAGCTCCTAAACTTTGTTTCCTTTGAATTCCACACCTTCTAAAGCTTAAAAAAGCCATAAAATAGAATTTAGGTACTTTACTTAGCTATGAAGTAATTCTAAAACTCAAACTATAGAAGAAATTGAAGGTAGCATAATGTTACCCTAATCACATAGAGCGTTTTGACGCAATCCGTCTTCCGTTTCGAGTCAAAATTGATGTGGTTTCTTCAAAATTAAAAAAAAAATGGATTCAAATCCAGAGAGGTCTGTTTATATCGTGGGTTTTGTGGAAAATTTCGAGAAAATGAATAATTTCTCTTTTATAACAAAAACATTTCATTTCTTGCCCTCTTTTGCGCTTATGTCCCTTTTTCTTTCTAACTTCTGATACTCATATCTTTTTATCCAGATATTGTATGAACAAACCGTCAAAAGTTTTGGAAACTACGCTCCAAGACCTTCAATTTGGTATATCATATGTCTCCAAAAGACCTCATATAACACACAGAATTAATTGCTGAAAAAGCTCCATTAAAAGGCAAATCCTTAGTCGGTTTTTCCGCAACATAAATCTGATTTTTCCCAACCTTTATATTCGACATATAAAAGTCATATATGATACAATAATGACTTTAAGATCACTTAAATCATTCTTAACATTTCATTAGAACGATATACCTCACTTTGGACTTACGAGGTGTAACAATAACTAAAAGCCCTCAAATGTCATAAAAGCAATACAAGCCTCGTAGGGACAAAATAGGAATTATACATGGAATTCCAGTCCAAGCAAGGAAACTAGGCGCCCCGCCTCTTGTAATAGGCGGTCCGCCCATTCCCCCATGGTGCAGAGTAGGCGGCCCCAAGCCCTCAGAGTAGGCGGTCCGCCTGAAAAAGGGGCGGACCAAAGTCCTGTGAGTAGCACATCAACTAGGCGGTCCGCCCTTCAAAGTAGGCGGTCCGCCCCTTCCTGGGAGTTCTTGAATCAGCTCAAAATATGTCCCTCGAGCCTCTCCTTTGGTGCCTATGTGGTCCTCCTTCCATGGCGCTCCAATGCATGATTTTCAAGTCGCTTCCGGAGCCCTTGACGTGTACTCTTTGTGCTCTCAAGCTTGGTTCTTGATGGTTGTCATTTAGGCCAATTTATATTGCATCATCCTCCCCTTCTTGAAAGGATTTCGTCCTCGAAATCAAACCATCAAAACTCACATTCAAAACAAGCACAATCAAAGTTTCCTACTTCACAAGTAGGTTAGCTTAACAAGAACAAGTGCAAATTGTGTTGAAAACACACTCTTGTGATAGAGCCAAGCATCAATACCCATTAAAAAGCATATATTCCCAAAGGAAACAATAAATTCTTGGCTCAACAAGAACAAGCATTCAAAATCAGAACAAGCAAAGAGATCAAGGGTATGCATGTAGCAATCAAATTTCCTATGACCCCTCAGCTTATGACCAATACACCAAGCCTTCAAATCAATTTTATCACAAAGTGACACATTAGCTTTGGCATGCTCAACATATGGAATGGAGTAAGTAAAATAGTTCAATTCACAACTAACATCGAATACTCCACTCCCCTTCTTAGAAGCGCTCTTACACACATCAAGAGTGACTTCCTTACCTCTAAATTCACCTCCAAGACAATCCTCCCTACTAGACTAACTCCAAATGAAAGTCTCCAAAATAGGTTTTTCATCATTATAGTCCACACAATGAAGGTTATGACTACTAGAAGATGGTTCAACACAACCAATATTGAGACCACTCATCTCACTAGGAGTTCCAAATAATGGATCGTCCATAGAGTCTAACTTCTCAAACCATGGAGGTCCTATTTTACTACTAACCCTAATCCGATACAATTCGCTACCACAAATGAGATTGCTTTCAAACAATGGAAATGTAAAAGCATGCACCTCAAATTCATGGTCAAACAAAAGCATAGTATCAAGACTAGGTTCTTCACTCTCACTCGAGGAGTCATCGAAAATAAATCGATCCATCTCACACTCTAGAGACTCCTCAAGGTCACAACCATCCTCACTACGACATAAGAGACCACCGCTATCAATTAAGCAATAAAAGGAAAGAATATGATAATCATGTAAGTCATCTTCTCCTTTATCAAATATGGGTGGGGTGTAATAACAAGGATCACACACAAGGTCAACCACAACATCTTCACTAAAGAGAGGTTCAATGAAAACCGAGCTCACATTATGATGTGGCTTTTCAACCCTCTCCACTAGTAGTTCATCTTCACACACAAGTTGACCCAAAGGCTCTACAGTAGTTGCAAACACATCGTATTCATACAAATCATCAACTAGTATAGAGTTTTCACAAACAACATCATAAGACAAGGAAGTATCATGCTCAAGGGAGGAAGAAATAACACATACCTTTAAGTGGCCATTTTGCTCACTCAATGCACTAGGAGTGTCATGAATAGTTTCTCCACCTTGTAGCTCACATTTGGCATCACCTTCACCTTGTCTTTCCATCTTGGAACATGGTTGAGGTTCCATTGGTTTGACTCCAAGAATCCCTACACAAGAATTCAAACAAATAGAAGAAAAAGATAAAGAGTTAAGGTTAGAATAAGGGGTGTCCTCACTCTCAATTTTTCTTTTTCTCTCTTTTTTTCCCTCATTTTTTTCCAAGGTCAGGTGTAGATTTGGGTGGTGACATCCCACTCACATCACTCAACACATCCTCTCCTTTTTCCACTCGAGGAATGTCACCGGTCACTCCCTTACTCCTCTCTATCTTTAGTCTCTCAAATTCGGGTGAGTTGGGACGAGGCCCAAGAATACCCATAGCCGGAGTAGGTGGACTTTTTACATCAACCCAGAATCTAGGACTTGGAGACTCATCACTTGATGTCTCCTTCTTCTTTGTTGGTGAACCACTTGGTTTTAAAACTTGTGGCTTCGGGTTCACCTTGTTGACAATTGCCAACTCTTTTCTTGCACTAGTCTCACCATTGCTTGTGTTTGTAGGACTTATTGTTTGCACCTTTTCAACCATGGAATGAAGTTCTTGCTCCTTGCTTCTTTGCATAGCCAAAGAAGGTGTATTAGTAGGCAATTGGCCTCTTGACCGATAATGCACAAAGTCATAAACCCTTTGCTCTATGCCCACAAGATACGCATCCTTCATCACACTATATTGCACCCTCTTGTCCTCCAACCACGGCTCACCTATCCACACAACATGACGCATGGGATACACATCACACCACACCACACATAGCATTTATAATTCCTATGAGATATGAGTACCCGAGCCTCCTTAGAAACCCACACTCCATCATACTCATAAGGATGCTCTATCTTATGGCATGGTATTCTTAGCCTATCAACCAAAGAGGTGCTAATGAAATTGGCATCGGTATCACCAATCTTGAGCAAGTATCCTCCAACACCATTTACCTTAACAACGAACCTTTTCCTACCCAAGTTTTGTAGATTGGCATCCAAGGAAGAACTTGAATTCCCACGACTATCAACACCAACAACTTGGGTCTTCCTTATCTCTCCACTAGTGGCAATACCACTAGAATAATCTCCACTTCCCGTTACTCTTCCAGCATTAGAAATGTTGTTGGAAGTCGAGGAAGGACCCTTGCCATGGAACCCATAAGTGCCTCTCGCCTTGGTTCCATAGCCCATAGTACTACTTCTACTACAACTATCCAAGCCCCCCACGACATTAGAACAATATAACCCCTTTGTAGCAAAAGCAACACCATCTCTCAAACCAACCTCCACATGGGAATTAGAAGCATTAGGTCGCTTAGCATACCTAGAAGGTGCAAGCTTCTTCTTCCCCATGGAACAACCACCACCTCCTCCCATACTAATGGAAGGACCTCTACTATTCCCTTGCACACCATTACCAACACCAAGAGAAGATTCAAATGAATAATTCATATAATCAACTTCATCATCAACTCTATCTATGTCACTATCATCATGCTCATATTCATCACAAGTAGAGTAAGTAGGATCAATGTACCTTGAAGCGTCACCATCTTCATAATATTGACTAGAAGCTTAACGATCAACACATTCATCTTCATGAGCTTCATAGTCTTCATCAATCTCACGATCATCATAGTGAACTGCTTCATCAACATAGGAGCCATGGTTTCCTGAGTCATCATAGTAATGGCCATCGTCATTATCATAGGAACCATAGTCTCCATCATCACCATACGAGTCATAGCAACTCGCATCATCCCCACATGAGCCATAATCTCCTCCATCATCATCTGATATTGTTGCAACACCAAAAGACAAAGCCTCCCAAAAGTCACTCCCTCACGTGTATCACTCAATATATGAATGCTCAAGAGAGAGGCCTTCACAACTTGGGAACCAAGTTGATCACAACTAGTATGTCCAAATAAAAGTTCGGAATGGAGTTAATGAGACTCAATGTACGGACGACTAGTTAAGTGCGCACTTGAGAAAAAAAAGTAATACGAATCTTCTTTGATTTCTAATCTCCTCTACGCACGAATGTCCTAATACGCTAGCAAGTTAGTGTCTTTTGAGTAGGCCAATTACCCTAGAAACACTAACCAAGAAGCCCGTAGGCGAATAACAAGTGAAACCTACGAAAAAATTACCCGGGAAACTCTCAGCAAAAGGGGCGCCCCGCCTATGTACAGGGGTGGTCCGCCCAAAAAACTTAAGAGAAATCCCACTAGAGTGGGTGGTCCGCCTCCCACTGTGGGCGATCCGCCTACTACTGCTTCCTGCAACTTTGCAAAACGTGTTTTTGACTCGTTTTGCACTCAAATTCCAACGTTTTCGGGTTGTTTTTCAATTCTAATGATACCCAAAGATATAATTGATGTTTCTAAACATTCCCCAATAGGTTTTAACCCCAATAAACCAACAACAAATCAATTTTGATTCTTGAGCAAAGTTCTAGGGTTTTAAAATTTCTGGAGATTTCAATTCTTCAAATTTTGAAATACGTCACCAAATCTTATAATTTTGGTATCAAACGAATGGGAATCACATATGGAACAAGCCCCAATGATTTTCAATGTATGGGTGTTCCAATCCAACAAGTTCCAACAAATTTTGTGCAATTTTCAAGTTTTTCTATTTTTTTGTTTTTCTTCAAACTTTCAAGAACAATAACAAGAACAATGATAAACTAACACAATGAACAAGGAACGGGGGTTTGTAAGAACATAACCCGAGCCTTGCTCTGATACCAACTGATGTAATCTAAACTAGCGGAAGCAAACAACGATATAAAAGTGCGGAAGCAATAAAGTAAGATACGTGATATCAATAAAGATATCGGGAAACAAGGATTGGGGAGACAAGAAACGAGAAGAAAGAATGGATAATTGGATTCAAGACATGAATTTAATTATCCAAAAGGGAGAAATGAAACTCGAACCTTATAAGGAATTTACATTAGCGATGAATATCCATAGATTCCAAGTCGTACAAGATTCATGAAGCTTCAAGCTTCGGATTAGAAAGGCTCGGCCTTCTCTAATTCTCTATTCTCAAATGTCATACAAGCTAAGTTTTTAAATGAATAGGCTAAGTGTGTTATTTATAGTTTTCCCACACTCCTAAGTGAAATGACTAAGAGCCCTCAAATGTCATAAAATCAATACAAGCCTCGTAGGGCTAAAATAAGAATTATACGGGGAATTGTCATCTAAGCAAGGGAAATAGGCGCCCCGCCTCTTGTAATAGGCGGTCCGGTCCGCCCATTCCCCCATGGTGCAGAGTAGGCGGCCCCAAGCCCTCAGAGTATGTGGTCCGCCTGAAAAAGGGGCGGCCCAAAGTCCTGAGAGTAGCACATCAACTAGGCGGTCCGCGCTTCAAAGTAGGCGGTCCGCCCCTTCCTGGGAGTTCTTGAATCGGCTCAAAATGTGTCCCTCGAGCATCTCCTTTGGTGCCTATGTGGTCCTCCTTCCATGGCGCTCCAATGCATGATCTTCAAGTCGCTTCCGGAGCCCTTGACGCGTACTCTTTGTGCTCTCAAGCTTGGTTCTTGATGGTTGTCGTTTAGGCCAATTTATATTGCATCATCCTTCTCCATTAGTTTATGGAACAATACAACACATTTGAATATGTTGTTGGCTGCTGCTTTGAATATGGAGAACGCTTTAAGAGGCATTTGAATCCATTGTGAAAATGAAGCTGATTTTGTATTGGATGCAACCATTTAAGAGGTACTCTCTCCATTTCAAAAGGGATGAACCTATTACTATTTGAAGGGTCAAACAAGATTATGTTTGACCACATGTCTTACAAATATTTTTTTAACTATTTTGAATTGTTAACTATTGTGACTTATAGTATTTTTCATGTAGTTTCTAAATATATAAATTTTATTTAAAAAAATTTAAAAATTCAATGTGCAAATTTCCGTTGAAAATTAGTCAATTTGACCCTCGTACTCCACAAAAGTTCGTCCTTTTTGAAACGGAGGGAGTAATTATTTTACCATTGTTAGGCCTAATTTTCTTCATAGTTAAACCGAAAACCGGACTAATAAGAACGTAAAATCGATTAACCGAAAAGTGATAACTAATACCATATTGGTTTAGCATTTTTAAAAATCAAAAATCGATAGTCCAAAACGATAAGGTCCAAAATCGAACCAAACCGACAGATAAACACACCTAATTGTGTCACTTTGTTAAAGTATGTAAATTTTAGTAATCATGTATGAAATTAACCTGACACAAACAAACAATATTCTATTGCAGATTAGCTTAAGATGATTTTGTCAGTCTTAAGCTTGTTTATTTCCTCTAAGTTAGAGGGCATGGTAAATGGGTACCCTTCCGAAATATATGAAGGCAAAACCATGCCTTCAAGAACCAAATCAACAAACAATGAGAGAATCCTAGTTATCTGTAATTGTGTGATCTCCATAGTAGGGAGCCGACCACATAATTTTTCTTCCTTTTCTTGTGATGGCTAAAATTATGTTAATCAGTATGTTGACCAATAGTGCTTTCGCATATTGTGATTTCTATGTGAGTTATGCTTTGTTTGAAAAGAAATAAGAAAGATATATTATATGTGCATTGAAGTAATACTGAAAAAAATATCAAATATTGCAAAATGAACCGTCACATCAACCATCAAATTGATAAAAGTTTAATAATGTATTGAATATCTTGAAGTGTGAATTAAGGAGAAGAATAATGTTTTCGACTACTAGTACTAGCTATACTCTCATTGACATGGCTACGGCAACTTCAGCAAATTAAAACTTGTGGACCTCTTAAATGCTGTAAGATTTTGACCAGTAGCAACATTTTACAATATGCTTAATGAGGCTCTGTCGAAACTTCAAATATACTTAAGTTTAACCACTTTATAATGAATTTGGGGAAGAAAAAACCTCTCCTCCTACACTGAAGTTTTAAAGCATCTTAAAAAATGATTCTTGATTTACTTATGAATTAAAAAACTCAATTTACAGATATGACAAAATGTCGACACAAAAGAAGCTCCAAATAAAATTTGAAACTGCGATGTTTTCCTTTTCCTTTTCTGAAAAAAATTAGCTACTAAGATTAGATAATAAATGGAAAATTTTGATCAAAATCACCTCTAAGTGATCCATTTGAATGACAACCTTGTAACATCGATATAAACAAACCTTGTAAAACTAGAACAAATTGTGGGTGAAAACTCTAGCTTTTTTATTAATTAAGCCAACTATTTATACATATCTCTAACTCTATACTTGCTTGGAGAGCAAGTAGCTAAAATTGGGTTTGACCCAATAACCAAAAGAAACGGGAGAATTACGCAACTATGACACTTTAGGCAATGGTTTGCCTAACTGACCTCGCTTAGATTGGTTTGCAAGAATAGTCTCTGCTAAATTTAAGTAAGTGTTATCCCCGTGGTAGCACTTGACCTTTTATCTCATTCAACATTCTCCCAGATAAGTTGAAGCGCTACCCCGCGGACAGAAATAACCCTATAAAATCTTATATTAACGGCTGTATCCCGCCATCCCTTTAAGTAAGTGCTGCCTCCTAGGTAGCACTTGACCTTATCTCTTTCAACATTCTCCCAGATAACTTGAAGTGTTGCCCTGCCCTCCAAAATAACTTGAAGTATTGCCTCGGCAACACTTGCCTCTTTAATCTCTTCACAGGCAGCATTTGCCCTTTTATATTTCCCGAAGAGGCAACACTTGTCAAGTTATAACTTGAAATGCTGCCCGCGTAGGCATCACTTGTCAATTTATAACTTGAAGTGCTACCTCCGAGACCATTTTGCTAAACCATTCTTAGGTGGGAAAAAAATCATAACAAGGGATAAGGGGTACATGTGGTGAAATTTTATGAAAATAAACCTAGCTAAGTATTTACATGATTACCCTTAAACTATATTTACTATTTAATTTACACTAACTCTAATACCCCTCACCCCTCCTCAAGTTGGAGCATGAGGATTCCTTATGTCCAACTTGTCAAGGAAATACTCGAACTGTGCCCGTCCCAATGCCTTAGAAAATATATCCGCTAGTTGAGTGTCCGAGGGCACGTAACCGGGACGTATAGTGCCTCCAATAATCTCATTCATAACAAAGTGACAGTCAACCTCGATATATTTAGTTCGCTCGTGAAAGACAGGATTCCGAGCTATATGCAATACTGCTTGACTATCACACTTCAACTCTATCGGAGGATAATGCTCGATTCCAAGATTCCATAATATCCCTGGAAAGGCATTTCAACTCGCACACGGTCATTATCATCGACGGGTACTCTGTCTCTGCCTCTTCCGGGAACTCATTACAATGCCTTGACCCGGACACCCTTTCAAGTATCTGACTACACGAAGTGCCGCCTCCATATGCTCAACACGAGACTCTGCATGAATTGCGACAGCACATGCACACTATATGAAAAATTCGGGTGCATAAAACACAAATAGATCAATCTTCCAACCAATATTTTAAAACATTCGGGATCTTTGACAAAACAACCGGTAGCAAGTGCCAAACGATGATTCTGCTCTATTGGCGTACCCACCGATTTTTCCCCCAACAATCCGCCTCTGAAATGATATCTAATGCATACTTTCTCTGATACAAAAAAATTCCTTTCGGACCCCTTGCCACTTCAACATCCAACAAATACTTCAAAGTGCCTAGATCTTTCATATGAAATCATTTAGAGAGATATAACTTGAAGATTTTAATAGCTCTCGGATCATTACCAGAGATAATCAAATCGTCCACATAAACGAGCACATTCAATTGCACATTACCTTTCCTCATCATAAACAAAGAGTAATCTGAGTACGACTGATGAAATCCATAATTCTTCAGAGTGGCCGATAGCTTTACAAACCAACACCGAGGAGCTTGCTTCAAACCATATAAAGATATTCGAAGACGACACACATTTCCATTCCCATGCATTTGATGTCCCGGAGGCAATTTCATATATACTTCTTCACGAAGATCCCCATGCAAAAATGCATTGTGCACATCCTTGGTGCAAATTCCTCCGTGTAATCTACTCCTTCCACTTGGTGATTCCCAAAAATCACAAGTCGTTCTTTTTACCGTTCAATGGTACCATCTGAGTTATACTTGATCTTGTACACCCATCTGCAGCTGAGCGCCTTCTTACCCGGAGGCAAGCACTCAATTACCCAAGTCTTGTTTACTTCCAAAGCCTGCAACTCTTGCTGTATAGCTAATCTCCATTTCGCATCTCTTATTGCCTCCAAGAATGAGGTAGGCTCATGTCCTTCAGTTATAGCTGCAAGAAAACTCACATGTCTCGAAGAAAATTTATCGCAATTGACTTAATGTACTAGAGGATAAGGCTTTCTTCCCATTTGGATACCCCAACAACACACATCGATGTCTCATACTCTCAAACTTGTCACCTGTTCGTCCTTAGTTGCGAGCATAACACAAACATCCGAACACCCTCAAGTGATCATAATTCGGTGTCACTCCCATCAAGACATCATATGAAGTCTTACCTTTCAATAAGAAGGTGTCTGATTAATTAAATAACAACCCGTCATCACGCATTCTTCCCAAAACTTGATCAGCAGGTTAGTTTGAAACCTAAGCGTCTGTGTTACATTCAAAATGTGCAGATGTTTCCGTTTAACCCTTTCATTTTGTTGTGGTGTCCCCATAAGAAGTTTGAAATTAAATTCCTTGTCCAAGAAAATACCCTTTTAGACTTATAAACTCGGTTTCATTATCATTTCGGATACACTTAACATGTTTATTAGATTGTCTTTTCACCATAGCAAAGAAACCTTTTAACTTATGTCCAACTTCTTTCTTATCAATTAACAAAAATACTCATATCCCCCATGAACAACATAAAAGATAGTGAAGAAATATGATGCACCACATAAGGATTCGGTTCTGTAAGGACCCCACAGATCATAATAAATTAAATCAAAAGGTTTGGCAGCTTTATTATCATTTAAAGGAAATAAATTCTTAGCCTGTTTTGCCCGGAGGCATACATCACAAGCTTTCTCTTTTAAGCTACATTTCCTATGCCTATGTTATAGAACTGAAAGAGATGTGGTCACTTGTACTGAAGGGTGCCCTAACCTTTGATGCCACAATTCCATCACATCAACCTTCATTTCTTTCACCTTGGGTAGCGTCCGAAAATAGTAGAGTCCATCCATTTGTTCTCCCGCTCCAATCAACATCCCCGTAGCCCGGTCCTATATAGCACACAAATTATTAGTAAAATTTACATTACAATCAAAATGATTAATCAATTGAGACTCCGACATTAAGTTGCAAGTCATTTCGGGCACATATAACAATCTTCGAAGAATCATGTCTTCATTAAGTCTGATGGATCCTTCTGGAGTAGCCACTGTGCTGCTTCCATTTGGTAGACTTACCAAACACTGGGGGATTGTCCGTAGATCCTCCAAAACACTCAATTGGTCGATCATATGATTCGATGCTTCCGTGTCAATAATCCACGGAAGTCGAATTTGTTTACTGATAGATGGTTCACTTGTGCTCGCCTTCTTTTTGTTTAGAAACTCAAACAACATTTGCTGCTGATTACTGGTTATCCCAGAAAAGTTTGTTTGTCCGTGTGTAGCAGTGTGTCCGGTGTCCACACCCGTGGACTCAGTCTGTGCAACATTAGCTCGAGTACCTCCACGTTCTTATCCAGGATTCGACCCATGCTGCAGGTATCCACAGCCTCTACCACCCCGTGTAGCCTCAGTTCCACCTCTGCCACGGCCACCACTCTGAAACCCCTGCTGTTGATTTCCTTGCTTCAGATAATGAATCCACCCATCCGGATACCCAATGACTTTGTAGCAACACTCCGGGGGGTTTCCACCTCGGCCACACAAGTGACACTCCTTATAGCCTCTTCGGGATAGAGCCGACCGTTGAGCAGCTAACGCCTCCATTCTTCCTCTGTCTGTGCCACTCCCTTGACACGCTCATCTTGAACAACCTTTTGATATACTTGTTTCATTGATGGTAATTGATCTTGTGCCAAGAGATTGGACCAGATTGTCCCATAAAGACTTTCATCAAACCCCATAAGAAACAGATGAACCCTATATTCTTCCCTCTTCTTCCCCAGTGTAACCGTGAGATTGCATGTAACAATTTCCACATGTGCACGTTGAAAACTTGTCATAATTTCCAAGTTCCTCCCACAGCATTGCCAACTTTATATAATAAGCGGCGATAGACAATCTCTTCTGTTTGCACCCGGCCAGTGCAGCTTTCAACTCCTGAATCCTTGGTCTCTTTCCCGCCGAAAATCACTCTCGAATACTATCCCACAAGTCCTTAGCTACCTCCATATGTGATATGGTGGTTCTAAGGGTAGGCTCAATATAATTCCTAATCCATGGCACAAGAAGAGAATTTATAGTCCACCAATCATCTAGATCCACTGAATCTTCTCCCGGCTTTTTAATGGACCCGTATACAAAGCCAAATTTCTTCCTTGCACGCGGTGCCGTTCTTGCGGACCGTGTTCATTCCTCATAATTATCACCGGTCAATGGACCTGTGTGATAATCAATCCCGGATTATCATTCGACGTGATGTCGTACGGAGAGATAGTCTTCTGTCCGACAACACCATCACTAACCACCACTCGGTTGCCTGTACCACCAACACCATCTGCCGGAGCAGCCATCACTCAATACCTTCACGAATAGTTTTCACGATGGCTCTGATAGCATGTAAAACTAAAACAAATCAATAATTTTGTGGGTGAAAACTCTTGCCCTTTTCATTGATTAAGCCAACTATTTATACATACCTCTAACCCTAAGCTTGCTTGGAGAGGAAGCAGCTAAAATTGGACTTGGCTCAGTAGCCAAAAGAAACCCAACTAAGTATTTATATAATTACCCCTACTATTATTTACATTTAATTTACACTAACTTTAATAAACCTCAACTATTAAATGAAGAGTAAATCTCTTAAAAGGTCACTCTGCTTTGAGAAATCAGCTATTAAAGTCACATTATTTTGGTTGGTCACTATAAAGTCACCTAGCTTATGATAAACCTCTTCAAAAGTAATTATTTCCATTTTTTTCTTTCTGACTTACCAGAACGTAGAAATTTATATTATCTTTAATATCACGTGTGGACCCACTCTCTTGCCAGGTAAATTTTTTAATAAAAAATAACTCAAATCAGCTATAACCCTAATCCAAAAAAAGACTTTGGTTTGATAAGAAAAACTATTAACAAGCCCATATGGCTTCTAATAAAATATTTTTAGGAGAGCCTAATTAAGGCAATAGAGGAATTTTTCGTTCTTTTGAACTTCTTATTTATTAACTTTACCTTCCGACGAAAGTCGTTTCACTTCCATTCAATATAAAAAAAATTACATGTACTCGAAACACAATTTCCAGTCTTTTGTAATTAATTTCTTAAACTTTCTCTTTCTTACCAAAAAACTGCTTTCTTAATGTATATTAAAAAAAATTTAATCGCAGCCTTGAAAAAATCATGTAATAAATATAATATCTTTCTGAAACATTCATTTTCAATCAGAGTAGAGTCCATTCATCATAAAACCTCTTATTCCCTGTTTTTCTGTACGTCTACATCTAATTTTGATTATTTTTATTTAAAATTCAACAAGTTCTAATTCAAAATTATTCAACAGAAGGAAGTTTTTTTAGAAAAGGAAAAGGTCATTTTCAAAAAGGGGAACCCTGGTTGGGTCTTTTTTAGGTTAAAGGTTACTTTTTTTAATAAAAAAATCCTACTCTGCACCATAGTGGGTGATGAATAATTAAAATTTTCACGTCACCTTTTCAGCCAATGAAAGAGAAAAACGAGCAAAAAATATTTCGAAGCGATTTATCATAAATTGAGTGACTTTATTGTGACTAGACAAAACAAAGTGACTATAATAGTTAATTTTTCAGAGTTGAGTAACCATTTGAGAAATTTACTTTTAAGGGATCGTTTGGTACAGAGACAAATTATGCTAGTATTAGTTATGCAGGTATTAACAATGTATGTATTAATTATGCATGTATTAGCTATGCATGTATTATAATATGTGGATTATTTCTTGAATCATTAATATATTACAAGTTAATATATAATGTTATAATTAAAATATTCAGTTATTCTTAAATAAATTAAAAACTATTCTTATTATTATGAAGGTCAGTTTTGTCAGTTTAAATTTTTAATACTTGCATTGCTAATACTCAAATTACTTATTCCACCTTCTACCCCATATAAAATAATACTCCCTCCGTTCCAAAATGGTTTTCATAGTTCGGATTTCGAGAGTCAAATAAGTTCATTTTGACCGTGAATTTAAACATATAATCTTTAAGTTTTTTGTAACGATGTTTATATATTTAGAAACTACATAAAAAGTACTTAAGTCACAATAATTAATAATTTAAAATATTTAAAAGATATATGAAAATATTGCGGTCAAAGTTAAACTCGTTTGACTCTCGAAATCCGAACTATGACAACCATTTGGAACGGAGGGAGTACATATATTCCTGCATAGCTTTTACATATATTGGCTATGCGGAAAAGAAAATTGTGAACCAAGCGTTGTATTAGCAATGCTATGTTTTATGTAGAAAGAAAAAAGACCAACCAAATTTGGTATTTATAATGCTGAATTTTGTGCAACAAACAAATAATGTATTAGTAATACCAGACTCTATGTGGATATTAATCTAGTGCTAGTGCATACCAAACTATCCTTAAATGGATTAAAATACCAAATCAAGCAAAAGCCCCTTTGTTTTCTTCTCAAAACTTCATCACCCCAATAACTGATTTGAAATTTTCACCAATCAAACCGCCAAATTAATAAATGAATTAGGAAATTAGCTTAAAGTATTATCAACAATTAGGCTTCTAATAACAAATTCAAGACACGTAAGTGAAAATCAAGAGAGACAAAAAAAGAAGTTCAAAACTCACAACAAAGATTGAAATTTGTCATGAGAATTTTCATTTATCTAATGAAACTCGGTAACAAAAATGTCTTCTATGTCCTGCGGTTTTCACTTGAAAAATGAAAACTCTAAAGTTACATATGGAGTCTGGAATTTATCATGTGACAAAAACCTAAGATTTCACTTGAAATGTGGAAAACCAAAGAATTTCCAAGTCATTTGGAGTTTACTGTGATGGAGAGCGGAGGGCAAAATGTTTCGTGCAGATACTGTCAATTCCTTAATTAAAAATCAAAATGTTGGCTCTTAACTGACAAGCATAGCAAAATGGTTGCTGCCCAACTCAAAGTTTAATAAAATGATGTCGAGGGGAGCCAAAATAGTGAGAGGGTGTCGGAAGTGTCTTATTTCTGTGAATTTCCCAAAACTAAGATCACTCTTTTTCGGTTGATTTACAAAATAGGAGACCTTCTGGAACCCCATCAAAGAATTGACCCTAGCAAGGGAAGTCTTAAAAAAATGCCCCATAAGAAAGTTCCTGACAACCGTTAAATCTTTTTATTAGCAAGGACCTGCCGGAACTTCCCTCTAGCTATTACCTGCAACTTATTTTGACGGAGCCATTTTTATAAGACTTTTCTTATAGGATCAAAATTTTAGCAGCAACACCTGAAATGTCTATTTTGCAAAAAAACTTCCTCTTTTTTTGGGCTGCCCATTATAATCTGTTATTAGTAAAATTTTGATAACTAGTCAATTTTGGACACGTTAAGTGGTTCTATCCACCGTTTCAAAATTGATTGAGAAATAGCTAAAAATCTGTGCGCACACTTACACTCTATTAGCGTTGACAAATACCCCCTGACTAGTCGCAGTATTTTATACTGGGACTTTGAACTAACATGTTCAAAGTTCCATTATTTTATACTGTGATTCATATTCAAAGTACCGGAAGCATCTATATATATAAAAAAGGAGGATAGTAGTTGGGTTAGTTGTTAGGACAATATTAGGAAAAGTTAGTTAGTAATATTGTAATAAGACTTTTGAATACAAGGTAATATATATGTGGTTAAATTAAAACAACTAAAATAATTAAAAAATAAACTATACATGTTATAAGATAAAGATTAAAGTTTAACAGACTTGATGTGATAATACTTTGTTAAAAACTTGAAAAATAAGGTCTTAAATATAAAGATAAAATATTGGATATGTATTCAAATTCAAATGGTGCTGTTAAATTTGGTTCTTATCAAAACTAATTGTATTGTAGTAAAAGTTACTTTTTAATTTGAATTAGGAGATACAAGATTTTTTTTTCATAATGGTTTGAATTTGAAGGATAATTACTTTTAAATGATAAGATCTATTTCTATAAATATTCTCAAATTTAAATTGGCAAAGTCTTATCTCTTGATTTGTTATTCAGACATATTTTTAGATTAGGTTATTATCTCTCTCCTCTCTATTCTCTATTTAATTCCCTCAAACAAAAAAAAGGAGCTAGACATTTACAAAGCTAATTTTTTTTTTCAATATCTCAAGAAGCTATTTAGTTCTGCTACTTATTATTCTGATTTATTCTTTATTTTATGTTAGTCATTTCTTTTGATCATCATGTACATGTTCATATGTTTGTAAATTTTGGGTTTTCATATGTTTACATTATTTAAGTTATATGTTTGTGTGCAGATATATTACTCAACATTGTAGTTGTCGAATGTCATTGACAATAGCATCATCTCTACACGATGGGATATAGAGGATCAGGGCACCCAAGTTATTATTGTTCCTGAAAGTATGAAGATAGTTTGTGAAGACAACAAAAGATTTGATAGTTTGTGAAGACAACGAAAGGTCACACAATTCTGTTGATGGTTAAGAGCGGAGTATATTTTAAACTTATTGTGTTTTATTACTTTCTTATAAATGTCCTCATTTTTGAAGGTTTAAGTAATTTACCAGCATTGAACAAGCCATTTCCAATTTCGAATTGCCTCACATAGTGACATGTGTACCTTCACTATTCTTGGATGTGGCCTTTCTTCTCAAGTCCTATATATCTTTTTTTTTTTTCTTTTCTAAAACTATAATATTTGGCTTTTTATTTAATTTGTTTGCTTGGTTTTTTTTTTTTTTTTTTGGTTATTACATTGTAATCTAGCTACTACCAAACAATATTAATTATTAGACTATCATAGATTTTCATTACCCTAATTGATAGTTTCAGCACATTTCAGTATAACATTTCAAAGATGTGGTACTATATAGCTATATTGATTTCACCAAATTTATGTTAGGAAAGAGGTAGATTTATTTTATGGCTATACAATTCCTGAAATATTGTATTTTTTAACTAAAGGAGGTACTCCCTCTGTCATATTTTAGTTGTCCATTAAGCTCAAAAGTTTTGTCTTAAAATATTTGTCCTATTAGAAATTCAAAACTGAATTTATTAGTTGTTTCCATTTATAACGTTAATCATTAAAGAAATAGTAGTCCATTTTAGTATTGCTCAATTCTCAAAAAGCATTTAACGAGGATAATTTTGTAAAATATTCATTGTATTTATTGAATTTCTTAATGAATATGGAAAAGTTAACAGCAACATTTAAAATGAGACGTGGGAGTATGTTTTAAGCTTCTAATATTTTGTCTCTCATTGCAATTCATAATAAACGATACTGATTATCACATTATGGAAAATAACACAAAACTGAAATCGTAATAGCTAACAGCAAAATTATTTAACTAACACGCAACGCAGTAAAAGTTTTATAATATGATTGGATTCGAAACATAAAATATTAATAATTAAATCATAATATTAAATAAAATGATAAGCTAATAGAACAAGATATTAGCAGTTTAATAATCTGGCGAAGCTTCTGAAAAGTAAAAAGCGCATTTTTCTAAAAAAAATATTCTTTATCTATGTTTTGTATTAGACATCATTCTTTTGATTGTCATATATCACATATGTTTACATTATTATCTGTTTGTGTGGATATATCACCACTTTAAAATTAAAATTGTTGGACACATTATTCCTGCTATGTTTTATAGCCAGATGAAACTATTTTTGCAAAAAGTAGGTGAGTTATTTCTTGCCAGATTCATCAACAATTGCATTAACTTTAATGTATGAGGTTTAAGGGCCGATCATGACAAGGTATAATTGTTTCTTTAAGTGTTGTTGGTAAAGACAGCAACCATCGCACAATATCTTTTGATGGTGAAGAGTAGGTGGAGTACCAAAGATTTAGTCAAGAGATTTTAAGGTTACATTTCAGTTTCTTATATAAACATCCTCATTAGACTTGATAATTTTTATTATTTTATAGTACCATATATTCAAATAAAAACTTCACAATTGGATGATTATCGGAGCCAAAGTTGTCATTATATTAATAATCAAGTGACATGTAGCTTAAATTTTTTGTATGGAATTATTGAAAGATGTCTCCATATAGGAGAAGATCAATTAGTAATTACCTTAATCAGATGTCGGTGTGAAATAACTTGCTATATGGAGTCAATGGAAATACCTAAGTGTAGAAATTACACAACTCCTCTAAAGAATATCAACACACTTAATTATTCATAGTGCACTTCGCTGGACTAGAATTCATTGTTTAATAGCATAACAAAGATATTAGATGTACTATCTTCTCATTTAATGTATTATATTAGTGTATGTATGTAAAGAAAGTGAATCATTAGTTGGTGGCTTGACAAATTACTCTGTGTTAACATGTAATAATTTAATAAAATGTTGTTATCTTTATTATAAAAATATTTCTGTAAGTTCTGTTGAATATCATTAGGAATTCGACCAAAACAAAAAAAGAATGTCATTATGAATCTATGTGTTTATTATTATTATTATTATTATTATTATTCAAGAAAAGTGGTGCAAGTTATAACTCATAAAATGAGCTAGAAATATTTGGTAAAAATATTGCTAATCTTAATTAATAACGATAATTTTATATATTTACTATTTTGATATATAAAATTAGATATGATTGGTTTCTTTTGATACTGACCGCGCATCGCGCGGGTGCTATACTAGTTATATATAAAGTCCCAGTATTAGTGCTTAAGTGATCCCAGTATAAAATACTGGGACTTTGAACATTTTAGTTCAAAAGACTTGTCCGGAATTGGCTAGTTTTCAAACAATTTTGTATCGCTGGCTAGTATTCAATTAGCGCGGTACAAACAGGCTATGAGACTAAATTTTTACTCGTTATTACCAAGTTCTGCGCAAGATTGACAGATATGACATCGCTGTGACAGAGTTCCTGCACCAATGAGAAAACTCTTACATTTTTTTTTGCCAGAAAAAGCTACTAACAATTGCCAGAAGTCACCATGGGGAACTCTTAACGTTCGCTAGGTCTTCTGCTAGTAAGATTTGACGATCGCTAGGAGCTTATTTTGAGAGGATAAAAAATGTAAGACATTTCTTATTAGGATAAAATTGTGATAGGATGACAAATGTGTCCTCTTTGTAAATTCAACTGTTGATGCTTTATTCCGGATAATGGCAAATGACCCGTTTTTAAGTTGTTTAGCATTTACAAATTTTATAAAAATAGTCACAACTTTAAAAAATAAGGAAATTTTTTGAAGAATTGCACTAAAACCTTAGGAAAGTTTTATGAAGTTTTTAACTAACCGCCAGGAAAATTTCTTAGATTTAGTTTTAGTTCAAAGTTTCAGGAAATTTCCCGGGCATATTTTACAGTCTCAGGAAATGTCCATGTGACTTTGAGCTTAAGTCCCACAAATTTTTTCAAATTTAGCTCAAAGTTCTAGGAAAGTTTCCTAGACTTTCGGCGGCTATTCTTCAAAAATTTTCCGTATGTTTCTATTTGTGCCTATTTCTCTAAAATTTTGTTACAGCTAGCTTTTTCTCTTTTATCGGCCTAAAAAGTAGCTAGGTGGTTAAACATTTACCTTTATTCCTAACCAGTATAGTACCCGTGCGATGCGCGGTAATAAAAATTAATCATAATTTTTTTTATTAAAGTAGCATATATAAAATTTTGACATAATTTTGGTATTTCTCGTTGTGACACACTAATTTTTTTTCTCTTTGGATGAAACGCACCCGTAAACAATATCACAATAAGAAATTTTGGAAACAAATAATGATACAGTCATTCAAAAGAATTGTAATGCAAATAATTTGATGATCATATAATTTTTGATGCAACAATATGAATTGTAATAATACATATTGTTTAGATAAAAATAAATTTAATGATGTCTCAATAAAATACGAAAAACTTTTTTACACACAACGTTTCTAGCTTCTTTTGTTATTTGATCATCATCATCATAAACTAAGATTTCAAGCCCCTTATAACTTGCCACAAATCAAAGATCAACATAAAGTTTTTCATGTGTAAACACTTATCTCTTAATTTCATATTTGGTTGTTCTTGAATTTGCGATTCTACTTCCATCTTAGACATGTTTCATTCATTAATTATGAATTTTGTACAATTATATTTTTCAAGACGGACACATATCAAGGATAGTAAATCAAACAACTTCTTCACTATTTTCTTGAATTTTTAGTTTCGAAGTTGGGAGAATTAATTTGACCCATATGACATTAATTTTCTTAGAAACAGTTCGACATATAGACAAATATACTACATTTATTTGAATTTGTAGTGTTGCATTAACCTTCCTCTTTTTTATCATATTCCTAACGAAATTCATAACAACTTTGCACACATAAAATTAGATAAACATATTTGGATTTTTATATTATTAAATCAATCTTTGCTAGTTCTATTACATTATTCTAGTGAATCCATAATTTCATTTTTCAGTCGTACATATAAAGAAAGTAAAATCTTAATTTTCCTCCAACTTATGGCTTCATGATTCCCCTAATAGAATTACCCATGTAATACTAAACAGATCCAAGAATTTCCTCCTAGAAACAAATCACATCCAAAAAAAAAAAATGTAGATCAGATTGTAAGTTAAAACCCCTAAAAATTTCTGAAATCAACAAAGAAACTTGTTGAAATAGAAAGACATAAGCAGATAAGGAAAACTAAAAGAAGATAAAATTATATCAAATCCAAAAGACTACTTCAAATATTGATACATGACTATCACATAGAACAATCAATAAAGATTTTTTTTCTAGCAGAGTGGATCGAAAGCTCTTCTCTCGATAGATGCTTCATGCTAGATTCCACATATGCTTCTTGCTCTTTTGCAACATCTCTAGAACAAAGTAGTTCTTTATTTTTCCTAATTTCCCACTTATAGACCATCACTTTCTATGGCAACCTTGATAAAGTATAGTTTATCAGAGAAAAAGAGCATGGTCCAGAATGCAATATTATCATTGGAGCTTCTTCTCTTATCAACATGAATTGTTTCTACTTTTTCATCCTGAACAAAGCTGCAAGCCCGCACTGCTTAATTGACGTCGTCCTTGGTAGCAAGAGGGAACTTGTAAATTCCTTCAGGAGCTTGTTGTCATCTCCACTTTATATCTGCATTCTTTCATATTTTCGTATATTTTCTTGGTCATGATGCCGAATTGATGACAACAACATACAAATAATTTTGTTAAACGTTACTTATCCATTTAATAATTTGAATACAGTATAGAATGGTTATTCCAGTTGTACATACTATCCAAAATTCAAGCATGCAAAGATATACATCATGCAACTGTTTTTTTAATCCAAACGTCAACCTAAAAATATTATGCGATGATGCGTTTTCATTCTGCAGAAACAATACAAATGCATACATGTAACACTAATTGTAAACGTATTATGATAATTCTCCATCTTGTAAAATTAATTCAGCTGAGAAGATGGCTAATTTAAAGAGAGTAACATTACTTTTGAGATAGAAAATATAGCTTTCATATCTTCGCAATTCTTTATCAAATTTCCAAGTATTCCTTTTGTTTCTCAATTGGTAAGGAGATGATGAAATTAACCTGATATGTCATTTGTAATATAATTACTTTTTAAGGTTAACATCGAAAGAAAAAAAACATGAATAATTACATATGACTTGTACATTTTCAAGCCAAAATTCAATACGGCTAGAAACTATCATCTGAAAAAAGAATTTTAGATCCTATATCTTCAGATATTTCATTCTGCAAAGCAAGAATACCAAGTAGATTTCTCCATCAACAACACTCTCATTCCCTTTCCCGTCTCTAAAAAATTACTCTAATAAAATGATCTAAAAACATTCTCTTGTTTTAAAACCAAAAGTGTTGTCCTATGCTTCAGACAGTTTGAGTTCGATACACATCAAACTCATTAAGAACTTCTTAATTAATCCCAAATACTTATGAATCAAACTTCCAAGTTATGTCACTTTGGGGACATCCAATAACAAAAAAACTTAGCAACTTATAGTTAGCTGTTTGGCAATTATATCTAAAGTACATAATAGGAGACCATTCCCAGCCATTTTGACTCGAGCAAGAATAGTTCACTGCATCTTTACCTGGGTGTATGATCATCCTTATCATCATCTTGGTTCTATTCATCAACTTGATCATCGTGACAATCTTCCTCTTTCACAAATTCCACCATAGGCTCCTCATCCTGAAGATTGTTCTTGACCTCAATTTCTTCCAACGGACCTGACATGGCATTTCACAGTTTGATAGGATCATAGATAGTATACTTACTTTTTTTTCTTATACTAATGGCATTAATCATTTATTTTTTCAATATGGCATTACTCATTAATATGTTTAAAGAATAATTACTAAAACTTCAAAATAGTCAACATGTAAAAATTAATTTAAAGTAATACTTAAAGCCGTACCGACTAACATATATAAAAGAATCTAAACTCTATTAATAGTAATAGAGACATAAAATAAAAGAAACAAAGAAGAAAACCCACCGTTTGTTCAGTGTCTATTATCAACCGATTTTCATCTTCAATTGAAGAACTCTTCAATAATGTTTTTTTTTTTGCAGTCATTAAAGGCACGAAAACAATAAATAAACCAATTACAAAAATCAAGTTAGAATAAATAAGAAGTGAATAGTTAACAATGTATAAAAACACTATGTATGCATATCACAGCAAATACCTTTAAGATGTATATATTGAGCATATAACTGTCAGAATTTTGAGTTCTTTTTATTGCAATATCATAACAGATTTTTCATGAGACATCTCAATCTTATCTTCTTGGTGGAATTATGTGACAGTAAGAGAATTTTTTTAAGAGGACATGTTAAAGAAGCGGTTACTAAGAATCAATTGTATTCGATTTGTTTGTAGAGAACAAAACGGTTATTGAAATATTTATGTTTTTCTAATAGAAACCAAGCTCGCACTAACACCTAAAATTTTGGGCTTATCTTTTGTTCATGGGAGAATTTTTGGATTACCCATAATTTATATCTAAACATTCATAAATTTGCAAGGCTTGAATCTCCATAAAAAATTTTGATTTTGACGTCTCACTGTAGATTCTCCTATAAAAGAGTTGAATGTGAAATACTCCCCTTCAGTATTTTGAAATACATGATTCAACTAAGTTACTGAAGCTTCACTTTTGCAAAAGCCGGCAACAATGAACATCTATATGGAAACAGAAGCTGAGGAAGACAATTAACTTATTTTTGTTGACACAAGTACCATCTCAACTTTTTGAAAGATGCACTTTATTGACTGCATGCTGAATGATGCCTGCGATAATAAGTTATTACAAAAACTAAGTAATAAACTATTTATAATATTTCCAAACCCTTGGTAATAAGTTAAACCCAAAACTAGAAGGAATAGGGAGTAAAATCGCGCACAAGGGGCGCTATAACGGGCGCCCCGCGCCCCGAAAAGCGTGATACCAACCAGAACCCGCTCCCAGCCTTCGTGCCATAGGCCTGCGGCGCATGCCAAACGCGCAAGCCTCCTCGCGCCATAGGCTGCGCGGCGCGGAGGCTGCAGCGCCAGGCCAAAACTTCCTTCTTTCGCTCCAAAACTCGGCTTGTGTCGTGCCTTTGTGTGCTCAATCCAATCTTCAAACATCCTTCAACCAATTCATGCTCAATCAAGCTTCGAAACGCTCCAAATGCATCGCGTAACGACCTACACACGAACAACACAACATCAGCGTAAAACCACATTCACAAGCTACCAAACAAGTGCAAAACAAGCTCAAATGTGCGGAAATATTAAGGAAAAGTAGGCATAAAATGCCGAACATCACCACCCCACACTTGAACCTTTGCTCGCCCTCGAGCAAGTCAAAACTAACTCCCCAACCTAGGTAAAACAGGTCTGCCTATGACTATGGTTGATACCGACCATTGAACCAATGCGCACATGACTACCATGGATCCACAACATGCCAACAATTTACCAAACTCAAAAATATGAGAACAACTACCCCAAAATAGCTCAAATGCACAAACTCAACTCAATGCAACCATGCTCCCACAAAATTACACCTATCTACTCAATCAAAAGCCATCAACTTCACCGAATTCATGCAACCCACGTGCCCTCACCAATATGAAAGAGAGTGCCCCCCAAAGATCACACACAAAAACAAATATCATGAATAGAACGGGGCAATAACAAATGAATTCTCTCACTCTCATGAAAGGCTCACATGTCACACACAACGTACCATAGGCTTGCCCGTAGTGTAGGACTCCACTAATGTAGGCTCACTCCAATCGGGATTAACTAGGACTTTAGAAAGGTCGTAATGTAGGCTAAGGGGCGGGTATGATACATATGGTAATAGTGACTACCTCCCTAAGCACTTTAATACATCACATTTAATTTCAAGCACAATCCTCATCAAACCACCCAATCACAAGTATCACACATACCTTCTCAATAAGTAGCATATTTTCTTTTCAATCACACACTAGCAAGGACGGGATATCTTTCTCTCTTTTTTTTTTTTTTTTTTCTTTTCTTATCATTTCATTTTTTTCTTCAATTTCATTAACTTCCATCCTTGCCAATGTTTTCCACTACTTCACAATTTTCATAAGTATTTCCCTTTTATTAGCTCCACTCAAAAGTCTCCCAACATCCAACCACAACTCCAATCATCTACACAATGTCAATAAAGTGCTTAAGGAGTAAGAGCCAAAAGAGTCAATTAAGAACAAATGGGTAGGCTCGGGGTGTGGGTGCCAATCAAAAAGGGTCAATTCAAATCACAACAACAATTTTTCAAGGTATATATGTAAGGGTAGGCAAGTAAAAGAAGGCCTTGTATCATCTCCCGACTAGAGCAAACCTAGAATTTCGCTTTGCACACACACGGGGCAAGTTCTAGACATTAATATGCAACATGGAGCAAATAAGAACATGCCTCACAACACACATTGCACGTAATCCACACAAAAAGGCTCAATCAACAACTCTCAACCAAGCTTCTAGAATGCAACTTGTGGAAATTTAAGCACTCATGCACAAAAGTTAGCAATCAAGTCAAGCAAGCGGACTCAAGCATCTCAAGGGGGTTGTTCAATTTTTTCTTTTCTTTTCTAGGCATGCATCAAATTAAAACCAAGGACACCACAAATAGCACATGCAATCAAGTCCAAGTCCACCGGTATCAAACAAATCAAAGGCACCTAGCATTCTACCTTTTTCCTTAGCCTAGGGTCATCTACAACTAACTATCCTAATCCTAAAAATGAAAAACTACCCGGTTCAAAGGTCACCCCGTGGAAAAGAACCGCGGCCATAAGAAAAACCACGGGGCGGATGACATGTACCACTAATAAAAACTAAAAGGAAAATCTTTTTGGAATTTTTCATTGGTTTTCTAATTTTTTTTTCATTTTTGCATATAGTAAAGCAAGAAATAAATCAAAACAAAGTCAAGTGACAAAATAAAAAGTCCTAAGGTACATGCATCCTAAACCTCAAAATAAAAAAACTAGATAAAGGGCAGTACCCCACCCCACACTTAAACTAAGCAATGTCCCAGTGCGACAAAGAAGTAAGTGCAAAAGTAAGAGTACAAGAAAACTGCCCTGAAAGCTGGATGGTGCACAGGAGTGTGGACCTAGGCCTCCGCCTCATGATCAGTCTCGTACTCACTGTCTGGATCATTGGCCACAATATCGGAATCAGTGTTCTCATCCTCCTGCGGATCCACCGTTCCAGCCTCAACCTCGCCCAGCAGGACCTTCGAGGTCTCCGTCAACGGGACCTGGCGGTCAATAGTAGTCATATCAACGCCCGACTGACGGGCCATAGCCTCTATCATCAAATACTGACGGGCGGCCAAGTTGGCACTTGTCTCCCGCCAATCGTCCGCCGTCAGCTTCACCGGTGCTGTGGTGATCACCCCCTTGACCGAGGCAATGTCAAAAGGCCTCCCAAAATCAAGGACAATGCGATCCCCGACCTCATCTGCGGGGACGCCCGCCTTCTCTAAATACCGGGTCAAGAGGTTCCCAAAATACAACCGACTACATGATTTTTCATACCTCTCTTGTTTCATCATTTTCAACATGTAGTACCCAATGTTCACCGGCCTCCCGGTCATGAAAAAGTACACCATGCACGCCCGAGTCTTAGTGACCTCGGAATAATGGGAACATGGAAGAATCCGTGCATTTATGAACCGCATCCATACACGCGCCGGCTTGATAAACTGGGAGAAGTGCATAAACTTATGTCGCCCAGACGCTCCTCGCGCCCACTTATGCGTGGAGCCCTCACCACACAAGGTCTCCCGCAAGGCCGTGTAATCCGGTTTCTTGATGTAATTTCTCAACTCATCATAATCGGGGTCCGCTACCCCCAAGAAGGCATTCAATGCCGTTGGATCTAACTTCACCTTCACTCCCCTAACCGTCACCATGTTATCATCCCTCCACACCTCATCGGGCTCCCAGTTAGCATAAAGTTCTTGGACCATGTCCAACTTGGCGTGCCCCGGACTCTCAAACACTGAGTCCCACTTGAGGGCAATGATCTTCTCGGCCACCTCCCTAAACTTTTGTAGCACCGGCCGTTTATCAATGGCTTGCTCGGGGATGTACCCCGCAAGCCGCACATTTTTATACCATGTTTGGCAATCTCCCTTCTTCACGAAAGGGAGGCCATACCGAGTCTTGCCTCCGGGACGTGGTATCGGCACCGCGTCCTTTGGAATCTTGGCCTTAGCCTTTGCTTTTGCCTTGGGCTTGGCCGGTGCCTTACCCTTTTGCTTTGAGGAGGAAGGCTCGGCTTGAGGTTCTCTCCTCGGGCCCGCAGTAGATGAAGAACTCGCCTTTTGAAATGTGGCTACCATGGTACCTACACAAACACAAACATCAATGTTAGATGTATAGCTATGCACCAAAAACAATTCAAGCTCAAGGGTACCACCCCACACTCAGCACACACTCTATGTGGCAATCACTTGTTTCAATGGCACGAGCACCCCACACTTGAACAAAACTAGCCTTGGCAAAATATGCCACGTATTGAATTTTTAAAATCAAGCTAGTGTGGGTGCCTCATGATCAAATCTAGTGTGTATGCAACACCTAATGTTCATTGTAAGCCTAAGGAATGCATTGCTACTCAAGAATTCACAATGTCATTGATATTTCATCTTTGAGGCTTTTTCGAAAACACCTAGTGTGCACAACTTTGAACTAGCAATTTCAATGGATTTTGTAATGTGCCAACCCTCCCAAATTGTTGGGAGATCTCTTTTTACAAGTCACAAGGTCTATACTAAGCATCATAGACAATTAAGCATATCAAGATTGAATTTTTATGAAGAAGCTTGTAACTAGTTAAGAGAATCACCCATGAGCAATAATGAAGACAACTTACATGTTATTGAGAAGGAAGAGTAGTAATGTACTTACTTGATGGTGTTAGAAGTGATTGCACAAGATTTGGGATGAGTTCAATCGTTGCAAGTGAATTAGTGTGTGTGTAGAGAGTGTTTGTAGTGAAAATAAGGGAGAAAAGATGTTAGGAATCGGGGTTATAGGGCATGGGGGATTAAAGAATTTCGGGTCAAACCCGTTGACCCGTTTTGTAAACCAAAAATTGGCCAGCCGCGATTGCATCCGCGGCGCATGCCCATCGCGGGCAAGGTTTGTAAGTTTCTGCCTAGCCTTGCGCGGTTACCTCCGCGGCGCATGCTTGTCGCGCGCAATTTTTTGGACTTTCTGCCTAGCATGGCGCGGTGGGAGGCGCGGGGCGCTCCTAACCGCGCCTAGCTTCTTTGTTTAACTTTTTCTCGCGCTTTGGGAGGCGCGGGGCACTCCCGAACGCGCCCACGAACGTTTTTTCGCGCCGAATTTCGATTCCAAGTACAAACCAAGCGTGGGACATGTCTCGAGACGTCCCATCCCCCTCAATGCATTCATTTCACCTTATTTAGCTCACCCGATTCCTGCAAAAACGACACACAAAAACAACAAAAACATGACACTATAAAAACAAAAGAAAACTAAACTATTACAAGTACAAACTCGGGTTGCCTCCCGAGAAGCGCCTTATTTAACGTCGTGGCACGACGGGTATAAATCAAGGGTCCCTCAAAGTGATTGAAGTGCGGTGATTCACCGTACCTCCCCAATAGTGTTTCACCCGTTGACCATTAACCAAAAATGTGCTTTCAGAACCCGGGGCTCTCAATGCAACCGCTCCATGTGCGGTAACCCGAACAACTTCAAAAGGCCCCGACCATCTCGACTTCAACTTGCCCGGAAACAATTTCAACCTCGAGTTGAACAACAATACACGCTGCCCGGGCTCAAAAGAGCGATGCTCAATGTGCTTATCATGCCACTTCTTTGTCCGTTCCTTATATAATTTCGCATTTTCATACGCATGGAAACGGAACTCTTAAAGTTCATGCAACTGGAGCATCCTCTTCTCACCCGCTAAGGCCATATCAAAGTTGAGCATTTGAATAGCCCAATATGCTTTATGCTCTAATTCAACCGGCAAGTGACAAGCCTTCCCATAAACAAGCCTATATGGAGAGGTTCCAATAGGCGTTTTGAATGCAGTTCGATAGGCCCAGAGAGCATCATCTAACTTCATAGCCCAATCCTTCCTCGAGGCATTCACAGTCTTCTCAAGGATTTGCTTGATCTCTCTGTTAGACACTTCCACTTGGCCACTAGTTTGGGGATGATAAGCAGTAGCCACCTTGTGGCGAACCCCATACTTAGCCAATAATTTATTGAACAACCGGTTACAGAAATGCGTACCTTCATCACTAATGATAGCCCGCGGTGTCCCAAAACGAGTGAAAATATTCTTCTTCACGAACTTCACCACCACACTCGCATCATTTGTAGGAAGTGCAATGGCCTCCACCCATTTAGATACATAATCAACTGCTACAAGGATATATTTATTGCCCATAGAAGGTGGGAATGGACCCATAAAATCAATACCCCAACAATCAAACAGCTCAATCTCCAAAATATTGTTCAAAGGCATCTCGTGACGCCTAGTAATGGTACCCGTTCTTTGGCAACGATCACATTGCTTCACTAATACATGAGCATCTTTAAATAAAGTAGGCCAAAAGAAACCAGATTGAAGTACCTTTGCAGCTGTTCGATCTCCACCAAGGTGGCCACCATAAGGAGAGGAATGGCAGCTCTGTAGAATCGGCTCTACTTCTTTCCTTGGAACACATCTCCTAGCTAGTTGATCAACACCTATCTTGTACAAATAGGGCTCATCCCACACATAAAACCTGCTCTCATGAAGGAGTTTACGCTTCTGCTCAGCAGTTGCCCCAGGGGGATACACATCACTCACAAGAAAATTTACCATGTCAGCATACCATGGTGTTTCAGCTTCTTCTAGAGCAAAAAGTTGCTCATCAGGAAATACCTCTTTAATCTCAGGCCCCTCATCTACATGATCTCTATTCTCCAGCCTTGACAAATGATCAGCTACTTGATTCTCAGTCCCCTTGCGATCTCGAATTTCAACATCAAACTCTTGCAATAGGAGAACCCATCAAATAAGTCTCGGCTTGGAGTCCTTCTTTTCAAACAAATACCGGATTGCGGCATGATCAGTGTAGACAACAACACGAGTGCCAACCAAATAAGATCTGAATTTATCAAAAGCATAAACCACGGCTAGCAACTCCTTCTCAGTGGTAGTATAATTGGACTGGGCTGCATCAAGCGTCTTGCTTGCATAATAGATGGAGTGAAAAATTCTTCCTATTCTTTGGCCTAGAACAGCCCCAATAGCATTATCACTCGCATCACACATCAATTCAAATGGCAAAGACCAGTCAGGAGCAATGATGATTGGTGCGGTCACCAACCTTTTCTTCAACTCTTCAAACGCCTTAATACAAGCATCATCAAACACAAATTTCACATCCTTCTCCAACAATTTGCACAAGGGAGTGGAAATTTTGGAGAAGTCCTTTATGAACCGTCTATAGAACCCTGCATGTCCCAAGAAACTACGCACCCCCTTAACAGAGATAGGTGGTGGTAATTTCTCAATAGCCTCTATCTTTGCCTTGTCAACCTCAATCCCTTGCTTTGACACCTTGTGCCCAAGTACTATGCCTTCTTGAACCATAAAGTGACATTTTTCCCAATTCAGCACCAGATTTGTTTCTTCACAACGGCTCAGCACAGCATCAAGATTCTTCAAGCATTCATCAAAAGAGTCACCAACCACTGAGAAATCATCCATAAACACCTCCACAAATTTTTCCACCATGTCAGTGAAAATAGCCATCATGCACCGCTGAAAAGTCCCCGGGGCATTACACAACCCAAATGGCATCCTCCTAAATGCATAGGTGCCATATGGACAAGTGAAAGTGGTCTTCTCTTGGTCTTCAGGAGCTATCACAATTTGATTGTAGCCCGAATAACCATCCAAGAAACAATAATACTCATGGCCTGCTAGTCTATCCAACATCTGATCAATAAAAGGGAGTGGGAAGTGATCTTTCCTGGTGGCCTTGTTCAGCTTCCTATAATCAATGCAAATTCGCCACCCTGTAACAGTTCTTGTAGGAATCAACTCATTGTTCTCATTCTTCACCACTGTCATGCCCCCTTTCTTAGGAACACACTGCACCGGACTCACCCACTTGCTGTCAGAGATAGGAAAAATAATACCAGCATCCAGCCACTTGATGACTTCTTTCTTCACCACCTCCTTCATGATTGGATTTAGCCTCCTCTGCTGCTCTATGGATGGCTTATGATCTTCTTCCAAGAGAATTTTATGCATGCAGAAGGAAGGACTAATCCCTCTAATATCAGCAATAGTCCAGCCAATAGCTCTCTTGCGCTCTCGCAATACCCGCAGCACCTTCTCAACCTGCACATCAGACAACAAAGAAGAAAGGATCACGGGCAAAGTATTACCTTCACCCAAATAAGCATAACGTAAATGTGCGGGTAAAGGTTTGAGCTCAAGACTAGGAGCTTTCTCAATAGACGGTTTAGCAGGAGCTAAGGTCAACGGTCTATCAAGCTCCTCAAATTTCTTCCACCCTGGGATGAATCTACTCTGCATATTAAGAACCTCCACAAATTCTTCAGTATCTTCATCCTTCAGGATATCATCATCATCACATAAGAGTGTCCTTTCCAAAGAATCAACATTAGAAGCCAAGAATGACCTCTCATCAGCAGTCAACTCATCATCTATTACTTTTACCATGGACAACTCTTCATAATGAGAAGGAAGCTGGGTAGCTCTGAACACATTAAACACAGCTTCTTCCCCATTTACCTTCATGATCATCTTGCCAGCTCTGACTCTAATAACAGCATCCGCAGTAGCCAAAAATCCTCTTCCCAAGATGAGAGGAACCTCAGGATCAGCTTCATAATCAAGAATAATAAAATCAACGGGTAATATGAACTGACCCACTTGTACAAGCACATCCTCAATAATCCCCTCAAGGCATGTCAAAGATCTATCAGCAAGCTGCAGGGTCACAGTAGTGGGTCGTGGCTCACCCAGGCCTAGCTTCCTAAAAACTGAAGAAGGCATCAAATTCACACTAGCACCCAAATCACATAAAGCACGACCAACCTCATGTTCCCCAATTTTCAAAGGGATGGTAAAACTGCCCGGGTCCTTCAATTTCTGCGGAAGCTTGCTTCTAACTCTGGAACTGCACTCCTCAGTAAGTGCAACTGTCTCAAACTCAGTCAATCTTCTCTTGTTAGCAACAATATCCTTGATGTATTTAGCATATTTGGGAACATCCCGCAAAAGCTCCACCAAAGGAATATTTACCTGAATTTGACTCAATATCTCCAAAAATTTCTTGCATGCTGCATCAACTTTCTGCTTCTGAAGTCTCTGCGGGAAAGGTGGTGGTGGTCTCACAATAGCAGACTCGGGCTGCTTTTCGGTTACCTTTTCTGCTTCTTTTTCCACTTCCCTATCAACACTTGGCTCTAACTCACCAACAGGCTTCTTTGGCTTTGGGGGAGCTTCCTCCAGTGCTCTTCCATTCCTCAAAGTCACTGCTTGCACAAATTCTCTAGGATTCTTCTCTGTATCACTCGGTAAAGCACCCCGAGGTCTATTATTTTGTGCTCCAGCAAGCTGCCCCAATTGTCTTTCAAGATCTTTCTGTGCATTGCTCAAATCTTTAATTGTTTGTGCCTAAGATGCTGACTCATCAATGAGCTTTTGCTGCCCTGCAAGAATTTTCTTGAGCATATCCTCCATAGTATTAGACTGCTGTGGTTGAGCTTGAGACTGCGATCCCTGCTGTGGTGCATTGTTTTGAGTAAATTGGGCTCTCTCATTACCCTGAAACTGCTCACGGGTATCCCTCCAAGAAAAATTTGGGTGATTACGCCAACCCGTGTTATAATTATTACCATACTGATTTCGGTTTTGGCCCTGTGATCTGTTCTGATTACCCACATAATACACTGATTCTGGGATAGAGGGACAAACCTCAGTGCTATGATCCTCACCACATACCTCACAAAAGGCCTGAACTTGCTGCACTGGAGCTGGTTGTGGCTTTGCTTGGAGAGCCAGCTTGCTGATTTGATTGGAAATCGCATCCATCTTTGCTCGCAACTCTGTGATTCCATCTAGTTGAAGTACCCCAGCAGCTTTCTGCGTAGCCGCTCTGCTAGCCCCCTCACTAAGTATATTAGCTCTGCCATCACCCTGCCAATCAGGATTGCTCTGTGAAAACTTATCAAGTAAGTCATAGATCTGTTCAAAATTAAAGGCCAGCACTTGGCCTCCAGCAGCAGCATCAACCACAATCTTAGTATGTTGGTTCAATCCCTCAACAAAAGTGTGTGCAATAACCTCATTAGTTTGATTGTGGTGAGGACAATCTCTCAATAACGCTTTAAATCTCTCCCAGGCTGCATATAATGATTCGCCTTCAAACTGCCTGAAGGACAAAATTGCACTCCTCAACCTGGCCGTCTTAGCCGACGGATAAAACTTAGCCAAGAATTTCTTAGCTAAATCCTCCCAAGTAGTGATAGACCCAGGCTTTTCAGCCTTTAACCACTTCCTTGCTGTCCCAATCAATGAAAATGGGAACAAAGTCATTCGCACATAATCAGTAGGCACACCTGTCGGTGTATAAGTATCACTGATCTCCAGAAAGTTCTGCAAGTGTTGCTGCGGATCTTCATGCAGGAATCCACCATATTGCCCCGTCACATGCAGCAACTGAATCATGCCGGGCTTGATCTCAAAGTTTCCAGTAATAGCAGGCTTCACAATACTTGACTCTACTCCTTTCAGACTAGGAAGAGCCACATCTCGCACTGCTACTGTTTGTTCTTCAGCCATTTCAACAGGAAGAGATGCAAGTACGATTGCTAATGCTTCTCGATCTCTCGCTTCTTTCCTTGTCTTCCTCAAGGTTCTTTCAGGCTCGGGATCAAAAGGTGCGAGTGATTCGTCCTTTTTGTTCCTTTGCATTCAAAACCTATTGCCTGAAACAGCACAAGAAACTCAACAAAAAAAATTAAACCTGAATAGCAATTAAGTAATTGTTCAAAAGTAATTAGTCCGTAATTAGTCCCCGGCAACGGCGCCAAAAACTTGTTGCTCCCAAACGCACACGCAAGTATACGCGGTCGCCAAGTAATAAAGTGACAAAGTCGAGTATCGTTCCCACGAGGACTATGCAGACTAGTGCTTAATAAACAATTCCTGAACAAACTATCCAGGGGTCTTTTTCCAATGGTTATAAGAGTTTTTATACTAAAATGCAGTAATTAAAGTGCTCAAGATGTAATCGAGCAGTGGGGCAGAACTTTGGTTGTCAACAATATCAAGGGCGCGATCCAGGGTCAGAGTTACGAACAATCCAGTTGATGTATTCAATTGATTTCACTTCTTAAATCCCGAGTTACTAACTGACAGGTTAATTGTAATTATGAAAACCTTTCAGTTCTTCACAATCTATGCAAGCTACTTCAATCCCTGTATGTCTACGGGTTAAATCACATGCACGCATTAACGATCCTGTAATCAGTTAAACTAGGCAAGCAAGTATATGTCTATCCTACCCGCGAATTGATTCCCCGATGCCCGGGTTCACAAACTAGTTCTATTCTTCCTTATTACGTAATTAGGTTCTCTCTTTCAAGTTCAACCCAAAAACCATAGATGATGTATAACTATCGAGCTCTAACAATTATACAAGTTAAATCAAGGAAGAATAAGTAACCCGTTATGGGATTCAATCAATGGAAATCAATCTTCAACAATCAACTTTCATGTAAACTCTAACCCCAGAACGTTAGGAAATTAGCCACACATATTCATAATCACAAGGCAAAGATTTGGTGTAATAATGAAATACTTGATGTAATAGATGAAAGATTTGGGAATAACCCTTGTTCAATGAAGTGTGTAGCTCTCAATATTGCTCCAAAGTCAAGAACCCTTTACAAAAACTAAGTAATAAACTATTTATAATGTTTCCAAACCCTTGGTAATAAGTTAAACCCAAAACTAGAAGGAATAGGGAGTAAAATCGCGCACAAGGGGCGCTATAACGGGTGCCCCGCGCCCCGAAAAGCGTGATACCAACCAGAACCCGCTCCCAGCCTTCGTGCCATAGGCCTGCGGCGCATGCCAAACGCGCAAGCCTCCTCGCGCCATAGGCTGCGCGGCGCGGAGGCTGCAGCGCCAGGCCAAAACTTCCTTCTTTCGCTCCAAAACTCGGCTTGTGTCGTGCCTTTGTGTGCTCAATCCAATCTTCAAACATCCTTCAACCAATTCATGCTCAATCAAGCTTCGAAACGCTCCAAATGCATCGCGTAACGACCTACACACGAACAACACAACATCAGCGTAAAACCACATTCACAAGCTACCAAACAAGTGCAAAACAAGCTCAAATGTGCGGAAATATTAAGGAAAAGTAGGCATAAAATGCCGAACATCAATACTTATCTTTCAGTAGTGAATATTTTTTTTTGGGATTATTCATAAGTAATATATTTGAAATTCAGATGGAGTTAAACTACTCTATCATGCAAAGGGATCAGTTTTCCCTCATTATAGGAAGGAGCAGACGTGTGTTTGTGCAAAGGGAGCAGTTTTCTATCCTTCGTGCAAAGGAATAAATAACCACCTACATTTCAGTTATGCGGGACTCAAAATTCAAAAGTTTACCACACTTATTTAAAACCTTAATTTAAATTTAGAAATTTTTACATGTAGGCTTAGATTAAGGTTTTAACTGCCCTATTCTCCTAAGATTTATATTTTTCCGTAATATTTGGCCACGTCCATGTGTATCCATAGAACTTGATAGAAGTTGTAATTAACTGCTTACTTGTTGAACTTAGAAGTAACCTTCTTATTATCATTTCAGTTACTCCTATTCAAAAATAATATAAATATTTGTATGTAGAAAATATAGAATATAGATAATATATAAATTATTCAGTAATAGATATAAATTACTATGTACAATAACCTATAGATTTTTACTTTTTGGCTTTACCTATTAGAATTATTAAAGTTTGTTTTGATAGAGTGTATTACCTTTATCAACTAAAAAAGATACCAAAAGAAAAAAAGGGAAGAGGTTTGAGAACAAAAATAACACTTCCGTTGATAACGCTAAAAATAGATTTAGTAAAAAAAAAAAAAAAACCACCCCACGAATTTGTAGCATCATCTGGTTGCCAACTTTTCGGATACGAAACTGAAGAACCAAATTATCATCATTTAATTTCATTAAATTATCATCATTTAATTAAAACTAAATAGCAATTTTAAATTCAAATTTCAACTACTTTCTCCATTCAAATTAGAAAAATAACAAATTAACTAATTATTATCTTAAAATTGTAAAGTGGCTTTGTAGTTGCTTGCCACTTGGCTTAATGTGGTGCTAGACTTTCTTGCTTTTAATATATATAATAATAATAATATAATAGATAGATATAAATAAAATATCTATTTAAATACTTTTTTTATCCATTTTATTCCATTTTATTATTAATGGCTACTACATACCTTTTAATATATATATATATATATATATATATATATATATATATATATATATATATATATATATATAGATCTTAGGTCTTCCTAACGCATTTCCACACATATTTTTTGAACTAGAATATTAAAGTAAAAATTTAACTAAGGAAAGGTAGAATTGAGAAAAAATAGATATTTATACTGTTTTCTTCATACGCGAAATACAAACATTGTGTAGGATTTATTCAAAAGAATGTTAAGCAATAGTAGCATTTATTGGACAATCAAATTACAAGTCAGTCATAGGAAGAAGAAAAGTTAGAAACTAACCTTTCTTTATCTCCTCTCATTTTTATATTTTTCATCTTTCCATTTCTTTTTGTTGTTTGTGTTTTCTTGATTTACAATGTTTTTCCAGACATGCTCAATCGTCTGGCTGGTGTAGTCGGTTATCACGCTAGTCTCACACACTAGAGGTCCCCGGTTCGAACCCGGGCTCAGACATTTTTAATTGTTTCAGTACGTTTCTTCAGCTTGTACTTGTTCTATTTTCTTCCGCAGATCGTTTACTTTTATTTGTCTTACCATACTCTCTGTTTTGCCAAAATGCTCACTTCTGATAAGAAATATACATGGTAGAGATTTTTTTTTTTTAATATAAATTTACCATTGAAGGTGGTGGTGCTCAAACACCAAGTGAGGCTGGAGAACGAAATTGCTAGTTTTCTTTATAATCTCATTGAAGAAAAGTGAATTTACGAGATTTCAAGAGCATGGTAGCTTGACCCTCGGTTTTCCACCCAACATCAACTAACTTTTAGGATTTGATTAAATTAGATTCGCACATGTAGGCCCTCCTTTTGAGTGAAGTGTTTCTTACAAAGATGAAATCAACTTTAACGTTTTGAACTCGAAACCTCAAATTATGAATTGTGGCGAAATCTTTGGTAGTATATATGGTAAAGTTAATGTTAACGAATATGGTTATATGACTTGATACAATACTCAACGTTTACTACCATTTTTTTGTTTCTGTTGAACATATTTAAGGTCATCGGATTCAGTTAATTGCTTCATTACCGTAAAATTATTTTTGTTTCTTTTGTTACCCAAAAGTCACTCAACTATTGCTTCATTACCACAAAGTCCTTTTGTTTCTTTTGTTACACAAAAGTCACTTAACTTTTCTCCGGTCTACACCAAAGTAACTCTAGCCGGATTTTATTTAAAATTCACCGAAAAAATGACGTGGCATTATTAATTAAAAATACTCTTTCTTAGTTATATTAACCAAATTTGTTAACCCATTAAATTAATGTTACCCGATCCAAAACCCAAATCCATTTTACTACTTAACCCTGCAGTTGATTGTGTCAAGTCATTAAAATAATTCTAGTTTATTGTATTGTTAAACAGATGAGATTAAGAATTTCCGAAGAAAGAATTCTTCTAGATGGTTACCAGAAAGTCCACTCGAGTTCATTCATGTTCAGATTGCCAGTGTGGAGTTCAAGTTTGACAGCGCTATTACTGATTCTGAAGAGATTAGAGAGGAGGACAGAGTTAGAGATGAAAATTCTCATTTAACAAAAATTGAATCTTTTAAAGTGGATGTGAGCTTAGAATGCAGTATCATTCTCTGCAGACAAGTTGATTAGCCAAGATAATTGGAAAGGAGAGAAGCATCTTGTTTGAGGAGAATGTGAATATAAGCTTCATGAGTATTGGAAGAATTGCTCCAGGAAAGCATGTTGTGATGGCTATTAGGGTGGATAATCGATCAAGCAAGGAGACATAGAGAAATGGTCCGCTGGGTAAAATTAGTAGTGAAATTGGTTTGGTTCTTGGGTTGGATAAAATTAGTGTAATGGGCTAAAGAATTGGGTTAATATAATTAAAAATAGTTATTTTTAGTTAATGATGCCACATCATTTTTTCAGTAAGTTTTAAATAAAATTCTGCTGGAGTGACTTTGGTGTAGGTTGGAGGAAAGTTGAGTGACTTTTGGATAACAAAAGAAACAAAAATAACTTTGTGGTAATGAAACAATAGTTGAGTGACTTCTGAGTAACAAAACAAACAAAAGTGACTTCGTAGTAATGAAACAATAGTTGCTACCGGTAAAATTAACTCATTTTTCTTTAGCATAAAAGATGTTCAATGTTACAATATCTTGAAAAAATAAAACCATAAACGAAAACAAATTTAAAGGAGAATGTTCAACTTGTGAAAAGCTTATTACTATACAAACACAACTTACAAATCGAATGAACAAATCAATATTGAAATTTCAACATAAAATTAAATGCATGTCCTTTGTTTCCTTTTATGGCAACAACTCAGACGAGTGTCTTGCACGTTTTAGTTTTTGGATCCCACATAGCAGGAAGTAAGTACTTTCGCCCATTCACTCCCGGCGCATTATAGCTAGCACCAGTTTTTTTATCCAATAAAACCGTACCCGCAAACCCGGGAAATGCACCGGATCCGAATATCCCCGTGCATGCAGACACTGCTTCTAAAGGCGCGTTAGCTGGTCCTTGAAAATATCCACTATCAAACGGATTTGTAACGGCACCTGCTAAAACTGTTGCTAAATTGATTATCATTCCGTCAACTCCAATGTCATGGTTTGGAGAACCTAACGGCGTAGTTTGTGGTCCCACGAGTGGCTTTTGGAATGGCCACGCGCATTGGCCCGGACACTGGCTTGCTGAGTTACCCACCCAGGCGTATGCATATTTACTTCCTTTTTTACCCCGATTGGACCCATGCATGCCACATCTGTTCATGCAGAAGTCCTCAACCGCCACGTCCATCGCGGTCAACACGACCGCGATGGAATTGGGCTGAGTAGCCTTCATTGCCAAAGATTCAATTTGAGGATCTTTGAGCATTTTCCCGACGGAATAATTTTCGTCGAATATTTGTTTACCTAGTGTGATAGCGGAAGGACCACCTTTGTATGCTTCGGTGGTGCGCCACCATGAAGCAACGGAGGGTGGTGGAGTGATTTTTTTGGTCTTTGGGCTAAGGGAGTGGATGAAATCAACAATAATTGAACGTTGTGCCGGCGTGAATTTTCCATACCAAATAAGATTAATAGTGACATTACCCTTCAAGAGAGGGCCATTATGGTATTTTAGAATAAGGGGTTTTGTTTTAACTAGAGCAAGTATTCTTGAATTGGCTAAAGAAGGAGTAGGAAGAAGAACAAAGAGGGAAAATAGTAAGATAAAGAGGGTTGTCATATGGTTATTAGAAGATCCCATATTGATAAGAATATTTTAAAGCGGGAAGAGAGTGGTACTTTGAGTTGCTGTTTGGAATGTGATATTTGACAATTGAATTAAGTCTCTATATATATGAGGATGCTAAAGGTATGAACATGAGATGGGAAGGTGCTGAGAAAGTTAGATAAAAAAGGTAGGGGTTTGGTTAGTTTGTGATGAGCATGTTGTGGGCTGAAAATATGAAAGAGTGACGATTGATCAGTTGACAGAAAGAATATTGGCAATTTTTAGGTTAAAACTGTGGGATGGTATACTATACAAGTTTGGAAGGATGGTAACAGGTGAAGGTGCTTTGTGGGAAAGGGAGAATATTTCAGATAATTAGTTTTCTTCAATTCCTATATATTATATATTGTTTTTCCTAAATCTTCTATTATGATATGTTTGTGCGTGCGTCATCCAACCCATTGACAGTATTTAATTTGTTTAAGTTATATACATAGAAGATTTATATTTATACTAGTAAATGTAAGTTAACATGGAGTAGTTATTTGTTTTGGTTAACAAAATCAATGCTTCTGTATAAAGTTGTGTAAATAATCTTTTTCCATCGTTGATGCACTCAGTATAGATTATCTATGGAATAGGAGCAGTATTTTAGAATACTACTTGTATTGCTCATTTTCTTATTCTTCTTGATTGTAAACTAAATTATTTGAGTGTAATTAATTTTCTTGTGTGACCTGATCATCAAGCTGCTACTTCTACAGATCTCAAGTAATTATCTATATAGCCAACTGTATATAGCATATAAACTCCTTCAGTGTAATAGATTGATGGATTTAACTCACATACATTACTGTATAACCAAATTCATAGCATGTTACCCGCTTACAAGTTGTTATACATACCTACTTGTAATCACATATATATATTAGTATCAAATATTTTGACAGTGTAAGGATTATTTATTTACTTTCTTAGTTATAAAAATTGAACCCTAATTTAATACCAGAAAACTTTGTGTGTGTGTACGTGTGTAACAGTTGCACAGAAAATGAAACCAAACTACAGATGCATGCAGGGAACAGGAAAAAGAAAAGCCTCTCGTAATTCTTTAACAGCAGTATTTCCTTTTCTTAATAAACTTAGAAGATTTAAAGAAAGCTTTGGTTCACAAAAAGTCTCTTTGTAATTCTTTAATATATATGGTTTGCCTTATCCATTCCATCGAAATTCACCTGAATGTCATTCTCCTTTTGTCATTATCCAAATCTACAGTTTACTTTCTAGATCTAAGATTGTTCATCACATGCTTAAGTACTAATTAAAGACCACTATTAGCGTGGTATGAACTTTCCTGTAACTTTCTAGATGAGCTACTTTTGAGGCTATTGATCATCGGGATTGTATTACAATTTGCTTATAATTGACACTTTCTTTTATATTATATATTGACAATGCAAATAATTTTTACCTGTATGATATTTGGCTGGTAATAAGAGGTTGTTACTTCATTTTTATAGTTATCATATCAAATTGGATATAAAGAATTACACCATCCGTTCGTAAAATGACACACAATTTTCTTATTAATCCGTCCAAAAAAATTGTAATTCAAAATTTGGATACAATTTAATTTTAAACTTCCTATTTTTCCCTCAATGAGATGATTTATAACTATATACAAATATTTATTTGTCAAAATTATATTATCTTTTTTGAAACCGATGAGTACTTATTTGTTATTATCGATCTATTTGATCTAATGACATAATCAAAATTTATTTTATGCGTTACGGGGCATGAAACGTAAAATTCTTAACAAACACTCAATAAATTAGGATGAATTAATGGTCCATGCAACGAAGTTAGTTGCTAAAAAGTATCCCTTTCGGCGGCTTCCAACTCCAGCCCATGCATTGATTTAAATTAAAAAGGTAATGAATTACCAAATTCCATCCAATTGCATGCATAGGAGAATATAGTAGTAGTTAAACAACTGTCAAAAAAGCAGCTAAGCAAGGGAGGGGGACCCCTGCCGATTAACACGCGCATACCAAATTATACAGCATGAAGCATACTTCCGCTCTAAACTTTATCCAAAAAAATAATAATAATAATAATAAAAATAAAAATTAGCAACAATTGTTTCAATTAAAGTGTGTTACTATCTCATTTAAGAATTTAAAATTTAACGTCAGCTAGAATATTTTACTTAAATAAGGTTTTCGACACACTCCTCCATGTGTAACCTGATTTTTCTTATGAGTCAAACATTTGTAAATTTTATGATATATTGGTGGTGTTGAGATTCAAACCCAACGATAATATCTACTATTCCTATATGATATCTTATTGAAGTATATAATTAACTTAGTAAACTTTTTGAGCCTGTTTGGGTTGGCTGAGAAAAAGTTAGCTTTTCGGCACAAGTGCTTAGAAGCATTTATTAAGTGCTGGAGCTTATTTTATAAATAAGCATTTACGTGTTCGAATAGGAACAGTGAAGCTGAAAATAGAAGTTGCATAGATTTTTGATTAAAAAAATTATTTTTTATCCTATTGATTAAAGCTTAAAATAAATAAATAAAAGATAGGATAATCTAGTGCATTTGTTAATGAGGATATTAGTAAAAAAAAAAAAAATTTAAAAAACTATAAGGGATAAAATGATAAAATTATTGGTCAAATCGTACTAACAACTACTTTTAAGCAAAAAATATTAACTTAAGGCTTTTAGCTTTATTTATTTATTTATTTTTTTTTAAGTTTATTTTATCTTAAAAGCATTTTTTTATTTTGCCAAACACCTAAATAGGTTAAAAGGGGCTTAAAAGGTGGAAAAAGAAATCAAGAATATGAAAAAGTGTTTTTCTTAGTTTATATCTACCTAGTTATAATCCATTAAAGCTTTGGTCATTGGTCAACCACCCACCAAGGCGCGGACTCTGGCTAGGGAACTCGTGGGTAAGGGGAGGGCTATTCTAAAGGGATATCTTTGATACAATACATATAATATGGCATTATATGAGTTTAGTTAGGGAGAAGAGGGACAGAGTGAGCTAGCACCCACAATTAAACAGTGGGTTGAAAGAATCAGAACTTATTGGTCCGTTTATTAGTCTACATCAAATCTTCTCTTGCAAAATCTAAACACTGGTTTGGTATTTGTTGACCATGTCCCGTTCCTTATATGAGTCCTCATGATTTCTAAATTTAAAAAGTGAATTCAGGGATAGGTACGAAACTACACATTTTTTAGCAATCATGCGTAGAGTTGGTTGAATTGTTGTACTATCATTAGTGGATGAAACAATCATTTGGTGCGACGAAAAAAATATACTAGTAGAAAAGAAGATTGTGGTTATTTCCAACCGTTAAACCGAAGTTACGCATAAACGCATACATGAAATTGGAAGGAGTTTGGTAATATATACTAAATATGTTGCTCTAGTCATATGATCTTTTTAATATATCGGTAAAAAATAGTACTGTACAAAAATCATTAAAAAGTTATTTTCTTCTGTTTAAATTGTAAGCAAATAATATAAAGCGGCCTTGTATCTCGTTACTTCGTATAATTTATTTCTTCTGAAGTTGCTATGGGTCCATAAATAGAAAGGACGAATCTTCAAAATAATTTTAATTAGGATCCGAAGTTGTTGGCGAGTTGTGTGATTGGTGTAGCTTTGTCTGTTAGTGGGGAACTAACTACACTTCACACTTACTACCAGCTAAACCTGTTTTTAATTTCTAGTAGGAGTATAAGTAATTACTGGATAATCATGAAGATTATTATGGCATTCAGTACCAAATTGAAATGCTCAACACTGGAACCAGCTAATTCAGAAAGCAAATGCAGACTATTCTATCGCTAATATACTAGGATATCTCACTAATTTAGCTTAAACAAACTATATATAAACATAATACTAGGTCATATGCATGATGATGTGGTTAGTTGAGTTAAAGCCATGGTGGGATTTGGTACCCTCGTGATGGTTAACTAACATGAGTCTAAGATGCATATTTCAATATTATCTTTTTCTTCTGTCCCATCCGGTGTTTGGTATACGCTTTAGGACTCGACTAATCACTACTAGAAAAAAGGTGTTTTCCGACCGCTAAAATGGTCGGACAACGGTCGGCCAAATAGTGCGGTCGGATAATAGGTGGTCGCACAAGGGTGTCCGACCGACTCATACGACGTTCCGACCGCAAATCGGTCGGACACCGGTCGCACATTGTAGTTTCTGGAAAAAAATTTCTTGAGCCATAAAAATTTCTTCGATGCTTGAATCAAGGCGGTCGGACATTGTAATTTCTGGGCAAAAAAATACCCAGATTTCGGATCGATTTAGTCGGAAATCTGGGTAAAACCTGCAATATAAAACATGTAATTAAAGCTCCACCACCTGTAAAAACAGTAAAATACAGCACCCAGTAAGCAGTAGGCTTCTACAAGTCTTAATTTTTTTTTCTAAACAAGGCTTATTGTCTTTAAACTAAAAATTTAACAATTTACATAACATCAACACTTTATAACGATTCAAACAAGTGAAACTTAACAACAAGTCTAACAATCAAAGAAGTTTATCAAAAACCAACCACAAGTCTAACACATGTCTAAAACATCAACAATCCATTATTACTACTCTGTTGCCTCAGAACTAGATTCGGAACTAGACTCAGACGACGAACTGTATTGACGTTTGCTCTTGCCTTTCCCCCTGCTCTTGCTCTTGCCCTTGTCCTTCTTCTTTCCCTTGTCCGCACTACCACACACAAAGTTCTGCATCATTTCCCGCATGACTCTCATATTTTCCTCATTACGCAAACGATCTTCTTCACTCTTTCTCTTAAGCTCTTCAATTTCATTGCGCAACGAGACTTCCATTGAAGGATTAATTGAACTAGCAGGAGTGTCAGTGCCAAACAAACCTGGATTTAGACGTTCCGAGGCATACTGTGATCCAAGACCGTAAGCACTTCCCTTCTTTACCCCGCCATTCACCTCCAACCATAGTGCGGTTTCCTCCTCTAGTGTCATTTGAGCTGGGGTACTGCTACCACACTCGGATGCCTGACTTGCCATCCTTTCTTCATAAGCCGCCATAGCCTTTTCCTGAAAAAAATTTAATAACAAGAATTATATTACAAATATTGACGGATTTAATAACTTTAAAAGTTTGAATTAATAACTTACATATAGCTCTCTAGCGCGCTCCTCGACCCACACTTCTTTTCCTTTTTTGTTTCTGTATGTATGCCTCTTCTTAAAGATTTCAGGCACACGTACTGGCTGCCCTTCTTCATTTTCCTACAAAATTAAAAAGATGACAAGTTAGATACAAAATTAATGCGAGTTACATAAAATAATACATATAATAATTAATAAGTTACCATTAGCATCTGTTGAGTCGCTGTACCAACCGTACCCCCGGTGTGCAGCAATCCACCCTTTTCGGAGGCTCGCACGGCTTTTTCTTGGGCCCTCTTCTTCTTAAATTCATCATGATGAGCTCTGGGAGGATAGGATTTTATGCTCGTACCCTTTCAAATTATAGTATAGTTTAAGATATCGTCCCGAAGAGATTGGAACCACCTATAATACAAATTTATATTGTCTTTGTCACTATTTGAGAGAATCAAGTTGGTGATATGAGAATTGTTTAATATTACTAAAAATTTAAATAACAGTATAGTAGATATTTTATGGATTTTTTAAAGTAAATAAAAGATAATTAAGATAAAGGTTGTGATACTTTGAATCAGCAAGATAAAACTATTATAATAAAATCAAAAATTTCATTATTTCTTCTCTGTTTAATGACATGATCGCTTATTTCTAATGCAACCAAATCATATAAAAGTAACCAATTAATAACACCTCTTTCGGTTAATGTAGTTAATCGATTGACAGTGAAACAGAGACCTTGTTCAAAGAATGATCATTTATTTCTAATACAACCACTTCACTTAACTACAATATATTAATAGCACCACTTGCGTTTATACTATTAATTTATTGATAGTTAGTGACATTAAACAATAATTGATTAATAACACCTCTTTCGATTAGTGTAGTTAATCGACTAAAGTAATGATTTAAATAAAAAGTATCTTAGTTGAGTACACCAAGTAAGCAAAAACCTCTTTCGACTAGCTTTTACTAAATCAATAATCTTATTTGAGTCAACTCCATCGCGAGAATTAGAATTGAAAGAAATAAGATAAAGATTATGGTTAATCTTGGTGTATAAAGATGATAAAGAGAAAACCCAACATAAGAATATAGTAAAATTAAGACTTCCATTATAAAAACTTTATCAAGCTTCAACTAATATCCCAACCAAAGAAAATTACTCCATTATGGAGAAAAAAATAATATTCATACAAAGAAGAAACAACTTATAAAACTAAAATAAAACTAATAGAGAAGTGTTTATTTTTACACAGAAGATGAGATATCTCTTCTCAGCAAATGCAGGCTATTTATAGAGAAACGTGCATGTCAAAAGCTCCACCGATGCAAAGCCATTAATGCCATTGACGGCATTTCCTTGTCATTTTTCCACTAATGCGAGCCACCGAGGGCATCGGTACCTTTTTCTTCTTTTTTCCCACTAATATGAAGTCATTAATGCCATTGGTGGGAATTCTTCATTCTTTTCCCAATGACGTGAGCCTTCGATGCCATTTTTCATCTTTCCCAGTAATGTGAAATCACTAATGCTTTTGGTGACATTTCTTCATTCTTTTTCCACTGATGTGAGCCACCGATAGCATCAGTGCCACTATATCCTCTTTTCTTGTTTTTGCGTTCTTTCCTTTCCTAGAAGATTGTTTTGTGTATTTGCACATTTTGAAGATAATATCTATATTTTATATAAGAATATAAAGATAATAATTTATACATCTAAAATTATATAAAATATATAACTATCATATACCCCCACACTTAAACATTTTCTCGTCCTCGAGTAAAGGACACAACATAAAATAGCAGCTGAAAACATTAAGAAGAATGAGAATTTTTGGCAAACAAGAATCAACTAAGACCAAATTTCAAGTTCAAATTATCTGTATCCATACTCATCTTCACCGATTGAGAATTAAAATCACAATATTTTCTAATCCCAATGTGTCTCACCAAATGAAGAGAGATGCCCATAAATCACACATTATATAATATAATGTGTGATTTAATATAATCACACTTAAACATTTGCTCGTCCTCGAGTAAAGGACACAACATAAAATAGCAGCTGAAAACATTAAGAAGAATGAGAATTTTTGGCAAACAAGAATCAACTAAGACCAAATTTCAAGTTCAAATATCCATACTCATCTTCACCGATTGAGAATTAAAATCACAATATTTTCTAATCCCAATGTGTCTCACCAAATGAAGAGAGATGCCCATAAATCACACATTATATAATATAAAAGAGTAAAGACATAGATAGAAAAATTCTCTCACTCTCAACAAAGAAGTATCTCTAGCTATCGAAAATTACCATAGGCTTGCATATCATATGGCTCTCCACTAATGTAGGAATCTTTGAGTTGAGATCATGTAGGGCTTTTCTTTTTGTTGTAATGTAGGCTTAGGGATAGGTATGATATATATTAATATGAGTGATTCGAGTCCTTATAGACACCACAATACATTGACATTCAAGTATCACTTTGTCTTCCTTTTTCTAAAACAATCAACATTCTATTTTTTCATATTTTTTTCTTTGTTCGACACCATATCTCTCTATCTTTTTCACTTATTTTCTTTTCATGATGTAGCTATCAAAAATTCTCTTTATAGCGCTTTTTTTTCTTTTTCTTTTAATTCTTTATTTATTTTCTTTTTTTTTAAATGACATCATTCTCAATAATGAATAAGCTCAACAATAACCATTCTGCCGTATTCTTTCACAACTACCCCCTCATAGTTTATTTTTGTATTCAAAAATATATCCTTGATATTTTTTTTTGTAAGTGCCAAAAAGGAAATATGGTGAATAAATTGATGTGACAACAAAAATTAGGCTAAGAGTTAAAGTTTGGTAATCAAGAAAAATAAGGGATAGTTCATTTAGGCTCAACGAGGCTGATTATGGATGAAAATATTATGGTAGGTTAATTTTGGTCATGGTTTAGCAAGGAAGGCCTACTTTCATCTCACAACTCAAAAATCTACCTAGAATTTCACCTCAAACCACATTCAAGGCAAGTTCTGGATTTTTAAATAAACAAGAAAACTGATAATAACCTGACAACACAATACACTTGGGATTAAAAAAAATATAATTTTAATCACTAATAAAAAAAATGAATTTGAAATGATATTATTATAACTCAAGAATATTACCAAATCAAATATGTTTTTCCAAAATCTCAATCTATGAAAAATCATGTTTTTAGCTGATTTATTTATTGAAAAACCTAAAAGATGTTCGTTCAAAATATTACGACCATGGCAAAGAACTGAACAAAGAAATCCATAGAAGTATGCAAAAGAAGTTATGTTTTTTTTTACAAAAGAAAAATATATAGAAAAAATATTATATATACAAAGGTATATATAAAAATTAAATTAATAAAAGGTTTAAAAGAAAAACACACCAAAAATTGAAAACATACACATATTTACACACAAATGTGTTCAATTTTTCTTTTTTGCTCCTTGGGATTATTCTCAGAGTTCACTTGGCCAAGAACATCACAAAATAATTTCTTGTTTTGCACGTCCCATTCTTTCTTGGCCTTGTCTCGAGCAGGCATGTAACCATTCATGGTGATCCTTAACTCTATTTTGTATTTTTTACAAGGATCGCTCCATACAGTTTCCTGAAAATCCCCAACAACAAAATCCACAGAGTCACAGTGATCAAAAGAAAATAAAAGATGTTGGTAGAAAGGATATTCAATTGTATATATGTAACTGACCTCGCCATCCTTATTTTCTTTCAAATTATCTACTTTTTGTGGATAAGAAAAATAAGGTATGCACTCATCACATGTTGAATTAAATTCAGCCAAACATTTATTTTCAACCATCTCCACTTGATCAGGTTTTTCATCGTGAGTGATAGATTCTTTCTCATAAGGATCATCTTTTTGAATTGGTACATCTTCACATGTTGTTTCAGTTAAGTGCTCACCACAATTAAAAAAGATTGTCATACTTACCAATTGACTTAATTGCATTGTTAGGTCCATCATGATTTTATGATTCTATGCATATTTCTCATCAGTGTTTTTTATGAAATCATACACAGATTCTTTTAAGCTCTCAATCTCTTTTTGTGGTGGTTGATACGTGTCCTAATTTTCATGTGAATATTGGTTGAACTCCGGATTGTAACTATATTCATTAGAATCATTATACCTGTGAGGACTAGAAACAATGTAAGATTCTTCATAAGATGACCCAAAGAAATAAGAGTTACATGCGTCACATTCATGAATGAAGTGATTTCCACTGCAATATTTACAAGTAATAGACCTTTGACTAACTTTATTAATTAGTTGTTCAAGGTCTTTGATTCTCCCAGAATTTGTATAAGTGAATATATTACTTGTTTGGCATTCAAAGCTTTGGTGGTTGTCTCCACCGTAGTCACAAGTAATATCTTTCTGACAATATTTTTCTACCAACTCAACAAGACTTTCAGTTGGATGGTTGAAATTCATTTTCAGAACGTGTGACGAGGGTTCATATTCAGATTTTCTTTTTTAATTTTTTTGTCAACTTTTATTTCCTAGCACTTGTCAGATATTGGGAAGCAAAATACTTGAAGAAAAAGAAAAATAAATCTCAAAATAGTAATAAGACAATTAATCTGAAGTAGATGCTTACCAATCCCCGGCAACGGCGCCAAAATTTGACGAGCTCTGGGAGTATAGGATTTTATGCTCGTACCCTGTCAAATTATTGTATAGTTTAAGATATCGTCCCGCAGAGATTGGAACCACCTAGAATACAAATTTATATTGTCTTTGTCACTATTTGAGAGAATCAAGTTGGTGATATGAGAATTTTTTAATAGTTCTAAAAATTTAAATAACAGTATAGAAGATATTTTATGGGTTTTTTTTAAAGTAAATAAAAGATAATTAGATAAAGGTTGGGATACTTTGAATCAACAAGATAAAACTATTATAAAAAATTAAAATTTCATTATTTCTTCTCTGCTTTATGACATGATCGCTTATTTCTAATACAACCAAATCACATAAAAGTAACCAATTAATAACACCTCTTTCGGTTAATGTTGTTAATCGATTGACAGTGAAACAGAGACCTTGTTCAAAGAATGATCATTTATTTCTAATACAACCACTTCACTTAACTACAATATATTAATTGCACCACTCGCGCTTATACTATTAATTTATTGATAGTCAGTACATTAAACAATAATTGATTAATAACACCTCTTTCGATTAGTGTAGTTAATCGACTAAAGTAATGATTTAAATAAAAAGTATCTTAGTTGAGTACACCAAGTGAGCAAAAACCTCTTTCGACTAGCTTTTACTAAATCAATAATCTTATTTGAGTCAACTCCATCGTGAGAATTAGAATTGAAAGAAATAAGATAAAGATTATGGTTAATCCTGGTGTATAAAGATGATAAAGAGAAAACCCAACATAAGAATATAATAAAATTAAGACTTCCATTATAAAAACTTTATCAAGCTTCAACTAATATCCCAACCAAAGAAAATTACTCCATTATGGAGAAAAAAATAATATTCCTACAAAGAAGAAACAACTTATAAAACTAAAATAAAGCTAATAGAGAAGTGTTTATTTTTACACAGAAGATGAGATATCTCTTCTCAGAAAATGCAGACTATTTATAGAGAAACGTGCATGTCTAAAGCTCCACCGATGCAAAGCCACTAATGCCATTGACGGCATTTCCTTGTCATTTTTCCACTAATGCGAGCCACCGAGGGAATCAGTGCCGTTTTCTTCGTTTTCCCCACTAATGTGAAGTCACTAATGCCATTGGTGGGAATTCTTCATTCTTTTCCTACTGACGTGAGCCTTCGATGCCATTTTTCATCTTTCCCATTAATGTAAGATCATTAATGCCATTTGTGGCATTTCTTTATTCTTTTCCCACTGATGTGAGCCACCAATGGCATCAATGCCACTATTTCCTCTTTTTTTGCTTTTACGTTCTTTCCTTTCCTGGAAGACTGTTTTGTGTATTTGCACATTTTTTTTGGTAAGTAAATATTTTCATTCATAACCAACCAAGTATCATTACAAAACAGTTCCTAGCTCACCACCACTGTCCTAGGACCAGTGTGGTGCCACTACCTATTTACTACTCAGTGCTAGCCAAAACACCTAAAATCATCTAGACAGAAACTATGGTGTTGGGTAAAAGTTTAGTAACTCAAGTTCTTTCCTCAGCTTCCTCTGCTTGTATCCTCTGCATACTACTTCCTGAATGATTTGCCTGACTAAGCTTGGTTGATCTCTTTGTCTCTGTTGGAAAATTCTCTTGTTCCTTTCTTGCCAGATATAGTATACTCCTGCAGCGATCAGCATCCTATACACTTGTGCTCGCACAGCCTTTCCTTTGTAGTTCCTGATAGCCCAGTCTACTTCCTGTGCCCAGTTGAGTGGTTGTCTGGCAATGGTCAGCCAGTTTAATAGCTTGCTCCATACCCCTCCTGAGAACCTACAGTTAAAGAATATATGATCCATGCTTTCATCTTGTTCTCTACACAGCACACACTGGTGATCTATACTCTGCGACCATCTGCTAATCCTATCTTTAGTTTGCAGTCTTCTACACAATGCCAGGTATAAGATGAACACCCACTTGGGGTGCCTTGAGTTGTTACATGTGAGTTTCCTCTAAGGTACCTTTTGATACTCTCCTTGCAGTTGCAAGTAGATGTGCTTTATATTGAATTTCTCCATGCTCATCACATCTTGCTCAGTGTATCCTGCCTGCTGGAAGTATTGGTCAGCTTTCAACACTTTCAGAACTACCCAGGATGCTGTCTTTACTCTGGCTCCCCAAACTCCATGTTTCCCATCGTAGGTGTGAACCCACAGTACCCACATCTTCTGTTTATGCTTGCATAAGTTCCATAGGTTCTTGCAGATAGCTGCTTTGTTCCAGTTCTGGATGTCAAGGATGTTCAAACCTCCTGCTACTTTGGGGCAGCACAGTCTGTCCCAAGCTATAAGTGCTTTTTTGGACATTTCACTCTTTCCTGTCCACAAGAATCTTCTACACACTGCTTCCACCATGTTGATTACTTTTTTTGGCGACACAAACACTTATGACCAGAACACTTGAATGGTGAATAGCACACTCTTTATCAGTTGTAGTCTACCTGCATAGGATAAGAACTTAGAAGTCCATGATTGTACCCTTCCTAACATTTTGTCCAGTAAAGGCTGGCACTGCATTACAGACAGTCTTTTTGAGCTCAGGGGTACCCCTAAGTATCTACTCCCTCCGTCCCAATTTATGTGGCACCATTTTCTTTTTTGTTTGTCCCAAATTAAGTGGCACCTTTCCTTATTTGACAACTATTTAATGCATCATCTCTATTTTACCCTTGTTGGGCCCTACATACTTTTAAACCTACCAACAACTTTTTTACTATTCAAATCTTCTCTCTCTTACTTTTTCAAGGGTAAAATTGATATTTAACAAGGTCAACCTCTATTTTCTTAAACTCCGTGCCCGGTCAAATGGTGCCACATAAATTGGGACGGAGGGAGTAATTGGTAGCACTCCTCTTGTAAGGCCTAGAGTTTGGGTGCATTCCTCCCGTTCTGCCTCTGTCATTCCTGCAAAATACATACAGCTTTTTTCCTGGTTTGCTTTCAATCCAGAACATAGTGAGAACTTATGAAACAGGTCCATCAGCATCTTCATTGATATAATGTCTCCCCTGCAGAACAATAGTAGATCATCTGCAAAACTTAGTTGGGTGAGCTTTATCTTTTGGCACCTTGGATGGTAGTTGAAGTCTGGTTCATCCTCTAGGGTCATCAACATCCTAGTAAAGTACTCCATAACTATAACAAATAGGAAAGGGGGATAGGGGATCTCCTTGTCTGAGTCCCTTTTTTTGCCTCAAATGGCTTTGTGTGATCCCCATTCACTATGACTGAGTAGGAAACTGTGCTTATGCATTGCATGATCCGTTTGACAAACACTTCAGGAAATCTCAGTTCCACTAATATTTGCTCCAGGAATGGCCACTCCACTGAGTCATAGGCCTTCCTCATATCTATTTTCATCATACATCTTGGGGATAGGCCCTTTACTATCCAGTCCATCACTTTTTGCATTTTTCTTGTTAGGACTTTTGAGATTATTTTGTATAAGAGAGTGCAACAGCATATTGGCCTAAACTCAGACACTCTGCTTGGGTTCTTCACTTTTGGTATTAAGGTAATGGTGGTGCAGTTGATATCTTTAGTCATGGCAGTGCTTGCAAAGAACTCTTGAACCGCCTGTGTGATTTCCTCCCCTATAATATTCCATGCCTTCTTATAGAAGTATGCATTAAATCCATCACAACCTGGGGCTTTCAGATCATTAATATCTCTTAAAGCTTCCCATACTTCTTCTCTACTAACAGGTTCCACCAGTTTGAGCTGCTGTTGTCTTTGTAGTACTCTCCCCCTCTTCATCACTTCCCTATTTATAGCTGGTATTGTCATGGCTGCAGTCCCCAGTAATTCTTTATAGAATCCTAAAATTTCTGCCTCAATCCCTTTTTGGCCTCTAACCAAATTGCCCATCCCATCTCTCAGGCTAGTAATTGTGTTAATACCAATTCTGTTCTTCATACAAGCATGGAATTATGCAGTGTTGGAGTCCCCCAAAGTCAGCCATTGTTCTCTGTATTTTTGTCTGTTAATGCTCTCTTCAATGTTGAGCCATTCTTCTCCTCTTGCATGTTGCTTCTCTGTTGAGCTGCCGTTCTTATTTGTTCTTGCAGTTGAGTCAGCTCTCTTCTTGTTGCCTCTATTTTATCCTTAATATTCTGGAATTTTTGTTCATCTAGTCTCTTCAGCCCTTGCTTCACCTGCTTCAGTTTATACCATATTGCTTTCATTCCTTGTGCCTGTGTGTTACCTGACCAAGCATCCTGTACCACCTCTAGGAAATCCTGATGATCAGCCAGACAGTTCAGGAACCTGAATGGTTTTCTCCTCCTTGTGTTATCCTGTGCTATCTATACACTTAGTGGTGAATGATCTGAGAATCCTGGGGAGAGGATTAGAGCTTCTGTCTGAGGGTACTCCAGCATCCATTCAGCATTTGTTAGTGCCCTATCAATGCAAGTCGTTACTGTACCATTGGTCCATGTAAATTCCCTGCCTAGAGTCTTTAGCTCAGCTGCTCCTGTGTCATTCAAAAAATTCCTGAAGTCTCTCACCTCTGCTTCTTGGATTGGTGCTCCATTTTGCCTATCTCCTGTGTGTAACACTGCATTAAAGTCACCCATTGCTAACCAGGCTTCTGCAGTATTGTTGTGAATCATCTCAAGATCTCTCCAGAGTGCTTTCCTATCCTCCACTGTGTGTAGCCCATACACTGCTGTGAATGCCACTCTTACTCCTGTTCTGATCACCTCTAAACTCCCATGTATGTACTGACTGGCACTACATGTCACTTGAAAGTGTACTACTGCAGGATTCCATAAGACCCATATTCTTCCCCGAGCGCAGTGGTTATAATTCTCCACCCAACTCCACTGTTTCCCTAGCTTCTTTATTATATGTTTGGCTTTACCTTCTTTAACTCTATGCTCTAATATAGCAATAATATCTACTTTATTCTCTCTCAAAAAGACTACTACATCTTTTTGCTTATATGCTTTATTTAACCCCCTCACATTCCATGTGACAATCTTCATTTAGTTTTATGAAGAGTTTTTAGGTCTGGCTCCTTCTCCACTCCTCCTCTTATCTCCTGTTGTGCCCTTTCATCATTCTTGGCACCTTCTCCTAGCACACTGAAATCATTTCCTTGTTGTATAGGCTTTTGGTTCATTGGCTGTGCATTTCTAGTAGCTTGCTTTCCTCTGACTGGTATACATTCCTTTCCTTGTGCTTCTTTGTTAGCTGGATCTAGTGGTTATCCAGCCATTATCATCTTGCCCTGCTCTGCTGCCCCTTGTTGGTTAATGACCTTCACCTCAGCAGGTTTCCCTTTTGGTTGCCATTGTGCTTCTTTGGTCCCTTGCTGCTCTCTTCCTAGTTGTGGCCTTTGTTGTTTTTGCTCCTGCTGGCCCCTCTCTCTTTGAGCTGGTATCCGAGCACAGGTATGCCCAGCTTGCATGCATGTGTTGAAAAATTCAGGGATCCATTCATACTTCATAGCTTGTTCAAAGATTCTGCCATTAGAATCTTGCACCTTTACTATTGTGGGTAGTTTCCTTGACACATCCTAACTCTCGCGTAGGAAATCCTCTCCACATTAGTAGTGCATGTATGAACATACAGAAGTGTACCTAATACACTACTTATCCTGCTGAATGATTCCATTGTCCAGCAATTCAGGGGCAAGTTATGATACTTCACCCAAATTGGAATAGTCTGTAGAATTTCAGAGGTAAAATCAAACTCAGGGGTCCATACTTTCATCATAATAGGTCTATTGTTCATCATATGAGGTGCTGATTATAAAATTGCATCCCTGTTTTCAATGGTGCTACATTTCATCAAAAAGTAGCCCTCATTGTGATAGTATACTTTTGGTTTTGCTATATAGTTCCATTGTTGTGCAATGTATCTTTCCAGTGCTCCAATTGATGGTTCATTTCCAACCACATACATCACTAGTGCTTGCCTTCACTTCTCAGTTTCTTTTTCAACATCGTCTTTTTGGAGCTCAACTACTTTCCCCCCCACAGATACTAGGCTCAACAAAGCTTAGGGCCGTACCTCTTTTAGCAAGTTTGTTCCCTGTAAACTGATTAGTCCATTTGTTTTGTTTCTGTACCATTGCTTCATGTTCAGTCAGTGCTTGTTCCTTTGCTTGGTGTTCAGTCTCCTCCAGTGTAGTCTGGTTTTGCTGTTTTCCCTCTACTCCATTTGGTGTATTTGTGTTTGTATTTATCTTAGCTGGTGTCTTAGCTAGGGTCTTAGCTCCTGGGTTTAAGCTGTTAGGGTTCGATTGATTTGAGCTACGATTGAGTACTTCAGTATCCATTCTTGCCGACGAGCTGGTACTTGAGCTTCCTACGCTAATTAATGGCACCGGCGATGTCGCCGCGCACACACGTAATTCCGGCCACTGCTCCTGTTCAATCACTTCCTCATCACATCATGTTTTGTTCTTTGTAGCTCTGTTTCCTTGTTGTTGCTTTGTCATGGTTGAATTGTACGCCTTTGTTTTGGTTTTCCCCTTCTTAGCGCTGTTCCGTAGTCTGCCTCTGGGCATTCTCTGGTGGGCGTATGATAGCAAACACCGCTATCATGCACCGAGAGAAAAGGTCCACCAATCGGTCATGCATCCTGTATTTTGCACATTTTGAAGATAATATCATATATCTTATATAAGAATACAAATATATATTTCATAATTTATATATCTAAAATTATATAAAATATATTACTATCACATCACTATCCTAATATTCTAGATATTTTACCCAAACGTGATCGTATATCCAATTGGGCTTCTTTCCTTTGGCCCCACTATCATACAGGTTACCTTTGACTCTATCTGCGCACTTTCCAAGGAAATTACTTCGGACAACGCTATCAAAGGCAGGATGCCACTTACACTTTGTCTAAAATAATTAAAAACATTAGGTTTTTAAAAAAGTGACACTTAACTAAATTATTAAAAAATAAAACATAGTTATTACCTTAAAATCGTCAAACATGGACAATTTTACGAGGAAGGGTACCTTACCCCAGGATGGCCATGGCTCACTCCATCTAGATTTAATGCATAATGTGACTAAGGGAATAGCCACGTACGAGGGAGTAAAACTGGATAAAAATCACTAGTGTTAATAAATATACTAAAAAATTAAACTTTACAGTAGTATTAAATAGTTTAAAAATAACAAAAAATAATACTTACCCATGACTACCATCACGATAAATCCTCACTCTCCCGTCATCATCATATGATCCTGGAGCACCAATGTAAAAAGGCGAGCTCGGATCATAATGTGGTACAGTCGGTGGTACCGAAGTACCCATAGAGCTCGGATCAGAAGGTGGTACAGTAGATCCAGAAGGAGTAGATGATGAAGGGGATGGTGATGGACTGGAAGATGGCGAAGGCATGGATGAGGTCATGCCATCCGGACAAACAACATAACCAGGAGATGTTGGAAGTGGCATGCCAGGGGGTACGGTAGCGGGAGGAGTGAAAAAACCTGGAGCATATGTAGACGGAGGATATGTAGGAAGCATATGAGGTACAGGAGCAGGAGGACTAGTATGACCTGAAGCAGGAGAGGTACTTTGAACCTTTTTTTCCCCCTAGCCTTCTCCGTAGATGCCATATCTGTAAAATAAGCACAATATAAGCAAATTATAAATTTATATGGAATACATTTATAAAGTAGTGCAAATAATTGTAGTAAAGTAACAACAATAAACTACGAACATGTCAATCATCATCATTCGCCTCAAGGTCATCGGCTATTTCTTCTTCCTCGCTCGTCTCATCGTTATCAACAAATTCTTCCTCGCTTGTTTCAACGTCATCCATATATTCATCCTCCTCGTTCTCCCTAGATGTTCCTTCTCCAAAATTAATCATTTTTTTCCATGTCTAACCACCGATCCATCAAACTCTTTATAGATGCCTTCACTATGTTGCAACTGATCGGTTAATTTAATACCCGCAAACAAGGGAACGGTTGAAACCTCATTTTGATATGCAACATCTAATACATCATCTACTTCCACTCTTCTCATCGGCTTGCCTTTTAGAACAGCCCACCAATTGGTCTTGGCTTTGGATTTGGCTTTGTTCTTTTTCGGTGGATAAGGAACGTACCACACTTGCTTCACATTCTGGGCAATGATGAAAGGATCATAATGTCCATATGACCTTCTGTGATTAACTTCAACTATTTTAGAACATGAGTCTACCCTCGTACCCTTGGGACTCGGATCAAACCACTTTCACCGAAAAAGCACCAATCTTTTACGAGGCCATCCTACTGTAAACTATATTTCTAAAATCTCCTCAATCACACCATAGTAATCAAAGCCTACATCCTGGTCACCAGTACCACCTTTCACATACACACCGTTGTTGTTGGTTTTCTTCCCCAAGGACCATTATTTAGTATGAAAATTGTACCCATTAACAAAATACTTAGACATCCTCTTGTATTTATAATAAGGCCCGTGAGATATATCATGCAACAATGGGAAGTTTATGCCATTATCCGGATTGAGTACTTATATAAAGTTCAAGATAGTTGTACACATTAAACTAAGATAGCATGGAGTTGAAAGTTATGTTTCCTTGATATATCATATGTTTCCACACCTTCATACCACAATAACTTTAACTCATCAATCAAAGCTTGCTAAAATACATCAATCGAGGCTTTCGGGTTATATGACCCTAGGATAATGCAATTCAAAAAAAGATAAGGACTAGTCATGCACATTTCGGGCGAAAGATTGTACGGCGTGACAAATACGGGTCAATAAGAATAAGGTGTACACGAGACATCAACAGGAGTGAACCCATCTGAACATAGATCCAACCTTATGTTTCTTGGTTCACTAGCAAATGCCGGATACACCTGATCAAAATGTTTCCATGCCTCACCATTTGACGGATGGCTTAGAATGCCTGGTTGTTTTGTACGATCATGGTGTCATCTCATATGAGGATCAGAGCTCATCGACGCATACAACCTCTTTAACCTAGGTATAAGGGGTAAGTAATACATCGACTTAACAGGTATTGGCTTCTTTTTAGGGTTTAGAACCGGCTTGTAACGAGGCTCCTCACAGAATTTACATGTTTCTAATTCTGCATCATCCGTATAAAACAACATGCAACCGTTTACACAACAATGAATTCTCTGTGCAGAAAGGCCTAACGTGGAAGCCAACTTCTTATTGTGGTAATAATCAATTGGTAATGCCATGTTAGTCGGATTGAGTTCATTCATAAAGCCAATGATGGACTCCATGGCTGCTTGAGATATACTAAAATCAGATTTAATACTTAACAATCTAACAACAACTGACAACTTGGAGTGCACTGAGCCTTCATACAATGCACGACTAGCTTCCTCCAACCGTTTATAGAAGAGCTTTGCCTCATCATTAGGAACGTGCTCAACATTTATTTGCGATGTACCCGGGGATGGCTCCTCTAGGTAGATCCCAAAAGCATCATTAACCATATCGTTCATTCGATAATTATCAAGATCATTCTCCACAAATGGACCACTCCCACTGACATAAGTATTTTGAAAATTAACATCACCACCCATATCCCTAGACTCTCCATGATAAACCCAAACAGAATAATTTGGCATAAAACCCTTCCTATGAAGATGCATTTCAACATCTTCCAAATTTTGTCCTTTTGTGCACTTGCATTTCACACAAGGACAGTTAATCTGGCCATACCGTATAAAATCATCAAGTGTTTTCGCCTTTTCAATAAATTCTTGAACACCTACTGCAAATTCCTCTCATCCCCCGCCACCCGGGATTATTTCTATTATATATCCAACTATGACTTTCATTTTCTATATCTACACAAACATTACAAGTTTGAGATACATATTCAATTGCAAAGATTAAAAGAAAATAATTTATTGTGAAACACTACTACTTTTCATAAGATTCACTAGTGTACAACTTACTAGTATTAGTAGTATTATATCTAAGTCAATTATTTTTATATTACTAACTAATTTGTTCTCTAAGATTACCATTTAGTAATTAATAACACTTCTTAAGAATAAAATGAAATAGAATCAAAGAATAAAAAATGAATTTTAAGAAATAATTTATTTCATTCAATCAATTATATAAGAATAATTAAAATATTTTAAGTTGTGTAACTACTATATTACTTATAGCTAACGCCTCTTAAATTATGCTACGAGAAAGTTCTATATTTGTCCCTTTTTAAAACAAGTATCTCATTCTAAACAAATGGTTAAAAAGATTCAAACTTTAACAATTTAGGAGACTAACAAGAGCCTAACTTTCTCTCTTTGTTCCTAACTCTCAAACTATGGTTCTACTTAAAAATATGGTATTATATCAATATCTTTACTAATATAATTAAGTTGAATTTTTTTTATTAAGCCATTGTGAATATAATACTAGTTCACTTTGTAAGAAAAGGAGCAATTATCTTCTACACAAACCTCACCAAAAGGACCAAGTCTAAAAAGAAGGCTAACTTATCTTCTACACAAACCTCACCAAAATCCAAGTCTCAAAGTTTATCACTCAAACCAAAACAAACAAAAAATGTTTATCACTCATCTCCCAAACCTCCATTTTCTATACAAACCCCCAATTTTCTCATAACATCCACATTTTTATTAAAACCCAAACCAATATTCCAAAACTATATTCACTATCACAAAATTCACATTTTCAATCTCATTGGAAAATTTTATCAAATACATAGTAGCCATAACTATAAGAAACAAGTTACTACTCTAATTAAATCATTACATAGCTTTCCAGCTACGGGATCAACAACATTATATTCTAACCATGAAAACATCATCACCCAAACACCATAACAACTACATAAGTCGAGCACAACAATCAATCTAGCATAAAAGTCCCCATTTTTAATTTTTAATTTTTTTTATAATTTTAAGCAAACTAGTTAGCTTTCTAATTCACTATCACAATATACTTTTCACTAATGAAGCAACACAATTCCAACTATTAAAAACTAATTAAACTAACAAAAAAATCCAACTAAACTTCACCACTTATCAACAAATCAAGAAATGACCACAACTAAACTTCACCAATTAAACTAAAAAAATCCACCAATTCCACCAACTAAACTTCACCAATTAAACTAATAAAATCCACGAATTCCACCAACTAAATTTCACCACTTATAACAAAATCCAACATTCCAAACTAATTGTATTTTTCAATTAGAACAAAAAAAAAATGCCTAGGTTGGTGCCGCTGCTGCCTCAGCTGGTGGCGTTACTGCCTAGGTGGTGTCACTGCTTGAGGTGGCGAGGCTATGAAATTGAAGAAAAAAATTGGGGGTTAGGGTTTGAGAAATAGAAGGAAAAAAAAGAAAATATATAGTGAAATAGGAGGATACTTACCTATGTAGATTGAGAAATTAGTGATTTGTGAAGAAATTGGGAGTTGGGGGAAGGGGATGGACGGATCTATGGGTTTTTGGGGGAAGGGGATGGACGGATCTATGGGTTTTTGGGGGAGGGGGTTCGGGTTTTTTTTTTTTTTGCTTTAGAGAGAGAGTTTGTGACTGAAATGAGGGCGGGGGGGGGGGGGGGGTATATAATCTGTTATATGACCGCAACGGTTGGATCAATTAAAAAAATTTAATATTTTATTACTATCCGACCGCTGCGGTCGGACGTCTAAAAAAAATATATTTAATTTTTATTTACCGATTTGTCCGACCGCCGCGGTCGGATAGGAGAGCTTGACCGAATTTTAGTCCAAAATTATCGGTGGGAAATCCCCTGATTTTTAGTAGTGAATCCAAATTCACGTCGTGAAGTTCCATTATAGAAGGTAAAACACTTCCTACCCAATACGCCTCCATTCTTAGTGCTCGAATTTGAGAGTTCTGATTAAAGATGTAGGAGTACTTACCAGTTCACCACAACTTTCAAAGACATACGATAATATTGTCTATTTATCTGCCAAAATGAACTCGGGACTTGTAAACGGAAAATATGTAGTGTGAAAATCACCTGCAATTGGCTCTCACGAAACCTTTTAGTACAATTATATTACTAGTGCGTAACACTTAAATTTTAAAACTTTATTGTCCAAATATATGTACCCTTTATTCTCAAAAGTCTCATCCCACCTCTTGAAGTTAGTCACTATATGTTTCAAGCTATACCTTCTTTTCCACTGCAATCGGATACTCAACGATCCAAATAAAAAGTTTCTATTTTGTGATAAAATCTATATGTAACTAATTAAATTAAAAAAAGTCATAGGCCTTGAAGAACTTAGTTATTTCAACCATTCTTGTGAAATTTAGATGCTCATGTGGATTAGTTGTGACTAATTTGTGTTAAATACGTGAATTGCACTGAGGAAGAGAGTGTAAATGAGAAACACCAATAGGCTGCAGTGGATATTTGAGGTCATATTATATAGTACGTATAGACAATAAATTTGTGCCTGAAAATAATCAAGACAAGAAAATATCCACAGGTAATATTTGATTTATAAAAAAAGGATGCGGGTTACAATCTCTAGAAAATCTAAAATCTAAAAGATCTAATCATCTGTTTTTTCTTTTCACGGATTTGATTCGAGACGTAAAGCTTGATCGCAAACTTGATGGATTTGATTATATTCAAGGGCTTAAGAGCCTGTTCTTGAATTTGAGGGATTTGATTTGATTCAAGGGCTTGAGAGCTTGTTCTGGAATATATGGGTTTGACTTGATTCAAGTGATTTTGAGCTTGATCTTGAATATATGGATTTGATGTGATCACGAACGTGGCAGCAGAATATGTATGGAAAGACTTCTTGATCTTCTGCAGGAGGGAAAGCTTCTTGATCTCTGGCAGAATGGAGGACTTCTATGTATCTCCTCCTTGATTCTCAATTAGTGGGTGAATGCTTTTATCAACTTCTGAATGGTCACAAGAGTTATGTAACCCCTCTATTTATAGTTGTAAAGGGTGGACAATCCAATTACATATGTACTCTCTTGCTTGAGTTTGATTAGATAATGTAAGTCATCAAACCTATCACAAAGTTACATGATAAAAATGAATTTGACTGGCCAAGACATGTCATATTGGACACTTGGATGGTTTTGATTGACTATCAATTTGACTAGGTATGCTACATCATTTATTCATGCCATGATTTGACTTGGCGCCACGTCATTTAACACGTGGCAGAGACTTTAGACATATAAATCTTGAATTTAATGAATCTATTTATTGAATTAAATTCAAAAAAATTTATGTGTCTACAAATGCCCCTACTTAAAGACTTGTCGGAATGTGGAGGGAAGACTTGAAGTATACGTGAGGAACTCATTTAATTTTTTTAGCCTTCAATTGAAGAAATGGTATACCTTGGTGTAGTCTTGACTTTCAAAGAAGCATGTAATCAAAACCTTATAAGGGCTTTCGATATCACTCTTATTCTCTAATTTGGGGACACAACCGATGACATTTCCCCACCACATGTGAAGTTCACCAAATGAAGTTCATTCCCAGCTGAATTGGAACTCTCTTCTAATGTTTAAGTATTTCACTTAACAAACTTACCACTCTAGATTCCTTCTTATTTGTCCAAGCAAGTCCCACAACCGCATAAATTTCAAACGAACTCGGACACTTTGCACATTTGCACTGCTAGCAACATCTATAAAATGATACCTCATGTATGTATTGGTTTAACTCCTTGACTTGGAAGCCAAAGATCTTCAAGGTTGGCGACAACGAGACACCTCTGTATCTGTTGATTGATCGCCGACCCATAGGGCCAAAGACACTGACTATCGCAAAAATTCTTTTTATTGATTTCAAGTGAGTTCCAACTCTTTTTTTAGCCTTTTGCTTGCACTAAGATTTTCTTTTCAGGACCTTGCGACTTTGCAACATTGGCACGACATCAAGAGTACCTTTCAAGGCTTAAAGAGGCATGACGTCCACCCATCTTTGCATTTGACTTCAGCGAACAATCACTTGACACATAATTTTTTCTATTAGTTTTGGCGGACAACTACATGCTGCATCTAGGGGTGTTTATCGGTCGGTTCGGTTCGGTTTTGCACCTTATCGGTTTGGACTATCGGTTTTCGGTTTTTAAAAGTGCTAAACCAATAACCGAACCAATAAGCTATCGGTTATTGGTTTTCGAGTTTTCGGTTTTAGGTTCTTATCGGTTCGATTTTCGGTTTAACCATTAAGAAACTTAGGCCTAACAAATGTTAAAAAAAAATTCTTAAACGATTGCATCCAATACAAAATCGGCTTTATTTTCACAGCGAATTTAAATGCCTCTTATAGCATTCGCCATATTCAAAAAAGCAACCAACAATAGATTCAAATATACTTTATTATTCTATAAACTAATGGAGGAGGCAAGAAGTGAAATAGTAAATCGATGGTTGAAATGGATGGGGAGACTTGAAAGTTACACAAGTAAAAGAAGACTAGAGTTTGAGGTTTCCAAGTTCCAACTAATAGTAATTAAGTATACTACTTTTATGCATATAAGCGCAATATACTAAATTTGAAAATCTTATTGGGTTATCGGTTTAACCAATAAGAAAATGTACAAAACCGATAACCGAACCAATAATCCAATAAAAAAAATTTGCAAACCGTTAAATAACCGATAACCCGATAATCGAATATTTATAAACCATTAACTTTTTATCGGTTCGGTTTATCGGTTTAAACTGAAAAATGAACAGCCCTAGCTGCATCCATCATTCCCGTCGAGCTTTGGTAGATAGTAACTTTGTGCGTCCGTCTTTTCCATCTTGGCGAGCAGGTTTGTGAAGCATGCCTCCTCATGGCTTGGCAAAAGAACATGAAGCATTACATCCCTTTCTTGTGGCCTTGGCGAGAGATCTGTTAGAACATGCATCCACCTTCCTTGCGGCCATGGCGAACACTCCTTAGACCATGCATCCACCTTCCTTACGGCCTTATAGAAAGCCACTTGGTGCATCCATCTATGGAATGAGAGTTTGGCAAACTGTTATGCTGAAAGTCCACCGTCGCAATCGAGGTATTAGCGAATCCACCTCTTATCACGGGCGAGAGTTCGTACAAAATCCCCTCCCTTTCGGCTTGAGAATTGACCCGAGTGAATGGAAAATTCCCCAGTTGTGAAAAGGAGCTAGGCCTTTGGCATCATATGCAACCTTGATGATAAAGCCTTCACTTTTTTTTCTCTTACAGCTTTGTGCGTCTGGAGTGAAAACTAATAACTTGGCATAGGAGTGTCCAATTCACGAATGGTTTGTTGCGCTAGAAAACAGACTCGCATAGTTGTGACGTGCGTTAAAATCACCATATGACTGCTTGTTGATTATCTTAGAAAATTTTCCGAACTTTGCTTAGAATCTGCCTTGTCTTATTACTCAGCTTCTCACACTTTACCAAATTGATGGTAGTTTTGGTATAGAATTGTTCAACTCGTGGCCAGTTGTTTCTAAAGAATCAAGAGTCGAAGAGCTGCAATATACATGAAATTCAAGGCCAAATTCCATCACGATTAGTCAGACTTAACTTTTGAAATTGTTGCGGCAGTTTCCTATTGATTTGGAAATCCTTCACAGTCCAGCTAAAAGATCACATCTCATGATAGGAGTATTCAAATTATAAGTCGCTTGATTATGTAGATATCACGACTCAAATTTCTACAACATATAACAAAATTCAAGGCCAAACTCCTTCAGAATTAGCTAGAATCAATTTTTAATTTTGATGCAGTTGTTCCTGCACAGACTTAGGCAGACCTGCGGGACCTCACGGAAAAATTCATATCTCTAGCTAGGAGCATCGAAATCACAAGCTGTTTGCACCGTTGAAAAGATAAATTCTGAAACTATGACATACGTCAAAATACATGGCTGATTCTTTTTAAATTTACAAACTTTATATTTTGAAATCGGTCTTGGATTTTGACATTGTATTTTCACAGCTTTGAGTGTCTTGATAAGAAAAATCATGTCTCCTTACAGGTGAATCCGAATTAAGAGCCACTTTTTACTACAAGATTAGAACTCGAGGAGCTGCAACATATTCAAAAGCCGGATCCAAAGTCTTTCAAAATCAACAGAAATCAATTTTTGAAATTTATCATGTTGTCTACTATACTGAATTTACAGCTTTGCCTGCTGGCATTGAAGAATTCATATCTTAAGCTTGGAGAGTCTGAATTGTAAGCCATGTACGGCACTGAAAAATGGACGCATAGAGCAGCAACTCATACAAATATCATGGCATAATTCTTTCCTGATCAGCTGCAAAACTTTCTTGAAGTTTATCGAAATGCAGCAAACCTTTTGTCTAGATACCTTTTGATGGAAAAATTCGTATATCAAGTTTGGAGAGTCCGAATTGCAAGAAGCCTGTGCCGTTGGAAGGTGAACTCAAAGACCAACAGTACCTGAAAATATAATGGCATAATCATTTCGAGATTACCTACAGTAATTTCTCAAACTTAATCAAGTTGCACAAAACATTCAGTTGCGCATAGTTTCGGCGAAGAAGCTCATATCCCAAGGTCTTGCGTTGTCATAATGGCAGTGCCGAAACCTACAACATATGAAAGTATTGTGAGAGATGTCCTTTCAGCTTAGTTGCAAAAATTATTGAAGTTGAGTGGACAGCAACAAATATACAAGTTTGCATGCTATGAAGAGGCATTCAAGATGAGTTGGCGGCAACTCTTTGCTTCACGTTGTTTTCCATGAATAAGGATATTTGTATAGGATGATGTATGCAAATTTACATCCCACTCTCTTTTCTTATGAATCATGATTGATGTATCAAATTCTCTCAATATTGTAGCATAAAATTCTTCTTTGCAATTTGATGCAAATTGTCTTCCTGACCATGTATGCATTTGCTTGAATGAATAGATGTGATACCGCCAATTTTAACTTTGATGAACTTTTCATGCCCTTTTTTTTAGCTTATGCGACTGAACTTAAAAAGAAATTTTGAGCTGCGTACGTTCCCCAATGAAGGAGATCAAGTCATTACGTAGTTCACATAAATAAGTTTTTTTTTGTGCCTTACACAGTTTAAACTCATGCGGGCCAGGAGTAACATACAGTTTAAGCTCGTGTGTCAAGGAGCATTGTGACTTGTAGTTTAGGCTCGTGCTTCAAGGAGCATTGCGGCTAAAATGTATGTGTCATCATATCCTTTGACAGTTTTAGCTACATGATTGAACGAACAAAAGGTGATGGAAAATTGATTTGTGCTAGCCTTTTCTTCTTCTAACATAGATTTTTCCTTAACGAGCCAAGTTCATGAATTTATCTTTGAAGATGAAGTACTTTTCGATGGGATGTCCAATCGACCGATGATATTTGCAATAATTTGGATCATCAGTCTTCTAAGCTTCATTCGATCGCTTCATTCCGGGTAACTCAATGATTTTTAATTCAAGGAGTTCTTCAAAGATTGCTGGAATATCAGAATCGAGGAAGGGATATTCCTTTTCCTTTATTTTGCCTAAATTTAATGTTTTGCTTGCTTTTCTTTGCTTTGCTTTGCATGGAAGTTGATTTAATACTTTTCTTCCTACTCTCCTTTGCATTGACTTTGAAGGAAGAAGTGTTGATATTCATGGACTTTTCGATTTCAAAATTAGATGCAAAGTTGCCCCTATTTCGATTTCTTGCATGTCTTCACCTTTACGAGGACTGTAGACAGGAGGCCCTTGGTTCCCACTTGCAGCCATGCTCAGTTCCATGTCAAGTGCACGGGTGGCCAACTCTTCAAATGTTTTGGGCTTTATTCCTTGCAAGATGTAGCGAAGACCCCAATGCATGCCTTAGATCCACATTTCAATGCCGGATGTTTCGCTAAGGCGGTCTTTGCAGTTGAGGCTTGCATTCCTCCATCGATTGATAAAGGCAATGATGGGTTAATCTTTGCGTTGACGAGTACTTGTAAGTTCCACCATGCTTACAGTGCGCCTTGTGCTATAAAAATGGTTAAGGAATTCGTGCTCCAACTGTTCCCAACTATCAATGGAACCAGGCTCGAGGTCTGTGTACCAATCGAAAGCATTTCCCTTAAGAGATTGGACAAATTGCTTGACAAGGTGATCACCAGTGCCAGCATTATTACGTCTCAATAAAGTGCGCCATATGTTGTTAGGATTTTCTTGGCCGTCAAATTTTTGAAACTTATGAGATTGATAGGAAGAAGGCATCTTCAAGTTGTCAATCCTTTGCGAGTATGGCTTTGCATATGTGAAAGATTTAGTTGAAGGCTCAATTTTATCTTGGATTGCCCCTATGATGAAGTCCTTCAATTGATCAACAGAGACGTGACCTGCTGAAGAGACTTGAATTTCTTTGGCTGCAACTACTTGCTTGTCAGATTTATTTTTCTTCTCTTGTGCTTTAGGAAGATTTGCATGTGCTTATCTTGATTCTCCTTCCTCCATGCTCTTCACCTTATCTGTCAACTCAGAAATTTAAGCGCCTTGGTCTTTCATGTGATTTCTAAGGTCGTCAAATGCTTGTGCGGCTACCAATAAGGAAGAAGAATAACATAGATCATCACTTGGAAAGAGTGTGAATAGAGGAGGGCCAAGAGGAGAGACTAGAGTAGATCTAGTGCTCATGACATCATCATCTTTTTGCATGAAGTGATTTTTGGACTGGCAAAGTTGAGTCAGAATTGTTTCCACCACCGCGGTTGTGTCAGCCATTCATTTAGGCATGAACGAAGATGATATCGCTTCTTTTGGAGATAATGAACTAGAAGCATGAGTTGAATTGGACGGCACTCAAAGTACGTGGTGGCCCAATGATATTTGGCTATTTTACCTATATTTTGAGGGTAGTTTTACCATGTTATGATAGTACATCTAAGAGTTTATATGCAAAATTCTCAAGATTTGATACTAATTGAGTTGTTTGGTGTTGTAGGATTTAAACATGGTGATTTGAGCAAGAAAGTGCTAGTCTTGGAGCTAAAAGTGAAGATGTTGAAGAGTTCAAGTGATCCGTGTGCCACGCAAGTGACACGGGAAGAAATAGAGTCTGTGCTTAGGAATTGAATAAAAATTTCAGCGCATTTAGGCCAAATACGCGAGCGCCACGCGAGCTGAATTGCCAGGAGAAAATCAGTCCGCGTGGCACGCGAGTGCCACACGAAGCACAAAGCTGTTAGGCAAAATTTTAAGGGATTTTTGGTACTTTTGCTTAGTTTCCTACAGCGTATAAAAGCTTCTTTTGCCTCCATTATGAAGGATACACTGGGAAAGAGGCAAAAAGGAGGCTAGAGCTTTGGAGACTTCAAGAACACGAGTTTTTCCTAAATTCTTCCTTACTTTTTGTAATTTATTCATCCATGAATTATTTTGATATGACTATCATGAATATGAGTGGCTAATTTACCCATTCTAGGGTTGATTGAACCATTCCAATACTTATGTGCTATGAATATTTGTTTTGATGAATGAAACTTGTGAATTATTCCTATCTAAGTGTTTATGTTTTGATCGCTATTAATTGGAAGATCTCCCAATTGATTGTTCCCATTATTCCTGTGTGTCTAGGGATAGATTCATAGGTTTGGGTTAAACACTTAGCAATATTTCAACCTAAAACCAAGGTATTACTTAGGTTGTCAATAAGGTGATTTGTGACCATTAATCCTGATTGTGAACTAAACTTGTAGTCCTAGTTATCTTCATTAATTAATTGGAAAATTGGTTAGTGAAAGTTACTACTATTACATGGAAGTGAATAGTTGTATAATTGGAGCAAGTGTTCAATAGGAAGAAAATCAAGTTGAATTTGTTAAAAGAATTACTCTAACACATAGGTAGGAGTTGGGTAAATCAATCCTAGGCTTCTAAATCCTTGATCAATTTATTTCTTAATACTTTGCAATTTATTTTTGTTACATTGAAATTATTATACAATTACAAAACCTCGAAGTTAATTGGTTAGATAAATTAGTTTGATTAGCAACTAGATTTCGAGTGTCCCCTGTGGGATTCGACCTCGGGACTATAAGTACCGAGCTATATTTGCTGCGACCGCTTAGTCTCTTTTTTAGGGCGTAGTTGGGCGTGATCAAATTTTGGCGCCGTTGCCGGGGAACACGGTGTTATTTAGTTGTTAAGATATCTAGTTTATTTTTCTATTAACTTCACTTTTGTCATCTTGATCTCGTTTCTTTGGTGTTTACAATTGAAAGTTCAGATCCCGAAGAATTCAGGATGGCTCAAGATTTGGTTCTTAATGCGTTCGCGCAACCTGTGGCTGGGAATCTGGCGTCTGCCATTCAACTTCCTACGTTCGAGGCAGAAAATTTTTACATTACCCAGAAGATAGTGGCTTTGCTTGCTAATGCTGGTTTATTTGCAGGTAGAACTACTGATGATCCTCAAAAGCACTTGAAAAAGTTCGTAAGGATTTGTGAAACTCAAAAACAGGCTCGGGTGCCTGATGCAAGCAAACCCGTGGGTTTACACTTTGCAATCGGAGAAGACAAACAGACGCAGAAATGATGAAGTAAAGATGCGGAAGCAGTAAGAAACAAAGACAACAAGAAAACGGGGAAGGGGGAGAACAGAAATAGAAGAAAGAATGGATAATCCGAATCAAATCATGATTGATTATCCAAGGGAGAAAGGAAACTTGAACCTAACAAGGATTCATACTAGTGATGAAATCCATTTCGGTTCCAAGCCATAGAAGGCATACACGAAGCCTCGAGCTTCAAACAAGAATGGCTCGGCCAATTCTATCTCTATTCTCTCAATTCAATATCAACTAAAACTGTGCCCTAATGAGCTATGCTAGAGTTTATATAGACAATAAAAAGGGCAAAATAGTAAAGTGGTCACATGCGACCAATGAGATAAAGCCACGCAGGGCTGGAGTAGTTTAGGTGTTCGGCAGCTCAGCTCGAACACATTATCTTCGGATGCTTGTCTGCCTCGGTCACGTTTGGAATCGAACACCCTTGCCTCGGGCACACTTGTAGCCCTTTGATCGATTCTCTGTTCGGCGTCGCTCCTCCTTAGTTTGGTTGCTTTCAGCTTCGGGCCCAAGCTTGATCGTTAGTCGTGCTCGATCTCACAGCTCCCCGAAGTCAGTGTCAGCAACGGTCACTTGTTGTCTGCTCGATGGATTTCCAAAGTTGTTGCTCGTCGAGGCAGTCTTCGGCATCTTCCATTCCGGCCACACTTTGATCGTGGGCGCCAGGTGACTCCTCGGTAGACTTGCTTGATGAATCGAACAGGTGACCCTGGTTCGTATTGCATCATCCTCCCCTTCTTGAAAGGATTTCGTCCTCGAAATCAAACCGACAAGACCTGCAACAAGGCAAAGACAAACAAAGCTTCCTACTTCGAAAGTAGGTTAGTATTTACGAGTGGAAAACACACTCCTATGGTAGAGCCAAGCATCAATAATGATCAAACAGCCTATGGCTCCGAAGGAAACAACAAGTTCTTGGCTCAAGTAGGAACTGTAACGAACACATGAGTACACGAAGAGATCGATAGGACACTTTATATGAAGGATGTGACGATCAAAGGCCCTATCACCTCTAAACTCGTAGTCATCATACCGAGCCCTAAATTCACTTTTATCACCATGGGGCTTATAGACTTCGGTATGCACTATACTCGAGGTGTGATCAACATGTGGAATGGAGTAAGTAAAATGATTGACTCGACAACCAACATCGAATACTCCACTCCCCTTCTTAAAAACATTCGTATTCACACCAAGAGAGAGCTTTTCACCTCCCCAATGAACTCCAAGGCAACCCTTCTCTTTAGACAAATTTCCGAAGAAGGTCTCAAATAATGGATTATCTACGGGGTTAAGCCTTTCAAACCGACGTGGTTCTCCTCGAGTCGGATGCTCATCACCATCTCCTTCGTACAGAGGGTTAGTGAAAATAAGTCCACTGCCCATCAAAGGTGCATCCGAACCCAGGTCATCGACCACACTTGAGGAGTCATCGAATATAATCCGATCCAACTCATCCACTAAGGACTCCTCAAGGGTATCATCTTCCTCACTACAACACACAGATCCACCATAGGCAGTAATTTCAACAAGGGTATGATCAAACAACTCATTTTCCCCTTTATCAAAGATTGGTGGCGTGTCATAACAAGGGTCACAAGTAAGGTCAACTACAACTTCATCACTAAAGAGAGATTCGATGAAGATCGAGCTCACATCATGATGTGGCATATCAATTCTCTCAACTAGTGGTTCACATTCACTCACAAGTTGACCATTCGAATCTACACTAGTTGCAAGCACATTGTAATCATACAAATCATCAACTAGCATAGAGGTTTCTCTAGCAATTTCACAAGACAAGGAAGTATCATGCCCTCGGGAAGGAAATCGAACACTTACCTCGGAGTGACCGTCGGTCTCTCTCAATGTCTCCGAAGTCTCACAAGTAGTTTCTTCTCCGTGGAGCTCACATGAAAGATCTTCTTCACCTTGTCTATCTACTTCGGTACAGAGTTGAGGTTCTATCGGTTTGCCTCCAAGAGTTCCTGCACAAGAGTTCGAACAAGTAGAAGGAGAAGATAAGAGGTTAATGTTAGAATAAGGGGTGTCCTCACTCTCATCGATTCTTTTTCCCTCTTTCTTTTCCCTCATTTTTCTTTCAAGGGCAGGTGTGGGTTTGGGTGGTGACAACTCACTCACATCACTCTTCACAGCCTCTCCTTTTTCCTCTCGAGAGTTGTCACCGGTCACTCCCTTACTCCTCTCGATCTTTTGTCTCTCATATTCGGGTGAGTTTGGTCGGGGACCAAGAATACCCATAGCTGGAGTAGGTGGACCTTTGACATAGACCCGAAGTCTAGGACTCGAAGACTCATCAACCGAGGTCTCATTCTTCGTTGCCGAGCATGGCTCCGAAGCTGGTGTCCTCGGGATCCCGGCAGGATCAAGGTTAACAAGTCTCACATCCACACCTTGCAGTTCGGCTATGATCCCCAATAGTTCAGTCATGAGATCGGCCGTTGTGATAACCTTGTTAACTTCGGTCGACTCTTTTCTTGCAATTTTCCCACCACTTCTTGCGCTCGTAGGACTCTTCGTTGGCACCTTTCCAAGTACAGAATTTCCTCCATTAGTGGTAGCACCACTAGAGTAACTCCCACTTCCTTTCACTCTTCCAACTTTAGAAGTTTTGTTGAAAGTCGAGGAAGGAGTTTTAGCATGGAACCCATGAGAATTTCTCCTCGAAGAAGGTGTTCGGTAGAAACCTCCTCTACCCTCCTCGGGTCCATAACCACCAGTGCTCCTCGAGCCACCCTTTCCATAGGAATTGGAAGCAATGAATCGTGTGCCACGACTAAAAGTTGCAAATCTTCCTCCTCCCATGGAACAACCTCCACCACCTCCTATCCCGAAGGAAGGAGTTCTACCACTCTCTTGTGCTCCACACGAGACACCGACGGAAGAAGACATCAAATAGTTTGCTCGGTCAACTTCGTCATCGACTTCCTCGATGTCACATTCGTCGTATTCAAGGTCATCACAATGAGAGTAAGTAGAGTCATCGTACCTCGAAGCGTCACTACCTTCGTATTCTTGACCCGAAGCAAAAGATTCTTCTCGTTCATCTTCACAGGCTTCGTAGTCTTCTTCGTCTTCGCATTCACCATAGTGACCTGCTTCGTCCTCGTAAGAGCCATAGTCCCTGGTGTCGTTATAACAATCATCACCTCCGTAGGAACCATAGTCTCCATCATCTCCACACGAATCATACCCTCCGTAGCTACCATCATCCGAAGACATAGCTGCAACAAACAAGAGTAAAGGACCTCACAAGTTCACTCCCTCACGTGTATCACTCGAGTAATGTTCGCTCAATTTTCTTTCCACTCGTGTTTACACTCAAGGTCGTTGGCTTTTGTGACCTCACTCTATTGTTCTCACCACTTACCCTTTTTCCACTCAAGTTGGCCTTGCCTTCTTGTTAGGAAACCGAAGTGATAAATCACAACTAGTACTTTCCAAGCTTAGGTTCGGAAGGAGTTTATATGACTCGATGGAACGGTAGCTATTTTAACTGCGCACGGGGAGTCAAAAGAGTTTTCTACGAAATTGGACTTCGGTCACCCCACGCACGAGTTCTTATAAGCTCAGATTCGATAGTACGACCTCGAGTAGAAAGGATTACTCCAGAGATCCACTATCGAGAATATTCGGACACAAGAAAAGTGAAATCCTAAGAGAATCTACCTCCTCCTCGGTTCCGCTTCGGAATTTTCCGAACACGTGACCTCGGTACAAGTGTTTCCTCCTCGGTTCAGATAGGGTTTAACCTTATCCGCTTTCCCTTTTCTAGCCGACAACTTTTCACCTGGGGTTTTAGATTTGACAGTTTACCCCTTTCTTCTTCAATGGAACAGTGAATCTTTACTCCGGTGTACGGACAATATCAAGATTCGTTCACAGTCCACTAACAACAGATTAAGCTCAAGATTTGGGTCGTCTCCAGTTTTACAACGTCGGAGACCACTCCAGTTCCAAGCGGAGCTAAGAACACAGCTCACGCCGCCCGTACACTGTCAACAATGTCAACAAGCTTCCGGCGTACGGACAGTGTCTACAAGCAGTGGAACTTCAATTTTAAGCACAAAATCGACCCAAATACCTCAACAACCACAAGTTTTCAACGATAAACACCAAAACTCAACTGGGGTTCAAATTCAACAACACCACAGTCAAGAACACAGTCCAAAATTGACGGAAAAACCCTAGTTACGAATGTTGTACGTCGGGTACTCAATCGATTCCTTAGACAGTGGTGACTCCGAATATGTGATTGTTTAATCCAACAATCAATCAGTCAACACAAATTTTTGAATTTTCTTCTTTTTACTTTTTTTTTTTTTTTTGGTAAAATAAGAACAGACAGAAAATTAAAGATAAGATGAACAAGGAACGTGGATTCGTAGGAACGAAATCCAAGCCTTGCTTTGATACCAAACTGATGCAAGCAAACCCGTGGGTTTACACTTTGCAATCGGAGACGACAAACAGACGCGGAAACGATGAAGTAAAGATGCGGAAGCAGTAAGAAACAAAGACAACAAGAAAACGGGAAAGGGGGAGAACAGAAATAGAAGAAAGAATGGATAATCCGAATCAAATCATGATCGATTATCCAAGGGAGAAAGGAAACTTGAACCTAACAAGGATTCATACTAGTGATGAAATCCATTTCGGTTCCAAGCCATAGAAGGCATACACGAAGCCTCGGGCTTCAAACAAGAATGGCTCGGCCAATTCTATCTCTATTCTCTCAATTCAATATCAACTAAAACTGTGCCCTAATGAGCTATGCTAGAGTTTATATAGACAATAAAAAGGGCAAAATAGTAAAGTGGTCACATGCGACCAATGAGATAAAGCCACGCAGGGCTGGAGTAGTTTAGGTGTTCGGCAGCTCAGCTCGAACACATTATCTTCGGATGCTTGTCTGCCTCGGTCACGTTTGGAATCGAACACCCTTGCCTCGGGCACACTTGTAGCCCTTTGATCGATTCTCTGTTCGGCGTCGCTCCTCCTTGGTTCGGTTGCTTTCAGCTTCGGGCCCAAGCTTGATCGTTAGTCGTGCTCGATCTCACAGCTCCCCGAAGTCAGTGTCAGCAACGGTCACTTGTTGTCTGCTCGATGGATTTCCAAAGTTGTTGCTCATCGAGGCAGTCTTCGGCATCTTCCATTCCGGCCACACTTTGATCGTGGGCGCTAGGTGACTCCTCGGTGGACTTGCTTGATGAATCGAACAGGTGAGCCTGGTTCGTATTGCATCAGTGCCACCAGAGGTTGTGAAATTGATGTTGTTCCCATTCTCGCTAACAGAAGATGCCAGTGATTAGTTGGACTCTTTGCCAGTTAATTATATTACGTCATAGGATGACTTGGTGATAATATTCATGAAGAAGTTCTTTCCTCCTAATAAGACTGCCAGATTAGTTGATGATATACTTATGTTCAGGCAGACCCCGCTAGAGTCTTTGCGAGAAGCTTGGGAGCGATTTAAAAGTTATTTGAGAAAGCGTCCTCATCATGGTATTCCTGACCAAATGCTGGGGCAAAGGATCTACATGGGTATGGGAGATCAAATTAAGGGCACTTTGGATGCAGCAGCTGGTGGAGCATTTTTAAGTAAAACATTTGCTGAAGCGAAGGCCCTGCTTGATGTGATGGCTCAAAACTCAGGTTGGCTTAGAAGAGATGCATCTGCTAGCCTAGGTACGGGGGCTTTAGCTATTGGTACTACTTCTGCAATGGAAGAACAGATGTCAAAGTTGCAGACTACACTTGATGTTGTGTCAAAACAACTAAACGAGAAGATGCTGAAACCTGTTAACCAAGTGGACTCACGGGCTCAGACTCAAGTCCTCGATCGTGGTAATTTTTTTGATGCTGATTTGCTTGCTGATACTAAAGATGTGAACTTCGTGTATTATGGGCAACGCCAACAATACAATCAACAGGGTCAATTTAGGCCAGTGCAATAACAAGCAACTTTACCCCTGCAGCAGCCGGATGATATAGCTGATATTAAGACTATGATGCAGGCTATGATGGGATTTAATAAGAATCTTCAAGACCAAGTTGCAGCACATGACACTACTATAAAGGGTATAGAGACGAAGTTGGGACAATTGTCCCATGCTTTACATAATAGACCTCAAGGTGCTTTGCCGGGCGACACTCTAGTGAATCCTAAGGATCCAAATCCTTATCAAGTGATGGCAGCCACTTTGAGGAATGGCAGAGACTTAGACAAGGAGCAAGAATTAGCTAAAGGAGCACTACCTACCACGCCAAATATTGAGCCTGCTGATGACTCTACCAAACTGGTTGTCAATGATCATGCTAAAAAAGAGATTACTCCAAAACCTGTCCCTAGTACTGAGAAGGTAATTGCTAAAGAACCTAATATAGAATCTGATAGGGTGGTTGAACAAGGTAAAGTGTCGAGGGTGCAGACCTCCAAGGCAAAAAAAACCACCACCTCCTTTTCCTAAAAAATTGGCAAAGCAACAAAAAGGTTTGAAATTTAATAAGCTTTTTGATTTGTTGAAACAATTAAAGCTTACTATGCCTTTCATGGAAGTTATGAGGTCCCTGGATACGCTAAATTGTTAAAAGACCTTTTGTCTAAGAAGGTTGACTTTAATAAGGTAGAGATGATCGAGTTGAATAAGGTGTGTAGTGTTGTCATCACAAAGCCTGTCGCTAAAAAGAAGCAAGATCCTGGTAGTTTTACAGTCCAGTGCTCGATTGGTGGTCTCACAATTGGTAAGGCCTTGTGTGATTCTGGTTCAAGCATTAATCTAATGCCGCTGGAAGTATACAATAAGTTGGGTTTGACTGGCATGAGAGAGACTTCAATGCGAATCCAGCTGGCAGATAGAAGACAAAAGCACCCCGTTGGTATAGTTGAGGATGTACTTGTGCATGTGGGTAGTTTCATGTTTCTAGTAGATTTTGTGGTTCTTGACTGCCCCGTTAATAAAGATGTTTCAATTATTTTAGGCCATCCATTCTTGGCTACTGGTAGAGCAGTGATTGATATTGATAAGGAAAAGATGACCTTGAAGCTGTATGATGAAGAAATAGCTGTTGACATTGGCAAAATGATGAAGGGAGATGGTGATGATGTGAATTGTTTGTGTGTACATACATGTGAGCCTGGATGAGACATGGGTTGAGTTGATTGAAGTCGTGCCACGACTATAACTAAGGCGCTTCTCGGGAGGCAACCCGTATACAAAAAAAAAAAACAAAAAAAAAAATGAAAAAAATACCCAAAAAAAATGTTATTTTTTGAAGGATATTACTTGGTGAGTTTCTTTATTTTGCAGGTTTTGACTGGTTTGAAGTCCTAGTGTGGGGTGCTTGCAACCTCGTACAATTGGTTGAGGATGTCCTGCTTGAGGGAATTCTGAGTACCTCGTGCCCTAAGAAAGATCACAATGATGTTCTTCGGGCTTAGAGCCCCAGGGAGTTTCTCTATCACCCTTAGTTTTATTTTTAATGCATTGAGGACAATGCATAATTTTAAGTGTGGGGTGGGAGTCTTCTTATTTGTATTAATAATCCCCTTTGGTTTTTCTTTGTGCATCGGTTCTTTTCCAAAGGAAGTAGTTTGAACCGGGTATAGGTAGATTTTTTTTTTTTTTTTTTAGGATTAGAGTGTAGTAACTGATGAGATAGTCTTGGCTCCACCTTGACTAATTTTATATAGATATTTAATTTGGAGTATGTGAACTTCATGCATATATTCTATCATAATCCACTTGCCTTGAGAAACATTGAGTGTATTATTAGAAGCCTATGATCATGATGTTGACTCTAGATTTGCTTGAGAGTTTGCTTGTGTTTGCTTTGTTTAAGAGCGCGAATCGAACCGTTTTGAGTAGGTTATGTGCCATGTGTGAGTGAGGATTTTGTTTTCTCCGTGTTTAATACTTGATGTCTAGAATTTGCCCGGTGTGTGTGCAAAGCGAAATGAGAAGTTTGCTCGGTTGCGAAGTGATATAGACTTTCCTTTCATAGCCAATTTATTTGAAGCCTCAGAGTTAGATGTTTACCTGTGAAATTTGACCTTAGCTAACCCTTTTGAGCCTGTAGCCTTTTCTTTGATAGCCATTGGGATTCCTGTTTATTCTAAAAAATATTTGTGACTTTTACTTGTGGTGTTATGAGCCTTAAAGGCTAGTTAATGAAGTGGAAAAATTGTGGTTGTTGGAGGAAGACAAAAGGTGCTTAGGAGGATGCTCTTTGGAAGGATTTACTAGAAAAAAAAAGAAAAAAAAGAAAGAAAGCGAAAGCTTGAGTTATTGTGCAATTATTGAAATATGAAAAAAAAAAAAACCTATTTGAAATAAAAGTAGTCCCTTTTATTAGCTTCTTCCTTTGCTTAAAGAAAAATGTTGGTGAAAGTTGACTCTGTGATGGTAAAAGAAAGACTGACTGGGAGGAAAATGCTTGAATTAATTGTGGTGTATTAAATTGCTTGGGGTGGTTAGTCACTATTACCTATATTTATCCTACCCGTCCCATTTTACAACCTTAAAAAGTCCTAATTGATCTTAGCCGAGTAGATGGACATTAGTCGAGTCCTACACTAAGGGCAAGTTTATGGTACGTCTTGTATTGCATGTGAGTTCTTTTCTGAGAGTGAGTGCTTCATCTATATGTGAACTTTTTGTTCATGATCATTCTTTTGAGTAAATTCCTTCATTAAACTTGAAATTAATTGTGAGGGCACATGATTTACGAGAAGCGAGCTCTTTTATTAGTCTCTTGAATAGAGTGAGTACTTGCATAACTTATTGAGTAAGTCTGGAGTTGATGTGGGACCGGGAGGTTGATTTGGTGCACTTGATTATTTTTAAATATTCTTGGCATGGATTTCATGCGAATAAAGCATAATGAGTGCATATGCAACTTGTGAAGTGCCTATATAAACCCAAGTCATTGTGTGAGTTTTTTTTTTTTTTTTTTTTTTTTTTTGTATCTTGAGTTCAAGGTATAAGTTGCTCGAGGACGAGCAAAAGTTTAAGTGTGGGGTTGTGATATTTGGCTATTTTACCTATATTTTGAGGGTAGTTTTACCATATTATGATAGTACATCTAAGAGTTTATATGCAAAATTCTCAAGATTTGATACTAATTGAGTTGTTTGGTGTTGTAGGATTTAAACATGGCGATTTGAGCAAGAAAGTGCTAGTCTTGGAGTTAAAAGTGAAGATGTTGAAGAGTTCAAGTGATCTGTGTGCCACGCGAGTGACACGGGAAGAAATAGAGTCTTTGCTTAGGAATTGAATAAAAATTTCAGCGCATTTAGGCCAAATACGCGAGCGCCACGCGAGCTGAATTGCCAGGAGAAAATCAGTCCGCGTGGCACGCGAGTGCCACACGAAGCACAAAGCTGTTAGGCGAAATTTTAAGGGATTTTTGGTACTTTTGCTTAGTTTCCTACAGCGTATAAAAGCTTCTTTTGCCTCCATTATGAAGGATACACTGGGAAAGAGGCAAAAAGGAGGCTAGAGCTTTGGAGACTTCAAGAACACGAGTTTTTCCTAAATTCTTCCTTACTTTTTGTAATTTATTCATTCATGAATTATTTTGATATGACTATCATGAATATGAGTGACTAATTTACCCATTCTAGGGTTGATTGAACCATTCCAATACTTATGTGCTATGAATATTTGTTTTGATGAATGAAACTTGTGAATTATTCCTATCTAAGTGTTTATGTTTTGATCGCTATTAATTGGAAGAGCTCCCAATTGATTGTTCCCATTATTCATGTGTGTCTAGGGAAAGATTCATAGGTTTGAGTTAAACACTTAGCAATATTTCAACCTAAAACCAAGGTATTACTTAGGTTGTCAATAAGGTGATTTGTGACCATTGATCCTGATTGTGAACTAAACTTGTAGTCCTAGTTATCTTCATTAATTAATTGGAAAATTGGTTAGTGAAAGTTACTACTATTACATGGAAGTGAATAGTTGTATAATTGGAGTAAGTGTTCAATAGGAAGAAAATCAAGTTGAATTTATTAAAAGAATTACTCTAACACATAGGTAGGAGTTGGGTAAATCAATCCTAGGCTTCTAAATCCTTGATCAATTTATTTCTTAATACTTTGCAATTTATTTTTGTTACATTGAAATCATTATACAATTACAAAACCTCGAAGTTAATTGGTTAGATAAATTAGTTTGATTAGCAACTAGATTTCGAGTGTCCCCTGTGGGATTCGACCTCGGGACTTTAAGTACCGAGCTATATTTGTTGCGACCGCTTAGTCTCTTTTTTAGGGCGTAGTTGGGCATGATCACCCAACTTTTCAACTTTGCTCCTCTTGATTTAGCAAATGATCTTCATGACAGGATCAAATTCATTTTTGGAATCAACGGCATTGATGGTGTATTGAGACATCCTGATGTTTTTGACTTCAAAGAGAAGAGATGAGAGGTAGAGATTGTCCCACTAGGCGTGCCAAATTTGTAGACAATAAAATGTTTTGCTTGAAAATAATCAGGACAAGAAAAATATCCACAAGTAATATTTGATTTATAAAAAAATGATGGGGGTTATAATCTCTAGAAAATCTAAAATCTAAAAGATGTAATCCTCTAATTCTTCTCTCCACGTATTTGATTCGAGGTGTTAAAGCTTGATCTCGAACTTGATAGATTTCATTTGATTCAAGGGATTAAGAGCCTGTTCTTGAATTTGAGGAGTTGATTTGATTCAAGTGCTTGAGAGCTTGTTCTTGAATATATGGATTTGACTTGATTCAAGTACTTTTGAGTTTGATCTTGAATATATGCATTTGATATGATCACAAACATGGAGGCAGGCTTTGATCACGAACGTCGCGGCGATATATGTATGGAAAGACTTCTTGATCTTCTACAGGAGGGAAGACTTCTTGATATATGGAATGCTTCTTGATCTCTGGAAGAATTGAAGACTTCTATGTATCTCCTCCTTGATTCTCTATTGGTGGATGAATGTTTTCACCAACTTTTGAATAGTTTCAAGAGTTATGTAACTCCTCTATTTATAGTTGTAGTGGGTGGACAGTCCAGTTACATATGTACTCTCTTGCTTGAATTTGATTGGCTAATGTAAGTCATTAAACCTTTCACAAAGTTACATGATAAGAATGAATTTGATTGGCCAAGACATGTCATATTGGACACTTGGATGGTTTTGATTGACTATCAATTTTACTAGGTATGCTACATCATTTATTAACATGTCATGATTTTATTCGTCCTTGATTTGACTTGACGCCACGTCATTTAACACGTGGCAGGGACTTTGTACATATAAATCTTGAATTTAATAAATTTATTTATTGAATTAAATTCAACAAAATTTATGTGTCTACAGTAGGATGCATTTGCAAGTTTTAGAAGGCCCATTGAGTGATTCACCCATTGTAAAAAAGATATTTATAGCCTTATTACTTCAATACTTATATGAATAAATTGTTTGAATGTTAAATTAAGTCAATCTGACTGTTTAACGGACCAATCTGCGAATCGAGCGAGCTCCCCTTGCATGCAATGATGTAGTGGTAAACCTCAATACAATTGAATAGTTTTGATCGATGCCAGAAAACTTTTAAATGAAGTGTAATAAAATGGAGTTTTGATAATTTTTACCCTTGGGAGAAAATACTAGTAGCTAGTCTCGTGAAAATGGACTCTAACTCTTATTGTCATTGACCGGTTTGTTAGTTAAAATAACAATAACATGATCTGATCAGAATAAAAATATATATTTCAACCCTTTTGAAAGGAAGTAAAAACTAATAAAAATATTCTGATTCGCTGCCTGGTGATTGCTGATATTTAAATTTTAGTCCTTGCAGAAAAAGCTAATTTTTATTTCGTTATGACTATTCGCTAGAATTCATCAAAAAAAAAAAAAATCAACTGAATTCATGGCGATCCGTCAGGAGTGTTCCTTTGCAATCCGCTAGGAGAAGTGACAAGTTAAAATAATTTTTTAATCTGCACCCAAAGTTATATTGGCACTATAATATCCTACTGGAAAATTTACACCACATGACAATCCTAATAGCTAAATTACTAAAAATACCCATACTTTTACAGCATTTACAAAACATACCAATAGCTTTCAATATTTACTCTAAATACTTTTTTTTATTTCCCACTCTTCCAACTACAAACCCCATAATTTCTTCCTCTCTCTCTCTCTCTCTTTCTCTCCTCTCCTACCCATCCATCCACACGCCACCCCCTCCCCCATCACGGACGACCCGCGAGCCTCCGCTGCTGTCCCTCTCCACTGCTGCTTTTATTTCTCAGATCTGCTGCTGTTATTCACGACCTCGCTGCTGCCGCTGTATTATTTTATCCGGCCAACCGCTGGTCGCCGTCACTGCTGTCCATCGCCGATCTGCTCCTTTTTTTTAATCCTCTTTTGTATGTGTATATATTAGTACATTTTGTATTTTGTATATATAAATACGTATACTTTTTATATTATTTATATAATTCATTTATCTTCATTTTTTGTATGTGTATATGTTTGTATGATTGTGTGTATGTATGTCTAGAGCAGAAAAGTTATTTTTTATATAACTTTGTATGTTTGTGTATATTTCTGTATGTGTGTATATGTTTGTGTGATATGTATTTTCAAAATGTTAGTTTTTAAAAGTTTCAATATATGTGTGTGTATTTTTTCTATGTTCCATTTTGCATATCAAAAAAAAATTAAAAAAAAAAAATCGGAGGTGGTAACGGCGGCTGTCCAACGGCCGATGGTGGGTGGCCCACGGCGATGAGTGGTAGCAGCAGCCCCCAGGGTAGTGATGGAGAAGGTAGGAAGGATGAGATAAAACCCTAAATTGTAGGTATTTGTTGAAACTTGTATATACTATGTAAAAAAAACTATTGCTATGTTTTGTAAAGTGGTAAAGTATTGGTATTTGTTGTAAATATGGTGTTAGGGTTATATATTTTTGTAAATCTCCCCGTCCTATTTATATGAATATATAACTCAACTGTCGTGTGAAATTAGACAAGTTTTTGGTGAAATAGACAGATATAACACCAATGTTATATTATTTTAACACCGTAAGAAAAGTCTTATAATTTTGGCACCACTTGTGTTTAGCTTAGTTATCTTTTCTATTTTTGTTGATATTCTCAGTTCAATTGTGTTTTCATCTTGTTTTCTCTTTTCAAGCATGTTTTCAAAATTGTATTTTCACCTTGTTTTCTCTTCTCAAGCATGTTTCAAGATTGTATTTTATTTAGCCGAGGATCTATCGAAAACAATCTCTGCACTTTGATGGAAGTAAGGTCGTCGTATATCTCACCCTCCCCAGACCCCACTTGTGCGATATCACTGAGTATATTGTTATTGAAGTTGTGGTTATTTCTCAACAACTTTGCAAACAGTGGTTGTTCATCTATTAACACTCAAAAAGTAGCTATTGGTCAAATTTCATTGTGCGAGATATATTAGTGGATAAGAAAGAAAAAGGGTTAGCCTTTGATTTCATTTAGGAAACTAACCTAAATAACACAAAAAAGTCATTTATAGGATTAGAGAGATCAGCCTATTCCAATGTGTTTTGCCCAAAATTGGACTAGACCACATTTAGGCAGCAGTCCAACAACATGGCATGATGCACCATCACTCGGCCTATCTTTCAAGCAATTCCACCTTTTCAGCTAGGTGGTTGGACATGTCCAACAACTATAAAAGGAAATCAACATTGCAGCTTACCTTCCATATTCAGTGATATAAGTTATATATTGATTAAACACGATTAGATAATATTTTTTGTTTAAACAGTTGGATGAGTACTACTATTTAAATTAATTAATCTTAAAAAACGTCCAATATCAAAATCGAGACTCTCCCATTCACAACTCACTTAGAGCTTTTAATCCCCACTTCTCTTTCCATTTATACAATGTGTGTTAGCTGATCGAGCTTAAATCATTCACTGTGGTATTTGTACTTTCTGCTATGATGCACCATTTAAACAGTGGTAACCATTCAACGTCTATATTATTATTTTTTCTTGAAATAAATCTCCTTCTGACAAAGGATAATAACGTCATCTTTCAAATACCAAAAGTAAAATGACAATACCAGTGTGGTATTGTCAAATAGTGAACATATGTAAGAAAAATAAAAGAATTTTATTGATATATCAATCGAGAAAAAAGAATGAATTGAATCAAAGAATATCTCATATCGCTAGATTTCCCTAGGTACAACTCTCCTTATAATTAACCTGCTAAGTCTATATGTTTTTTCTTAAACCAATGTAGAACATGAAGAAGTGGAAGGGTCAAATAACGCAGGAAGCAAGAACTTTCTTCCATTAGCACCATGCGCATTGTAGCTAGCACCAGTTGTAGAGTCCACCAACAGATTGCCAGCATAGCCAGGGTAGGCCCCACTTCCGTAAACCCCAGGGCAAGCTGATGCAGCTTCCAAAGGTGCATCAGCTGGTCCTTGATAGAATCCATTTCCAAAAGGGTTAGTCACTGTCCCAGCCAATAAGCTAGCCAAGTTCATAACCATACCATCTGAGCCCACGTCGTTATTTGGTGCGACTAAGGGTTGAATCTGTGGTCCGTAAATGGGCTTGTGAAATGGCCAAGCACATTGACCAGGGCATTGAGTCTCTGAATTACCAACCCATATATATGCAAATTTGTAAATCTTGCCCTTTGAAGTGGCTATCTTGGAATTTAACGAAGACCCATGGGTCCCACATCGACTAGAGCAGAATCCAATAACTGCTACATCAGAGGCAGTTAATACAATGTTGATAGTATTCTTTTGATCACCTTTAGCTGCTAACTGTTTGATGTGTGTGTTTGTTAGTGATCTGCCTAAAGAATAGTTCTCATCCAATATTTGTTTGCCAAGTGTGAGGGTTAAAGGAGAAGCTTTCTTGGATTTTAGTAAACTGAAATACTTGTCAGTAGATTTCCACCACGTGGCAACAGATGGTTGGTTGATAGAGGTTTTTCTTGAAGTGGAAGATGAAGACAAGGATGTAATGAAATCTGATATAATTGCACGTTGAGTGGGCTTGAACTTGCCATACCAAATAAGGTTAATGGATATTTTACCAGTTAGTAGAGGGCCATTGTGGTAATGGAACTTATAAAGCTCACTTTGCTCTTGGTCTTTGGTTGATTTTGAAGGTTGCCTTGTTGCTAAGGAGAAATGAAGCATGGAAAAAATAACTAAAAGTTGAATGAAAGAAGCCATTTGTTTAGCTATAGCTAGAGGAGAAAGAGTTGAGAGTTAATGGATTTTGAATACTTGGTTGTGAGAGTGAGTGAGGAAATGGAGTTGAGAGAACTTAGTTATATATAGGGGTTTGGGGGGAAGAAAATAACTGTAAGTACAGCTATAAAGAAAGCGTTTTTAATTGGAAACAGTAGATTAGGAATGAATCTACACATAGATACAGCAAACTACAGCTAAGATATAAGGGAGGATCATGAGGTTAGGACAGTGGTTAAGAGGTAAGCCAACTGTCTAAAGAAAAGAACAAAAATTTAGTGGTGTTTGGTCGGTCAACATTTCAGGTAAGGATAGAAAGAGACAAAAATGATAACCATATAGAACCACAACATATATGAAAGAACTAGCTGGACCTGCTGAATTTATTTATTATTAATCAAATTTGTCATGTTCCGGCACGCACACAGCCTACTAAAATCCTAGTGATTATGCAGTTAAACTACTGAATAGATAAGCCTATACATAACCATTGAAACTAGGGAAGGGAAAGGGGAAATTAAAAACTTTATAGTTTTATAAATTGTCACAATTTTACTTAAAAATTCCTACTTTACCAAAAAAAAAAAACAGATCTATAATAATAAATATCTATAGTTTATTTCAGAATCATAACTTTCAAAAGTCATTCATTTATTTCTTAAATTTCATATCATTCAAACTTAACACATAAAGTGAAACGAAAGGAGTACATATGATCAATTAAAAAGGCCATTACGTAAAACAATCGATAGTCAAATGCGCCAAAATATTGCAAGTTAAGATACTTTACATTATTTTAGGAACCTTCTTTCACATATAGGCGGATGGGGGAAAGGAAAGAGGAACATGAACATGAGTGCAAATGAACTCACACCGATTATATTTCATATTTCCACAGGTACCACTACAAAATAAGTTTTGGTATAATGGTATTTAGAAGATTTAGCTCAAATAATTAGCCATGAGGCAAAGGATTAGTTGCGCCTAAGCAAATTATTACTAGTTTTTAACATATTATGCTTAACAATTGGAAGAAGGTGGTGCTTAAGCATGACCATGGAGACGCCAATTATTTAGTGGGCTCTCGTAGCCAGTTTCTACCAGGCAAAAGAACAAAATACATATCTGGCATTCTTCCAATTTCTCAAAATGGAACGACATATCTCGTATAAGAGAAGATGGTTGATGATAAGAATTTAGAAATGATGCATGTCCGATCCGTTTGGGGCCTCCTCGTTCTTTGTCTAACCTCGATGGTTCTATGATCTTTTTCTTTTTTCTTTTCTTTTTTGGGTGGTAGGGCTTGAATGTCATGAAAACCACCATAGACTTGATGTGATTAGATACTAGTAATTCACGATAATGAGAAAGGAAGGAGTATCGTATTGTAGTTAATGCTAATAATTTAAAAGACATCCAATTAAGAATAATTGGAATATGCAATAAAATTATATGCTCAATTGTTTTTCTTCACCTCATCAGTAACATGCAGTGGTATAATCCACGACCCAAATTCTAACCGTTTTCTTGACTAGATTCTCGTTAATCTCTAGAAGTTTTGCTTCATGACAATTGTTCATGAAACAACAATACATTACTCCGTACAATTAACAGTTTCAACTTTTAGGTAAAATAGTCACACAATTTAATTAGATATCAGAACAAGCAAGATTGATAGAGGTCCTATGTTCAATTATTACCGCCACCCATTATCAGATTTTTTATTTTTATGAATTTAGCTAAAAATAAAGTTAAACCAGCACTTATGTGAGTCATGTCGTTGATTAAAAAAGTTATAAAATTGACTTCTCTTCAATTCACTATTGCCCAAATGCCCAACTCTAACTAAGAATTGAGTAGAGGCGCACAACTTAAGTGGTGACTTAGTAGACTTAGTACCAAGTACTAATAACTTGACAGGGCAGGTATACATGAGGAGAGAGCAATCATGAAGATTTAATAAAGGTGGCAATTGGGTTATATAGTTATTGTTTGCCGTAGCAGTTTGGTCGGTCTAATGTTTGCAAATTGCCTTAGAGAATTAAGAAGACATGATCATAATGTTAAGGTCAGAGATGCCCGCTGAAGCCCTATTTATCGAGGGGTTCAACTAAATTTACTTTGTGAAAGTCGTATTATGTATATAGGTGATGAAATTTCTTTTATGTGTATATATGTAACTTGTCGTATGTTGTAGACCAAAGAGAATATTTTTATAGATCCCCTTGACGAGCCTCCGCCACTATGATAAACTCAACCATCATATTTTTTGATAACTTAAAAGTTAGATCCCAACAAAAGTGCTTTGAGAACCCTTAGACAAGCGGAATGTTAATGAAATAAAGATCAATTCAACAAAATAGGAAAGTATTTGCGAATAACTCTCTGCCAATGAAAAAAAACACCAAACAGGAAATTTGACAAAGTAATCAATCAGGCTACTTATTAATTTGTCATGAACTTTAAGATTTATAAGAATTCCAATTTTTAGAATTATTGATGCTTTGTTGAGGAGAGGGTTTTTTCTTTTCCGAATTAAGCTAGTATATGTACATTATGTTTTGCTCTGGCATGTCAACAAAGACATCTTGCAATATTTTTACTAGTACAAACTGGTTGAATGAATGAAGTCCACGACCAAATTACCAATTCCCTGACAACGTGGCACGAATTTGGACTACTGTAGGTAATAGGTGCTACAGTAGTGGATATTTTTTTCCGCCTAATAGTAATGACAATTGTTGAACCGCTGAAGTACTAGCCCCTACTATAAGTTGGCAGTAAAGTCTTACTAGTAGTTCCTTTTCCTTACGTTGCACAGCTAGCACCAGTTAATGAAAAAAGGCAACGCGTTTTACTTTTTAAGTCATTTTAGCACCCTAACAAACGCAACATTCTCTCCCTATAGTATAAATATCCCTCCATCCCTCTCTTCCTCTGCATTCCATCCAAACAACAACCTTCAACTCCCATAAAAAACTTTTAGCTACTCACTAGTATAATCTTTCAAAGAAATAGTAAAACAAGAAACCAACAATGGCTGCTTCCCTCATATTTAAACTCTTTCTTGTAATTTCTTTCTTTAATATGTGCTTTGCTTCAAGAAAGCTCACTTCTTTAGTCCAAGAACCACAAAATCAACTCTTGCAATACCACAAAGGTCCACTTCTTTCTGGCAAAATTTCAGTTAATCTAATTTGGTATGGTAAATTCAAGCCATCCCAAAGAGCTATTGTCTCTGATTTCATTACCTCCCTTTCTTCATCATCAAGTACTCCATCTAAAACCAATCCTTCAGTAGCCCAATGGTGGAAAACCACTGAAAAATACTACCATCTTGCCAATTCCAAGAAGTTCCTTTCCCTCTATTTAGGCAAACAAGTACTCGACGAAAAGTATTCTCTAGGAAAATCACTGACCAACAAACAAATAGTTAACTTAGCATCAAAGGGTGAACAAAAGGATGCTATTAACGTAGTTTTAACCGCCTCCGATGTTGCTGTTGATGGGTTCTGTGTTAATAGATGTGGAACACATGGGTCATCTAAGGGTGCTATTATTAGAGGCAAGACTTATAAATTTGCTTATATTTGGGTTGGAAACTCAGAGACTCAGTGTGCTGGCTACTGTGCTTGGCCATTCCATCAACCAATTTATGGACCACAGGGCCCACCATTGGTTGCACCAAACAACGATGTGGGTGTGGATGGGATGGTGATTAACTTGGGAAGCTTATTGGCCGGAACTGCTACAAATCCATTTGGAAATGGTTACTATCAGGGTGAAGTTGATGCACCTTTGGAAGCTGCCTCTGCTTGTCCTGGTGTTTATGCTAAAGGTGCTTACCCTGGTTATGCTGGTGATTTGTTGGTTGATAAATCTACTGGTGCTAGTTACAATGCACATGGTACTAATGGCAGGAAGTATTTGCTTCCAGCTTTATTTGATCCTTCTACGTCTTCCTGTTCCACTTTGGTCTAGAAAGCATACCAATATTTACAGAGTAGTGCATATACAATAATCATGCATAGAATTGTGATGTATAATTAGTGATTCTTTCATTTGTTTAAGATACGATAATATATGAGAAATTATTTTATTATGTCCGGCTTATCTTGAAGTTTTCATCTCCTTCTGTGTTTTTTGGAAGTTTTATTTTGACTAAGAAAATCCGGTAATGCAATCCAATAATGTATTGTGAAAGGTTAATAAAGGAAAAAGCTAGGTATTCTAATACAAAATCATCCAGTCAAATCTCTCTATAGCGACAACGCTTGTCTGGAACTTTCTTGGCCACTATAATGAAGTGTTGTTATACATATATACTGGCATGTGACGTGTAGATCTTCTTTAGCTATTATGGTCAAAAAGTTCGTGAAGGATTATGCACAATCCAAGAACACAAAGTTCGCCCAGGGTCTATCCGTATTTGTTTCACTAGTCGATAGTGTAATCACATGTATTTAGACACGAACTACACCATAAAAGTCACAGTCTAAGGACGTACCTGATTACAGAAGTGTTCCATTATTGTAGAAGATCTATTTTCTTAAGAATCTTCCATTGGATGAGTTGTTTTTATGGTTGGAAGAGCAGGAGAAAAGAGAAGGAAGAGCTATTCTTTTTCAGGAAAAAGATGCATTGGTTTCTGCAGAGAAACCTTCTGTTATATTCCTGAAGGGATACAACTATTAGGACTTTTCCCAATAGTTGTGTCATTTCCTTCTTTTTCTTATTTTCTATTTTCATATATATAACTAATTATATATATTTGTTTATTAGATATAGATCCGGGTTGACCCACATGGGTGCCAAATATCCAATTTCCAACATCTCCCACTCACATATAGTGGGTCAACTCTCATTCCTATATATTCTATAACCTTCATACATAACGTCTAGACCGTGTGACTAGTGCATACTTCGAGAGCCTAGTTGCTATACATTTATTAGGGATATATAGCATCTCGATTACGGAACCTTGGAGTAGATTGCAGTATACAGTACCCTAGATCATTTATCACATTCACATCTCTCTCAATCTCTTTATATTATTTTGAGTTCATCATTATGTTCTTGTCGCAAAGACAAACATAATGGGTTAACCAATGAATACAATTAATATGATAGTACTCATTGATGATCTTTCTCATCTCAAGAATCTCTTAATCTCAATCTAACAATATGCACGACACTATTGTTTAGCAAGGGCAAACTCAAATTAAGATTTTCACTCATCTAAATCACTTTCTGAATTATCGTAAAAAGCCTTTGAGTCATAGATCCTATCCTTTACATTACAAGGATAATCACATGTGCCTTTGAGATAACTCAGTTTCCTTTAACTACTTTCCAGTATTTCATTTCTAAGTCAGATTAATATCCACTAACTGAATAACAAATATCATGCAACATGAGCCAAATCATGTTCTTATGGATTCACGAGGACATATCCTCCAACTTAACTCTTCAGCTCTAGAAATAAGAGTAGGTATGGGTTTTGCACTCTTGCATATTTAATTAGATCGTTCAAGAAAACTTCTTATATAGGATTCTTGTGAAAGAGACAACAATCTCTTGGAACGATTTCTTGAAATCTGAACTTCAAGAATTCACCCATATGTTTTCATATATTAATTCTTTCACGTACTTTGAGAACCTATTTGTTCCCAATGACGCTATGACCTATAAATAGATCAACCAATTCCAACTTTTGGTTTGGTTTCACTAACTCAAAATTTATCTTCTATTGTTCAAGGTACTTTTCCTTAGCAGGGTATCTAAGAGCCTCATTTATCTTTCCTTGCTCTTATTCATCTAGTGGAGTAACTATATATATGCGTCCCCTTCGATCTCAAATCAATGATGGGGATTACGTAGACGACTCATTCGTCGAGGTTGAGATTGATAAAAGCCATATGCGAAAAAAACGAGTGGAACTTTTTTTTTTAACTATAGTTGGGTTGTTCCCTCCGTTTTCGTTTGTTCTTTAAATTGATGGTTACTCCCACTGGGACCAGCAATATTAAAATGAATTCTATTTGGATGACATCTTGGTGCTAATTTAGAACAAATCCATTATCACCAAATATGACTCCCACTCAAATTCATTTAATGTTAATAGCGGAAGCAATCTGGTTCACAGTTTTATATATAGACAAGTCTTGACTTATCTAGCCCTACTTAGGAAACACATTCGCTAGCAGTGTAACATTGTGATCCAATTTCAGTTACTATGCCACTGTTATGTTGTTCACTTTTGAACATATAAATCTTGCACTAAAATAGCATCACAAATTGATACATGGCCTTCCCTTTTGAACTAGTTTTCCATGTGGGAAGATAACTTAATGTACAATAGCAGCACAAACCCAATTGGAAAAAAAAATTGGATTTTTATTTATCCATAACTTATATTCCACTTATATGGAATATAAGTAACTGACTTAGAACAATTTCATAATTTGGATCACATATGCCATAGTGTAATAGCTATAATGGAATGGAATGTAACGTCACTTTTCAGAGACGTCAAAGACATGTATAGAGTCTCAAGAGCCTCTTGATCTTTTAGGACATACTGAATTTTATTGTCACCGGTAACAGTTTTGTTAAACTCAGGACAATATTCTCATAGCAGTTGGCATATTGATATAAACTAGTATAAACTTATTGAGACAACTATGTACCTTTTTAGAGCCTAAAATTTATATACATACTAATCCTTAAAATAATTTAACTATGTTAATATTTATTTCATATTAGATCCGGAATCAAAAGTTCACTATGTTCCCAATCATCATCCAAATTCTAATATTCGATAAATATAACTTAATCAATTATTTAAGGAATACTCGTCTTAAATTACAGTTCAAGACTAAATAATCAGAGGTTCTAATAACTAATATAGAAATAGGAGTAATGTATGGGCCTAAATCGGTTTAGGTGTAAAAATCGAATTTGGATTCGAATATAAGCAATTCTTCGTATCAAAGTTGAAATAATATACGAAAAAGATATAAATGCGAGAAAATGAACTGTTCTTCAATATATAGTTGTGAGTACAAATTTGGGCAGAGTTTCAATATGAATTTCTAGATGCCTATGATACAAAATGATCTAATATTTATAGGCATGAAGGCCATGCCTATGATACAAAATGATCTAATATTTATAGGCATGAAGATCTGGGCATTAAATGGAGGAGTTAGTGGGGGTAAAGTAGTGGGCTGCAAAGCCGCTTGAACCGAGGGAATCCACCGAGGTGCGAATGATTGACCTCGGTGGCTGGGCCCTATTGCTTGACCGAGGTGGCTTTTCATCGAAGCTTAGCTTACGGCTTGCCTTCGGTGGCAACCTCGGTGCCTAGCTTCGGCAATTCATTGATTTGCTTCGGTCTCTGGCTCGCCGACATGAGTTTGGTCGCTATCAAGATGCACGACCGGGGCAAATCATCGCGGGTCGATTTTTACCCAATACAGATAGTCCCCCCCCCACTCCTCGGTTACTTACCGAGGTTGCCGAGGAGTGGAGTGAAGTTTAACGGAAAAGTGACGTGGCTTGATTTTATCCAAGCGTTTCAAAACTTGTCAATGGTGCGCGTCTTATCAGATCACTTCTCTTGGACACGTGGCGTCCATCCGTTGGTCGCCCGAACGGTCACGCCGTAAATTCGGTCTTCCCAACGTTACAATGATGACGATGATGTCATCCCCTTTAATTTTTCATACCTATAAAAGGGTGCTCACCAAACTTTCTTCTCACTTCCATCTTTGAGCGATCAACAGTACAAAAAAGGCAGAACCACTTTCACACTTTCTTCAATCTCCAATTTCGAGAAAGCTTCAACTGTAGAACTGCCACCATGTCTACTACAATCTCCAGGAAAGATTCCAGTGATTCAGGTGAGAGGGCACAAATTCCACCTCTGGCCATAGCTACTGCTACTGGCGACGTCGTTGCCACCGCGCCGGCGGTCCCAACGGCGGCGGTGGAGGGTGGTGAAGTGTCCTCCGGCGTTGGAGGTCTTAAACGCCGTAAGGCCAGGGCCATGCGCAATTTGTCCACGGAGGAGGAGGAAGAAGCTGACGTCAGGGGGGACGACGTCATGTTTGATGACGTCTTGATTGGGAGCTACAGTGGCGTCATCCCCAGAGGTGATGACGATAGAGGAGATGGTGAAGGTGATGATCCCGAGGGCGATGACGCCGTGGACGAAGCCGAGGGCGGTAATGTCGCCGAGAGGGGATCCTCGGGACCATCAATTCCCCTAGAACAAGAGCTCGAGCCCCATCAGATAATTCCCTCCCACTTCGACAACAGCAAGGACTTGAAATTGCAAGCCCAAACAGCCGACCAGGAGGAGAAAAATAGGAATATCCCTGTGAATACCACACCGACCCGCATAACTCAAGCTCATATTGAGCGAGTTCGGAGGGAGTGTCAATTCGCGCCCGAGGTGAAAGTAATCATACCTGATCCAACTAGCCGGGTGTGCCACAACATGAGGGGCTTTCTTTCGCTTACACTTATCCCTTCATCCTCGGCTTCTCCCTCCCGGTCCATAGAGTAATTGATGATTTTTGCCGGGCCTACAACTTATGTTTGGCTCAACTTGGCCCCGGCGTTTGGAGGGTTGTCCAATGCATGGATTGGTTGAGCACGAAGGCCACGGTAGATTTCACTTTTCAACACCTCATCTCACTTTACTACCCCTACTTTCACAAGGCCGGGGTCGTGGCGCTGAACAACCGAGGCAAGTTTGTCCTTCTTCATAAGAGTGAAGATCACGGGGACCGGGGTTGGAGCGATCGGTACATCTTGTTGGAGAAAAAAGTTTTATCCACCGAGCCTAATTTCCCCGAACGGTGGAATAACACACGTAAGTATTCTTCCTTTCATATCTCACTCCTCGGTGGTTTGTCCATGTTAATTGACTTCATTTCTTTGTTGTTTCTTCAGCCAACAAGGTAGACATCGTGCCCCCGGCAGGTTTGACTGAGTGGGTCAAAGCGATGACTGGGGCTCGTAAACGCCGCGAGAGGACATGGATGAAAATGGCCGCCGAATTTGGTTGGCAATGCAAGAGGCACGGTAACTTTTTGGTGATGTTTTGATAGGTGGGCTATTTTGAGATTTCGACTTCGTTTTACTGACTTTCCTTCCCTCGGTATTAGGTTTTCCAAACCGTGCCATCAACACCAAGAAGAATAAGAAGAAGAAGGAGGAGAAGAAAAAGGATGGGGAGGAGACCGAGTCAGATGATGATCTGGCTGCGGTGGCTGGAGAGTACAATGGGCTGAAGCTTCCAAGTCTTCAAAAGTTTCGAAGGGAGCCTCCGACCAAGGGACCTCCAAAGGTAACATTCGTCCTCGGTTGGTATCATCGAATGTCATTCCTTCTTTGTTTTCTTACTCTAGTTTCTTCCCCCGTTGCAGGCGTGAAGAGGAAAAGGGCCACTTCAAAGAAATCTTCCCGTTCGGTGGTTCCTCGCACCGAGGTGGAGGTTCCTCCTCAACCCGAGGCAGTGGTGGAGAGGCGCCGAAGATTAGTTGACGAGCCCGATGACGCAGCTGCTGAGGCTTTGGCTCGAAGGGATGTTGATGTTATTGACCTCGAGGATTAAGAACTTGAATCCGAGGTAGCTGCGGCAAAAGCTAAGGGCAAGGCTAAAGTTGTGGAGGCTGGCACTGCTGCACTTGAAGAGGGGGCTGGCACCGGAGCGGTTAAGGCACATTCCGAACCCGCGAGGATTTCATCCTCGGTGGGGTCTTATCGGAGACTCGAGGTGCCAGTTTCCTCAAATTTGCTAGCCTGCGGCCGAGAGGAGCTTTTAAGCCTCACGCCCTTGTTGGGGCCGACCGAGGATAAGGTTGTGCAGGATTTTACTTCTGGCCAACTGTACAGCACTATGGCCTCCAATGCTGTAAGGGTAAGTTTCACCATACTTAAACTAAAAACTTTATCTTTACCTTCGGTTTGTAGCTGACCTTGATTCTTTAATCTTTGCTCAGAGTTTCATCCTATCACTGAAGGCCATCGAGATTTAGTCCTCGAGGACTGCCGAGGTTCGGCGCGTGGCTCGCTTATGGGATCAGCAAAAGGACAAATTCAACACCCAAATAGCTTCGCTGAAGGCTGACTTAGCCAAGTCCCAGTCCGATCTGCGTGAAGCCGAGGCGAATTCCGAGGCTAAGATCAAAATCCTCGGCGATGATTTCCAGGCTGAGCGCTCGAGGCTGGAAGATGAAGTTGCGAGGCTGGGTGGTGAGTTGTCTCAAACAAAGGCCGAGGCTGTGAATATGGCCAAAAAGCATCACGAGCAGTTGAAGAATCATCTGCTCCATATCAAGAAGCTAGAAAGTGAGAACTCCAAGCTTTCAGCTAAGGATGCTCAGATTGCGGCCCTTCAAGATGAGATCGCTGATCGAAAGAGTAGGGCTGCACTCAAAGTCAAGAGGGCCGAGCTGGACAAGCGATGGGCCATTATCAAGTCTCGGCTAAGGCTGCTCAAGCGATGCCGCGCCGGGGAGATTGACTTAGATGAGGAGATTGTGAAAGCCGAAGTGAAATCGGCGGAAGCCGAAGCGATCATTGATGAACTCCCATCAAGTGAAGCTTCGAGTGGCGATGAAGATGAAGAAGAGGATGAAGATGCCGAGGGGGGCTCCGAGCATGGAGGTAATTCTCCCGAGGCATAGACTTCTTGTAGTGTTGTTTTGTAAGCCTTCGGGCTTTTATGCTTGTACTTTGGACCTTCGGGTCATTTTTTGCATGGGTAAATATTCTCAGCCTTCGGGCTTTTTTAATGAAAGACTATTTGTATCTCTGCTTCGTGTGTTGGCTTTTTACATATACCGAACACTTTGAAAATAAATGAAATGCTTGCAAGACTTAACTGAATTTAATCGATGCAAACTTAGGACGACGTCTCGCCCTCGAGTCGATGCATTGTGCAGCTTCGGAATGCAAGATTCACACAGATGAAATGAATGAAACCAAAGTCATTTTATTGATATCAACGAGCCAAAAGACGTCTATGTACATAAAACCAAGTTGAAACGGACCTTGGGTGAAAAACAAATTTTCAATAAAAGCAAATTGACAATACGCTGCTACCGGGCTAATTTACAATGTACTAAATCTAATCCTCGAGCGTAAGTCCCCGGTTGTCGGTTAGATAAGCTTCAGTTGGGAGGCTCGATGTCGACCTCGATATCAACCCTTCTCACTCCCCCCAGTGTTCGGTTTTGAATCTTGATGAAGATCCGAGCACTGGAGACGGTTCGGTTCGCTTCCTGGAAAGTTCAAGCAAAAAGATGGAACAAGGAGTAAGTTAGTACATTTTCTATCAATGCCATGGGAGCGTTGTTCGGCTCGGGGCTGTTTAATTTAAAAAGATTGAAAAGTATTTACCTCGACTAGAAGTAGTATCGCTTCAGATTGGAGATATTCCAATTCAGAGGTTCGGGTTCTCCTTGCAGACTCTCAATTTGGTAAGAGCCTTTTCCAACGATTGCCTTGACTCTATAGGGTTCTTCCCAATTTGCAATGAGCTTCCCCCCGTTATCTTCCTTTGTTGATTGATTCACAGTTTTCAGCACATAATCTCCAACCTTGAAGTCCCTAAGTTTGGCTTTTCTATTGAGGTAAGCCTCGATCTGCCTTTTTTGGGCAACTAGCCGAACCAAGGCTAATTCCCTTTTTTCTTCGAGCAAGTCTAGCTCTATGCGCATTGCCTCTTGGTTGGCATCTTCGGCAGTGTGAGCGTACCGAAGATTTGGTTCGCCCACTTCTACGGGGATGAGGGAATCCATGCCATAGGCTAGTGAGAAAGGAGTCTCACCGGTGCTGTTCTTCTCTGTTGTTCGCATGGCCCATAACACCCCCGGTAACTCCTCGGGCCAAGGACCTTTTTTCTCATCAAGTCTCTTCTTAAGATTTTCAATTATGATTCTATTCGAAGACTCAGCTTGGCCATTGGCACTTGGCTGATAGGGAGTCGAGCCAATTCTTTTGATCCCCCATTGCTTGAGGAAATCAGTGATAGCTGCCCCCATGAATTGTTTACCGTTGTCACAAGCAATTTCTTTCGGGACACCGAACCTGTAGATGATATTCTTTTTGATGAAGTCGATTACTTGCTTTTGCTTTACCTCAGTGAGAGCCGCCGCTTCCACCCATTTTGTAAAGTAATCGGTCAATACTAAGATGAAACGAACACCACCTTTTCCTTTGGGCAATGGTCCGAGGACGTCCATTCCCCATTTCATGAAGGGCCATGGCGATACCACTGAATGTAAAGGCTCGGCCTGTTGGTGGATCATCCGCCCATGGCGCTGGCACTTATCACATTTTTGCACGAAGGCCTTCACATCGGCACTGATTGTGGGCCAATAATACCCAGCTCTTAATAACTTACGCACCAAGGACTTTCCCCCCCGAGTGGTTGCCACATTCGCCTTCGTGTACTTCAGCCATCACGTATCTTGCCTCCTCGGGACCCAAACACTTGGCCATCGGGCCGCAGTATAACCTTTTGTATAAGTTGCCCTCGATCAAGTGATACGAGGCTGCTTGGGTCCTCAACTTCCTTGCTTCTTTTTTGTCTTGGGGGACAGTCCTCGAGTCGAAGTAGGAGATGAACTTACTTCGCCAATCCCATCGGTTATCCACTGAATTAACTTGCAACTTCATCTCTCTCATTTGTGCAGAGAGCAGCCGAACCACTGAGTCAGTCCCCGAGTGAGTTTCGTCTATCGCCGAACAAAGATTCGCCAAGGCATCAGCCTCGGTATTCTCCTCTCGAGGCACTTGTTCAACTCTCCATTCTTGGAATTGTGCTAAGATCCTTTGTGCTCGATCCAAGAATAGTTGCATTCTGGGCTCCCGAGCCGTATAATCACCGAGGGCCTGGTTCACTACCAGCTGTGAATCACATCTTAGTTCGATTCTTTCAACCCCCATTTCCTTGGCCAGCTCCAAACCTGCTAAAGCTGCCTCGTATTCTGCTTCGTTGTTGGTTAATTTCTTGAACCGAACCGAATGCCTGACTTTCTCCCCGGTGGGTGCTCTCAAGACTATGCCTAACCCCGAACCTTTGGAGTTCGTTGCCCCATCGGTGTAAAGTATCCATAGTCCCGAAGAGGTTCCTTTTGCCATGGAGTTTTCCTGTTCCGCCTCGGGCAAAATTCCAATACTAAAATCATCCACAAAGTCTGCCAAGACTTGAGACTTAATGGCAGTCCGAGGTTGATAAGTAATGTCATACTCGCTTAACTCTACCGCCCATTTGGATAACCTCCCCGATAACTCCGGTTTATGCAATATATTTCTTAAGGGGAAGGTTGAAACTACTGCTATTGGGTGACATTGAAAATAGGGTCGTAGTTTCCGAGCGGTAACAAGTAAAACAAGTGCTAATTTATCCAAATGTGGATACCTGGTTTCAGTGTCGAGGAGTGTCTTGCTCACATAATAGATGGGTTGTTGCTTTCCATCTTCTTCCCGAACCAGTACAGCGCTGACTGACACCTCGGACACCGCCAAATAGACTAGCAATGTTTCACCTTCTTTTGGCTTGGCAAGCAACGGTGCGTTAGCCAAATATTATTTCAAATCTTTCAACGCTTGTTTACACTCTGGTGTCCATTCGAAGTGATTGTTTTTTCTCAAAACGGAGAAGAACTCGTGGCATCGCTCCGAGGACCTTGAGATGAAACGACTCAAGGAGGCGACTCGGCCAGTCAAGCGTTGGACCTCTTTCACCTTGGTTAGCTCCTCGGGGATTTCCTCAATAGCTCTGATTTTATCTGGGTTGGCCTCGATTCCTCGTTCAGAGACAATGAATCCCAAGAATTTGCCTGATCCAACGCCGAAGGCGCACTTCTCAGAGTTCAATTTCATACCGTATTACCTCAACACAGCAAAGGCTTCCCTCAGATGGTTCAAATAATCCTCCATTTGGATCGATTTGATGAGCATATCGTCTTTCCAATATATTCTTTAAACATGCGACACACCAACCTTTGGTAGGTCGCCCCGGCATTCTTCAAACCGAAGGGCATCACTTTGTAACAGAAGGTACATCGGTCAGTGATGAACAAGGTCTTCTCTTCGTTCTTCGGGTCCATGAGAATTTGATTATAGCCCGAATATGCATCCAGGAAGGTCAATAGTTTGTGTCCAGCCGTGGAGTCTATTAACCTGTCAATTTGTGGTAATGGATATGAATCTTTGGGGCAAGCTTTGTTTAGGTAAGTGTAATCTACACACATCCTCCACTTGCCATTCTTCTTCGGTACAACCACAACATTGGCCAGCCACTCGGGGTATTTCACCTCTCTAATGAAGCCGTTTTCTTGTAATTTGGCGGTTTCATCCTCGATTGCCTTCTTTTTGACCCTGGCATGAGGTCTTTTCTTCTGCTTCACCGGGGTAAATTTTGGATCCACATTCAGTTTGTGGGTCATGATCTCCGGATCGATACCCGTCATGTTTGAATGTGACCAAGCAAAACAATCATGGTTGGACTTCAAAATTTCTATAATCGCCTTTTTCGACTCCGGGTCCAACTCCGAGCCGACAAACACTTTCCTATCGGGGAAATCTTTCAATAGGGTGAAGGATTCCAGTTTTTCAACAGTTGAGTCCTCGGCTTTTTGCTTCCGAGGCTCCTGAATACAGGCTGGAACCTTTTCGACTTCTCCTCGGGCGTCCTCCCCGCTTGACACCGATTCCTGTCGTTGCTATTGCTTTGGCCCGACCGGGGCGACTCCACTCTTTAACGCAACCGAATAGCACTCCCTTGCTACTCGTTGCTCCCCTTTGATTGATCGAACTCCCTAAGGTGTGGGGAATTTAATCACATGATGTAAGGTGGAGGGAACAGCTTCCATGGAGTGGATCCATGGCCTTCCGAGGATCACATTGTAGGCTAGATCCTCGGGCATGACTTGGAACAGTGTTTCTTTGGTAACCCCCTCGGCAAATGTCTTGAGTGTGATCTCACCCAACGTTTTCTCCGTGGAGTTGTTGAAACCAGCTAACACCGTTGATTTGGGAACAACTTCCCCTTTCAACCACATCTTCTTAACAGCCCCGTAGCTGATTATATTAACTTAGCTACCGGGGTCGATCAGGACTCTTTTGATGTCAGAGTCGTTGATTCTCAGCATGATAACTGGAGCGTTGTGATGAGGGAACATCATCCCATCACAGTCATCATCGTCGAACACAATATCTTTGCCCGAGCCTCCAACTCGGGTTCTTTTCTCCATGGTGATGGAGAGCTTGGCAAATTTTTTGGCTGCGGTGAAATTTACGCCGTTCACCTCTGACCCCCCGGTTATAACGTTCACTACTCTTTCCAGGGGTGGAGCCCGAGGTGGTTGCCCATCACCTCGGTTCTTGGAAAAATTATCTTTCCCTTTATCAGTGAGGAAGTCGGCCAAAACTCCCTTCTTCAGCAGGTGAGCTACCTCGAGGCGCAAACCTTTGCAATCCTCGGTCCTGTGGCCATAATCTGCGTGGAATTCGCAATGCAGATTGTGGTCTCTTTTATCCACCGGGGTCCTCATATCCTTGGGAACCCTTACCCCGGCAGTCCCCTTGACAACATTGACCAGCTCCGAGGTCGATATGTTGAAGTTATAGTCTTGGATCCGAGGTAGATCCTTTATTAAAACCGAAGCGGAGCTTGAGGGGTTTCTTTGGTTCACATTGGGTTGAACCTTCCCTCCGAGCCTTTGGCTTATGTGAGAAGTTGGGTACGAATTACCGAGGGTGTTCTCCAGCCTTTGGCTGACATGCTGCCTTGTCGAGGTATAAGGCTCATACCTCCCCTTCGAGTTACTTCGTGGCGCCTCGGCGCGATTTGAAGATTCACCTCGGTTCGCTGATGGTAACCTCGGTTCTTGAATTCAGCTTCCTCCAATCTAATTTTGGAGTAAGTGCGCCTATGCAGATCCTCCCACGTTAGGACCTGATATTGTTGTAGCTCTTTGCGCAATTCAGCGGCAGCGTCAGAATTGCGACTATTGATACCCTTTTCAAATGCCATGATGGTCAAGATATCGTCCATCCGAGGCAGTTCCATGCGCTCAGTGTGGAATCGCTCAAGAAATTCTTTAAGTGGTTCACCGGGCTTTTGTTTTACTTCACATATATACTCCTTCCTTTGGAGGATCTTTTGTGCCCCGATGTGCGCCTTGACAAAAGCTCTGGACATTTCTTTAAATGAGGAAATCGACCCCGCTGGCAGGCACAGATACCATCGAAGAGCCCCTTTCTCTAACGACTGACCGAATTTCTTCAAGAACATCGACTCGAGCTGCGTAGCCGTTAAGTCGTTGCTCTTTACCATGGCCATATATTCTCTTATGTGTTCTTTGGGATCGGTGGTCCCATCGTATTTGAGTTTGAAGCCCTGGGGAGTTGGGGCTGGAGCCGCTTCGGGCTTGAAGGGCTTTTCCCTGTATTGGTCGATGTCGAGGTCGTCTTCCTCCTTTGTTATTCCCGGCACGCCTTCGAGGCGCTTTTCCACGCGCGCCTCAATGCGAGCCTCGATCTCCCTGCTCAATGTTTCAACGTCAACCGAGGACGTTGTCTCCACCACGGTAGGAACCGTCCCGAAGTGTGGCGTGACATTTGGATTGTTCCCCGAGCCCCCAGACGTGGCCTCGTTGTGAGGTCCTCCTATTATCGCGCCCGGAGGAATGAAGAGTGGGATGCCTCCACCAGGAACTGAAGGCTGGGTGCTGTTTGGGGCAGCACTATTCCTCGCCTCTAACGAAGCGCGAAATTCGGCATTAATGTTCGCCTGCTCATCCTGTCTACTTTGGAGAGCTCTTAGCGTGGTGACAACATACATCTGGAATTCTTCAGTTGTCATTGGTGAGATGGGCTGCTGGTTCGATGGAACGTCGGCCCGTTCGCTATTGTTACCGCTGTGATCAGCCATAACGTTGTTGAATCGTAAGCTTTTGACAAAAAATGGACGTGAAACTTTGGAACAAAGCGTTACTGTTTATATCCCCACAGACGGCGCCAATTCGTATGGGCCTAAATCGGTTTAGGTGTACAAATCGAATTTGGATTCGAATATAAGCAATTCTTCGTATCGAAGTTGAAATAATATACGAAAAAGATATAAATGCGAGAAAATGAACTGTTCTTCAATATATAGTTGTGAGTACAAATTTGGGCAGAGTTTCAGTATGAATTTCTAGATGCCTATGATACAAAATGATCTAATATTTATAGGCATGAAGGCCTTGCCCACGTTCTCCACCAGCAGCTGATGCATCTCCCACGATCTGGGCATTAAATGGAAGAGTTCGTGGGGTAAAGTAGTGGGCTGCAAAGCCGCTTGAACCGAAGGGATCCACCGAGGTGCGAATGATTGACCTCGGTGGCTGGGCCCTATTGCTTGACCGAGGTGGCTTGTCACCGAAGCTTAGCTTACGGCTTGCCTTCGGTGACAACCTCGGTGCCTGGCTTCGGCAATTCATTGATTTGCTTCGGTCTCTGGCTCGCCGACATGAGTTCGGTCGCTATCAAGCTGCACGACCGGGGCGAATCATCGCGGGTCGATTTTTACCCAATACAAGTACTACAGAAGATTAATAATGTAAAGCATTTTGAACAAACATATAAGTATACATACTTATCTAAGTATAATGTCACATAGATATTTATACAAAATAAATATACATGATCTTTCTATAACACAAAAAGATGCGTTGGTTTCTGCAGAGAAACCTTCTTTTATATTCCTGAAAGGATACAACTATTAGGACTTTTCCCAATAGTTGTGTCCTTTCCTTCTTTTTCTTATTTTCTATTTTCATATATATAACTAATTATATATATTTATTTATTAGATATAGATCCGGGTTGACCCACATGGGTGTCCCATATCTAATTTTCAACGGTTCGCAAAAAATATATTTAAATTTAATGAAATATAAAAATTTATTGAAATTAAGCTGTTATACTGAAATGTTGTTCTAACGAGGGGGCTGTTATAGAGAGGTTTGACTGTAATATGTCTCTTGATATCTCTTATCCTCTTCGTGACAAAGTATGTGACAATATTTACTATCACTTCCAAAATATGGAAACAATTTAAAACAATAAGATTCAAAATAATTGTATCCACTTAAATATTATGACTTATTTAAAATCACAAGTTTTAAAAATATTTTATTTTTTTAAATAATTACATGCCCAATCAAACATGATCAAATAAGTTTGGAGGGAGAAAGTAAATGTTTAACGAATCAAAAAGTGTAGACCTGAACAATGTCACGGATAAGAGGACCTTTAAATATTTTATACTCTACAAGAGCCCCAAAATCCAACAAAAGCTAGCGTTTTGGACATAAATATGGTTGAAGCTTAGAAAAATAAGGGTTTTTGGAGTTATGAAAAATAGTACTTTTGGCAGTTGCAGTTGTATTTCATATTAGTTGAAAAAAAAAAGCTGAAATTTTGTAAGTGAAACTTAAATTTTTGAAAAACTACTACAAATCACGTTTTCAAACTTGAAAATATTATCTTCAAAAACTGCAGTGTCACATTTTATAAACAAAGAATGTTCTCAATTTTTTAAAAAATTAAAAGTACCCAAAATCAATGTCCAAACGTGGAGCTAAGAGTAGGAGGTTTTTAGTTCGAGTTTAGATTGTCAAAACCTATTTACCTATTTTTTTTAGTTTTTTTTTTGGAGCAATTGTGCTTTTCCTTGACCTCTTTTTTCTGCCAAAAAGAGAAGGATGACATAAGGCCATCTCCAACAATGCACCAAATTTTACACCAAATGCCAAAATGGTGTAAAAAATGGTGCAAATTCCACTCCAACAAGCACCATTTTGCACCATTTTTTGCACCATTTTGGTGTGATGAATAGTGTCGCACCAAATTTGGTGTGACACTATTCATCACACCATTTATTATTTTATTATTATTTCATTATTATTATTGTTATTGTTATTATTATTATAGTTATTGTTATTATTATTACTTAACCCTTTAATTAAATATATTACCTATATTTAATCATTTTTTAATATCTTCATAATATTAACTTTACATCGTAATTTTAGTATATAATTTTTTATAAGTTAATTTTCGTAAAAGTTAATTTTATAACTATAATTTTAAAAAATATTAACCATAAAAAAGAGTGCAACTATAAAATATAAGATGTTGCTAAAAGTGAAAGTACATTACATAAAAATATTTTAAAATTAAAAATACATCATAATTTAAAATGCATTAAATTAAAAGGAATATAAATTATATGTAATGAATATGTAAAAAAGAAATAAAAGATAAAATTTATTTAATGGAAAGAAGAAAATAAAATTTAAATGTAGAAGATAATAATATAATATGGAGGAGAGAGAAGAATATAAAAAGAATATTTCTTTTTGATGTAAAAAATAGTGTTATTGTTGGAGTAAATTTGGTGCTACACAATTTTGGTGTAAAATTTAGTGTAAAATTTGGTGTGTTTTTTGGGGATGGCCTAAGGGGATAAAGTCAACAAAGTGGCGAGCTGAGGCCAAAGTGTACTTCTATTATCCTAGCGCAACTGATGAAAAGGTATTTGTGGGGATATGCAGACAGGGGAAGGGATTACAAGTAAATACTTTAGCTGGCGATTGCATGCATTATCTATCTATGGGTGAGCCCGCATGGCGCGTCTCTGACTTTATGACTTTACGTTATGGTCATATCTACTTAATTCTCTCATGCAATGTGCAAACCTTGGATCAACCAAATGTTTTCACGTTCTAGATAGCCCCCACCCCACCTCGTAAATGTCCAGTTAGTGCTTTGTACTAGTTGCCACTCACCACTTAAATTCGTGCTCCTCATTTTGAATAGTTCTAGGCAAAGAGGCAAGTCGAGTTATGCAACTTAATAATCAATAGTGTTCTAATATAATAATTATGTGCAAAATAATTTTTCTCACTGTTGTAATAATTTCTTCAATGTAATTAAATTATAAATCGATTTTAGGCCTAATTTCAGGGTGACGAATGTATTATATTATTGATAGTTGATCATTGTAGAAGTAAATTATAATGTCTCACCCCATAAAAAGTTAACCTAAGAAGGATCTAAAATGATCATACTGGCAGCAATGGGACATTTTAAACATCCAGAAATAGTTCATTCAAATGTTGCACAATTTCAAAACATGATTTAAAGTTGAGAGGTAACTATTTCATTTATTCATTCATGGTATAAATAGATACATGGTATAAGAACAGTTACTGGATCTTATCAAGAGTAACTAGAAGATCTTATCAAGATCCTACAAATATGGTAATACAAAATTGATAATTCAGCTAAGAGGGCAGGATTGAGAGAAGAGCTTAGAGAGAGAAAGTAGAGAGAAGAGGTAGTTCTTATTATGTTGATCTTAGCTTGGAGCCTAAGCAATACAATGCTTATATATATTGAGCTAAGATGAGCTAAGAAAATATCTAGTCACTTGATTCTAACAAACTTCTAACTAACTCATTAACTAACTTCTCAACTAATTAACTAACTCCACTAATTAGTCTTGCTCTCAACACTCCCCCTCAAGCTAGGTGTTGGACTAAACACACTGAGCACACCTAGCTTGGCTTTAAGAAATTCCAGCTGAACCTTACTTAAGCCTTTTGTCAGCAAGTCTGCATGTTGCTCCTTAGTAGTGATATACATGGTCTTCACTAGTCCCATCAATATCTTCTCTCTGATGAAGTGTAGGTCAATGTCCAAGTGCTTGGTTCTTTCATGGAACACTGGATTTGCAGCTATCTGCATTGCAGCTTTGTTGTCACAGTGAATGGTCACTGGCAGTTCTATATCAAAGCTAACTTCTCTCAGCAGGCCTAGAAGCCATATCAACTCTGCTACAGTTGAGGCAAGAGACCTGTACTCTGCCTCTGCTGAGCTTCTTGAAATAGTATCCTGTTTCTTCGATTTCCAAGAGATCAGGGAGTCTCCCAGCTTAATGCAGAAACCTGTTACAGACCTCCTGGAGTTTATGCATGCAGCCCAGTCTGCATCACAATAAGCAGTCATTGTCTTCTTGTGTGTACTGGACAGTAGAATCCCTTGTCCAGGGCAGTTTTTCACATATCTGATTACCCTTAGGGCAGCTTCCATGTGAGATTTCTTTGGTTGGCTTAGAAACTGACTGAGTGTTTGCACACTAAATGCAATGTCAGGTCTGGTCAAGGTGAGGTAGAGCAGTTTTCCCACAAGTCTCTGATAGACAGTTGCATCAGGTATTAGAACATCTTGTTCGTAGCCTGGTAGTTTGATATGATCATCAAATTCCTTAGTAGTCAGTTTCACATTTGCTTCTAAGGGAGATCCTGCTGGTTTGGCTGCAGACAATCCAGACTCAGAGATCAGCTCCAGGGCATACTTTCTTTGGTGCATTAGGATTCCACCCTTTGACCTGGCAAACTCAATTCCCAGAAAGTATTTCAGTTCACCTAGATCCTTCATTTTGAAAGCTTTCTGCAGGGTTGTCTTGGTCTCTTCAATCAACTTTAGGCTACTACCTGTGATTAACATATCATCCACATATACTAGAATGATCACCATACTGACTCCTGTCCTCTTCACATAGAGAGAGTGATCATATTGACTTTGTTTGAACCCAAACCTTATCAGGGCTTCAGAGAGTTTGGCATTCCACTGCCTTGGGGCTTGTTTCAGGCCATACAAGGACTTTAGAAGTCTGCACACTGGCCTTGTCTCCCCCTGACTTCTAAAGCCTTGGGGCAATTCCATATAGATTTCATCAAAGAGATCACCCTGCAAGAAGGCATTGTACACATCCATTTGGTGAATGTGCCAATGCTGGGAAGCAGCCACAGACAGAATGGTTCTCACAGTCACCATCTTAACCACAGGAGAAAAAGTTTCCTTGTAATCAATACCCTCCTTCTGGCTGTATCCTTTGGCCACCAGTCTGGCTTTAAACCTTTCTATCTCTCCAGATGCCTTGTATTTTACTTTGTAGATCCACTTACAACCAATGGGGGCCTTGCCTTTGGGCAAGGGAACTATATCCCAGGTATGGTTGCTTTCTAGAGCATCAATCTCTGCTTTCATAGCTTCCACCCATCTGGGATCCTTGACTGCCTGTGCATAGTGAGTGGGTTCAGGTTCAGTGGTGAAGGATGACAGGTAGGCTTGATATTTAGGGGAAATGTGAGCATAGGACAGGTACTGGTTCAGAGGATACTGAACATTGTCATGCACATTCAAGGATACAAAATCTTTCAACCAAACAGGAGGTTGCTTAGTCCTAGCTGACCTCCTGTTGTCCTGAGAAGCAGCTGGAGCTGTAGGGACAGGAGGTTCTGGGCCACTTACAGTGGGTGGTGGGGAGGATGTAGAAGGAGTAGAATGAGAGGGATGTTCAGGACTGTTAGCTGATGTAGGACAGCTGGGCTGAGGGAAGGCATCATTAGGAGTAGTTGTAGAGGTAGTTGTAGGGTGGACTATAGGAGTAGGCATGTATATGGAGTAGTCAGGTATGGGGTCCATAGGAGAATCATACATGGTGGATAACTGTTGAATTGCTCTATCAGGTGATGTTTGTGCTGAGGTAGTTTGTCTGGCAAAAGGGAATACATCCTCCCTGAAGGTAGTATCCCTATTGACAAAGAACACTTTGTTGGTTAAATCAAACAGTACATAGCCCTTCTGTGTTTCTGAGTATCCCATGAGTACAGCAGGGATGGCTCTACTCTGGAACTTATCACTCTCTTGCACCATTTTTGCATAACTCAGGCAGCCTATGGTCCTAAGATGACTGATGTTAGGCCTTTTACCATACAGCTTCTCAAATGGAGACATATCCTGAAGAGTAGAGGATGGCATTCTGTTAATAAGATAGACAGCAGCTAGGATGCAGTGACCCCAATACTTTAGAGGAATATGAGCCTGGAATCTGATAGCTCTAGCAACCTCTAAGAGGTGCCTATGTTTCCTCTCAGCAACTCCATTCTGCTGAGGTGAGTAGACACATGTTCTCTGGTGAATAATGCCTGCACCCTTGAACAATTCTTCACAAACACTGTTGACAAACTCAGTACCATTGTCTGTTCTGATCACCTTTATTGTTTTAGCAAACTGAGTGTGCACATAAGCCAGGAACTGTTTCAAAATTACACACACATCTGATTTCATTCTCAACAGAAATATCCAGGTCATTTTTGAGAAGTCATCCACAAGTGTTAAGAAGTATTTATTGCCATCAAAAGTAGGTACATGATAGGGTCCCCATACATCACCATGAACTAAATCAAATGCTTGAACACTCTTACTGATACTAGGTGGAAAGGGTAGTCTAGTATGCTTAGCTAGGGGACAAACAGGACATTTATTTACAGTAGAGATACAGGTATCTTGACTTAGAGAGAATATTTTCTTGAGTGTTGCTGAGGAGACATGACCAAGTCTTCTATGCCACACTGCAATGTCCAACTTGTTTACATCACTGTTAGCAGTAGCTCCAGCTCCAACTTCTTGCAAATTCTGTGAGACTTGTTCCTGTTGTTGTTCAGCTTTCAAGCCCTTTTGTCCCAGTAAGATATACAGTCCATTCCTTTCCTTACCAATCTCCTTCACCTTCCCAGTGAAGAGATCCTGAAATATGCAGAAATCAGGATAGAAAATAACTGAACAGCCTAGTTCCTTGGTAATTTTTGATACTGAGAGAAGGTTGTATTTAAACTGGGGTATATGTAGTACATTACTGACTGTAGTTCTTGAGGATATGGGGCTAGTGCCTACATGAGTCACATAGGTCACATCTCCATTAGGCAGGAATACTTTCCTAGGCTTACTATCTTCAACTTTTGCAGTTTCATTCAGCAAAGTGAGATCAGATGCCATATGATTAGTGGCACCTGTATCAATTATCCAATCCTGACTTCCTTTTTGAGCTAGAAAGACATTACAGGTACCTGTGGCATTTGCTGAGGCATCAGGAGTAAGTCTGGTATGATTCAGCATGTGTAGGATCTCTTCATACTGACTAGGAGTGAATGCAGCTTGCCCCTGTACTTTGTGTCCAGCTGAGCTGCTCTCAGCCTGTGTATTGTAAGCAGAGCTAGGCACATTGTATGTAGAACTAGATCCTCCTGATCCACTAGTTCTTTTGCTCTTGAAATCAGGTGGGAAACCTATTTCTCTATAGCAGTTCTCTTTGCTATGGCCTTTGCATTTACACAGTTCACACTTTACATTACTATATTGTTTCCTTTGCTTCTGATAGTTAGGCTTTTTTGTGAATAGAGCAGTGTTCTCATAAAGCTCAGGAGACTGAGGAATTGCTCCTAAGATACCAACAGAGTTAGCAGCTATCATTTTTTGGCTTTCATCACTCATGATCATGGCATATGCCTGGTTAACTGAGGGCAGGGGACACATCAAGAGGATCTGGCTTCTAGCTTGACTATAAGAGTCATTCAGGCCCATAAGAAATTGAAACAGTCTAAGGGATCTCATGAACTTGACAAAGTCCTGAGACTTATCACAATTACATCCAGGCAATGGCACTAGAGTTTCAAACTCATCCCAAAGATCCTTGAGTTTAGAATAGTATGTAGCAACAGAGAGAGTACCTTGCTGAAGAGTAGCTATTTCCCTATGTAGATTGTAAGTTCTAGAGCCATCAACCTTGTCAAACCTTTCACGCAGATCTTCCCATACCTTGTGAGAGTCTAGTGCATACACCACTCCTCTAATAAGCTCCTTTGACACTGAATTCATTAGCCAGGAGAGCACAATTGCATTGCACCTCTCCCATTGATTCCCTAAGCCTGGTGGGTACTTCTCCTTCTTACAAGTACCTTCAATGAACCCTAGTTTATTTTTCCCCAATAGTGTGATCCTCATGGATCTGCTCCACAGTGAGTAATTGTCAGTGCCAGTAAGCTGCACTACATTCAGTGGAGAACCACTGGTATCTGAAGGATGCAGAAACAATTCATGATTGTAGTCAATTTCCTGTACTCCATTTCCTTGATTTGCAGCCATTTTTTCACTGCTTTTCACTGATTTTTGAAGCAAAACTTAGAGTAATTGATAGCTTGAGGATTGCTGATCACAGCATAGGTACAGTTTGGATCGAATCTGCCGCGAGCTAATGGATTAGCTCATGGCTCTGATACCATGATAATTCAGCTAAGAGGGCAGGATTGATAGAAGAGCTTAGAGAGAGAAAGTAGAGAGAAGAGGTAGTTCTTATTATGTTGATCTTAGCTTGGAGCCTAAGCAATACAATGCTTATATATATTGAGCTAAGATGAGCTAAGAAAATATCTAGTCACTTGATTCTAACAAACTTCTAACTAACTCATTAACTAACTTCTCAACTAATTAACTAACTCCACTAATTAGTCTTGCTCTCAACAAAAATTCAAACTAATACAATATACAGTAAGCATTAATGGTAATATTATTCTTGATGAGTTGGAAAATCAGTAGCCTTTAACAGTAACAACACCCCAAGATCCAAGTGAGTCAACGATTCGAAAAAAACAAGATATAGATGGGGTCTGGGCTTTAGGTTAAGGGTGAATAAATATTTGAAACTTCTTTGAGATTTAAGATTGTTCTGTTTCGCTCTGTTCTGTCAATTTATAATAGTATCGCCTTAAAAACATTTTTACTATGAGGAATCAGGATACTGGTACAGGTCAGGAATACTAATGAAGTCAATTATCATGTTTTTGGTTAAAGTAAAGTCAATGGTACTTGAACCACGAAAACTAGTACTAAGTACTAACCGCTATAAGTTGGCAGTGAAGTTTTCATCTTCCAAATGTTGCGCAGCTAGCTCCAGTTAATGCAAGATGGCAACGCGTTTTACATAAAGTCACTTTTCCACCCATCCTCAGCAGCTTCATAACACCCTCTTCCTATTCTATAAATATCCCCTTACTCTTTTCTTCTTCTTCATTCCATTCCATCCAAACTAAACAACTCTAACTCCCAACAGAACTTAAGCTTCTCACTACACTCTTCCAAAAGAAATACCAAAACAAGAAAACAAAAATGTCTTCTATCATTTTAAAACTTTTTCTATTGACTTCATTCATCAATATGTGCTTTGCTTCAAGAAAGCTCACTTCTTTAGTCCAAGAACCACAAAATCAACTCTTGCAATACCACAAAGGTCCACTACTTTCCGGAAAAATTTCAGTTAATCTCATTTGGTATGGAAAATTCAAGCCATCACAAAGAGCCATTGTATCTGATTTCATCACTTCCCTTTCTTCATCAAGTACTCCATCTAAAACCAATCCTTCAGTAGCTCAATGGTGGAAAACAACTGAAAAATACTACCATCTAGCTAATTCCAAGAAGTCCCTTTCCCTCTATTTAGGCAAACAAGTACTCGACGAAAATTATTCTCTAGGAAAATCACTGACCAACAAACAAATTGTTAACTTAGCATCAAAGGGTGAACAAAAGGATGCTATTAACGTAGTTTTAACCGCCTCCGATGTTGCTGTAGATGGGTTCTGTGTTAATAGATGTGGAACACATGGGTCATCTAAGGGTGCTATTATTAGAGGCAAGACTTATAAATTTGCTTATATTTGGGTTGGTAACTCAGAGACTCAGTGCGCTGGCTACTGTGCCTGGCCATTCCATCAGCCAATTTACGGACCACAGGGTCCACCATTGGGTGCACCAAATAACGATGTGGGTGTGGACGGGATGGTGATTAACTTGGGAAGCTTATTGGCTGGGACTGCTACGAACCCATTCGGAAATGGTTACTATCAGGGTGAAGCTGATGCACCTTTGGAGGCAGCCTCTGCTTGTCCTGGTGTTTATGCTAAAGGTGCTTATCCTGGCTATGCTGGTAATTTGTTGGTGGATAAATCTACTGGTGCTAGTTACAACGCACATGGTACTAATGGAAGGAAGTACTTGCTTCCTGCTCTATATGATCCTTCCACTTCTTCATGTTCAACTCTAGTCTAGAATGAAAACCATTATTTACGGAAAGAGTATATACAGTAATCGAGCAAATAGTTGTAACCTAGAATTTGTTGATTCTTTCATTTGTTTCAGATATGATAATTGAAGGGAATTTTACATTTGTGATATCTACCTGCTAAATTTCTCTGTTTCTTTCTAGGAGTACTGCAATGGAGTATTTTTTTTTTCTTGAATTCGTAAATCTTAATTTGCAACTGAACAATGTGCCTTAATGGAAATTGAACAAGAAAAAGCCAGTTAAAATAGCAATTACAAGCCAGTTGAAAAGTACGGAGAACACACTCATTCTTCTGAGTTCTGACCAAGGAATTTGGAATTGTGATGTATTATTACGGGCTGTTGTTGTTATGTTAAAATGAATTGTGGCAAAAATGAAAATCTAAGGCATTTGGTTTTATCAACTTTGGTACTGAAAATCAGATGAAAATATTTGCCCGATATCAAAAAGTAGATAAAAAAGATATCCATAGGCAGGTTACCGAGAAACAAGCCAAAACTTGCTAAAAGGATGATTCAGGCAACCTTTTTCCAGAATATTTTTCTAAGATCCTCTTTACAAATTAATCATAAAAAATTAACCCGAATAAGATCTAAATTGTTGTGAAAATAAAAGCTGTAAAGTAAATAAAATAGAGCAACTATATAGAGAGAGACTGATATATTATTTCATTTCAAACTGATGTACATAATAAACTGAAATGACTTCCTATTTATAGAAGAAAAGAAGCTGCTGCATAAGCTGCTTGTAAGCTACCTGCTTGTAAGCTGCTTGTAAGCTACCTGCTTGTAAGCTGCTTGTAAGCTGCTTGTAAGCTACCTGCTTGTAAGCTACTTGTAAGCTGCTTGTAGATCAAGCTTCTTCAGGAAGCTATGGGAGTAATGGACATCCACAATATAACATATTCATAACACTCCCCCTTGGATGTTCATTAATAGATGATGTGCCTCGTTAAAACCTTACTAAGAAAAAACCCTGTGGGAAAAAAGTCTTAGTGAAGGAAAAAGAGTACACTTGTCTTGTAATACGCATTATCAGTTGTCTCATTAAAAACCTTACCAAGAAAACCCAGTGGGAAAAAATATGGTTAAGGAAAAAAGAGTACAACGCGTATTTTACTCCCCCGAATGAAAACTTCGATCAAGGTGCTTCAGTTTTCTCATTCCAATCTTGTATACCATCTTTTCAAAAGTTGCAGGCGGTAAAGATTTAGTGAAAAAATCTGCCAGATTATCACATGAACATATTTGTTGCACGTCAATTTCACCATCCTTTTGGAGATCATGTGTGAAGAAGAACTTTGGTGAGATGTGCTTTGTTCTATCTCCTTTTATAAATCCTTCCTTCAATTGGTTTATGCATGAAGTATTGTCCTCATATAAGATTGTGGGTATTTTGGTATCACACTTAAGACCACATCTTTCTCGAATGAAATGAATCACTGATCTCAACCATACGCATTCCTTACTTGCTTCATCAATAGCTATTAATTCAGCATGATTTGGAGAAGTAGCACACATTGATTGTTTAGTAGATCGCCATGATATGGCAGTACCTCCGCATGTGAAGAGGTAACCAGATTGAGATCGACCCCTATGTGGGTCAGATAAATAGCCTGCATCTGCATAACCAACAAGATCTGCACCATATTTGTTAGAATAAAATAAGCCCATATCAACAGATCCTTTCAGATATCGCAATACCTGTTTGATACCTTTCCAATGTCGATGTGTAGGAGCAGAACTAAATCTTGATAAAACATTAGCAGAAAATGCTATATCAGGTCTTGTAGAGTTAGCAAGATACATAAGTGCACCAATTGCACTTAGACATGGTACTTCAGGACCAAGAAGTTCCTCATCCTCTTCTTGAGGCCGGAACGGATCTTTATCCACTTCAAGGGATCGAACAATCATTGGAGTACTTAATGGATGTGCTTTATCCATATAAAATCGTTTCAAGACCTTTTCTGTATAGGCAGATTGATGAATAAAGATTCCGTCTACTAAATGTTCAATTTGTCGACCAAGACAAAGTTTTGTCTTTCCGAGATCTTTCATCTCAAATTCTTTCTTTAAATAATCAATTGCCTTTTGGAGCTCTTCTGGAGTTCCAATGAGATTTATGTCATCAACATAAACAGCAAGTATAACAAATTGTGATGCTGTTTTCTTTATGAATATACATGGACATTTGACATTGTTTATATAACCTTCTTTCATCAAGTACTCACTAAGGCGATTGTACCACATGCGCCCTGATTGTTTTAAACCATACAAAGATCTTTGTAATCTGATTGAGTACATTTCCCGAGACTTTGAATTATATGCTTCAGGCATTTTAAATCCTTCAGGGATTTTCATATAAATTTCATTATCAAGTGAGCCATATAGGTATGCTGTAACTACATCCATCAGGTGTATTTCATGTTTTTCATGTACAGCTAAACTGATGAGATATCGAAATGTTATCCCATCCATAACAGGTGAATATGTTTTTTCATAATCGACACCAGGTCTTTGTGAGAATCCTTGTGCAACAAGGCGTGCTTTATATCTTATGATTTCACCTTTCTCATTTCGTTTACGCACAAAGACCCATTTAAAGCCAACTGGTTTTATACCATTAGGTGTTTGGACTACAGGTCCAAAAACATTACGTTTGGCAAGTGAGCTCAATTCTGCTTGAATTGCCTCTTGCCATTTTGGCCAATCATTTCTTTGTCGACAATGTTGAATAGATTGAGGTTCAAAATCCTCATTATCTTGCATAATATTAAGTGCAACACTATATGCAAAAACATCATCCACCTCTATTTCTGATCGATTCAAATTTATTCCATCACCAAAATTTATTAAATATTCCTCACTCACTTGAGTCTCAGGTTCATTAATTTCTTTAGGAAATTCAGGATTAATAAGATCTTGGTTCTCTTCAAGAGATTCTTTTATAGTGTCATCTTGATCATTTGTCACTTTTCTTTTTCTAGGATTTCGATCTTTGGAACCCAGTGGTCTACCACGCTTCAGGCGTGCTTTAGGTTCACTGGCTATGACACTACTAGATGGTCCTACTGGGATATCCATCCGAATTGGTACATTCTCTGCAGGGATATGTGATTTAGTAATCCTTTTTAAATCAGTAAATGCATCAGGCATTTGATTTGCTATATTTTGCAAATAAACGATCTTCTGGACCTCTTTTTCACATATGGGGGCACGTGGATCAAAGTGAGATAATGATGGAACTTTCCACACAATTTCTCTATTTATTCCCTTTTTCTCTCCCCCTAATTGTGGGAAAGTTGTCTCATCAAATCGACAATCTGCAAATCGAGCAGTGAATAAATCTCCCGTTAATGGCTCAAGATACCGAATAATAGAGGGCGACTCAAACCCAACATATATTCCCAGCCTTCTCTGGGGTCCCATCTTAGTGCGCTGTGGTGGTGCTACTGGCACATATACAGCACATCCAAATATTCGTAGATGAGAAATATTCGGTTCATGGCCAAAAACTAATTGTGACGGGGAGAATTCATGATAATGTGTCGGTCTGAGACGAACAAGTGATGCAGCATGTAAAATAGCATGACCCCAAGCAGTAGTGGGCAATTTTGTTTTCATTAACAGCGGTCTTGCTATCAATTGTAGTCGTTTAATAAATGATTCTGCAAGGCCATTTTGAGTATGAACATAAGCTACAGGATGTTCAACTCTTATTCCGACTGATAAACAATAATCATTAAAAGCTTGGGATGAAAATTCTGTAGCATTATCAAGGCAAATAGCTTTAATAGGATTATCAGGGAATTGTGCCCTTAATCGAATTATTTGTGCCAACAATTTCGCAAACGCCAGGTTGCGAGATGATAACAGGCACACATGAGACCATCTTGAAGATGCATCAATTAGGACCATAAAATATCTAAACAATCCACAAGGTGGATGAATAGGTCCACATATATCCCCATGGATACGTTCTAAAAACGTAGGGGATTCAAATCCAACCTTTGTTGGTGATGGTCTAGTGATTAACCTTCCCTGATAACAAGCAGTACAAGAAAATTCATCACTTTTAAGAATCTTCAGGTTCTTAAGTGAATGCCCACTTGAATTTTCAATGACTCGCCTCATCATTATTGATCCAGGATGACCCAAACGGTCATGCCAAAGCACAAAATTATTTAAATCAGTAAACTTCTGGTTTACGAATGAGTGTGCTTCAACTGTACCAATCTTTGTACAGTATAAGCCAGAAGATAAAGTTGGCAATTTTTCTAAAACGTATTTCTGGCCAGAGACATTCTTTGTAATACAAAGATATTCATTATTCATTTCATTTATTGTCTCAATATGATATCCATTTCGGCCGATATCTTTAAAACTTAACAAGTTTCTTCTGGACTTGGAAGAGAACAATGCATTATCTATAATAAGTTTTGTTCCCTTAGGCAGAAATATAGTTGCTCTTCCGGAGCCTTCAATTAAATTAGTATTACCAGAAATAGTAGAAACATTTGTCTTTCTCATTATCAAGTGTGAAAAATATTTTCGATCTTTGAATATGGCATGTGTTGTTCCACTATCAATTACGCAAATATCTTCAGAATTGATCTTTGATCCAAATAAAGTTTGAGGGATATCCATGTGTTCTTCAAAATAAAATAACATAGATAAAAACAGACGTCATATAATACATGCTTTATTATCAAAACAAAATTTTTCTAGTATTACTACAATAATATTAAACATACAAACTATTACAAACGACATAACTTAAAAGATATTTAAGTCTCTTTGGCTACAGTTGTATCACCAGTTAGATGATCTATTTGTCCTTCAGGGATCTGTCCTTCAGGGATCTGTCCTTCAGGGATCTCAAAGAAATCTGCTATGTCCAAATGCGTGAAGTCCACATTATCTTCAGACATAAAGTTGGCTTCAGCATTATTTCCTTTCTTTTTCAGAGATGCTTGATAGAGATCAACTAGGTACTTTGGCGTACGACAGGTACGTGACCAATGTCCTTTTGCTCCACAACGATAGCAACCATTCTCTGAATTTTTCGTTTGCACCGCTTCATGCTTTTTATCCTTCCCTTTCCACTGCTGGTGGTTAGGGGATTTTGGTGCATAACGATCATCATGATAGGAGTTTCTTCCTCGACCACGACCACGACCACGACCGCGGCCACGACTGGGGCCACGCCACTTTCCACGTTTTTGGTGGAAATTCGTCTCATTCTCTTCTGGGAATGGAGCTGAACCAGTGGGTCGACTTTCATGATTTTTCATCAATAATCCGTTATGTTGTTCAGCAACAAGCAGATGTGAAATTAACTCAGAATATTTACTAAATTTCATCTCTCGATATTGCTACTGCAGGAGCACATTCGAGGCATGAAAAGTGGAGAATGTTTTCTCAAGCATGTCACTATCAGTGATATTTTCTCCACATAATTTCAACTGAGAAATAATTCTAAACATAGCAGAATTATATTCACTGATGGTTTTAAAATCTTGTAGCCTCAGATGGATCCAGTCATAATGTGCTTGTGGATGTATGACCATCTTCAGGTGGTCATACCTGTCTTTCAAGCTATTCCACAGCATGAGTGGATCTTTAACCGTGAGATATTCCATTTTTAGACCTTCATCAAGATGATGACGCAGGAATATCATTGCTTTAGCACGGTTTTGATTAGATGCTTGATTATTTTTTTTTTGATGGTGTCTCCAAGACCCATCGCATCTAAATGGATTTCAGCATCTAAAACCCATGAAAGATAACTTTTGCCTGATATATCCAGGGCAGTAAATTCAATCTTAGAAATATTAGCCATAAATTTAGAAAGTAAAATCCTTACCTTATACCTTTTCTAGATAGCAGAGCCTCGTTCTGATAACGTGTTGTGAAAATAAAAGCTGTAAAGTAAATAAAACAGAGAAACTATATAGAGAGAGACTGATATATTATTTCATTTCAAACTGATGTACATAATAAACTGAAATGACTTCCTATTTATAGAAGAAAAGAAGCTGCTGCATAAGCTGCTTGTAAGCTACCTGCTTGTAAGCTACCTGCTTGCAAGCTGCTTTTAAGCTACCTGCTTGTAAGCTACTTGTAAGCTGCTTGTAAGCTACCTGCTTGTAAGCTACTTGTAAGCTGCTTGTAGATCAAGCTTCTTCAGGAAGCTATGGGAGTAATGGACATCCACAATATAACATATTCATAACATAAATGCCAATAGAAGGAGTAATTGACGTAATGGGCTCTTTTACGATGAGGATTCATAATTACAAAACTAAAAAAAAGGTAGACTGAAGTCAATGAACTAAGGAATGGTTTAACAGGACCTTGAAGTTTCCGTGCAACTTTTAAAACATGTGAATTATGCATTTCGGTAGGACCAATAAAATCGCAGTCCGGTGAACAAAATATCCTGCATTTTATGGTAGGGTGTAGGACCAATATAGTTAGTAATATAAATTAAGTTCTATACACAGTCGGTGTACCATAATTTTTACTCCATCAAGTAACTTTGACCTATTATATTAGGTTATCAATCTTTTATAGTATAACTTTCTATTTCTACTAGTTTCTCTATACGTGCGTTGCACGTGTATACCTAATCATGTAAGTAATTCACAACCTTGTAAAATAACATTAATACTATATATCTAAACAAAACTTTGAATAAATAAAGATGCGTGAAATAATAAAGTATATGTTTCGTGAACGATCAATTTGTGAGAAGAAAAAAATCATAACTCTAATAAATGTGAGATGAAAAGTTCATAACTTCAATAAATGAAATAGTGTAAGAGTAAAAATTTCAACAATCACGCTTACAACTGATTAGTCTATCGTGAAAGAAGTATGAAGTCAATAAAAAGAAATAATAGAAACTCACTCTATCACATAACATTCTCCAAAGATGTTTTCCTAAATCTTCAAGTATTTCCTATGTTGCACTGAAAATGACATTTGAATTGTTCTGCCAAGTATTAGACTGTTTGCTAGCAACAACTTGACCAGTATCTTCTTATTCATAATCTAAGGAGATCGGAAACAAAAAAATTGGAAACAAAAGGATTGGAAAAGTAATTAACAATCGACGGAGAAAGGCTAAGAACGTAGTGACTTTTGGAAGTTGGCAAGAAGAGGAATGCTTTGACGGTGAAGGACAACAGATTAACTTCAATTTTGGAAGGGTTCATAGAGTAACCTTTCGTAGAAGGGATGTGCTTAAGAATTGTATGGGCAGCCAACTATTAAAACTAACTTTAAAGAAAACGTTTAGTTATTAACAAACAAATAGAATGAACACAACTCTTCTAAAAGGATGCTTCAGATTGTTTCCGTCTTTACCTTTAGGATTGAGGCTTTAGGTGTACGTTAAGTGTTTTTTAAGTAGGATATTTTTGGCTTTAGAAGATTTAACAGGGGTAATAATTTGGTAATCTGACATTTCATTTTTTTAGAAGACATGCTTTTATAGTAATATGATATGATGATATGATTCTTTTTCTAAAATTTAAGAACTGATTTTTTCTTTATCCCTTCTCTTTCTCTCCCTTCACTTCAAACCCTCCCTCTATATGCTCTCAAGTAATCATCTATTTTCTCTCTTTATTACTTCTATCATCATATGCCCCTGTTTTATCATTCTCCCAATGATCATAGATGTTATTGATGCCGCCTCTTGCAATAGATTGGATTTATCATGTAGTTAGTGTACCTTGATACGCAATCGAGATTAGTGACCTACGCCAGTAGATCCATTTTGAAGATGCAATGTTATGATAACTTGCAGAAGCAGTAGAATCACTACTAGAAAAAACATTGTTGACACCAAATTTTGTTCCGAAATTTTCAATTAGAGTCTAATTATTTTTAAATAAGGCTAATTTTTAGGATAAATTAAGTTCATAATTTTAACGGAAAAAGGGTCATAATTGTTTTTCGCTTTAAGTCTCGACCTATTTTACGCAATGCGCATTTACAATTTTCGTAGCCCAAACCTAAAAAGCCCTAACCCTCTCCCTATAAATTCTAAAACCCTAGCCTCCTAACACATTATCCACACTATTCATTCATCTTCTTCACAATTCCCCTCACCTTTTTCACTCTCCCACAACAAAAAAATCAGATCTCCTTACACAAACACCCAAACCCACTACTACCGATTAAAATTCTTCTTCTTTTACACGCACACTTCCTGAATATTCTTGAGTTTAAAATCAAGAATAGATATTACAAACACACACATTCACAGATCTAAAAGGAAATCGGGATAGGGGAGTTGAAACAGAGCAGTGGTGAAAGCATCATTGCCACCACCACTTGCGTTTGATTTTAGCTGGAGGTTCCTTGGTTGCTTTTCGCCGCTGATGAGATCAGAGTTTGAAAATGATAAAAAGGGTAGGAGTAGCAACGACGCCACCATCGGAAAGTGGGTCGGCTGTCGCTCCTCCTCCTCGTGATTGGTGGCGTCGCCCTGTTTGCTATTGACGCTGTCCCGCCGGAGTTTAGCCGAATTTTTAGGCCGGCGATGTTCACCGCTGTTTTCGCTCACTGGGACCTGGTCGAGTTCTGACCATTGGTGTCTCCGTTGGTTCCTTAGCCTTGTTTGGTTTACCTGTTACTGTGATTTGTCCATCTGTTTCTTCTGATCTGTTTATTTGCCGTCACCGGAGTTTTTGGTCGCCGATGTTAGAACTCGTCACCCCGCTGCTCTAGTTTTCTTTAGGAACGATTGTTTCTGAAAATATTTTGTTTTTGCTTGGCTCTGCTTCTGATTCTTTATTGTCCATCGCTTGCTTTTGAATTTCTATTGTTAAAAGTTGACCCTTTTGCTATGATGTTTATGGTGCTTGTGAGTTTCTGCAGAACTTTATAGGTCTAGGCGAGACCCCTTTTTCTCGTGGTTCCATGTTACTGGATCACTGCTGTTTGCTGTTGAATTGCACTTTTGCATTGACTTGGCTTTATTGGATTTCAACTTATACTGGACAAGATACTGCACTTCTAGGCCTATTAAAATAACTGACTTGAGGGCTATGCATATGGACTGATTTGAACTTGATACTACACCCGGCCAATGAAAAAATACATATACACGTATTGAGGCCTCGGGATTGATTTGAACATGATACTACACTTGAACAGTCCCGTCCCCGTGTCCCTAAAGCAAATAGGCGATGATGAATGTATGAACATTAACGCAAAGCAAGTTGAATAGAGTAACGGAATTGGTACTTGGCATGGCAACACGACCGGCCGGCGTGTTTGCAACTGTACCAACATCCCGAGCCTCGACATGACACGCCATACAAACCTGAGCCTAAATTTTACAAAATAAAACCCCATATTATTATTATTATTATTATTATTATTATTATTATTATTATTATTATTATTATTGTTACTTTATTATTATTATTATTTTATTTTCATTAGTTATTACACTTTATTATCGTACTAATCCAATCCATTTTGTTTGTTTTTGCGAGGTACATTTGATTGAATGAATATGCCGCTCCCGGGTTCTGCCTTTTAACTTATTCTCATTATTTATGTAGTTAGACTTAATAGAATTTGTACAATTTATTTGTATAATGATTAGTCAATGAACCTTTGATTATATGATTATTTGATTGTTTGCTTTGCTTTTTATGTTTATTATCCTTATTTTGGAGTTGTTATTTAAGCATCGCAAATTGGGGGCCACCTTAGCAAATGCGTGCAAGTAAAAAATATTTTTGCAAATAAGCTTTTATTCGATTAATTATTCTTATTATTATTACTATTATTATTATTTATTACCATTTTTTAATAATTCTTTCGCCAGAAAAAGCGCACTTGTAAATATTTGGAAACCTGTCGGATTAACCGTTGTTAACGGAATTTCGAAAGTGCTTAAAAACCTTCTTTCGAAATTAACAAAACCTCTTACCTTTAGAATCTCTGAAAGAAATACCGTCTTTTTCCAAAAACGGAGTTTTACACGCATTTGTTAATTTGGTTCCCTGTTTTCCTTAAATTGGGTGGCGACTCCAAAAACTCCAAAAGAGTTAGTCCATCTTGTTGATATTCCAGAATTTATCATTTTCGGAGTAATTTTTTGGGGTTCAACAAACATGTTCAGCGAGGGAGTTTGCAGAGAGAATTCCCTCTCAAAATGCGCAGTAGAGAGGGAATTCCCTCGCTGCACGCGCATCGAAGTTTTTTCATAACAAATCTTTTTTGGAGAGTGAATTTCCTCGCCGACTTCATAGTAGGCCCCCTTTGCAAAAAGTCTGTCAGTGTACGCAGCTCGGAAATTTTTTGCCAGTCTTAACCAAAAATTATTATTTATTTTATTTTGGCGAGGGAATTCTCTCTCCAACCTTACAAATTTTAATTTTTTTATCTTTGCAGAGTGAATTCCCTCCCCAAACCTAGAATTTTTTTTTTTTGTTACATTTGGCTTCTTCTCTTCAGGTTTTCTTGTTCCAGTAAATCCCAATTAAGATTATACAAAACTCACCAATAGCAGACCAATAATATTCCTTGGATTGCTTGAGCAAGAACTTTTTCCATTGCCTCCCTATGATGGAAAAACCGAAAGTGTTTTAATCACTTTCAAGAACTTAATTGTAGAAAACACCATGGTTGACATACTGATAATGTTACATGCATTCAGTCAATATTCATATAGTATTAGAGAAGTAAAAGTGAACATACGACTAATCCTTCAATAGTAACACATCCATTATCAACCTTTCCAGAAATCCCATTAATAACAAATGCTACGAAGTTACTCTTACACAGCTCATCTAGAAAGAGTATTCCTCATTTTTCTGGAAGAATAAGAACATACTCTTAGGTCATGAATACCTAAGATTTAATCGACAAGAGCTCCTCTATCAGCCTCAAATTTAACTTCAAACCAATCAAGAACAATTTATTAGCAACAAAACTTTACTATGTGTGTGTGTGTAAAGAATAGAAGCTCTAAATTGGACATACCGGTGTCTGATGGAGAGATTGGAGGAGGGGGTATTTTTTTTGTTAAAGTGGGGAAAGGGATTTGTGTGGGAGGAAAGCAAAATTGACAGTGTTTAAGTTTTTGAATTCCAATTTGATAGGAAATTCCCTCGCCAAGTGTCTGACACATTTAAAGAAAATAAATGACGAGAAAATTCCTTCTCCAATGAGGCCCCACTTATTTTTTTGTTTTAACTGGCGAGGGAATTCCCTAGGCAAAAGAAATAATTTTTTTTAATTAAAACTGGCGATGGAAAACATGATTTGGCGAGACAATTCCCTCTCTAGACACCCAAAAAGGAAACTCCCTCGCCAATTACTCCCTCGCCAATTGTTCTCTCACTGATCAAGCATTTTCTAGTGGTGAATGGATGATATTGGGCTTGCAGTTCACGAAGGGGCATAAGGCCAATGCCTAACTTTAAATTAATTGTTACAGAAAAATAGATTAGTGCAAATCTCTGCCTTTACTGATGATGTTAAAACAATTGTGGAAGCACTGCAGATTTCTTTATTTAGTTTCCAACACCGATAAGTAAATTTTCTTCCTGACATGGATTACAGATTTTCTTGTAATGATCTTCAGAGAAATTAATGAAAACTTGAAAGAGTATACAACTGGAAAAAGAATGTATAGAGAGAATTTTGGTTAGAGTACGGGTAGGATTCAATTTTCCTTTACTGTTATTTACTCTTTGCTTAACAATTAGCATTATTAGAAAAAGGTAAATAATATTACGTAAGAAAGTTACTATCTTTATCTTTAAAATTACTTGATTGTGTAAAAAATTTAATATACGGACGGTGCGTAAAAATTAAACTCTCAGAATAATATGCTCGAATGAAAAGTGGTAATTCTACGCCAAGTAAGACATGCGTTTACATTATTCTTGGAAGTAAGATCAATTTATCATTCAATGTTAACGAAAGGTTAGTAGCGCCTAAGCAAATTATTAGTGTCACATATTACATGTAACATTTGGAGCTTGGAAGAATGTGACAATCAGGTATAACCATGCAAAAGCCAATGATTGAGTGGCCTCTCTAGCCAGTTTCGACAAGAACAATATAGTTATCTGGCATTTTTCCAAGTTCTAATGGATCAACTCATCTAGCATAGCAATATAAGAGAAGATGCTTAATGATTAAAAATTAGGCACGTCCTTTTGAGCCTCCTCGTTCTTCTCAGTTCAACTCCAATATTTCTTTCGTTCTCGCCTTTTTTTTTTTCTTCTTTCTTCTTGGGATAGGGCAAATATCTAATGACAACTATTATAGAATTGATGGTTATTAGTTCGCGCCTGTTTGGGCATGAACAATTGTTCATTAATATTAAATTTCATTATTTGGAAATATTGGTTTGATGTTACTTCTTATAAAAAATGGAAATTCTGTATTCCAAATCCAATAAAATATGGAAATATGGTTTGCATATACTGTTCAAATAAAATTTCTGACTTTTTACTCGCTAATTTTCGAACTTTCAATAATTTTTTGTTATTCAATAGAGTTCTATTTTTTAGAGCTTCAAAAAGTAGAGACAATAATAAAAAAATCCCCTAAACTATTACTCATTTTTAAGTTTTATACTTAAACGAGTAAAATCTACTAAAATCCCTTGACCTTTACCATTTGGGAAACGTTACCTCATCCACCTATTGAATGAGATATGTTACCCCTTGAATCCACATTTTCTAGTGAGCTTTATATTTTTAATTAAAAAAAGTTATTTTTGTGATTTTACAAGCTTTAAAAGTCAATTGCAAGAGATTATAGTAAAATCTTCTAGTAAAAAATCTACATCTAACAAGATTAACCATAGATATGTGCCTAATAAAATAACATCTTTTAAACTAACAGCACATAAAACTAAAGTAGCAGCTCAATATCTCACAAAAAACTCGGTAGTACATGTAATGCTCAGAGAATTCAAACATAAGTGTTGATCAACGAATTGCTTCTTCAGCTACCCAACCTACAACATCTCAATTACACAGACAATTAACACCTTTTGGAGATGTTATATTCTCAACTCAAACTTCAGTAACTAGACGACTTGTGTAAAATGATGCTGGAAACTAATCAAGCGAGTGCGATACTGTATTTGACTTTGCATCTAGGATGTTAGGTTGATTAGTAATCCATATTGTGATGGATGATCTAGTTATGAAATTAGATTATGCGACGATTGAAGTTTTTTTGTGCTTATACTTATTCAATGCATGTCTGTTTTGGAACGATTAAATTCAGTCATGGTATTCCTAGCTTTTTCTGGGTAGATGAATATGAATGGAAAGACTTAACCGATCATTTAATGGTTTGGATACTATCAAAATGTGTATATCTTTAAAAGTTATCAGATTTTGTGCAGAATTTTGATTGCGATCCAGCTCAAAATAGGTAGACATGTTGGCTAGTTTAAACCGTACTGGACCTTGTAACATCTTATATAGCAGTTTCATTCTTAACAAGACAAGTAGAAGTCATCTTGCAAGTTGATAGATGGAAATTACCATCATTTCAACTCAAGAAGAAGAATTCAATTCTTATTTTAGTATCCTTGTAGGGCTGAATTCCTGAAAATAATATAGATAGAAACAAAATAATATCTTTTTTCCTGTTGAATGGTGATCAACATACAGACAACGTTAGGACTACAAAATACTCAACACAGCTCAATTTTGTGGCTCAGACACTACTGCAATACAGTTGTCTGTTACTGAAAATATATTCAAGTTGAAAGAGGCTCAACTTGGTGCGATCGTTGATGAGATGAGCAAATCGTTGATCGACACTTATGTTTGAGTTCTCTGGTTTACATGTACTACAGAGTTTTCAGTGAGAGATTAATCTCCTACTTTAATTTTATGTTTCTTATTTTAAAAGGTTTTACTTTATTATGCACAGATCAGTGGTTAGTCTTGTTAGAGGTAAATTTTTCGCTAGTAGATTGCTATAATCATTTGAAATTGACCCTTAAAGCTTGTAGAATCACAAGTAATATGTTTTTTTAAAAGCTCATCGAAAAATATTGAATCAAGGGGGGTATATATTCCATTCAATAAGTGAAGAGAGTATCGTTTCCCAAATGATAAAGGTCAAGGGAGTTTAGTGGATTTTATTCTACTTAAACTATCGGTTGATTATGTTATCTCCCACCCCGCCGAACTATTATTTTTTGTCTCTACAACCCCCTGTACTCCCAAGTTGATGGAGAATAACTTCACTCTCTTTGTAAAGTATCCATGTGACATTTTTATATTCTTATTCCTTGTTTGATATTTTTTTCTTTTTCTATATCTGTTAAAAAAAATTCTTTTATTCGTCTCCAAAATAAAATTTTTTATATTAGTTGAAATTCATATTCCTAAAATAAGAGCAAAACAAAATAAAAATGAATCAATATAAGTAAACATAATTACAAGATAGAACAAATTTACTCAATACTAATAGCTACAATTGAATTCGTCGAATACTAAAATGTTCTTAAAATAAAAATTATGCCCGTTATTTAATTTCTCGTTTATACAAGTTACTGCTAATGATAAAATCTAGTAGTAATATGGAACCGAGTTTATTATTTTTGATTAAATTATATTTAATATTACTTTTATTCTAATGTTATAGGTCTCAACTAGCTTATTGTTATTGGAAAAAATATAGAGATTTGAAGAACCAAAAAAATTAATTCGAAAAAAAGGAAGAAAAATGAAAAAAAAAACTAAAAATAATGCTTATATTTTAAAAAATTAAGTTAAATGGCCTATCTTTTTCCCTCACACACCACAAAAGAGAGTGAAGTCATTCTACATGATACTTGGCACTGCAGGGTGGTTTTAGATAGAAAAATTATAGTTCGGGGATAACATAATCAATCCGTAGTTGAAATAGGAAACTTAAAAATGAGTGATAATTTAGGGAGATTTTTTATTATTATCTCAATAAAGTATCGTAGTAACGCAGGAGGAAGTGAAGCTGTAAAGTGCCAGGTACTTCGTTCGTAGGACCACATAACGCATTAATATAATGGCATGGCGTGGTTTGTGTAGAATTTAAGTGGTGACTTTGTACCAAGTAGTAACTCGACAGGACAAGTATGAGGAGGGGAAAATCTAAGAACTAAAAGTGGTTGGCAATTGGTATATGTTGTTCTATACAGTGATGTCAATTGTTGAACTGCTGAAGTACTAACCCCTACTATAAGTTGGCAGTAAAGTCTTCCTCTTCTTGATGTTGTGCAGCTAGCTCCAGTTAATGAAATATGGCAACGCGTTTACCGTTAAAGTCACTTTTCCACCATTTCTCAGCAGCTTCCTAACAAACAGAACATCCTCCTTATTTTACAAGTATAAATATCAATCACTCTTCCTCTGCATTCCATCCAAACTAAAACACCTCAACTCCCATCAAAGCTTTAGCTTCTCACTACTTTTCCAAACGATATAGTACAAAAACAAGAATATAAAAATGTCTTCTTTCATTTTGAAACTCTTTCTACTGGTTTCGCTCGTCAATGTGTGCTTTGCTTCAAGAAAGCTCACTTCTTTAGTCCAAGACCCACCCACTCAGCTCTTGCAATACCACAAAGGAGCACTTCTTTCAGGAAAAATTTCAGTCAATCTAATTTGGTATGGCAAATTCAAGCCATCCCAAAGAGCCATAGTCTCTGATTTCATTACCTCCCTTTCTTCATCAAGTACTCCATCTAAAACCAATCCTTCAGTAGCCCAATGGTGGAAAACCACTGAAAAATACTACCATCTCGCCAATTCCAAGAAGTCCCTTTCCTTGTATTTAGGCAAACAAATACTTGATGAAAATCATTCCCTAGGAAAATCACTGACCAACAAACAAATTATTAGTTTAGCATCAAAGGGCGAACAAAAAGATGCTATTAACGTTGTTTTAACTGCTTCCGATGTTGCCGTTGATGGGTTCTGTGTTAATCGATGTGGAACGCACGGGTCATCTAAGGGTGCAATTACTAGAGGTATGACTTACAAATTTGCTTATATTTGGGTTGGTAACTCAGAGACTCAGTGCGCTGGCTACTGTGCCTGGCCATTCCATCAGCCAATTTACGGACCACAGGGTCCACCATTGGGTGCACCAAACAACGATGTGGGTGTGGATGGGATGGTTATTAACTTGGGAAGCTTATTGGCTGGGACTGCTACGAACCCATTCGGAAATGGTTACTATCAGGGTGAAGCTGATGCACCTTTGGAGGCAGCCTCTGCTTGTCCTGGTGTTTATGCTAAAGGTGCTTACCCTGGCTATGCTGGTGATTTGTTGGTGGATAAAACTACTGGTGCAAGTTACAATGCACATGGTACTAATGGAAGGAAGTACTTGCTTCCTGCTCTATATGATCCTTCTACATCTTCATGTTCAACTCTTGTCTAGAAAGAAAACTATTGTTTACATAGAATAGTACATACACTATAATCGAACATAGAGCTGTGGAATTTGTTGATTCTTTCATTTGTTTCAGATATGTATGATAATACTATATGAGAATCTATTTAGTTATGTCTACCTGCTTACCTTTTTGGTTTCTTCTCCTCTAGTATTTTTTGGTGAAAGTCATATTTTACAAACAAAATCCGATAATGCAATGCAAGTCCGTAGATATGCTTGTAGTAATAGTTTAAAAGGAAAAAGCCAGTTCGTCTAATACATAAACTAATTGGGCTCAAATAAAAATAAATATCAGAAACATAGTACTATATACTTTGGATTTGGAAATCAAACCAGTTGACTTATTTATGTTCATCTTAATAGATGGCAAATTCGTCGTGTAAATGCTGGAGAGAAAAGCATGCCAGAGGAGAGCAGGGGAGGATCTATAAGTCGGTAATGCCTGCGACAGAGCTATAATATCAAATTAGTGGTTGACGATCATGCTTTATTGAAAAATTATATTGTGTATATATGTCAAATAAAAATACTCTATATATGATGATATTATATTTTGAACATCTATACAAAATCAACATTAGTAAATTAGTGTCAACGGTGTTCAAAAGTTGTTCAATATGAGTAATAGAAGAGGAAAAAATATATTACTATGAGTATTTAAGTGGTAAGCAATCACTGCTTCTTATTAGGTAGTGTTTGGACATAAATTTGGTTGAAACTTGAAAATTTGAGTTTTTGAAATTGAATTGAATAATAATATTTTGAACTTGAAGTTGTGTTTGAGCATATATTTCACTTGAAAAAAGTTAAAGTTTTGTTGAATGGGAAATTTTTTTACCAAATCTCTCAAAAACTAGTCTCAATCTGTTTTGATCCATTTTTCACAAATTTGGAGACAGGTTTAACTTCAAAAAGTATTTTTCTTTTCACAATTTTTTTTTTTCGGAGGGAAAACATATAATACTTTTTTTTCAACTTTTATTCAAAAGTATTTTTTTTCCTTTCGGTTTCAATCAAATTTATGTCCAAACGCCTACTAAATTGTTGAAACACCACATTTACCTCTTTTGGTGCATTATTTGACAGAACAGAGCAAAACAGAACAATGTTAATCTCAAAGAACTTTTCAAATGCGTATTCGCCCTTAACCTAAAGTCCAGCCCCCATTTCTATCTTATTTCTTTCAAATTGTTAACTCACTTAGGGCCTTCGTTGTCTGGTTACCTCTCAAATTAAAATCATCTTTATGATTGTGCAGCATTTGTGAACCATATTGTAGATTTCTGGATGTTTAAATGGCCCTTTGCTGCTCTTATGATTATTTTAGATCCTTCTAGTTGGTTAAGTTTTTATAGGATGTAACTTTAAAATTACCTCTAGATTGAACCACAATTTATAACAGTATAAAACATCGAATACAACAAAAGTAACAAAATTATTTTGTCAGAAACTTATTATGTTATGACACTAATTATTACTCCCCGTTCCGCTTTATGTATCATAATTTGACTCGGCACAAAGTTTAAGAAATAAAGGAAGACTTTTGAAACTTGTAATGTAAAATAAGACAGATATTTGTGTAGTTGTAAATCATTTCAATAATGACAAAATTGTAACTTTGAAGTTAAAATGGTTACCAAATTCAGAATCCTGTCATTCTTTTTGGAACAAATGAATAATGAAATAGTGCCACATAAATTGAAATGAAGGGGTAAGTATTAAGTTACATAACAACTGAGCCAAATGGATTGCTGATATTTTAAAATTAAAAATTGTATCATTAATCGAGTCAAGCCAAGCAGATATGGTAAATGCGACCATAGGCATTGATCAAGCCAAGTTTGATCTAGCTTTGACTGAATTAAAACTTAATTAACTTTTGGACTTAAACCGGGTTGTGCGGAGAGAATCTTTTTGAAATGATTCAACTAAGTGGAAGTAAGCTATATCGATAATTCGACATACTTGTATCTTTGCCTAGAACTATTGACTATTGAGGAGCAAGAATTGAAATGGTGAGTGGTGACTAGTACAAAGCACTAACTGGACATTTACGAGGTGTGGGCTGTCTAAAACATGAAAGCATTCGGTAGATCCAAGGTCAGCACATTGCATGAGAGAATTAAGTGGACATGACCATAATGTTAAGTCAAAGACGCGCCATGCGGGCGCACCCAGGGATAGATAATGCATACAATCGCCAGCTGCGATTTCGTCCCGAAAGGCTATTTTGTAATACCTTCCCCTGTCAGCCATATCCCCGCCAATACCTTTTAATTGGTTGGCTAGGAAAATAGACGTGCACTTAGGCCTCACTTCGCCACTTTGTTGACTTTATCCCCTTATGCTATCCTTCTCTTTTTGGTAGCAACTAGTACTCCTAGTATATCAATCAGGCATACAAAATGGCAACGCCTTTTACTTAAATCAGTTTTCCAACCTCCCTCAGCAGCTTCACAACAAACATACCACCCTCTTCCTATTGTATAAATATCCCCCCCACTCTTCTCTTTTTCTTCATTCCATCCAAACTAAACAACTCAAACTCCCAACAAATACCAAAAGAAATACCAAAACAAGAAAACGAAAATGTCTTCTTTTATCATTTTGAAACTCTTCCTACTCGTTTTGCTCATCAATGTGTGTTTTGCTTCAAGAAAGCTAAATTCTTTAGTCAAAGAACCACAAAATCAACTCTTGCAATACCACAAAGGTCCACTTCTTTCAGGGAAAATTTCAGTCAATCTAATTTGGTATGGTAAATTCACGCCATCCCAAAGAGCCATTGTATCTGATTTCATTACCTCACTTTCTTCTTCAACTCCATCAACTACCAATCCTTCAGTTGCCCAATGGTGGAATACCATTAAAAAATACTACCATGATCTTGCCAATTCCAAAAAGTCCCATTCCCTCTATTTAGGCAAACAAGTACTCGACGAAAATTATTCCCTTGGACATTTTCTGTCCAACAAAAAAATTGTCAACTTAGCATCAAAGGGTGAACAAAAAGATGCTATTTACATTGTTTTAACTGCTTCTGATGTTGCAGTTAAGGGGTTCTGTGTTAATAAATATGGAACATATCGACCACCTAAGCATGCTATTATTAGAGGCAAGACTTATAAATTTACTTATATTTGGGTTGGAAACTCAGAGACTCAGTGTGGTGTCTACTGTTCACCTTGTTATGTCTACCTGCCTAAATGATCATCTTCTTGGTTTTGGTTTCTTTCCTCCTTTCTTCTTCGCGCTTCTTATCTTTACAAACAAAATCAGGTAAAGCAACTCAGCAATGTGCATTGTTAAAAGTTCACAGAAACTATCAAGTTCAAACAACATAATTTTCAGTTTGGAACAATACCGTATTAAAAAAAAAAAAAACCTGATATAAGAAGTTAACTAAGACAGGTTACCCGAACAAACCATAACTCGCTTGTCGGTACGTATCTCTTCCAAAGATAATTTTCAAATAGTTAACCCGGAGCAAAATTCAACAGCCAATGAAATGAATAACTCCTTGCTGATTCTTTTCAGTTACCTCCTTACCGGTACGTATTTTTCATAAGCATGATGACTTAATTATGTCAAATTGAGAAATTAAGAGTAGAATTCATTTATGTATTTTGGTGATCTTAGAATAGTTCAGGTGAAAAATTCTCGAAACATTGAAAAAGACCGAGTAAAACTTAATTCTTGGTTTATGTTTAACAAAATGGTGGATTCCATACGACACGCTCGAAAGAAAAGGCATCCAACTTAAACACGAAATCAATATAGAATAAACAATTATCGAGATTAGTACTTACAAGGCCCCGATAAAATCCGGGCGTTCTTCACTCGGACGCAACAAACTCGGGAGCCCATCACACCGGCTCCCACACACATACAAGCGCCCACATAAGCTTGGACCTAACTCACACCCCAAAAGCTAGTTCAAAGAGTGGAGGATGTCCAAAGCTTATATGGGCATCTTGCCCGAGAAGATTTAACTAGAAGACCTCCAAAAAACTTGACTTAACAAAATGACCTTCTCTTTTTCTTTTTGACTTATTTTTTTAGAGGAAAAATGTTAAGTGTGGTTAAGTGGAGGTCGGGGGCTAGATTAAAAATAGAAAAACCTGTGGGTAAAAGTGAATATTACAAAAAAATATATAAACTTCGGGTCATTTTAGCGGGTCAAAAATAAAAAAACGGGTAATTAGAAAAGGGTTCTTCTTTGCTCGCACCTCTTCTAATTTTTCGAAACGATTTCATGTCCCTTCATAAGTTCTCCTAAACAATTTCGTCTCTCATCCACACTACTAGAAATCGGTGAAAATGCTACAAAGAGGGTGGAGACGGAATTCCCTCTCTAACTGATTGGAGAAGGAATTCCGTCTCCAATCAGTGTAACTATAAAAAAATAATTAATTTTTTTAATACACGCTTCTTCTTCCAGATTTCATTATCTCCCCCAAAACTAAAAAAAAACCCTCCCCACCCCGTCACTGCTCCCTCGGCGATTATCTCCCTTGCCCGGCAAAGTTTCTCCCTCCCCGGCGAAAACATCCCCATTCATCCCCAATTTATTCAAGTAAGTTTTTTCTTCATCTTCCCCATTATTTTTAGCTATAATTCAAATTATTTTTCCCTCCCCATTTTTCCCATCCATGAATTCGGCCCCCATTTTCCCCACCCCAATACCAACTTTGACACTCCATTATCAATATTGAATTTATTATATAATTCTATCATGTTTGTATACTTGTTTAATATTTGTTAGATTGGATTATTAGAAATTAAATGTCATTAGTTCTTGGAAATTTAGAAATAGTTAGAAAAATAATATAAAGTAGATAAATTTAATGCAAGAATAATTAGAAAGAAATAATTAAGAACAATGTTATTGAACATGACAAATAAAATAAATGTAGGGAGTTTGATTTAGTTAGTTAATTAAAAAATTAATATACAACATAATTTAACAATAATATACACCTATAGTTTGCTAGAAAAATTGCTATAATTTGTTGCATTGATTTATATTTATTTGTTTGCAACTTTTGTAGATGGAACATGATGAAAATCGTAGTTGGATGTACAATATGTTCTATGAAAATATGGGTTTGAGAAAAAGTTATGTAGATGGGGTTGACGGGTTTATTGCTAAAGCTAAATTACTTCCTGAGTATATACGAGGGGGGTCAATCAAATGTCCTTGTGTGAAATGCAAGTGTAGCCACGTGCAACCAATTGAAAATATCGTGTTGCACCTTTATAGAAAAGGATTTATGCCAAATTATTTTGTGTGGACTGCACATGGAGAGTGTAACCCTAGTGTCCATAGAGAGAACTTCCAAAATGACTATGTCGGGTATAACTATCCTATGAATGAGATGTTGAATGATGCGTTTGGAATGTACCAAGGGGAACCCTCTCAACCGAATGTTGAGGAGATTCCCAATAATGAGGCGAAACTCTTCTATGCACAGTTGGAAGAAGCAAGTCGCCCATTTTACGAGGGGGCAAGTCATTCAAAGCTGTCGGTGGCAGTTAGGTTGCTTAGTATTAAATCAGATTATAACATATCTCAAGGAGGCATGGATGAGATCATTGGACTCTTGAATGAACTAAACATAAGTAAATTGGGATTGCCTTCCTCGTACTACGATGCAAAAAAGTTGATTTCGTTTTTAGGGCTATCTTCAGAAAGAATTCACTGCTGTAAAAGAGGTTGCATGTTATACTACAAAGAAAATAAAGATAAGCAATTTTGTACGTTTTGCGGTGAGGCTCGCTACAAGCCAATCAAAAATTCTAAACAGAAACAGGTCCCAGTAAAAGCGATGCATTACTTACCTCTTATACCAAGGTTAAAGAGGTTGTATGCATCAATGAGTTCTGCTCCTCATATGAGATGGCATCATGAACGTAAACGACAATCTGGTATTCTATGTCATCCGTCTGATAGAGAAGCATGGAAGCATTTCGATAGAGTGTATCCTGAATTTGCAAGTGAACCTAGAAACATCAGGTTGGGTTTAAGTTCTGATGGGTTTACTCCGTTTGCTGTCTCTGCTGCACCATATTCTTGCTGGCCTGTATTCGTCACATCGTATAATCTACCCCCAGAAATGTGTATGACAAGTCCATATATTTTCCTGACTTGTATTATCCCTGGTCCTAGTAACCCAAAAAGCTCTATTGATGTATTCTTGCAGCCTTTGATTGATGAGTTACAAATATTGTGGCGTGATGGTGTTGTAACATATGATTGTTCCTTGAAACAAAACTTTAGATTGCATGCTTGTTTGATATGGACAATTAATGATTTCCCTGCATATGGCATGTTGTCTGGTTGGTCCACTGCTGGTAAGCTATCTTGTCCTATTTGTATGGAAGACACAAAAGCATTTTATTTGAAACATGGGCGTAAGCACACATGGTTCGACTGTCAGCGCCAGTTTCTGCCAGATGACCATCCATTTAGGAGAAACACTAGTGCATTCATGAAGAACAAGGAGGATTTTGATGATCCTCCACAGAGGTTGACGGGGCATGAAGTTTGGTCTCGGGTTCAGGGGTATCCCAAGGCAACGGAGCAGCAACCATTGCCTAGAATAACAGGTTTTGGTGTTACACATAATTGGACAAAGCAGAGCATATTTTGGGAACTTCCTTATTGGAAGGACAATCTTCTTAGGCATAATCTGGATCCAATGCATATTGAAAAAAACTTTTTTGATGTTGTCTTTAACACTGTGATGGATTTCAATAACAAAACAAAGGACAACTTGAAGGCAAGGTTAAATGTTCAGACATATTGTCGGCGACCTGAATTGCACCTACAATCAGATGGGGTTAAGGTGCGCAAGCCATCAGCGAACTACACTTATGACTTGGAGGAGAGAAGAATGATTTGTGAGTGGATACAGAATATTAAGTTTCCTGATGGTTGCGCATCGAATATATCCAAATGTGTCGACATGACAGAAGGTAAGCTTACGGCAATGAAAAGCCATGATTGTCATGTTTTCATGGAAAATTTGTTGCCAATTGCGTTCAATGGCTTGCCTGATACAATTTGGAAACCACTCACTGAAATGAGTGTTTTTCAAGGACTTGTGTTCTAGTACATTGAGGGAAGAAAATCTACAATTGATGGAAAGTAATATTCCTGTGATCTCTACTAAATTGACCAAGATATTTTCCCCTGGTTTCTTCAATGTTATGGAACATCTGCCTATGCACCTTGTTGTAGAAGCAAGACTTGGAGGCCCGGTTCAGGGAAGGTGGATGTATCCTACTGAAAGGTAATGCATATCATAGATTTCCTCCTATATTTAATATTTTTTAATTCATTATTAAATTATATGGCTATCTATGTTATACAGGACTATTGGCAAATGTAAGCAGACTGCAAAAAATAGGAATAGAATTGAGTGGTCGATATGTGAGGCTTATCTTGTTAGGGAAACGTCGCATTTCTGTTCTTATTATTTTGGGGCCGAAGTACCTTCTCTAAGTCGCAGGCCTAACCGACATGATGATGGTGGAAGCGGCAATTCACTGTATACTCATTTTTCCATTTTCAATCATCCCGGTCGAGGATCAGAAAAAGGTTGCACAAAACCATTCAGCGACATCGATAGACAAGTTGCTACGACACATGTACTGCTGAATTTCCCAGAAGTGCAACCTTTTTATAGGTATTTGTCAGTTTCTACATAAAAAAAAAGGTTAATACATATATTAATTTTTACATCCTGAATATTGTTGTTGTGCATAGCAGTTTATTTGTCACTAACTTTGGGCACGATGCTGTGACGACCAAATTTTCAGAGTGGTTTAGAGAATACGTAAGTATTTTAGTAGCACATATCCCGTTGGTGAATACTATACGCAAGTATGTTTTAACTTATAAATCTACAATTATATGCATGTTAGGTGCACAATCCTGACAACGGCGTCAATCATCCACTGTTTTGTGATTTATCATTGGGCCCTATTTATAAGTACAGACAAATGTCTACGTACTTCATCAATGGCTATAAGTTTCATACTGAAGAATGGTCCATGGGGAAGAAAACATATAACTGCGGAGTGTGGGTGAATGCAGGCACTGGTGATGGAGAGTTTGACTATTATGGTGTAATACATGAAATATTAGAGCTAGAGTTTAATGGTCATCCAAGGAAAAAGTTGGTGCTCTTACGGTGTAAGTGGTTTGATCCAACACCACTTCGGGGTACAAAGGTGCATCCAGTATATAAAATAGTTGAAATCAATCACAAAAGAACGTATGCACATTATGATCCATTTATCATTGCTCAAAATGTGAAACAAGTGTACTACGTTCCTTATCCAAAGTGCAAAAATAAACTGAAGAACTGTTGAACCCCAAAAATTACCCCGAAAAGGATAAATTCCGGAATATCGACAGGATGGGCTAACTCTTTTGGAGTTTTTGGAGTCGCCACCCAATTTAAGGAAAACGGGGAACCAAATTAACAAATGCGTGCAAAACTCCATTTTTATAAAAAAAAAAAGACGGTCTTTCTTCCAGAGATTCTAAAAGTAAGAGGTTTTATTAATTTCGGAAGAAGGTTTTTAAGGCACTTCCAAAATTCCGGAAAATACGGTTAATCCGACAGGTTTCCAAAATATTTGCAAAGTATACTTTTCTAGAAAATTTATCTAAAATAATTAATTGAAATAAAAACTTGTTTATGAAAAATATTTTAATTTGCACGCATTTTGCTAATTGGCCTCAGTTTGCAATAAATTAAATCGCGACTTCAAAAATAAAAGGGAACGAACATAAAGTAAAACAATATACAAACAATCAAATATTATTGATAAATAAATATTCTACACATTTATTTGCATAAATATCTCTAAGGAAAGAAAGGCAAAGTTTAAAGGTAAAACCCGAGAAATGACCAACTCGCGGGAGCCTTGGATTTTTTAAAATTTCTAAGTCTTATTTCTGAATGCTCGAGTCCGAATTCAATCCAAACGACTCCAATGCAACGGAAGTTAGCCAAAAAGCGTTCCCGAATTGCTCGTGCCAAAATGTACCTCGCAATAAAATGGGAATTTAAACTAAATTAGTTCGATAATAAAGTGTAATAATTAATAAAATAAAATAACAATAATACAGTAATAATAATAATAATAATAATAATAATAAAATATAATAATAATAATAATAATAGAATAAATAATAATAATAATAATAATAATAATATATATAATAATAATAATAATAATAATAATAATAATAATAATAATAATAATAATAATAATAATAAAGGGGTTGTTTTTGAAAAATTTAGGCTCAGGTTTGTATGGCGCGTCGAATAGAGGCTCGGGATTTGGTACGGTTGCAAACACGGAGCCAGGGCCGTGTTGCCATGCCAAAGCACCAAATCCACTACTCTATTCAACTTGCTTTGCATTAAAGTGCATTCATCATCGCCTTTTGCTTTAGGGACACGGGAACGGGACGGTTCAAGTGTAGTATCGTGTTCAAAATCCGTCAATTAATTGTCCGTCAATTCCTTGTGTAGGCCTCAATACGTGCATGGGTATTTTCATCGGCCAGTGTATCAATTCAATATCAGTCCATAAGCCCCAAATCAATTATTTGATTATTTTCATTGGCCACTAAAGTGCAATACTAACACATAATATCTGTTCAATATCAGTAACAAAGATATGCCAACGAACTGTAATCTCGTCTAAACACCTGGAACAAGTGCCCAAACCATTCCAGAAAATAATTAACAGCTCAACAGAGACAAAATTGCATAAAACAATATTCCATGGTCAAACTTCAAAACCCAGTAAATGGAATCATAGCACCATCGGCCAAAGGTCGACGCCGGCAAATCAGTCAGGGGAACCAACGACTTTACAAGCGAAAGAAAGGCGGAGGAGCGACTGCCTAACAGTGTCGCTACCACCCCGCTGCTCTGTTTTAATCATCACTCACAGAAACGATGTCGGATTTCGAAACCCCGTTTCACAATCGGCAAAGCCAACAAAGATCAAGTGCAAACAGAACCAATATAGGCAAAATAAACATAGCAAAAGCAGGAACAACGAGATTTAGTCAGTGCGAAACGATAGAACGCCAGCCAATAACTATCCCCTGTGAATCGAAACAGCCACACAGTGGGGAGGAAAAAAAATCAATCGACGGACTGAACAGATGGTACAGTCGACGTACGGAGAGGAGCGACCTCCGGCGACATTTTCCGGCGTGACTCCGGTGAAACTCGCGGCGTCACTGCCACTCTCCGTTTCTAATATTTCCCATTTCCTTTTTCACCATTTCCCGATCTCCCCTCTCCTATAACAGTCAAGAACAACAACAAACAATAAAATCCAGAAACCAATTTTCCTTTTCAGATCTGGTTTTTCCGGTGAGATTGGCACCCCGTTTTATCCGTGCCTTTTGGTGTGTGTTTTGTTTGTGAAGAGATGAAGGGTAAGGGGGTGACGGGTTTTTTGGAATGTGAGGCAAGAAGATCTGATTTTAGGTGTTGATTAGGGAGGGAGAGGAAAAATCGAGACAAAAAATGAGTGGGGCACGGCTAGTGTCTTGTGAGGGTGTGAGGGAGATAACTTGTGAGGGTGTGAGGTGTTGCGGCTGAGGGTTGATAAAAAATGTGTGTCTAGGGTTTTATTTTTTGTGTGTAGGGTTTTTTATGTGAGGGAAATGAATAATGGGTCCCTTGTGGGAATGGGCCGAAAATGAGAATTATAGGCGTGTGTATATGGGTTTGCAACGGTGAACTGAATTTAAAAGAAAGAACGAATTTAGCCTTCTATTAAATTGAACAATTAATTATATAGTACGCTACAAATGAAGGGATGACTTGCAATTTTGGCCATTTCCTTTAAAATTAGCTATTTATTTGCAATCTTCAAAATTGAACTTAATTTTAAAATTATTATACTTTTAATTAAAATTCGGGACAAAATTGGGTGTCAACAGCTGCCCCTCTTTACCCGGAAAGGATGAAAGAGTTTCCAGGGTAAAGAAGTTGACGTGAAACCCAATTTTGTCACGGTAAAGCCAAGACTTCGATTCCTGGGATCAAAATGCGAGGCTTATGGGCATGGCTGAACTTCGGTTTCCGAGTTGCCTACATATCTCGGGCTGAAAGAGAATCAGGCCATTTGTAGTTCGACGCGATTTGAAAATCAAAGACGAGATAGTAACGACTACTCGAGCGCGGGAAAAGAGGCTTGTAATCACCCAAGTTATGAAAATGTGGTCGACGACACACCCATAAAGAGGGGTTTACACGGACATAGTTTCCACTGCACCTCGATAACCGAGCCATCTTGTCTTCAATCTCAAACCTCAGACTCAGGGTTAACAAGAGACTTACCTCTAGGGTGGATGACTTATGCGGGTGCGATTCTTCAGGTCTTCGTTGACGAGTCTAGCTCATATCAACGATTGCCCCGGTTCATTGCTAAGAAAAAGCTCCATGCTCCAAATGCTGCTGCCGTGCTGCTAAAAATCCTGTAATAATCTCAACAAGCGGTAAGCGTGCAACTGCAAATAAACTGTAATAATTGGAATAAGAAATAAATAAAGTGATAACAAAAATTGTAAATGCGGGTGGTGATATCATCAAAAGTTCTTCCTTCGATCAACTGACAAGATACTCCGCCCGGAGAACCTCTAAGCTGATCCTTATTCTGAAACAGTAAAGCAAGACAATAAGTAAAGCAAGAACGAATTGCAAAATGCAAGGCTTTCATAAGATAAGTCGACTAACAAGACATAATATCTCAAGTCGACTTGGCTAATCTATATCCTACGCGGGTAACATAACGTTCATTTATAAGGCGAACGAGCCCAAACATTCAATTATAAGGCGAACGAGCCCAAATATGATAGCAGCCTGCAAAACAAAGTTGCAAATTGGATTAATTAAGGCAAAATAATGCAAAACAAATAAGCAAAACTGGGTCGTGTTGCTTGTATTGATAGTGACGCAAAGTGTTGAATGCCTTCCGTTCTTATTGAATCTGATGTTCAATTTCTGCAAATTTAAAGTAAATGTGTTAGAAAATGAGTGAATAATAAAGCAAAGGTTATAATGGAAAAGAAAGAAATGGATTTGCTCTGCATATGCGGCAAGGCGAATAATCTTTGAGAAATTGATGGTTGACGGTAGGAATAATAACAAAAGAGCCTTCAATTGCCTATGATAGGCTTCAGAATAATGCCTTCAATTGCTTATGGTAGGCTTCAAATGATAACGATGTCTTCGCTTGCTCACGATAGACTTGATAATAAGACCTTCGATTGCTTACGGTAGGATCAATAACAAAAGAGCTTTCAATTGCTTGTGATATGCTTCAAAATAATGCCTCCAATTGCTTATGGTAGGCTTCAATGATAATGAAGTCTTCGCTTGCTCACGATAGACTTGATAATAAGACCCCCCGATTGCTTACGGTAGGATCAATAATAAAAGAGCCTTCAATTGCTTATGATAGGCTTCAAAATAAGGCCTCCAATTGCTTATGGTAGGCTTCAATGCTAATGAAGTCTTCACTTGCTCACGATAGACTTGATAATAAGATCCCCGATTGCTTACAGTAGGATCAATAAGAAAATAGCCTTCAATTGCTTATGATAGGCTTCAAAATAAGGCCTCCAATTGCTTATGGTAGGCTTCAATGCTAATGAAGTCTTCGCTTGCTCACGATAGACTTGATAATAAGATCCCCGATTGCTTACAGTAGGATCAATAATAAAATAGCCTTCAATTGCTTATGATAGGCTTCAAAATAAGGCCTCCAATTGCTTATGGTAGGCTTCAATGCTAATGAAGTCTTCGCTTGCTCACGATAGACTCATAATAAGGCCCCCGATTGCTTACGGTAGGCATGACATAATTTGTAAATGCAAGCTACAATATCTTTGATAAATTGTCTTCCCATCCACTGGCGAATCAATAAAGCAAGTGCGAAGGCATAATGCAAAGCATTTTCAACAATCTTGACAAATCAACTGGCAAGCCGGTCGGGCATGAAGCAAGGAGGGTCTTGGGGTTGATTGTCGAACAAATCAGCTGGCGAACCGGTCCGGCACGAAGCAAGGAGGGTCTCGGGACTGACCTGTTAACCTGAAAAGTAAAACAAGACGTAATACAAAGAAAATGCGAAGGCGTAATTTAAAGCGAGTGCAAAGCAATTTGGACAATCTTGACAAATCAACTGGCAAGCCGGTCGGGCACACAGCAAGGAGGGTCTTGGGGTTGATTGCCGAACAAATCAGCTGGCGAACCGGTCTGGCACGAAGCAAGGAGGGTCTCGGGACTGACCTATTAACCTGAAAAGTAAAACAAGACGTTAATGTCAAGCAAGTGTGAAGACATAATTTAAAGCAAGTGCGAAGCAAAGTAATGTGGGAATGTAGAGCAATGCAAGAGCCATTTGGCGAATCAATAGGCAAGATAGTCCAACAAAAGGGGATCCTCGTAGCCGATGGTCAACCTGAAAGAGTAAAGCAAGGCGTTAATTTTAAAGCAAGTGTGAAGGCGTAATTCAAAATAAGTGCAAAGCAAAGTAGTGCGGAAATGTAGTCAGTGCGATAGCCATTGATAAATCAACTGGCGAGACAATCCGGCAAGGATGGCCTTGTGCGGATTATAGCCTGAAACAAAGCGATGCCCTATTTGGCTTAGTTTTGAAAACGCAAAACAAGCCTCGGTTTTGTCGCCTATTAGGAATTAAAGTCATAGGGGTAGAAATGCCGCATGTTCGGCAATAACTCATGACAAAGCATAATGCTTTAAGTCGTGAAAAGGGCAATGCAACGCAATTTGCAAGGCAACTTTGGATGCGTGTTCAAATGATTGTTCATCCATAGTGTGAATGATCCTTTCATTGCGAGCTTTCATGTTCCTGCTCTCAAAGAAAAACTTGTTAGCTTTGGGGAGGGAGGAGGAAACGTTTGATTTGTGCAGACTTCATCCTGATCTTGCTGCTTCCTCGTCTTCATTGGACTTGGATTTGCAAATTGCTTTCAGAAACTTGGCTCATGAACTCAAATAGCATAGACTTTGAAAATAGCGGCAAGATAAAATATTTTAAGGCAATATAGCGAGTGAAATAAGCATGCAAATGAAGTCAATGATGCATTTTGAAAATTTTGCCTTGACTTAAACTTGTAACATATTTTAAAACAACTGAACGTCCTTTGCCTTAGACTTTGCACTGTTTGCTTAACCAATTTCAAAATTATTGCCAACTCATCTTTAACACCCAACGCCGCTTCTTGCAAAATTTTTCCCCAGTTATAATCTTCCGCATCCCTAACTCGCTTTGCAAAAATTGCCCCAGTTGTCCTTCTTGAGGGAAAATGAAAACTTAAATGCTAAAGGGTCGAGCCCAATGGGGGAGCCTACGTATCCCTCCTTGGGAATCAGACCGTGCGTAGTTCTGCATCACTGCTTCAGTGCCATATACCATCAAATAAAGCTGCCCCAGTTGAAGTTCTAACAGATAGTGCGATATCCAAATAGCACAGACAATACTTTCAGTGCATCGATTTAAATTGTTCAGTTGTTTTGCCATACGTTACAAGCAAAGCTTTGGCAAGTTTATCAATTTTAATTTTAAAATGGAAACAAATGCAAGCATAAATAATATAATAAGAATGAGATGCATTTTACTTCAATTTTTATAAATTCAAAATGAGTTGATTCAGATTAACATAAGCTTTAAAGTACAATGCGATTCAGGGCCTCAACCCGAATTAAAAATTGAAAATAATGCTACTAAGTACAATCACCAAGTACTTTCAAACAATGCCATTAACTTCTGGTGCTGCATCGTTCACGAACTAGAGCGTCTACCATCAATCAAATCTCGAATCCCGTTGCATGGTAAATGGTCAGGCACTTCACAAATCCAACATTTGCTAGAGAAATAAACAAAACAAAGAAACCTCACAAAGGGTAATTAAGATAGTTTGCATGTCATTCATAGGATTGCATACAAGCAAGCAACACCTAGTATTTGACGCATTTTGAGCAAATAAAGCAAGGCAAACAATTAACATGTGACAATCACAAGTATTTAACACAGCTCATTCTCTCCACAGAATCTGCAAAAAATTCTAAACCCAAATGCCTAAAACCCGAAACAATCCTCTATAGCTTTTGCAAACATCCACACTCCTCCAAGCACAATTCCCAATTGGTTTACAACATCCAGGGAGAAATTTTCAATTGCCTCCACAATACCAGACTGCAAATCACGAAACGCGCCAATTGGCCTTTCAAAATAAAACCTCACTGGTCCTCGGCTTTGGACAAGCCTCTCAGTTTCCTAGGTTTTGGAAGGCTCACAGACCTTGTTCATAGGGCTCCTCACTGGTCCTCGACTTTAATCAAGCCTCTCAGTTTCCTAGGCAGCCAAGACCACACTAGTCTTCAAGGAGGGACCCCACTTGTCATTCAAAGACACAGGGGCTTCGCTCTCCTAGTATGCGACAAGCATACTTCAATTTTTACAAAGTTGCAGCTGGATAATCAACATAGGCCTGCACACACGCAAAGCCATTCACGAGAGGGACCCCACTGATCCTTTTAAAGACACCAGGGGCTTCGCCTCTTAGATCTCACTACACCAAGCCACCTCCAAAACACAAACCAACCAAATATGCCGAACCTTCCCCCAAACTAAGGTGTATATGCATGCATGACCTAATCTCCTTCTAAGAGTGGGCTAACGGTTGAGGCTGAATCGACCTATGCGGGATAGACCTGGCCCTACAACGCAGTAGAACTGGCCATGACAAAACCAGGCAATCTCAATATCCCGAACTAACTTTTGGTGACACGAAAGAAGTTTGAAAGAGTGAGGTAAGGGCAATGCCCTTCCTGCATAACTACCCGTCAAGCGGGTACCCCGTGATGAAATCGAGGAGGTGAAAGAGAATTGACAGGCTCCATGAGGGAGGAAATATGAACGGAACGCAGATTATGCACAAATTAATACAATGCATGCTTTATAAGGCAAACTAAACAAACAGATATAATAAAGCAAATAAATTAGGCATGCTAGTTGCAAACAATTGGAAACCTTTATGGTCAAAACACCTTTACTGCTCCCCAGCGGAGTCGCCATGCTGTTGAACCCCAAAAATTACCCCGAAAAGGATAAATTCCGGAATATCGACAGGATGGGCTAACTCTTTTGGAGTTTTTTGAGTCGCCACCCAATTTAAAGAAAACAGGGAACCAAATTAACAAATGCGTGCAAAACTCCGTTTTTATAAAAAAAGACGGTCTTTCTTCCAGAGATTCTAAAAGTAAGAGGTTTTATTAATTTCGGAAGAAGGTTTTTAAGGCACTTCCAAAATTCCGGAAAATACGGTTAATCCGACAGGTTTCCAAAATATTTGCAAAGTATACATTTCTAGAAAATTTATCTAAAATAATTAATTGAAATAAAAACTTGTTTATGAAAAATATTTTAATTTGCACGCATTTTGCTAATTGGCCTCAGTTTGCAATAAATTAAATCGCGACTTCAAAAATAAAAGGGAACGAACATAAAGTAAAACAATATACAAACAATCAAATATTATTGATAAATAAATATTCTACACATTTATTTGCATAAATATCTCTAAGGAAAGAAAGGCAAAGTTTAAAGGTAAAACCCGAGAAATGATCAACTCGCGGGAGCCTTGGATTTTCTAAAATTTCTAAGTCTTATTTCTGAATGCTCGAGTCCGAATTCAATCCAAACGACTCCAATGCAACGGAAGTTAGCCAAAAAGCGTTCCCGAATTGCTCGTGCCAAAATGTACCTCGCAATAAAATGGGAATTTAAACTAAATTAGTTCGATAATAAAGTGTAATAATTAATAAAATAAAATAACAATAATAAAGTAATAATAATAATAATAAAATATAATAATAATAATAGAATAAATATTAATAATAATAATAATAATAGAATATATAATAATAATAATAATAATAATAATAATAATAATAATAATAATAATAATAATAATAATAATAAAGGGGTTGTTTTTGAAAAATTTAGGCTCAGGTTTGTATGGCGCGTCGAATAGAGGCTCGGGATTTGGTACGGTTGCAAACACGGAGCCAGGGCCGTGTTGCCATGCCAAAGCACCAAATCCACTACTCTATTCAACTTGCTTTGCATTAAAGTGCATTCATCATCGCCTTTTGCTTTAGGGACACGGGAACGGGACGGTTCAAGTGTAGTATCGTGTTCAAAATCCGTCAATTAATTGTCCGTCAATTCCTTGTGTAGGCCTCAATACGTGCATGGGTATTTTCATCGGCCAGTGTATCAATTCAATATCAGTCCATAAGCCCCAAATCGATTATTTGATTATTTTCATTGGCCACTAAAGTGCAATACTAACACATAATATCTGTTCAATATCAGTAACAAAGATATGCCAACGAACTGTAATCTCGTCTAAACACCTGGAACAAGTGCCCAAACCATTCCAGAAAATAATTAACAGCTCAACAGAGACAAAATTGCATAAAACAATATTCCATGGTCAAACTTCAAAACCCAGTAAATGGAATCATAGCACCATCGGCCAAAGGTCGACGCCGGCAAATCAGTCAGGGGAACCAACGACTTTACAAGCGAAAGAAAGGCGGAGGAGCGACTGCCTAACAGTGTCGCTACCACCCCGCTGCTCTGTTTTAATCATCACTCACAGAAACGATGTCGGATTTCGAAACCCCGTTTCACAATCGGCAAAGCCAACAAAGATCAAGTGCAAACAGAACCAATATAGGCAAAATAAACATAGCAAAAGCAGGAACAACGAGATTTAGTCAGTGCGAAACGATAGAACGCCAGCCAATAACTATCCCCTGCGAATCAAAACAGCCACACAGTGGAGAGGAAAAAAAATCAATCGACGGACTGAACAGATGGTACAGTCGACGTACGGAGAGGAGCGACCTCCGGCGACATTTTCCGGTGTGACTCCGGTGAAACTCGCGGCGTCACTGCCACTCTCCGTTTCTAATATTTCCCATTTCCTTTTTCACCATTTCCCGATCTCCCCTCTCCTATAACAGTCAAGAACAACAACAAACAACAAAATCCAGAAACCCCTTTTCCTTTTCAGATCTGGTTTTTCCGGTGAGATTGTCACCCCGTTTTATCCGTGCCTTTTGGTGTGTGTTTTGTTTGTGAAGAGATGAAGGGTAAGGAGGTGACGGGTTTTTTGGAATGTGAGGCAAGAAGATCTGATTTTAGGTGTTGATTAGTGAGGGAGAGGAAAAATCGAGACCAAAAATGAGAGGGGCACGGCTAGTGTCTTGTGAGGGTGTGAGGGAGATAACTTGTGAGGGTGTGAGGTGTTGCGGCTGAGGGTTGATAAAAAATGTGTGTGTAGGATTTTATTTTTTGTGTGTAGGGTTTTTTATGTGAGGGAAATGAATAATGGGTCCCTTGTGGGAATGGGCCGAAAATGAGAATTATAGGCGTGTGTATATGGGTTTGCAACGGTGAACTGAATTTAAAAGAAAGAACGAATTTAGCCTTCTATTAAATTGAACAATTAATTATATAGTACGCTACAAATGAAGGGATGACTTGCGATTTTGGCCATTTCCTTTAAAATTAGCTATTTATTTGCAATCTTCAAAATTGAACTTAATTTTAAAATTATTATACTTTTAATTAAAATCCGGGACAAAATTGGGTGTCAACAAGAACAAGGCAAAAGAAAATTGGTGGGTTGTTTTGAAAGCCAAACCGGTTGGAAGAATTGAGGTGGATGATGCATTAGATGAAGCATACCAAAATGACATTTCAACTGTTCAAGAAATTGTAGATGAAGAATTACCCGACGAGTTGCATCAGGGTGTGGATTATTTTGAAGAATTTGATATGTCGGTGCTCAATCAAACCATGGAAACGTCGTTGGGAAATGAAGAAGGGGAGTACATAGATGAAAATGATACCTCTGAGGATGAATTGCTTGATGAACTAGAAGGAAGCGATGAAGATTGATGTTAGTAGTTGAATATTTGTGCGTTACATTGGTTGTTTGTGGTATTTAATTAACGATGATACACTTTATTAAATATCTAATTCTATTGAATTTAATATTAATTTGCAGATATGGCATCTCGAGGTAGGAAAGGACCTAAGACCCGTGGTGGCCATACTTCCACGGGTCATACTACTTCTCCACTTCCGGCATTGACCCCTACCTCTGCCTTGCTCTCACAGCTAGGTAATTATCCGCCTACATTTTTCGCTGGTCTCCCTAGTAACCCACTATTCCATCAGCCACAGGCTCCTAGTATATCTGCATAGACCATGCCACATACGGGGCAACACTATCAGTTTGGCCAGCCTGCTGGTCCCTCTTTCCATTCCATGCCTATAGTAGGCACATCCCCTCAGTCTGTGCATGTACGGGCCCCTACATTTCAGCCATTCGGCGCACTGGGCCCTTCACAGATGATGATCATACCTACTCCTAGTATGCATCCACATAGTTTGCCATCTACTACACCTTCCATTTCGAGTACTGTTCCATCTGCATCATCATCGGCATGCCCCAGTTCGAGTACACCCGTACCAGAGACTCAGCCAGAGTCCTCTCCATCTGTCACCACTACAGCGCGAAAGGGTAGGAAAAAACGTACTAGCGCTACAGTTCAGTTGCCTGGTGGTATTGGATCTCTCGATGAGTCTGGGAGGTTGATTATCATGCCTGACAGCAAAGAAGGGTAAGATTTATTCATTAACCTTTAAATTATAAACTTTGTAATTGAATGCAATATATATTTATCAACATAATTTTGTATGTTAAATTTAATGTAGGTTTCTTCCATCGGACAAGGCAGTGAAACTTGTTGTTGAATCTATGACACCACACTTTACTGATGGTTGGCCGACCTGGGGAAAGGTGCCAGTACCTGTTAGGAACCGCATGTTTGAAGCTTTTACGGTATTAACTATACTTATGAAGCTTTTGTCATTTGATTATTATATGTGTTTTATTAGTTTTCACTTATTATATTGTTATTGTTTCAGCATAAGTGTTCGTGGGATCCTATATATGATGATCAAGTCCGAGCAGTTTTTGAGGAAAAGGCGGCTAAAAGGCTAAGTGATTCCCTGTCAAAATACAGGCAAAAGGGTAAAGTTCCCAAATGGATTTATCAACAGAATTGGGATAAACTCAAAAGTTATTGGGAAACACCTGAATTCTTAGCCCAGAGCGAGCAGGCTAAGAAAAACAGAGCATCCGCAAAGGGAGGATCGAAGCACACTTGTGGTTCAGTTAGTTTGGCCACCCATCAGGCACGATATGTAAGTCAATCTAATTTTTATTTAAATTAAAAACTTAACACCATTTTTATTTAGCATTAACACATTTGCATTGTGTAGGAAGCGGTACATGGAAAAGTTAGTGATTATGAATTTTTCCGTTTGTTCCATTATTTATATGACGAACAAGGAAATGAGGTGGGATGGGTCGAGCCACGTGCACAACAACTAGAGGTGAGATATCATAAATAATTTTATTTTTTTTAAATTATTCTTTATTTAATTATTCTAATCGCGTCGTGTGTTTTTGGAAAACTACAAAGCTTTACACCAAGAATGGCTTGAGAGCCAAGGGTCACAAGTCGATGAAGGCTCTCCTAAACCCACCCAGGATGAAGAAAATGCAATGTTCGTTCAGGCGGGTGGTGGCTATACTAGCAAAAATCGAGCCTATGGCCTTGGTCCTTCGAGGTACAAGAAGCCTTCTCGTGTAGGTATTGTCAATGCTAATTGTTCTTCTTCTTCTTCACATGCACCACAAGCTGCGGATGATGAGTTTCGCGCTAGATTGGCGGAAATGGAGCAAAGGCTACAAGATAGTGAAAGGCAACGGTTAGAAGACCGTGATAATGTGAAGAAATTACAGGATATTGTGGCAAAGATTTGGAGAGATAAGGAGCAAGGAAGTGGCTCGTCCCAAGGAGCGGATTAGTACTCTCATGGTTTGTTAAGTTGTGAACATGTTACTAATTAAATACTTTAGTTTTTATTTGTGTTGAATGGTTAATGATGAAACAATATGTATGTTGAATTGTTTTATTGGCCGTGGTGGCTTTGTTTTATGTTAAACAGGTATTTTATGTTAAACAGGTTGTTTTTGGTATTTGGTTGCTTTGTACCGAATTTCTAATGTTTTTATTTAGCAGGATTTGTATAGTTAGAGACAGAATTCCGTCTCTAACCAACCAAAAAAAATGAAATTATTTTATTAGAGACGGAATTCCGTCTCTAAACAACAAAAATAATTTTTAAATTTTTTATTGAAGAGGGAATTCCATCTCTAAACAATAAAAATAATATATATAATTTATGTTGGAGAGGGAAATGCAAAATTTAGCGCGCCCTGACACAGTCTTGGAGACGGAATTCCGTCTCCAAGAATGTGTCAGTGTGTCAGCTACTTTTGCATTTGGAGACGGAATTCTGTCTCCAAGCAGTCCAACGACGCGCTTAAAAGCGAAGGACGCGCAGAGACGGAATTCCGTCTCCAAACACCTTTTAGAGAGGGAATTCCGTCTCCAAACTGTGACACAAATCAATTAATTTCTAGTTGTGCCAGCTATTTAACAATTATTTCGAAGATTTGAAGTAGCAGCTGAAGAATTTCCAGAAATCCCGATTTCTTCAGGTGAGCAACGTTAATATCATTGCATTTTTGTTCTTGTTCTCATACAAGTCTTAGAACTTATGAAGAAACGTCAATGGTGTTTTTTGAAGAAATTTTGATTTTTTGTTTATTGTTCTTTCCAATTTTTCTCTTTTTTATTTTATATTGTTGTTTTCTTTGTGTTGATTGCTTCTGTATGTAGATAAAGTAATGGCAGGGCTGAATCAAATCAATACGGCTGCTCGAAGCGGTAAATCTAAAAAGAAAGAGGCTAGTAAGCAATCTGAAGAAGATGACAGTGTTAGACAAATTCCTGAAACTGATGTTGCTGAATTGGATAAACATTCAGCAGAAGGTAACAATCAACTTCCAAGTGGTTGAGGAGATGAAACTGAAGTTGCTGAACTTGATAAACATTCAAAAGCAGATGACAATCAACCCACAAGTGGTGGAGTTCCTGTAAGTGCTAATAATCCAGCAGTGGATGACAATCAATCTCCACTCGTTGAAACTGGTTTAATGGATGCTGAAGTTGGTGTAAAAGAACCGCAGATTCAAAAGAACATAAAGGTTCACTCTGCAAAAGATATTGTGGTGGACGAGGCCCAAGTGGAACCCCAAAGTGAGGATCTTTTGGCTGAAATCAACGTTTTTCAAGTGGATGAACTCTTCGATGCAGGGAAAGGTAAGGAAAGCATGGATGATAGTGGTGGTGATGATGGACAAAGTTTTGCTGCTCGTGATGAAGAAAATAGAGAGGAATCAGGAGAAGATGAAAGTGGTGAAGAAGAAGAAAAAGAAGAAGAAGAAGAAGACGAAGACGAAGAAGAAGAAGAAAAAGAAGAAGCAATTGAAGAAGAAATTGATGAAGAAACTGATCAAGAAGGGGATGAAGCAAGGGAGCCTGAGTGTGAGTTGGACCATTTATCAGTTCCTCGATGCATCAAGAAAATCAACGTTCAAAGGTATCGATTTAAAACTTGGCTTAATGAAATTCCATCATTCCCGACGAAGATATCTGTTCCATCTAGCATTTGAAAATTATATTTAATTAAAAATTTGTTGAAAACCTTAAAATTAGAAAACAAATTTAAGGAGACAGTATTTGGGAAGTTCCTTGAAATGTCCAAATTTTGGCAATTCAATGGACGGATGGTCCACTCCCTACTTCTTCATAAAATAAAGGATAAAAAGCGTCGGGAGGTTTGGTTATTGGTTGATGGGAAGCCAGCTTGTTTTGGGCTTAGGGAGTTTGCTCTAATGACTGGTTTGGAGTGTGGGGTAAAACTCAGCGATAAAGCAAAGAATAAGGTTGTGAAGAAAGGAGAGGAATTTTATGAAAAAGTAACTTGGAAACCATCCACTGAGGCGAATATTAAAGTGACATCGTCTAGGCTGTAGAGGGTGTTGAAAACTCGCAGAAGATTTGACAAAGAGGAATAGTTGAAGATTTGCTTTTGTGGTTTCTCCACATGATGTTGATGGCAAAGGATAGTTCAAAGTCTGTTGAGAAGGAATGAGTTTGTATGTGATGTTGGGCGTATTTTCATATAGTTTAATATCAATATCCTCTATATCATAATGCATTTGAGTCCATTTTAAGTGATTAATGTGCCCAACATGCTCTAATTAAATAGTTTTCACTGATGAGATATTTTATTGTGATGTAGGAGAGCTTTTGGATTAAGTGGAAGCATAAGTGAATAAACCCTGAGCCAAGTGCAAGTATCTCTTGCAACTTATTAGCATCCAACATAATTTGAACTAGGAAATTAAATCCCTGAAGCAGTAAGCTCAAGCAGAAGGTGGCAGGCACAACAATTGAAGAAATAAGTGCACAAACGTCAGCACAAAGCTAGTGTTATTACTGGGATCGAAAAGCCATAAAAGACTCAAATTCAACTATCTTTTCTGAAGCAAAACGGAATGGAATCAAGTTGTTATCCCAAAGCAACATGGATGTGGAAACCTCAAGTTCAGTGTGTCTCCTAATTTAGAGTAGACTAGGAATAGTATTCCTACATATTGTCTTCTATATAAGCTTACTTTAAATTAGATTTTAAGGATCATTCACACCAAGTAGAAAGAAAAGCTAGGTTCATAGCAACGTGGAATTTCGGCACCACGGTTTTTCTATTTTTTTTTTCTTTTTTTCTTTATTTAATTTGTTAGTTCTAGAGTTGTGGGATCTCCATGAATGTTGATATTTTGATGTTAATTTAATTTTATTAGTTAATCATATTGGGTTATTTATTAAATCCTGGGCTTAATTATTTGATTGCTTGATCACCAATTGAATACTATTTATGAATCTTGAATTGAACTTGAGAAAGGAAATTCTTGATTGCAATAGGATTTAATAGAGCTTGTTCTTGAACCTGGGCATCGGGGAATAGATTAGCGGATAAGGATAGGAATATACCTATTCGCTTGCTTAATCACTTTTACAGGAATTATTAATGCGTTCTTGTTAACTTCTGATTCCATAGGAATATAGGCGTTGGATTAACTTGAATAGGCGAACAACATATCAGGAGAGTCTTGTAAGCAATATTAACCCTGTCGATTAGTAACCCATATAAATTAATAAGTCAAATTAACGGAAGAATTCAACAAGATTGGCAGATTTCCCATAACCCTGGAATATTATCTCTTATTGAATTCAACTTCCTACTTGTTTTAGCTTATTAATTACTTTTAGTTTTATTAATTAATTTTAGTTAGATAATTCTCAATAAACTATCACATACTTTATTTGTTTAGATAATTCATAATTGTTTGATTTAGATAATAGTTAATCACAAGTCTCTGTGGGACGATACTCGATCTTATCACTTTATTACTTGCCGACCGCGTATACTTGCGTGTGCGTTTGGGAGCAACAAGTTTTTGGCGCCGTTGTTGGGGACTCAGAATTAACTATTTTTCTAAATTAGACTTTTACCTTTTATCTATTCAAGTTTTTCTTGTTTATTTAGTTTTTCTTTTGGTTTAGTTTATTATTGTGTTAATTACTTGTTATCATGTCACCTATTAATGAAAATTGTACAAATAATGGTTGCTCAAATTTTGATAATCTCTGTCTTCTTTGCGGAGGAACCTACTTGTGGAAAAATTGTCCAACTCTTTCAACCTTACGTGATTGGTTATGTGAATTTTCTACAACTTTTGATTGGAATTTTTGTAATTTGTGTGGTGGTCGGAAGAATGATTGTCCTAAGTGTCATACTCCTTCCCCCAACAATTTTTGTGATGATTCTAATGATGTTTGTGAGTTTGACAGGAGCGATGAAGTACAGGTTGTTATCAAAACTTGGCTAATGGAGCAAGCCAAACTCTTAGAAGCTTATGGAGATTTCAGGAGTGAACTTACAAATATGACGAGACGGTTTATTGAAGAAATAGTAGAGCTTAGCCAAGAGATCAACCAATTTGGATTTTCTATTCATGACGTGGAGGTGAACTTGCGTGATACAATTGAGGCGTCTAAGACCCAATTATCAGTTGTCGTGGATAGTATATTTAAGGCTGGTGAGATAGAAGAACAGGTTGAAAGCCAAGTTGAGGAGCTAATTATAGAAATTCAACAATTCGATCATACAGTAGTTGATGATGTTGAGGTTAGGAAGTTGGCACTAGAGTTGAGTGAAGAGGAGGAACAAGGTGTCTATATTCTAAAGTTTGTAATGCCGAGGAGACAAAACAACCTCCCTCACTTAAAAGCCAAGAAGTGCAAGATGCAACATCACGTGTTTGATAATTTTAGTTTTATACCACCACCTCAGTACTATAGCTGTAAGCTTGAAACCAAATTCGGGAGACGCTTTATTAATTCAAAGTGGAGGAAAAAGTGGTAAAATTGACGTTAAATTAAGCTTCTTGAGAGTAGTGAGGAGGCTGTCTAATATATTGGGACACAATACTATACATGAGAAAAAAATTCAAGGAGACTAAATGAGGAGGCTTACTTGACCTCAACATATGATTTACAAGAAATACTAACAGTTGAACATTGTGAAAAAGTGTTCAGACAGTGAAGTTCCACATATCGCGCACTACCTAGCGTCCAATTAAAACTGGGATCTCAGCACTGAAAACGTCGCTTCCCAGGTAGCGCGCGAAGGTAAGCCAAAATTTTAACCAAAATCCTTTATCACTTGAGAAGATTGGGCCAAAAGACCCTTTCAAGTCTTTAAATAATAAAAGGGGACGTGCGTGGAGCGTTGAATAACGCGCGCGTTTAACATTAAACCATGGGCCAGATTAGAAACAACAAAACTTGTGGGGCTTTATTAAAAACTTTTTGGACTGAATTAGCAATCCCAAAAACTTTTAATCAAAAGGTGGGAAAATGAACCGAACGGACTCAGTGCAATCATTTAAAACATCGAACCCCAAAATCTTCTCTTATACACTTCTCAAGTTCGTCTCTTCTACAGTCTTCTACGCAGTTTTCTAAACATCATCGTCGCCGACCATATACATTTTTTCGGTAACATCTAAAGGTAAATTTTGAACAATATTGATGTTTTTCAAGTGAATCGGGGAGTTTTTTTTTTTTTTGTTGCTATTTTGAAAAAACTATGATTTTTACGCCTTTTTACTGTACTGGAAGAAAGTTCTTGTGAAAATCTTTGTTTTTGTTGATTTTTTCGTCAAATAATGCTATGTTCTTGTACAAATAGTGAAGATTTTGCATGTTTATGTTATATTACCATGTTAAGAGCATACTCCTTCGAAGAGTCAAACATCGTGAGACAGTGTTCTAAGCGTGTGATAGGATGTTTGAGGTTGGTGATGCATTTTAGATGATTTTTGTTAAAATAAATTAGGGTTTTATAAAATAAATATGCTAAAGGTTGAAAAAAAGTTGTACAACTAGTGAAGTTTTTGCATGTTTATGTTATATTACCATGTTAAGAGTATACTCCTTCGCAGAGTCAAACATCGTGAGACAGTGTTCTAAACGTGTGATAGGATGTTTAAAGTTGGTGATGTATTTTAGATGATTTTTGTTAAAATAAATTAGGGTTTTATAAAATAACTATGCTAAAGGTTGAAAAAAAGTTGTACAACTAGTGAAGTTTTTGCATGTTTATGTTATATTACCATGTTAAGAGTATACTCCTTCGCAGAGTCAAACATCGTGAGACAGTGTTCTAAACGTGTGATAGGATGTTTAAAGTTGGTGATGCATTTTAGATGATTTTTGTTAAAATAAATTAGGGTTTTATAAAATAAATATGCTAAATGTTGAAAAAATGTTGTACATATAGTCAAGATTTTGCATGTTTATGTTTGTGCGTACATGTTTAAAGTTCTGGAACATTTGAGACAGTGCTCTGACCGTGCGAGAGGATGATAACGTTTAATGATGACTCTAATTGAATTAGGGTTTGATAAAACATATGTATATTATGTTTCACACACCCATATTGCATGTTCGCACATCTTTAATTGATTAATATACTTGTGATTTGCAGCTACAATGGCTTATACGCGGGGAATTAAGAGGAAGGAGACTACTCCTCCTAGTAAACAGCCTCCTAGGAAGAAGAGAATTATATTGGAGGACGAAGAGGAGGGGTCCCTAGACTATGATGTAAATGTAGGGCCACAGCTGCCGGACGATGGTAATCTATCAGAAGAAATAGAAGCGCTGTTTGGTGATGATGACTGGGATGAAGATGGAAACAAAAAAGAGAGTCTTTTAAATATGGCAGAAGAAGAGGAGGTGGGAAGGCTGGTAAATAATCTTGCAGGAGAATTTGAAGGAGTTGCAAATGTTGAAGAAGTAGATGATGTACAAGAAGTTATAGAGGTTGTAGATGTTCAAGCTGGTGAAGGAGGTAGGAATAGTAGGGAAGAAGAAGAGGGTGAGAGATGCGAAGGAGAAGGTCGAATGAAGTTCGTAGACGACGTGGGAGCTGATTCTGCAGAGCCACCTAGAGAGGTATAGTTGTTGTCTAGAACATACATAAAGTTGTTCTTCACTTTTCAGTAGAATGTTCAATATTTTTTTATATGATTTGAGAACACTCGCGTGCATGATCAGATCAACCTTAACTATGTTCAAAGTATTTTCTTGTAGTTCCTTGGAACATCTCAAGTGATGTTTCATGCATCTGATAATATGTTCTTGCTACCGTGGTGATTCCTTAAACTAACAAATTTCAAAATATTGTGCAGCCTGAGTACGTTACCAGTGTCATTCCACCAATGGTGCTGAAGACTTACTTGGATGATCATGAGCATTTTCAATCCAAGATAACTGTCCGCTCGTCGCTTATTGGACGGATGCGTGAGTTCAGGATTGTGCTGCGTACAAGTGGTTTGTATGACAAGTTCAAAAACAGTATCTTTGGCCATTTCTTGGACTTGCCGGAGGAGCCATCATTTCCAACCATGTTGGTGCACAATATTCTGCCAAGAAGAGTTTTGTGCAATAAAGAAAAAGAAGCTTGGTTCAATTTCAATGGAGTGCCTGTTCGTTTTGGCCTCCAAGAGTTTGCTTTGATGACAAAGCTGAGATGCCAAGCCTATCCAAGTTTCTAATGGGAGGCTGCGATGAAAGAGAGGGGCAGGGAGATGTGGGAGTATAGTTCAACGGCATGGGAGGATGGGAAAGCAAGGGCAGGAACTGCTCCCCGGTTGATGAGTTTGATAGAAAATGAGGAAGTTCCTGAACGGTACAAGTTTGGGCTTGCCATGGCTTGGTTTGTTCACTCAATATTGTGCGCCAAGGACAAAAAAGCTGGTATTGAGGAATTACTGGTCTGCCTTGCATATCTTCCAAATGAATTTGCCTAGTATCCTTGGGGGCGGAAAAGCTTCGAGCTGACCATTGAGTACCTGACGAAGCCCATGGCTGTTCGTGCAGCTAGCAAGGCTAAGGACGGGCCAAATTACAATCTTTATGGGTTTCCTTAGGCATTTGTGGGTTGGGTATTTGAAGCAATACCTGCGCTTCGTCCCAGGGATTTTCCCAAGGAGAGGACCATGCCAAGGATGCACAGGTGGATCACTGAAAAGAATGAAAGAGACTCCCGAAGGCTGTTTGAGAATGTTGCAAAGCATGTAAGTACTTTACCTACAATTTTCTAAATGTTGGAACATCTGCAATGTCGTTATAATCATTGTTGTTAATGTTAAGAACGTCTTTTCAGATGTTCGATCACGACAGATATGATGTTTCATTTTTACTGGTGTTAAATGTCGAACAGTAATAATGATGTTCTGAACACTCTTTGTGATGTTAAGGTTTATTTCTCTTATACATTATATGCTTACCAAATATTTATGGTATGTAGGTGGTGCACCCTTTCATTGACCCTATCGATGTAGAGAGGGAAGATGATACCTTTCAGAATATTGAGCCGTTTGTTGATGGGGGCGATGAGGTAATTGATCAGCTTGTTGGGATGTTGGAGGGGGCTAGCTCGATCGTTGGTGGTGATCGAGTGACAATTTTTAGGAATTGCCCCAGGACCCCTCAGAGGTAATTGATGAAGGAAAGGTTGGTGAAGAATTTGTTAGTGGAGGTGTTGGTAGATGTGAAACACAAGTTGGTGGTGAGATTGGTGGTAGGGCTGGTCGTTTTACTGGTGGTCTTTTTAGTGGTAGGGGTTTGTTCGAAGTTGGAGAAAGCTCTAGGAGGAGAGAACATGAGAATGTGCAGCCTAGTGTCTGAAGTTGCAAGTGTCACGACTGCCTTCAATGGCGACAGGGACTGGATCAGAAGCTTGATGCGATCCAGCTGTCCCTTGCTAATTTAGTAGCGTCGTCGTCAAAGAAGGAGAAGCAGCAGCAGCGACCAAAGAGGCATATTTTATTGTCCAAGATGCTCCAGGCAAAGAAGAACAAAGGAAAGAAGAAAATGACTGCTGCCAGAATGGCAAGGTTAGTAAAACATCCAATTAGAATCGATGAACATAAAAGGGACGTTCTTCTATTAAATCTAGAGATTTTTTCAAACATTTTAGAAATTTAGAGAGAGAGCTCAAGTCAGGCTCCAAGATCTTGAGAGATTGCCAGTGACACTGTACAAGGCACTCGACATTCACAAGAAAGCTGCATTTGACGCTTTCTTGGAGGAGAAGAAGGAACAAAAGACTGCCTTCCTGTGTCACGAGTTTAATTACTTGGATTTTCTGGACTTCCTAGACGTGAAAGAGTGGATGTGGGATAGTGTAAGTGCATCTCTTTACTTCTATTGTTGTGTTTGTGTTTGGTTTTTATCGAAGAACGAACATTTGTTTATCCGTTCGGAACCTGATGATCCTATGTTCGTTGAACATTCGACTGGCTAGTCCAAACATAAAATAGTATGTGTCGGCATAGTTTTATTCACAACTTCTAATTTGTTTTATTCTGCAGTTTATGGATGAGTACTTGGCCTTGATGCATGTGAGGCATAAGGCTTACCCCCGGCATTATGATAGCTCTGATCTTATCCTCGATCTTTCATTCTTGATCAACTTGTGCGTACGATACGATGCGGCTGAAGAGGAAGCAAAGGGGTTTGATGTCGGCCTTGACAAATACCTAGTAGAATATAAGTTCGAGGATACATTCCTTGATTATACCAGAGGTAAGTCTCCATATCCGGGTGGAAGGAAGTGGGATGGTGTGAAAAGACTCTTTGCCGTGTATAACATTGAAAGCACGCATTATGTTACATGCGTCTTTCATTTAGAGGAGGCAAGGATCGATGTCTACGACTGCAACATTGGGTTGTACAATGAAGATCGCTTTGATTCAATAATTGGGCCAGTAATGTACATGTTCCCAATATACATCCGGCAGTCGGGGAAATTCAACCACCTCCCTCCTGAAATCCAATCTATGGAAATGTGGCCGTATGAGCGCATCAGAGGCCTTCCAAGGAATTTGACTGGTACTGCATGTGGAGCGTATGCCATCATGTTCCTCGAACATTTGCTGACCAACACCCCGATGGAATTGCTGTGTGACAATGTGATAGAAGACTGTCTTGTTCAATTTGCTGTGGACATATTCCATGGCAAATTAGTCCCTTAGTATGGGTTGTAAAATTTGGATAATTATGTTTTTGTTTTTGATGGGTTGTAATATATGGATTATTACCCATTTTTTGACGATATATATGGCAAATGATGACTATTTTTTTGCATTACACTGAACATCGAGTTTACATTATTAGAACATCTGTATGATGATAAGATTGACTAAAAAATATTAAAAATTATAGACTATTGGAACCACATTAGTTATTATCGGAACATTATGTTGTACGTTCAAATAGTCTTTGACTTGATGGGTATTTGATGTTCAATAACTAGTAAATAGGGAAACAACAACAGATGCTCTGAACATTAAAGTTTATACATTGATAATCAAGAACCAGGCAAAAATATTCTTGACCGTTCAAAGATTCAGCGCTTTACAAAAGTATGCTAATTATATTAGCATTTAAGACATTACTTAATAAACAGTCATATTAACATCCTGGTCAAAATATGTGTTTTCACTTCAATGCGATGCAGTCCCTTCTTGTTTCAAGGTTGCTATCTGGAGCATGGTCTTTATCCTCTTTATTTCTTTCAACATCTTTTTGACGTCCCTATTGTAGTATTCGAAGAATTCCTCAAATTTGAACTTCCAACCCCAAACTTCAGCGCGAAGTTGTTCCAAAATATCATTTGCACGTTCTTGTCGTTCTGCAGAAGTGTTTCGACTTTCTCTTCCTCCTCTTAGCTTGGCTGATCCTCTTCCCGTTTTTCCTTCTTTTTGCTTGGTTGATCCTCTTCCCTTTCTTCCTTCTTTTTGCATGGCTGACCCTCTTCCCGTTTTTCCTTCGTTTTGCTTGGCTTCACTTCTTCCCGTTCTTCCTTCGTTTTGCTTGGCTGACCCTCTTCCCGTTCTTCCTTCTTTTTTCTTGGCTTCACCTCTTTCTTCTTGTTTCAAGGTTGCTCCCTTTGTCGTTTTTGCTACTCTTGACGTGGATGCTCTTGTATTGGTTGCTCCTGTTCTTGCAGTAGTAGCAACTATTGAGGAGGAAGGTCGGCGAACCATTTTAATTTTTTTTTGGCTGAAGATTATAGGTTGTAGTGGTATAGAGTTTTTTGAATGGTTTGATCGAGTATTTATAGGAGAAAAAGAGGTAACCGACTTAAGTGTGTTTTATTCAGACAATCCAACACTAGCCGTTATGATTTTTTTAAAAGTTTTGAAGTGACGCATTCGTTGCTTTGCTTTAGATTTGAATTGAAAGGGATAGCCGTTAAGTGCATAATGATGAGTAGTTTAAAAAATACTAATAGTCTACTGGAAGGGTATAAATAATTTTCAAACATGAAGATCAATTTGAATTATAAACGTCAAAAACCAATAGACTAATGGAACGAGTATATGATGATTCGTATCGCCATGAAGATGTTCTGACTTCCGCGGGAATGATAAAGAACCCCTGGTCACAATTAAAACACGTGTACTGACCCCAAGCATTCAATGTGAATAGGCGCCTCTTTAAATCATCACATATGCAGACTAATGGAACGACTATATGATGATTCGTATCGCCATGAAGATGTTGCGACTTCCGCGGGAAGGATTAGGAATCCCTGGTCACAATTAAAACATGTGTACTAACCCCAACCATTCAATGTGAGTAGGCGCCTCTTTAAATCATCACATATGCAACCGAAAAGGCACAAAGCCTGGTTTCTATAAATGTTAAATGTCTACACAACAACAACAAAAACAACAAGGCGAAACAAAAACAATGCCTCGCAGAGTAAGGCACCCAAGAGCACCAGAACATGATAGTGGAGTTCCAAGTACTAGTAGGTTCACTGAAATCGATCATGTCCGTGAAGATATCGTAGATCTGACCTAAGATATTGATCAGTTTGCAGTATATATAGGAAATGTGGAGGATCAAGTGACGCGATTAAGAACTAGGTTCGATGAATTCCGTGAGGATATGAATCTTATTAAGCTTATGCTTCGTGGTATTCAAGCTGCACTCGAGATTGACCCCCAAAACTACTCTTCACCACCACGGCCTCCAGCGGAACACATGTGAAATGAAGAACTTACCTCCTTTCAAGTCTAGTCATTTAAGAAGATTTTCTATTTGTCTTGAATGTCGTGTTTTGAAGTGGTGTCCTTTAATTTTCAGTACAATTTAGCATGTTTTGAATATTTATGAATGTTGTTATGCATTACACTAAACATCCCGTTTGCAGTATTAGAACATCCGTATGATGATCAATTTAAATTATATACTACAAAAATAATAGAAATTTGGAACGCCATTGATAAATGCTCGAAACATTAACTTAAACGTTCAAATTTATAGATCTTAGTAGTACTCGATGAACAACAATTGGTATCAAATAAACCTAGCTACAATGAAACCAAAAAAAACTGCCCAAGACAATAAGAAATACATCCTCCACTGTTGCAATTTAGCCTCTAACTTACTGATCTTCAATAAATTTGTAGTATTACAAGCCCCTAGTTTGTCAACTTCCTTCAGCAAATTGGCCCTTTCTTCACAAACTTCATCAAGTGAAATTTTCAACTTGTTTAAAACCAATGTAGTAGGCTGGGGAGACTCCTCGTTTAAAAGACCTAATTAATTGAATGGTTGGGGTTATTCCACGTGTTATAAGGTAATAATTCCGTCCGGAGTGGGTTAATAGAACGGGTTGGATTAATGTAAGTTGTGTGGAGCAGATCGCTCCACGTATTTAAAACGGGTTGCTCCACTTTTCTTAGCATTAGAAAACCATGTTTGGCACGTAGAAGAGATTTTTCTAATATCTATAAACAAATGTATCCGTTGTATTAGTACTACAAACACCAAAACAATTCCAAAGATTGATACAAAAACATCTAATTTACGTCACGAACATGGGTTAGTATGTTCAGTTCAAATAGGTGCCTATTTTAATATGTAGTGTTCCAACCTTTAATATGATTGTAATAAGAAACTATATAACATGAAAAGATTAATAAGTCTTTATGTTTAAGGTTAAATCATGATTATATAGATTATCCATTAGTTAGAACAACATCTAATGAAATACTCAATAACTTAGTAAGTGTTTCATTTGATATAACTAAGTAATCGCTTTCAATAGATATAAATGAGTATACTAGTAGAACTTTTATGAGTAAACACTTCCAATAGACATACTATTGATGTAGTCACCTTAAATACACATAATATTGAGTAATCTCTTTGAATATACATAAAATTCCAAAGATTGATGCAAAAACATCTAATTTACGTCACGAACATGGGTTAGTATATTCAGTTCAAATAGGTGCGTAATATGTAGTGTTCCAACCTTTAATATGATTGTAATAAGAAACTATATAACATGAAAAGATTAATAAGTCTTTATATTTAAGGTTAAATCATCATTATATAGATTATCCATTAGTTAGAACAACATCTAATGAAATACTCAATAACTTAGTAAGTGTTTCATTTGATATAACTAAGTAATTGCTTTCAATAGATATAAATGAGTATACTCTAGTAGAACTTTTATGAGTAAACACTTCCAATAGACATACTATTGATGTAGTCACCTTAAATACACATAATATTGAGTATTACAATCAATACTTGTATGATTTGAAGTCTTAATTATTGTAGATACACGAAGAATGTCTGTAATTGAGCTACACATAGATTGTAAGATCAACAAATAGATTACTAATGTGTCTATCTAGTGATATAACGTCCAATCTATGCTACACTTCGTTATAATACACTTCTTAATGTTTAAAATTGTTAATTGATCTAGAATCAACCCTACACTCCTTATCCAAACAACTTAGTGTTTACATTTTGGTATAATTAACGACATATATTTTGGTTTACTTACACATAGCATGTTTTGGAATCTTAATAAACTACTAAATCATTGTTTATGTATTTGAAATGATCCTTATATTAGTATTTATCAACTAATCCTCAACGGTGCAAAAACAACATCAGTATGAAGATCCAGAACAGACGTACGACGTTCGAGAATGTTCCTTACAAGGTTCAGAACAAGAGATTGAATGTTCTCTAAGTGTTAGGAATTTTTACGGTTTGGGGTTAGGGTTAGGGTTAGGTTTTGGGGTTCAGGGTTAGGGTTAGGGTTCAAACATCGTTTATTATGTTCTGAACGTGAAAAAAGTACCTTTTATTTTTGAGCAAACGCGTTTCATTTTAAACGAACTACTTAATTGATTATTATATTTGGCACGTTCAGAAGAACGTTCTAATATCTCAAAAAAGAAATGTACCCCCGCCCCGGGCTCTATTTTATACAAAAATGGGATGCGCGTGGAATTCGGAACAAAAAAAAAGGTGGGGCCTTAATGGCAATTATGACAACCCCAAAAGTGAAGTTTTAATTAAAAATGCGGCTGATCAGTTTTATCAATTCCATCATTTCAAACATCGAACAACCGCCCCTTTCTTCTCTTACACACTTCTCAAGTCTTCTTCTCGAGTCTTCTATTTCGTCGCCGGCCATCTACATAATGTTCTCCGGTAACATCTAAAGGTAAATTTTGTACTATATTGATGTTTTCAAGTGAATCGGGGTTTATTTTTTTGCTAGTTGGTTATTTCGATAAAGCTAGTGTTTTTACGCCTTCGTTCTGGTTCTGGACTGAAATTCTCGTGAAAATCTCTGCTTTTTATTGATTTTTTCGTTAAATAGTGCTGTGTTGTTGTACAACTCCTTCTGCTATGTCAAACATCTTCATACAGTGCTCTGAACTTTTGTTAGGATGTTTCAACTTGCTGATGCATTTTAGATGGGTGTTGTTAAAATATATGCTAGCATGTTTACGTTAATAACGATGTCAAACATCTTCATACGATGCTTGGAACAAGTGTTAGAATGTTTCAAGTTGCTGATGAAGTTTAGGCGTTCACTTATGTAGTGGAAGTATTATCAACTTAACACATAATCTGATAATTTTCATTCATACTTAAGGAAACAAAATACATATACAAAAGTACTTGACATAATGCTTAGACAAAAGTACTAGATATAATGCTTAGACAAAAGTACTAGTACTAGATATAATGCTTAAATAAAAGTTCTAGTTGTCATCAGCATTGGGAGAATTTGGAGGAGTAACAAACTGCTCCGGATTCATCCCTTGTTGGATAAGGCGTCCCAAAAGCATTCTTTCAATACACTCCGAGCGCTGAACTAACACTTGCCTTATGCTCCATACATCAGCAGATAAGCGGTCTACAACATGGTTGATTGCAGTAATGTCAGTTTGTATACCGGCAATATCCCAGGCGATGTTTCCATAATATCGTTATGGTCAGGTTCGGCTGGGGCATAGTGGCCATTAGCGACAACTTCGTTTTGGTTATTTTCCATTTGTGTTTGTTGTCTATGAAGAAATTTTGATAATTCAAGTAGGAGGATAATTGTGTGTATGGAGGAACAAGGAAATGTATGTATTTATAGATGAATTTAACATAAAAAAAACACCAAAAGGCGTGATGTGAACATTGAAAAGACGTTCACTACTCTCTAGGTGATGTATCTGGATTAATTAATGGCTTTTTCGTATGCAGGTTTTGAGGGGTGCTTTCACACCTTTTAATTGCAGAAGGCAACCTTTCGGTTGAATCAGCATGACTATTGCATTACACTGAACATCCCATTTGCAGTATTAGAACATCTGTATGATGATCAGTTTAAATTATATACTACAAAAATAATAGGAATTTGGAACGCCATTGATAAATGCTCGAAACATTAAGTTAAACGTTCAAATATAAAAATATATAAAATTGTCAAGATTAAAATTCAAAAAGCAACACTTTGAGTTTGGGAGGATTGTCCACTATCCACTCGTTTCGGGCAAGTAGTTCTTTTGTGGCCTGACCTTTTGCAGATGCTACATTTGTTTCTCCTACTTGAAAATACTTCACCAACTGATGGTATCCGCTTTTTCCTTCATCTTCCCTTACCCACGTCGATTAAAGGAGGCAATATTCGTCTCTCAAGCAGCTCAGGAGGAACATTCCAAAATTCTTCCGGTGGAACAGCATTGATCGGTTCTGCATAGGCAAGCATATATGACTCTAACTTGTAATATGCAGAAGTGAAGTCATAGACGCACACTCCATAGTCTTCTGGACGCAGCATTCTGATAGCTGCCATAGCATGTTTACAGGGTATTAAGTCAATTTGATACTCTCTGCACGTACAAGTTCTGTTGAGTAAATCGACTTCTGCTCCCTGGCCTGAACTGATGATGGTGAAACCATATGTACCTTTTCGACTAATTGCGAGCTTACCCCTTCCTCCAGGTTGAATCTTATTTTTCCTTCAATTGAAGGGACACATATGGTTGAAACCTCGAGGAACTCCGTAGCTCTCACATGGAATTTTTCGCTAAATGTACGATTGATATGATTTAATAGGGCAACAATAGGATATTCTCTTTCATCCCTCAACATTGCATTTGTGGACTCAGCAATGTTCAAGGTCATCACTGCAAATCTGAAATTGTAACAAACAAACAAAGACCTTAATGCTAAATACGTCTAATCCAAGTGCGAACATTAAGCATGCGATCAGAACATCAATAATTACGTCATACACATCATTGGTACTATTTTGAACGTCAATTAGAATGTTCTCGGCTTAATTGCCATGTAAACATAGAACATTCCAACGCAACGTTCAGAACATTTGGTAAGAATGTTCATAGTCGTGTACCTGTGCCCAGGGAAAAAGCATCTGCTCCATTTATGGAACCCCACGTCATCTTGAAGATATCTGGCAACCCTTGGATCGTTTTCTTCGATTTGCTTAAAGTGCGTTCTGAAATCCTCCGCACGATATGCATCTGCTGCCAAGTAATAGGACCCCAGGTGGTCTCCAAATTGAAACTTTGTATGGATATTTTCAGCAAGGTGCCTCGTGCAAACTCCGTAGTAAGCTTGGGGAAACCACTTGGCAACTGATTTTGCTATGCTTTTATGCCTGTCTGAAATGACGCTCAACTCATCATTGTACTGGGCTATGTCAACCAATTGTTCGAAAAAAAAATCATAAGAAGCATCACATTCTTTGTCCACAACGCAGAATGCAATAGGGAATATGTGCTTCTCTGCATCCTGGGCAACGGCAGACAACAACACACCGCCGTACTTGCCTGACAAATGAGTCCCATCAATAGCAAGGACTTTCCTCATATACAGAAAACCCCTAATCCAAGATCCGTAAGATATAAAAAAATACTTAAACCTCCCACAACTATCAAGCTTTAAAGCTGTCTTGCTTCCAATATTTTGGGACCTTACCATATGACTGTATGCCTCTAAAATTTCATAATTGTGTTCATGTGTCCCTCTTGCTATTGCCTTTGCAATCTCACATCCCTTCAAACTTTTCCAATAACTAATGTTGCATCCCAATTCTCTGTTAAATGCAACTCTGATGTCTTTTGGTGTTATTCCTTTCCCCTCAATGTACCCATCTTTCATGTATTCACAAACAACATCAGCTGTGGCATGTGTATGGTGGCTTTGCAGGTGCTGTACACCGCACGTGTGCTCGCCATTGTAGATTGTAATATAAAATGTATCACTACTATGATACCTCAATGTTCGAAGCCACCACTTGTAATTTGCATCAACACATCTGGCATAAAACAACTTTTTTGTATTCTTCACAGCTTTGAAAGAAAAAGGCTTCCTCACTGCAGCATGTCTCAACTTCACCACTAATTCTCGCTTGTTCTTGAAAGTCATACCCTTTACAAAACCTGTGCCGTCTTTTCCAAAAAAATCGTTGCGGCTACTCTGTGATGGTGCAATTTCTGAAGGATTACCAACTACTTCTCCACCTTCTTCACCTTCTTCGTCTGCCTCTCCACCTTGTTTTAATTCATCTTCATCCATCTCAACATGCATATCTTGTTCATTTGAACTTGAAATTCCTTCAGGCCTTCGAATCACACTAACCCTTAGTGTTGGCCTAGCCCCAGCTGGGTCTACATCAGCCATATAAAGCTGAACATCATCATCAGTCCTAATTTTAGATAGAGCAGTCTTTTGCTTTGCGGCAACACTCAGCATATATGAAATGCAAAGATCCCTAGGATCATCACTTACCCCCCAACTGCGTATGATTTTGTTGACAAGTTCATCATATGTAACATTCCTACTCACAAGGATAAGTCTTGTCTCTTTCACCTTAGCATTTCGAACGCTCAACCCATTCACCGAGAAAATCAACTCCTATTAGTATGTTGTCCCCCATTACTTTAACGATATCTGCAAGGTAGGATAAACATTCATCAAATGCGGTCCAGGTAGCAAAGGGTACTGGAACATCAAAAACAGATCCGAACATGCCTAAGGATGTTTAAGAATACAAGCATACCCATGTGAAACATCGATACATTAGTTCCGACCATCTATAAAAATGTTCCAACATTATGAATAGCATTTACTGAACATGCTGTAAGATTATTCGGGCAACCATAATTATGTTCCGTAACTCTGACTAGCACAATAGGAACATCAAAAGGATTTTCCTGAGCATCTAATACAATGTTCCATAATTGTGACTACGTTGTACGAGTATTTGTAGAACAATTTTTATAATGTTGCGATCGTCACGGTAAGAAGTTTCAAAACAGCAACATACTATTTAAAAGGGTTTTTACAAAAATTAGAATAGTAGAGATTAGCAAGACGGAGATTTACACTTACAGGAGATATGGGACTTGTCAAGCTTTGCAGTTTGAAGTAATGCCCAACGTTATTCAAACAATTTCAACGACAAGCTTTCCAATTTCAAGTAATGGCCAACAGGTAAACATTATTCAAAGCATTTCAACGTCAAGCAAACCAATTAAAAGTAATGCCAACCAGAAATTGTTATTCAAAGAATTGCAGTGTATTTTCCCCAAATTATTTTTTCAATTAGAGTCAATAATACCTAATTAACCGAAAAGGATTTAGATCTGACAATATTTTCTATTTGGGAGAGTTGGAATGCAAGAATAATAGCGAAAACGAATGGAGATTGAAGAAAGCAAATGCGCAGCAGCTATGGTGTTTTGAGGTCGCGAGGGAGAAGAGAGGAGAGGAGAGAGAGAGGAGGGAATAAACGGAGCGAAAAATATTTCCCTAATTTGGCAAATTTTATTTTTTATATACGTGAGGACCAAAGTGTAAGAAATAAAACTTTAGAATGAAGGGGAGTGGAAGAAAGTTATGTTTAAGAGCATTAATTAGATGTGTCCCTTCTACTACATTAATTAAGACTTTATCCCTTTCACCTATTTTCACTCTTGAGTGTCACTTTTGACTAAATGTCCCTTATCACTTATTCCCCTGATTCCCTTTCTCTTTCTTTATTAAGTCTCAAAAATAAAACTCAAGCACATACACATACACTCACGAAACACGCACAGTACCGGTCTTCCATCTGCTGCAATACATCGCTCGCTACCATGCACACTAAGGCTACTAGGTAATCCTCTCTTGTCCTTTCCCTCTTGTTCACTCTTTCTCTCTGTTACCGTTGTCTCTGCAACCCCTTTTCCCCTTTCTCCCATTAAAGCTTAACTTTTGGAATTTTGAGACATTGGGGGTACTATTAGTTATAACGCTGAACTGAAATTGATGTCGTTGATTCGGATGAAGTAGTTGTTGTTATAACTGCCGGATTCCTGGAGTTGGGAGGCTAGGGTGCAAGTTTAAGATGGATAGATGATGCTGCTAAAACTGTGCACACCATATGTTCGCTAAAATGGCTAACCAAGTTTATTTGATTTGTTTGGTGAATTTTGAATAGTCAAACTACATTGTTTGCTATGTGGGCATAATTTGGAGTGTGCGGTTATTGGTCGAGGGGTTAAAACACTGGTTCAGTAGGTTTCACATGCGCGTGCACAACCTGTACCAATTACAATGCCTGTGACCTTGTCTACCTACAGTCTACTCTGGGTCTTTGCTTGGTCCCTGCTGCGTAGTTACATGTTCTCTTGATTTCTTATGTGCTCAAGGCTAAGTGTGGGGTTGAAAAGAGGAGTAGATGTGTGATTTAACAGCTTGTATGTGATATATTTGGAAAGTTTGTGTGAGAATATCTACAAACTAGTTGGAGTAGATTGTTTTACTACTGAAGCTAATAGAATTTTCTTGTTGAATCCGAATTCTTGATACAATGTGGATTGGATGGTTTATTGAGTTCCCATGGGCCATGACCTATCGCTCTTAATGGGATTCTTTTTTGCTTCATAACCTTTGACTACTAGCTTTACTTGTACAACATATTTTCTTAGGTGTAGAGTGAAACATTACACAATGTAGTGCTTGTGTGACTTTCCATTTTTTCGGTTTGATATTTGTGCTTAAGAAATTAGGGAAGCAACATGGTGAAGTAATAGAGAGTGATGATGCTACCTCATATGACTTGTCTACTTTAGGTGGTTTCTTATTGTTAACAGTAGTCATGAATTGTTATTTTTGAACGCTTGAAAATTGAGCTACAACTGCAATGCACAAATGAAATTGATTGTGGGATATACTAAGAGATGTTAGCTAAGGTGATCAGGTTTAGAAAGGAATTTAAGACATTTTGAGCAGGTTCTAGAGTAATGATGCTCTTGAAGTTACTAACTGTTGGTTGCAGAGTATTGAGTGATGCAAACATGGAGCTCTATCCACACTTTCGATCCACTTATTGCTATCTCTGGTTATCGAGTCAAAGGTAAAGAAGTGAATAAGTCTAATACTTTACCTACTGTTGTTGTACCTTCATCTGAGGCTCCTGTGTCGCTACATCAGGGAAGTTCCTTAATACCCATTCCATTTTCATTTTATTTGTTATGTGCATTGAGGGCATTGCACCATTTTAAGTGTGGGGCGGGGGAATTCCTATGTTTTGCTACTTAAGTTTGATTATTTGTCAGTAGACGTCTTTTATTTGTTTCTTGCATTTTGGTATAGTTATATATATAAAAATTGAAAACAAGAAAAATCCAAAAAATTAGTGCTAGTTTTTCATTTTTCAGTTAGTCTTTTCTTAGTTTTTTTAAGTAGTAATAGAAGTTAGAGTAGATAATAATCCCCGTGGTTTTTCTTTAGGCATCGGTTCTTTTCCATGGGATGTACTTTTGAACCAGGTACTTTTTATTCTTTTTGGATAGTCTTTGTAGTAGTAGGAAAATAAGAGAAAGATAAATTGCTTAGCTTAATTCTTTATAGCTAGAGCCTGATGACACATTGTATAATCGAAAAATAAACTGTTAGGAGAGTAGGGAAAGACCTGATTTTTAGCTTTAACTCGAGTGCATTTGCCTAAGTCCTATGGTGTCCACTACACTTTGAGCACTTTGTTTTTCCCTATGTACTAAATAATTGTTAACATGGTCTTTGATTAGCAATGATGAAGAGAATAAACATAAGAAAATTTGAAAAAATCTGAAAAAAAGGAATGAAAGATATGATTGAAAACCGTTTGAGAGCCTATGAAGGGGTATGAAGTAAGGAGGGTAAACGAAAAAAGGAAGAACATAAAAAATGTGCAAAGCACAAGAAAAAAAGAGAAATAAAGGATGGGGGCAATGTTCCTATACTCGGTTAAGGGTGATAAAAGCCTCGAGTATGAATACGCCAAAGGCACCCTAGTGAGGTTGATGCGTCTCATTGAACTCCTAGGTCCCCAATCATCCAAGTGTTGTGAAAATCATGGAAAATACCCCGCTGTTGACCCTTGAGGCTTGAAAATGAAAGTTGAAGCTAATTGTGATATCTATTAGTTAATTACTTGAAATAAGTGAATTCTCTGAAGTCTTGCCGCTTAGGTCCATTGTTTCATTATTGAAGTCGTAGAGGGAAACAATAACACACACTGTGGACTCTTGAATTTATGGTACTTGCATGAGAGTAAGTTAATGCATCAATCTTATTTCCCGAATGTACTTATTGGGTTGTGATCTTGATATTCTGAAGGATTTGGTGTTTTGAGCTAGGTGAAGCGACAGAGAAAAAGAAAGAACTCTAGCGTGGTGAGCTTAATTGTTGATTTGTTTAGTGTATTGTTGAGATTGACTTGCTTGACGACGAATAAGAACTTAAGTGTGGGGTGTTGATGTTGCGCGTATTTTCATATATTTTAATATCAATACCCTCCATATCATAATGCATTTGAGTGCATTTTAAGTGATTAATGTGCCCAACATGCTCTAATTAAATAGTTTTCACTGATGAGATATTTTATTGTGATGTAGGAGAGCTTTTGGATTAAGTGGAAGCATAAGTGAATAAACCCTGAGCCAAGTGCAAGTATCTCTTGCAACTTATTAACATCCAACATAATTTGAACTAAGAAATTAAATCCCTGAAGCAGTAAGCTCAAGCAAAAGGTGGCAGGCACAACAATTGAAGAAATAAGTGCACAAACATCAGCACAAAGCTAGTGTTATTATTGGGATCGAAAAGCCATAAAAGACTCAAATTCAACTATCTTTTCTGAAGCAAAACGGAATGGAATCAAGTTGTTATCCCAAAGCAACATGGAGGTGGAAACCTCAAGTTCAGCGTGTCTCCTACATATTTTGTCTTCTATATAAGCTTACTTTAAATTAGATTTTAAGGATCATTCACACCAAGAAGAAAGAAAAGCTAGGTTCATAGCAACGTGGAATTTCGGCACCACGGTTTTTCCATTCTTTTTTTTTCCCTTTTTCTTTATTTAATTTGTTAGTTCTTGAGTTGTGGGATCTCCATGAATGTTGATATTTCGATGTTAATTTTATTTTATTAGTTTATCATTTTGGGTTATTTATTAAATTCTGAGCTTAATTGTTTGATTGCTTGATCACCAATTAAATGCTATTTATGAATCTTGAATTGAACTTGGGAAAGGGAATTCTTGATTGCAATAAGATTTAATAGAGCTTGTTCTTGAACCTGGGCATCAGAGAATAGATTAGCGGATAAGGATAGGAATATACCTATTCGCCTTGCTTTATCACTTTTACAGGAATTATTAATGCGTTCTTGTTAACTTCTGATTCTATGGGAATATAGGCGTTTGATTAACTTGAATAGGCGAACAAGATATCGGAAGAGTCTTGTAAGCAATATTAACCCTGTCGAGTAGTAACCCAGATAAATTAATAAGTCAAATTATCGGAAGAATTCAACAGGATTGGTAGATTTCCTATAACCCTGGAACATTATCTCTTATTGAATTCGATTTTCTGCTTGTTTTAGCTTATTAATTACTTTTAGTTTTATTTATTAATTTTAGTTAGATAATTCTCAATAAACTATCACATACTTTATTTGTTTAGATAATTCGTAATTGTTTGATTTAGAGAATAGTCAATCACAAATCTCTGTGGGACGATACTCGATCTTATCACTTTATTACTTGCCGACCGCGTATACTTGCATGTGCGTTTTGGAGCAACAGTATGGTTGATGATATGGAGTTCTTCTCCAAGTATCCATGGGGCAAGTTGTGCTTCGAACTTACGATTGAATATTTGAAGCCCAAGTTTGACATGGCCAAGCATTATAAAACCTTCAGTGAGAAAGGAAAACCACATGGATATGCTCTTTTTGGCTTCCCCCTGGGCATTTTTAGTAAGTCTACAATAAACCAATAGTTAATTGATTGTAAAATTTTCATTTTTCGTAGTTCGATTAAATCTTTTATCTTAGGCCTGGGTCAATGAAGTATTTCCTGCTATTGGAAGGAGAGCTGCACTGAAAGATCAGTCTCCTATGCCGTGCCCTTGGATGCTTAAATAGTACAGTAAAAGGGTGCCTAAATCCTTCGATCCATTTGTGGAAGGAGAAAATAAAATTAAGGTAACGTTGCACTATTTTCATGTCATATAATATTTTTATTCAAACTGTAAGAAATTAATTTTCTCGACTTCTATCCAAATCGTGCGCCCTTACCTATTCCCTATTGATCAAGAAGTGAGATCGAGGTGGGAGGATTCATATGTGCCCTATGCAGATGAAGTTAAGGATGAGTCGGTGGATGCCCTTAGCGCTGAACTTGAGGGGGCCACAGCAATCAAGAAGACTGCTCTTAATCCTGCTGGTGAAGGTGATATGGATATAGATGGTAAAGAAGATGCAAGAGGCGATGAAGATGTTGGTGGGGGTCGTATAGGAATTTTTGGTGAAGGTGTAGGTCTTTCAAGTGGTGGTGTCAGTGCTGCAAGTCCTTTTTTGTATGTTGTGTTCGATAGGCTGACAGCAATGGAGGACAAATTGGTTGATGTTGCTAAGATACTAGCGGAACAACCAAAGAGGATAGTATGCAAATGCTTGTACCGTCCTTCTACGTGGTGATGAGTCACAGGAAGAGGAAGGCAATGGACCGTGGTACCGCTAGAAAGACCACTAGAATTCTGAGAAAGAAGCGTAGATTTGATGAAGTGGTTGCTACTGTCAGTGCCACCAGTGTCAGTGCCACCAATGCCAATGCAGTTGATGCCGATGCCAATGCCAATGCCAATGCCAATGCAGTTGATGCCAATGCCAATGTAGTTGATGCCAGTGCCAATGCAGCTGATGCCAGTGTGATGTTGGGAATAAGTCTTATGTTTCGTGTTGATTTCTTATGGCTTTTGTTTTGTTTTGTTTTCATGGTATTATGTGCCCAACAATGATTGATTTGAAGTAAAATGCTAACTTGAGGTGTTTGGATGTTTTAAGAATAAAATAAAGGAAATTAGAGCTTGAATTGTACAAGAACAAGGAAGAAGCCGCACATACAGCCTCTCATGCTCGGCTGTATGGCTTGGAAAGAATGAAAAGCTTAAGAAACTAAGGAGCAGCAGCGCATACAGCCATGGATGCTTGGCATTCTCGGCTGTATGCGCCGAAAAGCAGTCCCAGAGCAGTTTGGAGAAGCTAATAACGTGGCCCACTTATTGTACTCCGTATTTAAACCCTTGTAAACATATTTTTAGAGATTATTACGTACTCTTAGAGGCAATAACCTTTGGGTGGCATAGACACGCTAGAGATGGGTTGGAGCTCAACATCTACATTGAGTTTTTTTCTCTTTTCTTTAATTTAGTTTGTTAGTCTAAAGTTGTCGGATTCTCCATGATTGTTGATATTCATAAGTTACTTTGATTTTATTGATTTATATTATTGGGATATTTATTCATATCCTGAGCCTAATTATTTGATTGCTTGATCACCAATTGAATTTTATAAACCTAGGGTTGAACTCGAAAGTGGGAATCACAGGTTGAAATAGGATTGAATAGAGCATGTTCCTGAACCTGGGCATCAGGGAATGGTTTCGCGGTTAGGATAGAAACATACCTAACAATCATGCATAGTCACTATACAGGAGAATCACATGCATTCTTTTAAACTCTAATTCCATAGACATATACGCGTTAGGTCGGCTTGAATAGGCGAGCAGACTATCGAAAGAGTCCTGTGAGTATAATCAATCCTGTGATTAGTAACCTAGATAAATTGATTTAGTCAGATTAACTGAAGAATTCAATAGGATTGGCAGATATCCCATGACCCTAGACTATTATCCCTTCTTGAATCCAAAATCGTGTTTTACTTGTTATTATTTTCTTGGTTTAATTAGTTAATTTTAGTTAGATAAATTCTCAACTCTTAAAATCTTCTTGTCTAGATAGTTAGGAATTTTCTAATTTAGTTAGTAGTTAATCAATAGTCCTCATGGGAACTATACTTTTCTTATCACTTTATTACTTGATCGACCGCGTATACTTGCGTGTGTGTTTGGAGCGACAAGGTTGTATGACCGTTGCCGGGGATTTAGAATTGGCTATTTTCTAGATTAGACTTTTACTTTTGTCTATTCAAGTTTTTAGTTTAGTTTAGTTTATTACTTGTTAACATGGCATCTTTTAATAAAAATTGGTCAAAAGTTGGTTGTTCGTATTTTGGTGCTCCTTGCATAATTTGTAATGGACGTCACTTGTGGTAAGATTGTCTTCATCTTAACCTTCGGGAATATTTATCTAGTCGTTCTTCTGCAACTTTTGATCGAAACTGTTGTCAACTGTGTGGTGGTCTGTGGAATGATTGTCATAAGTGTCGTACTGCTTCCCCGAGTAATATTTATGATAATACTAACCTTGCTTGTGAGTTTGATATGAGCAATAAAGTGCAGGATGCATCACAGTATCGGGAAAATTCTAAAGAAGTGGAGATCGTGAGCGAAACCTGGCTAATGGAACAATCCCAACGAACAGATGCATGTGGGGGTCTTCTTGATGACATTACAAGTGCAGCTAGATGCTCTATATAATGAAAAAGTGTGCTCAAACAAGAGATTGACCGATTTGGCCAGGCTATTCACGACTTTGAGGCTAATTTGATTAAAAATATTGAGGCATCTAACGCTCGACTACCAATTGTTGTGGATAGGGGATTTGAAGATGAAGAGATAGAAGAAGTTGAGAGCCAAATTGAGGAGCAAGGTCTTGATTTCCAATAGCTCGACCCAATAGTAGTTAATGATGCCAAAGTTGGAAAATTCGCACTAGAGTTAAGTGGAGAAGTGAAAAATATAATTTTTGACTACTCTAGTGTGTGCAAAGATGAGGGTGTCAAGAATGAAATAATTTTAGAGTTATGGCGCATTGGACCTCATTCTATGCAGTTTTCAACATAGTGTTTGGATGACGACATGAAAATCGAGCCCTCCGAGCCAATAGAAAAGTCACGAGAGGAGGAACAAGGTGCCTATATTCAAAAATTTGTGATACCGAGGAGACAAAACGACATTCCTCATTTAAAAGCTAAGAGGTGCAAGATGCGAGACTCGTTGTATGGCTATTTTGGATTTATTCCACCATCCCTGGACCATGGTCGTAAGCTTGAAATCAAATTGGGGAGAAAATTCATATCTTTAAAGTGGAGGCAAAAATAATAATTTTATCTTCGTCATGCCGCGACGTTAAATCAAGGCTTCATGGGAGGCAACTCATGTTTTATCGCTTTCTTTAGTTAGATAATGTTACATTGGTTAAATAATTTTTTTTTTAAAAAGTTAAAAAGTAAAGAAATAGAAACAAAAAGGTGGAGAAGTAGGTACAAATTTAATTGTTTAAGCTTGTGGTTGCAGGATTTCATGAGGCAAAGGAGGTGGACAAAGACACAACATGTGACTAAAGTGCAGAAAAATCAAACGTCAGGCGGAACTGCAACCAATGCGACACACTATTCGCATGTGGGAGAAAGAACTTAAAACTTAGAACAATGTAGTATAAGCAACGCATAGGCCACTGTATCAGCAAGTGAGAAAAAGAAATTACTCCCAGGCCATAGAGGCTTCCAAGCGTTGCACAGACCTCTGTTCCATCTGGTATGTATGCTTTCTCCACTTAAAACACACAACAACTGCAACAAAAACACAAGTTCAGAGGAAAAATAAAACACCCTATTTCTACTCCTCTCGTGATTTCTCACGAACACACTGCTGCTGGTAAGATTCCCTTTCTCTTCTCTTCTCCTATTGTCTCTCTCGTCGTCCATCTCTGCTACATCGCAGTCCCACCTCCCCAGTTCGATTTTTTGTTCTTTTAAATTGTGGATGAAACTTTAGCTGGCTTTCTGAATTAATTGACTGGTTTTTTTAATGTGGGGAGTGCGGCGATGCACTGTGATCATGAGTAAATAATTCCAGGAGTTGGAAGGTTTTAAGCACGCCTAATAAGCCTACAACAGGCTATTCAGTATTGCGTAGGCAAGGTGTTCGCTGAATTTCCCAAGCGAACTTTTTGATATGTTTGGCAAAGTCTGAATAGCCGAACTCACTTATAATCTATTTAAGCATGAAATTGAATGTGGGGATGGCCCGGGAGATGAATTTTTGGGCTGTTTACACATGAGGCGCTCGTTAGCGCACGACGAGTGTTAACTATGCAACTATGACACTACTGGCTGCCTGTTTCGAGAGTAGGGGACGCCCCATTTCTTAAGCTTCATAACTGTTTTCATGCTTTATTGAGATGGTATAATATAAATGTGGGGTGGTTGCACCCCATGTGCACTCATTAGGTTGTTTGAATTAGTATTTTGGCATGAAAAGTTTGCGCGATAGTGAGGGAAGTCTGAGTACCTCTATTACCACCCTTGTTTATTTGGTTATGTGCATTGAGGATATTGCACAATTTTAAGAATGGGATAGGGGTTTCCTATATTTTGCTTATTACTATTTTTATTTTTGTCAATTGACATTGTTTTATTTATTTCTTGCTTTCTAGTTTAGTTATAATTATTCAAAAATATCAACAAAAAAAAATATATAGAAAACTGAAAATCCAAAAATAGTTAGTGTTTTCTTAGTTTATTTTAGTATAGTTAGAGTAGATAATAATCCCCTGTGGTTTTTCTTTTGACATCGGTTCTTTTCCATGGGATGTAAACTTGAACCAGGTACTTTTTATTTTTTTAGATAGTTTTAGTCCATTGTAGTATTAGAAGAAAAGAAGAGCAGAAAAAACTCGGGTTTGGAGTCTAGGCGCCTTGTGACTTGTTTGATACTAACATATTTAGACCTGAGCACGTGGATTGAAATGCCTTCCTTGTGAGTTTTTGAAATAAATTGTGCCAAGAATGAATAACCTTGTTTGTGACGCCTAGGCTCAGTGTCTTGACTCTTGTGTGCTAAGTGCTTTAAGCTTTATTTTCAAGCTTGTTTTACTCTTTGATTAAGAGTCCGAATTGAGCTATCTTTAGTGAGTCATGTGTCATTGTGTGAGTGAGGTATTTGTTGTATTTCATGCTTTTCACTTGAGTCTAGAATTTGCCCGGAGTGTGGTTGAAACGAAATCCTAGGTTTTGCTCAGTTTAAAAAATGATTATAGGCTTTCCTTGATTCGTTTGAGATTTTTCCAGCCTACCCTTACTTGATTGACCCTAATCAACCCCTTTGAGCATTTATCCTGTTAATTGATAGCCATATTACAAGCCTTGACCTCTTTTGATTTGAATTTCCTATCTTTTGAATACCCTATTTCCTTGAGCACTTACATATATAATGAGCTGAAATAGCTAAAGTTTGAGAAAAAGGTTGGTTGGTTTGTGGATTGATCCCAATTAGAAAGTAAAAGAAGTGTTTGAGAAAAAAAAAAAAGGGAGAAAAAAGTTAAAGAGAAAAAAATTATTTGATGGCCTTGCCAACTATCAAGTAGATTTTTTTTTTTTTTTTTTGTGGAAGTTGAATAAAAAGAAAGAAAATAGCACTTCTTATTGAGCTAAAAAAATTATTCATTGGCGTAAATAAAAAGGGGAAGATTGGGTGTTTCTTAAAAGTGAAAAGAAAAATGAGGAGCTTTTGAAAAAGGAAGTGTGCTAAAATTTGATGTTTTATAAGTGCTTAGGGAAGTTTAGTCACTTTATCTATATCTATCCTGTCTGTCCCGCAGCCTTCCTTACAACCCTTAATAAGTCCTATTTGATTTTAGACTTAGCAGGCTTACATTAGTGGAGATTTACCCAAAGGGCAAGACTATGATACTTTTGTGTGGCATGTGAACTTCTTTGTGAGAGTTAAGTGAATTCTTTGTATGTTTAATATCTTATGAGTATTGGACTACTTCTTCTGATTTGTTGTGAGGGCACTTGATTCATGAAGGATGGATGATTTTATTAGACTCTCGGTTGAGGTAAGTGAGCAGACTTGAGAAACTTGGTTGCACAGAGTCAGTTATTGAGGTTAGGATGTTACAATTTGGTTGTTTGATTGTTTTTAAATATTTAGACTGTTTTGGCATTGTGAACATGAGGAAGTGCGTGAAAGATGCATGTGAGAAGGTTTAATTGTTGGCATCAACCATGGTCAGAGGTGTAGTTGTTCTTAATTGTTGAGTTGCTCTTTTGAGAATGAGATTGAGGTTGTTTCTTGAGTCATTTGAAGTTAGAGTATTGTTGGTCTGAATTGGTCGAGGACGAGCAATAGTTTAAGTGTGGGGTGTTGATGTTGGGCATAAGTCTTATGTTTCGTGTCGATTTCTTATTGCTTTTGTTTTGTTTTTATGGTATTATGTGCCCAACAATGATTGATTTGAAGTAAAATCCTAACTTGAGGTGTTTGGATGCTTTAGGAATAAAATGAAGGAAATTAGAGCTTGAATTGTACAAGAACAAGGAAAAAGCCGCGCATACAGCCTCCCATGCTCGGCTGTATGGCCTGGAAATAGTAAAAAGCTTAAGAAACTAAGGAGCAGCAGCGCATACAGCCATGGATGCTTGGCATGCTCGGCTGTATGCGCCGAAAAGCAGTCCCAGAACAGTTTGGAGAAGCTAATAACGTGGCCCACTTATTGTACTCCGTATTTAAACCCTTATAAACATATTTTTAGAGATTATTACGTACTCTTAGAGGCAAGAACTATTTGGAGGCATAGAAACGTTAGAAATGGGTTGGAGCTCAACATCTACATTGAGTTTTTTTCTCTTTTCTTTAATTTAGTTTATTAGTTTAAAGTTGTGGGATTCTCCATGATTGTTGATATTCATAAATTACTTTGATTTTATTGATTTATATTATTGAGTTATTTATTCATATCCTGAGCCTAATTATTTGATTGCTTGATCACCAATTGAATACTATTTATGAACCTAGGGTTGAACTCGAAAGTGGGAACCATAGGTTGCAATAGGATTGAATAGAGCGTGTTCCTGAACCTGGGCATCGGGGAATGGTTTCGCGGTTAGGATAGAAATATACCTAACAGTCATGCTTAGTCACTATACAGGAGAAGCACATGCATTCTTGTTAACTCTAATTCCATAGACATATAGGCGTTAGGTTGGCTTGAATAGGCGAGCAGGGTAGCGAAAGAGTCCTGTGAGTATAATCAACCCTGTGATTAGTAACCTAGTGACACAACCCGGATTCCGGCTAGGCCGTGCGGGCACCCGACATCCTCCCCTAAACCCGTCGGGCGAACCCTTACCATTTGAATTAGAAAAATAAATATAACAATTCATAAATAAGGACATGACCTAAAACAAACAAGGACATACTGATATTGCTAAGTTGTACAAAAGAAATTACAGCTGACTACCCATCATACTAGGTTTAGGGCTATCCAGACTAGACATCTAAGAGTACAAAAGAAAACAGATACCTCTTGAAGGGAGCAAAATGCAACTGAAATAATAAACAATAAACTGGTGGCTATCTGGAATAAAAGCTGGCTCACACTGACAGGTGAGGTCGTCTTAGGTCCTTCACATCGTGGTGAACTCGATCTTGGAGCGAACCTGCCGAAACGAAATAGATAGACAAGAAACAAACAACAAACAAGGGTGAGTCAAAAGGACTCAATAAGTGGGGCAGACTAGCCACCTCAAAGAATATGATAGCTAGCCAGGGAGAAGAGAAACAAATAAACCAAATTCCTCTTATTTAAATTATGAAAAGGCAGAGCCAGATAATAACTAAAAACACATATGGAACACAAACTCATTAACAACCGGGAACGTAAGATAGCCAGGACATATAGGCATCCCGAATATATCAACAATCAGAAATACATCCTGTTGCGGCGTGCAACCCGATCCATATATTCATCCTGTTGCGGCGTGCAACCCGATCCATATATTCATCCTGTCGCGGCGTGCAACCCGATCCATATGTTTATATCGTTGCAGCGTGCAACCCGATCCCCGCAACCTAGAATACGAGCCAGAAATATATAGGCAAACTGAGATATGTTCCACGACATAGTATACATACCGCATACATAAAGCACAACACAATACACATAATACAGTATGCGGTGCAATGAGATGGGATGAATGCGGTACGATGCAATACAGTCATGTATGCCTGATACCTATCTCCAGCGCGGGACTCTCATCGTCTACCAGGAGATGTATGCAATAATGATCCTTCACCGGCTCGGGACTCTCATCGATTACCGGGAAGTATATGCAATGATGACCCTTCACCGGCTCGGGAATCTCATCGATTACCGGGAAGTATATGCAATGATGACCCTTCACCGGTGCGGGACTCTCATCGCCAACCGGGAAGTATATGCAATAATGACCCTTCACCGGTGCGGGACTCTCATCGCCATCCGGGAAGTATATGCGATGCTAGAAACTAGAGTGCAATGCTCATATGCTCAATGCAATACCAACAAAAAGGGCATAGCATATAATAAACAATGTAAATTCAAAGCTAAGGCATAATGAGTACGCCTATCGGCAGCTACACACGTAAGGAACACGTGGTAGAATATCCACAAGGCCAAGGGCCTCCAAAGAAATGGATACAAATACTTACCTCTTCTAAAAGTTAGTACGGCTAATCAACAACCGCTTTATCCTTTGGTTTCCTTGCCAAACGATCCCACTCTATTCAATAAGCAGAAAAATATATTAATTTAGGCTAAAGGCTTCAGTCTTCACATCTTAGGACAATCCGGTTAGGAACTTGATACCCACACGACCGGACTGTGTGTCCAATGTTCAGCTTCTATGGGAGACTCCAAATCACACATAACATGATCACAATATAAGTATAAGCATGTATGAGGCATAAGACATATGGCAACAATAGATATGGACTCAAAGGAATGAGAAGAAAACTCTGGATAGAATTATAGACATAACCTAGAACTCAGAATTTGTCCAACTCTTTGAATTTCTACAAAAATTTCGGCAGAGTTTCCCCTGAAACTGGATGATCCGCAAAAACAGAACCAGCTCTATACTATACACGGGAATAGATACCCGGATAAACTGATAACATAAACATGTTAAACGAATAACAAGATGAGACAACTGGATGACATAACTCATCCGCAGATAGAATATCTGGACAGCACCACTGTCCTAACTTTCAACCTAATTTTCAGATTGTAAATCAAAGATATAGACTTCATCGTACTCATAAAAGTTGTAGATATATGTCTTAGTATTCTGGGGATTCTTATAGCATATAAATATCAATTTTGTACAAGGAGTTATGATCAATATACTAACAGCTGTCCAGAGGTCAAAATGATTATCCAGATTTTGAAATATTTTGTCTTGCTGATTTGGACGTCTTTCACCTTGGATTTTAGTACCAAATTAAGTATATACAAGGTTTTCTTGATACCATACAAGTTTCGCACAAGAGACACTAAGTTTAGAACTAAGAAAAGTTTCAAAAGATAAAAGATACATGCCTTGCCAAAAAAAAGGTTTAGTCTTACATACCTTTGACGTTTCTTGCTTCTAAACCTTGTATCCTTTGAATTCCACACCTTCTAAAGCTTAAACAAGCTATAATATAGCATTTAGGCACTTTACTTTGCCATGAAGTAATTCTAAAACTCAAACTCAGACGAAATTGAGGGTAGCATAACGTTACCTTAATCGCGTAGAGCGTTTTGACACAATCCGTCTTCCGTTTCGAGTCAAGATTGATGTTGTTTCTTCAAAATAAAAAAAAAAATAGATTCAAACTAAAGAAAGGTCTGTTTATGGCGTGGGGTTACTGGAAAATTTCGAGAAAGTGAAGGATTTCTCTTTTATAACAAAAACATTTCATTTCTAGCCGTCTTTTGCGCTTATGTCCCTTTTTCTTGCCTGACTTCTAATGCTCATATCTTTTTATCTATACGTTGTATGAACAAACCATCACGAGTGTTGGAAACTAAACTCCAAGACCTTCAATTGGGTATATCATATGTCCCCAAAAGACCTCATATAACACACGAAATTAATTACTGAAAAAGCTTCGTTACAAGGAAATTCGTTAGTCGGTTTTTCCGCAACTTAAATCCGATTTTTTCAAAACTTTATATTCAACATATAAACATCATATATGGTCATATTATGACTTTAAACTGACTTAAATCATTCTTAACATATCTTTAGAATGATATACGTCTCTTTGGACATACGGGGTTTAACAATCTTCTCCATTAGGAACATTCGTCCTCGAATGTTAAAAGAAGTACGTAGAAGCATTAAGCAATGATCTATTACATACTTGTAGTAGTGAAGAGACGTGAAAGGTCAAATTATTTAAATTTCGGTATTTTAGCGGAAGCTAGCCGAACAACCTCGAAATTCACTTTCGAAAAAGCACAAAAGTCACAAATATTCATACGAACCTAATGGTGCTTTCGGATTTCGAATTGGAGATCATTCGCCAAAACCGAGCTCGAAAATATCTTTTTAATATTTATCGACAATAAAAACTGAAACCTTCTTCCGATGCCTACCAAACGAGGTCTGATTTAGCTCAAATTTTACAGACAGGGCCTAATGGATATTATGAATATTTTAAAATTATTGGCACACCAATCGGAGTCCTAACTTCCGAAACGACTACTTAAGGTCGTTTCATTCTCCTCCACTTAAACTCTCGTTCGTCCTCGAACGAGCCTAAGTCTAAAGAAAAATTCGCACAGATAACAAGAAAACTTGCACGACCTTCATAAGCTACTCCACGGATATTATCTCATGATTGCAGAACTAGAATTATAACACAAACACCGAACTCTTGGAATTAAACATATTTGGATGCTATGATAACATTATTGCCCAACTTATTCGGACTAAGCTGACCCTTTCTCGATCATGAGAGAAGAGTTCTATATTTTCGAAATGAAGATACACGCAACTCTTGATGGGCTAACATGATTCCACCAACGAATCACCTTGTCGATATACTTTCGATATAGAACAGGTCGATGAAACAAAGAATTAGCTTACGCTTCAGCAATGCCTTAGAGATTTAATATTATGATTCGGCATCAATTGGAGGTAGACTCCTCCACTTAGAACATAAACTCATACAAATAATTTGAATAGAAATAGTCATCCTCGCACAACCTGCTGGATTAAAGAAGACTTAGCTGAGTAGAGAACGCGGCTCAGACCTGAGCTACCAAATAACTCTCTCAAGTTGCCAAACATCTGCAACTCTCGAGTTCACAACTCCATACATTTTCTATAAGCACCACCGTCTGATGGATTAAATCAAAGGTCAAATGACACCTCTCATTACCCTTAGTAGCCTAGAAAAACAACCATGTGCTTACCCTGCCACCTTGACATGCACTCTGGCTCAACACAGGGAATATCACAAGAGGCTACTGACCGCCTAAGCTTACCAGTGCCGAACAAAGAAGAGATGGAAACAGACTGAGGATGGAAATAATTAGAGCTATAAGAAGCTCTTCTTCTTATTTATTTGGCTAACAGAGCTAGACTATTTATGAGTCAGGTTAACCGAAGAATCGCAATTGAAGAAATAGACATTGACTGAGCTTTATGGAACAAAATCTATGTCAATTTAACCTTCCTATAAAAAGGAAACTCCGACAATTTACCAGAAAACCCTTTTATACCGAGACAAACTTGTAGAATAACATGACTCTACTAGCGTCTCGAACCAAGAGGAGACACATAGATCGAGTATTACTTACTAACTACTTTACACCGGAAGAAACAATGACACTTTCTGATGGTGACAAATAAGAATCCCATCATCCAACCGACACTGAGCTCCAAAGAGAGGTAGACTGACTTGACATTATAAGAGAATGAGGCACAACAAGATGCCAAACAAATAATATCGACACTCGCTCCCAAATCTCTCACATTTAGACCAAATAAATTAGTAGGGTCTCACAAATGCCAGGAATAAATCATACCAGAAGCTCGCCCCTCCACCACAACCGTTTCTTAATAGAGACAATATCTAAGGAAATCATGGAAACATGATAAGATAAACGAAGTCCTGACCGATCGGAAGAACCAAATCTTACTCACCTATAATGGAAGAAGAAATACATGGGTGTACTACATCGGATACCTCAGTATCCTGCCAGACTGGTAGTTCATAAAACTGCCACTGTAGCTAGCGAGCCACTACCCTGACAATCACTTTCTGAAGAACCACTGCCACCACACTCTCAACCTCTACTGGATGGTAGAATTTCTTTTGCTGATTGAGATCTAAATGAAATTCCCTGCGACGGTGCAGGTGCCTGATGACGAGAGAAAGGATGACTGCCTACTTGCCGGACTAAGGAAGAACTCCACCCAAAAATGACAGGCTCACGACACTGATAACACCTTTCTAGTGAAAATGGAAGCTGGACAGATTGTTGATAGACTATAAAGAGAAAAACTGGGTCTATCTTAATGAACTAGTAGCGCACTTTAAGAATCACGCTCTACCAGCTGAGATAACCTGGCAGGTGACCTCCCAAAATAATCAAAACTCTTACCTCCAAATGAGGTACCATAGTTACCCACTAGGGCCACGGGGATCTCTTGCTCTCCCACTCTAACTCTTCCCGCTCTAACTTATGGTATGCCTAATACCTTTGAGCAATATCAACAACGACATCAAATAAAGTCCCGACATCAAATAAAGTCCCAACCTCAATCTCTTGAGCTATTTGGGATCTCATGAAAAAAGAAAGGTTATCAATAAATCTTTGAATCTCTCGAAAGGCTCGTGGACTAGTTCTAATGCATACTCAGCCATTCTATAGAATTCAATCTCATATTCTGAAACACCAACAGGCTATCCGACAGGCTACCCTGTCCAATCCACTCAAACTGGCAATACTTTTCATCTCGCTCGCTACTCGAAAGGAACTTTTCCATGAATCTAGAAGAAAAATCGAACCAACTTAGCTAATAAGAGAGCGGCCCACCAATTCAAGGCTGGACCCTTGAAACTGGAAAGTAGAATAATGAACACCATGCCGCTCGATATAATTAAGAGCCTGAAGGATACGTTGACATCATTTTATTTTAAAAAGAATCACGAGGTTTATCTGATGCATTGCTTTAGAATATTGGAAGGTTCAACCGCGTAAAATTATGCAACCTCTTTGGGCACTCGGATTGAACCATTACCTCGGCTGGCTAACCAGCCAGAACAATTGGTGGAGCAACACATACTGCCATTGGAACATAATTTACTGCGGTAACATTAAGAACTAGAACAGGAGCTCCCTGAGACCAAACGTCTACACCTACGGCAACCTGATAGGCTGCCCAGTGAGTAATAGGTTCTTACGATATCTGAGTCACCAAAATTCTCGTAAAAGCATCATAGATAGCAAAGGGAACCATAAGGCCCTGCTCCCTTGCCCATCACAAGCTCCAACCGCTAGGACCTCCGTAACTAGATCGTCAACACGACCAAAACTCTTGGGACTTCGTCAGTGCTAGCCCCAGGCTAGACTGCGTCTTGAACTCATACTGTTTGCTGAATTATCGCACGAGGGCTCACAATTACCACGAACGAATTAATGAAAATACTTTTGCATCTAGGACAGACGCATGATCGGAAAAGAAGGAAGTGAAACTTCCTAAATGCCATCATAGCCTCTCATAGATAAGTACGGACGTCTACGTACCCATCACCAAGACTCTACTAGACACTGTCTTAGTCTAGATAGACTCTAAATCAGGCTCGGATACCAACTGACACGACCCGGATTCCGGCTAGGCCGTGCGGGCACCCGACATCCTCCCCTAAACCCGTCGGGCGAACCCTTACCATTTGAATGAGGAAAATAAATATAACAATTCATAAATAAGGACAGGACCTAAAACAAAAACACAGACATACTGAGATCTCTAAGCTGTACAAAAGAAATTACAGCTGACTACCCATCATACTAGGTTTAGGGCTATCCAGACTAGATATCTAAGAGTATAAAAGAAAACAGATACCTCTTGAAGGGAGCAAAATGCAACTGAAATAATAAACAATAAACTGGTGGCCATCCGGAATAAAAGCTGGCTCACACTGACAGGTGAGGTCGTCTTCGCTCCTTCACAATGTGGTGAACTCGATCCTGGAGCGAACCTGCCGAAACAAAATAGATAGACAAGAAACAAACAACAAACAAGGGTGAGTCAAAAGGACTCAATAAGTGGGGCAGACTAGCCACCTCAAAGAATAAGATAGCTAGCCAGGGAGAAGAGAAACAGATAAACCAAATTCCTCTTATTTAAATTATGAAAAGCTAGAGCCAGATAATAACTAGAAATACATATGGAATCACAAACTCATTAACAACCGGGAACGTGAGATAGCCAGAACATATAGGCATCCCGAACATATCAACAATCAGAAATGCATCCTGTTGCGGCGTGCAACCCGATCCATATATTCATCCTGTCGCGGCGTGCAACCTGATCCATATGTTTATACCGTTGCGGCGTGCAACCCGATCCCCGCAACCCAGAATACGAGCCAGAAATATATAGGCATATTGAGATATGTTCCACAACATAGTATAGATACCGTATACATAAAGCACAACACAATACACATAATAGTCAGTATGCGGTGCAATGAGATGGGATGAATGCAGTACGATGCAATGCAGTCACGTATTCCTGATACCTATCTCCGGCGCGGGACTCTCATCGTCTACCAGGAGATGTATGCAATAATGATCCTTCACCGGCTCTGGAATCTCATCGATTACCGGGAAGTATATGCAATGATGAACCTTCACCGGCTCGGGAATCTCATCGATTACCGGGAAGTATATGCAATGATGACCCTTCACCGGTGCGGGACTCTCATCGCCAACCGGGAAGTATATGCAATAATGACCCTTCACCGGTGCGGGACTCTCATCGCCTATCGGGAAGTATATGCAATGCTCAAAACCAGAGTGCAATGCTAATATGCTCAATGCAATACCAACAACAGGGCATAGCATATAATGAACAATATAAATTCAAAGCTAAGGCGTAATGAGTACGCCTATCGGCAGCTACATATGTAAGAACACGTGGTAGAATATCCACAAGGCCAAGGGCATCCAAAGAAATAGATACAAACACTTACCTCTTCCAAAAGTTAGTACGGCTAATCAACAACCGCTTTATCCTTTGGTTTTCTTGGAAAACGATCCCACTCTATTCAATAAGCAGAAAAATATATCAATTTAGGATAAATGCTTCATTCTTCACATCTTAGGACAATCCGGTTAGGAACTTGATACCCACACGACCAGACTGTGTGTCCAATGTCCAGCCTCTATGGGGGACTCCATATCACACATAACATGATCACAATATAAGTATAAGCATGTATGAGGCATAACACATGTGGAAACAATAGATATGGACTCAAAGGAATGAGAAGAAAACTCTGGATAGAATTATAGACACAACATAGAACTCAGAATTTGTCCCTCTCTTTGAATTTCTACAAAACTTTCGGCAGAGTTTCCCCTGAAACTGGATGATCCGCAAAACAGAACCAGCACTATACTATACACGGGAATGGATACCCGGATAAACTGATAACATAAACATGTTAAACGAATAACAAGATGAGACAACTGGATGACATAACTCATCCGCAGATGGAATATCTGGACAGCACCACTGTCCTAGTTTTCAACCTAATTTCAGATTGTAAATCAAAGATATAGACTTCATCGTATTCATAAAAGTTGTAGATATATGTCTTAGGATTCTGGGGATTCTTAAAGCATATAAATATCAATTTTGTACAAGGAGTTATGATCAATATACTAACAGCTATCCAGAAGTCAAAATGATTATCCAGATTTTGAAATATTTTGTCTTCCTGATTCGGACGTCTTTCACCATGGATTTTAGTACCAAATTAAGTATATACAAGGTTTTCTTGATACCATAAAAGTTTCTCACAAGAGACACTAAGTTTAGAACTAAGAAAATTTTCAAAAGCTAAAAGATACATGCCTTGCCAAAAGAAAGGTTTAGTCTTACATACCTTTGATGTTTCTTGCTTCTAAACCTTGTATCCTTTGAATTCCACACCTTCTAAAGCTTAAACAAGATATAATAAAGTATTTAGGAACTTTACTTAGCCATGAAGTAATTCTAAAACTCAAACTCAGACGAAATTGAAGGTACCATAACGTTACCTTAATCGCGTAGAGCGTTTTGACGCAATCCGTCTTCCGTTTCGAGTCAAGATTGATGTTGTTTCTTCAAAATAAAAAAAAAAAAAGATTCAAACGGAAGAAAGGTCTGTTTATGTCGTGGGGTTACTGGAAAATTTCGAGAAAGTGAAGGATTTCTCTTTTATAACAAAAACATTTCATTTCTAGCCCTCTTTTGCGCTTATGTCCCTTTTTCTTACCTGACTTCTAATGCTCATATCTTTTTATCTATACGTTGTATGAACAAACCATCAAGAGTGTTGGAAACTAAACTCTAAGACCTTCAATTAGGTATATCATATGTCCCCAAAAGACCTCATATAACACACGAAATTAATTACTGAAAAAGCTTCGTTACAAGGAAATTCATTAGTCGGTTTTTCCGCAACTTAAATCCGATTTTTTCAAAACTTTATATTCAACATATAAACATCATATATGGTCATATTATGACTTTAAACTGACTTAAATCATTCTTAACATATCTTTAGAATGATATACGTTTCTTTGGACATACGGGGTTTAACAATCTTCCCCGTTAGGAACATTCGTCCTCGAATGTTAAACGAAGTACGTAGAAGCATTAAGAAATGATCTATTATATACTGGTAGTAGTGAAGAGATGTGAAAGGTCAAATTATTTAAATTTCGGCATTTTAGCGGAAGCTAGCCGAACAACCTCGAAATTCACTTTCGAAAAGCACAAAAGTCACAAATAATAATACGAACCTAACGGCGCTTTCAGATTTCGAATCGGAGCTCATTCGCCAAAACCGAGCTCGAAAATCTCTTTTTAATATTCATCGACAATAAAAACTGAAACCTTCTTCCGATGCCTACCAAACGAGGTCTGATTTAGCTCAAATTTTACAGACAGGTCCTAATAGATATTACGAATATTTTAAAATTATCAGCACGCCAATCGGAGTCCTAACTTCCGAAACGACTACTTAAGGTCGTTTTACCTAGATAAATTGATTTAGTCAGATTAACTGAAGAATTCAATAGGATTGACAGATATCCCATGACCCTAGACTATTATCCCTTCTTGAATCCAAAATCGTATTTTACTTGTTATTATTTTCTTGGTTTAATTAGTTAATTTTAGTTAGATAAATTCTCAACTCTTAAAATCTTCTTGTCTAGATAATTAGGAATTGTCTGATTTAGTTAGTAGTTAATCAATAGTCCTCATGGGAACGATACTTTTCTTATCACTTTATTACTTGATCGACCGCGTATACTTGCGTGTGCGTTTGGTGCGACAAGTTTTTGTGATGCTAGTGTCAATACAGTTGATGCCAGTGCCAATGCAGTTGATGCCAATGCAACCAATGCCAATGCAGTTGATGCCAAGGTAGTTGATGTCAATGCCATTGCCAATGACAATGCCAATGCCAATGCAGTTGATGCTACCAATGTGAGTGATAATGAACTGCTAATAAAAAATGGAGAGGACGATGAGGAACGGTTTTATGAAGCAGAGGTTACATCTCATGTCGAATCGGAATTGAACTTGAATGGAGAAGTTGGTCAATATCCCGAAGAAATTATATTGGGTGTATTGGAGAGTCATGACAAAGAGTGTATTAAAAAAGATGAGAAGAAAGATTGATTTGTCAATCTTTAAAAATTTGTTGTAATATATTTATTGTAATCTTGTTTGAGTGTTAAACAATTGTAGTTGACGGTTATTTTTTAAATCTTGCTTGAGTGTTAAAAATTTTTAGATGAGGAATTTTATTTAAATTTGTTCGGGTGTTAAAAGAGTTGACAATGCATTTTGCTACTGTTTAAACTAAGCTTGCACAGGAATGATCGCTGATAACTAAATAATTTATTAAATTATGAACTATAGCTGTTGAATGCATATTGAAGTAGGTCGATTATCGATACGGAAATAAATATTTGTAGTGGCAATTCTATTTTTTTGGACAACTAGGAATAAAACTATAAACTACTTTACATGGTCGACAGTAGATAGTTGCTGGATTTATACATGTACTATCGAAAATATTGTGTTGGTATAAGTTGGAAGCTTTTCGAGCATAGACCAAATGTGCATAGACAAAATATAAAACAATATTTCAACCAATCAAAAAATAGATGACATATATTAATAGACGTGTATCTTAGCCAATACGCAAAGTAGATTGCGTGGTAGATAATAGGTCTTGTGAAGTGTGGTAGGACAGCTGGTAATACACTACCCAAAGCAAGTATTGTCAAGTCAGAGCCGTTTTTCTTTTTTTGAAACTAAAAGACTTGATTAAAGGTGCCCATTTGCTTTGTAATTATTAATTAAGAAGTGACCATTGCATTTAATTTGTGTCTCTTCACTAACCTTTGCAACTCTTCAAAATTATTTCTATATAAACCCCTCAACATTGTGTACTTTTTCCACTCCATTTTCAATACAAATTTTTCTGCATTTAAACTATCAAAAGAACATTCCAAAATGGCCGGACCATCCAAGAAGCGTAATATCTACTGGGAGTTAGCGATTCTGCAATCAGAGGTTACTGAATTGTGGGAGTATTTGAAGAGGCTTGAAAACAGAATATGAGCAGAGGCGCAGGCGAGGGAGAATCAGGTCAGAGCGATCAACGCAAGACTTGATGCAATTGATGCACCACCAGCGCCAGAGGCAAACGTCATAGAGGAAGATGCAAGTCTACCAGGTTCACCAGATGCACCACTGAATATGGTTGAAGAATCCCCACCAAATTCACCAAATGCACCAGGTTCACCAAATGCACCGGCTTCACCAGATGGACCACTAGATATGGTTGAAGAATCCCCATCAAGTTCACCCAATGAACCGAACTAGTCGTTGTTACTTGTTGTTTATGTTTTAGTGGTCTTTTTTTTTTTTTTTTTTGTTGCTGTTTATGTTTGAATGGTCTGGTTTTTATTGTTTATATATTTTAATGGTCTAGACCTTTTAATTATGTAATGATGCTCCAGTTGGTAATATTAGTTTCAGTTGTGTTTTGATTATCCACCGGTGCGGTCTATTGATATTATTCTTCTCCGTGTTAAAGTTTCTGTTGTAATTTTGATTGTCTACCAAGTATAGTCTATTAGATAAATTGTGGAAACACATAGAAAGTTATGATGGTTAACAGTAATCAAACCAATAAAATAACTTACTAGAGAAAATTACTATTACATTAACAAAATTAACTAGACCGAGGTAGACCATTTAGGCATTTACAGACTAGTTTAACTGGAAGATATGCATCAACCTTAGTTCGGTCTATTATACACTTATTGAAAAGCTGGCGTTGAAGTTACTACCGTTCAGGATATTATCACGTCCGCGTTTGGTATTTAGGGATTGTGATGTTTGGGGTTTAGGGTCTAGGGTCCACGCACTTGGGGTTTGGGCTCTAGGGTATAAGTAGATTATTTTGGCTTGTGGGTATATTATCAGCGATCCGAAATTACACTGTGTTTGATTGTCAACATTGCTCAGGTTGATAATATACGCTCATGATTTTGCTTAAAATAATATAAAAATCCTATGTTAAACACTAGTAAGGGGTAATTTGTAATTTACGAACTAGAAAACCACTCACTGACACGACCCGGAATCCGATTAGCCGTGTGGGCACCCGACATCCTTCCCTAAACCCGTCGGGCGAACACTTATCAATTAAATTAGGAAAATAAATATAACTCAATTTATAAATAATAACAAGACTTAAAAAAAGTACAAACATAATGATATCTCTAAGCTGTAAAAAAAAGAAATTACAGCTGACTACCCACATACTAGGTTTAGGGCTATCCAGACTAGACATCTAAGAGTACAAAAGAAGACAGATACCTCCTGAAGGGAGCAGAATGCAACTAAAATAATAACCAATAAACTGGTGGCCATCCGGAATAAAAGCTGGCTCACCCTGACAGCTGAAGTCGTCTTCGCTCTTTCACAATGTGGCGAACTCAATCCTGGAGCGAACCTGCTGAAACAAAATAGATAGAAAAGAAACAAACAACAAACAAGGGTGAGTCAAAAGTACTCAATAAGTGGGGCAGACTAGCAACCTCAAAGAATAGGATAGCTAGCCAGGTAGAAGAAACAGATAAACCAAATTCCTTTTATTTAAATTATAAAAATGCAGAGCCAGATAACAACCGGAAACACGTAAAAAACTTCTAAACTCAACCAAGGGTGCGTGCCAGAAACATATCAACAAATAAGCAATGCACATATAAGCAGAACAGTAGTCATGTACCGCAAGTCTACACAATGGTATGAATTGAGATGAAATGAAATGAAGTGAGATGAAATGAAATGAAATGAAATATGATGCAAAGGGTCACATGTGCCCGCAATCCCATCCCGAAGCGGAATACTCCTGCATTCGAGGGGAATCCAATCTGATAACCAACTGGAGCGGAATACTCCTGCTCCTGGGGCGGAATACTCCTGCACCCGATATAATATAAACCAGAGGCGGAATACTCCTGCACTTTCTTGGGGCGGAATACTCCTACACCCGATATAATGTAAAGCTGAGGCGGAATAATCCTGCACTCTCCTGGGGCGGAATCCTCCTACCCTCAATATGATACAATGGAGCAGCATACTCCTGCTCCTGGGGCGGAATACTCCTGCCCTCAATATGATACAATGGAGCGGAATACTTCTGCTCCTGGGGCGGAATACTCCTACCCTCAATATGATACAATGGAGCGGAATACTCCTACTCCTGGGGCGGAATACTTCTGCACCCAATATGATATGCAATGTAATGCATATGAATGACATATAATGCATATGAATGCAATGTGATGCAATAATAATCCTTCACCGGCGCAGGACTCTCATCGACAATCGGGAAGTAGATGCCAACTCACAGCCAGAGTACAATGCTCAGTTCCTCAATGCAATACCAACAACAGGACATAACATATAATACACAATGTAACTAAAGCTAAGGCGTAAGGAGTACGCCTATCGGTAGCTACACACGTAAGGAACACGTGGTAGAAAATCCACGAGGCCAGGTGCCTCCAAAGATATGGATATAAACACTTACCTTGTTACAAAGTTAGTACATCCATTCAATAACCGCTTGTCCTTTGATTTCATTGCCAAACGATCCCACTCTATTCAATAAGCAGAAAAATATATCAAATTAGGCTAAAGGCTTCATTCCTCACATCTTAGGGCAATCCGGTTAGGAACCTGATACCCTGTTCGCATACGCAATACGCAGGTCAAGCCTATGTATAGGGTTTAAGGACACATAACCAAACCCCAAATAATTTACATTTATATGTTGCCCATAACTCACTGAGTACGAATATATAATCAATTTCATTATTGGGGTCCATTTGACCCTTTAAACTATTAATTGAACTTATTAAAATGATGTATAATATTCCAAATTTTACCGTTAAAACATATTCAAACACACGTAATAAACTCAAATAATATATTAGGATCATTACCTGAATGTTTCAGGGTGAAAATTCTACTTTTCTCCGGCTCTTTTCTCATTTTCTGGCATTTTTTCGGCCGTGTTTTCTCTTGTTTCATTCAATTCCTCCTCCTTCTTTTGACTTTCTTATTCTGTTCGTTTGCTCTGTTCAATTGAGCTTATAAAGCTCAAAGATTTCAATCCACTTCCTAACTTTGCATTTTTGTCTTTTCCTTTTTTTTTCTTTTAAAATTCGCTGCTAGGGTAAAAATTAAAACTGTACCCTACGATATTCGAAATAATTCCAAATTTTGCATACAAGTTACACACAAAATATATGTAAAATGCTCGCGAAGGTGGATCTCAAATCGGACTCCCAAAACTCAAGATGCGAATTTAAATGAAAAAAATAAATTATTTAACTTTCGGCATTTTAGCGGAAACTAGCCGAGCAACATCGAAATTCACTTCCGAAAGTTCAGAAAAATCACAAATAATCATACGAACCTAATGACGCTTTTGGATTTCGAATCAGAGCTCGTTCGCCAAAACCGAGCTCGAAAATCGCTTTTTAATATTTATCGACACTAAAAACTGAAACCTTCTTCCGATGCCTACCAAACGATGTCTGATTTAGCTCAAATTTTACAGACAGGTCCTAATGGACATGACGAATATTTTAAAATTATCAGCACGCCAATCGGAGTCCTAACTTTCGAAACGACTGACCGAGGTCGTTTCACTCACGTGATAACTTTTTTGCATAATGTACCTTAATGATGGTCAATAACATTGATAAGGACTACATTTGATAACAAACATAACATAATGTATACTAATGTTAAGGTTCTGAGAAAGCAAGACATCTTTCTCTAAGCATGGAAGAAGATCACATTGCTTGGGAAGACAATACAAGATCATAATCTTCTTCCTAAGCAAAGCAATCTTCATCCATGCTTAGAGAAAGATGTCTTGCTTTCTCAGAACCGTAACATTAGTATACATTATGCTGTATTTGTTATCTAATGTAGTCCTTATCAATGCTATTGACTATCATTAAGGTACATTATGAAGAAAAGTTGTCACGTGAGTGGTTTCCTAGTTCGTAGATTACAAAATTACCCCTTACTAGTGTTTAACATAGGATTTTTATATTATTTTAAGTAAAATCATGAGCGTATATTATATACCTGAGCAACGTTGACAATCAAACACAGTTTAATTTCGGATCGTTGATAGTATACCCACAAGCCAAAATGATCTACTTCTACCCTAGAGCCTAAACCCCAAGCGCGTGGACCCTAGACCCTAAACCCCAAACATCACAATCCCTAAATGCCAAACGCGCGTGTGATAATATCCTGAATGGTAGAACTTCAACGCTAAGCTTTTCAATAAGTGCATAATAGACTGAATTAAGGTTGATGTGTGTCTTCCAGTTAAACTAGTCTGTAAATGCCTAAATGGTCTACCTTAACCCTAGAGCCCAAACTACAATCCGGATGATTCTGGAGATGAATCTGATGTTATAATTATTTCATTAAAAAATGTGTTGTCTCAGTCATATTAAATCAAGTTTAGCAGTGATGATTGTCAATCCTAAATAGTTGATTATCAACTTTTATAGAAATCATATTAATTTTAGAAAGTGTACCGTATTATGTTATGGCACATTGAATATTTATTTTGGTTGTTTGTATATTTGACGTGAGTTATCAGTTTATATGCTGAAATTTCTATCTCAATATAGACATTTTAAAAAACACCAACCCTTTTCCATGATTTTATGTTAGTTTTTCATAAATTTAAATTCGTTTAAATCAAGTTCATCAGATTCATGTTATAAATTTTTCCATGTGTCCATGTTAAGTCGTTATCAACTTTACTTGGTCTATTATTATATTGAACAGATCCAGTCATCTACTTCGATAAAAAGAAAGCAGAAACAAGTATTTATTCAATAGCAACACAAAAATTAGTAAACCGGCATCAAAATTCTCCAATTCCATTCACATTTTTTTAATAATTACATATCAAAGAGCTTTCTTTAATCAAAAACCTCTTTACAAAATAACGAAAAAACAAAATTCATATATACTTAAACTAACTTAAAACATTGAATATACTTAAACTAACTTAAAATATTTAACATACTTTAGAAAAACATACAAATTAAGGGGAACTTGGGGGGTGATGAGGTTGTCGGGGTTGATACCAACGCGGCGACACATTGCACGAAGAATACGTGCAATGCGCCGAACGTTCATCTCTTGACGCTACCTGTCCTCATTAATTCTTCGTATGAGGATGTTTAAAGCTTGATGGATTAGCAGTGCATCTTTGGAAGAAGACATTGTTGTGCATAAAAAAGCTTTACAAAAAGTTGAGATTATACAGTTGGAATTGTGTGAAAGAAAGTGTAAACAATGGTCCTATTTTTAGAAGAAGAAGAAGAAGAAGAAGAAGAAGAAGAAGAAGAAGAAGAAGAAGAAGAAGAAGAAGAAGAAGGTGAAACGGATAGGGGCGGGGGGGGGGGGGGGGGGTTAACAGTCATGATTAAATCCATTTCCCGGTGAGACTTTTTCCACTCCATTAAATCTGACGGGACATTACAAGCTTGGACAGTGCACTCCTTTAAACATGACATGTTTCCCACTCACTTATTATCTACCTATCAATATACTTAGCTTACTCATTAAGTTTGTTGTCTATTAATATACGACAACTAGTTATTATAATATATATCTGTCTTTAGTCTATGTGATTTTAGTATATGATCGAAAAGCCAACTTCAAAAACAAGCATTCAATTTAGTTTAAATCCAACATTTATTTAGTGAAGACCATGTATAGTAGTTTACACAGTATTTTATTCCTAGTCCAGAAAAAATTTTCAACTAAAGATGAATAAAACCCATTTAAAGTATAGTGTCAACAACGAAGATCGATTGTTAACTACGCATACATGGCCAACAAATACCAATTTCTTGCGCATCAAGAGTTTATTATCAACTTTGCTAAGTATATGAACAATAAGATAGTAAATAAAGGTAAATTGGAAGATCGTCAAATACTATTTACTTCGCCTAAAAATAATAAATTATAACAAACATAACAGTAGTAACACCAAAATTAATATGCCGACAAAATATCACCCATTTTCATTGATAATATTTTAAATAAATACATAAATAAAAAAAGAGCTTTCTTTACTAAACTGTTAAAGAGGTCCTCTTGTTCGTGGCATCATATGCACACGAAAATAAAGACCATGTTCAAGATGTCGGCGCATTATTTGAAAGTGGAGAACTTGGCCTTGAGTGATATGACAATCATTACTAAACCTTAACCAACCTCGCTGAAGTGTTTTACGGGTTGGTGTCACACGTAGTTCCATGAAGTATCTAACATCACCACTCTAGATAACAACTTGCATCGTGTAGTCGGGTAAAAGATATGCTATGTTCCATGGAAAAATCTATAATCAAAGAGTACAACATTTAATGTATTAAAATTCAAATAACGAAGGTAAACAAATCCAAATATTAAAGAACGAGGTACGAAACTTACTAGGTCATCATTTATACATGAATATCTATTTACAGTAAGAGTGAGCATGTACGATTCCTTGTAATGATGTACATTCCATCCGGCCAGACATAGTCATTACTTGCATCCCCTGCATCTTCTGGCATGTTTTAAGAGGCTTGGGAGGAGATCAAAGAGGTGTAAAAAGTACGGATAGATGAATTGACTTGTTGATGGGTGTTTAAAAAATTAGGAAATGAGGGCCCTATTTATACACGATAGGGGAAGAAGGTCAAAAGACAGGAGTTGTTGGCGCCATTGTATCAGATGGGATAGTTCATACTTTGGGCAGTTCACCATTTAAAGAACCTGGCACGCGTTTCAACTGGCCGATTATCAACCACACAAACCACTAGCAAGCTAACTGTTGGAAATGATATCTTCCGTCTATGCTGAGTTGGTCTATGTCCAAAAAGTCTACAACCAACAGTAATTACTACAAATATCAATAAAGCTAGTTAAGATTTTTTGTCAACTTGTTAAAATCGAGAGTTACGAACAACAACCGCATCAAAAAAGGGTCTGTTATCAACATATCCAATTCTAATAAACAAGACTAAACACTGGTATATTGGAAGCAAAGATACAGAACTTATTCAGTTCACAAGTTATTACAAATGTTCAGAAAAATAAATTATTACACTCATTAGGGAAAAAGCAATAAATAATAAATCATTGTCTATTTTGAGCCAAAGGGCAAGTTGTTTTTTTATGACCGGGTCGCTTACAGTTTGAACATTTATTCCTTCTCTTCTTGGACGTAACTGATACACCGATGGATGAAATGTGCTGAACTCTTTTCCTGCCACTTTTGATAAATATCTTACATGTACATGTTCTTTTATCTCCCACGAAGGCACTACGAAGGTGGCTCGTAGCCTTCTCATCATTCCTGTACAAGAGTGATTTTCCAATACCATCTCCAATAATATTGCTGGACTCAACCATTTGATCATCAGCTGCTAAGGAAATGCCGCAACAATATTTGAAGCTGTGGCGGACCTCTCGACCCGCGAAATATAAAGAAGGCCTGCTACCATTACTATCTACATCTGTGAGGTATATACACAGATCACTGTCATTCCTAATGAACGAAGGAGCTGTTTTCCTCCTAGCAGGTGCAACACTAAGCATATAACTAATGGATACGTCGCCGCGATCACAAGTTAATTGTCCGCGTTCAATGACACTGTCAATCAACTCGTCAAATGTACCTTCAAATTTCAATGCAATAGGTACTGTTGAACTACTATTGGAACGCCAAGACCAGCACTTAGGCGTCTCTACCCGTTGCCCATTGTAATTAGCACCCATTACTGCATAGCACCCCATAACAACTCTATTTACTGATATATGAACAAGTCAATAATATACTGAAACAGGTCGATGAACAAAAAACAGAGTTCTAATGGAACTCAAGCATAGTTGTTCTAATGGAACAAACACAATGGCGGATATTATAAAGCAGCTTACCGGCTCAAAAAAACACTTCTATAGCACGATGAAGTTGATATCAACTCAATTCGAAGTAATTGCACCCACCACGATAGATGGATTAGAACCTTTTGAAACTGAAATTTTAAAAGCTTCCCAACAACTATAAATCAAGAAATGAGAGCAAACTGAAGATGAGAATTGGATTTCTTATAGCTATGGAATAAAATGGTTGGATTTGGGCCCTGAAATGAGGTTCAACTGAAGAAGAGAGCAATTGAGGCGGCTGGGGGAGGGGGTGATGCAGCCCGATCACGTGCTGATCAAGTGATCGATCCACCGAGGAGACCGATGACAAGAAACCAAGCCAAGCTGCTGCACGATGTGCACGTTCACTTAGCCTGGCCGAAGGAAAACAATTGCTCCGAAGCTGAGTGGCCGAGCTCAAGAATCGAAGGCATTATCTTCAGATTTGAGCCCGAAGGCAAAGTGACCGAGGACAATGAGCTCGAAGACAATTGAGCGTCCGAAGGCAACAAGTGTGTGTTCGAGCAGACATTCGAGCAGACAAACGAGAACCGAAGTCAAAACTGCCGAACACATTTTACTCAGCCCTGCGTGGCTTATTTCTATTGGTCAACTGTGACCTATTTACTAGTTTACCCTTAGTATTTCCTATATAAACACTGTTTCCTTTCATTGTAAGTAGCTAGTTTTTGAATATTAATGAATTGAATGAAAGTGCCGAGCACATTTCTTCTTGTCTCCGTCGTGAGCAAAACCCCGGTGAGGGCTTTTAAGGACTTGTGGCTTTCGGTTAGTCCGATTGAACATTCCTCTTGATCATTCAGTTTGCAAGAGGCAATGTTCTCTTGAGGATTGTTGCATAGTATAGGTGATCCTTGTATCCCTTTTGATTGAGCTTTGAGACAGGTTCCTCACTGTTCTTTCGAAAGAAGCAAGTTTTGTCTTGCTTTTATCTTTTATCCTTTTGTTTGTTCTTCCGCGTTTGTGCTAACAATCCCTTCGGGAATTGCATTGCACCATCTTGGTATCAGAGCACGGTTTGAGTTTGTTCTTACAACCTCAATCCTGTTCATTATCTTCGTGCGTTTTGTGTCTTTGTTTCCTTTTCGTGTTCTTGAATTTTGTTACTGTTGGTGTTGTTATTTTACAAAAAAAAAAAAAAAAAAGTGTTAAAAAGAAAATTCAAAAAAATTGTGTTTGATTGCTGATTGTTTGGGAAAAACAATCTTGGATTATTGTTCACCATCGAGTTCTGATTCCAACGAATACCCGACGTACTGATTTCGTGACTAGGGTTTCTTGGTGAATTTTTGGACTGTTTTGAGCTTTAATGGTGACTGAAAACTCGAACCCCACTGTGTTTGGAAGAAACCGATGAAGGTTGGTGGTTCTTGAGTGATTTGGGTTTGTTTTTTGCTTAAGAATCGAAGTTCTGGGTTTAATTCGAAGTCCGTAGGCCGGAAACTTGTTACAAATCGTAACAGTGTACGACTCGAACGAGCTGGATCTTAGCTCGAAGAACTTCGTTTGATTTCCTCCGTTGTTGTTTGAAACCGGAGTTGAAAGAGCAACTCAGATCTGTTGAATTTCGTGGTCAGTGAACCGAAGTTGTTGTGTCCGTACGCCGGAGCAAGGTCACTGTTCCATTGTGGAAGAAAGGGGTTAAAATTTTAACATCAAAGCCCCAGGTGAAAAATTGTCGGCTGAAAAGGGAAAGTGGATAAGGTAAAACCCTATCCGTACCAAGGAGGGACCACTCTTGTACGGACAGGAGTGGGTGTGATCGAAAAAGATTCCAAAAGGGAATCAAAGGGTAGATTCTCCTAGGTTCTCACTTTCTTTCGTGTCAAAATTCTAGTTGGTGGATCTTTTGAGTAATTGTCCTACTCGAGGTCGTACTAACTCTTTTAAGCTGATAGGAATTCGTGCGAAGGGGTGACCGATGTCCAAACTTTTGTAGACATTCTTTTGACTCCCCGAGCTCAGTTAAAAAGCGTCCGTTCCATCGAGTCGAACATCACTTCACTCTTCCCGAAGAGGCAGTGACTATTGTCGAACTTGAAGGATCTTAGAGGACCGATCAATCAGACGAGCCACTGTTAACAAGTCCTTGAGTGATCAAAAACCGAACCCATAAATTGAGTGGACCCGAGTGCCACCCATCAAAGGTGAGGGAGTGTGTTAGGTGATTTCTAACCCTAACATTTGTTTGATCTTTGACTTGTGCAGGAACCATGGCTGGAAACGATGGCAAAAGCATTGAAAAGCCTGAATTATCGTTAGCCGATCTCATGGCTGCGATACAAGGCATCAGTGCCGAAGTAAGAGGAGTGAGTGCTCGAGTAGCTAACCTCGAGCAGGGAAACGCGTCCGTGGCCATGAATGGGTCCGGCGTTGGAACGAGCCAATCCACTCCGATGAAACCTGAGCTGTATGCTGAGCTTGTACGACAACATCAGTTGACAAGTGAAGCAATTCGAAGAGAAATTAACTTGGGCAATCCCCAAGCTTCTTATCAAAACTTGGGCATTCCCCGAGGAGAAAGAATACCACCTCCAGTGGCCCGAAGAGATCTTGGAGCTGTTGCCGAGGAGGTTGGTGAAGAGGAATTTCCTGAGGACGAATATGAGCGTGAGCCGCCATTCGCTCAACGAAGGCAAGCTCACCGAGGACGTGGAAATTTCCGAGGTCGAGGCCGAGGCGCAAATGTCGAAAGAAATATTGAGCGTGAGGCTGATAATCGAGAAGATGAGTTTCCCGAACAGGCTAGAGCTGTTCGAGACTCAAATTTGAACAGTGTCAAGATCACTATTCCACCCTTTAAAGGAACTAGTGATCCCGATGAGTATCTTGAATGGAAGCTTAAAATGGAGCGCATCTTTGAGACAAATGAGATGACCAATGAGAGAAAAGCTGCCCATGCCATTGCTTCGTTCGAAGCTTATGCATCAACATGGTGGGAATCTGACAAGAGGCATAGAAGAAGAAATGACTATCCAGTAGTCAATACGTGGCCACAGTTGATGAGAGCGATGGATGGTAAGTATTTGAGTGCCAAGTACAGGCAGACTCAAATGCAAAAGCTCTATGAGTTAAAGCAAGGGACCAAGTCTGTCCAAGAGTACCACGATGAGTTTGAAAAGGTTCGATTGAATCTTGATCTGGTCGAAGACGAAGAGCAAGCCATTATCAGATTCAAAAATGGCTTGGCTAGGGATGTGTCATCTCAGTTGAGACTCCACGTGTACCACACGTTGGAAGATTTGTTTGACGCTGCCACCGAAGCTGAAAAATTGGTGAAGGACGATAAGGCAAACCGGTATCGAGGAGTCACTACTTCTACTCCTTTGAACCGAGGTAAAGAATGGAAGAGTCCAAACCAAACAAGTGCTAACACTGTTCGAGATTCGAAGAGACCCTTCGAAAGAGGTGTGACCGTTAACCAACCAAGAGAAGTGGGAGGTAAAGTTCAACTCAACTCTCCTAGTGCTTCAAATATTCAGTGTCACAAATGCAAAGGTTATGGTCACATGGCAAAAGAGTGTCCAACTCGCAAGGTTATGCTTCTGCTCGAAGATGGAACCGTCCATGAGCAAGCGAGTGACACCGAGGAGGAAATTATCGAGGAGACTGATCGAGCTGAAGTTGATGATGATCATGAGGCTGCCGAAGCTGATCATCCGGAAATGTTTCTTGTGGTTCGAAGGAATTTGAGCTGCATGACTCTTGAAGAAGAGGACAACCAAAGAGAAAACCTCTTTCATGCCCGATGTCGAGTGAGGGGAAAGGTGTGTTCGATGATCATTGATTCTGGTAGTTGTGCCAATGTAGTGAGCCAAACTTTGGTTTCACAAATGGGATTACCTACGATGAAGCATCCCCACCCTTACAAGTTACAATGGCTGAATGAGTGTGGAGAATTGAGAGTTGTCAAACAAGTGTGGATCAAGTTCAAAATCGGAGAGTATCAAGATGAAATGATATTCGATGTGGTTCCGATGCAAGCTTGTCATTTGCTATTGGGTCGACCATGGCAGTATGACCGAACAGCTGTTCACAATGGCAGATCCAACACTTACACTGTGAAGCTCGACGGGAAGAGTTTCATACTCAAGCCCTTGTCTCCAAAACAAGTCACCGAGGACTATAAATGAATGAAAGAATTGAAAGAAGCGGCCAAAGCTAAGCTTCCGATGGGAGCAAAATTGGGGCCCGAAGAGATAAACTCACCGACCGAAGTGAAAGGAATTTGTGCAATCATGCAACCCGGTGAGATCTTACGAGGCAACGACCACGGTCAGATGATGATTTGCCTCGTGCACAAGGGTATCTTTCTAAACTCTAATGATGATTTTTCTAATGATAACCCTTTGCCTTTGTTTGTTCAAAAAGTTTTGCAGGACTTCGAGGACATGTTTCCCGAGGAAATACCAGGTGGATTACCTCCATTGAGAGGAATCGAGCACCAAATTGACTTCGTATCAGGGTCTCAAATCCCTAACAAACCTGCATACCGGTGTAATCCCGAAGACACCAAAGAGCTCCAGCGGCAGGTTGATGAATTGCTGAACAAGGGCCTCGTTCGTGAGAGCTTGAGTCCTTGCGCCGTTCCAGTTATCCTTGTCCCAAAGAAGGATGGAACATGGCGAATGTGTGTTGACTGTCGAGCAGTCAACAAAATAACGGTAAAGTATCGTCATCCTATCCCTCGATTAGATGACATGCTAGATGAGTTAAGTGGTTCTTCATGCTTTTCGAAGATAGACCTCAGGTCCGGTTACCACCAGATCCGAATGAAACCCGGGGACGAGTGGAAAACCGCATTCAAGACCAAATTCGGTCTCTATGAATGGTTGGTGATGCCTTTTGGCTTATCCAATGCACCGAGCACATTCATGCGACTGATGAACCATGTGCTCAAACCGTTCATAAATAAGTGTGTTGTCGTTTATTTCGATGACATACTTGTTTATAGCAGAACCGTGGATGAACATGTCGACCACCTAAGGCAAGTACTTGAAAAGCTTCGAGAAGAGAAGTTGTATGCCAACTTCAAGAAATGCGCCTTTGGTGTCGATCGTGTAGTCTTTCTTGGATTTGTTGTCAGTGCTAATGGTGTCGAAGTCGACGAATCAAAAGTCGAAGCCATCAAAGATTGGCCAACTCCAACCTCGGTATCACAAGTTCGTAGCTTCCATGGCTTAGCTAGCTTTTACCGAAGGTTTGTTCGTGACTTTAGCACCGTGGCAGCTCCTTTAACCGAGCTGGTGAAGAAAGACAATCCATTTGTGTGGGGAGAATCCCAAGAGGGGGCTTTCCAAGAGTTGAAGCGGAGGCTTTGTTCTGCCCCGTTGTTGCAACTCCCTGATTTCGGCAAAGCATTCGAAGTCGAGTGTGATGCGTCTGGAGTTGGGATCGGAGGAGTGCTGATGCAAGATTCGAAGCCGATCGCTTACTTTAGCGAAAAGCTTAAGGGTGCAACCTTGAACTACTCTACGTACGACAAGGAATTGTATGCCCTCGTTCGAGCACTCGCCCATTGGCAGCATTATTTGTGGCCTCGAGAGTTTGTGATCAAAAGTGATCATGAGTCTTTGAAACATCTCCGAGGTCAGGAGAAATTGAATCGAAGACATGCCAAGTGGGTTGAATTCATTGAAAGCTTTCCCTATGTAATTCGTTACAAAAAGGGAAAAGATAATGTTGTGGCCGATGCGCTATCAAGGAAATTTGCCTTAGCGACCACTCTCGCCTCTAGGCTCATGGGATTCGAAAGCATCAAGTCGATGTACGAGGACGATCCCAAGCTGAAATGTGTTCGAGACGCAATCTTGAGTGGCCGAAAGGTTGAGAAATATCAGTGGCATGATGGCTACCTCTTCAAAAATGGGAGGGTTTGTGTGCCAGTGTCATCGTGGAGAGAGCTCTTGGTTCGAGAAGCTCACTCAGGTGGACTGATGGGGCACTTCGGTGTCGATAAAACTCTTGGTATCTTGACCGAGCAGTTCCATTGGCCCAAAATGCGACGAGATGTGGAAAAGCTTTGCAACGCTTGTCTCGTTTGCAAGAAAGCAAAATCGAAGTCCAACCCTCATGGATTGTACACCCCATTGCCTGTGCCTGATCGACCTTGGGTTGATATATCCATGGACTTTGTCTTGGGGTTACCGAGGTCGGGGGGAGGACATGATAGCATCTTCGTTGTGGTTGACCGTTTTTCAAAAATGGCTCACTTTATTCCTTGCAAAAAGTGTGATGATGCACAGCATGTAGCTACATTGTTTGTTTCTAATGTGTTAAAATTGCATGGTGTACCTCGTACTATTGTAAGTGATCGAGACTCGAAGTTCTTGAGTCATTTTTGGAAGTGTTTGTGGGGTGCCCTCGGCACCAAGCTACTATTCTCGACGTCTCACCATCCTCAGACTGATGGACAGACCGAGGTAGTTAACCGAACCTTGGGATCGTTGCTTCGGGCAATGACCAAAGGGAAGGTTGGAAACTGGGCTGATCGTTTGCCCATGATGGAGTTCGCATACAATCGAACGGTGCATAGAATGATCAGCATGACCCCGTTTGAATGTGTGTATGGCTTTAATCCTTTGATTCCACTTGATTTAACCCCATTGCCTCGAGATTCTGTTCTTGATTTTGAAGGTACTCGAAGAGCAGCTGCCTTGATCGAATTGCATGCAAAGGTGAAGAAGAACCTCGAGGAGGCCTATGCAAAGGTTGCCTTAAAGAAAAACAAGGGGCGTAAAAAGTTGGAATTAAAGAAGGGAGATTGGGTTTGGGTTCACTTCCGAAAGGAACGCTTCCCGAACCAAAGGAAAGGAAAGTTGGCTCCTCGAGGGGATGGTCCATTTCAAGTGTTGACCAAGATCAACAACAATGCCTACGTGATCGACCTCCCTGGTGAGTATAACGTGTCCAACACCTTTAATGTTGCTGACTTAGTTCCTTGTGTTGTAGGTCCAACTTCGGAGGACGAGGAGGCCTTGATTTCGAGGACGAAATCCTCTCAAGAAGGGGAGGATGATGCAGCCCGATCACGTGCTGATCAAGTGATCGATCCACCGAGGAGACCGATGACAAGAAACCAAGCCAAGCTACTGCACGATGTGCACGTTCACTTAGCCTGGCCGAAGGAAAACAATTGCTCCGAAGCTGAGTGGCCGAGCTCAAGAATCAAAGGCATTATCTTCAGATTTGAGCCCGAAGGCAAAGTGACCGAGGACAATGAGCTCGAAGACAATTGAGCGTCCGAAGGCAACAAGTGTGTGTTCGAGCAGACATTCGAGCAGACAAACGAGAACCGAAGTCAAAACTGCCGAACACATTTTACTCAGCCCTGCGTGGCTTATTTCTATTGGTCAACTGTGACCTATTTACTAGTTTACCCTTAGTATTTCCTATATAAACACTGTTTCCTTTCATTGTAAGTAGCTAGTTTTTGAATATTAATGAATTGAATGAAAGTGCCGAGCACATTTCTTCTTGTCTCCGTCGTGAGCAAAACCCCGGTGAGGGCTTTTAAGGACTTGTGGCTTTCGGTTAGTCCGATTGAACATTCCTCTTGATCATTCAGTTTGCAAGAGGCAATGTTCTCTTGAGGATTGTTGCATAGTATAGGTGATCCTTGTATCCCTTTTGATTGAGCTTTGAGACAGGTTCCTCACTGTTCTTTCGAAAGAAGCAAGTTTTGTCTTGCTTTTATCTTTTATCCTTTTGTTTGTTCTTCCGCGTTTGTGCTAACAATCCCTTCGGGAATTGCATTGCACCAGGGGGGGAGGGGGGTAGAATAGGGCAGCAAATTTTGGGAGAGGGGGAGGAAATTTTCCTTTTTTCATAATGGGCCAAAGTGTAATATTTGGAACTTGGGGGGTTGGGACGTGTAGGCATTTTTTTTTTTGGTGTAATTAAGTCCTAATCCTGATTAAAAAAGAGGAGGTCATCTAGCCAATATTTAAAATTTGGAGGTTATTTTTTTAATTGAAGACTTGGGGGAGGTCAAGGAACAAAAATGTCACGACCCTATTTAGGGTCGTGATCGGCGCTAGACAAGACTAAGCATACCTAGCAAGCCTATCATATATGCGCAGAAATTTCGGCAGAGTTTTCCTTGTACCGAGCAAACCAAAATTTTTGTACCTGTCAACAACCAGCCAGAACCAGTCTAATAAATGACTATCACATTAATACGCATATTTAAAGTCTAACGGACGAGCAACAACACTAAATCCACGCTGTCCCCGATAATAATTAAACCACAAAGTACCTCAGTACCGACTTAAACCAAAACGACATCCCAAGACTGACTAAGGAGCAAAACTCTAGATTCAAATGAACTAATAACTTGAGTAAATTAAAGAATAGATAATGGCCCTCGCGAAGCAGGTGCGGCGCTTACTGGATCAATCCTCAGCTCTGTCACTCGCCTTGACTCAAAGTATCGGCCTCAACTAGTTTATCTGTGAGTAGGGAAAGGAAAAGGGTTAGCCACACAGACTAAGCGAGGACAACATCAACCATAGCGTTTTTATTCGGGACAAGCATATATAAGAAAACATGCATAAATAAATAATGTCGTAATTCCATTGAAAATAGTAATATCAACCATAGTACTCGTGTCTTTATATATAATGGAAGGTTCCTGAGCCAGAATCAAAAATTACGGTCTGACACCATGAGTTTATCACGGCTGTCTGACTACCCCGTCAACTGGGTTCCCTTCTAGATGGTGGACTAGTTCTTTCCTACTAAAGGAGGAGAAATACTGTACAAGGTGCACCAGGCCTAACGATCCCGACGTTAGATAACGACGATCTGGCTAAGTTAATTCCCAAAACAATATTTAAGTTATAATAGAATATCACTACTTTTATACTTTATTTCTGACAAGATATAAAATCACAATAATATAGCAAATCTTGAATAAACTGAGGTTTCGAAAGACATCAATTGTTCAACAACTCAAGTACCAAGATAACATTCAAATATGTCAATATATCAGTTATACTAGCGCTTGTCCCATGCAATTAATGAAATTTAATAAAAATATTATTGATGCAATAATCTAAAATCAAGGAATCTATAATCTAAAATCACAGATTAACATTCGGATGTCAATTTCCCCAACTTTGACAACTTTAATTTGTTCTAGCGGTACGCTCGATATATTGTGATACTAGTTCCATTATTGAATCAAGTTAACATTTACCATCTGTAGGTTATCTTCCTACTATGTCATTCTACTACAGTGGCACTACACCAATTGGTTAAATTTTTACACTTTAATCTTATAAGAAAGAGAAAATCATATTGGTAAAAATTAATGACATTATAAATTATTCAATTATGCTTACCAAATTGAAAGAAAGATTCTCTTCTGATGACTTGCTCGAAAACCACCAGTAGCTTGCTCCTCAATAATGGTGGGTTTACTGCCTTTTTTCCCTTAGCTTAGGTTGGTAGGTTTTTTAACTCTTTTGTTTTATGTCTTTCCTTTGTTTTGGTTTTCTTTTAATTTTTCTATTTCCCTTGTTTTGGTAAATTTGCAAGTGGGCCCTTGAACCTTCACTTTGGCGTCAACATTACCCCAATGTCTTGATAATATTATAAGACTACAACATTAATCTTTTATTATTATTATTATTATTATTATTATTATTATTATTATTATTATTATGGGATATTACATACTTCCTCCCTTAAGGAAATTCGGTCCTCGAATTGAAAACATACACGTACCCGCAGTTTTGAATAGGTGAGGATACTTGGCTCGCATCTCTTCCTCATCTTCTCATATTACCTCATTCATGGTGTGATTCTTCCATGCAACCTTCACTGTTGCAATTTCTTTTGACCGCAACTTCCTCACTTGCCTATCAACTACGGCAACCAGTTGTTCCTCATAAGCCAAGTTCTCATCTAACTGGACATTTTGTGCCTCAAGCACGTGAGAAGAGTCTGGTATGTACTTCCGCAACATAGATACATGGAATACTGAGTGAACGCAAGACAACTCAGGAGGAAGAGCTAGACAATATGCTACATTGCCAATTCTGTCAAGTATCTCGTAAGGTCCAATATACCTCAGACTCAATTTTCCCTTTTTCCCAAATCTCAAGACACCATTCATCGGAGAAACCCATAAAAACACATGATCTCCTACCGAAAACACATTTTCTGTGTACGCATTCTACCTACTCTGAGCTGCAAGCAACCTCTGCCTTATCAATTGAACTTTGTCAAGTCCTAATTGCACCAACTCTGGACCCAAAATTTTAACTTCACTAGTCTTGAACCAGCCAATAGGAGACCGACATCGTCTTCCATATAAAGCCTCGTATGGAGCCATCTGAATACTTGCTTGAAAGCTGTTGTTGTAAGCAAACTCTACCAATGGTAAGTACTTATCCTAGCTACCATCAAAATCAAGGACACAAGACCTTAACATGTCTTCTAAGGTCTGTATGGTCCGCTCCGACTGCCAATCTGTCTGTGGGTGGAACGCAGTACTCAGATCCACTCGCGTTCCCAACTCTCGCTGGAATTCCTTCAGAAAATGAGAGGTGAACTGGGATCCTCTATTAGAAATTATAGACAAGGGAACTCCATGAAGCTTTACGATCTCATCTATATATAACTGTACATAACGTTCACCATTGTATATGGTTTTGACTGGCAAGAACTGTGCTGACTTCGTTAGTTGATCCACAATCACCCATATAGAGTCATAGCCCTTAGGTGTCCGTGGCAACTCAGTCACGAAGTCCATAGTGATTCGTTCCCACTTTCATTCTGGAATTTCAAGTCACTGCATCAACCCTGCAGGTTGCTGGTGCTCTGCCTTCACTTGCTGGCAAGTCAGACAACGCATGACATAATCGGCAACATCCTTCTTCATACCTTCCCACCAGTATAACTGTCGAAGATCTTGATACATCTTTGTAGAACCAGGGTGAATTAAGTACTTGGAGCCATGTGCCTCCTCGAGCACATTCAGCCTTAACCCATCGATATCAGGTACACAGATGCGCTCACCAAGTCGTAATACCCCGTCATGATTAACAGTGATTTCCTTTCCCTTACCGGTACCCCTATCATCTCTGAGTTTGCATAATTTAGAATCTTGGCACTGCTTTGCCTTGATATTTTCAATCAAAGATGATTTGGCTTGCACACAAGCTAATAATGTACCTGTAGTTCCCATATCAAAATGTACTCCACTTCCCTTCAACACGTGGATTTCCCTCGCAATAGGCCTCCTCACTGGTGCTATATGCGCCAAACTGCCCATGGATTTTTGACTTAATGCATCTGCCACAACGTTAGGCTTTCCTAGGTGATACAAGATTTCACAATCATAGTCTTTTAGTAGCTCCACCCATCTTCGTTGTCGTATGTTCAAATCCTTCTGCTGGAAGATATATTGAAGGCTTTTGTGGTCATTATAAATCTCACATTTCTCACCATACAGATAATGACGCTAAATCTTGAGTGCGAAGATAACTGCAGCCATCTGTAGATCATGGGAAGGATAGTTTGCTGGTGCTTCTTCAACTGTCTCGAAGGATAAGCTATAACTCGTCCATTTGGCATAAGAACACCCAAGTCCTACTCGGGAGGCATCACAATAAACTGCAAAACCTCCAGCTCCAGATGGTAGAACTAAAACTGGAGCGGTAGTCGAATATTCCTTCAGTTTCTGAAAGCTCTGCTCGCACGCGTCTGACCATTGAAATTTCACATTCTTTTGAGTCAATTTAGGCTGGGGTGCAGCTATCTTTGAGAAATCCTACGCAAAACGCCTGTAATACCCTGCAAGACCCAAGAAACTTCGTATCTCAGACGCGGTAGTCAGCCTTGCCCATTTTTGTACCGCTTCCACTTTCTTTGGATCAACCAAGATGCCTTCTTCAGATACAATATGACCCAAGAAAGCAGCTTTCTCCAACTAGAACTCGCACTTCGAGAATTTAGCATATAGCTTATGTTCCTTAAGTGTCTGAAATACCATCCTCAAGTGTTGTTCATGATCTTCATTATTCTTGGAATACACGAGGATGTCATCAATGAAAACAATCACAAATCTATCCAAATAAGGCTTAAACACCCTATTCATCATATCCATGAAGGCTGCTGGCTCATTTGTCAATCCGAAAGGCATTACCAAGAATTCATAGTGACCATATCTGGTCCTGAAAGCTTTCTTGCATATGTCTTCCCCTTTATTGCGTAACTTATGTTATCCAGATCTTAAGTCAATCTTTGAGAATCTCTTAGCGCCCTGCAGTTGATTGAACAAATCATCAATACGCGGCAGTTGGTACTTGTTGGGGATTGTGACTTTATTTAGTTGTCTGTAATCAATGTATAGCCTCATGGACCCATACTTCTTCTTTACGAATAAGACTGGTGCACCCCAAGGCGAAGTGCTAGGTCTTATGAAACCCTTATCCAATAGATCTTGCAGTTGTCCCTTCAGTTCTTTCAACTCGACTGGTGTCATACGATATGGAGGTATGGATATGGGCTATGTGCCAGGTACTAGCTCAATACCGAAATCAATTTCTCTAACAGGAGGCAACCCAGGTAAGTCTTCTAGAAACACCTCTGTAAATTCATTAACTACTGGAACCGTCCCTAACTCTGGTACTACCGCCTTTGTATCTTTGACGAATGCCAAAAATCCCTGGCAACGTTTGTTCAACATACGACTTGCAGCCATGAATGATATCAAGTTTGTCTTGAGTCGAACCCCGTTCACCCCGTAAGACAAAGTCTGGTTCACCCGGGATGTCAAACCAGACTGTCTTATAATGACAATCCACAGTGGCGTGATATGAAGCTAGCCAATCCATTCCCATAAGCACATCAAAATCTACCATGTCTAACTCGATCAAGTCTGCTAATGTGTCATTCTCTTCTACACTGATTTGACAAGAGCGATACGCACGGTCTACTAATAATGATTCCCCAACGGGGGTAGCAACCTCAAAAGGATCCATTAACAATTCAAGTCGTATACCAAACCTCAAGGCAAAATTTGGAGACGCGTAGGAATAAGTGGACGCGTAGGAATAAGTGGATCCAGGATTGATTAAAGCTATAGCGTCGTATGAACATACTAAGAGTATACATGTAATTTCTATGTTAGCTTTCACACACATAAAGGGACACACATGAATAAACTAATATAAGATCAAGTAAGGTAGTAAAATCAATTAAATACATCATAAGGATACCTGTGACCACCACATTCGATGCTTGGGCATCCTGCCTTGTAAGAGCAAATGTTCGGGATTGACCTCTACCAGCCACTCCTGAACCTTTAGTATTAGAACCCTTGTACCCAGCGCCTCTGCCTGCTGTTCCCAAATTGTTCCTAGTATTCTCAGGTGTGGAAATTTTTGGTGTAGAATTTGCTGGTGCTGAAGCTTGATTGTATACCCCTTTCTAACGTGGCAAATCGTCTCTGAAATGCCCCATATGACCACAACGAAGACAAGCTCCCATCTTTCCCCAACATTCACCTGAATGGTTCCTTTAACAATAATTGCAAGTAGATGCAGGGGGTTTGGCTTGCTCGAACGATGGTGTTGAATTTTTATAACTTTGCCCAGGGGCAGGTGTACTGACAGATGAGTTAACAATAGATGTAGCCCAATTATTTGCATTTCTGTGGTGGTTCTGCAATCCACTACCTCGGTTAGAACCAGTATTTCCTCCATAGTATCCTATAGTCTTGGTCCTCTTATTCTGTGCTTGAATTGCTCTCTCTTCAATCCCTCTAGCCTCTACTTCTCTGGCAATATCCACCGCCTGAGAGTAATTGTTGTCGCACTTAGTCAGGTGTATAGCTAGTGGGTTGAATAAATACTTCTGTAAACCTCGTATAAACCTCTTAACCCGCATAGTCTCCTTTTCCACCAAGCTTGGTGCATACCGGGATAACCTAGTGAACTCTCTATCATACTCATCAACAGATATCCCTACGGTCTGCCTTAATGCTCGAATTGCATTGCAAAAGCATCTTTTTTGCTCTGTGGCAGAAAACGATCCATGAATGCTTCAGAGAATTCGTCCCATGTCAAGGGAGGTGAACCAATAGGACGTCCCCTCTTAAAGGACTTAAACCAAGTCTCAGCAATATTTTCCAATTGATATGCAGCAAGCTCAGCAGATCTCATGCTGGTACACTCAAGCGCATCCAAAGCCTTCTGAATTCCATCCAAGAAAAGTTGTGGATCTTCTGTGTCACTAACACCTGTGAACATGGGAGGTTTCAACTTCAGAAACTTTGGAAGCATGCTACCGAAAGTATCCCCTCCATGCAGTGCATTAACCCCAGGTTGTACTTGAACTTTTTCCACCAAGCTTTCGAAAGCTTTATGCAACAGCGTAACTACCATATCAGAAACATTAGCGGCAACTTGCGGCTGTAGAGGTGGTAGTGGTGTCTCACTCTCAGCGGCGGTGTAGGTATCCTATGTATCTGGTGCATCACGACCACTTTTCCTATGTTCTTCTCCTAAGTTCAGCGGAGCACCAATAGTTTCCTCTGATTCAGTTCTTACCTCGTCTCAGTTTCTCGCATTGTTCCCAGCTCTGGCCCCATGTTTTTCCATCTATAATCATAACGAACTTATTAGTATTCTTACTTAGCTCTAGACCGCATACAAACAAAGTCAAGATAATGAAAGAAAATGAAACAGACACATCCTATCCGATCGTTGCAGAGTCCCGATCGTGCATATGGTGCACAACATATACACAATTAAGCCTCCACTATAACTGGTGCTCCTTAGTCATACCCTAACCCTAGAGCTCTGATACCACTTTGTCACAACCCTAAATAGGGCCGTGATCGGCAATAGACAAGACTAAGCATACCTAGCAAGCCTATCATATTCGCGCAAAAATTTCGGCAGAGTTTCCCCTGTACCGGGAGCAAACCAAAATTTTTGTACCTGTCAACAACCAGCCAGAACCAGTCTAATAAATGACTATCACGTTAATACGCATATTTAAAGTCTAAAGGACGATCAACAATACTAAATCTATGCTGTCCACAATAATAATTAAACCACAGAGTACCTCGGTACCAACTTAAACCAAAACGACATCCCAAGACTGACTAAGGAGCCAAACTCTAGATTCAAATGAACTAATAACTTAAGTAAATTAAAGAATAAATAATGGCCCTTGCGAAGCAGATGCGGGGCTTACTGGATCAATCCTCAGCTCTGTCACTCGCCTTGACTCAAAGTATCAACCTCAACTAGTTTATCTGTGAGTGGGGTAAGGAAAAGGGTTACTCACACAGACTAAGTGAGGACGACATCAACCATAGCGTTTTTATTCGAGACAAGCATATATAAGAAAACATGCATAAATAAATAATGTCGTAATTCTATTGAAAATAGTAATTTCAACCATAGTACTCGTGTCGTTATATATAATGGAAGGTTCCTGAGACAGAATCAAATATTACGGTCTGACACCATGAGTTTATCACGGCCGTCTGACTACACCGTTAGGTGGGTTCCCTTCTAGAGGGTGGACTAGTTCTTTCCTACTAGCGGAGGAGAAATACTGTACAAGGTGCACCTGGCCTAACAATCCCGACGTTAGATAACGGCGATTTGGCTAAGTTAATTCCCAATACAATATTTACTTTATAATAGAATATCACTACTTTTGTACTTTATTTCTGACAAGATATCAAATCACAATAATATAGCAAATCTTGAATAAATGAGGTTTCGAAACATATCAATTGTTCAACAACTCAAGTATCAAGATAACATTCAAATATGTCAATATATCAGTTATACTAGCGCTTGTTTCATGCAATTAATGAAATTTAATAAAAATAGTATTGATGCAAGAAAGTGGGTTTCAAACATGCTATAGTTGAAAATCAACTACGGGAGATATTTCACTCACAGTACTCTTGTCGATTAGCTCCAACTTGCTTCCAACGATCGAGTAGTCAAGGAATCAATAATCTAAAATCATATATTAACATTCGGATGTCAATTTCCCCAAATTTGACAACTTTAATTTATTCTAGCGGCAAGATCGATATATTGTGATACTAGTTTCATTATTGAATCAAGTTAACATTTACCATCCGTAGGTTATCTTCCTACTATGTCATTCTACTACAGTGGCACTACACCAATTGGTTAAAGTTTTACACTTTAATCTTATAAGAAAAAAAAATCATATTGGTAAAGGTTAATGACATTATAAATTATTCCATTATGCTTACCAAATTGAAAGAAAGATTCCCTTCTAATAACTTGCTCGAAAACCACCAGTAGCTTGCTCCTCAATAATGGTGGATTTACTGCCCTTTTTCCCTTAGCTTAGGTTTGTAGGTTTTTTAACTTTTTTGTTTTATTTCTTTCCTTTGTTTTGGTTTTCTTTTAATTTTTCCCTTTCCCTTGTTTTGGTAAAATTGCAAATGGGTCCTTCAACGTTCGCTTTGGCCTCAACATTATTCCAATGTCTTGATAATATTATAAGACTACAATATTAATCTTTTATTATTATTATTATTATTATTATTATTATTATGAGATATTACAAAAAAGCACCATCTTGTCCCCCCCCCCCCCCCCCTCTCTCTCACCGATGTGGAACTTTTTCCATATTCCAACACCCCCTCCCCCCACGGCCATCCATACCCACATGGATGGCCTGTGACCACGTGCTCAAAGGGGACCCAGGGTCTTTCCCTGGCTTTGATATTATGATAAATTTCAGGCGCTCTTCACCCGGACGCAACAAATTCGGGCGCCTATCACACGGCCCCCCACACACATACGGACGCCAACATAAGCTTTAACCTAAATCACACCCCAAAAGATAGCTCAAAGGATGAAGGATTGTCCAAAGCTTATATATGCATCCTGCCCCCTCTCTCTTACCGATGTGGAACTTTTTCCACATTCCAATAGGCCTCATACGAGAGTTTCCAACTATCAAGCAAAGGAAGTTTACATTGTTACTACATGAAATTGAATAGTTTATTCAATTGAGTTAGAGATGCTTTTATATTTTTAAAAAACTTAACAAAAACAAAGTGTCTTAACTGAACTAAGTCATGGACAATATGACCTTTAAATTTTGATAAAAAAAGCAGTTTGGTGCACAAAACATTTCACGCGCTCACGGTAGTTCTAGGGAATAACCGCATCCCAATGTCCAAGGAGTGTATATTTTGAGAGTATTAACATTTAAAAGCTTGTGGGTTATACATCCCAATAACCAATACAGTGTTCTCTATTACTCTATTCGTTAAAGAAGGATGATAATATTTTCTTATTAGCCAGTTGAAAAAAGAATGACACAATTTTAAATTTGGAACAATTTAACATCAAAATCTCCACTTTACACTTAATGAAATGATTTATAACCACACAAATATTTATGCCTTACTTTAGATCACAAAATTTAAAAGTCATCATTTCTTTCTTACGATCCAAATCAAACTAGGACATCATTTATGGAATAGAGGGAGTAAATAGGAAAAAAAAAATAGATGTGGGTTTATAATGACATATATTTGTAGTGAATAAAGGTATGAAATTAAATGTGATTAGATGGTAGAGTTCTCATAAGAAGCATCAAGAGGTTTCACTACTAGTCCGAGCATGTTGCTATACTCCAGATTTCTTAAACCATGATAATAAACCTAATGAGTATTCAATTTTTAATCGTGGGTAAATTAATTTCTGTCTAGATACTATTGTAAGCGGGTGAAAACAAGAGTTCAATAGTGAGAATTTTTTTAAAGTTAAGAAGAATGGACGTAGGCGACTATTTCATTTGGGACGAATAATGATAAATCGTGTGCCTTCTATTCTCTTTTCCATAAATCTTTTATTTATTACTCTTGTTAGCTTAGTTGCATTGTCACACTTACTTCGATTAAAGGCTTTCGTTTCCACTTCATAATTTGTCCGAACTACAATTAATTAGTTAAGTATTAATTTAGCAGTTAACTCAGTTTTGGAGTTGACTTGAATCAACAACCATTTTTTTCGCTCCCTGTTCGAGTATATATATACAAAATAAGTTGTTTAGATTGAAAATAATTTGGTTTCGACCACAAACTGTCAAAATGAGTACCCGATTGACCTCCATTTGTGTATATAATTAACACGTCTTTGGTCAGCAATTTCAGCTTTTCAGTTGCTCTTGTTCTTAGCTTCTTACTCAATATGCTAGTGGTTTCTTCCAATAATAAAAGGATAACAGAATGGGACAAAGTTAACGATGTGGCAAAGTCAAGGTGTATCATATATTTTCTTCCCGCAATTGATGAAAGAGTGTTTGTTAGGACATTATGGCATTTAGTATATGGGATTGGTAGAAAACATTTCGGCGGCAGAAACCGCAGCTGGCGATCGCAATTATGCATGAGTGAGCCCACATGGCGCGTCTTTGACTTAACGTTATGGACATGTCTCCTTTAATTCTCTCACGGGATTTGCAATATTTAGACAAATCCAACTTCAACTGAAAACAATACACACACATTTGCCACATATTCTCATGTTCTAGATTGTCCTCTCCTCATAGCTGCCCTGTCCTGTTAGTAGTACTTGGTACTGAAGTCACCACTGACCATCTTTAAATTCTTGTTACTCAAAACACAAAAGTACCGTTTTTTTAATCATATTAACACGTTATGGAGTAGCTGGCACTTTACAACTTCACCTCCCAGTTATTAAGTATTCTGGGTACAAATTCCAAGTTCCTCACTAGAGATGTTAATGGTGGGGAGAGGAGGCGCGGGGCAAGGGTGCAAATCATTAGAAGGGTAGGACAGACAGACGAGCTTTATGCAGCGCGCTAAGCATAAGACAAAATAGGTTTAAACATATATTTTGAAAATCAAAAAGCAGAATGCTACAGGATGTCAAGTTCTATTGTTTTAAACCAGCTAAATTTAATAATTAACAATGGAGAAAAGAAATTATAAAACACAAATTAAAATGGACAGGAAAATTCTATGCAGAGCAGGGCAAGGCAAGTTAAAAAAACATATAAGAGGTGAGCAGAACGGGTTAAAACTTTTCTGTAGTAAGGCTTCACCATCCCGCCTCGACCATCACCATTGCCATCCCCACTCATATCCTCGCCAAAGTATGGGATAGGCTATATAAACACACGATTACATAATTTTGAATTGCTTGTAAAGTGGACTATAATTAATTTGCAAAGACTTTTGAATTATATTTTAACAAAATAGATCATCAACCTAACTCAACATATAAAGTTGGCTCAAAAGATGGAGGATTTGCGATTTATATAAGGAGACAATACTTAAAACATTCCCTCAGGCCTCAACCAAATGTATGATAAATCTAGCACCACCTTGACGCAGAGATAAGTGCAAAACTTCGCGCGTGCAAATAACTTGGAATGCATCTTTAACTCTAACGGGGATGACAGTTGTATCAATTATTAGCATTGATTGCGACACAACATTCTTCCCTTTCTCATTATTGTGCATTATCTAATACCATAAATCTGTAATAGCTGTAATGGACATCCAAGCCCTACTACAAGACAAAAAACGAAGAAGTTGGACAAATAACAAGGTGGGACGAAAGGGACATGCCAGACTTCAATCACTAAACTTTTCTCTTGGTTGGCCTAAATCTGATTAGAACGATAAATCGAATTTGTTTTGAGTTAACTAGCAATTATTTGTATCAAAGCCACAAAAGACAAGAAATGTGATTAAAAAAGGCAAATAAGAGATGGAAGATAAAATATAAGTGTATTAAATTTTTTTTCTGGATGCTTTACATAATCTTTTCATGGCTATTTATAGCCTACAAGAATGAGAGTAATCTACAGGAGTGAAGGTAATATTTACTGCGCTTAATGACACATTACTCCACATTCAGTCAAGGTGTAATCACGATCTCCCCATTTATTACGTGGATAACGTTCGACAGTTACAAAAACGAAGGATCGTCCACTGAAGAGTGGATCTAGTGGATCTTTACTGAGGGGTAAGCTTCACACATCGTGATGGTTTTCTTCCAATCATCTCGAGCGGTGACCTGCAACCAAGACTCATTTCTTGCTCGAGCCCCCTTATCTTGGGGAGTTGGCGAGCTCTCGAGAGCTCGTTAGTAAAGGATTCAATCTCACCATGTTTCAAGCCCTGTCGTCTAAGCCTCATTGATTTTTCACCCAACACAGATAGTCTCCCCACCCCTCGGATAATAGTCAGAATTTTTCGAGGGGTGAAATTAATTCAGCGGGAAATCGACATGGCTATTTGTGCGCCATGAATTTCGAAAATGACAGTTGTCACTCCATATTCTCATCCATCACACACGCCCTTCGCTGATTGGATGCCTCTTTTCGTTCCTTCTTTCCTATACAAACGCAATGATTATCTTCTTTTTTTCCTTATAAATAACCCAACTTGCTCTCCTACATCTTCACTTTCATCTTCCCCATTAACAACGATTTATCACAGTGACATTGCTCCTTGAATTCTTTCTTCTTAATTTAAAGCACCTTCAAATATTCAACAAAAATTTCTTCTACTCATTCAGTACAGAATTCTTCAGGGCCTTTTGAAGAAAGGACTCCTGAGATTGCTACCATAATTATGGGTAATGAACTGGTAAATGTTCTGATACCCTTAAATATTCTTCCACCATTGGATGATAACACAGAGGCAACGTCGCACCATAGCGATTTAATTCTCCGGTGACACAAATCCACCGCCAATCTTGGTGATATTGGTGAGATGGGTGGCGAAAAAGGAGATACTACCACAGAGGTTGGTGGTGTTGAGCCAGAAATCCTAAACCCCAAGGGGGAAAACTCTCCTTTGAAAGAATTGACACCCGAGGACATCATTCCCTCGAAGCTTGACCTATCGAACGACTTCGTGATGAAAGCTCAAACTGAAACCAACATTAGAAGAAAAAGGAACATTTCAGTGGGAGACACCCCGAGCCTGATCATACATGCCAATATTCTCTTGGTTCAGGAGGATTGCAAATAGGGCCCCGAGGCCTAAGTTAGCATCCCTGCTCCAGAGAGCCGAACCTCTGACATAGTATATGGGAGCTCTTTCGTTTACACCTACCCCTTTACAATAGGATTTACCCTTCCTATTCACGAAGTGGTAGATGCCTTCTGCCGAACCTAAGACGTGTGCATAGCTCAGATTGGACCTGGTTTCTGGAGGGTCGTCCAATGCCTCGACTATTTGAGTAAAGAGACTGGTGTCTCCTTTACCTTTAATCACTTTATTTACCTTTTTATCTCCTACCTTGCATAAGGATGTAATTGTTCAACTTAATAAACGAGGCAGGTTCTCGTTAATAACAAAAGGCGAGGACATTGAAGACCAAGGGTGTAACAAGCGCTTCGTTCTATTGCCCACGAGCCTTTTATCTTCGAATCCTGGTTTTTCTGAGCGATGGAACCAAAAGCGTAAGTTTTTGCCTCGGTCACTTTTGAAAAATTCTTACTCCATCATTCTTCTTTTATTCCTAACTTTCAGCTTCGCCCTTTTTTCAGCTAAGTCAATTCCAATCACACCTCCCAAAGACCTGACGGCTTGGGTACAAGTCATCATAAAAGCTAAGCCAAGGGAAGAAAGATCGTGGATAATCTTGGCTTCTTTGGATGAAAATCAATGGGCATGCAAGCGTCACGTTTAGTCCTTCCTCCCTTCTGTTAATCTGTTCTCCTAAAGTCTTTTTCTTATTACCTCTCGCTTTCTACAGGTCTCCCTAGTAGGGCGATTACTGTGCCGGAGGATAAAAGAAAAAAGGGCAGGAAAAAGAAACTCCCCGAGACTGGGGAAGCTTTGAACGAGCTCGAAGATCTGGTTGGATCTTTCGAAAGAAGGAGAAGAAAGAAGAAATTATCACTCCTGAGGGGTCATCGGGCCAAGGTAAACACATCTTCTTCCCTCTTTCTTGTATCTAATCTCGTCATTCTTTGCCGACCCTTTCTTCTTTTTCCCTTTTTTTAAAGTTCCTACAAGGAAGAGGCAATCTTCAAAGAACTCTACTGGGGCCAAACGGGCCATAATAGAAGAGGATGTCCACCCTGAGGGGTTACCCATCTTCGGAGAAGGTTAATTGACGAGCCCGAGGACGAGGGGGCTCAAAATAAGGTCGAGACTATCGATCTTGAGTCGTCGGCTCGATCGCCTGATAAAGTTGAAGAAGCAACTCTTTCATTAGCAAACAATGGGAAGAGCGTTCATGAGACCCCTCTCATTAAGGAAGGAGCCTCACAAGCTGCGTCTGAGCCTCTCGTGTCCCAACTCCCCGAAGGCCGATAAGGACGGTTGAACTTCTCTCCGACCTCTGCCTCTTAGACAACGATGTGGCGGTGCCCATTAGTTGTAGAGGAATCCTCGGGCCGCTAAAGCGACAGCGGATTAGGAAATCTCCCATAGCCGAGTTGAGGACTAATGCGGCCCAGCATGCTATTAAGGTATTTTTGCTTCCCCTATCTTTTTTTTAGATTCAAATGCCCCTCCCCCTCCCCCTTTTTTTAACTCCTTGGTCAATCCCTTGCAGGTGTACATACACGCGGTTAGGGCTGCTAAGATAGAGACCCATCAAGTTTCTATTATGCAAGAAACCAAGGATAATTAGACCAAATAAGGAATGGCCTCCAGTCTCGAATAGTCAACTTGGAAAAGCGACTTCTCGATGCTAAGATCGCGTTGGATGATGCTCGGGTAGCTGCTAATAAAGCTGACCTTGAGGCAACTAAAGCTCGTGAAGTTGATTCTGCTACCGCGGCTAGAATGGTTTTTTTGAAGGAGACTTGGAAGGCCGAGCTTAAAGCTGAGCGAAAGAGGATAACTGACGAAGCCAAAGCCATCCTTAGCAGAAATGCTGAAAAATATTGTTCCACGGTGAAGGAAAGCTTCCTCAACATAAACGATCTAACTGTGGAGAATGAGCGTCTCAAGGCTGAAATATTGACCCTTCGGGGTAGGATAGTTTCTTCTTCATCGAGGAATAATATGAGAGTTACAAGAACTAAGGTTGACAAGAATTGGGCTATCATCCAGACGAAGTTAACGACCCTCAAACAATGCCAAGCTGGGGGCGAATCTGGATGCAGAGATTGATCCACGCTCAATCCACTCACCTCAATGGGTGATGGGGCGGTCGTCAAAGATAATAGTACCCGACTTATGAGTCGGGGTCGATTTCCACAGGGAGCTAGCAAGATAATCTATTAGACTTAGGTTGAACAGTGACAGGCCCTAAGCTTTATCCGTAATATTCCTACTGATTACGGCAAAAGGTGTTTAACTACTATTAAATTAGCAATAATGTAAAGCGAATTAAATAATGATGATGGGGTAAACTATGGGAATGAGCTAGGGGTTTATCAATTCCAACAAGGTTCTCTAAGCTAAATGCTTACACTAATCTTGCAAATCTCATGGGTAACAATAATGGTCGGACCTCTAATGTATTCCTCAAAACTCTCTCGAGATATGGAGGATTTTACTTCATCAAGCCCTCTCGGGTCAATAATTAAGCGCGAGAAACCCTAGTCCAAAGACCCGACCGTGGTTGACCTATTTAGGCCGACCCCTTTAGATGGGGTAGGTCGCAACCAATGCAACCTAAATTCTCGCTAGTCTCCATTAACCTACGCCGTCAACCCCTCTTGGGTGATAAAAGCAAAGTAAGGTTAGGTTCAAGTACGGCCTTGCCTTAAACCTTAGTAAAGAAAATATGATGGAGAGCTAGATTTATGTTAATCCATTAATTTTATAAAATTAAATACAATATTTAAGCTAAGATAATCATGTCTTCGTGAATAAACCCCTAGTATGAGTTTAGCTACTCATACTAGGGTCTAACACACACATATTGTAAGATGAAATGACAAGAATCATATAAGAAATTAGAAGATTGAATTCCTTACAATGATTCAAGTAGAAACCCTCAAAAGCTTTAAAGCGATATTCTAGGCTAAAAAAGGTCTGTTTTCTCGGAGGCATAACAGCCTATTTATAGGCATGGGTTTCAAAAATATGATATTATTTACAAAAATACCATTTTTTTTGCTTTTACGCCAGGCCGCATCTTGTTAGGCGAGCCGCACATTTGGTTGTTGGCTCGCAGCTTTCACGTTTTCTAACTCGCCTTTTCTTGTGTGGTGCAGGTTAGGCGGGCCGCCCTTGTATTTTCCGAAAACTCCTCAGCGTCGTAGATTTTATCAACTCATTGTGAGAACCGGCGGTGTCGCCTCTCATTCTTCGGGCCGCCGAATGTGTTCAACATAAAGATTGACGGGCTGCCGTTTTGAGTTGCTGGCTGCTGTGAACTTCCCTTCCTTTGGTTGATGGCTGGCCTTTTGAGCCTTATGTTCGGGGAGGCGCCTTTTCCACTGCTGTCTTGTTTTCATGTTCTTCACTTTTGTAGCCAAAGCGCACTTGTATTTGCTCTTTTGTACATTTTCTTCGTCTTTGCATATATATTCTCTTAAAACCCTGAAACATAAAGATTAACATAAGATTCATTCAAATAACATCACAAAAAGGGCTAAAAGCTAGTTGGAATGAGTTATAATTAACCACAAAATACCAACATACTAACTCACCCAAGCTTAAGCTTTTGCTTGCCCTCAAGCAACATTAAGAACTTGACTCATGTTTCATTTTCTTAGCACCGGGATTGAGTTCAATAAGGGAATGGAGTAAAAGAGGAGTTCATAACTTTGGTTGATACTAACACTTAATTTCACACATGAGAATCTAACCAATCAATCCACAAGATCCATAGTCGCAACTATATCGACTAAAGCTTCTAGTGGAGACTAGAGCATGCATAGCACAATTGCTTTCTCAACTCACCTAAGGTTTTATTGGTTGCAGCTTCAAGTATCAAGTCCCTTAATACTCTCACCACAAAGAATGGGTCCCTATCTCTCAAGATAATGCAAACAAAAGGGCCCTCAAAATTTAAACTCTCGCTCTAAAAAATGAATGCAAGTTAAGCACATACAATGTCATAGGCTTGGCCTTAGTGTCACTTGGCATTTCCTTTCATGTCAATCAATGTAGAATCAAATAGGGCTTCTAAGGTTGTAATGTAGGTTTTTGGATAAAAGTAGGGTATAATTTAGATAAAGAGTGACTAAATTTCCTCCTTGGGCACTACATCATCTTTGCAAACTTTTCACTTTGAGCTTTCTTTTCACATTTTAGCTCTTATTCCAATTTTCATTCTTGATCTTTGCTTTTGTGGCTCTTATTCTAGTACTTGCTTCTCTTTCTATTTTTTGTCTTTTTGATTTGTCTTTTGCTATTTTTGTACTTTTCTTGATTTTCTTCTTTTCTCTTTTGCAACTTTTCTTTATACATTCATCTTCCTTTTCGAAGAGTCACATAGCTTTCATTTCTTTGTTTCCCTCCCCAAACTTAGACTTTAGTCTAAGTTGCACGTCTTTCAATTCCTCAAGGAGGTAGGGCCAAGAGAAGGGTTAGTGCTATTAAGCACTTAGAATTGACTCGGTTAATTATATGGCTATCAAAAAGAAAGGATATTAAGGCTCAGAGTTGGCCAACGGAGGATTAATTTCATTTGGTGACTTGAAAGGCTCAAACGGGTCAAAGAAATTCCTATCATCCTATTCAACAACTAAATTGACACTTTATTCATTTTCAAGGACACACAAGCCAAGTTCTAACATGCATATGAAATTAACAAGCTTTTGAGTAAGAACTTACCTCACTAGCATACGGGACAAGAGACAAGAGCATCAACTTTCCAACACTTAAGGTGAGGATCTAACCTATACTACTCATACATAAAGTCATCACAAGAACCTAAAGGTTATAGGTTCAACTCTCAACAAACAATCCACAAACTTTGTCATGTGTGCTCCTATATAATGTGTTGGTACCAAACAAGTCACGATAACACTGCTATGATTAGAGTCCTAAAAAGTGTCCAGTTCAAAAGAATTTCATTCTTGGGAAAAGAACCGAGTCAAAGAAAACCAAGAAGGTTATTTACTAAGTTAAAACTATTTACACAAGTGGTTTTTACAATGGGTGGTTGTTTTCGGGCCCAAGTAAAAATGAGTTTCACAAGGGTTGCCTACGTATCGCAACAAGTGTGAATCAGAGGAAAGAAGGCAACATCCCAAGCGTAGTTCACGGGAGTACCTTTTGAGCATTTTTCTTTTTGAAAGTTTTCCAATTTGTTTGGGTTTTTGGCTTTTCTCTCTTTTTTTTTTAAACAACTACACACTACATAACATAACGTTAGACAAGAATATAAACAACATCACAAAATTATATACATCACAAACACAACCTAAATTAAACATTCATGTCAACATAAAACAAACAAAACATAAAAATAGTTTAGGATATATCACACAAAAATAATAACCCCACCCTCCAACATGAAAAGTTGCTATGTCCCCAAGAAACTAAACATAAGACAAGAGTAATTAATAAAAGAGTTAGCCAAAAAGGGAGAGAAGGACTCCCTATTCATCTCGGGCAATTTCTTTGACGTTGCCCTCAACATGTCTTCTCAGGGATGATTGCCTTCTTTGTCCTCTCATCTCTCTCTCTCTAACAGCTTCCTCTTTTGATGACATTCTGGCCATATCCATCTGGATCTCCTCATAACGCTCCCTATTTCTGAGAACACCTAAATTCCCAAGTGCCTCTTCTTGCATCCTTCACATGTTCACTTGGTGTGTAGATTCCTGGGCTGTTGGATAGTTCAACCCTTCTTGTCTTTCTCTCTTTCATTCCACAGTATATTCAAACTATTGGCCATGTCTCGATGTGTGATTGCAAACACATGGATGCACTTCTTTATCTTCATGATATCCTTACCCTGTGCATTAATGGCTTCGCTCAACTCATCAAATTTAGTTGGATTGATCTTACAGGCAGAAAGTGGAGGTGGTTGCATCCGAGGCATGTTACACAACTGTACTCCAAACTCTTGCATTTTTTCTTGCAACTCCTCAAGTTCTCGAGTGAGATTTGCAATGGTAGTCTCAGCTTGGTGTACCTGCGGTGGCAAAGCTCTTGAAGAGGATGGGCCGACGGCTTTTGATGGCATCCTTTGATTGGGTGCAGGAGGAATTGGATTGCTTGGGTTGTTCTCATTGTCAATGGCATATAGGTCGAAAGCTTTCATTGGAAAGGCAAAGTCGTCATCATCAGTACTGATCCCTTGTTCCATAAGAAACTTAGTCAGTGTGTTGGCAAATGGGAGGTTGTCACTTTTAGTGAGGTAGCTTCTAGCATATTTCTCACCATTTCAGCCCCCAGATTAATTTTCACCCCTGTTATGAGGCATCCAATGATGACAGCCTTCCTGAGAGAGATCAGTTGTGTGTCCCTTGAGGGCATGATTCTTGAGTTCACAATGGCATGCCATCCTTTGGCTTCAAAATTCAAGTCTTGAAATGTAATTGGTGAGCCAAATCTTCTCCATGCAAGCTTTATTTCTCTCCCGATAATGGGAATAAGCCATTTTCTTTGAGCTTTTTCTCTCATCCTTTACTTAGCCAAGTATTCATCTGCTCTAAACTTAGGAAGGTTAAGGTGTTGGTTCAAGGCCTGAGCTGACACTTCCACCACCTGGCCTCTATATTCAATTATGCATTCAGGTCCTGATTGATTACTCAGCTTTGAATAGAACTCCTCTATCAACTCTATAGCTGCTGCACCTAACCTCTTTGTGAAAATTTCAGCCCAACCAGTCTCGACAAATCTATTGTAGAAGTTGGGGTTGAGCTCCTCAAGCTTCTTTATTATCACCCTTCTTTCACGCATCACTTCACCTTTCTCCTCATCTGTGCTAATGTCAATACGGAAAGAGTCACTGTTAGAAGGTGGAGGGATGGGTGGTGCAGGTGCTCTCCCTCTTTTCCTCGGTGCTTGAGCCATTTGAATATATGAGCAAAACCAAACTCAAAGAGCAATGTGAGTTAATCAGTTACACTATCCTACTCCTAACTAAGTTATGATTATCCTAAATTTGCATGTGAAGTTCATGGAATGGAATGGGATGGGACACTTGGGAAATCAAGACAATTCACACGATGCAAAAGAAAAGGTGGGTCGCAGAACAAGGGGCGGGCACACAGACATGAAGAAGCGGCCTGCAGAAGCAAGTGCTGAGAAGCACCGGCGGGTCGCCAATTGAAGTGCGAGGCTTTTTATTAAGCCGCAGAAAAAAATTTCTTTCTGTTGGAGTCGGCGGCTCGCACTTATAAGCGAAAGCTCGCCTACTCACTCCACCCTTCATCTGCGAGACGCACTTTGGCTTAGGCGACTCGTACAACTTTTGACCACAGGGGTCGGAGAGTCGCCCTTTTTCTTGCGATGGACAAGCTTAGCTCGCCTGTTTTTTCGAGCTCACTGATCACACTGGCGGCCTCGCACTTGCTTGTGCAGGCACGCTTAGTTTAGTCTGCACTTAAATGTGCGGCATCTTGCCTCATCAGCGGCTTGCTGAGTCCTTGGCCCAATTTTTCTACAGTGCACAGATTCCAAGTTATTCCATTCTTCACGTCCCTTTTACACCCTGAAACACACTCCTAAGTGGTATTTTCAACTTCTCACATCTCTCACATTTTCTCTCAAGAACGAGACCACGATTTCAACCAAAATTCATGAAAAGTCAACCATATTTCATACCAAGTTCAAAACTTTTTCAAGATTCAAGGCACACAAGGTACGTTCATGGTGTCATTCAAGTTCAAGTTTTGGTCATTTTTGCTTTCACTCTCTTCTTCTTCATATTTCTTCACTTAAGAGCAAAGTAAACGCACAACTTCACACTCTAGGGTTCTAACTTCATGAAATGAAAATTAAGAACAAACCCTAAAATCAACCTACTCATGGAAGACAAGTTAATCAACCAAGCCCTACCCCCAACATGATGTCTTTAACTACCCCACATGTAAGACATGAAAATTTAAATGCGAGGAGTTGAACTCTTAACAGATCTGTGAAGAAATTCAAATCGGGTTGAGAGATTAGCGGCGGGTTGTTGAAATTGAGTGCGTGTGTTGTGATTTGGAGTGTTGTTTATGGTGGTTGTGGTGCATCGGAATAGTAATTTTCGGTGGTTGGTAGTTGTGCTTTCTCTGTTGGAGTGAAAAGTGAAAGAAAACTTACCTTGGAGCCTTATATGGTCAGGTAAAAACCCGTCAGGACCATGAAAGAGGCGGCTCGCACTTCATTCGGCGGGTCGCCGAAATGAAGCGAGTGGGACTTAAGTCCTCCAAATTTACACCAGTGGGTTGGCCCGCCGATTGTTCTGTGGAATTGGATGGGCAACTCGCCTAACGAGAGACTGAGTCTTCCTTCACTCCGAAGAAAAAAAATTTCTTACTGCCTGTACCGGCGGCCCGCATATCATTTGGTTGGGCCGCTCTTTTACTTCCGCACTTTAATCGACGGCCCTTTCCCTCTCTTCAACTTTTCTCACTTTTCATCCCTTGCAATTACCTGCATCAACACCACTCCAACCAAGATCAAGTGCATTCATCACAGAACTTCACACATGATTACAACTAAAATTTCTAACAGTAAAACTTGGGTTGCCTCCCAAGAAGCGCTTGATTTAACATCGCGACACGACGGTGTTACCTCAACCTTCAAGAAGTTTCCTCCCAAGATTATGCCAATAGCCTCTCATCCGGGAAAGAATAATTGATCTTAGGAGTTTTTTTTTGGGCGACCCTCCTTCTCTTAATGGGATAAGTGGTCCGCCACTTGATTCTCGATTCCCTTTCTATCAAGTACCTCAAGATCAATTTCTTGTAACAATAGAACACATCTAATCAACCTTACTTTTGAATCCTTCTTGGCCATCAAGTATCGGATTGCGGAATGATCGATATGCACAATGACCTTAGATCCAATTAAGTAAGATTGAAATTTCTCAAAGCCAATGATAATGGCTAACAACTCCTTCTTCGTCACCGTGTAATTTTGTTGAGCTCCATTCATGGTCTTGCTAGCATAATAGATAGGGTGAAACATATTCTCAACCCTTTGGCCAAGCACGGCCCCCAATGCAACATCACTAGCATCACACATGAGCTCAAATGGGAGATCCCAGTTTAGACTCACTATAACCAGTGCGATTGTCAATCTCAATTTGACTTCTTCAAAGGCTTTCAAACATGCTTCAATGAATTCAAACTTTGCATATTTTTCCAATAATTTGCACAATGGGTTAACAAACTTGGAGAAATCTTTAATGAAGCGGCGATGACATCCCGTATGTCCCAAGAAGCTTCTCACTCCTTTGACGGTTGTAGGAGGTGGAAGTTTGGAGATGACTTCAATCTTTGCATGATCTACTTCAATTCCTTTTTTGGACACCTTGTGCCCTATAATTCCTTCTTGAACAAGGAAATGGCATTTCTCCCAATTGAGCACAAGTTTGGTTTCTTCACACCTCTCTAAGATTTTCTCCAAATTAGATAAATAATCTTCAAAAGAATCACCCACTACGGAGAAATCATCCATGAACACATCCAAGAAATTCTCCACCATGTCATGGAAGAGTGCAAGCATACACCTTTGAAAAGTGGTCGGGGAATTGCAAAGTCCAAAAAGCATTTTGCGGAATGCAAAAGTGCCATAAGGACATGTGAAGGTTGTCTTATCTTGATCAGTTGCTTCAATTGAGATTTGATTGTACCCCGAATATCCATCAAAAAAATAATAGTACGCTCGGCCCGCCAAATGATTAAGCATTTGGTCAATGAAGGGTAGGGGAAAATAATCTTTTCTTGTTGCATTGTTGAGCTTATGGTAGTCCATGCATACTCGCCAACCGGTCACGATTCGAGTTGATATAGCTTCACCTTTTTCATTGTGAACTACAGTCATCCCTCCCTTTTTGGACACACATTGAATAGGTGAGACCCCATTCACTATCGGAGAATGGAACAATCACCCCCCGCATCTAACCATTTGATGATCTTCTTTTTGACAACTTCTTGCATTTGAGGATTTGACCTCCTTTGATATTCCACCGATAGCTTACATCCTTTTTCAAGGAGAATCTTGTGAGTGCATACTACCGGGTCAATTCTTCTTATGTCCGCAAGAGTCTACCCAATTGCTTTAATTCTTCTTTTCACCACTCCAACTAATTGATCTTCTTGTTCTTTGGTTAAGTGGGAACAGATGATTATGGGAAGAGTGGATTTTTGGCCTAGGAAAGTGTATCTCAAGTGGCTTGGGAGTACCTTGAGTTCAAGTATCGGAGGTTCTTCAATGGAGGGCTTTGTGGGAGGAATGGTTTGGTTTTCAAGGTCAAGGGAAAGCTTTTTGGGAACATAGGGTTTAGTGTCAAGTCCTTCCAATGCTTTCACACATTCAACAACACTCTCTTCACTATCAATATCCATGTTCCAAATTACCGCAGCCAATTCATCCGCTTGACTTACTAAAACACTTTTTTTTCCACAAGTGCATCCATAACCATATCCACATAAAAACAAGTGGCTTCCTCCTCCATAGGTTGTCTCAATGGTTTGCATATATAAAATAAAACTTTCTCACAATTGAAACGAAACGTAAGTTCCCCCTTCTCCATATCACAAAGTGCTCTCCCGGTTGCAAAAAATGGACGCACAAGAATAATGGAGACATCAAAGTCCAACGAAAAATCTAAGATCACAAAATCCGCCGGGAATATAAACTTCTCTGCCTTCATTAGAACATTGGTGACAACTCCAATTGGTTGCTTCATGGAGCGGTTGGCCATTTGCAAATTCATATTGGCAGCTTTGGGAATTTCCTTGGTAGTCAAAGCCTTGTAGACCGCATACAACATCAAATTGATGCTAGCTCCAAGATCACATAGAGCTTTAGGGAAATGCTTCCCTCCAATTGTGCATGGAACCGTGAAGGCTCCAGGGTCATCCATCTTCCTTGCCATATGCTTTGAGATAATTGAACTAAATTGATGAGTCACCTTGCTTGGCTCATAGTCCTCATAATTCTTTTTGGTCACAAGATCTTTCACAAGCTTTACAACATTTGGCATTTGGCTCAATGAGTCAACCAAAGAAAGGTCAATAGATGTTGATGCTATCTTATCCCAAATTTTCTTGGCTTAAGATGCTTGTTTTTGTTTCATACTCTTTTGTGGGAAAGGGAGTGGAATTTTGGGTATGGAGCTTGGACTATGAGGGCTTTGTTTGGGTGGTGGAGTTTTCTTTGGTTTGACAATTTGAGAGGTAGTGACTTCAGGGATTGGTTCTTGAGGGATTGCCTCATTATCAACTTCATTTCTTGAAATCTCTACATCCACATCATTTGCCTTGTCTTGGTGTAACTCCTCCTCCTTGTTTTTCTCTCCCTTTTACATTTCTACTTCATCCACATCTCCTTTTGATTTAAGATCTTCCCATATTTTTCCAGTCCTTGTCATAATTGCCATCACATAATCTTTCCTATTCCTCTTAGAATTCACTATTGCGTCCCTTAGTAGTGCTCCTTGAGGTCTTAGATTCACTTGGTGAGAGAGGGTGCGCATTTGAGATTCAAGGGCTTTGATAGAAGTACTATGAGCATTAACTGTTTGCTTAATATCCTTGATATCACCGATATAACTTTCTTGATTCTTGAGGACTTCTCTCATCATTTCCTCATATTTCGATTGACCCCTTCATTCTCACCTTGCTTGTAAGGAGCTCTTGGTGCGTAGCTTTGGGAAGCACCAACTCCCGTTCCACCTTAATTGTTGCTCCAATTTTATCTTCCTTGATCTTTTCTCCATTGGCCTTGTTGATACGGCCTTTGATAACCAGCTTGTTGGTAAGCCACAAAATTGGCTTCTTCTTCATTTTGGACATTGAAACATTGTTCCGGAAAACACTCCTCTTGCCCTCTTTGAAGAAGGGTTAGAGGTGGACCTCCGGGGTTAACATACCCAATTATGGCCACTTGATGGCCTGCATTTGTAACTTGAAGATTTTCTACCTTGCTTTCCTTTTTCTCTTTTTCTTCCATGGCACTTCTAAGAAGCTCAATGTTGGTCATGATTCGAGCCATTTGTTCCGCTTGATCGTCAAACCTTTTCGTCATCATTTGGTTCATTCCTTCTTCACCATTTGGGTTTTGAGCTCTTGATTTCCAATCTTGAGATTGTTTGGCAACTTTGTTGAGAATTTTCTTGACCTCTTGAAAAGTATGGTCCATGATAGCACCTCCACATAAGTTGTTCACGGCCGCTTGGTTGTTCTTATTGAGTCCTTGGTAGAAACATTGCAAAAGCATATCATCTTCAAATCCATGAGTTGGTTAATGTAGCAAAACCTTTAGAAAAGCTTCTCATGCCTCATATAATGAATCGGTGGGATCTTGCTTGAACAGATACACATTGTTGCTCATTGATGCTTGCTTGCCTTTTGGCAAGAACTTTGCCAAAAATTGCTTTACAAGTCCCTCCCAAGTGTAAATTGAATTCTTTGGTAGCTTGTTCAACCATGCCTTCGCCTTCCCCGATAGAGAATAGGGAAAGACTCTTAGGCGCAAAGATTCTTCCGTACAATATGCTGACTTATAAAAATAACACGTTTGCACAAAATTCCTCAAATATTCTGTTGGGTCATCATGCTTTCCTCCACAAAACAGTCCATTTTGATCAAGTCCATGAAGAATCACTTGTGGGGTATTGAAAGTCACATTCCCACGAATTGGTGGTGGCACAATGACACTCGCAAAGGTTTCCAAGCCTACTTCTTCTTCCGAATCTTCCAATTTTTGAACATGTTGATTATCATTTCGACCACCCCTTGCATTCCTTTGGTTCCGATTGTCATTACGAACATTCACCCGATATGCATTGGCCTCTCCTATTAGCTTGAACACCACGACCTCCTCGGTTTGCACCTCGGCCTCCTCTATTAGCATTGTTGCCTCTTCGGTTTGCATTGCTCGCAACGCCATAATTGTTGCCAACTCGAACTCCCTCATTTGCTTGAGTATTGTCATGAGGAATTGCATCATTTGGGGCTGCATTTTCCACTTGAGGTTCTTCATTTTCTTTAAAGGCACCATAGATTCCATAACTCTCCTCACTAAGAGAAGGGTCATTATATTCATCCTCGGACTCTTCATAATAATCATTTGGAACAATTGGAGCATTTGGATATGGAACTCCCTCATTAGCACGATTGTACAGGGGGGTTCCTCATAGATCTATTCGGATTATTTCTCATACTTGAATTAACCTACACACGGTAAAATAAAGCACGAAGTAAAATGTAAGAATAACTAACAAGACTAGTGTGATTTTCCCAAGAGACACTACTGAAGGACCAGTTTCTTCTATGTGTTCCGTTACTCATAAATTGCGGAATTAAGTTAAACAAGAGTAAATGAACACTGATTTTAGCGTGAAAAAATCCCTTGAACTCGGGGTCAAAAAACCACGACCTACTCTCTCAATTAGGATTTTAACTTCACTATTTGAAAGACTCGGTTACAACTCTCTCTTACTAACCTAGGACTAATTCTAATCCTATAGTGACCCCTTTTACAATCAGTGAAGTTCCTCCAAGTAACAAGACTTGAATAACGCGTACTCTTACAGAACTTCTATGAAAGCAAATAGTACAACTTGATATATCCTAATACAGATGAACAAAGACTGAATTTTGACAAGACTCAATCTAAGGAACAGGTTCTTCACTTAGTTCCCTGTAGCTTAATGACTGCCCAAATACAATTTTGATTCAACAATGTTATAGCTCTTTTCTCTTTGTATTAGTGCGTATCTTCAACAACTTAAATGCTCCTCTATTTACAGCTTCGAAATCTGAGGAGTCGTGAGCAATTAGAACTCCAAAGCCTCCACGAGTTTGAGTCCTAATTGAACTCCTTGCTTATCTTCAAGCCTTATCCGAATCATATGCAATATTTTCTTATCACGTACAACTCTGCATGATTATCAAGATAAATATTAGACAATAAGATAATAATTAATTTTCCCGCTTAATTGATTTTGAAATATTATTTATTCAGTTGCCCTAATCCAAAGGAACAATTCCTTGGATCTGTTCCTTCGTCATCAATCAAAACTTCGAGCTTATTCAAGCTACCAACTAGAATACGAAATATTCAATCTAATAGATGTACCGTAGCTCCCTGGCAACAATGCCAAAATTTGATCCAAGCTCAATCCACTCACCTCAATGGGTGATGAGGCGATCGTCAAAGATAATAGTACCCAACTTATGAGTCGGGATCGATTTCCAAAGGGAGCTAGTAAGATAATCAATTAGACTTAGGTTGAATAGTGATGGGTTCCTAAGCTTTGTCTGTAATATTCCTAATGATTAAGGGAAAAGGTGTTTAATTACAACTAAATTAGCAATAATGTAAAGTGAAATTAAATAATGATGATGGGGTAAACTATGGGAATGAGCTGGGGGTTTATCCATTCCAACAAGGTTCTCTTAGCTAAATGCTTACACTAATCTTACAAATCTCATGGGTAACAACAATAGCCGGACCTCTAATGTATTCCTCAAAACCCTCTCGAGATAGGGAGGATTTTACTTCATCAAGCCCTCTCGGGTCAATAATGAAGCGCTAGAAATCCTAGTCTAAAGACCCGAGCGGGGCCGACCTATTTAGGTTGACCCCTTTAGATGGGGTAGGTCGCAACCAATGTAACCCAAATTCTCGCTAGTCTCCATTAACCTACACTTTCAACCCCTCTCAAGTGATAAAAGCAAAGTAGGGTTAGGTTCAAGTACAGCCGTGCCTTAAACCTGAGTTAAGAAAATACGATGGAGAGCTAGATTTATGTTTCGATTAATTTTATAAGATTAAATACAAGAATTAAGCTAAGATTATCATGTCTTCGTGAATAAACCCCTCTAACACACACATATTATAAGATGAAATAACAAGAATCATATAAGAAATTAGATTAAAGATTGAATTCCTTACAATGATTCAAGTAGAAATCCTCTCTTGAACTCGAAGAATATTCAAAAGCTTTAAAGTGATATTCTCGGCTAAAAAAGGTCTGTTTTCTCGGAGGCATAACACCTTATTTATAGGCATGGGTTTCAAAAATAATATATTATTTACAAAAATACCATTTTCCTTGCTTTTACGCCAGGCTGCCTCTTGAGAGGCGAGCCGTATATTTGGTTACTGGCTCGCGGCTTTCACATTTTCTAACTCCCTTTTTCTTGTGCGGTGCAGGTTAGACGGGCCGCCCTTGTGTTTGCGGCCGACTCCTCAGTGTCGCAGTTTTGATCAACTCACTGTGAGAATCGGCGGTGTCGCCTCTCATTCTACCGGGCCGCCGGATGTGTTTAGCATAAAGATCGGCGGGCTGCCCTTTTGAGTAGCTGGCTGCTGTGAACTTCCCTTTTTTTGGTGGATGGCTGGCCTTTTGAGCCTTATGTTCGGCGAGGCGCCCTTTCCACTGCTGCCTTGTTTTCATATTCTTCAACTTTGTAGCCAAAGTGCACTTGTATTTGCTCTTTTGTACATTTTCTTCGGCTTTGCATGTAAATTCTCTTAAAAACCTGAAACATGAAGATTAACATAAGATTAATTCAAATAACATCACAAAAATGGCTAAAAGCTAGTCGGAATGGGTTATAATTAAGCACAAAATACCAACATATCAGAGATAGCCAAGGCTGAGATCGATGCCGTGAAGGCCCAACAACCATTGAACCAACTCCCCTCAAGCAGTGAGAGCTCAAGCGGGGAGGAAAACGAATGTTCAGATGCCTCAACTTCTGGGGCCGAAGAATGATGTCTTGTCAGTGTACCTTTTTTTTTTTCTTAGGCCTCCGGCCATTGTAAATATTTTCGTGTTGGCCTCCAAGCCTTTTAATGGACATGATCATTTTTCTCAGTGTTAGTCTTTGATTTTTTTTAAATCTTTTGAAATGTCATTTGAATATTTGCTTGCAAGACTTGGATAAATTCGAATGTAAGCTAGCTTAGAACGACGTCTCATTCTCGAGACGAGGCGTAAATAAAAACTGGCCTTCATGGATTGAATAAAAAATAAGTTGAATGAAATTTTATTCCATTGATGAGTTTCGAGGTGATTTACATAAACATTTCATCATAGTGAGACTTAGGCAAATTTTTATTACAAATCCATTTCGGGCGACACATAACTAGGCTAACTCTGTAAGGAACAGTCCTCGGTGAACGAATAGCCATTCAAAGTCTCCAGTTCCCCTTACATCCTCTCAGTGGTCAGGTGCGAAGAATGAGGAACCGAGCACTGTGTATCGTTTGACCCAAGCGCTGGAGCACTATCAACTCGATGCCATGGGTGAAGGATTATTTTTGACGAAGGGTAATGTACCTCATTGTCAAAAGTAATAGCGCTTTAAGTTGGAGACATTCCAATTTAAAGGCTCTTGATTGCCTCTAAGGTGCTCTAGTTGATACGACCCCTTTCCTGTGATGGCCTTAATTCGATAAGGCCTTCCTAATTGGCAGCCAACTTACCTGCTTTCTTTTCCTTTGTCGTTTGATTTGAAGCCCCCAAGACGTAATCACCAACCCTGAAGGTTCTGAACTAAGCCTTTCTATTAAAATAAGCTTCAATCTGTAGCTTTTGAGCAGCCAACAAATTAGAGCCATTTCCCTTCGCCCTTCAAGAAAATCTAGTTCCACGCGCATAGCCTGCTGATTCGACTCCTCGAATGCATGAGCATACCGAAGGCTAGGCTCACCAACCTCGATGGGAATCAGTGAATCGATCCCATAGGCGAGGGAAAATGGGGTTTCCGCAGTGCTATTTTTTCATTTGTTCTCATTGCCCACAATACCCAGGCAACTTATCGGGCCACGAACCTTTAACTTTATCCATTCTCTTCTTAAGATGGTCCATTATTTTCCTATTTGAGGACTCAGCCTGCCCATTAGCACTGGGATGATAAGGCGTTGAAACCACTCTTTTGAATTCTCCTATTTGGCAAAAAAAGTGGCTACCTCCGACCCTATGAACTGCTTGTCGTTATCACATGTTACCTCCCTCAAAACTCCAAATCTGCATATGATATTTTTCCCAATGAAATCGATCACTTCCCTCTGTCGAACCCTGGCAAAGGATCCTGCCTCGAACCATTTGGTGAAATAATCAGTTAGCACAAGGATAAATTTCACACCACCCTTCGCCTTAAAAAATGGGCCTACAACATCCATCCCCTATTTCATAAACGGCCACGGCGACACAATCGAGTGCAATAGCTCCGCTTGTTGGTGAATCAACGAGGCATGCTTTTGACACTTATCACATTATTTGACAAATGTCTTGGCATCTTCACTCATCTCGGGCCAATAGTAGCCAGATCGAAGGAGCTTTCGTATTAGGGCTTTCCCTGCGGAATGATTTACACATTCGCCCTCGTGCACTTCGCTCATTACATAGCTATACTCACCTGGGCCTAAACATTTAGCCATCGAGCCGCAATAGAGCCTTTTGTACAATCTCCCATGCACGAGCGAGTGTGGGACAACTTGCCTTTGGAGCTTTTCAGCTTCCCTTATATCCCTTGGCAAAAATCCAAAATCTAAATAAGAGATAAATTTTGTCCGCCAATCCCATTGCTTATTTATTGCGTTGACTTCCAACTTTATTTTTCCCACTACGGATGTGAGTACTAAAATATCTACGTCAGACCCCAGTTTTGATTATCGAGGCCAAGTTTTCCAACTCATCGGCTTCTCCATTTTCTTCACGAGGAATTTGCTGGATTTTCCAATCTTGGAATTTTCCGAGGGCTTTCTGTGCGCGAATCACGAATTGTTTCATTCTGGGCTCCCGAGCCGCAAAATCACTGAAGATCTGATTCACCAGTAACTGTGAGTCACTTTTTAACTCGATCTTTTCAGCCCTCCATTTTCTTAGCCAACTCCAAGCCCGCTATCGCAACCTCATACGCAGCTTCATTGTTAGTCAACTTTCTAAATTTTACTGAATGTCTCAGATTTTCCCCGGCTGGGGTCACAAGCACTATTCCGAGCCCCGAACCGTTGGAATTCGTTGCACCATCAGTAAAAAGTTTCCATACTCCAAGAGCTGGACCCTTTGAGAGCAGATTTTTCTTTTCTGCCTCGGGGAGTATCATAGCACTGAAATCAGCCACGAAGTCTACCAACACTTGAGATTTTATGGTAGTTCGAGGCTGATATACAATATCGTATTTACTTAGCTCAACCGCCTATTTAGATAACCTCCCCGACAATTCATGTTTATTGAATATTATCCTTAAGGGGAAGGTCGTGACTACAGCTATGGGATGGCACTAAAAATAAGGGCGAAATTTCCGAGCTGCCATAATTTATGCAAGCGCTAATTTTTCTAAATGAGGGTACCTCCTTTCAGCGTCGAGGAGAATTTTGTTGACATAATATATTGGTTGTTGCTTCCCATCTTCCTCTCGAACTAATAGGGCACTAATAGTTACCTCGGAGGTGGCTAAATATACCAACAGCGTCTCCCCGTCCTTTGGCTTAGCGAGCAGTGGGGCATTCGCCAAGTAATGTTTTAGCTCCTTCAATATCTCTCTACATTCGGGAGTCCACTCGAAGTTCGTGTTCTTTTTCAAGACAGAGAAGAACATATGACATCGCTCCGATGACCTCGAAATGAATCTACTCAGAGCAGCAAGTCTACCGGTCAGGTGCTATATTTCCTTTGCGCTCGTCAGTTCCTCGGGAATTTCTTGTATAGATTTTATTTTATTAGGATTTGCCTCGATGCCTCGTTCAGAGACAATAAACCCTAAGAATTTACCCGAGCCAACCCAGAAGGCACATTGTTCAAGGTTTAGCTTCATACAGTATTGTCGTAAAATTGCAAAAGCTTCCCTCAAATGATTCAGCTGATCCTCCAACTGATTCAGGTGATCCTCCAACTGAATTGACTTCACGAGCATGTCATCAATGTAAGCCTCCATTATTTTGCCGATGTAATCTTTGAACATTCGACACACCAACCTTTGATAGGTCGCCCCTGCATTCTTGAGACCGATGGGCATCACCTTGTAACAATACGTCTTTCATCAATGATGAAGGATGTTTTTTCCTCATCGCTCGGCTCTATGAGAATTTGATTATACTCTGAATATGAATCCAGAAAGGTCAACAATTTATATCCAGTCGTGGAATCTATCAACCTATCTATCGGGGGTAAAAGATATGAATCCTTTGGACAAGCTTTGTTTAAATCGGTATAATCAACACACATCCGCCACTTGCCATTTCTCTTTGGCACTACCACCATGTTGGCGAGCGAATCGGGATATTTTACTTCCCTGATGAAGCTGTTGTCGAACAGTGATAAGGGGCAAACGACCACAAGGCCCTTTACTAGAAGCCAAGCCAAAGCAATCCATGATGCTCACCTTCACTTGATATGAAAAGTTTTGGACGTGGTATATGGGACCTTCGGAACCACCTTGAATATCATGCATTGGAGCACCGTGGAAGGAGGACCATCTAGGCACCAGAAACTGGCGGACCGCCTACTCAAAGGGGCGGACCGCCTACCCAACTCTCTGAATCTCAGTAGGCAGACCGCCCACTTCACTGTGTGGCTGGTCAAGACATGGACAAGGTGGGGTGCCTACTAGGATGGGCCGGGCGCCTACTTAGCTGAGCCACCATCTGAATTTCCTATCTTTTTGTTGTGTAATTCCAACTATAGCCCTAAGTGGCTTCTAGTGTTTTAACCTACTTAGGGGTATTTTATGCTTTTCATTCAATGTATATAGAAGACTATAAAAGTCTTCCCTTAGTCTTGAACTCATTTACACTACTTTGAATACACAAAACATATGAGAATTCTCTCCATTGAAACCCTTGTTTTTGGCTTGATTTCAATTGGACGATTCCAATTTGAACGTTAATCCGCTCCGATCATTCTATTTGCAAGAACCTCATGATTCTTGAGGATAGTTTCATAGCGTAGGTGATTCTTGACAATCATTCGGGGTGTAATGAAACATCGTTCTTCGTTGCTACTTGGGCAATCGTGTGAGTCTCATCTCGTTTTTATCCTGTTTATCGCTTTCTTAGTTTCCCATTATCAGTTGGTATCACAGCAAGGCTAGGGTTTTGTTCCTACGAACCCTCGTCCTACTCTTCGTGCTTGTTATCTTGTTTCAGATTGTTTTTCTTGTTCTTGTTCTTGTTAAATTGAAAAAGAAGAAAAAAATTCAAAAACAAAAAAATCACCAAAAAATTGCTAGTTGTTCTTGGTTTATGATGATTTCTTTGGTGTTTGTTATCGAGGATTGTATGTTATCCTATTCTCGTTGATTGGGTACTCACAAAACACGTTTTAAGGTTGTGAATCAAATCTTGAAATTCAAATCCCCAAAAGTTAAAAATCACAAAAATTGCTAGAACTTCTTTGTTGTTACGATTTTGTTGTGGTTTGATATCGGGAATTGTTCTATGATGTTAACCCATTGATTTGATACCCCCATAACATCATTTGGAGTTGCGATTTGAGAATCGAAATTTTTGAATCTAGAAAAATTTGAAAACCCTTTGAAAATTTGCTCAAAATCTTGGATCAAACTTGTTGTTGGTTGTGTTGGATTAAACCATTGGGCTTTTCTTGTAGTAATTGAATACACATTGGGGAACCTTTTAATTTGGAAAACACCTAGAAAAACCTAGGAAAATCGGGTGCCAAAAGCCAAAAACAAGTTGTTGGATTGTGCTGAGATTGCCAGTAGGCGGGGCACCTGAAAAGTATGCGGACCGCCCATAGAACTCTCTGAAGTTTAGTAGGCGGACCGCCCCTGTGCCTAGGCGGACCGCCCACTCCTGGAAAGGGTGTCTGGGTAGTAGTTTCATAGGTTTTCATGTTTTGTTTGTTTCCGTTGCTTCCGGTTAGTACTTTGAGAGTAATTGTCCTACTCAATTAGTACTAATTCCTTGAGCGCTTAGGATATTCATGCGTATCGGTGGTTGATAAATTCCAAGAAGACTTGTAGAATTTCTTTGGCTCAAGTGTTCACTTATAAAGACGAACGCTCATAGAGTCCCATTAACTCCACTCTTCCCGAAGAGCATTGGGAACTTGTTGAATTGTTTGGTTGTTAAGGAGGTTGTTCAACTCCGAGGAAGACTTTTGGAATCAAGCACGAGTGAACCTACCCCAAACTAGAGTGAACCCGAGCGAAAATCAAAGAACTAACCTGAACTACTACACTCCTACCCAGAACTAATCTCTTATTATATGCCTAACCAAAACAGCACCTGAACACCCCTAAACAACTTAAGAACACTACCAGAAACAAACAACCAGACTCCCTCACCAGAACATCTTGCTAACACCTGCAAACCACCAGAACACTCCTAACACCTGTAGACCACCAATCAAACTCCTACAAACCTGCAGGATACTCTTACAACTGCACACCTGAACAACTTACCAAAACAGACCTCACATACATAAAAAATATTGCACACTCCCATATCTCGAACACCTGCACATATAAAACATCCCAAGCTACTGCAACATTACCTGATACTCTCTTACACTTACTCCAACCAAATCAGCCCCTCTACAACACCTGAAAGCAACCTGCATCTCCTCAGGACAAACCATAGAACAGCCAGAAAATTTCATGGGATATGCAGCCTCTCCTTTCACCAAGACAAATACAACAGGATCCCATCACCACAACAAACTAACACCCTGCCCTAAGCTCCTCTAATCAACCCCCTTTACTGCCTCCAAACAGCTTAACAGGCCTTGAGACAAAATTTCATATCCACCAGCACCTACACACTCTTAACAAACTCAGGCAGCCAAACCCCAACACACATATTCTATTTCAGGAACTATAACTTCTTTTATATTAGCTAAGTTACACATACTTAGCGAAGAACAAGTTAAAGTAACCATATTTCTACATAATAGCATTTGATTCACGAAATTCAGATTAAACTAACCATGCTGGCTCTGCAATACTGATCACGTACTACTGAAACTGATAAGAAAACACAAGTAAAAGTTGAAATGTTACCTGCTGCAGGGCAGTGAAAAAGGGCGACGATCCGAAGAATGCGACTCGAAGAAGGGAAACGACTCGGACAAGGTCGACGACTTGAACGACGATAAAGCGACTCGAAAATGGAAGCGATAAACAAATAATTGAAAGGAAACCAGAATCCTCCCTACGAATTTTAAAAGCTAGAAATAAAAGTAACTCTTGTGTATTTAATGTGTGCCGTTTTTCTCTCCATTCCTTTTCAGATGCTCCCTCTATGAACTCTCTGCTACTGTCGCTGCTCTCACTACTCACCCTTCCATTTTTTCCCCCGCCGCTGCTTACTGAATTCCCAGGCCCTTTTATATGAACAAGTTAGTGCTCTTAAAGGTTGTGTGAAAATCCTCAAAAATCCTTCAACGGCTAGAATTGGATAAGCTTTGTACAGAGATGGTGATGTGGAGGCCAGGGGTCCAAGTTTTTGGCATTTTTGTGATTCAAATTTTTTGGGGGGAAAATTCAATAGGGCGGTAAAAAAGGGCGACGATCCGAAGAATGCGACTCGAACAAGGGAAATGACTCGGACAAGGTCGACGACTTGCACGACAATAAAGCGGCTCAAAAATTAAAGCGATAAACAAATAATTGAAAGGAAACCAGAATCCTCCCTACGAATTTTAAAAGCTGGAAATAAAAGGAAATCTTGTGTATTTAATGTGTGTCGTTTTTCTCTCCATTCTTTTTCAGCTGCTCCCTCTATGAACTCTCTGCTACTGTCGCTGATCTCACTTTTCACCCTTCCATTTTCCCCCCGCTACTGCTCACTGAATTCCCAGGCCCTTTTATATGAACAAGTTACGGCTCTTAAAGGTTGTGTGAAAATCCTCAAAAACCCTTCAACGGCTAGAATTGGATAAGCTTTGTACAGAGATGGTGATGTGGAGGCCAGGGGTATGAGTTTTTGGCGTTTTTGTGATTCAAATTTTTTGGGGGAAAATTCAATAGGGTCGGGTTTTGGGAATTGGGCTGAGGGATTTTTTCATTTCTGATTTTGGGGAGGGAGTGTAACATATATGTAATGCTTGCAGAAATAGGCTGGATTTTAGGGTATGTCTTGCAAATTAATCAATAGCTTTTGATTTTTAAAATTAGCCTTATTTAAAATAATTAGACATTAATTCAAAAATTTCAGGACAAAATTGGGTGTCAACAGCTGCCCCTCTTTACCCGGAAAAAGATGGAAGAGTTTTCAGGGTAAAGAAGTTGACATAAAGCCAATTTTGTCACGATAAAGCCAAGGACTTCCGATTCCATGCACCAAAAGCCGAGGCTTATAGATATGGCCGAACTCCGATTTTCGAGTTGCCTACATATCTAGGGCTGAAAGAGAATCGGGCCATATGTAGTTCGACGATACTTAGACACGAAGACTCGCACGATTAACAAAAATGGACACATGTATAGGAAGGAATCTGACTGACCCCTAATCTGGAATGAAAGATTAGGTAAGACTTGCTTGTTCGAGTGCGATTCTTCCGATCCTTGTTGACCTGTCCAGCTCATATCAACGATTGCCCCAGTTCACTCCTAAGAAAGAGTTCCACGTTATGCTCCAAATACTGCTGCGGTGCTGCTAAAATCCTGTAATAAACTCGACAAACGGTAAGCGAGTAACTGCAAATTAAGCTTAATAAATGGAGTAAGAAATAGATAATGATAATAAAACTCGTAGATGCTGGTTCCAATGATAAGCTCGTCTCCAATCAACTAGTGAAGAAATCCGGTTTTGTGAGGCAAGATGACTTTAGTGCTGTTGGTAGACTGAAAATAAAACAATAAAGGACTTCAATCCATAGGAATATAAAGTGAAATTTAAATATATAAGGGTAAAAAAAAATGCCGCCTTTTCGGCAATAATCCATGATAAAGCATAATGCTTTAAATCATGAGGAGTCAATTTGAATGCAATCTTGGATTGTACTCCAACAAAAAGTAAGAATACATCCGAATTATTCACATTATCCTGCATGTCTTAACAAAACTTATTAGCAATGTAAGGCTATTGAAATATGTATGTGAAATATAAAGATGCTTATCGAAAGCGTAAACTCATAAAGACGTTTCTCGAAAGCGTGAACATAAAGACGCTTATCGAAAGTGTAAACTCATAGCGTGAAATATAAAGACGCTTATCGAAAGCGTAAACAAAAAGACGCTTATCGAAAGCGTAAACATAAAGACGCTTCCTGGAAGCGTGAACACATAAAGACGCTTACCGGAAGCGAGAAATATAAAGATGCTTACCGGAAGCATGAACACATAAAGACGCTTACCAGAAGCGTGAAATATAAAGGCGCTTATCGAAAGCGTAAACACATCAAGACGCTTACCGAAAGCGTGAACACATAAAGACGCTTATCGAAAGCGTAAACACATAAAGACGCTTACCGAAAGCATGAAATATAAAGACACTTATCGAAAGCGTGAACACATAAAGACGCTTGCCGGAAGCGTGAAACATAAAGACGTTTTTCGGAAGCGTAAAATATAAAGACGCTTATCGAAAGCGTGAACACATAAAGACGCTTACCGGAAACGTGAAATATAAAGACGCTTATCGAAAGCATGAACACATAAATACGCTTACCGGATGCGTGAAATATAAAGACGCTTATCGAAAGCGTAAACACATAAAGACGCTTACCGGAAGCGTGAAATATAAAAGACTCTTACCGGAAGCGTGAAATATAAAGACGCTTACCAGAAGCGTGAAATATAAGGATGCTTATCGAAAGCGTAAACACATAAAGATGCTTACCGGAAGCGTGAAATATAAAGACGCTTATCGGAAGCGTAAACACATAAAGACGCTTACCGGAAGCGTGAAATATAAAGACACTTATCGAAAGCGTAAAATGTAAAGACGCTTCTTGAAAGCGTGAACATATGAATACGTTTATACTCTTTGAAATCTTCCACGGAGGAATGGTCTTGACTATAAAATAAAGTGAGCCCTCAAGATTGGCAATAGCTGTAAATCATAAAAAATGGAACTTTAGTAAGCGCTCTCATACAGCGAATGAAATGAAACGGATATGTTTAACAATTTGCAATAAATATGGGAAATAGAAATGCCGCCTTTCGGCAATGACTCATGATCGAGTCTCCCGTTTTCTACGGTAGGTTTCTTAACAATAGCGCCTTCGATTGTTTACGATAGACTTGATGTTGATACTTGTAAAATACATGGCAGAATAGCATGCAAAATAAAGTTTTCATTAAATCCATATAAACAGAAAAATGTCAAAGATAAAGGAGATATAAAGTGAGAGTTTAAGCCGTCCGGCTTATGTTTGGTGAAGTCATAAAGAGTTGAGTATTGTCCTTGAGCAAAACTGGAGTTAATGCTTAATTCCTGCAAAGTGTGAAGTAAAGTTGTCAATAAAGTAATAAAGTTTCGATTTTGCAAGGGCAGAATTAGAGAGAGAAATAAGACCGTTTTTGCATATGCAATGAGTTAGATAACGCCTCCAATCCCGGTCAGTTATCTTGGCAACATTGTTCAATGTGTATGATAAATACTCTATGAGGAATTGATAGTTGCTAGTTTCCTCATCTTGTTGCTTTGAAAATTCCTGCACTCAAAGAAAAATCATTAGTTTTGGGAGGGAGGGGGGAGCATTTGATTCATGCTAACTCGAGCCTTCCTCCTTCAATCGCTTCCTTTTTCTCCCTTTGTCTAGATTTGTGACCCATCTTTTGAGACTTGGCCAACGAACCCTTTCGTATTTCAGATTGTGACATATATCTGAACAAATTGAACGTCCTTTATCTTCGCGACTCTGCATTATTCCCCAAAATAACTCTCGAAACTTCGCCAACTTATCTTTGTCAAGCAATACGACTTTTTTCAAAACATGCCCCAGTAATGATCTTTACGCCTTCAACTCGCTTTGGAAAATCTGCCCCAGCTGCTATCTTTCAAATCTTCAACTTGCCTTTCAAAATTTTGCCCCAGCTGCCTTTCTCGGGAAAAAAAAAATTTGTTCATCATGAGCAATGACCGCTTGCTCATTTGAAGACTCGAGGATACCAATCTTATAATCAATCAAATCAGTCGTTACTTACTTAACTTTAGATTAGACACTTTACCAACTCGGGAGTCAATACGAACCAAACTCTCTGTTTTGGGGATTTATCAAACAAAAGAAAAATTCAAAAGGTAAATTATGTTAGTTTGCGTGTCATTAACAACATTGCATACAATCACGTAGCTCGCATCACGTAGCGCTTTGCATTTTAAACAAGTTTGACATGTGGAAATCACAACTACTCGAGCGTAAATGAAAATGCAGGCGCGTCCTACCCTGTAAGGTGCCTCTTTATGCTAGAGGTAAGCCTAATCGTCAAATTGCACACACATATGGATATTATAGTGATACAAGTCGTTTGCCAATACAAAATTGAGATATAAATAAATTGTCATAATTGTCAACTTCTCAAATTTGACATGGAAAATGGCTTGGAGTTCGTTATAATATCCACACGATCACACAAGATGCAACGTCGTTGGGTCTGCAATAACCCATCAACAAAAAGGCGGTTTCTTAATTCCTGAAAACGGTACCAAGGACCGGGTCCAAACAAAGGTGTATATGCATGCATGTCCTAAAATCTCCTTCTAAGAGTGGGCTAGCGGTTGAGGCTGACTCGACCTATGTGGGATAAACCTGGCCTCACAACGCGGTAGAACCGGCCATGACAAAATCAGGCAACATCAATATCCCGAAGTAACTTTTGGTGACACGAAAGAAGTTTCAAAGAGTGAGGTAAGGGCAATGCCCTTCCTACGTAACTACCCGTCAAGCGGGTGCCCCCTGATGAAATCGAGGAGGTGAAAGAGAATCGACAGGCTCCATGAGGGAGGAAATATTAACGGAATGCGGACTATGCACAAATAAAATGTAATACATGCATTCTATAACAAACCAAACAAACTGATATAATAAAGCAAATAAATTAGACATGCTAGTTGCAAATAATTGGAAACCTTTATGGTCAAATCCTTTATTGCTCCCCAGCGGAGTCGACATACTGTTGAACACCCCAAAAAAAACCCCCAAAAGGCTAGAATTTAGGAATATCAACAGGATGGACTAACTCTTTTGGAGTTTTTTTGGAGTCGCCACTCAATTTAAGGAAAACAGGGAACCAAATAAGCAAATGCGTGCAAAACTCCGTTTTTGAAAAAAAAGGCAGTCTTTCAGAGACTCTAAGTAAGAGGTTTTGTTAATTTCGAAAGAAGGTTTTTAAAGCACTTTCGAAATTCCGTTAACAACGGTTAATCTGACAGGTTTCCAAATAATTTATTAGTGCTATTTATGAGCTTTACTAAAAATAATTAATTGAACCATTGATTAATTAAACTAATTAAATTTAGCAAGTTTTCAAATTATTTTACAATTTATTTGAAAGCTTTAACTGTTTTTCAAAGATAAAATAAAATAAAATAAAAGGCGCATTTTTTTTTGGAAAAGAACGATTTGATCGTCCTAATTTCTTTGCCAACTCCTATGTGGTAGCGCACAAATGGCACTTGCTTAATTTCAACTTTAAAACCAAAGTTTCTCACCATAAGATGAAACTTTAGGTTTCAAGTCGCTTTTTGCAAAGTTGTCTCGGGACATTTAGAAGTTAATTAAAACTTCTTTATAATTTTGAATTTTTTAAAGAAACTACTTCGTATCAATAAGATAGAAGTCTTTTCTTATAGTCTATTATTAAGCGTGGTTTTTTTTTTTTAAATATATGAAATTTTGCACGCATTTGCTTAAATGGCCTGGTTTGCAATAAATTAAATAAAGACTTCAAAATAAAAGGTAATGAACATAAGTGAATAAAATAACTCAAACAAATCATTACATAAATATTCTAAAGAGAAAAGGAAGAATAAGAGTTAAAAGATAAAACACGGGAATTTGACAAACTCGCGGGAGCCTTGAAGTTTCTAAAATTTCTAAGTCTTAAAACTTGAGCCCGAGCTTGACCCCAGTACAAACTCCAAGCCAATGAGTCATTCCCAATTGGTGAGTTTAGCCAACTCATCCCAAAGTGTCCATGTCAAGAAAAATAACAAAATAAGAATAAACAAAGGTTCAAGAAATGTATAACTTCATAAAATTAAGCAAAAAGAATAAAACTGGACACGCAAGCCAATACTATAAACTGGGCAACTACATTAGTGAGGAAAAGTGATATAGAATGTTGAGTTTGAGAGAGAGCCATTGTAACTAAACCTTCAGCCACCATACAAAACTTCACATACCGGACAAGAAAAGAAAGAAAAATTATGTGTCATGCCAGTTCTTATGAACCAATTATAACAATTAATCCGAATCCTAAACATGGTGCGTGATCTAAAGTAGTATACAATAATGAACAAATTTTAATAATATGGGTCAATTTCCTTATGTATGCCTTGAATTATTTGGACAGGCAAACCAATACTTAGGCCAAACAAACAAAGGACCACTACGTGAAAATAGCAGCTACGAAAAAATTAATGAACCATTCAATTAGTCAACCAAGTTCATAACAGACTAAAACTATATGCTCAATACATGGAATTCATTAGCTATGGAGACTATGTGATCGAAACTAAAGCAGGCAGCTATACATTTCAACTAATCTTTTCATCCAGAATGTTCCAAACTAGCATATACATGTATCACAACATAATTATTCATTTTAAGCTTAATCCAAAAGAAGCATGACATAATGTTGCACATTTAACAGGTAAACAAAATATTCCTGAACCCTTTAAGCCTCTTCTAACCGAGGAAGATCAAGGAAAACACCATTGACCTCTTCAGCATACCAGAATGCAACTACACCCCAGAACCTTTAAGCTAACAACCTGCCAGAACTTATAGAACTAAACTTAAATTCCCTCACCACATAGCACCTCTGAAACCCCCCCAGAACTCCTGCAATTCACTATGAAAAACAGCCCCTCACAACCTCACAAACTCTCAAACATGCCTGGAGCTCAGCACAACACCTAATCTCCTTTCTTAACCTGCATTTACACAAAGCTTCAAACACCCTTCCCTGAACTACTTAAGCCCACTGCAACTTATCAGGAGCTCCCTCCTACTAACTGCAGCCTCATAAATTCACTCCCAAACTGCCTTAACAGACCCCCAAGAAACACCTTCAAACCAAAACTAAACTCTCTATGCACCTGCAACCTCTAAGCCTTTCTTCTAGCTACCTGCAGAACTCCAAAAAACCGCCAGAACAATCAAAGAACTATCCTGAACTACTACACTCCTACCCAGAACTAATCTCTCATTATATGCCCAACCAAAACAGGACCTGAACACCTTATAAACAACTTCAGACCACTACCAGAAACAAAAAACCAGACTCCCTCACCATAACATCTTGCTAACACCTCCAAGCCACCAGAACACTCCTAACACCTGTAGCCCGCCAATCAAACTCCTACAAACCTGCAGGATACTCTTACAACTGCACACCTAAACAACTTACCAAACTAGACCTCACATACATACAAACATTGCACACTCCTATATCCCGAATACCTGCACATATAAAACATCCCTAGCTACTGCAACATTATCTGATACTCTCTTACACTTACTCCGACCAAATCAGCCCCTCTACAACACCTGAAAGCAACCTGCATCTCCTCAGGACAAACTAGAGAACAGCCAGAAAATTTTATGGGATCTGCAGCCTCTCCTTTCACCAAGACAAATACTTCAGGACCTCATAACCAGAACAAACTAACACCCTGCCCTAAGCTCCTCTAATCTACCCCCCCCCCCCCTTACTGCCTCCAAACAGCTTAACAGGCCTTGAGACAAAATTTCATATCCACTAGCACCTATACACTCTTAACAAACTCAGGCAGCCAAACCTAAGCACATATATTCTATATCAGGAACTATAACTTCTTTATATTAGCTAAGTTACACATACTTAGCCAAGAACAAGTTAAAGTAACCATATTTCTACATAATAGCATTTGATTCATGAAATTCAGATTAAACTAACTATGCTAGCTATGCAATACTAATCACGTACTACTGAAACTGATAAGAAAATACAAGTAAAAGTTGAAATGTTACCTGCTGCAGGGCGGTAAAAAAGGGCGACGATCCGAAGAATGCGACTCGAACAAGGGAAATGACTCGGACAAGGTCGACGACTTGCACGACAATAAAGCGGCTCAAAAATTAAAGCGATAAACAAATAATTGAAAGGAAACCAGAATCCTCCCTACGAATTTTAAAAGCTAGAAATAAAAGTAACTCTTGTGTATTTAATGTGTGCCGTTTTTCTCTCCATTCCTTTTCAGATGCTCCCTCTATGAACTCTCTGCTACTGTCGCTGCTCTCACTACTCACCCTTCCATTTTTTCCCCCGCCGCTGCTTACTGAATTCCCAGGCCCTTTTATATGAACAAGTTAGTGCTCTTAAAGGTTGTGTGAAAATCCTCAAAAATCCTTCAACGGCTAGAATTGGATAAGCTTTGTACAGAGATGGTGATGTGGAGGCCAGGGGTCCAAGTTTTTGGCATTTTTGTGATTCAAATTTTTTGGGGGAAAATTCAATAGGGTCCGGTTTTGGGAATTGGGTTGAGGTATTTTTTCATTTCTGATTTTGGGGAGTGTAACGTATATGTAATGCTTGTAGAAATACGCTGGATTTAGGGTATGTCTGGCAAATTAATCAATAGCTTTTGATTTTTAAAATTAGCCTTTTTAAAATAATTAGACATTAATTCAAAATTTTCGGGACAAAATTAGGTGTCAACAGATCTTAGGTCTGGCTACCACCAAATCCGGATGAAACCGGGTGATGAGTGGAAAACTGCATTCAAGACCAAGTTTGGTCTTTATGAATGGTTGGTGATGCCTTTTGGCCTCTCCAACGCACCTAGCCCTTTCATGAGATTGATGAACCATGTCTTAAAGCCGTTTATCAACAAATTTGTGGTTGTCTATTTTGATGATATTTTGATATATAGCAAATCAGTAGATGATCATGTTGGCCACTTGAGTCAAGTTCTTGAAGTGCTAAGAGCCGAAAAGCTCTATGCCAATTTTAAAAAGTGTGCCTTTTGTGTTGAAAAGGTTATCTTTTTGGGCTTTGTTGTTAGTGCAATAGTGTAGAGGTTGATGAGTCCAAAGTCGAAGCCATTAGAGATTGGCCTACTCCTACTACTGTTTCTCATGTTAGGAATTTCCATGGCCTTTCTAGTTTCTATAGACGCTTTGTTAGGGACTTTAGCACCAGTGTCGCACCACTCACCGAGTTGGTGAAGAAAGACAAGCCCTTTGTGTGGGGAGAGCCTCACGAGAAGGCTTTCTAAGAATTGAAAGGTAGGTTGAGTACCGCCCCATTGTTGCAATTTTCCGACTTCGGGAAGGCTTTTGAGGTTGAATGTGATGCCTCGGGGGTTGGTATTGGGGGTGTTCTCATGCAAGAAGGGAAATCTATTGCCTAATTTAGTGAAAAGTTGAAGGGTGTAACCTTGAATTAGTCCATGTATGACAAGGAGTTGTATGCCCTTGTGAGAGCTCTAGCTCATTGGCAACACTATCTATGGCCTATGGAATTTGTGATCAAGAGTGACCATGAGTCACTCAAGCAACTTAGAGCCCAAGAGAAATTGAACAAGAGACATGCCAAATGGGTAGAGTTCATTGAGTCTTTTCCCTATGTGATTCATTACAAGAAAGGGAAAGACAATGATGTGGCCGATGCACTTTCTCGGAAGTTTGCTCTTACCACTACTCTTGCTTCCAAGCTCATGGGTTTTGAAAGTATTAAGTTGATGTATGCTCAAGATCCTAAGCTAAAGAGCATTCATGAAGCTCTTGAGAAGGGAGAAAGAGTTGCAAAGTACCAATGGGTTGATGACTATATCTTTAAAAATGGTAGAGTTCGTGTGCCCGAGTCCTCTTGGAGAGAATTACTTAGTCGTGAAGCACATAATGGGGGCTTGATGGGTCACTTTGGGAGGAACAAAACCTTTTCTATTCTTAAGGAGCAATTCCAATTGCCAAAACTAGAGTTGCAAGCTGATCGACTTTGCAAAAATTGCTAGATTGCAAGCATGCTAAGTCCAAGTCCAACCCCCATGGTTTGTATACTCCCCTCCCTATTCCTACTAGTCCGTGGATGGATATTTCTATGGATTTTGTTATGGGTTTGCCACGGTCTAAGGGGGGACATGATAGCATTTATGTTGTCGTGGATAGGTTCTCCAAAATGGCTCACTTCATCCCTTGTAGGAAGAGTCATGATGCACAACATGTAGCTACTTTGTTCATTGATAATGTGTTAAAATTGCATGGTGTGCCTCAAACCATTGTGAGTGATAGGGACTCTAAGTTCCTTAGTCATTTTTGGAGAAGTCTTTAGGGTGCTATTGTTATTTTCTACGTCCCACCACCCCCAAACGGACGGTCAAACCGAGGTGGTGAACTGAACTTTGGGTGCTCTACTTAGAGCTATGACCCGAGGTAAGGCCGGGACGTGGGTTGAGAAGTTACCTCTTATGAAGTTTCCATATAACCGCACATTGCATAGCATGATTGGCATGACTCCGTTTGAGTGTGTTTATAGTTTTAATCATTTGATTCCTCTTGATCTAACCCCTTTTCCCAGGGATATGGTTGCTTGTTTTGAAGGTAAAAGTCGAGCTAAGGCAATGCTCGAGATCTACGCCAAGGCAAGAAAGAGCTTGGAGGAAGCCTGTGCAAAGGTGAACCTCAAGAAGAACAAGGGAAGGAAAAAGTTGGAACTCAATAAAGGAGATTGGGTGTGGGTGCACTTCCGCAAGGAGCGGTTTCCAAACCATAGAAAAGGGAAGTTGGCACCCCGATGATATGGACCCTTCCTTCCAAGTGCTTTCAAAGATCAACAACAATGCCTATGTGATTGATCTACCCGGTGGGTACAAAGTGTCAAATACTTTCAATGTTAGTGACTTGGCTCCTCTTGATGTAGGTGTTGATTACGTGGAGGATGATGCCTTAATTTCGAGGACGAAATTTTCTCAAGAAGGGGAGGATGATAAGGGACAAACCACCACAAGGCCCTTTACTAAAAGCCAAGCCAAAGCAATCCATGATGCTCGCCTTCACTTGATATGGAAAGGCTTAGACGTGCTAGATGGGAGCTCTAGAACCACCTTGAAGATCATGCATTGGAGAACCATGGAAGGAGGACCATCTAGGCCACAAGGAGAGGCTCAAGATACACAAAGTGAGACAATTCAAGAGGGTTCAGAAACGGGCGGACCGCCTACTCAAAGGGGCGGACCGCCTACCCAACTCTCTGAATCTCAGTAGGCGGACCGCCCACTCCACTGTGTGGCTGGTCAAGACATGGACAAGGCCGGGCGCCTACCAGGATGGGCAGGGCGCCTACTTAGCTGAGCCACCATCCGATTTCCTATCTTTTTGTTGTGTAATTCCAACTATGGCCCTAAGTGGCTTCTAGTGTTTTAACCCACTTAGGGGTATTTAAGGCTTTTCATTCCATGTATGTAGAAGACTATAAGTGTCTTCCCTTAGTCTTGAACTCATTTACACTACTTTGAATACACAAAACATATGAGAATTCTCTCTATTGAAACCCTTGTTTTTGGCTTGATTTCAATTGGACGATTCCAAGTTGAACTTCAATCCGCTCCGATCATTCTATTTACAAGAACCTCGTGATTCTTGAGGATAGTTGCATAGCGTAGGTGATTCTTGACAATTGTTTGGTGTGTAACGAAACATCGTTCTTCGTTGCTACTTGGAAAATCGTGTGAGTCTCGTCTCATTTTTATCTTGTTTATCGCTTTCGTAGTTTTCCCTTATCAAGCAGCCTCTTCGTCTCATCTTGTATTGCTTTCTTCTTTACACCAGCATGCTCTCTCTTCTTTTGCTTCACCAGGGGGTGGTTGGGATCCACATTCAACTTATGTGTCATTATTTCTGGGTCAATCCCAACCATGTCCGTATGAGACCAGGAAAAGCAGTCGTCATTGGCTTTCAACAACTCAATAAGAGCTTTCTTTGACTCGACATCCAGCCCCGAGCCCACAAATACCTTTCTTTTTCAAAATTCTTCTGATAGGGAAAATGATTCCAACTCCTCCATGGTGGATTCCTTAGCTTTTTGCTTCCGAGGCTCTTGTATGCATACCGGGGCCTTCTCTATTTCTCCTTGGATGCACATTTCACGAACCGAGGTCTCCTCCTTGTTGGGCTCCGAGCCGATTAACTACAACATGGACGATCCATCCGAGGGTATTCCATTTTCCGAAGCAATTTAGTAGCACTCCCAAGTTATTCGTTGCTCACCTCGGATTGCTTGAACTCCCTATGGAGTTGGGAATTTGATAACTTGGTGCAGAGTAGATGGAACGACTTTTATTTCATGAATCCAAGGTCATTTAAGTATTGTGCTGTAAGCCATATCCTCGGCCATTACTTGAAAAATGGTCTTCTTACAAACTCCTTCAGTGGTTGTGGTGAGGTTGATTTCCCTTAGTATCTTTTCTGTGGAGTTGTTGAACCCCATCAATATGATTATTTTCGAGACGATGAGATCCTCCAACTACATTTTCTTAACAGCTCCATGTTTGATGATATTCACAGAACTGTCGGGATCAATCAAGACTCGCTTGACATCACAATCGTTGATCCTTAACATGATTACTATAGCGTAATGAAGGGGAAGCATCATTCATTCACAATCTTCTTTGTCGCAGATTATATCGTTCTCCGACCCATCGGTTCGAGTCTTCCTTTCTATGGCGACTGACATTTGGCGAATTTCTTCGCAATAGCGAAGTTAACACCATTCACCTTTGATCCGCCATTATAACATTCACTATTCTTTTAAGAGACGGTGCCCCTGTTATCGTACGATAAGTATTATCCGTCATCAGGTGAAAAATTGATAAAGACAATACGTAAAGCAAGAGCGGAACTTTGGAATAAACTATATCGCTAGTTCCCCATAGGAGGCACCAATTTGTGTTAGCCTAAATCTAATTAGAACAACAAATCGAATTTATTTTGGGTTAACTAGCAATTATTTGTATCAAAGCCAAAAAAAAAAAAAAAAAAAAAAAAAAAAAAGAAATGTGATAAAGAAAGGAAAACAAGAGATTGAAGACAAAATATAAGTGTATTTGATTTTTTTCTGGATGCTTTTCATAATCTTTTCATGGCTATTTATAGCCAATAAGAATGAGAGTAGTCTACAGGAGTGAAGGTAGCATTTACTGCGGTTAGTGGCCCATTACTCCGCGTTCAGTCGTGGTGTAATCACAATCTCCCTATTTAATACGTGGGCAACTGATGCAGGGAAAACACGGAATAAGATAAAACAAGATAAAAAGCGAGAAGAAGCTCGAACAAAGACCCAAGTAGCACCGAAGAACTTGTTTCGATACACCTCGGGTGGATGTAAAGGATTACCTACACTACGCAACTACCATCGAGTCAACTAGAACTCGCAAGTAGAATGATCGGGGCGGGGTCGTTGTCCAACTAGAATCCACTAGAAGTACACAAATCCAAAACATAGATTGATTTTCATAAACCCAAAGAGTTCCACTCTTTACAATATTCAATCATCATTCATCTAAACAAGCTAAATGTAAAATAAGCTATGCTTGGGTTTTTATAGTGTTTCCCAAGCTTACACAATGACCAAAATACCCTTACTAATAAGGTTCATCAAATAAGCCACGTAGGGCGAAACAGTAAAAGAAACATAAATTCAGCAGCTGGGAGGGGTGCCTGAAGCTGGGAAGGGCGCGTGGATTGTGCTGAAGCTGGGAGGGGCGCCTGGGGTCAGGTGGGGTGCCTGGGGTGGGCGCCTAGGCAGGCGGGGCGCCTGGAGCGGGCGCCTAGGCAGGCGAGGCGCCTGTGCACCTTTTCATCCTTATGCAGTGAGCTCTCCAGGCGGGGCGCCTGGATGTGCTGGGCCTCCCTCCTCCTCCTTAGGCGTGGGGCCTAAAGCTGAAACCTTCCAAAACACTTCCAAAGCTCTTGACTTCAAGTCTTTTGTATCTTCCAAGCTTGGCACCCGTTGGAAAGTGTTGGAAAGTTTCTTGTCACAATTTGCCCCGCATCATCCTCCCCTTCTTGAAGAGATTTTATCCTCGAAATCAATGCACTCACGTCCATGGCATCATCTCTTCGAGGTTCCCAATGCTCTCCTCCCTTGTAACTCTTGATCGTCACTTTGACATAGGTCTCTTCCAAGATTTCCCTTGCCTTAACATGGAGCTTAGAACCTACAAGCAACGACAAGCAAACACAAGATTTCCTACTTTGAAAGTACGTTAGTGCAAGAAGTGTGGAAAACACACTCTTGTGGTATAACCAAGCATCAATACTAATCACAAAGATCAAGTCTCCAAGGATAACAACAAGTACTTGGTTAATTAACAACATGCACTCAACACGATAATAAGCAAATAGGTCATGGGGACATGGAAAATGCAAGATCAAGCTATCAAATTCCCCTTGAACCTTGAGCTCAAGATCAACACACCAATCAATCCTCAAGGTGTGATTAATAAGTGGAGTGGAGTGAGTCGAATAACTCAACATACAAGTAGTATCAAGTACTCCACTCCCCTTCTTTAGAGCATACTTACTCACACCAAGGGATTCCTCTTCCCCATCTATTTTATCAACTAAGCAACCCTTCCCCAAAGACAAACTCTCAAGGAAGGTATTGATGATGGATTCTTCTTTATCATAACCCCAACAAGCAATAGTAGGGTCACTCGAAGGTCCATCTACCTCACCCAAATTCTCAAACAATGGGTTGCCTAAGGAATCAAATCCTACACACCATGGGGGTTCCATTTTAGTATTCACCCTAGTCCGATACAAGTCATTACTACTAATGAGAATGCCTTCAAACAATGGATTAGTATAAGCATGTATCTCACTATCATGATCAAGCATCGGCAAGTTATCAAGACTAGGTTCACTTGAGGAGACATCATAGACAACCTTGTCCAATTCATGCAACTTGGACTCCTCAAGGTCAATACCATCCCCACCATAACACATTGGTCCACCAAATAGGAGCATATCAATAAGGGTATGATCAACTATGTCATCTTCCCCTTTGTCAAAGGTTGGTGGTGTGTCATAGAAAAGGTCACAATCATTGTCAACTATCAAATCTACACTAGGGAGGGATTCAATGAATAATGAGCTCACATCATGATGTGGCATAGCATCCCTCCCAACTAGTGTTTCACAAGCACACTCAAGTCGACAACTAGACTCTTCACTAGTGGTATACTCACTAGATGCATCAAAAACACCAACTAGTGTTGAGTCATCACAAGACAAATAGCTAGTAGGTTCATGAAAAAGGTGAAGTAACACTTACATTTGTAGTACTTCCTTGATCACTAACAAGGCTTGAAGTGTCATATGCAACTCCTTCTTCCTGAAGCCCACATTGAGAATTGTCCTCCTCTTGTCTTTCCTTCCAAGCACATAGTTGAGGCTCTAATGGCTTGTCTTCACACGTACCTACACATGAGCTAACACAAGAAAAAGTAAAAGATGAAGAAGGGTTAGAACAATGGGTGCTCTCACTCTCAATTTTTCCTTCCTCACCTCTCTTCTCTCTCAATTTTACCTCAAGGTCAAGTGTAGTTTGTGGTGACAATCCACTCACATCACTCCTAAAATCCTCTCCTTTTTCCTCTCTTGGATTGTCACCAGTCATTCCCTCACTTCTCTCTATCTTTTATCTCTTATTTGAAGTGGAGTAACTCTCATTTTCATCATGCAATGGCAAGACAATGAGATTGTTTGCCTCGGGTTCAAGTACAATGGGTGACATTGCTTTAGCCGCATCCCTCAGCTCTTTCATTCACTTGTAGTCTTCTCTTACTTGCCTTGGAGTCAAAGGTCTAAGCACATACTTTCTCCTATCTTGCTCGGCCGTTTAGGAGTTGGTCCGACCATCATGCACAAAATCTATCATATTGCCATGGTCTCCCAAACAATAGATGGCACGCTTGCATTGGGACCACATCAAACATGATCTTATCTTTATAGTTCCCAATGTTAAACTCAAGCAACACTTGCTTCACCACCTTTAGTTCACCACACTCACTAAGCCATTGTAAACGATATGGTTTTGGATGCTTTAGAGTGGGTAATTTCTATTGGAAAATTAAGGTTTGGCTAACTATGTTGGCACAACTTCCCGAATCAATGACCATTGAGCACACTTGCCCCATCACACGACATCTAGCATGAAAGATGTTTTCGCTTTGATCATTTTCCACCTCCTCTTCCATGAAAATGGTACTCAAGCTCCTCCTAACCACCAAGAACATTAGAGGACCATCATCCTCTTCTATGGCCTCCTCACAATCAACTTCCTCATCTCCCTCTACCCCCTCATTTTCGGGCTCACTATCTTGCTCATACACCAAATTGCCTACCACAACCATGGTTCTTTTTGTAGGACAATATTTGGCAATATGTCCATATCCTTTACACTTATAGAATTGAGTAGAAGTAGAAGTAGGATTACTCAAGCGAGTTTTAGAAGTACCTTCCAAGTGTGGTGTAGTCTTCTCATATGGCTTCTTCACTTCTTTGCTAGTACTTGCACTTAGAAAGTTTGCATTTGGAGTCTTCCACTCCTTTGGCTTGCTTGTGGTAATAGGAGTGTTGCCTTTGGACTTCTCTCCCTTGAGCCAATTCTCGGCTTCCATTACGGCTTCAAAGAGATCTTGAAGTGAGTGATAAGTATGCAACCGTAATTGAGAAGCTATACCATAGCTCAAGCCATTCTTGAAGAGGATCATGGCTTGTTCTACACATTCGGTATCCATATCCAACGCCATCCGGGTCTTCTCAAACTCATCAAAGTACTCATACACCATTTTGACACCTTGTTTTAGATCATAGAGCTTCTTGTGTTGCTCTTGTCGATACCTTGGAGTTATATACTTGGTATTCATGAGCTCTTTCAATTCATCCCAAGTCACATTCAAATGCAAATTCATCCTTCTTCTTGACCTCTTCATGGACTCCCACCAAGTAGAACCATAGGCCTCAAAGGTAGAACTAGCATAGGTACCCTTTCTCTCCTCGCTCATCTCATTTGTGTCAAACACTCTTTCCATGAGTAGTACCCATTCCATGTATGCCTCCGGATCACAAGTTCCCTTAAATGATGGAAGACTGAGCTTAACACTATTAAGGTTGTTGTTGTTGTCGCGTACTCCATAGTTAGGCTTCGGTTGGCCTCCACAGTATTCATCATGAGCAACATATTCTCTCCTAGCATTCCTTCCATCAAATCTCATGGGTGGCCCTCGACCTCGGCCTCTACCCCTATCCACATTTCGACCCCAATTCATTTGCCTCCTAGGTTGATAAGGAGCATCATACCCATAGGCTTCATCTCCATACTCGGCTTCCTCCCCTTCATGAACTTCATCAATTTGCTCAAGAGGTAGAACATTCCGTACGGGTCTTCGAAATGGAGCATTTCCTTGGGGATTGCCCAAGTTGTGGGGATTGCCCACGGGTTGGGTGTTGCCCAACGCACACTCTTGAAGAGCTTTAACTTTCCTTTGCTCATACTTCTTGGTTAGCTCCACAAAGTGTCCGGGAGTCATAGGAGTGATATGACTTGTGCCTTCTCCGGATTCAATTTGGACACTCGGGGTCCTCCTATCACCTGTCTCAACTTGATTCCTTTCAACGAACTCAAGTCTCAAGGTTATGTCCTCCAACTTGGCTATAACGGTAGCCATGAAGTCCTTCATAGGATTATCTCCATCATTTGCCATTGTTCCTACAAAAGCAACAAACGTTTGTGAAAACACCTCACACACACCCTCACGTGTATAGCACTGGGGTCACTCGTTTAGTGGTGGTGGATATTTCACTCGGACTTGAGTTCTAAAAGCTTCAAGTAGTTGAACAACAATCCTCAACTCAATCAACTATTCACAAGCCAATTGTACTCCGGGGTGAGTGGAGTTGATATGACTCAATGAACGCTAAGCACTTTGAAGGGAGGACTTGAGTCAAAGGATTCTACGATTCTTCTTCGAATTCTACTCTCCTATCTAGGCACGATTTACCTAAAAGCTTCAAAGACTAGTACCAATTAAGTATAATGGTTACCTAAAGTAGTACTAGTTAGATGTTATACAAGCAAAGAAATAGGAAAACTTAGGAAAAACTACCCCAAACAACACTTTCAGCAAGCAGGAGGGGCACCTAGACTGCAGGAGGGGCACCCAGAATGGTGCAGGATTTCAGGCGGGGCGCCTGGGACCTAGGTGAGGCGCCTGAGGTCTTAGGCAGTAGCCAACTCAGGCGGTGCACCTGGCTTAGGCGGGGCGCCTAGCTCTGAAGCAGTCCCAACTCGTTCCAAACTTGTTCCAAGTCGACTTTCAATTCACAAATCCGATGTTTTCAACTTGTTTTCACAATCCAATGATACCCAAAGTTGTTTTTTATCTTCCTTAACAAACCCCAATCAAATTTACAACCAAACAATCAATCAAATCAAGATTCAAAGCCAAGAAACTCAAGAACACAAGGGTTTTTCAAAGGGTTTCAACAAGGATTATGATTCATCAAATTTGGTGTTAAACATCTTCAAATCCCACAAAATTGGTACCAAATCATTTGGTTTTTCAATCAAGATCAATCCCCAATATAAAGTTCTTAATTCAACACCCATTCAACCCAAGAATCAAGCCAAAATCATCAAGAACAAGGTTTATCAAGGGTTTAAGAAAATTTTGGGGTTTCAAATTTCGAATTTCTTGATTCCAATCCAAACCAAGTATTCTTGGTACCCAAACAACGGGTTTTCAACAAGGATCAAGAATCTATAACACCCATAACAAGAATCAATCACACCAACAAGATACACCAAATTTTTGGATTTCAACTTTTTCAATTTTTTTTTCTTCTTTCTAATAACTTCAAACACAAGAAACTAAAAGAAACTAACGTAGGCACGAAGAATCAAGGGTCGAGGGTTTGTAGGAACAAAACTCGAGCCTTGATCTGATACCAAACTAATGCAGGGAAAACGCGGAATAAGATAAAACAAGATAAAAAGCGAGACGAGGCTCAAACAAAGACCCAAGTAGCACCGAAGAACTTGTTTCGATACTCCTCAGGTGGACGTCAAGGATCACCTACACTACGCAACTACCCTCGACTCAATTAGAACTCGCAAGTAAAATAATCGGGGCGGGGTCGTTGTCCCACTAGAAGTACACAAATCCCAAACATAGGTTGGTTTTCATAAACCCAAAGAGTTCCACTCTTTACAATATTCAATCATCATTCATCTAAACAAGCTAAATGTAAAATAAGCTATGCTTGGGTTTTTATAGTGTTTCCCAAGCTTACACAATAACCAAAATATCCTTACTAATAAGGTTCATCAAATAAGCCACGTAGGGCAAAACAGTAAAAGAAACATAAATTCAGCAGCTGGGAGGGGCGCCTGAAACTGGGAGGGGCGCCTGGATTGTGCTGAAGCTGGGAGGGGCGCCTGGGATGGGCGCCTAGGCAGGTGGGGCGCCTGGGGCGGGCCCTAGGAAGTCAGGGCACCTGTGCACCTTTTCATCCTTATGCAATGAGCTCTCCAGGCGGGGCGCCTGCGGGGCGCCTGGATGTGCTGGGCCTCCTTCCTCCTCCTTAAGCGTGGGGCCTAAAGCTGAAACCATCCGAAACACTTCCAAAGCTCTTGACTTCAAGTCCTTTGTATCTTCCAAGCTTGGCACACGTTGGAAAGTGTTGAAAAGTGTCTTGTCACGATTTGCCCCGCATCAGCAACAGTCGACAGTTACAGAAACGAGAGCTCGTTCACCGAAGAGTGGATCTAGTGGATCTTTACCGAGGAGTAAACTTCGCACCTCGTGATGGTTTTCTTCCAATCGTCTCGAGCGGTGAATTGCAGCCAAGACTCATTTCTTGCTTGAGGCCCCCTAGCCTTGGGAGCTGGGCGAGCTCTTGAGAGCTCGTTAGTAAAGGATTCAATATCACCATGCTTTGAGCCCACTCGTCTAAGCCTCGTTGATTTTCCACCCAACACACTCTCTTATATGCTAAAATTGTTCTATTTACTTAAACTGGAATATGGTAGATATCTATATTCTTCTTTGGGCTAGTCGAATCAGGCAAGAGAGCCCACTAAATTATTAGCTTTCCAATGGACAATGTCTAATCGCCACATTAGAGTTACATATAAGATGCTACCCTAATGATTGGCTTAGGTGCAACTAATGCTTTGCTTACTTGACCAATTGATCTCAATTCCCAAATAAAGTAAATTAAGCATCTTACTTGTAGCAGAATTTCGGCACATTATTACTATTTGTTTAGAGGCACTGTATGATTTATATGTATATGATAGGTTAACTTAAAGACTCCAGTTAAGTTACTAGTAATATACATACATTTTAGCCGATGTATACTTTCTCAAAAATCTTTTGGTACCACACTTCTTTCAGCAATTTATTCTTTCCTCCACATGGTCATTGTAGAAAAACAAAAGAGTAGACCCCAACTTTATGCCCCATACATTTGTGTATTTTCTTTGGCCATTATAAAGAGTGCATGTACATTGTTACAAAATTAATTACTCACATAAGGGATAATTAACTGGGAATTGGTGAAATCCTGGTCATAATAGAACATAGCATACTCTTTTATCTCATCGCAATAAAAATCCCAAATCAATAAATCATACTTTAATAATATTGCAACAATTAAAGACAATAAGAGAACGACCAAAAATGTTTGTGAAAGCAAACCAAAGTGATTTGCTCTTTAATTTCTTAACGTAAAACAAATGAATGAATCAACAATTACAATATTCACTACTAAATTAGCTTCTCATTACAACTTGGATTGATTTTCTAGACCAAAGTGGAACATGAAGATGTAGAAGGATCATATATAGCAGGAAGCAAGTACTTCCTTCCATTTGCACCATGTGCATTGTAACTTGCACCAGTAGCTTTATCAACCAACAAGTCACCAGCATAGCCAGGGTAAGCACCTTTAGCATAAACACCAGGACAAGCAGAGGCAGCCTCCAAAGGTGCATCAGCTTCACCCTGATAGTAACCATTTCCGAATGGGTTCGTAGCAGTCCCAGCCAATAAGCTTCCCAAGTTAATCACCATCCCATCCACACCCACATCGTTGTTTGGTGCACCCAATGGTGGGCCCTGTGGTCCGTAAATTGGCTGATGGAATGGCCAGGCACAGTAGCCAGCGCATTGAGTCTCTGAGTTACCAACCCAAATATAAGCAAATTTATAAGTCTTGCCTCTAATAATAGCACCCTTAGATGATCCATGTGTACCACATCTATTAACACAGAATCCATCAACAGCAACATCGGAAGCAGTTAAAACAACGTTAATAGCATCCTTTTGTTCACCCTTTGATGCTAAACTAACAATTTGTTTGTTGGTCAGTGATTTTCCTAGGGAATAATTTTCGTCGAGTACTTGTTTGCCTAAATAGAGGGAAAGAGGCCTTTTGGAATTAGCGAGATGATAGTAGTTTTCAGTTGTCTTCCACCATTGAGCTACTGAAGGATTGGATTTAGATGGAGTACTTGATGAAGAAAGGGAAATGATGAAATCAGATACAATGGCTCTTTGTGATGCCTTGAATTTGCCATACCAAATTAGATTGACAGAGATTTTGCCCGAAAGAAGTGCACCTTTGTGGTATTGCAAGAGCTGATCTTGGACCAAAGAAGTGAGCTTTCTTGAGGCAAAGCACACATTAAATAAAGAAATTACAAGAAAGATTTTCAATAAGAGTGAAACAGCCATTTTTTGGTTGCTGTAGAAGTATAAAGAGTAGTAGAGCATGAGAGGAGCTATGAAAATGAGACGACTGCTGAGTTTGGATGTGATGGTTGTGAAGAATGGGGAGGTATTTATATAGTAGAACAATTGAGGTAGTCATTTAGATTTTGTTGTGATACTAGTATTTAAATATTACTAGGAGTTATACTAAATGTTTTTGTCAAGCGTGCATTAAAATGAGACATGGAGGAACTTGCTGAGAATGCGACAGTTGCTAAAATCCAACGCGTCGCACTTTTAAGTGAGCTTGAGAGGCTAGGTAGAGAACCAAAAAGAGCATTACAGCTTTGTTACAGCAATTTGATTTTGGTCCATAAAGTCATGGAGAGTTTAATATTTTCTTTAAAGCGGGGTGGAAGGCCCATATGGAAATAACAGCCATAACTAAAAAGCTAGGTATACCGAAGATTTAGGAGGTACAGGATTGAGACGTTGAGGCTATTGGTACTTTAAAAATATATATATATACACTGGCACAGGCTGGAATATAAGAGAGAGAGATCGGAAAATGTGTGTGGAGTACGCCATATTCCTTGGGCGACCACGCCGTATTTAAACACAATTCGGTCGACAAATTACAAAAACAATTTCAGGTTGCATATAATTTGATTAACGACGAGAGGGGAGATCATGCATGCAACAATTTCAAGTTACAATAATTTGAATATGGAATTAATTTTCGTATATGTACATTGGCCAAATTTCGTCCGAAGACTGAGTGACACGTATCCGACGACGTGGAGAGCATGGCATGAAAATCGGAGACAGATCAAAGGAGACTTAATCGTAAAAGATTAAACAACACCAAAGACGTGAAATGATTGACTGGCTCGGTATTCGAACACAATCATTCCGAAGGCAAGAAGTTCGGTCACAAGTAAGTGATAAACTTTATCTACAACTGACCCACTATTTTCGAGAAAGACATTGGAAGCGGATAGTGACACTGTTAGATCGTGGAGGAACGTAGGGAAGATAGAGTTTAGATACGTTTAGGATTCTTACACATATAAATAAGATTATTTCCCCATTTTGTGAAGGTTACGTTTCATTGTGAGAAAAAAGATACTTGCTATTATTCAAATACATTGTAACAGTACTTCAAACTTTGCTTTAGAGAAGACGATATTCAATCTCTTCACCGGAGCCCCGAGCACCCTCACATCAATCAGATTTATTTGCTTATTTCATTATGATCGTCATTTGTTTTCACTTGCTGATTCCTATTGTTATTACACTTGATTAGAACTATGACCATTCTTATTTACAATTTTCGTATTCTTTGTTAATTAAATAGCTGACTCATTTATTGCCCAGTTTGATATTGAGAATTGCATTAGTAGTCACTGTATTGGATAAAAACTTACTAGACATTCAAGGATGACACGTGTCTTCCACGTGGCACGAACTGACATTTCAACGGACAGACATTCACCGGACAGACACTTCCCACGGGCAGACCCAAGGAAGTTACGAAACATCTCAACAGTCAGCATAGTTTAAATGGGCAGTTATCAATATTATCGTACGTGATCATTCATGAAATGATCGTTAAGGCAATCACTACAGTCTGGCGGTTACAACTTCACTGAATGGGTGTCTGGCAGTTACTCATCCAGACGGTTCCACGCCCAACGGCTACTATAATCCCAACGGGCGCCTTTCAGGCCTATAAATAGCGTTTATCTTAACCAATTGTAACAACTTTTACTTCTTGTCTACATTATCAATAAGAATACTCTCTCTCTATCGTTCAGATATACTCTTTATTCTTACTTCAATTACTATTTTAGCGATTGGATCATCTAAAGTGGGGACATCGACCAACTCTCCCCGGAGACGAAGGATACGATACGTTTGCCCCTCCTTGCTTCCGTTTATTTTTTACTTTTGACGTTCTATATTGATATCATTTGATTCGCTGTACAAATTCTTAATCTCAACTATTGGTCGTGACTCCGCAAATATAAATTTAATTGTTAATTGGCCTAAAATCGAATTTAGGTTAAACAATTTGGCGACCACAGTGGGAGCCGGTCAGTAGCTTTCGTAGGTTAAGAAGTCTATCTTTGATATTATATCTATTTCCGTCTATCTTTTTGTTCATAACTAATATGGCAGAAAGCAATTCCCAGCGAACCATCGTAGGCGGACAACAAGTAAACACCCCTTCACGCAGCACTAGTTATTCTCCCGAGTACTCTCCCGATTATTCGTCCGATGGGCAGCAACAATCTTCCCAAGGACAGGTCAGGTAAAATAGGCGTAGACGCTCTCAGAGCACTACCCCACCCAGGAGACGACGACATAGGAGTCTCTCCCCTGGCCAAGGGAACCTGCAAAAAACACTTTTTAATTTTATGCAGCAGCAGGCAGAAGTAAACCGGGGAATCAACGAAGCACTAACCTCTCTCCGGAGAAGCAATCTTTCAACTGCAGGGGCTGACGCTACAGCGCCTAACCCCAATGCACCCTCTTCACATACTTCAAGGCAAGGAGAAGAGCGCAACAACTGTAGTGGCACTGCAGATCCGGCGACTCAAGCCAATCAGAATCCGAACGGAGGATCTACGGCACCTACGGATATGAGCCTTGTCGTAGAAACTCTCACCAAGCAATTCAAAGAAAGCCAAGAAGCACTTCAAAAGTCTCTTCACGAGAGAATCGATCAGATACCAGGCGCCCCACCTACGCTGAAGAAAGTTGACGTCCAGCGTTATTCACAGCGGCCCTGGAAGAAGGAGGCAACCCCAAAAGCGATACCTAAAACGTTCAAAATGCCGAATATTCCAAGGTATCGCAGAACATCTGATCCCAACGATTACCTCATGATGTTCAGCAATTTTATAAAGGCCAGTGATCTCACCGACGAGGAGATCGAATCTGTGCAATTGAAGAAGTTCGTAGAGACCCTGGCAGATGGGGCCCTGCAATGGTATTCAATGTTGCCACCCAACTCCATCGGATCCTTCGCAGAAATGGCTGAATTATTCGTGAAGGCACACACAGGCGCTCAGAAGACGGAGACCCGGGTAGAAGATATCTTTGAAATTAAGCAGAGACCCGACGAGTCACTCCGCAAGTACGTGGATCGGTTCCAAAGAGAACGTATGATGCTCCCCAAAGTGCCAGATAGGTGGGCGGCAATCGCGTTCACAACCAGCCTGGATGTTAGGAGCTCAGAGGCCACACGAAGGCTTTACGAGTCTCTTCGCGAGTTCCCAGCAGCCAGTTGGTCAGACGTCTACAATCGTTACAATTCCAAAGTACGTATCGATGAAGATAAACTGATCGGAACAGGTGCTCGGGGAAGGGCTCAGGCTCGCAGTGGTGGATCCGATGGAAAAGCGGAAACGGAGAAGTCAGGCACACGGTATGAGCCATACCCTGACCAATCGCGTAACAATTCCAAAAGACGCAGCCGCAACAGCAATAGGGGTCTGTCTCGAAGGGAGAATTCTGAATCGAGTTCCCATGGAGTCCCAAGCCTACCAAGCTTCAATGTTGAAATGACGGAGGTCATGGCAGTACTCAAAAACATGGGAGAAAAAGTCAAGTGGCCAAAAGACATGAAGACTGATCCCAACAAGCGAAATCAAGACATGTATTGCGAATTCCACCGCGACCATGGGCACACCACCGAAGACTGCAAGGCCTTAAGGTACGAAATTGCTCATTTGTTGATACAGGGATTCTTGAAGGAGTTCCTGACCGAGAAGGGAAAGCAAACTCACACAAAGGCTCAGCAGAACAAACCTGGTCCACCACGAGCATCCTCCCCAAAATGAACAGTCAACGTTATTTCGGGTGGGATCGAAGTAGATTCGGTCACCTTCACAGCGAAGAAGTATGCAAAGGTATCCATTACAAACAACAAGCGTCCCCGGTCAGAAGAAGTAATCACCTTTGAGGAATCCGATGCTGATGGATCACAGTTTCCGCATGCCGATGAGTTAGTCATAACGTTACTGTCACGCCCTAAAATTTACTAAAATAAATAAAAGGTAGGTTGTGACTTAGGTGTTTTAAAGGTACAAAATTATTGAGATTTACGGAGTCGCCACTTGACATAGTTCAAAGGTGTGCCAAGTCACCAAAAGGTACCTTAGAACACCTATGACTCGTTTAGTGGTCTGCGTCAGAGTTCCGGGTAAGGATCTCGGTTGACTCTCGGGAAGGTATTAGGCACCCTCGAGTCCTGTGCCGAGCACAGTTTGCTTTATTGTCGCAATTTTAATTTATTAAATATGGTTGTATTATTTTTGCCGTTTGATTTGGATTTAAACTTTAATTCAGAAAAATTTAAAGTGTTATTCTTATCCAACTTCACGGAAGATCGGACGGATTAACACTTTAATTCATGATAGCTAAAATATATTACGCCTTTCCAGCCTCACAGAGGACTGGTCTACTTAAAAGAAATTAATTGATTTTATCGGAGCTATTAATAAAAGGTGAGTTGTATATTGCCTTTATTTGTTTCCTTTGCTACGCTTGGACTTATTATTTTTCTCAATTTTTTTTTTATTGTATATTTTTTTGTTTCAGCAACTCGGCCGAACATTTTCGCGCAGGCACACCCGCTCGAATCTCTAATATATACGAGTCTCCATATAGACGTCACACATTAATTTGAGCTAGTCTAAGCATTTTATTTTTTGAAAGTATAATGTTTACATTATTGAGAACTTTTGAAGTGGGTTTGAGAGTCAAAACAAGATACTTCAATCTATAAAGAGAAAACTAATTTACAAACATAATTAAATATTCGCGGCTCTTTCACCATTGGTTGCGGCTATAAATTGAAGGTTAGATTTTATTTGGATCAAGATTTAAAAGTTTTAGGCCGCTCCTGTATGTTTTGATTTCTCACATATATTTGCAGCAAACATCTTATTTTTATATAGTTTTGCAAAAGATGTCCAAATTCCTCATGTTACAGATGGGCCTTTTGAAACAGTTACAGGCACAATCTCATTTTTATGGACTTTACACCAGATATCCCTTTTCCTTTAATTTTTTATTTTTTGTACTCATTCTGGCATGTTAGACTTATTTCAGAATTATCTTTGCATTTGGTACGATTTTTCTCCTTTGTTTGCAGATCTACTCTCGACTTTGGTATAGCTTTAATTCTTGCTACTGTTTAGCATAATAAATTCAGTTTTTCATGGAAAAAAAAAAGGAATTTTGGCACTAATCTCAAAACTTCAAGACATATTTCATTTGTTTCAACCATTTCTTTGACATACATACAGTTTACAAAAAAAAAAAAACTCATGAACTAGTAAAAATGAATGAAAACATGCTAAAACAACAATACCAACTTTGTACTTTATCACATGGGAAATTAATAAACTACGCATACATATATGAACAGGATTTTTTTCCTTAATACTAGACATATGGTTTTTTCAAACATTAAAATACATATGTAGTTGTGTTTACCTATTTGTGCAATAGTTCCTCAAGCTGAACAAAAGGAAAAAACCCAAGCCAACAGCCCAATGTAATCAAGCAACAGCAAACAGAGAACCAAAAGAGAGCCCAGCAGACAGCAACTAGATACCCCTTCTAACTCTATTCCAAAACCTTAAACCTTGCTTAAAAACTTAGGATAGACTCTTTTCTTTTAAAATTTCAGATCTGGAAATTTTTGTTTTTTTTTTTAGTGGTTGAGAGAGTTAATGTGTGTGTAGTTGTGTAGTAAATGCTAGTATATATAGGAGATGAGATGAAAGTAAAAAAGAGGAAAAGTTAAAGTAAAAAAAGGAAGGAAAAATGGGCTGTTGGTGCAAAAACCAACACTCATTAATGCAAAAGATTTGCATTTCCATTTTTGTGCTATACCCTCTCACCAACCAAAAAGTAAAAGCTGAAAATTTCCCTATTTATGCTAGCACACTCTACCCAACATATTGACTTATTTTGATTTTTCATCTTACAAATTTCAGCACTTGTTTTGAATTTTTCAAACTAAAATTTTCAGATTTTCTTTTAAAAGACTTAACACTAAATCCAACCTAATAACTAAATAATTGAGGAAAAACTATTTCTAGCCTACAAACCTTATATACTAATTAAACTATACTAAAGCTAACCAGATTCCAAACTAAGTTCAAAAGCAAGAAACAAACAAACCTAAGCTAGCAAAACTCATCCCATGGTTGGACATTAACTTGAAACAAGAGAAACACTAACTCATGCTAAACAGGAAACATTTTAACGTACCAAATAAACTAGTACATACACTACTTGATCAGCAAAAACTTTCATAGCAGTCACCATGAACAGTGTACTAAACAGATTCCATTTTGAAAGTATTGAAACAAATTCATATATGATTGGGAAGCGACAAAGCCTACGTCTCCTAAAAAAAATTTTAAGACGAAAACAAACACACGTTTGAATCCAGAACTACTCACTGAACATTTTTATTCACACGAACATATGCATACATTTGGACGTGGTTTTCCCTATGACCAAAAATCTAATTAACAACATGATCTAAACTAAACAATCAGACGAGTTAAAAGAAAAGCTTACGACTCGATCACTGTCGTATTTAACGCTTCCCTGTGTCGCTTCAGTTCCAGGCGACATCAATTTTGCAAACTCACTACCAAGGCTGTCCTTCATTGTTAATCAATAGCACAATCGCTCGCTAAACAAACCACCACCACAGCCGCTACATCAATTCGATCACTGTCAGCATCATAGACTCGCAGCCTCCCTCGTACTCGAACAGTTATCTCCACAAAACAAAACTGAACAAAAAACCATCACAGCTCTCAGATTCAAAATCGACACAGTTCCCGCCTCGCTACGCCCTCACTGCCTCACATCCGAAACATCACCATCACATTCTCAAATGAACCATAACAGCCCCCCCCCCCCCCCCCCCCCATAACCAAAAAACAAGCACCATACTCCCATTTTCAACATCACAAACAGAAATAGAAGGAAAAAGAAAAAATCAGAAAAGGGAAGGAAAACAGGAACGGGACAGGGGAGAAGAAACGGGGGGCAAAGGGGATGGGGTATTGGGAGATGGGATGTGGGAGAGATAGAGGGGAGTAAAGGGAAGAGAAAAGAACAAGAAAACTCACCGGAAAAATTAAAAGTGGCCGGATTTCCAACTTTGACCGAAGCTTTGACCATCGATCTACGGGAATTAGTCACTCCTTTGCAAAAATCAATGGTGGAAATGGAACAAGGAAGTCAAGATCTATCGGATGGTGTACTTTTTGTATTTTTCCGGCCACCGGAGGTGGTGGCCGGCGGCGGCGGCACGGTGGCTCCGCCGTGGGAGGCGAATTCCGGTGGTGAGAGGAGAAATTGGCAAGGGTTCCTCTATTTTTGAGTGTTGTGTGTTAGAATGCCAAAAATGGCAAAGAAAATACTTATATACCATGAAAGTGGGCCGGGTTGCAAGGGGGATTGGGTTGCACGAATGGGCTGATTGCTTGGTTTTTATTCACAAAATAGCCAACTAGAGTTCCAAACAAATTAAAGCATTGAACAATAAACTAACAATTAAAGCTACACAAATTACAACATTACTATAATTAAAATCATAAAACACATAACAAGTATTTTAATTAATTTAATTTATTTTTTTTATTATTATTGTTATCATTTAAATGGCAAATTTTAGCTAAAACAAAAGATAAAATTCTAGAAAAATTCGGCAATGATCCTAAAATGTCAGCTCGGCTATTTTGAGCTATTTTTGATATTTTGTGCCAAAATTAGGTGATTACAGCTGCCCCTCTTTGTTCGGGAACATGAAGAGTTTTCGGACAAAGACGTAATCGACAACTAATTTTGGCTCTTTGGTTCTAGCCAAGAGCATGCAAAAAGGCGACCGTACCTTGACTGTTTGGCTCTAACCCAAAACCAAGGCTACCTACATATCCCTGGACTAAGGAATCAGGTCAGTGTAGTTCCTCACGTGCGGTAGCTGGGACTACCGCATTCAAACAGACACACTAGACTCGCTAAGACTCAACTAAGACAACCCTAGACACTCTAGACTTCTTAGGACAAACTAGAGACTCTTCTAGACACACTTGAGGCTGATACTAGACACTCTTAGGCACACAAAGGCTGTCGTTGCTGAGTACTAGTCGTTTGCTGGTGGTCGTTGCTTTACAAGGAATGGAAATACAAGGAAAAATGTAAAATTACAATTCCTAGACTACTCTTCATGCTTCCTTGAGGTGAATTTTGGCTCGAAAGAACAACTTCATCGCCCGTTGTAGGGGCAAGCACCATCTGAAACTTGAAATGGTCGCATCTGTTTCAAGCAGGTCTCGACTTGAAACTGGGGATGGTTGCTATCCTGGAGCTGGACTAACTTGAAAAGGAAGTGGTTGCTATCTTTGAGCGCAAATGACTTGAACTAAATGTGAGTGCTATCTTCTAGCGAAACTGACTTGAAAGGAAAATGATCGCTATCTCTTAGCAGATCTTGATATGGAAAAGAAATGACGCTATCTTTGAGCGAAACTGACTCGAAAAGGAAATGATCGCTATCTTTTAGCGAAACTGACTCGAAAAAGAAATGATCGCTATCTTTTAGCAGATCTTGACACGGAAAGGAAATGACGCTATCTTTTAGCGGGATTGACTCGAAAGGAGATGATCGCTATCTTTGAGCGAAATTGACTCGGAAAAGAAATGATCGCTATCTTTTAGCAGATCTTGACATGGAAAGGAAATGACGCTATCTTTGAGCGAGATTGACTCTAAAGAGAAATGATCGCTATCTTTTAGCAGATCTTGACAATGGAATAGAAATGACGCTATCTTTGAGCGAAACTAACTCGAAAAGGAAATGATCGCTATCTTTGAGCAGATCTTGACACGGAAAGGAAATGACGCTATCTTTGAGCGAACTGACTCGAAAAGGAAATGATCGCTATCTTTTAGCAGATCCTGACATGAAAAGGAAATGACGCTGTCTTTGAGCGAACTGACTCGAAAAAGAAGTGATCGCTATCTTTTAGCAGATCTTGACGTGGGAAGGAAATGACGCTATCTTTTAGCGGGAATTGACTCGAGGAGAGAATGGAGTTCCGTCTGATATCTGGTGCAACTACCCCAATTCAAGTGGTCCTAGCTCTTTCTTGGCAACATAGCAAATGTCATACTTACTTTCTGCGTCGTGGATACACCCTGTTTTGGATCTTGCAAATAAGCTTAATGACTTTTGTTCTATTCTTCACAGTACATGTGGGGTGAACAATGCCTAAAGCTTCTCCCAAACATATCCACTTTTCATGATACAATTTTGGTATGTCGTCCTTCCGGCCTGATGTGCGGTGCTGGGCTCCAATTATCAATGTTGATCATGACTTGCTGTGAACTTTCCATTGTCGAGGGTGTGCCCTGCTCGCTGGAATTAAACCTGAATCCTGAAAGACAGAATTTTGCAATTTTCTTTTGTTGCTCATGTGAGGTTAGCGCCGAAAGGTCGAGGAAATAACGATGAGGCAAGATGTACAAAATGGAATAAAAAGTTTAAGGGCGAAAGTCGTTTGGACAGGGAACGTCTTTCTGAAAAGGGAAACTTATCTGGCAATATACTGGCGGCCTTGATGATCATGACATGTATCTTGGATGACCTCGTTCGACCAGTACCACTTGTTTGTTGAGAGTTGCTCCACGGAAGATATCAAACCATAACCAAGTTGAGGTGACCCTCAAGTCGACTAGCAGCGCCCTTTCGGGTTTTCGCCAACTAGCCTCTCTCTTTAATCTTTTTCCTCACTGTTTGTCTTGCGGCGCCTTCTCAGGTTTTCACCGACAAGACTTCTTTCTATTCTCTTCTTTTTTTTTTTTTTTTTTCAATTTACAACACCAACATCTCTTGAAAAATGTGAATAGATGATACAAAAATTATAGAAGTTTGTTTTTATTTTATTTATGAAATAAAATAAAAACAAACTTCTGCCCAAATAAAATAAAAACAAACTTCTGCCCCAGTTTAGCATGAAAGGGGGATCTAAATTTCCTTTGATGTTGGCCGCAAACTTAAACGCAAGTTTTGCGTCAATAAAAGAAAACAGGGAAAGAGGAATTTTCTCTTATTGCGACCGCACCAGAATGGTTGCCTACGTATCATTTTGAAAGGAATCAGGTCAGACGTAGCTCTAGGCAAATGCCTAAGTTTCTTTTTGATGCTTTTCAGTTTCATTTCATCTTGGTACAACTACATTGATTTCAAACTGAGAACATGCCTCAAAAGTACAATGTTCAAAATGCTAACAAGGGATACAATTTGGGATAGCAAAAGAGAATAAAAGCCTTGCATTCATCCTGGTTTGAAAGCCATCTTGAAATCAAATGTAGTACCTCTTGACCGCGTCTGCATTGACGGGTATTTCAGCTGTCCTGCCTTCTGGATCCGTAAGGTACAAGGCACCATTTGGCAATACTTTCTTTACCAAGTATGGCCCTTGCCAATTTGGAGCAAATTTCCCTTTAGCTTCTTCCTGATGAGGAAAGATTCTTTTCAAGACTAATTGCCCTTCTTTCAAGTCGCGGAGGCGCACTTTCTTGTTGTAGGCTCGGGCCATTCTTTGCTGATACAATTGACCGTGACAAACTGCATTGAGCCTTTTTTCATCAATAAATGACAATTGTTCCAATCGGGTCTTGACCCACTCTGTGTCCTCAATCTCTGCTTCCACGATGATTCTGAGAGACGGTATTTCCACTTCAGCGGGTATGACTGCTTCAGTTCCGTATACCAATGAATACGGGGTTGCACCTATGGAAGTGCGCACAGTTGTGCGGTAACCAAGGAGAGCGAAAGACAACTTCTCATGCCAATCACGAGATCCTTGTATCATTTTCCTAAGGATCTTCTTGATATTCTTATTGGCTGCTTCAACCGCGCCATTTGCCTTTGGTCGGTAAGGTGTGGAATTTCGGTGCATGATCTTGAATCTTTCACACACGTCATTCATTAAATGACTGTTCAGATTTGCCGCATTATCAGTGATGATGGTACTTGGGATACCAAAGCGACAAATAATATTAGAATGAACGAAATCCACCACAGCTTTCTTGGTCACGGACTTGAGAGTCACAGCCTCAACCCATTTGGTGAAGTAATCTATTGCAACCAGAATGAATCTGTGTCCATTTGATGCTTTTGGTTCAATAGGTCCGATAACATCCATTCCCCATGCTGTAAAAGGCCAAGGGGCTGACATTGTGTGCAACTCTAAAGGAGGTGAATGTATCAAATCACCGTGTACTTGGCATTGATGACACTTTCGCACAAAAGTAATGCAATCGTGCTCCATGGTGAGCCAGAAGTATCCTGCTCTGAGTACTTTCTTAGCTAGCACGTGCCCGCTCATGTGGGGTCCACAGATTCCCGAATGCATGTCATTGAGAATTTTCATGGCTTCAGTTGCATCCACGCATCTTAATAGTCCCAGATCAGGTGTCCTTTTGTACACCACTCCGCCACTCAAAAAGAAGCCACTTGCCAGTCGTCGAAGTGTTCTCTTTTGATTGTTTTCTGCCATTGGCTGATACGTCCCATTTTGAAGGAAATTCTTGATATCGAAGTACCACGGTTGGCCATCAATTTCTTCTTCAATCACATTGCAGTATGCATGTTGGCTTTGGACTTGAATCTCCAACGGATCAATATGGGCTTTATCAGGATTGACAAGCATTGAGGCTAATGTAGCCAATGCGTCAGCCAGCTCATTATGTATTCTGAGAACATGTCTAAACTTTAGAACATCGAACTTTTGGCGAAGATCGTCCATACACTGCTTGTACATGATCAGCTTAAGGTCTCGAGTTTCCCATTCACCCTTCATTTGGCGTATCAAAAGATCTGAATCTCCGATCACCAGCAATTCTTTGATGTCGATGTCTAGAGCCATACGCAAACCCATTATGCATGCTTCATACTCAGATGTGTTGTTAGTGCAACTGAAGCGGAGTTGGGCAGCCGCCGGATAGTAATGTCCCGTGGGGGAGATGAGGACTGCTCCAATGCCATGGCCCTTTGAGTTAGAAGCCCCGTCAAAGTACATTTTCCACACATGTTCTTCTTCGTTAATCAGTTCTTCAAGCACATCTACCTCCTCATCAGGGAAGTAAGTCTTCAGTGGCTCATAATCGTCATCTACCGGATTTTCAGCCAAATGATCAGCTAAGGCTTGAGCTTTCATTGCAGTTCTGGTGACATAAACTATGTCAAATTCCGTGAGCAAGATCTGCCATTTTGCAAGTTTGCCAGTTGGCATCGGCTTTTGAAATATGTACTTCAATGGGTCCATCCGAGAAATCAGATAAGTGGTATAGGACAAGAGATAATGTTTCAGCTTTTGTGCGACCCAAGTTAGGGCACAACACGTCCTTTCCAGCAAAGTGTATCTGGCCTCACAATCTGTGAACTTCTTGCTCAGATAATAGATGGCCTGTTCTTTCTTTCCCGAGGCATCGTGTTGCCCCAGTACACAACAAAGGAGTTTTCATTGACTGACAAGTACAAAAACAATGGTCGGCCAGTTTCAGGCGGGACCAAAACAGGAGGATTTGACAAGTATTGCTTGATCTTGTCGAAGGCTTCTTGGCACTCCTCAGTCCACGCAATTGATGCATTCTTTTTCAACAACTTGAGGATCGGCTCACATATTGTGGTAAGTTGAGCAACGAACCTACTGATGTAATTCAACCTGCCTAGAAAGCTTTTAACATCCTTCTTGGTTCGAGGCGGAGGTAGTTCTTGTATTGCTTTGATCTTTGCGGGATCCAGTTCAATACCTCGCCTACTAATAATGAAACCTAGCAATTTTCCAGCAGGCACACCAAATGCACACTTGGCGGGATTCAGCTTCAGATTGTACCTACGGAGCCTCTCAAAGAACTTTCTGAGATCTCTCACGTGGTCTTCAGCAGTTCTAGACTTGATGATCACGTCATCCACGTACACTTCTATTTCTTTATGCATCATATCATGGAAAATGGCAGTCATAGCTCTCACGTAGGTTGCCCCAGCATTTTTCAAACCAAACGGCATCACTCTATAGCAATAGGTTCCCCAAGGAGTAGTGAATGCCGTTTTGTATGCATCATCTTCATCCATCTGGATTTGATGATATCCAGCATAGCAGTCAACAAAGGATTGTATCTCATGTTTGGCACAATTGTCTACGAGAGTGTGAATGTTAGGCAACGGGAAATTATCTTTGGGACTTGCCTTGTTCAAATCTCGATAGTCAACACATATCCTTGTTTTTCCATCTTTCTTAGGAACCGGAACAACATTTGCAACCCAAGTAGTGTACTGAACCGATTGAATCACTTTTGCATCCAGCTGTTTCATTATTTCATCATGGATTTTCTTGATCATATCAGTTTTGAACTTCCGTTGCATTTGTCTCACTGGAGGGAAACCTGGTTGAATTGGCAATTCGTGGACTATCAATTCGGAACTCAAACCCGGCATCTCATCATATGACCATGCGAAAACATCTCGATATTCGAAAAGCACCTTCCGAATATCGTTCTTCATTTCAGGTAGGGCATACATGCTTATCTTGGTTTCCCTCACATCATCAGGGCTCCCAAGATTAACATCCTCTGTATCAGCCAAATTGGGTTTAGGCTTGCCCTCATGGCGTTCAACTTCCAGGCCTATTTCAAAATCCGCCTGCTCTCCATCATACTCAGTATTGTTAACAGATTCCTCAATGTTTTCTTCATCACTTTCAACCTCAACTATGGTTATGGAGTCAAAATCAGATTGTGGTCCCTGGACGGACGATAAGTTTCTTGAACATGTCATGACATCAGGACCAGCAGATATATCACTACAGATAAACAAAATAGAATAAAATTAGGAATATGAACAGAGATTGAAGTAAAGCTTGGCTCTTGGCCTTTCATTAATGAAAAAGGGTTTGAATTACAAAGAAAATATGAGCAAAATAATACACTTGGCATACAACCCTTAGAATATCCAAGTGTATTCAAAAGAAAACTGTAAAACAACAGTCTACCAAGACCCCTTCCTGATGGGGAAGGGAGTTGCATTCCAGTTAGTCAGGTGCACGTCCGGGCCAATGTACTGAATTGAAGCATTACTGGAGCCTTCACCCGGCTGTACCATGCAGATTTCAAAGATGCCACCCAGATCAAATGGCGCATCCTGATTGTCTTCCACTGCGTTGACATTTGCAGCGACAACCTTTGGTTTCATGACATATCCCACAAAAGACTGAGCGAGACACGGAATTGGCTTTGGGAGAGACCAAACTTCTGACTTCTTCTTCTTTGCTTGCCTGCGATCAGCTGCTTTCGGCTTGAACCCTAGTCCCCACGTGCCTTGCACGCCATTTGGATAAACTGGATTTACCCTGCCTTGTAGTGATGCTCCCAAGCCCTTTCCAAATTGGAAACCATGCTTTAACATTTCAGATGCCATCATTATAGACGTCTCTGACACTCTTGGAATGGGTATAGGTTTCCCTTCTGTTACCTTTTCCACATACACCACATCGGAAGTTTGATACATGATGGTCGGGCGTGTAGTGACGGCTTCAAGGGCTGGTACGTCCAGGCTGTTGCTGAACTGCGAGTCATCCTCTCCATAAACCACGACAGCTTGATTATCCCAAGTAAACTTGACCACCTGATGAACTGTGGAGGGTACAGCACAAGCCATATGAATCCACGGTCGGCCCAGTAACAGATTGTACGATGCATCCGTCTCCATGACTTGAAACTCAATGCTGAAGGTAGCGGGCCCAATGGTTAACTCAAGATTGATGATGCCCAAAGATTCTCGAACTCCACCATCAAAAGCACGAACAGCAGAGGAACTTGCCCTGATTTTGCTCATATCCACCCTTAGACTCTTCAATGTAGACAGAGGGCAAATGTTCAATCCCGCGCCACCATCTATTAGAACACGTGTGACGTAGGAGTCTTCACACTTAACTGAGACATGAAGCGCTCGATTATGACCGGTTCCTTCTGCTGGCAGCTCCTCATCGGTGAACATCACACGATTAGTCTCGAATACTCTGCCAGCAAGTGCTTCCAGATTAGCCACAGTAGTTTGTTCAGGAATGTAGGCCTCATTCAATATCTTCAACAGTGCATTGCGATGTGCTTCAGAGTTCATAAGTAGAGACAAAAGTGATATCTGAGCTGGAGTCTTTCTCAGTTGCTCGACGACAGAATAATCCGTCGATCTCATTTTCTTCAAAAATTCTTCAGCTTCTTTCTCAGACACCGGCTCTTTGATGGGTCCTTGGTCTTCTCGACCTGGCTTTGCCTTTCTCAATTCTTCCGGGGTAAAACATCTCCCGGACCGAGTTAGACCATTTACATCTGCGGCAACCTCCATGATTTCTTTCCCGTTGTAAGACACAATTGTTTTGTTGTAGTTCCAAGGAACGGCCTTTGTACTTTTGACAGGGAGTTGCGCTGCTTGAGTGATGATAACCGGTTCACGCTTCTTTGCCTTAACCTCGAAGACCGGAGCTTTCTGGCATGATGCCCCTTGCACAATAAATACTGGTGCACTGTCATGAGCCTTTTCCTGCTTTGCAGCCGGAATTGTGAAACTTGGCTCAACAGCAGTATCTTGCTTTGCTTTGTTGGCAACAGACGCACTTGACTTTCCCCTGATTACAACAATAAACGGCTCAGGGCCTTTGATGTCTGGGGAGGGACCAACTGCCACAATCTGCTTGGCGACTTTCCCTTTCATGTCCTCTTCTATGCATACCATCCCTACCATGTGTACGTTGTTTTGAACATCATGAGCTGGTAAAGGATTTTGATTTACATTTTGTGTTTCATCCCCCACGACTTTTATCTGGTTGTTGTCTATCATTGCCTGGATTGCCCTTTGGAGTTCCCAGCATGATTCTGTGTCATGTCCAGGTGCTCCAGAATGAAACGCACAATGGCGTGAATGATCAACTCTTCCATTGGGGTTCACCTTCCCTGGGATTGGCTTCAACAGATTGGCTTGTTGCAACTTTTCAAACAAATTAGTGTAGGTTTCCCCCAGTGGGGTGAACTGCCTTTTCTCTTGTTGCATGTTTCTTTGTTGCATGTTTGGACGAAAGCCCGGCGGACCTCGTGGTCGATAAGGCATCTCCTGGTGAGCCTGGAATTGAGTATGTGCCTGTTGATTATTATATTGGACTGGAGCAGGGGGTGGACGCCATTGTGGACCAGATAGAGGCTGAGCATAAGATGCTGCGTTTATAGGGAATGAGAACTGCGGCATGGCAAATTGTTGGCCGTGAGTTGGATAGAATTGTTGTGGCGAGGGTGCCTGAATATACCCTTGACGGTCGTTGTATCTCCCATCATTTCTTCTCGGTCCAGGACCAACCATTGCCACCTCATCTTTTCTCTCTTTCTTCTTCCCAAAAGTACCCGACCCTGATTGCAACGCTTGGGTCGTGGCTCTCAAAGCTGTTTGGCTAACAATCTTGCCTGCTTTGATTCCTCTCTCAATCATCTCCCCAATTTTTACTGCTTCACTAAATTGCTTCCCAAGGGCAGAGGCCATCGCCTGGTAGTATGTTTCGTCAAGCACTTCGATGAATTCTTCGACCATTTTATCGTCTGGGATCAAAGGGCTCACACGCGCCGCCTGTTCGCGCCACCTATAGGCATACTCTCTGAAGCTTTCTCCTGGTTTCTTTGTGATCGTCTTCAAAGAAGAACGATCAGGAGCAGCCTCCATTTTGTAGCCATAATGATTCAGGAAAGCGCTGGCCATGTCGTCAAAGGTGACCCACTTGGAAACATCTTGTTGCACAAACCATTCTGTGGCTGGTCCTCCCAAACTGTCCGCAAAGTACGCCATCAATAATTCGTCCTTCTCGATACCCCTCATATTGTTAAGGTATATCTTCACATGGATCCTCGGGTCACTTTGCCCAGTGTATGGATCAAATTTGGGCACAACAAAGCCTTCAGGCAATGGCACATGAGGGAATAAGCACATGTCTTTGTATGAAATACTGGTTTTACCCCCTTGCCCTTGTATGTTTTTCACAGTTTGCTCCAGGCTTTTCAGTTTCCAAGCGAAGTCAGCCTCTTCTGTTTTCCCCAATCTTTCGACATCAGCATGTGATTCTGGGTGGTGTCCATGATCATACGACTCAGTGGGGCGGAGTACATTACCCCGGGTTTGGTCGAATTGTTGATCACGAGCCCTCAACTGTGGGTCACTGTTTGACCTTTGCAAAGTGTGTCCCGCAGGAACAGTGAATACTGTGGCAGGAACTTGGGCTTGGCCATGTTGTCCATGTTGTGGGAATTGTGCCCCAGGTTGTACAGTAGAGGGCCCAGCTATGTTGTCAGTTTCTGGATGTGGACCGAACCCTGGAGGATAACGGAGGTCTTCTGCCATTGTAGATTGCCCTTGCCCTGGTGGCTGAGCATTCGCCGTGAAACCAGCAGCACCTGGCGGAGCAGGAGGTGCCTGAACTGCTGACAAGTTACGGACCAGTTGCATCATCATTTCTTTCATGGCCGTGAAATCCTCGGCCATCTTAGCCTGTTGTTCAGCCAAGCGAACCAGCTCAGTGTTCTCAGTTTCTTCGGCCATCGTTGCTGGAGTGTCTTCTTGAAGAGGTGCTTCAACCACTTCTGGAACAGGCAGTGGTCCCTTGATTCTGGTGGAATAGGAATGTGGGGCCAGCACGGCAGTTGCTCAAGCTCTAAACAAATCAAAACACGTTAGTGCAACAAGATAGCATGGAATATGAATTTGCTCGCCGGCCTAAACAATGCCTAAGGTCGTTATGCGTCATCCCAAATTGGTTTAGATTAGATCCCCAAGTGTATTGTTTGACTTCCTTTTCTTTTTTTTCTTTTTTTTCGTATATTTTTTCAAGCGAGGCTAGAGGGTGAAATGAATTGACACATAAAAATAAACAAAATACTTTCATTACTAAAAAAGAGTACATACAATGCTTCCGGAGCACGACCAAAAGAAACGTACAAATGACTAAAAAAGTGAAAAATAAATTACAATATGCCAAATTCAGAAGCGACATAAAATACAACAATGCCAAGATGTAAACTAAATGACAAAAAACAACAATAATCTGCATCATCTTGGCCTGATGTATCTACTAAGGTGACTGGGGCACAAAGTCAGCTGGCTCCTCTGGGTCGAACTCGAACGGCTCCTCAGGATCTACTGGCGGGCCTTCTGCAAAGGTAAGACGCAATCCGTTCAAATCTGCTGCAACTCTAGTGACGAAGGGAAGCACATGTGGGAGTATGTCCTCCGCGGGAAGCCTCCTATACTCATTGATGGACTGTGCAACATATGTAGCAGAGTCGTAAACCTGCCGATAAGCTACACTGATGGTCTGTCCTGCAGCCTGTATATCTCGAAGTCGGTCCTGTGCTAGCCTTCTGAACTGCTCACCCTCTCTAGTGCCCTGTCAAGTTGAGCTCGAGAATCTATGGCATCCTGTCGATGATAATCCTCCCTTCTCCTGCTTTCAAACAAAGCTGCCCTGTCGGCATCCCGCTCTGTCAATGCCTGTGAGTGCATGACACGGAGTCGTCTGACTGTGTCTAGGTGCTGATGCGCGAAACCCTCACTCTCTGACTGAGCAGCTCTGGCGGCATCCCTCTCTGCCATTAAGCTTTGTATGGTAGCGCGGTATTCTTCCCTAATCTCACGCCTAGCAAGTTGAACCTGCATATCCAGCCTAGCCTCAGTGTCGACCATGCCTGCTCTCGACCTCGCGGGCATCTCTCTAGGTATGGGCTGGTGGTAATACCACACCTTGTACTCCCGAACGACCTCCCCCTTAAGTCCATCCTGAACCTGTGTGCTTTCTGCGAGGCGCCTCCTAGTATCCCACAGGCGCAAGATCTCACCTCTAAGAGTAGCTGGGTTGAGAGGATAGTCTGAGACATATGCACTCATGTCCTCAACTATTGGGATCTCCTGCTTTCGACCCAACTGCCTAAGTACACGCAGAGGAACATAAGGCTGGGATGCTGTCAAACCCATCAGAACGAGAAAATGACGATCCACGCATCTGTATACAACCTCCCTCTTAGGAAACCAGCTACACTGCCACAAAATCTTGTCCGGCGTGAGAGAGTTCAAGAAAGACCTCCAGTCTGGCTCATTTTCTGGGAATTTATACTTCACGATGTGTTCGAGATGGTATTCAAGATAATCGATGTCACAGTACCTAAGAATATCACGAGGTGGGCAAGGGCGTACATGCTCCAAGAACCAGACCTGCAATAGAAGGTTACACCCCTCAAAGAAACCGCTTTCTCCCTTGTGGCATCGAGTCAAAGCATGAAATATGCTACCCAGAATCGTCGGGATGATAGTGGCGTCTGGTGCTCCACCATATAAAGCTGCCATTATCCAACTGACCTTAATAGATATCGCTCTATCCGGTAGTGGAAAAACCAACAACCCTAGCAAAGCGAACACGAAGACCTTAGGGCAAAGTAGCACCCAATCTCCATATTTCAGCTTGTCGTGGAACTCAAATCCATACTTCTTAAAACCATTATCGGCCCCAAAACGATCATACAGGTAATCAAATGAAATCCAGCCTTGGCGAACACTAGCGATCGAGAGGTCTGTTCGTACCTTGATATTATTGAAAAATTCTCGCTCATTAACCTTCCTTGGAGCAATCATATTCTTTTTCTCAAAATCCAGCTTAAGAAGCCCAGCTATCTCTTCGAGGGTCGGCGTCATCTCAAACCCCTTGAAACAGAAGGTATTTTGGCTTGGATTCCAAAACCCAACCAATGCACTGACCAAGTCTCGACGCGGGACAATAGGTTTAGTCACAAGGTCAGTCAGAAAACCAATCTTCTCCTGGACTATATCTTTCTGCATTTGACTCATTGCGTCCCACCAAGACTTCAGAGATTTATCCGATTTGGGTGGGCCATCAGTCATCATAATAGAGGGTGGAGTGGCATCAGCAGGGTACTTTCTCTTGACTGTCCTAGAAGATGATGCAGCCATTGTTCCTAATAAGAAAATGTGTCAAACGTTTGAAAACCTGAGAACAACTTAAGACAACTGACCGACAGAGCAAAACAGATGCCTAAACTGCTAATTCGAAACTCCAATTTTCAACAAAACTTTTGTCATTGTAATGACGTAAAGTTGACCCTAAGAGAATCGAAAAATTTTGCCACCATAACGGCATCAGGACTGGCTCCGGGAAATTACCAACATTGGTATTTAGATGTAATTTATAAAAGAAAAATTCGACGTTACAACGACGCCACATTGACATCAAAACAAAATTTCATTTCCAGTGATGAACACTACAGTACTTTTGCAAAAATTCGCCGGCATAACGACGTGAAAAACTGGATCTCAAAAACTCCCAACATCGGTATACGAGCCTTTTTCTAAAAATTCGCCATCATAACGGCGTGAAAACTGACACGAAATTTTTTTTTTTTTTTTTTTTTGACTTTCTAACTACTAAGTATGTATTTTTTTTTGTAAAATTTTCGTCATTATAACGACACAAACTGACATATACAAAAGACGGCAAACACCGGCGTTTTTACAAAAATTTGCCATTACAGCAGTATGACTCAATTTTATAAAAATAGCAAAATATTTACATTTAAAACATAAAATTCAACCTCTTCCTCACTTTTCCTTTCATTTTTCTCTTTTTTTTTTTTTCTATTTTTTTTTTTCTTTTGAAATCCATCTCTCCCCAACTTGGTCAGCATAACAACCTTTCCTAATCGCATGCAACACACAGAATGCTTTTTTTAGACAAGTCTTTCCCGGGAAGTGGGTCCCGTTCAGACAAAAGGTAGTCAACCTAGACAAGCGCAATACCGGTGTATCGCACCTCATTAAGTCGGATATGATGCAGATAATTGGGCCTAAAGGTTTAACTCTAGGTGACACAACTGACTCAGTGTCTAGACTGGCTGAAAACCCGGTGGACAAACCGGGCGGAAAGCGTATCAGGGCCATCCGGAGACAGTGTGTCCGGCCTAAAACCCCGTCACGCCTTCCTCCTAAATCATGGGCAATTTAGTAAGAAAGTCCCAGATGCCACAAGCAATCTGGTAAGTGTACGTGTGTGTGTGTTTCAGAGACTCAGAGGGTTGCGGAGGAAGACAGTTTATATACAGTTCAAAAAATATCAAAGCGGTAACATTCAACTTTTCATGTAATAACGACAATAATACAACAACCAAATATTTAATAAATTAAAGCATGCGACAATTTAATCAAAGCCGGAGATTCTAGTTTTCACTAATTTCCCCAGCGGAGTCGCCAAGCTGTCACGCCCTAAAATTTACTAAAATAAATAAAAGGTAGGTTGTGACTTAGGTGTTTTAAAGGTACAAAATTATTGAGATTTACGGAGTCGCCACTTGACATAGTTCAAAGGTGTGCCAAGTCACCAAAAGGTACCTTAGAACACCTATGACTCGTTTAGTGGTCTGCGTCAGAGTTCCGGGTAAGGATCTCGGTTGACTCTCGGGAAGGTATTAGGCACCCTCGAGTCCTGTGCCGAGCACAGTTTGCTTTATTGTCGCAATTTTAATTTATTAAATATGGTTGTATTATTTTTGCCGTTTGATTTGGATTTAAACTTTAATTCAGAAAAATTTAAAGTGTTATTCTTATCCAACTTCACGGAAGATCGGACGGATTAACACTTTAATTCATGATAGCTAAAATATATTACGCCTTTCCAGCCTCACAGATGACTGGTCTACTTAAAAGAAATTAATTGATTTTATCGGAGCTATTAATAAAAGGTGAGTTGTATATTGCCTTTATTTGTTTCCTTTGCTACGCTTGGACTTATTATTTTTCTCATTTTTTTTTTATTGTATATTTTTTTGTTTCAGCAACTCGGCCGAACATTTTCGCGCAGGCACACCCGCTCGAATCTCTAATATATACCAGTCTCCATATAGACGTCACACATTAATTTGAGCTAGTCTAAGCATTTTATTTTTTGAAAGTATAATATTTACATTATTGAGAACTTTTGAAGTGGGTTTGAGAGTCAAAACAAGATACTTCAATCTATAAAGAGAAAACTAATTTACAAACATAATTAAATATTCGCGGCTCTTTCACCATTGGTTGCGGCTATAAATTGAAGGTTAGATTTTATTTGGATCAAGATTTAAAAGTTTTAGGCCCGCTCCTGTATGTTTTGATTTCTCACATATATTTGCAGCAAACAGCTTATTTTTATATAGTTTTGCAAAAGATGTCCAAATTCCTCATGTTACAGATGGGCCTTTTGAAACAGTTACAGGCACAATCTCATTTTTATGGACTTTACACCAGATATCCCTTTTCCTTTAATTTTTTATTTTTTGTACTCATTCTGGCATGTTAGACTTATTTCAGAATTATCTTTGCATTTGGTACGATTTTTCTCCTTTGTTTGCAGATCTACTCTCGACTTTGGTATAGCTTTAATTCTTGCTACTGTTTAGCATAATAAATTCAGTTTTTCATGGAAAAAAAAAAAGGAATTTTGGCACTAATCTCAAAACTTCAAGACATATTTCATTTGTTTCAACCATTTCATTTCTTTGACATACATACAGTTTACAAAAAAAAAACTCATGAACTAGTAAAAATGAATGAAAACATGCTAAAACAACAATACCAACTTTGTACTTTATCACATGGGAAATTAATAAACTACGCATACATATATGAACAGGATTTTTCCTTAATACTAGACATATGGTTTTTTCAAACATTAAAATACATAGGTAGTTGTGTTTACCTATTTGTGCAATAGTTCCTCAAGCTGAACAAAAGGAAAAAACCCAAGCCAACAGCCCAATGTAATCAAGCAACAGCAAACAGAGAACCAAAAGAGAGCCCAGCAGACAGCAACTAGATACCCCTTCTAACTCTATTCCAAAACCTTAAACCTTGCTTAAAAACTTAGGATAGACTCTTTTCTTTTAAAATTTCAGATCTGGAAATTTTTGTTTTTTTTTTAGTGGTTGAGAGAGTTAATGTGTGTGTAGTTGTGTAGTAAATGCTAGTATATATAGGAGATGAGATGAAAGTAAAAAAGGGGAAAAGTTAAAGTAAAAAAAGGAAGGAAAAATGGGCTGTTGGTGCAAAAACCAACACTCATTAATGCAAAAGATTTGCATTTCCATTTTTGTGCTATACCCTCTCACCAACCAAAAAGTAAAAGCTGAAAATTTCCCTATTTATGCTAGCACACTCTACCCAACATATTGACTTATTTTGATTTTTCATCTTACAAATTTCAGCACTTGTTTTGAATTTTTCAAACTAAAATTTTCAGATTTTCTTTTAAAAGACTTAACACTAAATCCAACCTAATAACTAAATAATTGAGGAAAAACTATTTCTAGCCTACAAACCTTATATACTAATTAAACTATACTAAAGCTAACCAGATTCCAAACTAAGTTCAAAAGCAAGAAACAAACAAACCTAAGCTAGCAAAACTCATCCCATGGTTGGACATTAACTTGAAACAAGAGAAACACTAACTCATGCTAAACAGGAAACATTTTAACGTACCAAATAAACTAGTACATACACTACTTGATCAGCAAAAACTTTCATAGCAGTCACCATGAACAGTGTACTAAACAGATTCCATTTTGAAAGTATTGAAACAAATTCATATATGATTGGGAAGCGACAAAGCCTACGTCTCCTAAAAAAAATTTTAAGACGAAAACAAACACACGTTTGAATCCAGAACTACTCACTGAACATTTTTATTCACACGAACATATGCATACATTTGGACGTGGTTTTCCCTATGACCAAAAATCTAATTAACAACATGATCTAAACTAAACAATCAGACGAGTTAAAAGAAAAGCTTACGACTCGATCACTGTCGTATTTAACGCTTCCCTGTGTCGCTTCAGTTCCAGGCGACATCAATTTTGCAAACTCACTACCAAGGCTGTCCTTCATTGTTAATCAATAGCACCATCGCTCGCTAAACAAACCACCACCACAGCCGCTACATCAATTCGATCACTGTCAGCATCATAGACTCGCAGCCTCCCTCGTACTCGAACAGTTATCTCCACAAAACAAAACTGAACAAAAAACCATCACAGCTCTCGGATTCAAAATCGACACAGTTCCCGCCTCGCTACGCCCTCACTGCCTCACATCCGAAACATCACCATCACATTCTCAAATGAACCATAACAGCCCCCCCCCCCCCCCCCCATAACCAAAAAACAAGCACCATACTCCCATTTTCAACATCACAAACAGAAATAGAAGGAAAAAGAAAAAATCAGAAAAGGGAAGGAAAACAGGAACGGGACAGGGGAGAAGAAACGGGGGGCAAAGGGGATGGGGTATTGGGAGATGGGATGTGGGAGAGATAGAGGGGAGTAAAGGGAAGAGAAAAGAACAAGAAAACTCACCGGAAAAATTAAAAGTGGCCGGATTTCCAACTTTGACCGAAGCTTTGACCATCGATCTACGGGAATTAGTCACTCCTTTGCAAAAATCAATGGTGGAAATGGAACAAGGAAGTCAAGATCTATCGGATGGTGTACTTTTTGTATTTTTCCGGCCACCGGAGGTGGTGGCCGGCGGCGGCGGCACGGTGGCTCCGCCGTGGGAGGCGAATTCCGGTGGTGAGAGGAGAAATTGGCAAGGGTTCCTCTATTTTTGAGTGTTGTGTGTTAGAATGCCAAAAATGGCAAAGAAAATACTTATATACCATGAAAGTGGGCCGGGTTGCAAGGGGGATTGGGTTGCACGAATGGGCTGATTGCTTGGTTTTTATTCACAAAATAGCCAACTAGAGTTCCAAACAAATTAAAGCATTGAACAATAAACTAACAATTAAAGCTACACAAATTACAACATTACTATAATTAAAATCATAAAACACATAACAAGTATTTTAATTAATTTAATTTATTTTTTTTTTATTATTGTTATCATTTAAATGGCAAATTTTAGCTAAAACAAAAGATAAAATTCTAGAAAAATTCGGCAATGATCCTAAAATGTCAGCTCGGCTATTTTGAGCTATTTTTGATATTTTGTGCCAAAATTAGGTGATTACAGTTGCCCCTCTTTGTTCGGGAACATGAAGAGTTTTCGGACAAAGACGTAATCGACAACTAATTTTGGCTCTTTGGTTCTAGCCAAGAGCATGCAAAAAGGCGACCGTACCTTGACTGTTTGGCTCTAACCCAAAACCAAGGCTACCTACATATCCCTGGACTAAGGAATCAGGTCAGTGTAGTTCCTCACGTGCGGTAGCTGGGACTACCGCATTCAAACAGACACACTAGACTCGCTAAGACTCAACTAAGACAACCCTAGACACTCTAGACTTCTTAGGACAAACTAGAGACTCTTCTAGACACACTTGAGGCTGATACTAGACACTCTTAGGCACACAAAGGCTGTCGTTGCTGAGTACTAGTCGTTTGCTGGTGGTCGTTGCTTTACAAGGAATGGAAATACAAGGAAAAATGTAAAATTACAATTCCTAGACTACTCTTCATGCTTCCTTGAGGTGAATTTTGGCTCGAAAGAACAACTTCATCGCCCGTTGTAGGGGCAAGCACCATCTGAAACTTGAAATGGTCGCATCTGTTTCAAGCAGGTCTCGACTTGAAACTGGGGATGGTTGCTATCCTGGAGCTGGACTAACTTGAAAAGGAAGTGGTTGCTATCTTTGAGCGCAAATGACTTGAACTAAATGTGAGTGCTATCTTCTAGCGAAACTGACTTGAAAGGAAAATGATCGCTATCTCTTAGCAGATCTTGATATGGAAAAGAAATGACGCTATCTTTGAGCGAAACTGACTCGAAAAGGAAATGATCGCTATCTTTTAGCGAAACTGACTCGAAAAAGAAATGATCGCTATCTTTTAGCAGATCTTGACACGGAAAGGAAATGACGCTATCTTTTAGCGGGATTGACTCGAAAGGAGATGATCGCTATCTTTGAGCGAAATTGACTCGGAAAAGAAATGATCGCTATCTTTTAGCAGATCTTGACATGGAAAGGAAATGACGCTATCTTTGAGCGAGATTGACTCTAAAGAGAAATGATCGCTATCTTTTAGCAGATCTTGACAATGGAATAGAAATGACGCTATCTTTGAGCGAAACTAACTCGAAAAGGAAATGATCGCTATCTTTGAGCAGATCTTGACACGGAAAGGAAATGACGCTATCTTTGAGCGAACTGACTCGAAAAGGAAATGATCGCTATCTTTTAGCAGATCCTGACATGAAAAGGAAATGACGCTGTCTTTGAGCGAACTGACTCGAAAAAGAAGTGATCGCTATCTTTTAGCAGATCTTGACGTGGGAAGGAAATGACGCTATCTTTTAGCGGGAATTGACTCGAGGAGAGAATGGAGTTCCGTCTGATATCTGGTGCAACTACCCCAATTCAAGTGGTCCTAGCTCTTTCTTGGCAACATAGCAAATGTCATACTTACTTTCTGCGTCGTGGATACACCCTGTTTTGGATCTTGCAAATAAGCTTAATGACTTTTGTTCTATTCTTCACAGTACATGTGGGGTGAACAATGCCTAAAGCTTCTCCCAAACATATCCACTTTTCATGATACAATTTTGGTATGTCGTCCTTCCGGCCTGATGTGCGGTGCTGGGCTCCAATTATCAATGTTGATCATGACTTGCTGAGAACTTTCCATTGTCGAGGGTGTGCCCTGCTCGCTGGAATTAAACCTGAATCCTGAAAGACAGAATTTTGCAATTTTCTTTTGTTGCTCATGTGAGGTTAGCGCCGAAAGGTCGAGGAAATAACGATGAGGCAAGATGTACAAAATGGAATAAAAAGTTTAAGGGCGAAAGTCGTTTGGACAGGGAACGTCTTTCTGAAAAGGGAAACTTATCTGGCAATATACTGGCGGCCTTGATGATCATGACATGTATCTTGGATGACATCGTCCGACCAGTACCACTTGTTTGTTGAGAGTTGCTCCACGGAAGATATCAAACCATAACCAAGTTGAGGTGACCCTCAAGTCGACTAGCAGCGCCCTTTCGGGTTTTCGCCAACTAGCCTCTCTCTTTAATCTTTTTCCTCACTGTTTGTCTTGCGGCGCCTTCTCAGGTTTTCACCGACAAGACTTCTTTCTATTCTCTTCTTTTTTTTTTTTTTTTCAATTTACAACACCAACATCTCTTGAAAAATGTGAATAGATGATACAAAAATTATAGAAGTTTGTTTTTATTTTATTTATGAAATAAAATAAAAACAAACTTCTGCCCCAGTTTAGCATGAAAGGGGGATCTAAATTTCCTTTGATGTTGGCCGCAAACTTAAACGCAAGTTTTGCGTCAATGGTGGAAATGGAACAAGGAAGTCAAGATCTATCGGATGGTGTACTTTTTGTATTTTTCCGGCCACCGGAGGTGGTGGCCGGCGGCGGCGGCACGGTGGCTCCGCCGTGGGAGGCGAATTCCGGTGGTGAGAGGAGAAATTGGCAAGGGTTCCTCTATTTTTGAGTGTTGTGTGTTAGAATGCCAAAAATGGCAAAGAAAATACTTATATACCATGAAAGTGGGCCGGGTTGCAAGGGGGATTGGGTTGCACGAATGGGCTGATTGCTTGGTTTTTATTCACAAAATAGCCAACTAGAGTTCCAAACAAATTAAAGCATTGAACAATAAACTAACAATTAAAGCTACACAAATTACAACATTACTATAATTAAAATCATAAAACACATAACAAGTATTTTAATTAATTTAATTTAATTTTTTTTTTATTACTGTTATCATTTAAATGGCAAATTTTAGCTAAAACAAAAGATAAAATTCTAGAAAAATTCGGCAATGATCCTAAAATGTCAGCTCGGCTATTTTGAGCTATTTTTGATATTTTGTGCCAAAATTAGGTGATTACAGTTACGAGTAGCGGAGTTCGACGTGAAGAGAGTACTCATCGATGCGGGCAGCTCTGCGAATATTATCCAGTCGCGAGTTGTAATTGAAATGCAGCTAGCAGATAAGATTGTGCCAGTATCTCGAGTTCTCTACGGTTTCAACAATTCGAGCGAAAAGACTCTCGGGGATATTACCTTGATGACTCTAGCTGAGGGGGTAGCAAAGGAGACGATTTTTCATGTTGTCGATGTTGATCTAGCCTACAACATCATTCTGGGCAGACCATGGATCCACGACATGCAAGTCGTCCCTTCTACCTATCACCAGGTGTTGAAGTTCCCATCCGAGTGGGGAATACGTGAAGTCCGAAGAGAGCAACACACTGCACGAGATTGTTACTCGGTAGCCCTCAAACTACCCGAGGAAAACAAATAGCAATTACAGCACCCGGGGCCGAATACTACACCTGAGGAGATTAAGTACGAAGTCCCGGAGTTCATCGCCAAGATGGATGAGAAAGAAAACCACATGCCAACAGTAGAAGCTCTGGAACCCGAAGAGCTGTTCGCTGATAAACCAGAGCAAAAGGTGTATTTGGAAACTGAACTGAGTGAACGCCTGCGGGGAGATATCCTGCGATTCCTCAAGGAGTGGCATACAACATTCGCCTGGTCCCATGCAGATATGACAGGTATTTCTCCTGACATCATTACTCACAGGTTGGACGTTGATCCTTACCACCGCCCGGTAAAACAAAAGACGCGCCAGCAAGGAGCTTTCCGAAATCAGGTAATCAATGACGAGGTCGATCGGTTGTTAAAGATCAGTTCAGTACGTGAAGTCAAATACCCAGACTGGTTAGCCAACGTGGTTGTCGTACCTAAGAAGAACGGCAAGTGGCGAGTCTGCATCGACTTCACAGATCTGAACAAAGCCTGTCCGAATGATTCATATCCCCTTCCCAGGATAGATCAGCTGATCGATGGAACAGCCGGGCACGAAGTGTTAACCTTCCTCGACGCGTACTCCGGATACAACCAGATACTGATGGACCCTGGAGACCAGGAAAAAACGGCATTCATAACCTGTCGAGGTACGTATTGTTATAAAGTTATGCCATTTGGATTAAAAAATGCAGGTGCAACCTATCAGCGTCTAGTCAATCGAATGTTCCACAACCATATCGGAAAGACTATGGAAGTGTACATTGACGACATGCTGATAAAATCCAAACGGGCAGAAGACCATCTGGCGCATCTGAAAGAAGCTTTCCGGATTTTGGATCAATATAACATGAAGTTGAATCCAGAGAAATGCGCTTTCGGAGTTGGATCGGGAAAATTTCTGGGGTTCATTGTCTCTCAGCGAGGCATTGAAGTCAATCCCGCTCAAATTAAAGCTATCGAGTCAATCCCAGACGTACTTCGCGATAAGAAAGAGGTCATGCGACTAACGGGGAGAGTAGCTGCTCTACGCAGATTCATTTCCCGGTCATCTGATCGTTGCAAAAGTTTCTTCGATGTCTTAAAACAAAATAAGGAGTTCGAATGGACTCCCGAATGTCAGCAGGCGTTGAGGGATCTAAAGAAATATCTATCCAATCCTCCGCTATTTACCACACCTGTGGAAGGTGAGCAGCTACTAATCTATCTGGCAGTCTCAGAGTCATCGGTAAGCGCTGTACTAGTTCGAGAAGAAAAAGGTAAACAACTTCCCATCTACTACGTTAGCAAAGCTCTAATTGATGCAGAAACCCGCTATCAACCTTTAGAAAAATTGGCGTTAGCTCTAGTAACTGCTGCTCGAAAATTACGCCCATACTTTCAAAGTCATTCGATAGTTGTGGTTACTACTTTTCCTCTACGAAATGTCCTGCACAAACCAGAGTTTTCAGGAAGATTGGTGAAATGGGCCATAGAATTGTCTGAATTTGATATCACTTATCAGCCCAGGGTAGCAATAAAGTCACAAGTCTTGGCAGACTTCGTGGCAGACTTCAGCATAAATATATATCCTGAGGCAGAGAAAGAAGCCATTCTCTATGCAGGGCAGGCTCCGGCCACTTGGATCCTCCATACGGACGGTTCCTCGAGTGTAAAAGGGTCAGGACTCGGATTGGTCCTCGTTGCCCCATCCGGAGAGACGGTAAGGCAAGCTATCAAATGTCCCTTCATTACTAACAATAAGGCCGTTATTGCAGGATTAGAACTGGCACTGAACTATGGGGCAACCATAGTCAAACTAAAAAGCGATTCTCAGTTAGTGATCAATCAGATCAATGGAGGTTTCGTTGCACGAGAGCCCAGGATGCAGGCGTACCTCGGCCGAGTGAAAGAACTCTTGGCACAGTTCGACGACTAGGAAGCAATTCAGATTCCACAGGAAGAGAATCACGAGGCTGATGCTCTTGCAAACATGGGATCGGTTGCGAAAGTAGGGGCAGCCAGCTCTTCAGCTATCGTTCAACTTCTCTACACGACCATGGACAGGGAAAAGTTTGAAGTCAACGCCGTCAGCACTACCTGGGACTGGAGGAATGAGATAACAAATTATCTTATCCATGGGACTCTGCCCGCAGATGCAAAGGCTGCTCGTAAACTCCGAGTAAAAGCTGCCCGATACACCATCCTCAATGGCGAGCTGTACCGGAAGATGTTCGCAGGGCCCCTTGCGAAATGTCTTGGACCAAATCAGACTAATTACGTGATGAGAGAAGTCCACGAAGGCTGTTGCGGAAATCATTCCGGAGGTAAGGCATTAACCCGTAAGTTGATACGCGCAGGCTATTATTGGGACAAAATGGAGAAAGATGCAAATGAGTTTGTCAAGAAATGTGACAAATGTCAGAGGTTTGCCCATCTTCTTCATCAGCCAGCCGAACCATTGCATTCAATAATCTCCCCGTGGCCCTTCATGAAATGGGGAATGAACATTGTTGGTCCCCTTCCCACGGCACCGAGGGGGATGCGTTTCTTACTAATCATAACTGATTATTTCACAAAGTGGGTCGAAGCAGCAGCATATTCAAAGATACGGCAAACAGAGGTTGTCGATTTTCTCTGGCGCTTTGTCGTATGTCGCTTTGGAGCACCTAAGGAAATAGTCATGGATAATGGCCCGCAGTTCGTCGGCCAGAAAGTGACTAGGTTCCTTGACGATTTACGCATTAAGAGGATCACTTCTTCTCCATATCACCCTGTCGCCAACGGGCAGGCTGAATCTACCAACAAGATCATTGTTGAATCTCTTAAAAAGCGCCTCGAGCAGGCAAAGGGATGTTGGGTAGAAGAGCTACCTAGAGTATTGTGGGCTTATCGCACCACAGTAAAAATGAGTACCGGGGAGACTCCTTACTCATTGGTATATGGCGCAGACGCTCTGATCCCAGTCGAGATAGGAGAACCTAGTCTGGGATATGCGCATGCCACTGAGGAATCAAACTCAGTTAACCTGTCCGAAGAGCTGGATCTTCTCGAAGAACGCAGAGAACTCGCCCTCGTACGAGTGGTTGCACAAAAAGAACGGGTCGAAAAATACTACAATCGGGGACTGCGTGTACGAAGCTTCCAAGTCGGGGACTTTGTACTCAGAAAAGTCTCCCAGAGCACACAAGAGACAAATTCGGGGAAACTTGGCCCTAACTGGAAAGGACCCTACAAAGTGGTTGCTTCGGTCGGCAAGGGGTCTTACCGCTTGGCACGACCAGACGGTTCGATTGTCCCGAACAGTTGGAATGTGGTTCACCTCAAAAGGTATCACTTCTAGGTGATAAAAACGGTTAGTTACTCTACACTTACCTTTTTATCTTTACATGAAAGTTCTTACTCTTACTATATATTCCCTCTAAATGGTACTAACGACCTGAACAAGGTCAGATCCATTTAGCTCAACTGGCAGAGCTCGAAGTTTTTCAACTTCGCGGCTGTGGGTTCGAATCCCACAACAGACACACTCCTCGTTTGGTTATATGTGTTCAATTTACGACTCACCGACAACTCTTTTCATATTATCACTTCACGTGTTCCAACATGAAAACAAGGGGGTGGTGAGGGCCCCGTAGGCCGGATAAGACCTTCATACAGGCAAAAGACCTTATCTAAAGGCAGGCAGCAAATTTTCAAAACTTTTACGTGATAAGACTTCCACAGCAAATAAGAGAAGGTATTCACAGAACAAAACCCTCATGTGACAAGGCTTCCACGAAAATAAGAGAAGTCGTTCACAAGGCCAACGACTCGACCAGAGCCAATCTACAAAGCCATGCAACAACTTTCAATTGTCGAAATGACAAGCAAAAGTTATACGCACAGAGCAACGATTCGGCTAAAAACGACCACAATTCGGTCAAACTACTTACAACTTACGCCCCTTTTCCTAATGAAAGGCTAAGTTAGAAACATTCGGGCAGACTTGTGAAAATACAAACTTAATAAAGTTCAAGGTTCAAGAAAAGTAACTCCCAGTCATAAGGCACGAAAGCCACAGCATATGCATACAAAGGGATCAAGAATTCAAACTAAACATAGTCACTGAATAGATCTAAACCAGCATATATACATAAGTTGATAAAGTGCCGAATACGGCTGACAGAATTTTGCAGAGTGTTCAAAAGGCCAAACAAACCGGCCAAGGGCCAGAAAGTCTTTGTTAGACTTCTGTCCACCAAACAAACAAGTCCGGCTCTCGCCAGACAGAATAAAAATACATCAATCAAGGAAAAAGAGCATCAGCATGAACGGCCATGACCAGGACTCAACGCACCAGCTCCGTCAGTCCTGTCATCACTCCCTAAATCCTCATCCTCATCTCCATCATCATCATCATCATCATCGCCTTCAGACTCTTCGGGGGAGAGACCCAACGCTTGGTGTATTCTTCGAACAGCGCTCTTTGTTGTCTGCAGCATCTCCTCGACATCAACCTGCCCAGCCTGGATCTGCATAAGCAATGTACGCTTGGCCTCAAGGGCCGCAAGCTTGGCCTTGATTTCCGACTGATCACGCAAGTTAGCCAAGTCCTTGGTCAATGCAGTTTGAGCACCCATTAACTGGGCAACCTGGTCCTTAGCAGCTTGGAGGTCAGAACGGGCTTTGGTTGATTCTTCATTTGCCCTCTGCAGATTCATCACAAGAGATGCACGGTTGTCATTAGCGCTGTTCAAGCAATTGCGGCACTCTTCAAGCAATCTCTCCAAAACCTGGATAGAGCATGCGAACCCCTCTTTCTCCTCGGAAAGAAGGTCCTTTTCCCTGGTGAGAGCATTGATTTGCTCAAGACGATCATTGTTAACATCAGTTAACCGATTAACTTCTCCACCAAGGAAACCACACTGCTCAACCAGAGCTTTATTGTCCTTCAGAGCTTCCAGCAGTTCTTTCTTTACCTCTACCACCTGGTCGACATTGTTAATCCTGGAACGAAACATAAGCTCGGCAGCCAGCATGCTTGACTACAAAAGGAAAGATGAATGAAACAAGCTAAGGTTAAAAGTCCGAGGCTAAAGTTACTTCCAACATAAGAAAGGAAAATACTTACTCGGGCAGAATCAGCGGCAATCTGAAAGGCTAATTCCTCATCGTTCAGCTCCCTCAGTACCCACTCTTCACGGGGACCGATGAGTGAGGAGACCACCTTAGCCAAGCCACTTGGCCCAGTTATGAAGTTGACATCGGGGGCAAGTTTCAAAGTGTGCTTCCTCTCACAGTACTTGGGTTCCCAAGCCTGATCGGAAGGATAATTCGGCCCGAACTTGTAACGGATACTCCTGATATCCTTCAACTCTGTCTGCCCACCGACGACTGATCGCCAGACAAACCTCGACGACGAGAGGTTAGAATCATTTTCAATCCCAGGATTAATTGTCTCACATTCACGAAGGCCAACTGGAGCCGCCCCCTCAGTAGCCACGTTCTCCAGGTCCTCGAAACGAAAAACACGAGGACCCCGGCTACTCTCTTGGGGAACTTCTTCCCTGGCTTCTTCCTTCACTTCTTATTTATCCACCTTCCTCTTCCCCTTGTCCACACGAGAAGGACCTGCCTCCTCCCCGTCACCAACTCGGGGACTCCTCTGCGGAGTACGGACGGCCTCCTTCTCGGCCCTTCTTCTATCACTACGAAGATGAGGTCTCCGCCCAAGAGGACCATCCACTTCGACTTCAGTGTCCGAAAGGTAGATGACTTCTTTGGCTAGACCCCCTCCCCGCGCGGACTCGGGGACTTCAGCGGCTACTTCAGCATTCACTTCTACAGGCTCAGGGACGCTGGCCCTAGGAGGAAGATCGTCACCAGCCGATGAGGGTTGCTTGGAAGCCACGGAAGTCTTACGAGCAGACTTCTTCCGTACTCCTCCCTCTCCCTGGCTCCTTTTCTTCCTCTTCAAGGAGCCCAGTCCATCGGACAGAAGTTCTTCACCCCCCTCCCTGCTACGCACAGCACCTACTGAAGCTAGTATAGCCTCAGCCTCAGCAGCTGGGTCAGCAACAGGCTCGGTAGGTCTGTCTTGGGGAGGCGCGGGGAAGAAATCTCCCAAAGTGCCCAAACCTGCAACAAAGATGAGACGGTCAGACATGAGGAGGGTTCAAGAAAGGAGAATTATCCGAGAGACAGAAATATCCTCACCGTGGTGTTTTACATTCAAACTATTGAGAGAGGCAAAATACGCCCACTCTCTTTTCTCTGGTCCAAATTTCTCCAAAATCGGCTCAACCCACGCCGTTAGTTCATTAACAGATATGAACCCGTCGTAAGGTTGCTTGGCCGCTGCACGAAGAAATTGAACGAAGATTAGAGGAAGAGGGAAGAAGAATACAAAAAAAACTCGGGGACTTACGCGTCTTATTCCAGACTTCTGGAAGGTATGCCTTGTCGTCAAAAGTTAAGGCCGAGGAGCGCACGAACAGATACCGGTGCACCCAACCTCGGTCACTGGTATCCTCAGAACTGCGCACCAAACATTTGCTTCCGCGCATCCTGGCATTTACATAGCCATCTTTAAAAATCTGAATACTGTACAAAGAAATAAAGTGCTTGTACTCAAAAGATTGATCGGCTTCTGTCGCAAACCAATCTAAGAGTGTAAATGTCCTATATATGCTGGGGCTCAATTGCCCCGGGCAGAGAAGGTACTCCCTGCAAAGCCTCTCCAGCACAGGGTGCAAGGGCAGCCTACATCCCACTGTGAAAGGGTAGGTGCCCATAGCTGTCCACCCAGCCCTGTGGGAAGTAATGTTCTCTCCTTCAGAGACCGGCGAGAGATGAATTTCATCGCCCCAATTGCAGTCCAACCTCACATGGGGGATCACCTCCTTTGTGATCCCCGACTTAAACCTATACGCCGGCCAGTTGCGCGTATCTCCCTCCCTGTTATGAAAGGACTTAATGTTACAGTCCGCCTCAAGTTCACCCCATTTCTTGGGGATTATTTCCGCATCAGTGGCTTGAGTAGCCCGCGGCCTAGGAGTGGCCGTCGAACTACCAGCAATATCGGAACTCTGATTTCTCCTAGATCTTGAAGATATGATTACAGGAAGAGAATGAAGTTATCAAGAAACACTCAAAAGCTAATTCAGAGGTTTTTCAAAGAACAATGCAGACGAAACAAAAGCAAGTAAAAAGTTTCTCGTCAAGTGAATCCCTATTTATAGGAACCAAGATTCAGATCCCCACCTTCTCTCGAAGACACGTGGAGGTTATCGGATAAATTACGACCAGATCTGGCCGTCAAAGGAGGAAATAGGGTTAATCAAAACTTTATAGTGCCATCATTATTCTGAAGAGCAGCAGTCACCTCGCAATCAACAGACGACGTGCGCACGTGAGCGAGGCGGTCAAAATCATTTCTTTTATCCTTGGGATACGCAGTAGTCACTTCAGAGTAGACTGCAGTTCCACAGGCGTGCAGGTTGCAGTTGCTTTTTTATACGACGCATTTAATGCGCACAACATAAGGGCTTGTCACTTATCTGATAAGGTTCATACGTCATCAAGATTACATCATATGGAGATAAAAAATTCGCAAAAACTCGCGCCAAAGCTCTTATCCACTCCTCGGACAGATGCTCTGCCCGAGAAGTGCAGGGACTATCTGTATTGGATAAAAACTGACTAGACATTCAAGGATGACACGTGTCTTCCACGTGGCACGAACTGACGTTTCAACGGACAGACATTCACCGGACAGACACTTTCCACGGGTAGACCCAAGGAAGTTACGAAACATCTCAACAGTCAGCATAGTTTAAATGGGCAGTTATCAATATTATCGTACGCGATCATTCATGAAATGATCGTTAAGGCAATCACTACAGTCCGGCGGTTACAACTTCACTGAATGGGTGTCTGGCAGTTACTCATCCAGACGGTTCCACGCCCAACGGCTACTATAATCCCAACGGGCGCCTTTCAGGCCTATAAATAGCGTTTATCTTAACCAATTGTAACAACTTTTACTTCTTGTCTACATTATCAATAAGATTACTCTCTCTCTATCGTTCAGATATACTCTTTATTCTTACTTCAATTACTATTTTAGCGATTGGATCATCTAAAGTGTGGACATCGACCAACTCTCCCCGGAGACGAAGGATACGATACGTTTGCCCCTCCTTGCTTCCGTTTATTTTTTACTTTTGACGTTCTATATTGATATCATTTGATTCGCTGTACAAATTCTTAATCTCAACTATTGGTCGTGACTCCGCAAATATAAATTTAATTGTTAATTGGCCTAAAATCGGATCTAGGTTAAACAGTCACTATTATTAGACGTAAGTTTAAGGATTAACCAATGAACTTTGATATAAGAGGGATGGCTTGTGGCTCAATTAAATATAAATCTAATTATAATACATGAACCGAGTTTAAGGATTAACCAACGAATCTTGATATAAAAAGGGATTGTTTGTGGCTCAACTAAATATAAATTTAATTGTAATACATGAAAGAATTTTAGGAAATACAATAGGATAAAGTATTAAAAAAAATTTAGAAAAAAAAATTGGCGATGAGTTGTTAATATTGGAAGTCAAGTTATGGTTCTTTCCCCACTTTCAGATGGCTAAATCCGTGGACTAATTAAAGTTGTGTTAATTATGTCCTGTTTCCTGAAGACTCTGTCCAAATAAAACTGTCCTGTTTCCATCCTTACTAGCAAACATAGCGTAGTACTAGTTGCTTAGATATGTTTACTGCACGAGTGGCATTGTTGACTTTAATTTAAATTAGTTTTGGATATGCATTGATAGTCAACTTGGAGCTTTAATTTCATGTCGTGATACTTAAATAATATACTACTCCTAGTATACGCTGTTTCTCATTTGACATTGTAAAGAGGGCAAGCACGATTATGACTGTTCATAGATTCTGCGTATTGAAGGAAGATAATAGACAGCATACGAATTAATATGCGGCGCCGTTTTGAGATTGCAAAAAGGCGACGTAACATCTCTGCTAAAAGTTAAACAAGAGAAAAGAAATATTGGGTGAAATTTTTACCTTTTTTATTAATAAAATACACATATATATACAAGAAGAAAATAGAATCCTAACTTGGTCTCTAAGGTATTCTAATGGAATGGATTTGGCCTAATACATACGTAAAAATTTCGTGTAAGGGCCTGTTTGGGGCACGCTAATTGATTTGTAGCTGTCAATAACAAATTCACTGAGAAATAGCCACCTCCGGACAAATCCCAGTATAAATACTGGGGCTTTGCCAGTATTTATACTGAGAAGCTTCAGTAAACTAATCCCAGTACAAAATACTGGGGCTTTGAACAAATTTTGTTCAAGGCCCCAGCATTTTGTTATGGGACTTTGTATAAAGCTTCAGTCCCATAACAAAATACTGGGGCTATGAACAAAACTTGTTCACAGCCCCAACATTTTGTTATGGGACTGAAGCTTTATATAATCCCCATTATTTTGTTATGGGATTATTTTGTTATGGGACTTCTTCAGTCCCATAACGCAATACTTGGGCTTTGAACAAGTTTGTTCAAAGCCTCAGTTTTTTGTTATGTGACTAGTCTGGGGTATTTTTCCTACGCTAATGGAGCTTAAGTGTGCGCGCGAATTTTTGGCTATTCTTCAATGAATTTTGAAACGATGGATAGTCCCCAATGAGCGCGTCCAAAAATGAATACTGATCAAAATGTCCCAATACATACTTAACATTATTAACCGAGTTAATTTCATCGGTGGTCACTCAACTATTGCTTCATTACTACAAAGTCATTTTTGCTTCTTTTGTTACCCAAAAGTCACTCAACTATTGACTCATCACCATAAAGTAATTTTTGTTTCCTTTATTACCTATAAGTCACTCAACTTTCCTCAGGTGTACACTAAAGTTACTCCAGCCGAATTTACTTAAAACTCACTGAAAAAATGACGTGGCATCATTATTTAAAAATAATCTTTCATAATTATATTAACCCAATTTTTTAACCCATTACACTAATTTTATCCAACCCTAGACCTAAACCGATTTCACAACTAATTTTACCCAGCGGAAATTTCACCAATTCAATGTCTCCTTGCTTGTTCGCTCATCCACCCTAATAAACATCACAACATGCTTTCTTGGAGCAATCTGTCCAACACTCATGAAGCTTACATTCACATTCTCCTCAGACAAGATGCTTCCCACATTTCCAATTATTCTTGGCTAATCAACATGTCTGAAGAGAATGATACTCCATTCTAAGCTCACATCCACTTTAAAAGATTCAACTTTTGTTAAATGGGGATTTTCATCTCTAACCCTGTCATCAAGTCTAATCTCTCCAGACTCAATAATAGCGCTGGCAAACTTGGACTCCACATTGGCAATCTGAACGTGAATGAACTCAAGTGGACTTTCTAGTGAAACATCTAGAAGAATTCTTTCTTCGGCAATTCTCGGTCCCCTCTGTTTAACAGTACAGTAAACTAGAATTATTTTAATGACTTGACACAATCAATTGAGTGTTAAGTAGTAAAATGGGTTTGGGTATTAGGTTGGGTAAAATTAATGTAATGGATTAAAGAATTGAATTGATATAATTAAGAAAGATTATTTTTAATTAATAATATCACGTTATTTTTTCGGTGAGTTTTTAGTAAAATCAAGCTAAAGTGACTTCGGTGTAGACCGGAGGAAAGTTGAGTGACTTTTGGACAACAAAAGAAATAAAAGTGACTTTGTGGTAATGAAGCAATAGTTGATGATTTTTGGATAACAAAAGAAACAAAAGTGACTTTATGGTAATGAAGCAATAGTTGATGACTTTTGGGTAATAAAAGAAATAAAAGTGATTTTGTGGTAATGAAGCAATAGTTGAGTGACCACGGGTAAAATTAACTCTAATTAACCTAATCTCCTAATAATATATAAATTTACATTAATAACCCTCATTATCTCCTACCCTCCCCCCTCAAGTTGGAGCATGAGAGTCACAGATGCCCAACTTCCTCAAAAAATAAGCAAATTGTGCGCGTCCTAGCGTCTTCGTAAAGGTATCGGCCAATTGTGTGGTCGTTTGAATATGTCCCGGTCGTATGGTGCCCCTGATAATTTCATCACGGACAAAATGACAAACAACCTCAATATGCTTGGTCTGTTTATGAAACACGGTATTTCGAGCAATGTGTAAAGCTACTTGACTATCACAATTTGCGTTCTGCCATCACATATTCTTTCGACAAGGAAGTCTTCATCCTTTCCGATGGCCTCTTGGGAACGCCTCCTGTAGGGTCTTCCATATCTGGATAGTATGTCTTTAGACACCCCACATGGAAGACAGGGTGGATCTTTAGCTTGGAAAGAAGCTGAAGATTTTAGGCAACTTGTCCTACTTTCTCTATGATGGGGAATCCCCCCCCCCCCCATACTTGCGGCTGACACCCTTACTTAAAAAGAAGGAAATATTTTTTGCGGATACTGATAAGATATTTCAAGACTCCATAAAAACCCTTTTAGCCATTTTAATTCAATAACGGTCATAGCCATCGACCAATATTCAGCTTCAGCGGACGAGCGTGATACTATATTTTGTTTCTTCGTCCTCCAAGATATAGGCGTGTCTCCGAGAAAGATACCAACTGGTAAGAGACCGACGAGTCAATGAGCATCCCGCCCAATCCGAATCAGACCAACCGTATAAGGAGAGATCACATTTTGAACTCAACACAATACCTTGCCCTGTAAACCCTTTCAAATAATGCACCACACTAAGAGCTGCATCCCAATGCGCAATTCGGGGTTGCTGCATAAACTGAGATAACACATGAACGCTATAAGATAAATTCGGGCGTGTAAAATACAAGTAAATCAGACAGCCAACTAGTCGGCAATACTGTTCGGGGTCATTAATATACCGTCCGTAGGCAAGGCCCAAACGATGATTTTTATTCATAGGAGTACCAATAGGACGACCACCCGATAGTCCTACCTCAGATATAATGTCCAAGGCATAGTTTTGTTGACACAGAAAAATGCCTTTAGGACCTCTAGCCACTTCGATGCCCAAAAAATATTTTAGGAAACCCAAATTTTTCATATGAAAGCAAGTTGAGAGATACAACTTATAGAGGCAAATAGCTTACGAATCATTTCTCTCAATAATAAAATCATTAACATATACCATTACACATAAGGTGATGGACCCTTTACGAAGTGTAAATTAGGAATAATCTGAATAAGATTGTCTAAAACCATAAGTCTTCCGAGCGGCCGATAACTTTGCAAACCAACATCGTGGCGCTTGTTTCAAACTATATAATAACTTTCGGAGGCGACAAACATAACCGTAACCATTAGTTTGATACCCCGACGGCAGCTTCATATAGACTTCTTCATGAAGATCACCGTGCAAAAATATATTATGAACATCCATTTGAGGCAACTCCCAATTTTTTGTTGCAGCGACTGCAAGAAATGTCCTCACGGTCACTATTTTAGAGACGGGAGTAAATATCTCGGTAAAATCAATGCCTTCGACCTGATGATTGCCAAAAATAACCAAACAAGTCTTGTATCGTTCCACTGATCCGTCGAAATTATATTTGATCTTATACACGCATCGACATCCAAGCACTTTTTTCTCAGGTGGTAAGTAATCGATTACCCAAGTTCTGTTGTTTTCCAAAGCCTGCAACTCTTATTGCATAGCTTTTCTCCATTTTTCATCTTTCACGGCCTCAAAGAAAGAGGTCGGTTCACGCCCCTCCGTAATAGCTGCAAGAAAACTTACATGTTTCGAAGAAAAATTGTCCTAATTAACATAGTGTGTAAGAGGATAAGGCACACTTAAGGCTCGTTGTGGCGTGGATGAGCGATCGATCTTTTGGACACAGGTCGAAACCTGATGACTAATCTTACGGACTGAGTTGGTAACAAAATCTCGGAGAAGAACAATGCCTTTCTTAACACGCTTTCCTCGGCCCAATTCCTCCACTACATCCATACTAGAATTTTCGGGCACAACTTCTGTGACCGGATTACCCATGTCAAGTTCAACAGTCTACATATTTTGTTCCACTGGAATATCATCTATTTCATTATCGTGGGTGCTTGAAGGATTCGAAGGCTCAACCCCCACCCCTTACTCTAACACCTTCATCTTTGGCATGTGCTCCCAAATTCTGAGTCAAAGATGGACTCGGGGGCTCAACACTTTTAGTGAGTGGTGCAAAGGAAATTCGGTCTCATAAAATATAACAAAGACAGTCGAACACTTTCAAATGATCGTAATTCGGTGTCTTACCAAACAAAATATCATAAGGAGTTTTTCTACGTAAAATGGACGAAGGCTTCCGATTAATCAAGTAACAAGCTATCAAGACACACTCTCCCCAAAATTCAATCGGAAAGTGTGCTTGGAATCTAAGTGCTCGGGCAACGTTTTAGATATGTCTATGTTTCCTCTCAACTCTCCCATTCTATTGTGGTGTTCCTGCACATGATGTTTGAAATATAATTCCTTTTTCATTGAATTAAGTCCCCATGCTTGTGAATTACATTTCATTATCACTCCGGACAGTCTTAATCTTTTTATTAAATTGACGTTCCACCATAACAAAGAAATTTTTCAACATCTGACTCACTTCTTTCTTACTAACTAACAAGAACACCCACACCGCCCGAGAACAATCATAAAAAAATTTCAAAAAATATGATGCTCCATAGGAAGATTCAATTTGATACGGACCCCACAAATCACAATGTACTAAATCAAAAGCTGCGGAAGCTTTATTATCACTTACTGAAAATACACTTCTTGTATGTTTTGCCCTATGGCATTCACCACATGCCTTTTCATTCAAGATACTACCACTATTTCTAATATCTTGAACTGAAAGAGATTTTGTTATTTGAACTGAAGTGCTCTAATCTCTGGTGCCATAGATTGAACACGTCCATTTTCAAAGCCTTTAATTAGGGCACAGTCCGGAAGTAGTAAATTCCATCCTTTCGCTCACCCACATCAATGTCCCCGTGGTCCGGTCCTTCATAGCACACCAGTTATGAGTGAACTGTATATTACAATTAAATTGATCAATTAAGTGTGGAACAGAAATCAAATTGCAAGTCATTTTAGGAACATAAATAACTTCTCGGAGAATCAAACAGTCATTAAATTTAACAGATCCCTGTCCCATAGCAAAGGAATTGCTCCGGTTGGGTAAACTCACCAGACAGTGTGGAATTTCCTTTAGATCATCCAATAATTTTAACTCTCCGGTCATGTGATTCGAGGCTTCCATATCAATTATCCATGGGGAACCAACATCCTTACCATTAACTCGGTCACTAGCGCTCGATTTTGCTTGATTCAGCAGTCCAACAAACATCTGCCACTACACATTGCTTGATATAGGGACTGTTGATTATCTGGATTCCATATTCACTTCGGGCTTCGGCCACGTCCACGACCTCGTCGACGATCAGTATTATCATTTACACCTCTTCCACGCCCTCTTGACTTGTAATCGGTTACAGGCGAGTTAATCCACCAATCCGGATATCATATAATCTCGAAGCAGCGCTCCGGTCTATGTCCATAACTATCACAGTGTGGACACTTTGGTCCATTATCTCTGATTTTAAAATTCTTACGAGGAGCGAAGTCAGTTTGTGTAGCAAAGGCCACCACTTCCCGTTTCTCTTCTTGTCCTCGAGCAGCTCCTTTCACTCTTTCATCATGTACCAACTTATTATATGCCTTACTCAACGAAGGTAATAGATCTTGCGCTAATAAGTTCGAACGCACCGTTCGAAACACATCTTCATCCAATCCTATCAAGAAAAGATGCACTTTATCTTCTTCTTTCTTCCTATCCACCGTAGTCCCAAGATTACACGTACACTTCCCACATGAACAGGTGGAGAACTGTTCATAATTTCTGAGCTCTTCCCAAAGGGATGTCAGTTTTCCATAGTATTCATTATAGACATTCCCTTTTGTTTGCAACCGGCCGGTGCATCCTTCAATGCTTGAATTATGGGTCTGTTTTCTAAAGAAAATCGTTCCCGGATACTTTCCTACAAGTCTTTGGTCACTTCCATATGTGAGATAGTGGACCGTATGGTGGGCTCAATCGAGTTGCGGATCCACATACCAACAACGAGTTGATAGTCCACCAATCCACCGAATCTGGTGAATCTTCAACTGGTTGTTTCAAGGTTCCATTAACGAAACCAAATTTCTTCCGGGCACGTAAGGCTGTTCATATAGATCTTGCCCATTCATCATAATTCTCTCCGGTCAAAATCACCTGAGTAATAATAAGACCGGGGTTGTCATTGGAAGTAATATCATAGGGTAATATGGCTTTTCTGGTGACTGCTCGGTTGACAGCAGTGCCGTTTCCAAGCGGCGGTAGTGCCATGAATATATCTCTCGATTTGATGGAGAAATTTCACAAAAGCTATAGATCGAGCTTAAGCTCTGACACCATGCTAAAATTTAAACAAGAGAGAAGAAATATTGGGTGAAATTCTCACCTTTTTCATTAATGAAATAACCATATATATACAAGAAGAAAATAGAACTCTAACTTGGTCCCTAAGTTATCCTAATAGAATAGGCTTGGCCCAATACATAATTAACCTAATCTCCTAATAATATACAAATTTACATTAATAACCCTCATTAATCTCAACCGATCACCCTCTATGCACGCTAGGCTAGTCTTCTAATGTCGTTCGGGTAAATCGATTTCAATCACAGTGTACAAAGATTCGAATACTTCACCCCTATATATGCTCTTAAATAATAAACAAAAGTCTTTGGAGTTGATAAAAATAAAAATCATATTGAAAATACAGAATTGAAATTAACCTTAAATAATATACTACTCCTAGTATATGTTTCTTTTCATTTGACATTGTAAAAAGGGCATGCACAATTATGCATGTTTACAGATTCTGCGCATTGAAGAAAGATAATAGACAGCATACATATTAATATGTCGCGCCTTCTTGATATATATATATATATATATATATAAGAGGATAGTAGTTGTGATAGTTAAAGAAGTTGTTAGGATAAAAATTAGGACAAAATATTTGTCCATTATCTTAAATTGAAATATGGATTTTTAAATTGAAAAAATAGCCACATATATAAATAAAGTACATAAAATAAATATCTTTTGTGATTTTTAATCAAATCAACTTTTACCGTATTTCAACCATGGTGTAATCATTAAAGATATAAAATTTTAAATTGAATGATATAAATTTTAGAAGTTGAATTTGAAGCTAAAAATATAGTTAGATAAGTCCAACTTTGAAAATAAATACGGAAAAAATTAATATTAACAAGTAATTCAAAATTGGGATGAGATGATAAATCTCATTCCTCTTAATTAAGGGATAAAATCTAAACTTGAATGATAACGAAATTTCAAATTGAAAGATAAGGTTTATCTTTAATTGAATAGAAAGAATACTTTTTGAAAGATTAAACCTATTGAGCAACTAATTGATGTTTGAACAGAAATATAGTAAATCTAATTTATATGAATGTCTATCTAAAAAGTTAGTTTTATAGATTCTTTTAAATTTATAATTGAAAATGATTATCTACATTTGAAAGTTAAAATTTTAATTGAAATAGTATTTTTTAATATTAATAAAATAATAAGTATCTTCTTAAAAGTATCTAATCATATATAATCGGAAAGGTTAGAACTTTTCCATTGGTTAGGAATCTTGAATAAAACTTCCTCATTAATAGTTTTAGAGAATTCTAGATAAAAATGGGATGACCATGTAGTGTGTTATCCTAGGTAAAGATAAAAGTATTATAATGGAGGTAAAATATTTGAATTTAAATTTGAATTAAAGATAAGAAAATGTGTATTTATTTTTTGAATTCGAATTGAAGATAAAATATATCATGCCCTCAATTTTTCTGAAACTATATATAGTCTAAATGGGTAAGAACTGAGTCAATATACGAGGATGAATAGAAATCATTATATTACACATGTTAATCATAAGATTAATTCAGATTTTAAAGTTTGATTTGTTATTTTATTTCTTGATCGTCTCTAATTGTCCTTCTCCATTTTGCTCATCGTTGCTACGTTCTTCATATGCAGAATCAAAGTAATGTCCAGGAGATTTCATATATATAGTACTTCCTCCGTCCCAATTTATGTGGCACCATTTGACTGGCACGGAGTTTAAGAAAATAGATGTTGACCTTGTTAAATATCAATTTTGCCCTTGAAAAGTAAGAAATAGAAGATTTGAGTAATAAAAAAGTTGTTGGTAGGTTTAAAAGTATGTAGGGTCCAACAAGGATAAAATAAAGATGATACATTAAATAGTTGTCAAATAAGGAAAGGTGCCACTTATTTTGGGACAAACAAAAAAGGAAATGGTGCCACATAAATTGGGACAGAGGGAGTATATCGTAATGAATTTGTTCTCATAGATAATTTCTCTAATATTCCTAATATTTATTGTTCATGAATGATCCTATTAACCAGGTTACTCAAGAGATTCGTATAGATTTTATAATTTTATTTGATACTTTATTCTTGATCATCTCCCATTGTCTTCTCCATTTTATTCATGGTTACTATGTTCTTCATGTGCAGAATCAAAGTAATGTCATGAAGATTTCTTATATATACATGTCGTGATGGATTTGTGCTCATAGAGAGTTTGTCTAATTCTCCTAACATTTATTGTTCATCGATGATCCTATTACCCAGGTTAATCATAAGATTCGTCTAGATTTCATAATTTTATTTCTTGATCATCTCCAATTGTCTCCATTTTGTTCATATGCAGAATCAAAGTAATGTCCTAGAGACTTCTTATATATTGTACGTCGTAATAGATTTGTTCTCATACATAGTTTGTTTAATACTCCTAGCATTTATTGTTCACGGATAATCCTAGGCGGAAATAAATTTTATATTTTATTGGTAATTTATGATGTCTTTGCAGGATTAATTGTTTCTTACACTATTTATATATAATGTATAAGATGTTCTAGAAGAATCCCGATGATAACAAGCTCTTCGTCATTTTTTCAATAAAAAGCTTATTGTTTGCTTGATGTATTCTTTTTTTTTTTTGGGTTGACATGTTAATTTTAACGATGAGGTAAATGTTGTTGATGCAGTTTGGTAAATTTTAGTATAATTTTTATTAAAAATTAGTAATCTTAATCAACTTTATCTAGAATTTATTTTTTAAATATGTTATCTGCTCACGTTTTAAAAATATAGCTACCTCCTTTAACTTACTAATTTATTTCATGTATCTTGGAGGACTATGGGGAGTTTCATATTAGAACTTTATATAGGACATGTAAACAAAAGACATTAATAATTTACCGTAAATAACCATATTAAAATGCAGATTCATACTTAGCGTGACCTTCTGTACAAATAATAAGTAGAAGTATTACTTTTTGATATGTTTATATATACATTCATGTTTGTGCATTTTCTAATAAAAACGAGGAACTAATAGAGGCCAGAGAGAAGTTGAAGAAATGTTGGAAAGAAAGCTCATTGCTAGAAACAATTTGTTATTTGATATTCATCATACTACAATATGAGTAGTAAAATACTACATGAAAATCAATAATAATCAAATAAACAAATTAAACTAATACTTTCACGCATGTGCGTGAAAGTGAGAGGGTGCAGGACTAATCATCAATCCACTACTTTGATCATATAATTAGCTATAGGCGGTAGTGTAAAGATTACATTTCAAAGTTGAACTCTTGTGGAGAAAGATCATGTATCTAAATTATTGATAAATACAGCTAAAAACAGCTTTGAAAGCTAAAATAAATAGAGATAATATAAAAAAAAAAAAAAGATAAAATATATAGGAGAATATTTTTTAATAAATTTGATAAATGAAAGCAATGGGAAAAATGTTGAAAAGAAAAAGAAATTATTTCAACTATAAATAAACTAAAATAGAGTTAATGGGAAATATATACATGCAATTGTTTTAAAGTAAAACTAATAAATAAGAAAGTAGAAAAATGTCTGTGATATATTATAAAAAAAAGGTGGATAATGTAATAGCGGAAAAGAAAAATAAAAGATGACAGATGAAAAATTTAGTAAAGTAATATGAATGAATTTACTAAAAGAACCAAATAATAATAATAATTTGATGAGATCATTTATTTCATAAGTGCAACTTCTCCGCGCATCGCGGGGGTCCTAAGACTATTTGTAAAAAAAGACGACGTAACATCTCTACTAAAAGCTAAACAAGAAAAAAAATATTGGGTGAAATGTTTACCTTTTTAATTAATAAAATAACCCATATAAATACAAGAAGAAAACATAACCCTAACTTGGTCCCAAAGGTATCCTAATGGAATGGGTTTGGCCTAATACATACTTAATATTATTACCGAGTTAATTTTATCGGTGGTCACTCAACTATTGCTTCATTACTACAAAGTCACTTTTGCTTCTTTTGTTACACAAAAGCCACTCAACTATTGACTCATCACCACAAAGTAATTTTTGTTTCCTTTATTACCCAAAAGTCACTCAACTTTCCTCAAGTCTACACCAAAGTCACTCTAGTCGAATTTTACTTAAAACTCACCGAAAAAATGACGTGGCATCACTATTTAAAAGTAATCTTTCATAATTATATTAACCCAATTTTTTAACCCATTATACTAATTTTATCCAACCCTAGACCCAAACCAATTTCTCTACTAATTTTACCCAGCGGGAATTTCACCAATTTTCTTCAATCTCTCCTTGTTTGGTCGTTCATCCACCCCAATAACCATCACAGCATGCTTTCTTGGAGTAATCTGTCCAACACTAATGAAGCTTACATTCACATTCTCCTCAGACAAGATGCTTCCCATGTTTCCAATCATTCTTGGATGCTCAACATGTCTGAAGATAATGATACTACATTCTAAGCTCACATCCACTCTAAAAGATTCAACTTTTGTTAAATGAGGATTTCCATCTCTAACCCTGCCCTCAAGTCTAATCTCTTCAGACTCAATAATAGCGCTGGCAAACTTGGACTCCACATTGGCAATCTGAACGTGAATGAACTCAAGTGGACTTTCCAGTGAACCATCTAGAAGAATTCTTTCTTCGGCAATTCTCAGTCCCTTCTGTTTAACAGTACAATAAACTAGATTATTTTAATGACTTGATACAATCAATTGCAGTGTTAAGTAGTAAAATGGGTTTGGGTATTGGGTTGGAAAAATTAATGTAACGGATTAAAGAATTGGATTGATATAATTAAGATAGATTATTTTTAATTAAAAATATCACGTCATTTTTTTGGTGAGTTTTAAGTAAAATCCGGCTAAAGTGACTTTGGTGTAGACCGGAGGAAAGTTAAGTGACTTTTGGGTAACAAAAAAAATAAAAGTAACTTTGTGGTAATGAAGCAATAGTTGATGACTTTTGGATAACAAAAGAAACAAAAGTGACTTTATGGTAATGAAGCAATAGTTGATGACTTTTGGGTAACAAAAGAAATAAAAGTGACTTTGTGGTAATGAAGCAATAGTTGAGTGACCACAGGTTAATTAACTCTAATTAACCTAATCTCCTAACAATATACAAATTTACATTAATAACCCTCATTATCCTTCCTCCCCCCCACCCCCCCCCCCCCTAAGTTGGAGCATGAGGGTCACAGATGCCCAACTTGCTCAAAAAATAAGCAAATTGTGCGCGTCCTAGCGCCTTCGTAAAGATATCGGCCAATTGTGTGGCCGGTGGAACATGTCCCGTTCGTATGGTGCCCCCGATAATTTTATCACAGACAAAATGGCAATCAACCTCAATATGCTTGGTCTGTTCATGAAATACGGGATTTCGAGCAATGTGTAAAGCTACTTGACTATCACAATTTGCGTTTTGCCATCACATATTCCTTCGATAAGGAAGTCGTCATCCTTTCCGATGGCCTCTTGGGAACGGCTCTTGTAGGGTCTTCCATGTCTGGATGGTATGTCTTTAGACACCCCACATGGAAGACATGGTGGATCTTTAGCTTGGAAAAAAGCTGAAGTTTTTAGGCAACTTGTCCTACTTTCTTTATGATGGGGAATGCCCCCTCATAATTGCGGCTGACACCCTTACTAAAAAAGAAGGAAAGATTTTTTCAGACATTGATGAGATATTTCAAGACTCCATAACAACCCTTTTAGCCATTTCAATTCAATAATGATCATAACCATCGACCGATATTCAGCTTCAGCGGACGAGCGTGATACTATATTTTGTTTTTTCGTCCTCCAAGATATAGGCGTGTCTCTGAGAAAGATATACCAACTAGTAAGAGACCGACGAGTCAATGGGCATCCCGCCTAATCCGAATCACACCAACCGTATAAGCGGAGATCACATTTCGAACTCATCATAATATCTTGTCGCGGTCACCCTTTCAAATAATGCACCACACTGAGAGCTACATCCCAATGCGTAATTCGGGGTTGCTTCATAAACTGAGTTAACACGTGACTGTTATAAGACAAATCCGGGCATGTAAAATACAAGTAAATCAGACAGCCAACTAGTCGGCGATACTGTTCGGGGTCATTAATATACCGTCTGTACGCAAGGCAAACGATGATTTTTCTCCATAGGAGTACCAATAGTACGACCACCCAATAGTCCTACCTCGGATATGATGTCCAAGACATATTTTCGTTGACACAGAAAAATGCCTTTAGGACCTCTAGCCACTTCGACGCCCAGAAAATATTTTAGGAAACTCAAATCTTTCATATGAAAGCAAGTAGAGAGATACAACTTAAAGAGGCGAATAGCTTCCGAATCATTTCCCCCAATAATCAAATCATCAATGTATACCAGCACACATAAAGTGACGGACCCCTTACGAAGTGTAAATTAGGAATAATCTAAATAAGATTGTCTAAAACCATAAGTCTTCCGAGCGGCCGATAACTTTGTAAACCAACATCGTGGCGCTTGTTTCAAACTATATAATGACTTTCGGAGGCGACAAATATAACCGTAACCATTAGTTTGATACCCCGACGGCAGCTTCATATAGACTTCTTCATGAAGATCACCGTGCAAAAATGTATTATGAACATCCATTTGATGCAACTCCCAATTCTTTGCTGCAGCGACAACACGAAATGTCCTCACGGTCACTATTTTAGCGACTGGAGTAAATATCTTCGTAAAATCAATGCCTTCGACCTGATGATTGCCATAAATAACCAAACAAGCCTTGTATCGTTCCACTGATCCATCAGAATTATATTTGATCTTATACACCCATCAACATCCAAGCGCTTTTTTCTCGGGTGGTAAGTAACCGATCATTCAAGTTCTGTTGTCTTCCAAAGCCTACAACACTTGTTGCATAGCTATTCTCCATTTTTCATCGTTCACGGCCTCAGAGAAAAAGGTCGGTTCATGCCCCTCCGTAATAGCTGCAAGAAAACTTACATGTTTCGAAGAAAAATTGTCACAATTAACATAGTGTGTAAGAGGATAAGGCGCTCCTAAGGCTCGTTGTGGCATGGATGAGCGATCGATCTTTTAGACACATGTCGAAACCTGATGACTAATCTTCTGGACTGAGTTGGTAAAAAAATCTCGTAGAAGAATACTGCCTTTCTTAACACACTTTCTCGTCGCAATTCCTCCACTACATCAATACTAGAATTTTCGCGCACAACTCCTGCGACCGGATTACCCATGTCCGGTTCAACAGTCTCCATATATTGTTAAACTGGAATATCATCTATTTCATTCTCGTAGGTGCTTGAAGGATTCTAAGGCTCAACCCCCCCCCCCTACTCTAACACCTTCATCCTCGGCACGTGCTCCCAAATTTTGAGTCAAAGATGGACTCGGGGGCTCTACACTTTTAGTGTGTGGTGCAAAAGGAAATTCGGTCTCATAAAATGTAACATCCCGAGAGATCAAATATTCTTTTGTGTCGAAGTCATATAGTTTCGAAGCCTACTTACCGTATGGATATCCAACAAACACGCGCATTCTACAGCTACTTTTAATCTTATCCCCTAAGCGTTCGTGCTTATGAGCGTAACAAAGACAGCCGGACACATTCAAATGATCGTAATTCGGTGTCTCACCAAACAAAATATCATAAGGATTTTTTCCACGTAAGACAGACGAGGGCTTCTGATTAATCAAGTAACTAGTTGTCAAGACAAACTCTCCCCAAAATAAAATCAGAAAGTGTGCTTGAAATCTAAGTGATCGGGCAACGTTTTAGATATATCTATGTTTTCTCTCAACTCTCCCATTCTGTTGTGGTGTTCTTGCACATGATGTTTGAAATATAATTCCTTGTTCATTGAAGTAAGTTCTCGTGCTAGTGAATTCCATTCCATTATCACTCCAGACAGTCTGAATCATTTTATTAAATTGACGTTCCACCATAACAAAGAAATTTTTCAACATCCGACTCACTTCTTTCTTACTAACTAACAAGAACACCCACACCGCTTGAGAACAATTGTCAAAAAATATGATGCTCCACAGAAAAATTCAATTTGATATGGACCCCACAAATCACAATGTACTAAATCAAAAGCTGCGGAAGCTTTATTATCACTTACTGAAAATACACTTCTTGTATGTTTTGCCCTATGGCATACACAACATGCCTTTTCATTCAAGCTACTACTACTATTTCTAATATCTTGAACTGGAAGAGATTTTGTTATTTGAACCGAAGGGTGCCCTAACCTCTGGTGCCATAGATTCAAAACGTCCATTTTCAAAGCCTTTAATTGGGGCACAGTCCGGAAGTAGTAAAGTCCATCCTTTCGCTCACCCGCATCAACGTCCCCGTGGTCCGGTCCTGCATAGCACACCAGTTATGAGTGAACAGTATTACAATTAAATTGATCAATTAAATGTGAAACAGATATCAAATTGAAAGTCATTCCAGGAACATAAATAACTTCTCGGAGAATCAAACAATCATTAAATTTAACAGATCTATGTCCCATAGCAAAGGAATTGCTCCCGTTGGGTAAACTCACCAGACAATGTAGAATTTCCTTTAGGCCATCTAAGAATTTTAACTCTCCAGTCATGTGATTCAAGGCTTTTGTATCAATTATTCATGGGGATCCAACATCCTTACCATTAACTCGGTCACTAGCGCCTGGTTTTGCTTGATTCAGCAGTCCAACAAACATCTGCCACTGCTCATTGCTTAATCTTGGGACTGTTGATTGTCCGGATTCCACATTCACTTCGGGCTTTGGTTGAGCCGTATTAGCACGGGGAAGACCACGTCCACATCCAGCACCACAGCCACGTCCACGGCCTCGTCCACGACCGGTATTATCATTTACACCTCTGTCACGCCCTCTTGACTTGTTATCAGTTACAGGTGAGTTAATCCACCAATCCGGATATCATATAACCTCGAAGCAACGCTCCGGTCTATGTCCATAACGATCACAGTGTGGACACTTCCCGTTTTTATTCTTGTCCCCTAGCAGCTCCTTTCATTCTTTCATCATGTACCAACTTCTGATATGCCTTACTCAACGAAGGTAATAGATCTTGCGCTAATAAGTTCGAATGCACCGTTCAAAACACATCTTCATCCAATCCCATCAAGAAAAGATGTACTTTATCTTCTAGTTCTTCCTATCCACCGCAGTCCCAAGATTATACATACACTTCCCACATGAACAGTTGGGGAACTGTTCATAATTTCTGAGCTCTTCCCAAAGGGATGTCAGTTTTCCATAGTAATTCATTATAGACATTCTCTTTTGTTTGCAACCAGCCAGTGTTGCCTTCAATTCTTGAATTCTGGGTCCGCTTCCCAAAGAAAATTGTTCCCGGATACTTTCCCAGAAGTCTTTGGCCACTTCCATATGTGAGATAGTGGACCGTAGGGTGGGCTCAATTGAGTTGCGAATCCACGATACCGACAACGAGTTGATAGTCCACCAATCCACCGAATCTGGTGAATATTCAGCTAGATGTTTTAAGGTTCCATCAACGAAACCAAATTTCTTCTGGGCACAAAAGGTTGTTCATATAATCTTGCCCATTCATCATAATTATCTCCGGTCAAAATCACCTGAGTAATAATAAGACCGGAGTTGTCATTGGAAGTAATATCATAGGGTAATATGGCTTTTCTGGTGACTGCTCCGTCGGCAGCAGTGCCGTTTCCAGGCGGCGGTAGTGCCATGAATATATCTCTCGATTTGATGGAGAACTTTCACAAAAGCTATAGATCGAGCTTAAGCTCTGACACCATGCTAAAAGTTAAACAAGAGAGAAGAAATATTGGGTGAAATTCTCACCTTTTTCATTAATGAAATAACCATATATATACAAAAAGAAAATAGAACTCTAACTTGGTCCCTAAGTTATTCTAATAGAATAGGGTTGGCCCAATACATAATTAACCTAATCTTCTAATAATATACAAATTTACATTAATAACCCTCATTAATCTCAACCGATCACCCTCTCCGCACGCTAGGCTAGACTTCTAATGTCGTTCGGGTAAATCGATTTCAATAACAGTGTACAAAGTTAAGTAATTTATAGAGTTATTGAAATTTGCTTGCATTACGAAATTCATCTATTACAAGAACGCCAACGTGGTGTCGAGGGAGAGAGACACCAGAGCAGAAATATGAATGCAGCTTACAAAGATTCGAATACTTCACCCCTATATATGCTCTTAAATAATACACAAAAGTCTTTGGAGTTGATAAAAATAAAAATCATATTAAAAATACAGAATTGAAATTAACCTTAAATAATATACTACTCCTAGTATATGTTTCTTTTCATTGGATATTGTAAGAAGGGCATGCACAATTATGCATGTTTACAGATTCTGCGTATTGAAGAAAGATAATAGACAGCATACGTATTAATATGTCGCGCCTTCTTGATATATATATATATATATATATATATATATATATATATATATATATATATATAAAAGGAGGATAGTAGTTGTGATAGTTAAAGTTGTTAGGATAAAAATTAGGATAAAATATTTGTCCATTATCTTAAATTGAAATATGGATTTTTAAATTGAAAAAATAGCCACATATATAAATAAAGTACATATTTTAATAGACATAAAATAAATATTTTTTATGATTTTTAATCAAATCAACTTCTACCGTATTTCAAGCACGGTGTAATTATTAAAGATATAAAATTTTAAATTGAATGATAGAAATTTTAAAAGTTGAATTTGAAGCTAAAAATATAGTTAGATAAGTCCAACTTTGAAAATAAATACGGAAAAAGTTAATATTAACAAGTAATTTAAAATTGGGATGAGAGGATAAATCTCATTCCTCTTAATTAAGGGATAAAATCTAAACTTGAATGATAACGAAATTTCAAATTGAAAGATAAGGTTTATCTTTAATTGAATAGAAAGAATACTTTTTGAAATATTAAACCTATTGAACAACTAATTGATGTTTGAACAGAAATATAGTAAATCTAATTTATATGAATGTCTATCTAAAAAGTTAGTTTTATAGATTCTTTAAAATCTATAATTGAAAATGATTATCTACATTTGAAAGTTAAAATTTTAATTGAAATAGTATTTGTTAATATTAATGAAATAATAAGTATCTTCTTAAAAGTATCTAATCATATATAATCGGGAAGGTTAGAACTTTTCCATTGGTTAGGAATCTTGAATAAAACTCCCTCATTAATAGTTTTAGAGAATTCTCGATAAAAATTGGATGACCATGTAGTGTGTTATCCTAGGTAAAGATAAAAGTATTATAATGGAGGTAAAATATTTGAATTTAAATTTGAATTAAAGATAAGAAAATGTGTATTTATTTTTTGAATTCGAATTGAAGTTAAAATATATCATGCCCTCAATTTTTCTGAAACTATATATAATCTAAATGGGTAATAACTGAGTCAATATACGAGGATGAATAGAAATCATTATATTACACATGTTAATCATAAGATTAATCTAGATTTTATAGTTTGATTTGTTATTTTATTTCTTGATCATCTCTAATTGTCCTTCTCCATTTTGCTCATCGTTGCTACGTTCTTCATACGCAGAATCAAAGTAATGTCCCGGAGATTTTATATATATAGTATATCGTAATGAATTTGTTCTCATAGATAATTTCTCTAATATTCCTAATATTTATTGTTCATGGATGATCCTATTAACCAGGTTACTCAAGAGATTCGTCTAGATTTTATAATTTTATTTGATATTTTATTTCTTGATCATCTCCCATTATCTTCTCCATTTTATTCATGGTTACTATGTTCTTCATGTGCAGAATCAAAGTAATGTCATGAAGATTTCTTATATATACACGTCGTGATGGATTTATGCTCATAGAGAGTTTGTCTAATTCTCCTAACATTTATTGTTCATCGATGATCCTATTACCCAGGTTAATCATAAGATTCGTCTAGATTTCATAATTTTATTTCTTGATCATCTCCAATTGTCTCCAATTTGTTCATGTGCAGAATCAAAGTGATGTGCTGGAGACTTCTTATATATTGTACGTCGTAATAGATTTGTTCTCATACATAGTTTGTTTAATACTCCTAGCATTTATTGTTCACGGATAATCCTAGGCGGAAATAAATTTTATATTTTATTGGTAATTTATGATGTCTTTGCAGGATTAATTGTTTCTTACACTATTTATGTATAATGTATAAGATGTTCTTGAAGAATCCCGATGATAACAAGCTCTTCGTCAATTTTCAATAAAAAGCTTATTGTTTGCTTTATGTATTCTTTTTTTTTTTTTTGGGTTGACATGTTAATTTTAACGATGAGGTAAATGTTATTGATGCAGTTTGGCAAGTTTTAGTGTAATTTTTATTAAAAATTAGTTATTATAATCAACTTTATCTAGAATTTATTTTTTAAATATGTTATCTGCTCACGTTTTAAAAATATAGCTACCTCCTTTAACTTACTAATTTATTTCATGTATCTTGGAGGACTATGGGGAGTTTCATATTAGAACTTTTTATAGGACATGTAAACAAAAGACATTAATAATTTTTACAATAATAACCATATTAAAATGCAGATTCATACTTAGCGTGACCTTCTGTACAAATAATAAGTAGAAGTATTACTTTTTGATATGTTTATATATATGTACATTCATGTTTGTGCATTTTCTAACAAAAATGAGGAATTGATAGAGGCCAGAGAAAAGTTGAAGAGATGTTGGAAAGAAAGCTCATTGCTAGAAACAATTTGTTATTTGATTTTCATCATACTACGATATGAGTAGTAAAATTCTATATGAAATATGAAAATCAATAATAATCAAATAAATAAATTAAACTAACACTTTCACGCATGTGCGTGAAAGTGAGAGGGTGCAGGACTAATCATCAATCCACTACTTTGATCATATAATTAGCTATAGGCGGTAGTGTAGAGATTACATTTCAAAGTTGAACTCTTGTGGAGAAAGATCATGTATCTAAATTATTGATAAATAAAACTAAAAACAGCTTTGAAAGCTAAAATAAATAGAGATAATGTTAAAAAAAAGATAAAATATATAGGAGAATATTTTTTTAATAAATTTGATAAATGAAAGCAATGGGAAAAATGTTGAAAAGAAAAAAAAATTATTTCAACTATAAATAAACTAAAATAGAGTTATTGGGAAATATATACATGCAATTGTTTTAAAGTAAAACTAATAAATAAGAAAATAGAAAAATGTATGTGATATATTATATAAAAAGGTGGATAATGTAATAGCGGAAAAGGAAAAAAAATGACAGATGAAAAATTTAGTAAAGTAATATGAACGAATTTACTAAAAGAACCAAATAATAATAATAATTTGATGAGATTATTTATTTCATAAGTGCAAATTCTCCGCGCGATGCGCGGGTCCTAAGACTATTTGTAAGAAAAGACGACGTAACATCTCTACTAAAAGCTAAACAAGAGAAAAAAAATATTGGGTGAAATTCTCACCTTTTTCATTAATGAAATAACCATATATATATATAAGAAGAAAATAGAACTCTAACTTGGTCCCTAAGTTATCCTAATAGAATAGGCTTGGTCCAATACATAATTAACCTAATCTCCTAATATATAAATTTACATTAATAACCTTCATTAATCTCAACTGATCGCCCTCTCCGCACGCTAGGCTAGACTTCTAATGACGTTTGGGTAAATCGATTTCAATCACAATGTACAAAGTTAAGTAATTGAGAGAGTTATGGAAATTTGCTTGCATTACGAAATTCATCGATTACAAGAATGTCAATGTGGTGTCGAGGGAGAGAGACACCAGAGCAGAAATGTGAAAGCAGCTTGCTAAGATTCGAATACTTCACCCCTATATATGCTCTTAAATAATAAACCAAAGTCCTTGGAGTTGATATAAATCATATTGAAAATACAGAATTGAAATTAACCTTGAATAATATATTACTCCTAGTATATGTTGCTTTTATTTGACATTGTAAGGAGGGCATGCACAATTATGCCTGTTTACATATTCTACGTATTGAAGAAAGATAATAGACAACATACAAATTGTTACATGGTGCCTTCTTGAGATTGAAAAAAAGGTGACGTAACATCTCAACTGATCACCCTCTCCGCATGCTAGGCTAGGCTAGACTTTGTGTCGTTCGGATAAATCGATTACAATCACATTATACAAAGTTAAGTAATTGAGAGAGTTATTGAAATTTGCTTGCATTATGAAATCCATCGATTACAAAATCGCCAACATGGTATCGATGGGGAGAGTCACCACAGCAGAATTATGAAAGCAGCTTACAAAGATTCGAATACTTCATCCCCTATATATGCTCTTAAATAATAAACCAAAGTCCTTGGAGTTGATATAAATAAAAATCATATTGAAAATACATAATTGAAATTAACATTTCTATATTTACAATGGTGTGCGGGACTTGGATGGGCTGCATCCTTGTCTACGTCTTCATGGCGCGCGCACAAGATGCAGAGCTCGGGGCACTGAGCGCATGCATTGTAGGATAGTGGCATGGGGTCGTTGTCTGCTTGTTGTGTACACACGCTCATGTGCGGCGCCTTGACCCACGGGCGATGGCTCCAGGCGGACTTAGTGCGCACCATATGCTTGTTGCGCTCTGGATGCTCAGCCAGTGGGACGACTTACACAAATACGTATAGATATATCGGCGTAGCCAAAATCATGGGCCTGTCCGTGACTCTGGCATTTGGAGGTTTGCTTGGGCACCACAGGGCGCGCCAAAGGAGTCATAGGGCACGGTTAAGAGGCCACCCATATCATTCTCTCTACCTGAGTTGGCGACATCCTCGACGCCTTCCTTGTAAGGTAATCAGTGATCGGGTCCTCAAAGGCTTTGAGGTCATCCCCTCTGCCATTACTTTCAAGTACTACTTATAAACATACATATTTGTAGTGGCAGATGTAGAGCATGAGAAGCGGGATTCGGTGGAACCCAGTAGGTTTTGCGCAATTAATATATTTGTGTTAAAAAATTTATTAAATATATACAAAAATCAAGTCAGGAACCCAGTAACTTGCTCTTAAGATCATTATCCTAAAATTTAAAATCCATACGGTTCAAATTCTAGATCTACCTCTGCATATTTGCCACATTCTTTACGCTAAAGTTTTTGTAACTCAACACGAAGTACCATTTTTATGTAAGTGTTAGGACATGCATTAGTTGCAAATAGTAGGTTGGCCCGGGTTCGTCTAAAAGCCTGTTTGGCCAAGCTTTTGGGAAGTCAGAAGTACTTATTATAAAACTTTGCATTGTTTGGCCAAGTTTCTAAAGGAAAATAAGTGCTTTTGAGTGGCAGCAGAAGCTGTTTTTCTGTTGTGGGGAAGAAATTGAAAAAAGTAGCTCCTTGAAAAAATTTTGTGTCACGACCCAATTTCCAAGGGCTCGTGATGGCACCTAAACAACATTTGCCTAGGCGAACCAATGAAACAAGATGCGGAAAAGAACAATAATGTGAAAAGATCATAAATGGATATATAAATATAAAAGGGTGAAGTCCAAAAGAATATATCCACAAAAAAAATTAGAGTATTCTAAGAGTGACTCGATAAAGTATGAATATACATCAAAGAAATCTGAGTCCTATCTCTAAGTGACTCCGGCGGTATGCCACCACGGTCTGTGTGGTCGGCTCACCTCAATCAAAAGTCTCAGAAGCCTCGGGAACCGCTAACGTCCGGGCTGCTGACTGGATGAAGGACCTGCGCACGTAGCGGAGTAACTTATGAGCCGAAGCCCAGTAAGATCACCGACAGGCCCGCTAAGGTACCCTTGCGGGACAAGTCGCTACATGCATCATAAGCAACAACATACTATAGTAATCATACAATAAAGTAGTGAAATCACAAATAGATGTAACACATTCCATACACACAAGTAGTAACCAGAAGTCTCAAGGATTATGTCCATCCAACGTAAGGCATAGGTCAACTCAGCGGCGGTTTGGAGGTCCAATCTCTACTCCCGTGCCGACTAACCTAGACCTACGATGGACTAGCAACACCACTACTAAGTATCAACCATATACCGTGACCCGAAGTCACTATCACAATCATGAATAAGTAGACCAACGACCCGTAGTCGTTGGCTCATCTCAAATCTGTCTACGATCGCACCACACCCCCTGTCAAGTGCGTCGTATCTCAATAAATCAAGTGACCACACCACACCCCCTGTCAAGTGTGTCACATCTCAAAGATCAAGTGTCCACACCACACCCCCTGTCAAGTGTGACACATCTCATAGTATAGGCGACACCACACCCCCTGTCAAGTGTCCCTCTAACAGTATTAATATCCACGACATTAATAACAATAACAGAAATAATAACAGAAATATTAATAACGATAATATTTCACAGTCACCGTAACCCAGGTTGGTTATGCTAGATGAACGTAAGGCGAAGGTTAACCCGACCACAGTTTGGGGGTACAATCCCTACTCCCATGTCGTCCAACCCAAGGTTACGTATAGACAGCACTACCCAACCCGGCACGTGAACAAATCAAGTACCAATATCATACAAAAGCCGGCAAAATCCTCGGCAAGACATTTATCATGACATGCCGGCAACATCCTCGGCCATGTCCCAAGTTCTTGCTATCTAAGCATGGCGTAGCAAGCGTTACTACGATATAAATTTAAGCTACCTCGACGTAGCGTTTAGACCGGCACATACCTCGGTCGAGTCACAATCTCGCTATTTATAACAAACGATAATAGCAAGTAATTCACATCATTAATCCTAACCATTGTTAGGTATATATATGCGTACATGAAGCATACTAGCATGAAGGAAGAGTCCACAAGCACAATAGAGGTCAAGTCTCACTTACCTCGAAATTCGGGCTCAAATGCCGGGAGAATCTCCTTTCCCGCTCGCCTTGTCCGCGAAGGACTCTCCACTAGGTCTATTAAGACAAGATATAGCACATATGAGTGCTCAATTATAGCTATTTAAGCCTATAGGCATCCTAGGGTAAAAATTACCAAAATGCCCCCGGGTAGGGCCGATCCTTAAATTTACAAAATATACTTTTTCGGACTCCCCACGCTCCCGTGAGTCCAAAAGTACACTTAGATTCCACATGCGAGCCTTGCTCGATGTCTTTCCCCAATTCTTAAGAATCTAGGGTTCTAAACCATTTCCAAGAATCAACCCTTTGATTCTTGTGTTAATCAACATAAAGATGGATTGAAAGGGCTTACCTTAAGTGTAAGTATGATTTAGTCTTCAAGAAATACCCAAAAATCGCCTCAAGAGCTCACCAAATGATTTTTATAAGTTATGAACCGAAATGGCCCGAAATGGCCTTTTTATAGCAGTTTTTGCCTCTGTGATAGCTTCTTTTGAAAAAATCATAACTTTTGATAGGAATGTCCAAATGACCTGAACCCAGTGCCATTAGAACTACAACCCAAAGGGCTACAACTTTCATGTTTTGAGTTTTTCCTAATTCATTACGGATTGGCCAAAAAATCAGCTTTTATCCGGCTGTTTGCGCCAAAACAGAACAGAAAAGTCGCACCAGATTTTCTACTGTTTTAGGGGCAAAACGGGATCCTACGAAGCTCGGAATGATCCCAAATTTTGCACACAAGTCATAAAATACTTCGGTGACATGCTCGTCAAGACGGAACTCAATTCGGACCTCCAGAACTCAAAAAGTGGGTCCCACGGCAAAGGTTCAATTTTCGACTTTCGCCAAAATAGCGAAATTTAACCAAACGACCTCGGAATCCAATTCCGAAAGTTGCTACAAGTCACAAATGACTATACGAACCTAACGGAACTTTCGGATCTCTTATCGGAACTCATTTGCTCAAATCGAGCTCGGAAACCTCTTTTAACTCTTTTAAACTTCTGAAACGGGGACTTTATCAAAAGTCCTATCAAACGAGGTCCGTTTTTAATTTTGAAGGTTGCTACATATCATAAATGACGAGACGGACCTAACGGTGCGCTCGGATTTTCTATCGGGGTTCGTTTACTCAAAACGACCTATCGAAACCCCAAATTCCTTTCCGAAATTTCATAAACGGATCCTTTTCTCGAAAACCTATCAAACGGACTCCGTTTCGACTCAGATTTCACAGACGGGTCATAAATGACCTAATGGAGCTTTAGGGACTGTCGACACGCAAATCGAGGTCCCGGATCCCGTAACGACTATTTGAGGGTCGTTACATTCAACCCCCCTTAGACTCTCGGCCGTCCTCGGACGAGCCTAAGTCTAAGGTAGGATCCACACACTAGCCACGGAGCTGGCATGGATTTCGAGGACCCCTCGGTACAACCCGAAATCAATAAAACTTAAAAAAGTCAAATTTAGGCTTAGAAAATACAAGGATTTCATACCTGAATCATCGAACAAGCGCGGATGCCTCTCACGCATCTCGGACTCAAGCTCCCAAGTGGCCTCGGCAATGGAGTGATGCCCCCACTGAAATCTCACAAGCGGGATCACCTTCGATCTTATCTTACGGACCTCTCTAGCCACAATAGCAATAGGCTCCTCCGAATAAGCTAAGTCGCCATCTACCTCCACGGAAGCCATATCGATCACATGAGACAGATCGTGAACATACTTCCGGAGCATGGACACATGGAACACCGGATGAACAGACAGAGAGGGAGGCAAAGCCAGTCTATAAGCAACGGCGCCAACGCGATCCAATATCTCAAAAGGCCCAATGAACCTAGGTCCGAGCTTGCCTTTCTTCCCAAATCTCATAACACCCTTCATGGGCGACACTCTGAGGAATACCCGGTCCCCAACCATGAACTCAAGATCTCTCCGCCTCCGATCTGCATACAATATCTGCCGGCTCTGAGCCGTGCGGAGTCGATCCTGAATAACCCGGACCTTATCTAAGGTCTGCTGCACCAAATCGGGCTCCAACACCTGGACCTCACCAGACTCGAACCAACCAATAGGCGAGCGACATCTCCGACCATACAATGCCTCAAACGGAGCCATCTGGATAGAAGCCTGATAGCTATTATTATACGCAAACTCTGCTAGCGGCAAATGGCTATCCCAATGGCCTCCAAAATCAATAGCACACGCCCTCAACATATCCTCGAGGATCTGAATGGTCCGCTCAGACTGGCCATCAGTCTGCGGGTGAAATGCAGTGCTGAGATCGACCCGAGTACCCAGCTCTCTCTTAAAAGATCTCCAAAACTGAGCTGTGAACTGAGCACCTCGGTCAGAAATGATAGAAACAGGAGCACCATGCAATCTCACAATCTGCTCAATGAAGATACGAGCCAGACGCTCCGAGGTATAAGTAGTCCTCACTGGAATGAAGTGAGCTGACTTCGTCAGTCGATCAACTACTACCCACACCGAATCATGCTTACCCACGGTCAGCGGCAAACCAACTACGAAATCCATAGTGATCTGCTCCCATTTCCACTCGGGAATGGGCATAGACTGGGTCACCCCGGCTGGCCTCCGGTGCTCATACTTCACCTGCTGGCAATTCAAACACCGAGATACATAATCAGCAATATCCCTCTTCATCCCTTTCCACCAATACAGCTCTCGAAGATCATGATACATCTTCGCAGTACCCGGATGAATGGAATATCTCGAACTGTGAGCCTCTGCCAAAATCATCTGCCTCAGCTCCACAATGGCTGGAACACATACCCGGCCGTTAAGCCGCAAAGCACCATCATCACCAATCACGAACGAGGACACTCCCCCACTCAGGACCCTGTCCCAGAGATCTCTCAGATAAGGATCCTCGAACTGCCTTTCCCGAATCTGGGAAGCTAAAGACGACTGAGACCCCACATATGCAAGCACCCGGCCTGGAACAGAATCATCAAACCGAACCCCACTAATGGACAAAGCCTGCAACTCACGGGCCAACGGCCTCATATCAGCATCAAGATAGGCGAGGCTACCCATGGACTTTTTACTCAAGGCATCGGCTACAACATTAGCCTTTCCGGGATGATACCGGATAGAAAGATCATAATCCTTCAGCAGCTCTAACCAGCGGCGTTGTCTCCCGTTCAAGTCCTTCTGAGTGAACAAGTACTGGAGACTCTTATGATCGGTGAATATCTCACATGGCTCGCCATAAAGATAGTGCCTCCACAACTTCAGTGCAAACACGACAGCTAACAGCTCCAAATCATGGACAGGATAATTCTTCTCATGGACCTTCAGCTGTCTCGAGGCATAAGCTATCACCTTACCCTCCTGCATCAGAACGCTACCCAGGCCAACACCCGAAGCATCACAATATACGGTGAATCCTCCGGATCCACTAGGCAAGGCCAACACTGGCGCTGAAGTCAACAGAGTCTTAAGCTTCTGAAAGCTAGACTCACAGGCATCGGACCACAGGAAAGGAACATTCTTCTGGGTCAACTTCGTCAGAGGTGCTGAAATAGAAGAAAACCCCTCGACGAACCGCCGATAATAACCTGCCAAGCCTAAGAAACTCCGAATCTCTGTAGGAGAAGTAGGCCTAGGCCAACTCTGAACGGCCTCTATCTTCTTCGGATCAACACACACCCCATCCTTGGTCACCACGTGACCTAGGAAAGATACAGAACTGAGCCAAAATTCACACTTGGAGAATTTGGCATACAACTGCTGATCCCTCAGAGTCCGAAGAACAACTCTCAAATGCTGCTCATGCTCCTCCCTGCTCCTCGAATAAACCAAGATATCATCGATAAACACAATGACGAAGGAGTCAAGGTAGGCCTTGAACACTCAGTTCATCAGATCCATGAAAGCAGCTGGGGCATTCGTAAGCCCGAAAGACATCACCAGAAACTCATAGTGGCCATATCGGGTACGAAAAGGAGTCTTGGAAACGTCCTCGGACCGAATCCTCAACTGATGATACCCCGACCTCAAATCAATCTTCGAGAAGAAGGTAGCACTCTGAAGCTGATCAAACAAATCATCAATACGCGGCAAAGGATACCTATTCTTGATAGTAACCTTATTCAGCTGCCGGTAATCAATACACATCCGCATAGAGCCATCCTTCTTCTTCACAAATAATACCGGGGCACCCCATGGAGACACACTAGGCCTAATGAAGCCCTTATCGAGCAAATCCTGAATCTGCTCCTTCAGCTCCCTCAACTCAACAGGAGCCATACGATACGGGGGAATAGATTTAGGCTGAGTGCCTGGCAATAGATCAATGCAAAACTCTATCTCCCGCATAGGCGGCAAACCCAGCAAATCATCAGGAAACACATCCGGATACTCACAACAACCGGAACTCTATCAAGGGATAACTCCTCTGCCCGGACACCCCGAACTGAAGCAATATATCCCTCGCACCCACTAGATATCATCCTCTGCGCCTCCAAGAAAGAAATGATCCTACTCTTCGGAGAAGGCCTGGAACCTCTCCATACAACCCGAGACTCACCCTCTGCCCCGATCGTCACAGACTTGGCATGGCAATCCAAAGTCGCATGACAGGAAGCCAGCCAATCCATGCCCATAATGACATCGAAATCAGACATATCGAGCAGCATCAGGTCCACTAAGGACTCTACACCACAGATGGAGATCATACACTGGCGATAACCCCTATCTACACATATAGAAGACCCGACAGGGGTGGCAACCATAAAGGGATCATCTAAGAAGACCAGATCCCTGCCCAAGCAAGGGGCAAATCCCGGCGACACATACGAATAGGTACACCCCGGATCAATAAGAGCATAAGCATCGCGGCCACAGACAGAAATAATACCTGTGATGACATCATTGGATGCCTCAACATCCTGACGAGTCATAGCATAGACCTGCGCCGAGCCTCCTGAACCCGGAGCTCTCTGAGACTGCTGTCTAGGAGGAATCTGAGAAACGGGCCTGGCGGACTGAGGACCAGATGGTACCATAGCTGCAGATCCCTGGCGACCTGATGAAACATAAGGGCAACTCCTGACATAGTGCTCCGGAGACCCACACTCAAAACATCCATCACCTCTACCTCCTCTACCGCCTCTACCACCTCTGCCATGACCACCTCCAGACGAACACCTCCCATGATGCCTCTGATGGCACCTCCCGCACTGCGGCGGACCAGACTGCGAAGAGCCACCCCGCCTCTGGGATGACTGAGGCCTCGGGGTCTCTGAAGAAAAATCCTGGGCAGGCAAAGCAGCAGCCTGGGGCCTAGACTGAGAACGGCCCTGATGACCCTGACTCCTCTGAGCGGATCCACTATACCCACCAGACTGACGCGATCTCTTGGCCGCCCTCTCCGCGTCAGCCCTGGCAAAGATATCCTCCATCCGCCGCGCCACATCAACTATCTCAAAATATGACTTGTTGCCCATATCAGGGGCAACAGCTACCTGCAAGCGGGGATGAAGACCCTCAACAAACCGGAGGACCTTGTCCCTCTCCTGAGCAACCATTGCCGGCGTAAACTGAGACAACCACAAGAACCTGGTGTCATACTCTGAAACAGACAGGTTTCCCTGCCTCAGCCCCTCAAACTCGCGCCTCTGAGCATCGTGCTGACTCTGGGGCACGAACCTGCTCATGAACATAGACACGAACTCAGCCCAAGACAAAGGAGGGAGGTCACTAGACCTCTGCCGCATCATGGAGACCCACCATGTCTCCACATCTCCCGATAATCTGAAAGAAGCACACTGCACCCCTAAGGTGTCTCTAGTACCAAGAACTGCCAAAATCTTCTCACACTTCTGAATGTACCTCTGGGCAGTACATGTAGCTGAGGTACCGTCGAACTCTGGAGGCTGAAGCTTCATGAATGACTCTATCCTCTTGGCAACCTCCTCAGTGCCCATAGGAGGAGTAGAAATAACAGGACCTGCCTGAGGAGCAGAAGCAGAAGGCTGGGCAATATGATCAGGAGCAACCTCAGAAGTAGGCGTGCTCATAACAGGTGTGGTCGGCTGAGGAGCCGAAACAGGAGCTGCAACATCATCTCTGACAGGGACCTGATGGCTAGACAAGGCCATCAGTCTCATATACTCCTCTGAAGAGATCACAACGGTGCCTGGCACAACAGCAGGCACAGGGGGAATAGATGCTGACAGAGTCGCTGCGGACACCGCAGGGATAGCTGTGTCCTGCCTAGTGGCTGACGGGCAACCTGCCCGAGTCTTCTTAGCAGCTGGCGGCTGCGTAGGTGCTGATGGCTCTCCCGCAGACGCGGGTGTAGAAGATGCAGCCCTCCTGGCTGAGGATGCTCGCGTCCTCGCCATCTGATACAATACACGAAAAAGGGTTAGCACCTATATAAGCTACTCAGCACGAATAGAGATGAAACGAAGGGAAAACATTTCCTAACATGCCCTTGTAGCCTCTCGCTCATAAGTATGGTCGACAACATACCCATAAGCAAGACTCTACTCAGACACTGCTCCAAGACTCCTAGGACTCGAATTAGAACCTAGGGCTCTGATACCAAACTGTCACGACCCAATTTCCAAGGGCTCGTGATGGCACCTAAACAACATTTGCCTAGGCGAACCAATGAAACAAGATGCGGAAAAGAACAATAATGTGAAAAGATCATAAATGGATATATAAATATAAAAGGGTGAAGTCCAAAAGAATATATCCACAAAAGAATTGGAGCATTCTAAGAGTGACTCGATAAAGTATGAATATACATCAAAGAAATCTGAGTCCTATCTCTAAGTGACTCCGGCGGTATGCCACCACGGTCTGTGTGGTCGGCTCACCTCAATCAAAAGTCTCAGAAGCCTCGGGAACCGCTAACGTCCGGGCTGCTGACTGGATGAAGGACCTGCGCACGTAGCGGAGTAAGTTATGAGCCGAAGCCCAGTAAGATCACCGACAGGCCCGCTAAGGTACCCTTGCGGGACAAGTCGCTACATGCATCATAAGCAACAACATACTATAGTAATCATACAATAAAGTAGTGAAATCACAAATAGATGTAACACATTCCATACACACAAGTAGTAACCAGAAGTCTCAAGGATTATGCCCATCCAACGTAAGGCATAGGTCAACTCAGCGGCGGTTTGGAGGTCCAATCTCTACTCCCGTGCCGACTAACCTAGACCTACGAATGGACTAGCAACACCACTACTAAGTATCAACCATATACCGTGACCCGAAGTCACTATCACAATCATGAATAAGTAGACCAACGACCCGTAGTCGTTGGCTCATCTCAAATCTATCTAAGATCGCACCACACCCCCTGTCAAGTGCGTCGTATCTCAATAAATCAAGTGACCACACCACACCCCCTGTCAAGTGTGTCACATCTCAAAGATCAAGTGTCCACACCACACCCCCTGTCAAGTGTGACACATCTCATAGTATAGGCGACACCACACCCCCTGTCAAGTGTCCCTCTAACAGTATTAATATCCACGACATTAATAACAATAACAGAAATAATAACAGAAATATTAATAACGATAATATTTCACAGTCACCGTAACCCAGGTTGGTTATGCTAGCTGAACGTAAGGCGAAGGTTAACCCGACCACAGTTTGGGGGTACAATCCCTACTCCCATGTCGTCCAACCCAAGGTTACGTATAGACAGCACTACCCAACCCGGCACGTGAATAAATCAAGTACCAATATCATACAAAAGCCGGCAAAATCCTCGGCAAGACATTTATCATGACATGCCGGCAACATCCTCGGCCATGTCCCAAGTTCTTGCTATCTAAGCATGGCGTAGCAAGCGTTACTACGATATAAATTTAAGCTACCTCGACGTAGCGTTTAGACCGACACATACCTCGGTCGAGTCACAATCTCGCTATTTATAACAAACAATAATAGCAAGTAATTCACATCATTAATCCTAACCATTGTTAGGTATATATATGCGTACATGAAGCATACTAGCATGAAGGAAGAGTCCACAAGCACAATAGAGGTCAAGTCTCACTTACCTCGAAATTCGGGCTCAAATGCCGGGAAGAATCTCCTTTCCCGCTCGCCTTGTCCGCGAAGGACTCTCCACTAGGTCTATTAAGACAAGATATAGCACATATGAGTGCTCAATTATAGCTATTTAAGCCTATAGGCATCCTAGGGTAAAAATTACCAAAATGCCCCCGGGTAGGGCCGAGCCTTAAATTTACAAAATGTACTTTTCCGGACTCCCCACGCTCCCGTGAGTCCAAAAGTACACTTAGATTCCACATGCGAGCCTTGCTCGATGTCTTTCCCCAATTCTTAAGAATCTAGGGTTCTAACCCATTTCCAAGAATAAACCCTTTGATTCTTGTGTTAATCAACATAAAGATGGATTGAAAGGGCTTACCTTAAGTGTAAGTATGATTGGGTCTTCAAGAAATACCCAAAAATCGCCTCAAGAGCTCACCAAATGATTTTTATAAGTTATGAACCGAAATGGCCCGAAATGGCCTTTTTATAGCAGTTTTTGCCTCTGTGACAGCTTCTTTTAAAAAATTTATAACTTTTGATAGGAATGTCCAAATGACCTGCACCCGGTGCCATTAGAACCACAACTGAAAGGGCTACAACTTTCATGTTTTGAGTTTTTCCTAATTCCTTACGGATTGGCCGGAAAATCAGCTTTTATCCGGCTGTTTGCGCCAAAACAGAACAGAAAAGTCGCACCAGATTTTCTACTGTTTTAGGGGCAAAACGAGATCCTACGAAGCTCGGAATGATCCCAAATTTTGCACACAAGCCATAAAATACTTGGGTGACATGCTCGTCAAGACAGAACTCAATTCGGACCTCCAGAACTCAAAAAGTGGGTCCCACGGCAAAGGTTCAATTTTCGACTTTCGCCAAAATAGCGAAATTTAACCAAACGACCTCGGAATCCAATTCCGAAAGTTGCTACAAGTCACAAATAACTATACGAACCTAACGGAACTTTCGGATCTCTCATCGGAGCTCATTTGCTCAAATCGAGCTCGGAAACCTCTTTTAACTCTTTTAAACTTCCGAAACGGGGACTTTATCAAAAGTCCTATCAAACGAGGTCCGTTTTCAATTTTGAAGGTTGCTACATATCATAAATGGCGAGACGGACCTAACGGTGCGCTCGGATTTTCCATCGGGGTTCGTTTACTCAAAACAACCTATCGAAACCCCAAATTCCTTTCCGGAATTTCATAAACGGATCCTTTTCTCAAAAACCTATCAAACGGACTCCGTTTCGACTCAGATTTCACAGACGGGTCATAAATGACCTAACGGAGCTTTAGGGACTGTCGACATGCAAATAGAAGTCCCGGATCCCGTAACGACTATTTGAGGGTCGTTACATTTTGATGCTCTCCTAGCTATTCATAAACCTGCAGTTGTAGCACTCTTTGAGACAAAAATGGAGGACCATTATGATCTTAGGGTTCGCTTCGATTTCTCTGATTATGCTGAGGTTCCAGCTGAAGGTAGATCATGTGGAGTTGTCTTACTATGGAAAAATGATGTGGTAAGTGTTAATGACATTCAAATCCGAGGTAATGAGGTGCATGCAATGTTAAAGGTAATTCATCCACTATTCCCTCACCCTTGGCTCTTTTGATCGATTTATGCAAATACTTCCTATATAAATAAACTCTCTTTATGACATGACCTTCAAAATATCTATGATTCTTATAAAGGTCCATGGTTGGTTGGGGGCGATTTCAATCAGATTTTGTCCTAAAATAATAAATGGGGAGGGAGACCTATTAATAATAGTAATGCTAATCACTTTTGGTCTTGCATTAATTATTGTAACCTAGTGGATCTAGGTTTCAAGGGACCTAAAAATACTTGGTCGAATCATCATAAAATCAAAGGGGGTCTTATAATGGAACGTCTAGATCGCTACTTAGAAAATAATGATTGGATCACCATGTTTAAAGATGCCTCCATTGTCCACCTCCCTAAGACCTATAGTGATCATAACCCTATTCTTATAAGCCTTAATAAGGTGCCCCAGTCAAATTGCCATAAACCTTTTAGACTAGAACCAATGTGGACATCCCACCCTGACTTTATTAACGTTGTTAAGCATGCCTGGGTTGATAGAAATCTTCCTGATGCTACAAAAATTTTCTCAGAAAACATAGTTCACTGGAACAAACATGTTTTTGGAAATATTTTTCGAAATAAAAATAATCTTCTAGCTCGTCTTAATGGAATTCAATCTTCACCCCACTATGCTACTATTACTTTTCTTCAAAATTTAGAGTCTCAATTAGTCCTTGATTACAATAATATTTTGAGAAATGAGGAGGAATTTTGGCGACTCAAATCTAGAATTGATTGGCTAAATTACGGAGACGCCAATACAAAGTTTTTCCACGTTTCAACTCTTAACCGTAGAAGGAAAAACCGTATTGTTTATTTTCACGATGATAATGGCAATCAAATTTTTAATCCGGAGGAAATCTCAAACCATGTAACGGATTATTTTGGTAAATTATTTTCCACTAGTCATTCCTCCACTAAACTTAATTCTATTACTACTGCATCCTCATGGTTCTCTAAAACTGATCTTTCAAACTTGGATACACCTTTAACGGATGAGGAAATTACAAAGGCAATTTTTTCTTTTAAACCTTTTAAAGCACCAGGCCCCGATGGTTTCCATCCATTCTTTCATCAACGTTATTGGAACATTGTTGGCCCTTCCGTTAAAGCTTTTTGCCACAAAGTCTTTAATGAAAGCAAAATTCCCACAGATTGCAACTCTACTTTAATTTGTCTTATTCCCAAAATTGATAATGCTGTACATTTGAAGAATTTCAGACCCATTGGGCTATGCAACACAACCTATAAAATTATTACGAAAATCATCTCTAATCGCATCAAACCTTATCTAGATGACCTTATAAGCCCTTGTCAAGCTAGTTTCATCAAGAATAGAAGATCTTCTGACAATGTTATCATCATCTAGGAACTCATCCAAAAATTTGCTCGAATGAAAGGTAGGAAGGGTGAAATGATTGTTAAAATAGATTACGAAAAAGCTTTCGACAAAATAGAGTGGTCCAACATACTAGCTTTTTTCAAATTTCCCCCTAAGATCTCTAAATTAATTCTGTCTAGTATTTCGACCTCTAATATTTCAATTTTAATTAATGGTACCAAAACAAATTGTTTTTCCCCTACTAGAGGAATTCGCCAAGGAGATCCTATGTCGCCCTATCTCTTTATTCTCTCCTTAGAACTACTTTCAGTATACATCAACCATCTAGTTGATATGAATCTTTGGGACCCTATTACTATATCTCCTAAGGGCCCTAGTCTCTCTCACCTTATCTTTGCCGATGACCTAACCCTAATGGACAAGGCTAATCACAAATCTACCCTGGCAATTAAAAACACTCTAGCCATGCTTTGTAATTTGTCATGTGCAAAGATTAACACCTCGAAATCAAAAATTATCTTCTCAAAAAATTTTGACTCCCATGAAGCTACACATCTAGGCTCTATCCTTGACTTTAATATTGGACAACACTTTGGAAAATACTTAGGGTTCCCAATTTTAAACCTCAAACCTAAGCATCAAGACTACCAATTCTTGGTAGATAAGTTTAAATCAAGGCTCTCCAACTGGAAAGTAAACCTTCTTACTCTAGCTGGCAGAACCACCTTGGTTCGTTCAACCCTTAACACCCTACCAAATCACATCATGCAGCTTCACCAAATTCCTAGGAAAACTCTTAAAACATTCGATAGGATTCAAAATAATTTTATCTGGGGCACGACTGATACTAAAAGAAAGATGCATCTTCTATCTTGGGATACTATTACCAATCCAAAGTCATTAGGAGGTCTATCCATTACCAAAGCCCATGTTAAAAATAAAGCTCTACTTATTGGTCTTTCTTGGAGATTCCTTACGTCTCCTCAGTCTCTTTGGTCTCGAATCCTTAGTGCTAAGTATATCCATACTCGTCCCTTAAAATGTCAATCATTTATTTGGAGCAATATTGCTAAGAATCTCCCTTTCTGCTATGAGAATTCATTGGGTGCTAGGAAATGGTGCTCATACTTTATTGTGGGACAACTTTTGGCTCCCTAATAAAAATTCATTACGTAGGCTTATTAGTGGTCCCCTAACCCTATCTGAAACTAGTACTAAGGTCTACGAAGTATATAGGAATAATATGTGGGATTTCTCTAAGATATCCTTCGATCTCCCAACTTGCAGTAAAGATATCTTCTTCTCCACTCCTAATCCTAATAGAACCCTAAAGCAGGACTACCCTATTTGGAGACTAAATGATAATGGGATCTTTTCCCTAAAGTCAACCTATAAAATTCTCCTAAGCCATACTCCTACTAACATTGATTTTATGTGGGTGTGGGATATTAACACTCCTGGTAAAATCCAATTTTTTTATGGCAATGCCAACACAATAGGTTGCCTTGCAGGTCGTATCTCCATATGATAGGTATTAATATTGACCCTATATGCCCTATGTGTAAGCTTGAACCAGAATCTCTTTTTCACATTTTTTGGAATTGCACCATTGCTAAAACTTTTTGGACAAATTGCAATATCTCTTTGAATCTGAATCCTGAAAATTGGCTAAGGACTTTAAGAGAGAGTTCCCCTACCTTGAATTCTCGATTTTATTCTTGGCTAGAGTTCCTATCTTTTGCCTTGTGGGGTTTATGGCTCAATCGCAATCACAACAATATTCATAACCTCTCTAACCACCTTAGTTATTCCAAAGTTCATAATAATGTGACTGAATTTAAACTCCTTACTTCAAGTGAACCAACTTTTGCTAGTATTAGAAATATTAATATTAGATGGCATCCCCCCAATCCTAACTATTATGAACTAAATATTGATGGCTCTTATCACCAACACTCTAACAAAGCTAGTATATGTGGTGTTTTCAGAAATAGTCAGGGGGATTGGATCCTTGGTTTCCACTCATCTCTCCATGCATTTAATCACACTCATGCTAAACTCTCAGCATTAGCTTATGGATTATCCTTAGCTTTAGACCAAAACCTCGTGCCACTCAACATAGAAACAGACTCCACTAAAGTCCTAAACCTGCTTGAGAATCTCACTCCTACTTATTTGCCCTTGATTTTACAATGCAGGTCGTTGATGACGAAGCTGGGGAGGCCCCTAATCAGGCATAATTTTCGTCAAGGAAATAAAGTTGCTCATCTTTTGGCCAAGGGAGCTCCTGGGCAGTCCAAAGAACATGTCGACAATCATTATGCATTGCCACCACTGTTTGTTTGTCAAGCTCTGCTGGATGATCGTGAGGGCAAATTATCTATTCAAAAAATATCGGATAGTACCATTAATTATCTAGCTACTCTAGGTAATCTTAATGTTTTAAATGTTCCTCTTCCACCTAGTAGGAACCTACCCCTTATTAGTAGGAACTTGTGTAATGAAAGTCATGTAATGCCCCCAAGCAGCCGCATGAACTCTCTTTGTAACCCTCCGTAATTCTATTATTATGAATATCATGTTATTATAAAAATATATATATAGATATATTATAGAAAAGAAGAGCGGCACATTAAACCTTACAACTAAAGTAAAAATTGATAAGTTTATATATGGTGAACTTTTTTTCGACGAAAATTTAGATCACATTGTAAACGTAAATCCTGGTTCATACACGCCCGCTTAGGAGAGTAATTAACCTTTTGACCCAATCAACGATCAACGGGTGTTAGTACCTCTTCAAGTAAGAATAGAGGGGTGAGGGATCACCTGCTTTGTTGTGTAATTAATTTTCAAGTTCAAAGGCAGACTATATTTTACCTGATTAATTGCATATAAGGGATCGTGGACAGGTGAAGTCATGTCACATTGGAACAGAGCTTACTCCTGTAGTGTTTCTAGGATAACAAACTACTACTATACTATTCACAGTAAAGTTGTAGCGGTTCCGCCTTATTAAATTAGCTCAAGTCATATCTGTCAATGAAAATGTAAAATTGCTGGAACTAATAACAAAACGAAGAGTCGGACCAAGATATTTATGAAAGCAAACAAAAGTGATTTGCTCTTTAATTTCTCAACCTAAAACAAATGAATGAATAAAAAATTACAATATTCACTATACTAGATTAGCTTCTCACTACGACTAAGATTGATTAAGATTGATTTGCTAGACCAAAGTGGAACATGAAGATGTTGAAGGATCATATAAAGCAGGCAGCACGTATTTCCTTCCATTTGCACCATGTGCATTGTAACTTGCACCAGTAGCTTTATCCACCAGCAAATCACCAGCATAGCCAGGGTAAGCACCTTTAGCATAAACACCAGGACAAGCAGAGGCTGCCTCCAAAGGTGCATCAGCTTCACCCTGATAGTAACCATTACCGAATGGGTTTGTAGCAGTCCCAGCCAATAAGCTTCCCAAGTTAATCACCATCCCATCCACACCCACATCGTTGTTTGGTGCACCCAATGGTGGTCCCTGTGGTCCATAAATTGGCTGATGGAATGGCCAAGCACAGAAGCCAGCGCACTGAGTCTCTGAGTTACCTACCCAAATATAAGCAAATTTGTAAGTCTTGCCTCTAATAATAGCACCCTTAGATGATCCATGTGTCCCACATCGGTTAACACAGAACCCATCCACAGCAACATCAGATGCAGTTAAAACTACGTTAATAGCATCTTTTTGTTCACCCTTTGATGCTAAGTTAACAATTTGTTTGTTGGTCAGTGATTTTCCTAGGGAATAGTTCTCGTCGAGTACTTGTTTGCCTAAGTAGAGGGAAAGGGACTTCTTGGAATTGGCGAGATGGTAGTATTTTTCAGTGGTTTTCCACCATTGGGCTACCGAAGGATTGGTTTTAGATGGTGTAATTGGTGAAGAAAGGGAGGTGATGAAATCAGACACTATGGCTCTTTGAGATGGCTTAAATTTACCATACCAAATGAGATTGACAGAGATTTTGCCTGAAAGAAGTGCACCTTTGTGGTATTGTAAGAGCTGATCTTGGACTAAAGAAGTGAGCTTTCTTGAAGCAAAACACACATTAAATAAAGAAATTACAAGAAAGATTTTCAATAAGAGTGAAGCAGCCATTGTTTGATTGCAATAGAAGTATAAAGAGCAGTAGAGAAAGAGAGGAGCTACGGAAATGAGAGGATTGTTGAGTTTGGATGAGATGGTTGTGAGGAATGGGGAGGTATTTATATTGGAACGCAAGTGAGTGAGTTCATTTGTGGTTACATTTATTAAATGTTACTATAGTACTATAAACTTTAATTTAAAGAATGCATTAAGGAGATATGGGGAAACTTGCCAAGAAAGTGACATTTTGCTAAAATCCAACGCGTTACACTTTAAGTGAGGAGGAAAATTTAGCTTGAGCTTTGAGTAGCTAGCTAGGTAGAGAACAAAAAGAGTATTACAGCTTAGTTACAGCACTTTGCTTTTGGTCCAAAAGTCATTGAGAGATTAATATTTTTTCCTAATAAAGTTGGTGGGAAGGACCATATGGATAATGGGAACAACAAAAAGTAAAGGGTACATTGGGCATTTAGAAAGTACAGAATTTGAGACGCTGAGGCTATTATGGGCTGCTGGCACTTTGAACAAAAAGAAAAAAAAAAAGATACTGTACAGGCTGGATAATGAGAAGTATTTATCGGGACGTGTGTGGAAATATGACTACAGAGTAAAAGAGTCTAGCTGGCAAAAGGAGTATTGAGAAATGTGACTCACATTATGTGAGTAATCGTTTTTGAAAAATTCTTTACAATATATTGCATTCCATTGACTTAGCTAAAATAAACTTTTTAAAGAAATTTCGATAAATTCAAAACCTATATTCAATTACCCACCTCTCATAAAATCATAGTACTACTATTTTCCTAACCATTAATTTCAAATAGTAACATTAAAAGGGCATCCTAGGTGGCCGTGGCTAATTAGTAGACACAACAAAAGTCTCGTGAAGATGCATGGCTGCAGAGCCCTAAGGAGAGAGCTGGGAATGGAACAATCCAGCTGGATCAAGCTATCACGTGACAACTGTTCTTTCCATATTTTACATTGCTTTTATCCACTTCTTCTTTTTCTTTTTCCCTTTTTGCTTATGCACTGATACTTTTTGTGATTTGTATTTTTCAAATATTTAAAAGAGAATTAAGACCAAAAAAAAAAGTGCTCTTCTGTCTCAATTATGTGACGCTGTCTTTTTTAATTTATGAGATATTATTGGATATGTTGTTGTTGTTGTTATTTTTTTAATTTATCTAATAAAGAATGTCATATTTCTATAAATTTATTTTTATGGAATAATTTTCAACCACACAAATTTTTATGGTTTGTTTTAAATCAAATTTTTAAGAAGTCTACTATAATTTTTAAAGGCAGAAGGCCCAAATAGACACTCGTACTTGTCCGGTTTAACCATAATCTCGCTTATACTTTGCAAAGTGTCAATCAGCCCCTTCTACTCGTCCAAAACATGACTTTTAAATCCTCCTGCGCTGATGTGTCTAGTACGTTGCTTATGTGGCAAATGAGCGTGAGCCACACGAATTTTCAGTGCGTGGATCAGTAAAAAAGCACTACCAACAGCTATTTTTTTTGTCTTTTTAAGGCCTTTCAATACCAAATCCTTCACCTTCATTTTTCCTTTGTCTTTTGCTTTTTTTTTTCCCCTTAGTTTCTTTCCTTCTCCTTTATTTCTTATTATTTTCTTAGTCTTTTTTTTTTTACAAAATTCAGATTTAATATTGGAAGACATGGAATGAAGGTCCTAATTAGTTAAATTCCTAATTAATTAAAGCCCTACTTAGTTAGAGAACTAATCCTTTAACGGTCCTAATTAATTAAATTTTTAATTAATTAAAGCGCTAATTTTTATAACACATTTCAAATAAAAAATTATTAAAAAAATTAAAAAGGAAATGGGTTTAAACCCTTACCTCAAATATGGGGAAACCTTCAAATGTTGTTAATCAAACGAGTTAAATATTGTTAAGCAAACAAGGATCATTTTTTTGTTGTTAATCGACGGGTTTTTTTAGGTTAATCGATGGGGTAAGTTTGGATTTAGGTAAGTATTGTTTGAGTTAAAGTAATTTTTAGTTTTGTTTACCGTGTAGTTGTTTGGTTTTTTTTTTTTTTTTTTTTTTTAGGGTAAAAAAAAGTTGTTTGGATTTTTTATTTTATTTTTTAGGGTAAAAAAAATAGGTGGCATGTGATATGGGCCACCAATCTGACGTGGAAGCCACGTAGTCGCGTTTGTGCACCACACTTAGACGGGAGGGTTTAAAAGTCATGTTTTGGACGAGTAGAAAGGACTGGTTGACACTTTGCAAAATATAAACGTGATTATGGTTAAACCAGACAAGTATAAGTGTCCATTTGATCCTTCTGCCATTTTTAAACTCCGTGTTAAGACAAACTCCATATAAAATATGGAGGAAGTAACACGATACTACTATCCTATTTTGCTAGTCCAGTTTGCACTCCTCTTGTCGAATACAACTTAATGAAGTATATATTTTACTAACTTATCCTTATTAATGGTATTCCATGATAAGGTTTGGAAATAACTTAATACTTTATGATAATGGATTTGAAGAAAATCATCAAATATTTTGCTAAGTTGCACAAGAAAAAGGAGAAATTTAATATATTGGACAAGTTAGGATCCATTCCAACTTATGTTATACTGTTTCTTAGTGTTTGTATAAAAAAATAATGACATATTTCTATGTTTGACAATATTTAACTTAAACATATTATTTTATCCTTAATGATAAATTTTTATAAGGATATAAATATTTTGACATGTTAAAAACCATAAACTTTGAAATACTTATGCTACCACGCAAATATTATAACATGTAAAAGATTACGAATTTTAAAGCATTCATTTACAATCTGTTTGGAAAGCCACCTCGTAATTGGATTCGGTGTAATTACTAGGACAGTAGAGTAACTACGAAGTCCTGTTTGTCTGCTATAGTGTAATTACAGTGTAATTACAAGCGTACCGTTTGGTTGCACTAGTGCAATTACACAGTTAGATCTTTTTATAGATATATATTTTTTATAATAATAATGTTTTAATTTAATTTAATTATAAAAATTAAAAGCATATATTTGTAATATCATGGGCACATTTGTAAAAAAGTTAATATTTATAACTATAATTCCATAACATTATTTAAATATTTGAGGAAAAGGTATTCTATCAAGTATAATTGAAAAATGAACAACATGCAATGTGAAATATCAAGTCAATACTACTAAAATAAATAAATTGAAATCACGAAAAAAGTATAACGTAATCAAAATCTAATTTTTGTTAAAACAAAATAGTACTCTTATGTAAAATCGCAACCAAACAGAAAATACGTTTTAACATAACTTAAGCAAATAGAATCAAAAGGATAGGAAAACATAGGACTATAACCTAATTCAACAACGAAATTATACTACAATGACATCAGTCATTATATATCAAGTTTGTTCATGACTCATTTTTTCTAATATTAGAAAGTATGATTTCAAAAATATAATAACGCAGTTGTGCTAAACAAAACAAAAATATAGAAATAGAAAAAAGACTATGAACAATTACATAGAATCATAAAAGTAGAGGTTGCAAAGTGAGAAGAAAGAAAATTAAAGATAAATAATAATAAAAAAATAATTAAAAAAACAACTAATAATAAAAAAATAAAATAAAATAAAAAAAAATTAGAAGAAAAAAATAAAATAATAGAGATAATATAATAATAATTAATTTAAAAGAAAAGAAGTTAAAGTAAAAACAAAAAGAAAGAAACAAAAAGTTATCATGTAATTACATGGTGTAACTACACCCAATTCTCAACCCCCCTTGAGAATTGGAGAGTGTAATTGCACTCTCCCAATTACACTCAATTCCTCTCTCACTTGGTAATTATCTGGCCAAACAAACAGGCCAAACTGTGTATATTTTTGCCCTTGTGGTTGTTTGCCCTTATTTATATTTTCAAAGATAACTGTCATATTTTTATTTGCAGCCATTGTTTGAAGTGAAAAAAATAAGAAAATTTTCAAAAGATGAATTTTGCTAAGTAGAAGAAGAGATATTGTCTGCACATGTTATTTGTTGAACTATAGTTAATTAATAGCCTGTTCGGCATTGCTTTTCCAAAGCCAAAAGTGATTTTTTTCCAACAAAAATATTTTTTTTGGAATTTTGAGGTGTTTGGCAACTAAAAAAAAGTACTTTTAGGTAGAAGCAGAAGCAGTTTTTCTGTTGTTGGGAAGAAGCTACAAATATCTGCTTCTTGGAAGAAGCAGAAGCAGTTTATTAATTTTTTCAAGACTGAAATATCCTTACCAAGAATTCATATTTACCATATTATTCCTTATAAATTAACCATATCTCTCTCAAAATACAATTATGTTTTTATTTTTCTATTTTTTTCTACTACGTACTTTTACAAATCTTCTTCCTCTAGGACTAATTTTTATTTTTAGGTATTACTATCAAGCGTATATAGGATGTCCTACTCTTTAAATCATCTTTTAAAAGTAAGTGATTACTAGAAATTCCTAATTCCGTTATCACTTTGATTTAACTATATTTTATGTTGTTCAATAGCTTAAATTTATATCTTTTACGTTATATTTTACATTTAACTAAATAAATTTCTAATTAAAGTCTTTTATGATAAATATTCAATTTTTTTTTATTAATCCAAATGTAAAATGAACTTGGATGTCCTTTTCGTAATTTGACACTGGAAAGTACTTTTCGTAATGATTAACCAAATACAAATTATTTATCAAAAGTACTTCTCCAATTAGTTCAAATTGCTTATTATTCAAAAGTACTTTTAAAAAAAGTACTTATACCAAAAGTACTTCTTAAAATAAGCAGTTTTTGGCAGCAATTCCAAACAGGCTAGTTTACTTGAACGAATTTAAGAAAGATGCACTTTAACTGCTAAAACTTATCTCCAGAGTCCAGATGATTTATTTATTTGAACCACAAAATGCTCTTAATCAGCCAAATATAAAATGTTAAACGTATGCTTGTTTTCTCAAGGTAGTTATTCTCAATTAATTAATGCAGCAGTAAAACTATAAAATTAACGGTTAGTATGTGTGATATTGTGCATATTCTAATGTGGATCAATTGTTAATCGAGGTGGTATTTTTCTATACTAAACTCTCCACGAATGTGCGCATCCAATGAATTCCACAAATCAAGAATGTTAATCTTTTTTCTGTTTAATTTGAATATTCACACATACCAATCTTAATTAGTGGTCAGATACATCGCATATCGGAACTAATTAATTATTTTCAGTATTTAAATTATCATTTAGGCACATGAACAAGTACAGCTTGTATTAGATCAATGGGGTAAAATGCAGTGTTGAAATGAGATAAAAGTAAAAGCTGTATATAACTAGATCAGCAATGAAACAGTCCCAGAAAGAACTTAACAGTGCGATTCCTCCTAGTAACACGAATCATACGTTTTAACAGTTATGCAAAGCATTATAGAAATATGTTCTAAGGATAGATTGATTAAAAAACATGGGAAAGTCTAGAGTGCTTTCACGAAATCGTCAATGTGCAGGTTTTAATATGCTCTTAATAGATGTTCAAGAGGTGATAATCTTGGGATATTTTATCTCAATTTCTTAACGAGAAATATTAACTCATAGTGTATTCCCCAAAAATGTATCAGGTTTTACAATTAAATTTATATTTAGTTGAGTTTAAGGCGACCGTTTTATATCTTAATTTGATCGATTGATGAGCTGTTTACGTGAATGGGACAGTCGATCTCAAGTTTCAACTCGGAAGCAATTCTAGTACCGATGTCAAGGATATAGATTCGATGTCGAATATCACTTAACGGTTTCAAGTTCAGATAAACAATTCGAAGGCAAATACCGACAGACAAATTCGAACAAAATAATAATTTACGATGGGATGGCTTCGTTAGCTAGATGTACAGTTTTAATTAAGTATGATGACAATAACGGGCTTAACGATGACAATGACAATGACCCCGATGAATCCGCTGGTGATAACAGACTCGATGAGAAACAAATGCAACACGATTGAAGGTGGATGCACTTGATTAAATAATATGGCAATAAGGCAACAGCAGTATATCCGATGTAACTTAACGATGGGCAAAATGACGAGTTGTCTTATGCGATTGAAATAACGATGACAAGTTGCTAAGACTGAATGCAATAATTAAAGAACAATATATGCTATGAATAACGCAAGTATTGACTTAAATAAGCAAACAGCAAATAAATGATTAAAGCGGTAAAGGCTTATTGTATTTGATGAATCGATGGATGGTGCTTCAATGGAAGAAACAGATCTCCTTCCACGTTTGAACCAAGCCGCGATCCAGACTTGAATACAGTAATCGTCTTGAGTGTAGTAAATTGACTATGTAATGAGACAAATGACTATAGCTTTGTGACAAGAAAATAATAGCTTTGAAGAATGAATAATGTTGCTCAGATGAACCCCCTTCAATTGAGAGGATGAAGTCCTATTTATAGGTTGAAATAGTTAAGAACCTTAAACCCTAATAGACTTCCACTTCTTCACGTTTCCCTTTCAACAGTCGCACGTCTCTATCCATTACCACTAAATCCGCTAAATCTGTTCCGATATTCTTGGGATGGGAATCAGCTAAATTATCCATTACGATATTGTCTTCGAGTTTATCCGATCAGAACATTGCGCAACCGATCGAAACCAGACCGAAGCAGCTTCTTTCCGATCTCAACGGCTTCGAAATTGACCAATGCCCCAGCTGTACGATCAAGTCTGTTTCTCTTTTGATCGAACAGAAATCGACCAATACAGATAGTCCCCCCGCTTGCCAAGTCGTGTGTTCGTAAAACTTGGCAAGTGGCATGAGTTTTTAGCGGGAAAATACGTGGCGCGTTTATGTCCCTTTATTTTGAAATGTCAAAACGTCGCCTCAACTTCTCATCGCCACACGTGTCCAAGATCGTGCGGGCAGCAGTTTTTCAACGGTTCCCGAGGCAATGATGACTCTTGCCTTATAAATACCAACTTCAGAACCGTATTACAAACTTTACAACTTCTAAATCTCTCAAATCTCTTGAAATTCTCCAACATTTTAAGCGAATCTCTGCAAATTGCTTGTTGAATTTTGTTGATCTTATTCCAGGTTTCTTAACTTTGTTTGTTCAGATTGTTGATTTTATACTTTACCCTGTGCCGCGACAATGTCTTCCTCTTCTCAACCCATTGTTGACGCTGAAACTACTCCTACTACGGCAGTTACCGCCACAGCCCCACCGCAGTCCGGTGCGGTGGTGGAGCAAATTTCCACTAATGTTGGCCCTTCGACAGATAAGAAGGGGAAAAAGCGGAAGGAAAGGAAGGTGAAGGACTATGGTCCCAAGAAGTTGTGGTCGGAAATTCTTCCAAAGAAATTCACTTATGAGAACGATTGCAAAATCAGTGTTCAAAGTGAAGCGGAGCAAGGGAAGAAGAAGAATATTCCGATCGATTCAGTATACTGTGCGATCACACCGGAATCGATTCCACGGGTTCGAGAGGAATGTGGTTGGAAAGTGGGTGACATCGACGTGATGTGTCCTCCAAGAAAATCTACGTTGGCGACTTATGTCGAGGATCACTCAGTGGTGCTTACCTATCCTTTTACGATCGGGTTTTCTCTTCCGGTCGATAACGTGATCGAGGAGTTCTGCAAGATGTACAATGTCTGCCTTGGGCAACTTTCTCCGATGATATGGAGAACGGTAGTAATTATGCGATATATCGTAGAGGTGGCGGAAGTGGAGCTGACACTTCGCCACATTCTTAACATATACTCCCCTCGAGTTTACAAAGGAGGGGTGATAAATTTAGCCAAACGAGGTCAACGGGCCTTGATATCCGACAACGATGACGATCTTCGAGGATGGGATCAACGCTTTGTCTTTATCCCAACGAAGCAGTTAACCGACCCCAAGACGGGGCTGCTACCAAGCGTTTGGAACCGAACCCGTAAGTACCTTGTTTGTTCGTTTTTCCCTTTTTGAGTGAATTTAAGATTTCTGAATCTCAAAATTTCCCAAATTTCTTAGCCGATGTGGTTGAGTTCGATCAAGTGGCTGACATCATACCGTGGCTGATAAGGGTGCTTGATAAAACGACCAACGATAAACGAGCATGGAAACCAGTCGCGGCTTTGAAAAAACTCAAAGCCAAGAACCATGGTAAACTTGAGTTCAATCTTATGCTCAATTTATATTTCTTTTCCACTGATGCTTTTGACACTTCAAATTTCTTGACAGGCATCACTAGCGCTGGAGGCGAGCCAAGTGATGAGGAGGTTGAACCCGAAGGCGGGGAGAAGGCCGATGGCATTCCCCCTCCAAAAAAGAAAAAGAAGTCCTTCCAGGAGCTGAAGAACAAATATTTGCCCAAAACAGTGGTGGTAGAAAAGGGGCAAGGGGGCAGTTCATCGGCTGCGCCCCAAACCATAGAGGATGTGATCGCAGGAACGAGTTCGGCGATCGCAGCGGCGAAAGCCGCCGAAGGAACAACCTCGGTTATTGATATCGAAGGGGAAGAGACCGGGGACGAATCGGGGTCTGACCAATTAGTGAAGCGTCCCAAGAAGTCAGTTAAGGAAAGACTCCAGGAAACGGCCATTCAGCTCAAAGTGGCCGAACAAGGAGATCTTTCCGTTGATGATTACCATCTTTCTCCTGTCGCCGAAGACGTCAATTCGGGTTCAGGGGGCTTGCCTAGTAGGAAAGGCGCTCTTGATTCTTTAGGCGTTGCCCCTGAAAACCAAGAGGAAATGATTGATGTCTTCGACCGCGAACTCGAGGAGAGGGATCCAGCAAAAGGGAAAGCGCCAGCTTTGGATCGGTCGATTGCGACGACGAAGTCCAAATACGATGAGGAGACTGGGTCATCATTTTTTGGTGTGGACCATGCCGATCCAATTGTACCTCTTCCTCGAGGTGAAGAGGCCGCTGCTTTTGCTGCCTTGGGTGAGTCTGAAAAGAGGGGTGTTAGATCGCTCACGATAGAAGTGCCACCCAACGTCGATTTGCTTAGATGCCCAAGGCGGTTGGCGAATTATTTATTCGATGTCATGGGTCCGATGGAGCAAGCTCGGCTAAACACGTACGAGGATCTGAGTTTGCCTTCCCAGATTTCCTTTGGTGCCTTTAGGGTAAACTATACTCTTCAAACTTCTATACTTTTAAAACTTCTTTACTTTATATAGATTTCATGACCTTCAACTGTAACTTGTCTCCAGAACTGCATAATAGCGATCGAGACTGCCGATCGGATTCGCCAACTTCAAGACGGGGCCAAAGTTTTGAACGAGCAAATTGTTCATCTTACTTCGGCTGGAGAGGAGTTACATCGGAAGCTTAAAGCTGCGGAAGCCAAGCATGCCGAGCTTTTGGCCAGCTTCGACAAGAGTTCGAATGAGCATGCTCTTCGTCAATCGGAGTTGGAATCTCAGGTTCGAGCTTTGAACGCACAGCTGAGCGATCTCGAAGCCAACTCTGATCTGAAAATAGCCGAACTCAACTCTATTCTGGAGAGCAAGGACAGAGAGCTGGCTGATCAGCTTGAAGAGTTGAATGCTCTTCGTGCAAGCAGTGAAGATCTAAAAGCTCAAGCTGACAGCCTAACAGAAAGAAACTTGTTGCTTCACAAGGAGTCCATTATCCTAAGGCGCGACCTCGAGGAAGAGTTTGACAAGAGGAAGGATCTTGTTCTTGCTGAATCAAGGCGTGATGTTCTTAGGGAAATGCTGGACCGAAATGTCGATGTTCCTACCGAATTGAGCGAAGCTGTTGCTATTGTGCGGTTAGCTCGTGAAGAACTTGGTCTTCCAGCGAGCTCCTCCGATGAAGGTTCTGACGGAGATGCTGATGAATGAATTGTTCTTTTTGACTCTAATTGTACTTAGTTATTTTCTGAAACTTGATGTAATGTGGTCTTATGACCATCCATGTACATATGCCATTTTCATGAATGAAATCACTTTATTGTTGTATTCTTTTTCGAAGATGATTCAACCGATCGAGAGTTATTTTTCGAAAGTGATTTAACTGTTTCGAAAATTATGATGTTTTGACAATAGTCGTTGAAAGAAATGATTGGGGCCCAATGTCTTAGTGCGTAGTGAGGAATGACGTCTCATTTTCACGTAATACACTCTTCGAACATTTTCATGAGTTCGGAATGAAGAAATTTAACACTTAGTGAAAAACTTGGAAATGTAAAATCCGCTTAATATTTGAAACGATCGCATAAATCGAATAAATGTAAAAGTGAAGATATAACCAAGGTGTTGTATATTATTGAAGCAAGCCGCTAATGGGCCTTTGATACATTTTGGATCGTATGATTCGATCGATTTACAAAGTGCGGCCGTCTGAAGGCAGATTTCTGATCACTATTGGATCGATTACATAAGTCAGCTAAAACTGATAACTCTCGACTTCGGATAAAAGCGTCGAGGTTTTGGATTCTCTGATAACGTTAAAATTTCTAGTTCAAACGAGTCCCCGGTTTTGGGTGAACTTTCGAACTCTTGAAGAATTTCGAACGAGTCCCCAGTTCGAGTGAACGTTGGAATTTTTGTCGAGTTTTGAACGAGTCCCCAGTTCGAGTGAACGTTGGAACTTTTGTCGAGTTTTGAGCGAGTCCTCGGTGTTGTCTTCAATCGATTCCGTTTCACTTTTCGATGGAGAGTCCCCGGTTCTAGGGCAGTCCCCAGTATCTGCCGATGAACCTCATGCTAACTCCATCCCCCCCCCCCCACAGTGTTTGGGTGCGAAGAATGAGCAGGCGAACACTGGTCCTCGACTTCGATACCTGAAACGGGGTCATTGGAAGACAAAAACCAAGAAAACCCATTATAGATGAAGACCACGTTAGAGTGTTCGTCAGACTTATCGACCCCGATCAGAGCCTTTTGAGCTCAGGTGTTCGTGGGTGATGTTTTTCATCATTCGACTCCAACTATGCCTATCATCTAAAAGTGTTAGTATCAAATAATCAATTAAACAGTTTCTTCCGACGGAGAGAAGGAAAATTGCGAAGTAAAAGTAAAGGGTGAAAGTTGATACCGCAGAACCTCAAAAGTAGTATTTCTTCAATTGTGTGATATTCCAATTGAAGTCCACTGGTTTGGAGTCCATTTTTTCCAGTTGGTATGAACCTTTTCCGATCACTACTTTGACCCGGAAGGGTCCTTCCCAATTTGCTCCTAATTTGCCTTCGTTGGGCTCATCCTTTTTTGGCCTTTTGATCTTCAGCACATAATCACCTACATTAAAAGATCGATACCTGAGTTTTTTGTTGAGGTAGTTTTCTGCCCTTTGTTTTTGTGCTTGTATTCGGACAAATGCCATGTCCCTTTTTGCTTCGACCAAGTTCAGATCTATCAGCATGGCCTCTTTGTTAGCTTTTTCGGTGGAGTGGGCAAACCGAAGACTGGGCTCTCCCACTTCCACCGGTATCAATGCTTCTGCTCCATAGACAAGTGAGAACGGTGTCTCCCCGGTACTATGTTTCACCGTCGTCCGATGAGCCCACAGTGCACCGGGGAGTTCGTTCGGCCAGTTTCCCTTTGAATTATCCATCCGTTTCTTCAAGTATTCAAGTATTGTTTTGTTGGAAGACTCAGCCTGTCCGTTTGCACTGGGGTGATAAGGTGTTGATGCAATTCGCTTGATCCCCCACTTCTCGAAGAAGGCTGTGATTCGTCTCCCCACGAACTGCTTACCATTGTCGCATGTGATATCTTTCGGGATCCCAAAACGACAAATGATATTTTGGTGAATGAACTTGATGATTTCCTGTTCACGAATTTTAGACAAGGCAATAGCTTCCACCCATTTAGAGAAATAATCCGTAAGAATTAAGATAAATTTTACCCCACCGGTCGCTGTTGGAAGCGGCCCGACCAAGTCCATTCCCCACTTCATGAATGGCCACAGTGACGTGACCGAATGAAGTGGTTCTGCTTGTTGATGTATGAGGTTGCCAAATCGTTGACACTTGTCACATTTGCGGACGAACTCCTTGGCATCATCTGAGATCGTTGGCCAGTAGTACCCAGCTCTTATGATCTTCCGAACCAATGATTTGCTGCCGGAATGATTGCCGCACTCCCCTTCGTGAATTTCCTTCAGCACATAGTTTGTCCCATCTGGCCCCACACATTTTGCTAAAGGGCCGCCAAACATTCGCCTGTAAAGCTGATTCTCGAGGAGGCAATACCTTGCCGCTTTGGCTTTAAGTGATCGGGCAGACTTTTTGTCACTGGGAAGGGTACCTGCCTGCAAATAAGACAAATATTTGTTTATCCAATCCCAAGTATGATTAACATTGTTTACCTCTTTGATGCTTCGAGAAAGCGGGTATTCGAACAAATGAACCACTGTTTCGTCGAGTTTTTCATCGATAGCCGCTGCAGAACCAAGGTTGGCTAAAGCGTCTACCTCGATGTTCTCTTCCCTCGGGATCTGAGCTATTTTCCATTCCTGAAAAGAAGTTAGAAAATTTTGTACCTTCCCGAGCAGTTGTTGCATCCTTGGATCTCGAACACAAAAATCGCCTTGGATTTGGTTCACCACCAATTGAGAATCGCTTTTGATATCTATTCGTTCGACCTTCAGGTCCCTTGCGATCTTTAAACCTGCAGCGAGGGCCTCATATTCGGCCTCGTTGTTAGTCTTTGCATGTAATTTGATCGCATACCTGAGTTTCTCACCGGTAGGTGCTATCAACAAGATTCCGAGGCCAGTTCCTTTTACATTTGAAGCTCCATCGGTATACATTACCCAGACTCCGGGTTCTGGATCTCTCATCATTAGCTCTTCCTTCTTCGCTTCCGGTAAGATGTTAGCGCTAAAGTCTGCCACAAAATCAGCTAAAACTTGAGATTTTATGGCGGTACGAGGCTGGTAAGTGATGTCATACTCACTCAGCTCGACCGCCCATTTCATTAATCGACCAGAGAGATCTGGCCGATGTAAAATATTTCGCAATGGAAATGTAGTTACAACGGATATTGAATGACATTGGAAATAAGGTCTTAGTTTTCGTGCAGCAGTGACTAGTGCGAGTGCTAGTTTCTCTAGGTGTGGGTACCTTGTTTTTGCATCTAGCAATGTTTTACTAACATAATAGATAGGAAATAGGTTACCTCCGTCCTCGCGAACGAGGACAGCGCTTACAGCGACATCGGAAACAGCCAAGTAGACCAGCAGCATCTCTCCTTCGATCGGTTTTGATAGAAGCGGTGGATTGAAAAGATATTGCTTCAATTCTCCGAGAGCTTTTTTGCATTCTGGTGTCCACTCGAAGCTTTTGTTCTTCCTCAACACTGAAAAGAATTTGTGACATCGTTCAGATGACCTCGAGATGAACCTGCTGAGATAGGCTACTCGACCAGTCAGCTGTTGAACTTCTTTTTCCGTTGTCAGGTTCTCTGGGATGCTTTCGATCGCCTTGATTTTGTCTGGATTGGCCTCAATTCCTCTTTGCGATACGATGAATCCCAAGAACTTACCGGATCCAACCCCGAACACACATTTCTCCGGGTTCAATCTCATGTTGAACCGCCTTAAAATCGTAAAAATCTCCTCCAAATGACTCAAGTGATTTCCCTTCTCAAGAGATTTGACCAACATGTCATCGATATATACTTCCATGGTTTTTTCGATCAAATCTTTGAACATAGTAGTGACTAAACGCTGATAAGTAGCGCCAGCATTCTTGAGACCGAAAGGCATGACTGTATAGCAATAAGTCCCCATGTCTGTGATGAACGACGTTTTCTCCTGATCCAATGGGTCCATCGAAATTTGATTATAACCTGAATAAGGATCCAAGAAGCTCAAGATTTCGTGCCCTGCCGTTGAATCGATCAGTCTATCGATGTGAGGCAGTGGGAACGAGTCTTTTGGACAAGCTTTGTTGAGGTCGATATAATTGACGCATACCCTCCATTTGCCGTTTTTCTTTGGCACTACAACAGTATTTGCAAGCCATTCTGGATACTTCACCTCCTTAATGAACCCATTTGCTAGCAACTTTTCTACTTCGTCGTTGATCACCTTCTTTCGGAACCGTCCATTCGGCCGTTTCTTTTGCTTCACCGGCCGATGTTTTGGATCGACATTTAGTTTGTGTGTGGCGACCTTTGGATCGATTCCCACCATATCTGCGTGGGACCACGCAAAGCAATCAGAGTTATCCTTGAGGAAGGATATGCTTTTTGTTTTCGCTTCGGTGTCCAGCTCTGCTCCCACATAAACATTCCGATCAGGCTTGTCATCGAATAACATTACTTCTTCCAATTCTTCTATCGTAGAGTCTCCAGCTTTTTGTTTATACGGTTCTCTCACACATGGTGGAACCTGTGTGAAGTCGCCTTCGACTTCGGATTCCGGTAGCTGCATTAAGGCGCACGACGGAACCGAAGTGAAGCTTCCGACCACGGGTCCCACTAGTTTGCATGGTGAAACCTGTGCGAAGTCGCCTTCGACTTCGGATTCCGGTAGCTGCGTTAAGGCGCACAACGGAACCGAAGTGAAGCTTCCGACCACGGGTTCCACTAGCTGTGATTGCTACAATCGAAAGCCTTCCTTGACAGCTACTGAGTAACATTCTCGTGAAGCCTGTTGCTCGCCTCTGATTTCACGAATTCCCCATGGGGTAGGGAATTTCACAACTTGATGCAGGGTCGATGGGACCGCTCCCATAGCGTGGATCCACGGTCGACCCAAGATCACGTTGTATGCCATTTCGCCTTTCATCACTTGAAACGATGTTTCACTCTCCACACCTTCTGCATAGGTCTTAATCGTAATTTCTCCAACGGTCACTTCACTCGAGTTGTTGAAGCCCGACAACACTGTTGAGCGAGGCACAATCTTATTACTCAATTGCAATTGTTCAACCACCCTTTGTATGTATGATATTAACCGAGCTGCCAGCATCGATTAATACCCTTTTTACATCGGCATCGTCGATCCTCATCGTGACAACAAGTGCATCGTGATGGGGATGAATCCTTCCATCGAAATCAGAATCCCCGAACACGATCTCATCGGTCATGTCATCTCGCGTTCGCTTGTCTCGTGTGAACGAGACTTTAGCGTACTTCTTTGTAGTGTAGGTTACCCCACAGACACCATCTCCTCCGGTAATGACATTTACCGTTTTCCTGGGAACAAGGGGCTTTGGCGGCTCATCGTCTTTCTTCTTGTTAAAATTGTTTCGTCCTCTCTCAGTCAAGAATTCGACTAAGTGACCCTTTTCCAGCAGACTGGCCACTTCGTATCTCAATGCCTTGCACTCTTCTGTTGTATGGCCGAAGTCATGGTGAAACGCGCACCATAGATTTTCATCCCTGGTGTTTGGATTTGATTTTATGCCGCTTGGAAACTTTACAACCTTATAGCCCATTCCCCTCAAGTGATTCACCAAGTTCGGTGTTGATATGCAAAAATTGTACTCCGTCACTTTTGGAGGCAGTGGTTGATCTTTCGGAGCCGAAGATGTGTTCGATTGCCCTTTCTTCGATTGATTCTTCGAACTACCAGCTTCGTGGTTGTTGTTCCCCATTCGAGGGAAACTGTAGGGCTCCCATCGTTGGTCCCTGTAGTTTCGCCTGTCATTCTCAACTCTCCTTGTAGGCCGATCATAGTGATAATTATTTTGGGCTAGCTACAATTCTTCCTCTTCAACCACTTATCCTTGGCTCGCACTCACGATACAATGCATCGAAAGTCCATGCATCGATTTCCCTGAGACGGTCCTTCAACTTCCATGCCTCTATCGAATCAGTGCGCAAGTTATTAGCAAAGGTCAAACAAGCCCACCTTTCCTCGAGATTCGGGATGTGAATCTTCTCATCGTTGAATCGTTTCACAAATTGTTTGATAGTTTCCCCGGGCCGCTGTCTAACGTTCAAGATGTCTTCCACCCTTGGTGCTATCTTTTTTGCTCCAGTATGTGATCGAATGAATTTTGCCGACATGTCATCAAAACTTAGTATTTCATTTTCGGGCAGTTGTAGATACCATTTCAACGCCGCTCCTTTCAATGTCTCACAAAACTTCTTAAGACTGACCGAATTGATTTCCTCCGAAGTCAAGTCATTTGCCTGAACTGCAACCGAAAACATGTCAATGTGATCCCTTGGATCTGTGGTTCCATCGTATCTTAAACTTTCTCGTAGTTTGAACGTTTTAGGTATAGGCAGTGGGGCTGCACTTGCTGGGAATGGACGCTTTGAAATCGATTTTTTAGCGACTTCGTCTGTTAACTTCGGAACACCTGGCAACTTCTCCATAAATGACTTTATCTCACTGAATTTCTTATCTACTGTGTCATTCAATAAAGTCTGCATCGTAGACATCATTCTTACTTTTGTCGTGACCGAAGCCGGAGCTCCCACGGCTTCGGCGGCCGTACCCGATCCTCCAGATCCGATCCCCGCTGCAAGTCCCCCTGTTACGGCGCCCTGAGGAACCGAAGTCGGAATGCTTGCTGGGGGTGTGATCGGGGAGGTGGGTGCTCTATTTCCGATAGAGTTAGATAAGGCTTTCAGTTGTTCTTGTATCGTTTCGAACTGAGCGTCATGCCTTCTCAAATACGCCATTAGCGCTGCATTTGCATCTCCTGACTCAGTTTCGACTGCGGGCTCCTTACCCGATCGCCGCCCTTGGGGCGCGTTCAACTGTGAACGAGTAGGAATGTCGTCACGAGTTGGATCCTGCTCGTTGTTGGTAGACTCATCGACCGCTTCTATATTGGTCGGAACATGAACCCCGTCATTGGGATTGAGCTGTTGTTGACCGTTCAGAGCCTCGATGTTATGTTCATCTGCCATTTCAAGACAAAAAAGCAAACGTAAGTAGTATCGAGCGATTCAAATTTCGGAACAAAATCGATTGCCTAGACCCCACGGTGGGCGCCAAACTGTATTCCCCAAAAATGTATCAGGTTTTACAATTAAATTTATATTTAGTTGAGTCTAAGGCGACCGTTTTATATCTTAATTTGATCGATTGATGAGCTGTTTACGTAAATGGGACAGTCGATCTCAAGTTTCAACTCGGAAGCAATTCTAGTACCGATGTCAAGGATATAGATTCGATGTCGAATATCACTTAACGGTTTCAAGTTCAGATAAACAATTCGAAGGCAAATACCGACAGACAAATTCGAACAAAATAATAATTTACGATGGGATGGCTTCGTTAACTAGATGTACAGTTTTAATTAAGTATGATGACAATAACGGGCTTAACGATGACAATGACAACGACCCCGATGAATCTGCTGGTGATAACAGACTCGATGAGAAACAAATGCAACACGATTGAAGGTGGATGCACTTGATTAAATAATATGGCAATAAGGCAACAGCAGTATATCCGATGTAACTTAACGATGGGCAAAATGACGAGTTGTCTTATGCGATTGAAATAACGATGACAGGTTGCTAAGACTGAATGCAATAATTAAAGAACAATATATGCTATGAATAACGCAAGTATTGACTTAAATAAGCAAACAGCAAATAAATGATTAAAGCGGTAAAGGCTTATTGTATTTGATGAATCGATGGATGGTGCTTCAATGGAAGAAACAGATCTCCTTCCACGTTTGAACCAAGCCGCGATCCAGACTTGAATACAGTAATCGTCTTGAGTGTAGTAAATTGACTATGTTATGAGACAAATGACTATAGCTTTGTGACAAGAAAATAATAGCTTTGAAGAATGAATAATGTTGCTCAGATGAACCCCCTTCAATTGAGAGGATGAAGTCCTATTTATAGGTTGAAATAGTTAAGAACCTTAAACCCTAGTAGACTTCCACTTCTTCACGTTTCTCTTTCAACAGTCGCACGTCTCTATCCATTACCACTAAATCCGCTAAATCTGTTCCGATATTCTTGGGATGGGAATCAGCTAAATTATCCATTACGATGTTGTCTTCGAGTTTATCCGATCAGAACATTGCGCAACCGATCGAAACCAGACCGAAGCAGCTTCTTTCCAATCTCAACGCCTTCGAAATTGACCAATGCCCCAGTTGTACGATCAAGTCTGTTTCTCTTTTGATCGAACAGAAATCGACCAATACAGATAGGTTATTAGCACAATTCGATTGTGTAGAACCGTTAGCTTTATATCTATAGTTTTTTTAAGAAAATCACTTCTTTTTTTGTTGAATGAGCCTTTAATTTTTTAGTCAAGAGAAGAAGATGCGAGCGATACTTAATTTATGTAATTAGAATCTTAAACTTTTAAGTGGTATAAACTGACAAGTGACAAAACCCTAAACTACAACTCAGATCTGTTTAATTAACTATCTCATTTCACAAATACCCTAACATAAAATTTAAATAAATATTTTTCAACTTGAACAATAGATAATGCTCGTTAATTTCTTTGGAAACATCTTAAATTATACTGGCCAAAATCAGATTGGACACACGTTGATAGGTCTTCGGTGATAAGGCATGTTAAGAGGATTCTTCGGAGGCAAGTCGTTGTTCAGCTCATAGTGACGTTCAAATGGGCATTGATCATCAGAGATCGAATGGGCCAGTTCAGCTTGGCTTAGTAGGGTGATTGATTACCGATCGGAGTTAGCTTATCATTTTCACTCCGGACACTCATACTCCGGAGGAAGATCAAATGAACAACCGAGCGGATAAGATTTCACTCCAACGGCCTCCGCTATTCTTGGGTTAGAGCCTTATAATGTTTCAGCATTTACCTGTGCATGGGGAGACGTGGAAAATGTGGACTTCTATTAGCCTAAGGACTTTAAGCCTATAAGTACTTTCCTCTTCCCCTTATATGTACCCCTTAGACTCTATTGTAACTCAATACACGATTAACTATTTGTTAGAAAAATATTATTGGAATAATAATCTAATCAGAAACAAAAAAGAAGAAGGAGAATATCGATGAACAAAATCCGAGCATGCTGACTTCACAACATCTCCTTAAGGAACTTAATCCCCACAATAGCCGAAGTTGCAGATTATTTCCTCCCAAGATAAAATGAATTTACTGTCACTAGTGTAGCGGTACCTCAAACGTCGGTGTTCTGTCGAACTACTCAACGTCAGCAAATCACACTAAAGCAAGCTTTTTTCTTTTTAGAACAAATGCAAAAATAAAGGAGGAGTATGCAGAATATTTCATAAAAAAAAAATCTGCAGGAGAAGGCAAGTATTTATAGCCATCAGTTGGTGGAATGATCAGGTGCAACTCAAAAGGTTGCCACCTTTCACCTTTCTGGTGGCTATTTATAGAAAATGATTATTAAAGTGATTTTTTTTTTTTTTTGGTAAAAACACGCGGGAATACAAAACATGAAGTTAATTAGAGTAAAATAAATGACGTTTTACAAATTAAAACGGTCAGAAAAAATATTAACATAATTTTCTTATAAAAATATTAATATATAAAAAATGAGTTCTTGTTGGTCCAAAAAATTAAGTCAATCAATCGACCAAATTCAAATCTGAATCTGAAGCTGAGGCCGAGCCGAACGAGAGAGCGACGATGGCGCGAGGCTTCCCTTCTTTTAAATCCTTTTAGGAGTTAATTAAGTGCTTCTATATTTAAAGTCAACAAAAGTTCTTTCCTCTACCAATGTGGAAGAAATTTTGTTTAAAAACTTTCATTTTCCCTCCATTTTCTATTTACACCTCACCTTTTATTTCACTTCCAAAATCCAATACTATTCACTCTGCTACTATTGTTCTCGTTGTTGCTATACAAATTCTTTTGGATGGCTGATTCACTCAACTCCATTGGAGGGCATTCAACTCATTTCAATAAGAATACTCTTTCCTTATTTTATTATTGCTATCATTTTTTCAAGGTTACTGGTTATTATTGGCATTAGATCATTTGTTCGTTAATATAAACAAAATAAACTCATATACTACACGCCTAATATCTTGATAATAAAGGATCGCATAATTTTGAAAATATAAGTGTTAAACATGAGCACAAGTTTAACAATTGTTAGACCTGAGTACAAGTCTTAATTATTAAACCTGAGCACAAGTTTTAAGGATTACAATTTTAGAGTGGGCTCACAATTGAATTTGAAAATAGAAGATGTGCCTCAAAAACTACAAACTCATCTATGCAAATTGTTTGAGGATAGAATGAACAGAGAAGAAAGGTAACGACTGGAATTAGTTCTTTAGGTTTTTGCTGGAATTGTATGGAAGGACAAAAAAGACCTTGATTTTAATGTAGTGGCACTAAGAAGTTAAGGCATTACAGAGAATTCAACCATTTTAGCCTTCTACAATTATGTACTATGTTAGCAAGACACAAAGTAGAAATATATATATATACACACACGCACACTATTATGACATAAAATTCTCTAGCTACAATTAAGTCAAAATCATCCTAGAAAAACAATAGGCTCAAACTTAAATCAACGTACTAACAAGACTAAACATATATATATATATATATATATATCACACACACACATATATGGATCTTTATCTTCTATTGTTGTTACACCCCGTATGTCTAAAGTGAGATATATCATTCTAATGACATGTTAAGAATGATTTAAGTTATTTTAAAGTCATAATAGAACCATATATGACGTTTATATGTTGAATATAAAGTTTGGGCAAAATCGGATTTAAGTTGCGGAAAAACCGACTAAGCATTTGCCTTGTAACGAAGTTTTTTCAGCAATAAATTATGTGTGTTATATAAGGTCTTTTAGGGACATATCATGTACCAAATTGAATGTCTTGGAGTGTAGTTTCTAATGCTTTTGACCGTTTATTCATATAATGTCTGGATAAAAAGATATGGACATCAGAAGTTAGGCCAAAAAAAGGGACATAAGCGCAAAAGAGAACTAAAACTGAAATGTTTCAAGTATACAAGAGAAATTCGTCTTCCTTCTCGTCATTTCCAGAAATATCAGGAGAGAAACAGCTTGTTATTGAGTGGTTAAGCCATTTTTAAGGTTTTGAGGAAATGACATCAATCTTAACTCGAAATTGAAAATGGATCGCGTCAAAACGCTCTACGCAATTAAGGTAATGTTATGCTACCTTCAATTTCGTCTATAGTTTGAGTTTTAGAATTACTTAATAGCTAAGTGAAGTACCTAAATGTTGTGTTATAGCGTGTTTAAGCTTTAGAAGGTGTTGAATTCAAGGGGAAACAAGGTCTCGAAAAAAAAAAATCAAAGGTATGTAAGGTTAAACCTTTCTTTCGACAAGGTATTTATTTTGTAGCTTTTGAAGTTTGTCTTAGTTCAAAACTTGATGGTTCTTGTGAGGAACGTGTATGGCATAAAGGTAACCGTATATGTTCCTAATTTGGTGATAAGAACCACGGTGAAAGATGTCCAAAAATAGCAGCATGATATGTTTCAAAATCTAGAAAATTATTTTTATCTTCGGACAATTGTTAGTAGTTTGAGCATAAATCTTTGTACAAAATTGATATTGAGATGATTTAAGATTTTCTAGAACCGTGAGACATATATCTACAACTTTTATGAGACCATAAAGTCTATAACTTTGATTTAGACCCTTCCAATTAGGTTGCAAGGCAGGACAGTGGTGTTGTCTATAGATTCTGTCCGCGGATTGTTATGTCGTTTGGTCGTCTCATCTTGTTATCCATTTAATTTGTTTATGTTATCAGTTTATCCGGGTACCCATTCCCGTATATATTATAGTGTTGGTTCTGTTTTTGCAGATCATCCAGTTTCAGGGGAAACTCTGCCGAAATTTTTTTAAAAAGTCAAAGAGTTAGACAAATTCTGAGTTCTAGGTTTTGTCTATAATTCTATCTCGGGTTTTTTAATCATTCCTTTGAGTCCATATCTATTGTATCCACATGTGTTATGCCTCATACATGCTTATGTTTATATTGTGATCATATTATGTGTGATTTGGAGTCCCTCATAGAGGCTGGACATTGGACACAGAGTCCGGTCGCGTGTGATACTACCTGTTTGGGGGACACAGCCCCTCTGGTTCAGGCGTGAGTTGAAACACCTAGTGTGACCGGGTGTCATTCACACTCTGACCAGAGATACTAGATATTACTGGCTGGGGGGGAGGGGACATAGCCCTTAACACCCGCCAAGTTTATTATATACACATATATAGCCACAGTATGCACTGCATGACTATACATGAGGTTAGTTCAGATGTTCAGTTACTTGATTTGGGGGGATACAACCCATGACACAAGACAGGTACCAGTTTAGATAACAGTTCAGTTTTACCTCAGTACCGGTCATCAGTTATCAGTTATCAGTATAGTTTAGCTCAGCCTTCAGTTTCAGATTCAGCTAGACTTTAGTTTATATTCAGATCATGTTTAGTACGTTCTTAAGATTTCCAGCTACATTACTATGCTCCAGCTCATATTTACATATTTATATTCCAACCTTACAGTTTCATTCAGCTATGATATATTATATGCTCATGTCTTACATACTTTGTACATATCGTACTCACGCCCTTTTCTGGCGCGTCGTGTTCCATATCGCACAGGTACAGAGAGATCAGACCTTGAGCCATGTTAGTAAGCTATCTACCAGCTGTTGGAGTCACTCCGTCTCCTTCCGGAGTTCACTACTTTTGGTATGTTGTACAGACGCCGAGTAGGTATGGCGGGGTCTTGTCCCGTCCTTTGCATATTCAGTTCAACACTCTTAGAGGCCTGTAGATATGTCCCTGTGTGGTTCAGTCACTATGTTACGTATGTCAGCATGTGATAGCCTTGTCATCTTTCCAGACTTTATATTTTCAGTAAATATGTACATATTCATAACCAGGTTGCCAGCTAATCTATATTATTCATAGATTATTAGTAGGTTTAGCGATGATCGACACTCAGTGTCGATTATACGTCGCGGCTCTAGGTTGGGTAGTGACAATTGTATCATATCTTTAATTAAGTCTACATTGATTCCTATGGAATATAGGCCTTTAAAGCAGTGGCAGACCCAACATTTAAGAGTAATGGTTGATTCCTATGGAACTAGTGGGGATCGAACTCTAGGTCCTAAGGTTCCAAGAGCTTAGATACCTAGCACCGCTTGCACTAGATAGTCAATTTGTTATATGGGTTTATATATACAAAGTTGTCTATATAAATTTATATGTTTCGAGTCAGCGCAATGGGTGCTCGAGCACCCACACCCTTCTATGTAGGTCCACCCCTGCTTTAAAGACAACTCAATCACTTTTTAGATGATATGAGATCTATGTCATCTCTTCTAACACCTTCAATATTCATCGTATTTCACACATAAGGATCAGTACATTTGCAGGTCGACTGATATAGGACAAGACTATTAGAATATATACTAATGCGGTTGTTAGTTAGATTATTTCTTATCGAACAATTGTTGATTTATGTATTTATTATATATAATAAATTATTATTTATGTAGATCAATTATGTTATGTGTGTCCTATTATTTATATAGTAGTTGATTTAATTTATAGAGTCAAGCTTATACACAAAAGATTAAATCATCGGTTCTTATAAATAATAAAGTAGTGTTCACAATCTAAGTTGAAAATTGGACAAAGCCATTGATCGGTATGATTGTTATACAAGATTATATATAATTTATCTTGATTATGAGAATGGTATAGTTCCAACTTCTTGTGCTAGTGTGTTTTGTGTGCATTGAATGGACCAAGTAGAGATAAGTATTTTTATTCTGACTATATAAAATAAACTCTCTAGCTCATCAAATATACTTATATTCTTAATTTTGATATAGCTATTATTAGTGGTGTATATTATTCATTGTCTTGATTTATCAATAGGTGAGGTCAAGGATATTTGGGTCAAATAGTTCCTGATAAGTTGGATAATGATAATTTGCATTTGCGAAGTGATAACTAGTTGATAGAATCCATGTCTCGGTATAGAGATTGATGACACCTCCTATATAAAAGCTTATAAATTTCTATGTGTAAATCTAGCTAGTGGATTCTGTATCCGGCACATGGAATAAGTTGAACGGAAGTCTAAAGTATATTCATTTAGTCAATATATTAAATTGTCAGTAATTTAATATTATTGATTGATGTCTGTAATCTTAACGTGTGGAGTTAAATAAGATTGATGGAAGAATTCAAAATTTAACTAAGGAGTACAATTACGAAGTTCTAGTAGAAATAATTTATTATTATGAAAAGGTTAATTGTGCAGAAAAATAATTAATTCCTTAATTGGAAGCTTTGTTAATTGATTATGTGGACCTTGTTGTGACCGAATCCAATTTGAACTAGAAGAAATGTTGTTTGGTAGTAAAGGAATCCTTACAGACTTTGGAGAATGGTTTTAACCTTCCATATGCTACACACGAAAAATACAGTTTTCACGATCTCTCTGAAGCATTTGTTCTACCCAAGAATTGTTCGGGTACACGATAGAAGGTCGTGGAAAGCTGGAGTGACTGGACAACGATATTTTTGAAATTCTTCGTGAGTGCTTACACATGTATTCTGTTTTATATTTTGTAAAACTCAATGCTATACTACTAATTTGTCTAAAATATATGTGAGTATAAATGCTAGAACTGCTTCCGTTGCGTATTGTTCTTTCAAAGACATCATCATCTCAAACAATATTTTTTTATTTTATTCTTAGTGTGCTACTTGAACCTTCTATTGAATGTGGTTATTTTGTTGTAAAACTAATTGTAAAGAAGTGCAAGAATAAGATAAAATATATGAGAGGAGAAGGAAAAACATATATTATTCTCAAAGTATTTCAAGTGTGTCTTCCATAGACAAAATGTCCTCTATTTATAGGACACCAATACATAGGAAGTTACAAGTCATCCCAAAGGTTATAAGAATTAAGAGGTCCCTAAATGAGGAATTAAGTAGGACATAGTGGGGAGGAATTATGTAGGAAAAAGTGGGGTAGTAAATCATAAGTTAGTGGTGAGTAGTGGTCATCCACATTAACACAAATACATGGATTTACAATACTCCCCCTTGGATGACCATTTTGAAGGTAATGTGCCTCGTTAAAACCTTACTAGGAAAACTCGGTGGGAAAAAGCCCAGTGAAGGAAAAGAGTACACACTTCCTATAATACGCCTTTAGAGCTGCCTCATTAAAAACCTTACAAGTAAAACCCAAATGGGATAAAACATTGTTAAGGGAAAAAGAGTGCAGCGCGTATTTTACTCCCCCTGATGAAAACATCATTCAATATCTTGAAGACGACACATTCCAATCTTGTAAATCAGCTTCTCAAAAGTTGACGTTGGCAATGATGCAGTGAATAGTTTCATCAAACTATCACTTGAATGAATACTTGAACATTAACTTCATCAATCTTTTGAAAATTACCATTGCAAAGTAATTTTGATGGATAACCATCTCCTTTAGTTGTATCTTCATTTTAGCTGAATTATCCATGCAATATTTCATATAATATTGTCGAATCTTCGTCTTCAAAGAAATTCCACATCGTTGCTGAATAAGTTGAGTTCTTGGTCTCAATCATTTATATTGCCGGCTAGCTTGATATATAGCTATTATCTCCTCATGATTTGAAAATGCAACAACAACAATGTATTTTGTGAAGTGCCATAATATAGGTTTACTTCCACAAACAAATAGCTAGTTGATATCGGGCTTTGTGGATCAAGTAGATACCATGTATTCTTCTGATGTCTTCGCATTGAGGAAGAACTGAATCTTACCAACAAGCTTATAACAAAAGTTATAACCAGTGGAGTATATTTGATAAGATACTTCAACGCACCAATTGCATTAAAATATAATATTTCAATATCAAGAAGCTCGCAAACGCAATTTTACCACATGTGGCCAGATTGTTTTAATCCGTATAAATATTTATGAAGCTTCATTGAATAGGTTTCCCGAGAACTTTTACATGCTTCAAGAATTTTGAATCCATCAAGGATAAATATATTGTTGCTCAATGAGCCATGTAAAAGGCTGTTGCAATATTCATATGCATATCAAGTCTTTCATGCACTGCCAGACATACAACATACCTGAAGGTGATTGCATCCACCAAAAGGAGAATATAGCTCCATATACTCAATGTCAGATTTTTGTGCCTCAAGTCGTACTTTATATTTAACGACTTATTATTATCAATATTTTTGTACAAAAATATCTTTGTACACCACTGGCTTTGCACCTTCAGGTGTTTGGACTATAGGTCCAAAAACTTCACGTCACTCGAGTGAAACCAATTTTTTCTTGAATGCGTTTTGCTATTTTTGGCCAATAATTTCATGTCTGTATTCCTAACAGACTTAAGCTCAAAATCCTCATAATCATATAAATATTGAGCTTTATAATATATGTAAGATATCGTCGACGATAATTTCATATCTCAGTTCCCAATCCGACATAACATATTGAGATCTCTTCACATTCATAAATTTTCAGGTACCTGAACCTCTACTGATGAGGTTTTATGAAGTGTTATGTCGTGGGCTATTTCAGAGCCCTGCCTCCTTATTTGACCATCTCAAATATTTGCTCCTTTCCTTTTTCAAGGACTTTTACCTTTGGAACCGAATGGTCTACCACGCTTCAGACGTGCCTTAGACTCATTTACATAAATAGATTGTCTCACCAAGTCATCAGGAGCATTAGCAGCTGGAATATAATATTTTTCTTTGGGTCAGTAATGCGTCTGGCAGTGACTTGCATTATCTTTATTTGAGGATCGTTATCAAATGATATTTTAATTTATTTATTCCTCAGCTGCGTTAATTTCTCCCCCTAATGTTAGCCAAACTAACATTCGTTCCCAACCTTATATGGGATCCATCTTTGTGCATTGTGGTGGAGCAATTGATAACAAATCGCACATTATAATTATTAGATGGAAAATATTTGGTTCCTGACCCTGAACCAATTATGAGGGAAATTCATTTTGTGGTATGTCGTGCACAAGTGCTGCTTTATGGATGTTCCATACCTCATACCTGATTTAGGTAGCATTGTTCTCATATGCATGGTTTAGCAATTGGAGGCTTTCAATATATGAATCTGCTAAACTTGCTTGCCAACATTATCAAGATAACTTGTCTTGATTGCATAATCTGGAAGTATGCTCATAATAAAATTTATTTAAGCAAATACTTATCCTTGCAAGTACCATTGCGGGTTTGTAATAAACGCACATGTGACCTTATTATAGATGCATCTTTTTATAATAATTATATGGTTCACATGGCAGATGAACGGGCCCATATTCACCTTTTATACATTCCAGAAGTGTGGGGATCCTGATCCCAAATTTAGTTGGTCGAATAATTTATTTATCTTGAGAACAAACAACACAAAAAGAATTCTTGAAGAATCGTGATTCTTCAGTATATACCCATGTGAATTCTCATTTATATATTTTGTGCATCATATTTGAACCGGGATGGTCAAAACGGTCATGCCAACTTATAAGTTAATTCATCTAGTAAACTTCTGGTTTACTATAGCATGGGCATTGTAACAATAAACTAAACGTTTATTGTTGGCATGCACATATGATTTTACCACACTTATTGTTTGAGTAGTACATACTCGAGGAAGAGGCGGGGAGCTTTTCAAGCACATATATCTCACCCGACATTCTTGTAGTAATATAAAGATATTCATATCTTTCCATCAAATTTAGTCTCTTAGCCATTTTGGCAAATGTATTTGAAACTTAACAAGTTTCTTTCGAGACATACTCCAATAAATATTTCATCAATCTCATTCCTCCGGGTAGTAATATTTTGGCTCTTCCGGAGCACTCAAATAGCTTTGTACTACCATATATTTTATTACACCAACCATATGGTGAATATCTCCTATCAAGGGGAAAATCATATTATTTTTCTCATGGTAAAATCATTATAGGCAAGATCAATTTCTTGCTTCACCTGCTCTTATGTAATTCATAATAATACATAATTATGGCGTATATTTTGTATGAGAGCAATGATCATTTATGCCACAATAAATAATAGAATTATTATAGTCGAACCTTTTCTAGAGGTGAGTTGTGGTACTTTATCAACCACGCATGGGCACGTCCATATTCATCTTTCTCGAACCTCTTCTGGAGGCGAGTTTTGATATTTTATCACGTATTGCCACATTCACTTCGGTGAATGGGTCTATATTCATAATTTTTTTTATGAATTGTCTCATTCACTGCAAGGAATGGACCATAATTATTTGGACTTGCCTTATGCGCATACGATACATTGAGGGCATTATTATATTTACCGTTTGAACGGTTACTTTTTGAGAACCCTTATTGTTCTCTTATTTATTTCACAATGATGACTATTTTTTCATCCTTTCCCACGTCCACATCCATGGTCTCTACCATGGTAATTATTTTGTCGTCTTTTAGACATAAAATTATTTGCCTTCTTTCAGACATAAAGACATTTTGCCTTCTTTCAAGCATATGATGTTGTGTCTTCTTTCAGACATAATGATAATTTGCGTTCTTTCAGGCATATTATGTATTGCTATTACATTTACATCTGAGAATGGAGCATTATGTTGTGCTCCCACATTCACCTTATGGAATGGAGCTTGTCTTGCTCCCACATTCATCTTAAGGAATGGAGCATATATTGCTCCCACATTCACCTTTATGAATTGAGCCTATTTAGTGGACGGGCTTCATGATTTTTATCAAAAATACTTTATCTTTTTGATAATACTTTAATTTGCCTCAATCATCATTATGCCATCAATATCTTATTATCTCAAAAGCGTGTTACGCCATAATGCATTAGGAGTTGAATATGATGTGTTACCTTAACTAATGGCATAATAGGCCAAAGTGTGTACATATAATGTGATTTGAAGTACAATACTCAAAGGTACTCATGCTTCGTGTAATTGAAACATAGTACTGTAATCATGTATCAATGATATAGCACTAATATATCGGGTAAAGATCATAAAAAAAAGCATTATTTCTCCGGTCTCCACTTACCAAGAGTATAAAAATTTATACTCAACTATAAATCAAAAAAACATTCTTTAAAAGTTACCATATTTGTTTCATTCCATATATCTATGTGAGAGTAAAATATTAAACATACTACATAATCCATGTTTGCTCTCACAAGCAGTTTACCTTGAAACATGAGTAGAACTGATCTACAATACCATGTTGCTAGGCCATGCACCCTTAAATTGTTGTCAAAGGATAGCTACAAAATCAACCAAACAATGGAAAAAAGACAAAAGTTGTAGTCAGTGAAAAGTTTCCACAATTTAAAGTGGTATAAAACAAAATGAAAATAGGGTACTATTAATTTTGAGATTAGCAAAAAACATAATATGAAGGAATTTAGAAACAAAAAAAAAACTTATCTTGTGTTAGCAACCAGAACGTTGGCTTCTATCAATTGCATCATAATTTGCTTTTCATTTCTTCTAAATCGTATAATAAAATAGAGACTCGTGCTGATAACGTGTTGTAAAACTAATTGTAAAGAAGTGCAAGAATAAGATAAAATATATGAGAGGAGAAGGAAAAACATATATTATTCTCAAAGTATTTCAAGTGTGTCTTCCATAGACAAAATGTCCTCTATTTATAGGACACCAATACATAGGAAGTTACAAGTCATCCCAAAGGTTATAAGAATTAAGAGGTCCCTAAATGAGGAATTAAGTAGGACATAGTGAGAAGGAATTATGTAGGAGAAAGTGGGTAGTAAATCATAAGTTAGTGGTGAGTAGTGGTCATCCACATTAATACAAATACATGCATTTACAATACATTTCAAATTATACTACCAATAATTTTTATTTGATATACTTTTTTAAAAGAGTACTCAACTATTAACAAGCGATAAGACTATTATTATAAGGGTAATGCGTCTACCTGCAATGGCCTAAAACCCCGGTAGCCGTGAGCTAGGAATCAGCGTGTCTCCCGGGTGTTTCTTTGAATAAAATATTTCCAGCTGTGGATAACAGTATCCTGATACTACTAATGCGGTTGTTTCATTATTCCTTGACATTGCTTACCTCATGCTTAACAAACTCACTCATCGTAAATGATTTTTTTGCTTTTGGCTGCAAAGACGAGGGCGCCTTTGAGCATCTACTCCAAGATAATCAACAAACCAATTGAATGGAAAAGATGAGCCAACAATAACGATAATAACATACTCAATATAATTTTATAAATAAAATTTGTAGAGGTTGAGGCATAAACAGATATTATCGCTATTTCAAATAGAAGAAGGGAGGTTGTTTCGAATAGGCCTCCGACTTTAGAAAACTAATTACGTAAATGATAATGGAAACAGACATAAAAGAAAATACATGAATAGAATGCAAAAATAGAAACACCAAAATAAAAAGAAGCGAGTCATAAAAACTACTACAACTAGCTAGGAGAAACGAAACAACAAAATTAATAAACAGAAGCTAAGATAAAAGAAGAAAAAAGATAACAACACTATAGATAAGGTTCTCTAACCCCTCCAATAGTGTCCCCATAAAATGAGAGAAAAGACTCAGCCGTCTACTAGTCTTCTACCCTAATCCTAGACGTCAATGCTCTTTTATTTAAGGTCAAGTTCTCAAAAATATGAAAAAGATAAGTCGTTCGGTGGAAAATGAGATAACCCAAGGATTATAGTTCTAGTAAAGTATATATACGGAATAAATAATCCCGACATTATAATCTAATTTGATGGGTTGTAAAATCTTATTACTCCACTATACATTACATAGATAAATCATGAAATTAATTTCGAGATTATAATCTCTTATCCTTCCTACCAGACAGATTTAGAATTTAGATCTAATTTGTTCGATTACCCTAACAATTTGACATTGAATTTATTGTACATTTTTTAACTTATGAGTTCAGATTTATCAATGAAAGGTTTTCATTGGTATCGATCAGAAAGACGAATGTAGTTACAAATCTCTATTAGTAAATAGTGGATTCAATAGAATCGCACAAGTATTGTCAGTGACTGACTAATAAACAAAACTATTTCGAACTGAAACTAAACTACTTTATTGCACTACTACTTGCTGATCCTATCCAGCAGCACCTTAGCTGTAAATGGTCCAAGAAATTAGGAACTCTTTGTCTATATCTACAAACACTTCCACAAAACTCTAATAAAGTATGGGTTGTTCAAGGATTCAGTGTGTGAACAACTGGATTTAATAATCCTTAGGGGTAAGCTATCCTTTAGACTATTCCCTTGTTACTGCGTGTGTTTTTATTTGTCCTTAATTCTAATGCTTAGGATGCTTAGACTTTGTGATATGTATAAGTATTCCAGCTAAGCACATCTACTAGACCTTCTATTGTCAAATTAATTGAATTAAATATGATAAAAGTCAGTTTGAATTGTGAGTACAGTTCATGAATGCATTGAAGCTGTACAGAGAGATCCAAGAAAGGGAATATCTCTGCAATTTAAGCCTGTTTGGTCGTCTTCATCTTTTTCCAACTACACAATTAATTAAGAGTAAACAACTTGCTTCGGACTTTTGATAACTAATGTGACCCAGACATATAAATGACCTAGCTTTGCCTAGATTCCACTTTTAACTTTTAAGAGCAAACCGTAGTATTAAGAAAACAGGAAATTAAAATTTAAAAAAGAAAAGAAGAAGATGATTTGCGTTCTCAAAACAAATTATTTTTATTCAACCCCTCTTTAAAGCTCTTGCAACTTCCTGATATACATCAGAGGAACTCATCTACCAAGTTTTAGCCCTAAAGTATCGATTTTATGTTATTCCTATAAAAGTGAATTTCAATTTGTTTTGCAACACAAAAATATAATTAGAAGGACTGCCCAATTATTCACTTTTTTTTATAAAAAAAAAATTAAGAACTTTTTTGAGGGTTATTTTGATGCGTATCCATTTTTGGATGCGTTAAATGATAATTATCAACCGTTTCAAAATTAATTGAGGAATAGCCACCGCGTGCGCATACACTCCATTAGCATTGGCAAACAGCCCGGACTAGTCGCAGATTTTTATACTGGGACTTTGAACTTATACACATGTTCAAAGTCTCATTATTTTATAATATGATAGTCCCCATGGTGCTTTGTATATATAAAGTCCCAGTATAAAATAATGGGACTTGTTTGGAGATGGGTATTTCTCAGTAAATTTATTTTTGGTGGCTACGAATCAATTAGTGCGTCAAACAAGCCCTTACGCAAAATTTTGGGTGCACGAAAGGCCACTTTTGCCACTGGTCTTTGGGCACAGGCCACTAATACCAAAATATTTAGTTTGTGGCCACTTTTGCTTAAAGAGATAGAACTTCAGTCCAGAGGTCAGATTGAAGTTCAGTCCTTAAAGATTGAACTTCAATTCAGGGCCATATGGACTGAAGTTCAGTCCGGTCTTTAAGATGGAACTTCAGTCCAGGGCCAAGATGGAAACCATGGACTGAAGTTCAGTCCATGGCCATATGGACTGAAGTTCAGTCCTTAAAGATGGAACTTAAGTCCAGGGACCGTATGGACTGAAGTTCAGTCAATTATCAGAGACTTAAGTCAATATTTATTTAGTAAAGCCCCAAAATTGGCCTCTAATATAAGGCCAATAAAAATAGTGGCCTCAAACTAAATACCAGTGTTAAAAGTGGCTGCTGGGCGAAATTTTACAAAATTTTTGGGGTAAGTGCACGAAAGACCACTTTTGCCACTGGTCTTTAGGCACAGGCCACTAATACCAAAATATTTAGTTTGTGGCCACTTTAGCTTAAAAGATAGAACTTCAGTCCAGGCCCATATGGATTGAAGTTCAGTCCTTAAAGATAGAACTTCAGTCCAGGGCCATGTTGACTGAAGTTCCGTCCAGTCCTTAAAGATGGAACTTCCGTCCAGGGCCATATGGACTGAAGTTCGGTCCTTAGAGATGGAACTTCAGTCCAGGGGCCGTATGGACTGAACTTCAATCAATGATCAGAACTTAAAGTCAATGTTTATTTAGTAAAAGCCCAAAAGTGGCTTCTAGTGTAAGACCAATAAAAAAAGTGGCCTTAAACTAAATACCGCTATTAAAAGTGGCCTCTGGGCAAAATTTTTACCTTTTTTTGAAGATGGAGGGCCAGTGACTAGTAATTGAAGGAGATAGATAAAAGAATAAGTTATGGTGGATTCGATACCTTGAACGAGAGATTTTGATGTTGCAGTACATTATTATATGGTATGTCCACAAAAAAAAATAGTAAAACACAACACGGAAGATTTTATAGAGTCATATTTTTCTATTTAAATTGTAAATAAACATAAAGATCATTATATATTTGAGTGGTGGATTTTGCAATTGAAACTTGAACTGCTAGTACTGTGTGCAATTACTTTAGTTCCATGCTTTTCACCTTTATTACTAAAATTTATTCTTCTAAAATTCTTAGAGATATGAAACATACAAACAACTTTGAGCCCGTTTGAGTTAGCTTAAAAGTGACTTAAAAGCACATATTTGTTTATAAGCTCATTGATGGATATTTGGTAATTCAAAAAGTCATGAGCTTATAAGCACTTATATGCTTAAAATAAGTAAAAAAGGAGAAGTTAGAAAATCCTAACTTCTCCAAAGTGGCTTATAAGCTACTTATAATAAGCTCACCCAAACAAGCTCTTTATCCGCTCATTTTAGTCCTATCAGAATTTCAAAAATAAATGTCCTTTAAAATTTAACCGTAATAATACTGATAATAGGCTAGTCTTTCATTATATTAGTAAGAACTTATTTGTTGTTTGTAAGACATTATTTTTTATATTTATTATTAATAAAATTAGTCACTAAGCAATACGCTTAGTGACATTGGAAAAAAGAAATACTGAAAATATAAGCTATAGAGTACTACTATTAATTAACAAGGGTACACAAATCTGTAGTTGCAAATTAAACTAGTATGTATAATAATTGTTATCCTTAATTCTCCATTTTCGCCTTCATTTATCTAATATGCTACTCGAATAAATGATCAAATAATTCTTTTGTACTCAATATAGTAACTTGTAATATCCGTCCACGTATATCTTGATTTAATCAATTCATCTTGCATGCAACACATCAGTTCGTGTATAATCCCTATATCTAGTGCTGTGCCCTATCTGATGTACTAATTCCTCTTATTATTCGAATTTTAGATGATACAAACCCTGCACAAGAAGCTTTGGAATTTTATAACTAGCTTCATTGCAACATTACGATGAGTTGTTAATGTTAGAAGTCAAATTCTGGTTCTCCCTTCACAAGCAATAATAGCTAAATCTGTGGTCTAATTAATCAAAGGTGTGTTTTTGTGTCCGGTTTCCTGAAGACTCTGTCCAAAGGAAACTGTCCTGTTTCCTTCCACGAGTGGCTTAAATAGATATGTAGAAATGTAGTTGCTTAGATATGTAGACTGCACGAGTGGCCTAATTGATTCTACTTTGAATTGTTACACGTAAGGGTTGGGCATGCATTTAATAGTCAGCTTGTAGCTTCCATCTCATTCTGGTCAAATAATAAAGTAGTAGAGTACATCTCTAAGCTTTTTTTCATTTGACAACATAAAGAGGACCTGCACGATTGTGGCTGTTTCGAGTATCCATATTTATGTACAACTATCGGGAGTCAAAGTCCATGGTGATGGTAGAACAGTAGAACCTCCAATCTCTAAGTCTAAATAAGATGGATGAAATTCATTTATGTTAATTAAAAGTGTCAAAACGAGCCTCGTAAATGAATTAAGATATTCATGATAGGGAATGTCTCTTTTGTAAATGAATCATACGCTATCTGAAGTTGAATTAATTAATTTTTATTGAGCTAATGAATACCGTATGCTAGTTTTGTAAAGCAAAAAAAAGTAAAAACAATAAAAATAAATAAATAAATAAAGAATATAGTGCTTCACATGGAAAATGATTGAGAATGTTATACTCATGGCATTCCTGTGAATATGAACCTATATACATTTTAATATCATCGAGAATGATTTTTTTTATTTTTTGAAATTTGAAAATTTTTCACTCAAACTTCAGTTTTAAGCTCAATGAAAATCTTTTGTAGCCATCCGCATTAATGAAATGATATTTTCAATACCATGAGTTTCAAGAATTTGTCAAAGTCCAGACCGTAAAATATGATTCAAGATAATTGCTCAGTTGATAAGCACTCTACCCCCTACAATTGAATTGTGGGTTCGAATCATGCTAGGGCAAAAAGTGAAAAGACCACTATTTACTTGAAGAAAGAGGGAAATTTTGATCAGTAGCCATTTCTGGACGCGCTCATTGGAGACTATCCAGCGTTTCAAAATTCATTGAAGAATAGCCAAAAATTCGCGCGCACACTTAAGTTCCATTAGCGTTGGAAAAAAAACCCCAGACTAGTCCCATAACAAAAAACTGGGGCTTTGAACAAAACTTGTTCAAAGCTCGTTTGTTCAAAGCCCAAATATTTTGTTATGAGACTTTATATTAAAAGCTTCAGTCTAATAACAAAATGCTAGGGCTTTGAACAAGTTTTGTTCATAGCCCCAGCATTTTGTTATGGGACTGAAGCTTTATACAAAGTCCCATAACAAAATGCTGGGGCCTTGAACAAAACTTGTTCAAAGCCCCAGTATTTTATACTGGGGTTACTTTACTGAAGCTTTCCAGTATAAATGCTAGGACTTGTATTTATACTGAGATTTGTTCGGAGATGGCTATTTCTCAGCGAATTTATTTTTGACGGCTACAAATCAATTAGCGCGCGCCAAACAAGTCCCTCCCGAAATTTTTACGAAGAAAGAGGGAGAGGTGGGGATTAACTCAATTTAACTATTCTGGTTGTGAAGTCGGTTGTGTGTTTAATTCAAAACTTATGTAAGGAACAATTTCCTTATTACGGAAGGTAATAACATACAATTTTTACGTGGAAATCCATATAGCCTCAAAGGTTTACAAATCATGACCAGCCTAGCTAGTAGTATTTCCCGAATTTAACAAGCCAAAGTTTAGATTACAACTCAGATTACTAACTCTAACCCACCCCTTACTCTTACTCTGCAGTTATAACTTATAACTCGTTCAAGTTAATTCTAATTTGAACTGCAAGTTGTTTTCTAAGAATACCTTACAAATACTTCTTGATAAAACGCAAATATACAGCTCAATAATTCAGAATGTAACAATAAAACTAACAGGACACTAAGTTGTTTAAGAAGCTTTGCAAATGAACTCGTCCCCAATTGTTTCTTAGTACTTCTAGCGAGAGATTGTTAAGCCCGAATTGATTTTACTGACATTCACTCAAATTCCTCTAAATGCTTTATGGAACTATTTTTACTTTTATATATATATATATATATATATATATATATATATATATATATGTATAGGTTAAGGAAATAATTCCTACCATAAGTGAATGTTCCATAATTGATACAATCCTTATTTGAGTTGGGAGGTAAATATTTTCCCAATTTTTTATTTGAATCAGGTATATTGATTTTATATATTGAAATAACACATAATCTCGCCCCATGAACTGATAGTACTATTTAATTTACGTAAATATATAATTGCCGTCATACTTTTGTCCAGCACAAACACAAAGGATATGTTTCTTTCAATATATTTCTTAATTATAAAAATCACAACTCAACATAATTACTATATCTTGTACTACATAGCCATATGTACATGCACGTAGGTTTTGACTTCTTTACGCAACAAGTGGAATAGGGTAGGGTAGGACCAAGTTCTAGGCTTCCCCAGCTAACATCTTTTGCCTATTCTTTTGGGTCCTATATAAAAGGTACTTAAATCCTTTCATTCACGAGACTTTCGGATTCGTGTTAAATTAGTACTAATAAGTAAGACTAGTTGTAACTTGTAAGGCATCATTGTAAATGGCTATAATTATCTTCATTTCGAATAAACCAACAGTGCGTGTCTGTAGAGTGTTTTTGTGCCTTGGTACAAATTAAAGCTGTCTGGTTTCCTATCCTATTGACAAACATAGCGTGGAAAATAAATGGTGTATGCATCTCCGTGAAATAGTACACGAGTGACCTTGTCAATCTTGATCTAGAGGCTAAATTTATATACGTATATACCAATATTAGAAGCTCTCACTTTAATTTTTAATTAGACAAGCTACATATAATTATATAGTGAACTGTAAATTGGTTGAATAAATATTTGATATTAAGGCTTTTGGCTAAAGTCTTCTATTTATATTTGTTTGCATACTTCATGCCAGTGTAGAGTAGGAAGAGGCTATCGGTCATTCAAGAATCAAGGAGAATGGATATGAGTTAGGCTGTGTTTGGTGCGATAGAAAATATTTTCTAGGAAAAACACATTCCACATAAATTATTTCTTGAAAAATAAATATTTTTGACTTATTTTCTAGTGTTTGGTACCAAAATAAAGAAAATAAATTATTTCTGTTGTCCTTATACTTACCCCCAATACACGCACCCCACCTGTCATCACCACCCAACCCCCTCAGCCCATACCACACCCTCCACCCCCAAAACCTCATCCACCCCAACCACTTCCCCGTTCATATGTGGATGTGGTGGTCGACGGAGAGCATAGGTAATGGAGATCAGGATTTTCACCGGTAGATTGGAGTGACAGTGGATGCGTAGGTCGACAAAGAACCAAGGAACAAAAAATTAGGGTTTTTGCCAATGAGATTAGGGCGACGATGGATGTTGCGACCTGCAGAGAGCATAGGAAACAACGATCAGGATTTTCACTGGCAAGATTGGGGTGATAGTGGCTGCAGTGCTCGACAACAAACCTACGTACGATCATTAGGGTTTTCGCCGGTAAGATTGGAGCGACGGTGGATGCGGCGGTAAGCACTAAGCTTAGGAAACAAAAATCAGGATTTCCACCGGCATCGACGTCAGAAGCAAAAAGAGTTTTTGATGGCAGGGTGGCACAGGTGTTGGGGGTAGAGGTGGGGATTATGAGGGGGTGGGTTGTAGAGGTTAGGCAAGTAGGGTAATAGGGGGTTTCTGGGATTCAAGGCAGGGTGGGGATTAAGGTTTGTGTGGATTTTCATTCAATATTTTGTAAAATCGTGTATTTTTCTCTATTTGGAGGAAAATGAGCAGTTTATAAAAAATATTTTCCAAATAATATAAGCCAACAAAACATAAAAAAATGAAAAAAAAAATTTCAGAAAATTTTTTCTCTTATATCAAACACACCCTCAATCCAAGGCCAATAATTGGAATAACACGAGTATTGTGGGAGAGACTTAATGTTGAAAAGAAATAGCACGTAATTAGTTGATTAGGCTAACTCGAGTGCAATATGCTAATTTTCTACGGTTGCAAGCAAAATATGGGAAACTAGGGGTATGTTTGGTAAGAAGGAAAATGTTTAATTTCAATATTGCTGCATTTGGTTGGTAAAAAATTTTGGAAATCATTTAATTGAAAAAATGAGTTCTTTAAAATTAATAAAAATGACTTCACTAGGTGAGAGTATGGAAAAAAGGCATTGTATTATTCGTGCACCATAACAGCCCACCCCACCCCCTTACCCCAACCCCAACCACCATTGCCCTAATAAACACCACCATCTGCACCTCCAGCCCCCGAACTCGGCACACCAACCCCCGAGATCCCAGCCACAACACCCTAGCCACTGCCCTTGGACCCACAACCCCGACTACTAAGCACGGACCCCGACCTCCCGACCCTGACCCTAAATCCCTTATCCTCAACTTGACCTTGACATCTCGACCCTGATCACCAATCTCGACACCGACCCGAGCCTGACATTTTGGCTAAAAAAATATTTTACTCTTTTGCTACCAAATGCTATAAAATAATGGAAACCACTTATTTATCAAGAAATTAAAGCAGTTTGCGAGAAAATATTTTTTGTTCGAAACATTTTCTTCATATCAAACACACCCTAATGGAAAATATAAAATAGAGTAGTCAAGTTAAATAAAAAGGGTTTTCTAAATTTGACCAAAATTAAGCTGATCTTAATTAAACAAGAATACTAAGGAAAAAAAAAGGAAAGAAGAAGTGAGTTAAGACATTCGACCTGCCCTCACCAAGCCTAAAATGAAGGAAATTATCTTCTCTTTACATAATTATAAAATGTCGAAAATAATTTTGGAGTAATTTTGAGTTTATAAATTACACAAAAGTTAGCGAGACAACAGTTATTTTATATCAAAAAAGAAAAAAACGATTCAAAAAATATCCTAACTTGTGTCTCCAAATATTATATTTAATTTATATGGTCTCTATATGTAGCCCGACACTCTCTCAGCTGAAAGGTGTCATTAATTTCCGAATTTTGCTGTAGTAGTATGGTCTAGCTATTGACCCATAACCTTAAGAAAACGATATATCATTTTTACATTAGTTGAAAGGGAAAGAGAGAGCACAAAGAAGTTGCAAAAAGCAGATAGAAGAAAAAAAAACTAGTAAATGGACATGACATAGGACCCCTGCTAGAGTATGGGAAACTCCACTTAATTTCACAAGAGAAACCCAACTTTAGGATGCCCATAATGCCAGATTCAGTGCACTTAGCATTGTAACTTTAGCTCTTTGAGATAATACTATGAAAAAGAAAAAAGAAAAAAGGAATATTTTTTTTTATGTTTTTTGGGATTGTCAAAAAAATTGAGCTGCATAATATGACAATGTAAAGAACTCTAACACTTCTAAGAGATATTAGAATTGACTGTAATGATTAACAATCAAAATTGGTGGAGGACCTATTTTAGAGATCAGGTAAGGAACAAGTCAATTAATCCCTAAATATAAATGGTGTTAATAATATTAAAATAAGATAACTAATTTGCTATGTAATATTACATGATAAAATATGCCAATGATAGTGTAAAGTTTATTACCACCATCATTACATGCAAGTTAAACTATTTTTAAAAAAGGTTTTAATCTGCTGCCTCACCTCCCCAAAATAGTGATTCTCTTTTGTTAGTAATTAAAACTTTTAGAAACTATATTTGTGAAATTAACATTATTTCTTTAATAAGTTAGGCATCTAAACCATTCTTTTTTCGTTTCCTTTTTCAGGTTTAGTAAAAAGATAGAAATAAGATCTGATCATTATGTCTTCCAAAGCTCAATAAAGATTCAAATACTTCATAATACGTCGCTATAAGCAACTCCAAGAGCCACCGCCCCTTGGCAATTTTTATCTAAAATTGTGCATGTTTAAATTGGAGCCATTAGATCAAGATTATGGTACGGTTTTTGCATTTCTTAGGACAAATCTGATACTGTATCCATAACGTCATGAACCAGCTAATATATTCTTCGAATCCAATGCTTAGGATAATAAATTTCTATTCGAAACATTGATCTTTGAGAAAAATGATTAAGAAGTACTTTGAACCTAAAAAATGAAAAATTAGGCTTAGACTTTCTTGGGAAGAGCTACCAACACATGCAAGCAAGAAGCTGGTACAGTCATTGCCCACTTGGTACACTATTATCCGACCCGGGAGGAAATTAAATGATCTAATGTATCAGTTATATAATTTTTGAATGGAAGAAAATAACTTAATTATGTATACTTCTAATTGTATTTTATTGACAGTTGTTTTATACAGTAGATCTCATATGAAAAAGGAAGGGAAGCCCAACGATAAAAGTTGTCTTTAGGTAAAGATTACAGGTTCAAGTCGTAGAATCAGCTATTGATCATATTTACATTAAAGTAGGCTAGCTACATACATATGTTTTGTGGCCCTTCTCAGGATTCTATGTGGTTGTGGGATATTTCGTCCATCGAACTGGCCTTTGTATTTCATGTGTAAAAAGATTATATAAATTACGTCCACTGTCATAGTAGGAATCTTTTTTCTTAAACATAGCAATATTTTACCACTTTAGGAAATATAGCAATATTTTTTTAAATGCTACCAAACATAGCATAATTAAAAAAAAAAACCCTAACCCTAACCCTAACTTTCCTCTCCCTTTCTCTCTCGGGGCTTTTTGGTGTTTGACCTCCCCCAAGTCTTCAATTAAAAAAATGACCTCCAAGTTTTAAGAATTGGGTAAATGACCTGCTCCTTTTTAATCATGATTAGAACTTAATCATCCTTTAAAAAATAGAAACACTCCAACCCCCCAAGTTCTGAATATGACAAAATGGTCCATCTTCATAAATTCTTTTAACTAAAAATAGAAAATTTCTTCCCCCAAAATTCACCTACTCCCAAAATTTCTCCACCTCGTTTTAGCTCGACAACAGACCAAAATCAGTGTTTGAGCTCACAATTTGTTTCAATCTCTTATAAATCTTAGTTTCATCTTCCTTATTTCACTATCAATTTCATAAATTTTGTTTGTAAGAAAGCTCGATAATTTTTTTATTTAATTCGGAGCAAAAGCTTCAATTTTTCGATTTTGCAAGGTATTTTATCACTACATTTGGTTGGGTTTAGCTCTTTCGAGATATGCGTTGTGTTTTCTTCCTCTAGTAAGCTTGAAAAGCTCTGTTTTGTTGCTTTGACGCTGCTCCATTAAAAGTCTGATTTTCAGATCTGTGGTTTGCAGATCTACTATAATAGTTTATCGTCAACCAGTTATAGTCGATTGTAGATCTTATCGCAAATAATAGACCATTGATTGGGTACTATGCAGTAGTGAGTGCTGATTTCTAAGATCACTGGGTGGAGATGGCAACATGTTTGCTCGACATTCCATGACAAGTGCAACAATACATATTATCTTAAAATTAGACGCTATGTATGACAAGTTAGTTAACAACGTCATTGAACGTGGTTAATTAACTTGCTACCGACGGGTGGTATCCATTAGATAGATGCTTAATATTGCGTCTATAAGGCGAAATAGTTCGTTCATTCATAAAATAATAGTAATATGTGTGTATTTTTTCTTGATGTCGCTAGTAATAGCAGTACACCTATTTTGGACATATTTATTGCAGAAATGTTCAAAACTTCTAATTTGAAACAAATAAAATAAATATATATTTAAAAGAATAATAACACTTTACTAAATTAATAATTAATTATTGAAAGTTTATTAATAGATTATTATAAAAAAAAAAAAAGATAATATAAAGAAGGACTACATGTGAACACTTCAAATTCGAAACCATAAAAATAAATAAATATTCATAAAAATACTAACCCTTTACTAAATATATAATCAACTACCTATGGTTTATTCATAGATAATTATAGAATAAAAATTAGTTAATATTAAGAAGGATGGCGTGTGTCCATTTCAAATTTGATACAAAATAAAAATAAGCATATATTCAAATATCAGAAGGGATATCTCTGCATCGACATAATAATTTTTTTCATCAATCAATAATATAATATCGTTTGATTAATAAAAGATATACATTCAAAGAAAAAACAAATACTTTGCTAAATTAATAATCAACCGTCCTAAGTATATTGCACATGTCCCATAAAAATTGATATAAATAAACGTAAAGAATCATTTCAAAAAAAAAAAAATTCAAGTTTGTGAACTTGATAATCAACCTTTCTAGGTATATTAACATTTGCATACATTAAGACGCAAATTCGCCAAATGCACCCGTTTCACCAAATGGACCACTGGATATGATTGAAGAATCTCCACCAAATTCACCCAATCAACCGAACTAGTTGTTTGTTATTTGGTCTGTTTTTTGTTGTTTATGTTTTAATGGTCTAGATCTTTTAATTGCGTAATGTTGCTTCAATTGGTAATATTAGTTTCAGTTGTGTTTTGATTATCCACAACTATGTTCTATTGATATATTCATCTCCCTGTTTTAAGTTTGATTCTATTGTAATTTTGATTGTCTACCAAGTATAGTCTATTAGATAAATTGTGGAAACATATGAAAAGCGCTCAGAGTTAACAGTAATCAAACAAATAAAATAACTAAATTACTAGAAAAAATTACTTTCACATTAACAAAATTGACTAGAGCGACCGTCCCAATTTAGGCATCTACAGACTAAACTAATTGGAAGATATTACCACACACATGTTTGACATTTAGGGTTTATGATATTTGGGGTTTAGGGTCTAGGGTCCACACGCTTGGGGTTTGGGGTTTGGGCTCTAGGGTTAAGGTAGATTATTTTAGCTTGTGGGTATATTATCAACGATCTGAAATTACACTATTTTTTAATTGTCAACATTGCTCAGGTTGATAATATACGCTCATGATTTTGCTTAAAATAATATAAAAATTCTATGTTAAACACTAGTAAGGGGGAGTAATTTAGTAATCTACGAACTAGGAAACTACTCAAATGAAAATTTTGTTGCATAATGTACCTTAATGATGGACAATAACATTGATAAGGAGTGACATATATAAAATAATGTATACTAATGTTAAGGTTCTGAGAAAGCAAGACATCTTTCTCTAAGTATGGAAGAAGATCACATTGCTTGCTTCTCACATTATGGTCATGTACCGCTTACATTGCTTGCTTCTCACATTATGATCTTCTTCCCAATGTGAGAACCAAGCAATGTATCTTCTTTCATGCTTAGAGAAAGATGTCTTGCTTTCTCAGAACCTTAACATTAGTATACATTATGTTATATATGTTATCCAATGTCACTCCTTATCAAGGATATTGACCATCATTTAGGTACATTATGCAACAAGATAGGATTTTTATATTATTTAAGTAAAATCATGAGCATATATTATCAACCTGAGAAATGTTGACAATAAAAAATAGTGTAATTCCAGATCGTTGATAATATACCCACAAGCCAAAATGATCTACCTTAACCCTAGAGCCCAAACCCCAAACCCCAAGCGCGTGGATCCTAGGCCCTAACCTTAAATATCATAAATCCTAAATTCCCAACGCGTGCGTGGTAATATTCCGAACGGTAAATCTTCGATGTTCAGCTTTTCAATAAGTGTACAATAGACCAAATTGAGGTTGATTTACATCTTCCAATTAGTTTAATCTGTAAATTTCTAAATGATCTACCTTAACCCTAGCAGTGATGATTGTCACTCTTAAATAGTTGATTATCAACTTTTATAGAAATCATAGTAATTTTAAAAAGTGTACTGTACTATGTTATGACACATTGAATATATTTTGGTTGTTTGTATACTTGACGTGGGTTATCAGTTTAAATGCCAAACGCACGCGTGTTATATTCTCAATGGTAATAACAATAATAATAATAATAATAATAATAATAATAATAATAATAATAATAATAATAATAATAATAAAACAACAACAACAACAACAACAATAACAACAGCACATCACCTGAGCGATAGGTGTACAATCGACTACAACCATGTTGTGCATAGACTTTTTATTGAATTAGTATTTAACTTAGTTTGTAAATGCATCAAAGTTAAATTGATGAGATATTATAATGGACCAAAATTGAGTAGTTAAGATGTTGTTTATTTATTAATTTAATGCTAAATATTGTAAATCAAATACATTTTTCTAATAGTTGATAATCGAATGTTTACTGTTTGAGTGTAAACCACTTGTTAAATACTATCAACCACTGTGTTTTATAATCAACTATATTCGTGATGGTCATTAAATAATAAATTGAGTAGTGGTTCATTGATTAAGTATAAGAATTTTTTAGTTGAGTGTCGTTCAAGTTCGATTTAGGAATTTTAATTAAAGGTATTACATTGTGTGGATTAAATATTGGCGCAAGCCAAGTAAATAAAAGCACAAAAAATTTGTATAAACCAAAAGTCTTATTTAACTAACAACAATAAAAATATTTTATTGCTTTCACTACTGAAAATTCTTTTTGATACATAAAAGATATAAGATTATACAGAGACTCTTGGAAAAGTTGTAAGGGTGATGTAATTTTCTTCTTGGTCGATTATTCAAAACTTTAGTCTTCAATCGATCAACTGACATTTTATAACTTAAAGAAACAATTCAAGCACGACTAAATGACCCTATCAACATCCATCTCGCTTTCAAGATTATTTTTCTAATGCAACGGTTAGTGATAGTTTCACGTGTCTTGGAATATCAAGTCAATATGTTGCCACCTCCACAAATTGATCTAAAAAATCAGTATCCGCTGTTGCATAATTGCCTATCGTTGGTCTATTAGTTGTAATAAGTAAAGTCAATCATCGACATAATTGGTTGATGAACTGTTACAGCAGATCTGAAAACCAAACCTCTAATGGAGCAACGTCAAAGCAACACAACAGATCTTTTGAAATTTATTAGATGAAGAAAACACAACGCATATCTCGCAGAAATTATAACAAAGCCAATGTAGTGACAAAACACCCTTCAAAATCGAAAAATTGAAGATTTTACTTCGAAAAAAAAAATGAATTGGAAAGCAGAAGAAAACAAAATATAAAATAAATAGTGTTATCAACGTCCATCTCGCTTTCTATGTTATTTTCTTAAAGGTATTGCAAAGATAAGTAATAATTTCATTTGTCTTGGAATGTCAAACCAACATGTTGCCATGTCCACCTATTGATCCAAGAAATTAGCATCCACCACTGCATAGCTCCCATCGATAGTCTATTAATTGCGATAAGGTCTACAATCGACTAGGATTGATTGATGATAAATTGTTACAACAGATCTGAAAACCACAGATCTGAAAATCAGATCTTTAATGGAGCACCATCAAGGCAACAAAAAAGAGCTTTTGAAGCTTATTAGTTGAAGAAAACACAATGCATATCTTGAAAGAGCTAAACCCAAGCCAATGTAGTCGCAAAAACCTTCAAAATCAAAAAATTAAAGCTTTTGCTCCGAGAAAAATAAATTAGAAAGATTTTGAACCGAAACGACGTGTTGGATATAGGGGGAGGGATGGGGGAGGCAAAAAATTATGGAAGAAGATGAAAGGGTTTCGAAAAAATTGGAAGAGAAGATGAAGAAATGGTGCAAGACTCGTTTTTATTTTTGACCCGGAAAAAACCTGTTTTTGGGTGAATTATATACTTTCCCACAAGTTTCAAAATTAACCACAAGTTTTTCTATTGCTAGTTAGGCCCCCAATCCCCACTTAACCACATTTAAGATATCTCCCCCAAAAACATAAGTCAAAAAGAAAAAGAGGAGGTCATTTTGTTAGACAAGTTTTTTTGGAGGTCTTTTAGTTAAATCTTCTCTTCTCTCTCTTCCCTCTCTTTTCCCTCTCCCTTCCCCTCTCTCACTAGTCGCCGGAGCTGCTGCCAGCCACCTATCCCCGTCGTCGCTGAAATTCCCCTACCCATCCCCGTCATCATGGCGTCCCTCCGGTGGTGCTGTTGTGCATATCGCGGCTGCTGCTATGCAAATCGTGGTGTTTGTCCGGTGGCATTCAGATCTGTTACAACCTTGCTCCGGCGGTGCTTTTCCGGCGACGTTTTGCCCGCCGGCGACTGCTACTTTTTTATTTTCCTTCTTTTTTTTTTGGTTCTCCGGTGGTATACGATGGCGGTTTTGAGGCAAAGAAATTGTATGTAATGCGTATACCCGTTGTACGTCTGATATATGTCATCGGACATACACTGGGTATACACTTTATCATCGGACATACACTGGGTATACACTTTATCATCGGACATACACTGGGTATACACTTTATCATTAGACATATACTGGGTATACACTTTGCATACAACATGTATAAAATGTATGTTTGTTTGTTGGTTCTCCAGTGGTGGACGGTGGTGGTGGAGGCAAAAAAATTGTATGACATGCGTATACCCAATGTATGTCACCGGACATACACTGGGTATGCACCGTACATATAATACGTATAAGTGTATGCTTGTGTTTATTCATTGTATATGCTGTATATGGACTATGTATGCATATTCACACACGTTACATACACTAGCCATACACAAAATATACAAACAACATACCTTCAAGCTAGTTTGTGTATGCCTAATGTATTTGCATTATGAATACAAAGAATATGCATGTGAATACAATGAAAATACACAACACGTATAAAAAAATACAAAAAAATAAATAAAAATGAAACGGAATTTTCCGGCGACCCGCAGCTGCCGAGACCGATGGTTGGCGGCGACAGTGATGGGGGTGGTGACTGGGGGTGGTAGGACGAAGATCTAGAGTTTTTAGCACCATTTTATATATATTTGCTATGTTTTAAAAAAAAAATTGCTATATTTTATAAATAAAAAAATATTGATATTTTTGTATAAAAAAGCTTGTTAGCTCGTATACTTTTGTTAATTGCCAAACATATAACATTTCTATTTCTAAATGAGTTATAAAGTTGAACTTCCGTTATCAATTAATCTCAAGATTTATCTCTTAATCGATTATATAAGTTTATTCCTTAATTAAACTCAACTTTAATTGCCTAATTTTGTTATTAGGAGTACTACATGTTTATCACTGACTTGATCATTTTTGTTGTAGCATACCAATGTTGAATTATTTATTATTTATTTATTGAATATAAATGAGAGCTAGCTGCTCATTAAAGCGTACATATGAAGCCCAAACTTTACGATATTCATGAATCTCGTCACCTATATATACCCATATCGCTTCACTCCATATACCTATCCAATCCAACTAAAATAAACTAAATATTCTTCAAAAGTTTGTCAAGTATGCATTCCTTTCAGTCTTCCAAAACTCCTTATCCACTTCTTGTTCTTATTTCCCTCAGCTTGCTTCACTTTACTTGTGCAACAAGAAACTTGCTTTCACTATATGAACCACCTCCTACACCTCTTACGTACCATCATGGTGTATTATTAGAAGGAGAACTAAAAGTATCCATACTTTGGTATGGTAAATTTTCACCAGCCCAAAAATCCATTATTGTAGATTTCCTCCAATCTCTAAATTCAGCTAAGAAAATTGAGTCAACTAAAACACCCAATGTTTCACAATGGTGGCAGACCATACAAACTTACTTAACAAAAGCAGGTAAAAAGGAAACACGTCTTGTATTATCTAATCAGTTCACAGATGAGCATTATTCCATTGGAAAAATTCTTAAAAAATCACAAGTATCTAAGTTGGCTCTTATGAACTCAAAACAAGGTGAATTAACCTTGGTCCTTACATCCCAAGATGTTGCAGTAGAAGGCTTTTGCATGAGTAATTGTGGTTATCACGGGTCAGGTCAGGACAGAAGATCCGTTTTTATATGGGTGGGTAACTCGGTGACAATGTGTCCGGGCCAGTGTGCGTGGCCATTTCACCAACCTATTTACGGACCACAGGCCGAGCCATTGGGTCCACCCAATGGAGACGTGGGCGCGGATGGCATGGTTGTAAATATAGCTAGTCTTTTGGCTGGAGTTATAACGAACCCTTATGGAAACGGCTATTACCAGGGCTCGGCTAATGCGCAGTTAGAAGCGGCTTCGGCTTGCGCCGGGTTGTATGGTAAAGGGGCTTATCCAGGTTATGCAGGTGAGCTGCTTAAGGATTCAATAACTGGTGGAAGCTATAATGCACACGGTACTAATGGAAGGAAATTTCTGTTGCCTGGGCTTTTTGATCCAAATAAATCAGCCTGCTCAACTATTGTCTAGAACAATTATAAATTATGTAAGATGATGACTGTTCCTCAAGTTTAGTTTAGCTAGTGAAATTCTGTTTATATGTAGTTTTACATTTACTTTGTGGAAAATGTAATTTTCGTCCCTTATATGTTGGTGCTTTCATATATAGCTTTTTCTCATATTACATATGTAGTAGACTTTTTACATTGGATGTATAGCTTTTGTCAAATTTAAAGATTCGGTCCTTGGATCCGTTAATAACAACTCAGTTGACCAATGTCCATTTTGATCTAGTTTCAGCCTTTCAACTCTGTTGGGCTATATGGATCTTATGTGCTCCATTGGAGCGTGACTCGTATTACTCATTCGGACGTTTCAAAATATTAAGGTGCAATTTAGGCAGTCTGTTCATTTTAACACAAAGAACTTCACCATGTATCCTCACAAACGACTGATGCTTTTTTAACCCCATTTAAGATGGTTTTAACAAAATAACCTCCGTTTCATCTGCAGGTAACACTTCAAATTATGAATCGACAAGTAATGTCTCTTCACAAAAGATCAAAAGGCAAGTGTTGCCTGCGAGAATGCGGGAAGAGATTGAAGGGGCAAGTGATGCCCATGCAACACTTTATGTTATCTGAGAGAATGTGGGAAGAGATTAAAGGGCAAGTGTTGCATATGCAAGAGGGGGTCAAAGACAAGTGCTGCAGCTTAGACAATACTTATGAGAAAGGGAGGGCAGGATGCGGGCGTCACTATAAGCTTTCGTAGGCGTATTTATGTATGTAATTTATTCATTAAACTTAATGGAGGTATTTTTTGCTAAGCCACTATTAACAAGGTCAAAAAGACAAACCACTGCTTATGGTGCCATAGTTTTGCAATTCTCCCATTTTAATAATATTGTTAGTCAACTAATAGCTAGTGTTTGCAAGAGTCTTAGATGCATAACCACAACAATCGCTTATGTAGTAGGATGTTTCCTCTGAGTGTAGTTCAAATCTCAGATTATGAGCTACACTCGAGGAAAGGTCTTTTGAACTGGATTTATACTAAAATGTTGAACTGCACGAGTAAAATTAGAGTATAACAACTGTGATTATGCTTCTAAAATTTTGGAAAATGCTGGCTGTTCAGGATTAGAGCACTAAAAATGACTATTTGTCACAGTTTCTCAATATTAAGATGGACGGCCCAATGTCATCTAAGTGTGATATAGTTCTGGCCGATTCTCACGATCAGCCACTATTTGAGGTGCTCAACAAGCAACAGTCAGTATTTTCTAATTGCTATCCATTAGACAAGTAGTCATTGTATGGCCATTGAACAAGAAAACATGCTAATTTCTTGGATCATAAGCTAACCTGGAGAATTTACTGAATTGCAAAAATATGACACAGAAAGTAGTGGTTTGCCAAAATGTCCTCAATAACAATGGTTTAGCAAAACTCCCCTCCACTAGTTTAATGAAACTTATTCCTGACGAAAATACCCCTCACAACTAATAAAAAGACCCACATTATCTTTCCCTTCCTTTTCTCCATTCAAACAATCTCTAAACCCTAAAAACCTACAACTTTTATAGATTCCTCCATTGAAACGAAGATTCAATGTTAGATTCCTTCAAATTCTTACTCTCTTACATTCATTTGGATAACCTTATAGAAAATCTATGAAAATTGGTATCTACACAGACTTCTTGGCAATGAACACCTTGCACAGACTTCTTGGCAATTGCAAAAACTTTAAGCCTCGTTGCAATGAGCAACTTGTCTCTGCAAGTCTTGGCTATGCAAAGAGTTTAAGCTCTGGCGCAATAACACCTTACACAAACTTCTCTGGCAATTACCGAGACTTCAAGCTTTATTGTAGTGGCTAACTTGCAAAAGAAAGTCTTTGCAAATTTTAGCTATTGCCAAGAGTTTAAGCTCTGGTGCAATGGCACCTTACATAGACTTCTTGGCAGTTGCCAAGACTTGAAGACACTTTCTCTGCAAATTACCCACTGCAACAGTGCTTGAAGTCTTGGCAATTGCTAAGAAGTCTGTGCAAGGTGCCCAAGACTTCAGACCTTGTTGCATTGGGTAATTTGCGAAAAAGTCTCCACAAGTCTTGGTTATTGTCAAGAGTTCAAGCTCTGGTGCAATGGGCGCCTTAACTAGAAAATCAAAGTGGAATCTAACACAAGAAAAATAAAAATAAGATTGAATGAAAGTTACGAATATCGTCATTAAGGGTCAACTTATCACTGGACAAATCAAGAAACCAACTTCTTTTATTAATGGTAATACCACCCAAGTGATGTTACCAAATTCTCTGCAACTTTTGGCAATAGCCAACACTCTAAGGTCGGGTGGAAGGAGACAGCTTGTAGGGGAAGTCTCTGAAAGTATTGGCACTTGCCAATACTTTACGATCTGGTGCAATAGGCAACCTGCAGACAAAGTCTCTGCATTAATGGCAGACTTTAAGCTCTGTACAATGAGCAACAACAATATCTAATTGATATTGTCAATAAGAACCTTAAAATCATTTTAATCAAGCATAAGAAGTAAAAAAAAAAAAAAATCACAGGAACGTCAAATTTAATTCAACGATCATCAATCAAAATGGAAAAAACTTACAGATAAGTGTATAGATAATAATTACCAAAAATAAATATAGAAAAATAAATAAAAATAAAAGATTAGACAAAATAAAAATTACATTATAACACAAATTAAAAAAATAATAAAATAAATAATTTTTTTTACAGATTTCCTAAATCTCTCTAGGACACAAAGAAGAAAGAAAGAGAAGAAGGAGGAAGGAGAGAAGGAAAGGAAGGAGAGAAGTAGACTGTTCCATGTAAATTGGGTGTAGGCAGGGCAAAATAGTCTTTTCGCATAGTAAAGGATGATGTGGAGGGCATTTACTTAAAACATTTGAAAGTGTGGGCAAATTGGTAAGATCAGTGCTTATGGAGGGCACTGCGTTAAATTTTTTGCTAAAATTTAGTTCAAACCTTTAGGAGATTACATGGAACTTTATATTTTAGTAGTCCATGAAAAATCTATGCAACTTTTAACTAAGCTCTAGAAATTCTGAATTTTTCGAGATTCTCCCATTTAGACATAGATTTTGAACACTTTTGTTCAACAGTTTTTGGGTAGTTTCGAAGAAGAGATTTTCAAGTTTGAAAAAGTGGTTTGGACTAAGTTTTTTTTTTGTTTAAATTTTGAAGTTTTTCACTTACAAAATTTAATTTTTTTCCAAGTAATATGCATGTCCAAACACAATTTAAACAACAATATAACGACGTACCAATGTGATCCTGCAAGTCCAAACACAATTTTTACTTCTAGAAAAATAATTTTCAACGTAATTTCAAAAACTTCTTTTTAAGTTTTAACCAGATTTATATCCAAACCCTAGTTTAATTGAAATTCCAAGGAAATATTTCCGAACTTCTAGTGGCTATAAACTCAATATGCAGTATTTTTCAAATGGTGATGACCGAAATGACAATTTTAGAATCGACAATTAATAGTAGAGAAAATATAGGAAAGAAAGGTTAAACCACTGCAACTTTCACATTTCTATTAGGTTTATTTCAGTTATTAATGTACATAACCTCCACTTCAGTTTATGTTTAGCGAAGTCAATGAAGTTGCAGACCTTTCGGCAAAAATGGATGCAGCATATTTGTGTGGTTTTTTTTTTTTTTTTTTTTTTTTTTTTTAATTTTGTTATTGTTTTTTTTTTTGGATATCTAAAAATTTTATTGCTCACCAATACTAACATTACAAATCGAAGCTAATCTACCACAAATAGCTATCTCTTTAATATTGTCGATCTTACTAATCCTACATTGCTACTATTAGTGTCTATATTTACATTTTCAAAATTGATATTGTGGTTTCAGTCTATCATCAACTCTTATATTGCATATACAAACTATATCTCTAGCCACATTGTGCCATTCCCTCTCTTCTTTCTAGAAAATCATTGATTTCTTTCCTGCCGGATATCAGGTGTATTTAGTGTAGATCATCCGAAATGACCTTGATTAGTAGTTTCGAGAGTTAGGACTTCAATTGGCGTGTTGATAGTCTTAAAAACTCCGTAAGGTCCATTAGCACCTATCTGCAAAGTTTGAGCTAAATCGAACTTCGTTTGGTAAGTCTTGGAAGACGTTTATAGTTTTTAATGTCGGTAAAGCCGAATTGTGGTTTTCGAGCTCGCTTTGAGTAAATGACCTCCATTTCAAAATTCAAAATTATCGTTAGGTTAGTATGATTATTTGTGACCTGTGTGAACTTTTAGAAGTGATATTCGAGGTCATTCAGATAGTTTTTGCATATGTTCCGAGAGTTGGAACTTTTCCTCCTTCTATTAAACACTCATCTTGTGTTGCGAGGATCCAATTCAAGATCCGACTTCGCGAGTAGGTTATATATATTCTTTGGAACTTGTATGCAAAGTTTGGAGTAATTTTGAGCTTCGTAGGATTCCGTTCGAACAAAAAATACAGCACCGACTGGTACTGTAAAGACCCCTGGGGAGTACCCTGCATGACAACCCAAGAAGCTGCGCGTTGGCACTGAGGAAAAGCTTGCTTAAGCACGAAAGTGCCCAGAGGGGCGCGGATCGCGATCCCCATGGTCGCGACAGAGACTGTGTAGGCGTGACAGCAATGCCCCGAAGTATAAAAACGACACATTAGTCGGCTAAAATCATTTTTGGTTGAATTCTCTTGATATATAGTCGGTCTAAGGTGATTCCATGGTACCAATCTGATCCAATCATCCAGGTAACATTTCTAAATTTGTTTATAATGTTAATTCAAGGTTGTGGCATTGGAAAACTTGGAAAATCGGGGAATTTGTATAAATTGAACTCCAAACTATATCCTATAGTATAATTGGCATCGTGAGACTATACGGAGTCCGGAATCGTATTATTTATGGGCTTTCAGCTAAGCTACGCTTAGTGGCAAATTAGTACTTCTTTTTTACGTGCAATAGTTAAACATTCGTTATGAGGGCATTTATATATGCGATTATCCTTTTATCGCTCAGAAGAAGGTAGTTTCAAGAGGCATTGGAAAGGAAAAAAGAGTTGTACAGTGATCGATTGGCCTCAGACTTGAGGTAAGTGATACTATCAATTTCTTTGACGGCCTTTGGCCTATGGATATTTTATTCATGCGTTCTTAACGTGAGTAGTTGCCGACATGACGTACTTACTACGTCGCAGCTGTAAAATGAATTCATATATTGTATTATCTTGTTGTGGGCTGTGATGTCATGTTGGGTGCAGGAGTATTCCGGCCAGGAGTAGGAGTACTCTGTTCCATTCATATTATCTGATTGTATTTCCCTCGAATGCAAAAGTATTCCTCTTCGGTAAGGGATTAGGGTACTTGCGACCCTATTGCATCAGTATCACTTCATTTCATTTCATATCATTTCATTTCATTACATGAGTTTGTTGGCTACATATGAATGTATACTCAAATTTATTTGCACATTTTATCTTTTTCTGCTTGTTGTTGATGTTCTGATTCCCGAGCTACTCTACTTATTTTTCGAAGAACCTAGTTATCCCTCACTTATTTGAGTCCTTATGACTCACTCTCTATCTGTTTCTTATTTTGTCTTTTCGCTTCAAAAGATTCCACTCCAAGACCCAGCACGTAGCGCGGTTGAGGAGCGAGGGCATTCCAGCTGTCTGTGGTGAGCCAGCTTTTGTTCGTTGAGGCCACCAGTTATAGATGTCTGGTGTTATATCTTATTTTGCTCCCTTCGGGAGCTCTATATATATATATATATATATATATATATTCTTTTTTGTTTCTTCTGAGCTTTTCAATTTTCTTCGGGAGGAGTATATATTCTTTTGTACTCACAGATATTTTATTAAGGTTCGCCTGACGGATCTAGTGGAGGATGTCCGGTGCCTGCACCTGCACGGCCTAACTTGAAATTCGGGTTGTGTCAATTAGTATCAAAGACTTGTTTGGAGTCTTTTCAGAAATGACAGTGTCTAATAGAGTCTTACTGCTCAGGCGCAGACGTCTATACCTATCTACGAGAGGCTATGGTGGAATTTAGGCAATCTCCTTCTTTTTCTTTCTGATCGTGCGTGGGTCTTCTTATTTGAAGTTAGAAATATCTTTGCTATATCACTCGTAGTAAATGGTGAGGACTCGTGTGACCGCTCAGCATGGGGTGGAGGAGTCGAATACAGCACCCCTTATGCCAGTTGCTTCACGTGGAGGAGGTGCTGGCCGTGGTAGACGCCGAGGTACATATCGTAGTTGTGGCAAAGGTAGAGCTGCCAGGCCGCAAATATTGTGGATCTTACCGATGATCTAGTTAATAAGGCCCAACCAGAGGCCCCAGCACCACAAGTTCCTGAGAGGTAGGGTGAGCAGAGATTTATTTTCACTCCAACCCTTTAGGATGCCTTTATATGGTTTATGGTGGCTCAGTTGCCCCAGAGGACCTCTCATGCCTCAGGCAGCTCCTCAGGTTGCCGATGATGTTTATGTTTAGGCTCAGGGAGCTCCTATTACAGCCCAAAATGTTGCTCCGGCAGATCGTGTTCCAGAGCCAGCGAGTGTTGTGCCTCAGGGAGTTTATGCCGGTCACTTGGACTAGGTGGTTCCATCTTGGAACCATGAGAGATTATATCACTTCACTAGTTCGCAGCTGCCGACATTGCTGGATGTTCGACAGATAATCCTCGGGAATTCTTAGATCGTTGCCAGCGTATCTTAGAGGGCCTCAGTTATTTGGAGGAGTATGGTGTTGACTATTGTTTATGCCTAAATTTGTACGTCTAGGTTAAAAAATTAATTACGAATGAGGTCACAAGCAATACGATAAATTACGATAGAAAAAGTAAGTAAATACGATGAAAGTAAAGACAACTAATTAAGCGAGAAATAATCAGGGGAATGAAAGGTCGCCAAAATACCCTCTTTGCTGATCGATTGGACGACTTCGATCGTCAGAACGCCCGCAGTCGCTGTGTTTTCGCCAACCTCAGCGTGAGAAGTTTAACCTGCTTTGGCAGTCTTCAAAGCCTGGGCTTTTTTGCTGATAGCTTTGTATGGATCAATTATCCTTCTTTTCTTCGAAGGGTGAGGAGCCTCCTTCTCCACCGCAGCTGCCTCGGCCTCAACTCCAGTGGCTTCGTTAGCCTCTATGGTTGTTGGAATTTCTTCTTCCCCCTTGATACCTACAATAGAATCAACTTTAGTGTAAAATTCGAAAGAGGCTTGTGATAAGAAGTATTCGGACGCTTACCATGAGTGGAGGAAATATACTTCTTCTTTGAAGCAGCGTATTCCATTGCCTCTCTTCATCAGTAAATCTTGTGGTGATCCGTGTCACTCAAGCCAAAAGGTCATCGACCTGAACGATATCGATTTTGTTAGCTGAACCAAGCAAAAGGATGGTGAAAAGGAGAATAAAGAAAATGCATAAGGGAAAAATGAGGCTTTACTTACGCATAGGGTTCCACCATTAAGAAAGTTGTGGATCATCAATTGCAACCAATGACCGCGTTAGAATATACACAAAACGACAATCCCAATGACAAATGCTATATCGTTATTCTTCGAATCAGCACCCGACCGCCTCTTTTGTCGAAGTACATCATCCCGCCTTTATAATTCATGGGGATGTATAGATTCAATACATGATTGACATCGAAGCCTTGTTTGGTTTCGGTGCAAAAGTAATCAATCATAGAGATCGCTCTCCAAATGGACGGTGCCAGCTAATCTAAACAAACGTTATACAACCTGCATAACGATGCGATAACCGAAGGTAAAATCCGACTGTAAAAAGGATAAGTTAAAACAATAGAGTAAACAGCTCTATTGTCCAAAAGCCTGTCTCCGACCTCTGGGCAGACAACTTCAATATGATTGCATCTGTAATCCACTTTGATCCATTCTATGTTTTCCGATCGAACGGTTCACGTGATTTATGAAACCAGGACATTGAATTTAAATATTAATTGGTGGGGTATTTGGACTGACACGCTGCAGTCGTTGTCAGTCTTGAACTCTCTGGGAACAATTTCGTGAGGTTTGGCAGGTGGCACAGGCTTTTTGACTTTGGCTTTCTGCTTCTTGTCCCCAGTCTGCGACGTTCCCCCTACGGCAGCAGGTTGCGACGCTGCAGCACTGGTGGCAACGTCCCCCAAAACATTGGGATCAGTGTCACCGGCGTTGGAATGATGTGAAGTAGTAGTGTCTTGAGTGGCCATTGAATAATTCAAAGTGTTGTTGCAAAAATTTGGTGGTTTTCAAGCGAAAACAACGTAGTTTCAGATGAATGTTTAGAAAAGTTAAGGAGAAGATGTAAAGTTGGAAAAAGAAATAAGGATGAGCTTTTTATAGAGGTAGAAGTATTGATTACCTCGGTAACCAGCGTTTTCGCATACACGTGGGCCTAATAGGGAGTCGAAGTGACAACCGCCATTTTTGAAAAGCTAGGTAAGGGAGCGGCCACGTCTTTTCCCGCCAAAAATTTCATGACCACTTGTCAAGCTCTCACGAACGCTCACTAGGCAAGTGGGGGGACTATCTGTAGTGGTCAAAAATTGGCACCAAGACTGGCACACGGCACCAGCAACGTGGCAGGCATAGCTTGAGCATCAGAGTCAACATAAATGGTGCAAGGTGTATTAGCAGTTTGGTCGAAGGAGTGGATCAGTCGCTTTGACCGATCGATCGAGATACAGAGTCGAGTTAAAGGATAAGCTCAGATCAGCTCAATTTTCAACCACTTCCATTATTTTCGGAGGCCGTTGGACTTGGATAACAACCTCTGATAGTGGAGAGACGTGCATGAAATGGACTTATACTATGGTTTGGACTCTTAGCTATAAATATAACCTCATTTTCCTTTTGTAAGGTTACGTTCTTCTGAACATAACTTTCCCCTAAGCATTTACTTTCACTACAATCATTACTACTGTATCGCCACCATTACTTTGTCCATACTACAACAAATTAGGCCCATGGCTACCATTTCAAAGTGTGGCCTTAACCATCTAAAAGTGTGGCCATTGACCTAAGGCCACACTCTTTGACCTAGGGCAACGCTTTTTCAGGGGTGGCCAAATCCGCGGTTACCTTTGTTCTCACGCTTTCAAAGTGTGCATATAAGACGCAAAGGCCACGCTTTAGCAACTCCTTAAGGCAACGTTTACAATCTATGAGGCAACGCTTAGAAATGTAGCCTATGTAACCTAATAGATTAGGCTTTCAAAGCGTGGCTACTGTTATTGTACTATAGCCACATTTTATAAATCGTGGCTTATATTCCTTTTACAACTTATAGGCAACATATTTGATAGTCTCTAAGGCCACAGTTTTGAAGCGTGGAAATTGTAAATTTTTTTAAAAATTTATATAGCAACAAATCTATGGTTGAAAATTATATTTGCTTATATATCCTGTAATCATATTAATATCAAGAAGATAAACTGTTATTAATATGCTCAAACACTAAAATAGATGATAAATAACAAAAAAATATTGAGTCAAATCTTATATTTGCAATAAATTTTGCAAAACAAACATCTTTTCGTTACTAACATATTAATAAAATAATGGTTCAAGATGTGAACTAGCAATGAACCATCCATACAAACCATATGTTTTCATATAATATCAACAAAAAATTGCATGAAAGTTTAATTTTTCAAAAGGTCTTCATCTTTAACTTCATTCGATCATCAAATAGACTTGCGACCACCATTTCCATTTGTATCACTCGCATTTTCCTACACATACAAAACGAACAATATAAAAGTTAGAAAGAGACCAATATGTAGATACAAATCAATATATAATACTTAATTTGTCATTTATACTACAAGTCGAGTTCATGGAAAAATAGTGTAGTACTTAACATTAGCTTTTGTAGGATTAAGAGTTCCAAAAATAAAGATCCATATATTATAGTCTACTGTAAAGTATACAAGGAATGAAATCTTTTTATTTGCCAAGTTTGTTGGAGAGGGTACATAGCTGGAATTGCAGACAACCCTGCTAGTTCCTCATTATCTAAAGCGGACAGATAAAACATCAAAGCAGTAACAACACCTGCCAAGTTAATATGACACAACCATTTGCACTGGATTGTCTTATGACACAAACAGTAACCAGTTGCACTGGATTGTCTTATGACACAAGCAGTAACCAGTTTCTGAATTGTCTTAACATTGTCTTATGACACAAGCAGTAACCAGTAACAACCCTGCCAAGTTAATATGACACAAGCAGTAACCAGTTTCTGAATTGTCTTAACTCCAGCTTGGTGGTTATAAGACTTTCTTAAGTAAAATATTGGTGAACTCTCAGTTTCCTCTGGCTTCTGTACTGGCCTAAAGATTGTAGCCTAAATACTAGGAATTAACTTAGTTAACTCCTAAATAGAGAGGGAGATATAAATCTTTACAGGACTAGGAATTAAATAGAGAGGGAGATACAAATCTTTACAAGAAGAACGTGAATAGGTCGCTGAGTCGCAAAGGAGTTTAGAAGAACAAATGGCTACCGAGCTGCAAAGGAAGCTAGAAAATGATTGTGTTGAGCTATAAAGTAAGCTAGAAGATGATCCTGTTGAGTTTCAAAGGAAGCTAGAAGAGCGTGCACACATAAATCTACAAGTTGCAATATAATTGAAGAGCAAATGGCTGCGAGCAGAATGCAATGGGTAAAAACAAAAGTGTACGTCCCATGTTAATATATCACATTACTAAACAGGATCCAGACGATGAGCTATAAAGTAAGCTAGAAGATGAGCTATAAAGTAAGCTAGAAAGTAATATATCTTTTTATCCAGACGATGTATGAACACGTTAATTTCTGTGACTTTTTTAGTTATGCTGTGCGAGTAACACATTTTTCCTAATTTTAAGAATCTGCTTGTACCCTGATTCTATTACCATGCTACTGCTCTGTTACTTTTACTATTGTTGATCCTAACTTCACAACAGCAACAAACAAATACCTCACAAAAGTCTAGGCCAATAGCAACACTTCAATCCATCAAGCTTAAAATTTTTGAGAAGGTACTTGGAAATTTCATAATTTAGGATGTTGAAATATAAATACCTTTGCACGAGTCGGAGCATGAGTTGAGCCAGAAGAAAGTGGAAGATTTTGGCTTCTCCTAGCCCGTGCACTGCCTATATCAACAGGTGAAGGTATGTTTGATCCGATACACCCTGGTCTATCTTGAATATTCAGCCCAGGGTTGTTTTGCACCAACTGACTAACAAATTTTCGCATTTCTAATCTTAACATTTCCTTCATTTCTTCCTTCAGAGAAGTCATTTCATTAGCATGCTTTTGTTTTAGCTTATTAATTTCCTCATCTCTTTGCAGAGAAGTAGTTGTCACTGATCTGCCATAGCACCTAACACGACCAGGTTGCTCTTTTCCAAACATGGCCTTAAATACCTTATCCGATGTTTCTCCTGAGTCTTGACGATTGAGAAGTTCAGACTGTAAAAAGGAAATCACTTAATATCATACACAAAGTCAAGTAAATAGAAGCTCTGTATACATAAAAGATTAGTTTATTTAGCAGTAGAGCAACTATATATCCTATTTGCTTCTGGTGGCAAATAGGACTTTCTGAGGTCTTAGAATGCCAGCCTTCAGACTTTGGACAATGACTCCTGCAAGTTCTCATGATCAAGACTCTATAATTTTAGTTATCTTTCTTAAAAGTCATACAAGTATTGAAGTGTAAATGTGTGTGTCATTATTGCAGGGGTGAGAATGTGAGCATAGAGAACTTCCACCAAGGCTTTACTCATGTTTTTGAGTCATCGGTCGACAATACAGAAGGTATTGCAGAGTCTATAGGTCATCCAGCTCATGTTGAATATGCAAATATATTGCTTCCTTAGTTGGAGAAAGTCCTTGTCATCGACTACAAACCAGATCAAGTCAATCTCTAAACTGGGTTCACAAATGGATGTATTTTATGATAGGGTTCTGAGTTTTACTTTATTTTTCTGAAATCAAATAAGAATGACAAACTTATCTCAAGTGTGTGTTTTGCTTTTTTGGAACTATTTTATCAACTGGTAGTGCTTGTGGCCAGCCTGAACTGTTTAGTTTAAACTCGTTTGTTATTACTTATTACAATGTTGCAGGAGAACCTGCCCCCCCTTTCTCCCCCTACTCTCACAGAAATTAAAGCAAAACCACATAGACAATGAAGTGAAACAACTAAATCTGAACTAAAAACAATCAACCGAGAAACTGTATTTTCCTTTTATTTAAAATAAATTTAGATATCACACCTAAACCTATTTTGATCCCAAGTACTGGTGGACTCTTCTATATATAAGTGAGATTGTTTGTTTCTTATTCTATACTCCTATTACTCATGATATTGACTTAATTAGTATGAAATTGATTTCATACTTAATGGTCTGAGAGACTCTCAAGTCTCACCATACTGTTAGTATACCAAAAGCTCTAAAATTGAGATTGTTTTCATTTCTACTACCAACAATTTCTTTTCTATCAAGAAACAGGACAACTCTTACGCGATAATATTCATGGATACGAACTGGCTTATGTATTGGACATGATCTTCGGTAAATTAGGGTGTCCTCTTTTACAAAAAAGTGCTTGAAACTCATGCAGTAACTCCCTGGCCCTAGGGAAATCAGTTGCAACAGTTAGAGTCAGGTGGATATAGACATATAGTACTAGAGTAGAAACAAGCAAAATAAATAAGCAAGCTGTAAGTTGGCGACACTATTCATTAGGATACAAAATAATATTGGCCTACGCGACCTCATCATAGGGAAATAATTTCGCAACTCTTACATACTGGACAACAATTCAATGTGCATATCATATTGCAATTTGGCTATCTGCATATCATATTGCAATTTGGCTATCTGTATCGCAATCCCTTTATTGATAGCAGCAATGCAGAATATGCTAGTTCAATTTTTTTGTCAACTGTAAAGTCATGACCAGGGAAACTTACTATTGCAATTTGGCTATCTGTATAAACTTCCTTCCCTTCCTTCGTACGAGTTGCAATAAACATTTCAGATTTTGATGGTTCTTGATTGTTCTTTTTAAGCTACAATTTATATCAAAAGAAAGTAAATTATACAAGCATCAATCTGTACTATGAAAACATCAAAAGAAACGGAAGGAAAAAAGAAAATATTACCAATGCCACGCGTACTCTTGCAAAATTAACAGGTCCCATTCGGTGCCTCCACTTTTGTTTCTTTCTGTTTTGAGAATTTAAGCAGCACATCGCCTAAAATGCCGTAAAAAGAGATATTCATAAATAAAAAATAGAGGAGAATAAATATAATGCAACAGTATGTTCAATAGTGGACATGCACTATTGTAATCTCACTTGGATAGTTGGAAGCTTCCACTACTCAATCAACTGGCGAAATTGAACTTCTGGTATGTCCATGGGACGATTTTCTAGCATTTCTTCAATAGTTTCATAGTCATCAAAATGTTTCTTCTTAATATGTCTCTTGTGTCCCTTCCAAGCATCACGAAGGCCATCCATCACCCACTTCTTTCCTTCTGCCGGAATTATGAACTTGGACTAGGAAAAAAAAACATATAGTTTATCTTTATTTAGTAGGAAAATCAAGCAAAATATATATTTGTAAAATTTAATATTCTTACGTTGACATATTCCCACATGCAGTTTTTAGTATGCCCTGGCACAACATGCCAACTAGTGTACACCAAGGTGATAAATCTAGGATTCCTTGCGATTGTCTCTATGAAGTTGGTTAAATCAGACACTCTCTTGCTAGTTGGTCCCACGGCTTGCCCTTTGTCAAATGTCACCTCCTCTGTTTCTTCAAAACTTCTTGCATGAATATTCTTACATATTGTTTATCCTCGAACTTTTTTCTTCTCCGATGTCCCTAGATAACAGCCATGACATAAGGAAAAAATATTGCAATGAGTTACAAAATTATAAAGTTTACGACATACCACCTGTAGCACAATCTATGTCCATAGCTTCATCTCCAACATACTCTTCTTCACCAACTTCTTCTTGTTCGGCAAAATCATCCAATTCCACATTATGTTCATCAACAGGAGGCGGGGAAATAAATCTGTCATCATTTACTGGCTGAATATCAGGTTGTTTTTCACTACCTATATGTATCCCTTGTTTTTCTAGAAATTTGTCAAGACTCGACGCCCTTAGGACCGACTGCCTCTTCACCTTTTTGCAATTCTGTAGCTCCTGAATATTAAGGTGTTCCTCTCCTTCATTTTGTGCTCTTTTCATATGTGTTGTGTTAAGAACATCCTTTGAAGATGATTGTTTCATGGACTTGTGTATTGGCAATTCACTCGTTCTTTTCTTTGGAATGGACTCCTTAGATTGAATTAACGGCTGTTTACTTAGTAATCCTTTGGTTTAAATCATACATGAAGTGTTAAGAGCTTCATTTGGAGACGATTGGATCATGGATCTATGAACATGCAATTTACTCATTTCTTGCATTTGAACGGACTCCTCAGATAGAATTACCCTCTGTTTACTTTGCAATTCTCTTGATGTTGCAGGCATAAGATTCTTCCTTTTGTGAGTTAGTTGTTCTTGCTCTTTCACTTTATCATTGCGATCATTTGTTAATTTTTCTCTCTTAATCTGAAAGGCCCTGGCCAATTCAGCACTTGATCGACATTGGAAATCAAAACCTATATTCTTCATTGGACTTTGCGCTTTGTTTGGATTCAACAACTTTTTCTTTAGAGCAGCTCCTTGATTCATTCTGCATGCAAAAGAAAAAAGATTGTTCAGATTCCAGTCCCATGATGATAAACCACGATCGCTAGCCTTCCTGTAAGATAAAGTGTCAAACAAATAAAATCCATGAATAAAGCAGCAGGTTGTCCGATGCAGGCAGATTTAATAACTGAATAGCAAAGTGTAAAATAGAGCACCAAACTGAAAAACGGAACTGCAATAATTAACTTTATGATGATGACTATTTCTAAGTGATTTGTGATCATGATATGATAGTGTTATATCTTATTTCTGATGCAATGGATTACTTGAAGAGTTGTTGCCTATATGCTCTTGCAGTACTTGTAGACACCTAAACTATTTCTAAACAACAGAGCGTTTAATGAAAAGTTTTTGCATTGCAGCAATACTTTATAGATCTAAATTATGTTTACACTTTGCATGTTAGTGATGAAGGTATTGCTGCATTTCTGGAAGAGTCTGGAGCGTGTTTGGAGGAAGTTTCACTGGATAAATGCTCTAAGGTACACATAATCGTCCAGGAGTATCTATTCCGCTCTAAAAAATGCTTATTAAGCCGAGTGATATTCCTAGTTTCTCAATATATTAAGTGTTCAGGTACAGAGTAGATTTTAGTGATTCACCAGTTGTGGCTAACATGTAGCTATTGACCATTTAAGAGTCCGATGACAACTCTCTTCTGCTAATTCTAAATCATAGCAGGCGCAATAGTAAAAAGGCAGAACAGGCCAATAGCAGATCCGAAAAAAACTGTTGTAACAAACTTTTCATAAGAACAAGACTCAGTACTAGGACCTTCATTACTGCATTAACAAAATGTGGTCTCTTCAAAATGTTTGTTATGGAAGTAAATGGCATCACACCACGGCTGCATTAACAAATTTCAGACACCTCGGAAAAGTTACTAGAAGTCACTGACAACTTTCTTATCATTTGAATCATAGTTCCCAATATGCAGTAAATTATATATATCCATTTGACATTGTATGCGTAGGGCATGGGACTAACCATGTAATTTAAGCATAACACAAATACGGAAAACAAAACAACATTCTCTGGCAAAAACTGCTGTAACAAACTTTAAACTGCAGCAGAGCAGAACAGCTGAACCAGTAACAAACTTGAAACTGCTGAGATATTGAATACAGAACAACACTACGAAAAAAAAAAACTAACAAAGCTGCACAAAGCAGTAGATTTTAACAGAATGCAGCAGCAATTTCTAACAGGAAACAACTGCTGAATCGAAGCAATTACATCAACAGATTTGAACAAGTTACAGCAGCAGATTCGAATGTTAAACCATCCGAACAAAGCTAAGCAACAGTAGCAAATTAAGGCCAAATATTTATTGAATGGTCTTATAATTTATTGAATCCTTTTAGGTTGTATGTTAAACTACACGTGCAGTAGAACAAATTTTGAGATATTGAATCCTCAACGGGACAATAATCCACATAGCTGAAATCAAATTAAGCGCGCAATTAACATTTTTTTGAGGTCAGACAGAACCAAACTAAACAAAAGAAATTACAAAAGTTAAGAGGATTACCTTCCTGGTGGCAGCTGTCTTAATTGGGAAAAGGAGGTTTAGACTGAGAAAACGAGATATCTTCCTGTCGAAGCAATTTTTCTATCATCAGGCGTCAAGAAATATGGTTCGCCTGTGAAATCCTCAAGACTTGTAGCAGCCAAATCCATGGCAACCATAGGTGACTCTTAACAAGCGTAGAGCTCAAGTTATAAATGTACAGTGCATCATTCCGTAGGAGCAGCAAGATATTTGTAACTTGGTTTATTCGAGAAAGCTAAAGAGCTTACTGTTCTTTGTGAGAATGTAAAAACTGGAAGAAATTTTTCAGCTTTAGATCAGCACACAGTTTCTCTCAGCCACCCAGAAAATACAGAATAATCACACAAGATAGTAACCGTAATCCAAAAATAGAAAAGAAAAGGCCACAAATATAGAGCTGAAGTACCTTGGTCTTAGTATGCTCAACTTCTGGTCTTAGTACACAATCTTCTTTAGAGAGATGTGCACTACCTGATAACAATTGAAAAAAAAGTATTATTTCACTCGAAACTTGACACTCCAGGTAATACGGTTACCTATACAATTCAGAGCCAGCAAATATCAAAAGGGCAGTGTGAAAATATATGAGAAAGGGACAAAAACCATCAGCATAAAAATATTCAATATTAGAACTTCAATAAAATTGATAAAAAAAGAACATCAAGAAACTAATATCATCAACTTAACACCTAAAATAAAATTGTAAAATGCATCTCTAGTTGTTAATTAAGCAATGACTAAGCTATTATTCAACTTGAATTGGAATCAAACTCTTGATATATCATCAAAATCATCCTCATCTTCAGATTCAATTTCATATTGTACTGCAGGAAATCCTTCTGGAGGCACATCGATAATTGTTGTCGCAATATCATTCCTTACTAAGACAATTTCACCATTATCAGGCGGTATAGATGGGCCTATCAAATGTTCAGACGGCTCATTTTCATAAAAGTCTGTAGCATTAGATTCAAGTTGGTTAGTTATGTTAAAGAGGTCCCTCGGGACCGTCTTCATAACATAGTGCTTATCTTGATCTTATGGATCTTGCACATAGAAGCATTGGTGTGCTTGAGATGCTAGCACAAAAGGCTCTTCCTGATAGCATTTCTTGTTGAAGCAGACATAAGTAAGGCCATAAATATCTTCTTCAACCTCATACCAGTCACACTTGAATAACACAACCTTGAAACGACCATAATAGTCGAATTCAAGTATATCAACTATTCTACCATAATAGGTCAGATTTGCTTCCACCAGATTTTTATCCTTTGAGCTTGCAAAGCTTGTAGTTAGGGCAACTAAATGAACTCCACTATTTTGTGTCTTACGCCCTGCATCACGCCTCCTCGTGTGGAATCTATATCCATTTATGAGATACCCGATATATCTTTTAGCAACTGTATTTGGTCCTCTAGACAATTCTTTTATCAGATCCGGCACATCTTCATGCAACACACGAGTTTCAAACCATTGAGAGAAGTTTTGAGAATGTTGCTTGGCCTTGCTCCATTTACATCCTCGCTTCTGACTATTAACCTCAAGCTCATGCTCTCTATACAAGGTATTTTATTTGTTAGCAAATATATAAATAAAATAATTTCAGAATTATCTGCATAAAAGAAAATAGTACAAGTTACCTAATATATTCTTGAACTTCGTCACAGTTGTTCAATATGTATGCATGTCCCTGACTTAATGTCTTGTCATTTAAAATAATTGGATCATTCTTTTGTGCTCCTAAAGGACAACCTCGATTAGGGAACAAACTGGAAGTTTGTGCATCAGCCGAACCACGTTCATCATCATTTCGGAATCTTCTATTAAATCTAGTATGTACACCCCCATGTAGATATCTAGAGCATAAAGTCAAACATTCTTGAACCAAATATGCCTTGGCAATAGATCCTTCTGGATGATTTCTGTTGCCAACGGATGACTTAAATGTACACATATTTCTTTCAGTAGGATACATCCATCGACCCTGAACAGGACCTCCTAATCTCACCTCATTCACCAAATGAATAGGCAAATGAATCATTATATAAAAAAAAGTAGGAAGAAATACCCGCTCCAATTGATTCAATGTTTCTTTAATTTCTGCTTCCAAACAATCTAGTTCTTCCAGTGTGATAACTTTTTGACATAATCGACGAAAGAAGGAACTCAAGCGAATAAAAGAAATAGCAACATGATTAGGAAGTATGCTTTTAATTGGTATCGGAAACAAGTAATATAACATGAAATGAGCATCATGGGTCTTGTAGCAAGATATTTTTCTTTCATCTAAGTTAACACACCTAGATATATTGGAAGCACTACCGTCAGGCAACTTTGCTGTCTTTAGAACACCACAAAAGACTGATTTCTCTCCATTAGTCATTGAGAAGCACGCTTTTGCAAATTTTATTCTCTTTCCATCCTTTGTGTCTTTTGGATGAAGGTCCTTTCTAATGCCCATATCTTTTAGATCAAAACGAGCATTAGCATGATCCTTGGACTTGCCAGGAATATCCAAAAGGGTTCCAACTATGCTATCAAATATGTTCTTCTCTATGTGCATTGGATCGAGGTTGTGACGTAACGTGTTATGCTGCCAATAAGGCGATTCAAAGAAAATTGACCTTTTCTTCCACGAGCCATCATTTGATTTCTTCTGTTTCTTCCTAAACACGTTGGTAACATTTTGTAAGCTCGTACGAACATCGGTTCCCTTTAACAAAGGCGGAGGAGGCCTAAATTCTGTTTTCCCATTGAATGACCCTTTGTTAGATCTCCACGGATGATTCATGGGTAAAAAAACACGATGGTCCATATAACACATTTTTCGACTATGTTTAAGATAGCAAGAATTAGTGCCATAATTACAACAAGGGCAAGCGTACTTTCCTTTTGTACTCCAACCGGATAACATAGCATATGCAGGGAAGTCACTAATTGTCCACAAGAGAGCTGCTCGCATCTGGAAGGTTTGATTTCTTGAAGAATCATATGTCTCTACTCCCGACTCCCACAGCAAATTTAGCTCGTATCAATGGTTGTAAATAAATATCAATGTCACTTCCAGGTGATCGCGGCCCAGGTATAAGCAAAGAAAGCATGCAGTATTCTGGCTTCATACACACCAAGGAGGCAAATTATACACCATTAAGATAACAGGCCATGTGCTATGAGATACGCTCATAGTACGAAAGGGATTGAACCCATCACTTGCCAAGCCAAGTCTCAAATTGCGAGAATCACTTGCAAAATCTAGATGACAACTATCAAAGTCTTTCCAAGCTTGGCCATCAGCAGCATGCCTTAACTTTCCATCTTTTGAACGCCCTTCGTCATGCCACCTTACTATATCAGCTGTCTTTGAGCACATAAATAACCTTTTGAGTCGAGGAACTAATGGAAAATATCTCAAAATTTTAGCAGGAACTAGATGAGGTTTTTTAGAAGGCTCAAGCTCACTATCTACAATAGGACGTTCAATATATCGAGAAGCTCTACAAACATGACAATGCGTGTTATTTTTATGATCATTCCTAAATAACATACAGTCATTAGGACATGCATCAATTTTTTTCATAATAAAGACCTAAATCCTTAATCATAGCATTGGCTTGATAGTAGGATGTAGGAATATTCAACTCCGGCATCGCCTCTTTTAGTAACTCTAAGAGGGAAGTGAAGGAAGCGTTGCTCCATCGATGGAGACACTTTAGCAAGTACAAACGGATTGTGAATGATAATCTAGAAAATCCTTTACAGCCTGGATATAGTTCTTGGCTCGCCTCATCAACTAAGTTATAAAATTTCTGGGCTTCTTCATTTGGGCCTTCATAAACTCCTTCAGTTTGTGCAACATTTCTAAATTGATCATTCAACAACCCATCAATGTCATCATATGAGTTAGCTTCATCATTCGAGTCACCCCCAACATTCATATGGATAACCCATTCCCCATGATTAATCCACCTTGTATAACCATCAACAAACCCGCGGCTTATTAAATGATCCTTTACTATATGCCTTCGAAACTAATAGATATTACAACAGTCCGCACAAGGGCATTGAATTTCTTCACCTTGAGGATCTCCAAAAGAGTAAGCAAAGTCCAAGAAAGATTCAACACCATCATAATACTCTTTTCCACATCTCGGTAAATCCATCCAATCCTTGGACGGGATATTTGAAGTCCTAAAATCAAATATTGTTGTTAGATCTTCAAATAAATAATTATGTAACTAGTAACTATACGTTACTAATAAATCCTAAAAATTAATCTTACATTTTTGAAATCAAGTGATGTAAGATGACATGAACTTCTTACCTAGTCATGACACTTAAACTAAGTCAAACACAACTTCAAGTTAACCACAGATCTTCCTGAGCGTTCACTAATCTTTTATGATAAAATAGAAAAATTAGTAGGATTAAAAGATTACATAAATAATACTAAGATCATCGAATCAAATTCACATCAACATTAAAATAAATTAACCATAACAAATCTGAAACTTCACTATTTGTACTAAAACATACATGAAAACCACTATTTGATACCAACTTATTGTCCAAATTTATGAATCATCTTTCTCTGTATTTAGTAGAGCTATCTATTACTTCAACTTTGTTGATATCGCGAGGCGATTTCATCATTTAAACTCTAAATTAGTTTATAAGTACTCTCAATTACGATGGTAGGCCTTAAATTAGAGCGGTGTAATTAAACTAGAACTAAAATTTCAAAGAGCACATTTCAATTTGAGTCGATTGAGCTGACGCTTCAAACAAAAAAGAAAAACAAAGGCTGGATGTGTCAATTTTTCCCCTTTTCCCCTTTACAATACTTTACATACAGATTTTCATTAAGAAAGAGTATAGATGAATTTATGCACCACAATATTGTGTTTCATCATTCTCAAGCAAAGGGCAGAATGGTAATGGCTTTCTCTCTTCCTCTAGGAACTGGGACTAGCAATGTCGCGGAGGCAAAAGCTCTATTATTTGGTCTACAATTGTGTATTGCTAGTGGTTTATCACAATTGTTGATTAAAGTAGCGAACTATAAAATTTTGTTAAAATATATATGTTGCTAGTTACAGTGAAGCATGAATTGTTAAAGCATCCAGATCGCTTAAAAAAAATAACTATGAAAACTTTCAAACATATAGTTCTCCGGAGAAGTAGCGCCACTTCCACCAAGATTTTATCAATATAAACTAAATCAATAAAGCAATCACAAAGACAAGATCAATCCATATAAACTAAATCAATTCAGATAAACTAAATCAAAGGGAAAAGAATACCTGAAAAGCGGCGACAGATGAGAATGAAGGTGAACTAGAGCCACAGCCAAGTAAAAGACAGAGCGACAGAGAAGGTCAAGCAGCGGCCAAAACTATCTCTTAACAGAACCTAATAGCGAAATATGATGAGAATCTTAAGAGGGCATAGCGAAAACTATCCCTTAACAGGGCGTCTTTGATGTTTCCATACAAGAGCACAAGATGAGAATCACTTACCTTTGATTGCAGATTATGCGAATGCTGCAGCAGTGGATCTTGCAAACCTGAAAGTGGAAGAGGGAAAAGCTAAGGTTTGGTTTTCCTGAACTAAACCTAAAAGCGCTGGAGGGAAAAGTTTGTGTGTTTCCCGCTTGGTAAATGTACTTGAATTAGGAGTATACTTTAGGAGGAAAGTTTAGGTTACGCTTATAAATGGTTATTTTTTTTCTGAGTATATAGCAACTTTTTTAAAGTGTTGCCTATTAATTAATAAATATTGCTAATTATTCTAGGATTTGGCAACTCTTTGTAAGCGTTGCCTATAGAATTTAAAGCCACGCTTTACTGACGTTGCTCTAAAATCCGTGGACATAGGCTCTGGGCAAAGGCCACACTTATAAAATATGCTCATAAATATTTTTGGCACCGCTTTTTAAGTGTTGTCTAAAATTAGTGTGGCCGTAGGCCTAATTTGTTGTAGTGCCACCACCACATAGTTGTAATTTGGCTTTACTTTGGAGGAGGCGTTCACCTTCCTGGCCGGAGCACGAGTATTCAATCAATACAATAAGCTTATTTCTTTCCATTTATAGATTTAATTATTGTTCCTTTGTTTGTCTACTTTCGATGTTGTTGCCTTATTTGATTCATCACCGTTCAAATCATTAACTCTTAAAATCAATAATTTGAAGTGTGTTAGCATTAATCAATCAACTATTCATAACGATGATCCGTTTTGGTATACTTGTCAATTTAAAGGTTCTTTTGTCCGATCATTTCATTCTTGTTAAACTCACACGAACCTGTTCATAAAATATCGATATAATTAATCGATCTTATCACGGCCATTCGTTGAATTAACTTGTTTACTTGCTGGTTTCTTGTTTAATTTACTCACTCGATCGTTTGCATATCGCTTGTTTAATTTACATTCGTTATCATCACTTATCATTTTCTCTTATCCATCATCAAAATATTAATCGCATGTTTGATATTCTTAACGAACGAAGATATTTTTTCTGTAAAACGGAAGCTTAGCAATCCAATGGCTGAAATTTCGATATAAAACGGTCGCCTGTGGCTCAACTAAATATAAATATTAATGTAATACCTGAAACCGATTTTAGAAAATACACAATGTAAGTTCAAACAATTTTTTGGGAGCTGATTAAAGTCTATGACAACAACTCATCTCGTCATTGGTAAGTAATTTTGACTTTTCCCCTCGGTAACAACTCATATATCCAAGGATGTTTGAGGTTGAAGCTAACAGCTAAAAAATGTTGATCTATGACTTTGTTGTGTATTTTTTAATAGCTCTATTGCTCATACGAACTTCCCTCCTAATTGGTACAACCGTTTTTCAAATTATATGTTTGCAACAATTAAGTACATTTTAATTAGGCATTTTCATGGATATCATTTAATTGGGAGGTGGAGGGTATTATTTTTTTCTTTTCTTTGGAGGATCCCCCCAAAGGCATGGGGTTGTTCACCCTTGCTGTATTGGCATCCAAACTGACATTTTAGCTGCTGATATTATGAAAATTCTTTGAGAGCAAAGCCCGTCTTAGTCACTATTTTACCATTTATTTTTTAGAGATGCTTTCTGATAATTTTTATTATTGTTGTTTCTTGTTCGCCGTACAATTTAATGAATTAGTTTCGCGTGTTGTGCTCCTTCTAGGTTGAGGAAGAAATGATGATGCACAAGTTTATGATCTTTATGTCGGCTCATGGTAAAGCTAAAGAGGTATGTTCGCCACACTTAGAAGTTAGAGCAGGTTTATGGTCAAGTCTTTGTTGTCTTAGACCCTATAACTTCCCGTGCATACCTTTTACAATTGTTTCAATTTGTGGACCTTCCCAACCCCGAGAAGTGGAGTCTTTGGATTTCTAATAAAAGGAACACTTTTATTTCTATTGTCTTCCTGAATCCTGATTCTCTTATCCCTTGATATCCATATAATAGGATAACATGTTCAAAAGTCTACTATTCTCTTCATTTGTGTGTCTTATTTACTGCACACACCATGTAAAGTAATGACTTGACTCGTCCAAGTTCTGGTCATTCACGTTAAACTTGCCATGTTCTAATAGAATATCGTTCCACTTTTCCAATTGTGAATTATAATTTTCTAAGTTTGATGCAAATCTTTAGCTTATTTTGCGAGATATTGTGTGCTATATGAAAAGTACAACTTTGATATAGCAAGAGACAGAGGATACTGCCTTTTGTTCACATGAGATAGGTCATATCTCCCCTTGTAACACTTTAGCTGTCTAATTGAGTACTGGTCCAAAGCTATAGAGAAGTTTTAAGAGAGCAGGTGTTAAATATATAGTGTTTATCAAAATTAGGACCTGATACCATAAGCATAGAACCAAAAAGAAAGGGAGGGTGGAAACCTGAGATCTCTGTTTTGGCCAGTCATGTTAAAGAATGTAGATGAAAGAGATAACTTAACCATGAAGCCCTGTTATCTGTACTTTTTTTTATCTTGGATCTGTTCTTTATGCAAATCCTTTGCTCCTTATTAAGGTACTAATCTTGTAACCTTGCGCTTAGATTGCTTTACCTGTAAAATTCCTATTTATGAATGCTATTAGATAAAAAACTAAGATTAGTGTTATAGAGAATAAGAGTGTTCTCCATACATCTTCCACATCATCTGCAAGTGTTTTATTCTCCGGGTTTTTAGGTACATGTGTCACGGGCCGCACCTTCCCAATGACAGCGGCACATCTTTGGCCCGTGCGGCACTTGCAGTCCCACCTGACTACAAGCCAGCCTACTCCTTATCCCAGATTTCTAGGAAGCTCGCCTCAGTGGCCTAGCTTCAACTGTGCAGCCCGAAGGTGCCCTTGTGCGCATCTCATATGCGGAAACTTTAGTGTGCGTACATCCGGGGTTGGCTTAGGACCTGCCCGTCCCTTGCCTAGCACTAAGCGTCGTTTCTGCGCGCGAAGTGCAATCCTCAAGCTTGGCCCTCGCTTTGTGTCCTGGCACTTGGCTTGGCTTTGCCCGAGTAGGACAACTCTTTAGCCCTTGGCCCATGTCATGTGCCACTCCAAGGATATCTCCCAATATCTCCTGAAAATGGCAAGCGTAGCCCCCGCATCGTGTCTCCCTCTTGAGTGGTGCAACGTTGTCCCACGACTGCACATCTAGGCCAACGAGCCCTTACTTGCATGGTTGAACCCTGGCCATGCTTGCAAGTCAATACACGAGGCTCTCAATAGCTCCTCGAGTACTCAATCGGCACAGAGGTCTTTTTCATATCCGAAGACAGCCCGCGGGGGCTTAGTCTTTCTTTCCGTCAAGCATCTGCCGCCCGTTGTGCGCCCAACGTTGGCCCTCTCGCCACACGCCGTCCATAGAGTCGCTTGACTCGTATGGATACCTGGAACACTCCTCTGAGATGTCCAGGCAGGCCCTTGAGGTCATTCCTCAAGGCAGCTCACTTGGTGCGACTTCCCGACAAAGTGCACGGAGAGGGCTGGTAGGCTGTCACCATGTCTGCCCCCCTTATATATGTCCTTACAAATTAAAGCCATGTCTTAGCACTTGACATCCTTTGTCCAGAGAATTGTACAAGGGTCTAACTTTCCACTCTGACCTCTAAATAAGGTGCCGTTTATTCCTAGAGATACCTCTTGAATTCCTTCACACCTCCATGAAGTTTCATCTCATTCCCATACTCATGGAAAGAGATATAGCCTTCGAAAGATCAGCATAATTACCACAATGCCACTGCTTCTTGGCTAAGTCAAGCCCATAGGCAAACAAGCTCCGATCGGCACCAAACTTGGTATGACACTCTATAGCATCTTAGGAACAAGTCCCTCATCCTATATTCCAAGATTCCCACTATAGCTCCACAACGTGCAGCACTGACACTCGTGCCCGCACACAGCTCGCATGGCTGACACTCAGTCTGCGCCCACCTGACACTCGTCCAGCACCTTGCTAGCCCTCATCTAGCACTCGTCTAGCACAAGGCCAAGACTTCCCCTCAAGTATGCGACTGACATTCGGCCAGCACACGACTAGCCCTCGTCTAGCCGACTGACACTCGTTCAGCGCACGGCCGACACTCGGCCGAGCGGCTGACACTCGTCTGGTCCTCCTGTGGTGTAAAGACATTGCGCACGCAAAGGCATCAAAAGGGCTCCGCGCAACATTCTCCCCCACTCGATCTAGGCATCGTCCTCGATGACTGACTGCCTACGCCCAAACCCAGAGTTTGCCCCCTCGGGATTCTCCATCACGGTTCCCATTTCCAAGGTTCCTTGGACTTCCTCAAGTCCCTTCTCATAAAATAGGAGTCGTGCCCATCACTGCTCCTTCCAAGTTTCATCCAAGCGTGCCTCTGCACTCCATCTACGCGATGATCACTTGGAAATGCCTCTGTATTTGCACCTCCGCGGTGACTAACTGTTGCTTCCTCTGAAGACAACTCCTTTGTTTTGGCATACCTGCCAACCACGCCATAGCTCATATGGCCAACATCCGTCTGGCTAGCTCCCTTCGCTTTTGGTGAGTACTTCAGGCACCCTCTGGTGTGGCACACGCAGTCCAACGGCGCCTTGCGGCCCTATTCTCCACCTCTGACGATTTGCTTCCTTCAGGATTTCCCTTAAGCACAATGCCTCATTATAGGAAAATTCTCCCCCACTCAAGTAGGAGATTCTCTTCAATTTTGGTAGGCATCCCTCGATGTGGCTCCTTGCCAACCATACACTCATGGTCCTTCTCCACCATTTCACTCTGGAAAGATTCCACTATGCCACTATGGGAACAATATCAAATCCCGATCCCATAACTCGGAGTAACTTGTTGCTTGATCCCATACTCAAGGCAAATCACGACTGATCGACAATAGCCCACACAAAGACACTAGCGGCTGCTCATGCCTAATTCTGTCCCAATTGAACATCCAATCCGGCCTTAGAAACCCACGCTCCACGCCTGGTACTTGGAAAGCTCTAGGGACGTACTCCTCAGAGTACTTCAATTCTCAAAGTGGTAGCTTCGTTGCATTCCCAAACAAAGTTCTTTGTTTTCAAAATATCACTTCCTTAGCAGATCACGAATTGTACTCCTTGTACTTGGCTCAACTGGCAAGAACGGCTTGTTCAACCTGTATGCGCCTCCCGATTTGGTGTACCTTTGTACTCTTAGCTTTTGGAAGGACTCCATTCTCAAACTTGGAAACCCATCCAATTCGTAGCGTCGCTATCCCCATTTTGATTCAACATACAATGCCTCCCCACATAATGGTTTGGCCCATTCCATCCATCAGCTCCGCGCAGTTCCATATTTTTCTCCCCACACGAAGTGGTTTGGCTGACCATCCTCATTGTTGTCTCCTCGTCCGTCGGTTTGGCCCATTACCATGTCTCTCCGTCCGCCAGTTGAACACATTTCCCATATTTGCCTCCCCACACGAAGTGGCTTGGCTATCCGTTCCAACTTTGCCTCCCTACTAGGTAGGTTGGCTTCTTTCCGTCACAAACATGGTGGTTGACTCCACCTGATTATGACACTCGAGCACCCCGCAAATACGCTTGCTCTAAAGCCCTTCTTCACGATTGTCGCAGCCTCCTGGCACGCCCTGCCCTAGCTTTGACATCACCCAATGCATAGAGCTCATATTTGGAGATCACTCTCCCCCGCGATGGTAGGCGCCTTACCCAATCATCCAAAGCAGTTGTTGGTGCGACATTCATGCCAACATCCCCGTACTAGCTCGGCACCTGCCTAGCGTAGCACTCATTCATGCGAGCAACGCTTGCCCCATGTTGTAGGAACCAAGCCTACTCAACCAACATGGTTGTCGAGGGACTCGCCTTCCATTCATTGCAGCCCTTAAGAGGGCTAGGCATTCACAACGTCCAACTCCTCAGAAGGACTCCTTTTGATGCTCCTCGGTGCTTAAGTCTTCCCTCTGGAAGGCCCCTTAATTCACGCACTTGCATCCTTTGTATGCTCCACGTATTATGCTCCGCACAATTCCAATGCCCTCAGGCTGCTCAAGTCAATCCCACTTGAAAGACATTCAAATGATGCGCCACTCGTATCCATGGCATGATCTCCACGATCTGCTTCAATATAAATAGCCCACGGCTCGCATCTTGCGCGACCTGGCAATCATGGCCCTTTTCCTGGCCACCTGACTTATCGGCATGTCCCTCTCTGAACGAAAGCCACTATTCGTAAGAAAACATTTTTGCATCGCAAATTTCCCCTCTTCGATGTTTCCCTACTGCTAGCAGAGTTTCTTTACAACTGATGGATATCCCGCAATCAAGACAATTAAGCTCCTGCTAACCATCTGTCCCATCTTTGGAACATCATCCCAACAGCACAACACGTTGGCGCTCCTTGCTGACCAACTATGCCTCATTCGAAACCCTCTGAAAACAGCCCTATAGGGTCCGCCATCTCAAATAGCATGTTGAACATCATTCCTGCTTCGATATTATCTCCATAATGACATTCCCATATTGCACTGTCAATTCAGCATTCCTAAGCTGTGACATCAACCATGGCCTCATTCTTTTTACCGAAGCCGACTAATTGTTGGTACAGATCAACCTTCCCCGATGTCTTAGCTCACAATGCCCTGAAAGCCCTTATGCAAGAACAAATTGTGCTTTGATGGCGTCTCAAAACCACAGTGCTAAAAAAAAAAAATTTTGACAATGCGTTCCATGCTCTATCCCATTACCGGTGTAAAGCTCCTGCTTTGGGTGCCAATCCGCTTGGTACCAACCACACCATCCTGAGCATCCTCTGCTCTGATACAAACTGTCACGGGCCGCACCTTCCCAATGACAACGGCACACCTTTGGCCCGTGCGGCGCTTGCAGTCCCACCTGACTACAAGCCAGCGTGCTCCTTCTCTCAGGTTTCCAGGAAGCTTGCCTCAGTGGCCTAGCTTCAACTCTGCCGCCCGAAGGTCTCTCCCTTGTGCGCATCACATATGCGGAAACTTTAGTGTGCGCACATCCGGGGTTGGCTTAGGACCTGCCCGTCCCTCGCCTAGCATTAAGCGTCGCTCCTGCGCGGAAAGTGCAATCCTCAAGCTTAGCCCTCGCCTTGTGCACTGGCACTTGGCTTGGCTTTGCCCGAGTAGGACAATTCTTTAGCCCTTGGCCCTTGTTATGTGCGAATCCAAGGATACCTCCCAATGTCTCCTGACAATGGCAAGCGTAGCCCCCACATTATGCCTCCCTCTTGAGTGGTGCAGCGTCGCCCCACGACTGCACATCTAGGCCAACAAGCCCTTGCTTGCATGGTTGAACCCCGGCCATGCTTGCAAGTCAATACACGAGGCTCTCAATAGCTCCTCGAGTACTCCATCGGCACAGAGGTCTTTTTCATATCCGAAGATAGCCTGCGGGGCTTAGTCTTTCCTTCCGTCAAGCCTCTGCCGCCCGTTGTGCGTCCAACTTTGGCCCTCTGGCCACACGCCGTCCATAGAGTCGCCTGACTCGTATGGATACCTGGAACACTCCTCTGAGATTTCAAGGCAGGCCCTTGAGGTCCTTCCTCAAGGCAGCTCACTTGGTGGGACTTCCCGACAAAGTGCACGGGGAGGGCTGGTAGGCTGTCACCATGTCTGCCCCCCTTATATATGTCCTTACAAATTAAAGCCATGTCTCATCACTTGACATCCTTTGTCCAGAGAATCGTACAAGGGTCTAACTTTCCACTTTGACCTCCAAATAAGGTGCCGTTTGTTCTTAGAGATTCCTCTTGACTTCCTTCATACCTCCATGAAGTTTCATCTCATTCCCATACTCATGAAAAGAGATATAGCCCTCGAAAGATCAGCATAATTACCACAATGCCATTGCTTCTTGGCTAAGTCAAGCCCATAGGCAAACAAGCTCCGATCGGCACCAAACTTGGTATGCACACTCTATAGCATCTTAGGAACAAGGCCCTCACCCTATATTCCAAGATTCCCACTATAGCTCCATAACGTACGGCACTGACACTCGTGCCCACACAGAGCTCGCACGGCTGACACTCAGCCTGCGCCTAGCTGAAACTCCTCCAGCACCTTGCTGGCCCTCATCTAGCACATGTCTAGCACTCGTCTAGGACAAGGCCAAGACTTCCCCTCAAGTATGCGACTGACACTCGGCCAGCACACGACTAGCTCTCGTCTAGCCGACTGACACTTGTTCACAGCACGGCCGACACTCGTCTTGTCCGCCTGTGGTGTAAAGACATTGCACGCGTAAAAGCATCAAAAGGGCACCGCGCAACAGAATGTATGGTCTCACTCTTAGTTATTGCAGAGATTATTTTTAGATGCTTGATTCATTAATTACTGAAAGTCATAGCTTCAAATTCCATCAATAACAATGTGTAGTTTCTATCCTTGTCCACAATTTATTGTAAAAGTGAAGTGCATCTGTGTTATGCAAGAAATTGGTATTATTGAAACACGGGTAGTAAAGATTGTTGATTAATTTTTGTTAAAAAATTTGCTTTACCTTCCAACTATGGATGCTCGTTAGAGAAAGCAAATATTGAGGACTTCCACAACAGGAATTTCACATTATAGCAGCTGTGGGATCATTATTTCTCCTTACGAGCAGGCCTAGACTTAGATTGAGGTATATAGTTTTGTTAAGATGTACCTCAGATTTGTAGACAAAGATAACTTGTTAACTCTTCTTTGTATTTGTCGTAGTATTTTATTATGTCCTGTTTATTATGGTGTTTCTAATTCTAGTAACAATATTTATTATGTAATGACAGTCTACTTGAAGTATATGTTTAAATTATTTATGCGACATTGAAACGGGGCTCATTTCCACTATGATTATGCACTTTGAATAATAGATCAGAATGCTTTCTCATATCAAAATCTATTAGAATCTGTTTGGTTGATTATTGAATTTATTTTGAGTACTCAAATAGACTATAGCTCTCAGTGTATGGATAGTTCCCGCTCCCTTGTATTTATGTTTGATTTTTGAGTGGCTAAATTATTGTTATTCGATTTATGAAAAAATATTTAACCAATCTATGTAGGTGAATTTATAGCTTTATCTAAATTGAATTCATCTGGTACTTTTACAGGTTCGAAGACTCGAGTTCACGAGGATGCAAATTTTGAAAAGTTATACAAGTTGACTAACTGATTATCATTTTGTTAGGACCGTTAGGCTAAACAATTGTAGTAGTTGCTAGTAATTTTCGATTCTATGTTTGGATTACTAACTTTCGTATCATTGATGTACTTTGATATTATTACGATGTTAATCCATCTTTTTGCAATTAATTTCAGTTAGATATTGATATTTTTATTTGTGTATATTTCATTATCTATAGGCAGGGCGTCCCCAATGAAATATGTGGCCTAAAGCTAAATCATATTTGAAGGCCTTAAATTTGTTTCATGAAATTCATATACTGGCGAGACATTAAAAAATTAATTTTTTAATTTATATATGAAAAAATTAAACAAGACACAGAATAAAGTATTCAAAAAATTTAAGTCAAAATTGTAAAGCAAAATTTCCACAAACAAGAATGGATTTACATAATACTCCATTCTTTTCAATTATATGGCATAGTTTAACTGGCAAAGAGTTTAGGAATGAAATAAAGACTTGACAAAGAGTTTATGAATGAAATGAATGTAATCACCTAATTTTGGCACGAAAATACAAAATTTTACTAGAATTTTAAGCTTCTATTTGTAGCTAAAATTTGTCATTAATTGGAAAGAAAATATGAAAATTATCAAAATACTTGTTATGTGCTTAATTGTGATCTTATATTTTGATTGCTACAAAATTTGCAATTTAAGTGGTTTTAATTTTTAGTTAATTGTAAATGTTCTAAATAGTTTAGTCTTTCTAGTGGCCATTTGTGAAATTCAGAATCAAGAAGTAATCAGGGCCAATCTCTTTGATCCAAAGTAGCCCGCAACCCATTTTAATCCTAGCCATCAGATCAAGTTGATCCAAGGGCTCTTATTGATCCCCTCTAACCCCCTTTAATTTCCAAACAGCCCCCTCATCTGCTTCAGACCAAGCCTTCGCCGGATTCCATCAGCTCAACCGCCGATGACGGCGACTGTCCTTAATCCGACCAACAAATTACACCAACAAAATCTCCTCTTGATCCTCTTTCTATATTTGGCAATGAATTCTTCAAAATCTCACTAATTTGACGTAGATCGAGACTTGAATTTCGACCTAAACCTAGGTCCGGCGATCACTCGTCTTCTCAAGACAAAGTATATATCTCCAGGTTCTTCTCACGCTTCTTTGTACATTTCTTAGCTTAAATTACCGCAAAATTCTCTCATTTTCCGTTTGTCTTCGCTGCCTTACTTTTCCCAACTTTGAACTGTGACTATGGTATTTGTTTGACTGGGTAAGGTCTGATTTATGGAGTGGGGATTTTGATCCAGCCACCGTTAATGGTGGCGGGCTGAGCATGAGGCAGTGGCGATGTGGATGACCTTGACGAGGGTGTTGTTGGCTATGGTGGTGCAACGAGCTTAAGGGCTGTGAGGTGATGATGCTGAGGTGGTGATAGTGACGCCGAGGGCATGGAGGCAGCGAGGCTGGTACAGTGAGAGTGTGTGCAGCGACAAAGTTAATGGTGAGGCAGCCACTTTGGGGGTTCGATTGTTGATGTCTGGGGAAGCTGCGTGGTGGTTTCGTCAAGGCAGCAGCAGCGTTGTCGCTTAGTGGGAAGGGCGAGGCAGCGTGTGATGGTGTCGTGTTTGCGCTGCAATAGCAGCAGCTTTGTAACTGTGATGGGAGGTGTAGGAGTGTTGGCCTGAAAATGGTGATGCAACAATGAACTTTGGGGGCTGTGTTAATTCATATTGGCGAGGGTGTGACCTTGACAATTTAAAGGCATTGGTGCTGGTCCGAGGAGGTGATGGATGCTGCTCTTGGAGACTGTTATGGTGACGAAGTTGTAGCAAAGCTGAAGCGATGAATGGAAACACAACGATGGTGATGGCACATGTTGGAGCAATGACGAATCAGTAGTAATTGTGCTGTTAAGCTTGGTATCGGTTAGAGATTAATCCTCGCTCCCCTTTCTACTTTTTCATTGTCTTGATTATTAAGTAATAGAAAAACAGTATTTGAAATTGAGTATTAGCATGTGTATTAGTTTGTCTAAATAAGTACACATCTGTTGTTTGTGTGTGGAATATGTTTAGAGTTTGGAATTGTATGAGAAGCACAAGTGCATTTCTCTTGTTTGCTTCAAGTTGGTTTAGGTGTTTGATGTTAGAACTTCTATCTAGCTTTAATGTTGGCATCCATGTGCTTGTGCAAATATTTAATATTGTGTTTGAGTTGCAGTCCTTTTTATTTCAGTTAATATTCAAATTGGTAACTTGAAGAACGTGTATATGAGTTTGAGAGATTAGGATCGGTTTGTATGAGCATGTGACAATTCAAAGGTCTGCTTAATTCTTCGCTTATGTTCTGTGGTTGAAAGTTTTAGCCGGTGAGAGCTTTGAGTCTCTTGGTAAGTAAGAGTCATGTTACACATACTGTTTTGACTAATTTGTTGTCTAGTTTGTGTTTAAAATGTTCTGTTTGGTTGGAGTGTGCTTAAAGGGGGTCATTTCTTATTTTGGATGGCTCCTCTAATGGCTTTAGCACATGTGCTTCCTCTAGAATATCTAAGTTTAATTTAGTTGTGATAATTTAGTTATTTTTAGTTTCATTAATCAAGTGGAGGGGCTTGGGAATAGTTAAAATTTTGGAAGCCTAGCAAGAACCTTTAATTTGAATAAATCTGAAAATTTAACAAAAAGAATTTTAGAGTCAAATAGTAGGACAAAAGGCTTAGCCTAAATTATCATATTTTAACTTTTGCTTTTAGGCAGGTGAGTTGGTCTTATACTAAAATGGTAATGCTTTTTGCTTTGCAATAATAGCTCTTGGCCAGCCTATTTCCCCCTCCTTTCTATCACTTTCACCCCAAATTTTACTCCATTTCCCCCCATTTTCTCTTCTATTAATAAGACCTTTCTTCCTTCATTTTAAGGACAACTTCACTCTTCTAAAACACACAGAAATCTTAGAAAAACCATCACTTCAGATCTGAATTTTGTTTAGAAAAAAAAAGGAAAACTTGAGAGAGGAAAAGAAAAAACACCACTTAGTAAGTTTAAGAAAATTTTAGATTTATATTTAGGTTTTCTTTTGGAGTATAACTCCGAGAAGTAGATGAGAGCAAAGGTGGATTGGAGTTCTGTAATTGGCTGGTGGTCTGGTTTGGTCGAGTTTGTTCTCTGGTGTCACCTTTGCGAGTGGCCCAAATAGGTAAATATTCCCACCTTTGTATATTATTTGCATATGTAATGAAATGATCTGTTTGAGGCCAAGAAAAATTTTGAGAAATGTTTAGTTCCATTATGTTAAATCATTCCTGCTACTTCATCCTTTTTTAAAATAAATGATAATAACTTGATGGTTAGATTTTTTTTTTCTTCGCCAAGCTTGCTGGCCTGTATCATTTTCTCTAATAGATTGCATGTATGAATAATGGTTTGTACATTTATTATTTTAGATATGTTGTGTGTGTTGTCATGTTAAATTCGTGAGATATGCAAAATAATTAGGCAAGCATTAGGTTAGAATAAAAATAGTAATAATATGTTAGATCTGTTTGTTAAAATGTCACAACTTAGAACTTTTAAATGTGGGACAATTCTTAAATAAGTGGGCATGGTTAGGACACAAATTTGCGAATCGGACATTATGGCGTGAGTTATCCCATTTAAATAAAATTTTTTTTAAAATGTTAATAAATAAATAGTGTCTTGCGCTAAAACAAAGGAACACGTGCAATTTTTGTAATGGGATGAAAATGTGTAAAAGACTCGTACGAATAGGCAAATTTTAGGACGTGAATACAATCAGGATGAAAAAGTGGCAAATCTTATATGCTTTGAAACTGTTAGACCAGTTCGGCAATTTTAAAGAGCCAAGATAAAAGAAATTTTCTTTTTAACTATGTACTGATTATGAACACAAAGTGATTAATGAACAGACATCTCACACAATTAGGCAAGTGTTGTTAGAATAAGCAAATTAATCAAGTATTCACGTGATACTCATCTAAGTCAAAAGATTTCGAACGGGTGAAGTACCTGCGCGATTTAATTGATTTAAATCAGAAGATTTCGAACGGGTGAAGTGCATGCGCGATCATTCTTGATTTGAGTATTTTCATTCGAACGAAAAATTAATATCAAATTAAAGCGTAACAAATCAAGGCGAAATATAACAAACAATTTCAAAAAGTCGAAATGCGTCAATAAAAACAACTGTGCTTGGCACAGGACTCGAGGGTTCCTAACACCTTCCCTAGAGTTATCCGAGATCCTAATCTGGAACTCTGACGCAGACCATTTACGAGTCATAGGTGTTCTAGGTACACCACTTTGGTTACTTGACACACCTTTAACTTGTCAAGTGGCGACTCCGATTCTCTTAAATAATTGTGTACTTATTAACACCGTCACCGCCCTTTAAACTATAGTTTTTCTTTTTTAAGTTAAAAAGGGGCACGACAGCTTGGCGACTCCGCTGGGGAGGAAAGTAAAAACTAAGAGTCTCAGGCTTTAATATTTGTCGCTTTTTGGCTTTTTGAATATTGTTTTTATATGTATCCTTGAATGTTACTGCTTTGATATGTTTGAACTGTATATACACAACTATCTTCTTTCGTACACCTTTGAGTTTTCTGGAACACTGCACACATGCACGCCAGTTTCGCTTTGGCATCTGGAATTTCTGTCGTGTCTCAGGACACAAAATATTAACCCTTATTAGGAGGAGGTGTGTTGGGTTAGGCCGTTAGACGTTGTCGACCGGTACCCCCAAGGTACTTCCAAATTGCCAGAAACTATAGAACATGAACCCATTGAGTCACATAGAGTTAACATGTGCTTTTATCTAGGCCGATTTATTTGCATGTCATTAGACTTAGAGAGATGCGGTACACCGGTATCGCACTTGTCTAGGCTGACTCCCTCGTGTCAGGATGGGGCCCGTGTTCCCAAAAGACACATCATTGACATATTATATGTTGCATTTGTTCTAGTCGAAAGGTTGTTATGCTGACCGATCACCGGGGGCCAGAGTCAATTTTTGATTAAAGAAAAGAGAAAGGAAGAAAGAAAAAAGAAAAGAAAAGGGAAATGATAGAAAACAGGTTTTAGCCCGTGTCTCAAAACAATTTTTTGTTTTACGCCGTTATAATGAAAAAAAATTTCAATAATTTTTTAGTCTCATTCTGTGTCCGGGTTTTGTCCCTAGTGTTAGAAAATAATTTGTCATAGTTTTGCGCCATTATAGTTTTGTGCCCGTATAATGGCGAAATTTTGGGACCCTTTTGTATTTGTGTCCAAGTCAAGTTCATATTTTGAAAGTAATTTATCGGGGTTTTACGCCGTCATAATGGCTAATTTTTGGAAACCAATTTTACGTCGTTGCGTCGTCATAATTGCCAAATTTTATAAGTACTCTAAGATTCGTTTTCGAATTAGATCAAAGAGTTTTTTTAAAAAAAAAAATAAAAAATTTGCGTCCATCCTTGTATTGTCGTAATGTCTGGTTTTGGAGTCACCTTTCATATAAGAAAAAAATAATAATATAGTTTCTTTCATAATCCGTTCTTGAGTTCCGTTCGATGCTCGGGTTGAGTCTTAATTTTTATTAAACAAAAATATTTATTTCAGGGTCGCACTTTATTTGCTTTGTTTAAAGGACAAGTCAGGGTGCATACGATAAATTGCAATTAACTAAGTTGTATTTTGCGTTGATCCTCGTAGAATAATTTGACTTCGCTAAAAAGTTGATCCCATTATTTTCACAATCTGGGTGTACCCGCCCAATGTCGTGTCAATTTATATATGTATTTTGACTCGTGCATCACATCAAGCATTTTATTTTGAGTCCGTCTCGTGTCGTTTTTTCTTAGTTACGCTTGTTGAGTCGGAAAAAAAAAATCAAATCATCCAATTTTGTTCTAATTTTGCTCAAGGCACGTAGCAATCTTTCGGAGATACGACCGGTACACTCGGCTTACGCCGTTAACCGTATCGGGATGACGCATAACAATCTTAGGCTGCAATCTGTTATTATTTTTGTGCTAACATGATTTGTTTGAATAGTTTGGAGTTGGAGATTTGGTACGGAATTCTGGCATCGACCCATCCGTACAGAACTAAATCAAAGGGACCTGTGACTTCACCCATAGCCATGCCATTTGATGGAGAGAGATCTGAGACCGGTGCCCAAGAACTCTTGGCACTGGAAAATGAGAGATTGACTGGGGAGGTTAATACTTTGAAACAACTCGTGGCCGACATGCATCACGCACTGACCACAGGATGGGCACCTCCTCCTATTCCAACCAACCTAGATGGGGTTGTGTCGACAGCGGTACAACGAGCACCGGGCACATCTATGGCAGTTGAGGATCCCACTTATCCTACTGGGCTTGCCCCTGTCCATGGCGTAACAAATGAAACTGAAGTGCGTCCTCATGCACCACCTCCACCAGAGGGACAGTATGGCCCACCTCCAGCACAAGTGCCAGTTTTTCAGGGCCCAGCTAGGCCAGTCACGGCCAGGTGCAACAGTGACCCACATCCTCAAGTTGGGGACCAACACTATGATCCGCCCCATGAATCCAATTTCTGGCAAAGTGGTCCATATAATCAGGGTTTCCATCACGAGTCTCAAGTTGAGCTCGATCAGTTGGGAAAACTGGACGAGAGCGAGGTTTTGCGCAAAGTGAAGGGTTTAGAACAAGCTGTGAGAATTATGCAGGGATGTGGAGATCATTTCAGCACTTTTTTCAAGGATCTTTGCCCTTTCCTTGAATTGCAGTTGCCAGACGGGTTCATAGTTCCCAAGTTCGAGCCATACATCGGGCAGGGAGGTCCAAGAGTTCATATGAAGACCTACTGCAACAAAATGAGAGGGCTCAAGAAAGACAAGCTGTTGATAGCGTACTTTTCCGAAAGCTTGGGGGGTGCAGCTGTCGAATGGTTCATGAGGCAGGATGTAACTAAATGGTTGGCATTAGATGACATGGCGCAGTCATTCTATGACCTGTACAAGTACCACATTAAAGTTTTGCCAGATCGATCATCTCTGGATGCAATAAAAAAGAAAACAAGTGAAAGCTTTAGGGAATATGCCTTCAGATGGCGCGAGCAGGCCGCTCGAGTGAGCCCTGCAATCCCTGATGAAGACATGGTTCGTTTATTCATCGAAGCTCAGGATGAGGAGTTTTATGGTGCATTGATCCCTGCCTGGGGAAAGCCGTTTAACGAGGTTGTCAAAATAGGCAAAATGATTGAGAAATGAGTTAAAACAGGCAAGATTGTGAGCCAGACAGCATTAAGAGGAACCACCCAAGTGGTACAGGCCCGGTCAGGAGCCTTGGGGAGGAAGAATCAAGATGATGTGGCCATGGTAGGTTCGGGTTCACAAAAAGGGAGCGAGAAAAGATACTATCAAACCCACTCATACCAAGCTCCACAAACACGTCCTCCACAACTACCACCCTCTACAAAATCCACAATACTCCACTCTTCCACCACAATACTCAGTCCATCTAGCACAGCCATATGCTCCAGCACCTTTCTATCTGCAATGGCGTGCTCCTGCCCCACAACCTATATATCCCACTCACCAAACTCCACATAATCATTTTCAAGCTCCATCAAATCTTTCTTACCGACTAGAGGGGCCTCCTGTTTTCCGCCCAAGTGCTCATCGTCAGAAGCTGCGTAAGGAAGAAAAGAATAGGTTCACGCCAATTGGAGAATCTTACTCTAGCCTTTTCCAAAAGCTGAAGAACTTGAATATGCTGAAGCCAATCGCTGGAAATGTCCTCCCAATGGCGAAGGTAGACCATACTCGTCAATGTGCTTACCACTCAGACATGCCGGGGCACGACACAGATGATTATCGTAGTCTCAAGAAGGCGATCCAAGCTCTGGTAGATAATGGTTAGATCCAAGTCGAGGGCTCAGATGCACCAGATATCAACAAGAACTCATTGCCCGTCCATGATGATGTGTATATGGTGGGAATGGTATGTGGAGAAGATTTGAGAGCTGAATCTACAATACCGACAGTACCTATTGGTGGTGTGTCAATTAGGGCTAACCAAATGCTTGTGACAGTGAACTGTGTTCCTGAAATTGTGCCAGGGTTAGCAGACAGAGTAAGGGTTGAAGAAATGAAGAAGATGAACATGTCTCTTGAGAAGTCAATTCCATATCTTACTGAGTCATTCATCAATCCCAAAGAAGTGAAGTCTACCCTGATGGGAGATGCTGAAAATGAGGAAAAAACAGAAGATGTTGCCAGATTCAGGAAATTTTTTTGGTATCAGCATGATACATTTTGGTGAAGGGCTCGACAATGCCTAACACAGGGAAACTAGCCCTGACTTGAAATTGAGTGGCTGTGAAATGTTATAGCTTGTTTTGCTAATCTTTCTGTGTACTTGGTTATTCAAGGGTTGTAACCCAAGTACATTATTTTGCTTGTTTTGTTTGTTCACACCCTTCTATATTTAATTCAATGAAAAGCGAGATCTTTTTCTCGTCTCGACATTATTTCTCTTATTTTTCTTGGTTATTTCTTTAGTAATCTATTTTATGTTTTGTCGGACTTAATAACATGACATGCGTGCGGAATTTACGCCTTGATCTAAACACGTGCTCTGACATTGTGAGCTATCTGAGTAGTAAAAAAGGATAAAAGAGTGTTATTTCCCACGATTACACCACTTTACTGTTTTAAGGTCCAGTTCCTTAAAATGTGTTCCTTTACTAAACTATATGCGGAATAAAAACTGTAAGTAAATGAACGCCGGATAATAGCGTTGAAAAATCCCTTGACTCGGGATCAAAAATCCACGACCTACTTCTCAAGTAGGATTTCAACTTCACTATGTAAAAAGACCCACTTGGTTGCAAGACTCCCTCATACTAACCTAGGACTAACTCTAATCCTTTAGTGATCTTTCCCACGATCAGTGAAGTTCTGTCAAGTCCACGACTTGAACCAAAAAGTTTACAACTCGATTATTGCTTACTACAGTTGAACTAAGACTTGAACTTTTACAAGATTCAATCTAAGGAACAGGTTCTAACTTAGTTCTACTGTAGCTAACTGATTACACAAATAAGCTAACGACTCTTTTAAGCTTTTGCTAGATGCTCTCTGTATTTGTGCATACTTCTATGGCTGATATGCTCCACGTTTTATAGCTCCAGCAGCCAAGAAGTCTTGAGCAATTAGAACTCCAAAGCTCCCATGAGTTTGAGTCCTAATTGGATTCTTCTCTTTAGAATCCGGTTAATCTACCCTTTATTCTTTATTTATGCAATCTTTTCGTATCCGTTTAGACCTGCATAATTACCAAGATAAACATTAGTTTTAGGATAATTAATAATATCTCAACTTAAACGATTTTGCATGAATTATCTATTTAGCTGCAGTGATTCAAAGGAACGGGTCCTTTGAATCCGTTCCTCAGCCATCAGTCAAAACTCCAAGCTTATCCAAGCTAACATTTTCCCCCTTTTTGATGATGACAAATTCATAAGCATAGCTGCATGTCCTTAATGTCCTGAAGTACAACTTAAGCTAAAAAAACAGTTAGTAGAGACTTTATTCATCATTAAGGAACAGATTTTCAACTAGCTATAAGTTCACGCAAAATCAGACTTACTCTTCCCCCTTTCGGCATCATTGAAAAGGTTGCATAAAAAATATAACTCAAGGTTAGAATTAATCAGCACATGGCCATTGAGGCAACTCAGAATGCAAACATAAATCAGATTAAAACAACTGCAAGACAATGATATTAGCCATCAAAGACAATTCATTTAATCAAAAGATGAAACCAGGGGATACAAGCAAGTACTACAGAATTATTCAAATACTAAAGAAGGAAAAGACTAAGGCACTAAACTAGGCTAAATCCCACTAGACAAAAAATGGCTAAAGGCTAAGGTGGTCAGGATGTGGAAGGACTAGGTCCCTGAGACTTGTTAAGCAACTCAAACATCTGCTTGAGCATTCCCTCATTGGTCTCCTTTGCCTTTGTGGCCTCTGCCTTCCAGTAATTCTTCTCCTCTTCCAATCTTGCTATTTCAGCAGCCTGAATAGCAACCTGTTGCCTAAGTGCCCTTAACTTGTTGTTCAAAGGCTGCCTCCCAACACCAGTCTGTGGAGGAACAGCCTGAACAGGCAAATCACAACTAATCAGTGTGGCACAGCCAAATTTTTCCTTCTTGGTAGCCTTCACTACACCTTCCAAGGGAATCTTCAATTTTGCAAACACATCAGTTAAGATGAACCCAAACGGCAAGGAATGCTTTCTCTTCCCAGCTATCACCTTTTTTATCAGGTGGATCATAAAACTGGGCCAATTGATCTGCTTTTCAGTGTCCAACAGTTCCATAAGGACCAGGTCCATGAAACTGGCAATTCCTCTTTTTTCCTGCCTTGGCATCACAACCTTGTTCACAAATTCGAACAGTACTTGGTGATGTGGGTGCATCTCACTTTTCTGCACAGCCTTGGGTTTTTCTTCCCCTTCATTCTCAGCAAACATCATAGTGATCTCCAAATCAGTTGGCAAGTTTGTCAAGTCAGGCCAAACCTTCTTGACATAACTGTCATACCCAGTAAAAGGAATCCCCAACAGTTCACCAAGTTCCCTGGTATCAAACATAATCACATTATCATTAACAGAGGTAGTAATCCTGTCATCTTTGATGGAGCAGTTCTTATAGAACTCCTGCACCATCCCCTTGGCACATCTGCCAGAAATCTGAAGGACCATGTCCCTCCAGCCTTGAGCATGCAGTTTTTGCAGCAACCATAACATCCCTTCTTCTTGCACATCAGACAATACTCTACCCTTCAACACCTTCCTGGTAAGCATGCCATCATGAACACAGTGTACAGTCTCATCTCCCTCAGCTTCACTATCACATTCATATCCAGCAAAAGACTCATCACTGTCACTAGCAGAACTTTCAGTTATAACAACTCTTTTAGAGGACCTGGTCCTCTTAGCAGATTTTTCTTCAGCCTTAACAGAACTTCTTGTTACTCATCTTTGAGCCACTTTTCTTTTCTTTGACTGAGGCACAACCTCCTCAGCATCTGCCATCTCATCATCTTCACCAACATCATCAAATTCAATATCCTCCACTTCTTCCTCTTCAACAACCTGTTTTCCTTTCCCTTTTCTGCTTCTTTCTAAAGCAGCAGCTAATTGTTCATCAGCAGCTTTAGCAGCACTTCTTGTCCTCCTAACCCCAGAAACAGGGGTTGAGACAGAAGGAACAGGTCTTTTTGCCTTGGAGGAACTTTCAACTTTCTTCTTAATTCCGGGCTTATAACTATCACCTATTTTCTTCAACTTAGCAGCAATTTCAGCAGTCACTTGGTCATCAATGGGTCCCTTTCTAGCTAATTTTCGTTTCAGACTCCTAATGTTGATCAAATCCACCAAAGGCCTATCACTATCACTTATAGCTTCGTCAACATCTATAACATCCTCCATGGGTGCTCTAAAAGCAGCCTCTGGAGACCCCGATGACCCATGCATGGGTGCTTCCAACCTCTTAACTGTTTCTTCTTCCCTCTCAAGAACAGCCTCAGACCCCTCTCCCTTTTCTTCCTCATCTATCACAACATTCAAAGGATAGGTAAAATTTACCTGGTACTGATACAAAACCATAGCTCGTGACAAATCCTCAACCTGCTCAGCAATTGATTCAGCCGTGGGAACTGGTCCTTCCCCCTGAATTTCAGGTTCAGGTATTTTTGGGATTATTTCGGGAATTTCAGGGTTTAGGTCAGTGGTATCCATGGGTGAAGAAGGGTTGAGATTTTGTGGTTGATCAGAGGTGGGTGCAGTTGAAGAATTTTCAGGAGAAAGAGACATCTTAGCAATTCGAATTAAGAGATAATTGATTATTCTTTCTGAAATTTTGAGAATTCAGTTTGTGAGCAAAGTAAAAGAATAATGGGAGAGAAGGAGTGTATTTATAGGATGAATTAGGTAGTGGAAATAGAGTAGGAATCGATCACACTTACCTCAGCACAACATGCAGCCGTTATGGACTCTTGGGAGTCTCCCGGAGAAATAGAGCCGTTGGACTGCCAAGTTACCTTTTCAGAGTGGGAACTGTTCCTCCGATAGGACTCTTATGCAATTTGGATATGGTTAGGAAACTTAGTGGGATTTATCCTAATTACAAGTTACCTATAGCCTTTGCACTTCTAAATTAACTGAATAATAACGAGTACATACCTGATTTTAACACGAAAATTCAGTGTCCTTCCAATTTGCAACATTTTTGATCATCTGAAATTCTAAGAGCATAAGGGTAACATCATTCAATTTTAGCAACTCTAAATAAGAAATATGGCATAAGAGTATACATTTAAGTATTAAGCTAGACTGAATCATTCATAATGACTTGAATAAAATTCATTTTAAGTGCACTTTTCAGCCTATTATGAAGTAAAGCATTGATGATTTTATGTGAATTTAATCATCTCTAATTCCAACATATTTCTTTCAAAATCATCTCTACCTAGAGCTTTTGTAAAAATGTCAGCAATTTGCTTTTCAGTGGGACAAAATGCTATAGTGATCAAACCTTTTTCTTAGTTGTTTCTCAGGAAATGATGTCTTATATCAATGTGTTTAGTCCTTTTGTGATGCACTGGATTTTTTGTCATGTTAATAGCACTAGTGTTATCACAATAGATAGGAACAGTTCCTACATCAACACCAAAATCCTGTAATTGTTGTTTGATCCATAACAACTGTGAACAACATGAAGCAGCTGCCACATATTCAGCCTCAGCAGTGGAAAGTGCCACTGAATTTTATTTCTTGGTTCTCCAAGAAACCAAACACTCACCAAGAAAATGTGTCATACCTGAGGTACTTTTTCTATCAACTAGGAAACCTGCATAGTCAGCATCAGTATATCCAACAAGATTAAAACTACCACCTTTTGGATACCAAAGTCCCAAGGGACCTGTTCCTTTCAGATACCTCAATATTCTTTTAACAACTTTCAAATGAGATTCCTTAGGATCTGATTGAAACCTAGCATACAAACCAACACTGAACACAATATCAAGTCTACTAGCAGTTAGATAAAGTAAAGAACCTATCATAACCCAATACATTTTTTGATCCACTGATATTCCATGTTCATCAAGATCCAATTTTGTGGTAGTGGCAATAGGTGTGTCAATTTCCTTAGCATTATCCATATCAAATCTTTTAAGTAATTCCTTAACATACCTTTGTTGATGGATCATAGTTCCATTTGAGGTTTGCTTAATTTGTAAACCCAAAAAGAAATTGAGTTCACCCATCTTGCTCATCTCAAACTCACTCCCCATCAAGTTTGCAAATTCCTTACTTAGATTTTCACAAGTAGCACCAAAGATTATGTCATCTACATAAATTTGAATAATTAAGAGATGCTTACCTTTTTCTTTCAAAAACAATGTACTATCAATTTTACCTCTCTTGTATCCATGCTGGAGTAGAAATTTTGATAGCCTTTCATACCATGCTCTTTGTGCCTGCTTGAGCCCATACAAGGCATTGCCCAACTTGTACACATGTTCAGGGAACTGTTCACTTTCAAAACCTGGAGGTTGCTTGACATACAATTTTTCTTTCAAGTAACCATTCAGAAATGCACTCTTAAAATCCATTTGATGTAGAGTAAATTCCATGTATGTAGCAAAGGCTATATGAAGTCTTATTGTTTCCAATCTTGCAACTGGAGCAAACGTCTCATCATAGTCGATGCCCTTCTCTTGACTATATCCCTGAACAACTAGTCTGGCCTTATTTCTTGTTACCATGCCATCCTCATCAAGTTTGTTTCTGAAAACCCATTTTGTTCCAATTATGGACCTGTTCCTTGGCTTGGGTTCCAGATGCCAAACTTGACTCCTTTGGAATTGATTCAGTTCTTCCTGCATAGCATTAATCCAATCTGCATCCTTCAGTGCTTCTTTCACATTTTTGGGTTCGACAAGAGATAGGAAAGCACTAAAGGCACATAGATTGTGATTTTTGACTGCTGATCTAGTTTGAATCCCAGCCGTCTTATCTGAGATTATTTGATCCACCAGATGTGACCCTTGATACTTATAAGGATTGGGTGTCAATCTATTGTCAGAAGTTCTCTGCTGAGGAACAGTTCCTGATAGAGCAGCACTACCAGTTTGTGAGGTGGAACCAACATTTGTTCCCTCTGTTTCAGTGCCACTCTTCTCAGTTCTGTCCTGAGGAACAGTTCCTTGCAGTTTACTTCTCATGTCCGGAGTCTACATTTGTGGATTAAGTTCATAGTCTCTCAGCATTCCAATTTCTTCATTCTTCTGTACCTGTTCTTGAGTTAGACTATCAGTTTCATCAAATTTTATATGCATGCTTTCTTCAATTTTCAATGTTTTCTTGTTAAACACCCTATAGGATTTACTATTTAAAGAATAACCAACAAATATTCCCTCATCACTTCTAGGATCAAATTTTCCTAAGGCATCTTTCCCATTGTTATGTATAAATATTTGCAACTAAAAGCCCTAAGATGAGAGATATTGGGTTTTCTTCCCTTAAGCAATTCATATGGGGTTTTTTCTATCAATGGCCTTGTCATACATCTATTTATTATATAGCATGCAGTATTAATAGCCTCAGCCCAAAAGTTTTGTGGAAGATTTTAAGATATTAACATAGTCCTTGACATTTCCTCTAGAGTCCTATTTTTTCTTTCCACTACACCATTTTGTTGTGGAGTTCTAGGTGAAGAAAACTTATGATTAATGCCATTTTCATTACAGAAATTGAAAAATATATGATTTTCAAATTTAGTTCCATGGTCTGACCTAATGGCAACAATATGATTATCGAGAATTCTTTGAGCTTTCTTAGCAAAAATTGATAATGCATTAAATGCTTCTTCTTTAGATGCAAGAAATATAGTCCATGTAAATCTGGAGTAATCATCCACCAATACCATAACATACTTCTTACCTCCACGACTCATTGTTCTCATTGGACCACATAAATCCATATGGACCAGTTCCAAAGGTTTAGTGGTACTTACCTGTTTCTTCGGTTTGAAGGAGGATTTTACCTGCTTCCCCCTGGCACATGCTTCACATACTTTTTCATCATTAAACTTGATGTTAGGAAGACCTATCACCAAGTCTTTGGACACAAGTTTGTTCAATTGTGAAAGACTGGCATGTCCTAGTCTTTTGTGCCATAGGAGGGGATCATTTTGCACCACACTTAAGCAACTCAAGCTTCCATCAGATAGTGTCAGCAAGTCTACTTTGTAGATGTTTCCATGCCTATTTCCCTACAAAATAATCTCTCCAGAAGTTTGGTTAGTCACAGTGCATCCATTAGATGAGAAATTAACATTATTACCTTTGTCACACAATTGAGATATGCTCAATAAGCAATGCTTCAGCTCATCTACTAGAAACACATTATCTATATAGTGTGAATCAGACCTACCTACCTTTCCAATTCCAATGATTTCCCCTTTCTTACCATTACCGAAGGAAACACTTCCTCCTTGGAATGCTGAGAGTGAAAGGAACAGTTCCTTATGTCCTGTCATGTGCCTTGAGCAACCACTGTCCATATACCATTTGTGGTTTATCTCCTTTACTCTAGCCTGCAAAAGAAAACTAGGCGTTAATTTTAAGAACCCATTTCCTTTAGAAAAAGGATGAATCAGATCTTTCATAGCCCAAAATGGTAATGGTTTCTTTGTGTGAACAATTTTCCTTTTTACAGAATGTTGAACAGGTTTATAGGACCTATTCTCCTATTTCACAGAATTTTGAACAGGTTTGTAGGACCTGTTCCTCTGGGCAGCCATTTTTAAAGATTGACAATTTTCTTTCAGGTGACCAGTGTTCCCACAATGAGTGCATAGCCAGTTTTCAGGAAGTGATAAGTACTTACTCTTTGGATCCCATTTGGATGAAGATTGTGCTTTCATGAATCCAATACCTTTCCTGTTACTACTATGATTTTCTTGTAACCATCTAGTGCTTCAGAAGACTTGTTCCATTCTACAATTTTTCTTAGTTCCATTTTTGTTTTAACCAAGTCTTCTTCCAAAGATCTTATCTTCTCATCTTCTTTACACAGTTTATCAACTGTGACTTTCAGTTTCTCTTCAGCAATGATCTAATGCGAATTAGCAATACCTTTACCTTTTTCAACTGTTTTAACATTTTCTAATTCCTGAATAGTTGATTCAAGTGTGAGGACCTGTTCCTCAAGCATGCTAATCTTCCTTTCCAGAAAATCATTTTTAATTATTTCCTCTTTGCATTCTGCTTCTAAACAATCAATTTCATCATACAGTTGATGATTGCCATCCCTTAGAGATTTAAATTCATTTAGCATAGTATGAAATACTTTAACCAATTTTTCTCTAGACATGCTTTTTACATCTTCTTTAAGTTTAGAAACAAATACCTCAGCATCTTCTTCATTTTCTGAATCTCCAAGAGCCATTAAAGCAAGATCCTCATCCAGATCATCATCAGTTATTTCGTCTTCGCTGCCTTGCCATCCTGCTCCCTAGATCCTCATCATCACAACATTTTCTTATGGACCTGTTCCCTAGCCTTTTTCCTTTCCTCAATGAATCTCTTCCTCCATTCTCCTTCCATAATTGGACATTTGCTGATGTAGTACTCCGAGCTTCCACATTTGTGGCATTCTCCAGACTGTTTCATGTTAGAAGACCTACCTTGTCCACTAATTGCATTTTTCTTAATCAAATATTTTTGAATACTTTTAGCGATAAGGACCAGGTCCTTATCATCAATAATCTTATCAGCAGCAGTCAAGGCTAGGTTATGTTCAGTTTTAACTGGTACTCCTATGTTTTTAACCTTTATCCTTAGTTCATAAATCTTCAAATTGCCTATAAGCTCATCTAAGGATAGAGTGGTTAAATCTTTGCTTTCTATGATAGCACAAGCTTTGATCTCCCAAGAATCTGGAAGAACCCTAGTTAGAATCTTTTCTACTCTATCTTCCACAGTTAAAACCCTTCCCAAAGAGATAAGTTCAGAAGCAATGGCATTAAATCTAGTATACATTTCAGAGATTGACTCTTCTTCTTTCATTTTAAAACTTTCATATTCAGCATAAAGAAGTGTACCTCTGGACCTTTTTACCTGACTTGTTCCTTCGTGTGCAACTTGTAGAGCATCCCAAATCTCCTTTGCGGTGGCATACCCTCCGATTCTAGTGCATTCATCAGGACTAAGTCCACCAACAAGCCACTTCCTAGCTTTTGCATTCTTTTCCCATTGCTTTATGTCTTCAGCATTGCATTCCTTCCTGGTTTTGGGAACATCATTTCCCTCAGCATCATTCTTCATTGGGATCATGGGACCTTCAGTTACTATATCCCACAATTCATAGTCCTCTGCTTGAAGGTGATCACGCATCCTCTCTTTCCACCATGAATAGTATTTCCCATTGAAATAAGGAGCTCTAACCATTGACTGACCCTCACTGTTCTCTCGTGATGTACTCATCTAATCCTAGTTGTTAGCCTTTTCAAGAATAACCTGCTCTGATACCAATTGTTATTTCCCACGATTACACCACTTTACTGTTTTAAGGACCAGTTCCTTAAAATGTGTTCCTTTACTAAACTATATGCGGAATAAAAACTTTAAGTAAATGAACGCCGGATATTAGCATGGAAAAACCCCTTGACTCGGGATCAAAAAACCACGACCTACTTCTCAAGTAGGATTTTAACTTCACTATGTAAAAAGACCCACTTGGTTACAAGACTCCCTCTTACTAACCTAGGACTAACTCTAATCCTTTAGTGATCTTTCTCACGATCAGTGAAGTTCTGTCAAGTCCACGACTTGAACCAGAAAGTTTACAACTCGATTATTGCTTACTACAGTTGAACTAAGACTTGAACTTTTACAAGATTCAATCTAAGGAACAGGTTCTAACTTAGTTCTACTGTAGCTAACTGATTACACAAATAAGCTAACGACTCTTTTAAGCTTTTGCTAGATGCTCTCTGTATTTGTGCATACTTCTATGGCTGATATGCTCCACGTTTTATAGCTCCAGCAGCCAAGAAGTCTTGAGCAATCAGAACTCCAAAGCTCCCATGAGTTTGAGTCCTAATTGGATTCTTCTCTTTAGAATCCGGTTAATCTACCCTTTATTCTTTATTTATGCAATCTTTTCGTATCCGTTTAGACCTGCATAATTACCAAGATAAACATTAGTTTTAGGATAATTAATAATATCTCAACTTAAACGATTTTGCATGAATTATCTATTTAGCTGCAGTGATTCAAAGTAACAGGTACTTTGAATCCGTTCCTCAGACATCAGTCAAAACTCCAAGCTTATCCAAGCTAACAAAGAGGGAACGAAATAAATTGGGAATTAATCTGTAGTCATCCGATAAGGGAGATCAGTGAGAAGTTCAAAATCGTGCACGTTCGCTTTGACCGAATTTGAAATACCAGTTTTGAGAACCATTGTTGAAGTAGAAGCCGAGGACACGTGTGGATCAATCCAGGTCAATTCATTGAATCATTATTTATGCGAGGCATTCTTGGGTCGGGATGACGAACGGCTTTCATTTCTGCTACCCAAATACTATACCAATTTTCTAGCCCTTTGAGCCTTGCGTATTTTTCTTTGGCTACCCTTCTTTGGAATCAATGTGATTGAAATTGAAAAAAATGAAAAATGAAGAAAATGAAAAAAAAAAAAACAAAATCTACCTCAGTGGTCTGACCTGATTCCTCTCAAAAGGATACGTAGGAAACCACTCGAGTGCGGTCATAACAGGGGAAAGTTCATTTTTTCCCTATTTCTCGTTGACGCAAAAGCTTTCCTCCAAGTTTGCAGCCAATGTCAAAAGAAATTCAAATCCATAATGTGTGCTAAACTGGGGCAGAAGTTTATTTTTATTTTATTTGAAAAAATAAAATAAAATAAAAACAAACTTTTGTGTTATTGTACCATCTATTCATATGTTTCAGGAGATATCAGTCTCGAAATCAAGGAAGAAACTCAAAGCGCCCCAGTTTATCCTAAACTGGGGCAGAAGTTTAGTTTATTATTAAAAGAAAAGGAGAAAGTCAATTCCTTTTGCTTTCTTTATGTTCATCGCGGGGGAAAGTCTCAGTATCCCCTATATTCATATCAGAAATTCAAAAGATAATTCCTCGGTATTCAATAAATTGGGGCCTCAGTTAGTTATTATTTTAAAAGAAGTGATTCTAAGGGTTGTAATATTTTACCAAGTCGTTTCATGAGATGCTTTCATACCGCTTTTCGAACCAAAGAAAAAAAAAAGAGAAAGAGAAAAGAAAAAAAAAAAGGGAATCCCCAATTTGCCTAAACTAGGGAAAAACTTGGTTTATTTTTCAAAAGCGATGATTTCAAATCTTGTAATGCTCATACTAGTCGTCTCATAAGATGTTTTTGGGCTTTTATGCTGAACCCTTTTCTGTATAGCCTAACCAAATCCAATATTACAGTCCAAATAAAGACCCTTCTGACCGATCATTGAGAATGTCAAGCCGAATAGGGTATCAAGGGATAAGTTCCACACTGTGAAGTCGCATTCTTATAAGCCGACAATCGCATTTAGGAGCTGGGAGCACCAAAGTCATTAAAGGAGAAATTCTCAGGAGAATCAAGATAAAGGCCGAAATTGAAGAAAGAAAGGAAAGACGGGGTCGAGCAGCAAGGAGAGTTGGGAGGTCGATTGCGAAAGAGCGAAAAAGGAAAGATAAGAAAAAAAAAAAGAAAAAAAAAATGAAGTCTTGTAGGTGAAAACCTGAAAAGGCACCTCAAGACAACGGTGAGGTGAAAGAACAAAGAGAGAGGCTAGTTGGTGAAAATCCCAAGGGGCACTACTAGTTGAATGAGGGTCATCAAGTTCGGGGTAAGAAGGATTGTGAAACTGGGGCAAGGTCATGGATAGGTCGTGTGAATCTGATCAAGAGTTGATTCCAAAGTGCATGTCACGTTTAATAAGGTCGTCGCTTCACTTTCTGATAAGTTTCTTCTTTTTCTGGAGACATCTTTGTTGAATGTCTCATCTTGAAATTCTTCACTTCACCTCTCATTTTATTTATCTCATTTCTTTCCGAGCAATAGAAAGTTTTGCCAAATTCATTTACAAGTTTTATAGTTGTACTAGAGTAATTCAGGACCAATCTTGATAATTGGAGCCCAATGTTGCATATCAGCAAAAAGAATGACACACCAAGGATTGTACCATGAAGAGATTGATAGAGAATGTGCAGATTGCAAGATGCAGTTTCCAGTCTTCAGTCAAAGCCCGTCAAAGTGGTAATTTCAGCATTCCAGCCAAAGCCCGTCAAAGCGGCAATTTTAATTTTCAAGTCAAGCCCGTCAAAGCGGCAATTTCAACATTCAAGTCAAAGCTCGTCAAAGCGGCAATTTCAAGCTTTCAACAGTCAAAGCCCGCCCGAGCGGCAATTTCAAGTTTCAGCAATTTCAACATTCAAGGCAAAGCCTGTTAAAGCGGCAATTTCAAGCTTTCAACAGTCAAAGCCCGCCCGAGCAGAAATTTCAAGTTTCAGCAATTTCAACATTCAAGGCAAAGCCCATCAAAGCGTTATTTCAACTTTCAAATCAAAGCCCGCCCGAGCGGCAATTTCAAGTTTCAGGAATTTCAACATTCAAGGCAAAGCCCGTCAAAGCGGCATTTCAACTTTCAAGTCAAAGCCCGTCAAAGCGGCAATTTCAGCATTTCAGCCAAAGCCCGTCAAAGCGGCAATTTCAGCGTTCTAGTCAAAGCCCATCAAAGCGGCAATTTTAATTTTCAAGTCAAGCCCGTCAAAGCGGCAATTTCAACTTTCAAGTCAAAGCCCGTCAAAGCGGCAATTTTATCTTTCAAGTCAAAGCCTGCCCGAGCAGCAATTTCAAGTTTTCAACAGTCAAAGCCCGTCAAAGCGGCAATTTCAAGCTTTCAACAGTCAAAGCCCGCCCAAGCGGCAATTTCAAGTTTCAACAATTTCAGCATTCCATGTGAAAGCCCGTCAAAGCGGCAATTTTAATTTTTCAAGTGAAGCCCGTCAAAGCAGCAATTTCAATATTAAAGTCAAAGTCCGTCAAAGCGGTATTTTCAACTTTCAAGTCAAAAGCCAACTTTATAAAGCAATTCAGTTTTGAAAAGCCGAGGCACTCACCTGGAGAACGAGAGAATAGTTTTGAAAGTCGAGGCACCCACCTGAAGAACGAGGGAATATATTTGAAGAAGTCAAGGCGCCCACCTGAAGAACGAGGGAACACATTTGAAGAAGTCTAGGCGCCCACCTGAAGAACGAGGGAACACATTTGAAGAAGTCTAGGCGCCCACCTGAAGAACGAGGGAATACATTTGTGTAAAGAGGGAAGACCCACCTGAACCAAGATCGGTGGTTTTTATTTTCTGCAAGAGCAAGACCTGCCTGAACCAAGAGCGGTGGTTTAACGTTCAGCAAATGAGGGGAGCAAGAACCAAGAAGCTCATCTCGGGAAGCATGAAGACTTAGAGTAGGAATTGTAATTTTTACATTTCAATGTTGTATTTTCATTTTCTTGTAAAACAATGACCACCAGCAAGCAACCAATAACTAGAAACAAGTGACCAATAACAACAGCTCTAGTATATCAAAAGCATCTTGTGTCAGTCCGGGTAAGTCTAGAAGCGTCGAGTCAGTCCTAGTTAGTTTGCAAGTGTCTAGAGTTAGTCTTTGTGTGTCCAGAGAATGCTTAGTGTTAGTCTAGGAGAGCCTAGTGTCTGTTTGTATTCGGTAGCCCCACCTATCGCACGTGAGGAACTACACTGACCTGATTCCTTAGTCTGGGGATATGTAGGTAGCCTTGTTCTTGGTTGGACCAAAAAGTCAGGATACGGTCACAATTTTGCAAAACATGTCTCGGCTTAAACCAAAAATGCCAAAATTAGTTGTCTATTACATCTTTGTCCGAAAACTCTTCGTGTTCTCGAACAAAGAGGGGCAGCTGTAATCACCTAATTTTGGCACGAAAATACAAAATTTTACTAGAATTTTAATCTTCTATTTTTAGCTAAAATTTGTCATTAATTGGAAAGAAAATATGAAAATTATCAAAATATTTGTTATGTGCTTAATTGTGATCTTACATTTTGTTTGCTATAAAATTTGCAATTTAAGTGGTTTTAATTTTTAGTTAATTGTAAATGTTCTAAATAGTTTAGCCTTTCTAGTGGCCATTTGTGAAATTCAGAATCAAGAAGTAATCAGGCCCAATCTCTTTGATCAAAAGTAGCCCGCAACCCATTTTAATCCTAGCCATCAGATCAAGTTGATCCAAGGGCTCTTATTGATCCCCTCTAACCCCCCCTTTAATTTCCAAACAGCCCCCTCATTTGCTTCAGACCAAGCCTTCGCCAGATTCCACCAGCTCCACCGCCGATGATGGCGACTGTCCTTATTTCGGCCAACAAATTACACCAACAGAATCTCCTCTTGATCCTCTTTCTATATTTGGCAATGAATTCTTCAAAATCTCACTAATTTGGCGTAGATCAAGACTTGAATTTCGGACCAAACCTAGGTCCGGCGATCACTCGTCTTCTCAAGACAAAGTATATATCTCCAGGTTCTTATCACGCTTCTGTGTACATTTCTTAGCTTAAATTCCCACAAAATCCCTCATTTTCCATTTGTCTTCGCTGCCTCAGTTTTCCCAATTTGGAACCATGACTATGGTATTTGTTTGACAGGGTAAGGTTTGATTTATGGAGTGGGGATTTTGATCCAGCCACAATTAATGGTGGCGGGCTGAGCATGAGGTAGTGGCGATGTGGATGACCGTGACGAGGGTGATGTTGGCTATGGTGGTGCAACGAGCTTAAGGGCTGTGAGGTGATGATGCGTAGGTGGCGATAGTGACGCCGAGGGCATGGAGGCAGCGAGGCTTCTACAGTGAGAGTGTGTGTGCAGCGACAAAGTTAGTGGTGAGGCAGCGACTTTGGGGGTTCGATTGTTGATGTCCATGGAAGCTGCGTTGTGGTTCTGTCAAGGCAGCAGCAGCGTTGTCGCTTAGTGGGAAGGGCGAGGCAGCGTGTGATGGTGTTGTGTTTGCGCTGCAATGGCAGCAGCTTTGTAATTGTGATGGGAGGTGTACGGGTGTTGGCCTGAAAATGGTGATGCAACAGTGAACTCTGGGGGCTGTGTTAATTCATATTGGCGAGGGTGTGACCTTGACAATTCTATAGGCATTGGTGCTGGTCCGAGGAGGTGATGGATGCTGCTCATGGTGACTGTTATGGTGACGAAGTTGTAGCAAAGCTGAAGCGATGAATGGAAACGCAGCGATGGTGATGGCACATGTTGGAGCAATGACGAAGCAGTAGTAATTGTGCTGTTAAGCTTGGTATCGGTTAGAGATTAATCCTCGCTCTCCTTTCTACTTTTTCATTGTCTTGATTATTAAGTGATAGAAAAATAGTGTTCGAAATTGAGTATTAGCATGTGTATTAGTTTGTCTAAATAAGTACACATTTCTTGTTTGTAATATGTTTAGAGTTTAGAATTGTATGAGAAGCACAAGTGCATTTCTCTTGTTTGCTTCAAGTTGGTTTAGGTGTTTGATGTTAGAACTTCTGTCTAGCTTTAATGTTGGCATCCATGTGCTTGTGCAAATATTTAATATTGTGTTTGAGTTGCAGTCCATTTTATTTCAGTTAATGTGCAAATTGGTAACCTGAAGAACGTGTATGTGAGTTTGGAGAGATTAGGATCGGTTCTTATGAGCATGTGACAATTCAAAGGTCTGCTTAATGCTTGGCTTATGTTCTGTGGTTGAAAGTTTTAGCATGTGACAGTTTTGAGTCTCTTGGTAAGTAAGAGTCATGTTACACATACTGTTTTGACTAATTTGTTGTCTAGTTTGTGTTTAAAATGTTCCGTTTGGTTGGAGTGTGCTTAAAGGGGGTCATTTCTTGTTTTGGATAGCTCCTCTAATGGCTTTAGCACATGTGCTTCCTCTAGAATGTCTAAGTTTAATTTAGTTGTGATAATTTAGTTATTTTTAGTTTCATTAATCAAGTGGAGGGGCTTGGGAATAGTTAAAATTTTGGAAGCCTAGCAATCCCCTTTAATTTGAATAATTCTAAAAATTTAACAAAAAGAATCTTAGAGTCAAATAGTAGGACAAAAGACTTAGCCTAAATTAGCATATTTTAGCTTTTGCTTTTAGGTAGGTGAGTTGGTCTTACACTAAAATGGTAATGCTTTTTTCTTTGCATTAATAGCTCTTGGCCAGCCTATTTCCCCCTCCTTTCTATCACTTCCACCCCAAATTTTACTCCATTTCCCCCCATTTTCTCTTCTATTAATAGGACCTTTCTTCCTTCATTTTAAGGACAACTTCACTCGTCTAAAACACACAGAAATCTGAGAAAAAACATCACTTCAGATCTGAATTTTTCTTAGAAAAAAAAGGAGAACTTGAGAGAGGAAAAGAAAAAACACCACTTAGTAAGTTTAAGAAAATTTTAGATTTATATTTAGGTTTTCTTTTGGAATATAACTCTGAGAAGCAGATGAGAGCAAGGGTGGATTGAAGTTCTATAATTGGCTGGTGATCTGGTTTGGTCGACTTTGTTCTCTGGTGTCACCTTTGCGATTTCACTACTCCTGTTACGGATTTGGCTCAAATAGGTAAATATTCCAACCTTTGTATTTTGTTTGCATATATAATGAAATGATCTGTTTGAGGCCAAGAAAAATCTTGAGAATGTTTAGTTCCATTATATTAAATCATTCCTGCTGCTTCATCCTTTTTGAAAATAAATGATAATAACTTGAAGGTTAGAATTTTTTTTTCTTCGCCAAGCTTGCCGGCCTGTATCATTTTCTCTATTAGATTGCATGTATGAATAATGGTTTGTACATTTATTATTTTAGATCTGTTGTTTTTGTTGTCATGTTAAATTCGTGAGATATGCAAAATAATTTGGCAAGCATTAGGTTAGAATAAAAATAGTAATAATATGTTAGATCTGTTAGTTAAAATGCCATAACTTAGAACTTTTAAATGTGGGATAATTCTTAAATAAGTGGGCATGGTTAGGACACAAATGTGCGAATTGGACATTATGGCGTGAGTTATCCCATTTAAATAATTTCTTTTTAAATTGTTAATAAATAAATAGTGTCTTGCGCTATAACAAAGGAACACGTGCAATTTTTGTAATGGGATCAAAATGTGTAAAAGACTCGTACGATTAGGAAAATTTTAGGACGTGAATACAATCAGGATGAAAAAGTGGCAAATCTTATATGCTTTGAAACTGTTAGGCCAGTTCGGCAATTTTAAAGAGCCAAGGTAAAAGAAATTTTCTTTTAAACTATGTACTGATTATGAACCATAAAGTGATTAATGAACAGACATCTCACACAATTAGGCAAGTGTTGTTCGAATAAGCAAATTAATCAAATATTCACGTGATACTCATCTAAGTCTCTGTTTTAAAAGGCAGTTCTGGGACTCGCCCCGGGGCGGGGCACTAGCAAAACGCCCTGAGACTCCCGGGCAGGACTTAGATCCGTAAGACTTATGCCTCAAGCGCCCGACGATGCGCCCAGAGCACGCCCAACGCCCAACGCTCGGAACTCGCCTTATAGAACCTATGCAAATGATATGTCCAATTCCCTAATTAAGATTGTTCATCCACAATTTTCTTTAAAAATGAAGTTATACATCTATAGAAATTCAAAAATTGAGTATACTTCAATTAACGTGACAGAATATTACATGTATTACAATTGAGAATATCATAAGGGTGAATATCATCTGTATACTTAATCTAAAAAAGCATAGCCGATGTTTATAACATCATCACTTGTTATTGGTCTTCATGTTATATTTCTGTCAATCAAAATTGTTAAACTTCAATTATTTTGCAATTTAGAAGCAATTTAATATTTATCAATGAAGAATTAATATTTTAAATTATAATAGTAATAAATTATAGTAAAATTTTTTATTTTTAATTGTTTAAAAGTTAAGCCCTTATGGTTTATTTGTATCTCATAAAAACTATAATATTATTCAATTTTTTACAATTGTTAAAAAGTTAAGATCTTTTGTTTCTATAATTTTTTTCTTATTTTTAATATTTTTTGTACTTTTGATATTTTTTTGGCTCATTATGCTATTTTATTAATTGAAAATTAATTAAAAAATAAGATCCATGGGACTTACGCCCTACGTCTCGGGGCTTATGCCTCGCCTCATTGTAAGTAAAATGTCTCGCCTTGCGGCCCCGCCTTTTAAAACATTGATCTAAGTCAAAAGATTTCGAACGGGTGAAGTACCTGCGCAATTTAATTGATTTAAATCGAAAGATTTTGAACGGGTGAAGTGCCCCCGCGATCATATCTCGATTTGAGTATTTTTCATTCGAACGAAAAATTAATATCAAATCAAAGCGTAACAAATCAAGGCGAAATATAACAAACAATTTCAAAAAGTCGAAATGCATCAATAAAAGCAACTGTGCTTGCCACAGGACTCGAGGGTACCTAACACCTTCCATAGAGTCAACCAAGATCCTAATCTGGAACTCTGACGCAGACCATTTACGAGTCATAGGTGTTCTAGGTAAACCACTTTGGTGACTTGACACACCTTTAACTTGTCAAGTTGAAACGACCTCGGTCAGTCGTTTTGAAAGTTAGAATTTCGATTGATGTGCCGATAATTTTAAAATATTTGTAATGTCTATTAGGACCTTTCTATAAAATTTGAGCTAAATCGGACCTCATTTGGTAGGAATCGGAAGAAGGTTTCAGTTTTTATTGCGGATAAATATTAAAAAGAGATTTTCGAGCTCGATTTTGGCGAACGAGCTCCGATTCAAAATTCGAAAGCGCCATTAGGTTCGTATGATTATTTGTGACTTTTGCAATTTTTCGAAAGTGAATTTCGATGTTGTTCGGCTAGTTTCCGCTAAAATACCGAAAGTTAAATAATTTGACCTTTTCTATTTAAATTCGCATCTTGAGTTTCGGGAGTCCGATTTGAGATCCGCTTTAGCGAGTGTGTTACATATATTTTGTATAACCTGTATGCAAAAGTTGGAATTATTTCGAATATCATAGGGTACCGTTTTAATTTTCGTCTAGAAAAGAAATGAAAAGAAAATAAAATAAAAGAGCCGGAGAAAAGTTGAATTTTCACCCCGAAATATTCAGGTAATGATGCTAATATATTATTTGAGTTTATTACATGTGTTTGAATATGTTTTAACAGTAAAACTTAGAATATTATACATCATTTTAATAAGTACAATTAATAGTTTAAAAGGTCAAATGGACCCCGAGAATGGCATTGAATATATATTCGTACTCAGTGGGTTATGGGCAACATATAAATGTAATTTGTTTGGGGTTTGGTTATGTAACCTTAAACCCTGTATATAGGCCTGGCCTGCGTATTGCGTATGCGAATAGGGTATCAGGTTCCTAACCGGATTGCCCTAAGATGTGAGGAATAAAGCCTTTAGCCTAATTTGATATATTTTTCTGCTTATTGAATACAGTGGGATCGTTTGGCAATGAAACCAAAGGACAAGTGGTTATTGAGTGGATGTACTAACTTTGTAACAAGGTAAGTGTTTATATCCATTTTTTTGGAGGCACCTGGCCTCGTGGATTTTCTACCACGTGTTTCTTACGCGTGTAGCTGCCGATAGGCGTACTCCTTATGCCTTAGCTTTGGATTTACATGGTATATTATATGTTATGTCCTGTTGTTGGTATTGTATTGAGGATCTGAGCATTGTACTCTGCCTGTGAGTTGGCATCTACTTTCCGGCTGTCGATAAAAGTCCCACGCCGGTGAAGGGTTATTATTGCATCACATTGCATTCATATGCATTATATGTCATTCATATGCATTACATTGCATATCATATTGGGTGCAGGAGTTTTCCGCCCCAGGAGCAGGAGTATTCCGCTCCATTGTATCATATTGAGGGCAGGAGTATTCCGCCCCAGGAGCAGGAGTATTCCGCCCCATTGTATCATATTGAGGGTCGGAGAATTCCGCCCCAGGAGTGTGCAGGAGTATTCCGCCTCAGCTTTACATTATATCGGGTGCAGGAGTATTCCGTCCCCAAGAGAGTGCAGGAGTATTCCACCTCTGGTTTATATTATATCGGGTGCAGGAGCAGGAGTATTCCGCTACAGTTGGTTATCAGATTGGATTACCCTCGAATGCAGGAGTATTCCGCTTCGGGATGGGATTACGGGCACATGTGACCCTTTGCATCATATTTCATTTCATCTCACTTCATTTCATTTCATCTCAATTCATACCATTGTGTAGACTTGCGGTACATGACTACTGTTCTGCTTATATATGCATTGCTTATTTGTTGATATGTTCTGGCACGCACCCGTGGTTGAGTTTTTCTTATGTGTTTCCAGTTGTTATCTGGCTCTGCCTTTCATAATTTAAATAAAAGGAATTTGGTTTATCTGTTTCATCTCCCTGGCTAGTTGTCCTATTCTTTGAGGTGACTAGTCTGCCCCACTTATTGAGTCCTTTTGACTCACCCTTGTTTGTTGTTTGTTTCTTGTCTATCTATTTCGTTTCGGCAGGTTCGCTCCAGGATTGAGTTTGCCACGTTGTGAAAGAGCGAAGATGACTTCAGCTGGCAGGGTGAGCCAGCTTTTATTCCGGATGGCCACCAGTTTATTGGTTATTATTTCCGCTGTATTTTGCTCCCTTCAGGGGGTATCTGTCTTCTTTTGTACTCTTAGATGTCTAGTTTGGATAACCCAAAACCTAGTATGTTGGGTAGTCAGCTGTAATTTCTTTTGTACAGCTTAGAGGTATCAGTATGTCTGTGATTTCTTTTAAGTCTTGTCCTTATTTGTGAATTGATATATTTATTTTCCTAATTTATTTGGTAAGGGTTCGCCCGACGGGTCTAGGGGAGGATGTCGGGTGCCCGCACGGCCTAACCAGATTCCGGGTCGTATCAGTTGGTATCAGAGCCCAGTTTAGAGTCTATCCAGACTAAGACAGTGTCTAATAGAGTCTCGATGGTGGGTACGTAGACGTCCGTACTTATCTACGAGAGGCTATGATGGCATTTAGGAAGTTTCACTTCCTTTTTTTTCTGATCGTGCGTCGGTCTAGGATGCAAAAGTATTTTTATTAATTCCTTCGTGGTAATTGTGAAACCCTCGTGCGACAAATCAGCAAACGATATGAGTTCAAGACGAAGCAGTCTGGCCTGGGGTTAGCACTGACGAAGCCCCGAGTGTTTTGATCGTGCTGACGATCTAGTTATGGAGGTCCCAGCTGTACGAGCTCGTGATGGGCAAGGGAGCAGGGACTGTGGTTCCCTTGGCTCTCTACGATTCTTTTACGAGAATCTTGGCGACGTAGGTACCGTAAGAACCTATTATTCGCTTGGTAGCCTATCAGGTTGCCGCATGTGCAGACGTTCGATCTCAAGGAGCTCCTTTTCCGGTTCTTAATATTGCTGCAGTAAATTATGTTCCAGAGACAGCATGTGTTGTGCCTCTAGTTATTCTGGCTGGTTAGTTAGCCTGAGTAATGGCTCGGTCCGAGTGTCCGAAGAGGTTGCATTATTTTACGCGGTTGAACCTTCCGATATTCTTAAGCAATGCATCAGATAAACCCCCTGAATTTTTTTTTAAAAATAATGTCAGGGTATTTGTATCCTTCAGGCTCTTGATTATTCTTCTTTCCAGTTTCAGGGTCCAGCCTTGAATTGGTGGGCCGCTCTCTTATTAGCTAACTTGGTTCGAATTTTCTTCTAGATTCGTAGAAAAGTTCCTTTCGAGTAGCGAGCGAGATGAAAAGTGTTACCAGTTTGAGTGGATTGGATAGGGTAGCCTGTCGGTTAGCCTGTTGGTGCTTCAGAATATGAGATTGAATTCTATAAAATGGCTGAATATGCATTAGAACTAGTCCATGAGCCTTTCGAGAGATTCAAAAATTTATTGGTGACCTTTCTCCTTCCATGAGATCCCAGATGGCTTGAAAAATTGAGGTTGGGACTTCAGTGGATGTCGTTGTTGATATTGCTCAAAAGTATTAGGCATACCATAAGTTAGAGCAAGACGAGTCAGAGCGAGAGAGCAAGAAATTTTGTGGCCCTGGTGGGCAACCATGGTACCTCATTTGGAGGTAAAAGTTTTGATTATTTTTGGAGGTCCCCTTCCAGGTTATCTCAGTTTGTGTCACGTAATTCTTAGAGTGCGCGGGTAGTTCATCAACATTAGACTCAGCTTTCTCCTTGTAGCTTTCAACAATCAGTCCAGCTTCCATTTTCAGCAAAAAGGTGTTATCATTATCGTGAGTCTGGTTGTCCTTTTAGGAGTTTTCCCTTACTCCGGCAAGTAGGCAGTAGTCCTTCTTCTTGCCCTCAGGCACCTGCCCGGTCGCAGGGATTTCATTTAGATCTCAATCAGCTAAAGAAATGCCACGATCCATTAAAGGTTGAGAGCGTGGTGGCAATTATTCTTCAGAAGGTAATTATTAGTATAACGGCTTAGTTCAGTCGTAGAGGCAGTTTTATGAACTACCAGTCTGGTAGGATGCTGAGGTATCCGAGGTAGTAGACCCTGAGATTTTTTCTTCCGTTAAATGTGAGTAAGATTTGATTCTTTCGATCGATCTTGAAAAGGTGTGTCTTATCATGTTTAGATGGTTTTCTTGGATGTCGTTTCTACTAAGAATCGGTTGCGATAGAAGGGCAAGCTTTTGGTATGATTTATTCCTGGCATCTTGTTGTTTCACCTTCTGTTATTATGTCAAATCAGTTTACCTCTCTTTTCGGAATTCCATGTTGGTAGGATGATAGGATTCTTATTCATTACCATCAGAAAGTGTCATTGTTTCGTCCGGTGTAAAGTGATTAGTAAGTAATACTCGATCTACGTGTCTCCTCTTGGTTCGAAATGTTAGTAACGTCACGTTATTCTATGAGCTTCTCTTAGTTATAAAAGAGTTTACTGATAAATTGTTGGAGTTCTCTTCTTATGAGAAGGTTAAATTGGCATAGATGTTGTTCTATAAAGCTCATTTAATGTCTATTTCTTCAATTGCGATTTTTGGGTTAGCCTGACTCGGAAGTAGTTTAGCTCTGGTAGCCAAGCAAATAAGAAGATGAGATTCCTAAAGATCTAATTGTTTCTACCCTCAGTTTATTGCCATCTCTTCTTCTTCTGATACTAGTGAGCTTGGGCGGTTAGTAGGCACTTGTGATGTTCCCTGTGTTGAGCCAGAGTATGCATTAAGGTAGCCGGGTAAGCACATTATTTTTTTCAAGGCTACTAAGGATAATGAGAGGCGTCATTTGACCTTTGATTTGCTCCGTCAGGCGGTGGTGCTTATAGAAAGTATATGGAGTTGTGACTCAAGAGTTGCAGTCGTTTGGCAATTTGAAAGGATAGTTGGTAGCTTAGGTCTGCCTACGTTCAGCTTTTAGCTAAGTCTTTCTTAATCCAGCAGGTTGTGCGAGGATGATTATTCCTATTCAAATAGCTGTATGAGTTTGTGCTTTAAGTGGAGGAGTCTTTGTCCAAATACTGAATGGTAATACTAAATCTCTAAGGCGTTGATATCACTTTTGTCACGACCCAACCTAAGGCCGCGACAGAAACCTACAACGAGTGTCGATCATTGCTAAACCCACTAATAATCTATTAATGATAGAGATAAGCTGGCAAACTGATCATATATACGTACTTATCTACTGAAAGCATAAAGTCTGGAAAGATGACACGACTTTAACTTGCTGGCAATTAGAACACCGAGCCACAAATTCTTCTATATCACACTTCATTCCGTCCCACCAATAAATCTGCTTAAGATTATGATACATCTTAGTCGAACCTTGATGGACAGTGTATTCGGAATAATGTGCCTCTATCATAATACGTCCACGTAAATCTGCAATATCTGGAACAAAAAGTCTATCTTTATTCATGAGAACACCGTCAGTAGTAACCCTGTATGGTGACTCCGATTTTCTTCCGGCTATCTGTTTGTATTCAACTAGAACTGGATCTTCATACTGACGCTGTTTTACTTCATGAAAATTTAGAGTTAAAGGTCTAGTGCAGCTTATCGTCCATCCATCATTGGCATATCTCCTTTACACCTCAATTCTTTGAGAAGTTAGTTTAGCGTTATAAGTGCACATGTAATCAACTTTGTTGCTGGTATTCTGCTTTAGCTCATGGTCCAACTACATGTCTCTTTTATTTGCACTTTTTCAAGTCATAATATTTCCAATTCAAAGACAATACCCTGAAGTAGATGTTCAGTCTGAAGATCATTCCTGGTCTGCATCATACTATCCAGTAGTATTTGCATGATCCTTATCCTTATATGATAGACCCTGTTTGGATGAACCTTTGACATACATTAGGATATGAGTAACTACATTCCCACAAGGAGCTTGCGGAACAACACTAACATCAACTGAGATGTTGCATAGTGTGTTTGTAAAAATAATATAGCTTGCATCAAATCTTCTATAATGTGTAGTGACAAGGTACTTCAAAAGTTCCCTCTATTTCATCAAGCGTGAGTTAATTCTTAGTTCCATCGACCTGTTCTATATCGAAAGGTATATCGAAGAGGTGATTATCGGCTGAATCATGCTAATCCATTCAAAGTTCCATGTATCTGTGCTTCGAAAATGTAGAACTCTCCTCTCGTGATTGAGGAAGGATCATCTTAGTCAAAATAATCCGGGTAATGGTATTATCATATTATCAAGATATGTTTTATTCAAAGAGTTCGGTGCACGTGTTATAATTCTGATCATGTAATCAGGAGATAATGCCCGTGGAGTAGATTTTGAAGGTCGTGCAAGTTCTCTTGTTATCTGTGCGAATTTTTTCTGTAGACTTAGGCTCGTTCAAGGACGAACGAGAGTATAAGTGGAGGAGAATGAAACAACCTCGGTCAGTCGTTTCGGAAGTTAGGATTCCGAATGACGTGCCGATAATTTTAAAATATTCGTAATGTCTATTAGGACCTTTCTATAAAATTTGAGCAAAATCAGACCTCGTTTGGTAGGCATCGGAAGAAGGTTTCAGTTTTTATTGCTGATAAACATTAAAAAGAAATTTTCGAGCTCGGTTTTGGCGAACGAGCTCCGATTCGAAATTCGAAAGCGCCATTAGGTTTGTATGATTATTTGTGACTTTGTTATTTTTCGAAAGTGAATTTCGATGTTGTTCGGCTAGTTTCCGCTAAAATACCGAAAGTTAACTAATTTGACCTTTTCCATTTAAATTCGCATCTTGAATTTCGGGAGTCTGATTTGAGATCCGCTTTAGCGAGTGTGTTACATATATTTTGTGTAACCTGTATGCAAAAGTTGGAATTATTTCGAATATCATAGGGTACCATTTTAATTTTCGTCGAGAAAAGAAATGAAAAGAAAATAAAATAAATGAAAAGGAGAAAAAGACAAAAAAAAAAAAAAGGAAGAGAAAAGAAAAAAGGAAAAAAAATGGAAAAGAAGGGCAGGCGCTAGTGACCTTGGGATAAAATCCCAAGGTTTACGTGATAAATACAAAACAGAAACGAAATGAGTAACAGAAAGAGAATAAAGTGAAAGAGGAAAATGCCAGAAAATGAGAAAAGAGCCGGAGAAAAATAGAATTTTCACCCCGAAATATTTAGGTAATGATCCTTATATATTATTTGAGTTTATTACGTGTGTTTGAATATGTTTTAACGGTAAAACTTGGAATATTATACATCGTTTTAATAAGTTCAATTAATAGTTTAAAGGGTCAAATGGACCCCGATAATGGCATTTAATATATATTCGTACTCAGTGAGTTATGAGCAACATATAAATGTAATTTATTTGGGGTTTGGTTATGTGACCTTAAACCCTGTATATAGGCCTGGCCTGCATATTACGTATGCGAATAGGGTATCAGGTTCCTAACTGGATTGCCCTAAGATGTGAGGAATAAAGCCTTTAGCCTAATTTGATATATTTTTCTGCTTATTGAATACAGTGGGATCGTTTGGCAATGAAACCAAAGGACAAGCGGTTATGGAGTGGATGTGCTAACTTTGTAACAAGGTAAGTGTTTATATCCATTTTTTGGAGGCACCTGGCCTCGTGGATTTTCTACCACGTGTTCCTTACGTGTGTAGCTGCCGATAGGCGTACTCCTTATGCCTTAGCATTGGATTTACATGGTATATTATATGTTATGTCCTGTTGTTGGTATTGCATTGAGGATCTGAGCATTGTACTCTGGCTGTGAGTTGGCATCTACTTCCCGGCTGTCGATGAAAGTCCCGCGCCGGTGAACGGTTATTATTGTATCACATTGCATTCATATGCATTATATGTCATTCATATGCATTACAATGCATATCATATTGGGTGCATGAGTATTCCGCCCCAGGAGCAGGAGTATTCCGCTCCATTGTATCATATTGAGGGCAAGAGTATTCCGCTCCATTGTATCATATTGAGGGTAGGAGGATTCCGCCCCAGGAGAGTGCAAGAGTATTCCGCCTCAGCTTTACATTATATCGGGTGCAGGAGTATTCTGCCCCAAGAGAGTGCAAGAGTATTCCGCCTCTGGTTTATATTATATCGGGTGCAGGAGTATTCCGCCCCAGGAGCAAGAGTATTCCGCTCCAGTTGGTTATCAGAGTGGATACCCCTCGAATTTAGGAGTATTCCGCTTCGGGATAGGATTACGGGCACATGTGACCCTTTGCATCATATTTCATTTCATCTCACTTCATTTCATTTCATCTCAATTCATACCATTGTGTAGACTTGCGGTACATGACTACTGTTCTTCTTATTTGTGTATTGCTTATTTGTTGATATGTTCTGGCACGCACCCTTGGTTGAGTTTAGAAGTTTCTTACGTGTTTCCGGTTGTTATCTGGCTCTGCCTTTTCATAATTTAAATAAAAGGAATTTGGTTTATCTATTTCTTCTCCCTGGCTAGCTATCCTATTCTTTGAGGTGACTAGTTTGCCCCACTTTTTGAGTCCTTTTGACTCACCCTTGTTTGTTGTTTGTTTCTTGTCTATCTATTTCGTTTCGAAAGGTTCGCTCCAGGATTGAGTTCGCCACGTTGTGAAGGAGCGAAGACGACTTCAGCTGTCAGGGTGAGCCAACTTTTATTCTGGATGGCCACCAGTTTATTGGTTATTATTTCCGCTGCATTTTGCTCCCTTCAGGAGGTATCTGTCTTCTTTTGTACTCTTAGATGTCTAGTCTGGATAACCCTAAATATAGTATGTTGGGTAGTCAGCTGTAATTTCTTTTGTACAACTTAGAGGTATCAGTATGTCTGTGATTTCTTTTAAGTCGTGTCCTTATTGTGAATTGTTATATCTTTTTTCCCAATTTAATTGGTAAGGGTTCGCCCGACGGGTCTAGGGGAGGATGTCGGGTGCCCGCACGGCTTAACCGGATTCCGGGTCGTGTCACAAGTGGCGACTCCGATTCTCTTAAATAATTGTGTACCTATTAACACCGTCACCACCCTTTAAACTATAGTTTTTTCTATTTTAACTTAACAACAATAAAGACTTATAAAATTTCTATCAACATATGCCATAATACTTATGTGGTTATAAATCTTTTGAAACTTATGGTATTAAAGTTATAACATTTGTACAGTAATAAAAATATCTCATAGAGGAAAAACTAGGAAGTTTAACTATTTTCAAAAAATTCCATGAGGAATTTGAATTATAGAGGAAACTAATTAATGAGACTAAAAAAAATTACAACAATTTATAGACTTATCAATTCAAGATATTAAAATAAATATAAAATTATAACCATTTAATAAATGTAAATAGTATATATCATGTGTTCGTAGTAGTAATTTGGGGCTCTTAACAATGGGGCCTATGACAATGGTTGTACCTGTCTTACCTTACGGCCGCCCCTGTCCATAGGAAACTGCATATTTAAAAATAACAGATTTAAAGAGTATTTATTTAAGGACCAAATTTTTTTGTCTCCAAAGAGATCTTGGACCAGCTCTAAAAATCTGTATAGTCCAGTTATCTATGTTTAAGGACCAGAAATATGGTCTGTGAAGGTTATTAGCCACAAGAATTTTACTGGTCGCAAAAACTCTTTTGGGACCAGCAATTAAATATCGTCGTTATAGACCTTTAACCACAGAGCTTTTAGGGATGGGGTGACGACCGGCTTTTCCCATCGTTACTTCTTTTTAAGGACTAGAATCAGACTTTTAAGGACCATTTTTTCTGTCCCTAAAAGTATTTTTTCTTGTAGTGTTAATGGGTTTGCACTATTGCATATTAAATCGTTCAAGAAAATTTATTATATAAGATTTTTCTGAAAGAGACAACAATCCCTTCGAACGATATCTTGAAATCTGCACTTCAAGAATTCACCCATATTTTTCGATACTACAGTAAGCCTTTCATGTATTTTGAGAACATGTTATTTCCCAATGGCGTAAGGCTCAAAGGTAGATCAACCAATTCCACCTCTTCGTTTGGTTTCATTAACTCATTTTCATCTTCCATTGCTTAAACTATTTATCTATAGTAGGGTATTTAAGAGCCTCATTTATATCTCATAGCTCTTATTCATCTTGTGGGGTACCTATATATGCTTCCCCTTCTATCTCAAATCGACGATAGAGAATACATAGACGACGCATTTGTCGAGGTTGAGATTGATAAAAAATGATTTATCGATTGATAGTTACTCCCACTGGGACCATCAATATTAAATGAATTCTTTTACTCATTTTGGTGCCAATCGAAACAACTCTATTATCACCAAAGTGATTCGAATCCATTTGACTGACAATAGTGGAAGCAATTTGGTCCATAGTGTTGAACCCCAAAAATTACCCCGAAAAGGATAAATTCCGGAATATCGACAGGATGGACTAACTCTTTTGGAGTTTTTGGAGTCGCCACCCAATTTAAGGAAAACAGGGAACCAAATTAGCAAATTGCGTGCAAAAACTCCGTTTTCATAAAAAGACGGTCTTTCTTTCAGAGATTCTAAAGGTAAGAGGTTTTATTAATTTCGGAAGAAGGTTTTTAAGGCACTTCCAAAATTCCGTAAAATACGGTTAATCCGACAGGTTTCCAAAATATTTGCAAAATATGCTTTTCTAGAAAATTTATCTAAAATAATTAATTGAAATAAAACTTGTTTATGAAAACTATTTTTAATTTGCACGCATTTTGCTAATTTGCCCCAGTTTGCAATAAATTAAATAACGACTTCAAAAAAATAAAAGTATAATGCACATAAAGTAAAGCGATATACCAAGCAATCAAATATTATTGACAAATAGAATAATTCATACATTTTATTTACATAAATGTCTAAGGAAAGGAATGCGAAGTTAAAGATAGAACCCGTGATATTGATCAACTCGCGGGAGCCTTGGTTTTTCTAAATTTCTAAGTCTTATTTTTGAATGCTCGAGTCCGACTTCAATCCAAACAACTCCAATGCAACGGAAGTTAGCCAAAAAAAACGTTCCCGAATTGCTCGTGCCAAGATGTACCTCGCAATAAAAATGGGAATTTAAACTAAATTAGTTCAATAATAAAGTGTCACAATTAATAAAATAACAATAATAAAATAATAATAATAATATAAATAATAATAATAATAATAATAATAGAAATATATAATAGTAATAAAATATAATAATAGTAAAAGGGGTTTGTTTTTGCAAAATTTAGGCTCAGGTGCGTATCGCGCGTCGAATAGAGGCTCGGGATTTGGTACGGTTGCAAACACGGAGCCCGGGCCGTGTTGCCGTGCCAAAGCACCAAACCCACTACTCTATTCAACTTGCGTAGCATTAAAATGCACTCATCATCGCCTTTTGCTTTAGGGACACGGGGGAAACGGGACGGTTCAAGTGTAATATCGTGTTCAAAATCCGTCAATTCATTGTCCGTCAATTCCTTGTGTAGGCCTCAATACGTGTATAGGTATTTTCATCGGCCCAAACGGTGTAGTATCTGTTCGAATCAGTCCGTAAAGCCTCAAATTAATTATCTAATTATTTTTCTTGGCCATGATTCTGGACATAGTGTATCTGTTCAAATCAGCAAAATCCATAGAGAACAAAGTCATTTAATCAGGACATAGATCCAACTGAAAAAACTGATCCAGTAGACTAAACGGGAAAATCTTCAGCCAAGCAATCTAATAGAGCCAAACGGACCAAGCTGCAAGGGGAAAGTCCAATAACAGAGCAAAGCAACAGGATAATCTAGCTAAGTAAACGGGTTAACCAACAGGAACCAGTAACGAAATCTCCGGCAAGAACTTCACAACTTCACAAACAAGCACAGTTAGCATATGCCAGGAAAATATAAACAAAATCTATGAGAGAAATGTCAAAAGATTCAGCCAAAACAGAGGGAGTATCACCGGCCAAAATTCAAAATCCTTATCTATTAACAAGGATCGATCAGTCAACAGAAAACCCAAATGAAACAGTTAGAAAACCAAGTGAAACAGATATCCATTGCCGATTAAAACGTAGCCAGATTCCGGCGAACGGAGCAAAATCCCAGACGAAATAAGGAGGAGCAACACCAACCCTCTTAGTGGGAGGGGGCGTCACTGCCACTCCTCACTTCCAGAAGCAATATCTTTCCTTAACTTCACTCCGGTACCGGATTTCTTGATTTTCCGGCGGCTCTCCCACTCTCTAGTTTCTGTTTTTTTTGTGTGTGAGTCAAAGGGAGTTGTGGGAGAGTCCGAAAATGGGGTTAAAACTAACAATGTCCTTTTGAGAGGAGAGGGAGAAATAGAAATCAGAGGAGAGGGGCACGGCTAGTGTAGATGTGGGTGTTGCGGCTGAGGGTGATGAATCAGATGAGGGGGGGGGGGGGGGGGGGGGCACGGCTGATCTTCATGATATGGGTGTCTCGGCTCCTTGATAAAATTGTGTGTAGGGTGTGTTTTATGTAAAGAAGGTGAGGGGTTTTTAGTGAGGATGATGAGTGATGGTTATCTTTTTTGTAGTAGATCTGATTTTTTGTAATGGTAATGGTGGGGAAGATGATAGGGGCTAGATCTGAATTTTTAGTTGATGTAGTGAAGATGATCAATAGTGTTGTGTGCTAGGGTTTTAGATAAAGGAGTATGTATAGGTGTAGGGTTTTTGGATAAAAGGAAGAATAATGATTAATGGGCCGGGGCTTTTGTGTAATATGGGCTTTGCAAAAGCAATCCTAAATTGCAATTTAAGAACGGATTTAGCTCTTTAATTAAATTAAACAATTAATTATATAATGCACTGCAAATGAAGGGATGACTTGCGATTTTGGTCATTTCCCTTTAAAATTAGCTATTTATTTACAATCTTCAAAATTGAACTTAATTATTAAAATTATTATACTTTTAATTAAAATCCGGGACAAAATTGGGTGTCAACAGCTGCCCCTCTTTACCCGAAAAGGATGAAAGAGTTTTCAGGGTAAAGAAAGTTGACGTGAAACCCAATTTTGTCACGGTAAAGCCAAGACTCTGATTCTTGGGATCAAAATGCGAGGCTTATGGACATGGCCGAACTTCGGTTTCCGAGTTGCCTACATATCTCGGACTGAAAGAGAATCAGGCCATATGTAGTTCGACGCGATTTGAAAAATCAAAAACGAGATAGTAACGACTACTCAAGTGCGGGAAAAGAGGCTTGTAATTACCCAAGTTATGAAAATGTGGTCGACGACACACCCATAAAGAGGGGTTTACACGGACATAGCTTCCACTGCACCTCGATAACCGAGCCATCTTGTCTTCAATTTCAAACCTCAGACTTAGGGTTAGCAAGAGACTTACCTCTAGGGTGGATGACTTATGCGGGTGCGATTCTTCAGGTCTTTGTTGACGAGTCTAGCTCATATCAACGATTGCCCAGTTTATTGCTAAGAAAAGATCCATGCTCCAGATGCTGCTGCGGTTTTGCTAAAATCCTGCAATAATCTCAACAAGAGGTAAGCGTGCAACTGCTAATAAACTATAATAATTGGAATAAGAAATAGATAAAGTGATAAAATTGTAAATGCGGGCTGCGGTGTCATCGATAAGTTCTTCCTTCGATCAACTGACGAAGTACTCCTCCCGAAGAACCTCTAAGCTGATCCTTATTCTGAAATAGTAAAGCAAGATGATAAGTAAAGCAAGAACGAATTGTCAAATGCAAGGCTTTCATAAAATGAGTCGACTAACGAGACATGATATCTCAAGTCTACTTGGCTAATTTATATCCTACGCAGGTAACATAACGTTCCTTTATAAGGCGAACGAGCCCAAACATTCAATTATAAGGCGAATGAGCCTAAACGTTCGATTATAAGGTGAACGAGCCTAAATTTGATAGCAGCCTGCAAAATAAAGTTGCAAATTGGATTAATTAAGGCAAGATAATGCAAAACAAATAAGCAAAGATGGGTCCTGTTGCTTGAATTAATAGTGTTGCAAAGCGTTGAATGCCTTCAGTTCTTATTGAATCCGATGTTCAATTTCTGCAAATTTAAAGTGAACGCGTTAGAAAACGAGTGAATAATAAAGCAAAAGCTATAATGAAAAAAAGAAGAAGGAAGAAATGGGTTTGTGCTGCATATGCGACAAGGCGAATGATCTTTGAGAAACTGATGGTTGATGGTAGGGACCATAACAAACGAGCCTTCAATTGCCTATGATAGACTTCAGAATAATGCCTCCAATTGCTTATGGTAGGCTTCAAATGATAACGATGTCTTCGCTTGCTCACGATAGACTTGATAATAAAACCCCCGATTGCTTACGGTGGGATCAATAATAAAAGAGCCTTCAATTGCTTATGATAGGCTTCAGAATAAGGCCTCCAATTGCTTATGGTAGGCTTCAAATGCTAATGAAGTCTTCGCGTGCTCACGATAGACTTGATAATAAGACCCCCGATTGCTTACGGTAGGATCAATAATAAATGAGCCTTCAATTGCTTATGATAGGCTTCAGAATAAGGCCTCCAATTGCTTATGGTAGGCTTCAAATGCTAATGAAGTCTTCGCGTGCTCACGATAGACTTGATAATAAGACCCCCGATTGCTTACGGTAGGATCAATAATAAATGAGCCTTCAATTGCTTATGACAGGCTTCATAATAAGGCCTCCAATTGCCTATGGTAGGCTTCAATGATAATGAGGTCTTCGCTTGCTCACGACAGACTTGATAATAAGACCCCCGATTGCTTACGGTAGGATAAATAATAAAAGAGCCTTCAATTGCTCATGATAGGCTTCAAAACAAGGCCTCCAAATGCTTATGGTAGGCATGACGTAATTTGTAAGTGCAAGCTGCAATATCTTTGATAATTGTCTTCCCATCCACTGGTGAAGCAATAAAGCAAATGCGAAGGCATAGTGCAAGGCATTTTCAACAATCTTGACAAATCAACTGGCAAGCCGGTCGGGCATGAAGCAAGGAGGGTCTTGGGGTTGATTGTCGAACAAATCAGCTGGCGAACCGGTCCGGCACGAAGCAAGGAGGGTCTCGGGACTGACCTGTTAACCTGCTAAGCTAAAAGTAAAGCGGTTCATAATATAAAGCAAGTGCAAAGGAATAATTGAAAGCAAGTGCAAAGGCATAATTAAAAGCAAGTGCAAGGCAATTTGAACATCTTGACGAATCAACTGGCAAGCCGGTCGGGCACACAGCAAGGAGGGTCTTGGGGTTGATTGTCTACAAATCAGCTGGTGATCCGGTCCGGCACAAAGCAAGGAGGGTATCAGGGCTGACCTGTTAAACTAAAAGTAAAGCAAGTCATAATATAAAGCAAGTGCAAAGGCATAATTGAAAGCAAGTGCAAGGCAATTTGAACATCTTGACAAATCAACTGGCAAGCCGGTCGGGCACGCAGCAAGGAGGGTCTTGGGGTTGATTGTCTACAAATCAGCTGGTGATCCGGTCCGGCACAAAGCAAGGAGGGTATCAGGGCTGACCTGTTAAACTAAAAGTAAAGCAAGTCATAATATAAAGCAAGTGCAAAGGCATAATTGAAAGCAAGTGCAAGGCAATTTGAACATCTTGACAAATCAACTGGCAAGCCGGTCGGGCACGCAGCAAGGAGGGTCTTGGGGTTGATTGTCTACAAATCAGCTGGTGATCCGGTCCGGCACAAAGCAAGGAGGGTATTAGGGCTGACCTGTTAAACTAAAAGTAAAGCAAGTCATAATATAAATCAAGTGCAAAGGCATAATTGAAAGCAAGTGCAAGGCAATTTGAACATCTTGACAAATCAACTGGCAAGCCGGTCGGGCACGCAGCAAGGAGGGTCTTGGGGTTGATTGTCTACAAATCAGCTGGTGATCCGGTCCGGCACAAAGCAAGGAGGGTATCAGGGCTGACCTGTTAAACTAAAAGTAAAGCAAGTCATAATATAAAGCAAGTGCAAAGGCATAATTGAAAGCAAGTGCAAAGGCATAATTGAAAGCAAGTGCAAGGCAATTTGAACATCTTGACGAATCAACTGGCAAGCCGGTCGGGCACGCAGCAAGGAGGGTCTTGGAATTGATCGTCTACAAATCAGCTGGTGATCCGGTCCGGCACAAAGCAAGGAGGGTCTCAGGGCTGACCTGTTAAACTGAAAGTAAAGCAAGTCATAATATAAAGCAAGTGCAAGGCAATTTAGCGTGAAATGTAAAGCAATGCAAAAGCGATTTAGCGAATCAATAGGCGTGAAAGTCCAACAAGGGAGAATTTTCGTAGCCGATGGTCAACCTGAAAGAGTAAAGCAAGGCGTTAATTTCAAAGCAAGTGCGAAGGCATAATTCAAAATAAGTGCAAAGCAAAGTAGTGCGGAAATGTAGTCAGTGCGATAGCCATTGATAAATCAATTGGCGAGACAATCCGGCAAGGATGGCCTTGTGCGGATTATCGCCTGAAACCAAGCGATGCCCTATTTGGCTTAAATTTGAAAACACAAAACAAGCCTCGGCTTTGTCGCCTGTTAGGAATGAAATTCATAGGGGTAGAAATGCCGCCTGTTCGGCAATAAATCATGACAAAGCATATTGCTTTAAGTTGTGAAAAGGGCAATGCAATGCAATTTGCAAGGCAACGTTGGATGCGTGTTCAAATAATTGTTCATCCATAGTGTGAATGATCCTTTCATTGCAAGCTTTCATGTTCCTGCTCTCAAAGAAAAATTATTAGCTTTGGGGAGAAAAGGGGAAGCGTTTGATTTGTGCTGACTTTATCCTGATTTGGCTGCTTCTGCTGTTTCCTCGTCTTCATTGGACTTGGATTTGCAAATTGCTTTCAGAAGCTTGGCTCTTGAACTCAAATAGCATAGATTTTGAAAAATAGAGGCAAGATAAAATATTTTAATGCAATATAGCGAGTGAAATAAGCATGCAAATGAAGTCAAAGATACATTTTGAAAATTTTTTGCCTTGACTTAAACTTGTAACATATTTTAAAACAAACTGAACGTCCTTTGTCTTAGACTTTGCACTGTTTGCTTAACCAATTTCAAAATTCCTGCCAACTCATCTTTAACAACCAACGCCGCTTCTTGCAAAATTCTGCCCCAGTTATAATCTTCCGCATCCCTAACTCGTTTTGCAAAATTGCCCCAGTTGCGATCTTTCGCATCTCCAACTCGTTTTGCAAAAATTGCCCCAGTTGTCCTTCTTAGGGGAAAATGGAAACTTAAATGCTAAAGGGTCGAGCCCGATATGGGAGCCTACGTATCCCTCCTTGGGAATCAGACCGTGCGTAGTTCTGCATCACTGCCTCAACGCCATATACCAACAAATAAAAACTGCCCCAGTTGAAGTTCCAACAGTAGTGCGATATCCAAAGAGCGCAGACAATAACTTTCAGTGCATCGCTTTCAAATTGTTCAGTTGTTTTGCCATACATTACAAGCAAAGCTTTGGCAAGTTTATCAATTTTAATTTTAAAATGGAAACAAATGCAAGCGTAAATAATATAATAAGAATGAGATGCATTTTACTTCAATTTTCATAAATTCAAAATGAGTTGATTCAGATTAACATAAGCTTTAAATTACAATGCGATTCAGGGCCTCAACCCGAATTAAAAATTGAAAATAATGCTACTAAGTTCAATCGCCAAGTACTTTCAAACAATGCCATTAACTTCTAGTGCTGCATCGTTCACGAACTAGAGCGTCTACCATCAATCAAATCTCGAATCCCCTTGCATGGTAAATGGTCAGGCACTTCACAAATCCAAAATTTGCTAGAGAAATAAACAAAACAAAGAAACCTCACAAAGGGTAATTAAGATATTTTGCATGTCATTCATAGGATTGCATACAAGCAAGCAACACCTAGTATTTAACGCATTTTGAGCAAACAAAGCAAGGCAGGCAATTAACATTTTAACACAGCTCATGTTCTCCACAGCATCTGCACAAAATTCTAAACCCAAATGCCTAAAAACCCGAAACAGCCCTACATAGCCTTTGCAAACATCCACACTCCTCCAAGCACGATTCACAATTGTCTTACAACATCCAGGGAGAAATTTCCAACTGCCTCCACAATACCAGACTGCAAATCACGAAAGGCGCCAATTGGCCTTTCAAAATAAAACCTCACTGGTCCTCGGCTTTAGACAAGCCTCTCAGCTTCCTAGGTTTTGCAAGGCTCACAGACCTTGTTCATATGGCTCCTCACTGGTCCTCGGCTTTAATCAAGCCTCTCAGTTTCCTAGGTAACCAAGACCGCACTGGTCTTCAAGGAGGGACCCCACTGGTCATTTAAAGACACAGGGGCTTCGCTCTCCTAGTATGCGACAAGCATACTTCAATCTTTACAAAGTTGCAGCTGGATAATCAACATAGGCCTGCACACACGCAAAGCCATTCACAAGAGGGACCCCACCGATCCTTTTAAAGACCCCAGGGGCTTCGCCTCTTAGATCTCACTACACCAAACCATCTCCAAAACACAAACCAACCAAATCTACCGAACTTCCCCCCAAACTAAGGTGTATATGCATGTATGACCTAATCTCCTTCTAAGAGTGGGCTAACGGTTGAGGCTGATTCAGACCTATGCGGGATAAACCTGGCCCCATAAACCAGTAAAACCGGCCATGGCAAAACCAGGCAAACCATACCCCAACTAACTTTTGGTGACACGAAAGAAGTTTGAAAGAGTGAGGTAAGGGCAATGCCCTTCCTGCATAGCTACCCGTCAAGCGGGTACCCCGTGATGAAATCGAGGAGGTGAAAGAGAATTGACAGGCTCCATGATGGAGGAAATATGACCGGAACGCAGATTATGCACAAATTAATACAATGCATGCTTTATAAGGCAAACCAAACAAACAGATATAATAAAGCAAATAAATCAGGCATGCTAGTTGCAAACAATTGGAAACCTTTATGGTCAAAACCTTTATTGATCCCCAGCGGAGTCGCCATGCTGTTGAACCCCAAAAATTACCCCGAAAAGGATAAATTCCGGAATATCGACAGGATGGACTAACTCTTTTGGAGTTTTTGGAGTCGCCACCCAATTTAAGGAAAACAGGGAACCAAATTAGCAAATTGCGTGCAAAAACTCCGTTTTCATAAAAAGACGGTCTTTCTTTCAGAGATTCTAAAGGTAAGAGGTTTTATTAATTTCGGAAGAAGGTTTTTAAGGCACTTCCAAAATTCCGTAAAATACGGTTAATCCGACAGGTTTCCAAAATATTTGCAAAATATGCTTTTCTAGAAAATTTATCTAAAATAATTAATTGAAATAAAATTTTTTTATGAAAACTATTTTTAATTTGCACGCATTTTGCTAATTTGCCCCAGTTTGCAATAAATTAAATAACGACTTCAAAAAAATAAAAGTATAATGCACATAAAGTAAAGCGATATACCAAGCATTCAAATATTATTGACAAATAGAATAATTCATACATTTTATTTACATAAATGTCTAAGGAAAGGAATGCGAAGTTAAAGATAGAACCCGTGATATTGATCAACTCGCGGGAGCCTTGGTTTTTCTAAATTTCTAAGTCTTATTTTTGAATGCTCGAGTCCGACTTCAATCCAAACAACTCCAATGCAACGGAAGTTAGCCAAAAAAAACGTTCCCGAATTGCTCGTGCCAAGATGTACCTCGCAATAAAAATGGGAATTTAAACTAAATTAGTTCAATAATAAAGTGTCACAATTAATAAAATAACAATAATAAAATAATAATAATAATATAAATAATAATAATAATAATAATAATAATAATAATAATAATAATAGAAATATATAATAGTAATAAAATATAATAATAGTAAAAGGGGTTTGTTTTTGCAAAATTTAGGCTCAGGTGCGTATCGCGCGTCGAATAGAGGCTCGGGATTTGGTACGGTTGCAAACACGGAGCCCGGGCCGTGTTGCCGTGCCAAAGCACCAAACCCACTACTCTATTCAACTTGCGTAGCATTAAAATGCACTCATCATCGCCTTTTGCTTTAGGGACACGGGGGACGGGACGATTCAAGTGTAATATCGTGTTCAAAATCCGTCAATTCATTGTCCGTCAATTCCTTGTGTAGGCCTCAATACGTGTATAGGTATTTTCATCGGCCCAAACGGTGTAGTATCTGTTCGAATCAGTCCGTAAAGCCTCAAATTAATTATCTAATTATTTTTCTTGGCCATGATTCTGGACATAGTGTATCTGTTCAAATCAGCAAAATCCATAGAGAACAAATTCATTTAATCAGGACATAGATCCAACTGCAAAAACTGATCCAGTAGACTAAACGGGAAAATCTTCAGCCAAGCAATCTAATAGAGCCAAACGGACCAAGCTGCAAGGGGAAAGTCCAATAACAGAGCAAAGCAACAGGATAATCTAGCTAAGTAAACGGGTTAACCAACAGGAACCAGTAACGAAATCTCCGACAAGAACTTCACAACTTCACAAACAAGCACAGTTAGCATATGCCAGGAAAATATAAACAAAATCTATGAGAGAAACGTCAAAACATTCAGCCAAAACAGAGGGAGTATCACCGGCCAAAATTCAAAATCCTTATCTATTAACAAGGATCGATCAGTCAACAGAAAACCCAAATGAAACAGTTAGAAAACCAAGTGAAACAGATATCCATTGCCGATTAAAACGTAGCCAGATTCCGACGAACGGAGCAAAATCCCAGACGAAATAAGGAGGAGCAACACCAACCCTCTTAGTGGGAGGGGGCGTCACTGCCACTCCTCACTTCCAGAAGCAATATCTTTCCTTAACTTCACTCCGGTACTGGATTTCTTGATTTTCCGGCGGCTCTCCCACTCTCTAGTTTCTGTTTTTTTTGTGTGTGAGTCAAAGGGAGTTGTGGGAGAGTCCGAAAATGGGGTTAAAACTAACAATGTCCTTTTGAGAGGAGAGGGAGAAATAGAAATCAGAGGAGAGGGGCACGGCTAGTGTAGATGTGGGTGTTGCGGCTGAGGGTGATGAATCAGATGAGGGGGGGGGGGGGGGGGGCACGGCTGATCTTCATGATATGGGTGTCTCGGCTCCTTGATAAAATTGTGTGTAGGGTGTGTTTTATGTAAAGAATGTGAGGGGTTTTTAGTGAGGATGATGAGTGATGGTTATCTTTTTTGTAGTAGATCTGATTTTTTGTAATGGTAATGGTGGGGAAGATGATAGGGGCTAGATCTGAATTTTTAGTTGATGTAGTGAAGATGATCAATAGTGTTGTGTGCTAGGGTTTTAGATAAAGGAGTATGTATAGGTGTAGGGTTTTTGGATAAAAGGAAGAATAATGATTAATGGGCCGGGGCTTTTGTGTAATATGGGCTTTGCAAAAGCAATCCTAAATTGCAATTTAAGAACGGATTTAGCTCTTTAATTAAATTAAATAATTAATTATATAATGCACTGCAAATGAAGGGATGACTTGCGATTTTGGTCATTTCCCTTTAAAATTAGCTATTTATTTACAATCTTCAAAATTGAACTTAATTATTAAAATTATTATACTTTTAATTAAAATCCGGGATAAAATTGGGTGTCAACACATAGTTTCATGAAAAGATAAATTTTGGCTTATCTCACCCTACTTAGGACACATATTAGCTAATAAATATGTAACATCATATAATCCAAATTTAGTTATAGTGCCACTAGCTTATTCACACATGATCACATAAACCTTGAACTGAAATAGTATCACAGAAAGATACAAGTCCTTCCCCTTGGAGCTACTTTTCCATGTGAGGAAAAAGGTTTATGTACAAAAGCAGCACAAACTCAATAGTAAAAGGGAATTGAGTTTTCATCTATCCATAACTTATATAGAATATAAATAACTGACTTAGAATAATTTCATAATTTGGATCACATATATCATAATGTACTAGCTATACTGGAATATGATGCCAGTTTCAGGACATACTAGATTTTTTTCACCGTTAGCACTTTTGTTAAGCTCGGGACAACATTCGCGAAGCAGTTCACATATTGATATGACCAAGTATAAACTATTTGAGACATCTATGTACTTTCTTAGAGCCTAAAATTCATATTCATACAAATCCTTAAAATAATTCGACTATGTTAAAATTTATTTTACATTAGACTTGGAATCGAAAGTTCACTATGTTCTCGATCATCATCCATATTCTAATATTCGATAAATCTAGCATAATCAATTATTAAAAAGAACACCGGTCTTAAATTACTAATATTAAGACTAAAGAAGCCAAAAAATTTCTATAACATATAGAAGTAGTATTACCAAAGAAAAATTCATATAAGTACACATACTTATTCAAATATAGTGCCAGGCAAACCACTATACAAATCAAAAGCCACCTTAACATAATTTTTCCGTAACACATACCGAAATAATTGTGACTCATCGCTGCTATATATATATATATATATATATATATATATATATATATATATATATATATATATATATATATATATATATATATGCATACTTTCTGATGGTGACGAATATGAATCTCATCATCCTACCGACACTGAGGTCCAAAGAGAGATAGACTGACTTGACATTATAACAGAATGAGGCACAACAAGATGCCAAGTAAATAATACCGATACTCACTCACAAATCTCTCACCTTTAAACTAGATAAACTAGTAAGGTCATCATAAATGCCAGGAATAAATCATATTAGAAGCTCACTCCTCTACCGTAACCGATTCTTAATAGAAACGACATCCAAGGAAATCATCGAAACATGATAAGACACACCATTTCCAGATCAATCGAAAGAATCAAATCTTACTCACATTTAAGAGAAGAAGAAATCTCAGGATCTACTATATCGGATATATATATATATATATATATATATATATATATATATATATATATATATATATATATATATATATATATATATATATATATATGTGCACTTGTGTATATTTACGTATTATATACACACAATTATATATAAAAAAAAGAAATAGCGAAAAAATTTTACAAGAAAACTTTGATATGATACTTTGTTGTCTTGTGACATATTCAAACGTGAATAATCATAAATAAAACTAATTGAATAAAGATTTGCTTATGGGGTTTCAACCCCGGGCCTCTGCCTATATTTCCAGTCCACTTTAATTGGATTTGAAATAACTTTAAAGGCAAATTCATTCTACACCACAAGTCATAACTCATAACTAATGCCATTTATGAGATGAAAAAGATAGAAACCTCTTCTAGTTATTATTCTCCAAGTAGATTTTGACAGTAAATAATCTCTTCGAAAATAAACGCAAGTGTAAGACCACAAAAAATTATTTATTATCATGGCTTTCATGTACGTTTGAAGAAAAAACAAAGAACTGTTGACATATAGTATTTCTTTTCAAAAAAAAAAACTATCATCATGACAAAAAAATATATGGTAACACCTGCCAGAGCCACCAAACTCCCTCTCTAACACATGTGAATTGTGGGATTGTACTTATTCACATCTGGCTACCATAGCCCTTTGCACAATATTTAAGAGAAGGATTTTCAAACCAATTTCATCTCTTATCCAAAAAAAAAACTATGAACTCTTGACAGAAAATTGATGAAAAAGTAATCATGATCCTACTGAAGGACCATATATTTGGTGTTCTGCCAATCTTTCTAAACAGGCGCCATGGCACCGTTTCTTAGTTAGATGGGCATTATGGTAGAGCAACACTTTGCTAGACTAATTTCATCCGGAAACTAATTCCATACTTTAAAAGAAGAAGAAAAAAATTTGCTTCTAAAAAATACTCATTGCTCATGGTCTAAATCATGAATCATTGTGATCAAGTTCGATCAGATAAGAATTGTTATGCTCCCTATGTCTAAAGTGACGTATATCATTCTAATGACATGTTAAGAATGATTTAAGTGAGTTTAAAGTCATAATATTACCATATAAGATATTTATATATTTAATATAAAGTTTGAGAAAAGTCGGATTTAAGTTGCGGAAAAATCGACTAAGGATTTGCCTTTTAACGGAGTTTTTTCAGCAATTAATTCTGTGTATTATATGAGATCTTTTGGAGACATATGATATACCAAATTAAAGGACTTGGAGTGTAGTTTCCAAAACTTTTGACGGTTTGTTCATACAATATCTGGATAAAAAGATATGAGTATCAGAAATTAGACCAGAAAAAGGGACATAAGCGCAAAAGAGGGCTAGAAATGAAATATTTTTGTTATAAAAGAGAAATCCTTCACTTTCTCGAAATTTTCCAGTAACCCCATGACATAAACAGACCTTTCTTCAGTTTTAATCCATTTTTTTATTTTGAAGAAACAACATCAATCTTGACTCGAAACGGAAGACGGATTGCGTCAAAATGCTCTACGCGATTAGGGTAACGTTATGCTACCTTCAATTTCGTCTGTAGTTTGAGTTTTAGAATTACTTCATGGCTAAGTAAAGTACCTAAATTCTATGTTATAGCTTGTTTAAGCTTTAGAAGGTGTGGAAATCAAAGGAAACAAAGTTTAGAAGCTAGAAACATCAAAGGTATGTAAGACTAAACCTTTCTTTTGGCAAGGTATGTATCTTTTAGCTTTGAAGCTTTTCTTAGTTCTAAACTTAGTATTTCTTCTGAGAAACTTGTATGGTACCAAGGAAACCTTGTATATACTTAATTTGGTACTAAAATCCAAGGTGAAAGACGTCCAAATCAGCAAGACAAAACGTTTCAAAATCTTGAAAATTGTTTTGATCTTTGGACAACTGTTAGTATATTGATCATAACTCCTTGTAAAAAATTGATATTTAGATGATTTAAGAATCCCCAGAACCGTAAGACATATATCTACAATTTTCATGAGATCATAAAGTCTATAACTTTGATCTACACTCTAAAAATTAGGTTGAAAGTCAGGACAGTGGTGCTGTCCAGACATTCCATCTGCGGATTTATTATGTCATCCAGTTGTCTCATCTTGTTATCCGTTTAACATGTTTATGTTATCAGTTTATCCGGGTATCCATTCCCGTGTATAGTATAGTGATGGTTCTATTTTTGCGGATCATCCAGTTTCAGGGGAAACTCTGCCGAAATTTTTATAGAAATTCAAAGAGTTGGAAAAATTCTAAGTTTCAGGTTGTGTCTATATTTCCATCTAGAGTTTTCTTATCATTCATTCGAGTCCATATATATTGTTGCCACATGTGTTATGCCTCATACATGCTTATGCTTATATTGTGATCATGTTATGTGTGATTTGGAGTACCCCATAGAGGCTGGACATTGGACACACAGTCCGGTCGCGTGTGATACTACCCGTCTGGGGATACATCCCCTCTGTTTCAGGTGGGAGTTGAAACAGCTAGTGTGACCGGGTGTCATTCACACACTCTGACCAGAGAGACTAGATATTACTGGCTGGGGGGATATAGCCCAAAACACCCACCAGGTTTGTTATATACGCGTATATAGCTACAGTATGCACTGCATGATTATACATGAGGCTAGTTCTGTTTTTTCAGTTACCTAATTTGGGGGGATACAGCCCATAACACCAGACATGTACTAAAGTGGTATCAGAGCAGTTCAATCCTAGGGTGTCTACAGGCCGTGTCTAGTAGAGTCTTGTTCAGGAGTATGTTGCGCGCCATACTTTTGAACAGGAGGCTACAAGGCGCTTTAGGACAGTTGTCTTTCTTTCTTCTCTAGATCGTGCGATAGAGCCATGATTATATAATTCAGCCCTCTAACAATAGTATTTTCAGCAAAGCGATGCCGCCAAAGAAACTAACAGCAACCCAGAAGGGCAAGGTTATTGCCGGCCAGGGTACTAGTAGAGTGCCACTTGAGGTGGATGAGAGTGATGAGTCCAGACCTGAGGCTCCATTTGAGGCCTCACAGATCCCTTCAGTTTAGGGCAATTTTAGAGGTACCGCAGCTACTGTACGTCCAGCTCCTCTACCCAACAGTCAGGGGCAGGAAGTGAGGGATGCCATCAGATTATTGACCAGTGTTGTAGTTGCTCAGACTAGACAGCATAGTGCAGATGCCCAAGGAGATACTGGATCCAAGATCAGGGATTTTATCCGACTAGAGCCTCCAGTCTTTACTGGATCCCGTACAGAAGAGGACCCTCAGGATTTTCTAGTGAGGATAGCCAGGGTATTGAGGTTCATGCACGTGTCAGACACAGAGTCAGTAGAGTTAGCTGCATTCAGATTGCATGACCTAGCAGCAGAGTGGTATCAGACATGGGAGCTATTTAGAGGGTCAGATGCTACTCCGGCGACTTGGAAGGAATTCTCAGATGCCTTCCTTCACCAGTATATGCCCATAGAGACACAGAGAGCACGTGCTGATCAGTTCCTGACCTTGAGACAGGGAAGTTTGAGTGTAGAAGAGTATAATTATCACTTTAATTTCTTAGCAAGGTTTGACCCTATTGTGGTAGCCAGTATGGAGGATAGAATTCACAGGTATGTAGTGTGACTAGGTCCACGCCTGGTGAACGAGTGTATGACACTTGCTATGCAGTCAGGTACTATATCACGCATTCAGGCAGTTGCTTTATCACTTGAGGAGATGAAGCAGAAACAGAGAGCCGATAGGGATAGAGGGTTACATAAGAGGGACAGATCGTTTGGTTCATTCAGAGAGACATCCAGAGCGAGTAGGCAGCAGAGTGTTAGACAGCCACCAGCTAGTATACCTCCAGAGTCTCGCGGCTTGAGATCTGATAGACCTCCTCAGTCCAGAGCTAGTCAGACATCACAGACTTCAGGATTTCAGCGTCGTGGTACTTCTGTGCAGGCCGGTCTGACATATCCCAGATGTCCAGATTGCGGTAGACGCCACTTGGGACCATGTTAATTAGGAGTTGATACTTGTTATATTTGTCGAGAGACAGGACATTTCATGAGAGATTTCCGAACTAGGGATGGTAGTGGTGCAGCCCACCCAGCTAGATCCGCAGTTGCTTCCTCAGCACCACCACGCCATCAGGGGCATGTTCTTCAGAATGGCACCTGCATAACTGAAAGAACTTAAGGAGCAATTGAAGGATTTGTTAGATAAAAGCCTCATCCCAGCATTTCCCCGTGGGGAGCCCCGGTATTGTTTGTGAAAAAGAAAAATGAATCTCTACGCATGTGCATAGATTATAGACAGCTGAATAAAGTCACAATCAAGAATAAATACCCTCTGCCCATGATTGATGACTTGTTCGACCAGCTCTAGGGTGCCAAGTGCATCTCGAAGATAGATTTGCGACCACGCTACCATCAGGTTAGAGTCAGAGAATCTGATATACCTAAGACTGCATTCAGGACTAGGTATGGTCATTATGAGTTTTTAGTCGTTTGGACTCACTAATGCCCCTGCATTATTTATGAATTTGATGAACAGCGTATTCAGGCCTTACTTGGATTTATTTCTGATTGTATTTATTGATGATATTCTCATCTATTTAAAGTCTGAATCAGAGCATGCAAAGCACCTACGCACAGTATTGGGTACTTTTCGGGACCAGCAATTATATGCCGAGTTCTCAAAGTGTGAATTCTAGTTAGATCCAGTGGCATTTCTTGGCCATATAGTTTCAGCATTAGGAATTAAAGTAGATGGCTAGAAGATTGAGGTTGTGAAGAATTCTCCCAGACCTACGATGTCAACTGTGGTACGTATTTTTCTGGGTTTGGTAGGTTATTACAGAAGGTTCGTAGAAGGTTTTCCTCCCTTGCAGCTCCACTGACCAAATTGACACAGAAAGCAGCCAAATTTCAGTGGTCAGACTCTTGTGAGCACAGCTTCCAAGAACTATATAATAGGTCGATAACAACTCCAGTACTTATACTTCAAAAAGGATCTGAGGGCTATGTCATTTACTGTGACGCTTCTCGAATTGGTCTTGGCTGTATTTTGATGCGGCACGGAAGAGTAATTGCCTATGCTTCCAGGCAACTGAAAAAGCACAAGCAGAACTACCCTACTCATGATTTAGAGCTTCCATCAGTCATCCATGCATTGAAGATTTGGAGACAATATTTATACGGTGTTCATGTTGATATTTATACAAACCAGAAGAGCATCCAATATGTATTTAAGCAGAAGGAGCTAAACCTATGACAGAGGCGGTGGCTAGAGTTGTTGAAGGACTATAACGTGGACATTCTTTATCATCCGGGTAAAGCGAATGTTGTTGCTGATGCCCTTAGTCGTAAGTCTATGGAAGTCTATCTTATTTACAGCCACAGAAAAGAGAGTTAGCTCATGCACTCTACCAGTTAGGCACCTTGGGAATCAGATTAGTAGAATCAGATGATGCAGAAGTTACAGTTAATAACACAACCACTACTTTCCTAGTAACAGAAGTAAAACAGCACCAGTATGAGGATCCTGTTCTGGTTGAATACAAACAGATAGCCAGAAGAAAATCGAAATTACCATACAGGTTACTAGTGATGGGGTTTTCATGTATAAAGATAGACTTTGTGTTCTTGATCTGGAAGATTCCGTAGACAGATTATGACAGAGGAACATTATTCCAGATACACTGTTCATCTAGGTTCGACTAAGATGTACCATAATCTTAAGCAGATTTATTGTTGGGACAGAATAAAGCGTGACATAGCAGAGTTTGTGGCTCAGTGTCCTAACTGCCAGTAGGTTAAAGTCGAGCAACAAAAACCTAGTGGCTTGTTATAGGAAATAGAGATTTCATCATGGAAATGGGAAACAGTAAATATGGATTTCATTACAGACTTGTCCCGTACGCGGAGAAAGTATGACTCTATTTGGGTTATAGTTGACAGACTTACTAAATTAGCTCATTTCTTGCCTGTTAGAACTACATATACAGCGGAGGATTATGCTAGACTTTATACTAGAGAGATAGTGCGTCTACATGGTATTCCAGTATCTATCATTTCAGACAGGGGCGCACAGTTTACAGCAAATTTCTGGCGATCGTTTTAGACAGGTTTAAGGACACAGGTGAATCCGAGCATAAAATTTCATCCCCAGACAGATGGATAGGTTGACCAGACTATTCAGACATTAGAAGATATGCTTAGAGCTTACGTGTTAGATTTTGGAGGCAGCTGGAGTGATCATCTACTGTTGATAGAGTTTTCATATAATAATAGCTATCATTCTAGCATACAGATGGCGCCATATGAAGCTTTGTATGGGCACAAATGCAGGTCTCCTATAGGACGGTTTGAGGTTGGCAAGTCTCAATTGATAGGTCTAGATTTAATCCAACAAGCAGCTGATAAAGTCAAGTTGATCAGGGAAAGATTATTAGCAGCGCAGAGCAGACATAAGTCCTATGCAGATAACCGACGTCAAGATTTAGAATTTCAGATTGGCGATTGGGTATTCCTGAAAGTATCACCTATGAAAGGAGTTATGAGATTTGGAAAGAAGGGAAAGCTTAGCCCTAGATTTATTGGTCCATATCAGGTTATCAGGCGAGTTGGGCGTGTAGCCTACGAGTTAGACCTTCCAGCAGACCTTCAAGAGGTACATCCAGTATTCCATGTTTCTATGCTCAGAAAATGTGTTGGAGATCCTTCTAGAGTTGTACCAGTAGATGATGTACAGATCACGAAGCAATTAACTTATGAAGAGGTGCCAATTACAATTTTGGATAGGTAGATTCGTCGACTAAGGACGAAAGACATTCCTTCAGTTAAGGTGCTATGGCAAAGCAATAACGTAGAGGAAATAACTTGGCAAGCTGAGAATGAATATGAGAGACAAGTATCCACATCTCTTCACTACTTTAGGTATATAACAGATCCTTGTTTAATGCTTTTATATACATCATTTAACATTCGATGACGAATGTTCCTAACAGGGGAAGATTGTTACACTCCGTATGTCTAAAGTGGCGTATATCATTCTAATGACATGTAAAGAATGATTTAAGTGAGTTTAAAGTCATAATATTACCATATAAGATATTTATATATTGAATATGAAGTTTGGGAAAAGTCGGATTTAAGTTGCGGAAAAAACGACTAAGGATTTGCCTTTTAACGGAGTTTTTTCAGCAATTAATTCCGTGTGTTATATGAGGTCTTTTGGAGACATATGATATACCAAATTAAAGGTTTTGCAGTGTAGTTTCCAAAACTTTTGACAGTTTGTTCATACAAGATCTGGATAAAAAGATATGAGTATCAGAAGTCAGACCAGAAAAAGGGACATAAGCGCAAAAGAGGGCTAGAAATGAAATATTTTTGTTATAAAAGAGAAATCCTTCACTTTCTCGAAATTTTCCAGTAACCCCACGAAATAAACAGACCTTTCTTCAGTTTGAATCCTTTTTTTTTATTTTGAAGAAACAACATCAATCTTGACTCGAAACGGAAGACGGATTGCGTCAAAATGCTTTACGCGATTAGGGTAACGTTATGCTACCTTCAATTTCGTCTGTAGTTTGAGTTTTAGAATTACTTCATGGCTAAGTAAAGTACCTAAATTCTATGTTATATCTTGTTTAAGCTTTAGAAGGTGTGGAAACCAAAGGAAACAAAGTTTAGAAGCTAGAAACATCAAAGGTATGTAAGACTAAACCTTTCTTTTGGCAAGGCATGTATCTTTTAGCTTTTGAAGCTTTTCTTAGTTCTAAACTTAGTATTTCTTCTGAGAAACTTGTATGGTACCAAGGAAACCTTGTATATACTTAATTTGGTACTAAAATCCAAGGTGAAAGACGTCCAAATCAGCAAGATAAAACGTTTCAAAATCTGGAAAATTATTTTGATCTTTGGACAACTGTTAGTATATTGATCATAACTCCTTGTAAAAAATTGATATTTAGATGATTTAAGAATCCCCAGAACCGTAAGACATATATCTACAACTTTCATGGATCATAAAGTCTATAACTTTTATCTACACTCTAAAAATTAGGTTGAAAGTCAGGACAGTGGTGCTGTCCAGACATTCCATCTGCGGATTTATTATGTCATCCAGTTGTCTCATCGTGTTATCCGTTTAACATGTTTATGTTATCAGTTTATCCGGGTATTCATTCCCGTGTATAGTATAGTGATGGTTCTGTTTTTGCGGATCATCCAGTTTCAGGGGAAACTCTGCCGAAATTTTTATAGAAATTCAAAGAGTTGGAAAAATTCTAAGTTTCAGGTTGTGTCTATATTTCCATCTAGAGTTTTCTTATCATTCCTTCGAGTCCATATATATTGTTGCCACATGTGTTATGCCTTATACATGCTTATGCTTATATTGTGATCATGTTATGTGTGATTTGAAGTCCCCCATAGAGGCTGGACATTGGACACACAGTCCGGTCGCATGTGATACTACCCGTCTGGGGGATACAGCCCCTCTGTTTCAGGTGGGAGTTGAAACACCTAGTGTGACCGGGTGTCATTCACACACTCTGACCAGAGAGACTAGATATTACTGGCTGGGAGGGATATAGCCCATAACACCCACCAGGTTTGTTATATACGCGTATATAGCCACAGTATGCACTGCATGATTATACATTAGGCTAGTTCTGTTTTTTCAGTTACCTAATTTGGGGGGATACAGCCTATAACACCAGACAGGTACTAGTTCAGATGTTTAGTTACCTGATTTGGGGGGATATAGCCCATAACACCAGACAGGTACCAGTTCATATAACAGTTCAGTTTTAGCTAAGTACCAGTTATCAGTTCTCAATTATCAGCCACCAGTTCTTAGTGCCAGGATCAGTTGACAGTTATCAGTTCCAGTTTCTAGTTACCAGTTATCAGTCATATTACAGTTATTTATCAGTATAGCTCATCTCAGTCTTCAATTTCAGATTCAGCTAGACTTCAGTTTATATTCAGATCATGTTTAGTACGTTCTTCACATTTCCAGCTATATTGCTATGCTCCAGCTCATATTTACATATTTATATTCCAGACTTACAGTTTCATTCGGCTATGATATATTATATGCTCATGCCTTACATACTTGGTACATATCGTACTCACGCCCTTTTCTGGGGCGCTGTGTTTCATGCCGCGCAGGTAAAGATAGATCAATGCTTGGACCACGTTAGTAGGCCATCTATCAGCTATTGGTGTCACTCCGCTTACTCCCGGAGTTACTTATCTTTTGGTATGTGTTCAGTTAGCCAGTTTGGGTATGGCGGGGCCTTGTCCCGTCCTTTGTATATTCAGTTCAGCACTCTTAGAGGCCTGTAGATATGTCCATGTGTGGTTCTGTCAGCTTATGTTAGTCTTCTCAGCTTTTTGCATTGCATAATTCTTATCAGTTAGGTTTATGTTTATCAGTTATATTCATGGTTAGCAGATTATCGGCAGGATTAGTGATGATCGACACTTAGTGTTGGTCATCCGTCCCGACCCTAGGTTGGGTCGTGACAAGAATATTCAAAAAAAAAAATTATGAAACCAACGGTCGCTTCTTAATTCACAAGGCTAAGCACATCTGCATGTAAGGTAATTGCTATTACCTACTTGGCTATAACTTCCTTTTACATTAAAAGGATTGGCTTTCATTGTCTTCTACATAAGAAGGAAACACTTGAAATTAGTAATTTTCAAGGTCTTGGACGTACTAAATTTTCGGAAGCGCCAACACAACAGCCGAACATGAAACGCCACATAATGCTTTTCAAACACCACGATCTTGCTTGAAAAAAAAATCCCAAATCCCGGTTTATGTTTTGACTTGTGTTTACGTAATGCATAAACACTCTAATAATGATGAGAGAACAACACATAAGTAACAGGATTTGTTAGCTTTTACTTTTGCAATTTTTCATGGTTTCCAATATATTCTTGTAACACACACAAGAATATTTTCACATCTATTTATATATCAGTGCTCTTGATAGGATTCTTTTCCTATTGTTTATGGGTAAAAAAGTTGTTACATAAGCAATTATCTGGATCTTCCTTTACCCAAAATATTTATACAACTCAATGTATAAAATAATAAAGAAGTGCACCAATGACAAAACACAAATAGTATATTGGAATCATACTCAAAAGCTATTGGAATATGGAGAACTTTTCTTTTATCGTTCCACATGAGTAAAAGACGAAGGCTGAAATCATCCGCAACGAATTTCCGGCAGCCAACCATCCCATTCCAAGTACATATACATGGGCCTCTTTCCTACTTTCAAGAAAGATTGGCGGTATTCAAAACGCCACAAAAACAGTATTTTACCAAAAAAACCTTACACAACAATTTGACATGACTGTAATTCAATTCCATTCTAATAATAATGAATACACAGACTAAAAAATAAATAACGCGAGTTCTGATACCAATGAAGGATTACACAATCCACATGAATACAAAGTTCGTCAAGGTCTAACCGTATTTTTTTCACTAGTAAGAGATGCAATCACATGTTGTTAGACACGAACTACACTATACCTGTTACAGAAGGATGTTCCGCACTATTTTGGAGAAGATCTTCACAAGAACTCTCACACAAGAACTCTCACACAAAAACTTCTGGAATTTGAGAGGAGAGAAGAAGTTTTCTTACTTTCATGATGGAGAGAAAGTGGAAGGATAGTTCTGAAGGGAACACTGTTTTAATAATACCAAGTGACACAATTGTTCAAGGTTTTTCCTAAAAGTTAGTGTCTTTTTCCTCCTTTCTATTTAAATATAATTAGTAAATATATAAATAAATTATATATTCTAATTATTTTAACATGAATTTGGGTTGACCACATGGGTGCCCCAAATCAAATTTCCAACAAAAACAAAGATAAAGTATATTGATAGTGTATTAGTATCTAGTTAAATATTATACGGTTGCCTTCTTGCTTGAGTGCTGGATATAAAGAGCACAAGAAATTGAATGGCCAATGTTCTTTTGTTAAAAATTTATCATCTATTGAGCGCGCTTGCTAATTAATTTTCCTTGGTAATTCTCCTAATTATAATATGTATGATCTGTGTTACTTAATTTGTTATAAAGAAAGATAAGGGAAAAAAAAAACTAAGAAAAGAACAGTTTAGCTAACCTATTTGAATACAACTTATGCATCCATCATAAGGTCGCTGTTGTCAAGTCTGACCAGAGACGAGTGGAAGTAGAAAGGAAGCTAACATATATTGAGGTTAAGTGACGTATTAACTGGTGTGGCGAGGATTTGTTCGTGACCTGGGGACAAAAAGGCGAACACAAGCATTTTTGTTCAAGAGGTTTAATTATGTGCTCAATGTAAAATTCCACCTTTCAGGTAGAAGAAAATATTATTCTTAAATACCAAAATCCTGGCTTAGGACCTAAAAAGAACGAACATAATATAAATTGTGATGGGGAGGAGAAGAAGATTTCTGTATTAAGTTCTTAAACTATAGCTAAAAGGTTTAAAAGGATTACTTGTTGTAAAACTAATAGTAAAGTAGTGTAAGAACAAGACAAAATATATGAGAGGAGAAGAAAGAACTTGTATTATTCTCAAAGTGTTTCAAGTGTATCTTCCATAGAGCCAAATGTGCTCTATTTATATGATACAAATACATAAGTTACAAATAAACCAAAAGCTCCAAGAATTAAGTAGGATATAGTGGGGAGGAATTATGTAGGAGAAAGTGGGTAGTAAATCATAAGTTAGTGGTTAGTAGTGGTCATCCACATTAACACAAATACATGGATTTACAACACTCCCCCTTGGATGACCATTTTGAAGGTAATATGGCTCGTTAAAACCTCACTAGGAAAAACCCAGTTGGAAAAAGCCCAGTGAAGAAAAAAGAGTACACACTTCCTATAATACGCCTTTAGAGCTGCCTCATTAAAAACCTTACAAGTAAAACCCAAGTGAGATAAAACCTTGTTAAAGAAAAAAGAGTGCAGCGCGTATTTTACTCCCCTAATGAAAACATCATTCAATATCTTGAAGACGACACATTCCAATCTTGTAAATCAGCTTCTCAAATGTTGAGATTGGCAATGAGTTAGTGGACAGATATGCCAAACTATCATTGGAGTGAATTCTTCAGCATTAACTTCATCATTGTTTTTTAAGATCACCCTTGCAAAGTAATTTTGCTGGATAACCATTTCCTTTAGTTGTATCTTCATTTTAGCTGAATTATCCATGCAATATTTCATATAATATTACTGGAATCCTTGTCTTCAAAGAAATACCACATTGTTGTTGAATATGTTGAGTCCTTGATCTCAGTCACCAATATTATCGCATAGCTTCAAGCATGACTATTATCTCTTCATAAATTGAAGATGTAGCAGCAACAATTGATTTTATAAAATGCCACAATATGGGTATTCTATCATAACAAATAAATATCAAATTGATATCGGGCTTTGTGGATCAAGTGGATACCATGTATTCTTCTGATGTCTTCGCATTGAGGAAGAACTGAATTTTACCAATAAGCTTATAACAAAAGTTATAACCAGTGGAGTATATTTGGTAAGATACTTCAACGCACCAATTGTATTAAAATAAAACATTTCAATATCAAGAAGCTCGCAAACGCAATTTTACCACATGTAGCCGGATTGTTTTAATCCGTATAAATATTTATGAAGTTTCATTGAATAGGTTTCCCGGGAACCTTTACATGCATCTAGGATCTTGAATCCTTCAAGGATAAATATATTGTTTCTCAATGAGCCATATAAAAGGTTGTTGCAACATTCATACGCATATCAAGTCTTTCATGCACTGCTAGACATATAATATAGCTGAAGGTGATTGCATCCACCAAAAGGAGAATACAGCTCCATATAATCAATGTCAGATCTTTGTGCCTCAAGTCGCACTTTATATTTATTGACTTATTATTATCAATATTTTTGCACAAAAATATCTTTATACACCACTGGCTTTGCACCTTCAGGTATTTGGATTATAGGTCCAAAAACTTCACGTCACTCGAGTGTAGCGAATTTTCGTTTGAATGCGCTTTGCTATTTTTGGCCAATAATTTCATGTCTGTATTCCTAACAGACTTAAGCTCAAGATCCTCATAATCATATAAATATTGAGCTTTATAATATATGTAAAATATCGTTGACGATAATTTCATATCTTGGTTCCAAATCCAACATAACATATTGAGATCTCTTCACATTCATAAATTTTCAGGTACCTGAACATCTCCTGATGAGGTTTTATGAAGTGTTATGTCGTGGGCTATTTTAGAGCCCTGCATCCTTATTTGACAATCATAATCATTTGCTCCTTTTCTTTTTCAAGAATTTGTCTTTGGAACCGAATGGTCTACCACGCTTCAGGCGTGCCTTAGACTCATTGACATAAATAGATTGTCTCACCAGGACATCAGGAGCATTAGCAGCTGGAATATAATATTTTTCTTTGGGTCAGTAATGCGTCTGGCAGTGACTTGCATTATCTTTATATGAGGATAGTAATCAAATGATAATTTAATTTATTTATTCCTCAGCTGCATTAAATTCTCCTCCTAATGTTAGCCAAACTAACATTCGTTCCCAACCTTATATGGGATCCATCTTTATGCGTTGCGGTGGAGCAATTGATAATATACCGCACATTATAATTATTAGATGGAAAATATCTGGTTCCTGACCCTGAACCAATTATGAAGGGAATTCATTTTGTGGCATATCGTGCACAAGTGCTGCTTTATGGATATACCATACCTCATACCTGATTTAGGTAGCATTGTTCTCATATGCATGGTTTAGCAATTGGAGGCTTTCAGTATATGAATCTGCTAAACTTGCTTGCCAACATTATCAAGATAACTTATCTTGATTGCATAATCTGGAAATATGCTAATAATAAAATTTATTTGAGCAAATACTTAACCTCGCAAGTACCATTGCGGGTTTGTAATAAAATGCACATGTGACCTTATCATAGATGCGTTTATTTATAATAATTATACGGTCCACATGGAAGGTGAACGGGTCCATATTCACCTTTTATACATTCCAGAAGTGCGGGGATCTTGATTCCAAATTTAGTTGGTCGAATAATATATTTATCTTGAGAACAAACAGCACAAAAAGAATTCTTGAAGAATCCTGATTCTTCAGTATATACCCATGCGAATTCTCATTTATATACTTTGTGCATCATATTTGAACCGGGATGGTCAAACCGGTCATACCAACTTATAAATTTATTCATCTAGTAAACTAGAAATTTACTATAGCATGGGCATTGTAACAATAAACTAAAAGATTATTGTGGCATGCACATATAATTTTACCACTCTTATATTTTGAGTAGTACATACTCGAGGAAGAGGCGGGGAGCTTTTCAAGCACATATATCCCTCCTGACATTCTTGTAGTAATATAAAAAAATTCATATCTTTCCATCAAATTTAGTCTCTTAGCCTTTTTGGCAAATGTATTTGAAACTTAACAAGTTTCTTTTGAGACATACTACAATAAATATTTTATCAATCGCATTCCTCCAGGTAGTAATATTTTGGCTTTTCCGGAGCACTCAAATAACTTTGTACTACCATATATTTTATTACACCAACCATATGGTGAATATCTCCTTTCAAGGAGAAAATCATAATATTTTTCTATGGTAAAATCATTATAGGCAAGATCAATTTCTTGCTTCACTTGATCTTATGTAATTCATAATAATACATAATTATGGCGTACGTTCTATACGAGAGCAATGATCATTTATGCCACAATAAATAATAGAATTATTATAGTCGAACCTTTTCTAGAGGTGAGTTGTGGTACTTTATCAACCACGCATGGGCACGTCCATATTCATCTTTCTCAAACCTCTTCTGGAGGCGAGTTTTGATATTTTATCACATATTGCCATATTCACTTCGGTGAATGGGTCTATATTCATAATCTTTCTTTTTATGAATTGTCTCATTCACTGCAAGGAATGGACCATAATCATCTGAACTTGCCTCGTGCTCATATGATACATTGAAGGCATTATTATATTTACCGTTTGAACGGTTACTTTCTGAGAATCCTTATCGTTCTCTTATTTATTTCACAATGATAACTATTTTTTCATCCCATGCCACGTCCACATCCATGGTCTCTATCATGGTAATTATTTTATCGTCTTTTAGACATAAAATTATTTGCCTTCTTTCAGACATAAAATATTGTGTCTTCTTTCAGACATAAAGACATTTTGCCTTCTTTCAGGCATATTATATTGTGTCTTCTTTCAGACATAATGATAATTTGCCTTCTTTCAGGCATATTATGTATTGCTACTACATTCACATCTGAGAATGGAGCATTATGTTGTGCTCCCACATTCACCTTATGGAATGGAGCTTGTCTTGCTCCCACATTCATCTTAGGGAATGGAGCATATATTGCTCCCATATTCACCTCTATGAATGGAGCCTAATTAGTGAACGTGCTTCATGATTTTTATCAAAAAGACAAAAATACTTTATCTTTTTGATAATACTTTAGTTTGCCTCAATCATCATTATGCCATCAATATCTTATTATTACAAAAGCGTGTTATGCCATAATGCATTGGGAGTTGAATATGATGTCTTACCCTTAACTAATAGCATAATAGGCCAAAGTGTGTTCATATAATGCGATTTGAAGTACACTACTCAAAGGTACTCATGCTTCGTGTAATTGAAACGTAGTACTGTAATCATGTATCAATGATATAACACTAATATATCGGGTAAATATCATAAAAAATAAGCATTATTTCTCCGGTCTCCACTTACCAAGAGTATAAAACTTTATACCCAACTATAAATCAAAGAAGCATTCTTTAAAAGTTACCATATTTGTTTCATTCCATATATCCATGTGAGAGTAAAATATTAACCATACTACATAATTCATGTTTGCTCTCACAAGCAGTTTACCTTGAAACATGAGTAGAACTGATCTACAATATCATGTTGCTAGGCCATGCACCCTTAAATTGTTGTCAAATGATAGCTACAAAATCAACCAAACAATGGAAGAATAGACAAAAGTTGTAGTCAGTGAAAGGTTTCCACAATTTAAAGTGGTATAAAACAAAATCAAAATATGGTACTATTAATTTTGAGATTAACAAAAACCATAATATGAAGGAATTTAGAAACAAAAAAAAAAACTTATCTTGTGTTAGCAACCATAACGTTAGCTTCTATCAATTGCATCATAATTTGCTTTTCATTTCTTCTAAATTGTGTAATAAAATAGAGACTCGAGCTGATAACGTGTTGTAAAACTAATAGTAAAGTAGTGCAAGAACAAGACAAAATATATGAGAGGAGAAGGAAGAACCTGTATTATTCTCAAAGTGTTTCAAGTGTATCTTCCATAGAGCCAAATGTGCTCTATTTATATGATACAAATACATAAGTTACAAATCAACCCAAAGTTCCAAGAATTAAGTAGGATATAATGGGGAGGAATTATGTAGGAGAAAGTGGGTAGTAAATCATAAGTTAGTGGTGAGTAATGGTCATCCACATTAACACAAATACATGGATTTACAATATTACTCTCATTTTGTGGGTATTTAAACTTTTTTGTTCGTTCTAATAAAAATAATGTGAAAAGTAGGAATAACAAACTCATCCGGATTTAATTTATGTTGCATTTTATACCTGCCCTGTTCCCCCTCGAAATCACATGAGTCATGACGGATGAGACCAATCACCAAATCTTGCGTCTAAGATTGCTATACTTAAAATATGATTCAGCCTCAAATCTGCATCTTCTATAGAATATGGGAAGGACTTAGAGGGGATTAATTTCCGAATTTCCTTAAATGGAAATTAACTTATGTATGCTTTGGATTCTTCTATTACACGTAACTACCATAACTTTCTGCGCTAAATGTACCTACCTCGACTATACCATTCGGCAAGATATTCTAGCTGTTAGGGTTTTGCCCTGAATTTTATACCTAATAGAACTCTTTTCTTGAAGGAAGGAAATTCTAATTGAAATATTTCTCCTTCATAAGATTTATCCTTTACTTAGATGAGAAGTCTTGAACATCTATAAGAAGTCTTGAACATCTATAAATTGAGGTATTTTCTTCACAATACACACCAAAAATTCCATAATATAGTCATTAAAGAAAGTTTTAATCGTCTTCCCAAACCACTTTCAATAAAAGCACTTTTAATAGATGCCCTTTTATGTTTGATTCATTGCCATTTAATGTTGATGTGTTTGCTTCCGCATGACACCATGTTATTTCGATCCCAACGCTACCCCATAAGTATGAACAATGGTTTTAATTAACCTTAGACCACACAGATAGATATTAAACCATCTCGCTCACCTACATGACCACAAATACATTTAATGTAGAGCGATGCTAAATGGCCACACTAATTTGGCCCAAATTTGGCCACACCTATCAAAATGACTTCTATATCCTTCAATTTATAACCTGTCGTATTTTGCTTAACCCTATAAATAACTTAGATTAGACAATAATTTACTTATTTAGCCCTATTAGTGACATTGTGGCCAAAATGAGTGTGGTCAAAAGACCTTTTCGTTTAATATAAGAATGGTCTTTGACAAGGATAAGCAAATTATGATCATTCAAGAACACAGTTAAGACAGAGGATTCAACTAACCTATTTCGAGTAGAAGTTTTAAACAGCCAAAGAAGAGTTAAATCGTATTAAACGGGTTAATCGAGTCAAAAATAGATACAAAGAAGGGAATTAATTCATAAATAATAAACTAAAGGGCCCATCTAAATCAACTACTTCTAGAAAGTTCTTCATAGTAGAGTCTAATCCACATATAGAAATACTAATGACACAAGATTTCATGGCTAAAAAGGAAAAGTAAAGCTTGAAAGGAAAACGACTCCCAAATTTATCAATTTCTTCTTCAAAATTTTGCTTCTTGTATGTTTCATCTTTGCTGTCTAAGCTTCATCCATCGATAGGTGTTGAAAATATCCCCCTAGCGTCACCAAGACAAAGTAAGACAAGTGAGAATTCAAGCCAAATGTGTTTAATTAGACATCTTTAGTGCTCCTATCAGCAGTAACCCAGGCAGTATAGAGTCTAGAGACTGCAAAGCAGCTTCCATGAACTGAGCTAAATCTTTAATACAGTAATATTTATCAAAAAGTCTATCGGTTGCAATGTGTTCAAACTAATAAACGATAGTAGTTACTTTATGGGAATACCAACTTGCACTAAACGTCATTAAAGACCAAACAACCCACTGCCTATCGAAGAAGATGAGAATGATACGGATCTCCCTCAAAAAGTTTGAGTTGTACCTTTTTCCTCCACCTTCTTGATTGAAAAAAAAAAAGTTTTACTTGATTCAAATTCAATTAATGGCTGTAATAAAATAGTGTTGTTAATAACCATTAGGGTGAAAATAGAAAATTACTCGCTATTGTTGCGAGCACGTGTTCCAACATGTTTCTGTCATCGGATCAATAACAAAACAATATTTAAAGCAACACTTTGTGTCAACTTTAACATTATATGAGTATTTGCATTGAAAAAATATCGCATTGATGAAATATATGATTGAACATTGGATCCCACTTTCTATATCCGAATAACCCTTTCACTCCACAAAAGCTTTCATAGTTTGACTTAACTTGGAGTTTAAAAAATAGAAAAAGACTTTTAAAATTTATGATTTAAAATAAATTATATAAATATGTGATAATAAAATATTTTTTTAAAGGTAAAATTATTGGAATAAATATTGATGTTGATGTTACTTATTTTCGGTACGCTAGGTTTTACTTTGTATCTTGGGCTTGACCCATTAGTTAGCTTAGACACTAAGCTAGGGTGGGACTTAGAACTTGTATTTATATACGCATACTGTGAATGAGAAGGAGAAGTTTTCCACCAAAATATTATCTTCCTTGTTTCAGTTTAGCATGGGATAAGACAGTGGCTGACACAAATTTTTTGTCAAAGAGGACTTACAAAATGTAGTTGTTGTACAAGGGACTCGAACCGAGGACTTTAGTCATAAGTTTGATATCCCTTCGCCACTAGGCTGGAGAATCTTTATATATTTTTTTCTACATTCGGAGATTTTACGATGGTTGGTGCATCTTTGTATCAAGGTCCACAGCTGATCCATCTTTGTGAAAATTTTCCATTGAAATAGTGAATTATGGTTGTTGCACCCGCCGACACTAGTGTGGTAGTTGACAGAGTTACCGTCTGAAAAATGATATCTCCATACGATATCACATCGAATGATAACACAGGACTAGTCATCACTCAATTGCTTTTGACGAGAGAAAATTATGATGAATGTGGGTTGTCAGTTCGAACAACCCTCTGAGCAAGAAAGACGGTATGTTTGCTAATAGGAGTATCACGAAGATTCACCTGGAGGAATCGTGGATCATAAATTCATTGTTGGTGTCATGGATCTGGAACTCTATTAAACCCACTCTTCGGACCATCATCTCATTGGAGGTGATCAGAGACTTGTAGAAGCGTATTAGGGAACGATTCTTGGTCAGAAAATAAACCAAGAATCCATGAATTGAAGGCATTACTTGTAGGTTGTAAGAAGAAAAGAATGAGCATTGTGAACTTCTTGGAAGAGCTTGGCAACTATGAGCAGTTCCCTACCTGTTCGTGTGGCAAATGTACATGCAAATGTCTATGGAACTGTCCATTCAAAGAAAGTCTACAAAAAATGGTGTAGAATGAACGAGTAAAAGGGGTCGCTCGGGGCCAAGAAGAACGGGGCCTTTGTTGCACAAAGAGCCCATCCTTTCCGGAGAGTCGTTGAAAAAAATAGAAATAGGTTAAGTGTCCGAATTGTAATTGTACCAGACACAAGACAGACCTCTGTTATAAGATCATCGAGTATCCAGAATAGTGGGATTTTAGGTATTGGATTGAGAATGTGCCCTGTCCTGATAATGACAACGTAACTAGTGGCCGAGGAAGAGGTACACCTAGAAATTCTTCGAGAGGACATGTCTGTGGAGGTACACGAGTTAATGTGGCTCAAAAAGCAAACGAAGAGGAATCATGAGCATTGGAGCCCTCAGATTGAGTAGTGAGCAATGAAAGATGTTGATTGGAATACTAAATCAAGAGAAGTCAGGCACGAGTGACTGTTTGAATGGTAAGATAGCTCATTTTTCATGGATAACTGACACGTGATCCTCAAATCATATGATCGGAGAGTTGAATGCTGTGGAAGGTCTACGGAAAATTCAATATTGTTCTGTGGGTCTTTCTTATGGAGCAGTTCTACGGCTACGAAAGAAGGATCAATCAAGCTCAATGATATAACTCTCCAAGAAGTACTTTATTTGTCTGGAAGGACATGCAATTTGATTTTTGTGTCTCAAACAATTAATTGATCAATTTGATTGTAATGTACAATTTGATAATAACTTGTGCGTTATGCAGGACGGAAAAACAGGGTGTTGATTGGTGCAGGTGAATTAAATCATGGACTTTACTACTTCCGGACTATACCACGCATAAAAGGTATTGAATGTGGATTTGTTGGATTTTTTACATCAAAGGTTATGGCACTCGGTTCAAGTAACCAAATCTTTTCCTATTCAAGAAGCTAGAAATAATATTAGTAGTAGTTTGATTGAGAAAACATGTGATGTATGTCATAAGAAAAAACGGACAAGAGGAATATATTCCCATTAAGTGATAATAAAGCTTCTAAAATTTTTGAGTTAATACATTGTAATTTATAGGGTCCTTATAGAACTGAATGTTCATGTTAGGGTTGGGCGTTCGATACTTCAGTTCGATTTTTTGAAATTTTGGTTCGGTACTTCGATATTTGGTTCTTTGGAAGTGTAGAGAAAATCGTACTCTTTATACTTCGGTTCGGTTTATGCCGAAGTTTTTAGCCCAAAAAAATTAAGCCAAACAAGCAAAGTTACCGTTGTGTAACAGCAGCAGCACCAACAGATGCTAGCAGTTGCACCAGCAACATATAACAGCAGTCAGCAGCTGCAGTAGATGTGTTATCACTAAGATGGGAATAGCATGCAGCAAATGAGTTATCACTAAGATGCTATGATGCGCTGCAATGTCTATCCTGTATATTTAAAATTCTGGTAGCACATTTAGTAGAACATAAGACTTAAAATTGTTAATTTACCTGAAGCTTATTTAATCATATAGAGTTTGAAGTATGGAGAAGTACTCGCACATTCCATTTTTTATAATATACTAATATTTTGAGTGACCAAAATATGTTCGGTGCCTTTGAGTTTTGATTGCAAGTACTTTGTGTATTTACTCAGATGCTTATTCTTTATTATTATATGAAATATGCAGAATAATTTTCTGTTTTCCTTGAAGGGAATGATCTATACATTTTAAATGTTACAAAAGTTTTACCCGATTATACCTTGTAACTGAAGGTACAGTAGTAATCTTATAAGAAAATTTCGGTTCTTTGGGTAACCGAAGTACAGTTATGCTGAAACCGAAAATCGAAGTTTGAAAAATACTATACCAAAAATCGAACTGAAAAACTGAAGTACCGAGACTGAATTACCGAACTAGTTCGGTTTGGTACTTCAGTTTCAATTTTTTTCCCACCCCTAGTTCATGTGGTGCCTCTTGTTTTTTTGACAATTGTCAATGATTGCTCATGGGCTGTGTTGGTGTCTTTCGGTAATTTGTAAGAAATAGGCGAGTCAAATATTAAAAAAATTCTTTATGATGGTGGATCGGCAATTTAATAAACATGTTAAGATGGTACAGTGTGATAATTGAACAAATTTTACAAGTGTGAAAACTTATTTCCTTGAACAAGGATAGGTTTTCAAACATCATGTACCTGATAACCCGCAGTAAAAATGGGAGAGTTGAAAGAACACATAGACATATCCCAGACACTTAGGTTTCAAGCTCACTTTCCAATTGAGTTTTGAGGAGAGTGTGTGCTGACACCTTGTTACTTGATTAATCGTACTCCCTCCTCGGTATTGCACGAGAAGATTCGGTATGATATATTATTTGGTATGATGCTAAGTTATTCTCATTTGATAGTGTTAAGATGCTTGTGATATGCTTATAAGCAAGGATGAACGGGAGATAAGTTCAAAAATAGTAGTCGTTGGTGTATTTTTCTTGGAAATCCACATGGAAAGCAGACATGGAAGTTGTATGATTTAGATACTAAAGAATTTATTATGTCAAGAGATGTTATGTTTTATGAGACAGTTTCTCTTTGCACCAAAGAATGGAATTCATGAGTCACCGGTTGAGAATACTGTTAGAGACGATGGTGTGGCTAGAGAAAAACACAACATTGAAGTAAGGGGGTCTTTGAGACTCCCTTGACAGTAGCCGTGTTTGAAAATAGGACGGACAATGGTCAAGTGGAGGAAATAATACATCCAGACTCTGATGTGTCGGAACAAGTTAATCTAGTAGTAGAAAATCCTCCCAGAGACTTGGGAGCAGGGGCAGTGAAGGAAACGTTAGGCAGAGGAAAACAAATTAAGAAGGATACTGTTCTTTTGCATGATTTTTTTATAAATACGGTCCGGAAAGTTGGTAATCAAAGGTTTGATCATCTACTCAAACCTCAATGAACCTCAGTTATACCCTATCATTTAGCACACTATGTTAATTGAGATAACTTCTCTTGGCGACATATAAGTTTTCTTGTAGCCATAATGGAAGGGGCATGAACCAGTCTCCTTTTCCGAAGCTGTGAAAGATGAAAGATGAAAGATGGAGAATAGCTATGCAATAGGAGTTGCAGGTTTTGGAAGCAAACAAAACCTAGGTAATCGAAGGATTGCCTTCGGGAAAGAAAGCGCTCAGATGTCGATGGGTGTATAAAGTCAAGTGCAATTCTGATGGTACCATCGCGTGGTACAAAGCTTGGCTAGTAATATTTGGTAATCAATAAGTTGATGGAGTTGATTAAACGGAGACTTTTACAGTGGCTGCTAAGATGGTGACTATTTGAGTGTTCTTGACAATATAGCTGCTGCTAAAAATTGAGAATTATATTATATGAATGTCGCTAATACATTTATTCATGGTGATCTTTATGAAGAATTTTATATGAAGCTACCTCTGGGGCATCAGAATAACGACTTTGAAAATATTTTTTGTCTGCGAAAATCCTTGTATGGTCTTAAACAAGCGCCACAGTGTTGGCTTGCCAAGTTGTCGGCGTTGAAAAATTATGGACTTCATCAATCATACTCTAATTATTCTCTATTATGCTGAAGAACTAGATGGTACAGATAAGTGTGCTTGTCTATGTGGATGATTTAACTATCTCAGATAATAGTTCCCGAACTATTCAGATCTTCAAAATGTATCTCTCCAACTGTTGCCATATAAAGGACTTGGATACTTTGAAATATTTTTTGGATGTTAAAGTGCGAGAGTACCTAAAAGAACTTTTATCTGCTTAAAAAAGTATGCGTTGGATATAATTTATGAGGTTGGTTTATTGGGTGCCCTATCGGCTTGTATTCCTATTCAACAGAATCATCGATTGGCACTAGCTAGTGGCCGATTTATGGATGATCCAGAATGATATCGAAGATTGATCGGGAGTCTGACTTATCTTTATTTCAGGGGAGCAGAGTGTCGATGTGTTGTTTCAGTATGCAACAACCACAGATTAAGCTTTGGGATGCGGCTCTACGGGTGGTATGCTATTTGAAAGGCTATCCGAGACAAGGAATTATGATGAATTCCAAGTGTGATTTCTATTTATACGGATGGTATGACTCCGATTGGCCTGGACGCGCACTGACTCGCCGGTCGCTCACTTGGTGGTATATTTCTCTTGAAGACACATCTGCCTTTTGGCAAACTAAGAAGCAGCATACAATGCCCAGATCTTCGATAGAAGCTGAATATCGGTCTATGACTATGATCATATGTGAATTAAAGTGACTGAAAGGGGTATTGTGGAGCCTTGGGATAAATCATCGGTCTTTGGTTCAGCTAAATTGTGACAAGCAAGCAGCTTTGTACATCGCGCGAAACCCGGTATTTCACGAACGGACTAAGCACATTGAAGTAGATTGTCACTTTGTTCGCGATGAAATTATCGGAGGAACAATACGCCCCAGACACGGCCACTCAGTTGGCCGATATGATTACGAATGCTCTGGGGCGAGCGCAGTCTGATTACTTCCTTCGCAAGTTGCGCATTGGAAATCCTTATGCTCCAACTTGAGGCGGGTATTGGACTTTATTTTTGTAATTGATACTTAAATTAATGTTCATCTTAATTATGGTAGGTAGGCTAGAGTTTTGCTTTGTATCTTGGACTTGGTCCATCAGTTAACTTAGAGCCTGTTTAGCCAAATTGTTAAAATCAGTTTATTTTATAAAGTACTTTTAATCAAAAATATTTTTCAAAAAAGTGCTTTGCGAGATAAGCAATTTGTGTTAGGCCAAATTTTAGAGAAGTACTTTTGTTATTAATCAGTGTTTGACCAATATTTGAAAAAATTACCAAATTACGAAAATGACTATTAACTTGATTAAATATGGAAGCTTGACGGGTAATCTTGTCCCAAATAATCAAAATCACTTATTTTTTCAAGAGGCTGCTTTTCTTATCTTCTTCCCCACAGCAGAAAAACAGCTTCTGCTGCCACTCAAAAATACTTATTTATCCTTAGAAGCTTGGCCAAACACCCTGAAATTTTAAAATAAACATTTTTTAAATAAAATAAGCACTTTTGGCTCCCCAGAAGCTTGACCAAATAAGCTCTTAGACACTAATCTAGGGTAGGACTAGTAAGAAAAAATTATAAAAATTATTAGAACGGACTAGTAAGAAAAAATTATACCATTATTATAAAACGGAGGAAAATTTTTAACAAAATGAAACTCCGATATGTTTCAATAATAAAACTTACTTTTCTCTTGTTAGAATGTTTAAATAAGAACACCACTCCTCTATATTTCGTACTAATCTTGAATTCATGCTTAAAACCTCAAAGTTCATTCCTTTCGGAAAGTACAAACCAGAATATGAAGAGATTAGTACGAACAAAACGCTACCCAATAAAGATCAAAACGATACGGATAACCGTTGTCTTAGCTTTTACCTTTTTACTCGTATTAACATTAATTAGTATTATTCCTATATATATTAAGTATTTTATTTACTATATGTCATTATTATTAATGTTATTTTATTTATTCTGTTTATCTTTATCTTTTATGTTTATACTTTTTATATCTTGACATTTTCATCTTAATTCTTTATAAGTCTGCTTTCAAATAATTTTTCTTTAGTCGAAGGTCTGTCAATAACATTCTCTCTACTTTAAGATAGGATTTGCATAGCTCACCACCGTAGCCCGACCCGGTCGGCTACCCAACTTATATGATACTTATCAATTAGTATGATGTTGACGTCATTGTCTTAGCTTTTAGTACTACATTTTATAAATACAATATTTTGACTTTTCTAGAACTGGAAGAACTTGTTGGACTTCGAAACGGCTTATAGAAATTTAATTTATAATTGAGCCAACGTAACCATCCATCAATCATAACGGATACTTAACGCTGTCCTAACTTCGTTTAAACATATATATGCATATTTATAACTATGGAATGTGTCCTAGATTTTTTTTCTTTCATGCTTGACTAAATCACAGATCTTTTTGCAGAATCTGTTTCATTAGATGGCAACTTGGCAAGACTAAAATCATCAATCAAAAGCCAGAAGTCAGATTCTTCATAATTACACCGTGAAGTACATCCTTATGCAATAATCGTGTAGATTGGTATCCTCACATTTCTACTTTTTTTCGAATTCACATAACCACCTTGGAATGTGAACTATAATATATTAGGGGTCGTTTGCTTTGCTATATAAGCAAACCTAATCCATGTATTCAAATTGTTACTATAGTACTTTGTTTGGTTAGGAGCATTGAAATTTGCATAGTTTATATGTATTTTAATACTGCTAACCAAACGTGTATAGCTAATACGAGTTTAAGTTATACAGGATTCAGGATTCTATGTCTTATTCAATATAGAATAGAAGGTGAAGCTAGTAATATGTATATTAGCAATACATAAATAAGAGTGTCTAAAGGCAAAGCTGCCCGCACAATAGGTAATTCCTAAAAAACAATGTCATATTCACCGTATAATAATTTTCATATTATTTAATCCGAGATCGAAATTCTCAATTTCTACCGACAATTCATGATATGCATTACAAACACCATATAACTAATACATCAGCTCAATTGACCCCGAAATCAGCAAGAATGTCGAAAAATACTGTAAACTGACTTTGTTTGTTCCATTAGAAAATAATCATCATATCAAGAAAAGCAACAAGTTTAAGCCGGCTGGCGGCCAAGGAGAATTATGTCATTAATAACTATAGTATCGGACGCGAAAATACTTAATAAGCCATCTAATTCATATATCAAATTTAAGGAGGGCATATAGGAACCGACAAAGACGTTCTTGCACATGTATCCGAGAGCAGCATTTCAACTACCATCACTGTTTTCTTCTGATGATATATGAAAAATTTGTGAACATAATTTTTCAAATTTCAAAAACTGATTTGGATCAATTTTCGGGTGAAAAATTTTTTCCACTCACAAAGTTTTAATTTTTTTTAATAAAATGTATGTCCAAATACAATTTTAAATTTCAAAAATTTTTTTTACCTCAAGTTCAAAAATTAATTTTTTTTCAAATTTTAACCAAGTCTATGTCCAAACGCTAGCGAAATAAAATGTATCCAAAGAAAATAGTATCATGCATCATGGAATGTCGTGGAATAGTTCTAATCATGGTCTCGAGTTCGAACTTCTTTGTTAGGATTGCTTTGCCCCTATAATGAGTTTACTTGGTGCAAATTTAAATTAATTGAGCCACTAAATTTTGAATATTAGGTGATTAACTAAAAGAAATGTAACAAGTGAGTTTGAGAAAGTGAACAAGAAGGAAAAATAAAAAAGAACAACTATGATCACGTGTCGTATTAGACCTATCGCTTGGGACCGTCCAACTAATAGAATTAAACTTTGAGCTCTCATCTCCCAATTTCAGCTTTCTTGCTTAATTAATTTTTTAATCTTTAAAATATTACAAGTTGCATCTCAATTTCCTTTCCTTGCACACTTTCTATAAAAGCTGCATCTTCTTCATCTATCCAAAATCAGACTTTTCAAATTTCTTACTCTTTGAGAGAAACCAGCAAAATAAAAGAAAGAAATGGGTTCCATTAGAGTTGATGATCTAAACAAGCCTCATGCAGTTTGCATACCATACCCTGCTCAAGGTCACGTTAATCCTATGTTCAAATTAGCCAAAATCCTCCATCACAAAGGCTTTCATATAACTTTTGTCAACACTGAATACAACCATAGACGTCTCCTTAAATCTCGAGGCCCTAATGCACTCAATAACTTGCTATCCTTTCGTTTTGAGACTATTCCAGATGGCCTTCCACCATGTGATGCTGACTCCACACAAGATATTCCTTCTCTATGTGAATCAACTACTACTACTTGTTTAGGTCCTTTTAAGGAGTTACTAACCAAGCTCAATGATACATCTTCATCTAACGTGCCACCCGTCTCATGCATCGTTTCCGATGGTTGTATGAGCTTTACTCTTGCTGCTGCTCAAGATTTGGGCATCCCTAAAGTTCTGTTTTGGACTCCTAGTGCTTGTGGTTTATTAGGTTACATGCATTACGATGACCTATCTGAAAAAGGATATTTTCCACTTAAAGGTACTCATACTTTTCTCCCGCTTTAAATTGGCCTTTACAAAACTAAAGAGTATAATTTTGTTAAGTATGACTGATGGCTGCTTCAGAATTTAAATATAATACTCCCTCCGTCTCATTTTATTTTGTTATAGTTTGACTTGACATAAAATTTAATAAAGGAATAAATTTTTTTTGAAACTTGTGGTCTAAAATAAGAAATAGATATTTTCTTCGCTATAAATGACTCAAAAGAGAAGTTTGGAGTTGAATTGTTTTATAATTTAGGAGTATAACAATCTTTTTGGGACGGACTAATAAAGAAAGTATGTTAAATAAAGTGGGACGAAGTGGTTTAATGCTAAACCGTTAAATTCTTACTATTAGATCTATGCTCTTCCGAAATTATTTAAGAATTTAATATTTCTTCGAACGTTAGTTGCTTTGCACATATTATATTTATGTTTCGTGTGATCAATTATTTAATCAACCTAGTGATTTGGCTCCATCCGTCTATGAGTTTCTCATTCCCACTTTAATATGTTTGTGTTATTCTTTTACGGAAAAATTGCATAAATAGCCGCTCTAGTCGGGATGCATAAATTATGCACATATTATGCATATAGTATGTAACATTATGCATAAAATATGCATCAAATATGTAAAAAAATAATTACTTTTTGTTAAATTAATCTGGTATTGTTCATGGAGTAAAATTTTTCCTTTCTTTTATCTTCTTTTGCAATTATAGATGCAAGTGACTTGACAAATGGGTATTTGGAGACGGCCTTGGATTGGATACCAGGCATGAAAGGTATACGTTTGAGGGATTTACCAACTTTCTTGAGAAGTACTAATCGAAATGACTATATGTTCAACTTCCTTGTCCAAGAAACAGATAGAAGCAAACATGCTTCTGCTATTGTAATCAATACATTTGAGCCATTAGAGAAGGAAGTCCTTGATTCACTTAAGACCCTTCTTCCTCCTGTATATGCTATTGGGCCCTTGCATTTTCTTGTTAAACACATTGAGGACAAGAATTTAGAGTGCTTGGGATCAAATCTTTGGAAAGAAGATTTAAAGTGCCTAGAATGGCTTGATTCCAAAACACCAAATTCTGTTGTTTATGTTAATTTTGGAAGCATTACTGTCATGACTCCTAACCAATTAATCGAATTTGCCTGGGGACTCGCGAATAGCCAGTTGGAATTTTTGTGGATTATAAGGCCTGATATTGTATCAGGGGAGCAAGCAATTCTTCCATCTGAATTTCTAGAAGACACTAAGGAAAGAGGATTGTTAGCAAGTTGGTGCCCGCAAGAAAACGTTCTTAACCACCCTGCAATTGGAGGATTCTTGACTCATAGTGGATGGAATTCGACATTAGAAAGTATTGGCAGTGGGGTGCCAATGATCTGCTGGCCGTTCTTCGCGGAACAACAGACTAATTGTTGGTTTAAATGCACACAATGGGGAATTGGAATGGAAATTGACAATAATGTGAAGAGGGACGAAGTTGCAATCCTTGTGAAAGAGTTGATGACTGGAGAAAAGGGCAAACAGATGAAGAAAAAAGCATTGGAATTGAAGAAATTGGCTGAAGAAGCTGCTCAAAAATCAACAGGATCATCTTATGTCAACATAGACAAAATGATCAATGAAATTCTCCTCAAACACTAGGCATTTTTACACTTTAATAGATACGTGGTTTCGGTTTCTTCTTTTTGTTGAATATGTTATTATATTTATCTTTTATATTTTGAGATTTTGTTAGATCTTTTAGTTCTTGTATCCCTTCTTTCCTAATACTGTAACTTGGTTCTATATCCAATGATAAATAAAATTAGAAATTTGGAAACTACGTACTAATAAAAGGTATTTGAAATCACAAGAAGTTGTAATTTAAGATGTTTAACGGACATAACGAAACATTATAATAAAAAAAAGTCTCTTTTGATTGTTGAGATAAGAACTATAATAAATAAAGTAAGAATATCTGACTTCAAACAAGTTGTAATTTAAGATGTTTAACGGACATAACGAAACATTATAATTAAAAAAAGTCTCTTTTGATTGTTGAAATAAGAACTACTCACTTACCAAAAAAAAAAAGAACTACTCCATAATAAATAAAGTAAGAATATTTTGTTGCACATCAAGGTCTTTAATTTGGTCCACATGGAAGCGCTAAGCCTTGCAAATTTCCCGTCATGATAATAAGTAGTACTAACTAATGGACTGAGTACTAACTAAGTAGATAATTAATTACACATATTTGACGAACATCAACAATAGTAATATATTTTTTTAATCGTGTAATTGTCTAATTATTAAGCTTTTCCCCTAAAAGTTACTTGATGAGGAACCGAGGTTTCCACGAAATCGTAGAGAAGATGACAAAGAACTTGTGGTCTTAACAGCAACTTGTGTATTGGGTAAAAATCGGCTCGTCGACGTGGCACCTCGGTAACATAGTCTGGAGCTGACCGAACGGATGTTAGCGAGCTGTGAGCCCAGATAAGCAACAGGTCGCCGGAGTCCACGACCGAAGAAAGGAAGCAAGGTATTTTGCCTCGGTGAAATGTCCCCTCGATCGATTGCAAGGCCACACATTCGAAGCTAATAGCTTGAGCTTCGGTAAATAATGCCATCTGCAGCGGAAGGTTTTCCCCTTATTTCGGCCCACTAACTCCATTACCTGAGAGGTTGAGACATGCAGAGTTTAATGGGAACATGGGATCATGGCCTTGTATATCTGCTAGTCTATAAATGACCTTTCATTTTATAATGTATTCATTCAGAAATATATACCAAAATTCTGCCAAAATTTGTACTCAAGTTTACATCTTGAAATATCAGTTATTACGCATAATTACTGTTTTTTCTGTTGTGATTTCGACTTTGATACATCAATTTGCTTGTATTCGTAATCAAAATTCGATTTGTGTCCTAAGATCAGTTTAGGCCAATACAAATTGGCGCTGTCTGTGGTGATACAAACATCAACGGTTTGTTCCAAAGTTGAACGTTCTTTTCGTTCGAATTCCTGTTTTTACTTGACAAGATGGTTAACAGCGATGGAAATTTTGTTGAACACAGCCAACTCTCGATGGACAAACTGGCGTTCATACGAACCCAAACGCCAATGCGCTTGTAGTGCCACCAGTAACGGACCCCTTCTCTTCGGGGTCCAATGAAGCCTTCCAAGCGTTCGTCGTCCGAACCTTGAAAGCGCTTCAGGAACAGCAAGCCGAACAAGCTATTATCAACGCTAAGTTTCGTGCTTCGTTGGAAGCGAGGAGTAGTTCAGCTCTGAATGGAGTTCCACTTGTGGCTCCAACCGGAGGCATCCCGCCCTTCGTTCCTACAGGCGCGATAATAGGGGAACCTCAAAATGGAGCCACATCTGGGGGTTTGGGCACAATACCGAGCACCACGCCATACTTCGAGGCGATTCCCACCGTGACAGAAACTAGCTCCTCGATAGATGTTGAAAAACTAAGCAAGGAGATCGAAGCCCGAGTTGAGGCTCGTGTCGAGGCGCAGGTGGAAAAACGACTTGAAAGCGTCCCCGGGGTGACTAAGAGTCAAACGGCCCTTGATATTGACCAATACAGGCAATTTCCATACAAGCCCGAGGTCGCTCCAGCACCAACTCCAAAAACTTTCAAGATTTTATTTCTGAAAAAGTATGATGGGACTACTGACCCCGTTGAACACATGACCGAATACATGCCAATGGTGTTGAGCAACGATTTAACGGAGATAGAAAAGGAGTCGATGTTTTTGAAAAATCCAACGAATCTTTGGAGAAGGGAGCATTACGCTGGTACATGCGTCTACCAGCGGGGTCAATTTTTAGTTTTAAGGAACTGGTTAACGCATTTATTAAAGCTCATACCGGGGCACATAAAATCCTCCAAAGGAAGGAGGTTATATTCGAAGTCAAACAACGGCCCAGCGAGCCACTCAAGGACTTCCTCGAGTTTTTTCACACCGAACGCATGGAGCTACCTGTCATGGATGATACTTTTGGCCATCATGGCGTTCGAAAAATGCATTAATGTTCGAAACTCTGAGGCCGCCGCTGAGTTGCGAAAAGAGCTCGAGCAGTACCAAACCTTGAAATGGGACGATTTTCACAACAGAGCATACACCAAGAAAAGGTTGGAGGAAGCCGAGTGGAAGAATAGTGGCCGAAGCTACAATTACAAGAATCGGTCTGAGCCCTCATATCGCGCCGAGCCCCCACGAGGAAATTCAAAGGGAAGGTAAGAACTATACACTTCATCGAGGCAGCCTGTTAGTCAAAGGCTTGGAAATTTGCATGTGAGCCAACAGCTCAGTGGGAAAGTTTACCCAAGCACGAGCCAAAGAAACTCCTCAAGCCCAGCTCTGGTTTCAAAGAATAAAGAGTTACCCCGGATCCCCGATTATAATTTCAACATATCGACCTCGGAGCTGGTCAATGTAGTGAAGGAGATAGCTGGGGTAAGAGCACCGAAGGATATGAGGACTCCTGCTGACAAGAGAGATCAAAGTTTGCGTTATGAGTTCCACGCAGACTACGGCCACCGTACCGAGGACTGCAAGGCCTTACGCCTCAAGGTGGCGCACTTACTGAAGAAGGGTGTGCTGGCTGAATTCCTCACTGATAATGGGAAGGAAAACTATACTTAGAACTGAGGTGATGGTCAACCACCTCGGGTGCCACCCCCAAAAGAGTTATGAATGTGATCACTAGGGGTTCAGAGGTGAATGAAGTGAATTTTGCAGCCGCCAAGAAGTTTGCAAAGCTGTCGATCACTATAGAGAAAAGAACTCGAGTTGGAGGCTCGGGAAAATAAATCGTGTTCGATGACTATGACTGTGATGGGATGATGTTTTCCCATCACGAAGCTTTGGTCATCATGCTTAGGATAAACGACTTGGATATCAAACGAGTCTTAATCGACCCCGGTAGCTCTGTCAACATAATCAGGTACAGGGCCGTCAAAAAGATGTGGTTGAAGGGAGAAGTTGTCCCCAAAGCAACCGTGTTGACTGGCTTCAACAACTCTACCGAAAAGACATTGGGCAAAATTACGCTCAAAACATACGCCGAAGGAGTTTGCAAGGAAACACTGTTTCAAGTACTGCCCGAGGACATGGCCTATAATGTGATCCTCGGTAGACCATGGATTCACTCCATAGAGACTATTCCATCCATTCTCCACCAAGTGATCAAATTTCCTACACCATGGGGAGTTCATTCGAATAAAAGAGAGCAGCGAGAGAGTGCTATTCGGTTATGCTGAAGAGTGGAGTCGTCCCGACCGGACCAAAGAAATAGCAACCAATGCAACCGGGTCAAATAAAGAGGGAGGGTCAAGTTCTCAAGATGACCTCCGAGGAGCAATGGAGAAGATCCCGGTATGCATCGAAGAACCTCGGAAACAAAAGGTCGGGGATTCAACTATTGAGGAGTTGAAATCTTTCACGTTATCGAAAGATTTTCCAGACAGGAAAGTGTTTGTTGGCTCGGAGTTGGATCCAGAGTCGAAGAAAGCCATAATCGAAGTCTTGAAGTCCAACAATGATTGCTTTTCTTGGTCCCATTCAGATATGGTCGGTATCGATCCGGAGATCATGACCCATAAATTGAATATGGATCCATGTTTTACCCCAGTAAAACAAAAGAAAAAGCCGCACGCTGGTGTCAAAAAGAAAGCAATCGAGGATGAAACTATGAAGCTGCAAGAGAATGGCTTCATAAGAGAGGTAAAGTACCCGAATGGCTGGCTAATGTCATCGTTATGCCCAAAAGAATGGCAAGTGGAGAATGTGCGTAGATTATACAGATCTAAACAAAGCTTGCCCCAAGGACTCTTATCCACTGCCACAGATAGATAGGTTAGTAGACTCCACGACTGGACACAAATTATTAACCTTTTTGGATGCTTATTCGGGGTATAACCAAATCCTCATGGACCTGAAGGATGAAGAAAAGACCTCGTTCATCACTGACCAAGGTACCTTTTGCTACAAGCTAATGCCCTTTGGTCTAAAGAATGTCAGTGCGGCATACCAAAGGTAAGTATGTTGCATGTTCAAAGATTACATCGGAAAGTCTATGGAAGTTTATATAGACGACATGTTGATCAAGTTTATTCGGATGGAGGACCACCTAAGCCATTTGAGGGAAGCCTTCGATGTCCTAAGGCAATACAACATGAAGCTGAATCCTGAAAAATGCGCATTCGGCGTGGGTTCAGGCAAATTTTTGGGATTCATAGTCTCTGAGCGTGGGATCGAAGCCAATCCAGACAAGATCAGAGCCATTGAAAAAATCCCCGATGAGTTAACTGGGGTGAAGGAAGTTAAGCGCTTGACTGGCCGAGTTGCTGCCTAGAGTAGATTTATCTCAAGATCTTCAGAGCGATGCCATAAATTCTTCTCAGTCTTAAGGAAGAATAATCACTTCGAGTGGACACCGGAGTGTAAAGAAGCTCTGAGGGAATTGAAACGCTATCTGGCTAACTCGCCAAGCCAAAAGATGGTGAAACTTTGCTAGTTTATATGGCTGTGTCCGAGGTGTCAGTTAGCGCTGTGTTGGTTCGAGAAAAGGATGGCAAGAAACAGCCTATTTACTATGTAAGCAAAACACTCCTCGACGCTGAGACCAAGTACCCTCACTTGGAAAAACTAGCACTTGCTTTAATTTTTACTGCTCGGAAACTACGACCTTATTTTCAATGTCACCCAATAGCGGTAGTTACCACCTTCCCCCTAAATAGTATATTGCATAAACCGGAGTTTTCGGGGAGGTTATCTAAATGGACAGTAGAATTAAGTGAATATGATATCACCTATCAACCCTGGAGGACCATTAAATCCCAAGTCTTGGCTGACTTCGTGGCTGATTTTAGTGTTGGGATCCTACCCAAAGCTGAAAAGGAGAACTTGGTGTCGAAGGGGTCGACTTTGGGATTATGGGTACTCTACACCGATGGGGCGACTAATTCTGAGGGTTCGGGATTAGGCATAGTGTTGATAGCACACACCAAGGAGAAAATTAGACATTCAGTTCGGTTCAAAAAAGTATCCAACAATGAGGCCGAATACGAAGCGGGCTTGGATTTTGGCCAAGGAAATTGGGGTGGAAAGAATCGAGTTAAGGTGTGACTCGCAGCTGGTGGTGAACCAAGTGCTCTGTGAATATACGGCTCGTGAGCCAAGAATGCGACAATTCTTGATCCGAGCGCAAAAAATCTTGGCTCAATTTCAAGAATGGCAAGTCAAACAAGTACCTCGGGATGAAAATACCGAAGCCGACGCCTTAGAAAACTTGGGATCGGCGGTGGATAAACACTCGAGGACTGACTCAGTGTTTCGGTTGCTTTCCGCACAGATGAGTGAAATGAAGCTGGAAGTCAATTCGGTGGACCACAAATGGGACTGGCGAAGTAAGTTTATCTTTTACTTTGACTCGGGGACTCCTCCCCCAGATAAGAAAGAGGCGAGGAAACTGAGAACTCAGGCAGCCTCATACTCAATGATTTGGGGAAAGTTATACAAAAGAATATACAGCAGCCCGATGACCAAATGCTTGGGTCCGGATGAAGCTAGGTATGTGATGGCAGAAATACACGAGGGCGAGTGTGGCAACCACTCAGAGGGGGGGGGGATCCTTGGTGCGCAAATTACTTCAAGCTGGGTACTATTGGCCCACCATTAGCAGATGCAAAGGCCTTCATGAAGAGATGTGATAAGTGCCAGCGCCATGTCCGAATCATCAACAAGCGGATAATTTACATTCGGTCGTGTCACCATGGCCTTTCGTGAAGTAGGGAATGGATATTATTGGCCCCTTGCCCAAGGGAAAAGGAGGTGTTCGATTTATTCTGGTATTGACCGATTACTTCATAAAGTGGATAGAAGAAGGAGCTTTCACCGAGGTTAGACAAAAAGAGGTAATCGACTTCATCAAGAAGAACATTATGTATAGGTTCGGCGTCCCAAAAGAGATCACTTGTGACAATGGTCCACAATTCATGGGGGCAGCTATCACTGATTTCCTTAAGCAGTGGGGAATAAAGAGAGTAGTGTCAACTCCCTACCACCCAAGTGCCAATGGCCAAGCCGAATCCTCGAACAGAGTAATAGTTGAAAATCCTCAAAAAGAGGCTTGATGAGAGAAAAGGTCCTTGGCCCGAGGAGTTACTGGGGTGCTATGGGCAATGCGAACAACGTAGAAGAATAGCACCGGCGAAACCTTTTTTTCCCTTGCTTATGGCATGGATTCACTTATCCCCGCGGAAGTGGGCGAACCAAGTCTTCGGTACGCCCATGCCACCGAGGATGCCAACCAACAAGCCATGCGCATAGAGTTGGATTTGCTTGAGGAGAAGAGGGTGCTAGCCTTGATTCGGCTAGCAGCGCAAAAAAGGCAAATCGAGGCGAATCTTAACAGGAATGCTAAGCTAAGAGATTTCAAAGTTGGTGATTATCTGCTAAAGGCTTCGAATCAATCAACGAAGGAAAAGAATGGGGGAAAAATCATTGCAAATTGGGAAAGGCTTTACAGAGTTAAAACGATCGTTGGAAAAGGATCTTATCAGATCGAAGATTTGCAAGGCAAAACCGAACCTTTGAATTGGAACATCTCCAATTTGAAGCGGTATTACTTTTAAAATCAAGGTAAGTATTCCTTGATCATCTAAAATTTACCTACAGCCTCGAGCCGAAAAACGCTCCAAAGGCTTTGGTCGAAATATTTGAACTTACCCCCATTTTACTTTGCTTGACCTTTTCAGGAAGCGGATAAGACGATCTTCAGTGCTCGGATCTTCATCAAGATTCACAGCCGAACACTGGGGGAAGTGAGAAGTGGGATGCGGCTGAGGTCAGCTTTGAGCCTTCCAATCGAAGTCTATCTATTTGGCAACCTGGGACTGACGCACAGGAAATAGATTAATACTTTGTATTTGCGCCCGATAGTGGCATGTTATTAACTTATTTTTGCGACTAAGTTCTACTTAGACTAGACCTTATGTAAAAAGCTGAGTGCGGCTCGTTATATCATCAATGAAATAAACTTGATTCAATATCTCTTTGTTTCTATGATCTTATTTACCGAGGGCTATTCTTCTTCATATATACCGAGGTTATATTTTAACTGCATTGAATCAAGAATGAGACGTCGTTCTAAGTTTGCATTGGCATTATGTGAGCTAAGTCTTGCAAGCAAAATTATTTTACTTATTCGGCTCAAAACACTTCATAAAGAAAAATAAAAGTTTGAAACAATTGAGTGCAAGAAACAAGTCCATTCATGAAAGGCCCGAAGGCCACAGAAATATTTACATTATAGTGCCCGAAGGCCTGCACAAAAACAAAACAGAAGATTAAAATAGGAATGCTAAGCTTCGGGCCCATCCCCCTCCTCGGAGGCGCCATCATCGGCATCTTCGGTGTCCTCTTCATCTTCATTTTCTTCTTCTTCATCCTCAGCATCCTCATCGCCCGAACCTTCACTTGAAGGAAGATCGTTAATAATGGCTTGGGCTTTGGCTGCTTTATCTTCCGCCTTAGCAAATTCTTCCTCCAAGTTCAGCTCACCGGCGCGGCATTGCTTGAGAAGCTTCAGCCGAGACTTGATAACAGCCCAGTGCTTGTCTAACTCCGCCCTTTTGGACTTGACCTTGGCCTTATCCTTGCGATCAACAACTTCTTCTCGAAGTAGTTTAACTTCGGCCTCAAGAGTCGGGATCTTGGAGTTTTTGCCTTCCAGCCTTTGGATATGAAGTACATGCATTTTCAGGTGCTCGTGGTACCTGTTGGCCTCCTCCTCGAATTCATTCTTAGCTTGGGTGAACTCTGCACTGAGCCTCGCGACTTCGGCATCCAACCTCGAATGCTCTGCTTGGAAACCATTATTAAGAGCACGAGTCTTAGCCTCGGCAGCAACCTCGGCTTCGCACAAATCGGAGCAAGACTTGGACAACTTAGTATTCAGCTCAGCTATTTGAGCATTGAAGCTGTCCCTCTATTTATCCCAAGCTCTGGCAACGCGTTGAATCTTCTCGTGCCTCGTGGTTTCAAGCTCGACAGCTCTCAGCGATAGAACGAAACCCTGAACATGAATTATTAAAGGATCAATATAAATGAATACACAGGGATAGAAGTAAGGATGAAGGAATCAAGGCTTACTCTGAGTGCGTTTGCAGCAAGAGTGTTGGCTAATCGAACAGAAAAATATTGTTGCACGATGCCATCCTCTTTTGAACCAAGCAGAGGCATGAGGCTCAATATATCACCTCGGGTGCTTTCTAGAAGGTTTGAAGAAGTCAATACCTCTAGCTTTCGCAAAGACCCCACCGAGGTCGAAAGCCTTGTAGGCTCAGATTGTGCCCTAGCAGCGCTAACGCCCGCCTCTTTTCCAATGGCGGAGGCCCCAACTTCTCCAACTTTAGCTTTGTCTTTGCCCTTGGCAACAGCTGCTTCAGAATCGTGCTCTAGATAATCGAGGTCCACCATTTCGACCTCCTTACGAGACTCCACGCCCTCGGCGTTCTCATCGCTAGGCTCGTCGTTCAGCCTCCGATACGTTTCAATAACCGCTTCGGGCTAATGGGAGGTAGTCTCCTCGATGCGAGGATTTACCGAGCGGGATGGTTTCTTTGGAACCGCTCTTTTACTCTTCACACCTACAAAGAACAACGTGGAAGGGTCATGAACACAAGAACGAAGAGAAACAAAGGCAAACATATTAACCGAAGATAATGTTTGGCATCACCTTTTGAGGATCCTTGACCTGAGGACCCCTTCGAAGACTTTGAAGGCTTTGAAGCGTTGAGTTCCTTCAAATCACCAACGTGACCTGCCACCGAAGCCAATTCGTCATCAGATTCGGTATCTTCTTCATCCTTCTTCGTCCCTTTTCCTTTCCCTTTTTATCCTTCTTCTTGTTCACGGCTCGGTTGGGAAGACCTGACATCGAGGAGGAAAACATAATGGAAAAATAAAAGCTTCGGGCGACATCCTTGGTGAAAGATTGTAAATAACTTACCGTGCCTCTTACATTGCCAACCGAAGCTAGCAGCCATGTCCATCCAGGACAGAATGGGATGTTTGCGGGCTCCGGTCACAGTCTTGACCCACTCGGTCAAGCCCTCGGGAGGGACGACAGCAACCTTGTTGACTAAGGAATGAAAAGTGAGCTGGGGTCAGAAACAAGGATAACAGAAAACGAGAATATTTTTCAGAAAGAATTATGAACGAGGGGGCACTTACGTGTTCTATTCAACTTCTCTGGAAAGTTGGGGTTGGTCGATAAAGCACTGGTCTCCAAAAGAATGTAGTGATCACACCAACCTCGGTCCCTATGATCCTCACTCTTGTGGAGAAGCGCGTGTTTACCACGGTTGTTCAAGGCCACGACCCCAGCCTTGTGCAAGTATGGATAGTAAAGAGAGATGAGATGTTGCAGAGTGAAATCTACATCGGCTTCCCGACTCAACCAGTCTAAACATTGCACTACTCTCTGTAATCACCTAATTTTGGCACGAAAATGCAAAATTCCTCAAAATAGCTGTGTTAGATTCTTAGGATTTTGGCCGAATATTTCTAAAATTTTAGTCCTTTATTTTAACTAAAATTGTCATTAATTGGGTTAAAAAATATGAAAATTACTAAAAAATACTTGTTATGTGTTTTACTATGATTCTATGTTTAATTGTGATAGTATTGTAAATTTATGTGGTTTTAATTGTAGTAAATTATGTATGTTTAAAGAAGTTTAGAGTCTTTAATGGCCATTGATAGAAATATATGTAGCCCAATCCTAAACCCGGTCCAATAAACCAAAGCCCACCCAAAAGCCCTAGGTATATAAGCTCTCTTTCCTCATTTTTCATCACTCACACCATCTAAGCCTATGGCTTGGCCAAACCTTAGCCATTTTTCTCCTCACCATCAGAAAATCCCGCCACCACTCTCTGCCACCACCTTTTCGCCACCGGACCACCGCCTTCCGGTGGTCGGAAAATTACAAACTATACCATTCCGGAAAGCTATCGAGCCCCTCTATCCATTCCTGGTATTATTTTATCCAAATTCATAGCCGTTTTTCGCAGATCTGGCCTCAAAATTTCGGTTAAACTTGAACTCTAGCATTTTTTCCTTTTTCCCGGTAAGTGTTTGGTGTTTCCTCTTTCTCTTACCCTCTTCTACCACTTTCCATACCCCATGCTCAAGATTCTTATTTTCTCCCCTCTTTTCTTGCTCGTGTTTTCCTTTTGTTATGTTACTTACTTTCTTACTTTTTCTTTTTTTCCTTTATTTTTGTGATGTTGATTGTTCGTTGATGACCGTGATATGATGGCATTTTGGGGACTGTTCTACGACGTTTGGGGGCTGCTATGGTGAGTTTTTGCGGGCTGCTATGATTATTTTTAAATGATGTGACGAAGCTTGCGGGGCTGATTTGCTTTTTTCCAGTTATTAAAACTCTTAAAAAGTTGAGTTTGGACTCTATTAAATTAACTTAGAATCTGGTTGTATCTTTGGTTAATTGCAAGTTTAGTTTGTTTTGTTTAGTTAAGCTAGGAAACATAATTTAGTTTAAAAGTCAGATTGTCATTTAGTTTGGGAGCTATTTTGTTTAGTTTAGTTGGGTTTGTTGATGTGATGGGCTGTCATTTGAAAGCACAACTTGTACATTTTTTCAGCTTTAGGGGACAGTTTAGGTGGCTGAAATAGTGCCCTATAGCTGTTGTACTTTGGCTGAAAATAAGGGCTAAGTACACTCAAGTATAGGGGTGTGGGCTTGTACTTTTGTACAAGTCCACACCCCACCTTTAGCTATATATAGGAGCCTTTACTCCTCATTTAAGGCATCCATCTACCTGCTGAAAACACACAACCGTCTTGCTGAAATTTAGAGAAAAAGGGAGCAAAACACTTGGGGAAAAATTAGTTCTTTTGAAGAAAAGATTTAGAACCAAAAGCCTTTATACTAAGGGTCTTTTGGGGTATAAATCTACTAGTTTTAAGGGTTAAATAGAGGCAAAAAGGGCTGTTTTAGTTGCTGACTTTGGAAGTAAAAGTTGCTTTTTTTGACTTGCTATTTCATTTGCTTCTTACCTTGGGAATTGCTACATAAGGTAAATGCTTCCTTAATATTTTTTATGTCATGTATCTAGCTATGAAATGATTAATATCTCAGCATGTTCATGGCCTGAAACTTCCATTTTTATGAATGTTGTTAGTCCATCCCCTCTTTATGAATTGTTTTATGAATGTTGTTAGTCCATCCCCTCTTTATGAATTGTTGGTGTTAGGCCAAGTTAACAATTATTTGTAGGCAAAGATAGAACGTAAGTGCAAATAAATTAACACTGCCTTCCGGAACGAATAGGCTCTATATTTAGGATATTTGCTTAAAATCTGACCATTTTTTATAAACTGGTAATTTCTCGCAAATCTGGCCATTTTTGTAAACTGGTACGTTTCTGCAAATTTGGCCGTTTTTCACAAACTGGTTCATTTCTGCAAATCTGGAAATTATGACAAAAATCTGGATAAAATGAGAAACCAAGGCTGAAAAAAAGACCATCTATGTAAAATTAAATGTGTAGGCAATTTTAGGACCCATTGGACATTTATTTACAAAAGTGAACTTGAAAATAGCATTTGAATTTATTTTCAAAAATATGCCATCCTTTTGTGAAGGTGGTCTTGCTTATTATGTAAATTTCTTTTTTTTTAAAAAAAAGTTGGTCATTTAACAAGTTTTGACAATCAACTACTTTGTGGGTACATAAATGTAACAACTTTGTAAAACAGCTCATTTTCGCAAATAGTTTCAGCCCACTCCAACGGTAAGGCTTACTTATTGTGTTTTGACAAATAGCCACTTGCTTTAACAATTATTCTTGGAGTTAAATAGGTAAGCCCTTTGCAAAGTGGAAAATGCTTAATAAATTTATTTATTTATGTACTTATTATGAATTAAAGCGTAAATTCGTCCAGTCCTCTGTGAGGTTGGATAAGAATAACGACTTTAATTTTCCCTAAATCAAAGTATCAAATTCAAATCAACGACATTAATATAACAACCATATTTAATAAATTAAAATTGCGACAATAAAGCAACTGTGCTTAGCACAGGACTCGAGGGTGCCTAATACCTTCCCGAGAGTCAATTGAGAACCTTACTCGTATCTCTAACGTAGACCGTCAGAGGTGTTCCAAGGTACCTTTTGGTGACTTGGCAAACCTTAAACTATGTCAAGTGGCGACTCCGAGTTTCTCTAAAATAATTTTGTACCTTTTTGAACACCAGTCACGAGCCTTTAAATAAATAAACACTTCAGTTAACTCGTTAATGAATTTTTAGGGCGTGACAGCTTGGCGACTCTGCTGTGGAAATTAGTGAAAACTAGAATCTCTGGCTTTGATAAATTTGTCGCATGTTTTAATTTATTAAATATTTGGTTGTTATATTATTGCAGTTACCACATGAAAAGTTGAATGTTACTGCTTTGATATTGTTGAACTGTATATAAACTGTCTTCCTCCGCAACCCTCTGAGTCTCCGAAACACACGCACACGTGCACTTACCAGATTGCTTGTGGCATCTGGAATTTTCTTACTAAATTGCCCATGATTTAGGAGGAAGGCGTGACGGGGTTTTAGGCTGGACACACTGTCTCCGGATGGCCCTGATGCGCTTTCCGCCCGGTTTGTCCACCGGGTTCTTCAGCCAGTCTAGATACTGAGTCAGTTGTGTTACCTAGAGTTAAACCTTTAGGCTCAATTATCTGCATCATATTTGACTTAATGAGGTGCGGTACACCGGTACTGCACTTGTCTAGGCTGACCCCTTCGTGTCAAGATGGGCTCGTGTCCCGAAAAGACACATTATTGGCATCGTATGTGTTGCATTTGCTGTAGAAAAGAGGGTTGTTATGCTGACCGATCACCGGGGGTAGGTGTCAAATTTTGAAAAAAAAAGAGAAAAAGAAATGAAAAATGGGTTTAGTCCAGTGTCTGAAAATATCTTTAATTGTCATTTTACGCCGTTATAATTGCGAATTTTTGTTTAAGAACTTTTAGAGTCTAAAATTTGTTTCCGGGTTTGATCTAAAGTATTAGAAAATAACTTGTCATAGTTTTGCGCCGTTATAGTTTTGCGCCGGTATAATGACAAAATTTTGGGACCCTTTTTGCCTTTGAGTCTGTGTTCAAGTCAAGTCCGTATTTTTGAAAAGTAATTTATCGGGGTTTTATGCCGTCATAATGACCAATTTTTGTAAACCAATTTTGCATCTAATTCGTGTAATATTTTGTGTCTTTGTGTCGTCATAATGGCCAGATTTTGTAAATACTCTAAGATTCATTTTCAAATCAAATCGAAGAGTTTGTTTCAAAAATTAAGTTTTTATGCTCATCTTTGCATTGTCGTAATGTCCGATTTTGGAACTTTTCGGATTAAAAAAAATGGTTTGATTCATAATCCGTTCTTAAGTTATGTTCGTGTCTTCGATTAAGTCTTGATTTTTCATTTAAAAAAAAAAAAAACAAAACAAAAGAGAGAAAAATTGTTGTTGTTTAGGGTCTGCTTTCTTTTGTTTTGTCTAAGGTCAAGTGAGGGTGCAGACGATAAATTGCAATTAGCTAAGTTGTATTTGCATCGATCCTCGTGGAATAATGTGACTCCGCTCAAATGTCGAGTCTCATTATTTTCACCGTCTGGGTGGACCCACCCGTTATCATGTCAGTTTGTATATATCTTTTGACTCGTGCATCATGTCAAGCAATTTATTTTGAGTCTGTCTCGTGGTCGTTTGTCTAAATTAAGTTTGTTGAGTCAACAAAAAAAGGGGTAGAAAAAAACAAAAAAAAAATTCAAGTTTATCCTTGTTCGGAATTACGTGTCGCTTTGATTTGCGTCATGATTTTTGTCTAACGCGACATATTTTGGGGGATACAATTGGTACACGCGGCTTATGCCGTGAACCTTTTCGGGATGACGCATAACAACCTTAGGTTTGCCAGTGTGCATTTTTGTGCTAACCCGATCTGTTTGTCCATAAGTGTTTGGGGTTCTACGGTAACTTGAAAAGGACATTCTGGCATCATATCACACGTACCGAACAAGATCAATGGGACCCATGATCATGACGTCTGAAGGTGGGAATTCTGAGTTCGAAGATTACGAGCATTTGATTGAGCTGAATGAGAGGTTGACTGAAGAAGTCAAGAATCTGAAAAAGCTGGTGTTTGAGCAGAATGAGAGGTTTACAAAAGAGGCCAAAAATATGAAAGAGTTGGTGGTTGAACTGTATCATGCTATTACCATGGGACATGCACCTCCTCCCATGCCATTTAATCTCTCAGGAATTGCACCGACCATCGTGCATCAAGCACATGGTCTGCCTACTACAGTTGAGGACCCTCAATATTCTCCCGACTTTCCTTACTACAACAGTGCCGCAAAAGTGGCGGGATCCTCCACAATGTGTCCTATGGCACCACCACCTCCATTTGCCCCACCATCGGCCTCCGCTCTACAATTCACTGTTCGAGTTAGGTCAGAGAGTCTTCGCAATGAAACAGAAAAGAAACAGGATCCCAGAAAGTGGAACAAGAGAGAATTTAAACAACCTCTGTCATACTCCCAAACTCCACAAAAGCATCATCAGCAGCATTACTCCCCAGATAATCCAAATTACTCCGCTCATCCACTCCATAGAGCGCAGCTATATGCTCCGATATTTTCCTATCCGCAATGGCGCGCACCAACCCCACAAGCCACATATAACACCCCACACAGCCATTTCCAAGCTTCGCCTGACTTTCCCAAACAAAAGCGAAAGAATCCGTGTTCCTGTCCAAGCACAAGTCACAAAAAGTTGCGACGGAGGGGAGAGACTAAGTTCACCCCATTGGGGGAAACTTACACTAATTTGTTTGAAAAGTTGCAACAAGCCAATCTGTTGAAACCAATCCTGGAAAAAGTGAACCCTAATGGAAGAGTTGATCATTCACGCCATTGTGCGTTTCATTCTGGAGCACCTGGACATGACACGGAATCCTGCTAGGAACTCAAAAGGGCAATCCAGGCAATGATAGACAACAATCAGATAAAAGTCGTGGGGGATGAAACACAGAATGTGAATCAGAATCCTTTACCAGCTCATGATTTTCAAAACAACATACACATGGTAGGGATGGTATGCATAGAAGAAGACATGAAAAGGAATGACGCCAAGCAGATTGTGGCATTTGGTCCTTCCAAAAACATCAGACGCCATGACTCATCTATTGTTGCATCAATCGATAGGCCAAATAAATCAACTGTCCATGCAACAATGCAAGATGTAGTCGTTGAGCCAATTCACTGTCTTACACAGTCATTCATTTTTTCCAAAGAAGACATGTCTACCCTGATGGTATTTCAAGAAAATGAAGCAAAGAAGAAGATGTTGTCAAGTTTGAAGCACGCCAGTGGAAACAACATGGTACAATCTGATGACGGCTTTGACAGGGCATGAGAGCAGTGCATTGGACATGATATGAAAATGAACAATTGAGAAGCATTTGTCAACTTATTTTGCCGAACTTTCTGTGCACTTGGTTATTTCAGGGTTGTAATCCAAGTGCATTATTTTGCTTATTTTGATGTTCAAACCCTCATGTCTTTAATTCAATAAAAAGCGAGATCCACTCCTTGTCTCAAATATTTTGTTTTTTCTAGTTCCTTATTTTTATCCTTTTAGTTTTTTTTGAAGTTTTATTCTTGTCAGCTTTAGTAACATGACATATGTGCGGAATTTGTGTCTTGATCTAAACACATGGTCTAATATCAGGCCTAAGAACTAACTGGACGGTGAGGATGACTGTGATAAAGGAATTATGCAAAGAGTTGAAAATGGTGCATAACCATTTTGGTCGGAAGTTTCAAGTGTAATTTTCAAGATCACTGTTGGAGCGAAAACCAAGGATACCGAGTGATTAAGTCCCGTCTCTACTTGTGACTTTAGGTCGACTTATTTTGTTGTATATCTGTGCGAGGCATTCTCGGGTCGGGATGACGAACGACTTTCGTTTCTACTACCCAAATATTTTACCAATTTAATAGTCTTTGAGCTTTGTGTATTTTTCCTTTTGGTTACCCTCCTTTGAAATAAATGTTATTATACCAGTGAAAGAAAAAAAAAAGGAAAAAACAGAAAATCAGAAAACAACAAAAACGACAACACAAAAGCTAGCATTAAGTTGCTAGAGCTACGTCTGACCTGATTCCTCTCAAAAGGATACGTAGGCAACCATTCGGGTGTGGTCGCAACAGGAGAAAATTTCTCTTTCCCTGTTTTCTTTTATTGACGCAAAACTTGCCTCCAAGTTTGCGGCCAACGTCAAAAGAAATTCAGATCCCCATTTTATGCTAAACTGGGGCAGAAGTTTGTTTTTATTTTATATTATAAATAAAATAAAATAAAAACAAACTTCTATTTTTGTACCATTCATTCACATTTTTCATGAGATGTTTGGCATACCAGTTTTTTTTTCCTTCTAAAGAAAATGGAGAAAGTCAATTCCTTTTGCTTTCTTTGTATTCATCTCGGGGAAAAGTCTCAATATCCCCTATGTTTGCGTATCAGAAAATTCAAAAGATAATTCCTCAGTTTTTTCAATGAATTGGGGCCTCCCTCATTTATTATTTTAAAAGAAATGACTACAGGGGTTGTAATATTTTACCAAGTCGTTTCATGAGATGCTTTCGTACCGCTCTTCAAACCAAAGGAAAAATTAAAAGAAAAAAAAAGAAAGAAAAAAAAAAGGAAATCCCCAATTTGCCTAAGCTGGGGAAAAAGTTTGGTTTATTTTTCAAAAGCGAGGATTTCAAAATTTGTAATGTTCATCTAGTCGTCTCATGAGATGTTTCCGAGCTTTGATGCTGAATATTTTTCTTCCTAGCCTAACCAAATCCCATACTATGGTCCAAATAAAGACCTTTTTGACCGATCTTTGAGAATGTAGCGCATTGATATACAATCAAAATATGAGTCTGCTCGGGGAAGTCGAAGTTTATTTTGATCATCGCAATCAAGAGATGGGAGTACAATTGCCATTAGGACAGAAACTTCTGTGAGAAGTCAAAATAAGGGATGGCAGATTGGCTCAAAAAGAAAGGGGAGAAAGATGAGATCGACCGTAAAAGGGGATAAGAGGTCGAATGGAAATAAAAAAATGGAAACAAATGAACAAAAATAAAAGAGAAAAAAAAAAGAAGAGAAGAAAATGAATCATGTTGGTCAAAACCTGAAAGGGCGCCACAGACCATTGTGAGGAAAAAGAACAAAGAGAGAGGCTAGTTGGTGAAAACCCGAAAGGGCACCACTAGTCGAATGAGGGATGTCCGGTTTCTCATCATGATCTGACCAAGCAAGCAATTGCCTCTATATTGTCGAACTGGGGGTAAAATCAAGGATAGAACGTGTTGAAAAGGTCAAGACTTTATTCCAAGATGTATGCCATGTTCATTGAGCTCGTCATTTCACCCCTAAATAATTTTTCTTTCTATCTTTCAGAGACATCTTTCGTTCGATGTCTCCTATTTGAATTTCTTCAATTTGTCTTTACTTTTTTTTTTTCGTCACTCCTTTCCTTTGATATCATTGAAACGAGCAAAGAAAGTTTCGCAAAGCTTGTTTACAGGTTTCTCAGTTGTACCAGATCATTGTTCGGGAACCAATGAGCAATGGAAGCTTGTGCCGCACCTCGTATGAGGATGACACACCAAGATTGTACCAGGAAAGTCACCATGGAACGACATGTTGTTTTTACCAAGGAGTGACCAAAGATTGGGAGAAACTATTTGGCATTGGTGGACTTTGGGGTGGATCAAAAATACATTAACAATATCAAGATATTGTTTGAACAAGAACCCCAAGTTTATTTTGCGAGGACATGATTTAGGGTCTGTATAGTCATGATGAAGAAAGCCATTGTGATATTCGCTACATTGTCAGAAAGATCAAGGATCACATGAATCGGGAGTATTTGTTCTGAGTTTCAGACAAAATCCCATCTTTGAAAAATGGCTAAGTTTTCAAATCTCCAGACAAGACCCCATTAAGATAATAGGTTAGAGTTTGCAGTTTTCAAATAAAAGCCACATGTGAAAAATATGTGGACTGTACAGCTTCCAGACATGGGCTAATCATGAGCGGGTAAACAGAGAGGACATAACTCACCAGGAAGATGTCAACCACAATAACATACTTCCCCAAGATAATCCGGAAGTTTTCCTTCCAAGTCAGTTTTGCTCAAATATAGTGTCAGTTTCCTTTTCGAGTCAATTCCGCTCAAAAATAGCGTCAGTTTTCTTTTTGAGTCAGTTTCGCTCAAAGATAGCGTCATTTCCTTTCCATGTCAAGATCTGCTAAAAGATAGCAGTCGTTCCCTTTTCGAGTCAATTCCTGCTAAAAGATAGCAACCATTTCCTTTTTGAGTCAGTTTCGCTAAAAGATAGCACCCATTTCCTTTAAGAGTCAGTTTCGCTAAAAGAAAGCACCCATTTCCTTTCCGAGTCAATTTCTGCTAAAAGATAGCACCCATTTCCTTTTCAAGTCAGTCTTTGCTCATAAGGTAGCGTCAATTTTCTTTTCGAGTCAGTTCTGCTCAAAGATAGCATCAGTTTCCTTTTTGAGTCAGTTTCGCTAAAAGATAGCACTCATTTCCTTTTCGAGTCAGTTTCGCTAAAAGATAGCACCATTTCCTTTTTGAGTCAGTTTCGCTAAAAGATAGCACCCATTTCCTTTTCAAGTCAGTCTTTGCTAAAAGATAGCGTCCATTTCCTTTTCGAGTCAGTCCCGCTCAAAGATAGCATTTATTTCCTTTCCATGTCAGTTTCGCTAAAAGACAGCACCCATTTCCTTTCAGAGTCAATTTCGCTCAAAGATAGCGTTATTTCCTTTCCATGTCAGCTTCGCTAAAAGATAGCACCCATTTCCTTTTCGTGTCAGTCCCGCTAAAAGATAGCACCCATTTCCTTTTCGAGTCAGTCCCGCTCAAAGATAGCGTCAGTTTCCTTTTAAAATCAATTTCTGCCAAAAGATAGCAATCATTTCCCTTTTGAAGTCAATTTCCGCTAAAAGATAGCGATCATTTCCTTTTCGAGTCAGTTTCGCTCAAAGATAGCGTTTATTTCCTTTCCATGTCAGTTTCGCTAAAAGATAGCACCCATTTCCTTTCCGAGTCAATTTCTGCTAAAAGATAGCAACCATTTCCTTTTTGAGTCAGTTTCGCTAAAAGATAGCACCCATTTCCTTTTCGTGTCAGTCCCGCTAAAAGATAGCACACATTTCCTTTTCGAGTCAGTCCCGCTCAAAGATAGCGTAAGTTTCCTTTAAAAGTAAGTTTCCGCTAAAAGATAGCGATCATTTCCTTTCCGAGTCAGTTTCGCTCAAAGATAGCGTTATTTCCTTTCCATGTCAGTTTCGCTAAAAGATAGCACCCATTTCCTTTTCGTGTCAGTCCCGCTAAAAGTTAGCACCCATTTCCTTTTCGAGTAAGTTTTGCTAAAAGATAGCGCCCACTTCCTTTTCGAGTCAGTCCTGCTAAACGATAGCACCTATTTCCTTTTGAGTCAGTTTCGCTAAAAGATAGCACCCATTTCCTTTTCGAGTCAGTTTTGCTAAAAGATAGCGCCCATTTCCTTTTCGAGTCAGTACCGCTAGAAGATAGCAACCACTTCTTTTTCAAGTTATTCCCGCTCAAAGATAGCAACCATCCCTAGCTTCAAGTCAAACCCATCAAAGCAGCAATTTCAGCATTTCAGTCGAAGCCCGTCAAAAAGGCAATTTCAACGTTCAAGCTAAAGCCCGCCCGAGCGGCAATTTCAAGTTTCAGCAATTTTAACATTCAAGGCAAAGCCCGTCAAAGCGGCATTTCAACATTCAAGTCAAGCCCATCGAAGCGGCAACTTCAACATTCAAGTTAAAGTCCGCCCGAGCGGCAATTTCAAATTTTCAAAACCCACTTGATTAGTGGGAGCTTCAGACCAGTTCATCAGCTTGGGAAGCATAAAGAGTAGTCTAGGAATTGTAACTTTTACATTTTTCAATGTTGTAATTTCATTTTTTCTTTGTAAAAGGCATTACCACCAGCAAGCGACCAGTAATCAGCAACGACAGCCCTTTTGTGCCTAAGAATGTCTAGCATCAGCCTTAAGTGTGTCTAGAAGAGTCTCTAGTTTGTCTTAGTAGTATAGAGTGTCTAGTGTTGTCTTAGTGAGTCTAGAAGAGTCTAGCGTCTGTTTGAATGCGGTAGTCCCAGCTGCCACACGTGAGGAACTACACTGACCTGATTCCTTAGTCCGGGGATATGTAGGTAACCTTGTTCTTGGTTGGAACCGAAGAATCAGGGTACGGTCACCATTTCGAAAAGCATGCTCTCGGCTAGAACCGAAAAGCCAAAATTAGCTGTCGATTACTTCTTTGTCCGAAAACTCTTCGTGTTCTCGAACAAAGAGGGGCAGCTGTAATCACCTAATTTTGGCACGAAAATGCAAAATTCCTCAAAATAGCTGTGTTAGATTCTTAGAATTTTGGCCGAATATTTCTAAAATTTTAGTCTTTTATTTTAACTAAAATTGTCATTAATTGGGTTAAAAAATATGAAAATTACCAAAAAATACTTGTTATGTGTTTAACTATGATTCTATGTTTAATTGTGATAGTATTGTAAATTTATGTGGTTTTAATTGTAGTAAATTATGTATGTTTAAAGAAGTTTAGAGTCTTTAATGGCCATTGATAGAAATATATGTAGCCCAATCCTAAACCCGGTCCAATAAACCAAAGCCCACCCAAAAGCCCTAGGTATATAAGCTCTCTTTCCTCATTTTTCATCACTCACACCATCTAAGCCTATGGCTTGGCCAAACCTTAGCCATTTTTCTCCTCACCATCAGAAAATCCCGCCACCACTCTCTGCCACCACCTTTTCGCCACCGGACCACCGCCTTCCGGTGGTCGGAAAATTACAAACTATACCATTCCGGAAAGCTATCGAGCCCCTCTATCCATTCCTGGTATTATTTTATCCAAATTCATAGCCGTTTTTCGCAGATCTGGCCTCAAAATTTCGGTTAAACTTGAACTCTAGCGTTTTTTCCTTTTTCCCGGTAAGTGTTTGGTGTTTCCTCTTTCTCTTACCCTCTTCTACCACTTTCCATACCCCATGCTCAAGATTCTTATTTTCTCCCCTCTTTTCTTGCTCGTGTTTTCTTTTTGTTATGTTACTTACTTTCTTACTTTTTCTTTTTTTCCTTTATTTTTGTGATGTTGATTGTTCGTTGATGACCGTGATATGATGGCATTTTGGGGACTGTTCTACGACGTTTGGGGGCTGCTATGGTGAGTTTTTGCGGGCTGCTATGATTATTTTTAAATGATGTGACGAAGCTTGCGGGGCTGATTTGCTTTTTTCCAGTTATTAAAACTCTTAAAAAGTTGAGTTTGGACTCTATTAAATTAATTTAGAATCTGGTTGTATCTTTGGTTAATTGCAAGTTTAGTTTGTTTTGTTTAGTTAAGCTAGGAAACATAATTTAGTTTAAAAGTCAGATTGTCATTTAGTTTGGGAGCTATTTTGTTTAGTTTAGTTGGGTTTGTTGATGTGATGGGCTGTCATTTGAAAGCACAACTTGTATATTTTTTCAGCTTTAGGGGACAGTTTAGGTGGCTGAAATAGTGCCCTATAGCTGTTGTACTTTGGCTGAAAATAAGGGCTAAGTACACTCAAGTATAGGGGTGTGGGCTTGTACTTTTGTACAAGTCCACACCCCACCTTTTAGCCCCCATCTTTAGCTATATATAGGAGCCTTTACTCCTCATTTAAGGCATCCATCTACCTGCTGAAAACACACAACCGTCTTGCTGAAATTTAGAGAAAAAGGGAGCAAAAACACTTGAGGAAAAATTAGTTCTTTTGAAGAAAAGATTTAGAACCAAAAGCCTTTATACTAAGGGTCTTTTGGGGTATAAATCTACTAGTTTTAAGGGTTAAATAGAGGCAAAAAGGGCTGTTTTAGTTGCTGACTTTGGAAGTAAAAGTTGCTTTTTTTGACTTGCTATTTCATTTGCTTCTTACCTTGGGAATTGCTACATAAGGTAAATGCTTACTTAATATTTTTTATGTCATGTATCTAGCTATGAAATGATTAATATCTCAGCATGTTCATGGCCTGAAACTTCCATTTTTATGAATGTTGTTAGTCCATCCCCTCTTTATGAATTGTTTTATGAATGTTGTTAGTCCATCCCCTCTTTATGAATTGTTGGTGTTAGGCCAAGTTAACAATTATTTGTAGGCAAAGATAGAACGTAAGTGCAAATAAATTAACACTGCCTTCCGGAACGAATAGGCTCTATATTTAGGATATTTGCTTAAAATCTGACCATTTTTTATAAATTGGTAATTTCTCGCAAATCTGGCCATTTTTGTAAACTGGTACGTTTCTGCAAATTTGGCCATTTTTCACAAACTGGTACATTTCTGCAAATCTAGAAATTATGAAAAAAATCTGGATAAAATGAGAAACCAAGGCTGAAAAAAAGATCATCTATGTAAAATTAAATGTGTAGGCAATTTTAGGACCCATTGGACATTTATTTACAAAAGTGAACTTGAATATAGCATTTGAATTTATTTTCAAAAATATGCCATCCTTTTGTGAAGGTGGTCTTGCTTATTATGTAAATTTCTTTTTTTTTTTAAAAAAAAAAATTGGTCATTTAACAAGTTTTGACAATCAACTACTTTGTGGGTACATAAATGTAACAACTTTGTAAAACAGCTCATTTTCGCAAATAGTTTCAGCCCACTCCAACGGTAAGGCTTACTTATTGTGTTTTGACAAATAGCCACTTGCTTTAACAATTATTCTTGGAGTTAAATAGGTAAGCCCTTGCAAAGTGGAAAATGCTTAATAAAATTATTTATTTATGTACTTATTATGAATTAAAGCGTAAATTCGTCCAATCCTCTGTGAGGTTGGATAAGAATAACGACTTTAATTTTCCCTAAATCAAAGTATCAAATTCAAATCAACGACATTAATATAACAACCATATTTAATAAATTAAAATTGCGACAATAAAGCAACTGTGCTTAGCACAGGACTCGAGGGTGCCTAATACCTTCCCGAGAGTCAACTGAGAACCTTACCCGTATCTCTAACGTAGACCATTAGACGAGTCAGAGGTGTTCCAAGGCACCTTTTGGTGACTTGGCACACCTTAAACTATGTCAAGTGGCGACTCCGAGTTTCTCTAAAATAATTTTGTACCTTTTTGAACACCAGTCACGAGCCTTTAAATAAATAAACACTTCAGTTAACTCGTTAATGAATTTTTAGGGCGTGACACCCTCTAAACACCGGGGCCTAGTTGAGCCAAATATAAGTTGTATGCTTGGCAGAATTCATCAATCACCCTATGAACGGGGAGAGAAAACCCAATGGTAAACGGATAGGTGTATGCGAAGGACAACTCTTCTACATGATCACAGCATCTTCTTGCTGGATCGGGGATAATGACTTTCACTTAGAGTCCGAAATTACAATCCTTTCGGATTAGTTCCATATGAGCTTGGGTAAGGCGTGTAGGCATTGTTTGCTCCGGTACATTTCTATTTAGCTCTTGCTGGTCTACCGATTGCTTTTGCAGCTTAAGGTCCTTGCCGGTATCAAAGTGCAAGGGGATAATCTAGTGAGGCTCGAGCTCTTGCTCGAGGGGAATCTTGGGAAGCTTCTTCTCAGGACCCGAGGGTCCAGCTTCAGCAGTATGCCCACCCTCGGTAGCAGGCAACTCGCCCCCCGTCTCTGTGGTGGCCTCAACGTCATCATCCTCGTCTTCGGCGTCATCGTCTTTGACGTCATCATTCTTATCTTATTACTGACCTCTTCAGCGTCAGCGGTAGCTACAACCATAGCATCATCCCCGATGACGTCATCCTCTCCTTCCACACTGACGTCCTCGCTCACCTCAGCTCTATCGCGCCAGATCTAGCCTTGCGCCGCCTGGAATAGATAAAATTGACACGACCTTGATTTTTTGGCTAGGCCGTAAGGCACCCGACATCCTTCTCTAGACCCGTCGAGCTAGCCCTTTAAACTGAATTAACGAAATAGATACAAAACTAACGCCAAATGAACATATCATAACTCAAAAGATGTACTTATATATATGGAAATAGATAAGCTACTCATATAGAGGTACAGTTGCCTTCCTAATATACTAGGTTTAGGGTTACTCATATTAATTAAATCTCTAATTAATTTATTGATCACTACTCAAATTTTATCTAAACAAGAATAATAACAACAAGAACAACATACTTAGTGTTATCCCACAAGTATGGTCTGGGGAGGGTGAGATGTACGAAAACCAAACCCCTACCTCAGCACCATATATTACAGTTAATAATTATTTTTTTGTCACAAATGCATCTACATGTTTTTGTCATGGCCACAACATTAAAGATAGCTACAAATTTTGTTTGTCGTGGCAAAATAAAAATTTATTTGCTATGATCATATTATTTGTAGCAAAGAGTTCAATCATTGTAACTATGATTATAAAATATTTTGTGGCAATATGTATTAATTCTTAGCCATGGGACATGTAAAGTCTGTGGCTAACTTTTAGCCACCCCATATTTAGCTACAAATGCTACGAAAGAAAAATAGTGTGGCTAAAATATTTAGCCACGAAACTTTCATCTTTAGCTACGATGTATTTCATAGCTATAGATGCATAATATTGTAGTGATATCCGGACCAGACATCTAAGAACACAAACGAAATATGCACATATCTTGAAAGGAGAAAATATACCTAACATAATAGAACTAGAACTGGTGGTCATCGTGAATAAAAGCTGGCTCACCCTGAATGCTGGAGTCCTCTTTGCCCCTCAATCACGCGGCAAACTCAATCTTGGAAAAAAACCTGCTGAAACGAAACAAACTGAGACGAAACAACATGGTGAGTCGAAAGGACTCCGTAAGTGGCGGCTGGCTAGCTAGCTACCTCGAAGAAACAACTAAGCTAGCTGGGGAGAACCAAGAAACAAGTAGAAACTAACTATGTTCAAGCCTTCACTAATAGTGAGGGGCGATCGTCGAAATATAATACCTAATAAGAATCGGAGTCGAATTCTATGAGGAGCTAGCCTGTATTGTAAAATAATTTGAATAACATTCAAGTTCTAAAGATTGTTCTAGTATTCCTAAGTAGAAAAAGGGTTTTGATGCAATTTCAACTAAAACTAGTAACTAGCATCAACAACAAGTAAAGGTGTGTAACTGATTGATAAATAGCTAGGGGTTTATTTATGCAATCATGATTCAATTAACAAGGATATCAATCTCATCTCAATAGCTAGGGGTTTATTTATGCAATCATGATTCAATTAACAAGGATATCAATCTCATCTCACAAATCTCATGTGTAAAATGTTAATCGTCGAACCTATGCATGTAACACTCTAAAACTATTAAGTATAAACAGTAATGTCTACTTCGTTAAGCCTGTTTGGGTCAATAACAAAACACATAAAGACCTTGTTCCAAGACCCAAGTAGGAATAATCTGTTTTGGTTACTCCTTATAGATGGGGTAGGTTCGTGAGCCAATATAACCCAAATCCTTGCTAGTTCTTATAAACCCACATTCTCAACCCTGTTAGGGAGATGAAAGCAAAGTGGGGTTTTGTCCAAGTGTGGCCACACCTTAAACATGGATAGAAAATACGATAAGAACTAGAAAAATGTTCACCCACAAGTTTTATGAGACAAAATCAAGCATATATTGTTAAAGAATGAAGTCATTGTAAATAAACCCCTCGTATGAGTGACATAATAACTTAAAAATTGTCCAATCCTAAACAAGACAAGAAAACCTTTAGGCTTCTTCAAAAAAGGAACATCAAACGTTTACTTGGAAAACATGTTATACACGTATGATCCATGTAAAATCCCAAACATCGGGGTGAGCGGTGGTTAGATATAGGGGCGGCTTCGTCGGTTTGGATGGAAGGAAGGGCTTCACTTTCCAATCGCTTTTTGAGGCTGCTTTGGATGAGCGTGGGCAAGTTAGGGATTCACTATCACTTTTCTCTTGGAGTGGCTCACCCTCTTGCCACTTAAAGGGGTATGTATTTAGCTACTCATACTAGGTTCTAACATAGAATCAAGATGGATTGAAATAGCAAGAACCATAAGTAATAAATTGAAATAGAAAGGTTTGGATTCTTACAAAGAATATTAAAACCATTGCCTTGCTCTCCAAGTCACAAAATAAAAGCTATTTTAAAAGTAAAGTGTAAGATGTTTGCCTTGGAGGCCAAATGGTCTATTTATAGTGTAGGGTTTGTAAGCTAAAACAATATTTACAAAATTTCCTTTTCACTTTGTTTGAAAAATTTGGCCGGTTAATCAGCGACCCACGTGCCTATTGCATTCTGCGGCCATCGATGACCAATAGTTGACACTTCTTATGGCTTCCTCCTTTCAGGATTGGCGGGAGCCACTAAAGTGGCTGAATCAACATTCTTCGGGTTCGTCAGTTTGGCGCATTCTTTAAGCATAGGCGAAATAGCCAATTTTTGGGCGGCCACCAATTTCAATTTAGCCCATGGATCGGCAGCCACCAACAAAGATATGCGGCCCGCAGAAGCTCCACTTCTTCAGATCTTTAACACTCTGCTTTATCTGACAATCGGCTCTCCAATTTGGCCCATTAATCGGCGGGGGACGATTACCTTCTGCACTTGTACTTTCTCCATTCTTCATTTTTGTAGACAAACTTCATTTTATGTTGTCCTTTTCGTTTCCTTTTTGCTTGTAATCATTGTACAACACCAATAACCTAAAATATTGAGAACGACATAAGATTTGCGCATAATCATAAGCTCAAAAACTAGAAAATATAATATAAAAGAGCTAAATATGAAGGTAAAATACCAACGCATCACAAACCAGCAACATATACAAATACATAAACAACATAGAAAAAATAGTCACATATCACGTAACTTATATAACAAGACAATATAAATGCAGTATGATGCAGTAGGATTACATGTACCTGAGTACCCTGTTGGAAGAAGCTCCACTGTGTTTTGGGAGCGATGAAAACTCCATGTTGCATTGGAAGTGGTGCAAACTCCCTATTGCACCGAGAGTCATGCAAACTCCAGATTGCAATGAGAATGATGCAAACTCCAGATTACATTGAGAATGATGATGTATCATAAGAATGGAAGAATGCCTCTGCTCCTAATACATTACTACTTTAAGATTCAGACTCTAATAGAGTGCTTCTATTCTCTAGTTGATATCTATTATATCCACGAAATCTCTATCATCGATATAACACTTATGGTTAAAGCCTAGTAACAAATGTCCATAATAATAATAATTGAGCGTGTACTCTTGACTATATAATATATGTTTTATAGCTGAAAAACTGATATTTATATTCACAACAGAATAATTCTACTCTTGGCTCGACACCAAGCGTACTACAATACAACATATAACAATTCAACACAACACAGAGATACAAGCAAACATAATCATGGCATAGAAAGTACGCCTAACGGTAGCTACGCACGTAAGATACACGTGAGTAGAACATTCGTAGGCTAAAGGCCGTCAAAGAGTAGGATAAAACTACTTAACTCAGGTCTAAGCTCGATTACAACTAATGAACGAACGTCCTTCCTTTCCGATGCATCTCAAAATAATCTCTTTCTAAGCCAAAGATATATAATCGCACTTATAGAAGTCCAAAGAAGGAGTATTTAACTTTAAAATGGAGAAAGAAAGAAAATTACCAAACTAACCATGTGCCTTATCTAGTCGAAATGTCCATAAATGGTACATTTTGGGACTCCTCATAGTCCGACGAATCCGAATTGAAGAACATAATTGAGTTCAATTCTACTAAATTTCCCAATTTATCAAGTTTAGGGTTCAAACCCTAACTTCCCTAAGTTAATTTCATGGAATTCAATCCCCAAAACCATGGATTAATACAGTGAAAAGATCTAACAACATTACCTAATGATATTGGATGAGTTGGTACCAAAAATTAGCTTCACACTGACTTAGAATTGATAGATTTTGATTAAAAATAAAATGAATCGACATAAGAGTCCTTTATTCCCTGGACCTGCTTTTTTGCGCTCACTCAGGCGCTTTCGCACAACCACCCATCCCTATCGCACTAGATGAATAGCAGAACACAACGCTATCCCGCTAAACTTGGCGCGATTGCGCAAAGGCTTTCCTTGGTTCTCTAGCATCAGCTGGCACTGCATTTTGGGTCCGAACGGGATCCTACAAAGGTCAGAATTTTCTCAAACTTTGCACGCAAGTTATACAAATCATACATGATTTACCCGCGAAGACGGATCTCAAATCGAATCTCTGAAACACAAAGAAAGGGTCAAATAGAAAGAGGACAACTTCTAACTCTCATAACTTTAGCAAACGATCTCAGATTTCACTTCCAAAAGTTTACACGAGTCACAAATGACCATAACCTAACAACACTTTCGAATTTAAAATTAGACCTCATTTACTCAAATCCATCTTGAATACTATAATTTAGCCTTACCGACACCGGAAACTAAATATGTCTTCCAAGACCTAACATAAGATGTCCGATTCAGCTCAAACTTTACAGAATGGTCTTTATGGATCTTATGGAGTTTTTAAGACTGTTAACTCAGTAATGAGAGTCCTATCACCCAAAACAACTAGCTAAAATCGTTTCAAAAATTTCCTATATCCATATGTAAAAGAACTAATGACATTTCAAATCCAAAACTATCGTACAAACTTCTAACTACACTAAATGAAAATGATGCAATATTGGGTAGCAGAAACCACTCAAGCAAGTGCAATAACTTTATTTCGTTCATCTCTATGATCCAATAAACCAAAAAAAAAAAAAAAAAAAAAAAAGTTTATTTGATCCATAAGATATATGAATGCAATTTTCTTCGATCAAAAAGAACAAAAGTAAATATATAATTTAGCTCAACAACTCAATGAATCAATTCTGACAATTACCATAACCATGTGTCAATGTTTACGATAAATAGAATACATCCTATTATCTTATATGAAAATATGGAACATTCCTTGAATACTATCCGATGGAGTAATGTTCACAATAAAATAATGAAGGGGTTATCGTTTTCCAACCTAAGGGTGTTGGCGTTCCCATTCAAAAGATGAAAGGTATATCTTTTTCAATCCTTAAAGGTTAATGGGATAAAATGAGATTACTCTTTTAAAAATGTTCTTACTTTATATCGATGATATTTCTAGGGCCTGTTTGAATTTGGCATGCAATTGAAGTTTTTCAGTAATATCAATATTTTTTTCATGGACGAAGCTATTTACTAGAAACAAAGGTCCAAAATATTTTCAATGAAACTTGGTAAAGCTAATTCTAGATATTTTGATGTGCAATCTTCGCAACGCTAAATTATTCTCAAACTCTTTATGATACAAACGGTAACTTTTTTTTTTCTGATTCAGGTTCTATGAGCACCATAGTGGCTAAATATTTCAGGCAACTATTTCCGGTTTCAAGTGGTAGTGCCTTTGATTTATTCTCTCATATTTTGCGTAGCGTAAATGATGCTATAATCTTTTTCCCGTTGTTCAATTTCACCCCAATGAATTCAAGAATATTTTTGATACATCTCGACAAATCTCTGGGCCCTAATGGTTTTAATCCAATCTGAGGTGGCTGACATATAATATATGTATGGATGTGGTTTTCCAGTGCCAACTTGCCTTGAAAATTGTGAGTTACCACCCTCGCTGAATGATATTGTGTTTGTTCTCACCCCTAAAATTGGATACCCATTTCTGTAAAAGAGTTTAGACAATATGTATCTATAGCTACAAATTCTTAGCTATAAAAAGAAATATCATAGTTGATACCTAACAATAGCTAAAAAAAATTAAATTTTATGGCTATTTACAATTTTATTAAATTAGTTAGCCCCAACATTGAACTTAGCGAAGCTAGTTTCTCACTTTTGCTACACTTGCAATAAGTACCTAAACAGCTACAAAAATAATACTACAAAATTTTCTTATAGCTAATAATAAGTTTTTAATACGTGTTTATAGTTACCGTAAAAATAGTACCTAGCAATAGCTACAAAATTTAAAATTCTATGGCTATTTGCAATTTCGCCAAATTTCTTACCCATAAAATTAAAAATGTCAAAGCTAATTTCTCACTTTTTTTTGTCAAATGAAAGTTTTTATTGGACCAACTAAACTTTGTACATCCACATGTTCTTTGGACTCTAGAGCCAGGATCTCAAAAATTATGTATAAGGCCTCTATTACAGTAACATGTGTAAGACACTATAGAACTAATAATAAACAACCTAGTTAACAAGGAAAGAAATTCAGCCTAGGTAACAAATTATTCCATCTACCATAGTGTTGTCCTACTATATTTAGTTGCAGTATGATCTCCTTCACTATAACTTGATCATTTTTCATTGTTGCTTGAACCTTCTGGGGTTTCACTCAATCCACACATGACAGACTACTGTTGCAAATATGAATCCCAAGACAGTCTTTTGAGGGTTGCAATTGTTAACTTCTTTTGACAGCCAAGCCACTTCATCATCCAGGAACCGATCTGCTTCTGCCATCCTAGCTATTGTAGGAGAATTATCCACAAACTCTTAGAGTAAGCACACTCAAAGAATAGGTGGCTATGAATTTCCTCCTGACCAGAGGTGCACAACACACACTCTAGTGGTACTTGAATGCCCCATGTAGCCAACCTATTCACTGTACTAAGTCTTCTCTGAAGTGCTAGCCATAGTATGAATTGTTACTTTGGGATCTGACCTTTAGCCATGATCAGTTTTTTCCAGCTCACTTTGGGGGTGTTAGGGGAGCATAGAAAGGTATAGTTTCTTGATACTGAACGTAGCTTGAGTATTAATTGCATATATACACCAGCTCCTTGCTTAAAAAATTATCCTCACTAACCAACAAGCTTGCTTTGGTGTTTCCATCATATGAAAATCTCCTCTTTATGTAGAGGTTATGTATCCACTTCACCCAAAGCTTATCTTTCTTATCCTCTACTGCCCATAGAAGCTTGCAGATAGCTTCTTTATTCTAGGTATAGAAGTTTAAGATGTTTAGTCCTCCAGTGGATTGTGGCTGAATATCTTTTCCCATGAAACTGGAGCTCTTTTTGTGAGTTCATTTGTACCATGCTAAAGGAAATTCCTGTAGATTCCAGTGACCATGTGAAAAACTTTCTTTGGAATAACAAAAATCTATTCCCAATATGTTTGGATCTCAAATAGCACACTTTTTATAAGTTGGACTTTTCCCTGGATATGAGAGGAATCTGGTTGTCTAGCACTTAACTCTAGCTATCATCTTTTCAACAAAAGACATACATTGACTAACTAATAGTTTCCTAGAGGATAATGGAATTCCTAAATACTTGAAAGGCATTGTACCAATTATAAAATGAATCTCAGCCAAATTATGATCCTTCAATTCCCTTGAAACTCCAGCCACATACAGTGAACTCTTCTCCATATTAGCTGTAAGGCCAGACATACTAGAAAAGTGTTCGAAGCAGTTCATCATAACCTGTATTGAAAGTCTATCAGCTAGAGCAAATCATCAAAAAAGCATATGTACACCAGCTCAAGTGTAGCACATTTTGGGTGGAAGTTGAAGTTAGGATTTGCTTTCAATTGGGCTAGAGATCTGTTAAGGTATTCCATCACTAAGACAAATAAGTATGGTGACATAGGATTACCCTGTCTTAGAGTCAGGCCACCATTAATGAGCAAAGATTAACTCACCGTAGCGACACACACCATGATGAGTTGGACAAACTTAACTGGAAAGCCAAGTTTTAATAGCAACATCTCGAAGAACTTCCACTCTAGTGAGTCATATGCTTTTCGGATATCAACCTTGATCATGCAACGTGGAGATACATTCTTCTGGGTATAATCTTTGATCAATTCATGACCGATGATGACATTATCAAGAATATTCCTACCCTGTATGAAGGCTGACTGAAATGATCATACCAAAGAGTTAACAACCAGTTGTGCAGCCGACAATAGGTCTGAACTCCTTCACAAAGGTAGAATTTTGCACTTTTGATACTAATGTCATAGTGGTACAGTCTACTTCCTTCAACAATTGGCCAGTATCAAAAAATTATAGAACTGCTTATGTCACCTCATCACCCACTATAGGCCAACATGTTTTGAAGACACTACAAAAAACCGGAACAATTATGGCGTTTTAATAATGGCGGTTCTACAAAACCGCCATATTGTATCACTAAATATTGCGGTTTTTAAGACGCCACTTAAGCTATTTTTACTTTTGGCAGCTTTTAGAAATTATAGCGGTTTAAACCACTGTTTTACCCCAAATAATTGGCTCGAAAATTTTGGCGTGAAATTTTTGGCGGAATAAAATTCCCTCCATGGTTTCTCAGCCTTATTTTTTTTGTTTAGTCAAAATATCCCAAAACCAAACAAAAAACACAAACCAAAGCAGAAAGCTCAAAAACAAAAACTAAAATCTAACATTGAAACCAAAAATTCTCTCAATCGGTCTCTCCAAAGCTCTTCAGGTATGAGATTTAAAGCTCAAGTTCAAGTTCTTATTTGGAGCTTTTCTATGTTGTTTTTTTCTGTTAGATTTAGGGTTTTTTTTCTCAAACTTTCATTCTTTTCTTTTTTTTGATATTTTGCTATTACATTTGTTCTGGCAAATATTAATTTCTTTGTTTTCGGTATTTTATTGTTAGTTTGTCTTTTTGGATGCTTTTCATCCTCTTAGATTTGCCTTGTGTTAAAGATTTGTTTTTTTCTTTATATTTGGTACGTATCATATTAGATTAGCCTTAAATTCAATCGTAGTCATGTCGATTGATAAATCTTGGATTAGCAAACCTCGGAACACACCTGAATATGCTGCTGGGCTCACTAAATTTTTGGATTTTGCTTTTGAGCATGGGTCTATTGATGGGTGCATAATCAAGTGTCCGTGTCCAATATGTGGTTTTAGCAAGTGGCAAAAAAGAGATGTAGTTGAAGCGCACTTGACTTGGAAGCGTTTTCCAGTGAACTACAAATTATGGTACTTGCACGGTGAAAAATCAAATGCCTCTGCACCACATTCTGTTGAAACCACACATGTCATAGAGGAAACAATGCTGCCCCAAAATCCAATGGAAACCATGATTAATGATGCATTTGGGTTCAACACGGACAATGTTAGCGAGCCTGGTGTGTCTTGTGAGCCTATAAATATAGAGGAGACATCTAATGAAGAGCATATCGAGGGGAATACTGGATATAGTGCAGATTTCTATAAATTGCTCGAAGATGGCAAACAACCATTGTTTGAAGGGTGTACAAAGTATTCCAAGTTGTCTTTTCTTGTTAAATTGTACCATATAAAGTGTTTGTGCCGAATGAGTGATAAAGCTATGACTTTGATATTAGAGTTGTTAAAAGATTGTTTTGAAGATGCCAAGATTCCTGTTTCATTCTATGAGGCAAAGAAAACAATCAATAGGCTTGGTCTTAATTATACCAAAATACATGCTTGCCCGAATGATTGTATGCTATATTTTGGGGAAGATGAAAGGCTGCAGGAGTGCAAAAGATGCAAGACATCTAGGTGGAAGGATAAGAAAAAGAAGAAACCTGCAAAGATTTTGCGATACTTTCCTCTAAAGCCAAGGTTGCAGAGATTGTTCATGTGCTCTAAAACTGCTGAGTCTATGAGATGGCACTCTTTAGAGGGTAGTCAAGATGGATTGATGAGGCATCCGAGAGATTCTCAAGCTTGGAAAAAATTTGACTTACTTCATCCTGAATTTGCTGCAGATCCTCGAAATGTACGACTTGGCTTGGCTAGTGACGGTTTTAATCCTTTTGGAGCAATGGCAACAAATTATAGTATTTGGCGAGTGGTTCTTATCCCATATAATCGTCCTCCTTGGGAATGTATGAAGCAGACTTCATTTATTCTCTCAATGATCATTCCAGGTATTTCTTTTTCTTTGAGTCTTGGGAGTGTGAGTGATTATTTTGTTGTGATGAGATATCATGATACTTGTATTTTATTTTGAAAAATTATTCGTCTTTAGTTAGCTTAATTAAAAGATTCAGTTTTGTTTTTTTCTTCTATCTCTAACATTTTAAGCTTTTGGATGACGTTATTTAAATAATTCAGCAGATCAAAGATTATGATTATATTCTATTAGCAACCTGCGAGTACCTAGTTTTTGTAATTTACAAAATCTAGTTAAGACTGAGCTTAGAAAAATATTGTGATTGATTGTTGTTTGAATGGATCGATGAGTTTAGGCTCTGTTTCATTTTATGAAACAACAATAGAATATATGTCCTAGTAAATGTAAATAATTTAAATCAAATGGTAAGAGTTCCTGTTTATGTTTATATTTACTAACTTTGCCCTTTTATTTCCTGGTAGCAGATTCACTTTTAACCATTATATTCACTTTTGCCTTCCAGAAATATTTTTCTTTTGTAGGAAACAGATATATTTGAAACCTAATGAGCTGATGTAAATTTTTTTTTGTATGTAACATTGATTTGTGTGGTTTTTATGGAGTCCCTTCAGATATATGGGATCTAATTCCAGCTTTTGTAGTTACTACAGTACCGCCTTGGTACTGTTAGTTTCTTTTTGTAAGAAATAAATATATTTTCTAATAAAAAATGATCATTGCAGGAAAAAAGATGCCAGGCAATAACATAGATGTGTACTTGCAACCTCTTATCCAAGAGTTGAAGGAATTGTGGTATGATGGTGTACAAACATTAGATTCTTCAAAGAATGAAATGTTTAAAATGCGAGCAGCTTTGATGTGGACGATTAGTGACTTCCCTGGCCTTGGTACATTATCTGGATGGAATACATACACTCAGTATGCTTGTCCCACATGTAACTTTGATACAGAATCTTGCCGGTTGAAACATAGTAGAAAATGGTGTTTCATGGGTCATCGTCGTTTTCTAGAAAAAGGCCACCGCTTCAGATTGCAACGTTCTCGTTTTAATGGAAAAAACGAGTTACGGGAGCCACCAAGAGCACTCTCAGGGTCAGATCTCTTGAAGCAAATGGAGGGCACAAATGTCATTTTTGGGAAAGTAATCGAGTCGAAAAATAAAGGTAAAAGAACTCGTGGCAGATCTGTTAAAGAAAAACCGAAACAGTGGAGAAAGAGAAGCATATTTTTTGAGCTTCCTTACTGGGAAACCAATTTATTGCGGCATAATCTAGATGTTATGCACATTGAGAAGAATGTATTTGACAATGTGATATACACTTTGCTTAACGATGGGAAATCAAAAGATGATGTGAAAGCTCGGAAAGATCTTAAAGAAATGGGTATTAGAAAAGAACTTTGGCCTGATGAGAATGGAAGCTATCATACAGCATTGTTTACTATGTCAAAAGCAGAAAAAGATGTATTTTTTCGAACGTTAAATAATGTCAAAATGCCGGATGGATATGCAAGCGACATTTCAAGATGTGTTGACTTGAAAGAACGAAAGCTCTTTGGAATGAAAAGCCATGATTGCCACATTGTTATGGAGCACTTGTTACCACTTGCTATACGTAATGTTTTACCTGACAAAGTTACTTCAGTGTTACTAGAGTTGTCTTCATTTTTCCGACAACTCTGCGGCAAAAACTTAAATCTCTTGGACCTTGACAAGCTAGAGTCTCGATATAATCTCACGATTAATCACTTGGAAATATTATTTCCTCCAGCATTCTTTACTATCATGGTGCATTTAACTTGTCATCTAGTGGCAGAAGCAAAACTTGGGGGACCAGTGCATTATCGATGGATGTATCCTATTGAGAGGTAAATACAATCTCTCATTGTTTTACTATACTTTATTCTTTAATACATAGATGTTAAGTGTATCATTTAATTAATTATCAATTTGTTTAGGTACTTGGGACACTTAAAGTCTTATGTAAGGAACATGGCACAAGCAGAAGGTTCAATAGCTGAGGGATACCTAGCTGAAGAGGCTCTTATTTTTTGTTCCCAGTATTTGGAAGGGATTGAGACAAGAATTAATAGGCCACGACGTGTTGATGATTTTCCTGAGGATAGATGCTCATCAAATCCATCTAGCATTTTCCTGCCACTTGGTAAAGGAGTAGGAGGTTCAACCTTTGAGTTATCAACTTTGGAGAAAATTCAAGCACATCGATACGTGGTATTAAATTGTCCAGAAGTCGCGCCATACATTGAGTGAGTATATAAGGGAAAATCTAAATAAAACATACATTCGATATAGGAGAATTATATACAGAATTCATAGTTGTATTAACTATTCATGTAGCGAATTTAAAGATCATGTACGGAGGCGGTGGAAGGGTCGCAAGCCTACAAATACGGAGATAGAGAAGATAGTTAGTAAAGACTTCATTGATTGGTTTCCTCGAAAGGTCGGTTACATATGTATTAAATATTATATTGATATATTTCTTTTCATCAGGTCTTTAAATTTGAAACATTCCTAACACAGTTAAGTTCTTGTTTTAGATTATGAACCCAGACATTTCAAGTGTCGTGTCAGATGACCTAAAGTTTCTAGCAAGAGGACCAGCACCACATGGTCGTAGGTTTATAACATTTAATATCAATGGGTTCAAGTTTCGGACAACAACTCGAGAGCAGGGGTTGAAAACTCAAAACAGTGGAGTTTTTCTGACATCATCCACATCTTGTATTGCTAGTGGTGCTGATGGAAATTTGAGGCAGGCTGATTTGTCATATTATGGCAAATTAGAAGACATCATTGAGCTTAACTACTATGCTCGATTTTGGGTTACACTATTCAAGTGTAAATGGGCTGACACAACCAGAGATAGGGGGTTCAAAAAGGATGCTTGGGGATTTCCTTGTGTTAACTTTTCACGTTTGATTCATACTGGTGATCGTGAAGAGCATGATCCATACATTGAAGCTTCACAAGCTCAAATGGTATATTATGTGGATGATGAGGTGAATGAAGGTTGGAGTACTGTTGTTCACTTGAAACCAAGAGATTTGTATGATATGGGAGAAGAAGGAGATAATGTAGTTCCTGAGGATGCGCCGTTCCCAGAGCAAGAACTAGATCAATTATTTGACGATGTTAATGATATAACTTTGTTAAGGGTGGATCATACCAGGGAAGATGGACATACATGAAAAGCCATATCACCAATTACTCGTAGTCTTTTTTGGTTATATCTTTTGTTTTTAATTTTGGTGGCCAGAGAACATAAAGATCTCCTGAAGGCTTTTGTTTTCTTTCTTTCCTTTAGGACCCCTGTTGCACAAAAAGAATTGCTTGATGAAATTTTTGTTTATCTGGTGATTAATGTAATTGGTTGATTTGGTGTGTTAAATATTATGATTGCATTGGATATTCTGCTCATTTCACCAATAAAAAAATCATATTCTGCTCATCTCTTTTTCTTCTCTAAATTATACTCGTTCTGTTGTTACCACACTTTTCTTTTTTATGTATGCAGAGATGCCAAAGCCAAATAGGATTAAGAATATGTTCAGATTCATAGGGAGCTCTTCACTTGCTACACCATCCTTAGAGGCTCAGGCTCAAATGCAGTCGCAGCAGGCTCAGGCTCAAATGCAGTCACCACAAGTTTCGGCTCACACGAATTCACCACAGACTCAGGCTGCATCTTCATCCTCTGACCCAGACTCTTGGCAGTCTGTACAACCTATAGATCCTGTTGTTCCATCTTTATCGTCTGATGAAGATGATGAAGAATTTTCACAACATGTACAATCCAAACGCAAAGTTACAAAAAGTGTAATTCCTCGTGATTGGGTTGTCGAGATTATAGGTATATATCAATTAATAGCGATACTATGTTCATCTTTATTCTTTGTTAATGTTCTTAACCTGATGTTCATTTTGATATAGATGAAAATCAAATGGTGAAGGAGGTGAAAATGAAGGTTAAGGATGTTTACAACTTGGAAAATGGTGTGCGTGTAATTGTAGAATGCGATGAGCATGGCCGGCCTATTAAAAAGGCTGGTGGCTTATTTGCAGGAGTTCTAGGACAGCTCGCCACAAATTCTCTACACTTCCCTATCGGCTTTGATAAGTGGCCAGACATGCCTGACTCTTTTTTGGATCGTGTTATTAATGAAATATTAATGGTAATATCTTCTAAATTCTTTTGTTTAGTCTTGTAGTTGTATATTTAAACTGTAGTAAACTAACATATTTTATTTATGAAGCCTCGATTTTTCTTTAGGGGGGTTGATCAACAAGATGTAAAAACATACATTAACAATTCCATGAGCACAAAGTGGAGGAACTACAGACTTAAACTATGGGATGCAGTCTCTGACCCATTACTTAGGAAAGAAGATTATATCAAGATGGCTCCAGAAGGCATTCCAAGAGATCAATGGGCATTGTTTATTAATTATCGCATGAAAGATTCAACAGTGAGGCTTTGCAACAGGAATCGATTGATTCGGCAACAACAAGATGTTCCTCATACTTGTGGTGCTATGAGTACAGCTAGAAGAAGGGCAGCCATGGTAGTTTCATACAATGTGCTAGTAATACTTTCTTCAGATAAATACATCCTAGTAAGTATTTACTAATGTTTTATATGTTGAAAATTTTCAGAAAGCAGCGGGGTTAGCTACTGATCGAGGCAAAGTGTGGATTGAGACTCATAAAAGGAAAGATGGGACCTATGTGAATGATAAGGCCAAGGAGATAGCGGTATAATTTAAAAATTCTTTATCTTCTTATTTGTCCTATTTTTCCCCCATCTAAAGATTTCAGTTTGGTGGAATAAACTATGTCACACATTGAGTTTGTAGCCATTCTTGATCGGTTACTACTTGGAATTTGCAGAATACTTTCTTATTAGATATTTCCCTGTGGATTTGAAGTCATTTCTAGCTCTTCTTTTCCTTTAATTCACTCTTCATTAGTTAATAGTAATATATGGCTCAAGCTGTCGCTCCATAAATATATGATATGGACTTAGCAATCGGCACTCTGGCTTTTGTGTATGTCATGTGTTTTACCAACTTCCTATCTCTCCTCGCAAACACAAACACACACATACATATTTACGCGTTTTATTACGTTTTATCTCAGGAGAAAATTGAAGAACATAGAAGTCAAAGACCAGATCATCAAGAAATTTCAGCTAACGATGCACTTGGTCTAGTCTTAGGTCCCGAGCACCCCGGCCGTGTTAGAGGATTAGGCTTAGGTGTAGTTCCAACTATAGCATTCAAGCAGACTTCTAGACGAGGTAGTCGTGTGCACATGGACTCATATAGCGCTCCCCCTCCAGATTGGCATCAAGAAATGACAACTATGAAATCACAACTACATGCACTTTATAGCTTCATCCGAATAAATGCAGGAGGGCGTATGCCCGAGGAGTTAGCTGGCTTATTTCCTAATCCTCCACAGGTAAAAGTACTTACTTTTTCTTGTTTAAGTCTCTGCTGTGGCTGGAGAGGAACGAGTCTTTGGTTATCTGTTGCGATTTGTTCTTTCTGTCTCCTGGATATTGGCTTATTTTATGGTGACTTAACTGTAAAATAATTTTTGTCTCAATTACTTCTGATTCAAATAAAATTTTTCTAAAAAGACGCTATGTCATTTTAGTTTTCAGTAATATTCCATACATATCTTATGTCTTCTTTTGTCATAATTTTTTTCAACATTTGCTGATGTGCCTCGAAGTCTTGATATTTCTTTTAGTAGCATGTCAATTATCTATTTTTGTCTCCTGTATTTGTGTTGATTATTTGGTGTAATTAGAAAGTTTTGCCACTATCTATACTGTGAAAGTTTACTACTTAGGTTTTAAAAAGATATGCCAATCTGACAGCATATTATATTGATTCTGGCATGAGAAAACCTGCAACATTCGATAAATATTTGCTTAAGTTTGGTATATATATGATAGTTTTAGCAGGCAAAGTTGACTACTTTGTACTACTTGGTGTTTCTTGAAATTGGTATTGGAAGTGAATTTGAATGTTTTTCTCTTCACCCTTAATTGCAGAAAGTTCAGTAGCTTTGCTTAAAAAATACTAAGTGTGCTTAATTCTCTTATTTGTTTTTTTTAGGAACCAGATTTGGGAAATGGCACTGCATCACCGAATGGGTCTTGAAGATCATTAATAATGTAAATCAAGCAAGTGATCAGTTGTAGTAATATTAGGATCAGCTATGCTATTTTTTGGAGTTATTGTCGAAGTACTCTATGATATTTTAATACATTCGACAATGTAATTTTGGATTACTATTGTTGTCGAATTACCCTACGACACTTTAATATTCGACAATGTAATTTTGAATGACTATTGTTGTCGAATTACCCTACGACACTTTAATATATTGGACAATGTAATCTTGGATTTCTCATGTTTATTTTAATGAATACTTCGCTTATTAGATCGTGTATATTTATGCTAAAAAGTAGTATTAGAGCTTATACATTTTTGAATGCACTAGCTAATAGGACAAAAATATGGAATTCAAGAAAAAAAAAGTAGAAACATTGGTCATTATGTCGGTTTGAAACAACCACAGGATCAGTTTCATTTTGCCCAAAATTGACAACAATTATGGCGGTTAAAACCGCCGTTTTACGATTTAAAATAACCATTCTAGCCAATGTATAAAATGTCGGTTTTTTGTTCTTATTATGGCGGTTTTCCAAAACCGCCGTAATATAGCTAATGGCGGAAGCGATTACGGCATTTTGTGAAGCCGCCGTTACTGCTTGTAGTGGCAGTTTTAAACCGTCATAATAAGTAAAATTAACCGCCGTTATCTCTCCATTTTTTTGTAGTGAGAATTCAACAGGATATTATCAACACCGGAGGCTTTGTCTGCAGGTAGTGTTTGCAAAACTTTGAGAACTTTTTCGATGGTCACAGGGGCCACAAGCATTTGCTTCTGTGTCAAAGTTAAACAAGTCTCATTGTTTCTACATTTATGCAGGGAAGCATAAGTGCTAATTCTCCCAACAGTTGCTGAAAGAAAGCTTTGAACTCTTGTTGTAGCTGTATTGGATCTGTTAGCTTTTCATTAAACTCATTATAGATGCAAATGGCCTTGTTTCTAGCTTGTCTAGCTTTGAGACATGCATGAAAGTATTTGGAAGTGGAATCTGTATATTTGATCCATGTTGCCTTTGACTTCTGCCTGAGTACTCTTTCCCGAATCCCATTTTTCAAGCTCTATTTTAGTAGTTTGTTCAGCTTCTCTCAACTGTGGGTTAAAGAGATCCTCGTTTAGACTAGTTTAAATTTCAGTCAGCTTGTCCTTCAATCAGTTTAGGGTACATTTTATAGATGAAATCAATTTCTGCATACCCTATGTATGTTCCTCTAAATGCTTTAGTTTCCTCCATACTCCATACATAGTATGTCCTTGTATGGATTGATCCCACACGTTCTTGACTAATTCCTTGTATTCCTTTTGTTCCAGCAAGGCTAATAGCCATCTGAATAGTTTTTTGCATGTTGGTCTGATAGTTTTAGTGTCTATCAGCACTGGAGAATGATCACAACACACAGGGAGCAAATAGATTGCTTCAAGGCTAGTGTGAGTTTGAAACCGGCTAGCATTCCCTAGTGCCCAATCAATTACGCTATATATTCTGTCCTTTAACCCTTTTTTATTGCACTGGGAGCAGTAGCAGCCCCTTCTTGTCAGAATACCCAATGCCAGATCAGCTATACACTTTTGGAAGTCTTTAACCTCTGCTGGATGGACAGGAGCTCCATTAATTCTATCATCAGTTGCCAAGACAGTACTGAAGTCACCAACAATCAATCAGGGTCCATAGATAGAGCTTTTCATAACTGTAAGTTGTGCCCATAGTGTCATCCTATCTGTAAATGTATGAAGACCATAAACTAAAGTGATGTGGCTTTCATATGTAGAATTCTTGTCTGAGACAGAGCAATGCATTGCTTGAGCTGAGGAATCCAACATGGAAACCACCACATTTGCTTGTCTCCACCCTATCTAAATCCTACCATTAGGAGCATGAGTGTAGTTAGTGAGGAACTTCCACTCTACTCCAAACTTCTTTTGAATTTTCCCAGCATTATGCTATTTTATTCTAGTTTCAAAACAACCAATTATATCTACTTTATTCTCTCTAAGAAAACACTTCAACTCCTATTGTTTGAAAGCTTTGTTAGCCCTCTAATTTTCCAAGTAATGAAAATCATGGGGGATGAGTGGTTTTGGGGTTTGACCCCTCATTCTCTGGTATCTTCTTTCCCTCTGTTTGGTTAGGTATCTATCTTTGTACCTGGTCAGGAGGTTCTTTATTATCATGAATCTTTAGAAGAGCAAAAAGATTTCTCACTTGCAGTTGTTGCATTTTTTCAAGCTTATCTTTTCTTTGGTAAATCACTGCCTGTTTACCCTTCACCCAGAGTAGTCTGAGCAATGGTAGTCCCTCAGTCTCTGCAGTAATGTCAGCGTTTTTGGATTTTCACTCAGCCATTACTTTCTTCTTCCTTCTCATGTTTTGCTTCTTGGGAATAGGTTGCTCTGGAGGGTGCTTTTAAGGTTGGCACTAAGCAGCTATATCACCAAAGTGGTTGCAATTTTTGTAGAATTGTGGCTTCCACTCATACTCCACTATCTGCTCCATAACAGTTCCATCTAGTTTTTCAATTGTAACGTGTTCTGGCAATGACTGGGTGATGTCCATCTCCACAAAGCTCCTTGCATATGACACCCTCTCCCCCTGACTTGTGAGCTTGTCTGTACACACTAGCTTTCCAAGGAAGCTATTCTCCCTAGGTTTCCTTGGACCATTATTGTAGAGGTTATCCAGGAAAAGTCACTCAAAGAGGAATCAGTCGCATAGGTTCATCCTAAAGCTTAAAGCCAGGTTCCCAATTTTTCAGGACCATAAGATGACTGTTAAAGGTGTATTACACATTTTGCAAGATTTGGAGTTGTTATAACCATCATCATGAAGGAATACTATAGGAGTGGTAACTGAATTCCAGACTCCATAGAGAAATTGAAGCATATCCTTGAAGTTATAGTTTCCTCCTATAACATATCAAATTAAGGCATGTTTCCATTTCTAACACTGTTCCTCAAGCTCAATTGGATTTAGTCTAACCATTTTCAATCCATCCTTAAGCACAAGGGGAAGAAATTGAGCTGCATACCTTGTTGGGAAGCTCTATTTTCTCTTACCGCTTCTGCCATTGTCGAATTTCCATTTTGGGATCTAGCTATGTAGGTTAGTTTTTGAGCTTCCGCAGCGATCCCAACTTCAGTTTTCGAATTATGACCTCGTATTGTAAGCTAAGTGGCCACAGGAGCTTGGAGTACTGTAGGAGCACTTTCCATCCCCGGGATCCATTGGAGTAGTTGCACTGGTTGAAGCTGTTGTGGAATACCAATTTCGGGTGTAACAATTCAATCAGTAGTTTCATTCAAGTGTAGAGCATTCAATTGCTCTGATACTTGGTGTCTATGGCGGGGCATCGTTCCGTCGACGGTGTATGTTAGTAATCCTAGCTAACCATGCGCCCTTAGAGCTAAACATGCGCTCTATGTAGAAGTAGATTATTGCTACAAATAAATTTCATAGGCAATAATAAGATTTTGCTACGTGTTTATAGTTATCCTGACAATAGTACCTTAAAATAGCTACAGAAATTAAAATTTTGTTCCTATTTATAATTTTGTCAAGTTTCTTAGTCATAAAATTGAAATTGGCAAACCTAATATATTGTACTAATTTCTCATTTTTGCTATACTATAGAAAATTTTACTTCATTGAAAAATCAGCGACAATAGTCTTCTCAATAACTATAATTTGTCATGATTGCAATTACGAATTTCGATTGAAAATAAACTTATATAAAAAATTATAACATTTTATCATGCAAATCAACAACAACAATAGTAGTATTTTAATAATAATATATTAGATGTAACAAAAAATATTTAGATGAATAGTTTTTGTCAAAGATAGTGAAATGGTAGTTTGATAAGATTAGAGAGATTTGAGAAAATTATGAGTTCGAAAATATAATATTTAGATTTTTCCATTTAGAAAATAAAATATAGTAACTATATCATAAGTTAATGGAACTTATTAAATTTCAAATAAAAATTATCAAAATTAAATTAAAATAAAAAATAAAAATATATTTGTATATTTGTAATATCAAAACATATAGACTAATTTCTTACACTTATCAAACTCATATTTTATTTTGTCAAAATTTATTTACTTTATTGATTATATGATTTTTGTAGGTAAACTTTTAATTATATTAATAGTTTTGGAAATATATAATTAGTTATCAAATCTAATAATATGCACAATAATTGTTCTTTAATTGGTTATAATTAGTTATTCTCACATTAATTCGACCTCATTCCTTTTTCTAAATTATAATTGTAAATTATAATTAATAATTATTTAATTTTTTATTAACAATTAATAAGAATATTATACTTTATAGTTTTTAATTATCGAACATATACTTATAGATTTAATTGAGAAGCTAATATAGTTTTATACAGAAAAGGGTCACGTCTCAGTCCCTTTTTTTTAATAGCACTAGTTGTTATAACTTTTTTTTTTAGTAATTAGAAAATTTTATTAACTACAAATGTGTATTACATATCCATAGCTTGTCTATACACATCTCAAGCTATCCTATGACCTCAAACTCATAATATGAAAAAATAAATTATTCATACCCTTCTGCCTGTACTCATCGCCGACTGCACTTGTTATTAGAATATAAAGTGTTGCATCTTCTCCTGAATTCTTGCTGTAGCTCTGACACAGCAGATAGTGGCTATTTCCTTTGCAATGGTGCTATGATCTCTATCTATTCCTTCAAACATGCGCTTGTTCCTTTCCCGCCCGATTGCTCCAGTAAATTCAGCATACAACATCTTCAATATGGATGCTTTCACTGTTTTTCTCCTTGTGATTTGATGATCCATTCATGCTGTTGAGTCCAACTGGTGTGCTTAAAGTCAGTGAATTGTCCCTATTGCATTACTCTTTGACATACCTCTCATGCATATACATATTCATAAAATAAGTGAGCATTAGTTTCTTGGTTCATTCTGCACATAATACATCATGTATCCACATTCATACCCCACTTGCTGAGTCTGTCAGTTGTTAACAGCTTCTCCTAGCAGTGTATACCCATAGTAAATATTGCTTCTGGCCTAGCTATATTGCAACACATTAGATTTTCCATGCTACCTTCAGATACACATGTCTGATAAAGTTTTTCTTCTTTTGATTAGGAGCTTGCAGTTGGTTCACAATGTCTCTAGTGCCAAGGATTTTTCTCAGCATCTAATTAGCCTGTTGAGAAATTTGGAAATGTGTCCAGTCTTGCCCTTTGATGTAGTACACATGCACCCACCTTATCCATAGTATGTCCTTTATATTGGCTATGTTCTAACATGTCTTTGTTATTGCAGCTTGATTCCATTTTTACAAGTTGATCAGGTTCCATCCTCCCACACTTTTAGGAAAACACACCTTGTCCCATGCATCCAAACCTCTTTTAGTTATTTCATTCTCTCCTGACCACAAATAACTTCTACAATATGATTCTACTGCCTTCATCACCCTCTAAGGCAGAATAAAGATTTGACTCCAATATGCTTGCATGCCAAACAGTACAGGTTGTACCAGTTTGCTTCTCCCAGTATAAAAAAGCTTGTTTGCAGTCTAAGAAGCAACTGTTGCAACTATCTTATCCACCAGTGGCCTTCATTGTACAACTTTGAGTTTTTTGGTGTTAAGGGGAACACCTGAGTATTTAAAAGGAAGTTCACCTTGACTGTGTCCTAGCTTTTGTCTTATCTCTTGCTTAATATGATCTGTAACACCTCCACAATGCATAGAGCTCTTGGCTAGACTTGCTTTTAAACCAGATGCCTCAGAAAAAATATTGTGAATTTTTCATGGAGTAGGTGTACTAATGTCACAGCCCCTCTAGCAAAGAGTAACAAATCATTAGCAAAGCATAGTTGTGTAATATTCAACTTCCTACATTTTGGATGGTATTTGTACTCTTTGTTCTGCTTCAGGTCAGTTAGATTCCTGCTTAAGTACTCCATAGCTATTGCAAATAAGAAAGGTGACATTGGGTCACATTGCCTTAATCCTCTAGCTGCTTTGAAAGGCTCTGCAGGCTCACCATTAATTGGAACTGTCTTAACACATGACATTACCCATCTGGTAAACTTCTCAGGGAAACCTAAGCATTACATCACTTTGTTGGAGAAAGATCCACTCAACTGAATCATAGGCTTTCTGCATATCCACTTTAACCATGCACCTAGGACAGATATGCTTCCTGTTGTATGTTGTAACTAGCTCATGAGCTAGGATGATTTTGTCATCAATCTTCCTTCCTGGTACAAAACCAGCATGTTTACTGAGATCACATAGCTAATCACTTTTGGATTTTTGCAGCCAAGGCTTTAGCTATCATTTTATACATAACACTGCAACCGGCTATAGGTCCATAGTCTCTAATGGTGTATGGATTATTGATCATTGGCATTAGGGTAATGGCTGTATAATTGATAGGTACATACATCTCCCTCTATTGAAGAAATCCTTCACAGCTGCACACACTTCCTTTTAGATAACATTCCAAGTTCTCTTAAGAATACTGCATTATACCCATCCTAACCTAGAGCTTTGTCATATCCTATAGAACACAACCCATCATATATCTCTGCATCTGTCACCTCTTTGCATAATTCTACTTGCACACTGTAATTCAGAGTTAATCCATTTTTCATGACTTCCATATTCATTGCAGGAAAGTGTCTAACTGCAGACCCCATTAAATATTTGTAGAATGAAATCACTTCTCCCTTGATTGCCCTTTTTTTTTTTTGTTAGCTTAACTCTATCTAGTGACATTAATTCACTCATCTGTTTCCTTTGAACTTTCTCTTTCATTACACCTGTAAAGTACTTGTTATTGGCATCTCTAGACTTTTGTTGCAAAACACTTTCTTCTATTAGAGACCATTTTTCTAACTCTTGCAAGCTTTCCTTTTCAGCCACTAGCAAACAATAAGTGCATTGTGTTCTCAGCATTTTTTGTATAGTTGCCAGCTTACTTCTCTTTTGTTCAATCTTTAGAGTTATTCGCTTGAACTCTTCTTTGGTCAGCTATTTGAATTGAGCTTTCATTGCCTTTAATTTGAGCCAAACATTCTGCATCGGCTTTCCACTATACTTTATTCTTCACCCTTGCTCTGTGATCTCCTTGAACTGTGGATGCTCAGCCCATACATTGAAGAATCTGAAAGGCGTTCTTATGCTCATTTGTTGGTGGTGTGCATTTATCATTATTCGGGCATGGTCTGAGAGGAAAGGGTCTCTATGTATAGTCTGCACATGTCCATACTTCATTATCCATTCATTATTTCCCAGCCATTCTATCCAGCCTGCTCCATACTCTATCTGCACTTTTTTTTACTGTTGTTCCAAATATAATACTCTATCTGCACTTTTTTTTTTTACTGTTGTTCCAAATATAGTACTCACCTTCCCATGGAAGTTCATTGAGTGCTAGTTGATGATAAAACTCATAGAACTCCTTCAATTCAGCTATAGTGATATCATTGCCATTCAGCCTGTCTGGTGGGTACAAAACTGCATTAAAATAACCACCAAGGACCCATGGTTGCATGCAATTTTGGCTAATGGTATGAAGTGCATCCCATAGATCTCTTCTTTGCTCAATTGGTGTTATCACCATAAATGGCAATCATTAAACAGTCGATCTTATGATCAGCATCTACAGCATGACAGTGAATAAATTGAGCACCCCTGTCCAGCACAGTAATGCTATAGTGCTTTGGATCCCACATTACCCATATTCTCCCATTCCTTGCATAGGCATATTTATGCACCATCTCCCATCTTGATTCAGGCAAATCGAGCAAAAGCAATAACCATCAAGAGCCAGGATTGAAGGGTCCAAAGGACGGGAGGTCAAGAGCTTCGAAGGAGAGTTTGGGAGCGATTTGAGGAAGTATCAAGAGGATTTCAGGGCAGGCGCTCCACCCAAACAAGCAGGCGCTCCGCGCACCTTGTGCTAGGCGCTCCGCCCACCTAGGGAGGCAGTCCGCCTACTAGCTCCGCCCACCTTGGGTGCTCGGCCTAAGTTGGCTACTCCCTAACTTGGCAGGCGCTCCGCCCATACCTTAGGCACTCCGCCAATAACACTTTGCTATCCGAGATTTAGTTAGTTATTTCCTATTTTAACTTAATGCGGCCTATTATGTGCAACTCAACTTTTGGGGGCTTTTATGTCATTTCATTAGGAGTGCGGAACATCTATAAATACCACAGTTAGTCATTTTATTTGAGGAGCTAACATTGAATTGAGAATTAGAAGAATTGAGAGAGGTAATGCCTTCTAGAGAAGCTAGAAGTTTCAATGTATCTCTTTGCTTGGAATCTATGGAGTATCATCCTAGTATGACCCCGTGAATGGTTCAAGTCTCTTTCTCCCTTCGAATCAATCTATTTGTATTAGTTTGATTCATTCTTTCTTCTATTTATTTTCTTCCCCGTCCCATATTTTCTTGTTATCCTGTGTTTACTTGCTTCCGCGTGTTTACCCCATATCAGTTTAGTATTAGAGCCAGGCTCAGGATTTGTTCTTACAAACCCTCGTTCCTTGTTCATCTGTCTCGTATCTTTACTCTATTGTTGTTGTTATTGTTCTTGAGAAAAGAAAGAAAAAGAAACAAAAAAAGTGAAAAAAATTGAAAATTACAAAAAAATTGCTAGAAATTCATGGATTTGATGACCCATTCGATTATTGTTATTGGGGATTGTTCTATTTCATTTACTTGTTGATTTGGTATCATTTTTATATGATTTGGAGTTGTGGATCGAAAGTTCGAAAAATTGAAACCCAACTTGAAAACCTAGCTGGAAAGGCTTTGAATCTTGATTGTGATCTTGTTATTGGTTGTTTGAACTTGAAATTCATCGGGAATTGTTGGGAAATACTAAACACAACTTTGGGTACCTTTGATTTTGAGAAACGGGTTGAAATCGTTGAAAATTTGGGTGCAAAACCATAAAAAAACGTGAAAGCTGAAATAGGTCCAGGCGGACCGCCCAACCACTAGGTGCTCCACCCACTTTGTTTACTGGTCCAGACCCCAGGTGGACCACCCACCCCTGCGTTGGGTCCGGGCAACTTTGTTTCGTGGTTTTTCGTATTTTCGTTGCTTCCAAACTTCTTGGTTAGTGTTTCTAAGGTAATTGCCTACTTTATTGACAATAACTCTTGAGCTTTTAGGGTCTTGTGTGTCTTGAAGTTTCCCATATAGTCGTTGAACTTTCTTGACTTCAAGTGCGCACTTAGCGTTCGTACATAGATTCACATAAACTCCATTCCGAACCATTACTTAAGTTTACTAGTTGATGATCTTACCACCATGGTTCCTAAGAGATCGAGAAGATGTTTGAGTGGAAAATGGCTTGAGTGGTGAGAAAAATAGAGTGTGGTCACAAAAGCCAACGACCTTGAGTGTATACACGAGTGGAAAGAAAATTGAGTGTTCATCTTTTGAGTGATACGCGTGAGGGAGTGAATTTGTGAGGTCCTTTACTTTTTATTGTTACAACTATGGCTTTGGATGATGATTGTCGAGGGTATGACTCGTGTAGGATGATGGAGACTATGGTTCCTATGTTGATGATGATGGGTATTGCTAGGATGATTCGGGGAACCAAGGCTCGTATACTGATGAAGCAGGTTACTATGATGATCATGAGGCTTGTGGAGATGAATGTGAAGATTCTTATGCTTCTAGACAAGAAGTCGAAGATAGTGAAGCTTCAAGGTATAATGTTCCTACTTACTCTTTTTGTGATGAATTTGAGAATTTTGATAGTGACATAGAGAGAATTGATGATGAGGAATTGTTCATTTGCATCTTCTCTTGGTGTTTCTAATGTTATACAAGGGAGTAGTAGAGGTCCTTCCATTAGTTTTGGAGGAGGTGGTGGTTGTTCCATGGGTAAAGGGAGGCTTGCATCTTCTAGTTGGTTCTAAACGACTTAATGCTCCTAATTCCCATGTGAAGGGTGACTTGGGAAATGGTATTGTTTTTGCTTCAAAAGGTTTGAATTGTTCTGTCAATGACGTGAGGGGTATGGGTAGTTGTAGTAGGAGTAGTGCCATTGGCTATGGAACTAAGATTAGAGGTTTTTATGGGTTCCATGATGAAACTCCTTCATCGACTTTCAACAACACATCTAATGTAGGAAAAGTGACGGAAAATGGAAGTTACTTTAGCAATGTTGCTAGTAGAGGAGAGATAAGGAAGACCCAAGTTGATGGTGATGCTACTCTTGAGCATTCAAGTTCTCACTTGGATGCATCTCTACGAAACTTAGGTAGTCGTAGGTTCGTTCTTGAGGTGAATGGACATGAAGGAAACTTGCTCAAAATTGGTGAGACCGATGCCAATTGTATTAGCATCTCTTTTGTTGATAGGCTAAGGATACCATGCCATGCTCTAGATCGTTCTAATGTGTATCATGGAATTTGGGTTTCTAAGGAAGCTCGGGTGCTCATATCTCATAGGAGTTATAAGGGGTATCTCATAGGATATTGAAGATTTTTTTCCCTTTGTCTCTTCTTCCAAGCACATGGTTGAGGCTCCAATGGATTGTCTTCAATTGTACCTACACAAGAGCTTACACAAGAAAAAGTAGAAGATGAAGAATTGTTAGAACAATGGGTGCTCTCACTCTCAATTTTTCTTTCCTCACCTCTCTTCTCTCTCAATTTTACCTCATGGTCAAGTGTAGTTGGTGGTGACAATCCACTCACATCACTCCTCAATTCCTCTCCTTTTCCTCTCTTAGATTGTCAGCTGTTACTCCCTCACTTCTCTCTTTCTTTTCTCTCTCATTTGAAGTGGAGTGACTGTCACTTTCATCATGCAATGGCAAGACAATAAGATTGTTTGCCTCGGGTTCAAGTACAATGGGTGACTTTTCTTTAGCCGTTTTCCTTAACTCCCTCATTTGCTTGTAGTCTTCCCTTACTTGCCTTGGAGTCAAAGATCTAAGCACATACTTCTTCCCTTCTTGCTTGACCGTATAGGAGTTGGTCCGGCCATCATGCACCACACATCTATCAAATTGTCATGGTCTCCCAAATAATATATGGCATGCTTGCATCGGGACAACATCAAACATGATTTTGTCTTTATAGTTCCCAATGCTAAGCTCAATCAATGCTTGCTTAACCACCTTCAATTTCCTACACTCACTTAGCCATTGTAATCGATATGGGTTGGGGTGTTTCAAGGTAGGTAACTTCAATTGGGAAATCAATGTTTGGCTCACTATGTTGGCACAACTTCCCGAGTCAACAATCATGGAACAAACTATACCCATGACTCGGCATCTAGCATGGAAAAGGTTTTCCCTTTGCACATTCTCCACCTCCTCTTGCATGAAAATGGTACTCAAACTCCTTCTAACCACCAAGAACATTTGATGATCATCTCCTTCCTCTATAGCCTCCTCACAAGCAATCTCCGCATCCTCCTCATTTTCGGGCTCACTATCTTGCTCATACACCAAATTGCCTACCACAACCATGGTTCTTTTTGTAGGACAATCTTTAGCAATATGTCCGTACCCCTTACACTTATAGCATTGAGTAGAAGTAGAAGTAGGATTGCTCAAGTGAGTTTTAGAATTACCTCCCATTTGTGGTGTGGACTTCTCATATGTCCTCTTTACTTCTTTGCTAGCACTTGCACCACTTGCATTTGGAAAGTTTGTATTTGGAGTCTTCCATTCTTTTGGTTGGCTCATGGGAGTAGGAGTGCTACTCTTGTAACGGTTGGACTTTTCTCCCTTAAGCCATTGCTCGACTTCAATTGCGGCTTCCAAGAGTTCTTGAAGTGAAAGATAAGAATGCAGCCTCAATTGAGAAGCTATACCATAGCTCAAGCCATTCTTGAAACGGATCATGGCTTGTTCTTTCTCCTCGGTTTCCATATCCAATGCCATCCGGGTCTTTTCAAACTCATCATAATACTCATGCACCGTCTTGACACCTTGCTTTAGTTCATAAAACTTCTTGAGTTGCTCTTGACGATACTTAGGGGTCATGTACTTGGTGTTCATGAGACCTTTCAATTCATTCCAAGTCACATTCGCATGGACACCTGCTCTTCTTCTTGATCTCTTTATGGACTCCCACCAAGATGAAGCATAAGACTCAAAAGATGAAATAGCATAAGTACCTTTCTTCTCGTCGGTCATCTCATTTGTGTCAAACACCCTCTCCACGAGTAGTATCCATTCCATGTATGCCTCCGGATCACAAGTCCCCTTAAAGATTGGAAGATTAAGCTTCACACTATTGAGATTGTTATTGTCACGACCTCCATGGTAAGGCTCAGGTTGGCCTACATAGGGGTCACCATAAACTCCATAATCCCTTCTAACATTCCTTCCAACATATCCCATGGGTGGCCCTCGACCTCGGCCTCTACCCCTATCCATATTTCGACCCCAATTCATACCTCGCCTCGGTTGATATTAATCTTCATACCCATAGGCTTCATCACCATACTCGGCTTCCTCCCCTTCTTGAGCATCATTGGCTTGCTCAAGAGGTTGAACATTTCGGATGGGTCTTGGAAGTAGGATGTTTCTTTGGGTGTTGTCCAAAATACGGGAAATGCCCGTTCGTTGGGTATTGCCCAACACTTGATCATTTCTCTCACGATCTTACCTTTACCCATTGTTGGTTAAGCAATTCAACAACTTGTTCCGGGGTAAAGGTAGGACTACTTGAGCCTTCACCGGCTTCAACTTGGACACTTGGGGTCCCATCTTCAACTTGGACACGCGGGGTCCCTTTCTCAATTTGGACACTTGAGGTCCCTTGCCCAACTTGGAGACTTGAAGTCACCTTCTCAAGGGTTTCAATCTTTTGGCCCATGATATCCATTTTAGCAAGGATACTAGCCAAAGCATTCTTCACAAAATCTTCACCCTCGTTGGCCATTGTACCTACAAGAAGAACAAACGTTAGTGAAATCACCTTACACACACCCTCACGTGTATAGCACTCGGTTCCCTCGTTTAGTGGTGGTGGATATTTCACTCAAACTTGACTTCTATAGCTTCAAGTAGTTGAACAACAATTCTCAACTCAATCACTCAATCCACGAGTCAAGTGTACTCCGGGGTGAGTGGAGTTAATGTGACTTAATGAACGATAAGCACTTTGAAGTGAGGACTTGAGTCTAAAGGATCTATGAATCTTCTTGGAGTTCTACTCTCCAACTAATGCACGAATTACCTAATAGCTCAAAGGATTAGGGCTAATTAAGTAGGAAAGTTACTTAGATAAGCACTAATTAGGAGTTAATCAACAAAGATATAGGAAAAACTACTCGAATCACACACCTTCAGGTCTAGGCGGAGCGCCCTGTGGATGGGAAGAGCGCCCTGGGCGGAGCGCCTGCTCTAACAACCAGTGAGGGAGGGAAGGTGGAGCGCCTGGGCTTTGGGTGGAGCGCCTGGGCTTTGAGCGGAGCGCCTGAAGCTCAGGTCCCTGCTCTTCCAACTCTGATTTCCTTCGATCTCAGCCTAATTTTTGGTCCGATTTCACCATGTTTTGCACAAATCAAAGGTACCCAAAGTTGTATGATGATAATATCTTCGAACCCCAATGATTTTCACATCAAAACACCCAACAAACAATGAACAATCATCAATCAAAGGTTCAACAAGGGTTTTTCAAAAAGGGTTCAAAGTGGGTTTTGATTCTTCACTTTTGATGTTATACAACTCCGATTCACATGAAATTTGTTTCAAATCGTTTGTTTTTCAATGAAGAACAAACCCCTATAATCAAATCAACAATCAACAATCATCCAACCCATGAATCATCCAACAATCACCAAGAACAAGGGTTTAGGAAGGTTTAACAATTTTTGGGGTTTTCAATTTTTCAAATCTCGTAATTCCAATCCAAACCTCGTGTTTTTGGTATCAAAACAACGAGTTTTCACCAAGGATCAATAATCTATAACACCCATAACAAGAATAGAACACACCAAAATGTTATGACCAATTTTTGAATTTTTCACCTTTTCAATTTTTTTTGTATTTTTCTTCTTTCAATAACTTCAACAACAAGAAAACTAAAAGAAAAGATACTAGGCATGAAGAACTAAGGGTCAGGGGTTTGTAGAAACAAAACCCGAGCCTTGCTCTGATACCAAATGATGTAGGGAAAATGCGGAAAAGATAAAACAAGATAAAAGCGAGACATGGCTCGAACAAATAACCCAAGTAGCACCGAAGAACTTGTTTTGATACACTCCAGGAGATCGTCAAGGAACACCTACACTAGGCAACTACCCCCGAGTTAACTAGAACCCGCAAGTAGAATGATCGGGGAGGGGTCGACATTCAACTAGAATCTACTAGTAGAAGACAAGTCCCAAACAAGGTTGATTTCATTAACCCAAAGAGTTCAACTCTTTACAAAATTCATTCATCATTCAAAATAAGCTAAGTAATGAAATGGGCTATGCTAAGCTATTTATAGAGGTTTCTAGGCATTAAGTAAAAGGTCTAAATAGCACACATATTAGGCTTTAAGTCAAAAGACCACGTAGGGTCAAAATAGTCTTAACACACTCTAAATTCTCGCCTCTCAGCATCTCGGGCGGAGCGCCCACCAAGTTGGTCAGTGGAGGGGGCGGGGCGGAGCGCCCCCAGGGTGTGCGGAGCGCCTGGACCCTGTGCTACCTGGCGGGGCGCCTGGATGGCCTAGGCGGGGTGCCTGGGCTGTGAGCCTCTCAAAGTGTCTTCAATTCACCTCCAACGCTCTTGACTTCTAGTCCTTTGCATCTTCCAAGCTTGATACATGTTGGAAAGGTGTCTTGGCTCGATTTGCCCCGCATCAGATCTTGCCACTAAAATAGTTTATGGAACATCACTACTTTTTTGTTCATGGATAGCAACTTTCACTTGTTACTTTTTGTGTTGGCCTAAATCGGGATAGGACAACAAATCGAATTTGTGTTGGGTTTAACTGGTAATTTGCTTATATCGAAGTAAAGTTCGAACTAAATTAGATTTGGACTAAATGAAAACTTGGAAAAGTAATGAGGCAATAAAATAATGAAGCAACAAATAAAAGCCGGATTCTGTATTCTATTGATCGTGTCTTTTTATTTACAAATGAGCCCTTTTATAATCAAGAGGAAGAGTGACGTTGTAAAATGTTTTAATGGTGCCTTTATGGCCATTATTCTGTACATAATTATATTTGACTCATAATCTTTCCTATTAAATATCGAAGCAACGGTCGACAGTTACGAAGGTCGGCCCTTGTCTCCTGAGGTGTGTTATCCGCTCGAGGTTGCAGGAGGTTTTCCCCGAGCTCACTGCTTCAAACTCGTCTCCCGTCGTTTCTTCAGGTGATCTCCGGGGTGAATGACCATGCAATCTTTCCTTAGGAAGCTTGTCTCGCGGCGGAGTCTTCATGCTGCAGTCTGAGGTCTTGCTTGAGACCTCGGTGATTTTTCATCCAATACAGATAGTCCCCCTACTCCTCGAGAGGTTGCCAAATCTGTCGAGGAGTGGAGTGAATTTTAGGCGGGAGACTGACGTGGCTTTTTTTGCGCCGTAAATTTTGAAAACGGCAGTTGTCACTTCGAATTCCCGTCAATCTTGCATGGACGTCACTGATTGGGCATGTTTTCTGGTTCTGCCTTCCCCATGCTGCTGCAATCATGGCGCTCTCAACCTATATATAGTCGAACCTTGTCTTCTTTTCTTACTTCTTTTTGTCTTCAACAGTAAAACTTTTACACCTTTCTTTCATTCAGAATTTCAAAATTGATATGTCTCAATAAGATTCATCACGTTGTCCCCTTTTCCTTGTCGGCACCATGGGCAAGGAACTGGTTAATGTTCCTGAGCCGCTGAATGTTGTTGTTCCTCCTGACTTTAATATGGAAGATATTGTTTGCCCCAGTGGTGTGGATCAAGAGCATCACCCATCTATGGTTGGGATCGATGGAGTAGCTACGGCAGAGGAGGAGGAAGTTGCCACAAAAGATGTGGGTGACGAGGAACTTCTTTCTGATGATTTGGAACTTAAACCCCACCATTTCATTCCTTCAAAGATCTATTTCTCGAAAGACTTTGTTATGCAGCCTCAAACCAAATCGGAGGCTAGGAGGAGGAGGAACATCCTCGTGGGGGATACGCCGAGCTTGATTACCCAGGCAAACATTCACCTGGTTCGCTCTGATTGCAATTGGGGCCTCGAGGTAAGGGTTGGTATACCTACCCCAGAGAGCCGAGTGTGTGATCGAGTCGAGGGGTGTTCCTTCATTTTTACTTATCCTTTCACGATCGGTTTTTCTCTTCCTATCCCCGAGGTATTGGACAATTTTCGTCAAACCTTTCAAGTATGCATAGCTCAGATCAGGCCAGGGGTATGGAGGCACGTCCAATGTCTCGAATTTCTGAGTAAATTAGCGGGGGTTCCTTTCACCCTCAATCACCTTTTGTATCTGTTTTCCCCCACCCTTCACTAGGACGGGGTTGTCCAACTCAACAAACACGGCTCTTACTCACTGATCACAAAAAGCGAGGATCTCGAGGACCGTACGTGGAATGAGCGCTTCGTCCTCTTGCCCACTGATCTTATCTCCTTGAAGCCTGATTTTCCCGACTGGTGGAATCAAGCCCATAAGTGTTTCTTCCTTCGTTTATTTTTGCTCAAAAATTTTCCTTTTCCTTTTCTGACTTCTTACTTTTATTCCTTTAGTCGAGGCAGTCCTGATTGCTTGTCCAAAGAACTTGGTTCAGTGAGTTCAAGCCATTATTGATGCCAAACTTAGGCCAAAGAGGTCGTGGATAGTTTTGGCTGCCTTGGGTGAGAACCAATGGGCTTGTAAACGGCATGGTGAATTATCCTTCACTCAGCCTTTTGAGTTTTAATCTAGTTTTTTGAGGCCCTATGCTTCGTGGCCTCACTGTCGTTTCTCCGTTGTAGGGCTCCCCAAGAGGGCGGTAACCACGCCGAAGGAGAAGAAACGGAAGAAGGACAGGAAAGAGAAGGTTCCCGAGGTTGGAGATGCCTTGAATGCCCTCGAGGATCTGATTGGGAACCTTTCAAAGGAAAAGAGTGGGAAAGGAAAAGAGAAGAGGAAAACGGCTCCCGAGGGGTCACCGGACCTTGAGGCCAAAACAGGTTGAGTATTTTTCTATTTCTTTCATCATTTGTTTGTTTCGCTTTTCATCTTCCTCATTTCCTCTTTTCAGTTTTGAGGAGGAAGCAAAACGGGCCCGAATGGAGCTTTTCCCGTTTCCTTAGCTTACTCTTGTTGGCGAGGCCGAGCTAAGGCAAGATAGGGTTGCGGTCCCTTCTACTCACGAGACCGAACTGGTTCAGGTTTCTGATAAAGACGTGGGGGATATTCATCCTCCTTCTTTGGTGGAAGAGATGAAGCTGGGTTTTATTCCATTGATCAAATTTGCATGCCTTTATTACAATAGATGCCTGACTCTAACTGGTCTTAGGAGAAAAGAACTAGAATAACATGAATTTATTCGAGCAAGTTCCATGGGTGACCCTTCGTCGAGGCAGTCGATCGTGCTTCGAGGGCTTTGCCTGGTGAATTCCCCAGTTGTCGAGTCTTTGCTCGTTGCTATTTTCTTGGCCCCTTTGGGATGACCGTACTCTTCATTGCGACTGAATAACACTCTCGTGCTATTCGCTGTTCCTCTTGGGTGGCTTTTACTCCCGATGGAGTTGGGAACTTGATCACTTGATGCAAGGTGGATGGCACAGATTCCATCTCGTGGATCCAGGGCCTTCCAAAAATGACGTTGTAGTCTATATCCTCGGCCATAACTTGGAACATAGCTTGCTTGTTCACTCCCCCTGTAGTAGTCCTGAGGGTTATTTCTCCCAAAGTCTTCTCGGTGGAGTTGTTGAACCCCGTCAGTATGGTCGGTTTTTGGGACGACTAGGTCTTTTAGCCACATCTTCTTGATCGTGCCATAGTTGATGATGTTCACCGAGTTGCCTGGATCAACTAAAGCTCGTTTGACATCACATTCGTTGATCCTGAGCGTGATCACTAGCGTCGTGATGGGAAAACGTCATCCCATCGAAATCCTCTTTGCTGAATACCATTTACCTGCTCGACTCACCTGCTCTTGCTCTTTTCTCTATTATAACGGACGATTTTGCTACTTTCTTCACCACAGCAAAGCTTACTCCATTCACCTTCGAGCCCCCGGTGATGACATTCACTACCCTCTTTGGCAACTGTGCTCGAGATGGTTGCTCTTCCCTCATATTCTTCGAGTAATTGTGCTTCTCTTTGTCGGTTAGGTATTCTGCTAGCACCCCCTTCTTGAGCAAATGGGCCACCTTGAGACGTAATGCCTTGCAGTCTTTAGTCGCGTGCCTGTAATCCATGTGAAATTCACAGTATTGGGTTTGGTCACTTTTGTTCGGTAGAGTTCTCATGTCTTTGGGTAGCCTAACTCTTTGATAAGTCATTCCCTTAATTGCGTTTACCAGCTCGGAAGTAGATATACTAAATTTATACTCGGAGATTTGAGGCAACTCCTTTTCCTTGGGTACCAAGGAGGGGCCCGAGGATTTTTGGTTGAAGGATGATCCAACTTTTCCCCCGAGTCTTTGACTCACATGTTTCTGTCTTCCGAGGCGATGACTCACATGTTTCTTTTGGGTTCCATTGTATGGGTCATATCAATTTTTTAAATTCCCTCGTGGCGCATCGGCGCGTCGAGAGGACTCGGACCGCCCTCGGTAGGAATGGCCTCGCCCCGTACCTCTCCACCCTGCCTCCTCGAGTCTAATCTTCCCCGTAGCTCGCTCATGTAACTCGTCCCAAGTTCAAGTCTGCCACTGCTGGAGTTCTTTCTTTAATTCTGCCGCGGCCTCTGAATTGCTCATATTAAGGTTCTTTTCAAAAGCCATTATTTGCCAGGCTGTCATCCATTTTTGGTAGGTCCATCCTCTCGGCCTGAAAGTGCTCGAGGAAATCCTTGATGGGCTCGAGGTATCCTTGTTTTGCGTCAAAGATGTCTTCCTTTCTTTTAAGGATCTTTTTGGCCCCAGTGTGGGCCTTAGTGAACATGTCAGCCAATTCATTGAAGCTGGAAATGGACTTAGAGAGGAGGACCATGTACTAACGCAATGCTCCTTTTTCCAGAGTGTCGGTAAATTTCTTCAAGAACCTGGATTTTTTTTTCAATCGGGGTTAGGTCGTTGCTTTTGACCATGGCCATGTATTCTGTGATATGGTCAACTGAGTCCGTCGTCCCATCATACTTCTTCAGAATTTGTAATTTGAAATGTTTTGGGACAGGCGCTTGAGCAGCTTCAGGTTTGAAGGGTAATTGGCGACATCGTTCGATGTCAAGTGCTCGTTGTGGTTTACGGACCCCTGACACGTTCTCGAGTCGTTTCACCATACTGGCCTCGAATTCCTTCTTCCATTTCTTGAAGTCAGATGCGACGCTCGTTTGTGATGTCGTGGGAGCCACAGTCCCCGAGACCCCATACGTGATCCCGTTTGGAAGTCTTCCTGTATTTTTTCCAACAGGGGTAGTGGCATTGTTCCCTCCATTAAACATCGCGAAGGGAGCATCCCCGAGGACAGAGTGGATTCTCCTGCTCCCAGCGAGTGCTTGTAAAGAGCTCCGAAACTTCTCATTAAATTGAGCTTGTGCGGCTGCTTGAGCGGCAGCTTGCTCTCGCATTTGATGCAGCGAGTTCACCGAATTTGAGGATGTTGGTTCAGCGGCCAATGCTCCTACGGGAGGTATTGGACCAATCGGCGGAGTTGACCCACTTGGGGGTGTCAACACAAGTAATGGAGCTGAGGTGTTTGTTGAGATGGGGCTAACGGGCGGTGTCGAGCCCGTTGGTTGTAATGGGATTCCGCTATTGGTCTCGGTGATGCCCATTGTCTGATCAGGCACTTGAATATACATATTGTCATTGACAGTGTCTGACATTTTATTTTCGTTAGAAAGCCAAAATTATGATCGTCGGAACAAAAGTTATTACTAGATCCCCACAGACGGCGCCAATTTGTATTGGCCTAAATCGGGATCGGACAATAAATCGAATTTGTATTTGGTTTAACTGGTAATTTGCTTGTATCGAAGTGAAGTTCGAACTAAATCGGTTTTGGACTAAATGAAAACTTGGAAAAGTAACGAGGCAATAAAATAACGAAGCAACAAATAAAAGCCAAAATGTGTATTCTATTGATCGTGTCCTGTTGTTTACAAATAAGTCCTTTTTATAATCAGTAGGAAGAGTGACGTTGTAAAATGTCTTAATGGTGCCTTTATGTCCATTATTCTGTACATAATTGTATTTGATTCATAATATTTCCTATTAAATATCGAAGCAGCGGTCGACAGCTACAATGGTCGGCCCTCGTCTCCCGAGGTGTGTTATCCGCTCGAGGTTGCAGGAGGTTTTCTCCGAGCTCAGTGCTTCAAACTCGTCTCCCCTCGTTTCCTCAGGTGATCTCCGGGGAGAATGACCATGCAATCTTTCCTTAGGAAGCTTGTCTCGTAGCGCAGTTTTCATGCTGCAATCCGAGGTCTTGCTTGAGACTTCGGTGATTTTTCATCCAATACACTTTTTCTCTCGATTTATTTTTTCAGATACAAATTTTTTTAGGCTTTCACATCTTTATATCATAGGTTTTCTGAATCTCCTCATGCCTGCTTGATTTTACTTTATGGTTCAATTTTTGAATTATTTCAATAGTTTTATATATATTTTTTTTGTTTTGTTTCTTTTCAGTTGTGCGTGGGAATTTAAAAATTTTAAGATTGTTTTGTTGAGGAGCCATAATTCGTCTGCAATCTCATTATGTAATAGGAAGAAAATATTTGAAGCAGTTTTTGACAGAGATATACCAGTTTGCTTTCACTCATTTGCTTCATTTGCATTATATGTTTCCATTTATTCGTAGGTAAATAATTGTCTCTTTTTATGATTTATCTCTATTATCTGATTCATCTTCTCTGCTTTAAATGTGATTAACATTTTTTTCCAATCAATCTTGTGTCATTATTTGTACTTTTGTTTTTTGAATTCACTAATTTTTTTTGTGCTCATGATGATCGTTTCTTTTGAATTTTCAGGGTTCATAGTGAGTCTACTTTATCATTTGATGCAAGAATATTATCAGTTGGCACATACAAGAATCACAACAAGAAGAGGAATATTCCTAATCTAATCCTGCTAAGTAGAGAGCTACAGAATTACGTTACTTTAATTTATTACTTGTGTCGTACATAAAAGCTATGTAATGTGAAAGTTATGACTTATGATCATGTATTTTCGAATTTATTTTTGAAGAAATATTCAATGTCTTTTTGTACGATTAAAGTTATGTTTAAAGCATATTATTTTGTTATTAATATATTTATAAGTATGTACGGTTATGAAAAATTTAAAATATTTAAATAGGTGTAAAATATATCAATTGTAAAATTGAAAATTTTGTTGCATTTATTTAATACGTAAAGTTTTTCATAAAAAAATTAAAATAAAAAAAAATCACGAATCTTGGAATAATTTTTTATCTATATAATTTTGATTTGTTCAACTACAGATTTGAATTTTGTCGCTAATAAATTAAATTGTTTGCCATAATATATCAACTTGTGCCTACAATATTATGATAGCTACAGATTTAATTTATCGTGGCAAAAGAATAAAATTACTTGCTACATGTCTATGCTTTTCATGGCAAAAGCTCTTGCCATTATAGCTACAATACAAAAAATTTTGTGGCAACAAGTACTAATTCTTAGCCATGTGATATGTAAAGTTTGTAGTTTTAGCCACCCCACACTTAGCAACAAATGCTAGGAAAAACAAATATTATGGCTAAACACTTTAGCCACAAATATTTCATATTTAGCTACAATATATCTCATAGCTACAAATGCATAATGTTGTAGTACCCATAGCCCTTTTGTAATATTATAAATAAAGTAGTCGCCAAAATTCTTGCTAATATATTTGAAAACTAAATTTTCCAAGATTATATATTTAATGCAGTCAGCTTTTGCCCTAGGTAGACTCATTATGGATAATCTTGTTGCTTTTGTTATCATTCACGGGAAAGGAGCATGGAGAATGGGAGATGTAGTTCTTAAAGTGGAAATTAGTAAAGCATAAAATCGTGTTGATCGAGAGTTTCTAAATTTTATGATGATCAAAGTAGCAGTCGTCAGCAAATGGGTCAAATTAATCATGCTTTATGTAAAAATGATGCAATATCCGGTCTCTTTTAGTGGTACCCTGTTAGGCTCCATCATGCTAAATGTGGGTTGAGGCAAGGAGATACTATATCTCCTTAGTTATTTATCATTAATGCAGAAGGATTATCTGCTCTATTCAGATAATTATGCAGAATATATTTGTAGGGGGCTCCTAGTGTTTCACATTTATTCTTTGCAGATGATAGTTTTTTCGGTTTCAATGATACTTCTAGAAAGAGTCTTATTGTTAAGAATTTATTGTCTTTTTTAGCTCAAACACCAAAACTAAAGTAAAGAATGATATTTGCTCTTCCTGTGTATGCATTTGCTTCTTGATCATGGTTGGTATCTTTGTATACCCTCTCTTATTCAAAGGAATAAGAAGGACGTTTTTCCTTCATTAAAGATAGGATGAATAAAAACATTCGTAACTGAAAAAATAGGTTTCGGTTTGCCGACCAAGAGATTGTTGTTAAAGTTGTTGCTCAGGCTTTGCTAGCATATAGTATGTGAGTCTTTCTTATTCTTTTGGTGGGTCAAAAGGGTGATGATGACAGTTAACTAGCCTAATTGGAAAAAGTTATATGTTCCACACTACTAAAAATAAGAAGTATTTCGACTGCAAGTTTCCGACGGATGGTAATCGATGAAAGATTCCAACGAAAAGTCGTCCAAAAAATTGTAATTTATTTATTATTTTTTTATTTAACTATCGGCGGATATTCGTCTCTAAATAAATTAAAAAATTAGTGCGCTCCGACGGTAATCTGTCGGTGTGTTAAAAATTAATTAAAAAAATATTAAACCTCAGAGGGCAATATTAAAACAGATCTAAACTCTCTCTCTCCTATTTTGTTCTCTCTCTCCATGGTAAACTCTCTTACTCTCTTAACCCCACCCCATGCCCTAAAATCACCCCACGGTGGAAAAACACCGGCACCGGCATTAACCATTGTAAGTTTTTTTTTCTTTTCATTTTATTTTCTCCCAAAATAACCTTAGTCCCTACCCTAATTGCTTTTTTTTTTTCCACAAGCACGGGGAAGTGCTAGGTAGCACTGTACCGACAACACCTGCACATATAAGTTTTTTTAAAAAAATTTTATTTTACACCAACTTGAAATTTAGTAGTTTTTTATTAGAAAAATGTGAGGATAAGTGTTAATATATTTTAAAGTCTAAATGTTGGAGAAATTTTAGGGTTAAAAACTTAAAAAATATATTAGGATCTAGGTGGAGGCGGAAGAAGAAGAAGTGTGAGGATGGAAGTAGATTATTCAATTCATATTCAAAATGGTTAATGTTAACTGAACATGGTTATTTTATAAAGTGTTAGAAACTTATTAATACTATAGTTTTATTTTGAAATTACTTTACTCGTTAAAATTGATTAGGGTATGTGGATTTTTCATGTTAAAATTTTACAATATATTTTAATGAAATCCAAATTTAGTATTATTGAGTTCTTTAAAAAAGAAAGATGGCAAAAGGTAAAAACTAAATATTTGGTAGTAACTTTGGGAAAAAGTGTGAGACATTTCTTGGTTTCTTATATGAGAGAAAAATAATTTGTTATATGAAAATCTAATACATAAACACAATATAAAGAATTAGTTGGTTGCAAATCATATGTTGGAATAATGATACTACTTATGAAAAAGTTATGCAAGCTGATGAGATTAATTGTATTGGAAAATACATTAGTTATCTAATTCCCTAAACTGCGTATGCATTAGTATGTTGTTTGAATACTTGTATCAAGATTTTGAACACTTGTATGTTAAAGTAGTATTGGTAGAACAAGTGAATAGGAAATTGTATATACATTAGTTAACTGGCTAGTTCCCTAAATTGTATATACATTGGTTGTTTGAACACTTGTGTCAAGATCACTTTTTAATATTTGTGTAGATAGAATGTGACGAAAATCATAGTTGGATGTATAATAGAACGTATAGACATCGAGGGCTGAGGAAAAATATTGTAGATGTGGTTGCACAATTTGTTCCTAATGCTTAAATTCTTCCTGATTATATATGGAATGAGAATATCAAATGTCCTTATGTGAAATGAAAAACGCCTAGATCATATTGTACTCAATCTTTATAATAACAGATTTATGGATAAATTTTTTAGACTCCACATTTTTTAGATGGTTGGAGCAGTAGAAATAAAATGTTTGATACGTTTAAGGTATAAACAAGCTATTTTGATATATTATTAATTATCTAAGTATAACTTTCCATGTATATTATTAATTATTTTAGTTGAAGTGTTCTTGAAGGCCGGAGCATGATCATATTGTGTGTACATATTTTGAGAGGAAAGTGGCCGCTAGACTTAGAGATGCGTTTTATGAATACTGAGAAAGGTATACGTCTGACCTAGATGTATGAGGTAGCTTGGGAGAAACTTTTTAAGTATTTGGAGTCTAAAGAATTTAAGAAATAGAGTGAGCAAGCAAAAAAAAAAATTGGAACCTCAGAGAAGGGTGGCTCATTGCACACATGCGATTCTGTTAGTTTGTCGGCCCATCAGATGAGGCATGTAAGTTGCTATTATTTTTTAATTAAAAATAAATATATTTTATATTTTATCTAACTCCATTTTCTTTTTTGTAGGAAAAGGAACAACGACCTATAAGTGATAATAACTTTATCAGAAACATCATGCATTATATGACGAACAAGGTAATGAGGTCGGATGGGTCGAGAAACGTGAAGAGGATCTACATATAAGATACTAAATTCAAGCTTCTTTTGTTCAACATAAATTTTTTTTTATATTAAATTTTGTTTCAGAATAAGTATAGAGCTGTTGAGCAAGAATTGATTCAAAGCCAAGGATCCGAGGTTGATGGTGGCTTAATCCAACCCACTCTCGAAGAAGTTACTTCACTGTTAGGTTAGGCGGGTGGTGGCTACAACAAAGGAAGAGCCTACGGTCTAGGATCACGGAGTTACAAAGCTCCTTCCCGAACATGTATCGTTAATGCTTGCTCTTATTCTTTGCATGCTCCGGAGGATATTTTTGAATTCTGTGTAGAACTAGAAAGGATGAAGAATGAGCATGAGGAATTACTGTTAGCACGCGAGGCATACCATTCAAAAGTGGACAAGTTAGAGACAATGGTGAATCAGCTTATGGGTAAGAGTTCTAACCATGAGTCCGAGAGAACGGAGTAGATTCTTAGTTTGTTAAACACTTTGTGCAATAGACTTGGATTTGGCTCAAGTGTTATGTGGTTATGTTATTAACAACAACAAGCAACAATATACTCAGTGTTATCCCACAAGTAGGATTTGAGGAGGATGAGATGTACACAGACCTTACTCCTAACAAAGTGGAGAGACTGTTTTCGATAGACCCTCGACTAAAAGAAAATACAATTATGGAAAGATGCTAGAAAGAAAAACACAATCAAAATATAAGTGCAACGAAAATAACAACATAGGATTTAAAGACAACCGAAGTCAACACCAAACACCAACACTAATAAAGGAAAAAAGTGAAATAAAAGTAACATATACATGTGGATAATACTAATGCTAATATGTCTAGAAATTCCGAGAGAACTACCTAACCTACTACCCGAATCTTCGACCTCCACGCTTTCCTATCTATAGTCATGTCCTCGGATATCTGGAGGTGTGTCATGTCCTATCGAATCACCTCACCCCAATTCTTCTTCAGCCTACCTCTACCTCTACCTCTACATAGAGCAATCATTGCCGACCTCTCACACCCCCTAATTGGAGCATCTGCGCTCCTCCTATTCACATGTACGAACCATCGCAGTCTCGCTTCTTTCATCTTGTCTTCCACTGATGCCACTCCTACCTTGTCATGCATGGTCTCGTTCTTAATCTTATTCATCCTAGTATGCCAACACATCCATTTAAGCATTCTCATCTCTGCTGCACTCATATTCTGAATGTGTGTGTTCTTGACCGGCCAAAAGTCTACTCCATACAACATAGCTGGTCTTATGGCTACTTTATAAAAATTTTCTTTAAGTCTAGGTGGCACTTTCTTATCACATGGGACCCCAGAAGTGAGCCTTCATTTCATCAACCCCGCTCTTATACGATGTGCGACATCCTCATCAATCTCTCCATTTTCTTGAATTATAGACCCAAGATACTTGAAACTACATTTCTTAGGGATGACTTGAGTATCAAGCGTCACTTCCACCTCAGACACATCAGAAGTACCGCTAAACCTGCACTCTATATACTCCATTTTTATCCTGCTCAGCCTAAAACCTTTCTACTCCAGAGTCTGTCTCCAAACCTCTAGCTTATCATTAACTCCGCTGCGAGTCTTGTCGAACAAAACTATATCATCCGCAAATAACATACACCAATGCATCTCCCCTTAAATATTCCGAGTTAATTCATCCATCACCAGAGCAAATAAAAACGGACTAAGTGTTGACCCCTGATGCAACCCCATCTCGACTTGAAAGTGCTTCACGTCACCTCCCACTATTATCACTCGGGTCTTGGCTCAATCATACATGTCCTTAATCGCTCTGATATATGCTACTGGAACACCTTTACATTCCAAGTACCTCCACAATACCTCCCTTGGGTCTTTGTCATAAGCCTTCTCTAGATCAATGAACATAATATGTATGTCCCTTTTCTTGTCCCGATACTGCTCCACCAACCTCCTCAGAAGATGGAAGGCCTCTGTGGTCGACCAACCAGGCATAAATCTAAATTGGTTCTTGGAAATAGCTTCATTCCTCCTCATCCTCTTCTCTACCACCTTCTCCCAAACTTTCATCATATGACTTAATAGTTTGATACCCCTATAATTATTGCAGTTTTGGATATCACCTTTGTTCTTATATAACAGCACCATGGTACTCTACCTCCAATCTTCGGGCATTATAGCTTTCCGAAGGATAACATTAAACAACCCGGTTAGCCATTCCATGCCTGCTCTACCAGCATTTTTCCAGAATTCTACTGGGATCTCGTCAGGCCTAGTCGCTCTACCCCCTCTCATCTTGTGAATTGTCTTCTCAACCTCTCCCAATCTTATATGCATGCAGTATCCACAATCTAGACGACTTGCTGAGTACTCCAAATGGCCCAGCACAATATCTTTATCCCCCATTCATTTAGGAGTTTACAGAAGTAGGCTTGCCATCTGCGTTTAATATGGGCCTCTTCAACCAATGCTATGTCGTCTTCATCTTTAATGCACTTCACTTGATCTAGGTCGCATGACCATCTCTGCCTTACCTTGGCTGACCTATACAGCTTTTTTTCCCCACCTTTCCAGCGATTTGCTTATCCAAGCGGTCAAAAGCTGTAGTTTTAGTTTCTGTAACCGCTAACTTCGCTTAGTGGTTATGTTGTTGAACACTTCATTTTTATAGTAGACTTGTATTTGCTACAAGTGTTATTTAGTTATACTTGTTGAATATTTTGTTCGTTAATTTGATGTGTAGTAGATTTGATATTAACGTCTCAGTTATGATAAGTTCGTTGAACTGTTTGAAAATCCTTTTTTTAGCGGTACTGGTTGTGGCAGGTGGTGTATCCAATTTTTAGCATTTTGTGTTGCAGGAAATGGAGAAACTATGACGGAGTTTAGTTAGCGAAACTTACCATATTTTACCATAAATTCATATTTTTTGATAGAATTCAGTCGGAAAGTAGCCATTTTTTTCCAGAAAACCATGCGTACCAACAGATTTTCGTCGAAATATGAAAAAAATTAATTTAATTCTGATGGATATAATTTCGACAGACATCTATCAGAATTGTAGAAAAAAGAAAAAGTTTAGATGCCGATGGAATGCCGTCGAAAAAAACTTTAAAAAAATATTATTTAAATACATTCTGACGGTCATCCGACGGAATTGACAAATGCTTTATTATTCTTATCTTTGTCTGGAACATCGACCACAGTCTTGGTCGTGTCTGCTAATCAAATTCCGACTGATGTCCGTCAGAATACTGTTGGAATGTCCGATGGGAGTCCGTCTAAAGGATTTTCTGACTAGAATAGTTTGACGGACTCGTTTCGTCGGAATAACAGTTTTTCTGATGGAACTCTAATGGTTTTATCCGTTGAAAAATACCGAAATTCTAATAGTGCCAGAATAGTATGTAGTGTGGTCTTTTGTTGACTTTGATGCTTTAAATTTAGCAATGCTTTGCAAGCAAGGGTGGAAATTTATCTCTAACCCAGACTCTCTACCTAACCAAATCTTCAAAGCCAAATACTTTCCTACTGAGGGATTTCTTCGAGCACGTTATTGAGAGTAAAGATACTAATGTAAATATCTGAGGACTACACTAGCTGAATGTATAGTTGTAGGGGTGTAAAGTATAGTTAATTATACTTTGTAACTACCTTAGTTAGTTATATATGTAGGTGTAGTTAGTAGTTGAGTTAGTCAAAAAATGAGAAGATTTACTTTCTCTACAATATTTCTCTCTCTAAACTCTTAGCTCAACAGCTTCTTCTTCATTGTCAATGGCTCCTCTTAGCTATTAATCTACTTTCATGGCATAGTGTTAACATGGTATCAAAGCCATTAACAGTAGATTAAACGAGATTGAAGCCATTACTGCATCAGATTTGACAATCTGAATGAAGTAGAATTTGAGCTAAGAACAATTTTTAGGGACTCATCTAAAATTAGGGTTTCATCTTAAAATTCTGCAATCTTATTGATTTCTTTCTTAAAAACTACTTGAAGATATGGCAAATTCAGAAACACAAGATGCAGAGGAATTGGAAGTACTTGAGCTATCACACAATCACCCTTTGTACTTACAAGCTTCGGATACACCTGGGTCTGTTCTTGTTTCTGTTCAACTCACTGGAGTAGAGAATTATGCTTTGTAGAGTAGAGCAATGCGAATTGCACTATGAGGGAAAGATAAACTAGGGTTCGTTGATGGGACCTATCACAAACAGAGGTTTCCAGATCGATATGAAAATCAATGGGAGAAATGCAATGTTGTGGTTCTATCATGGATCATGAACTCAGTGTCCAAGGAACTTATGAGTGGAATCATTTACGCTGAAGATGCAAAGTCGGTGTGGGATGATCTGAAGGAACGATTTGACAAATTGAATGGATCAAGGATTTATCATGTCCACAAACAGATCTCATCACTCACTCAAGGTACTAGCTCTTTCTCTGTGTATTTTTCCAAGCTGAGACATTTATGGGAAGAGTTTGATTCTCTGGTACCTCCTCCTAGTTGTTCCTGTGATAAATCTAAGGGTTTTTTGGCTCACTTGCAACAACTTAAACTACTTCAGTTTTTTATGGGCCTTAATGACTCTTATGAGCAAGCTAGAAGCCAGATCCTTATCACTCTCCCAATACCAACTGTTAATCAAGCTTATGGGATGATAATACAAGTAGAAAGTTAGCGATGTACATCACACCCTATGTCAGGAAATGAATTGATTGATCCTGCTATTATGTACTCTGTTAATCCCACTGCTATGTACTCAAATAATAAAAGAGGATATAAACAGAAGCAAAAGAAGAAGTCACTTGAGTGTGATCACTGTGGTTGGAAGGGTCACACAAGAGAGGGTTGCTACAATTTAATAGGCTATCCTGATGATTACAAGCCTAAGAATAAGGAGAACTTTCAAAGAGACACTTCTCAAAAGAGCAATTATCAAAGAAACTATCAATCTGCTAATGTCACCAGCACTGATCCACTCTGTCAGAGTCAGCAAGCTGGTAAGGCAATAGATGCTGGTAAGGGTCCCTGGTTCACTAAGGAGCAATATTCACAGATTCTGCAGCTACTTGGAAAGGAGAATGTTTCAGAAACTTCAGCTAATGCTGCAGGTATAATTACTGCACTAGCTGTTGATTCAAATGCCAAAGAATGGATAATAGATAAAGGAGCCACCAATCATATGACTCCTCACTCTAATTTGCTAAATTGTGTGAATAAAGTTACAAATTCACAGTTTACAAAGGTGCATTTACCCACTGGTGCTACAACTAATTTCACACATACTGGTACTTGTTCAGTCTCTAAAGAGATTGATATGAAGAATGTCCTGCTCATTCCTGAGTTCAAGTACAATTTACTCTCAGTCTCTAAACTCACCAAGGACTTGCATTGCTCAGTCACTTTTTTCCCTGATTTCTGCATTTTCCAGGACCTCTACAGTGGGAGGGTGAAGGAGATTGGTAGAGCACGCAATGGCCTCTACCTTCTGCCTAATCAAACTCACAGTAGAGGCATAGTTAGTGATGACAGATTCAATGGAGTACAGCTGAATAAGAAGTCCTTGGCAAAGGAAATGGAAGTAGCAAATAAAGTAAAGTCAGTGGATGCAAGTGCAGCACAACCTGTGACAATTTCAGATAAAAATATAGCCTTATGGCATAGGAGACTAGGACATGTATCTACTGGAGTACTTTCCAAAATGTTGTCTGTTCCTTCTACTACATGCAGCCAAGAACTTTATCATTGTCCTGTATGCCCATTAGCTAAACAGTCTAGATTACCATTTCCTACTAGCACCTCTAGATCCTTAAAATGCTTTCAATTACTACATGTTGATGTATGGGGTCCTCATAAGATTTCTACTCATGATGGCAATAGATTCTTTGTTACCATTGTAGATGATTGTTCCAGAATGCTCTGGGTTTATCTCATCAAGTTGAAAAGTGATACAGTAGTGATCTTACAAAACTTTCTTACTATGGTGTCTAATCAGTTTGATTCTACTGTGAAAGCTATTAGAACAGACAGTGCGACTGAGTTTGTAAACTCTGAATGCACATAATTGTTCCAGAGGCATGGTATTATCCATCAAAGAACTTGTGTTTATACACCTCAGTAAAATGGTGTGGCTGAGAGGAAACACAGACATATCCTAGAGGTAGCAAGAGCTATCAAATTTCAGGGTGGTATACCTACAAAGTTCTGGGGTTTGTGTATTCTAGGAGCTGTTTATATCATCAACAGACTACCTACTCCAGTATTGAATGGCAAGTCTCCTTATGAGATATTTCACAATTTCAAGCCCTCAATGGTACATTTGAGAACCATAGGCTGCTTATGCTATGCAAATGTGTTACCTAAAGCAGACAAGTTGCAGCCAAGAGCAATTGCTGCAGTTTTAATGGGGTATGGGTACTCTCAGAAAGGCTACTTGCTGTATGATTTGCAGAACAAGGTGTTGTTTGTCAGCAGGGATGTTTCATTTAGAGAACACATATTTCCTTTCAAACTTGCCACCCCTGGCCACTTGAAGCTCTTTGAGTCCTCTGATTTCTTGCCTGATGAATCCCCGGATGATTTTACTATCCCTGTTATGAAACCAGCACCTCCTGCTGATACTGATCCTCTACCAGTTGATCAGATATAGAACAAGATTTTGAAGCAATGCTCCCTCCACAAGATTATGAGACACCTGTTGTTCCTGAGCATCCTGTAAAGAGGTCATCTAGAGACTCCAAAGCTCCTTCTTGGCTACATGACTATGTCACTGCATCAGCTCATATCAAATCTACCTCTACTCCTCTTTATCCTATTCATCAGTGTATTTCTTATGACAGTCTTGCACCTGCTTATCAGTTTTTTATAGCTGCTGCCTCTCATGACACTGAACCTCACACCTTTGGTCAAGCCTGCAGAGACCCTAGATGGGTTGAGGCAATGCAGGCTGAAATTGCAGCCTTAGAATCCGATTATACTTGGAATATAGTCTCTCTTCCTCGGGGTAAGAGAGCCATTGGGTGTAAATGGGTTTTCAGAATCAAATACAAGTCTGATGGCACTGTAGAAAGGTTTAAAGCTCGATTAGTGGCCAAAGGCAATAGTCAGATATAAGGGTTAGACTATCAAGAAACCTTTTCTCCAGTTGTGAAAATGGTGACGATCAGGTCTGTTCTATCTTTAGCTGCCTCTGAAGGATGGCATGTCCATCAAATGGATGTGTATAATGCCTTCCTTCAAGGGGATTTATATGAGGAAGTTTACATGATCTTCCTCCTGGGTTCAGAATTCCTTCAGGATTTAATGGGCAGGGGGAGAAACCTGTATGTAGGCTCATTAAATCCCTCTATGGCTTGAAACAAGCTCCACGACAGTGGAATGTCAAGCTGACTGAAGCACTAATAAGATCAGGCTTCACGCAGAGTCACTTAGACTACTCCTTGTTCATAAAGAGAATGGGCAGCAAGATGGTGGTAATTCTGGTGTATGTTGATGATCTAATGATAACAGGGAATGATCTGGACCTCATAGAGAAGACCAAAGCTGATCTGCATAAGGCTTTCAAAATCAAAGATGTGGAGAATTGAAATATTTCCTAGGCATTGAGTTTGCTAGATCCAAAGAAGGAATCTTAATGCATCAAAGAAAGTACTCATTGGAGATTATTACTGAAGCTGGTCTTAGTGCTTCTAAACTAGTCTCCACTCCTTTAGAGTACAATGTGAAGTTAACTACTAAGGAGTATGATGATGTTGCTGGTAACACTAGTTGAGATGGACTTTTACAGGATCCTGGAAAGAACAGAAGACTAATTGGGAAGTTGCTCTATCTAACAGTCACTAGGCCTGACCTCTCCTTTGCTGTACAAACTCTTAGCCAATTCCTACACCAGCCTAAGCAATCTCACTGGGAAGCTGCCTTGAAGGTTGTTAGATATGTAAAAGGGCAGGTTGGCTTAGGGATTCTCCTATCAAGCACAAGGTCCAGAACTCTAACAGCCTTTTGTGATGCTGACTGCAAGGAGATCAGTCACTGGGTTTCTTATCAAGTTTGGTAATTCTTTAATCTCTTGGAAGCCTAAGAAACAAACTACAGTTGCTAGAAGCTCAGTAGAAGCTAAGTACAGAAGTATGGCCAGTACAGTTGCTGAATTAATGTGGATACTAAGACTGTATAGAGAACTTGGTGCTATTATTAAGATACCAGTACCTTTGCACTGTGACAGTAAGGCAGCAATTCAAATAGCTGCTAATTCTGTTTACCATGAGAGAACAAAACACATTGAAATAGATTGCCACTTTATAAGGGAGAAAATTCAAAGGGGGATGATACACACTGAATATGTCAGCACCAAAGAGCAGCTGGCAGACATACTTACTAAAGGACTCTTAAAGGCTCAACATGAACTGCTTCTGTCCAAGCTGGGAGTTCTGAATATCTTTATACCCTCCAGCTTGAGGGGGGTATTGAGAGTAAAGATACTAATGTAAATATCTGAGGACTACACTAGCTGAATGTATAGTTGTAGGGGTGTAAAGTGTAAATTATACTTTATAACTACCTTAGTTAGTTATATATATAGGTATAGTTAGTAGTTGAGTTAGTCAAGAAATGAGAAGATTTACTTTTTCTACAATATTTCTCTCTCTAAACTCTTAGCTCAACAACTTCTTCTTCATTGTCAATGGCTCCTCTTAGCTATTAATCTACTTTCATGGCATAGAGTTAACACACGTGAAGGATCTTATCCTGATTTTATTTGGAAAAGCATTTGTGAAGCAAGTAGCTAGCTTGTTGCTAAAGGGAGCTAGATGATGCTTAGGTGATGGTTCTTCTATAAAAATTATTGAGGAACCGTGGCTAATTAGCGATGATAATTTTTTATTAATTGGATATATAGCAAGTTTTGAGGATATGGGAACTTGCGATTCGTTTGATAAAGACGGGAGAAATTGAGATTTAATTTAATCAATCATATTTTTGCTTCAACAGATGCTATGCGAATCTTAAAGATTCCCATTAATTTTCAAAGCCTTGGTTTGGAAATTTAATAAAATAGGGCATATAGGGTCAAGTCTGAATATAAAGTGGTTGTGGATTCTTTCACTAATATATCTCAGTTGTTGATTAACGGATGCTGGCAGAAATTATGAAGCAACTCCTTGCCACCGAAAATTAAGAATTTTTGTTGGAGGTGTCTTCGTGGCTGTTTAACTTACAAGTCACCTTTAGTTTCCAAAGGCATTAATTTGTATTCATTGTTTTGTTTGTTGTGTTATTGAAACCATGGATCATGTGCTTCTATTTTGTTCCTGAACTAATGCTATATAGGATTCTTTTGGAGTTTATTTTAGTCATTTTATTGTTGTTGATCTTATTTCTCATAAATTGCAGCTACATGTCTCTTCTACTGTGGACCACAAAATAGTCAGAAGGTGCTCTTTCCTCTTAATTAAACCATGCCTAATTTGCCTGAATTTAGTACAATTATTGGGGATTGTTTTGTCCCTAAAGAATCACTTCCATGAATTTCCTTCCATCAGAACAGGCGGGACGCTAATAAAGCGGCCACTCTCTCGCTCGGATAGCTTTTATATATGCAACACGTGTAGCTTGGGAGCCTTTATGTTTAGCTTCTGTTATTTCTTCTGTTGCTTCTTCTTTAGATATTAGGAATGCCTCTTTGATATAACACTTTGATTTGGTTGTTAAATGAATGTTAGTAACTTTCGAAAAATAAACTAGTATTTACTCCATTACCGCTGGTGTCTAGCTATTATTACCTTAGATAAAAGCATTTTCGGCTTTTCTAGAACTTGTTGGATTTCAAAACTGCTTACTCACTAAAAATTACTCCCTCCGTCCCAATTTATGTGGAACCATTTGACCGGACACGGAGTTTAAGAAAATAGAGGTTGACCTTGTTAAATATCAATTTTACCCTTGAAAAAGTAAGAGATAAGATTTGAGTAATAAAAAAATTATTGGTAGGTTTAAAAGTATGTAGGACCCAACAAGGCTAAAATAGAGATGATGTATTAAATAGTTGTCAAATAAGAAAATGTGCCACTTATTTTGGGACAAACAAAAAAGGAAATGGTGTCACATAAATTGGGACGGATGGAGTATATAATTTTAAGCCAACCATCCATCAGCCTTTTAATATAATCCCAAACGGGTACTTAACGATGCCTTAACTTTATTTAACCACGTGAATATGATGGTATATGCATATTTTATAACTTTGGAATATGTCCTATAGCTTTTTCTTCGAATTTACCAAATAACAGATCTTTCTGAAGCATTTGTCTCATAAAATGCCAAGAACAAATAATCGTAAAAAATAGCCATAGAAGATTTGCAGAATCAAATAAATTACTTCTTTTTTAAAAAAGATTTTACCAAATCACAGATCTTTCTGAAGCCTTTGTCTCATAAGATGCCAAGAACAAGATCATTAAAAAAAACCTTTGAAGTTTTGCAGTGTAATCAAATAAGTTACATATTGTTTCTTTTGTTTCACATTCTTGGAATGTGAAAACTATAATATAAAACTCTTCAATAATGACATATTATAATGGTCGGATCATATCTTAGATTGACTTGGCTTCCAAGGTTTGCAGATATTAATTTAAATCACCAATAAAAATAGAGTACAATCAAATAAATGCAGTAAGCTTAAGCTGGCTCGCGGCCAGAGAATCAAAATCGACCAGTTTGGTACACCAGTTAGTAGTTAGTTACTATCTACTCCTTAAGGTTGCTAGCAAGATGGCTTATTCAATGGAGTAGTAGCAAGATAGCTTATTCAATGGAGTAGCTATCTACTCCTTAAGGTTGCTAGCTAGATGGCTTATTCAATGGAGTAGTAGCTAAGCCATCTTGCTAGCAACCTTAAGGAGTAGATAGGATTTGACAAGACTTCTTGTACACGTTTTTGAGAACTATCCATTCAGCAGAGAGTAAATAAATTGTTTCATTCAATAAAAAGGTTTTCTATGACTCGCTTCGGGCTCGTCTCGGGACATAATATGTACCTAGCTTGCAAAATGTCTTGATGTATACAAATGGGATATAGTTTTGTGACGCCTGAGCGTCCGGAAATATGCTTTGAGCAAGCCTAATGCTCAAATTTCGGGACTTGCCCAATTATTTTTGTTAAAACTATTTATCAAATTTCCTAACTAGCTAACACCATTCACCCGCAAAATTCATTAAAAATGAATAATACAAGTTCTATTCATCAAAATAAATAAAAAATTTGGGTGTCATTTAAATAATAAAAATAATCATATATTAGAATTGAAACATCATGATGGTGATCAATATTTTTTGTACATTAATTTAAAACTGCATAGTTGAAATTTATTTCAGGTCTAGTGATGATTTCATTTGTTGTTTCTGTCTCTCAAAATTGCTGAACTTCCATTACTATTAATTAAATTAGAAGCAATTTTATATCTATTCATGAATAAATAATATTTTAAATTTTAGTAGCAATAAAGTTTAATTGACTCTTTTCTTTACATTATGAATAAATTTTGATTTTAAAATTACTTGAAAATTAAGGCCTTATAGATTATTTTTATCTCATAGTAACTTTAACAATATTCAATTGTTTATACATATAAAAAGATGCTAGTTTTTTTGTTTCTACAAGTGTATTTAGTAATTTTTAGTTTTCTTAAACTTGTCATGTATTTTTTATATTTTGTTTATCTATTATGCTATTTTATTAATTTTATAATGGTAAAAATTAAGATTCATAAGGCTTATCCCACGTCTAGGAGCTTACGCGTCGATATTAGTAAACCTCGCCTTCTGCCCGCCTTTGAAAACACTAAATTAAATCAACCTGGCTTCCATGATTTGAAGATATTATTTCAATCGCCAATCAATATATAATCCAATCCAATAAATACAGCAAGCTTAAGCTGGCTGGTGGCCAAAGAATTAAAATCTAGTACCACTTTGGCACACTAATTACTACTCTATTGAATAAGCCATCTTTGCTTACAAGCTTAAGGAGCAGGAAGGATTTGACAAAAGACTTCTTACGCGTTCTTGAGAATTATAGTGCATAGGCGTGTCAACGGTTCAGTTCAGTCGGTTATTTAGTAAAATTTTGATAGTGCCAATTTTTCGGTTACTCTATTTTGCATAATCAAAGTTAGACTTTTCAAAATCATCTCAATATTCTCGGTTTTTCTTTAGTTCTGTACGGTTCGGTTAATTTATGATATTTTATTCTATTACTTTTCGATACTCGATCACCATAAATGTAGTATGATAAAGAACCAAACTTTAACTAAATAAATATATTGGGTATACGGAAGCCATGGTAAGAGCCATTGTACAATAGAATAATGATGCCAAACTTTTGAATGAGATCTTCCACATGAACATTTTCCAATTAATAAACATATAGGTTAATTCACTTATTACTGATATGAGTCCAGGCGTATTATTTTATTAAGGAAGCATCAAGCATGTGTTTTTTGCTATCTACAGAGAGATTTGTTCTTATTTGATAGATTAAATAAGCAATAACAAATTACAGTAGTAAAGACACAGGTTAACAACAGATCTGCGTATTATTGTGGCTAGATTATGTTAGTGTTAGGTGACTTGTTAATATGGTATAGTGATGGCCATTTATGTGGAAATCCCTAACCTTTAAGTCCTTAACACCCAAAAATAAAAAGGAATTTTTACCCCACATAACCCTTCCCAACCCTTATACACTTTTTGTAACCATATTTTGTCCTTTCTTTCTTTTGCTAGCATATTTATTAAATATAATTTGATGATATAAATATTTAAAAAATATAAGATAAATATATATGTGTATAGAAGGTATAAAATATCAATCTATTATATTTGATATTTTACTTATAAATTAAATTTTAAATATAAATATTGTGGCTATATTATGTAAGTTCTAAATGACTTGTTAATATGAAATATTGTGGGCTATTTACGTGGACAAATAAAAATTCTCAGCCTTTTAAAACCTACTATTCCACTCATTGCGGCTAGTCTTGTGCTCATATTAAAGGAATTTCCACATAAATGGTCATCAATATACCATATTAACAAGTCACCTAACACTAACATAATCTAGCCACAATATTTATATTAAAAATTTGATGTATAATTAAAATATGGTATATAATTATATTGATATTATTTATATATAACTTCTATACACATATATACATACATATATTTATTTTATATTTTTTAAATATTTATATAATCATATTATATCTAATAAATATGCTAGGAAAAGAAAGTAAAGACAAAATATGGTTACAAAAAGTGGATAAGGGTTGGCAATGATTATGTGGGGTAATAATCTCTGAAGGTTATTAAGCGTAGGTTTGTAAAATGTGAACTAAAGTGGGGGAGCTAAATGGACTGCTCCTGGGCCTAAACATTGCTAAGGAGCGCAACCCAATCCCACAACTAATTGAAACTGATGTGCAGGTATTGATTAACACATTAAATAATCCTGACAATTTATACTCACATATATTTTTGGATTGCAGGTTGTTGATCGCAAGATTGGAGCGGGTGAAGATTAGCCACATACCCAGAATGGCAAATAGCTTGACAGAATCAATGGCCAAGTTGAGGAGCTCGCTTAAAAAATTCAATAGTTTATCATGTTTTCCTTTATGTTTAAACTCTTGTACTACTATTTGAACAATGATAGGCCAAGAACTTTGGATGCTGAGCATGTGGGCCGTAATCCTATGGGGTCGTTTGGTTTGATGGACTAGTTATACAGGGATTGTAATACAGGAATTAATAATACATAGATTAATATTGCAGGGATTAATAATATGGGGATTAAATTTTATCCAGTGTTTGATTCATTGGAGATAAAAATTATCATTTAATATATTTAATTTATTTTTAAACTAAAAAGTAATGAATTTACAATTATATCCTTTGATGACTGGCTTTTATTGGATTCTAGGGATTTGGGAAGGATATTGTTGTCCTTTTGTTCCTTTATCCATGTATCAGTTATTCCACCTTGGTGGAGGGATAAAATAATATACCAATTGGTGTATTATTTAATGCATGCATTAGTTATACCTCTTTCAAAATACCAACCAAACAAGGGATTAAATTTAATACATTGATTAATATACCCAATCCCTCAAACCAAACGTCTCCCATACGTACTAATTTAGTTACTTTTGACACTTTAAATGAATAGATGCTAGTTATTAACCGAAAAAAAAAAAAGTTTGTAAAATGTACAATTATAATCTTTCCAATCATACACTAAGGCCCAATACCAATACTTTATTATACTTAACTATAATTAATATCTATGATATATTTATACTAATATATTTATTCGGTTTGGTTTGGTAATTTTTCAATTTGTTTTCATAAAATTAAAAACATATCCTTGTTACTCGGTACGGTTATAAATTTATATTGAAACCTACGGTTTTACTAAAAATAATATAATAATCAGTTCGGTACGGTTCGGTTCGGTTGGTTCAGTCGGTTTGTGAGTAACCATTGACACCTATCCACCAGAGTGTAAAGATTTGTTACATCAGCAGGTCATCTGAAACAAAAAATTTCACCATATGTACCCGGTCCTAAAAATTTCACCATATGTACCCGGTCCTTATTTCTAGTTATGACTTTTTGTCCCCATTTAAGAATGGTTTAGCAAAATGGCCTTAGGGACAGCGCTTCAAGTTATGAATCGACAGGTGCTGCCTCTTCGGGGAATATAAAGGACAAGTGCTGCTTTGCGAAGAGATTAAAGGGGCAAGTGTGAAACGACCTTAGGTAGTCGTTTCAAAAGTTAGGACTCCGATTAGCGTGCTGATAATTTTAAAATCTTCATAAGGTCCATTAGGACCTGTTTGTAAAATTTGAGCTAAATCAGACCTCGTTTGGTACGTATCGGAAGAAGATTTCAGTTTTTATTGTCGATAAATATTAAAAAGAGATTTTCGAGCTTGATTTTGGTGAATGAGCTCCGATTCGAAATCCGAAAGAGCCGTTAGGTTCATATGAGTATTTGTGACTTTTGTGAATTTTTGAAAGTAAATTTCGAGGTCGTTCGGATAGTTTCCGCTAAAATGCCGAAAATTAAAGAATTTGATCTTTTCCGTCTCGAGTTTCAGAAATTCGATTTGAGATCCGCCTTAGCAAGTATGTTACATATATTTTGTACAATTTGTATGCGAAATTTAAGATTATTTCGAATTTCGTACGATTTCGTTTTAATTGTCGCCACGAAAACAAAAAGAAAAGGAAATTAAATAAAATAAAATAAAAAAATAAAATAAAATAGAGGAAATGTACGCGGTGGGCTAAGGGATAATATATCCCTTAGCTAACATTTCCAATTGAGCATAGAAACATAACAGAAACGAAACGAGAAAGAGAGAGAGAACGAAGTGAAAGAGAAAAATGCCGGAAAATGAGAAAAGAGCCGGAGAAAGATGGAATTTTCACCCTAAAATATTCAGGTAATGATCTTAATGTATTCTTTTAGTTTATTACGTGTATTTGAATATATTTTATACGGTAAAAATCGGGATGTTAGACATTGTTTTAATATGTTTAATTGATAGTTTCAAAGGGTAATTGGACCCGGATGATGAAATTGATTATATATTCATACTCGGTGAGTTATGGGCAACCCATAAATGTAATTTATTTAGGATTTGGTCATGTGACTTTGAACCCTATACATAGGCCTGGCCTGCGTATTGCGTATGGTAATAGGGTATCAGGTTCCTAATCAGATTGCCCTAAGATGTGGGGAATGAAGGCTTTAGCCTTATGTGATATATTTTTCTACTTATTGAACATAGTGTGATCGTTTGGCAATGAATCCAAAAGGATAAAGCGGTTGTTGGGTAGCAGTGTTAACTTTGGAACGAGGTAAGTGTTTGTATCTATTTCTTTGGAGGTCCTTGGCCTTGTGGATAATCTACCACGTGTTTCTTATGTGTGTAGCCGCCGATAGGCGTACTCATTACGCCTTAGCTTTGGATTTACATTGTATATTATATGTTATGTCCCGTCCTTGGTATTGCATTAAGGATCTGAGCATTGTACTCTGGCAATGAGTTGGCATATACTTCCCGACTGTCGATGAGAGTCCTGCGCCGGTGATGGGTTATTATTGCATCATATCGCATTCATATGCATTATATTGTATTCACATCGGGTGCAGGAGTATTCCGCCTCTGATTCATACTATATTGGGTGCAGGAGTATTCCGCCCCAGGAGAGTGCAGAAGTATTCCACCTCTGGTTCATATTATATTGGGTGCAGGAGTATTCCGCCCCAGGAGATTGCAGGAGTATTCCGCCTCTCGTTTATATCATATCGGGTGCAGGAGTATTCCGCCCAGGAGTAGGAGTATTCCGCTCCAGTTGGTTACTATATTGCATTCCCCTTGAATGTAGGAGTAATGCGCACAAGTGCTGCTGCATGCACAATAGCATGACCTCATACTGAAATGAGAAGTTTTGTTCTCATAAGTAATGGTCTAGCTATTAATTGGAGGTGTTTGATAAATGATTCTGCTAGACCATTTTGTGTATGAACATGAGCAACAGGATATTCCGCTGTTATTCCAGTTGACATACAGTGGTCATTAAAGGCTTCAGATGTGAACTCACCAGCATTATCAAGACAAATTGTCTTACTTGCATAATCTGAAAATTGTGCTCTTAATCTTATGATTTGAGCAACCAATCTCGCAAATGCCAAATTGCGAGTTGATAGTAAACATACATGTGACCATCTTATTGATGCATCTATTAAAACCATATAATATCTAAATAGTTCACATGGTGGGTGAATAGGCCCACATATATCACGTTGTATACCTTCCAGAAATGCATGGGATTCAATCCCAACTTTAGTTATTGATGGTCTAATAATCAATTTTCCTTGAGAACATGCAACACAAGAGAATTCCATAAATTGAATAATCTTCTGGCTCTTCAATGAATGTCCATGTGAACTCTCAATTATTTTTTGCATCATATTAAAACCGGGATGACCAACCGGTCATGTCAAATATTAAAATCATTTTGATTAGTAAACTTCTTATTTGCTATGACATGTGATTCAATTATGCTAATACTTGTGTAGTACAAGCCGGAGGAAAATGAGGGTAATTTTTCATGTACATATTTCTTACCCAAATTTATTGTAGTAATACAAAGATATTCAATATTTCCATCATTTGTAGTCTCAATATGATAACCAATTTGGCGAATGTCTTTGAAACTTAGTAAGTTTCTTTGAGACCTACTACAATATATATTGATTTATTAATCGCCAAATATGTTCCTCCGAGTAGTAGTAAATTGGCTTTTCCTGAGCCTTCAATTAATTTTGTACTACCAGATATTGTATTAACATTGGCTTCTTTCGTTATCAAATAAGAGAAATATCTTTTATGTCTTAAAATGGTGTGTGTTTTGGCACTATCCAGAAGACATATATCATCTTTATTGATCATGGATCCAGCTGAAGACTGGGGATTTTCCATAATTCTTCATAAAGAAATAAAAGGTACATCATAAGAAATACGAAACACTAATAAAGAACTAGGTTAGGAATCTAAAGATAACAATACTTGATTATTTATGAAAATTAAACACATGAAAATAAACTAGGTGAAAACATAAGAGAAAAAACAACATAATTGCATCCCCAGTAAAATGATCATTCTTCAGTTATTATCCTCAAAGAAGTCAGCTTCTAAATGAGTCAAATCTGCGAGGCCTTTAAAATCATCATTTATATAGGCAATTCACCTCATTATCAGCAAGGTTATTTGCAAGATCCATTTTATCATCATTATTTTGAAAGGTCAAGTTTGCCTCCACATTATTTTACTTTCCTTTAAGGTAGGATTGATAAATCTTGATAAAATATTCAGGTGTACGACAAAGACGTGCCTAATGACCTTTCATGCCACATCTGTGGCAAATATTATCTTTAATCTTTGAAGGACAATTATGAGAATCCTTGTTGCTCTTATTTATTTTAATTCCAGAGTGACGATAATATTTTTGTCCCCTACCATTTCCACGTCCGCGACCACGGTAACTATTTAGTCTTCTTTCAGATTTATCATATGCTGCTACTATATTGACTTTAGGGAATGGAGCAGATCCAGTGGGACAAGATTCATGATTTTTCATCAACATGGTATTATTCTGCTCGGCCACAAGTAGGCATGTTATTAGTTCAGAATACTTCTTAAAACTCCTTTCACGGTATTGTTGTTGCAACACCATATTTGAGGCATGAAAAGTGGAGAGAGTCTTTTCCAATATATTATCATCACCAATTGGTTCTCCACACAATTTTAATTGAGAAGTTATTCTGAAAACAACTGAATTATAGTCACTTACGGTTTTAAAATCTTGAAACCGTAAATGCATCCATTCATGTCGAGCTTTCGATAGTACCGTAAGTTTCAAATGGTCATACCGTTCCTTCAAATTATTTCACAATTAAAGGGTAGCTTTTACGGTTAAATATTCAGTTTTTAATTCTTCATGAAGATGATGACGAATGAATATCATGGCCTTCGCTTTATCTTGATTAGATGATTCTTTGCTTTCTATAATAGTATTTCCAGACCTTTTGCATCTAAATGGATTTCAGCGTCAAGTACCCATGACATATAATTATTTTCGATGATGTCCAGTGCCACAAATTCAATCTTGGATAAATTTGACATGAAGGAAACTATTAATAAAATTAATAGGTTAGTGATGACAACAGTTGTATTAGTAAACACTATAAAACCACTTACAGGAATTAAGTACAGATAAAGAATCTAAACCTCTATCTCGTAAATCACATTATTATCTCAAATAGTAAATTGAATCACGAGATATGAGCTTACTATATTAAAATTTACTCAAAGGCAACACTATTGCGCTAATAAATCTTAATGATTATTTTATTATATACTACATAATAGTGGGATAATCTTTTAAAAACTAAATTTCTAAACGTGAATATATTTCAAGGTCAACTTTCCCTAATGTCTTTAATGTACAGAACCAAAGATATGAAATGGGTGAATTAATATGGCAGTTGTGTTGGAAATAGTCGTAGCCTCTCTACAAATACATCCAACTAGAATTTGACACCAAACTAGTATAGTGAATGATAAAAGTGATCTATTTCACTATTATCTATTGTTCAACTCATACGCTAGATTATATAAGAAATTGATGGCAAAGTTGTATTCTGAAATTTAAAGGTTATAGTTGTCCGTTTAATAAAAATGCAAGTACACTCATTAATAAAAATTTATAGTTATATGTTATACTAAATCTTTTTATCATATCAGTAAATTAGTATTTAAACAAGTATGTATTCCAACCCTGAATAAGGTGAACGGTAAGTTGAAAGCAATGATAAACTTAGAGCTTCGTGCTGATAACGTGTTATGAAAGTAAAATAATTAACTGGGATTGTAAAAGACTGTAATAATAATAACTTAAATAAATGAGAGAAGAAGGGGAGTAATTTTATTGCTCTGCATTGAAGTTTATAAAAGAGAATTGCAGTGCCTCCATTTATAGGCTCAGCAAATGGTAAATAGTTGAAGACATTGTTCATTGTCACATCTATAAAAATTAACACGGCAAAGGGCATGAGTATGTCTGCACAAGGAACGGTGGATTGGACATCCACCACTGTTCAATATTTTATAAAACTATTTTAATTTTATAATTTTTTTATTCACACACTTCAAGTCATGTGTAACAAATTAATTAATATGTTTTTATGTATTGAAAAGTTGGATCTAGGACCAGTGGGGATTTGGGTCTTGGATTGTTATTTGGGTTAATGAATTGGAGTTAGGGGTGAGCACTAAACGGAACAAAACTGAAGTATCGTACTGAACCGAACTAATTTGGTACTTCGGGTTTAGTACTTCGATTTTTTGGTTCGGATTTTGTATTATAATTTTCTAAAGTTCGGTATTCGATTAGGTTCTCAGTTTCGGGTAACGTGGTACTTCGGTTACCCAAAGTACCAAAAAACCGAATAAGTTACATAAACATGTTACACTTACAATATTACATACTTACCTTTACCCAAATAACCCTAAATCCCTAATTCCATTCGCCAGTTCGCTGTGTACTCACAAAGACATTACACTTCTCCTTCTCCAGTTCTCCTCCCATGTCCAAAATTCGTCGTCGTTCTTCGTTCGTGGGTGTTCTCTGTTGGCTGCTATTGTTAGCCTGTTACACAGAAGCTACTGCTTCTGCTACATAGTTGTTGTTAAGCTGCTATAGTGCTGCACTCTGTATGTAGCTGATAATTGTTATGTTATTACGATGCTATTATGCAGATCTGCTGCTGTTACGTAACTACTGTTAACTGTTATGTTGCTGCCTACTGCTGCATAATGTAGTTAACTGTTATGCTGATGACTGCTGCTTCCATTACGCGGCTACTGGTGATGCTGTTATGTTGTTGTTACACAGCTGTTACACTATTATTACACAGTTGTTGCGATTGCTATTACGCAGCTGTTGCGAATGTTAAGTTTGGCCCAATTTTTTGGGCTAGAAACTTCAGTTTTAACCCAAAAACCTGAGTATCCAACCTAATACCGAACTAAAATAAATCAAAATGATGTTTACAAATTATGATTTTTTTTCTACACTTTCAAATCGAATATCGAAGTGCCGAAGTGATGTTTCAAAAAAATCGAACCGAACACCCACCCCTAATTATAGTTATTAGTTTCAGAATTAATGAAATTTCATGTGGCATCATTGTGGCGTTATTAATGTAAAATATAAGTGAAAAGTGCTTAAAATGACTTTGGAGTCGAACAAGTAGAGTAAAGTGACTTTATAGGAATAAAGTAAAGAAAAATAATTTTTCATGCATAACTTATCATAGTTGAGTAACCATTTAAGTTATTTACAGTATATGATATGACTTTGTTCTGTTCTACTTTAATAAATGTATAGTCACTTTTTCCATCCAAGAATCTCCCTTGGATCCACATAAGTGTGATAATAGAATAAAATGTATACAGAAAAAATATTACCATGCATCATTGCGATCTTGAGTTCAAATCTTTAGAATAAAAGCTCTGATTGGATTGCTTTACCCTTATAGTGAGTCATTTTGGAGTAAATTTGGATTAGTAGAATCATTAAGACTTTTGATTATCGAATGATTAACCAAAGAAATATATCAAACGAATTTTGAGGAAGGGATGATATACTCTAAGCACCTCCTATGGACACTAGAAGGGGAGTTGAATAGTGTCCTCCGATTTTCGCCGAAAAACCTGACCCTTAATCACAAGAACCCTGTTCTTGAATTGTTGCCTCCACGAGAAACACAAACACCAACAGTAACCAACAACCTAGAAGACACAGTATTTTTACGTGGAAAACTCCTTGATAAAGGGAGAAAAACCACGACCCACACTCTGGAATTTTGAAATAATTTCACTAACACAAAGAGCAAGTTTTAGATTACAAACTCTGTAACAAAGAGGCAGCACTCTAGACCCTAATCACTCAACAAAGATAAACTCTAGCTTTACAAAGTAATCACTCAAAGTTCACCTATTACAATGACTTCTAATATAAACAGATAGATAATACAATCAAAACATATAAACTTTGACAACTACAATCAAGAACCTAAACTAATTCATTGCTTTTGCTCTTGGTTCTTCACTGGTTGTCTTCAACAGTTATGTCACTTTAAGAGTTATTGAATTCGCCTTTGTATTTGCTCTCAACTCTTGTGGTGAATAACTGAGATCGGCTGCCTCAATTACTTGCTTTTATATGGTTTTTGTAACCCTAGTAGTATTTCACTAGAAAACCTCGTAAACATAGCAAGTCCAGGTTTCCCTGTGATGCTTTCCATGTTCAGCACTAACTCTTGTTCACACTTCAAAGAAACAGTCTCGACACAACTTCATTTAGCTGACTAGGATGCGTATAAGTTTAGGCGCCACTACTCCTAGTTGTGCATGGATTTGCATTCCACAAAATCTTTTCGATCAGTCGTGCCCTTCTCACTAATGACTAAGTTTTTTTACAAATCACTAAGTCCTTCGCTTGTCATTCTTCAAAACATCCAGCTCAACAAGGGAGCAAGAAGGCAATTTTTTTTCTTAAAAAAAAAAAAATATATATAGAAAGTCTATGGTCCAGTGTTGTATTAAACTTTTTTCTCTTGGCCCATCCCACTAATAGAATTTTAAACATTGAGTTTTAGAGTTTGTTTGGGATTGCTGCTAAAAACTGCTTATTTTGATAAAGTACTTTTGCCATAAGTACTCTTTAAAGAAGTACTTTTAGATGATAAGCAGTTTGGCGTTTGGACAACTCATTGGAGAAGTATTTTTGATAAATAATTTATGTTTGGATAATCTTTACGAAAAGTACTTTTGAGTGTTAAATTACGAAAAGGACATCCAAGTTCATTTTACATTTGGATTAATAGAAACAAACAAATAATTTTAATATTTATCATAATTGACTTTAATTTTTTTTTTAAAATTATTTAGTTAAAATGTAAAACGTAAAGTAAAAGATATAAATATAAGCATTTAATAAAATAAACTATAGTAAAATCGAGGTGACATAGAATTTTCTAGTAATTACTTACTTTTAAAAGAGGATTTAAAGAATAGGAGATCCTATATATGGCTGATAGAAATACCTAGAAATAAAAATTGTTCCTAAGAAGAAGAGGAATTGTAAAAGTATATAGTAGGAAAAAAATGAAAAGAAGAGAAATATAATTTTATTTTGACAGAGATATGGTTAATTAATGAGGGATAATTTAGTAAATATGAATTTTTAGTAAGGATATTTTTGTCTTGAAAAAATTAATAAACTGTTTCTGCTTATGCTTCTTGGAAGAAGCAACTATTTATAACTTCTCCCCAACCGCAGAAAAACTGCTTGTGCTTCTATCTAAAAGTACTTTTTTTTTTGTCAAACACCTCAAAATTCTAAAAAAAGTACTTTTTTTTTTTTTGAAAAAGAAGCACTTTTTGCTTTGGAGAAACAATGGCAAACAAGCTATTAATCTCCTACTTCCAGCTTTCTGGCTTAACTTTTTTACTTTAAAATCTTACAAGTTGTATCTCACTTTCCTTTCCTTGTACACTTCCTATAAATAGCTGCATCTTCTTCATCTAGCTAAAATCAGAACTCTTTCATTTTTCTTACTATTTGAGTACTAGAAAAATAAAAGAAAGAAATGGGTTCCATTAGAAATGATGATTTAAACAAGGATTTTTTACATAAAAGTACAAGTTTTAGAGCTTAATTACCAAACATAGCAATATTTTAGCAAAATAACCCTATATAGAGAAAAACACAAGTTAATTACAAATATAGCAAAAACATAGCAATATTTTCCCATAACATACCAAACCCTTACATTCTTCCTCATATTTCCCCCACTATCACTTTTGCTCATCTTATTTCTTCCTATTTCAATTTTCCTTCCACCATTTCCCCCAATTTCACTTTTATTCCTATCATTTCCCTCAATTTCACTTTTCCTCGTCCCATCCTCGATGTATCTCGTGGTATCTCACCGTATCTCAACTTTTTCTGCACCATTTCAACTGTTTCTGCAGCACCGTATCTCAACTGTTTCTGCACCGTTTCAACTGTTTCTGCAGCACCGTATCTCAACTGTTTCTGCACCGTTTCAACTGCTTCTGCAGCACCGTATCTAACTGTTTCTGCACCGTTTCAACTGCTTCTGCAGCACCGTATCTAACTGTTTCTGCACCGTTTCAACTGTTTCTGCATCACCGTATCTAACTGTTTCTGCACCGTTTCAACTGTTTCTGCAGCACCGTATCTCAACTATTTCTACGCCATTTTCAGACTGTTTCAGTCATTAAAGCGCACACCCACTTTTATGCAAGTGGTGTGCATGAACCCTAGCTTATTCGATCATTAAGGTCGATCGAAAAGTGAAAGCTTGACGAAACCCCGTGTTTTTAAGCATAGACTTACACAACGTGCATGATCTCAGAAGCAAGCTAGTCATTTATATATATCTAGAACTAATATTTGACACATGAAAACTTTTCCAAGATAGAAAGCATTTTGAGTGGGCGGGGTACCATATGCTAAGAACTTTTTTTTTCCCCTCTTTATCCTATTCAAAGATGTAAAGAAGTATCAACATCTGAATTAGGGTTGTCATGTTTGAGCTTAGGACTCCTCATAACCAAGGTAGTAGTATCACTGAGCCATCATAACTTGTTCATCATATGATGAGGACTAATAACTTCAACTTCCCTCGAACTTGGCTGCTTATAATTAATCTGTGAATTAATATCTGGCCAAAGGGAGAGAGAAACTTGAGAAGAAGTTGGGTTAGGGCTAATATCATATTGGAAATACAACTTATTATTATTATTACATGGCTGCAGATGATGATCAAATTGCATTAACATTTCATCTCCCTCACTGACTTCGTACTCCGATGGACCGGTTTCTATTTCTGAATTGTTTTTCGTAGCCTGGATCTAGGAGTGGGGGTGATGATGCTGCGTGGTGGGGCTGGAGGTGAAGGCAGCGTCTTGTATCTCAGCTAGGTTGAAGGAGATCTGGTGGGGTGGGGTGATGGGGCTAAGGTGGTGGGGTGGGGTGATGGGGCTAAGATGGTGGGGGTCATGGGTCGTTCTTTTTTTTGAAACTCAATTCTAAGTTATGGGAGGAGAGAGATTAAAGTGAGATGAAATTTGGGGAAATGGAATTTGCCTATTGTAAAATGTGCTAAAAAAATATTGTTATGCCTTGTAATTAGAAAAGTATTGCTATTTTTTTGTAATTAAAGGGTTAAATTTGTATATTTGTGTAAAAATTCCAATAAACAAAACTCATGCAGTTTGCATACCATACCCTGCTCAAGGTCACGTTAATCCTGTGTTCAAAATAGCCAAAATCCTCCATCACAAAGGCTTTCATATAACTTTTGTCAACACTGAATACAACCATAGACGTCTCCTTAAATCTAGAGGCCCTAATACCCTCAATAACTTACCATCCTTTCGTTTTGAGACTATTCCAGATGGCCTTCCACCATGTGATGCTGACTCCACACAAGATATTCCTTCTTTATGTGAATCAACTACTACAACTTGTTTAGGTCCTTTTAAAGAGTTACTAGCCATGCTCAATGATACATCTTCATCTAACGTGCCGCCCGTCTCAACTCTCATGCATCGTTTCCGATGGTTGTATGAGCTTCACTCTTGCTGCTGCTCAAGATTTGGGCTTCCCTGAAGTTCTCTTTTGGACTCCTAGTGCTTGTGGTTTATTAGGTTACATGCATTACCGTGAACTTTCAGAAAAAGGATACTTTCCACTTAAAGGTACTCATACTATTCTCCCGCTTAAATATGGCCTTTAAATTAGGAGTACAACTTAAAATTTTACTTGAGTATCACTGAGGCGGATTCAAGAATTTAAATTTAATAGTTTCAATCCTTAAGTTCTTACTACTGAATCTATCGCTCTTCTAAAATTATTTCAGAATTTTTTTTCGGAATACTAGTTATATTTCACATATTATATTTAAGTTTCGTGTAATCAATTAGTTGAACCTACTGAATCTGGCTCCATTTGTCTATGAGTTTCACATTCTCACTCTAATTTCTTCAGGCCCTAATTTTTCTTTTTAATATGTTTGTATAATTCTTTTATCTTCTTGTGGTTATAGATGCCACTGACTTGACAAATGGGTATTTGGAGACAGCTTTGGATTGGATACCAGGCATGAAAGATATACGTTTGAGGGATTTACCAAGTTTCTTGAGAAGTACTAATCCAGATGAATATACGTTTAAGTTCTTCGTCCAAGAAACAGATAGAAGCATTTTAATGCTTCTGCGATTGCAATCAATGCATTTGAGCCATTAGAAAAGGAAGTTCTTGATTCACTCAAGGCCCTTCTTCCTCCGATATATGCAATTGGGCCCTTGCATTTTCTTGTAAAACATATTGAGGACAAGAATTTAGAGTGCTTGGGATCAAATCTTTGGAAAGAGGATTTAAAGTGCCTAGAATGGCTTGATTCCAAAACGCCAAATTCTGTTGTTTATGTTAATTTTGGAAGCATTACTGTCATGACTCCTAACCAATTGATTGAATTCGCCTGGGGACTCGCGAATAGCCAGTTGGAATTTTTGTGGATTATAAGGCCGGATATTGTTTCAGGGGAACGAGCAATTCTTCCATCTGAATTCCTAAAAGAGACCAAAGAAAGAGGAATGTTAGCCAGCTGGTGCTCGCAAGAAAACGTCCTTAATCATCCTGCAATAGGAGCATTTTTGACTCATAGTGGATGGAATTCGACACTAGAAAGTATTGGCAGTGGGGTGCCAATGATCTGCTGGCCGTTCTTCGCGGAACAGCAGACTAATTGTTGGTTTAAATGCACACAATGGGGAATTGGAATGGAAATTGACAATAATGTGAAGAGGGGAGAAGTTGCAAGCCTTGTGAAAGAGTTGATGACTGGCGAAAAAGGCAAAAAGATGAAGAAAAAAGCATTGGAATGGAAGAAATTGGCTGAAGAAGCTGCTCAAAAATCAACAGGATCATCATATTTCAACATACACAAAATGATCAATGAAATTCTCAAACATTAGGCATACCTTTTATCAATACGTGGTTTCCTTTTCTTCTTCTTCATTAATATGTTGTGATTTGTATCCTGTCCTGACTTGAGATGATCTTGTCAGATCTTTTAATTCTTGTATCCCTTCTTTCCTAGTAATATTTTACAACTTGGCTGTAATACTTTCCTAGTCCTATTTTAGTGGTTGTTTTAGCTCTTATTAGCTCATTTTAATAAATAAAGATATAGGAGTAATTTACTAAGTTACTCCTAGAGACTTGATTGAAAAGAACTATTCCTATTTCTCCAGATATCGACGGCATAATTGAAAAAAATCTTCAAATTTAATCTTGAATTTCTAAAGTTAAAAATATTTTGGGACAGGTTCCTTGAGCTAATGTGTAAAAAGTATCAAGTAATGATAAAAAAAATTAATATCTATTTCTACACCAAGGTCTTTAATTGGGTCCACACAAAAGCACTAAGCCTTCCTTGTACTCATCTTTACTTATTGTGTAGTCGTTTACTCCATCCGTTCCAATTTATGTGGCAGCATTTTCTTATTCGTCTGTTCAAAAAAGAATGACAGCATTTTAAATTTGGTAACAATTTAACTTTAAAATTACAGTTTTGTCATTACTGAAATGATTTACAACCACACAAACATCCTTGCTTTATTTTACACTACAAATTTCAAAAGTCTTTTTTTATTTTTTAAACTTTGTGCCGAGTCAAACTATGACACATAAAATGGAACGGATGGAATAATTATTAAGCTTTCCTCACAAGGTGTTTATGAGACAACCGAGGATTCCAGGAAATCGATTTATGTAGAGAAGATGACAAAGAACCAAAACTGTGCTCTTAACAGAAACTAGTAATATTGCTGTTGAATTATCCTAGAACGCCGGAAAATTAATATATCATAGTCGTTTACAAAGCAGTAGCGCTGCGAGCACCATCTCTCTCGCGTACGGTAAAAATTTACCCATATCTGGTATATACACCAAGCAAATAAATATAAATTATGTGTTTACATACATCTATTTATTACTTAATCATGGTTAGTTGATGCAAAACTTTTTTTATGCTAATGTATGCCGCAAGTGACCTCAAAAGCACTCTATAGGTCCGCCCTTGCATAAAGTTACATCGGATTACCGAGAGAATTAAGCTCCTCATGGTCGTATGTGTGCTTTCAGTTACATAAAATTAACTTAATAATGTGAAAAACAAATTAAACTGAAAATATTTATTGAGCCAAAGTATAAAAAGAAAGAGGACTTCTTGCACATACCAAAAATACCAACGGGATTACGGTGTAGGACGAGAAAAATTAAAGTTAAAATTTTTTGCAAATATGAAAATGTAACATATTTTTCCAAACATATTAACATGGAACAGAATAGGCTAGAAAAATCGAACACTTTTTTCTATTATAAAAAATTAGGTCTGATGAAAATATAGAAATAATGGTGAAGTTAATTTTTAGTGCACACTTGACCGTATGCTCAATTGGTAATCATTAAATCTAAATTATATTCTAATTCTATCAAAATTAAATTTTAGATATTCAATAGTAAATAAAAAAAATATGTACGCAGATCTTACCCCTACCAAGGTGGAGAGGCTGTTTTCGATAGACACTCAGCTCAAAGATAGATAATCTGAAAATATGCTTACAACAATACGAAGAAATTACCCATGATAAAGAAAATAATGTCAAAGAAACCACTGATAATTGAGGTAAACAAACAACAGTGAAAGTAATAAGGGCACAAATAATATGATAAGCAAAGTATATAAAAATAATAAGAATGATATTAAGACAGCGCTCTAATGGCTAAGAAAAATATTACTCCATTTGTTTCAATTTATATAACACTTAACTTTTTATGAAGTTTAAAAAAGAAATGAAAATTTTTCAATTTAAATTTATGGTGTTAAATACGTCATGAAATTTATGTAATTATCAAAGCTTTTAGTGTTCAGTCTTGGTTGGTTCCACCTCTTTGCAGGGTGATGACACCAGTAGCTGTGGAGCACAGATGACCATTTATTCATTTCAAATATTTTATTAACGAAATAATATAAAAATTGTGTCGCATAAATTAAAACTAAAACGAGTATGATAAATTTCATTATCCGGGCGCCCACATAAGCTTGGACCTAACTCACACCCCAATAGCTAGCTCCAGTATCAATTATCCACAAACCATTAGCCGTCTTATTTTTCACTCGATCAGCGTCCGACTTTTTTTTATTCAACAAACTCACAACACCTGCACCTGTTCACTGCTCAACCTGGAGGCTGGAGGCACTAGAGCTTCCGAATCCAACTTCATTCACCGCATGAGCCATATTCCCTCGTGTCTCTGCACGGCCGCTTGACGACATTGTATCTCGATTACAAGACCCATTATAATTCCATGAGTCAAATTTCCACCACTTGGATACCCAATAATTTAATAGCAATAATTTGGGTTATGTCCCAAAAGATCACAGTTCGGACACATCACCCCTTTCTATTTATTTTTCACACTTCCGCGGGAGAAAATTGCTCTATTCATAGCATAATTCACAATTCTCTCTCTATCGCGCTGTGTCCGATCTTCACTTGTCACTTGTCACTTGTTCATTCAACATATATGCCGAATCCTTTTCGGTTTGTTTAATGGCTTCGCCTCCGAAACCTGTCTATTTCAGGGCATTCAAGATTGTCTGAACCAATTTCGCCTTTCAACATTGGACTGCATATTATCGGCAACCTCTTCTGTCACCAACCATTTACTCCGTCGACATAGACACTCGTGACGATGACACCACATCGAATGACCATCCCCACACTCTTTCCTCACACTTTTAAAAGAGAAGTTTTCACTATTCCGATCAATTACGTGATGGCTCTGATACCATGTTAAATTTCATCATTCGGACGTCCATCACACGGGCACCCACACATACACGGACATCCACATAAGCTTGGAACTAACTCACATATCAAAACAAATTCAAGGAGGAAAGTTTGTCCAAAATTTATATGGCCACTTGCCCTTTGTATTTCACCACCGTGGGACTCTCCCACTTTCCAGCACACACACATTTCAACAGAGTAGAAGTTGCAGCTCTTGGGCATGTGCTCAACACATGCTTACTTCGACTAGTATTAACATTAGTGAAGTTAGGTTGCAACATTAAATTATCAAACACCACGTTGCTTCCATTGATAGGAACGTCCTCGTTATTGTTTAGCAGCGCCAATATGAACTAGCGTTGCCGTTTTTGAAGTCTTGCAAAGTTGGTATTTCTTTCACAATGTAAAGACTTTTGTATTTTTGTTTTGAATTATTTATTAAATTGATCAATTGACGTAATGTCTAATCAACTCTTTGCTTAACAGAAAATATTACAGAAGCATTAATTACCATTATTAACTCTAATATACTCTATTAGATGCCCATGGGATCATAAATCAGCAATCCAAACCATTGAAGTAAATAATAATGAAAAGCAAATGTATGTCATTACACTATTATATCTAATATATATGAGATGTTCCTTCAATGTCTGATGTGGACGTTGATTAAATTCCCATACGAAATTTATGGCCCAAGACCTACCAACATTGTCCCCAATTCCACGTGTTTTTTTCACGGTGAGAGATATTTATATTTCTATAAATTAGTTCATATACAATTGAGAAAAAATTTAAAAAATCAAAACTAGATATAATACACGCACAAACACGCCTCAGATGTTCCCTCAATGTCTGATGTGGACTTTGAGTAAATTCCCATACGAAATTTACGGCCCAAGACCTACCAAAATTTTCCCCCAATTGCACGTCTTTTTTTTCACGGTGAGAGATATTTGTTTCTATAAATTAAATGATATAGAATTGAGAAAAAATTTAGAAAATCAAAACTAGAATATAACATACACACCTCACATGCTTGCGCTTAATAGATATTTTGAATTTAACATTCAAATTTCGGTCACTAAGTGTGTTTGTGTTTGGATTTGAATATTAGTTATTCAGATTTCAAATAGGAGTTGTTTTTAATTTTTTTTATTTTTTATTTTTTTTTATCTTCGTTTAATGAGTCTAATTAAATAAATCCAAATCGTATATCTTGAAAGGAGTCTTAACTAATAGTATTAAGAAGTTATTCAAAAAATTTGGGATGATAATTTTTCACCACCTCTCTTTTATGATCATGCACAACCAATCACCACAACTATCACCATTGACAAACTCCATCATATCTTCCACCACCACTATCAACTTCTAGAACCAATCATTGTCACGACCATCGCTAAACACCTCCACGATCATAATCATTGCATTCGTCAAGGCCGACCCTTGGGTCAGGCAGCTAATGCATATGTTTTAGGCCCCAAAAAATGAAGGCTCTATTTTTGACCAAAAAAAATTATATTATTATTTGTATTATTATTATTATTATTATTATTATTATTATTATTATTATTATTATTATTATCATCATCATCGTAAAGATACTAGTTTTGCTTCTAATTTAACATCTGGTACTATAGGTTCTTTAGTTAAAATAAGGTTACTTAATAAATAGTTAAATTTAATATGAAGCATGTAATAATAAATAATGTTATTTTGATGATGGGCAACACCAACATACTCAGTAATATTCCCTGAATGAGGTCTGGAGAATGCAATGACGGAATAATAAAAATAAATTCTCTTGCAGTAACTTTAAGGTTGATTATTTCTTACAAAAGATTGGATCAAAATAATCTTTCAATTCAAAATAGCCTTCATTTAATATATTCCAAATGCATGAAACTATTTTAACATCTATCTAGTAGTACAAATTTGAGGTCATTGGATGAAAAAATTTATAAAATATTATCTTGACTGTGATGCTCTTATAAATAATATTGTCAAAGCTTTAGTAAGTTGAATTACCAAATATCTTGTATGGTAACTCAAACTAACACGTATCTGATTGAATAGTCGAAATGTGTACGATATGGAGTACACTATTCATTCCAAAAAATATTAAATAAAAATTTGTAAAATTTTATTAATTAGAATAAAGGTCTCTATTGAAATTTGGCTTTAGGCCACGGATTTTGTTGAACCGCCCCCTGGACACCGTCAACTATTCCACTGCACCCACTATTACCAACCCCCACCAATATCACCATCAACCATCAGAGGCGGATCTAGGATTTGAACTTTATGAGTTCTAAGTTTTAGGGTAATAATATTAAATACAAGTTACTGGGTTCTCCACTTGATTTTTGTACATATTTAATGTTTTTTTTAACACAAATACACTGTCCGCGTAAAATCTACTGGGTTCTGCCGAACCCCGTCCTTGTACTCTACATCCGCCCCTGTCAACCATCACCACCTTGTACAATCGTCAGCCACCACCACCAACACTATTGCCAACCATCACTATCATTGTAGCCGACCACCGACCTTAGCCACCCCGCTAGTCACTACCTATATACTGGTGCATCTATTGATCAATGCAAAACGTGACCAAACTATCTCAAATGATCTTCTCTTATTTTATCTTCGATTGATGCTAGGAATGTGGTTGTAGACAAGTAAATTTTATTGGATCAAATCCATTAAATAAAATGGCTATATATTAAATTCGAGATATATTAGCCCAAATATATTAAGTGGGCTAGTATAATTGGATTAATTATATAGGTCCAACATCCAAATCCATTGGGCCACAAATAATAGGCCCACTTTATTAGCCCAGGGCTAACGGATCCTAAAGGCCCAAATCAGTGCCACGTGCGCAAGCGACGTGGCGCCAAATCAAATTATAAGGCCAATAGGATTATGCCATATGCCAATGACATGATAATCCTAGTCAAATCCAAATGGCCAATAAAAATGTGCCATGTGTACAAGTGACATGTTCTGGCCAATCAAATGCGGCCTTGTCACTGCTTAAATCTGATTGGTCGGTCTACGGGCCAAGGCCCGTTAGGTCATCTTGAAGCCCACTCCACCCCATATCTATATAAAGGGGTCAAATCTCTCATTTGAGAGAAGAAGAAATCAGAAGCAAGAATCCATAACAAGAAGCAAGAAAGAGCTCGTGGATCAAAGCAAGAGATTTCTACAAAAGCTGCAAGCACTCAAATATTTCTCTACAAGTTCTAGAGATCAAGACGAAGATTCAAGATCAAGCTTCAAGCCCTTGAATCCAAGTACAAGTTCAAGATCAAGACCAAGTTCAAGATAAAGCTCCAAGCTCTTGAACTTATCAAGTCAAGATCAAGATCAAGCTCAAAAGCCCTTGAAGTTATAGTTTGAAAAGACGAATCAGAGGAATCATAGAGATTGTAACACTCATATTTTGATAAATAAAATATATTGTTGCAATATTTTCTTGTCTCGATATTTATTTTCTTGACGCGAATTTAGTTGCTACAAATTCTGGCACGCCCAGTGGGACCATCTCTACCTCTCATCTCAGCTTTTCAACTCACAAAGTTCAGCAACATTGAGATGGCTTCCAAGAACACCAACTCAAAATCTGTCGTTGCAAAATCTGTCTGGCCTCATGACCTTGATGCCAATTCCAAGTTCTCTTCTGAGGTTCAAAGCTGCATGAATGCTACTAAGGGAAGCTTTGGACCAGTTACAAGAAACAAAGCAAACTTGATGGGACAACAAGCACATCAGGTGCCGCCCGCATCAACTCCAATTTTCGGTTCTTCATCTTCCAAAGGAGCAGGATCATCTGCTGAGCCATTGGAAAAAGGAGAAAATATCGCTGAGATTGTTGAAAACACTTTGGCTCGACTTAGGCTCTGCAGATCCATAAGTCCAGTAGCGAAGAAAGACGATGAAGTTTCAAGCATTGGATCCTCCCCAACCACGCCGCGCGAGTCATTCCAGTCAAAGATCAATCTATGGGAGAATCCATGTTATTCTCCATCATCTCCAATAGCCGTGCAAACGATGGCGATTAATACTTTAACGATGGAGGAACAACTTGCAAACTTGACAAAGGCGATTGATAGCTTATCAAACTATGTCAAGGATCAAGACGCTCGCATCAACAAGATGGAAAGCATGATGGAGGGAGAATCTAGCCATGCACCAGGAAAACGTCCAGAAGTTCAAGAGGTGATTAATACTCCAGCGAAGCAAGTAACACCTGCTAAGGAAATCCAAGTTTCTGCTGATGGGGTGATTCAAATCGACCAACTGAAGGAGTTCATTATGGGAACAATCAAGGATAAGTACGAGGTTTCTTCCAAGTCTTCGCTTGCATATGAGAAGCCATACACCGCAAGAATCGATAGCTTGAAGATGCCAATCGGTTATCAACCCCCAAAATTTCAGCAGTTCGATGGCAAAGGAAACCCAAAGCAGCATGTGGCGCACTTCGTTGAGACATGCAACAATGCTGGAACCTACGGCGATTATCTCGTCAAGCAGTTCGTCCGTTCCCTCAAAGGGAATGCTTTCGATTGGTATACAGACCTTGAGTCTGGTTCAATTGATAGCTGGGAGCAGCTGGAACATGAGTTCCTCAATCGCTTTTACAGTACAAGGCGTACCGTAAGCATGATAGAGCTTACAAACACGCAGCAGCGAAAGGAAGAACCAGTCATTGACTTCATCAACCGATGGAGGAATGCAAGTCTCAACTGCAAAGATAGACTCAGTGAAGCTTCAGGAATTGAGATGTGCATTCAAGGTATGCATTGGGGGCTTCGCTACATCTTGCAAGGCATAAAGCCAAGGACTTTTGAAGAGTTGGCAACACGTGCTCATGATATGGAGCTAAGCATGGCATCCACTGGAAAAGAAGGGCCACCACTCACCGAACCTCGCAAGGGAAAAGACAAGCAAGAAGTCAAGAGATGGAGCAAAGTCGTACCCAAGGTTGAAAGCAAAGAGTCCATGAATGTTGATGCCAAACCTGTGAAGTTCACCACAAAGTTTAGCAAGAAACAAAGTGTGAAGACGACTTCTTTCAAAGATAAGACAGGTCGGAAATCAACTTTGAGAGAGATGCAAGATAGGGAATACCCATTCCTTGATTCTGATGTTCCTGCAATCTTCGATGAACTTCTGGAACTAAAGCTCATTGAGCTACCAGAGATGAAGCGTCCTAATGAAGCTGGAAGAACGAATGATCCAAACTACTGCAAGTACCATCGGCTTTTAGGTCACTCTCTTGAAAAATGTTTTGTCTTTAAGGACAAAGTCATAGAGTTGGCCGACAAAGGGGAGATCATACTCGAAGATGAAAAGGAAAATGCAAACCAAGTTTCCATCATCTTTGGCTCACAAGATCCCATTGCGATCTGCAACTTCACTGAAGGATTCGAAGGGCAAGATGTCATGATCAAGTTTGGCGACTTCGAACCCGTTCCAGCAAAAGGATCATTTTCTCCCCCAAAGCTGTGTGAGCAAAGTATGAAGAAAGCATCGCTCGAGGAAGATGATGATGGTTGGACATTGGTGACTCGACGGAGGCGTCGTAAGGCAAGCCCACGAGACGAACCAGCTAAGAAGCCAACAAGGAAGAAGATGGTAAGGAAGCCAAGGAAGCAAAAAGCAATCGGACGTCCACGAGAGGCAAAGGTGGAGGTTTACCATCACCAAAAGTCGCGTCAGCCAGTGACCCTAGAGGAGTTTTTACCAAGTTGGTTCCGCGTGAAGATCCCTAAAGATGATACGAAGGCCTTATGTTGTAATGCTGATAAAGTAGAGGAGATCAATGAAAGTCCAGAGCCATCTTCACCTGCGAAGTCAGAAAAACTCACTGAATCTACAGCCGGAGAAGCAAATACTTGTGAAGCAAAGATCACATTCACAAGTGATGATATCCTACTTGGGGAAGTTCCTCACAATCGTCCGTTGTTCATGGTTGGATATGTGAATGAACAAAGAGTGAATAGAATCTTGATTGATGGAGGATCCGGAATCAATATTCTGCCTATTCACACAATGAACGAACTTGGCATCTCAAGAGAGGATTTGATTGAAAGTCGTTTGATGATCCATGGATTCAATCAAGGGGGGCAAAGGGCCATAGGTGCTACAAAAATAGACATCACTATTGGAGAAATGACTTCAAGCGCATGGTTGCATGTGATCGATGCAAAGACTTCCTATAACATCTTACTGGGAAGGCCGTGGATACACGAGAATAAAGTCGTTCCATCCACTTATCACCAATGCCTTAAGTATCATGAAGATGGTATTGAGAAGAAAATCGTTGCTGATGACAAGCCATTCACTGAATCTGAAGCTCACTGTGCTGATGCTAAATTCTACTTGAAGAATATCGCGAATGAAGTCAGGGGTGATAACATCGCCAAGACATCAGATCCTAAGATTGCAATGAAGAAGGCTGAGATTGCAGCTGGGAAAACAAAAGTTGTAGGGGATGAAGATAGAAGCCACTCTATTCAAAGGAAACCGCATAAGCAATACTTTGCACCTTCAGGCAAGAAGACGGGACCTACGCTCCGCTACGTCCCAAAACTGAAGGAGAAGAAAGACCAATCGTCTGACCTGCAAAGTGACGTGCTGAATGGATTAACCCTTCCTATCAAGCGGCTTGATGCTTTAAAGTTATCCTCAAATTTGCTTGGAAAGTTTGTGGCCCGAAATCTGCTGGAGAATAGTGCACTCCCCACAAAGCGCACAAACGAGGGTTTTGATCCAAATGCTTATAAACTATTTGCAAAGGCTGGGTACGATCCCAACGAACCATCTAAGTTAGGGAAGCTCCTACCAGAAGGATCAATGAAGAAATCACGTGAAGGCTTGGGTGTCGAAAAACCTCCACCAGTTCGCATCTCTATAAGGAGGGCAAGCATCAATTATGTCGGTGCTGAGGATGAGTCCGTTCCTTCGAATAAAAGAAAGTCTGTCTTTGATCGGCTCGGAGAACCAACTGCAAGAACTTCTGTCTTTGATAGATTGGGACCATTGAAGAAGAGGAACAAGCTCCAAAAGGGTGATGTAAAGGCGAAAATAACCATTTCTCCTGACAACCCAAAACTTTCGAGAGGTTGCCAAAGTCTGATCCCTTCAAGGATGAAGCGTCAAGCAAAACTAGTAGTTTCATGTGGAGAAGTGTTAAAGGCAAAGACTCACACTATAGTCCACACAAGGGAGCGTGAGGAAGACGAAGAAAGTGTAGGATCTTCATATTACGTCGTTGCAGAAGAAGAGCATAATGCTTCATATCCAAATAATGTCAAGAATGAGTCGGAAGATATTTCTTGGTGTCACCACATATCTTTCAATGACGGAGATCTGCAGGAAGATGAAGATGCTAAAGATGCTCCACCTGAGCTTGAAGAAGGAGTGAAGGCGACAGTTGATGCATTGAAAGAAATCAACCTCGGCACAGATGAAGAACCAAGACCCACATATATAAGCGCTTTGCTGATGAAGGATGAAGAAAGTGCTTATGTAGAGCTACTGAAAGAGTATAGAGATGTCTTTGCTTGGAGCTACAAAGAGATGCCTGGTTTAGACCCCAAAGTAGCGGTTCATCATCTGGCGGTTAGAAATGGTGCTCGTCCTGTTAAGCAAAGCCAACGCCGCTTCAGGTCAGAGCTGGTACCCTTGATCGAGAATGAAGTCAACAAGCTTATTGAGGCTGGTTTTATTCGGGAAGTCAAGTATCCTACTTGGATTTCAAGTATAGTCCCTGTAAGGAAGAAAAATGGCCAAATTCGAGTTTGTGTTGATTTTAGAGATCTCAACAATGCATGTCCAAAGGATGAATTTCCACTCCCCATCCCAGAACTCATGATTGATGCCACTACTGGATATGAGGCAATGTCCTTTATGGATGGCTCATCTGGCTATAACCAGATTCGTATGTCTCCTAAGGACGAAGAACTCACAGCGTTTCGAACTCCTAAGGGAATTTACTGCTACAAGGTGATGCCATTTGGCCTGAAGAATGCTGGAGCTACCTATCAAAGAGCTATGCAAAATATCTTTGACAGCATGCTTCACAAAAGTGTCGAGTGCTATGTTGATGACTTGGTGGTGAAATCAAGAAACAAGAAGGATCACCTACAGGACTTGAGAACGGTGTTTGAATTGTTGCGAAGATACCAACTTCGGATGAATCCTTTAAAGTGCGCATTCGGAGTTACTTCTGGTAAATTCCTTGGCTTCATTGTTCGACACCGAGGGATTGAAATTGATCAAGCTAAAGTCGATGCGATTTTGAAGATGCCTGAGCCTAGAAATATTCATGAACTAAAGAGTCTACAGGGAAAGTTGGCGTATCTTAGGAGATTCATTTCAAATCTGGCCGGAAGATGTCAACCATTCAGTCGTCTTATGAAGAAAGGTGTCCTTTTCGAATGGGACCATGCTTGTAGCAACGCATTCGAGAGCATCAAGTTGTACCTGATGAAACCTCCAGTTTTAGCTGCACCTATACCTGGAAAGCCGTTGATACTATATATTGCAGCGCAAGAAAGGTCTGTTGGGGCGCTTTTGGCTCAAGAGAATAGTGAAGGGAAAGAAAACTCCCTTTACTATTTAAGTAGGATGATGACACCAAATGAGTTGAAGTACTTGCCAATCGAAAAGTTGTGTTTGGCGCTAGTCTTCTCTATTCAAAAGTTGAAGCACTACTTTCAAGCTCACGTCGTCCGACTCATTTCCAAAGCAAATCCTATAAAATTTGTGATGTCAAAACCAGTTCTTAGTGATCGTCTGGCGAGATGGTACCTCCAGTTTCAACAATTTGAGATTGTGTACGTCCCTCAAAAAGCGGTGAAAGGACAAGCATTAGCAGACTTCTTGGCAGACCATCCAATACCTGATGATTGGGAGCTCACTGATGAATTACCTGATGAAGATGCAATGGTCGTCGAAGTTCAACCATCGTGGAAGATGTATTTCGACGGGGCTGCACGTCGTGATGGAGCTGGGGCTGGTGTAGTCTTCGTAACTTCGGAAGGAGAGGTTTTCCCATATTCTTTCACGCTGATGCAACGTTGCTCTAATAACGTCGCAGAGTATCAAGCACTCATACTTGGTCTCGAAATGGCAGTCGACATGAAGCAGTTACAGTTGCAAGTATATGGAGACTCTAAATTGGTAATCAATCAGCTTCTGGGTAGCTATGAGGTAATGAAACCAGAGCTACAACCCTATCACAGCTATGCACAGAAGTTAATAGGATGGCTTGGGGATGTGACTCTCCAGCATGTGCCGAGGAAGGAAAACAAGAAAGCTGATGCCTTAGCAGCTCTGGCGTCAACACTTACCTTGCCTGAACAGACGCAAGTTACTATCTGCCAAAAATGGGTAGTACCACCGTTTGATGAAGGCGTGGATGGTGAAAATGAACTTCAACGTCTTGTTGCTGTTTCCGAGGCTGAGAAGGAAGACTGGCGAAAACCAATAATTGATTACCTCAGTCACGGAACCCTTCCAGAAAATCAGAGGAGGAGAGCCGAAATCCGTCGTAGAGCACCCCGTTTCCTTTACTACAAGGACACTCTGTATAGAAGATCATTCGAGGGAGTACTCTTGCGATGTTTAGGAGATGATGAAACACTTCAAGCTCTGGAAGAAGCACACTCTGGGGTATGTGGATCACACCAGTCTGGGCCGAAGCTTCACTTCCATATAAAAAGGATGGGGTACTACTGGCCAACAATGGTGAAGGATTGCTTGGACCATGCTCGGAGATGCAAAGCTTGTCAGCTCCATGCAAACTTCATACATCAACCACCCGAAGTATTGCACCCAACAGTCGCGTCTTGGCCATTTGATGCTTGGGGACTAGACATTGTTGGACCATTGCCGAAGTCTTCTGAAGGACACGTGTTCATATTAGCTGCAACTGATTACTTCTCAAAATGGGCAGAAGCCGTCGCTCTCAAGGAAGTAAAGAAGGAGAAGGTTGAAAACTTCATCCGAGTGAACATTATTTACCGCTTCGGTATCCCTCGTTATATAATAACGGATAATGGCAAGCCATTCGATAATAGACTGATGAATAAAATATGTGATCTCTTTGGCTTCAAGCAGCGTAAATCTTCCATGTACAATGCTGCCGCCAATGGCCTAGCCGAAGCATTCAACAAGACCTTGTGCAGTTTGCTTAATAAAGTTGTTTCCAAATCCAAGCGAGATTGGCATGAAAGGATGGAAGAAGCTTTATGGGCGTATAGAACAACTCACCGCACACCAACGCAAGCAACCCCTTACTCGCTTGTTTATGGAGTTGAAGCTGTGTTGCCACTGGAGCGTCAAATACCATCCTTGAGACTTGCTCTCCAAGAAGGGCTCACTGATGAAGAAAATGCTCGCTTACGCCTTGAAGAGTTGGAGGCTCTCGATGAGAAAAGACTTGAAGCTCAGCAAAGCCTTGAATGTTATCAAGCTCGTCTATCTCGTGCTTTCAATAAAAAGGTTCGCCCGAGATCTTTCCAAGTTGGTGATCAAGTTCTTGCAGTAAGAAGACCCATCATTACTTCCCATAAATCTGGGGGCAAGTTCACTGCAAAATGGGACGGACCGTATGTTGTGCAAGAAGTCTATTCGAGTGGTGCTTATAAGCTTATTGATGCTGAAGGAAAAAGACTCGGTCCCATTAACGGGAAATTCTTGAAGAAGTACTATCCTTAAAGTTGACACGCTCCTCGACGCACGAGCCTAAACTGCAAGTTCATATGCTCCTCGACGCACGAGCCTAAACTGCAAGTTGACACGCTCCTAGACGCACGAGCTTAAACTGCAAATCGCCACGCTCCTCTGATGCACGAGCATAAACTGCATAAAACTCCTGGCCCGCAAGAGTAAATCTTCCATGTACAATGCTGCCGCCAATGGCCTAGCCGAAGCATTCAACAAGACCTTGTGCAGTTTGCTTAATAAAGTTGTTTCCAAATCCAAGCGAGATTGGCATGAAAGGATGGAAGAAGCTTTATGGGCGTATAGAACAACTCACCGCACACCAACGCAAGCAACCCCTTACTCGCTTGTTTATGGAGTTGAAGCTGTGTTGCCACTGGAGCGTCAAATACCATCCTTGAGACTTGCTCTCCAAGAAGGGCTCACTGATGAAGAAAATGCTCGCTTACGCCTTGAAGAGTTGGAGGCTCTCGATGAGAAAAGACTTGAAGCTCAGCAAAGCCTTGAATGTTATCAAGCTCGTCTATCTCGTGCTTTCAATAAAAAGGTTCGCCCGAGATCTTTCCAAGTTGGTGATCAAGTTCTTGCAGTAAGAAGACCCATCATTACTTCCCATAAATCTGGGGGCAAGTTCACTGCAAAATGGGACGGACCGTATGTTGTGCAAGAAGTCTATTCGAGTGGTGCTTATAAGCTTATTGATGCTGAAGGAAAAAGACTCGGTCCCATTAACGGGAAATTCTTGAAGAAGTACTATCCTTAAAGTTGACACGCTCCTCGACGCACGAGCCTAAACTGCAAGTTCATATGCTCCTCGACGCACGAGCCTAAACTGCAAGTTGACACGCTCCTAGACGCACGAGCTTAAACTGCAAATCGCCACGCTCCTCTGATGCACGAGCATAAACTGCATAAAACTCCTGGCCCGCAAGAGTCTAAACTGTACACGGCCTAAAAAAAAAAAAAAAAAAAAAAAAAAAAAAAAGTCTGCTAGGTTGAAAACCTCGAAAGAGGCGGCCTAGGCAAAAGTTAGGACAACAAAAAAAAAAAAAAAAAAAATCTTTTATTATGAACTACGTAATGACTTGATCCTCTTCATCGAGGTACGTAGGCAGCTTAGAGCTCAAATTCTAAGTTCAGTCGCCCAAAATGAAGAAAAGTTCTATCCCTTGTCAAGTTTCGCATTGTTATGTATAGGTCAAGTTTCAATCATTAAAGCTTATAACCTAAAGAAAATATGATTACTTGCCAAGGTGTTTCGGGTTCTGGGTCAAGTTCAAGTCGCTATCCTACAAAAGCCTAGAGAGACTCTGCTCAGAACGTTCGGTGTATATAAAATCCCTTTGTGCGTTATTCCTATTAATTAAAGGGATTTCTTATTTAGATGATTATGCATCAAGATATGAATTTGCAGTGAGGAAATTGGAAGGCACAATTAAGAGGAAAGGGACACAATATAAGGCAAAAGTGAAAGAGTCTTATTAATAATGAAAATACCAACTACTAAGTCCAATGCAAGAAGTAAAAAAAAAAAAAAAAAAAAAAAAAAAAAAAATAATTGTAGCCTAATCTAGAGATAGCTTGAAACTGAGCAAGTCTTGACGGCTAGCCTCCAGGCGCTCTTTCTTCCTTTCCAAGTTGGCTAAGTCATCAGCAGACTGTGAAGCAACATCAGGGTAGGTGTCATACTCCTTCTTAGCAATAGAGACTTTTGATTTGGCTTCTTCAACTTCATTCTCTGCAGCTTCCAGGAGGGCTTCTAAGTCCTTCTCCTTTTCGCGCAACTTCTCAATCTTCTCTTTTACCTTGTCTATGGATTCGCGGATGGATGCGACCTCTTCAACCTTCTCTTCCTCTTCAACCATGGCAAGTGAAAGGCGCTCCCCAGCTTTTGAAAGCAAGTCTTGTTTTGCGGATTCTGAAACCTTGTCAGAAAAGGCGGATCGAGCCTGATCGTACGAAGTGGCGAGCTCAAAGAAAGACTGCAACATGTCTCTCATTGGGGTGAGGTCAACACCTTTTCCCTCCATTGCCGCAAGAACCACTTTTGCATCTTCTTCATGGGAGGAGGCTAAGTCCAAATCAAAGTTTGAAAGCTTGCTTTGAAGTCCTTTCCAAAGTTCTGAAACATACTTCTGGTTGATGTTTTGAACAAGCTTGCTTCCCACAAATACAGACGCTGCAACTGCTGGTTTCTTGTTTAAGGTAATGCCGCACTTGTCCTTAGAGCCATCACGAGGATGAGAAGTCACCACTTGCTTTGCCTTGGCAGTAGCAGATGATTTCCTTAAGATTAGTCGTGCAATGGACTCATCACTAGTTTGTGGTTTCTCTCGTTGTGGTACTGCCATAGCTCCAACGCCATTTGACTGTATGAAGGGCGAAAACTGTTAGTAAAAGCATCCAAGTACAAGTGTGCAATAAAAAAAAAGTTGTATACCTCTTTGATAGGATTTGTCAAAGTCTTTGAGGAAGAACTGCCACTGTCAGCAATGTCAACCATATGTGGGTTGATTTGATCCAGCTTGTCTGAAGGTGCCTTTACTCGCTTCCAACACCGATCTCTATCGCTGCTCCTACTCTCATCTGGAGATAACCGCTTGTTCGATGCATGGGCTCTTTCACGACCAACCAACGGTGTTGAATTCTTAACGCTTTGATGAAGTTGAGGTCTCTTGCCTTTGTCTTGCTCTGCAGGATTAGCCTTTGAAGCAGGCAACCAGTTATTTGTGGGATGCTGATGTCTGTCCTTAGGAAGAGAGGTATTGGCAGGTCCAACACCGTCGATCAAATATTGCAAGTTTTCATCAAGGAACTTTGCGTGTGTTTTCTCCCACCAATTCTTATAATTAGCCGAAGAAAATTTCTTCATATTGACTGTAGAAGGAGGAAAATTTGCTTGCGACATAGTCTTGTGAGACACACAAATTCGAAAATATCTAAGCCCTTCCTCTAATGAGGCGCTACGGATATCGTTTGTCAAAAAACCTGGGACATTCTGATAAAACCCAAATTGGCGCCCAAATCGATGTGGACTATAAGGCTCGATGATGAAAGAGTCTCCGTTCCTCAAAGGGAGATAGTTAAACCGTATGCTCATGAAATAGCTTGAGTCCAACTCTTCTACAATATTGTCATCCACATAATTGTGAGGTTGGGGACTCTTTAACATAGTTGAAGTCCAAGCTACGACGTCTCCTCGATGTATGCGTTTTCTAGCATCCTCTTTGTTGAAGTACTTAGCAGCACCCTCTCCAGAATATGTCACCATTAGTGGAACAGATGGTTCTTTAGCAAGTGCATAGTGGGTCTTGAAGTGATAAGCTAGCCAACCGTAAACATAGTGAATGGGAAAACGGACCTTGATAAGATCAAGTCGCGACAATCGTGAAATCTTGTTCAAGTTATTGTATATGCTTGCCAATACTGGAACTGCAAGGCTAGTTCTACGCCCGCATGCCATGGTTGATGCTATCTTGAAAGTTCCCGGCCGAATGAAGTCACCATCTTCGGAAGGAAACACAAAGCTACATAACCAACACGACAGGAAGGCGGCCAGATACGTCTCTTCTACTCTTGAAGGCTTCACTCCTAGCTTGGAAAATACTGCTTCATTCTCTGTTGACCATTCGGGTGCCTCAGATATAACTCCAGTAGGATTATGTGTTGACTTTAAGCGCCCAGTTTTTTGTTCCCTCCTCGGTGGAGCAGGCCCATATCGCAAGGTTCCTTTGTACCAGAAGTTGATCCACTTGCTCAAGGGGACCCTCGGGATATCATTCTTTCCTTCTTGGAGATAATGAAAAGCCAAGAACAAGTGCTCGCAGGCTCGGGGAATAAATCTCGCCTTTTTCTCATCCTCACCTATAAGTTCCATAGTTGGGGGCACCACTTCTTCGTAGATAGAACCCACTATAGGCAAACCTCCCAAGGTATGTAGATCCCAAAGAGAGATAGACATTTCACCAACAGAGGTAAGTAGCGTATTTGTCTTGGGACACCAACCTTCAAGGAATGACTGCAGGATGTTGGAGTTTCGATCATAAGTGAAAAGTGAAGCACGAACAGCATCATGAATTTTTGAAGCTTTCAATTCTTGTTGGCTTCGGCTAAGTATGTCTTCAGTCCATTCCCAATACCCCGGAATGTGTTGATATTCACCCTGAGTTATCATTGTGTCTCCCCAGCATGTCTCTCCTCGGATGATGCGACGGCCTAAACTGGGAAGGGCACTTGCAATGTTTGCATGACGATGGCTGGGCGCTTGAAGACTCCACGTCTTGCCGGATCCAGCTGAATTGTGATCATTCTCTAATGTCCAGTTTGAAATATGAAGTGAGTTCCTCAAAGATGGCCATGCACTCGCGTATTGACCAATTGGAGTACGCACCAAAAGCCTAGTTTGAGCCGCATCGTCTTCAGTTTCAATTATGAGATACTTGAGTTTGGATGATGGAGAGGTGTAGTCTCTGAAGTGCACCATCTTGCCCAGCTGTAAGAATAAGTAAATCTTTAATCAATCTCGGGATGAAGAGAATCGACATAAGGATGATGAATGGTAAAAGTCTTCCATGGGATTGTCGTCGTTAAGGTGGGAGTGCATTGCCACCCCAATCACCTTAAACTTGACTTTCCCACGAGTATCGCTCCAAATAAGTCTTCCATGGGATTGTCGTCGTTAAAGTGGGAGTGCGTTGCCACCCCAATCACTTTAAACTTGACTTTCCCACGAGTATCGCTCCAAATAAGTCTTCCATGGGATTGTCGTCGTTAAAGTGGGAGTGCGTTGCCACCCCAATCACCTTAAACTTGACTTTCCCATGAGTATCGCCCAAATAAGTCTTCCATGGGATTGTCGTCGTTAAAGTGGGAGTGCGTTGCCACCCCAATCACCTTAAACTTGACGCTCCCATGAGTATCGCTCCCAAATAAGTCTTCAATGGGTTGTCCTCGTTAAAGTAAGGGTTGACTTCTTTACAATCATCTTTTGGCCTACAATAAAAAAAAAAAACAAAAACAAAAGAAGGTACAAATAAAACAGGGAGAAAGTTTACCTTTTACCTGTTAAGGGAAGAAGACAAAATCCAAATTGCAAAGCCCCTCTCTCGTTTGCTAAAAAAAAAAGAGAATAAAATTACAAGATGTGTGGAGATGAATTGTCCAAGCACGCTAGATATGTAGCCTGCAAAAGATACAAAAAAAAAAGAAGGCAATAACGAAGATAAAAAAAAAGGAGAACCTACTGACAGAAAATCGAGGATCAATGATCAGGCTATGTCGTATTGCAATGGATAAAAAAAAAAATATAAAGAAAAAAAAGCCAACAACGCATGCAACCAAAAGGGGCAGTAAGAACTCTCAAGAAATAAAAAGAAAAGGAAGCTTATCACGCAAAATTATGACAAAGAGATGCCGTGATCAATTTATAAACAAGAAGAGCTGCATGGCAATAGCTACTTGCAGAGACAAGTAAAGGAAAGCCTCGAGCGCCTACTGTTACGGGAAGCAAGCTAAATTACTTTCCAATTACTATTGTATTAGGCTTAGATGTGGATTATTAAACAATAGCATGTGTACGTGATGGATTTCCAAGGAAAGCAGCAAGGATTGACAATTTCAAATTATCAAAAGCTTGCAATTTTGTCTTTGAAGGAAAATTGAAAATAAAGCATTAACCAGAAACCAAGCATAAAGTTGGAAAGGAAAGCACACTTACATCAATGAAGTAGTGGGAATATATTTCAAATTGCCAGAAAGATCACGGATGAAAAAATATTAGCTTAAAAAGGGGCTAAAGAAAGAATTTGTGTTGTGGGAAAAGCATTAATCCAACAAGGTATTTATAGGGATTGGAGGCGGCAGGGTAATTTATCTCCAACATGGATACTTATGAAAAGCTTGTATCCTAATATAATTCTAAAAACTAAAAGGAAGCAACTTAATTCTAGTTGGAGAAGACAATGTACGCCGACTGTCATCGCTGGAATTGAAATTGAAACAAGTAGCCATTGTTAGGGTTGCTAACTAGGCCATAGCAATTTCTTTTTCCTAGCAAAGCCTGCTACAAAAATAGCCACTTTCAGGACTGTGACTGGAGTATAGCCAATGACTTATGCATTATAGCTGTTGACCAAACAGCCACTTTCGAGGCTGCTGACTGATCTATAGCCACATTCTAACAGGCCCTTGCTACCAAGTAGCCTCTTTCATGGCTGATAACTGAGTATAGCCAATGTTAGCATAAGCTGAATCAATGGGAAATAACCGACATGAACAAAGAAATTACTTCAAGCCTAGTCTTCACGTGCGGGCAAATTTAACCCCGACAAGTCTTGAAGTAGGGGGCATTTGTAGACAAGTAAATTTTATTGGATCAAATCCATTAAATAAAATGGCTATATATTAAATTCGAGATATATTAGCCCAAATATATTAAGTGGGCTAGTATAATTGGATTAATTATATAGGTCCAACATCCAAATCCATTGGGCCACAAATAATAGGCCCACTTTATTAGCCCAGGGCTAATGGATCCTAAAGGCCCAAATCAGTGCCACGTGCGCAAGCGACGTGGCGCCAAGTCAAATTATAAGGCCAATAGGATTATGCCATATGCCAATGACATGATAATCCTAGTCAAATCCAAATGGCCAATAAAAATGTGCCATGTGTACAAGTGACATGTTCTGGCCAATCAAATGCGGCCTTGTCACTGCTTAAATCTGATTGGCCGGTCTACGGGCCAAGGCCCGTTAGGTCATCTTGAAGCCCACTCCACCCCATATCTATATAAAGGGGTCAAATCTCTCATTTGAGAGAAGAAGAAATCAGAAGCAAGAATCCATAACAAGAAGCAAGAAAGAGCTCGTGGATCAAAGCAAGAGATTTCTACAAAAGCTGCAAGCACTCAAATATTTCTCTACAAGTTCTAGAGATCAAGACGAAGATTCAAGATCAAGCTTCAAGCCCTTGAATCCAAGTACAAGTTCAAGATCAAGACCAAGTTCAAGATAAAGCTCCAAGCTCTTGAACTTATCAAGTCAAGATCAAGCTCAAAAGCCCTTGAAGTTATAGTTTGAAAAGACGAATCAGAGGAATCATAGAGATTGTAACACTCATATTTTGATAAATAAAATATATTGTTGCAATATTTTCTTGTCTCGATATTTATTTTCTTGACGCGAATTTAGTTGCTACAGTGGTATTAACTAATAATCTTATCGACTCCAAAGAGGTGCCGCGCTGCCACCTTAATGTCCATAAGGAAAGGAATTTATAATGATAATGTAACTAATAATAGACATAAGTGGATGCTAAAAATTCGCCAAAAATGATTAAGAAATCACTGACAATGTGTAGTGGGATAAATGTACGTAATGATAAACAATAAAAAATCAAAGCAATAATGAGAAACAAAAAATGTAAAAGCAGAAAATAATCCTATCATCTGTAAAGCTTACTTACGTCCCAGTAAGAACAATGTTGTGTTGCAGTAGAAAACAAATACAAGAGTGTTGGACGTAAGTCAGCTTATACAGTGTGTAATTGTAGAGAATAATGTTTGATTAAGAGCTCTAAGTATTGTTGAGTGAAAATCTAATTTCTAGATGATCTGACTCCTGTTTAGCGCGGTCAATCACCGCGCCTCTAAATCTTAGGGGTCTGTTGTGGTCGTAGCGCATTATAGTCATTGAGATTTGACTTGATTGATTTACCACGTGCTTAGTTCAAGAAAATGACACATTTAAGTGTAAATCAGCATAATGTCATGCTAATGAATTAGTGTGTAAATGATGGAGCATTCTTTTGTGCTATCCTCTCCTTCGGTTCGAATTTTTGCCGGAATTTTTGAATTTTGAGAGTCAAATATATTTAGTATTTATCATAATTTATTTTATATGTCTTATAAATATTTTAAATTATTAATAATTGTGATTCATAGTAATTTTACGAGTTCAAAAATATAAAAAAAATAGGAAAATTTAATGAATCTATATTCGGTTGGTCAAAAATAAAAAAAATGATTTTTCCAAATTTTAAAACTACCAATAAATTGGAACAAATGGAGTATTAGCTAAGCTCATTTTGTTGGAAATTCCCGCTGGAGGGTACTGGTGGGCCTGGCCCTTACCATTTTAGGCGCTACAAATGCCCAAAAAGATATACTGTAGTCATTCTAGGCCAGTCTATATGAAAGAGTCACATTCCTAAAAGACTCGTACTGAACAGTTTTGGTTGAGAGAATTGGACACGGTGGGAATTAGGATTATTGCCAAGTAGTTGGCAACACGGCTGGTGATTAGAATTCTTGCCATAAGCATTATACTCCATAAAGAAAAATTTCAACAATCACTTTTCCTTATTGGGAGTTGCATAGTATACTGATGTTTAAATAGCTTATCCAAATTGCAAATTTGGACAAATCAAACGTAAGAACATTATGTCATAGTGCTAAATTTAGAATTTAATGTAAGAAAATATTTCAATATTTCACTCTTTTAAAATCGTCTATAAATATATGCACTTCTTCCTCTAGCCAAAATCATACCAATCTTTCTTACTTCTTTTTGAGAGAAATCCATAAAGGATACAAAAGAATGGCCTCCACTGGTAGTGAATTAGATAAGCCTCATGCAGTTTGCATACCATACCCTGCCCAAGGCCACATTAACCCAATGTTTAAGTTAGCCAAAATTCTCCATAACAAAGGCTTTCATATCACTTTTGTTAACACTGAATACAACCATAGACGTCTTCTAAAGTCTCGAGGCCCTAAAGGCCTTAAGAACTTGCCATCCTTTCGTTTTGAGACTATTCCCGATGGCCTTCCACCATGTGACCCCGATGTTACCCAAGATATATCTTCTCTATCTAAATCCACTACAACCACTTGTTTGAAACCTTTCAAGGAGTTACTTGCCAAGCTGAATGATACTTCCTCGTCGAACATGCCAACCGTTTCCTGCATCGTTTCGGATGGTGTCATGAGCTTCACTCTTGCTGCTGCTCAAGTTTTGGGCATCCCTGAAGTTCTCTTTTGGACTCCTAGTGCTTGTGGTTTACTGAGTTACATGCATTACCGTGACCTTGTTGAGAAAGGGTACACTCCACTGAAAGGTACATAAGTTTTTCTTTCTTTATTTGTGACGATTAAAGTAAGTATATAGAAAGTGACTTTTTGTGGAGTTGACATGAATTAGAGGATTATTCTTTGTGATCTTCACAAAAACTCGTCACAGTTTATTCCCTTAAGAAGTCTAATATCCGTAACTTTGGATCGTATTTTGTTGTGTAACTGCAGATGCAAGTAATTTAACAAATGGGTATTTGGAGACAACAGCGGATTGGATACCAGGCATGAAAGACATACGTTTGAGGGATCTTCCAAGTTTCATTAGAACTACAAATCCTGATGAATATATGGTCAAATTCATTATCCAAGAAACTGAGAGAAGCAAAATGGCTCAGGCTATTGTTCTCAATACATTTGAACCATTAGAGAAGGAAGTTATGGAATCACTTAACACCCTTCTTCCTCCGGTCTATGCAATTGGCCCCTTGCATCTTCAAATGAAGCACGTCAATGACAAGAACCTGGAGGACTTAGGATCCAATCTTTGGAAAGAAGAAACAGAGTGTGTACACTGGCTAGATTCCAAGAAAGCAAATTCTGTTATTTATATCAATTTCGGAAGCATCACTCCCATGACTAAAAACGAACTCACTGAATTCGCTTGGGGACTTGCCAATAGCCAGTTGGAATTTTTGTGGATTATAAGGCCTGATATTGTGGCAGGGGAACAAGAAATTTTTCCACCCGAATTTATGGAAGAAACTAAAGAAAGAAGAATGTTAGCAAGTTGGTGTCCTCAAGAAAAAGTCCTAAACCACCCTGCGATTGGAGGATTCTTGACTCATAGTGGATGGAATTCTACTCTTGAAAGTATTAGCAGTGGGGTGTCAATGATTTGTTGGCCGTTCTTTGCTGAGCAGCCGACTAATTGTTGGTTTTCTTGCATTAAATGGAACATTGGAATGGAAATTGACAATAATGTGAAGAGGAACGAGGTTGAGAGCCTTGTGAGAGAATTGATGGCTGGGGAAAAAGGCCAAAAGATGAAGAAAAGGGCCCTGGAATGGAAAATTTTAGCTGAAGAAGCTGTTCAAAAACCAGGAGGATCGTCTTATGTTAACATAGACAAAATGATCAAACAAATCCTCCTCTGCCCCAAGCGCTAGGCATTATATTAGTGATCAAGAGATTGTTATTTGCGTCTTCTTTACCTTTGGTTGAGATCTTGTAAGGTTTTTTAATTACTACTATTTGTTTCCCTTCTTTCATCATGTCGTATGATAATGATTAAAATAAAATATCCTTCGAGTCTTTCGTTCAATACAGGCAACTATATATGCCTTGCAAATATTCTAAAGATAAGCTTCTCTTACAAGTCCTTCAAGAGATAATGACAATCTACTCTAGACCGACTTATGTACACAAAGTTACTACAATCTAAGTACCTCATCACTTGCACTTTTATCGACATGTAACATCCACTGAGTACTGCTGAACTATCTGTATGGGCCTGAATCGTTTTTAGGTACACAAATCGAATTTGGATTCGAATATAAGCAAATCTTTGTATCAAAGCGGTAAATAATGCACGAAATAGACGAAAAATGCGTAAAATAACTTGCTTTCAATATATGGATGTTCAGTACAAATTTGGGCAGAGTTTCGGTATATATTTCTGGATCCCGTTTACATGAAATGAACTGCTATTTATAGATGTAAGCCTCTGCCCATGATCTCCACTATCTATCGCCATGTTGTCCCACGATCTTGAGGTGTAGTGCCTGAGTTAGTGGGGTGAAGTAGTGGGCTGCAAAGCCGGACGAACCGAGGGGGGTCCACCGAGGTGAGAGTTTACGACCTCGGTGACTTGGCCCTGTTGCTTGACCGAGGTGATGGTTACCGAAGCTCAGCTCACGGCTCGCCTTCGGTAACGCACCTTCGGTTCCAAGGCTTTGGCGACTCGCTCAACCGCCTCGGCGATTGCTTAGTCGCGACGTGTTCGGTCGTTGAGATTTGCGTGACTGGGGAAAATCGCCGTGGGTCGATTTTTACCCAATACAGATAGTCCCCCCACTCCTCGGTTGACTACCGAGGTGACCGAGGAGTGGAATGAGGTTTTAGCGGGAAGCGACGTGGCTCGATCCTATCCAAGCGTTTCAAAATCTGCCAACGGTTCGTGTCCCATCAGGTCACTTCTCGTGGACACGTGGCGTTCATCCGTGGGTTGACCGAACTGTCGCGCCGCAAATTTTGTTTTCTCCAACGTTACAATGATGACGCTGACGTCATCGTCCCTTCGTATTCCATACCTATAAAAGGAGCATTTCATCAAACTCTTTCCCATTTACCTTTTAGCGATCAATAGCGCCAAGAGCTTAAGAACTCATTCAAACTTTCTCAACTTTCTGATTTCACAAAAAGCTTCCCTTTCCGATATTGTTGTCATGTCTACCACAATCTCTAGGCAAGATTCCAGTGATTCGGGTGAGAGGGTGCGAGCTCTACCCTTAGTCGCGGCCGTCGCTAGCGGCGACGCCGCTGCCGTAGCACCAGTGGGCGCCACAACTGTGGTTGAAAGAGGTGAGGTGTCGTCTGGCGTTGGGGGCGTGACGCGCCGTAAAATGAGAGCGATGCGCCAACTGGCGGTGGAGGAGGAAGTCGCTTCAGGCGAGGACGACGCCGTGTTGGACGACGCCGCATTACGCAGTTTCAGTGATGCCCTCCTTAGAGACGACGACGATGGAGGGGATGGTGAGGATGTTGGCGCCGAGGGCGGCGATGCCGAGGGCGGTGGAGAGAAAGGGACTGCTACCGAGGGGGGATCTTCGGGTCCTGTGATTCCCCTCGAGCAGGAGCTTGAGCCGCATCAAATAATCCCCTCCCATTTCGATAACTCCAAGGATTTGAAATTACAAACTCAGACGGCTGAGCAGGAGGGGAAGCATAGGAATGTTCCCGTGAACACTACCCCAACCCTCATTACACAAGCTCACACTGAGCGGGTTCGGAGGGAGTGTCGATTTGAGCCCGAGGTCAAGGTTGTTATCCCCGATCCGACAAGTAGGGTATGCCACAATATTGAGGGTATGTCTTTTGCTTATACTTACCCATTCACCATCGGCTTCAGTCTTCCTGTCCACAAAGTCATCGATGACTTTTGCCGGGCCTATAATTTGTGTCTGGCCCAACTTGGCCCCGGTGTCTGGAGAGTCGTCCAATGCATGGATTGGCTAAGCAAAAAGGCGAAGGTGGACTTCACTTTTCAACACCTTATTTTCCTTTACTACCCTTATTTCCACAAAGCCGGGGTGGTGGCACTCAATAACCGAGGCAAATTTGCTCTCCTCCACAAGAGTGAGGATCACGGAGACCGAGGCTGGAGTGAGCGGTTCATCTTGCTGGAGACCAGGGTCTTATCTGCCGAGCCCAATTTCCCCGAGCGGTGGAACAACACGCGTAAGTTACACTGCCTTCCAAGTTTTACTCCTCGGTCGTTTATCCATACTTTATTAATTTTGTCCCTTTGTTTCTTTTTCAGCCAACAAGGTAGACATCGTGCCCCCGGCAGGCTTGACAGCATGGGTTAAGGCAATGACCGGGGCTCGTATCCGCCCCAAGAGGACATGGATGAATATGGCTGCCGAATTTGGTTGGCAGTGCAAGAGGCACGGTGAGTTTTGATGGTGTTTTAATAGTGGTTAACTTTGGGATTTTTCTGACTTTCTTTCCCTCGGTGTCAGGTTTTCCAAATCGTGCCGCTAACACCAAGAAGAGTAAGAAGAAGAAGGAAGAAAAGAAGAAAAATGATGAAGAGACCGAGTCTGACGATGATCTGGCTGCGGTAGCCGGGGAGTACAAAGGATTGAAGGCTTCCAAGTCTTCTAAAACTTCCAAGGGAGCCCCGATCAAGGGACTTCCAAAGGTAACTCTTGTCCTCGACTCACGTTGTTAAGTATCGTTCTCTTCCTGTTCCAATGTTTTTTGATTTCTCATTCGTTCGTAGGCGTGAAGCGGAAGAGGGCTACGTCGAAGAAGTCGTCCCGCTCGGTGGCTCCTCGCACCGAGGCGGAGATTCCTCCCCAGCCCGAAGCTGTGGCGGAAAAGCGCCGAGGATTGGTGGATGAGCCCGGGGATGAAGCTTTTGGAGTATGGGCTCAAAGGGGAGTGGAAGTCGTTGACCTTGAGGGTCAAGAACCCGAATCCGCCTCTGCTGCAGAAAAAGCCAAGGGCAAGGCTAAAGTTATCTAGGCGGGTGCTGCTGCGTTTGTTGGGGAGGCTGGCTCTGGATCAGTGAGAGCGCATTCCGAACCCGCGAGGATTTCTTCCTCGGTGGGGTCTTATCGGAAACTTGAGGTGCCAATCTCTTCAAATCTGCTTGGGTGCAGCCCCGAGGATCTCTTTAGGCTTACACCCTTGTTAGGGCCAACCGAGGATAGGCTCATGCAAGAGTTTACCTCGGGCCAGTTATACAGTACCCTGGCCTCCAACGCAGTAAGGGTAAGTTTCGTCATATTAAAAACTCTCAAGAGACCAAAAGAATTTGATTTGCATCTTTACCTTCGGGTTATTTCTGACTTCGGTTTATTTGGCCTTTGCTCAGACTTTCATCCTTTCTTTGAAAGCCATCGAGGTTGAGTCCTCGAGGACCGCTGAGGTTCGGCGCGTGGCTCGCCTATGGGATCAGCAAAAAGATAAGTTCAATGCTCAGATAGCTTTGCTGAAAGCTGATTTAGCCAAGTCCCAGGCCGATTTACGCGAAGCTGAGGCGAACTCCGAAGCCAAGATTAAGATCCTCGATGATGATTTTGAAGCCGAACGCTCGAGGCTGGGAGAGGAAGTCGCGAGGCTGAGCGACGAGCTGTCACAAACCAAAACCGAGGCGGTTAATATGGCCAAAAAGCACCAAGAGCAGCTGAGAGATCATCTGCTTCACATTAAGAAGCTAGAGGGCGAAACTTCCAAGCTTTCAGCCAAGGATGATCAAATCGTTGCCCTGAAAGATGAAATTGCGGCCCGAAAGGATAAAGCTGCACTCAAGGTGAAAAGGGCCGAGCTCGACAAGCGGTGGGCCATCATCAAGTCTCGATTAAGGTTGCTCAAGCGGTGTCGCACCGGGGAGCTTAACCTTGATGAGGAGATTGAGAAGGCCGAAGCTAAAGCAGCCGAAGCTCAAGCTATCATCGAGGATCTTCCTTCAAGTGAGGCCTCGAGCGGCGATGATGAAGATGAGGAAGATGAAGAGGCCGAAGAGGGCTCCGGGGATGGAGGTGGTTCTCCTGAGGCCTGAATTACTTTTAGCGCTTCTTTTGCAAGCCTTCGGGCTTTTGAGTTTGTATTTTCGACCTTCGGGTCTTTTTGAGAATGTATATATTCAGCCTTCGGGCTTTTAGTAAAAAATATTTGCATCCTTATTTTGTGTAATGGCCTTTCAAGCATATCGAACACTTTGATCTTGCAAGACTTAAACAGAATTTGACCGATGCGAACCTAGGGCGACGTCTCGTCCTCGGGTCGACGCATTACGCGGCTTCAAAATGTAAGATTTACATAGATAAAATGAGTGTAACCGAAGTCGTTCTTATTGATATTGACGAGCCGAAAGGCTATGTACATAAAACCAAGCCGAAACGGACCTTGGGTGGAATTTTTAAATAAAAGCAAACTGACAAACACGCCGCTACCGGGCTAATTTACAATGTACTAAATCTAGTCCCCGGGCGTTAGTCCCCGGTTGTCGGATAGATAAGCTTCGGTTGGGAGGCTCGATGCCGACCTCGATATCAACCCCTTCTTACTCCCCCCCAGTGTTTGGTTGTGAATCTTGATGAAGATCCGAGCACTGGAATCGGTTCGGTTCGCTTCCTGAAAAGGTCAAGCAAAAAGACGGAACGAGGGGTAAGTTAGTACATTTTTTGTTAATGCCATGGGAGCGGAGTTCGGCTCGGGGCTGTTTGATTTAAAAAGTTTGAAGATATTTACCTCGACTAGAAGTAGTACCGCTTCAAGTTGGAGATATTCCAATTCAACGGTTCGGGCTCTCCTTGCAAACTTTCGATTTGATAAGAGCCTTTTCCAACAATTGCCTTGACTCTGTAGGGTCCTTCCCAATTTGCGATGAGCTTTCCCCCGTTTTCTTCTTTGGTTGATTGCTTCATGGTTTTCAACACATAATCCCCGACCTTGAAGTCCCTGAATTTAGCCTTTCTGTTGAGATACGCTTCAATCTGTCTCTTTTGAGCAACCAACCGAACCAAAGCTAGCTCCCTCTTCTCTTCGAGCAGATCCAACTCAATGCGCATTGCTTCCTGGTTTGCGTCCTCGGCTGTATGGGCATACCGAAGGCTTGGTTCGCCCACCTCTACGGGAATAAGAGAGTCCATGCCATACGCCAAAGAGAAGGGAGTCTCCCCGGTGCTGCTCTTTTCAGTCGTTCGCATGGCCCACAGAACCCCGTGCAACTCCTCGGGCCAAGGACCTTTTTTCTCATCGAGCCTTTTCTTGAGATTCTCAATTATGATCCTGTTTGAAGACTCGGCTTGGCCATTGGCGCTTGGATGATAGGGAGTCGAAGCTATTCTTTTGATACCCCACTGCTTGAAGAAGTTGGTGATAGCAGTCCCCATGAATTGCTTGCCGTTGTCGCAAGCAATTTCTCTTGGGACCCCGAACCTGTAGATGATGTTCTTTTTGATGAAGTCGATTACTTGCTTTTGCTTAACCTCGGTGAGAGCCGCTGCTTCCACCCATTTGGTGAAGTAATCAGTCAATACCAGGATGAAACGAACACCACCTTTTCCCTTGGGCAATGGTCCAACAACGTCCATTCCCCATTTCATGAAGGGCCATGGCGACACCACCGAATGAAGAGGCTCGGCCTGTTGGTGGATCAGCCGCCCATGGCGTTGGCACTTGTCACATTTTTGCACAAAATCCCTCACATCGGTACTGATAATGGGCCAGTAATACCCAGCTCTTAATAGCTTTCGTACCAAGGACTTTGCCCCCGAATGGTTGCCACACTCGCCTTCATGCACTTCTGCCATAACGTATCTTGCCTCATCGGGACCCAAACATTTGGCCATCGGGCCGCAATACAACCTTTTGTATAGATTTCCTTCGACCATGTGATACGAGGCAGCTTGGGTCCTTAGCTTCTTCGCTTCTTTCTTATCTTGGGGGACAGTCCCCGAGTCGAAATAGGAGATGAATTTACTTCGCCAATCCCATCGGTTGTCCACCGAGTTGACTTGCAGCTTCATCTCTCTCATCTGCGCAGATAATAGCCGAACCACCGAGTCAGTCCCCGAGTGATCTTCATCAATAGCCGAACCCAGATTCGCCAAGGCATCAGCCTCGGTGTTCTTCTCCCGAGGCACTTGTTTAACTTGCCATTCTTGGAATTGGGTCAAGATCCTTTGTGCCCGATCTAGGTATAACTGCATTCTGGGCTCACGAGCCGTGTAATCACCGAGGATTTGGTTCACCACTAACTGAGAGTCACATCTCAATTCGATTCTTTCAACCCCCATTTCTTTGGCCAACTCTAAACCTGCTAAAGCCGCCTCATATTCTGCCTCGTTGTTGGTTACTTTCTTGAATCGAACCGAGTGTCTGATTTTTTCCCCGGTGGGTGCTCTCAAGACTATGGCCAGCCCCGAACCTTTGGAGTTGGTTGCTCCATCAGTATAGAGTATCCATAAGCCCGGAGTTGTTCCTTTAGCTTCGGCGTTTTCTTTTTCAGCCTCGGGTAAGATTCTAACGCTAAAATCTGCCACGAAGTCTGCCAAGACTTGGGACTTAATGGTGTTCCGAGGCTGATAGGTGATGTCATATTCACTTAACTCTACCGCCCATTTTGACAATCTTCCCGACAACTCTGGCTTATGCAAAATATTTCTCAAAGGGAAGGTTGAAACTACGGCTATTGGATGGCATTGAAAATAGGGCCGCAATTTCCGAGCGGTAATAAGTAAAGCAAGAGCTAGTTTTTCCAGATGTGGATACCTGGTCTCAGCGTCGAGGAGTGTCTTGCTCACATAGTAAATGGGCTGCTGCTTGCCATCTTCTTCTCGAACCAGCACAGCACTTACTGATACCTCGGACACTGCTAAATAGACTAGCAATGTTTCACCTTCTTTTGGCTTGGCGAGCAACGGTGCGTTAGCCAAATACTGCTTCAAGTCTTTCAACGCTTGTTCGCACTCCGGTGTCCATTCGAAGTGAGTGTTTTTTCTCAAAACGGAGAAAAATTTGTGGCATCGCTCCGAGGACCTTGAAATGAAACGACTCAAGGCAGCGACTCGGCCAATCAAGCGCTGGACTTCTTTCACCCCGGTAAGCTTCTCGGGGATTTCTTCAATAGCTCTGATTTTGTCAGGATTAGCCTCGATGCCTCGTTCAGAGACGATGAATCCCAAGAATTTGCCAGACCCGACGCCGAAGGCGCACTTCTCAGGATTCAACTTCATGCCATATTATCTCAACACAGCAAAGGCTTCCCTCAGATGATTTAAGTGATCCTCCATTCGGATCGACTTGATGAGCATGTCGTCTATGTAGACCTCCATAGACTTTCCAATATATTCCTTAAACATGCGACATACCAGCCTTTGGTAAGTCGCCCCGGCGTTTTTGAGACCGAAGGGCATGACCTTGTAACAGAATGTACCTCGGTCAGTGATGAACGAGGTCTTTTCTTCGTCCTCAGGGTCCATGAGGATCTGATTGTAGCCCGAATACGCATCCAAGAAAGTTAATAGTTTGTGTCCAGCCGTGGAGTCTATTAACCTGTCGATTTGTGGCAATGGGTAAGAATCTTTGGGGCAAGCTTTATTCAGGTCGGTGTAGTCTACACACATTCTCCACTTGCCATTCTTCTTCGGCACAACTACCACATTTGCCAGCCATTCGGGATATTTCACCTCCCTGATGAAACAATTTTCTTGCAGCTTCGTGGTCTCATCTTCAATCGCCTTCTTTTTCACCCCGGCGTGAGGTCTCTTCTTTTGTTTCACCGGGGTGAACCTTGGATCTACATTCAGCTTGTGAGTCATGATCTCCGGATCGATACCCGTCATGTCTGAGTGAGCCCAAGCAAAACAGTCATGGTTGGACCTTAAAACTTCCATAATTGCCTCTTTCGACTTCGGGTCCAACTCCGAGCCGATGTGCACTTTCCTTTCTGGGAACTCTTTCAGTAGAGTGAAAGAGTTCAGCTCCTCAATGGTAGAGTCCTCGGCTTTTTGCTTCCGAGGCTCTTGCACGCATGCCGGGATCTTTTCAATTTCATTTTGGAGGCTCGCCTCGCTCGATCCCGGTTGCGTTGGTTGCTATTTTTTGGGCCCGCTTGGGGCGACTCCACTCTTCAGTGCAACCGAGTAGCATTCCCTCGCTACTCGCTGCTCCCCCTTAATTGACCGAACCCCCCATGGTGTTGGGAATTTGATCACTTGGTGTAAAGTGGAAGGAACAGCTTCCATGGAGTGGATCCATGGCCGCCCGAGGATTACATTATAGGCCAGATCCTCGGGCATCACTTGAAACAGTGTCTCCTTGGTGACACCCTCAGCGAATGTCTTCAGCGTGATTTCACCCAACGTCTTCTCTGTTGAGTTGTTAAAACCAGCCAACACTGTTGATTTGGGAACGATTTCCCCTTTTAGCCACATCTGCTTCACCGCCCCGTAGCTGATGATATTTACCGAACTACCGGGGTCAATCAAGACTCTCTTGATGTCAGCGTTGTTAATTCTTAGCATGATGACTAGAGCATCGTGATGGGGAAACATCATCCCATCACAGTCATCCTCATCGAACACGATGTCCTTGCCCGAGCCTCCAACTCGGGTCCTCTTCTCCATGGTGATGGAGAGCTTAGCAAATTTTTTAGCTGCGGCGAAGTTCACGCCGTTTACTTCTGACCCCCCGGTGATGACGTTAACTACTCTCTCCGGGGGTGGAGCCCGAGGTGGTTGCCCATCCCCCCGGTTCTTTGAAAAATTGTCTTTCCCCTTGTCAGTGAGGAATTGAGCCAAGACTCCTTTTTTCAGTAGGTGAGCTACCTCGAGGCGCAAAGCTTTGCAGTCCTCGGTTCTGTGACCATAATCTGCATGAAACTCGCAATGCAGGTTCTGATCCCTTTTGTCCGCTGGGGTTCTCATGTCTTTGGGAATTCTTACCCCGGCTATCCCCTTAACGACGTCGACCAGCTCCGAGGTCGATATGTTGAAATTATAATCTTGGATCCGGGGAAGATCCTTTCTTGGGACCGAAGCGGAGCTCGAGGGATTCCTTTGGTTCATATTGGTTTGAAACTTCCCTCCAAGCCTTTGGCTTATGTGAGATGTCGGGTATGAGTTACCGGGGTTGTTCCCCAACCTTTGAGTAACATGTTGCCTCGGCGAAGTATAAGGTTCATACCTCCCTTTCAAATTATTTCGTGGCGCCTCGGCGCGATTTGAAATATCACCTCGGTTTTGGTAACCTCGGTTTTTGAACTCCGCCTCCTCCAATCTGATTTTGGAGTAAGCTCTTCTATGCAGGTCCTCCCACGTCAGGACCTGATATTGTTGCAACTCTTTTCGCAATTCGGCAGCAGCACTTGAATTGCGACCGTTGATACCTTTTTCGAAGGCCATGATAGCCAAGGTATCATTCATTCGAGGCAACTCCATACGTTCAGCATGGAATCGCTCGAGGAACTCTTTAAGTGGCTCACCGGGCCATTGTTTCACTTCACATATATCCTCCTTCCTCTGGAGGATCTTTTGCGCGCCGGTGTGAGCTTTGACAAAGGCGCGGGATAGTTCTTTGAACGAGGAGATTGACCCCGGCGGCAAGCATAAATACCACCGAAGGGCACCCTTTTCCAACGAACTACCAAACTTCTTTAAGAACATGGATTCAAGCTGCGTGGACGTCAAGTCGTTGCTCTTTACCATGGACATGTATTCCCTAACATGCTCCTTGGGATCAGTTGTCCCATCGTACTTTTTGAGGAATGTGAGTTTGAAACCCACAGGAGTTGGAGCTGGTGCTGCTTCGGGCTTGTAGGGCTGCTCCCTATATTGCTCGATGTCGAGGTCATCTTCCTCCTTGCTTATCCCCGGTACGCGCTCGAGGCGTTTTTCGACGCGCGCCTCGATGCGAACCTCGATTTCTCTACTCATTTTTTCAACGTCAACCGATGACGTTGTTTCTGCCACGGAGGGAACCGTCCCGAAGTGTGGCATGGAAGATGGATTACTCCCCGACCCCCCCAGACGCGGCTCCGTTGTGAGGTCCCCCTGTTGTCGCGCCCTGAGGAACGAAAGGCGGGGTGCCTCCACCAGAAGCCGAGGGCTGGGTGCCGTTTGGGGCGGCGCTGTTTCGCACTTCTAGCGAGGCGCGAAACTCGGCGTTGATACTAGCCTGCTCATCCTGCTTATTTTGGAGAGCTCTTAGTGTGGTGACAACATACATTTGAAATTCTTCGGTTGTCATTGGGGTGAAGGATTGTTGGTTCGTCGGAACGTCAACCCGATCACCATTACCACCATTGTTGTTATCAGCCATAGCGTTAGATCACAAATTTCTTGATGAAAAACAGATTTCGAACTTTGGAACAAAGCGTTATTGCTTATATCCCCACAGACGGCGCCAATTTGTATGGGCCTAAATCGTTTTTAGGTACACAAATCGAATTTGGATTCGAATATATGCAAATCTTTGTATCAAAGCGGTAAATAATGCACGAAATAGACGAAAAATGCGTAAAATAACTTGGTTTCAATATATGGATGTTCAGTACAAATTTGGGCAGAGTTTCGGTATATATTTCTGGATCCCGTTTACATGAAATGAACTGCTATTTATAGATGTAAGCCTCTGCCCATGATCTCCACTATCTATCGCCATGTTGTCCCACGATCTTGAGGTGTAGTGGCTGAGTTAGTGGGGTGAAGTAGTGGGCTGCAAAGCCGGACGAACCGAGGGGGGTCCACCGAGGTGAGAGTTTACGACCTCGGTGACTTGGCCCTGTTGCTTGACCGAGGTGATGGTTACCGAAGCTCAGCTCACGGCTCGCCTTCGGTAACGCACCTTCGGTTCCAAGGCTTTGGCGACTCGCTCAACCGCCTCGGCGATTGCTTAGTCGCGACGTGTTCGGTCGTTGAGATTTGCGTGACTGGGGCAAATCGCCGTGGGTCGATTTTTACCCAATAAACTATCCTCCTTCAATTTCATCCCTTTTTAATCGCTCTAACATGGACAAGTAACTAATTGCACGTAGCGTCGTGGTTATATTTGTCGGTTTTCTATTATGAGTTTGACTACACATGGGTCGTATTACTGGTGTCCTACAGGAGATGCGTTATTGTCACTAGCACTAAAAACTTCCCAACTTTAAACAACTTCCAAGTTATGCTGATGAAACTATCAAGATATGCATGAGATGTCCATGGGATAGATCCAGCGTTCCAAATCATTAAAATAACATGTCTCCTCAACTCTCGAGGCCCTAATGGCCTCAAGAACTCACCATCCTTTCGTTTTGAGACTATTCCAGATGGCCTTCCACCATGTGATGCTGATGTTACACAAGATATTGTTGTTTTATCTGAATCCACAACCACCACTTGTTTGGAACCTTTCAAGGAGTTACTTGCAAAACTCAATGATACTTCCTTTTCGAACGTGCCACCAGTCTCGTGCATAGTTTCGGATGGTGTCATGAGCTTTACTCTTGCTGCTGCCTAAGGATTAGGCATCCCTCCAGTTTTCTTCTGGAACTTCGCGTGGTTCCTTAGGCTGCATGCATCATTCCAACCTTGTAGAAAAAGGATACACTCCTCTCTCCTCTTAAAGGTATACATAATTTCTCATGTTTTAAGATGGTCAGCTTCATTTGCACTATTTTGAATTATATATCCTGTTAAATAAAATCTAACACTGAGAGAACTCGACAATAACACTAACAGCCTAGCCTATGCCGTTACCAATGCTTATCTCAAAAGTTGTCAGGCTGATGCCTCGTCAATATATATAGAACTCTTAATAAATACATTAAGCCTAATGACTCCTGATAAAAAGATTTTCTTCTATCAAGGAAACCACATGATATTTTGCATAAGTAATTAAATTTAAAACTAATATGTGTTGGGCACTAAAAGTCTTTTAAAGAGGAGAAAACATTCTAACATATCCTCTCATTACAATTTTTTCATGTAGATGAAAATTACTTGACAAATGGATATTTGGAGACAACTTTGGATTGGATACAGGGCATGAAAGACATACGTTTAAGGGATCTTCCAAGTTTCAGAAGAACTACAAATCCAGATGATTACATGATTAAATTTACCATCCAAGAAGCAGAGAGATCCAAAAAAACTTCTGCATTTGTAATCAATACATTTGAACCATTAGAGAAAGAAGTTCTTGAATAACTTCAAACCATTCTTCCTCCTGTGTATGCCATTGGACCATTGCATTTGCTTTTAAAACATGTTGATGACAAGAATTTGGAAGATTTAGGAACTAATCTATGGAAAGAAGATCCAAATTGTCTAGGATGGCTTGATTCCAAGAAACCAAATTCTGTTGTTTATGTTAATTTCAGAATCGTTGTTGTCATGACTAAAAACCAACTTATCGAATTCGCATGGGGACTTACCAATAGCAAGATGGAATTTTTGTGGATCATAAGGCCTGATATTGTATCAGGGCAACAAGCATTTCTTCCACCGGAATTTTTAGAAGAAACTAAAGAAAGAGGATTGTTAGCAAGTTGGTGCGCACAAGAACAAGTCCTCAACCACCCTGCAATTGGAGGATTCTTGACTCAGATTGGATGGAATTCGACTCTTGAAAGTACTAGCAGTGGGGTGCCAATGATTTGTTGGCCGTTCTTTCGTGAACAGCCAACTAATTGTTGGTTTTGTTGCACTAAATTGGGCATTGCAATGGAGATTGACAATAATGTGAAGAGGGACGAAGTTGAAAGCCTTGTTAGAGAGCTGATTATTAGGGAGAAGGGCGGAGATATGAAGAAAAGGGCCTTGGAATGGAAGATATTGGCTGAAGATGCTGCTGCAAATCCAATAGGATCATCTTATGTGAACATACATAGACTAATCAATGAAATTCTCCTCTCTCCTAAAACACTATGCGTTACTACAACTTCTTACATTTGAGAACTTTAGAGACAGAACCAGTTTATCGCTTATAGCTTATGACCTTTTCTCTTCAAGTTTGTGGTAGTGTTTTAAGTTCCATGCACTAATAACAAAACAGAATACAGTAAATTAGAAGTATATCTTTCATGAGACGATCAGCTTCACATGATACCGACTAATGTAACAAAATGACAAGATAGATATGTGTGCCCTACAATGAGACGGCTTATGGAAGGTGAGATCAGAAATTTGACTCCATTTTGGACGTATAGTACACTATATAACAAATGTTTTACTGATAAGTGGTAAACGTCGTTATTCACAAACTTTCAAATTTTGATCAAAAGATCAACACAAACATAAGGAAATAACGATCACGGCATGAATCAGCAATCCTGCGCACGATCAAGTATCAAAATATATTCGTTTTAATTTAGCAAAAAATCTAATAGGCGTTACTACCATTTATCATGTTTTAATTAACGGAAAATGACCGAATTTGCCCCTCAACTATCAGAAATGGGTCAAATATGCTCTTCGCTTGAAAACGGTCTCATTTATACCCCTACCGTTAAGCAAATGGTTCAACTATACCCCTAGAAGCTAACGGTGAGCCGGCTGCAATTATTTACCTATTAAAATAAACTTTTCTCGTGACATGAATATCCAAAATCTGATTTTTACTTTTGTGAAAGCCATATGAAAACAGAAAAAGAAAACATTAAACACCATTTGTCATTTCTAAGGTCATACCCTCCGTCTCCGGCCATATCGAAGGTCATTGGAGCTATAGTTACACTCCAACTCACCGAATCTTCGTCCGACAAAGATTGCAGTTCCTTTTTGGTGAACTCGGGCTACAAATGTCCACTCCGAACTTTTTTCTATAAATTCATTCCCTTGCTTCCCACTTGCTGCCGTTTAAACCACTCTTCTTTCTTTGGTCAACGAATTTACCGGCATTACCTTCGTTGTCGCTGTCCATAGTGAACTTGATATTCATAGAAACAACACTAGAAATTTTTCATGAGTTTGGCGAGGTAATGAGGCGTTTCAGAGACTCATGAAGTCTTTCCACTTGATAGGAATGAAAGTTTCAAAAAATATGGTTACTAAAATTGCTGCTCATGAAGCGAGTGGGATTTCCAGAAGTATGATAATTTGAGCAATGTGTCCTGATTGAAGTACCCACTTAGTTACATTCATTCGTTGATCAAGAACTCTAACAGAACTTTAGATTGTAGACTTCAATTATAAACTCTTCCTATTGGCACTTTGTGATTTTAAGAATTTGATATTTCAATTGGTAACGGTAACCATGTGAGTTGGTGTTATCCGACTCTTGCCCACGAATTCTCTTAGAAGAAACAAAGAGATTTTTATATTTTTATTTTTAAAGGAATGAAATTATAAATATGAATGGAACAAAGATGATTGAAGGGCTTTTTACCCTAGGTGGACATCCATATCAACAAAATATATTAAATTTTCAATGGGTGAAACTTACAACTAGCTTTTACCATTAGTTTTAGGGGTATAGTTGAGCCTATTAATCAATGGTAGGTGTATAATTGATCCATTTACTCAACGGTAGGGGTATAAATAAGACCGTTTTTAAACAGAGGACATATTTGGCTCATTTCTGATAGTTGGGGGGCAAATTTGACCCTTTTCCATTTAATTAATTTCCAATCTATCGAATTATTTCATTCTTCAACCAGACAAGATTGAGTTTTTCCATTATACAAAACATAATTCAGAGAATACAAAATACAGACTTGGGATTAAAGAAAAAAAACAAAGGAGAACTTTCAAAATTTATCAATCTAATGGAAGAAGTGAAGAACCCTTTGGCAATAGCACCTCAGGAACCAACTTCTCAAAATTCATATAAGATGATCCACCTGGGCAGGTGATAGCTTCTTCAGCTAACTTCTTCAACTTCAATGCCTTGTTTTTAATCTCTTTACCTATTTCCCCAATCATCAACTCTCTAACAAGTTGCTCAATCACTTCCCTCTTCACATTACTATCAATTTCCAATCCTACACCCCAACGATTACAACTAAACCAACAATTTGTTTGTTGGTCTGCAAAGAAAGGCCAACACAACATTGGCACACCAAATGATATACTTTCGAAAGTCGAGTTCCATCCACAGTGAGTCAAAAATCATCCAATTGATGGATGACTTAGAACTTGTTCCTGTGGGCACCAACCACCTAATAAACCTCTTTCCATAGTTTCCATTAAAATGTGGCAAAATGGCTGAATCACCCGTGATTAAATCTGGTCTAATAATCCACAAGAAATTCATTTTTGTATTAGCAAGGCCCCATGCAAATTCAGTTAATTGTGCGTTACCCATCACGGTAATACTTCCAAAATTCACATAAACAACTGAATTTGGCTTTTTAGTGTTCAGCCACCCGAGATAGTCAGAATCTTCTTTCCATAGATTTGATCCAATTGATTTTAGATCTTCTTGTTGAGATAACTTATTCATGAGAGAGTGAAGGGGTCCAAGAGTAAAAGCCTTAGGTAACTTGGTGCAAAGTGGTTTCAGTAGATCACTGTCTAACGTGTCAAAAGTGTTAAAAATGAGTGCAGAGGCTTTGGGAATTTTTTCCACGATTTCTTCCATTACAAATTTGTTTATCATGTCGCTAGGTTCATTCACTGTGGTTCTGAAGAAGCTTGGCAAGTTTTTCAAACGAATGCCTTCCATGCCTGGTTTCCAATCTATAATGGTATCTAGATGGCCATTGATCAAGTAACTAGGATCTGAAATTCAACCAATAGAAAGAAATTAATTGTAAGTGGTCTCAGAATTGTAAAAGCTCACTAATACTCTTTTAAATATTTATATATAACTGGACAACTAACAAAAAAAGTTTGTTCATAGAGATTGAAATTACTCCTCTGGTTCACAATAATGAGGTTCGAGGTTAGTGACACAACCATTAGAGTTACTATACACCATATATAAGTAAAAATGACACTTAGCTTGAACTCGAGGGCATTTGAATTGCTCGGTTCATTATTTCGTGTGAAGGTGTTTGCCTGACAAAAAATTAAGAAACCAAAGATGGCTTGACATTTAAACCAGGTATTAACAATGTAAGAAAAATTATCTAGTTAAATGAGCAAGTGTGGAGAAAGTATCGAATGTCTTTTCATTTTTCCTTTCCTTATAAAAGAATGACTATTAAATGAAATTATTGAGAACAAGTTAATTAAGAGAGAAATACGAATGCTAAGAGTGTTAAAAAAATGTCATTTTCTTCTTAGTAAGACTTAGGAGCAACATAACAGAGCCTTTTTTAAATAATAAAATATAATCACCACATTAAATCCTGCTCTGAATGATCCTCTGTTTGGTTACTTCTTTTTATTTTCCACATCAAACATAATATCGGTAATATTATGTTTGTTTCATATTTTTCTTTTTAGCATAGATACTCAAGCATAAATTAATGGAGAAATTTATATATCATTTTTATGCATGGTAAATGTGTAACAAAAATGCATGTATTAATAATACATCGATTAAGCTACTCAAAATGACATAATTTAACCTTCACATAGTAAGTAACATTTTATTTGTTATACGACAAAAATATATATTTTAAATTATACACTATGTATTTGTTTTTTGTCAACATGTCAAAAATATTTAATAAATTATAATCCGTATATTTTAATCTTTGCATTTCAAATCCCAATATTACAATATATTATTAATCCCTATCTTAGAATCAGTACACCTGATCTACCTTACTAATATTTGTCCTACATTAATTACTCCCTCTGTCCCCATTTAATTGTCTATCTTTTCTTTTTAGTTTGTCCCATAAAGAGTATTTTTTTTCATATTTGGTATCTTTTAAATTTCAAACTTTGTTTTGAACCATTACACACAACTTTAAATTTAAATTATATTATTTAAAAATTTTTCTTATTTTTTAAACGCTCAAATCCAGACACTTAAAATGGGATGGAAAGAGTATTAATTTCTGCATAACTTTTAGCTAAACCAAACGAGTGTACTAAAAAGTCCAATGTTCTGCGTCTTTGCGGTAAATGCTTAGGAATTTCAAGTTCAAAGCTCCATTCTGCATATTTGGATTCTAAGCATTGTTAAGACCGCTAGATTTTCATTTCTATCCACGTAATACTTAAGTTTTTCCTTCTATAAGTTGGAGTGAAAATGGAAATATGAGTAATTAACCCTTGCCATCACTCTTTTAGAAGGATAATTTTTGTACTTTATATATATTTGCTTACATGAGTAAAGTCCAGTTAATTTCTAAAATGGTCACCGACCTAATGCAAAGTACCTAAAAAAATCATTTTCCTTAAGTGTGGGACAAAAATATCACTCAACTTATCCAAAGTACATTAAAAAGTCATTCTCCCAAATTGTCTGTTAAAGTTTATCGAAAAATGCTGATGTGGCAGTTTATTTTAGTTCTTTTTATTAAAAATGGACCCAAAAAATATTTTAAATTTTTAAAAGAACATCAAATTTAAGGTATTAGCCACCTCAAAATTTTAGACGTTTTACCATGGTAAATCAAACTTTAAACTTATCTATAATAATTCAAACTTCAAACCTCTCAAATTTTGTTAATTTTTTTAAAAATAAGAATATGCTAGGGGAAAAGATTCAACTTAAAGTAAAAATCAAATTTGTAAACCAAAAAGTCTAAAAGATATACAGCATATGGAAACTTATAAATTCAATAATTATTATGCCAAAATATATATAAAAAAAACTTATGGTGCTATATTTTTGAACTATAATTATTGGGAAAGATTTCAAATAACTGCATCAGTTATAATTTTTAATTACACTCTTTAGCATATTTGTTGTGGTACCTAATTATAAAACTACCATAACACTGTTTCCACACTTTGATATTTTCCAATGAGCATTACTTAAAATCAGTTTAACCGAATACCAAATTACTGAAGAGTATACTTCCATAATCCCTCTTCTCTTATAAAGTTCTCAGACTTTACATAGATATGTATAATTAATATATGATGCACAATTTATGGTTGAAGGAACTCAAATATACTATTAATATACAAATAGTAGAAAATCAAATATACTATTAATATGCAAATACGACATTAATATACACCAGTAATATACCAAAAATAACTGTAATATAAAGGCGAATAATAAATAATCCACCAGTAAATTATCTCATAAATAAATAATTTGATATATTTTTTTAAAATTTAAAATATTTGTTGGGTCCTTTTTTAATAAAAAGAACTAAAATAAAATGCCACATCAGCATTTTCAGGTGAACTTTAACGCACAACTTGGTAGAATGACTTTTTAAGGCACTTAAGATTAGTTGAGTGATATTTTTGTCCCAAACCAAAGGAAAATGACTTTTTTAAATGCTTTGTATTAGTTAAATGACCATTTTAAGAATTAACTTGGGTAAAGTCATGGTTTATTTTTTTAGGCGGTAAAACGAATTAACATAAACAGGAGAGAAGAGTACTAGTCTTAGTTAGATTTCATGCATACCAGTGAGTTTTCATACCTTTTAGTGGAGAGTAACCTTCTTCCACAAGTTTAGGGTATTGGAGGAAAGCCATCAAGGCACAAGCACTAGCTGTCCAAAATGCAACATTAGGAATACCTAATTCCTCAGAAACTTCATAAGTTAAACTCATACCAACATCAGAAACTATGCAAGTAACTGGAGGGATCAAATTCATCAAGGAGGAATTATTGTTTAGTCTGCTCACAAGGTCTCTGAAAGGGGACAAACAGAAGTTTTTACATGATTCACACAAAGATGAAACATCTTGTGTGGAATCCTCATTAGATGGAGGAAGTCCATCGGGGATGGACTCGAAACAAAAGGAAGGGAGGCCAGCGAGGCCGTTAGGACCTCGGAATTTGAGCAATCGACGGTGATTGAACTCTGTGTTAACAAAGGTGATATGAAAGCCTCGGACATGAAGGAGTTTGGCCAAATTGAGCATAGGATTTATATGCCCTTGTGCTGGAAATGGAATGCATACTGCATGAGGCTTAGACAATATTGGTTTCTCTAAGTTGTTCATACTGCACCCTTTTTTTCAGGACAAGAGACTATTAAAGTATTAGTAATAGCTGTTCTAGGCTTCAACCAACCTTACTCGCTTAAATAGACTAGCCAATAGACTAGATTGTGTATAACAAAAATATTTACACTTTTATGCGTTGGCCGCGTTAAAAGTACGTTAGTACATAAAATAGTGATGTCACAAAATTTTGGCCACATGATGATATTGTATTAAGGTGTACTTACTCATGAAAAAGGAAAAGTTAAGTTTTACAGTAGATTTGAAACATCAACATCACTTTGGCGTCAATGTCATTTTATTACCAATATAGAACGATAATAAACTAAAGAGTAACATGAACAAAACTGTCAACCTTTGCAATTGTACATTAAATACTTGACGATATTTTTAATCTAAAAACAGAGTAGTGAGAACTGAGAAACATGTGCCAATCAGATACATATATAATTATATGAAGGAAAGAGAAGGACCTTCCCTGTATATAAATATTGTTGGTGGAAAAAGGTGGTAGTTGGAGGATTGGGTCCTTTCATTATGTTGCAAAGAAATGAAATAGACGCAGTACTGATAATTAATTCCAATCTTAAAGAGATGTAGACTGTAGATAAATGACAGATTGATTCCTAAATTACTCCAACTTTACTTGATGTGGTAAAAATATGTCATTTATAATTACAGAAATACGAGTTGAGCTAATGATGGATATAATTTATTCATATATTTTCATAGTTAAATATTAACTATTTTTAAATAAAACGTGAATAAATATTTCCATCTCTCGCATATTTTTTAACATATTTTGCAGGAAGAAGTACATATTAAAAATAAAGAAAAAGAATGGAATGGCCATCAATGACTATATTTTTCATAGTGCAATTATAGCACCAATGATTCATGTCTATAATTTTACTACGGTGAAGAGCAAAGTGCAAATGGAACAAAAAGTCATCAATTCAAGACACCTTTGCTACTACGGGAAAATACCAAGACCTTACCTAACTTTCATCAATGACCATAGGGGAATATTTTGTAGGAGAAATAATAATAAATTCTAGGAAAGCAAGACGGAAGAGCAAATGTGAAATTCATCTAGACTTCATTACTAGATCAATCTAGACTGCATCACTAGAGCAATCTAGTAGCAATTCCTAGATATATCTAAGCACTATCTACAAATGCATCGGGACCTTGAACTCTATTGTTGGAAATAGGATTCGGGCACCCATGTGGGTCAACCCGGATCCATGTCCAAATAAATAATATATATAATATATTTTATATATAAATTATTTAGTAAATGGAAAAAGGGAAAGAGACACAACTTTTAGAAAAAGTTGTATCCCTTAAGAAGTATTAAAAGGTCTCTTTTAGAAGAAACCAACGCAACTTTTGCCACTTCCGAAAAACAGAAAGAAACCTCCTTCCTTTGCTATTCCAAATACAAACAGTAAAAACTCTCTTCTTCCTTAAGTGAAGAACTTCAATGGAAGATTCCTAGAAAGAGTGGTCTTCTACGAGTTTGGAACAACATCTGTAATTCATGTACGATTTAGACTGTGGAATATTCTTTACAATTCGTGTTTTTTACATGTGATTGTATTGTCGACTACTGAAACAAATACGGTTAGACCCTGGGCAATTATATATTTTTGGATTGTGTGAAATCCTTCATTTATAAATAGGAATGCAAAGTTTTGAAGAAAGGACATCTAATTTTCTTTTCTAATTCACTTTGCAAGAACTAGTCTTGCTCTTTCTTCTTTTAGTTTTTCTTTTTATCTTTGTAGGAATATTAATATTTTTCTTTAGTTTTTATGGTTTCTCCATAATGGAGTAATTTTCTTAGGTTGGGATATTAGATAAAGCTTGATAAATTATTATAATAGATGTCAAAATTTTATTATCTTGTCGTGTTGAGGTTCTTTCTTAATCATCTTTATACACCATGTTTTACCATAATCATTATCTTATTTCTCTCAATTCTAATACGTGAGAATCGATTCAAATTAGTTTATGATTTATTAAAAGCTAATCGAAAGAGGTTTTTGCTCACTTGTGTACTCAACCGAAATTATTCTTGTTTAAAGCCATTACTTTAATCACTTAATAGTATAAGCGAGAGTGGTACTATTAAGCGGTTATTGTTTAAGGTCACTAACTTCAATAGATTAATAGTATAAGCGCAAGTGGTGCTATTATGAAATTGTTGTTACGTGAAGTGATTGAATTAGAAATAAGCAATTATTCTTTAAACAAGGTCTTTGTTTCACTATTAATCAATTAATGGTATAAGCGCAAGTGGTGCTATTAATAGATTTCTTTTATGTGATTTGATTGAATTATAAATAAACGATCATTTCATTAAACGGAGAAATAAATAATAAAGATTTAATTCTATTGTAATAGTTTTATCTTGCAAAATCAAAATATCTCAACCTCTATATTTTATTTAAAAATAAATTAAAAATATTTATTGTTTTTATTTTCAGTACTTAGAACTTATAATCTACTCTCCTTTCATCAATTTGATCTTCTCAAATAGTAACCAAGATAATATAAAACTGTAGCCTAGGTGGTTCCAATCTCTGTGGGACGATATCTTAAACTATATTAGAATTTGACAAGAACGAGCAGGAAAATCCTATACACTTTGGACTCGTCAAATTTTTGGCGCCGTTACTGGGGATTGGCAAACATCTACTTCAGGTTAATTATATTTTTTATTACTTTGAGAACTTTTATTATTAATATTATTATTATTACTAACTACTATTATTATTATTATTAGTACAACTAACAAGACTTGAAAAAAAAAAAAAAACAAAGAGCTTCTAATGATTATATCACTAGACTAAAAAAAATGAACTTTGATCGATCAAGCATTAACTGTGCCGAGTTGACAGAAAATCATTGTCAAAAGATTATCACTTGTAATCTATGTGGTGGACACATTCAACATTGAATTGTCAGTCAATCACTAGGGAATATGATGAGGACTTTTTTTATGAGTTTTGCCAAACAGATGACACATTCTCATATGATGATTCTAAGAGACTAAAAGATATTGTAATTTTTTTTTTTGAAAAAGCCAACCAAAGATTTGCTATTTGCAAATATTATGGTGGAAATCACCATAATCATGGATGCCAAACAAGTAACAAATTTTCATATAGTGATTCTGGAAAACTGAAAGAGATTGAAAAACTAATCGATCAAAGGCGAATGAAAGACATAGAGGAGTTGATAAACTAAAAGACCGTTACTTGTGAATATTGTTGTGGAAATCACCTTGGGCATACATGTCAAGCAGGTAATCCTCCTCTTTGTAGTTTATTTGATGACCAAGCTTACGTCGGTTCTAGTTCTGATAGGTATATTGATTCTAGTAGATATGACTGCAATCCGGAGTGCAACCAATATTTACAAGAGAATCAAAACAATGAGCGCCAACCACCTCAAGAGGTGGACGTGAGTTAGAAAGAATATGGGCTTAATTTTATGAAAATTACTGATAAGAAAATTATACAGTCCCATACAACCATTACTGACATCACAATGCAATTAAATCAATTAGTCAGTATGGTAATCTCCTTAAATGATGGTAATGAGCAATTGAATGAAACAATATCATGTGAAAAAATACCATCACTCAAGAAAAAGATTTAGATCTGGTAAAGTTGGCTTACAATGAAAGTTTGATAGAATTTGAATCATTAGGTCCTGAATCCTTATCCGATTAATGAAGAAGAGGAAGTCATAAAGATAAATGAATTTAATATAAATTTATTTGACTATCATTCTTCAGTTTCTTTTGATCACTATGACTCTGTGGACTTTGTTATTGGAGATTTTCAGGAAAATGCATGGAATGATCATCAAGAAAAATGTAAGTTGAGAATCCTCATTGATAGTAATTTTACTGCTAAGGATAAGACAAAGAAATCAAAAATCAAGCATCAACACATAAATAAAATATCTTTTGATGCTCTCGACTTAATAAGCTCCAAAAGTAAACTCAATAAGAGAAAATGAAATACTGATTCTGAATTAGGAATAGAGTTTACTAGTTCACGAAGAAAAAAAAAATACTTTAAAAGAATTTTCTCATGCTTTTTATAGTTTTTGAGTGCATATATATATATAATTTTTTTTTCCTCTTTATGTTTGTTTTCTTTCTTTCAATGCGTTGTCACCAAAAAAAAAAAAAAAAAGAGTTTTTCATCCGAAGCCATTGAGGGAGAAGCAATGGAGCCTTATAAGTCCAACATAGATATGACTAATTAAATGCTTAACCAATTGATCTGGTCAATATCCAGATTATTGTACAACCGGAACATCTCATGAAGACCTCTACAAAAACAGAGTCACCTAGACAGGAATAACTCCATGGTGATCGGTATGCCTAAGTTACTGGTTGGTTAACCATTCAATTGTGCAATTCTAATGTTAGCACAAGTAATTTTATGGTTTATATTCAAACCATGACCTCATGACTGTTAAGGTGTTAAATTAGTCAGTCTATTACACATAGAATATGTGTGGTCACAGTTTTTTTCAAGCTTTCTTTTGTGATCGTATATTTGAAAGCCAAAAAGATTTTTTTTACTAATAATATAGTATATTTTTATTAATTATATTATATAATCCAAAAACCATTTGATCATTCTCCATATTTTTTTCCTTTCACTCTCCTTTTGTATCACTTGTCTAAAAGAATATTTTCATCCAAGAGAATGAAACGTTCAAGTGTGGAGGAGGGTGTGTGTATATATATATACACACCCTTTGGTATTTCTAAAGTCTATTATATAATTATGTATTTTTTTATTTTATACTATTTTTTTCTTATTTATGATCTTCTTGTAGGTCTTTAATTAACAATATAAATTTTTTTCCACCATGTTCAATATTATTATTTTTACATTCACCATATGATTTTTCATATCTTTTGATTTTGACTTTGTGAAAGCAAGAGAAAACATCTTCAACTCAAGAAATCATTGGAATTGAGAAAAATTATGATCACAAAGAAGGTAGAATCAATAAACCTGGTTAGAACTTGCTCTGAATGTTCTTCGAGATGAAATAATAGATGATACTGATTTTTTAAAAAATGAAATTAGGCCTTCTCTGATAAACAATTCAAGCATCTTAATTTTCTATCCAATTATACATATTTTACCTTTTAAAACCCTTCTTTGAGCCTTAATCCTATTTTTTTCACACCATGATATATTACCAAAAAAAATAAATTTTTTTTATATATATATGATATATGTATACATTCTTACATATATATAAAGAAAAAAAAGAGTTATTATTTCTTCCAGCTTTGAATGAGCAAAGATTAAACATCACCAAAAGGAAGAAATACTACAAAAAGACGCAATGTTGTGAGTATTTGAATATGTATGGAAAAAAAAAGACGAAAAAAAAGTATTACCTAATGGAGAAAATTTTGAGAAATGTTTGCTCCAAGCTAGAAGAAGAACAATCACTATCAAATATCCTTATCCTACCTGCCTGAAGCCTAACATTACAAGCCATGAAAAGTCCAAAAAAAATTTGAAAATCAGTATTAAATTTATATTAGTGGAGATGACCATGAAGAGCAAGCATATGGACAAGACTATGATACTTACTGAATACATGATCATAACTCTATCAATTTTGAAAGATTCAAGTAAAGAAGCTGCAAGTTCTTGTTGATCAAGATAAAATTCAGAAAAATACAAAGAATTTGGTGAAGAAAAAAAATGACATTGAGCATGATGAAGGAAGTTTATCTTGAATAAATTTTCTACCCTACAAAAATTATCAATTTTTATTTTATAAAAACAAACCATTTTCCTCGAGGACGAGCAAAGATTCAAGTATTGGGGAATTTGATGGATATAATTTATTCATATATTTTTATAGTTAAATATTAAGTATTTTTAAATAAAAAGTGAATAAATATATCCATCTCTCGCATATTTTTTAACATATTTTGCAGGAAGAAGTACATACTAAAGATAAAGAAAAAGAATGGAATGACCATCAATGACTATATTTTTCATAGTGCAATTATAGCACCGATGATTCATGTCTATAATTTTACTACGGTGAAGAGCAAAGTGCAAATGGAAGAAAAAGTCATCAATTCAAGACACCTTTGCTACTACGGGAAAATACCAAGACCTTACCTAACTTTTATCAATGACCATAGGGGAATATTTTGTAGGAGAAATAATGATAAATTCTAGGAAAGCAAGACGGAAGAGCAACTGTGAAATTCATCTAGACTTCATTACTAGATCAATCTAGACTTCATCACTAGATCAATCTAGTAGCAATTCCTAGATATATCTAAGCACTATCTACAAATGCATCAGGACCTTGAACTCTATAAATAGGAATGCAAAGTTTTGAAGAAAGGACATCCAATTTTCTTTTTTAATTCACTTTGCAAGAACTAGTCTTGCTCTTTCTTCTTTTAGTTTTTCTTTTTGTCTTTGTAGGAATATTAATATTTTTCTTTAGTTTTTATGTTTTCTCCATAATGGAGTAATTTTCTTAGCTTGGGATATAAGATAAAGCTTGATAAATTATTATAATAGATGTTAAAATTTTATTATCTTGTCGTGTTGAGGTTCTTTCTTAATCATCTTTATACACCATGTTTTACCATAATCATTATCTTATTTCTTTCAATTCTAATTCTCATGGAGTAATCGATTCAAATAAGTTTATGATTTATTAAAGGCTAATCGAAAGAGGTTTTTGCTCACTTGGTGTACTCAACCGAAATACTTCTTGTTTAAAGCCATTACTTTAATCGCTTAATAGTATAAGCGAGAGTGGTACTATTAAGCGGTTATTGTTTAAGGTCACTAACTTCAATAGATTAATAGTATAAGCGCAAGTTGTGCTATTATGAAATTGTTATTACGTGAAGTGATTGAATTAGAAATAAGCAATTATTCTTTAAACAAGGTCTCTGTTTCACTGTTAATCAATTAATGGTATAAGCGCAAGTGGTGCTATTAATAGATTTCTTTTATGTGATTTGATTAAATTAGAAATAAGCGATCATTTCATTAAACGGAAAAATCAATAATAAAGATTTAATTCTATTGTAATAGTTTTATCTTGCAAAATCAAAATATCTCAACCTCTATATTTTATTTAAAAATAAATCAAAAATATTTATTATTTTTATTTTCAGTACTTAGAACTTATAATCAACTCTCCTTTCATCAATTTGATCTTCTCAAATAGTAACAAAGATAATATAAAACTGTAGCCTAGGTGGTTCCAATCTCTGTGGGACGATATCTTAAACTATATTAGAATTTGACAAGAACGAGCAGAAAAATCCTATACACTTTGGACTCGTCAGCTAGCGAAGGCTAAACTTACTCTACAGCCTATCAGGCAATAAAGATATACGTCTCCTTCATAGCCGCTCATTAGGCACGAGCGCAGAGCTGAAGAGCACATACCTAGCTGCCTTAAAAGTATTAGTCTCCTAGCTAGGTTTTACTTTGCATAACAGTCTCTTGTAACAGGCCCAAGGACTATAGAATTACTCCCTCCGTCCCAATTTATGTGGCACCATTTCCTTTTTTGTTTGTCCCAAAATAAGTGAACCTTTCCTTATTTGACAACTATTTAATGCATCATCTCTATTTTACCCTTGTTGGAGCCTACATACTTTTAAACCTACAAATAATTTTCTTATTACTCAAATCTTCTCTCTCTTACTTTTTCAATGGTAAAATTGATACTTAACAAGGTCAACCTCTATTTTCTTAAACTCCGTACCCGGTCAAATGGTGCCACATAAATTGGGGCGGAGGGAGTAGTATTTTTACAATAATTAGGGTTGAAGTAAACCTAAGCCTATAAATACTCATCTCTCCATTGTGAACGACACGCGAGATTGATCTACGAATCCCCTATTTCACAAGGAATACAACTCCTATTTTCTTGCTTTCTTACATTATTCTTTATAATTAATTTATTGCTTGTGATCTTTTATAAATTTATCTGTTAAACCTGTTTTGCAAATTTTAGACATAAATAGTTTGGCACCCAACGTGTGTTTATTCCTAAAATTGTACGTTTAGGTTAAACAATTATTTATGGTTAGGGTCACAAGAAATACAGTAATTACAATGGAAAAGTATGTAAGTTTAGTAAAAGCGGTAATAAATAAACAAGACGAAACAATTAAGAGAAAAATAAAGTAATTATTATTCCTTGTGAATAGCCGGATTCGGTGTTGAATCACCTCCGATGCACAATACAATGTAAGGGGGGGTATTTATAGTAGTGATACCCAGTCCTAAATAAGGTAAAATACAAAGACTAATAAGGCTATGGGCCTTTAACTCAAGGCAGTGACATATACTAAATCCTAACTAGGAGACTGTAATCCCTAGGCGACGGGATGCATACCTACGTCCTGTAGCCGTGCCGCCTTAACGGTCGTTGGCTCTAGGAGAGGGCGTGTATCATCTTCGCTCGGTGACTTGTATGATAAGTCTAGTCTCGCTAGCTGAATTTGTATCCTCGTAATATCAGGTGACATATTTTCGCCCACACAGCCAGTCCCCCACTTGCTGAGTGCTGATGCAAGCAGTCGGGAAGTGAAAATGGTGTGGATGTGAAAAGATAGCTCACTGACTCCTTGAGACTCGCAGTCTTCCTTCTAATTGGCTGATACCGATCCCATACATCTTTTTAGGAACTGCCATTAACAGCTCTGAATTGTTTCATATCTCCAGCAATAATGACGTTTGACCGTTTCGTGCTCCATCCGTATCTCTTTCTGCCTATAAATAGAGACTTTCCGACAGGGGAAAATTCACAAACTCTTCCCAAAAAAATATTTCTCTTCATTAGCAATTTCTTATGAAAGCGATAGACTTTTCTTCCCTAAAAAATGTTTGCCTTCGATCCTGGTTTAATATTTCCAGAAAACCTTCTTCGTTTAGAATAGATTTTGCATAAATGAACTATAGGAAGAAATTCGCCTGTAGTCACCTTTTTTTCTTTCTTCGTCCATGAGGAAACGAATGAAGTCCCTCGAATCATGAAGTTAGATCGAGATTCTAATAATATCCTTTGGGATGTATTCATTGTTTCATGTGCACTAATTACGTTGCGCTCATCTTCTAACACACTGGTTGCTGTGATATTCTTCTTGTCATGCAGGTTCAGGACGGTTATCCCTTTCAGCTTCCGTCCAGCTTCTCCACCAGGATTTATCTAGTGTTTAGATTGCCTCTTCAATGGAGTTGGGCTGAAGCCTACTTTTCTAACTCCATTTCATGGTAAGAAAGATGAGAGAGCTCCGGGTTGTGAGCAGATTAGTGAGCCACCAAGATTTAACTCCGCTTACAGCTTCTAGCTGCCTCTTGGTTCTGTTGGTTCGATCTTGTCGGCGTTGCAACGCATCATCAGCCGTTGGCTATGGGATACCCGAGGGAAGAGGATCCTCTGTGGTAGGTTCTCAGCTCAAGCTTTTCCACTCTCTGCTATCTTCTATTTGTGCTTGAAGATCTGTGGGGCTGTGCACTCCGATTTGACCAGTTGAAGTTGACTCGGATGGTCAAGCTTTACTGCTAGTCTTGTAGTTTCTCTTTGAGTTCAGCGGTCGCTCATCAATACTTTTATACGTACTTGTGTTATTACCTATTTTATAATGTATAGACAAGCAGTATATTTGTGCACCCAAGGATTAGATGGCTTCCAGTCATCCTGAATGTTATAATATTTAGAACGTTTATCAATGTACCTTCTTTGAGCAATTACATCTGTTGTGCATCAATATTTGGTGGCTAGGTTGCATCTGTAGGAGATGGCTTTTTGCACCCACGATGGGACAACTTTAGCTCGTGTTATAACATGCATTTTTTCGTTCTACTTCGAACGTCTCTACTTAGTTACTCGAGTATTTAAGAGTTTCTAGCACTACGCGAATAGGCGTACCCATCGGCGTGTAGGTGCAGTTGTTGAATTAACGAGTAAACTCACGAATAATGCCTGATGGCTGAGCTAGACGTGGTCTAGCTCTGAGCGAGTAGTATACCCTACTTTTTGTAGCGAAAAGTGAGTGTATTGCTTCAACTTGGGTCTGACCGGGGCTATGAATAATTGGATAATAGATGGATCTGAAAAAGTAAGTAAAACTGATAAAAATAGTAGTGTTATTGATAAAAGGGGCACAAAGCCTGGGATGCTGTGGGTGAAAACCCATAACATGATTGATGAGTGTGAAAATACTGTGATTAACGTAAAAAACTTAAAACATAAAAATAAATGCCTTTAAGATACTTTATGCTCGACCCTCAGAAGGTTCGGGGGCATGTGCTTGGGCTTCCCTACTCGAGGGTGCTGAGCCTGGAGATGTTAACTCTGTGCTGTTGGCAACCCGATGGTATAGTTCAGTGCCAACAAAACAATAATGAATGGCTTGCTTCCGCAGCTTTCTGCTTTCTGATTTGTCTTCAGGGAAGATTTCTTTGCTCAGTTAGTTGATTAGCGCGTGACGCTGCCCTGTGACGGATCCTGTGTTTGGAAATTCAAGGTTCATTGGGCCCACGGGGGTTAACTCAACCACTATCTGTTGATTGTATGAATTTTCGGACGCTTCGCCATCGTTCAAATTTCTTCCTGACAAGCAAACTCCTACGTCTGAATTTTTTTTAAGAGTACTTTCATTCTCTCCTGTCGATCTGCTGTGTAGATACTATCTGTGGTGAAAATTCTTTGACTTGATCGACGATCAGTTGAGAGCCTCTGAAGAAGATGACCTCCCTAGCCCCTAGTATGTAGGCTAAGCTAAGGGCTTGAATTATGGCTTCATACTCTGCTTCGTCGATTTGAGCTCTGGTGGTCTTATGAAACACCATCCCAACGGATGTGCTAACCCACAGATCGATATCGGCTTCTTCCTTTTTCAGGTCCACTTCAATGCTGATCTCCTAATGACCTGGCTTGATCGTTTCTTCATTTCTGATAGACTCATCCGCCTGCAGTTTCAGCTTCTCCATGAACTCTAAGGTGAAACCCTCCAGTTCCTGCCACTCGATGGCTATCTGGGTTGGTAGATAATGTCATAATCTCCCAGTATCTCGACCCATTCTACTATGTCCTCTAAGAGTCCGGGTTTGGACGATATGGTTTGTACCGATATGGAGGAGATCATGTTGAACGTATGGTCAAGGAAATACGTGTGCATCTTCTAAGTCGCCATGACCACGATTGCAATAAACTGAAATAGTAAAGGCAACACCTGTCTCGGCGCTAGAGTCTTTTGCTGGCGTATTTCACGGGAAATTGTACTTCTGAGATCGAGACATATAATAGTATATGCTCACCAAACTTTGGCTCAGTTATCACTGGAAGATGTAGGAGCTGCATATTGGTTTGGGCTACGGTTAGGTAACTCTGTATCAGCCATAGGGGCCCCCTGTCTTTGCAGCACCTCCGAAAGCTGACATACCAATTATGTGGCCTTGAGGACTATTTGATCTATCACCGTCAACCGATCCCATAGTTCGCTGATCTCTTATCTGACCTCTCGCTCCATGGGCTCAAACTCGATGGACTCCTCTTTGGCCATATTTATTTTGGCTACCAGTTGTACACCAAGATCCCTGCCACAAGTAAGACGATACTCTCCAAGTGAAGGCCGCACACCTCGTAAGTCAACAATCCTACACAAGGTTGGGTATTTTAAATTTTGATGAAGTATTGAGGGTACTCCCTTGACACTGTATGTATCCATGGGCGTCCCAAGATGACGTTATAAGGTAGATTGCAATTCAATACCTACAAGAAGGTTATGCTCGTCACACTCGATATATGAACCGGTAGAGCTAATTCTCCGACAGGCTCTTCTCAGGATCCATTGAAACCAATTATCCTTCGGGTGTTTGAGGCTACTTGACGACACAAGTCATTATTGCGCAGTACCTCCCCTCGGATAATGTCCATGCTACTTTCTGGATCGACCATGGCTCACTGGAAACGTAAGTAAGATATTTCCACGGACACGATGAGGTCACCATGATGCCTTGCTTCTTCCTCCAAACCAAACATGATTGGACCGTTTAATTCCTATGGCTCCGTAGTCTCCCGGGTGAAGTTGGGTTCCATTGTTGAAAAGATTGTGTTAATAGTCTTCGAGTTTTCCGAAACCGGTGCTTTAGAGCGTCATGGTCCTTATTCAATAAGATCTTTGAGGTGTCTCTGCTTCAGCAGATGCTCGATTTCAATCATCAAGGCTTTACAATCAACTATTGTATGATCGCTGCTGCGATGAAAATCACAACAGGGCGTTGTGTTCCTCCCGTAGCTTCTTAGACCCAATCTACCGAAGTGATTGGCGACTAGATCCACGATGTTGACTCGCAAAACAAAATCCCTAAAATTATGAGGTTTTATTCATTTCTCTTGAGATCCTGATGCTCAGGAGTCATGCCTTTCGGTTCCTGATTGGTTATGAGCCTTTGGCTTCACCCTTATTCTGTTATTTTCTCCTTCTAAAGAAGTGCTCCCTACTTACTTACTTCGCTTGTCTTCAGAATTATGAGAGTTTTCTGGCTCCAAGCGAAGCTTTTCAGTATACTTTTGATGCGACACACTCCATGTGTTCACGGGGTGGTGGGTAAGCTCCACTGTAACTCCCTGGTAGCCAACGATCCCTTGGAATTCAGACTCTTGCCAAAGGCTACCACAGCGACGTTGTCAGGAACTAGAGGAAGCTCCATGCATTCCTTCTGAAATCTGTCCAGGTAGTCTTTTAGCAGCTCGTTGTCCTTGACGTATCACGAAGATATCTTCCAAGCGCTTTTTCTGCTTGCGGGCATCAGAATACGTTTCTTGAACAAGTCTTGCATCTGAGTGAATGATTCAATAGATCCCATTGGTAGCTGAGTGTACCAAGCGAGGACTCATTTAGTTAGGGTCGAGCCAAACCTCTTCACTAGAGCAGACTAATTTCTTTCTCATAATCTTGTTACTTTTCACGGTGGTGTAATATGCTGCAATATGCTTGTCCGAGTATGTCGTTTCTTCATACTTCAAGTTATCTGGCAAGTGGAAGTGCTTTGGTATGCGGACCGGCGTGAAACTTACTTTGTAAACATGCTTATAAAACTTCTGCTCATCTACCATGGTAACTTGGGTTTGGGCACCCGTCACATTACTAATTCGGTCGTGGATGACAGGATCTCATTTGAGTTCTTGGTTATTGATTGTTGACAAGCCTCTAGGGGCGGTATTCATGTTTAGCCTTCGATTAGGAGCTGATGCTGGTGAATTGTTCGTACACGCCAGTCCTCGTGGAGATGCTGGACTCTAAGACGATTCGGCAAACATCGCTCCTAACTTCTGGGGTATCCCGTCAACTATGTTTGTTCGAGTTCTGCTCGGACGCGGTTTTGAGGAGATTTACAAGGAAACCTCCGAATTTGAAATTACCTCCCACAGGTTGATCGCCTTCCCTATCACTGGTAACAAGGTTTGATTCTTGAGAGGTGTCTTTCGGTTGCTCAACGGGACTGCTAGGCTGTATGCTGGGATCATCGGTATCCTTTGCAGACTCGTCTACTGCGTCTGTAGTGTTCTTTGGAATTCTATCGTCGTCTAACATGATTGCGCATTTTTCCTTCGTAAATACCTACAATTGCCTGGGCAACCAAGGTGGACGCCAAATTGTTTATGCCTAAAATTGTACGTCTAGGTTAAACAATTATTTATGATTAAGGTTACAAGCAAAACAGTAAATACAACACAAAAGTATGTAAGTATAATGAAAGCAGTAATGAATAAACAAGACGAAATAATTAAAAGAAAGGTAGAGTAATTCTTATTCCTTGAGAATAGCCGGATTCGGTGTTGAATCGCCTCCGATGCACAATACAATGTAAGGAGGGTATTTATAGTAGTGATACCCAGTCCTAAATAAGGTAAAATACAAACACTAATAAGGGTATGGGCCTTTAACTCAAGGCAGTGGCATATACTAAACCTAACTAGGAGACTATAAACCCTAGGCGGCGGGATGTATACCCTGCATCCTGTGACCGTGCCACCTTAACGGTCATTACCTCTAGGAGCAAGCGTGTATCCTCTACACCCGGTGACTTGTAAGATAAGTCTAGTCTCGCCTGCTGGACTCATATATCCCCATAATAGCAGGTGACGTATTTTTTCCCACACAACGTGGGGCCCAGGCAATTTTTTATTTTTACGAAGAAAACACACGATCATGTTGCAAGACAACGAATGACTCTCATGAAATACTGCTGAAGTTGACGACGCATCAAAGGATCCCAACGATATTTCTAATCATGAAAAAGATCCACCCAAGGATCCAATCCACTTGGAAGAAGAAGGAGACCATAACAAGTCACAGTGTGGAAGCTCGTCAGGGGCGTGGACAAATTTGAGAAAGCTTTCGACAATTTTCTCAAAGTTGAACAACAGTATCCAGTCCAGAACTCAGCAATGATAGCAGAAAAGCTAGCTTAACATCTGGAGGAAGTCTTTGCCAAATTAGCTCTTAGGCCAGAATCCCCTTATGGATTGGGGCCGCAAAGAATACCCCCGCCTCAGTAGCCCGATGACGGATTAATTTTGAAGCAGCTCCAAAAATCTCAGCAGCAGCCAACGATCCAACATCGACAAAATCTGATGTCGTGCAGACGATGCACTAAGAGTTGAGAGAAGTCCACGAGCAAATGAGTTACGTACTAGGTGCTCTACCCCTAGTAACCAAGGTGGATAGAAGTTCTCAAAACAATACAAGGAAAGCACCATGCCGCTTATAATTCCAAAGACCTTGCATTTACCGGAGTCACTGAAGTACGACGGTACCAACGACTCTAAAGAGCAGATAGCTTCCGTTCACGACAATCAAGAACAACGAGATGACCAAAGAATAGATCCAATCAGAAATGGTGAAAAGATTCGGCTCTATCTACCGGAGTCACTAAAGTACGACGGTACCAACGAATCTAAAGAGCAAATAGCTTCCGTTCATGACAATCAAGAACAAGGAGATGACCAATGAATAGATCCAGTCAGCACTGGTGAAAAGATTTGGCTCTATCTTGGCCAAAGAGGCCTTGACGTGGTATCGCACCTACTTGTTGGGTCGATAGAATCTTTCACCTAGATGCAAGATTAGTTCAAGAAAATGAACTCCGCTGCTCGAAAGCGAGAGAAGAGAATGAAGGATATCTTCGAGATCTGATAGAAAGAGGAAGAATTGCTAAAGGATTTCTTGGAGAGATTCTAGAAAGAGCGGATGCCACTCCCTCTAGTACCTGATAGCATAGCAACGATAGCTTTATCATAAAGTTTGAACCCTCGAGGTTCGGTAGCCACGCGCGAGCTATAAAGAAGTTTGTAGGAACTCACGTGAAAACTTGGGAAACGTTGAATCAGCAGTACAGTCACAAACTCCAGATTGAAACTGACGCTCCACGAGAGTCTGAAAAAAACAAGGGCAAGAACCGCTAGGGTTAACCAGCTGAAGAGCTAAGAGCTAAGGACAAGATAAAGAAGAACATGAAAGACTTCAGAGCGGATACACTGAAGTTGGCTAACAGGCGTGACAACGTTCGGAAGGCGACTTCTTATAGTCATAAAGGGTATGTATACATCGAAAGGGCACCCGATGGATTCGAAGACCTATGCTTCGGAGTGAATGTAGTGGAATTTGTCAATGACCACATAAGAGCACATAGGTTCAGTTGCGAAAACATGAGGGCTGACCTTAGAAGGAGGGATTCAAACCTCTACTATGTTTAAAAAGACTATGGGCATGACACTACCGATTCCAGAGCTTTGATACTAGAAGTAGCTCACCTTCTTAATATGGGACATATGAAGAAATTTCTGACAGAGAAATGGAAACAGACTTATGCCATGAATAGGGACACAAAAGGACCCTCATAACTGCTAAAAACAAAGAGATCCATCATCGCGATCGTAGGAGGTCGTCTTGAACATAGTGAAATCGAAGGCAGTGTGATAATATGTAGGGCTAGTTAAGAGAAGAAAGACATATCTATGATGACGTAATTTTCTTCGAGTACGAGGACCTTGACGGTTTTGTTTTCCCGTACCACGATGCTCTGGTTATAACATTGAGGATTGGAGATACGGACGTTAACACGTCCTAGTTAATGTCGGAAGCGCTGTGAATTTCATCAAGTGGGAAGTTGTGCTAGCCATGGTAGTAGTAGACCAAGTATCCCCGTGTTCGTACATATTGGCAGGCTTTAACAACTCATGTAAAAATTTTGTGGGGGAAATTACTCTTGCAGTATACACGTCTGGCGTCATTAAAGCGACATTGTTTCTAGTAATGAAGATAGGCATCCCATATAATGCTATTGTTTGGTGGCCCTGGTACATCAGATAAGGGCGGTGCCATCCACCTTATACCAAAAAGAGAGTACCCAACTGAGTAGCGAGTAATAGAGATTTGCTAAGCGCAACAGACTACAAGGGAATGCTATACAGTAGCTATCCTTATATCAGCAGAAGCAGACAAGAAGGAAAGGTCATGACCCCACGAGGCAGTGGAAGACACTCAAACATCAAACATCCAACTTTGACACAGCACACACTTGGATGCTTGAAGGATTGGGGAGAGAGTGGGCAGCTCAGAGCATAGCATTACATAGTTTATTTGCTTTACTTTTATTTAAGTTTCTTTTTGCAACTTTTCTTGTTTTTCTTATTTCACAGGGCCAACAGCCTCTTTAAGATGTTATAGGCCCAGCACCCCATTTCATATTCAGACCCTGCGTCAATTATTTCAGGCAAGAATACATACGCGACCCCTTAGATCTGCCACTTTTTCTCATTTAGATACCTCAACCAAGGCCATTCCTATTTGAACCCCTAAACCTCATCGTATGTGTAATTATTTGACATATCCCATACATTTAAAAAAAAAAAAATATAAGCGCGCATGTTTACCACCTCTATTGACATATATAAATCAACCAATTAACACATGCCACCTATTTTTATCAAGCCACGATAGATATATTTGTGGACAAAATTCAAAAGGAAAAATAAGGAAGGCACAAACCCAATTCCATACACCATCACTTCCCGTCAGTACCCATGGTGATTAAATCATATAATTTTTTGATCATGTTGCTTTCATTAACAATGGCTTATGCGTGTGTACAATTACATAACTCAAAACGGAATTTGATTTGCTTTATTTTGGTGCCATCACCTCTCGTTGGTTCCCCTTTTTTAGATATGTTCTTCACTTTCTGTTTTGGTTCTTTCACGTTGTCTTCATAATCTGATTCATCGGAAAGTCCTAGGCGACTTTATAAAGCTCCATGATTAATGATTTCAGTGTTATGAGTAAATAATCCGCAATTAAACGCCAAGGAATTGGGGATTGAATTGTTTTTTAAAGGAGAGAAGAAAAAGTGGAAAAGATAAATTTGGAAAAGGTAATTTGAAGGAGATGGTGAAGGCAGGGTGGTGATAGAGGTAGTGCAGGGCATGACTACTTGGTGGAGATGGTGGCGGTGAAATTGAGATGAAGAAGATAAAATAATTAAATAACTAAAGTAATAATTAAATAAATATAAAATGTTTGAGATTTTTTCACTCTCCTTGAAGGAGTGTAACATATGTACCATGCCAGGTCATTTGCATGTGTTTAGTAGACACACTTTTAATAGGGTTCAGGTGTTCAAATGGGAAAAGTCTTGGTTGAGGTGTATAAATGAGAGAAAGTAACAAGTTTAAGGGGTTGTGTATGTATTCTGTCATTATTTAATAAAACTGCTATTTGAACTTTAGCCAGCTTTTTTTTTTCCCCATCTAGATCAACCTCATAGCACTTGGCTATATTTTGAGTTGAAGTTATGAACTCGCTCAACTAGATCAACTCTTGGTAAGCCACCAGGCATATATGTACGTTAAAATCGTCAATTCTATACTTGCACCTATGTGGGGTGGGGATCCTCGCCACGTATAGTGTTGATAAAGAATTAACCACTCGAGTGGACAAGCACAACCGTCCTTTATGGGCGCCGTTGATACCCAATTTTATTCCTTACTTTTTTTCGCAATTTGGCTATATTTAATTAAAATGTGTAATATTATTTTTCAAACAAACCATGCATTAGATAGCATGCATTTACGCGTGTAATACTATTATTAATATTCTATTTATATTATACTTACTTAATTGTGACTATATTACGTAATTGCATCATTTAGGCTATTTTTCAAAATACTTACGCTATTTGCGCAATTTAATGCATTACCAGTATCATTTAATGATTATCTGTGGCTATTTATATTAATTAAGTATTATTCGAGCTCACCTATATTTATTTGTGATTAAATATATTTATTTATAATTATTTACAATTATTCCTATTTTTATACTAATTATTTATATTTATAAATATTTTAATTAAATACTAGTCAATTTGTCAATTTACAACTCTAATTCTACTACATCTAGTCCTCATCATCACTCTTTGTTTACATATACGTCACTTAAGCTCCACCTAAGCCTACACCTCACTAAAACACACTTATAGCACTTGTACCACTCACTCATGCGTGCGGTACAACTCCCCTAAAGCACCATCTGATGACATGGCCCCTACAACTCAACAAATACACATTTACACTCCCACATACAACTAATACACTCAATCCCCAACGTGTCTACGTGACACGACCCGAAATCCGATTAGGCCATGCGGGCACCCGACATCCTCCCCTAGACCCTTCGGGCAAACCCTTACAAATAAAATCAGGAAAATAAATATAACAATTCACAAATAAGGACAAGACTTAAAAAAAACCCAGACATACTGATTGTTACACCCCGTATGTTTAAAGTGACGTATATCATTTGAATGACATGTTAAGAATGATTTAAGTGAGTTTAAATTCATAGTATTACCATATAAGATGTTTATATATTGAATATAAAGTTTGGGAAAAATCGAATTTAAGTTACGGAAAAACCGACTAAGGAATTGCCTTGTAACGAAGCTTTTTCATCAAGTAATTCCGTGTGCTATATGAGGTCTTTTGGGGATATATCATATACCAAATTGAAGGTCTTGGAGTGTAGTTTCCAACAATTTTGACGGTTTGTTCATAAAATGATTGGATAAAATGATATGAGCATCAGAAGTCAGGCCAGAAAAAGGGATATAAGCGCAAAAGAGGGCTAGAAATGAAATAGTTTTATTATAAAAGAGAAATCCTTCACTTTCTCGAAATTTTCCAGTAACCCCACGACATAAACAGACCTTTCTTCAGTTTAAATCTATTTTTTTTTATTTTGAAGAAACAACATCAATCTTGACTCGAAATCGAAGACAGATTGTGTAAAACTGCTCTACACGATTAAGGTAACGTTATGCTACCTTCAATTTCGTCTATAGCTTGAGTTTTAGAATTACTTCATGGCTAAGTAAAGTACCCAAATTTTGTATTATAGCTTGTTTAAGCTTTAGAAGGTGTGGAATTCAAAGGAAACAAGGTTTAGAAGCAAGAAACATCAAAGGTATGTAAGGCTAAACCTTTCGTTTGGCAAGGCATGTATTTGTTAGCTTTTGAAGCTTTTCTTAGTTCTAAATTTAGTGTTTCTTGTGAGAAACTGGTATGGTATCAAGGAAACCTTGCATATAGTTAATTTGATACTAAAATCCAAGGTGAAAGACGTTCAAATCAGCAAGTCAAAACGTTTCAAAATCTGAAAAATTATTTTGATTTTTGGACAGTTGTTAGTATATTGATCATAAATCCTTGTACAAAATTGATGTTTATATGATTTAAGAATCCCCATAATCCTAAGACATATATCTACAACTTTTATGAATACCATGAAGTCTATATCTTTGATTTACAATCTGAAAATTAGGTTGAACGTCAGGACAGTGGTGCTGTCCATATATTCTATCTGCGGATGAGTTATGTCATCCAGTTGTCTCATCTTGTTATTCGTTTAACATGTTTATGTTATCAGTTTATCCGGGTATCTATTCCCGTGTATAGTATAGTGCTGGTTCTGGTTTTGCGGATCATCAAGTTTCAAAGGAAACTCTGCCGAAATTTTTATAGAAATTCAAGGAGTTGGACAAATTCTGAGTTCTAGGTTGTGTCTATAATTCTATCCAGAGTTCTCTTCTCATTTCTTTGAGTCCATATCTATTGTTGCCACGTGTGTTATACCTCATACATGCTTATACTTATATTGTGATCATGTTATGTATGATTTGGAGTCCCCCACAAAGGCTGGACATTGAGCATACAGTCCGGTCGCGTGGGTATCAGGTTCCTAACCGGATTGCCCTAAGATGTGAGGAATGAAGCCTTTAGCTTAAATTGATATATTTTTCTGCTTATTGAATAGAGTGGGATCGTTTGGCAAGGAAACCAAAGTATAAAGCGGTTTTTGATTAGCCGTACTAACTTTTGGAAGAGGTAGGCACCTGGCCTCGTAGATTTTCTACCATGTGTTCCTTACGTGTGTAGCTGCCGATAGGCGTACTCATTACGCCTTAGCTTTGAATTTATATTTTATATTATATGTTATGCTCTGTTGTTGGTATTGCATTGAGCATATGAGCATTGCACTCTGGTTTTGAGCATTGTATATACTTCCCGGTAATCGATGAGAGTCCCGAGCCGGTGAAGGGTCATTATTGCATATACTTCTCGGTTTGCGATGAGAGTCCCGCACCGGTGAAGGGTCATTATTGCATATACTTCCCGGTTGGCGATTGGAGTCCCGCGCCGGTGAAGAGTCATCATTGCATATACTTCCCGGTAATCGATGAGAGTCCTGAGCCGGTGAAGGGTCATCATTGCCTATACTTCCCGGTAATCGATGAGAGTCCCGAGCCGGTGAAGGTTCATTATTGCATATATCTCCTGGTAGACGATGAGAGTCCCGCGCCGGAGATAGGTATCAGGCATATGTGACTGCATTGCATCGTACCGCATTCATCACATCTCATTGCACCGCATACTAACTATTATGTGTATTTTGTTGTGTTTTTTTGTATGCGGTATGTATACCATGTCGTGGACATATCTCAGTTTGCCTATATATTTCTGGCTCGTATTATGGATTGCGGGGATCAGATCACGCCGCAACGGTATAAATATATGGATCGGGTTGCACGCCACAACGGTATAAATATATGGATCAGGTTGCACGCCGCGACAGTATGAACATATGGATCGGTTTGCGCGCCGCAAAAGGATGTATTTCTGATTGTTGATATGTTCGGGATACCTACATGTTCTGGCTATCTTACATTCCTGGTTGTTGATGAGTTTGTCATTCCATACGTGTTTCTAGTTATTATCTGGCTCTGCCTTTTCATAATTTAAATAAGAGGAATTTGGTTTATCTGTGTCTTTTCTCCCTGGCTAGCTATCCTATTCTTTGAGGTGGCTAGTCTGCCCCACTTATTGAGTCCTTTTGACTCACCCTTGTTTGTTGTTTGTTTTTGTCTATATATTTCGTTTCGGCAGGTTCGCTCCAGGATTGAATTCGCCACGTTGTGAAGGAGCGAAGATGACTTCAGCTGTCAGGGTGAGCCAGCTTTTATTCCGGATGGCCACCAGTATATTGTTTATTATTTCAGCTGCATATTGCTCCCTTCAGGAGGTATCTGTCTTCTTTTGTACTCTTAGATGTCTAGTCTGGATAGCGCTAAACCTAGTATGTTGGATAGTCAACTGTAATTTCTTTTGTACAGCTTAGAGGTATCAGTATGTCTGGTTTTTTTTTTTTTTTTAGGTCTTTTCCTTATTTGTGAATTGTTATATTTATTTTCCTGATTTTATTTATAAGGGTTCACCCGACGGGTCTAGGGGAGGATGTCGGGTGCCCGCACGGCCTAGCCGATGCGAGAGATTTTTGAGTGAGTATCGGTATTGTTTGCTTGGCATTTTTTTATGCCTCATTCTGTTATAATGTCAAGTAAGTCTACCTCTCTTTGGAACTCGCTGTCGGTAGGGTGATGGGATTCTTATTTGTCACCATCAGAAAGTGTCATTGTTTCTTCCGGTGTAAAGTGGATAGTAAGTAATACTCAATCTATGTGTCTCCTCTTGGTTCGAGATGCTAGTAGAGTCATGTTATTCTACAAGTTTGTCTTGGTATAAAAGGGTTTTTTGGTAAATTGTCGGAGTTTTCTTTTATAAGAAGGTTAAATTGACATAGATTTTGTTCCATAAAGCTCATTCAATGTCTATTTCTTCAACTGCGATTCTTCGGTTTTCCTGACCCATAAATAGTGTAGCTTTGGTAGCCAAATAAATAAGAAGAGGAGCTTTCTATAGCTCTAATTATTTCTATCCTCAGTCTGTTTCCATCTCTTCTTTGTTCGGCACTGGTAAGCTTAGGCGGTCAGTAGCCTCTCGTGATGTTCCCTGTGTTGAGCTAGAGTGCGTGTCAAGGTGGCAGGGTAAGCACATGGTTGTTTTTCAAGGCTACTAAGGGTAATGAGAGGCGTCATTTGACCTTTGATTTGATCCATCGGGCAGTGGTGCTTATAGAAAATGTATGGAGTTGTGAACTCGAGAGTTGCTGCTGTTTGGCACCTTGAGAGAGTAATTTGGTAGCTCAGGTCTGAGCCGCGTTCTCTACTCAGCTAAGTCTTCTTTAATCCAGCAGGTTGTGCGAGGATGACTATTTCTTTCAAATTATTTGTATGAGTTTATGTTCGAAGTGGAGGAGTCTTCCTCCAATTGATGCCGAATCATAATATTAAATCTCTAAGACGTTGCTGAAGCGTTAACTAATTCTTTATTTCATCGACCTGTTCTATGAAAGTATATCGACGAGGTGATTCGTTGGTGGAATCATGTTAGCCCATCAAGAGTTGCGTGTATCTTAATTTCAAAAATATAGAAATCTTCTCTCACGATCGAGAAAGGGTCAGCTTAGTCCGAATAAGTTGGGCAATGATGTTATCATATTATCCAGATATGTTTTATTCCAAGAGTTCGGTGTTCGTATTATAATTCTGATTCTGCAATCATGAGATAATATTTGTGGAGTAGCTTATGAAGCTCTTGAAAGTTCTTTTGTTATTTGTGCGGAATTTTCTTTAAACTTAGGCTCGTTCGAGGACGAACGAGAGTTTAAGTGGAGGAGAATGAAAAGACCTCGGTTAGTCGTTTCGGAAGTTAGGACTCCGATTGGCGTGCCGATAATTAAAAAAAACTTCGTAATTTCCAGTAGGACCTGTCTGTAAAATTTGAGCTAAATCAGAGCTCGTTTGATAGGCATCGGAAGAAGGTTTCAGTTTTTATTGTCGATAAATATAAAAAAAAGAGATTTTCGAGCTTAGTTTTGGTGAACGAGCTCCGATTCAAAATCCGAAAGCGCGGTTAGGTTCGTATGAGTAATTGTGACTTTTGTGCTTTTTCGAAAGTGAATTTCGAGGTTGTTCGGCTAGCTTCCGCTAAAATACCCAAAGTTAAATTATTTTACCTTTCACATCTCTTCACTGCTACAAGTATGTAACAGATCGTTGGTTAATGCTTCTACATACTTCATTTAACATTTGAGGACGAATGTTCCTAACGGGGGAAGATTGTTACACCCCGTATGTTTAAAGTGACGTATATCATTCTAATGACATGTTAAGAATGATTTAAGTGAGTTTAAAGTCATAATATTACCATATAAGATGTTTATATATTGAATATAAAGTTTGGGAAAATCGGATTTAAGTTGCAGAAAAACCGACTAAGGAATTGCCTTGTAACGAAGCTTTTTCATCAAGTAATTCTGTGTGTTATATGAGGTCTTTTGGGGACATATCATATACCAAATTGAAGGTTTTGGAGTGTAGTTTTCAAAAATTTTGACGGTTTGTTCATACAATGTTTGGATAAAACGATATGAGCATCAGAAGTCAGGCGAGAGAAAGGGATATAAGCGCAAAAGAGGGCTAGAAATGAAATATTTTTGTTATAAAAGAGAAATCCTTCACTTTCTCGAAATTTTCCAGTAACCCCACGACATAAACAGACCTTTCTTCAGTTTGAATCGATTTTTTTTAATTTTGAAGAAACAACATCAATCTTGACTCGAAATCGAAGACAGATTGTGTAAAACTGCTCTACACGATTAAGGTAACGTTATGCTACCTTCAATTTCGTCTATAGCTTGAGTTTTAGAATTACTTCATGGCTAAGTAAAGTACCCAAATTTTGTATTATAGCTTGTTTAAGCTTTAGAAGGTGTGGAATTCAAAGGAAACAAGGTTTAGAAGCAAGAAACATCAAAGGTATGTAAGGCTAAACCTTTCTTTTGACAAGGCATGTATTTGTTAGCTTTTGAAGCTTTTCTTAGTTCTAAATTTAGTGCTTCTTGTGAGAAACTGGTATGGTATCAAGGAAACCTTGCATATAGTTAATTTGATACTAAAGTCCAAGGTGAAAGACGTTCAAACCAGAAAGTCAAAACGTTTCAAAATCTGAAAAATTATTTTGATTTTTGGACAGTTGTTAGTATATTGATCATAAATCCTTGTACAAAATTGATGTTTATATGATTTAAGAATCCCCAGAATCCTAAGACATATATCTACAACTTTAATGAATACCATGAAGTCTATATCTTTGATTTACAATCTGAAAATTAGGTTGAACGTCAGGACAGTGGTGCTGTCCAGATATTCTATCAGCGGATGAGTTATGTCATCCAGTTGTCTCATCTTGTTATTCGTTTAACATGTTTATGTTATTAGTTTATCCGGGTATCTATTCCCGTGTATAGTATAGTGCTGGTTCTGTTTTTGCGGATCATCAAGTTTCAGAGGAAACTCTGCCGAAATTTTTATAGAAATTCAAGGAGTTGGACAAATTCTGAGTTCTAGGTTGTGTCTATAATTCTATCCAGAGTTTTCTTCTCATTTCTTTGAGTCCATATCTATTGTTGCCACGTGTGTTATACCTCATACATGCTTATACTTATATTGTGATCATGTTATGTATGATTTGGAGTCCCCCACAAAGGCTGGACATTGGACATACAGTCCGGTCGCGTGGGTATCAGGTTCCTAACCGGATTGCCCTAAGATGTGAGGAATGAAGCCTTTAGCTTAAATTGATATATTTTTCTGCTTATTGAATAGAGTGGGATCGTTGTGCAAGGAAACCAAAGTATAAAGCGGTTGTTGATTCCGTACTAACTTTTGGAAGAGGTAGGCACTTGGCCTCGTAGATTTTCTACCACGTGTTCCTTACGTGTGTAGCTGCCGATAGGCGTACTCATTACGCCTTAGCTTTGAATTTACATTTTATATTATATGTTATGCTCTGTTGTTTGCATTGAGCATATGAGCATTGCACTCTGGTTTTGAGCATTGTATATACTTCCCGGTAATCGATGAGAGTCCCGAGCCAGTGAAGGGTCATTATTGCATATACTTCTCGGTTTGCGATGAGAGTCCCGCACCGGTGAAGGGTCATTATTGCATATACTTCCCGGTTGGCGATGGGAGTCCCGCGCCGGTGAAGGATCATCATTGCATATACTTCCCGGTAATCGATGAGAGTCCTGAGCCGGTGAAGGGTCATCATTGCCTATACTTCCCGGTAATCGATGAGAGTCCCGAGCCGGTGAAGGTTCATTATTGTATATATCTCCTGGTAGACGATGAGAGTCCCGCGCCGGAGATAGGTATCAGGCATATGTGACTGCATTGCATCGTACCGCATTCATCACATCTCATTGCACCGCATACTAACTATTATGTGTATTTTGTTGTGTTTTTTTTGTATGCGGTATGTATACCATGTCGTGGACATATCTCAGTTTGCCTATATATTTCTGGCTCGTATTATGGATTGCGGGGATCAGAACACGCCGCAACGGTATAAATATATGGATCGGGTTGCACGCCACAACGATATAAATATATGGATCAGGTTGCACGCCGCGACAGTATGAACATATGGATCGGTTTGCGCGCCGCAAAAGGATGTATTTCTGATTGTTGATATGTTCGGGATACCTACATGTTCTGGCTATCTTACGTTCCTGGTTGTTGATGAGTTTGTCATTCCATACGTGTTTCTAGTTATTATCTGGCTCTGCCTTTTCATAATTTAAATAAGAGGAATTTGGTTTATCTGTGTCTTTTCTCCCTGGCTAGCTATCCTATTCTTTGAGGTGGCTAGTCTGCCCCACTTATTGAGTCCTTTTGACTCACCCTTGTTTGTTGTTTGTTTTTGTCTATATATTTCGTTTCGGCAGGTTCGCTCTAGGATTGAATTCGCCACGTTGTGAAGGAGCGAAGATGACTTCAGCTGTCAGGGTGAGCCAGCTTTTATTCCGGATGGCCACCAGTATATTGTTTATTATTTCAGCTGCATATTGCTCCCTTCAGGAGGTATCTGTCTTCTTTTGTACTCTTAGATGTCTACTCTGGATAGCGCTAAACCTAGTATGTTGGATAGTCAACTGTAATTTCTTTTGTACAGCTTAGAGGTATCAGTATGTCTGGGTTTTTTTTTTAGGTCTTTTCCTTATTTGTGAATTGTTATATTTATTTTCCTTATTTTATTTATAAGGGTTCACCTGACGGGTCTAGGGGAGGATGTCGGGTGCCCGCACGGCCTAGACGATGCGAGAGATTTTTGAGTGAGTATCGGTATTGTTTGCTTGGCATTTTTTTATGCCTCATTCTGTTATAATGTCAAGTAAGTCTACCTCTCTTTGGAACTCGCTGTCGGTAGGGTGATGGGATTCTTATTTGTCACCATCAGAAAGTGTCATTGTTTCTTCCGGTGTAAAGTGGATAGTAAGTAATACTCAATCTATGTGTCTCCTCTTGGTTCGAGAGGCTAGTAGAGTCATGTTATTCTACAAGTTTGTCTTGGTATAAAAGGGTTTTTTGGTAAATTGTTGGAGTTTTATTTTATAAGAAGGTTAAATTGACATAGATTTTGTTCCATAAAGCTCATTCAATGTCTATTTCTTCAACTGCGATTCTTCGGTTTTCCTGACCCATAAATAGTGTAGCTTTGGTAGCCAAATAAATAAGAAGAGGAGCTTTCTATAGCTCTAATTATTTCTATCCTCAGTCTGTTTCCATCTCTTCTTTGTTCGGCACTGGTAAGCTTAGGCGGTCAGTAGCCTCTCGTGATGTTCCCTGTGTTGAGCTAGAGTGCGTGTCAAGGTGGCAGGGTAAGCACATGGTTGTTTTTCAAGGCTACTAAGGGTAATGAGAGGCGTCATTTGACCTTTGATTTGATCCATCGGGCAGTGGTGCTTATAGAAAATGTATGGAGTTGTGAACTCGAGAGTTGCTGCTGTTTGGCACCTTGAGAGAGTAATTTGGTAGCTCAGGTCTGAGCCGCGTTCTCTACTCAGCTAAGTCTTCTTTAATCCAGCAGATTGTGCGAGGATGACTATTTCTTTCAAATTATTTGTATGAGTTTATGTTCTAAGTGGAGGAGTCTTCCTCCAATTGATGCCGAATCATAATATTAAATCTCTAAGACGTTGCTGAAGCGTTAACTAATTCTTTATTTCATCGACCTGTTCTATGAAAGTATATCGACGAGGTGATTCGTTGGTGGAATCATGTTAGCCCATCAAGAGTTGCGTGTATCTTAATTTCAAAAATATAGAAATCTTCTCTCACGATCGAGAAAGGGTCAGCTTAGTCCGAATAAGTTGGGCAATGATGTTATCATATTATCCAGATATGTTTTATTCCAAGAGTTCGGTGTTCGTATTATAATTCTGATTCTGCAATCATGAGATAATATTTGTGGAGTAGCTTATGAAGCTCTTGAAAGTTCTTTTGTTATTTGTGCGGAATTTTCTTTAAACTTAGGCTCGTTCGAGGACGAACGAGAGTTTAAGTGGAGGAGAATGAAAAGACCTCGGTTAGTCGTTTCGGAAGTTAGGACTCTGATTGGCGTGCCGATAATTTAAAAAAAACTTCGTAATTTTCAGTAGGACCTGTCTGTAAAATTTGAGCTAAATCAGACCTCGTTTGATAGGCATCGGAAGAAGGTTTCAGTTTTTATTGTCGATAAATATAAAAAAAAGAGATTTTCGAGCTTAGTTTTAGTGAACGAGCTCCGATTCAAAATCCGAAAGCGCCGGTAGGTTCGTATGAGTAATTGTGACTTTTGTGCTTTTTCGAAAGTGAATTTCGAGGTTGTTCGGCTAGCTTCCGCTAAAATACCCAAAGTTAAATTATTTTACCTTTCACATCTCTTCACTGCTACAAGTATGTAACAGATCGTTGGTTAATGCTTCTACATACTTCATTTAACATTTGAGGACGAATGTTCCTAACGGGGGAAGATTGTTACACCCCCTATGTCTAAAGTGACGTATATCATTCTAATGACATGTTAAGAATAATTTAAGTGAGTTTAAAGTCATAATATTACCATATAAGATGTTTATATATTGAATATAAAGTTTGGGAAAATCGGATTTAAGTTGCGGAAAAACCGACTAAGGAATTGCCTTGTAACGAAGCTTTTTCATCAAGTAATTTTGTGTGTTATATGAGGTCTTTTGAGGACATATCATATACCAAATTGAAGGTCTTGGAGTGTAGTTTTAAAAAATTTTGACGGTTTCTTCATACAATATTTGGATAAAACGATATGAGCATCAGAAGTCAGGTCAGAAAAAGGGACATAAGCGCAAAAGAGGGCTAGAAATGAAATGTTTTTGTTATAAAAGAGAAATCCTTCAATTTCTCGAAATTTTCCAGTAACCCCACGACATAAACAGACCTTTCTTCAGTTTGAATCTATTTTTTTATTTTGAAGAAACAACATCAATCTTGACTCGAAATCGAAGACAGATTGTGTCAAAATGCTCTACGCGATTAAGGTAACGTTATGCTACCTTCAATTTCGTCTATAGCTTGAGTTTTAAAATTACTTCATGGCTAAGTAAAGTACCTAAATTTTGTATTATAACTTTTTTAAGCTTTAGAAGGTGTGGAATTCAAAGGAAACAAGGTTTAGAAGCAAGAAACATCAAAGGAATGTAAGGCTAAACCTTTCTTTTGGCAAGGCATGTATTTGTTAGCTTTTGAAGCTTTTCTTAGTTCAAAATTTAGTGTTTCTTGTGAGAAACTGGTATGGTATCAAGGAAACCTTGCATATACTTAATTTGATACTAAAATCCAAGGTGAAAGACGTTCAAATCAGCAAGACAAAACGTTTCAAAATCTAGAAAATTGTTTTGATTTTTGGACAGTTGTTAGTATGTTGATCATAAATCCTTGTACAAAATTGATATTTATATGATTTAAGAATCCACAGAATCCTAAGACATATATCTACAACTTTTATGAATACCATGAAGTCTATATCTTTGATTTACAATCTGAAAATTAGGTTGAACATCAGGACAGTGGTGCTGTCCAGATATTCTATCTGCGGATGAGTTATGTCATCCAGTTGTCTCATCTTGTTATTCGTTTAATATGTTTATGTTATCAATTTATCTGGGTATCCATTCCCGTGTATAGTATAGTGCTGGTTCTATTTTTGCGGATCATCCAGTTTCAGAGGAAACTCTGCCGAAATTTTTATAGAAATTCAAGGAGTTGGACAAATTCTGAATTCTAGATTGTGTCTATAATTCTATCCAGAGTTTTCTTCTCAATTCTTTGAGTCCATATCTATTGTTGCCACGTGTGTTATACCTAATACATGCTTATATTATATTGTGATCATGTTATGTATGATTTGGAGTCCCCCATAGAGGCTGGATATTGGACACACAGTCCAGTCGCGTGGGTATCAGGTTCTTAACCGGATTGCCCTAAGATGTGAGGAATGAAGCCTTTAGCTTAAATTGATATATTTTTCTGCTTATTGAATAGAGTGGGATCGTTTGGCAAGGAAACCAAAGGATAAAGCGGTTGTTGATTAGCCGTACTAACTTTTGGAAGAGGTAAGTGTTTATATCTATTTCTTTGGAGGTACCTGGCCTCGTGGATTTTCTACCATGTGTTCCTTACATGTGTAGCTGCTGATAGGCGTACTCATTACGCCTTAGCTTTGAATTTACATTTTATATTATATGTTATGCTCTGTTGTTGGTATTGCATTGAGCATATGAGCATTGCACTCTGGTTTTGAGCATTGCATATACTTCCCGGTAATCGATGAGAGTCCCGAGCCGGTGAAGGGTCATTATTGCATATACTTCTCGGTTCGCGATGAGAGTCCCGCACCGGTGAAGGGTCATTATTGCATATACTTCCCGGTTGGCGATGGGAGTCCCGCGCCGGTGAAGGGTCATCATTGCATATACTTTCCGGTAATCGATGAGAGTCCCGAGCCGGTGAAGGGTCATCATTGCATATACTTCCCGGTAATCCATGAGAGTCCCGAGTCGGTGAAGGTTCATTATTGCATATATCTCCTAGTAGACGATGAGAGTCCCGCGCCGAAGATAGGTATCAAGCATATGTGACTGCATTGCATCGTACCGCATTCATCACATCTCATTGCACCGCATACTGACTATTATGTGTATTTTGTTGTGTTTTTTTTTTGTATGCGGTATGTATACCATGTCGTGGACATATCTCAGTTTGCCTATATATTTCTGGCTCGTATTATGGATTGCGGGGATCAGAACACGCCGCGACGGTATAAATATATGGATCGGGTTGCACGCCACAACGGTATAAATATATGGATCAGGTTGCACTCTGCGACAGTATGAACATATGGATTGGTTTGCGCGCCGCAAAATGATGTATTTCTGATTGTTGATATGTTCGGAATACCTACATGTTCTTGCTATCCTATGTTCCTGGTTGTTGATGATTTTGTCATTCCATACGTGTTTCTAGTTATTATCTGGCTCTGCCTTTTCATAATTTAAATAAGAGGAATTTAGTTTATCTGTTTCTTTTCTCCCTGGCTAGCTATCCTATTCTTTGAGGTGGCTAGTCTGCCCCACTTATTGAGTCCTTTTGACTCACCCTTGTTTGTTGTTTGTTTTTGTCTATCTATTTCGTTTCGGCAGGTTCGTTCTAGGATTGAATTCGCCACGTTGAAGGAGCGAAGAGGACTTCAGCTGTCAGGGTGAGCCAGCTTTTATTCCGGATGGCCACCAGTTTTATGTTTATTATTTCAGTTGCATATTGCTCCCTTCAGAAGGTATTTGTCTTCTTCTGTACTCTTAGATGTCCAGTCTGGATAGCCCTAAACCTAGTATGATGGGTAGTCAGCTGTAATTTCTTTTGTACAGCTTAGAGATATCAGTATGTCTGTTTTTTTGTTTTAGGTCTTGTCCTTATTTATTAATTGTTATATTTATTTTCCTAATTTAATTGGTGAGGGTTCACCCGATGGGTTTAGGGGAGGATGTCGGGTGCCCGCACGGCCTAGCCAGAATCCGGGTCGTGTCATTACGTGGTGCAATCTGAGCCTTCCAACTCATCCCATCCGACGGCTAGAAATAAAACTTCCTTTCTAATATTACAATCACTCCTCACCTAATAAAACCTAAAACATTTCCCTCTCCTTTCTCCCTTTACATCCGCCACCCCTACACACTCCCTCTCTCTTCTTTCTCCCAAATAATTGACCCGATACACCCTAAAACTGTCCAAATCCCACTGTCTCCTCCACCATTAATGCCGCTCATTCCTCTCTCTCTCTCTCTCTCTCTCTCTCTCTCTCTCTCTCTCTCTCTCTCTTGTTGTTTTTATACGGAAAAAGGGAAGCAATTCCCTGTTGTCTCTCTTTCTATGGAAACCGAAAAGGAAGAGGAAGGGATTGAACGAATCTCATCAAATCCGAGTAAATCAAAGCAAAAATCATGGAAATCATCAAAATCTATACATATACAAGGAAAAAAATCGAAGTTTCAAACTCGGATCATCACGAAACGGGCAGAAACGAGCGGGTCAGACAAACCCGACCTGACCCGTGATGAAACCCGGTAATAGTTTTCCTTATTTTGTTTGTCTTTTATTTTTCTTATGCTGAAATTTAAACAAAATGCCTATTGATGAACTTTCTTCAAGATATATCATGATTAATCTTAGAAAATATGTAGCGAACTAAGATAATCTTAATCATGTTTTAGTAAATTTGCTACTTCGTTTATGAAATGAAAATAGCATAAAACATTATGCATACTCTTAGAATTGTCAACTGCCTATGTTTGTTTAAGTATATTGTGCGACTATACGGCTGTTCGGATTGTTGGAACTGGTCAAGCATTGGTCATTCTTGTTTCAATTTCTAATCAAGTCAAAGAAGCATCTGACTGTTTTGGTGATTTGCTATTGAAATCTATATGTCGGCCTAACGTTGATATTATACACATTTGAAATGGTTATGTATTCTGTATATTCATATTGACTGACAGAATATTGAAAGAGGGAATTATCATATTTTCATACATGGAAAATATTTTCTTTCAAAACTTTCCTCTTATGGAACCTCCAGTTTTCACACACAATTTAAGGATATACAAGCTGTTGAGATTGGAATATCTTTACCTTTAATGCAAGCCTGAATTTCAATTCCTTGATTTAAGTGAACATCTTTCTTTTTCCTTTTTCATGAAAATTGATTTATTTTTTTTTCAATTTAACTTGAATATTTTGAATATTTTCCTTCTTTACAAGTCTACTCCCCTGCCTATATAAATCAGCACCTTTTTCTGTGATTTTGGGACACCTCTTCTACTACTCTTATACACGCTGAAAAGTGCTGGCAACTCTCTTTCTTTCTCTCGGGAAAATACTTGAGCAATATGCTCCCTCTTTGGCCTCCACTCTATTGGCCGTAAGCAAAGGTAGAGTTCAGGGGTTCTCAATTAACACTTGGTTGCCGCTTGACACCTTCCACTGCTTTATTAGCATTTTCTTTTAATCTGTCTTCATGGTAAGCATTTTGAAACCAATGGAATGATCCTATTAGCATCTTGATAAATGGTTCTGTTGGCTATGGATAAAATTGCTAACCATGGTATGTATGTCTGTTGTTGTGTGGGCTACTTCAAGCCATTACTAACCCTATGTAGGTTTGTTAACCATAAGTCCAAATCTGGATAAAAGATGGGATAGCTTATGGCTATACCCTTAGCTAATTTTTCTTGCTGGTTTATGAAGCTTAAAATAACCTATATTTGGTTCAAGATAAAGCAATGGGACAAAGGCCTTAATCATACATCTTTTCTTTGCTCGTTTAGGTTTTATCTTGTTACTAGAAGTTGAATACTTGAAAGCTATATATTTGCTAGGGTTAATTGCTTGTATTTAAGCACCATGAAGTGCTATTTGTTACATCTAGGACAGGTACAACAGCTCGTATGTCGTGGCTTTAAGCAATACAAAATTCAGGGTAACATGGCCTTTCTCTTACCTTGCTCCTTATTTTTATGTGGTGGAGAGTAAATTCGAACACAGTTTGAAAACTGGTCTGTTTATGAAAAATTTAAAATTTAAAATCATGGCGATTAAGTTAGGTATGAAGAATTTTTGTAAGTGTAATATCATAACAAGTGCATGATTGGGCTTTTGAAAGTAAGCCTTGTTAGGGTAAATCGATGCAGGAGAGTATTTTTTGCAAAAACTAGAAAAGAGGTTAAAAGTGCAACCAGTGTTGAAAACTGGATTATCTTTATAAATCTAATATCTTGGAAACGTAACCGTTTGGTAACAAGCTTTGAAACTTGTTGATTTCTATTATAACTCATGTCTAAGTTCAAATTTGGAGGCCTTTTGTTATTTGAAATTCGTTTTTACTTAATTTAACTTGCTTTGCTTGCATAACATGACCGTATCAGTATTTGATGCCTAGTTTGAGTCTAGTTATGGGGAATCAAAATATATTTAGGGTGTAGATAATTTTAACGTAGTTGTCCTAATGGCCTCTAGGACTTTAAGTTGGGGACGCTAGCAAATCCTTTAGGACGTAAATTATTAGTTCAACGCTTTAGTTAAACAACTTAAAGAGGGTATGTGGGTTAAGGGTAAATTAAGCCCCTCAGATATGATGGAAATTACCCAAGCTAAATTAATAGTGGATTCTGAAACTATCTTCTCTGATAAAAGCTGGGATCTGATCCGAATAGGATAATAAAGCCTAGAGTTTTTTTTTTTTATTCTTTAGTTATTTAATTTATGCAATTTGTGGCTGTTTGTGCAACGTAATTATCATTGCAGATTACTATGCAAATGTACAAAACTGCTTATTTTTTTTGTTTTTCATCCCATATTCTTTTTGTTTATTTTATTTAGCTTTTATCCTTTTTTAAGCAATATGCTAAACCCAATATAGAAATCGGCCGGGAGCCACACTTATTGGATCTTAGGAGGTGCCTAACCCATTCCTTCTAGGTTATTTCGAACACTTACCCGAATCTCTGAATAGTAAAGTTTTAACCAATGCTTAGTACTATCCATAAACATTGTACTCCCATAATAATAATAAGGCAAGAAAGCGGCCAACCCGGAGTTATTGTTTAAATTTAATGAGAAATATTTTTAGGTGATCTAATACGCCTAGGAAATTTATTAGGTAGCGACTCCAAAACTCTAAATCCAAACGAGCTACCCTAAGTCGGGAACCACTTTTTCGGGCGCACTGTTCGGAGGAAGTAAAAAGTGGGTGCGACAGGAGCAAAAATATCTCGTTATCAACAACGGACTAAATTCGTCCCGTTGTAGGCGCAGCCAATGCCCTATCTTAAGTCATCATCTACCGACACAATTTAAAAAGCCGCTTCCTACTGGCGCAAAATATAAAAGTCTCTTTCTACAGGCACAATTAAGTCTTCCACAGAAAAATAAAATGCCCGCTTAGCCGCAAAAGACACTTGAAGCAAAAACACAAAAAAAGGACAAAAACTAAAGGACGTCTTTAACAAACATAAGTTATTCCCTCATTTGCAAAGTCCCCCTTATGCGTCCCATCGACGCGGTAAAAGCCTTCATCATAGGAAGTAGCAAATACTGTACATTAGGCAAGAGCCAAACTTACGACAGGCAAAGCCATACTAGCTCGTATAGGCATTATGTTGACAAAGATTAAGCTCAGAGGATGAAGGAATATGAACTTTACTGAAGAGTCAAAAAGGTAATCCCAGACAATAACATTCATATTCATATGATCAGCTAAAAAAGGATTGTTCCAGGAAAGCCCAAAGGCTACAAATATCTTCACAAAGCAAAAAAAAAAAAAAAAAAAAAACATAAAAGAGACTAGCCAGCAAAGGGGTATCACTCTTGGTCATGGGGACTAGCTTCCTTAGTAGTGCCTCTCGAAGGTCCAGCCTCTTTGTCAGCTTGGCTTCTGACAGGGAAACCTTCATTTCCAGCGTCATTGGCTTCTTCTGAAAGATCTTCGGAACCAGAATACAATTGAGCATTAACCGCGGCCACTAGAACATACAGTTTACCAATCTCAGCCCCAATTCCAAGTCAGGAACCTTCTGAAAAGCAGCAAGTCCGGAAGCTAATGTAGTGCGGTCCAACTTGATCTCTTACTTTGTGACCACAACATCATACTTTGTGGTCATGAAATGCAGGCGGTTGCAGAGGCCATCAAAAATTCGTTCGAGAGATTCGATCTGGCCTTCCAACCAATTTTTTTTCATCCTGCAGGAGCTGGGCAACGCTGTGAATCTCATTTGATTCTCGGTTAGCTGAGGCAGCCTTTTCCTCAACATATGATACTCGTTAATCGAGCTGGCAATGATATATTGAAGCGACATCGTTAAAGCTTCGACCTTTTCTCTATGCTCACGGATCATTACTTCGGTCGCTTTGTCCAACTTCTCCTTGTGAAGCCAATTACGACGGGAGTCAATCTCTAAGGTTTTGTTCTCTTTCATTAGTCATTCGACCTCATCGACTAGGGACTGCAGACTCTCAACATGCCCCTTCAGAATGTCAGTCTCGTCTTGGAGACGTTTCTCAGCCACTCAGTGTAGGTCGTGATGATGGAAGGCTTCTAAATACACGAGCAGCCCCTAAAGATAGTACATGAAAAGTTTAGGCAGATGAAGTTGGAAGATCAGAGTATTAAGAACAAGCACGAAAAATGTAGAATTATACCATCATTGAATAATCAGCAAAGCTAGCCAACAGCTCATGAAGGTTGTAATTAGTGAATTTTTTCTACTCAAGCGGACTAACTAGATCCCCAAGACAGTCAACAAATATATGCTAGGGTCCTTAAACACATTCATCCCCTCTAGGATAGTCATTATTATCTCACAAGTATCACTAATTAGGGCTTCTCCAACTAATATGGCACCATCGCCAACTCCAGTGGCCTCACAGTCAGTAGCGACTGAGCTAGATATGACTAACTCTTTCCAGGACGATGTTGAAATAAAGAACTAAGAGGCTCGGAGACCTGGCTTGTAGGAGTAGGAATTTGATCTGCCTAGGAAAATGAAGAATTAGCAAGGAAGAGGAATATGTAAACCATTTATCAGGCAAACATAGCCAACCTGGAATAGAAGTATCAACATTGGGATCACGAACGCCAACTTCTTCTTCCTTAGCCTGAGAATTAACTTCAATTACATGCCTCTGTCTATATGAAGCGGGGGCATAAAAGAGAATGCTTGCAGAGCCAGGAGAAGAAAATATAGAGGAAGAATCAACAGTATGTAACTGAGGCACTTGGGGAACTGCAGCACCCTGCAAGACCGGAAGGGCATCCGCAACTACGGCCCCTAAAGACTTGGCCATCCTCTTTTTCTTCGAGGAACTAGAGCTACTGGCTAGTCGAGTGATTCTATTGGCAGAAACCAACTAGTCAGGCAAAACTTCAACATACAGAGCTGCAATATTGATCTCTTAGATATGAGGAATGTCATCATAGCGAGAAAGACCTAAAGAAATGAAGGGAAATCAGACAACAAATGAGCAAGAGTTATCCACAACATAGAGGTCAAAGCATACCATGATTCAAAGCATACCATGATTCTTTGCTTGCCAATGCTTACCAGCAACTATGGACGGGAATTTTATTGTGAGCGAAAGGTTAAATGTAAAAAGCCTAGTGACCAATTCAACCATGGCATCACGAGAGAAGGGAGAGTTAGTTACACGGCGCATCAGGAGTAAAAATGGCCAGCAGAAGCATCAACAGTATCCATGAACAAAGAAGCAGATGTTGTAGGAACAACTTACACTTCCTGTTGAAAATTTCAGGAAAAAGAACATTCTAAACTAATGCAGAGGTACGTAAGGCCATGTAACGATAGAACTGGCCGCAATTATTAGTATCCTTACTATGAAAGACAACGGTGTTTTTGCCATATTGTTTAAAGTTCGGCATACCTGATTCGATTCGGTGAGGAGAGCAGAAAGCATGGAGGTGTCAAAAGGTAAAATCAAGGCCATCCTTTTTGTCTAGGTGTTCCAGTACGTCAATCAAACGCCACACAGAAAGAATCGACTTTCCCCATACAAACATTATATTGACGGCACACTTCTTCCATAATTGGGTGCACCAGGAGCCCAAGTCCAATGGTGAAAAGAGTACGTGCAAACAAAGGAATAACCCACACGATGGCTCGATACTCTTGTAGTTAGGATGACGATCTCTACATCTGGACCTCAACTACAGTCGAGCTTGACGCGTTGGAGGTCTCCAGTCGAAATGGCGGAGGGGTAAGCTTTGACGGTTAGGTTGCACGTATTAGCTTAATTTTCCTTATAGGTCTGTATAAGATACCTACCATCATTATAATAATTAGGCTCCAACAGGATATAATCTTGATCACTGAAGTCTTCTTATAAGAAATTTGAGGTATCGACCATTGAAAATATGAAGAGTTTTTAAAGAAAAGAAAATAATGCAGCTTGTAGAAGTTCAACTGAAGGGGTGGATAATTATAATGACTTGGAATAACAAAATATGTATATATATATATATATATCACAGAGTGATCTGAAAAGGTGAATAATCTGATGGTTATGGCATACGTAGGAAATCCCGCTATTGAAGCTATATGACAGAGAAGTTATAGCGTTGGGAAAACGCGTGTGTAACCCGCAAATTAGTTGATTACACATAAGCGTACTTGAGTAGTATCAAATGTATGTCGGGACGAAACAAAATTGGGATGTGGACCGAGCCTAATCGGGCCTTTGACGTCTTCTTTCATGCTTCATTCACTTCCTAATTGCTTACGGCCGCACTTACCAAGTGGGGGGACTGACCGTGTGGGTAAAAATGCGCCGCCTATAATTACGGGGATAAGAGTCCAGTTGGCGAAGGCTAAAATACTCTACAAGCTATTGTTAGCTAAGGATATATACTTGCTCCACAACCACGTCCGCTAATCAAGCATAGGACCAGGGCCGAAGGGCACATACCCAGCCGCCTAAATAGTATTAGTCTTCTAGCTAGGTTTTACTTTAAATAACCACCTCGTGTAATAGGCTCAAAACCAATAAAGTTGGTATTTTACCATAATTATGATTGGGGTAAACCTAAGCCTATAAATACCCCTTTACCGTATTGTATACGACACACGAGATTCACCTACAAATCCTCTATTTCTCAAGAAATACAACTCCTATTTTCTTGTATTCTTACATTATTCTTTGTAAATTACATGTTTGTGACCCTTCATAAAATTATTTGTTTAACTTATTCAGAAAATTTTAAGCGTAATCAGTTCACATATTTGAAAGAGTTTACAAATTTAAAATAGAAAAGATTTAAAAAGAGAGAAATCCAGCTAGGGAGATCCATTTGTTATGATGATTGAAGATCCACTTAAAAAAATGAGAAATATTGTAGAGAGAAAAAAAAAAAAAAAAAAGAGATTCAGACCATGTTATTGTTCTATGACGACTATTTGAAGCATACACAACGAATATGAAAGAACAGATAATAAATGACATAATTATACCAGTGGACCAACGAATACTTGCTAATTTCTTTACATAGATGTAGCAATTGAAAACAAATCACAATACCTTTTTGGCTTATGCCGAAGCATCTAGAGAATTAATAAGTTTAAGGTTTACTAGTATTGTCCTCGTCCAGTCTATCCAGCTACCCACTTCATATTCCTCCTATTCTAATTTATGTGACATAGTTGAATTTTTAAATTTAAATAGTTATATTTACTACATAGTTAAAAGACACTAGATGGGAAATAGTATCGTCATCTGACTTTTTGTTTTATTAAATTTGTAAATGGGAACTTTAATAGTTTTACCAACACAAAGAATTAGGTTCTCAATGTAGGTCCAAGTACAAATACTGAAAGTAAACTGCGGAATGTAATTTGATCAATGAATATAGTACTTTTACGTGAAAAAATCCATGCTTAAGCCCTAAAAAACCACGACCCAACACTGTGGGATTTTCCCAAATTTTCACTAAACATGCAACAAGGTTTGTAACCTTACAACACAGTGACCAGTCCAAGGCACTATCACTACAACTAACTGTTTATGCCTAAATTTGTACGTCTAGGTTAAAAAATTAATTATGAATGAGATCACAAGCAATACGGTAAGTTACAGTAGAAAAAGTGAATAAATATGATGAAAGTAAAGGCAAGTAATTAAGCAAGAAATAATAGAGAAAACAAAGTAATTCTTATTCCTTGAGAATAGCCGACTTCGGTGGCAAATTGTGTCTTGTCTACAAACAATGAAAGGAGGGGTATTTATACTAGTGACATCCAGTCCTAAATAAGGTAAAATACAAATACTAATAAGGCAATGGGCCTACAACTCAAGGCGGTGGTATACTAAGCCCAAACTAGGAGACTTTAAACCCTACGCAGCAGGATGTGTGCCCTGCGCCCTATGACCAAGCCACCTAAACGGTCGTAGGCTCTAGGAGCGAGCGTATATCCTCAGTGCCCGGTGACTCGTAGGATAACTCTAGTCTCGTCATCTAAACTCGTACCTGCGTAACAATAGGTGGTGTATTTTTGTCCACACAGTCAGTCCTCCCACTTGCTGAGTGTTGACGTAAGTAGTCAGGAAGTGAAAACAGTGTGATGAGAAAATATATCTCACTGACACTTTGAGACTCGCAGTCTCTCTAACCAAGGATGATATTGATTTCAGAACTTCGCGTGCTTCCTTCTAATTGGTTGATGCTGATCTCACACACCTTTTCAGAAACTGCCATTATTTGCTCCAAATTGTTTTATATCTCTAGTAATAATGACGCTTGACCATTTCGTGCTCGATCCTTATCTATTTCCTCCTATAAATAGTTGTTTTTTTAATTGTGGAAGGAATCACACGCTTTTTCATAAAACACTATTCTTCTTTAATAATTTATTATGGTAACGAGAAACTTTTCTTCCTTAAAAAATATTTTCCTTCGATCCTGCTTCGATATTTCTAGAAATCCTTCTTCGTTCTGAATGTATATTGCATAAAGGAGGAAACTCGCCTGCAATTACCTCCAAGAAAATCGCCTGCAATTACCTCTTTTTCTTTCTTTGTCCATGAGAAAATGGATGAAGTCGCTCGAATCATAAAGTTTGATCAGAATTCTTACTGTCTTTTGGGATGTCTTAATTCTTTTACGTACACTAATTACGGTGCACTCATCTTCTAACACAACAGTTGCTGTGAAATTCCTCTCGTCATACGGGGTAAAAATGCTTAGCCCTTTCATCTTCCGTACGACGTCTCTGCGAGGATACCTCATGTGTCCAGGCTGCTCCTTTAATAGCACCGAGCTGGTGATTCACTGCTTGGATCCATTTCATGGCATGTAAGAGGATTTAGCTTCAATGAAGTGGGTAGCTAAGGTGTTACTGAGCTTCAAATCTCCCGAGGTTTATGGTTTTCACCTTGGTTATCTGCTTCAGCTGAACCGCTATTACAATGTTCATCGACCATTGGCTGTGGGATACCCGAGGGAAGAGGCTACCCTGTGGTAGTTCCCAGCTAAACCCTTTCCGCTCTTGGCTAACTTCTGATTGCACTTGAAAATTTATGGGGCTTTGCACTCTGGTTTGACCAGTTGAGGTTGACGCGGATTGTCAAGCTTCTCTGCTAGTGTTCTAGTTTCTCTTCAAGTTCAACGGACGAGATAGGGGAAGGTCAGGCCTGTACTCAGATGCTTCCGGGATCTCTTGCTTTGATCAAGCAGACAGGCTTTGGCTATTTCAGCGGCCGTATGCTTTTAAGAAATGCTCGGGTCGACATATCTTAAGCTGCAAAAAAGAAAAGAAGAACTCCAGACTATTTACGATTTGTAGCTACAATCCAGATGAAGGATCTTCAGCCATGTTAATCATGAGGAGCTCTTTGTTTTTATTCTTCCATTTCCTTTTTTTTTCTACAATTGTTATAAACAAATATTGTATTCAGAAAGAACGAAATGTATATTATGAGCCTACGGGCTGTTTATTATTAATGAAACGAATGTTCACCAATATTTCGTACGTACTTGTGTTATTACGCATTTCGTAATGTGTGACCAAACAATATGTTTGTGCACCTAGATATTAGATGGCTTCTGGTCGTCCTAACCGTTCTAGTTGTTTAAGAACATGTGTCAGTGTGCCTGCCTTGAGCAATTACGTCCATTGTGCACCGATAGATGGCAACTAGGTTGCATCCGTAGCAGATAGCTGTTTGCGCCCATAACGAGACGATTTTAGCCCGTGTGGTAACGGTCCTTTTGCGTTCTTTAGACAGAACATCTTCGCTTAGTTACTCGAATATTTAAGACTTTCTGGCACTACACAGACATGTGTCTTCATTGGCGTGTAGGATCAATTATTGATTTAACGAATCTAGCTCTAAGCGAGTACTGTACTCTACTTTTTGTAGCAAAAATTAGGTGTATTACTTCAACTGAGGTCTGGCCGGAGCTATGAATAGTTGGATAGTAGATGGATCTAAATAAATGAGTAAAACTGACTAAGTAAGATAGTAGTTTTATTGATAAAGGAGGCGCGAAGCCTGAGATGCTGTGAGTGAAAACCCGTAACATGTTTGATAAATACCGTAGTTAAAAAAAAACATAAGCAAAGTAAATGCTTTCTCAAGCAAAAGTACTTCATGTTTGATCCTTGAAAGATTCGGGGGAATTTGGTTGGGATTCGCTATTTAAGGGCGCTGAACCTTGAAAGTCATCCCCAGGGTCATTGACGACCCTGTGGTACAACCTCTCACCGATCAAGCAATAGTGAACTGCCTGTTTTTGCAAGTTGATGCTTTCTGACTTGTCTTCAGGAAGATCCTCTTTGCTTAGATAGTTGACCAGCACATCACGCTGCCTTGTGAAAGATCCTGTATCTGAACTTCAAGGTTCATTAGGCTTGTAGAGTTAGTTCAACTATCGTCTGCCAATCATACGAATCCTCGGATGCTTCGGCGTCTCCTAAGATCTTTTCGTGGTTTCTAAATTCCCACGCATGAAGTTTTTTTAGGATTGCATTGATTTTATCCTTTCGATCTCGCTCGCAAATGTCCTCAGCTATAATGATTTCCCTTAGTTGATTAACCATCAGCTAAGATTTATTGTACAGGCTTATCTCCCTGGCCCCAGTGTGTAGGCTAAGTCAAGAGCTTTAATTATGGCTTCACACTCTGCTTCATTGTCATCAATTTTGTGGCCTGATGGTAGACCATTCCAGACGGTATTCTGATCTAGAGACCAACGTCCTAATATGTTGGGATTCATTCCCGTGCGAAACTCCCAACAGCCGTACTCGAACACTACTTGATTCTTGAGTGACTCTTCAGCCTTGCATTCCAGCTCTTCTGCAAAATCTGAGGTAAAACCTTCCAATGCCTGTGACTTGACATATGTACGTAGTTGATAGATGACACCCTACTCTCCCAACTCTTCAGCCCACTTTGCCATATCTTTCAACAGACCGGGTTTGGACAAAATGGCTTGTACCGGCATCGAAGAGACTAAAATAACCGACTGTTCCTGAAAGTATGGGCACAACTCTTGTGTGGCCATTACTATGGTTGCTATGAACTGGAGCGGCAAGGGCTAAAACTTGTGTATGCGCTGCGGTATCCTGCTGGCGTATTTCACGGTAAACTACTGCATGTTCTGTTCTCGTACAAGGACCACATTTCAGGCTATCTCAGATATTGAAGCGTATAACAGTAGGTGCTCACCTATCTCTGGTTTGGTGATCACTGGAATCTGTAGGATTTGAATGTTCGTCCGTGCCCTTACTAAATAAGTTTGGATCAGCCACATGGGTCATTCTTGCTTCCAGAGCACCTACAAAAGATGACATACCTACTCAGTCGCGCTCCGGACTAGTTGATCCATTGTGGCCAGTTGATCCCGCAGTTCACTGTGCTCCTCTCTAACTTCTCGCTCTCTGGTCTCAATAGCTTTCAACTCGGCGGATGTAACCCCGTCTGAAGTAAGGCGACATTCCTCAAAGAGAGGCCGCTCACCTCGTAGGTCGGCGACCCTGTGCAGGGTTGGGTACTTGAAGAGTGGATGAAGTGTTGAGGACACTCCCCTAACGTCGTATATCTATGGTCATCCCAGGATTACATCATACGGGAGATTGCAATTCATCACCTGGAAAGTAGTTGTTCTCCTCACGCCCGATATGTGAACCGGTAGAGCTAGTTCTCTAGGGGATGCTTCCTAGAATCCATTGAAACCCATCATGTTTAAAGTACTTGAGGATATTTGAGGACAATGCCTGAATTTGTGCAACACCTCCCTTCGAATAATATTAGCACTACTCCCCGAATCAATAAGAGTCCGCTAGATATGTAGGCCAGATACTTCCACAGGTACAACTAGGTCACCTTGCTGGTCTGCTTGTTCCTCTAGATCGAATTGGATGGACCCGAATGTTATCCCGGTCATTGCTGTCCCCTGGGCTATGTCTGGTCGTTCATCCACGAAGATTGTGCTGATGGTCTTCAGGTTCTCAGACTCCGAATTTTTAAAACGGTGGGGCCCTTCTTCCAACAGCTCTTGGAGATGTCCTTCAATCAACAGTTGCATGGCCCTCGCTACGATGAAAATCGCAATAGGGCGTTATGGTCCTCGCAGGGATGCTGACCTTTGAGACAATCCAGCAAACATTGCTCCTAACTTCTGGGTCATGCATTCGACCATGTTGGCCAAGTTTTGCTTTGCCCATTCTGACAAGGTTTTGAGGAGATCAATAAGGAAATCTTTGAGCTCAAAATTACCTACGCATAGTTGATCGTCTTTGCCGTCGCTGGCTACGTGGACTGGTTCTTTGGCAAGGTCCTTTGATTGATCGTTAGGATCACTGGGATCCTGTGTGGAATCATCTGCCGTGTTGGTGGTATTCTTTAGAACGTTATCATTGTCGTCTGACATAAGTGCGCCTTTTCCCTTGTAAAAACCTACAATTGCCTGGGCTCCATGGTGGGCGCCAAACTATTTATACCTAAATTTAGTCGTTTAGGTAAAATAATTAAATTTGTTAGAGGGTCACAAGCAATACGGTAAATATGCAGGAAAAAGTAAATAAAGCTGAGAGAAAATATAAGCAAGAAAGTAATAATCTTATTCCTTGAGAATAGTCGGATTCTGTGTGAATCACTTGATGTACAATACAATGTAAAGAGGGGTATTTACAGAAGAGATTTATCCAGTCCTAATTATATTAAAATATAAAAACTAATAAGGCCTGTGGGTCTGTAAATTAAAGACAGCGGTATATGCGAAGCCCTAACTAAGAGACTGTAAACCCTAAGGCGGCAGGATGTATACTTTGCATCCTGCGCCCGTACCGACTGAGTGATAGTGGCTTAAAAAGAAGGCGTGTATCCTCTGCACCCGGTGATTTGTATGCTAAGTCTAAGCTCGCTAGCTAGACGCATATCCCCATAATAGTAAGTGGCATATTTTTTCCACACAAGATTTTGAACTTAAATTTATGTATATTTCCTGAATTTTGAGCGGCTATGCATATACTTCTAAAACCTTGTAGACACTGGTTGTTCCTCGACCGTCACACTAAAATGCTATTTGCAAGAACATGAATATTTTAGAGGAAGCAGAAATGGGACATTTTGGCGCTATTCATACAGTTTTTGCCTCCTTAAGAAGAGTTTTACATTTTTATCCTAATCACCAGACTTCACTGAAAAACCTTTGGTGAGCCTTGGCAGTCGTCATGAACTTATGAACTAAAGTCTGGAAATCACCCGCAAATTCCCTGCTTATTGGGGCTAAAAAGACCAAACGCTTGCTTATGGGAGCTAAAATGTGAAAACAGCACCAAAAGTGTTTACTAGGCACAAAAACTTATGATTTTAGTGGTAAAAATTTAGTGTAGGGGCCTGTTTGGCGCGCGTTAATTGATTTGTAGCCGTCAAAAATAAATTCGCTGAGAAATAGCCACATCCGGACAAATCCCAGTATAAATACTGGGACTTTGAACAAAACTTGTTCAAGGCCCCAGTATTTGTACTGGGGAAGCATCAGTAAACTAACCCCAGTATAAATACTGGGGCTTTGAACAAGTTTTGTTCAAGGCCCCAGCATTTTGTTATGGGACTATGTATAAAGCTTCAGTCCCATAACAAAATGCTGGGGCTGTGAACAAAACTTGTTCAAAGCCCCAGCATTATTATGGGACTGAAGCTTTATATATAAAGTCTCATAACCCATAACAAAATGCTGGGGCTGTGAACAAAACTTGTTCAAAGCCCCATCACTTGTTCAAAGCCCCATCATTTTGTTATGGGACTCAGCTTTATATATAAAGTCCCATAACAAAATACTTGGGTTTTGAACAAGTTTTGTTCAAAGCCCCAGTTTTTTGTTATGGGGCTAGTCTGGGGTGTTTTTCCAATGCTAATGGAGCTTAAGTGTGCGCGCGAATTTTTGGCTATTCTTCAATGAATTTTGAAATGGTGGATAGTCCCCATTGAGCGCGTCCAAAAATGGCTAGTGATCAAAATTTCCCATTTTAGTGCATTATTTTAGTTATGTTCTCGTCTAAGTAATTTGTGCAACAATAGCCCAAAATTTCAAGTTTTGATGGGAACCTCAGCTCCACACATGTTTTGACAGATCCTTCAAAAACTCATTCGTTTATAACTTTTTTCGAATCACCAAAATTTAGTTGCATGTTTAAAGGTGAGCCAAAATTTTGGCGATTCGGCAAAAGTTGTAAATAAATAAACATTTCGTGACCAGTTAAAAGCTTGCAATAAGATTAGGGAGAAGTGAAAAAAGCCTCTTTTAGGTCAGCAATTTATGTTTTAGCCATTTAAAAAATTATTTAAGTTTTAGCCATACATTGAACTTCAGACCCCAGGGTCTGATCTTCAAACCTCCAAGTTTGGAGTTCAACTTTAAATCTTCAGGATTGAACTTCAAACCTGCTATGTCTAACTTTAAACCTAAAGTCTGAAGTTCTTCAAACCTCCTGGTTTGTAATTAGGCATGATAGGTTTGATGTTCATTATAGTGGCTACAAACTAAATAGTTTTTTTCAAAAATTGACTAAAAGTGCAATGACATGAGGAAAGGTGGCCATATGACGAAATTTTGTTAGAAAACAACAAAACCAAGTGACATGTCATGGTAGGGTTTGAGAAGGTAAGATGTACGTGACCTTTTCCCTATCTTATGAGAGGTAGAGAGATTATTTTTGAAAGACTTTCGGCTAATGAAAAGCTTTTAAAAAAGTTTACTTGAAAAATGCACGAACAAAAGTTAAGATAAAAATATGAAGAAAGGAAAGTATAAGAAATTCAAGCAACAACACATTCGTGAAAACATAAAACTGGATTGTCTTTGCTTAATTTCGTAAACGGGGACAAAACTAAAACAGCACCGGACAACACTTAAGTTGTTTCGTATTAAAAAGCTCCAAACAATGGATGAAACCATTTGAACGAAGTCTGACTCGTACAAAACTCAAGTTAATAAAATAAATTTTTCATCAAAATAGTTATGGAATAGTAAAGGAAATTTTCTTTAAAATTATGGTGTGTTACGCGCATAAACTGTAAAGATACGTGCAAACAGGTAAACTGGGGCTTTTTTGTGTTAGACCTCCCCAAGTCTTCAATTAAAAAAATGACCTCCAAGTTCAAGAATTGGGTAGATGACCTCCTCCTTTTTAATCATGATTAGAACTTAATTAGACCTAAATAATAAGCAGACGTCACGACCCCCCAAGTTTCAAATAATGCACTTTGACCCATACCCAAAAAATAAAAATAAACTCCCCCCTCAAAATTTTCCCGCCCAGAAATTTCCCCCCTCTCTTCTTCTTATCAAGCTTCTGCATTGGCTTCTCCATTGGTTTCTTCTTCAGAAATTTCCTCCCAAATTCATACCAAACTTGAATAATCAATCAGACCAATCACAAGTCCAATTCTCATCATCAATTTGTCCTCATTTCGTGATTGGTGGTCATGGGAAGGTTTTAAATTTTTAATTTTGGGTCTTTTTTCAAAAGCTCAAATCTGTCGCTTGTAGTGTGTGCATTGACACATAATTGGGTCAGTATCAGCTTCTTCGCGGTAGACGCGGTGCTTTATTGAGCTGGTAAGCTGGTTTATATCTCCGCCATTGTTTTTGTTTGATTAGAGCTCTGCATTTGTTCATCGACGAACCTGTTGCAGTATATTGTCAACTATATCGATATCTATAAATTGAGCTGAGATGGGGGGCTATGCGGTTGTGGGTGCTGATTTCTTGGGGCAATAGGTAGAGACAACTAAATGTTGTTCTTGGTGTTCGAATTCTAGTGCAACAGTACCTATTGCGTTGAAATTGGATGGTATATTTGACGAGTTGATTGACAATGTCATTGAACACGGACAATTAACTTGTGATCGAGGCGATATAGCCATTAGTTATATGATTGGTGCTGCACCTACGAGGGAGGAAAATAGCTCATTCATTCATTAGGATTGACAGTGATTTGCACATATACCTCATAGATGTAAATGGTAATGGATGTAGGCCAATTCTTTATATTTTGATGGTCGACGGATCTGTCCCGGCTTCATATGCTGCTGCAGCATCTCCTCTAGAAGTTGATGATGATCAACGAGAAGATTTTTTTAGGCCTGTATTTGAGGATAATGGAGATTATCCAGTGCGCGTCGATAAAGACGAGAGTACCGGCAGTGATGGAGCAGATGAATCTGGGTGTGAGGGGCCTGCTGAAACAGCGATCGATGAAACACAGACCGACGTTGTTGGGGTGTCTGCTGGAACAGAGTCCAGTAATATTCTAAATAATGGCACATGGTTTTTTTAAGGGTAAAACATTCTTGAACAAGAATGAGGTGGTTTGCTCATTGAAATTAGCGGCGGTTAAGAAGATGGAAACTTTCCGCACGAAGAAGAGTACAAAACTTTTGTATTCAGTGGCATGTCCATCGGCGAATTGCAAGTGGATGGTACGTGCTACCAAGTACAAAACTTGTGAGAGATTTAAGATCACCAAGTTCTGTGGTGATCACACATGTGGGGTAGAGAATGCTATGAGCCACCATCCTCAAGCTTCAGCAAAGGTCCATGCTCGTCTTGTTAAAAATAGGTTTATTGGAAAAAATGGTCCATCGACCAAAGATATCAGCGCCACTGTTCTTCTTGATCTGAAACAAACGTTAGTTATTGGAAGACTTGGAAGGCGAGGAACATTACAAGGAACATGGTGAGGGGAGCGGCGGAGCACGGGTACGCTGCTTTAGATGCATACCGGTTAGCAATTGAAAGAGAGAATCCCGGAAGTCATGTTACACTAGCTGTGTATGATGAGGACATGTCGTTTCGTTATTTTTTCGTATCATTTGCTGCTTGGATTAGAGGATATCAATACATGAGAAAGGTAATATCTGTGGATGGCATTCATTTGTCAGGGCCTTACTAAGGTATAATGTTGGCTGCTGTGGCTTTGGACACAGAGAACCATATTTTTCCATTGATGTTTTGTGTGGTTGATGTGAAGTGCGACGATTCTTGGACGTTTTGAGTCCGCTGGCTCATTTTCTCCTACATTTTATAACAAATCTTTGACGTTATTGTTATTTATTGAATGTAATAAAACATTTGTTATAAAATGTCAGTTAACTAATTGTGTATGTTCACTACCTATTTACCTATATTCACTCTGTATTATTGATTAATATACTTAGATATACTGATAATAGACTGTTGATAGGCTAACAATTGGTATTTTTAAGCGAAGTATGCGTAGTTTATAATCGATCATCTTTTGGTTGACAATAAACTTTAACTATCTTTATTGATCTTTGCAGTTGGCAAATTTTTTTGAACGCAACAACTTATAAGATAGTGTATAAACTACTATACATGGTCAATAGACTGTTGATTGGCTACCAATTGGTATTTTTTGGCGAAGTATGCGTAGTTTATGATCGATCATATTTTGGTTGATAATAAACATTAACTAGATTTATTGATCTCTATAGTTAGCATATTTATTTGGACGCAACAAATAATAAGATAGTGTATAAACTACTATATGTGGTCAATAATATATAAGTTTGTATTTTTACTATATTGAATATTTTATCCAAGTTAGCTATTCGATCATATACCAAAAGTGCATAAACTAAAGACAGAACTACCTTTCAAAACAATGAGTAAGTTTAGTGGACTGTGTGGTAGATAATAGGTTACGAGTATCAGTAATAAATGGGTGCCCTGCCCCAAGCTTCAAAACACGCGTCGGATTCAATGGAGGAAACGAAAAGTCTTGTTGTGAACAGTGAACAATCATGACGTTCCCCCCCCCTCCCTTCGCCTTCTATATCTATAAATTGGACAATTATTTATCTATTTTACCACACACTTCCAACTACAATCTGAAATTTTCTAATGTTATTTCTGAAAAAACAATGGCCTTCCCTTCCCCACCAACCCAAGATACCCTTCTGATCTGCCAAGCCCTGGACACACTTATCTGACATATGCACGAGGACCGCATGCGCCAGGAGATGAACATTCGGTGCATTCTGCGTGCAATGTGCCGCCGTGTCGGCTTAAACGCCGACGACTACATCACTCCCCCCCAATTCTCCTTAAATTTTATGTTTAGGGTTTATGTATTTGTGTTTTTTCTTATTTTTCTCTAGTTTAAAGAGCTTTCTGATTAAAGAAAGCTCTTTTTTGTAATTATTTTAAAAGAATATTAATGGAATGGGGGTATCTTTTTGGCCTGGCAGTTAGTTAATTTGGTGTTTTACTGTTTCTGCGTTTATTTCATCGGAGAAGATGACTTGATATGTAAACATAATAATAGACGGATCTACGTTGATAAACAACTGAACATAGACACAAGAACATAGAGACGATTAGACGAACCATATGAGAAATTTCCCACTCAAATGGATAATAAACCAGTTTAAGTGTATAATCACCTAAACTACTAAACAACTAAACATTAAGACGCGACGGGAGAGATTTCTAACGTAGATATGATGAAGTATATAATAAACCAATTGAAGTAAATAAGCAGCTAACATTATGACAAGGAAAAAGTGTAATTAACTGTAAAATTAAAATCTAAATCAGTGTGAAATTAACGATTGGTTAACAATCATCTGGATTGTAGCTTGTTGAAAATTATCTGTATAAAGGTTTATCATCGTTTACAATGAATAAGGATTAAATTGAAGGTCATCATTAATGTGGAATTAATCTTTTGGTTTATCCTCACCACTACTAAACTTGAATTAATTTGACGGACAATTTTTTTTTTGTAATAAAATAATGATAATATCCAACAATGAGGTGAATTAAAATAAATAAATTACGAATGACCACATGCCCCATCAATTCATCTGGATTGTACATAGTTGATAATCTTCTTTATCAAAGTTTATCATCGATTACAAAGAATAAGGATTAAATTGAAGATTATTAGGAGGTTTTGTTATACCACCACTTTATCATTTGTGTACGTTAATTAATGAACGTAATCCAATGCTAGCTATCATCATTAAAGTGTTAGGATGTGTTAATCCATAGAACTAAATCAAAGCATTGCCTGTTTCTCTCATCATGATCTTCTTCCAAGCTTGACAATGAGGTCTTGCTTTCTCAGAACCATAACACTAGTATTCATTATAACATATATGTCATCTAATGTTAGTCCTTAGCAATTATTGACCATTAGGAAGGTACATTATGCAACAACATTTTTACGTGAGTGGTTTCGTAGTTCTTAGACCAATAAATTACCCCTTAATAGTTTTTAATATAGGTTTTTTAAATATTATTTTAAGGAAAATTATATGATTTCATTGTCAACGGATGGAAGTTGATAGTAAAAAACAGTGTAATTTGCGGTCGTCGATAATATACCCAATAAGAAAAAGTCATCTACAAATACCCTAGAGCCCGAGCCCGAACCCCAAGCGCGTGAACCCTAACTCCTAAACCCCAAATCCCAAACCCTAAATACCAAACGCGCGTGTGATAATACCCTGAATGAAATCATTTCAATGCACAGCTGTGCAGTAAGTCTACAATAGACCAAACAGATGTTGATTAGCATCTTCTAATTTGTTTTGTCTCGAGGGGATTTTATTTTTTATTTTTTATTTTTTATTTTTCCAAAGGTAACTTTTTTACTTTAGTTTGCAAAGGTAATATATTGTCTTTACATATAAACCGGTGACTAAATTATACTTCTCTCTCATCCGTCTACCATCGACTACGATAATGAATCACAAATGTTCCAGACCTCGCAATCTGCATCATCTTCTTCGGTAGAACCCTATGCCATTACAGTCAAAACGGGAAGCTCAAAATATCAAGGATCCAAACAAATCCTGGTCGTAGATTTTGGGGTTGTAGTACACTGAAGGTAGGTAATTATTTACGTCTAGCAAAATTTACAATTAATACTTGACCAACGATGCTAATTTCTGGCCTGCCTAGGACAATGGTGGATGTGATTACTTTAGGTGGCATGATGGTCCGCTTGCTCAAGAAATATGAGAAGTACTGTCCCAATTAGCCTCCAGGGCACAAGGAGCGGTGAGGTTTGACTTCGCTCAAATGATCCATGAATATGAAGAACAAGTGAAGCTTCTTAGATTGCTACTTCTCGAGGCTGAGCAACAGAGGAAATTTCCTCGAAACCGAACTCAGGGAAGTTCAAATAGAGAAGGAACGAATCCAAGTGCAATTGAAAGAGGTAGAGAGGTTGAGGGATCGATTTAAGAAGTTGGCGCATAGGCTTCTTATCGGAGCATTATTTTACTTAGTCTGTAAATGGTGGGTGTAATTAATTTTATTAATGTGATAGTAATTTAATTGTCTTGTTTGTTTGATATCACTTTGTACTATGCGCACTTTTGCTCTGTTTGTTAAATTTATATGATAAACCATTCGTGGTAGACAATCAAAATCACAGGTGGACAATAAAATCAAACTTTAAACATGGAGATTTCAGATTTTATAGACCTGCACTGGTGGAGAATCAAAAAACACAATTGAAACTAAGATAAATAATACAATGATTCATTACTAAAGGTTAAACATAAAAATGAACAACATTACTCTCTCAGATAAGACAGACAACTAGTTTGGTGGATTAGCACCGTCCATGACATTTGCTGTATTTGGTGGAAGCGTCTTCCTCTATAATGTTTGCCTCATGGTATGGTGGTACACCAAGTACATCAAGTCTATGGTTGATCGGTTTGAATTGAATTAACCTGTCATAGGTGTCTCCCCATATGATATCATCATTCCTCGCTTTGCAAAAATGATTTTGTTTGTTTAATTTCACGCGAGTTGGATGATATTGCCATTTTGGTGGACTAATTAATAGTTTGCGAGCAGACGTTTTGAATTAGAAATGGAATGGGAGAGACAAACATATTTGAGGGGTTTATATAGAGATGGTCATGAAGAGTTGCAACCCTAATGAGAGCGACCACTTAAATTGCACTAATTAGACTCTAGCACATGCTTCTATTATCTACCGCACAATCTACTCTGTTTACTGGCTAACTTTCATGTCTATTAATAAATGCCTTTTTTGTTATATTTTTAAAAAATATTGTCTTGTCTTCATCTACGCACATTTGTCCTATGCTCGAATAGTGTCCAACTCATATAGTATAAATCCAACTATACAGTGGAAGATGCATAAAATTGCAACTACCGCCACTAGGTAGGTCTGTTCGATGGTAGACCTACAGCAGTGAACAATCAACTTGAGTGGTTCACAAGAATTTTTAAATTATTTAGGGATCCACGACGATTGCTTGCATTTTAAACACTAGCAAAAATAAATTGAGCAATAATGGTTGATAAAAAAAATATATAACATGTTACCATAATGGATTGTCAACAATAGTGGTTGCATAACGAAATATCAAATACATTAGCAAAATATATTGTCAAACCTTTAATATTCAAACAAAAAAAAAAATAACTGACAGGATTTTAAAATATAAGTGTTAACTATTGTTCATCAAAACACAACCACTGACAAAGCAATCTTGGTACTCATCATTTTCAATAAATTCTTTGCTCAAACTCTTTAAGACCCGGAATTTTAGAGTTGGGGTCTTCAACATCTTCTCCAACCCCTCCATTCAAGTTATCTTCCAATGCAGCATGGGATGGATCCTCCACTTCATAAAACTCTTCCTCAGCATCCTTACCATTTTCCATCAGCATTTTACTATCATTCACAGTGGCTTCCTCTCCAACATTGGCATTGGTGGCATCAACTTCACCATCAACTGCATTTAAATTGTCATTAAAGGAATCAACTAACCATCAACTGCATTGGCATCGGGATTGGCATTGGCAATGGAACTGGTTGCACTGACGCTGGTATCTACTTTAGCATCAACTGCAGCATCCACTTCATTAAATCTACGCTTCTTTCTCAGAATTGAAGTGGTATTTGTATTTGTATTGGTACCACAATCCATTGCCTTCCTTTTCTTGTGCCTCATCAACCACGCAGACGAACGATACAAGCATTTGCATACTGACCTCTTCCGTTGTTCCGCTACCAACTTAGCAACATTAGCCAATTTGGCCTCCACTACTTCCAGCTTCGCTAGCACATCACGCAAAGAAGTACCTGCAGATCTGACACCACTACTTGAAGGACCTGCACCTTCACCAACAATTCCCATACAAGCTCCACTAATATCTACATCACCTCTTGCATCTTCTTCTCCATCTACGTCCATATCATCTTCATCAGCAGGATTCAGAGCAGACTTCTTGATGGCTGTGGCCTCCTCCAATTCAGCTTTAGGGGCATCCAGCGATGCATCCTCAACTTTATCTCATAGGGCACATATAAATCCTCCCACCCCGAACTCACCTCTTGATCAGTAGGGAATAAGTAAGGGTGCACGATCTGGATATAAGTCGAGCAAATTAATACTTTTTGTTACAAATTTAAAAGATATTTAATGATATGAAAATAGTGCAATGTTACCTTAATTTTGTCTTCTCCTTCCAAGAATGGATCGAAGGATTTAGACACCCTTTTTCTGTACCATTTTAGCATCCTAGGGCACGACATAGGAGACTGATATGTCAGTGCAGATCTCTTTCCAATGACATGAAATGCTTCATTGACCCAAGCCTAAGATGAAAAAATAATAGGAGCACGAAAAAATTAAAACTTAGCAATCAACTAACCATTGATTTATTGTAGACTTACCAAAAATGCCCAGGGGAAGCTAAAAAGAGCATATCCATGTGCTTTTTTTTCCTCACTGAAGCTTTTATAATGCCTTGCCATGTCAAGCTTGGACTTCAAATATTCAATCATCAACTCGAAGCACAACCTGCCCCATGGATACTTGAAGAGGAACTCCAGATCATCAACCATATAAATCCATTCCTTTTCAACAGACTTTGAAGTATCCTTTGCCATCAATATTGTGTGGAAAAACCACAAAAGACACAACTTCAACTGATCATTCTTGTTAAATCTACTAGTTTTCAACAACCTCAAAAGCCTCGACGATGTCACTTTAGCTGTTCCATCACCAAAGTAATTATAAGTTAGTTCTTCATAAAATTCCTTACCTTTTCTCACAGCCTTTTTCTTTTCTTTGTTGCTGGGGAATACCCCACACTTCCAACCCAGTCATAAGAGCAAACTCTCTAAGCCCAAAACAAGCTGCCTTCCCATCAACCAAGAACCATATCTCACGATGCTTTCTATTATTTATTCTACGCAGAAGTAGGGAGTATTGAAACTCTAAAATCGGGACAATTTAAGGAACTGCCCAAACACAGACTCCTTAAATTTCTTTTCTAGTTTCAACCTTTTCAACAACTTGTTGAATTCATAAAACTTTTTTATGCTAGATCCAACTGATATCTTCGAAGGAAAAGAAGGAATTTCATCAAGCCAAGTTTTAAGTCGATACCTTGGAATGTTGATTTCCTTGATGCATTGGGCCACTGATAAATAATCCAATTTGCACTCAGGCTCCCTGGATTCATCCCTTTCTTGATCAGCTTCTTCATCACTTTCTTCTTCGTCTACTTCTTCACCTTCTTCTTCAGTTTCTTCTTCACCTTTTTCTTCTTCTTCTTCTTCTTCTTCACCTTCTTTTTCATCTACTTTTTCTCCACCTTCTTTTTCTTCACCTTCTTCTTCTTCACCTTTTTCTTCTTCACCACTATCATTTTCTTCTGATTCATCTCCATTTCCTTCCTCACGCGTAGACTCACTTTTTCCATCATCATTACCACCTTCATCCCTGCTTTCCTTACGTTTCCCTAGTTCGGATAATTCACCCGCTTGAAAATTGTCGATGTCAGCCAAAATATCTTCAGTTTGGGGTTTGACTCGAGCCTCTAAAACAACAATATCTTTTGCAGAGTGATTGTCATTTGCAGCTGAATTTTATCGCTTTCAGGAACTTCACTTTCAGCCACTTTACCATTTGTAGACTGATTCTCATCTGCCTCTGTATTTTTAACTCTCTCAGGACATCCACTACTTGTGGATTGATTGTCCTCTACTTCTGGATGTTTTTCAAGTTCAACAACTTCAGTTTCATCTTCCACCACGTGGAGGTTGATGGTCACTTTTTTCTGAATGTTTATCTATCTCAGCAACATCAGTTTCATCTCCTCCACCACTTGGAGATTGATTGTCACCTTCTGCTGAATGTTTATCAATGTTAGCAACATCAGTTTCAGGAACTATAACGATTTCATTGTCAACTTGTTCAGCTTGCTTCTTCTTCGCCTGTTCTAATTTTAATTTCATTCTTAAGCTATTTCTAGCTCTTGGAGGCCCTATATTGAGTAACTTCAGCCTCACTATCACTTGATCTACACACAAAACCAGTCAAATCAATGTCTAAATAAACCCATTTTATCTAAAATAAAAAACCTAAATTTTTCGAAAACATCATTGACGTTTCTTCATAAGCTCTAAAACTAAGAAAGAAGAACCAGAAAAAATAAACTAAATGATATTAGGGTTCATCACCTGAATAAATTGGGATTTCTCGAAATTGCTTCAATTGCTGCTTCTATCTTAAAAAACTGTCGAAAGCTATGCAAGATTTTGAAAATTGAGCGGTAATGACAATAAAGTAAATGGAAGAAAGGATGAAATACTTTCTGAATTGTAAGAGAGGGAAGGAAAATTTGGTTAAAAATTGTTCAAGAGTCATTTTTTATTTTTGACCCGCTATATAACCCATTTTTTGTTTGGCTTATATACTTTCCCACAATGTTCACTTTTACCCACAAATTTTTCTATTTTTAATCTAGCCTCCGACCTCCACTTAACCTTATTTAACTATTTTCCCTCAAAAAAATAAGTTAAAAAGAAAAGAGAAGATCATTTAATTAAGTCAAATTTTTTGGAGGTATTTTAGTTAAATCTTCTCAAGTAAACTTCGGGAGGAGAAGAATTCGCAGGGGATATTCACATTTGCTAAGAGCATTATTATTTTAACACGAAAGTATTGGGAAAGTTAAGTGAACGTTGACAGTACCATTTTAAAAAGTTCTTTTTTAAGTAGTATTTTGATATGATTAAAATTGAAAGATGTTCCCTTTATGTTTCTTTATAATTTCTGAGTATCTTATTTTGTTTAAAATTGGAATATCTATTTGCTTTAGTTCCGAAATTTGAACAAATTGATTCTTGAATTGAGAGGGATTGCAGTAATTAGTTTTTAACATACCATAATAGCAAGTAATCAGTTATCCCATGCATATTACAGATATTTACATGTAATTGTCTTATGAAAAAACTTGATTGTATTTCGTTGGTGCATAACTTAAACTCTTGGTTAAGTGCCGGAGAACTTTGATGTTTATGGTTCTTTTTTTTTTTTTTTTTTGTGTTTATGGCTCGTATCATTTTATAAAAGGCATATTTGGATGCATTTGCATTGGGTTGTAAACTATAATTTGAACAGTATAAAATTTATAAGAACAGCTTATATTGGCGAAAAAAAAAAAAAAAAAAAAAGATAACAATAACTTCCGATTGAAATATTTAATGCCCTGAAGAATAGCTATGTATCAAACATAAACAGAATATGTTCCAGCTTTCTGAACTTCAACCCCTTCAAAAGAATTAGGAGGACAAGGGCCATGGCCTTCACCAAATGAAGCAATATGATCTTTAAGTGACCTCTTATGCTTAAAATCTGAACCACAAACACAAAGCCAACGCTTCCCACAGTTTTTCTCATGAGTTCTCCAGTCCCCTTTCACTGCGAGGCACTTGCCACATTTCCTACATGCAAAACGCTTTGTCCCATGCTTTCTCTTGTAGTGTGTTTGCAGTGTCCGAAAATCCTTCAATGGCTTAGCCCTTGGGTGATTTATGTTGTTCTTGCACCCTTCTTCACAACAATAGCATGGAATCCCTAACATAGCTTTTGGTTGTGTTCCCTTAAGTGATTCTGGTCCTTTTCGATATTGTGAACCATGACCCCACATATGCATCTGCTTGTAAAATGAAATAGTTGAATAATTGCAAAAAATTAGATGATTTAGAATATGTATATAAAGAATATCCATAATGCTCAGATTAGGCATTGCAGTTCTAGTAGTAAATCGACCTTATAGAAGATAACTGATGATGACAACAATACAAGTAATCAGAAGTCAAGAATTTCGCTATTGACGTTCAAGATTTAATATGTATAATTACTAGCTAGTATACATAATAAAATTTTCAGGCAAAGAGTGTTCTCGCTGGTTGTAACTCCACCCATTCAAGTAATTAAATACATGCGAACAAAAAAAAAAAAAAATCAATGAATGCCTCTATGATATTCTGAGGCATGAAAGATAGTGCACCTGAAGATTGTTGTACCGATTGAACGTTTTGTGGCAAATGTGACATGAAAAATGGGTGAAGCCAACCAAAATTTGTGAAGGAGTTGGTATCCAATATTGTGTAGCCGCAGCCACAGTTCCATCTCCTTTGTTATAATCAGTTGGATTAGTACTAGAGCCACTGCTAAAATTTGGAAGACCAATGTGTAAGGCAACAGTCACATCATCTTCTTTGTTTAACCAGTTGCAAGAGTTAGGGTTTTCTTTATCATTGGATAGTGTTTCTTTCTCAGATGATTGGGACAAACTGAGGAATTCAAATGCATTTTGAGTTTTATCTGCAAAGAAATCAAATGGTTCAATCTGATGATTTTGATCAACAGGAGAAGATGAAGCAAAGTACGAGCTCGCCATTTCTTTTGAGGGGCGTGCAGTGTGTGTGTTTTAATGATCAAACCTTAGTATAAGTGAAAAAATATTGATGCATCCTAGGATATATTCCATGTGTTTTTATAGGCCCAAAAAGAATGTTTGTCCTATAGGTTTTGAAAGTTATCTTTTTAGAGGGAAAATTGAGAGAAAAAGACACTGGAGAAGATGTATTGGTCGTTGAACGTAAACAACATTAATTTGTTTGAAACGGAAGAGAGTTAATTTTAGCTGTTTTTTCACTTTATCTTCTTTTGGTATGCAATGTAATAGACTTAATTAGGGTGGCCCAAGCCTTCTAAAAATTGCATGAGCCTTACTGCAGTGGTATTTTAATTTATGGCAACATTGATTAATAACATTGTTTATATTAGATTAAATTTATATGCCACTGGTGTTGTCATGAACATTAAGACGATATGAGTACAATTTAACCAGCGAAAGTTCATTTGTCTTATCTTTCGAGTTACTAATTCAATTTAATTATTGTGAATAGTGATGTATTTTGACTTTTTAAATGGCCGAAGGTGTGAATAAATTTACACTGTCAATATACGAAAATTAATTAAACTCTTGTTTATTCTGGTTTCATCGGTAATTCGACACTCCTCTTGTTGTAGATTTGCAGTTGGCAGATGATTATATTAACCTCTAATTGCTAATTAAGGACCGAAAATCACAAAAGGGGTCTCTCACTTATGTTCATATCCTTTATTAGTAGCATTAACATCAAAAGCAAAAGCCAAATCTCGGACAAGCTTGTGCTGGGGAAGGCATCACTAACTAAGCGTGTAGTGTTTGATGTATATTTGCTCCACAAACCAACTGTTTTAATTTGCAGGTGTGGATTCAAGAGAATGGGTCCCCAAAACTTTGCACTCGAATTTGACAAAAATGGAGATAGTGTGATGGACAAGATTTGAGAAATGCAGGTATCACAAATAGCAGGCATTAGTACAAATATTTGTAACAAACTTGCATATGTCAACCATGAAATAACTTCGTGTTTAGCTGATTATAGTCACTTAGGACCAACAGTGACTTCAGTAAGCGACTTGCTACATATGACCTGAACTATTTAGCTTTTGGATGTAACTAGGAAGTGTCATAGAATTAAGAATATGAAATTAATCTGACGTTAAGTCTCTCCATATATTGAGGTACTTTTCAAGAGAATTTATCACTTTGTATCTTTTCTCTCTGGGTGTAACCATCAAATATTCACAATACACTAGTCTGATTAATATAAATTTGCATTGCACTCAGCCCGTTAAAAGGGAAGCTATCAGAAGTTTCTTTATTGGAGCTAAAACCCAAAGGCCTCAAATTAATAGTTGAATCACTTTATAGTTTATATCTCTCTTCTGAGTTGATCACATTGAAACTTCTCAAAGACATATATTAATTATAAGTTTGTTTTTGGCATGGTATTCCATAGGATGCAGAGGTCTTGCACTCAAATTTTACCACCATTCAACATAATGTTATTATAAAGAAATTTCACGTGTTTGGACCATATATACTACTCAAGTTTCTTTAATTTTGATATGATAGGATTATGTTTGCTAATACGATGTAGTTATGGCAGACAACAACGAACAGTTTTTTAGTTGTGTAATTTCCATCTATTCAGCTAGCTGCAGAAGTATATAAGTACAAATCCGTTAAACACCAAAGGTTTTGAAGTTAGTGTCCATTTGATTTTTATCCCACGAGGCCTGAATAAATGATACTTGAGAAGTGGTTCAACTTGTTACTCATAAAAAATATGATAGTGATGTAATATAACTAAACTTTCTAGGCGAACTCGGAATCTTACCAGGTTCAAATTTTTGAGTTTTTTAAATATATGAGTTCAAAACATAATAGTATTAATTTTCTAGAGTCTTCACATATATTACATATTCATGATCTAAATAAAAAATTATGGGTTTCAAATAATAACATACATCTGCCATTGATTATATATATTGATCATTGATTTCCCGATTTTTAAGGTCATTCTTATTGCTGGGGATTGATCGATTGCTAAAAGTCATAACCTTTCTCTTGAAGATCTTGAAAAAAATATTAAATATGTTTTTCTCTACAACTTAAATGTTTAAATGATGTGTTAATAAACTCCGATAGTAAAGTAGGTTGAAGTCCTGTGTTCGAAATCACACTGCCATTATCGGCTGTGAAACGACCTTAGATAGTCGTTTCAGGAGTTAGGACTTTGATTGACGTGCCGATAGTTTTAAAATTTTTGTAAGGTCTATTAGGACCTGTCTGTAAAAGTTGAACCAAATAGGACCTCGTTTGGTAGGTATTAAAAGAAGGTTTCAGTTTTCGTTGTCGGTAAATCTTAAAAAGAGGTTTTCAATCTCGATTTTTGGTGAATAAGCTCCGATTAAAAATATGAAAGCGTCGTTATGTTCATATGGTCATTTGTGACCTGTATGAATTTTTGAAGTGAATTTTGAGGTTGTTCGATTGATTTCGACTAAAATTCCGACAATTAATAATTTGATCTTTTTCTATTTAATTCGCATCTTGAGTTTCAGGAATTCGATTTGAGATCTGCCTTATCGAGTATGTTACATATATTTTATATAACTTGTATGCGAAATTTGAGATTATTTCAAATTTCGTACAGTTACGTTGTAATTGTCGCCACGAAAACGAAAAGAAAAGAAAATTAAATAAAAGGAAAAAAAAAAAAAAGGAAACAAAAAAAATGAAAAAGAGTAAGGCGGTGGCATGAGTTATGGGATTAGCTTATAAGAGCTCCTTAGATCATAAGAGCTCCAGAATCAAACAGAAAGGAGAAAGAACGAAACGAAACAGAAATAAAACAGAGTAGGTAACGAAGAAAAAACGCCAAAAGGAAAAGAAGAGGAAAAAGATAGAATTTTCATCCCAAATCATCTAGATAATGATGTTAATTTATTATGTGTATTTGAATATATTTTAACGGTGGAAATTGGGATAGTAGACACCGTTCTAATAAGTAAAATTGATAGTTTCAAGGGATAATTTGACTCCGATAATGGATTGATTATATATTCGTACTCAGGGAGATATGGGCAACTCATAAATATAATTTATTAAAAGTTTGGCTTTGTGACTTTGGAGACTGTACATAGGCCTGATGCGAATAGGGTATCAGGTTCCTAACTAGATTGCCCTAAGATGTAGGGAATGAAGCCTTTAGCCTAACTTGATATATTTTCTGCTTATTGAATGAGCAAGATCGTTTGGCAGTGAATCCAAAGGATAAAACGGTTGTTGAGTAGCAATTTGAAATAAGGTAAGTGTTTGTATCCATTTCTTTGGATAGTGCAGGAGCATTCCACCCCAGGAGAGTACAGGAGTATTCTGCCTCTGGTTTATATCATATCGGGTGCAGGAGTATTCCGCCCCAGGAGTAGGAGTATTCCGCTCCAGCTGGTTACTATATTGTATTCCCATCGAATGCAGGAGTATTCCGCTTCGGGACGGAATTACAGGCACATGTGAACCCATTGCATCATACTGCATTCATTCCATTTCATTGCACTGGTTGTTGTGAATTGTGTGATTATAGTGCGACATTTCGTGTATGTTTCATGTATTTCTGATTGGTGATATGTTCGGAATACCTATATGTTTTGCCTATCTTATGTCCCTAGTTGTTTATGAGTTTATGGTTCCATACGTGTTTCCAGTTATTATCTGGCTCTGCCGTTTTATAATTTAAATAAGAGGAATTTGGTTTATCTAATTCTTTTCTCCCTGGCTAGCTATCCTATTCTTTGAGGTGGCTAATCTCTCCTCTTATTGAGTCCTTTTGACTCACCCTTGTTTGTTGTTTGTTTCTTGTCTATCTATTTCGTTTCGGCAGGTTCACTCCAGGATTGAGTGTTGCTCCCAAACACACATGCAAGTATACGCGGTCGACAAGCAATAAAGTGATAAGATCGAGCATCGTCTCACAGAGACTTGTGATTAACTATTAACTAAATAAATCAATTCTTAATTATCTAAACAAGAAAAGATTGTGATTATTTATTGAGAATTATTCTAAGCTATAATTAAATAATAAAACTAACTAATTATCTAGCAAATATAACAAGTAGGAAGTCGAGTTTAATAAGATATAATGTTCTAGGGTTATGAAAAATCTATCGATCCTGTTGAATTCTTCAGTTAATTTGACTAACTAATTTATCTGGATTACTAATCGACAAGGTTAATATTGCTTACAAGACTCTCCCAATATCATGTTCACCATTCAAGCTAATCTAGCGCCTAAATTCCTATGGAATTAATTAACAAGAATGCATTAATAATTCATGTAAATGTGATCAAGCAAGGCGAATAGGTATACTCCTATCCTTATCCGCGAATCCATTCCCTGATGCCCAAGTTCAAGAACAAGTCCTATTAAATCCTATTGCAATCAAGAATTCCCTTTCCTAAATTAAATTCAAGATTCATAAATAGTATTCAATTGGTGATCAAGCAATCAAATAATTAAGCTCTGGATTTAATAAATAACCCATATGATAAACTAATAAAATTAAATTAACATCTGAAATTCAACATAGATGGAGAATACCACAATTCTAGAACTAATAAAATTAAATAAAGGGAAAGAGAAGAAAAACTCGGAACTGAAGTTGAGCTTCCAGCCGTGTGTGCTGCTCCTGGCGTATCCAAGCAGCCCCCCAACCTCCGTCTGCTATCCAGCATCAACTTAAGACTTCTTATAGTTTCTATTAACTACACACTCCTTATCCCAAGCAACAAAAAATTAATAAAATACATATTACTGTCCCTATCCAAAGTAGATTAGGACTAGAATATCTGAACTTTGCTTGGTGTTTCTCTCATGTGCGTTGCCCCTCCATATGTAATTAGGATTATAACTTCTACACTTGTTTTGCTCAAGTATCCAAACTCCAGCCAAGCTTCAACTTTCAGCCCAACCTTGCTCTTGATTTTGCGCTTGTTGTAAAACACTTTCTTAAGTTGTACCTAAATCAAACACAACACCTAGAATTAATATAATATTAATAATTGACTAATGTTGGCATGTTAAGCCACAGAAAATACTCAAACAGTGGTAAAATTAGGAGTAAATTAAAATATATAAAAATATTGCCAACATCGACACCCCACACTTAAACTATTGCTCGTCCTCGAGCAATCCAAACTCAACAACTCATTTAGACAACTCAACAACTCAACTTAAGGGACTTCAACACTATTGCTACACCACATAGTTCTCATTTAATCTCATAACCTTAGAGGTCTTTCTTTATTTTCTATCGCTTCATCTAACTCAAAATACTAAAGCCTTCCACAATATCAAGATCACAACTCATTAAGCGCATTCGGGAAATAAGATTGATGCATTAACTTAACTCACATGCAAGTACCAAAAATTCAAGGGTCCACAGTGTGTGTGATTGTTTCCCCCTACGACTTCAATAATAAAACAATGGACCTAAGCGGCAAGACTTTAGAGAATTCACTTAATATCAAATAATTAACTAATAGATATCACAATTAACTTTAACTTCTATTTTAAAGCCTCAAGGCTCAAAAACGAGGTATTTTCCATGATTTTTACAACATTGGATGATTGGGGACCTAGGAGTTGGATGAGACACATCAACCTCACTAGGGTGCCTTTGGCGTGTTCATACTCGAGAATTTTATCTCCCTTATTCGAGCATAGGAACATTGCCCCATCCTTTATTTCTCTTTTATTTTCTTGTGCTTTGCACATTTTTCCTTTTTTTCCCATATACCTTCCTTGCTTCATACCCCTTCATAGGCTCTCAAACGATTTTCAATTATATCTTTCATTCCTCTTTTTTTTTTCATTTTTTTTATGTTCATTCTCTTTATCATTGCTAATCAAAGGCTATGTTCACAACTATTTAAGTACATAGGAGAAACAAAGTGCTCAAAGTGGAGTTGACACCATAGGACTTAAGCAAATGAACTTGAGTTAAAGCTAAGAATCAGGCCCTTCCCTACTTTCCTAACGGTCATTTTTCCATCATATAATGTGTCATCAGGCTCTAGCTATAGCTATAAGGAACTAAGCTAAGCGATTCATCCTTTATTTACTACTACTACAACTAAAGACTATCTAAAAAGAATAAAAAGTACTCGATTCAAAAGTACATCCCATGGAAAAGAACCTATGCCAAAAGAAAAACCATGGGGGATTATTATCTACTCTAATTATGACTAAAAAAACTAAGAAAAGACTAACTAAAACGTATCTCATTTTTTTTAGTATTTTCTTGATTCCTATTTTTATAATATTTTTCTTTTATGGCTAAAAACATAGAAGAAAGAAACAAATAAAGACGTCAATTGACAAACTAAAAAAAATTACACATCAAAATATAGGAATTCTCCACCCCATACTTAAAATTGTGCAATATCCTCAATACACTCAACAAATAATAAACAAGTAGGGTGGTAAAAAAACTTCCCTCATATAGGCTGACAGGGGAGCCTCAGCTAGACGTGCACCAACAGAGAAAATTGGGTGGAGTGCGCAGCACAACAAAGTATTTCAGCAATTGTTTAGCTCAAACAGTGACAGGCGCAATGACCATCTTTACGCCGTCTCGTTTTCCACTGCAGCCATAACGCTTATGCAATGTTGAATGCAGCGCACGTAAGTTGTACCACATGGAACCTTGTTGATCCTCTTAACGTTTTTGTCATCTGACACCTCCCTGGAATGTTCTCCTAATGCTGATAACTCAACAAAACTAAACAATAAGTTAGCACCAAAGTACTCATTTTGTTCTTTTGTTTTTTTTCAATCAACTTTTTTCTTTAGAAAAATTTAAAACTAACTAAAGAAAGTAGTAAAATACGGGTTTGCCTCCCATGAAGTGCCTGATTTAAAGTTGCGGCACAACATGAATAAAATAATCACTTTTGCCTCCACTTCGAACTTATAAATTGTCTCCCCAATTTGATTTCAAGCTTACGAACATGGTCTCGGTGTGGTGATATAAAACCAAAGAAATCAAGAAATAATCGTCGCATTTTGCACCTCTTAGCCTTTAAATGAGGGATGTTGTTTTGTCTCCTTGGCATCACAAATTTTTGAAGATAAGCACCTTGTTCCTCTTCCCTAGACTCCTCTACTAGCTCGGATGTCTCGATTACCATGTCACCCTTTATATTTTTCATTTCTTCGCTTGATTCTAATACGACTTTCTCAACCACATCATCATTAACTATTATAGGGTCGAATGATAGTAATTTCACTTTTTGCTCCTCAACTAGGTTCCTAAGCTCTTCTTCTAGCTCAAATGTACTATCCACAAAAACTGGTAATTGGGCATCAGACACCTCAATCATATCACTCAAATTCGCCTCCAAATCATGAATAGCCAAGCCAAATTTGTCAATTTCTTGTCCGAGCTCCACTCTTTCTTCCGTAAATTATTTCCTCATATTTGTAAATTCACTCCTAAAGTCCTCATAAGCTTCTAAGAGCTGAGTTTGATCCTTAAGCCAACTTTGGCTCCCAACCTGCACTTTATCGCTTCTGTCAAACTCACAAACATCATTAGAATTATCACAAATATTATTGGGGGAAGGAGTATGACACTTAGGAAAATCATTCCATTGACCACCACATAAATTGCAAAAGTTCCAATCAAAGGCCGTAGAAAATTCACATAACCAGTCTCGTATGGTTGAAAGAGTTGGACAATTTTCCATAAGTGAGTTCCTCTATAAAGTAGATAGAGATCATCAAAATTTGAGCAACCATCATTCGACCAATTTTTATTGATAGATGCCATGATAACAAGTAACATAATAGAAAACTAAACAAAATAAATAAGAAACACTTGAACAGATAAAAGTAAAAGTCTAGTTTAGAAAAATAGTTAAATTTATAAGTCCCCGCGACGGCGCCAAAAACTTATTGCTCCCAAACGCACACTCAAGTATACGCAGTCGACAAGTAATAAAGTGATAAGATGGAGCATCGTCCCACAGATACTTGTGATTAACTATTAGCTAAATCAAACAATTCCTAATTATCTAAACAAGAAAAGATTGTGATTGTTTATTGAGAATTATTCTACACTTTAATTAAATAATAAAACTAAGTAATTATCTAGAAAATATAACAAGTAGGAAGTCGAGTTTAATAAGATATAATGTTCTACGGTTATGGGAATGAAACGACCTCGGTCAGTCGTTTCGAAAGTTAGGACTCCGATTGGCGTGCCGATAATTTTAAAATATTCATAATGTCCATTAGGACCTATCTGTAAAATTTGAGCTAAATCAGAACTCGTTTGGTAGGTATCGGAAAAAGGTGTCAGTTTTTATTGACAATAAATATTAAAAATAGATTTTTGAGCCCGGTTTTGGCGAACGAACTCCGATTCGAAATCCGAAAGCGCTGTTAGGTTCGTATGATTATTTGTGACTTTTGTAAACTTTCGAAAGTGAATTTCGATGTTGTTCGGCTAGTTTCCGCTAAAATGCCGAAAGTTAAATAATTTGACTTTTTTTTTCATTTAAATTCGCATCTTGAGTTTCGGGTGTCCAATTTGAGATCCGCCTACGCGAGTATGTTATATATATTTTGTATAACTTGTATGTAAAATTTGAAATTATTTTGAATATCGTAGGACACCGTTTTAATTTTTATCAAAAAAAAAAAGTCAAACTTAATGGCGGTGGCTAAGTACAGAAGTACTCAGCTTATATAAGCTTAGAAATAAACATATTAAGAATGGGGGAAAACAGAAAGAAACAGAGAAAGCGAGAAACAGAGAAAATTTTCAGAAAAAAATGCCAGAAAATAAAAAAAGGGGCCGGAGAAAAGTAGAATTTTTACCCCGAAACATTCAGGTAATGATCCTAATATATTATTTGAGTTTATTACGTGTGTTTGAATATATATTTACGGTAATAATTGAGATATTAGACATCGTCTTAATAAGTTCAATTAATAGTTTAAAGGGTGAAATGGACCCCGATAATGGAATTGAATATATATTCGCACTCAGTGAGTTATGGGCAACATACAAAAAATATAATTTATTTGGGGTTTGGTTGTGTGACCTTAAACCCTGTATATAGGCCTGACCAGCGGATTGCGTATGCCAATAGGGTATCAGGTTCCTAACTGGATTGCCCTAAGATGTGAGGAATGAAGTCTTTAGCCTAATTTGATCCTGATCTTTCTTGTCTGTTCTTGAGTGAGGACGGTCAGCTTGATGCAGACTGGATACGGCGAAACCACTTTGTGTTTGGTGGTTTTTAGGAAAGGATAGGTTACGCCTAGAGGTTCTGTATTACGGGTCAATCCTAGCGCTAATAGGCAGCATAGGGGAAGAAGCACTACACCTAGGAATCAACAACACGAAAACTTTGTTCTAAGTTAGCCCTTTCCTTATCGGGCTTGGGACTAAAAGAATGGTTGGGACAACAAACATCCTTCTCGTTCGTCCTTTGGATACCCGTATAACCATCGAAGGCTATTGAAGTGACTAATTCCTGGAAATTTGGAGGCGTTAAAAACAAAGAAATTGTTGGAGTTATCTTATCATTTCTATCTAGTCCCAATAGGCTTGATGTTAAGAAAGAATCTCTTGCAGGAAGGTTGGCTAGAAATTTCTTGTAAAAACACTAGCCCCGCTGAGTTCATAAAGAGAATATTTTCATCGTTGAATCTTTTCTGATTCTATGTATTGTTCTCATTATGCACATAAGGGAGGAGCCGTATGAGATGAAAATCTCACGTACGATTCTGGAACGGAGATTCTTTCAATTGAATGACGACCGTAACAGATGTCGGCTCAATCCGAAGGAAATTACGCGGAGTGCTGCAATGGCAATTACAATGGGAAGCAAGGCTGTAAGGCGGAGCGAACCACCCCAACAATTTCCCCCACATATGATGTAATGATCCAGGAATGAAGGATGATGTGGACCTCCTCGTGATGTATATTTTTCTGCTTATTGAATAGAGTGGGATCGTTTAGAAATGTATCCAAAGGAAAAAGCAGTTGTTGAGTCGCATTTGAACGAGGTAAGTGTTTATATCCATTTCTTTGGAGGCACTTGGCCTCGTGGATTTTCTACCACGTGTTCCTTACGTGTGTAGCTGCCGATAGGCGTACCCATTACGCCTTAGCTTTGAATTTACATTGTATATTATATGTGATGCCCTGTTGTTGGTATTGCATTGAGCATATGAACATTGCACTCTGGTTTAGAGCATTGCATATGCTTCCCGGATGGAGATGAGAGTCCCGCACCGGTGAAGGGTCATTATTGCATATACTTCCCGGTTGGCGATGAGAGTCCCGCACCGGTGAAGGGTCATTATTGCATATACTTCCCGGTTGATGATGAGAGTCCCGCACCGGTGAAGGGTTATTATTGCATATACTTCCCGGTAATCGATGAGAGTCCCGAGCCGGAGAAGGGTCATCATTGCATATACTTCTCGGTAATTGATGAGAGTCCTGAGCTGGTGAAGGGTCATTATGGCATATACTTCCCGGTAATCGATAAGAGTCCCGAGCCGGTGAAGGGTCATTATTGCATATATCTCCTGGTAGATGATGAGAGTCCCACGCCGGAGATAGGTATCAGGCATATATGACTGCATTGTGTCATACCGCATTCATCACATCTCATTGCACCGCATACTGACTATTATGTGTATTGTGTGTTTTTTTTGTATGCGGTATGTATACCATGTTGTCCATGTTGTGGACATATCTCAGTTTTCCTATATATTTCTGGCTCGTATTCTGGGTTGCGGGGATCGGGTTGCACGCCGCAACAATTTAAACATATGGATCGGGTTGCACGCCGCAACGGTATAAATATATGGATCAGGTTACACGCCGCAACGGTATGAATATATGGATCGGTTGAATGTCGCAATGGTATAAATGTATGGAACGGGTTGCACGCCGCAACAGAATCAATATATGGATCGGGTTGCACGCCGCAACAGGATGTCTTTCTGATTGTTGATGTGTTCGGGATACCTATATGTTCTGGCTATCTTACGTTCCTGGTTGTTGATAAGTTTGTGATTCCATACGTGTTTCTAGTTTTTTATCTGGCTCTACCCTTTTCATAATTTAAATAAGAGGAATTTGGTTTATCTGTTTCTTTTTCTCCCTGGCTAGATATCCTACTCTTTAAGGTGGCTAGTCTGCCCCACTTATTGAGTCCTTTTGACTCACCTTTGTTTGCTGTTTGTTTCTTGTCTATCTATTTCGTTTCGGCAGGTTCGCTCCAGGATTGAGTTCGCCACGTTGTGAAGGAGCGAAGACGACTTCAGCTGTCAGGGTGAGCCAGCTTTTATTCCGGATGGCCACCAGTTTATTGGTTGTTATTTTAGTTGCATTTTGCTCCCTTCAAGAGGTATTTGTCTTCTTTCGTACTCTTAGATGTCTAGTCTGGATAGCTCTAAACCTTGTATGCTGGGTAGTTAGCTGTATTTTCTTTTGTACAGTTTAGAGGTATCAGTATGTCAGAGTTTTTTTTTCTAAGTCCTGTTCTTTTTTATGAATTGAATTATATTTATTTTCTTAATTTAATTGGTAAGGGTTCGCCTATTGTTGTCAAACGGGTATACGGGTCCGGGTTCGGGTTGTAAAATTGTAACCCCGCAGGTTCCGGGTACGGGTTTAAATTACGGGTTCTTAACGGGTCCGGGTTTCGTGTAGGAAAAAAAAACCCGTGCGGGTTCAGGTCTTAGCGGGTACGGGTATGGGTTCGAGTCTTAAAAAATCGGATTTGAGTCCGGGTTTTATTTATTTTTTAATAATATTATTTTAAATACTTAAAAAAAAGATGAATGATAGTAAAAACTGAAAGACTTACTTTATTTAAGATACTTGAACTATTAAAGTATTGGACGTTAAACTTCTAAATTTGAAAAGTGCAACATCAAAACTAGATAATGAAAATTCAAATTACTAATTTAAATATGGCTATTTCTTTGTGTAATTTCTTTCATGTCATTTTCCTCATGCTCCGGTGTAGGTGCCATTGATAGTGGTTGATCACTTAACAGAATTTGTTCAAGGTTATCATCTTGTTCTAGTGAGTCTTCAATTCATTGGTTTCCTCGCTCCGATCTAATCCAGTCTCATAAACAAACAAACTAGAACATCCAAAGCATTATTACCCAAAAGAGTGACGTGTATCACTTATTTGAGGTATATATCGAAGTTAATAGTTGAAGTTCTATACCATATTTGAGTAATATATACTCAAATTGTTGATTTGTTATGGAATATCAAGTTTCTTTTTTAATTAAATAGCTAAACTTGTTTCTCTTAAACATATTTCACTATTAACAATATGGACACAAAACGAATTAATCCATGAGTGGAAAACTTGTGTATACCTTTCTCTACACATACAAGTTTTAACACTCAGTTTATTTTAACGGATACGGATACGGGTATATCCAGTAATACCCCCATAATTTTGACGGGTCTTAACGGATACGGGTATTCGTTAAGAAAAATAAAACCCGTTCGGGTAGGGGTATTTTAAGGGGTTTACGAGTCCGGGTCCGGGTTTTTGCGGGTCCGGATGGGGTCGTGTTTTAATGAGTCCGGGTCCGGGTTTTGACGCGTAGACCCCTACCCGTTTGACACCCATAAGTTCGCCCCACAGGTCTAGGGGAGGATGTCGGGTGCCCGCACGGCCTAGCTAGATTCCGGGTCGTGTCAGTTGGTATCAGAGCCTGGGTTAGAGTCTATCCAGACTAAGACAGTGTCTAGTAGAGTCTCGGTAATGGGAACGTAGACGTCTGTACTTATCTACGAAAGGCTATGATGGCATTTAGGAAGTTTCACTTCCTTCATTTCTGATCGTGCATCGTTCTAGGATTCAAAAGTATTTTCGTTAATTCGTTAATTCCTTTGTGGAAATTATGAACCTTCATGCGATGAATCAGCAAATGGTATGAGTTCAAAACGAAGTAGTCTAGCCTGGGGCTAGCACTGACGAAGCCCCGAGAGTTTTGATCGTTCTGACGATCTAGTTACGGAGGTCCCTGTTGTACGAGCTCGCGATGGGCAAGGGAGCAGGGCCTTGTAGTTCCCTTGGCTCTCTACGGTGCTTTACGAGAATCTTGGCGACGCAGATACCGTAAGAACCTATTATTCGCTGGGCAGCCTATCAGGTTGCCGCATGTGCAGACGTTCGATCTCAGGGAGCTCCTCTTCTGGTTCTTAATATTGCTGCAGTAAATTATATTCCGGAGGTAGTATGTGTTATACCTCTAATTGTTCTGACTTGTTAGCCAGCCGAGGTATCAGTTCGGTCCGAGTGTCCGAAGAGGTTGCATTATTTTATGCGGTTGAACCTTCCGATATTCTTAAGTAATGCATCAGATAAACCCCGTGAATTTTTATTTTTAAAAAAATAATGTCAGGGTATTTGTATCCTTCAGGCTCTTGATTATATCGAGCGGTATGGTGCTGATTATTCTGCTTTCCAGTTTCAAGGTCCAGCCTTGAATTGATGGGCCTCTCTCTCTCTTATTAGCTAACTTGGTTCAGTTTTTTCTTCTAAATTCGTGGAAAAGTTCCTTTCGAGTAGCTAGTGAGATGAAAAGTGTTCCCAGTTTGAGTGGATTGGACAAGGTAGCCTGTCGGTTAGCCTGTTGGTGTTTCAGAATACGAGATTGAATTTAATAGAATGGCTAGATATGCATTAGAACTAGTCCATGAACCTTCCGAGAGATTCAAAGATTTATTTATGACCTTTCTCCTTCCTTGAGATCCCAGATGGCTCGAAAAATTGAGGTTGGGACTTCATTTGATGTTGTTGTTGATATTGCTCAAAGGTATTAGGAATACCATAAGTTAGAGGGGGAAGAGTTAGAGCGAGAGAAGAAGAGATCCCGTGCCCCTAGTGGGTAACCATGGTACCTCATTTGGAGGTAAGAGTTCTGAGTATTTTTGGAGGTCACCTTCTAGGTTATCTAAGCTAGTGTCACTTGATTCTTAGAGTGCGCAAGTAGCTCATCAAGATCAGATTCAGTCTTCTCTTTACAGCTATCAACAATCTTTCCAGCTTCCATTTTTCAGAAAAAAGGTGGTATCATTGTCGTGAGTCTGGCTATCCTTTAAAGAGTTTTCTCTTACTCCGACGAGTAGGCAGTCATCCTTTCTCTCGTCAGGCACCTGCATAGTCGCAGGGGATTTTATTTAGATCTCAATCAACCAGAGAAATGCCACAATCCAGTAAAGGTTGATAGCGTGGTGGAAGTTATTCTTCAGAAGGTAATTATCGCTATAGCGGCTTAGTTCAGCCGCAGAGGCAGTTTTATGAACTGCCAACATCCGATGTAGTAGACCCATGTATTTTTTCTTTCCTTTTATGTGAGTAAGATTTGATTCTTCCGATCGATCTGGAGATGGTCTATCATATCATTTTCCATGGTTTCTTTTGATATTGTTTCTGTTTAGAATCGGTTGCGGTAGAGGGGCGAGCTTCTGGTATGATTTATTCCTGGCATTTGTGAGACCCTACTAATTTATTTGGTCTAAATGTGATAGATCTGGGAGTGAGTGTCGGTATTGTCTGCTTGGAATCTTGTTGTGCCACCTTCTATTATTATATCAAATTAGTATGCCTCTCTTCTCAGAATTCTGTGTTGGCAGGATAATGAGATCCTAATTCATCACCATCAGAAAGTATTATCGTTTATGCCGGTGTAAAGTGATTAGTAAGTAATACTCGATCTATGTGTCTCCTCTTGGTTCGAGACGCTAGTAGAGTCATGTTATTGTACAAGTTTGTCTCGGTATAAAAGGATTTTCTGGAAAATTGTCGGAGTTTCCGTTTTATAGGATGGTTAAATTGACATAGATTTTGTTCCATAAAGCTCATTTAATGTCTATTTCTTCAATTGCGATTTTTGGGTTAGCCTGACTCGGAAGTAGTTTAGCTCTGGTAGCCAAATAAATAAGAAGAAGAGCTTCCTATAGCTCTAATTATTTCTATCCTCAGTCTGTTTCCATCTCTTCTTTGTTCGGCACTGGTAAGCTTAGGCGGTCAGTAGCCTCTTGTGATGTTCCATGTGTTGAGCCAAAGTGCGTGTCAAGGTGGCAGGGTAAGCACATTGTTGTTTTTCAAAGCTACTAAGGGTATTGAGAGGCGTCATTTGATCTTTGATTTGATCCATCAGGCGGTTGTGCTTATAGAAAATGTATGGAGTTTTGAACTCGGGAGTTGCAGTCGTTTGGAAACTCAAAAGGGTAATTTGGTAGCTCAGGTCTGAGCCGCATTCTATTTTTAGCTATGTTTTCCTTAGTCCGGTAGACTGTGCGAGGATGACTATTTCTATTCAAGTTAGCGGTATGAGTGAATGCTCTAAGTGGAGGAGTCTTCCTCCAATTGATACCGAATCATAATATTAAATCTCTAAGGCGTTGCTGAAGCGTGAGTTAATTCTTAGTTCCATTGACCTGTTCTAAATCGAAAGGTATATCGAAGAGGTGATTATCGGCTGAATCATGTTACTCCATCCAGAGTTTCGTGTATCTTTGTTTCAAAAATGTAGAGCTCTCCTCACGTGTTTGAAGAAGTGTCAGCTTAATCCGAATAAGTTGGGCAATGATGTTATCATATTATCCAGATATGTTTTATTCCAAGAGTTCGGTGTTCGTGTTATAATTATGATTCTGCAATTATGAGATAATATCTGTGGAGTAGCTTATGAAGGTCGTGGAAGTTCTTTTGTTATCTGTGCGAAATTTTCTTTAAATTTAGGCTCGTTCGAGGCCGAACGAGATTTTAAGTGGAGGAGAATGAAACGACCTCGGTCAGTCGTTTCGAAAGTTAGGACTCCGATTAGCATGCCGATAATTTAAAATATTCATAATATCCATTAGGACCTGTCTGTAAAATTTGAGCTAAATCAGAACTCGTTTGGTAGGTATCGGAAAAAGGTGTCAGTTTTTATTGACAATAAATATTAAAAAGAGATTTTTGAGCCCCGTTTTGGCGAACAAACTCCGATTAAAAATCTAAAAGTGTCGTTAGGTTCGTATAATTATTTGTGACTCCTGTGAACTTTCGAAAGTGAATTTCAATGTTGTTCGGCTAGTTTTCGCTAAAATTCCGAAAGTTAAATAATTTGACTTTTTTTATTTAAATTCGCATCTTGAGTTTCGGGAGTCCAATTTGAGATCCGCCTTCGCGAGTATGTTACATATATTTTGTTAACTTGTATGCAAAATTTGGAATTATTTCGAATATCGTAGGGCAACGTTTTAATTTTTGTCACGAAAAAAAAACTATCAAACTTAATGGCGGTGGCTAAGTACATAAGTACTCAGCCTATATAAGCTTAGAAATAAAAAGATTAAGAATGGGGGAAAACAGAAAGAAACAGAGAAAGCGAGAAACAGAGAAAATTTTCAGGAAAAAAAGCCAGAAAATAAGAAAAGAGGCCGGAGAAAAGTAGAATTTTTACTCCGAAACATTCAGGTAATGATCCTAAAATATTATTTGAGTTTATTACGTATGTTTTAATATATTTTTACGGTAAAAATTGTGACGTCGTCCTAATAAGTTCAATTAATAGTTTAAAGGGTGAAATGGACCCCGATAATGGAATTGAATATATATTCGTACTCAGTGAGTTATGGGCAACATACAAATGTAATTTATTTGGGGTTTGGTTGTGTGACCTTAAACCCTGTATATAGGCCTGACCTGCATATTGCGTATGCCAATAGGGTATCAGGTTCCTAACTGGATTGCCCTAAGATGTGAGGAATGAAGTCTTTAGCCTAATTTGATATATTTTTCTACTTATTGAATAGAGTGGGATCGTTTGGCAATGAATCCAAAGGACAAAGCGGTTGTTGAGTCGCATTTGAACGAGGTAAGTGTTTATATCCATTTCTTTGGAGGCACCTGGCCTCGTGGATTTTATACCACGTATTCCTTACGTGTGTAGCTGCCGATTGGCATACTTATTACGCCTTAGCTTTGAATTTACATTGTATATTATATGTTATGCCCTGTTGTTGGTATTGCACTGAGCATATGAACATTGCACTCTGGTTTTGAGCATTGCATATACTTCCCGGTTGGTGATGAGAGTCCCGCACCTGTGAAGGGTCATTATTGCATATACTTCCCGGTTGGCGATGAGAATCACTCATCGGTGAAGGGTCATGATTGCATATACTTTCCGGTTGGCGATGAGAGTCCCGTACCGGTGAAGGGTCATTATTGCATATACTTCCCGGTTTGCGATGAGAGTCCCGCACCGGTGAAGGGTCATTATTGCATATACTTCCCGGTTGGCGATGAGAGTCCCGCACCGGTGAAGGGTCATTATTACATATACTTCCCGGTAATCGATGAGAGTCCCGAGCCGGAAAAGGGTCATCTTTGCATATACTTCCCGGTAATCGATGAGAGTCCCGAGCCGGTGAAGTGTCATTATTGCATATACTTCCCGGTAATCGATGAGAGTCCCGAGCCGGTGAAGTGTCATTATTGCATATATCTCCTGGTAGATGATGAGGGTCCCGCGCCAGAGATAGGTATCAGGCTTATGTGCCTGCATTGTATTATACCGCATTCATCACATCTCATTGCACCGCATACTGACTATTATGTGTATTGTGTTCTGTTTTTTTTTTTTTGTATGCGGTATGTATACCATGTTGTGGACATATCTCAGTTTGCCTATATGTTTCTGGCTCGTATTCTGTGTTGCGGGGATCGGGTTGCACGCCGCAACGATTTAAACATATGGATAGGGTTGCATGCCGCAACCGTATGAATATATGGATCGGGTTGCACGCCGCAACTGTATGAATATATGGATCGGTTGAATGTCGCAATGGTATGAATATATGGATCGGGTTGCACGCCGCAGCAGGATGAATATATGGATCGGGTTGCACACCGCAACAGGATGTCTTTCTGATTGTTGATGTGTTCGGGTTACCTATATGTTCTGGCTATCTTACATTCCTGGTTGTTGATGAGTTTGTGATTCCATACGTGTTTCTAGTTATTATCTAGCTCTACCCTTTTCATAATTTAAATAAGAGGAATTTGGTTTATCTGTTTCTTTTTCTCCCTGGCTAGATATCCTACTCTTTAAGGTGGCTAGTCTGCCCCACTTATGGAGTCCTTTTGACTCACCCTTGTTTGCTGTTAGTTTCTTGTCTATCTATTTCGTTTCGGCAGGTTCGCTCCAGGATTGAGTTCGCCACGTTGTGAAGGAGTGAAGACGACTTCAGCTGTCAGGGTGAGCCAGCTTTTATTCCGGATGGCCACCAGTTTATTGGTTTTTATTTCAGTTGCATTTTGCTCCCTTCAGGAGGTATTTGTCCTCTTTCGTACTCTTAGATGTCTAGTCTGGATAGCTCTAAACCTAGTATGTTGGGTAGTTAGTTGTATTTTCTTTTGTACAGCTAAAAGGTATCAGTATGTCAGTGTTTTTTTTTTCTAAGTCCTGTTCTTATTTATGAATTGAATTATATTTATTTTCCTAATTTAATTGGTAAGGGTTCGCCCGGCAGGTCTAGGGGAGGATGTCGGGTGCCCGCGCGGCCTAGTCGGATTCCGGGTCATGTCAGGAAAATCTACCGATCCTGTTGAATTCTTCAATTAATTTGACTAACTATTTTATCTGGATTGCTAATCGAAAGGGTTAATATTGCTTACAAGACTCTCTCGATATCTTGTTGTCCTATTCAAGCTAATCTAACGCCTATACTCCTATGGAATTAGTATTAACAAGAATGCATTAGTAATTCCTGTAAATGTGATTAAGCAAGACGCATAGGCATATTCCTATCCTTATCTACGAATCCATTCTCCGATGCCCAGGTTCAAGAACAATACCTTTTAAATCCTATTGCAATAAAAAATTCCCTTTCCCAAGTCCAATTCAAGATTCATAAATAGTATTCAATTGGTGATCGAGCAATCAAATAATTAAGCTCAGGATTTAATAAATAACCCATATGATAAACTAATAAAATCAAATTAACATCCAAAATTCAACATATTTGGAGAATACCACAATTATAGAACTAAAAAAATTAAATAAAGCGAAAGAGAAGAAAAACTCGGAATTGAAGTTGAGCTTCCAGCCGTGTGGTTCTGCTGCTCCTGGCGTATCAAAGCAGCCCCCCAACGTCCGTCTGCTCTCCAGCATCAACTTAAGACTTCTTATAGTTTCTATTAACTACACACTCCTTGTCCCAAGCAATAAAGAATTAATAAAATACCAACTCCCTCCGTTTCAAAAAGGATGAATCTTTGCGGAGTACGAGGGTCAAATTGAGTAATTTTCAACTGGAATTTGCACATCAAAATTTTAAACTTTTTAAAATAAAATTTACATATTTAGAAACTACATGAAAAATACCATAAGTCACAATAATTAACAATTCAAAATAGTTAGAAAATATTTGTAAGACATGTGGTCAAACATAATCTTGTTTGACCCTTTAAATAGTAATAGGTTCATCCTTTTTGAAAGGGAGGGAGTACATATTATTGTCCCTATCCAAAGTAGGTTAGAACTTTGCTTGGTGTTTCTCTCACGCGCGTTGCCCCTCCATGTGTAAATAGGATTATAACTTCTAAACTTGTTTTGCTCAAGTGTCCAAATTCCAGCCAAACATCAACTTTCAGCCCAACCTTGCTCTTGATTTTGTGCTTGTTGAAAAACACTTTCTTCAGTTGTACCTAAATCATACAAAACACCTAGAATTAATATAATATTAATAATTGACTAATGTTGGTATGTTTAGCCACACAAAAATACTCAAACAGTGCTAAAATTAGAAGTAAATTAATATTAAAATATATAGAAATATTGCCAACATCATTGAGTTTGCCACATTGTGAAGGAGCGAAGACGACTTCAGCTGTCAGGATAAGCCAGCTTTTATTCAGGATGACCACCAGTTTTATGTTTATTATTTCAGCTGTATTTTGCTCCCTTCAGGAGGTATCTGTCTTCTTTTGTACTCTTAGATGTCTAGTCTTGATAGCCCTTAACCTAGTATGTTGGCTAGTCAGCTGTAATTTCTTTTGTACAGCTTAGAGGTATCAGTATATCTGTGCATTTTCTAATCTTGTTCTTATTTATGAGTTGAATTATATTTATTATCCTAATTCAATTGGTAAGGGTTCGCCCGACGGTTCTAGGGGAGGATGTCGGGTGCCCGCACGGCCTAGCCAGATTCCAGGTCGTGTCAGTTGGTATCAGAGCCCGGTTTAGAGTCTATCCAGGCTAAGAGAGTGTCTAGTAGAGTCTCGCTGATGGGTTTGTAGACATCCGTACTTATCTACGAGAGGCTATGATGGCATTTAGGAAGTTTCACTTCTTTCTTTTCTGATCGTGCATCGGTCTAGGATGCAAAACTATTTTCGTTAATTTCTTCGTGGTAATTGTGAACCCTTGTGCGACAAATCAGCAAACGGTAGGAGTTTAGGACGAAGTATCCTAGCCTGGGGCTAGAGCTACTTAAGCCCCGAGAGTTGTGGAGCGTGCTGACGATCTAGTTATAGAGGCCCCAACTGTACGAGCTCGCGATGGGCAAGGGAGGAGGGCCTTGTGGTTCCCCTGTCTCTTTATAATGCTTTTACGAGAATTTTGGCGACGCAGATACCGCAAGAACTTATTATTCCTAAGCAGCTCATCAGATTACCGCAGATGCAGACGTTCAGTCTTAGGGAGTTCTTGTTCCAATTCTTAATTGCCGTAGTAAATTGTGTTCCGGAGGCAGCATGTGTTATGCCTCTAGTTATTCTGGCTAGTTAGCTAGCCCGGGTAATAGTTCGGCCTGGGTGTCCAAAAAGGCTACATTGTTTTGCCTAATTGAACCTTCTGATATGCATTGGCTATGCATCAGATAATCCCCGTGAATTTTTATATTAAAAAAAAATGATGTCAGTGTATCTTTCAGGCTCTTGGTTATCTCGAGCACTATGGTGTTGATTATACTGCTTTTCAGTTGCAGGGTCCAACCTTGGATTGGTGGATCGCTCTTTTATCAACTAGGTAAGGCTTACCTAAGCTGACTTGTTGCGAGTTTTCTCGTAGATTCGTGGAAAAGTTCCTTTCGTGTAGCGAGCTAGATGAAAAGTGTCGCCAGTTTGAGTTAATTAGCCAGGTAGCCTATCGGTTTCAAAATATGAGATTGAGTTCTTTAGGATGGTTGGATATGCTCGAGAGCTAGTTGATGAGCCTTTCGAGAAGGTTCTAATATTTATTGATGACCTTTCTTTTTCCTTGAGATCCTAGATGGCTCGAGAGATTGAGGTCGAAACTTGATATTGCTCGGAGGTATGAGGCATACCATAAGTTAGAGTAGAGGAGCAAGAGATCTCACGGCCCTGGTGGGCACCATGGTGCTTTGTTTGGAGGTAAGTGTTCTGATTATTTTTGGAGGTCACCTGCCAGGTTATCTCATCTTGTAGAGCGTGCTTCTCAGAGTGCGCGAGTAGTTCATCAGGATTAGTCAGCTTTCTCTTTGTAGCCTTCAACAATCTGTCAAACTTCCATTTTCAGCGAAAAGGTGTTATTATAGTCGTGAGTCTGGTTATCCTTTGAGGAGTTTTTCCTTACTCTGGCAAGTAGGCAGTCGTCCTTTCTCTCGTCATCAGGCACCTGCACAGTCGCAGAAAATTTTATTTAGATCTCAATCAGCCAAAAAAATGCCACCATCAAGTAAAGCTCGAGAGCGTGGCGGCAATAATTCTTTAGAAGATGATTATCAGGGTAGTGGCTTAGTTCAGCTGCAGAGGCAGTTCTATGAACTGCCAGTCTGACAGGATTCTGAGATATCTGATGTAGTACACCCGTGTATTTCTTCTTCCATTATATGTGAGTAAGATTTGATTCTTCCAATCAGTCTGGACTTCATTTATATTACTATGTTTCCATGGCTTCCTTGGATATTGTTTCTATTAAGAGTCGGTTGCGATAGAAGGGAGAGCTTCTGTTATGATTTATTCCTGGCATTTGTGAGATCCTGTTAATTTATCTGGTCTAAATATGAGAGATTTGACAGTGAGTGTCACTATTGTCTGTCTGGCATCTTGTCGTGCCACCTTCTATTATTATAACAAATTAGTTTACCTCTCTTCTCGGAATTCTTTGTTGGTTGGATGATGGGATTCTAGTTCATCACCATCAGAGAGTGTCATTGTTAATATTCGATCTCTGTATCTTCTCTTGGTTCAAAATGCTAGGTAGGTCTTGTTATCCCATGAGCTTATCTGGGTTATAAAAGGGTTTTCTGATAAATTGTCAGAGTTTCCTTCTTATTGGGAGGTTAAATTAGCATAGATGTTGTTCCATAAAGCTCATTTAATGCATATTTCTTCAATTGCGATTCTTTGGTTAGCATGACTCGAAAGTAGTCTAACTCTGGTAGCCAAGCAAATAAGAAGATGAGCTTCCTAAAGCTCTAATTATTCCTATCCTCAGTTCATTTTCATCTATTCTTCTTCGGTACTAGTGAACTTGGGTGGTTAGTAGCCACTTGTGATGTTCCCTCTCTTGAGCCAAAATATGTATCAAGGTAGCCGGGTAAGCAATTTATTGTGTTTTAAGGCTACTAAAGGTAATGGAAAGTGTCTTCCGATCTGTGAATTGAGCTATCGAGCGGTGGTGCTTGTGGTAAAAGGTAGGGAGCTGTGAACTTGAGAGGTGCAGTTGTTTGGCAACTCGAGAGGGTAATTTGGTAGCTCTGGCCTGAGCCGCGTTATGTTTTAGCTAAGTTTTCCTAGGTCTTGCAGGTTATGTAAGGATGACTATTCATATTCAAATTAGTTTTATGAGTGTATACTCTAAGTGGAGGAGTCTTCCTCCAATACCAAATTCTAATGCGTTACTGAAGCGTAAGTGTTGAACCCCAAAAATTAACCCCGAGAGGCTAAATTCCTGAATATCAACTTAATGGACTAACTCTTTTGGAGGTTTTGGAGTCTCCATTCAATTTAAGGAAAACAGGGAACCAAATAAGCAAATGTGTGCAAAACTCCGTTTTTGGAAAAAGGCGGTCTTTCTTTTAGAGATTCTAAGTAAGACGTTTTGTTAATTTCGAAAGAAGGTTTTTAAGGCACTTTCGAAATTCCGTAAAATACGGTTAATCCGACAGGTTTTCAAATATTTACAAGTGTGCTTTTCTTGCGAAAGAATTATTTTAAAATAATAATAGTAATAATAATAAGAATAATTAATCGAATAAAAGCTTATTTGTAAAAATATTTTTTTTTACTTGCACGCATTTGCTAAGATGACCCCAAATTCCGATACTTAAATAACAAATCCAAAATAAGGAAAATGAACATAAAAGCAAAGCAAATAATCAAATAATCATATAATCTAAGGTTCATTGACTAATCATTCTACAAATAAATTGTACAAATTCTATTAAGTCTAACTACATAAATAATGAGAATAAGTTTAAAAGGCAGAACCCGGGAGCGGCACATTCATTCAATCAAATTTACCTCGCAAAACAAACAAAATGGATTGGATTAGTACGACAATAAAGTGTAATAACTGATGAAAATAAAATAATAATAATAATAATAATAATAATAATAATAATAATAATAATAATAATAATAATAATAATAATAATAATAATAATAATAATAATAATAAAGTAATAATGATAATGATAGAATATATAATAATAATAATAATAATAATAATAATAATACTAGTAATAATAATAGCAATAAAAATAATAATAATTGTAATGGGGTTTTATTTTGTAAAATTTAGGCTCAGGTTTATATGGCATGTCATGTAGAGGCTCGGGATGTGGTACGGCTGCAAACACGGAGCCCGGGCCGGTTGTCATGCCAAGTACAAAACCCACCACTCTATTCGACTTGCTTTGCATTTAATTCATACATTCATCATCGCCTATTTACTTTAGGGACACGGGACCGTTCAAGCGCAGTATCATGTTCAAAATCAATCCCGATGCCTCAATACGTGTATATGTATTTTTTCATTGGCCGGGTGTAGTATCAAGTTCAAATAAGTCCATATGCATATTCCTCAAGTTAGTTATTTTAATAGGCCTAGAAGTGCAGTATCCTGTCCAGTATCAGTTGAAATCCAACAAAGCCAAATCATTGCAAAAGTGCAATTCAACAGCAAACAGCAGTAATCCAGTAACAGGGAATCACGAGAAAAGGGGGTCTCGCCTAGACCTGTGAAGTTCTGCAGAAACTCACAAGCACCATAAACATCATAGCAAAAGGGTCAACTTTTAACAATAGAAATTCAAAAGCAAGCGATGGACAATAAAGAGTCAGAAGCAGAGCCAAGCAAAAACAAAGTATTTTTAGAACCAATCGTTCCCAAAGAAATTAGAGCAGCAAGATAATGGTGATGTCGATCTGACACCAAAGATCCCAGCAGCCAAAACTCCGGCCAAAGTCAGGTGGTAACTCAAGTGACAGGAGCGACCAGAATCACAGTGGAACGGAGGAGCGACACTAGCTAGGTAGCGGTGTCACTACTACTCCGATACACCCCCCTCATTAATCAAAGGAATGAATCCTGCAATCAGCGAGACGGAGCGGGGTATGGTCGCCGGCGAGAGGTTTAGCTGCCAAACATTGCTCCTGCTCTGTTTTCCCCTATTCTTTTTCCGGCGTCGATGGGATTTCCCGATTGTGCCCCTGTTTTCGACTACAAACCCCTTTTCCCGATCTGTTTTGCTCACGCGCGTGTCCGTAAATGGGGTTTTGGGTATGTCCCTTCTGGTTATGGTGTATGGGTTTGTGTATATATGTGCTCTTGGTTTTATGTGATAGAGGTAGGGTGAAGCTGAAGCTGTGATGGGATTTTTTAACAGTGTTTGGATGTTTTTTGTGGTATATATGTATGGAGGTGTTTTTTGATCTGATTTTTGGTGTGGTAATGGTGGAGAAGATGATGAATCGTGAGGGGTTTATATGGTTGTAATGGGAAGGAGATGTTGGGTTTGTGGTCTGATAGAGATCGAAAAAAATGAGATGTATTGTGAGGGAGATGATGATGAATAGTGGGGGTAGGGCTAGGGTTTTTAGATGTAGCATATATATATGTATAGGTATTGCAAAGGTAGGCTGAGTTTAGGCCTAATAACACATATAGCCTTCAATTAAATTAATAAAAAGAATTATATATTACTCCGCAAATGAAGGGATGACATGTGATTTTGGCAATTTCTCTTTAAAATTAGCTATTGACTTGCAATTTTAAAAATTGAATTTCATTTTAAAACAATTATTCATTTAATTAAAATTCAGGACAAAATTGGGTGTCAACAGCAGCCCCTCTTTACCCGAAAAGGATAAAAGAGTTTTCAGGGTAAAGAAAGTTGACGTGAAAGCCAATTTTGTCACGGTAAAGTCGAGACTCTGATTCCTGGGATCAAAATGCGAGGCTTACGGACATGACCGAACTCCAGTTTTCGAGTTGCCTACATATCTCTAGTTGAAAGAGAATCATGCCATAAGTAGTTCGACGCGATTTGAAAATCAAAGACGAGATAGTAACGACTACTCAAGCACGGGAAAAGAGGCATGTAATCACCCGAGTTATGAAAATGTGGTCGACGACACACCCATAAAGAGGGGTTTACACGAACATAGCTTCCACTGCATCTCGATAACCGAGCCATCTTGTTTTCAATCTCAAACCTCAGACTCAGGGTTAACAAGAGACTTACCTCTAGGGTTGATGACTTATGCGGGTGCAATTCTTCAGGTCTTTGTTGATGACTCTAGCGCATAGCAACGATTGCCCCAGTTCACCGCTAAGAAAAGTGCCAATTTATGCTCTAAATGCTGCTGCAGTGTTGCTAAAATCCTGTAATAATCTCGACAAACGGTAAGCGTGCAACTGCTAATAAACTATAATAATTGGAATAAGAAATAAATAAAGCGATAACAAAAATTGTAAATGCGGGTGGTGATATCATCAAAAGCTCTTCCTTCAATAAACTGACGAGGCGCTCCGCACGGAGAACTTCTAGGCTGATAATTATTCTGAAATAGTAAACTAAGAGAATAAGTAAAGCAAGAATGAATTGTAGAATGTGATGCTTTCATACGGTAAGTCGACTAACGATACATAATGTCCCAAGTCGAATTTCCTATCTTTATCTTCTACTTCAAATATAATATGCCAATGTTGCAAGACAACCGACATCGCAAAACACCCCGAAAGTGATGCTTCAGCCGACTTGTCTTTCGCTATCATCTACTTGAAAGAAAACTGCATATCCTATTTGTGGGTGGAGAAACCCGAGATATCCTATTTGCGGGTGGAAGAACCCGAAGATATCCTATTTGTGGGTGGAAGGACCCAAGATATCCTATTTGTGGGTGGAAGAACTCGAAAATATCCTATTTGTGGGTGGAAGAACCCGAAGATATCCTATTTGTGGGTGGAAGAACCCGAAGATATCCTATTTGTGGGTGGAAGAACCCGAAGATATCCTATTTATGGGTGGAAGGACCCGAGATATCCTATTTGTGGGTGAAAGAACCCGAGATGATCATCTACAAGACGAACTAAACAAACAAAATTAAAGTAAAGCACAAGACACAAAGCTCATTAAAGCAGGTACTTCTCCAAATTTAGCAATATCTGCAAATCACAACAATGAAATTTTAGTAAGTGCTCTGTTAAAGAGAAATAGAAATGAAACGGATATGTTTAAAATTTACAAGAATTATAAGAGATACAAATGCCGCCTTTCGATCATAAATCATGATCGAGCCTACAGAGGGCTCCATAACAATATCGACCTTTGATTGTCTATGATAGGCTTCATAATAATGCCTCCAATTGTTTATGGTAAGCTTCAAATGCTAATGTCGTCTTCGCTTGCTCACGATAGACTTGATAATAAGACCCCCGATTGCTTACGATAGGATCAATAATAAAAGAGCCTTCAATTGTCTATGTTAAGCTTAAGAATAATGCCTCCAATTGCTTATGGGAGGCTTCAAATGATAATGGTGTCTTAGCTTGCTCACGATATACTTGATAATAAGACCCCCGATTGCTTACGGTAGGATCAATAATAAAAGAGCCTTCAATTGTCTCTGCTAAGCTTCAGAATAATGCCTCCAATTGCCTATGGTAGGCTTCAAATGATAATGATGTCTTCGCTTGCTCACGATAGACTTGATAATAAGACCCCCCCCTCCCCCCGATTGCTTACGGTAGGATCAATAACAAAAGAGCCTTCAATTGTCTATGATAGGCTTCAGAATAATGCCTCCAATTACTTATGGTAGGCTTCAATGCTAATGAAGTCTTCGCTTGTTCACGATAGACTCATAATAAGGCCCTGATTGCTTACGGTAGGATCAATTACAAAAGAACCGTCAATTGTATATGATAGGCTTCAGAATAATGCCTCCAATTGTTTATGGTAACTTCAAATGATAATGTCGTCCTCGCTTGATCAAGATAGACTTGATAATAAGACCCTCGACTGCTTACGGTAGGATCAATAATAAAAGATCCATCAATTTTCTATGATAAGCTTCTGAATAATGACTCCAATTTCTTATGGTAGGCTTCAAATAATAATAAAGTCTTCGCTTTCTCACGATAGACTCATAATAAGACCCCCCGATTGCTTACGGTAGGATCAATAACAAAAGAGCCTTCAATTGTCTATGATAGGCTTCAGAATAATGCCTCCAATTGTTTATGGGAAGCTTCAAATGCTAATGTCATCCTCGCTTGCTCAAGATAGACTTGATAATAAGACCCTCGATTGCTTACGGTAGGATCAATAATAAAAGAGCCATCAATTTTTCTATGATAAGCTTCTGAATAATGCCTCCAATTGCTTATGGTAGGCTTCAAATGACAATGGTGTCTTCGCTTGCTCACGATAGACTTGATAATAAGACTCCCAATTGCCTACGGTAGGATCAATAATCTAAGAGCCTTCAATTGTCTATGCTATCTTCAGAATAATGCCTCTAAATGCTTATGGTAGGCTTCAAATGATAATGATCTCTTCGCTTGCTCATGATAGACTTGATAATAAGACCCCCCGATTGCTTATAGTAGGATCAATAACAAAAGAGCCTTCAATTGTCTATGATAGGCTTCAGAATAATGCCTCCAATTGCTTATGGTAGGCTTCAAATGATAATGATGTCTTCGCTTGCTCACAATAGACTTGATAATAAGACCCCCCCCCCCCCCAATTGCTTACAGTAGGATCAATAACAAAAGAGCCTTCAATTGTCTATGATAGGCATCAGAATAATGCCTCCAATTGCTTATGGTAGGCTTCAATGTTAATGAAGTCTTCGCTTGCTCACGATAGACTAATAATAAGGCCCCCGATTGCTTACGGTAGGCATGACGTAATTTGTAAATGCAAGCTGCAATATCTTTGATAAATTGTCTTCCAATCAACTGGCGAAGCAATAAAGCAAGTGCGAAGGCATAATGCAAATCCTTTTCAACAACCATGACAAATCAACTGGCAAGCCGATCGGGCACGAAGCAAGGAGTGTCTTGGGGTTGATTGCCTACAAATCAGCTGGTGATCCGATCCGGCACAAAGCAAAGAGGGTCTCAGGGCTGACCTGTTAACCTGTTAAACTAAAAGTAAACCAAGTCATAATATAAAGCAAGTGCGACGTCATAATTGAAAGCAAGTGCAAGGTAATTTGAACATCTTGACAAATCAACTGGCAAGCTGGTCGGGCACAGAGCAAGGAGGGTCTTGGAATTGATTGTCTACAAATCAGCTGGTGATCCGATCCGGCACAAAGCAAGGAGGGTCTCAGGGCTGACCTGTTAACCTGTTAAACTAAAATTAAAGCAAGTCATAATATAAAGCAAGTGCGACGTCATAATTGAAAGCAAGTGCAAGGCAATTTGAACATCTTGACAAATCAACGTGCAAGCCGGAAGGGCACGGAGCAAGGAGGGTCTTGGAATTGATTGTCTACAAATCAGCTGGTGATCCGATCCGGCACAAAGCAAGGAGGGTCTAAGGGCTGACCTGTTAACCTGTTAAACTAAAAGTAAAGCAAGTCATAATATAAAACAAGTGCGAAGTCATAATTGAAAGCAACTGCAAAGCAATTTAGACATCTTGACAAATCAACTGGCAAGCCGGTCGGGCACGAAGCAAGGAGGGTCTTGGAATTGATTTTCTACAAATCAGGTGGTGATCCGATCCGGCACAAAGCAAGGAGGGTCTCAGGGCTGACCTGTTAACCTGTTAAACTAAAAGTAAAGCAAGTCATAATATAAAGCAAGTGCGAAGTCATAATTGAAAGCAAGTGCAAGGTAATTTGAACATCTTGACAAATCAACTGGCAAGCTGGTCGGGCACAGAGCAAGGAGGGTCTTGGAATTGATTGTCTACAAATCAGCTGGTGATCCGATTCGGCACAAAGCAAGTAGGGTCTCAGGGCCGACCTGTTAACCTGTTAAACTAAAAGTAAAGCAAGTCATAATATAAAGCAAGTGCAAAGTCATAATTGAAAGCAAGGTCAAAGCAATTTAGCGTGAAATGTAAAGCAACGCAAAAGCGATTTAGCGAATAAACAGGCGTAAAGGTCCAACAAGAGTAAAGCCCCACCTGGTGGCCAACCTTAAAAGCGTAAAGCAAGGCATCTATTTTAAAGCAAGTGAAATGACATAATTTAAATCAAATGCAAAGAAAAGCAGTGCGGGAATGTAGAGCAATGCAAGATCCATTTGGCGAATCAGTAGGCGAGATAGTCCAAGAAAGGGAATCCTCGTAGCCGATGGTCAACCTGAAACAAAGCGATGCCCTATTTGGCTTAGTTTTGAAAACACAAAACAAGCCTCTGCTTTTTCGCATATTAGGAATGAAACTCATAGAGGTAGAAATGCTGCCTGTTCGGTAATAACTCATGACAAAGCATAATGCTTTAATTTATGAAAAGGCAATGCAACACAATCTGCGAGGCAACTTTGGATGCTCGTTCAATAAATTGTTCATCCATAATGCGAATGATCCTTTCATTAGAAGCTTTCATGTTCCTGTTCTCAAAGAAAAATTGTTAGTTTTGGGGAGGGAAGCAGAAGCGTTTGATTTGTACAAACTTTATCCTTATCTTGCTGCTTCTGCTGCTTGCTCGTCTTCATTGGACTTGGATTTGCGAATTGCTTTCAGAAAGTTGGCTCATGAACTCAAATAGCATAGATTTTTGAAAAATAGAGGCAAGATAAAATATTTTAATGCAATATAGCAAGTGAAATAAGCATGCAAATGAAGTCAAAGATGCATTTTGAAAATTTGCCTTGACTTAAACTTGTAATATATTTTAAAACAAATTGAACGTCTTTTGGCTTAGACTTTGCACTGTTTTCTTACCAATTACAGAGTTCTTGCCAACTCATCCTTAATAACCAACACTGCTTCTTGCAAAATTCTGCCACAGTTATTATCTTTCGCATCTCCAATTCATTTTGCAAAAATTTCCCCAGTTGTGACTTTCAAAACTTCAAATTTCTTTATAAAACTGCCTCAGTTGCAATCTCGCATGTTTTCTACTTGCTTTGCAAAATTTGCCCCAGTTATAACCTTTGGGAAAAATTTAAAATTTAAATACTAAAGGGTCGAGCCCGATGGAAGAGCCTACGTATCCCTCCTTGGGAATCAGACCGTGCGTAGTTTTGCATAACTTTTCAGTGCATCATTTCAAACTGTTCAGTTGTTTTGCCATACGTCACAACCAAAGCTTTGGCGGGTTTATCAATTTTAATTTTGAAATAGAAACAAATGCAAGCGTAAATAAAATAATAAGAATGCGATGCATTTTATTTCAACTTCATAAATTCAAAATGAGTTGATTCAGATTAACGTAAGCTTTAAAGTACAATACAATTCAGGGCCTCAATCCGAATTAAAATTGAAAATAATGCTACTAAGTTCAATCGCCAAGTTCTTTTAAACAATGCCACAGCTTCTGGTATTGCATCGTTCACGAGCTAGAGCGTTTGCCATCAATCAGATCTTGAATCTTGCGTGATTTGCAGGGTCAACCACTTTACAAATCAAACTTCTGCTAGAGAAATAAACAAAACAAAGAAACCTCAAAGGGTAACTATGTTAGTGTGCATGTCATTGCATATAAGCAAGTAACGCGCATCACGTAGCTCTTTTACATTTAAGCACGTTGACATGTTGCAATCACAATTAGTTGAGCGTAAATAAAATACGAACGTGTCCTACCCTGTAAGGTGCCTCTTTGTGCTGGAGGTAGGCCTAACCGACAAGTTGCAAACACATGTGGTTATTATAACGACACAAACCGTTTGTCAATACAACATCTGAGATATAAATAAACCGACATAATCGTCAACTTCTCAAATTTGACATGGAAAATGGTTTGGGATTCGTTATAATATCCACACGATCACATAATATGCAGTGTCGTTGGGATTCAATAACCCATCAACAAAAAGGGCAGTTTCTTAATTCCCGGAGGCGGTACCAAGGACCGGGTCCAAACTAAGGTGTATATGCATGGATGACCTAATCTCCTTCTAAGAGTGGGCTAACAGATGAGGCTGATTTGACCTATGCGGGATAAACCTGGCCTCATAAACCAGTAAAATAGGCCATATAAAACCAGGCAAACCATACCCCAACTAACTTTGGTGACACGAAAGAAATTCAAAGAGTTAGGAAGCACAATGCCCTTCCTGTATAATTGCCCGTCAAGCGGGCCCCCCGTGATAAAATCGAGGAGATGAAAGAGAATTGACAGGCTCCATGAGGGAGGAAATATCAACAGAATGCGGACTTGCACAAATAAAATCTAATACATGCTCACTATAACAAACCAAACAAACAGATATAATAAAGCAATTAAATTAGGCATGCTAGTAGCAAATAATTGAAAACCTTTATGGTCAAAACCTTTATTGATCCCTAGCAGAGTCGCCATGCTTTTGAACCACAAAAATTAACCCCGAGAGGATAAATTCCGGAATATCAACTGAATGGACTAACTCTTTTGGAGTTTTGGAGTCGCCACCCAATTTAAAGAAAACAGGGAACCAAATAAGCAAATGCGTGCAAAACTCCATTTTTGGAAAAAGGCGGTCTTTCTTTCAGAGATTCTAAGTAAGAGGTTTTGTTAATTTCGAAAGAAGGTTTTTAATGCACTTTTGAAATTTCGTAAAATACAGTTAATCCGATAGGTTTCCAAATATTTACAAGTGTGCTTTACTTGCGAAAGAATTATTCAAAAATAATAATAGTAATAATAATAAGAATAATTAATCGAATAAAAGCTTATTTGCAAATATATTTTTTTTTACTTGCACGCATTTGCTAAGATGGCCACAATTTGCGATACTTAAATAACAACTCCAAAATAAGAATAATGAACATAAAAGCAAAGCAAACAATCAAATAATCATATAATCAAAGGTTCATTGACTATACATTCTACAAATAAATTGTACAAATTCTATTAAGTCTAACTACATAAATAATGAGAATAAGTTTAAAAGGCAGAACCCGGGAGTGGCATATTCATTCAATCAAATGTATCTCGCAAAACAAACAAAATGGATTGGATTAGTATGATAATAAAGTGTAATAACTGATGAAAATAAAATAATAATAATAATAATAATAATAATAAAGTAATATAATGATAGAATATATAATAATAATAGTAGTAGCAATAATAATAGCAATAAAAATAATAATAATAGTAATGGGGTTTTATTTTGTAAAATTTAGGCTCAGGTTTGTATGGCGTGTCATGTAGAGGCTCGGGATGTTGGTACGACTGCAAACACGGAGCCCGGGCCGGTTGCCATGCCAAGTACCAAACCCACCACTCTATTCGACTTGCTTTGCATTTAATTCATACATTCATCATCACCTATTTACTTTTGGGACACGGGGACGGGATCGTTCAAGCGTAGTATCATGTTCAAAATCAATCCCGAGGCCTCAATACGTGTATATGTATTTTTTCATTGGCCGGGTGTAGTATCAAGTTCAAATAAGTCCACATGCATAGGCCTCAAGTTAGTTATTTTAATAGGCCTAGAAGTGCAGTATCCTGTCCAATATCAGTTGAAATCCAACAAAGCCAAGTCATTGCAAAAGTGCAATTCAACAGCAAACAGCAGTAATCCAGTAACTGGGAATCACGAGAAAAGGGGGTCTCGCCTAGACCTGTGAAGTTCTGCAGAAACTCACCAGCACCATAAACATCATAGCAAAAGGGTCAACTTTTAACAATAGAAATTCAAAAGCAAGCGATGGACAATAAAGAGTCAGAAGCAGAGCCAAGAAAAAACAAAGTATTTTTAGAACCAATCGTTCCCAAAGAAATTAGAGCAGCAAGATAATGGTGATGTCGATCTGACACCAACGACCCCGGCAGCCAAAACTCCGGCCAAAGTCTGGCGGAAACTCAAGTGACAGGAGCGACCAGAATCACAGTGGAATGGAGGAGCGTCACCAACTAGGTAGCGGTGTCGATACAACTCCGATACACCCCCCTCATTAATCAAAGGAACGAGTCCAGAAATCAGCGAGACGGAGCGGGGTATGGTCGCCGGCGAGTGGTTTAGCGACCAAACGTTGCTCCTGGTCTGTTTTCCCCTCTTATTTTTCCGGCGTCGATGGGATTTCCCGATGGTGCCCCTATTTTCGACTACGAACCCCTTTTCCCGATCTGTTCTGCTCGCGCGCGTGTGTGTAAATGGGTTTTTGGGTGTGTCCCTTCTGGTTGCGGTGTATGGGTGTGTGTATATATATGCTCTTGGTTTTATGTGATAGAGGTAGGGTGAAGCTGAAGCTGTGATGGGATTTTTTAACAGTGTTTGGATGTTTTTGGTGGTATATGTGTATTGAGGTGTTTTTGGATCTGATTTTTGGTGTGGTAATGGTGGGGAAGATGATGAATCGTGAGGGGTGTATATGGTTGTAATGGGAAGGAGATGTTGGGTTTGTGGTCTGATAGAGATTGAAAAAAATGAGATGTATTGTGAGGGAGATGATGATGAATAGTGAGGGTGGGGCTAGGGTTTTGTAGATGTAGTATATATATATATATGTATATGTATTGCAAAGGTAGGCTGGGTTTAGGCCTAATAACACATATAGCCTTTTATTAAATTAAACAAAGAATTACATATTACGCTGCAAATGAATGGGTGACTTGCGATTTTGGCCATTTCTCTTTAAAATTAGTTATTTACTTGAAATTTTCAAAATTGAACTTAATTTTAAAATAATTATACATGTAATAAATCCCAGACAAAATTGGGTGTCAACAGTAAGCTAATTCTTAGTTTCATTTACTTGTTCTATGTCGCAAAATATATCGACAAGTTGATTTGTCACGTTAACCTATCCAGAGCTCCATGTATCCTTGTTTCCTAAATTTAGAACTCTCTTCTCATGATCGAGGAAGGATCAACTTAGTCAAAATAAGTTGTGCAATGGTGTTATCATATTATCCAGATATATTTTATTCCAAGAGATCGGTATGTGTATTATAATTCTAATTCTGTAATCATGATACAATATCCGTGGAATATTTTATGAAGGTCGTTCAAGTTCTTTTGTTATCTATGTAATTTTTTTTAGACTTAGGCTCGTTCGAGGACGAACGAGAGTCTAAGTAGAGGAGAATGAAACGACCTTAGGTAGTCGTTTCGGGAGTTAGGACTCTGAATGAAACTCCGGCCAAAGTCCGGCGGGAACTCAAGTGACAGGAGCGACCAGAATCACAGTGGAATGGAGGAGCGACACCAACTAGGTAGCGGCGTCGCTACGACTCCGATACACCCCCCTCATTAATCAAAGGAACAAATCTAGCAATCAGCGAGACGGAGCGGGGTATGGTCGCCGGCGTGAGGTTTAGCGGCCAAACGTTGCTCCTGCTCTGTTTTCCCCTCTTCTTTTTTCGGCGTCGATGGGATTTCCCGATGGTGCCCCTGTTTTCGACTACAAACCCCTTTTCCCGATCTGTTTTGCTCGCGCGCGTGTCTGTAAATGGGTTTTTGGGTGTGTCCCTTCTGGTTATGGTGTATGGGTGTGTGTATATATGTGCTCTTGGTTTTATGTGATAGAGGTAGGGTGAAGCTGATGTTGTGATGGGATTTTTTAATAGTTTGGATGTTTTTGGTGGTATATATGTATGGAGGTGTTTTTGGATCTGATTTTTGGTGTGGTAATGGTGGGGAAGATGATGAATCGTGAGGGGTTTATATGGTTGTAATGGGAAGGAGATGTTGGGTTTGTGGTCTGATAGAGATCGAAAAAAATGAGATGTATTGTGAGGGAGATGATGATGAATAGTGGGGGTGGGGCTAGGGTTTTGTAGATGTAGCATATATATATGTATAGGTATTGCAAAGGTAGGCTGAGTTTAGGCCTAATAACACATATAGCCTTCAATTAAATTAATAAAAAGAATTATATATTACTCCGCAAATGAAGGGATGACTTGTGATTTTGGCAATTTCTCTTTAAAATTAGCTATGGACTTGCCATTTTAAAATTTGAATTTAATTTTAAAACAATTATACATTTAATTAAAATTCGGGACAAAATTGGGTGTCAACAGCTGCCCCTCTTTACCCGAAAAGTATGAAAGAGTTTTCAGGGTAAAGAAAGTTGACGTGAAAGCCAATTTTGTCACGGTAAAGTCGAGACTCTGATTCCTGGGATCAAAATGCGAGGCTGACGGACATGACCGAACTCCAGTTTTCGAGTTGCCTACATATCTCGGGTTGAAAGAGAATCATGCCATATGTAGTTCGACGCGATTTGAAAATCAAAGACGAGATAGTAACGACTACTCAAGCAAGGGAAAAGAGGCTTGTAATCACCCAAGTTATGAAAATGTGGTCGACGACACACCCATAAAGAGGGGTTTACACAGACATAGCTTCCACTGCATCTCGATAACCGAGCCATCTTGTTTTCAATCTCAAACCTCAGACTCCGGGTTAACAAGAGACTTACCTCTAGGGTTGATGACTTATGCGGGTGCAATTCTTCAGGTCTTCGTTGATGAGTTTAGCTCATATCAACGATTGCCCCAGTTCACCGCTAAGAGAAGTGCCAATTTATACTCTAAATGCTGCTGCAGTGTTGCTAAAATCTTGTAATAATCTCGACAAACGGTAAGCGAGCAACTGCTAATAAAATATAATAATTGGAATAAGTAATAAATAAAGCGATAATAAAAATTGTAAATGCGGGTGGTGATATCATCAAAAGCTCTTCCTTCAAAAAACTGACGAGGCGCTCCGCACGGAGAACCTCTAGGCTGATCATTATTCTGAAATAGTAAAGTAAGACAATAAGTAAAGTAAGAATGAATTGTAGAATGTGATGCTTTCATACGGTAAGTCGACTAACGAAACATAATGTCCCAAGTCGAATTGCCTATCTTTATCATCTACTTCAAATATAATATGCCAATGTTGCAAGACAACCGACATCGCGAAACACCCCGAAAGCGATGCTTCAGCCGACTTGTCTTTCGCTATCATCTACTTGAAAGAAAACTGCATATCCTATTTGTGGGTGAAGAAACCCGAGATATCCTATTTGTGGGTAGAAGAACCCGAAGATATCCTATTTGTGGGTGGAAGGACCCAAGATATCCTATTTGTGGGTGGAAGAACTCGAAGATATCCTATTTGTGGGTGGAAGAACCCGAAGATATCCTATTTGTGGGTGGAAGAACCCGAAGATATCCTATTTATGGGTGGAAGGACCCGAGATATCCTATTTGTGGGTGAAAGAACCCGAGATGATCATCTACAAGACGAACTAAACAAACAAAATTAAAGTAAAGCACAAGACACAAAGCTCATTAAAGCAGGTACTTCTCCAAATTTAGCAATATCTGCAAATCACAACAATGAAATTTTAGTAAGTGCTCTGTTAAAGAGAAATAGAAATGAAATGGATATGTTTAAAATTTACAAGAATTATAAGAGATAGAAATGCCGCCTTTCGATCATAAATCATGATCGAGCCTACAGAGGGCTCCATAACAATATCGACCTTTGATTGTCTATGATAGGCTTCATAATAATGCCTCCAATTGTTTATGGTAAGCTTCAAATGCTAATGTCGTCTTCGCTTGCTCACGATAGACTTGATAATAAGACCCCCGATTGCTTACGATAGGATCAATAATAAAAGAGCCTTCAATTGTCTATGTTAAGCTTAAGAATAATGCCTCCAATTGCTTATGGGAGGCTTCAAATGATAATGGTGTCTTAGCTTGCTCACGATATACTTGATAATAAGACCCCCGATTGCTTACGGTAGGATCAATAATAAAAGAGCCTTCAATTGTCTCTGCTAAGCTTCAGAATAATGCCTCCAATTGCCTATGGTAGGCTTCAAATGATAATGATGTCTTCGCTTGCTCACGATAGACTTGATAATAAGACCCCCCCTCCCCCCGATTGCTTACGGTAGGATCAATAACAAAAGAGCCTTCAATTGTCTATGATAGGCTTCAGAATAATGCCTCCAATTACTTATGGTAGGCTTCAATGCTAATGAAGTCTTCGCTTGTTCACGATAGACTCATAATAAGGCCCTGATTGCTTACGGTAGGATCAATTACAAAAGAACCGTCAATTGTATATGATAGGCTTCAGAATAATGCCTCCAATTGTTTATGGTAACTTCAAATGATAATGTCGTCCTCGCTTGATCAAGATAGACTTGATAATAAGACCCTCGACTGCTTACGGTAGGATCAATAATAAAAGATCCATCAATTTTCTATGATAAGCTTCTGAATAATGACTCCAATTTCTTATGGTAGGCTTCAAATAATAATGAAGTCTTCGCTTTCTCACGATAGACTCATAATAAGACCCCCCGATTGCTTACGGTAGGATCAATAACAAAAGAGCCTTCAATTGTCTATGATAGGCTTCAGAATAATGCCTCCAATTGTTTATGGGAAGCTTCAAATGCTAATGTCATCCTCGCTTGCTCAAGATAGACTTGATAATAAGACCCTCGATTGCTTACGGTAGGATCAATAATAAAAGAGCCATCAATTTTTCTATGATAAGCTTCTGAATAATGCCTCTAATTGCTTATGGTAGGCTTCAAATGATAATGGTGTCTTCGCTTGCTCACGATAGACTTGATAATAAGACCCCCAATTGCCTACGGTAGGATCAATAATCTAAGAGCCTTCAATTGTCTATGCTATCTTCAGAATAATGCCTCTAAATGCTTATGGTAGGCTTCAAATGATAATGATCTCTTCGCTTGCTCATGATAGACTTGATAATAACACCCCCCCCCCCCCCCCGATTGCTTACAGTAGGATCAATAACAAATAAGCCTTCAGTTGTCTATGATAAGCTTCAGAATAATGCCTCCAATTGCTTATGGTAGGCCTCAAATGATAATGATGTCTTCGCTTGCTCACAATAGACTTGATAATAAGACCCCCCCCCAATTGCTTACGGTAGGATCAATAACAAAAGAACCTTCAATTGTCTATGATAGGCTTCAGAATAATGCCTCTAATTGCTTATGGTAGGCTTCAATGCTAATGAAGTCTTTGCTTGCTCAGGATAGACTGATAATAAGACCCCCCCCCCCCCCCCGATTGCTTACGGTCTGATCAATAACAAAAGAGCCTTCAATTGTCTATGATAGGCATCAAAATAATGCCTCCAATTGCTTATGGTAGGCATCAATGTTAATGAAGTCTTCACTTGCTCACGATAGACTAATAATAAGGCCCCCGATTGCTTACGGTAGGCATGATGTAATTTGTAAGTGCAAGCTGCAATATCTTTGATAAATTGTCTTCCAATCAACTGGCGAAGCAATAAAGCATGTGCGAAGGCATAGTGCAAATCCTTTTCAACAATCATGACAAATCAACTGGCAAGCCGATCGGGCACGAAGCAAGGAGTGTCTTGGGGTTGATTGCCTACAAATCAGCTGGTGATCCGATCCGGCACAAAGCAAGGAGGGTCTCAGGGCTGACCTGTTAAACTAAAAGTAAAGCAAGTCATAATATAAAGTAAGTGCGACGTCATAATTGAAAGCAAGTGCAAGGCAATTCTAACATCTTGACAAATCAACGTGCAAGCCGGAAGGGCACGGAGCAAGGAGGGTCTTGGAATTGATTGTCTACAAATCAGCTGGTGATCCGATCCGGCACAAAGCAAGGAGGGTCTAAGGGCTGACCTGTTAACCTGTTAAACTAAAAGTAAAGCAAGTCATAATATAAAACAAGTGCGAAGTCATAATTGAAAGCAACTGCAAACCAATTTAGACATCTTGACAAATCAACTGGCAAGCCGGTCGGGCACGAAGCAAGGAGGGTCTTGGAATTGATTTTCTACAAATCAGCTGGTGATCCGATCCAGCACAAAGCAAGGAGGGTCTCAGGGCTGACCTGTTAACCTGTTAAACTAAAAGTAAAGCAAGTCATAATATAAAGCAAGTGCGAAGTCATAATTGAAAGCAAGTGCAAGGTAATTTGAACATCTTGACAAATCAACTGGCAAGCTGGTCTGGCACGGAGCAAGGAGGGTCTTGGAATTGATTGTCTACAAATCAGCTGGTGATCCGATTCGGCACAAAGCAAGGAGGGTCTCAGGGCCGATCTGTTAACCTGTTAAACTAAAAGTAAAGCAAGTCATAATATAAAGCAAGTGCAAAGTCATAATTGAAAGCAAGGTCAAAGCAATTTAGCGTGAAATGTAAAGCAACGCAAAAGCGATTTAGCGAATAAACAGCCGTAAAGGTCCAACAAGAGTAAAGCCCCGCCTGGTGGCCAACCTTAAAAGCGTAAAGCAAGGCATCAATTTTAAAGCAAGTGAGATGACATAATTTAAAGAAAATGCAAAGAAAAGCAGTGCGGGAATGTAGAGCAATGCAAGAGCCATTTGGCGAATCAGTAGGTGAGATAGTCCATGAAAGGGAATCCTCGTAGCCGATGGTCAACCTGAAACAAAGCGATGCCCTATTTGGCTTAGTTTTGAAAACACAAAACAAGCCTCGGCTTTTTCGCCTATTAGGAATGAAAGTAATAGAGGTAGAAATGTCGCCTGTTCGGCAATAACTCATGACAAAGCATAATGCTTTAATTTATGAAAAGGCAATGCAACGAAATCTGCGAGGAAACTTTGGATGCTCGTTCAATAAATTGTTTATCCATAATGCGAATGATCCTTTCATTAGAAGCTTTCATGTTCCTGTTCTCAAAGAAAAATTGTTAGTTTTGGGGAGGGAAGGAGAAGCGTTTGATTTGTGCAGACTTTATCCTTATCTTGCTGCTTCTGCTGCTTGCTTGTCTTCATTGGACTTGGATTTGCGAATTTCTTTCAGAAAGTTGGCTCATGAACTCAAATAGCATAGATTTTTGAAAAATAAAGGCAAGATAAAATATTTTAATGCAATATAGCAAGTGAAATAAGCATGCAAATGAAGTCAAAGATGCATTTTGAAAATTTATAAACTCAATCAAGGATGCGTGCCAAAATCATATCAACAAATAAGCAATGCACATATAAGCAGAACAGTAGTCATGTACCGTAAGTCTAAACAATGGTATGAATTGAAATGAAATGGAATGAAGTGTGATGAAATGAAATGAAATGAAATATGATGTGAAGGGTCACATGTTCCCGTAATCCCATCCCGAAGTGGAATACTCCTGCATTCGAGGGGAATCCAATCTGATAACCAACTAGAGCGGAATACTCATGCTCCTGGGGCGGAATACTCCTGCACCCGATATAATATAAACCAGAGGCGGAATACTCCTGCACTCTCCTGGGGCAGAATACTCCTGCACCCGATATAATGTAAAGCTGAGGCGGAATACTCCTGCTTTCAATATCTGGCATAAGAGCGGAATACTCCTGCTCTTGGGGCGGAATCCTCCTACCCTCAATATGATACAATAGAGCGAAATTCTCCTACTCCTGGGGTGGAATACTCCTGCACCCAATATGATATGCAATGTAATGCATATGAATGACATATAACGAATTTGAATGCAATGTGATGCGATAATAACCCTTCACCAGCGCGGGACTCTCACCGACAGCCGGGAGGTAGATGCCAACTTACAGCCAGGGTACAATGCCCAGATCCTCAATGCAATACCAACAATAGGACATAACATATAATATACAATGTAAATCCAAAGCTAAGGCGTAATGAGTACGCCTATCGGCAGCTACACACGTAAGGAATACGTGGTAGAAAATCCACGAGGCCAGGTGCCTCCAAAGAAATAAATATAAACACTTACCTCTTCCAAAGTTAGTACAATCACTCAATAACCGCTTTGTCCTTTGGATTCATTGCCAAACGATCCCACTCTATTCAATAAGTAGAAAAATATATTAAATTAGGCTAAAGGCTTCATTCCTCACATCTTAGGGCAATCCAGGTAGAAACGTGATACCCTATTCGCATACGCAATACGCAGGCCAGGCCAATGTACAGGGTTTATGGTCACATAACCAAACCTCAAATAAATTATATTTACATGTCGCTCATAACTCACTGAGTACGAATATATTTTCAATTCCATTATCGGGGTCCATTTGACCCTTTAAACTATTAATTGAACTTATTAAAATGATGTCTAATATTCCAAATTTTACCATTAAAACATATTCAAACACGCGTAATAAACTCAAATAATATATTAGGATCATTACCTGAATGTTTCAGGATAAAAATACAATTTTTCTCCGGCTCCTTTTCTAATTTTCTGGCTTTTTTTTCTTCATGCGCATTCTTTTATATGTTTCATAATCTCTCTGATCTCCCTCTTACTTTTAAGCTTCAAAATGAAGCTTATGGGATACATATCCCATGTATCCATTCCACCGCCACTAAGTTATAAAATTTGTCCTTTTCCCTTTTTTTTCTTTTTCCTTTAAAATTTGCTGCTACGATGAAAATTAAAACAGTACCCTACGATATTCGAAATAATTTCAACTTTAACATACAAGTTATACAAAATATATATAACTTACTCGCAAAGGCGGATCTCAAATTGGTCTCCCAAAACTCAAGATGCGAATTTAAATGAAAAAAGGTCAAATTATTTAACTTTCGGCATTTTAGCGGAATATTGCCGAACAACATCGAAATTCACATTCGAAAAATCACAAAAGTCACAAATAATTATACGAACCTAACAGCGTTTTAGAATTTCGAATCGGAGCTCATTCGCCAAAACCGAGCTCGAAAATCTCTTTTTTAATATTTATCGCCAATAAAAACTGAAACCTTCTTCCGATGCCTACCAAACGAGGTCTGATTTTGCTCAAACTTTACAAACAGGTCCTAATGGATATTACGAATATTTTAAAATTATCAGCACGCCAATCGGAGTCCTAACTTCCAAAACGACTGACCGAGGTCGTTTCATTCTGCTCCACTTAAACTCTCGTTCGTCCTCGAACGAGCCTAAGTCTAAAGAAAAATTCGCACATATAACAAAAGAACTTCCACAACCTTCATAAGCTACTCCACAGACATTATCTCATGATTGCAGAATCACAATTATAACATGAACACCGAACTCTTGGAATATAACATATCTGGATAAAATGATAACACCATTGTCCGGATTATTCTGACTAAGATGATCCTTCCGCGATCATGAGAAGAGAGTTCTGCATTTTCGAAACAAAGATACACAGAACTTTGAATGGGTTAACATGATTCAGCTGATAATCACCTCTTCGATATACCTTTTGATATAGAATATGTCGATGGAACTAAGAATTAGCTCACGCTTGATGCAATAGAGGGAACTTTTGAAGAACCTTGTCCCTACACATTATAGAAGATTTGATGCAAACTATATCATTTTTACGAACGCACTATGCAACATCTCGGCTGATATTAGTGTTGTTCCGCAAGCTCCTTGTGGGAATGTAGTTACTCATATCCTAATGTATGTCAAAGGTTCATCTGAACAGGGTATTGTCTTTGAATTGGAAATATTATGACTTGAAAAAGTGAAAATAAAAGAAACATGGAATTGGATCATGAGCTGAGGCAGAATACTAGTAATAAAATTGATTACATGTGTACTTATAACGCTAAAGTAACTTCTCAAAGAGTTTAGGTGTGAATGAGATATGTCAATGATGGATGGACGACAATCTGCACTAGACCTTTGACTCTAAATTTTCATGAAGTAAAACAACGTCAGTATGAGGATCCAATTCTAGTTGAATACAGACAGATAGCCAAAAGAAAACCAGAGTCACCATACAGGGTTACTACTGACGGCGTTCTCATGTATAAAGATAGACTTTGTGTTCTTGATGTTGCAGATTTAGTTTATGATAAAGGCACATTATTCCAAATACACTGTTCATGCATGTTCGACTAAGATGTACCATGATCCTAAGCAGATTTATTGGTGGGACTGAATGAAGTGTGACATAGCAGAATTTGTGGCTCAGTGTTCTAATTGCCAGCAAGTTAAAGTCGTATCATCTTTCCAGACTTTATACTTTCAGCAGATAGGTACGTACATATATGATCAGGTTGCCAGCTTATCTCTATCATTAATAGATTATTAGTGGGTTTAGCAATGATCGACACTCATTGTAGATTTCTGCCGTGGCCTTACTTTGGGTTGTGAGAAAAGTGGTATCAACACCTCAGAGATTTAATATTATCATTCAGTATTTGGAAGAAGACTCCTCCACTTAAAGAACAAACTCATACCGCTATTGAATTGGAATAATCATCCCCGCACAGTCTGCTGGACTAAAGAAGATTTGGCTAAAAGATGAACGTAGGCAAACCTAAGCTACCAACTACCCTTTCGAGTTGCCAAACAGCTGTAACTCTAAAGTTCACAACTCCATACCTTTGCCGTAAATACCACCGCCTGATGGATGGTATTTCTATATAAAAATTTCGGCAGAGTTTCCCCTGAAACTGGATTATCCACAAAAACAGAACCAACACTATACTATACATAGGAATGGACACCCGGATAAACTGATATCCAAAACAATAATATGCTTACCCGGCTACAATAACACGTACTGTGGCTCAACACAGGGAACGTCACAAGCGGCTACCAATTGCCCAAGCTCACTAGTGCCGGACGAAGAAGAGATGGAAACAGACCGAGGATAGAAATAATTAGAGCTATAGGAAGTTCATCTTCTTATTTGCTTGGCTACCAAAGCTAGACTACTTCTGAGTCAGGCGAGCCAAAGAATCGCAATTGAAGAGATAGACATTAAATAAGATTTATGGAAAAACAACCATACCAATTTAACCTCCCAATAAGAAGGAAACTCTGACAATTTACCAGAATACCCTTTTATAACTAAGACAAGCTCATAGAATAACATGACTCTATTAGAATCTCGAACCAAGAGGAGAAACATAGATCGAGCATTACTTACCAGCCACTTTACACCGGAAAAAAAATGACACTTCCTGATGGTGACGAATAAGAATCCCATCATCCTACCAACACTGATTTCCGAGGAGAGGTAAACTGAATTGACATAATAACAGAAAGTGGCGTAACAAGATGCCATTCAGAAAAATACCGATACTCACTCACAAATCCCTCACATTTAAACCAGATAAACTAGTAGGGTCATCATAAATGCCAGGAATAAATCATATCAGAAGCTCACCCCTCTTCCGCAACCGATTCTTAATAGAACGACATCCAAGGAAACCATCGAAACATGATAAGACACACCATTTCTAGATCGATCGAAAGAATCAAATATTACTCACATATGAAGGAAGAAGAAACACATGGGTCTACTACATCGGATTCCTCAGCATGCTGCGAGGTTGGTAGTTCATAAAACTGCCTCTGCGGCTGAACTAAGCCGCTACACTGATAATTACCTTCTGAAAAATAAGTGTCACCACGCCCTGAACCTTTACTGGATCGTTGCATTTCTCTGGCTAATTGAGATCTAAATGAAATCCCTGCGACTGTGCAGGTGCCTGATGACAGGAGAAAGAACGACTGCCTATTTACCGAAGTAAGGAAAAACTACTCAAAGGATAACCAGATTTACCACAATGATAACACCTTTTCATTGAAAATGGAAGCTAGACAGAATGTTGATAGCTATAAAGAGAAAAACGGATTCTGATCTTGATACACTACTGGCGCATTTTAATAATCACAGGACACAAGCTGAGATAACCTGGAAGGTGACCTCTAAAAATAATCAGAACGCTTACCCCCAAATGAGGTACCATGGTGCCCACCAGGGCCGTGGGATCTTTTGCTCTCCCACTCTCACTCTTTCCTCTCTAACTTATGGTATGCGCAATACTCTGAGAAATATTAACAATGACATCTAATGAAATTCCGACCTCAATCTCTCGAGCCATCTAGGATCTCAAGGAAAAAGAAAGGTTATCAATAAATCTTTGAATCTCTCGAAAGGCTCATGGACTAGTTCTCACATATCCAGCCATCCTAAAGAATTCAATCTCATATTCAGAAACACCAACAGGCTAACCGACAGGCTACCCTATCAAATCCACTCAAACTGGAAACACTTTTCATCTCACTACTCGAAAGGAACTTTCCACAAATCTAGAAGAAAAACCGAAACAAGTTAGCTAATAAGAGAGCCGCCCACCAATTCAAGGCTGAACCCTGAAACTGGAAAGCAGAATAATAAACAGCATACTGCCCGACCCAGAATCCGGTTAAGCCGTGCGGGCACCCGACATCCTCCCCTAGACCCGTCGGGCGATCCCTTACCAATTAAATTAGAAAAATAAATATAATAATTCATAAATAAGGACAACACTTAAAACAAAAACACAGACATACTGATACCTTTAAGATGTACAAAAGAAGTTACAGCTGACTACCCAACATACTAGGTTTAGGGCTATCCAGAATAGACATCTAAGAGTACAAAAGTAGACAAATACCTCCTGAAGGGAGCAAAATGAAACTGAAATAATAACCAATAAATTGGTGGCCATCCGGAATAAAAGCTGGTTCACCCTGGCAGCTGAAGTCGTCTTCGCTCCTTCACAACGTGGCGAACTCAATCCTAGAGCGAACCTGTCGAAACGAAATAGATAGACAAGAAACAAACAACAAACAAGAGTGAGTCAAAAGGACTCAATAAGTGGGGCAGACTAGCCACCTCAAAGAATAGGATAGCTAGCCAAGGAGAAAAGAAATAGATAGACCAAAATCCTTTTATTTAAATTATAAAAAGGCAGATCCAGATAAAAACCAGAAACACGAAAGAAACTTATAAACTCAACCAAGGATGCGTGCCAAAAACATATCAACAAATAAGCAATGCACATATAAGCAGAACAGTAGTTATGTACCGTAAGTCTACACAATGGTATGAATTGAAATGAAATGGAATGAAGTGTGATGAAATGAAATGAAATGAAATATGATGCGAAGGGTCACATGTTCCTGTAATCTCATCCCGAAGTGGAATACTCCTGCATGCGAGGGGAATCCAATCTGATAACCAACTGGAGCGGAATACTCCTGCTCCTGGGACGGAATACTCCTGCACCCGATATAATATAAACCAGAGGCGAAATACTCCTGAACTCTCCTGGGGCGGAATACTCCTGCACCCGATATAATGTAAAGCTGAGGCGGAATACTCCTGCACTCAATATCTGACATAAGAGCGGAATACTCCTGATCTTGGGGCGGAATCCTCCTACCCACAATATGATACAATGGAGCGGAATCCTCCTGTTCCTAGGGCGGAATACTCCTCCACCGAATATGATATGCAATGTAATGCATATGAATGACATGTAATGCATATGAATGCAATGCGATGCAATAATAACCCTTCACCAGCGCGGGACTCTCATCGACAGCCGGGAAGTAGATGCCAACTTACAGCCAGGGTACAATGCTCAGATCCTCAATGAAATACCAACAATAGGACATAACATATAATATACAATGTAAATCCAAAGCTAAGACGTAATGAGTACGCCTATCGGAAGCTACACACGTAAGGAATACGTGGCAGAAAATCCACGAGGCCAGGTGCCTCCAAAGAAATGGATATAAACACTTACCTCTCCCTAAGTTAGTACAGCCACTCAATAACCGCTTTGTCCTTTGGATTCGTTGCCAAATGATCCCACTCTATTCAATAAACAGAAAAATATATCAAATTAGGCTAAAGGCTTCTTTCCTCACATCTTACGGCAATCCAGGTAGAAACGTGATACCCTATTCGCATACGCAATACGCAGGCCAGGCCTATGTACAGGGTTTATGGTCACATACCCAAACCCCAAATAAATTACATTTATATGTTGCTCATAACTCATTGAGTACGAATATATATATTCAATTCCATTATCGGGGTCCATTTCACCCTTTAAACTATTAATTGAACTTATTAAAACGATGTCTAATATTCCCAATTTTACCGTTAAAACATATTCAAATACACGTAATACACAAAAATAATATATTAGGATCATTACCTGAATGTTTCGGGATAAAAATACTATTTTTCTCCGGCTCCTTTTCTCATTTTCTGGCATTTTTTTCCTCCTGCGCGTTCTTTTATATGTTTCATAATCTCTCTGATCTCCCTCTTACTTTTAAGCTTCAAAATGAAGCTTATGGGATACATATCCAATGTATCCATTCCACCGCCACTAAGTTATAAAATTTGTCCTTTTCCTTTTTTTCCCTTTTCCTTTAAAATTTGCTGCTACGATAAAAATTAAAACGGTACCCTACGATATTCAAAATAATTCCAACTTTTGCATACTAGCTATACAAAATATATATAACATACTCGCGAAGGCGGATCTCAAATTGGACTCTCGAAACTCAAGATACGAATTTAAATGAAAAAAGGTCAAATTATTTAACTTTCCGCATTTTAGCGGAATCTTGCCGAACAACATCGAAATTCACTTTCGAAAAATCACAAAAGTCACAAATAATTATACCAACCTAACGGCGTTTTTGGATTTCGAATCGGAACTCATTCGCCAAAACCGAGCTCGAAAATCTCTTTTTAATATTTATCGTCAATAAAAACTGAAACCTTCTTCCGATGCCTACCAAACGAGGTCTGATTTTGCTCAAACTTTACAAACAGGTCCTAATTGACATTACGAATATTTTAAAATTATCAGCACGTCAATCGGAGTCCTAACTTCCAAAACGACTGACCGAGGTCGTTTCATTCTGCTCCACTTAAACTCTCGTTCGTCCTCGAACGAGCCTAAGTCTAAAGAAAAATTCGCACAGATAACAAAAGAACTTCCACAACCTTCATATGCTACTCCACGGACATTATCTCATGATTGCAGAATCACAATTATAACACGAACACCGAACTCTTAGAATATAACATATCTGGATAAAATGATAACACCATTGTCCGGATTATTCTGACTAAGATGATCCTTCCTCGATCACGAGAAGAGAGTTCTGCATTTTCGAAACAAAGATACACGAAACTTTGAATGGGTTAACATGATTCAGCTGATAATCACCTCTTCGATATACCTTTTGATATAGAATATGTCGATGGAACTAAGAATTAGCTCACGCTTGATGCAATAGAGGGAACTTTTGAAGTACCTTGTCGCTACACATTATAGAAGATTTGATGCAAACTATATTATTTTTACAAACGCACTATGCAACATCTCGGTTGATGTTAGTGTTGTTCCGCAAGCTCCTTGTGGGAATGTAGTTACTCATATCCTAATGTATGTCAAAGGTTTATCTGAACAGGGTATTGTCTTTGAATTGAAAATATTATGACTTGAAAAATTGAAAATAAAAGAGACATGTAATCGGATCATGAGCTGAGGAAGAATACCAGTAACAAAATTGATTACATTTGCACTTATAAAGCTAAAGTAACTTCTCAAAGAGTTGAGGTGTGAAGGAGATATGTCAATGATGGATGGACGACAAGCTACACTAGACCTTTGACTCTAAATTTTCATGAAGTAATACAACGTCAATATGAGGATCCAGTTCTAGTTGAATACAGACAGATAGCCAAAAGAAAACCAGAGTCACCATACAGGCTTACTACTGACGGCGTTCTCATGTATAAAGATAGACTTTTTGTTCCTGATGTTGCAGATTTAGTTTATGATAAAGGAACATTATTCAAAATACACTGTTCATCCAGGTTCGACTAAGATGTACCATGATCCTAAGCAGATTTATTGGTGGGACGGAATGAAGTGTGACATAGCAGAATTTGTGGCTTAATGTTCTAATTGCCAGCAAGTTAAAGTCGTATCATCTTTCCAGACTTTATAATTTCAGCAGATAGGTACGTATATATATCATCAGGTTGCCGGCTTATCTCAATCATTAATAGATTATTAGTGGGTTTAGCAATGATCGACACTCATTACAGATTTCTGCCATGGCCTTACTTTGGGTTGTGAGTAAAGTGGTATCAACACCTCAGAGATTTAATATTACCATTCAGTATTTGGAGGAAGACTCCTCCACTTTAAGCAGAAACTCATACCGCTATTTGAATAAGAATAATCATCCCCGCACAGTCTGCTTGACTAAAGAAGATTTGGCTAAAAGATGAACGTAGGCAAACCTAAGCTACCAACTACCCTTTAGAGTTGCCAAACAGCTGTAACTCTCAATTTCACAACTCCATACCTTTGCCGTAAACACCACCGCCTGATGGATGGTACATCTATATAAAAATTTTGGCAGAGTTTCCCCTGAAACTGGATGATCCGCAAAAACAGAACCAGCACTATATTATACATAGGAATGGATACCCGGATAAACTGATATCCAAAACAATAATATGCTTACCCGGCTACAATAACACGTACTCCGGCTCAACACCGGGAACGTCACAAGTGGCTACAAATCGCCCAAGCTCACTAGTGCTGGACGAAGAAGAGATGGAAACAGACCGAGGATAGAAATAATTAGAGCTATAGGAAGTTCATCTTCTTATTTGCTTGACTACCAAAGCTAGACTACTTCTGAGTCAGGCGAGCCAAAGAATCGCAATTGAAGAGATAGACATTAAATAAGCTTTATGGAAAAACATCCATACCAATTTAACCTCCCAATAAGAAGGAAACTCTGATAATTTACCAGAATACCCTTTTATAACTAAGACAAGCTCATAGAATAACATGACTCTACTAGAAACTCGAACCAAGTGGAGAAACATAGATCGAGCATTACTTACCAGCCATTTTACACCGGAAAAAAAAACGACACTTCCTGATGGTGACGAATAAGAATCCCATCATCCTACCAACACTGATATCCGAGAAAAGGTAAACTGAATTGACATAATAACAGAAAGTGGCGTAACAAGATGCCATTCAGAAAAATACCGATACTCACTCACAAATCCCTCACATATAAACCAGATAAACTAGTAGGGTCATCATAAATGCCAGGAATAAATCATATCAGAAGCTCACCCTTCTTCCGCAACTGATTCTTAATAGAACGACATCCAAGGAAACCATCGAAACATGATAAGACACACCATTTCTAGATCGATCGAAAGAATCAAATCTTACTCACATATAAGGGAAGAAGAAACACATGGGTCTACTATATCGGATGCCTCAGCATGCTGCGAGGCTGGCAGTTCATAAAACTGCCTCTTCGGCTGAACTAAGCCGCTACACTGATAGTTACCTTCTGAAAAATAACTGCCACCACGCCCTAAACCTTTACTGGATCGTTGCATTTCTCTGGCTAATTGAGATCTAAATGAAATCCATGCGACTGTGCTGGTGCCTGATGACAGGAGAAAGAACGAGTGCCTATTTACCGAAGTAAGGAAAAACTACTCAAAGGATAACCAGATTTACCACAATGATAACACCTTTTCATTGAAAATGGAAGCTGGACAGAATGTTGATAGCTATAAAGAGAAAAACTGATTCTGATTTTGACACACTACTGGAGCATTTTAATAATCACAAGACACAAGCTGAGATAACCTGGAAGGTGACCTCTAAAAATAATCAGAACGCTTACCCCCAAATGAGGTACCATGGTGCCCACCAGGGCCGTGGGATCTTTTGCTCTCCCACTCTAATTCTTTCCTCTCTAACTTATGGTATGCGCAATACCTCTGAGAAATATCAACAACGACATCTAATGAAATCCCGACCTCAATCTCTCGAGCCATCTGGGATCTCAAGGAAAAAGAAAGGTCATCAATAAATTTTTGAATCTCTCGAAAGCTTCATGGACTAGTTCTCGCATATCCAGCCATCCTAAAGAATTCAATCTCATATTCTGAAACACCAACAGGCTAACCGACAGGCTACCCTGTCAAATCCACTCAAACTGGAAACACATTTCATCTCGCTCACTACTCGAAAGGATGTTTCCACGAATCTAGAAGAAAAACCGAACCAATTTAGCTAATAAGATAGCCGCCCACCAATTCAAGGCTGGACCCTAAAACTGGAAAGCAGAATAATAAACAGCATATTGCTCGACCCAGAATCCGGTTAGGCCGTGCGGGCACCCGACATCCTCCCCTAGACCCGTCGGGCGAACCTTTACCAATTAAATTAAGTTAATAAATATAATAATTCATAAATAAGGACAACACTTAAAACAAAAATACAGACATACTGATACCTCTAAGCTGTACAAAAGAAGTTACAGCTGACTACCCAACATACTAGGTTTAGGGCTATCCAGACAAGACATCTAAGAGTACAAAAGTAGATAAAAATGCAACTGAAATAATAACCAATAAATTGGTGGCCATCCGGAATAAAAGCTGGCTCACCCTGATAGCTGAAGTCGTCTTCGCTCTTCACAACGTGGCGAACTCAATCCTGGAGCGAACCTGCCGAAACGAAATAGATAGACAAGAAACAAACAACAAACAAGGGTGAGTCAAAAGGACTCAATAAGTGGGGCAGACTAGCCACCTCAAAAAATTGGATAGCTAGCCAGGGAGAAAAGAAATAGATAGACCAAATTCCTTTTATTTAAATTATAAAAAGGCAGAGCCAGATAACAACCGGAAACACGTAAGAAATTTATAAACTCAACCAAGGATGCGTGCCAAAAACATATCAACAAATAAGCAATGCACATATAAGCAGAACAGTAGTCATGTAACGTAAGTCTACACAATGGTATGAATTGAAATGAAATGGAATGAAGTGTGATGAAATGAAATGAAATGAAATATGATGCGAAGGGTCACATGTTCCCGTAATCCCATCCCGAAGCGGAATACTCCTGCATTCGAGGGGAATCTAATCTGATAACCAACTGGAGCGGAATACTCCTGCTCCTGGGGCGGAATACTCATGCACCCGATATAATATAAACCAGAGGCGGAATACTCCTGCACTCTCCTGGGGCAGAATACTCCTGCACCCGATATAATGGAAAGCTGAGGCGGAATACTCCTGCTTTCAATATCTGGCATAAGAGCGGAATACTCCTGCTCTTGGGGCGGAATCCTCCTACCCTCAATATGATACAATAGAGCGAAATTCTCCTACTCCTGGGGTGGAATACTCCTGCACCCAATATGATATGCAATGTAATGCATATGAATGACATATAATGCATATGAATGCAATGTGATGCAATAATAACCAGCGCGGGACTCTCATCGACATCCGGGAAGTAGATGCCAACTTACAGCCAGGGTACAATGCTCAGATCCTCAATGCAATACCAACAATAGGACATAACATATAATATACAATGTAAATCCAAAGTTAAGGCGTAATGAGTACGCCTATCGGCAGCTACACACGTAAGGAATACGTGGTAGAAAATCCACGAGGCCAGGTGCCTCCAAAGAAATGGATATAAACACTTACCTCTTCCAAAGTTAGTACAACCACTCAATAACCGCTTTGTCCTTTGGATTCATTGCCAAACGATCCCACTATATTCAATAAGCAGAAAAATATATAAAATTAGGCTAAAGGCTTCATTCCTCACATCTTAGGGCAATCCAGGTAGAAACCTGATACCCTATTCGCATACGCAATGCGCAGGCCAGACCTATATACAGGGTTTATGGTCACATAACCAAACCCCAAATAAATTACATTTATATGTTGCTCAAACTCACTGAGTACGAATATATATTCAATTCCATTATCGGGGTCCATTTAACCCTTTAAACTATTAATTGAACTTATAAAAACGATGTCTAATATTCCCAATTTTACCGTTAAAAAATATTCAAACACACGTAATAAACTCAAATAATATATTAGGATCATTACCTGAATGTTTCGGGGTAAAAAGACTATTTTTCTCCGGCTCCTTTTCGCATTTTCTGGCATTTTTTTCCTCATGCGCGTTCTTTTATATGTTTCGTAATCTCTCTGATCTCCCTCTTACTTTTAAGCTTCAAAATGAAGCTTATGGGATACATATCCAATGTATCCATTCCACCGCCACTAAGTTATAAAATTTGTCCTTTTCCCTTTTTTTTTTCCTTTGCCTTTAAAATTTGCTGCTTCGATAAAAATTAAAACGGTATCCTACGATATTCGAAATAATTCCAATTTTGCATACAAGCTATACAAAATATATATAACATACTCGCGAAGGCGGATCTCAAATTGGACTCTCGAAACTCAAGATGCGAATTTAAATGAAAAAAGGTCAAATTATTTAAGTTTCGGCATTTTAGCAGAATCTTGTCGAACAACATCGAAATTCACTTTCGAAAAATCACAAAAGTGACAAATAATTATACGAACCTAACGGCATTTTCGGATTTTGAATCAGAGCTCATTCGCCAAAACCGAGCTCGAAAATCTCTTTTTAATATTTATCGGCAATAAAAACTGAAACCTTCTTCCGATGCCTACCAAACGAGGTCTGATTTTGCTCAAATTTTACAGATAGGTCCTAATTGACATTACGAATATTTTAAAATTATCAGTACGCAAATCGGAGTCCTAACTTCCGAAACGACTGACCGAGGTCGTTTCATTCTCCTCTACTTAAACTCTCGTTTGTCCTCGAATGAGCCTAAGTCTAAAGAAAAATTCGCACAAATAACAAAAGAACTTCCACAACCTTCATAAGCTACTCCACGGACATTATCTCATGATTGCAGAATCACAATTATAACACGAACACCGAACTCTTGGAATATAACATATCTGGATAAAATGATAACACCATTGTCCGGATTATTCTGACTAAGATGATCCTTCCGCGATCATGAGAAGAGAGTTCTGCATTTTCGAAACAAAGATACACAGAACTTTGAATGGGTTAACATGATTCAGCTGATAATCACCTCTTCGATATACCTTTTGATATAGAATATGTCGATGGAACTAAGAATTAGCTCACGCTTGATGCAATAGAGGGAACTTTTGAAGTACCTTGTCACTACACATTATAGAAGATTTGATGCAAACTATATCATTTTTACGAACGCACTATGCAACATCTCGGCTGATGTTAGTGTTGTTCCGCAAGCTCCTTGTGGGAATGTAGTTACTCATATCCTAATGTATGTCAAAGGTTCATCTGAACAGGGTATTGTCATTGAATTGGAAATATTATGACTTGAAAAAGTGAAAATAAAAGAGACATGTAATTGGATCATGAGCTGAGGCAGAATACCAGTAACAAAATTGATTACATGTGCACTTATAACCCTAAAGTAACTTCTCAAAGAGTTGAGGTGTGAAGGAGATATATCAATGATGGATGGACGACAAACTGCACTAGACCCTTGACTCTAAATTTTCATGAAGTAAAACAACGTCAGTATGAGGATCCAGTTCTAGTTGAATACAGACAGATAGCCAAAAGAAAACCGAAGTCACCATACAGGGTTACTACTGACGGCGTTCTCATATATAAAGATAGACTTTATGTTCCTGATGTTGCAGATTTAGTTTATGATAAAGGCACATTATTCCAAATACACTGTTCATCCAGGTTCAACTAAGATGAACCATGATCCTAAGCAGATTTATTGGTGGGACGGAATGAAGTGTGACATAGCAGAATTTGTGGCTTAGTGTTCTAATTGCCAACAAGTTAAAGTCGTATCATCTTTCCAGACTTTATAATTTCAGCAGATATGTACGTATATATATGATCAGGTTGCCAGCTTATCTCTATCATTAATAGATATTAGTGGGTTTAGCAATGATCGACACTCATTGTAGATTTCTGCCGTGGCCATACTTTGGGTTGTGAGAAAAGTTGTATCAACACCTCAGAGATTTAATATTACCATTCAGTATTTGGAGGAAGACTCCTCCACTTAAAGCACAAACTCATACTGCTATTTGTATAGGAATAATCATCCCCGCACAGTCTGCTGGACTAAAGAAGATTTGGCTAAAAGATGAACGTAGGCAAACCTAAGCTACCAACTACCCTTTCGAGTTGCCAAACAGCTGTAACTCTCAAGTTGACAACTCCATACCTTTTCCGTAAACACCACCGCCTGATGGATGGTACTTCTATATAAAAATTTCAGCAGAGTTTCCCCTGAAACTGGATGATCCGCAAAAACAGAACCAGCACTATACTATACATAGGAATGGATACCCGGATAAACTGATATCCAAAACAATAATATGCTTACCCGGCTACAATAACACATACCCTGGCTCAACACAGGGAACGTCACAAGCGGCTACCAATCGCCCAAGCTCACTAGTGCCGGACGAAGAAGAGATGGAAACAGACCAAGGATAGAAATAATTAGAGCTATATGAAGTTCATCTTCTTATTTTCTTGGCTACCAAAGCTAGACTACTTCTGAGTCAGGCGAGCCAAAGAATCGCAATTGAAGAGATAGACATTAAATAAGCTTTATGGAAAAACATCCATACCAATTTAACCTCCCAATAAGAAGGAAACTCTGACAATACCAGAATACCCTTTTATAACTAAGACAAGCTCATAGAATAACATGACTCTACTAGAATCTCGAACCAAGAGGAGAAACATAGATCGAGCATTACTTACCAGCCACTTTACACCGGAAAAAAAAAACGACACTTCCTGATGGTGACGAATTAGAATCCCATCATCCTACCAACATTGATTTCCGAGGAGAGGTAAACTGAATTGACATAATAACAGAAAGTGGCGTAACAAGATGCCAAGCAGAAAAATACCGATACTCACTCACAAATCCCTCACATTTAAATCAGATAAACTAGTAGGGTCATCATAAATGCCAGGAATAAATCATATCAGAAGCTCACCCCTCTTCCGCAACCGATTCTTAATAGAACGACATCCAAGGAAACCATCGAAACATGATAAGATACACCATTTCCAGATCGATCGAAAGAAACAAATCTTACTCACATATAAGGGAAGAAGAAACACATGGGTCTACTACATCGGATGCCTCAGCATGCTGCGAGGCTGGCAGTTTATAAAACTGCCTCTGCGGCTGAACTAAGCCGCTACACTGATAATTACCTTCTGAAAAATAACTGCCACCACGCCCTGAACCTTTACTGGATCGTTGCATTTCTCTGGCTAATAGAGATCTAAATGAAATCCCTGCGACTGTGCAGGTGCCTGATGACAGGAGAAAGAATGAGTGCCTATTTACCGAAGTAAGGAAAAACTACTCAAAGGATAACTAGACTCACCACAATGATAACACCTTTTCATTGAAAATGGAAGCTGGACAGAATGTTGATAGCTATAAAGAGAAAAACTGATTCTGATCTTGACACACTACTGGCGCATTTTAATAATCACAGGACACAAGCTGAGATAACCTGGAAGGTGACCTCCAAAAATAATCAGAATGCTTACCCCCAAATGAGGTACCATGGTGCCCACCAGGGCCGTGGGATCTTTTGCTCTCCCACTCTAACTCTTTCCTCTCTAACATATGGTATGCGCAATACCTCTGAGAAATATCAACAACGACATCTAATGAAATCCCGACCTCAATCTCTCGAGCCATCTGGGATCTCAAGGAAAAATAAAGGTTATCAATAAATTTTTGAATCTCTCGAAAGGTTCAAGGACTAGTTCTCGCATATCCAGCCATCCTAAAGAATTCAATCTCATATTCTGTAACACCAACAGGCTAACCGACAGGCTACCCTGTCAAATCCACTCAAACTGGAAACACTTTTCATCTCGCTCACTACTCGAAAGGATCTTTCCACGAATCTAGAAGAAAAACCGAACCAATTTAGCTAATAAGATAGCCGCCCACCAATTCAAGGCTGGACCCTAAAACTGGAAAGCAGAATAATAAACAGCATATTGCTCGACCCGGAATCCAGTTAGGCCGTGCAGGCACCCGACATCCTCCCCTAGACCCGTCGGGCAAACCCTTATCAATTAAATTAGGATAATAAATATAATAATTCATAAATAAGGACAACACTTAAAACAAAAACACAGACATACTGATACCTCTAAGCTGTACAAAAGAATTTACAGCTGACTACCCAACATACTAGGTTTGGGGCTATCCAGACAAGACATCTAAGAGTACAAAAGTAGATAAATACCTCCTGAAGGGATCAAAATGCAACTGAAATAATAACCAATAAATTGGTGGCCATCCGGAATAAAAGCTGGCTCACCCTGATAGCTGAAGTCGTCTTCGCTCTTCACAACGTGGCGAACTCAATCCTGGAGCGAACCTGCCGAAACGAAATAGATAGACAAGAAACAAACAACAAACAAGGGTGAGTCAAAAGGACTCAATAAGTGGGGCAGACTAACCACCTCAAAGAATAGGATAGCTAGCCAGGGAGAAAAGAAATAGATAGACCAAATTACTTTTATTTAAATTATAAAAAGGCAGAGCCAGATAACAACCGGAAACATGTAAGAAACTTATAAACTCAACCAAGGATGCGTGCCAAAAACATATCAACAAATAAGCAATGCACATATAAGCAGAACAATAGTCATGTACCGTAAGTCTACACAATGGTATGAATTGAAATGAAATGGAATGAAGTGTGATGAAATGAAATATGATGCGAAGGGTCACATGTTCCCGTAATCCCATCCCGAAGCAGAATACTCCTGCATTCGAGGGGAATCCAATCTGATAACCAACTGGAGCGGAATACTCCTGCTCCTGGGGCGGAATACTCATGCACCCGATATAATATAAACCAGAGGCGGAATACTCCTGCACTCAATATCTGACATAAGAGCGGAATACTCCTGATCTTGGGGCGGAATCCTCCTACCCACAATATGATACAATGGAGCGGAATCCTCCTGTTCCTGGGGCGGAATACTCCTGCACCGAATATGATATGCAATGTAATGCATATGAATGACATGTAATGCATATGAATGCAATGCGATGCAATAATAACCCTTCGCCAGCGCGGGACTCTCATCGACAGCCGGGAAGTAGATGCCAACTTACAGCCAGGGTACAATGCTCAGATCCTCAATGAAATACCAACAATAGGACATAACATATAATATACAATGTAAATCCAAAGCTAAGGCGTAATAAGTACGCCTATCGGAAGCTACACATGTAAGGAATACGTGGTAGAAAATCCACGAGGCCAGGTGCCTCCAAAGAAATGGATATAAACACTTACCTCTCCCAAAGTTAGTACAGCCACTCAAGAACTGCTTTGTCCTTTGGATTCATTTCCAAACGATCCCACTCTATTCAATAAGCAGAAAAATATATCAAATTAGGCTAAAGGCTTCATTCCTCACATCTTAGGGCAATCCATGTAGAAACTTGATACCCTATTCGCATACGCAATACGCAGGCCAGGCCTATGTACAGGGTTTATGGTCACATAACCAAATCCCAAATAAATTATATTTATATGTTGCTCAAAACTCACTAATTCCATTATCGGGGTCCATTTGACCCTTTAAACTATTAATTGAACTTATTAAAACGATGTCTAATATTCAAAATTTTACTGTTAAAATATATTCAAACACACGTAATAAACTCAAATAATATAATAGGATCATTACCTGAATGTTTCGGGATAAAAATACTATTTTTCTCCGGCTCCTTTTCTCATTTTCTGGTTTTTTTTTTCCTCCTGCGCGTTCTTTTATATGTTTCGTAATCTCTCTGATCTCCCTCTTACTTTTAAGCTTCAAAATGAAGCTTCTGGGATACATATCCCATGTATCCATTCCACCGCCACTAAGTTATAATATTTGTCCTTTTCCTTTTTTTTTCCTTTTCCTTTAAAATTTGTTGCTACGATAAAAATTAAAACGGTACTCTACGATATTCGAAATAATTCCAACTTTTGCATACAAGCTATACAAAATATATATAACATACTCACAAAGGCGGATCTCAAATTGGACTCCCGAAACTCAAGATGCGAATTTAAATGAAAAAAGATCAAATTATTTAACTTTCGGCTTTTTAGCGGAATCTTGCCGAACAATATCGAAATTCACTTTCAAAAAATCACAAAATTCACAAATAATTATATGAACCTAACGGCGTTTTCGGATTTCGAATCGGAGCTCATTCGCCAAAACCGAGCTCGAAAATTTCTTTTTAATATTTATCGCCAATAAAAACTGAAACCTTCTTCCGATGCCTACCAAACGAGGTCTGATTTTGCTCAAATTTTACAGACAGGTCCTAATGGACATTACGAATATTTTAAAATTATCGGCACGCCAATCGGAGTCCTAACTTCCGAAACAACTGACCGAGGTCGTTTCAGTAGGGAATGAAGCCTTTAGCCTAATTTGATATATTTTCTGCTTATTAAACAAGCAGGATCGTTTGGCAGTGAATCCAAAGGATAAAGCAGTTGTTGAGTAGCAATTTGAAATAAGTTAAGTGTTTGTATCCATTTCTTTTGAGGCCCTTAGCCTTGTGGATAATTTACCACGTGTTCCTTACGTGTGTAGCTGCCGATAGGCTTACTCATTACGCCCTAGCTTTGGATTTATATTGTATATTATATTTATTGCATTGAGGATCTGAGCATTGTACTCTGGCTGTGAGTTGGCATATACTTCCTGGTTGTCGATGAGAATCTCGCACGGGTGAATGGTTATTATTGCATCATATTGCATTCATATACATTATATTTTCTCGTTTATATCATATTGGGTGTAGGAGTATTCCGCCCCAGGAGAATACAGGAGTATTCTGCCTCTGGTTTATATCATATTGGGTGCAGGAGTATTCCGCCCCAGGAGAGTGCAGGAGTATTTCGCCTCTAGTTTATATCATATTGGGTGCAGGAGTATTCCGCCTCAAGAGTAGGAGTATTTCGCTCCAGCTGGTTACTATATTGTATTCTCCTCGAATGCAGGAGTGTTCCGCTTCGGGACGGGATTACGGGCACATGTGACGTCATTGCATCATACTGCATTCATTCCATTTCATTTCACCGGTTGATGTGTATTGTGTGATTATAGTGTGATGTTTCGTGTATATTTCATGTATTTCTCATTGGTGATATGTTCGCAATACCTATATGTTCTGCCTATCTTATATCCCTAAATGTGTATGAATTTATGGTTCCATACGTGTTTCCAGTTATTATCTTTCTCTGCCTTTTTATAATTTAAATAAGAGGAATTTGGTTTATCTGTTTCTTTTCTCCTTGCTAGCTATCCTATTCTTTGGGTTAGGATTTTTCATACTTCATTATTGACCCGAGAAGGCTTGATGAGGTAAAATCCTCCCTATCCCGAGAGGGTTTTAAGGAATACATTAGAGGTCCGATCATTAGTGTTACCCAAAAGATTTGTAAGATTTATGCAAGTATTTAGTTAAGAGAACCTTGTTGGAATGGATAAACCCCTAGCTCATTCTCATCGTTTACACCCATCGTCATTATTTAGCTTGCTTTACATTAAATGCTAGTCGTAGTTATATTTAATACACTTTACCCTTATTTATTAGGAATATACGGACAATGCTTAGGACACACTATTATTCAACCTAAATCTAATAGATTACTTCGCTAAGCTCCCTGTGGAATCGATCCGACTCTCATTGGGTACTATTACTTTTGACGACCGCCCCATCATCCTTAGAGGTGAGTGGATTGAGCGTAGGTCACAGATCTTTGCCCAAGCAAGGTGCGAATCCAGGAGACACGTAAGAGAAAGTAGATCACGGACCTATAAGAGCAAAACCACTACAAGCACAAATAGAAAGAGTACACACGGCAACATTGGATGCCTCCGCATCCTGGTGTGTCATTGTAAAGACCTGAGTTGAACCTCTAGAACCCTAAAATCTATAAACTGGCTATCTAGGTGTGACCTAAGTAATAGGTAGGGGCATAAAATCTTGACCCATAAAAGCTTGACCCGCCCAAGTTTGGACGGATTAGTGGCCCGCCCATTTAATAGCGCATTTTGACCCGCCCAATTGAGCTCATTTGAATGTTCAGTTGAATTGGGCTATATTTACCCGTACAAGAAATTATCAAAATACTTCTAAATTTTTTTTCTTTGTTTGATATATCATATAAAGACATAGTAAGAGAAAAAAATAAATTCTTAATTTTGTTGTGTAACTACACAAATTTCAAAAAAAAAAAATATTTGGGACGATTGAATTTTGACTTGTTGTTTAGCTCATTTTGACCCAACCCATCTCAATCCAAATAATATTTGGGCGGGTTTATTCAACCCATTTTGACCCGACATATTTCGACATAACCCGCCCATTTGACACCCCTAGTAATTGGCCTAGTTGCATGGGGTGGAGACTGAGCCATAGCTGAAGCACTCTCACGTCCTGTTGGGGCTGGTCCAGATGAAGTACCGCGAGGGCAATCCTTGGCAGAGTGCCTCGGATCCTCACAAGTGAAACAAGCTCTATTACCACCTCATCTACGTCCGCCACCTGATCTATATTTCCTATAGTGTGTCTGATGGAATATCTCAAAAGTAGGTGGACCAGACTGAGATGGACCTACACGCCTCTGAAATGGCTGAGGTCTTTGAACAACCGAAGAAGTACCATGAGATGGTAAAGCAGTGGCCTAGGGAAGCCTAGGCTGACATAACCATGAAAACCCTGTCCACCCTGTGAAGGGCCACCAGAAGTACCAGAATATCTCACCTTCGTGCTAGCTCTGTCTGCATATGCTCTAGCATGAATATTTTCCATATGCCTCGCAATATCAACCACATCATAATAAAACTTATTGCAAATATGTTAGGCACAGCCACTTGAAGGCAAAGGTATATACCCTCAACAAATCTAAGAACCAAGTATCTCTCAAGTCCAACCATAGCGGGCACATACTGTGATAACTCTACAAATCTAGTCTCATAAGCAATCACAGACATGCCTCCCTATCTCAACAACTCAAACTCGCATCTCAGGGTATCAAGCTGACTCTGAGGCACCTACCCATAAATATAGTAATGAACTCAGTCCAAGTCAAGAGAGGAAGATCACTCGGCCTTTGTCTCATCACAAAAGCTCACAAGTCTCGGCATTCCCAAACAAATGAAAAGAAGCACATCTTACCTCAAGGGTGTCCCTGGTACCCAATACATAAAATATCTTCTTACATATTTGAATATACCTTTGAGCGGTGCAAGTAGCTGGTGTACTATATAACTCGGGAGGCTTGAGCTTCATGAATGACTCAATCCTCCAAGCTATCTTATCATCACTCATGATAGGAGTACAAATAACATTATCCAAAAGAATAACCATCTGAGGAGCCACTGAATGAGGCTGAACAATAGAACTAATAATTGGTGTAGACTGAAGAACCACTGGAGTAGTATCAGGGGTAAGTATACTTATAATAGGAGTAGCTGACTGAGGTATCGACTTATCACAAATAGGAGGGAGCTGATGTCCGAGCACGCCCATCATCCTCAATAGAACCTCCAGATGAATGTATTACCAGCATAATAGAAGGCATAGCCGATGGAATAGGTGCGATTGGAACCTCCGATTATACTGGTGGTACTGTACTAGTCTGTTTAGTAGAAGGAGGCCTGCCCGCGAGAGCTCTAGTAGTAGTAGATATTGGTTGAGTGGGTACCTGTACCTTGGTCCGGGTGCTACGTGTTTCTCTCATAGGGGTCGGCTCTATCGACACATCCGCAACTCTAACAGAAGAAGAGGACGATCGTGTTCTCACCATCTGTGATGAAAATATTAAATGATTAGCACCTATATAAGCTACATAGCACAAGAAGAGAATAAATGAAGGAAAACAACTTTTTCTAAAATACCCTTGCAGCCTCTCACTTATCAGTATGGTTGACAACATACCCATAAATAAGACTCTACTCGGATGTTTCTCCATTGACTTCTTAGAACTCAAGTTATAACCTAGGTTTTGATGCTAATTTGTTACGACCTAATTTCTTGACTGTGATGGTATCTAAGCATCTACCCTTAGGTGAACCAAGAAGAGAATAAGAAGTACCAAATGACAATTTAATGAAAGTAAGGCCAAATCGACACATAATTTAGAGGATAAGCGCACTAAATGAAAAAATAGTAATAGCAAAGTAATTACAAGTACCTAAATATTTCGACATAGTTATCCTTGATACATATTATCAACAGAGCATACTAAGAGTTTATACACTTCATGGCACAACCCAAAACCCAAGATAGTCTAAAACATAAAGGAAGATAGAACGATGTGCCACCACGAATAATGTGGTTTGCTCACCTCGACGACTCTAGTCTACAACCTTGAACAGATTAAGAAAGTCCAGTTGTCTAGCTAGAAGATAGATCTGGACATGTAAATAGTAAGTTATGACTCGAAGCCTAGTAAGATCATTGAAAAACCTACTATTTAGCCCTCGGTACAAGTCTTCAAAAAAATATGAGAAGATAACATTAACGGGGCGAATATACACACCATAATATAATAAAATATGATAAAGGAACGCCCAAAAAACCATCATTCGCTATAACTTCTCAACTCTCCTTCTACACTAGTACACAAACACAATAACGTAGGCCCTTACCATCTACGTGGCTTGACCAGTGGCTCATCAACTTTATAGCATAGTTCTTCTTCATTTAAGGCTACTCCAGTGGCTAATTTTACCTAACGGCATAGGCCCTCACCATATGAGGCTAGACCAATGGCCCCACGGTCCATTATCCATGAGAAAATACAATAAATATATATAATAACTATAACTCATAATACACATAACTCATCAAACACATCTAGTGTTAAATCCTCAAGTAATGCATATATCAATGTCATGATATTTTTATGAAACGACAGTAAAATATGATATAATATAATATCACAGTCAGTCAGTACCAAATGTTATAAAGTTATCTTGATTGTTCAAGTGAGGTAAATGATATCAAACTAATATATACAGACAACTATGCGCTTGTCCCACAACATACTAGTCATTTAGAAAGCTCGTACCATAAATTATGCAAGTTCAATCAAACTCTTTTAGAAAAGCGAGCAAATTAGAGGTCACGTCTTACTTAGCTCGAAAGCGATAAAGTACTATGATCGAAACAACTCAAAAATCCACAAATGAAGTCTCCAATCGCCTCAAACTCACTTCTAATAGTCTGATATTGGCGATAATTTCCAGTAAGTAATGAACCACTTTTTAGTTCATTCACCAACTATGAATATAAATACAGAGCTTTCTATCTTCAAGTAGCTATCAATAAACAAAACTCAAAATAATTTCTCTGTTGCCATTCTTGCCCTCCACCATTTACTCAAAGTTCCTCTTTCATTTAATATCCTTTTTCTCTTCTTTTTATTAATTCCATTTTCCAAAGTCCACTTTATGAGTTTGTTTTCCCTATCAAGACCACAAGAACCTGGGGTTCTAAGTGATGTGGACTTGGGCCCCTAAGGGCATCTCCAATGTTGTGCACCATTTTTTGCACCAAAATAGTGCATGCACTAAAATAGTGTAAACTAACTCCAACACATTGCACTATTTTTTGCACTAAAAAAGAATATCTCATTTATATTCTTCTCTCTCTTTTATATTAAATTATTCTTTTACTTAAATTTTATTTTTTAATTTCATAAAACAAATCCTTTTTTTTCTTTGTTTTACATATTTATCCATGTAATTCATAATCTATTGTTATATAACCATTTAATATCAAATTATTTTATACCATTAATTTTTAACTAATATAAATTGTAAGCAAATATTATAAAATATTAAGACACTCCAAAATTAAGATATAAAATTGTAAGACACTCCAAACTTAAGATGTAAAATTAATATTATAAAATATTATATAAAAAAGTATTAGGTATATTAAGAATCTAAATATAAAAATTAAAATTTAAAATATGTTAAAATAAAAAACGTTATATAATAAAAAAATAAAATAAAATATTAATGAATAGTAATGGGGTAAATGAATAGGTATATTAGGAATGTAAATATAAAAACTAAAATTTATATGTTAAATAATAAAAAAAAAAAAAAAAATAATGTTGAATAGTAATGGTGCAAGTGAATAGTGTTGTACCAAATTTGGTGCAACACTATTCATGCACCAAAATGAAGCAAAAAATAGTGCAAAAGTTGGAGCTCCATTGTACCATTTTTTGCACCAAAATAGCATTTGGTGCAAGAAATGGTGCAAGGTTGGAGATGGTCTTACAAACAAGTTTGATTCTTTTGATTCCATTATTTATATATGGCACTTTTGGCGCAATTCCCTAAAGGTTATTTCAATAAAACACACACACTTTTGACCATATTATAACTTTAGAGATACAATTGACATAGCAGCTGCATCCTAGCCCATACTTCAAAAAGAAAAATTTCAATTAGACTAACTGAACCAACTTACATTCATTAAATGGAGTCACTCGAAATTAAAATACACCTATTGTTAACGAAATTTACTGGTCGTTACACGTCGATACTAGTATCAAAACTCTCCATGTTCAGCCAAGTAAATAATAAAGAGGGAGTTCAACTTCTGACGATGGACACACTTTTATGCACTCACATTTCACACAACGACATTTAATATATCTTCATAAATCCATTAAGTGTTCTTGCCTTATTAAGAAATTGTTCTAACCCCTTTACAAAATTCCTCTCTCATCACTCGACGTTGGTGATCATCCATATTATACATTCAACTACGATCTACGCGTTACATCTAAAAAAGATTTTAAATTGAGATATTTAGAACAATTTATTTACACTAGTTTTGATATGAAAAAAAATCAAAGATACAAATGAAAAGACAAAAATTAAAGTGAGACCCAATTGATTAGAGAAGAATTAAGGAAACTAATTAGGAAAAAGATTAACCTAATTATCCCTTAATCACCTAAACAATAAAACTCCAACTATTTGATTCTCAATTAGCTAAGTTAATTGCAAATCAAGGACAATAATGATGATTAAGCAAACAAGCTTAGCCAAATCCTCACAATTATCAATATTCATAAAAACTAGGTCTACTAATGGCTTTAGGAGTATTTATACATCGCACAAATGCCTTAATTAACCCTTAACAATGGGCCTTCAAGTCATTAGCCACTGTTGGGCTTTCTAGTCCTCGTCTCAGCGCGATCGCGCAGCGATGGTTGCTATCGCACTGAGCTTTAATTCATGCCACCGCGATCGCGGCTATGGTCACGCGATCGCGCAGGTAAGCCTTCAACCCACCTCTTGCGTGATCGCGTCTGTAAACGTGCGATCGCGGAGTTCTGTATTTTCAATTCCTCGCGATCGCATCTGGCTCTCGCAATCGCGATCGCGATGTTCTTCTCCTTTGCCTTCCGCGATCGCATCTGTGCACGCGCGATCGCGATGGACACTTTCAGTTCCAGAGGCAGTAAGCATGCAAAACTGCCCTGGAACTTCCAAGACTTGCCCAATTAGCTCCAGCTGTGTGAACATTGCCTGTAGCTGTTGCAACTCTCTAGCTTGGCTCCTCGTAAAGGGCTTGGATGAGCATCAGGTTGCATCATTCTCCCCGTCTTGAGAAGAATCCGTCCACGGATTCAATTGATATTTAACTTCGAAGGGAGAAAAGTCACGCACATTGAACGTGTTGTGCACTCGGTATTCAATAGGCAAGTCCACGTTGTACGCGTTGTCATTAAGGCGTTCACGGACTTGAAAGGGGCCATCGCCTCTAGGCATCAATTTGCTCGTCCTCTTGTTCGGGAACCTATCCTTCCGGAAATGAACCCACACTCGATCATCGGGCTCAAAGATGATCTTCTTCCTTCCTTTGTTTGCCTTCTTGGCAACTTTTTTATTTTTCTTCTCAAGTTGTTTCCTTACTTGCTCATGAAGTTGCTTCATCTCTTGAGCTCTCACCTTGGCATCTAAGTTTAAGACAACTTCACTAGACAAAGGCATAAGATCCAAGGGGTAAGGGGATTAAAGCCATACACAACTTCAAATGGTGTCATGCAAGTAGATATGTGCATGGTACTATTATAAGCATTCAATCAAAGGTAGATGTTCTTCCCAAGAAGCTAGTTTCCCTTTGACCATAGCTCTAAGCATGGCACCCAAGGTTCTCTCAACAATCTCGGTTTGGCCATCGGTTTGGGGATGGCAAGAAGTGGAGAACAACAACTTTGTGCCAAGCCTCCCCCAAAGCTCCTTCCAAAAATGACTAAGGAACATGGGATCCCTATCACTAACGATAGTTTTCGGGACCCCATGCAATTTGAGCACATTGTCAACAAACAAGTTAGCTATGTGAGATGCATCATCAACCTTGTGACATGGAATGAAGTGAGCCATTTTAGAAAATCTATCAACAACCACAAAAATGCTATCTTTTCCCTTTTTGGTCCTAGGCAATCCAAAGAAAAAGTCCATAGAGATATCAAGCCAAGGACCTAAGGGAATGGGGAGGGGTGAGTACAAACCATGTGGAAGTTGCTTTGACTTGGCTTGTCTACACTCCAAGCAGTGGCCACACACTCGCACAACATCCACTCTCATTTTGGGCCAATAGAATTGTTCCTTAAGAATCCCCATTATTTTTGCCCACATTAAAATACCCCAGTAGTCCCCCACTATGGGCTTCCCTCACTAGTAATTCCCTCCAAGATGAATTAGGTACACATAGTTTCCCATTCTTAAACATGAAGCCATCAAACGTGTGAAACCTCTTTTTCTCCACATCACTACTAACTTCCTCCTCTCCACACAATCGATTGACTCTTCTGCCCCTTTCCTCCACTTCACAATTAGCATAAAGTTCTCCAAACTCTGGGTCATTAACATACATTTCCCTCATACTCTCAAAGCCCATGATTTTTGACCCCAACGTGCTCACAACAAGTGCCTTCTTGATTGAAGCACAAATTTTCGGGACAAGGCATCCGCCCCCACATTCTCCTTCCCCTTTTTGTAATGGATGACATAGGGAATAGTCTCAAGAAACTCCATCCATTTGGCATGTCTCACATTCAATTTTTCTTAGCATTTGAGGTGTTTTAAGGATTGGTAGTCGGTTCTAATAACAAACTCTTTGGACCAAAGGTAATGTTGCCAATGAGCCAATGGCCTCACCAAAGCATACAACTCTCTGTCATAGGTGGAATATTTAGTGTTTGCTCCTTTGAGTTTCTCACTAAATTAGGCAATAGGCTTCTGCTCTTGTATCAACACGGCCCCAATACCTGCCCCACTAGCATTACATTCAATCTCAAAGGTCTTATCAAAGTTTGGCAATTGGAGAAGGGGTGTGGAACTAAGGACTTCCTTCAATTTCACAAAAGCCTCTTCTTGCTCCTTCCCCCACACAAACACATTATTCTTCCTTATCACTTCGGTCAATGGTGCGGATATAGTGCTAAACCCTCTCACAAACCTCCTATAGAAGCTAGCCAATCCATGAAAACTTCTCACATCACCAATGCTTTTAGGAGTGGGCCAATCCCTAATGGCCTCCACCTTAGCCTCATCTACTTCCACACCATTGGCACTCACCACAAAACTAAGAAAAACAACTTTTTCAACACAAAAAGAAAACTCTTTCAAATTAGCAACTAGTTGTTCCTTTCTCAAGACATCAAACACTTGTTTCAAATGATTAGCATGCTCATCAATGGAGCATTGGATAAGCCAAAAGGCATGACAAGCCACTCATACAGACCAAAGTTGGTCTTAAAGGCCGTCTTCCACTCATCACCCAATTTTATCCGGATTTGGTGGTATCCACTCCTCAAATCAATTTTAGAAAATACACAAGAGCCACATAATTCATCTAGCATATTATCTAACCTAGGAATAGGATGACAATACTTTACCGTGATCTTGTTTATGGCTCTAAAATCCACGCACATGCGCCAAGTCCCATCTTTCTTTGGCACTAGGATAACCGGGACCGCACATGGGCTCAAGCTTTCTTGCACAAGGCCTCTCCCAAGCAACTCCTCCACTTGCTTTTGAATTTTCTTGGTAGCTTCAGGGTTGCTTCTATAAACGGCCTTGTTGGGCAATTGAGAACCCGGAACAAGGTCTATTTGATGCTCAATGCCTCTTAGTGGTGGCAATCCACTAGGCAACTCCTCGGGGAAGATGTCTTCATAACCTTGCAAAAGAGAAGAAATAGAACTAGGCAAAGAATGGGTAAGTTCATTAGTAAGCAAAACATGTTCCTTGTGTAGGAGGAGAATCATGGGTGCTCCTTCCTCCACATCTCTCAAACATTCCTTCCTAGACAAGAACAGGTTCACTCCCTCTTTTGGTTCCTCACTCTTTTGAGTAACAACTCCCACTCTTCATTCCTCCACAACTCCCTCTTTCTGTTCTTTCTCTTGTTTCAACTTTAACTCCCTCATCTTCCTCTAACCCTCACTCACTTGCGGCGGGGTCAATGCATTGAGAACAAATTTTCGATCCCCACTTCCAAGGCATACCTATTGGTCTTGCCATCATGCTTTGCCAAGCGGTCATATTGCCAAGGCCTACCAAGCAAGATATGGAAAGCTTACATAAGGACCACGTCAAGCAAAAGCTCATCATGGTAATCCCCAATCTTGAATTTAATCAAGGCTTGCTTGGTCACCTTAAGTTCACCACACTCGTTCAACCATTGGAGTTTGTAAGATTATGGACGCTTTCTAGTGGGTAGTTTAAGTTGTTCAATCAAGGTGGTGCTCACCACATTAACGCAACTACCACTGTCAATAATCAACGAACAAGTAGCACCTTGAACCTTACAATAGGCATGGAATAAACTCTCCCTTTGATTCGACTCCAACTCCTCCTTTACTTGTGCCCCCATTATTCTTCTTACCACAAAAGTAAGATAGTTTTCCTCTAGTTGCCCATCTCCCGTTGCCTCCTCATCAAAATCATCGTCATATGGCATACCCCTATCTACTTCATCATTATCACTTCCACCCGTTTCATAGCCCCCATCACCCAAAGCAATGATAGTCCTCCTATTAGGACAATCTCGCATCATGTGGCCACGGCCATTACACTTATAACATTGAATGTTAGATAAGTTTTCAAGTTTAGCTTTATTACCTCCCATCTTGGGCTCCTCCTTGGGCTTGGTGCTTTCAAAGTTGCCTTTGAAGTCACGCTTGGGCTCCTTAGCTTTATCCCATAGAGTATAAGCCTTCACATTATCTTTTCCTTTGTTCCAAGTGGATGGAATGTTTTTGGCTTTGTAAGACTTGTCTAGCTTGATCCCGTTCTCCACCTTTTGAGCTGCTTGGAATGCCTCAATCAAGCTTTCAAACAGGTGCAATTTCATTGAAAAGGAGATTTCCCTATTCAAACCACCACGAAACTTTGGTATGAGAGACTGGTCGTCATCCAGCATGTTAGCCCTTATCCTAGTCCTCTCAAATTCATCAAAATACTCTGCCACGCTCTTGGTTCCTTGCCTCAAATTGTAGAACTTTTTGATCAATTCGTCCTCATAGTGTGAAGGTAGAAACCGAGCCTCCATCATGCCTTTCAAAGCCTCCCACCCCCCATTGGCAATGAGCATTTGTGTTTACCTTTGCCTTCTCTTGGACTCCCACCAAGTAGAAGCAAAGCTTTCAAATTTGGAGATAGCATACTTCACCCTTGTAGCATTTTGGACGTTGTTGATTTGAAATATTCTCTCCATCGAGATCACCTACTCTATGTACTTATCCGGATCACTTTCACCTTGGAAGGTAGGTAGGTTATCCTTGATAATGTTCTACCCCCTATCTTCATCATGATACCTCCGTTGTCCACCATAACCCCCGTGGTCATAGTCGTCTCCATCACGATCCACTCTCCCTTGGTAACCTCTTCCTAATCGACCACCTCGATCTCTAACTCCCCCAAAAGGAACTCCCCCTCGTTGGGCTTCACCCGGATAACGAAATGGTTCATTGTCATAGTTCTCATTCTCATGAAAGCCCTCGACATCAAGTGGCCTTGGAGTGTCATTCCTTGGTTGCTCATTTCTTGGGAGATCATGAGTAGGATCCCTCACTTGTGGAATGATGTTCGGCGAATAGGTATCTTGGACCACCATGTGAGAGTAGCGGTCGTTGGCTCGAGAGATTTGGCTTGGTCCATCACCCCGCACCCCCATGGTTGAAAGTGTGCCAACCACTTGTTTTCCCTTTTCCCGAAGTTCTTCCTTTGATGATAGCTCCTTCACCGTCCCATCCAACTCATCAATCTTATTTTCCAAGAAGTTCATCTTTTCCAACATGGCTTTCATCATGGTTTTAAGTTCCATGTCCCCCTCGTTCCCCTCTTGAGTCATTGTACCTACAAACAAGTAAACAAACAAGGTTAGTAGAAAGAGTCCTCACTGAGTCGCTCCCTAAGTGTTTACACTCAAATTCATGTCACTCAATTCACTCATTTTGCACATCGACTTTTACTCACTCTAATGCTCTCTCCTCACTTGCCTTTTTCCACTATTTGGCTATTGCAAGTTTGTTCTTCGCACCTAAGTCCAACTTGATAATCAAACTCAACTAATTTGGGATTGGAAAGAATTGTTGTGACAAGACATAGACAATTGAAACGGATAAAAGCACTTTAGGAAAGTTTAAAGAAAATGAAGAAAGAAATGCACGAATCAAATTGGCAAGAATCGGATTCGGAATTGGATGAAATTTGGTTTGTGATCTAGAAACTCACTGTTCTTGATGCTGAAATTGAATTCCGGTTGATTGGAAACTGTTACGGGGCTGTCGCGAACGTTCTGTCTAAGAATCTGTTTTTCTGGAAATTGTTGTTCAGTGCAATCGCGAAGACTTGCTGGTGGTACTTGGCACGATCGCGTGTGTTGGTCGCAATCGCGTAGGCCTTTTAATGATTGGCAATGCGCAATAGCGCTTAAGCTGGTGTGATCGCGTAAGCTTCTGGGTTTGAAGAAGAACCCGATTTTGAAGCTCATTTTTCAACTTGAATCTTCACAAACCACCGTATTTTTGCTCCAAATTTGAGATGTATACTCCTTGTTGGTCCGTGAACAAATCCCAGTAATTGATTCTTCGATTTCAACAACCAAATGCAAAAACCCCAAATTCTTGATGAAGAACCCTAACTTTTGATTTCTTCAATTCAACACCAATATGTTGTTGTTTGTCTAATTCCTTTTGGAATTAGTTTCTAGGAATCACAATCTTCAAATAGTACCAAAAATTTCACTCAATAGAAACCTAATCCTAAGACTCATATTTTTGGATTTTTGACTTTTCTTTTTGTCTTGATGAACAAGAATTGGTTTAGTGATTATTAAAACAAACACTAATCCAGCTCAGATACCAAATGATATGAAAAAAAATCAAAGATACAAATGAAAAGACAAAAATTAAAGTGAGACTCAATTGATTAGAGAAGAATTAAGGAAACTAATTAGAGAAAAGATTAACCTAATTATCCCTTAATCACCTAAACAATAAAACTCCAACTATTTGATCCTCAATTAGCTATGTTATTGCAAATCAAGGACAATAATGATGATTAAGCAAACAAGCTTAGCCAAATCCTCACAATTATCAATATTCATAAAAACTAGGTCTACTAATGACTGTAGGAGTATTTATACATAGCACAAATGTCTTAATTAACCCTTAACAATAGGCCTTCAAGTCATTAGCCACTGTTGGGCTTTCTGGTCCTCGTCTCAGCGCAATCACGCAGCGATGGTTGCTATCGCGCTGAGCTTTAATTCATGCCAGCGCGATCGCGGCTATGGTCACGCGATCGCGCAGTTAAGCCTTCAACCCTTCTCTTGTGCGATCGCGTCTGTGGACGCGCGATCGCGCAGCTCTGCATTTTCAATTCCTCGCGATCGCGTCTGGCTCTCACGATCGCGATGTTCTTTTCCTTTGCCTTCCGGGATCGCGTCTGTGCACGCGTGATCGCGATGAACACTTTCAGTTCCAGAGGCATTAAGCATGCAAAACTGCCCTGGAACTGCCAAGACTTGCCCAATTAGGTCAAGTTGTGTGAACATTGCCTGTTGCTGTTGCAATTCTCTAGCTTGGCTCCTCGTAAAGAACTTGGATGAGCGTCGGGTTGCATCAAGTTTACAAGTTTTAGTAGGTTTATTTATCTTATTAATTTAAGTATAACACTTCCTAAAGCATGAATCTGCAAATGAAACTCCAAACTGAAGTTTCATAAAACATGAATGAAGTTTCTTTCTTCAACTTAGTTATCAATCGGAATATGCTTAATTCTTTAAAAGGGGACATTATTGTGAGAAAAAATTTGAATAGAAGTATTAGTTTGTGCAAATTGGTTGTAGCATAATAAGATACAAGTTTAAGTTATAGTTTTGACAAAATGGCTCAAGGTCACCCTAAACTATAACCTTTTTTTTTCAACTTGACACTTTATTTTTGCGGGGAATCTAGTACCTCCTTCAACAATTTTGTAATGGTATTATTAGAACTTTGTTGGCTTACGTGGCAAAGAGAGTGAATACTAATCTCTTTAAGAGAGTGAGAATCCAAAACAAGACAGTAAAATGTTATACTTTTTTAAATAAATGTATTTTTCTAAATTTTTTTTCTTCTCTCACCATTTTTTTTTTCTTTCTTCTCTTATCCTTCTTCCCCAACCCCTCCACCATCCCAACACTTCCATCTCCAATTCTCCATTGTCCTCAACAGTCGTGAGATATTTTGTTTTGTTTCAACTAAACGAACCCAAATCCTCACAATGTTATGCTTACTTTTGTTAATTTCATAATACCCGTTCTTAAATTTAATGGCAATAACGCCAATTATGAATGCGACATATTCCATCTTTTCCAAATTAAACAACGCTGCCTGGCTTTAAAATGAACAAACTTGAGTTATAACAGTAATTAACCATAAGATTGACTGTTAGAACAAATATTATATCATGGGAGGAAGAAGAGGAAAATGGGTTTCTTACGATTGCAAGAGAATTAAAGTTACACCATGGCAGCTCTCATAAACATTATACAAGGCCATTATAATTTATGCAATCTTACAAGAAAATGCAGAGCAATTTACATCAGATACATAATATGGGGAAATATTATAAGCCCACAAGATGAACTATGTTAAAAAGAATATGTATGTCAATAAAACAAGGAGAGTGAAAAAAAACTCTATTAGGAGTAAAAACAAATTGCTAGCCCTGATTACGTTTGTCCATGGATGGAGAGAGACAGATAGTGAGGAAGAGGGTGTGTAGGGTTACGGGAAAGAAGAAAGAGGGGGTGGGGTGGTGTTGTGGGTAAATGTAAAAGGAATTCATAGCTTCTTTTTAATTTTAAATATTTTATCATTTGACATGTGGTAATCAATAATTGGTGCGTGCCAATAACTCCCTTTGTTAAAACTGGTGTTGTCTGGGAAGGGGATATTAATACCACTTGTAAATTGTTCGAGGAGGTACTACGACTCCCCGCAAAATTAATATCTCAAGGTTAAAAAAAAAGTTGTTGTTTAGGGTGGTCTTTAGCCGTTTTGCCTCTAGTTTTAGTTTTTCAAAGTTTTGTGAAGCAGTTGAAGATTTAAATTTTCACTTTAAATAATTTCAGAATTTATACAAATTTCACAAGATTTTTACATTGCTTTTAAGTTTTTTAACACAAAACCCTACACTAAAATATGAAAAAATAAAGTAAAAGTAACAAACATTAACCTTATAAGTCTGATGAATTTATGGATTGTCGTTGGCCTCCACTACCCGTAGCAAAGCCACCTCAGCTGGATGGAGATGTGGCCAGACTTACAACTAAAAAAATGAAAGTTAGGGTTCGGAGGAAGAGAGAAGCTTACCGAATGGAGATGTGGTCAGATAATCTATGGTGGAAAGACATGGAGAAAGAGAAAGGGAAAAGAAAGATAAGTATAAGAGAAAATGCAGATAAGGCATTTTAATATTTCTTATGGTCGGCCGGAACTTTATCTCAAAAGTATTGCATATTTTTTGACCGACGCGGTTGGAAAACTAAGAAGAAAAAAATTTAAATTCATAATTTTTTTTACTGATGTTGTTAGAAGTTTGGTCCAAATTATTGCGTGAAAGTTTTCGATCGTACCAGTCGAAACTCAAGTAATGAAAATATTACGGGAAAATTTTTTGTTGCTGGTCCATTATAAGATACAATAAATAATTAAAAATTAAATGTACTATATTTGTTTTTTGCTGATTAACCTTCTGATCATTCGCAAAGGTTTCGTTGGAATTTGACGTGTTTCTGGTGGTGATATCTATTCGATCAAATAAAAACTTGACCAACCAACAAATTTGGGAGGATTGAGACGTACATTATTAATGTATTAGAGAGTACGTCTACAATTAACTAAAATTATTTCTACCGGGTGAAGGAGCCAAGGGCTAGTATCGCTTATTTGCGTTGATTTCAAGGCAATGTAGTTTGAGATGGAGGGAAGGGATCGAGGGCACAAGTGTTGCCATGTCTAGACTTCAACAGTTTCCTATTAGTCAAGATTTCATGGCAATTTTGTTGGGCACGGGCTAAAGGAATCGTTGGAAAGTATTGTTCTGCCAAGACTTCAAGACAATTTAGTTGGTAAGTGCAGGAAGGAGAAAGCGCATCATTGATTAGATGTTAGGAGGTACTTCCATCCAAATATTACTCATTAACTCAACAAATAGTCATTTTTGCTAAACCATGTTAGACGGGTCAAAGAGGCAAACCATTACCTCCGGTGTCATAGTTATGTAAATCTCCCAAGAGCTCCTTAAGGTACCTTATTGTGGCAAACAGCTCCTTAAAATTTTGTTTGCATGATTAATTTATAGATTGGTTGACCACAGTCCTTAAAAAGATTATATTTTCATTTTCTGCTCGTTTACTTCCTAAACCTTAAACTAAACAGGAAAATAAATAAATGACATACCACTACATATAACTTCCAACCAACACACAGGAATAATCAAATAAAAGTTATAATGGAACAAATTAATAAGAGGGTAAATATGTCATAATTCGTTATTGAGGACTTAAAATTTCCGTGCCTACTGTTCTTACAATAATAATAGAGAAAAATAAATAAATGATTACAACAATTGAAATATGTCTTTCCTGTTTAAAAGGAAAAGGAAAGAGGAAATGTATCTGAGTAGTCCATCTTTATCAGCCACCAATGTTGTTGTTGAAATCAATCTTTGTAGGTTGGCTTCTGGATGCATAATTCATCATGGACCAAGAATAATTTATCGGTAGTTTTTTGAAAAAGAGTAAAAGTCATTGAGGTTGATGACACGAGACATCGTTAATTTTTTGTTAAAGATTGTACAGTTCTTTTATTAAAATTCACCATGCATGACTGATTGTATCCCTCCTTTTTTTTTTATGTGTTTGGACTCTCAGTAGTCACTGCAGTCCCAACTTCTGTTGTTTCTGCTGAGGTCGTCTGCTGTGGAATTTGTGATTCTGCCATTTACAATGGTACAAAAGAATATCAACACATTAATAACATCAGAGTTTAGTTACCTGCACTAACACGGTGATACTATAAAAAAAGATTTATATAATCTGGTTATTTGTAAGGTGATTAATGCTAATTTCTACCATAAGCATTACTTGTCAACTTGATAAAAATTGACCATTCAAAAAATGTTCACACTTTCGTTGTACAATTACACTAAATTGCATAGAATAGAATACTTTATTAATTCTATCTTGATGCAGTAGTTATTGAAAGAGAAAAAATAATGAAGTTGTAAGTTGTAACTAACTACACGTTCTACACCGAGTAAATTGCTTTGCATTAATTTAATCGATTAATACCTTCCGGTTACAGCTGTTAACTGCAGTACAAGGAACAAACTAGCTGAAAATCTCATTGTTTCCATCACAATGTGTGGTTGGTAATAAACTGGCATGTATCACCCAGTGCCCTGGCCTCTATATACTAGGAGTTTAGTTCCCTATTTGGTCATCATATCCAAATTAACATTACGAATTTTTGAAACCAAGTGACAAACATCTCCGTCAAGCAACTTCAAAATTTAATCTCAATACGCACCTAAGAGTCCACGGTATCTTATGTAACATGCTTTGTGGCCTAATAATTGGAGTTGCTATCGGAGTACAGATATAACTCATGTTCGCACTCTGATGACCGACTAAGAGTTCTTATGCACATGTTAAAGTTTTTCCTCAAATAGTCGGACCACATTTCTACTATAATGAGATTACGATTCAAACCTCACCAACGACTTTTCCCTCTTATTACATCTCAGTCCCTTCTATTTGCAGTCTCACTCCTCTCCAGGGAAAAAAAATTAAGTAAAAATAAAAAATGAAAAATAGAATGCCGCTAATAATCTTTGCTGGTTGCAAGTTTGACGACCAATGGAACCTACTTCCTAGATAAAAAGGCTACAAGCTACAAGATTTAAAGGCTTATGAAGGATATAAGAAAATCTTAATCATAAAAAAAAAAAATAATAATAAAAAACTGTAAAAGTCATGCAACCAATTTGAAAACCAAATTTTCCACCACAGCGCAAAAGAAAAGAAATAAAAGGGTCCCCATTTGATGAATCCCCCAAATAAGGACATACACTGACTAAAACAGCAGCTTACTAGTTGCATGTTGTACCTAAAGTAGCACACGCTTTTACATAGGTAGGAGTGGGGGATTCATATGAATTCAGCCACTTGATTCACTGCCTATTAAGAACCATCCATTTTTCTCGTCTAAGAGTGTGTAACCATTCACATGCAGTTTACTGTTATTTTACACTCAGAAATACACAAATGCATTATGCCTCCCTGGCATATGATTTTCATTTGACCCATTGATGGATCACTGCCTTGCTCAGACAGCTCATTTCACATGGTTAGAGTTCCCCACATGGCCCGCTACCCCTCTCTTGTACTCTAATACATTTTCCTTATGTCGCATAAAATTTATAATGCTTACAACAATAATATATACGAGTAGTATTTAATAAGGATTAATTGTATAATTAGTTAGCGTATTTCTGTCCAATAATTGTAGTGTATATCACGTTTAATCTTAGCTCTTATATTTTCCATCAACTTCAGCATATACATTAGAACTATTAGGTAGTTTAATTCTCAAGTTACCCATGTTGTTACTGGTAAAGTGGTCTTGTGGTCAGGCCATTACAGTTTTCATTTTTATACTTATGTTAAATCTCTCAAGAAATATTTGTTTTACACGTAAAAGATCTTAAAAATTAAATATAGAAAGAGATTCTCGTGATCATTTTCCCTATTCAAATAGTAATAAATTATTTTGATGAACCATTTTCGCTAATGTTCCTGACTTTTAAATGTATCTTATGATTGGAGTAACTAAGATGGTTCACATAAGTTTATAAGCTTGTAAAACCAGCTTATTAGTATTACTTCATGGCTTTATCGACTGTATTCGCTAAACACTATCATAATACAGTTCTGGTTTGATCAAAAAATTTACTATATTATCCCTTCTTTTTGCTTTGTAATCGCTGAAAAACTTTTCTCAAAACAAAATCCTCACTGTCAGTCCATTCAATTTCCATCTACGTCCTTTTCCACACAAAAATATTTAAAACTAATTTTGACAGTACTACACACAAGCAACTTAATATCAGTCGTACTAGTTCTTATTTATAAAGTTCAACTTCAGCACATGATATTTATTAGTTAATCAGTTAAGTTTGAGAAGACTCTAAAGTGCATGCATGCATATCGGAGTTCAGGTGTTGACACTAGCTGGGAAGAGAAGGTTGTCATAAGCAGAAAAATGGAAAAGTAGGTAATAAAAGAAATAAACTTACCAGCAGTGGAAGGAGGAGTTAATTGAAGCCTTGCAGTAGGAGGGTGTTGGAGTAAAGGAGGATTGGGAGTAAAAGAAGAGAAGCTGGAAACAGCAGCAGCTTCATGAGGCAACTGAGTAGTGGTAGTAGTAGTAGTAGGATAATAAAGCTGGTAAGGTCCTTGAAAACGTTGATTGTTAGCAGCAGAAAATGTTCCCGGCCTTGCTGATCCGTGCATGGAATATCCATAATAAAATGGAGATCCCATTCCAGATGATGAACCTCCATACATTTGTTGATAATACTGTGCTTGCTGGAACTGTGGACTATACATTCCCTGTTCAATTTAATTTTCCAATGTCATTATTGGAATTTAACTATCATTATCTTCTAAACAAAGGAAAATACAGAAATATTACAAGACCAAGGGAAATGGTACTAACTTGATGATAATAATCAGGAGGGTATGCCGCATACCTGCAAAAAATTTAAAAAGCAAAGAGGGTGTATATTTAGAAAATCTTCTTGGTAATTGATTGGTAGACAAGTACTACGAAGGAGCCTTTCAAGTAAAGTTTGAGTCTGAAATATGTACTCCAAAAAATAAGTCATGATTTTAAGGTGTTTAATCAGTTGCCAGCAAACATATTTCAATCAACACATTTTCCACCTTAAGTAGGAAGTTGAAATATTACAGTATCAATAATTAGTACTCAAAAATTTCATTAAAACACTATTTGATTTGCTAACGTGATTGGCAATCTTTAATCAAAGTTTTTTTTTTTTTTTTTGGAACCACACGCTAACAGAAAACCAAAAAACTTTCCAGAAGTCATTCCCTTCAAGCCGGTCCATTTGCTGCATCTTCCAAAGAGTGTTGACAACCTAGCTAATTTTTTTAGTTTATTCCACATTTCCAGTTCATTTTATTTGTCAACTTGGAATCCTTGCATTTTGCCGAACTCGAACTTTGTAGTTACATAGCTTAGCTAGTTGAATATACCATCGACATGCATAAAGTTGCAAACTCATTTATAGTTTACCTTTATAAGATTCTAAAACTTTGACACTGATGCGTAGAACTAGCGCATGCAGCTTTCACGTAAAAGGTGCTCTAAAACGGTACTCTTTCTACAAAGAATGTACTCTCAACATATTACAATGTGAGTGAGACAAAGATTGTACAAACAAGGGTGTAGCAAACGTTGGATGTACGTGTGATAAATGTAACGTACTGTATTAACATATTTTAGGTAGCTACACATGGATATATGATATTGTAGCTTAGTCGCATCTTCAAGATTTACTTATGTTTTATATACGGATAATGCCCGTACATTATTAAGCAAAATTAATGTTTCTCACAGGTGAAAAAAGAGTTAATCGAAAACACAAGATGAAGAATGGTCAGCCATAGTGATAAGTGGAAACAAGCAATTAGGAATGGCTGAGGAGTGGGTTGAAAAGACATGGTGTGAATGTCAGATTTCATATGTTACGGCATAATATTGCTGGTTACTTTCTTCCACTCGTGCTACAGTACTATACTTTATAATACCTATAACGTTCACGCGTTGTTAAAAGTACAAGAAAATTGAAAAAGACCAAGTGTTTAAAGGTTTGTTCAGCCTTTTTTGTGTCATCACAGAAAAAAGAGAGATGCCAGCAAATTGTCGTAAGCCCATTATTTATTAGAATATCGAAGTCCCGCCAACAAGTTTTTGGGCATTCATAAAGAACGGTTTACATCTGTTTTGCAAGCAAAATGTGACCCAAAAAAACGTTGAAATCGGAGGAAAGGTGTCGAAATACAATAAAATAAGAAATACTAATCTACTTAGTTATAAAATTCATGCAAGTCAAGCAAGCAGATTTAAAGTCATATTTCACTTGAGAAATCCTTGGTAGAGAATGTTCTCCTTATGGACCATAGACTATGTAAGGTTTTCCCAAAAAGAAAAAGTAATGGAAGAAATCTAATTGTTGCAATTCCTGATTACGGTATCCAAGATGGATACATCAATCAATTTTAATAGTAGTAATATTTCAAACTATTTGAACCATTTTTTAATTGAAAAACGAAAAGGTTTTCTTATGTGTAGTTTTATGCTTAAACCAGCCAAAATCCAATATTAAGGACACAGAAGAGAAAAGCATTGCACGTTGTCTGCAACTGACAACTCATTGCATAGCAGTCACCATTTATAAATTTATTTATTATTGATCTCTGCCTATATACCAACCTGCATTGAATAAATTTATAGTAGATGATATTTATATATATGCATAAATGTAATTTCTTTCCATTTGTATGATTATAATGGCATACCACGACAACATCAATGAGAGAGTTTTCAGTTGTTATACCACTGGCAATGCCTGCCATTTTTATCACACATCTTTTTCTTTCTGCACTATGACCAGATGATGGACCATTTTTTCTTCATTTACTAGCATGGACTAATAAAAAATTAATGAATTGAGTATTAGAAATATTATTAAAAGAAAAATTTACCCATATGGTGAATATATCATAGGAGTTGCTGGTGGTGGAGGTAGTGGTAATGGTGTAGCAACCCCACTATAAGATGATGATGATGATGGTCCTTGTTGTATTCCTCCTCCTTGATAAGGGTTCCCTCCTTGTCCCCTACCTATATGATATAATTAATTAAGTTAGTTAAAATTTTGTTTAGGTTCTTATTTCATCGAACTATTTAAGAACCTTATAATTAAAGAGTGTTTCATTTTTCGAGAAAAATTAAGTTTGACTAGTCAAACGACAAACAATTAAACACAAAAGTTTAGTACCTCGAGGTGGTGACGGACGAGGCCTTCCAAGAGAAGCGATGTTACAGTTAGCTCTCCTTCCATCAATTACAGGATTTGGATTATCACAAGCCCTTCTTGCTGATTCAGGATCACGATATGTTACCTGTTTACAACACAAAATTTTCGTTTCTTTCCTTCACGTAGGATATTCTCTCTTATCCGAAATATATTGACTCGACTGAATAGAGAATATTAAAACATAATGTGCAAGATGATATTAGTAGTAGGATTACTTACGAAACCATATCCTTTAGATTTTCCAGTGTTCTTATCAGTGATAATGACAGCTTCAAGAATCTCTCCAAATTGTTCGAAGTATCGTCGCATTATATCTGTTGGTGTCTCCCATGCTAGTCCACCAACAAAGACTTTTGTATAAGTTGTGTCCCCAAAGGGTGATCGATAATGCTGATATGCAGCCATTGCTTCACTAAGAAATTAAAACTCCAACAGCATAAATGAATATTATTGACTTGTCCCTTAAGCAAGAAATGAACCCTTCCCTGTGATATATATGAATAAATGATTCACAATATTGAATGGCTAAGGCGTTCTGTTAACAATGGCATATCTCTGTACACCTTCTTCTTTCTCTTTTTTAAAATTTTTCCTTAGCTAGCTTTCTTTCTTTGTTTCTCTTTCTCTCACTATTCCTGCAGCACAAAAAGATCATGGAGAGAGAAAGGTTAGATACATATATAGCTTAGTGATGTTTATATCTAAGAAAAATATGAAAAAACTGTTTAGAGGAGAGAGGGATTCGACAGCTGCAAACTCATAAGGTAGGGGGAATGGGGGTAGTGGGGTAATGGGCTTTGGGTAACGAATGACAGCTGCGAGACTAGAAGCACTTGACTCTGTCCTCTCTGTCTTTGTGCATTAAAATACCCTCCCTTCCTATCAATCTTTAGTTGTCTTTGCGTTCTCTTCTTTCTGTTTTCTTTTGCATAATTTGGCCTGTCTTAACTCTTAACTCTTTCCAATTTTCATCATTGTATTATGTTAGTATTATTGTTGTTTGTTCAATATTATAATCAAGATTTTGTTGAATATGTAGTTGTAGGGAGTATTATTAAGTTTGTTATATGTATGTTGAGAATTTTGATAATGGGGGTCCACAATTTTGAGGATTCTATAAGACTTTTTATCATTGTTGATGCTATTGTGTACTAGCTACTTGCAAGAACAGTTGGGAGAATCGTATTCCCTCATTTGGTTAAACTCTAACGACCAACCCCATCTGGCTTTTATTGTGCACTAACCAAACTAAGACCTTCACATTCAATGACGAAATTATGGTTTACATTTGGTTCAACTTCATGATTCTTAGCACGGAGTAAATTATACTTTTGAGATTATGATTTTAGATTATATAAATGTTTAAGAAAATTTCATGTTATGTATGGAAACACTGAATTTAATTGAACTCTGTGAAGATGGTTACATCCGCCTCATGGAGTAGACAAGTCCGTTATTCAAATTATTGTTGATCGAAAACTAGTGTAACCTTGTAGTTCCATACTGAAATACTTTGAGACAGTGGCCTGACGTTTACACCGTTAATATAATTCTATCTAATAAAAAGTTCTAGACCTATAAAAAAATAGAAAATAATATTCCTACACATCACCCCACGTTCTTAACGATTCCAGTCATAAGATGTTACATGGCCAACTATCCTAACAGCCAAGAAAAAACATATTGATAGAACAGTTAAGATCCCTTTGACCTAGTAGCCTAGTTCCTTTTTATCTCTAATATTATATTATAAACCGATCAGATCAATCAGATTCCAGAGAAGAAAAGATAAAAAAGAAGTCATTCTTTCTCATATATACTCTTACACCAATGTGCTGCTGCCGATGAAACCGTTAGTATAGTACTAGTATATGATTAAACAGTCAAAAGTTTTCAGTCAACAAGAAACCCTATTCTGGAAAAGTTAATCTTTTCAGGCTAATATTGTTTTTTTAATAATAATATGTTAATGGGAGACCATAATGTTCTCCACATCCTCAATCTCTTTATTTTCTCTAAAATATATATATGACTGCACGCAGTGATCTGGTTTTCATCAAATACGAGTAGATGACTTTGAAGAATTCATCAGCTAGCTGCCTGCCTTGGAATCAGGCTTTTGTCAATTTAGTGCTGTGTAGTATTGTTCTTCTTCCCATTTGAAAAACATTTCATTTTGTGCGGGAATTACAATTCTAAATATATTTATACATAAGCACCTCTGTCCTTGTACTATTTTGTTTTCTTGATTATCTCTTGTAAATAAAAAGTACTATCAGGATAACATACATTCTCCATGTAGAGTATATAAGTAAACGTAGTTTAAAATAACCAATTGATAACAAAGACTAAGCTGCTTATGTACAGCAAACTTATTATACTAGTTTGCCTTCTTTAATGGAATTAGTGAATGATGGTTAGGGACTAATAGAACAAGTGTCGGATCAACTACAAGATATTGTTTAGACAAAATTTAGTGCTAGCTCCAAGTCAAACACTCTCTCTTTCTCTAGGTGGTGGAGGCAAGAATTTATACAAGTAATATAAAAATATTATATTTGGGATTGGGATTCAACTTGTGACTTCAAACAATTTGCGTACTGTATATTTATTTTTTCGAAAAACAAATTCAATTGAACATTTTCACTTCAAGCTAGCTCCACCCTCATCGCTCTAAATATATGAATATACATGCAGCAATAAACATAAACAGAATTAGATGTATCATGCTGCTAATTTTTCCTCATCTCAAAACTCACAATGTCTAAATTCTTCATAGACTAAAAGGGGATGATGGGAGAAAAGAAAAGTGGAAAGGAAAAGAAGAAGTCATAATCTAAGGTTGTTGCCAGCGTTAGAGACGAGGAGACAGCTAAAGGGTCCTCTCCTCCATAGTTTTATTATGATACTGTATGTATGTACGAGTCCGTGAACTGGCAGAGTCCCTCCCTCCACGTGGGGTCCTGTCACTCTTTGAGTCCAATGAGCTGGATTTCATCTACCTTTCTCTTCTTTTACCCCACATTGAACTGTCAATGAAATTAAATTGACTATAACGAGTAATTCCTCTATTTTTCCGGTAATTGCATTACATGTTATAAAAATTTACAGATAATTATTCTACTCTATGCTGTGTTTGGTAGGGAGATGTTTCCCCTTTTTCTATGTTTGATTGACTTATACGAATTGAAAACTATTTTTTATACCCAATTATTTTCCAACAAATAGAAGAAAATGTTTCACCTATACACACTACTAGAAATTATATGTTTTGCGTCAAAATTTGGAGACGGAATTCCCTCTCTAAAAGGAGTTTCCGTCTTTGCGCGTCCTTTGCGAAAAAGCGCGTCGTTGGCCAACCTGGAGACGAAATTCCGTCCCCAATTCAAAAAGTAACTGGCGCGCCTGCTTGTGTCGGTGAATACTTGGAGACGGAATTCCCTCTCCAAGCATTAAATTACCAAGTCCATGGGTTGGAACCCATAACAAACTGAAAAAGCACTTCTGCCGGTCGACGAAAGAATTCCGTCTCCAACACAAAGTGTAGAAATTATTTTTATTTTTTAGAGACGGAATTCCCTCTTTGAAAATACAAATCTTGATCTTTCTGGCTCATCTTTCTCAGGTCAAATTCCAAGTTACATACTCTTGGTCTCGAATCTCGATAGTGGTGCTCTACTTGCAGCTCACGATTTTAAATTGCTTCTTCAAAATTTGACCAAATTAAGAAAGCTTCATCTTAGTGAACTGAAGTAAACATATTTTCTACCATTCCACTGATCCAAACAGCAAAGAAACAACGACTCTTGAACAGTGGATGAAATGGATTTGGAAATCACGAACTCCTGTAACAATCTTCCTTTCTAGTTCTGAATTACCCTTTTAAGTCAAGTAACACCATGTGCTCACACTGCAACATCAAACGAACAAAAGGTAAGTGATCAAGATCATCATATCAAACACTCATATAGTCATATGTATTGTAATAGATGTGATTCAAAGAATACCTCTACCATCGAGATTCAGTTCTAAAATACAAGTCCACGAAAACAGAATCATAATCTCAAATGAAAATCCTTATAGAGTCAACTTTTTTTTTTTTGCAGTCTCATCTCTAAAGTTATTTACAAATACGTTTACCACAAAGATACAAATTTTACCCCAACAAAAGGTCAAAATAGCTCAACAGGCAAGGGACCACAATGAATTCCAAATGTGGAGCCTAAAAGGCAAGCTCTGACGAATTAAAGGGGAAAATGGGGGCCGAAGGGTGGGGAAAATGGGGAGGAAAAAATAATGGGGGATACGAATTAAAGGGAAAAATAATGGGGAAGATGAAAGGGGACGTACTTGAATAAGTTGGCCAGACAAAATGGGGAGCCGAGATGAATTTTCGCCGGGGAGGGGTTTGAAAATTTGGTGTGTTCTGAAAATAATTTGGGAGCCCGCTGTGTGAAAGTAAATTGTTTAAAGTTGGAGACGGAATTCCGTCTCCAACTCTTAACAATTTAATTAATTTTATACTCAATAAACTGATTGGAGACGGAATTCCCTCTCTAACTGATTGGAGAGGGAATTCCGTCTCCAACCTTTCTGTAGCTTTTTAATCTTTTTCTAGTAGTGACATTGAAGGAAAATAATTTCCTAAACAAACACAAGCCCTAATCACCATCCTTTGACCCCTAATCCCAGCAACTCCCTATTACACCACCTTAACCCACCCCTACCTCCAGCCCATAATCCTACCCTACCCCATCGTCAGAACTCTTCCACTTTTCGTCGCCGATGCCGGCGCTGGCAAAATCAGCGACCTTCATCGACCACCCACCGTCGCCAGAATCTCCCGCCGCCCTCACTGCCTATGAGCTCCATTTGTCGCCCTCTCCATGACTCCACTTCTCCTCGACACCAGTGAAATCAACAGCCTCTATCAATCGCCTCCCTTCGCCGGAATTTCTCGCCACCCCCGTTGCCTACGAGCTTCATCGACCACCGTAGGGGGGTGGGTTAATTGGAGGTAAAAATAGGGTTAATATAAAGAGAATTATTCTCTATTTTACTACCAAACACTAGAAAATAAGTCAAAAACCACTTATATATCAAGAAGACATTCTTCATGGCGTTCTCCATATGTTTTCTTCGTACCAAACACACCTTTAATATAATTGTGTAAAATAAAAATTATGTTGTCAATACTTATAGAACTTACTTAACGTAATCTTGAAAATTAAAAAAAAATGTGACATGCCTATGTATTCTAACTTCTATCACGAAGTCACAAATATTTTATGTATGTTTCAATTCTTGAAAAGAATTATTGTTATTTTTACTTAACAAGTAACCCAGGAATATTCCTATGACATAATTTGTTTTACTCTTTTCTTTGAAGAGAATCAACATTGTTTTCACACTTTTTCCTCACGTTTACTCGAACCTTGGACCTAATTATTGATAGTGGAAGTGCTCAACCACTAGAGAAAGCCTTAATTGTCGACATTGTCTTTTAATTAGTTGATTCATGGAAATTATTTATGCCTAAAACTTGCCTTACATATAAATTTAGAAAAGGGCCACATACCATAAAATAAATACGAAGAAAATACAATGAAAGCAGTTTAAAAGTTGTATTATTCCTTGAGAAAAGGTAGATTCACAGTGACTCTCTTGTGTTGAATACAATGAAGGAGAGGGGTATATATATAACATTAGGTTGCCTCAATCCTAATTATCGTAAAATACTATGTTTATAGGCCTTGGGTTTGTTACAAAAAATGGTTATACTAGGATAACCCTAACTAGGAGACTATTACTTTTAAGGCAGCTGGGTATGTGCCTTTCAGCCCTATGCCTGTGCCTGGTAAACGGTTGTGGCTATGGAGGAGATGTATACCCTCAGCGCCCAATAACTTGTAGAGTAAGTTTAGCTTCTGCCAGCTGGACTTGTAATCCCGTAATAGTAGGTGGTTTATTTTTACCCACACAGTCAGTCCATCCACTTGTTGAGCGCTGTCGTAAGTGGTCGGGAAGTGAAAGTGATATGTGAAACAACATTATACTGACTCTCTGTATTTAGCAACAGTCTTGTCTGAAATAGACGCTTCGTTCCTTCCAGAATTCCATGTGTCTACGCTTGATTGGCTCGATTGGTCTTCTGCGCTTTTTTAAGGCCTCATATTCCTCATGCTATTTATAGTACCGAATCGTTTCATATCTTTTTACCATAATTACTCATTGAGCATTTCGTGATCTCTCTTATCTTCTTGTCCCTATATAAAGGGTCTGCTTTGCAACTTATTGTTACTAGTTCCTCACTTTCTGAAGGTTTTGTTTCTTCAAAACTACCTTTTTTTGCCAAGAATATATTGCTTAAACTTTCTTCAAATGCTCATTTTTTATCGGGTCTCTTTGGCTTGCTCAAAATATCACCATTTCCAAGAGTGAATGGTGTGTGGAATTGAAATCATGGAGACCATTGTCTTCTTCCTCCTTCGCCCCTTTCCCGGGGTTGACAAGGAAAAAATCCCTTAGTTTTTAAAGCTTCAATGGATCCTAATGGCATTCTTTGGGATGTCTTCATTATGGAACGTGCACTGATTACGGTGTGTGGATGCAATAAGGCTTACTTCCTCCTCATTCTCTCCACTCGCAATTGCTCTGCACTTCCTCTTTAGAGCTACTGATGTGTGGGGGCGGGCCTATACCTCTATCCTTGTCTGCAGCTTGGAGGACATCCCCACTCTTGTCCATCAGGGACGAATGATTTACACGACATTTCTTCAATGGCGGACCACCCTTCATGTCGGGCGCAAGTTTCTCCTACATGTAGAGCATTCAGCTTCGACCATAATTTTTGTGAATATTTCAACTCCTGTGTCTTGCCTTCCGAGATCTCTTTAGTTTTATTGATATTGCTAGCGTTCGCACAATGGTACGGCGCAGATGTTTCTGCTCGGGCGTCGGGAGTGATGAAAACTGTTTGCCAATGAAGTGCTCAAATTAAGGATAAGAGGGGCTCAAAATGGAGCTTGGGGATGTATATTGTCCTCGATGTCCTTTTCAGATGGAGTCCCTCGGGACCTTGTAATAGCTAGGAAAAACTTTTGTACACAACCTCATATCCAAATTTCAATTCTATATTGTAGCCTTCGGGCCTTTTTTTTATTAATGAAACAAGTGTTTGCTGAATTTTGTTTTCAGCAAGTTTGCATATTTTAACACCTTTTACTTGAATATATTCAAGAAGCGTTTATGCGCCTAGTCAGGCGTTCGTTTTGTCTGCTGAAGATGTTCGTGCACTTGTAGAAAACAGCTTGTAATTTGCACCAGTAGGAGACGTCTTAAGATAGGGTATGGCCACCGCCGGCAAAGGGATGACTTTAGTCCATTGTTGATAACAGGACATTCTTTCACCCATAGAGGACGGTTGTGCTTGTCCAGTCAAGCCCTTAAGTCTTTCATGGCACTGTGTAGGTTAGCTTTCCCACCCCACTTAGGAAAGTCCTACGTTTACTTTCTTGGTACTTTGAGATACTTTCTTGAGGATCAGTTCTCCTACATTGAAGGAACGTAGGTTGGTCTTCGCGTTGTAGTATTGCTCCATTTGATGCTTTTGGGCTCCCAGGAAAACTGCCGCTAGTTCCCGACGGTGACTGAGAAGGCCTCGTTGTTGGGTCATTTTGGGCTCCCCTATCTCGACAGGGATTATGGTCTATGCTCCATATGCTAAGGAGAAAGGATTTTCTCACGTGCTTGCTTTCGACGTAGTGCGATATGCCCACAGAACCCCTGGTAACGCCTCCGACCACTTGTCTTTGGCTTCTTCGAGCCGTTTCTTTAGGCTGTCCGTGGTGACCCTATTTAATAACTCGGCCTGATCACTCGCTGTTGGGTGGTAAAGTGTTGAGGTTATCCTTTTTATTTTCTACTCTTTCAAGAATTCTGCGACCTTGGATCCTACGAACTGAGGTCCGTCGTCACAAGTGATCTTGGCGGGAACTCCAAAGTGACACATGACATTCTTCCAGATGAACTATATCACCTCTTATTCCCGGATCATGAGCAATAATTTGACACATTCGGCCACTTTTGGCATCGGCCCTACAATGTCCATTTCCAATTTCATGAAAGGCCACGCCGTGATTACCGGGTGTAACGTCTCTGCTAGCCGATGAACTACATGGAAGAACCATTGACCGTTGTTGCATGCTTTGACGAGCCTACCTACATCACTTTCCATTTGTGGCCAATAATAGCCTGCTCTGATTACCTTTCAGGCCAAGGCCCTTCAACTCGAATAATTCCCGCATTGCCCTTCATGAGTTTCTCTTAGCACATAGTCAGCTTATGTTGGGCTGAAGCATTTAGCCAACGAGCTGTTGAACATCTGACGATATAGTTCTCCTTGGATCAGGCAATAGCGAGTGTCTTGCACCCTCAGCCGTTTGCTCTGCTTCTTGTCATCAGGGAGTGTTCCCTTATACAAGAACTTGATTAGCTTATGGAGCCAGTCCCATACGAGTCCGGTTGTATTGAGTTAAAGACACTTTAGGTCTGAGTGAGTCAGTTCTATTACCTCCTCTGGGCTGTAAGAATTTATGTCTCTGGTTGCTTCTAAACTGGTCACTACATCAGCTTCTGTATTTTCTTCTCTTGGTATCTGAGCAAATTTCCACTTATGAAAATTTTGTAGCAAGGCCTCTACTCTAGCTAGGTACTCCTACATGCGAGTGTCTTTGGCCGCAAATATTCTATTTACTTGGTGGACCACTAGCTGTGAATCGGTGAGGAGGCTGATCTCCCTGGCCCCTAATATGTAAGCTAATTCGAGGCCTTGAATTAAAGCTTCATATTCTTCTTCGTTATTTGTAATCAACAGACAATGGATAGCTTTGCAAAATACCTTCCCGGACGGGGTTATTATCACTAAGCCGAGTCCGGCTCCTTTGACGTTTGACGCCCTGTCCGTGTAGATCGCCCATTCTCTGGGTGTGATTCCTCCTATCATCTATAAATCATCTTCTGACTTTGGTAGTATATCATTACTAAAGCCGGCGACAAAATCTGCAAGAACTTCTTATTTGATGGTCGTTCAAGGCTGGTATATGATATCAATCATACTACCCTAACTCCACAGCCTACTTTGCAAGCCTTCCTAAAAGCTCGGGTTTGTACAGAATGGTTCTCAGTGGGAAGGATAAGACGACGAAAAAATTATATTGCTTTGAAAGTAAGGTCATAACTCACGGGCGGCTACAACCAGCGTCAGTGCGAGTTTCTCCAGGTGTTGATACCATGTTTTTGCATCCAGAAGTGACTTATGGACGTACTATATGGGAGACTGTACTCATGTTTCTTCCTATAAGAGGACGGTACTTAGAACTACTTATGAAACTGCAAGATATAATAAAAGTTTCTCTCTTTCGCTAGACTTAGTCAGCAATGGGGGATTTGAAAGATACTCTTTCAAGTCCCAAAGCGCTTGGAGACATTGCTCTGTCCACTCAAAGCTCTTGTTCTTCTTCAACACGTTAAAGAACTGATGATATCGTTCTGAGGATCGCGAGATGAATCTACTTAGTGCGACTATACGTTCGTTCAGTTTTTTCACCTCTACCTCACTCTTTAACACCTCCGTTATGGCCTCGATGCCTTTGATCATGACGGGGTATGCTTCTATTCCTCGGTTCGAGGCGATGAATCCAAAGAATATGCATGATGATACCCTAAAGGCACACTTCTCTAGGTTAAGTTTCATATCAAACTTATTCAATATGTCGAACGTTATCTCCAAGTACTTAATGGTCCTCCACGAACTCTGACTTGACTAGAATATGGTCGCTGTATACTTCCATAATCTTCCCGATCTGGTCCTTGAATATTAGGTTCACCAACCGTTAATAAGTGGCTCCAGCATTCTTCAATCCGAAAGGCATCGCCCGGTAACAATAAGTCCCCAGTCTGTGATAAAAGAGGTTTTCTCTTGATCATCCGCATTCATTACGATCTAGTTGTACCCTGAATATGCATCCAGAGAGCTAAGTATTTTGTGTCATGTCGTGAAAACAATGAGCTGGTAAATGTTAGGCAACGAAAACGAATCTTTCGGGCACGCCTTGTTAATGTCGGTAAATTGATGCACATCCTCCATTTTTCATTCTTTTTCGGAACTACCACCATGTTTGAAAGCCAATCTGGATACTAAATTTCTCGAATAAACCTGTTGTTTAAAAACTTCTCCACTTCCTTAGGAACTGCCTATCCTTTTTTTTTTTTTTTTTTTTTTTGCGGCTGATCGCCCGTTTCTTTAGGTTGACATCTTTAAAGGTTGGCTCAACATTCATCTCGTACGTATTCACCTGTGTGGATATCTCATATGTGTGTGTATCTAGGCAAAAGTAGTTGCACGGGTGCGTAGCAGGCATGCAAACTCTTGCCTGACTTCAACCGAAAGCTCTGAAGATATGTAGAATTTATTCTATGGTGCCTTTTCATCAAATATTAACGGGTCCAGGTCATCTACAGTGGCTTTGGAGACTTTTTCTTCTCCATCTGAATCACGGACGGCAGCAGGCGACTCCTAGGGGCATTCCCCTTCTAGCCCTTCTAGTTCAATTGAAATATCTATCACCAAGCAAGGTCCGAGAAATTTCTCCAATATCTTCTATTGATTTTTTATTTCTTCCTTCACTACGCGTTTGACGATGGTCATATAGCAACTCTTGGACAGCCTTTGCTCTCCCTAAATCTTTCTTACCCCTATGGAATTGGATATTTGAGGACTTGATGAAGCGTTGAGGGTATCGCCCTTACTTCATTTATCCAGAGTCACCCTAATGATGTTATAAAAAATATCACATGTCACCACCTAGAAAGAAATTGGCTTCGACACTCCTGGTATGAGAACCAGGAGAATTATCTCTCCTACCGACTTCTTGCTCGAACTGTTGAAGCTAATTAGCGTGTATGGGCTCGAAACTATATGGCCTAGTATATGGGGTAAAAACTCCACCGCCTCGGTGTAAGGGCTCGAGCCGTGGAATAGTCAAAACTCACGAGGTCACCCTTTCAAGGGGAGTTGTCATCAGTACTGCCTTGAGAAGAATCCAATCAAGATTAGGAACGAATAACACGATGACCCCTCGAGGAGGTGAACCGCCTCGGTGAACGAGACCTGGCCTTCTGTAACCGTCGATCGTTGTTCTTACATTAAGGAAAATATTATGAGCTGACCACGGCTAAATGCAGAATAATGGCCATAAAGGCACAGTTATTATGCTTATAACGTTACTATTTCTTTTCCTTATAAATAGAAATCATTTGTAAACAAACAGGACATGAGAAATATAATATTCAACTTATAATATTATTCATTGTCTCGTTTATCATTTAGCTTATTCACAGTCTCGTTTACTTTTTCAAGCTTTTATCTAGTCATAATCTAATCCTAGCTCGAATATCACTTTGATACAAGCAAATTATCAATTAAACCCAATACAAATTCAATTTTTTGTCCTATCTCGATTTAGGCCAATACAAATTGGCGCTGTCTGTGAAGAATTAGTAATAACGTTTGTTCCAAAGCATAGCTTTTCCCGGTCTCTGCAAGATATTGATGACCTCGATGTCACAAAAATATGCAAACTTCATAATAGGCGGTATAGAAATAAATGGCATGAACTCTTCCTCGGCGAGAAAGTCTGCAAAATTCTCAAGCGGCAAGGAAAGAAGGGCCTAACTTGAAGAGGGCGATGAAGAAATCATTTTCGACGAGGGAGACGACCACGAGGTAATAACCCCTCATCACGAGGCTCTGGTTATTACCTTAAGGGTTAACGATTCAGATGTAAAATGAGTCTTAATAGACCCTGGAAGTTCCGTAAATATCATCAATCACAGAGCCATCAAACAAATGTGGTTGAAAGACCTTGTCGTCCCGAAGATAACCACTTTAGCAGGGTTTAACAACTCTGTAGAAAGGACTTCGGGGGAAATCACCCTCACAACCACCGCCGAGAGAATCAACAAGAAAACAACTTTTCAAATAATGAATAAAGATATGGCCTACAACGTCATCCTCGAAAATCCTTGGATTCACGAAATGAAGGTTGTACCATCAACCCTTCATCAAGTAATTAAGTTTCCTACCCCATGGGGAATTCGTGCAATCTGAAGTGACCAATTAGCAGCTCGAAAATTCTATTCAGTCGCTGTAAAATGTGGGAATGCCCCAAACGGGCACTCGAGGTCATGGTCAAGCGGCTCGGAGCCCCATAAAGAAGAAAGCACGGTCCAGAAAACAACTCCTCCAAAACAAGAGGAGAAGATCCCAAATTTCATTCAAGAGCCTAGGAAGCAAAAGTCCGAGGACTCAACGGTGGAAGAGCTAGAATCTTAGGCCTTGTCAGAGGAGTTCCCAGAAAGGAAAATATTTGTGGGCTCAGAGCTTGACGCCGAATCTAAAAAAGCTCTCTTCGGGTTATTAAAAGCCAATAGTGATTGCTTTGCTTGGTCTCATGCAGACATGGTGGGGATCGACCCCGAGATTAGGACACACAAACTGAATATAGATCCCAACCACTGCCCGGTGAAACATCAGAAAAGACCCCATGCCGGGGTAAAGAAGAAGGAAATCCAAGACGAAACCAAAAGGTTGCTCGACAATGGATTCATCAGAGAAGTCAAGTACCCAGACTGGTTCGTTAATGTGGTAGTGGTACCCATGAAAAATGGAAAATGGAGGATGTGTGTCGACTACACTGATTTGAATAAGGCTTGCCTCAAAGACTCCTACCCCCTACCTCAAATAGACAGGTTAATAGACTCCACGGCTGGACAGAAACTCTTAACCTTTTTGGACGCATATTCGAGGTGCAATCAGATCTTGATGGACCTCAGCGATGAAGAAAAAACTTTTTTCATTACGGATGAAGGAACTTATTGCTACAAGGTAATGCCCTTTGGTCTCAAAAACGCCGGGGCAACCTATCAAAGGTTGGTGTGTCAAATGTTCAAAGACTACATCGGGAATACGATGGAAGCCTATATCGACGATATGTTGGTGAAATCTGTCCGGCTGGAAGAACTTTTGAAACAACTAAAGGAAGCCTTTGCGATTTTGAGACAGTATTACATGAAGCTTAACCCCGAAAAATGTGCCTTTAGGGTCAACTCGGGCAAATTCTTAGGATTCATTGTCTCGGAGAAAGGAATCGAAGCAAATACCAAGAAAATCAGAGCTATACAAGAAATCGCCGAGGAATTGTCAAGCCCGAAGGAAGTCCAACACTTGACTGGGCGATTAGCTGCTTTGAGTCGATTCATTTCAAGGTCGGCCGAGCGGTGCCATAAGTTCTTTTCCGTCTTGAAAAAGGACACTTCCTTCGAATGGACCCCCGAGTGCAGGGAGGCTTTGAAGGAGCTGAAACATTATTTGGCCAATGCTTCGTCATTGGCCAAACCAAAAGATGGCGAAACTTTGTTAGTTTAGTTGGCTGTCTCCGAGGTGTCTGTGCGTGCAGTCCTGGTTCGGGAGGAAAAAGGAAAACAACAACCCATATACTATGTTAGCAAAGCTCTCCTCGACACTGAAACAAGGTATCTACATTTCATAAAATTAGCGCTTGCATTAGTCATTGCCGCTCGAAAACTACGTCCCTATTTCCAATGCCACCCAATAGCCGTAGTCACAACTTTCCCCTTAAGAAGTATATTGCATAAGCCAAAGTTGTCGGGGAGACTATATTGGTGGGCAGTCGAACTAAGCGAATATGACATCATATATCAATTTCGCACAACCATAAAATCTCAAGTGCTAGCTGATTTTGTAGCTGATTTTAGTGTTAAATTACTTCCCGAGGTGGAGAAAAAGAGCCTAATCTCAAAAGGTTCTACTCTTGGGGTATGGAAACTTTACACATATGGAGTGGCCAATTCCAACGGCTCAGGGCTCAGAATAGTGCTCGAGGCTCCCACGGGGAAAAATTAAGGCACTCAATGAAATCCGAGAGACTAACCAACAACGAAGCCGAATACGAGGCCGTCATATCAGGGTTGAAGCTGGCCAAAGAAATGGAAGCCGAGAATGTGGAGCAAGGTGTGACTCATAACTGGTGGTGAATCAAGTTCTCGATGGATATACGACTTGAGAGCCAAGGATGAAACAATTCATGGTAAGAATGCAGCAAGCACTCGGCCTCTTTCAAGAATGGAAGGTCATGCAAATACCACGAGAGGAAAATGCCGAGACTGACGCTCTAGCAAATTTGGCCTCGGTAGTGGAAACATGTGACTTGGGGACTAACGCCACAGTTAGGATCTTTACGACGGTCGTAGAAAGGATGAAGTTGGAAGTAAATGTTGTGAACCGACATTGAGATTGGCGAACAAAGTTCATCTCTTACCTAGAGTCGGGACTCTGCCATCAGACAAAAGGGAAGCAACAAAATTCAGAAAGCAAGTTGTCCCATACACGATGGTATACAGGCAATTGTACAAAAAGCTCTATTTCGGTCCAATGGCCAAATGTTTAGGCCCAGGAGAATATGAATACGTGATGAGGGAAGTACATGAAGGAACTTGTGGCAATCACTCGAGAGCCAAAGCCAATCACTCGGGAGCCAAAGCCTTCATTCGAAAACTGCTCTGAGCCGGTCGGCTATTATTGGCCCGAGATAAGCAAGCATGCTAGAGTGTTCGTTAGGAATTGCGACACATGCCAAAGGCACACTTCTTATTCACCAACAGGCCGAACCCTTGCACTCGGTAGTTTCACTATGGCTCTTCATGAAGTGGGGAATGGATATCGTAAGACCCTTTCCCAAAGCAAAGGGCAGTGTCAAATACATCCTCGTACTTACTGATTATTTTTCCAAATGGCTCGAAGTAGGAGCTTTTGCCAGAGTAAACCAAAAGGAGGTTATCGACTTCATATGGAAAAACATCATATGCCGATTTGGATTCCCAAGGAAATTACTTGTGATAATGGCACACAGTTCGTTGGCACAGAGGTCACAGCCTTCTTTAAAAAATGGGGGATCAAAAGAGTAACCTTGACACCCTACCACCCAAGTGCCAATAGACAGGCTGAATCATCAAATAGGATAATCGTTGAAAATCTTAAAAAGAGAATGGACAAAGCCAAAGGCTCGTGGCCCGATGAGTTACTAGAAGTGTTGTGGGCAATGAGGACAATAGAGAAGAATAGCACTGGAGAAACCCCATTTTTTCTCGTTTACAGGGTCAATTCACTAATTCCTGTTGAGGTGGGTGAACCGAGCCTCCGCTATGCACATTCTGCCGAAGAGTCAAATCAAAAAGCTATGCGGATAGAGTTGGATTTTCTCGAAGAACGAAGAGAGATGGCATTGGTACTATTGACAGCCCAAAAACAAAGAATCGACGCCTACTTGAACAAAAAAGCCAAGTTGAGAAAATTCAAGGTTGGCGACTATGTTTTAAGAGCCTCGAATCAAACAACCAAAGAGAAAGCAATCGCAGGGAAAGGATCCTATCAACTGGCGGACCTTAAGGGGAAGCAAGAGCCCTTGAATTGGAACGTATCCAATTTGAAGAGGAATTACTTGAAGACGTGGTCTCGAAGTCAACAGTACTTCAGTCTTGATCCTTCACCCTCAGCCACTAGGGGTATGGCAAGGGAACGAGATCAATCTGCAATCGACTCACAGATTCGCAGCTCAAGACTCGGGGGACAGCCTAGACCGGGGGACTCGGCTCTATGCTCGAGTACTTACATTCTCGGCTCTATGCTCGAGTACTTACATTCTTCGCCCCAAACGACTTTTCGTAAAATTAAATATGCCTAAGAACAACTAGGCTCAGTGTAAATTGGCTCGATTTCTATCAATGGAATAAAAATCGATCTATCATCTTTTTATCCATTAAAGTTTTAGCCTCGGCTTGAGGGAGAGACGTCTTCCTAAGCTAGCTCTTTAACACATTTAAAGTCTTGCAAGCAAACAAAATTTAAAAGGATATCAAAATAATTGATATTCAACATTCATATGTTCATAAGGCTCGAAAGCCAAAATAATTACGGAGAAGTAGCCCGAAGGCCCAAAAAAAAAAAGACAAACAGTCGCTCATTCAGCCTCCTCCTTCACACGAGCTGTCACTGCTCGAAGGAAGTTAATCTAAAAACCCCCCGAGCCATAGCAGCATCTACCTTGGCCTTGGCGATCTCGTCATCCAAGCTGATCCCTTTTTACATTGTTCAAGGGTCCTCTACTTGGTCTAAATGATGGCCTAGTTTCTGTCAACCTTCGCTCGGGTAGCTCTCAAATCAAACTTAGCCTTGAACTTAGATTTAAGCTTGGAGGAGGAGGCTGGCTTTCTAATCTGAAGAGTCTTCACTTCGACTTCAAGAGCCTTGTTCATAGCTTCGATCTCGTCCACCTTCGAGGTAAGTAGCGAAATTTTCTCCTCAAGTTGCTCAGTCAACCCCCTGAGTGTTGCATTGGCTACATCAGCTTGCTTCTGGAGCTCGGCTCGATAACTCTCCTCTTGGGACCTCTTCTCGGCCAAAAGATTTGTAATTTATCCACGGGCCTGAGAATGTTCGGCAACAAGTTTCTCAACTTCTTTTTGAGATCGATTCAGATTAGCTTCCGAGCTGGAAAATTGTTTTTCGTGCTCAGCAATTGATCAAGCCCAACGACGCCCTACAAAAGGGACTAAGCAGTCACAACAAATATAGCTCGATACTTAAAGTTCCGAGGTCGAATCCCACAGGGAACACTCGAAATCTAGATGTTATTCTAACTAATTCATCTAACCAATTAACTCCCAAGGTTTGTATTTGAATGATGGTTTCAATATAACAACCTATTAACACTAAAGTAAGTAGAAAAATATTAAGCAACAATTAATCAAAGATTTAGAAGCTTAGGATTGATCTACCCAACTCCTACATATGGGTTAGAATAATTCTTTTAACAATATTCAACTTGATTTTTTTCCTATTGAACACTTGCTCCAGTTATACAACTATTCACTCCCATGTAATAGTAGTAACTTTCACTAACCAATTTTTCAATTAATTAATAAAGATTCTTAGCACTACAATTTTAGTTCATAATCAGGGTCAATGGTCACAAATCACCTTATTGATAACCTAAGTAATACCTTGGTTTTAGGTTGAATATTGTTAAGTATTTAACCCTAGCTCATGAATCTATCCCTAGACACACAAGGATAAAGGAGACAATAAATTGGGGGCCCTTCCAATCAATAGCAATCAAAACATAAACACTTAGATAGGAAGAATTCACAAGTTTCATTCATCAAAACAAATATTCATAGCACATAAGTATTGGAGTGGTTCAATCACCCCTAGAATGGGTGAATTAGCCACTCATATTCATGATAATCATATCAATATAATTTATGAATATTTAAATTAAAAAAAGTAAGGAAGAATTTAGGAAAAACTCTGTTTTTGAAGTCTCCAAAGCTCTAGCCTCCTTTTTGCTTCTTTTTCAGTGTGTAATTCATAATGGAGGAAAAAGAAGCTTTTATACCCTGTAGGAAACTAAGCAAAAGTACTAAAAAACCCTTAAATTTTCTTCAAGCAATTCAACTCGCGCGGCGCTCGTGTATTTGTCCTAAATGTGCTGAAATTTTTATTCCATTCCTAAGCAAAAACTCTATTTCTTCCCGTGTCACTCGCGTGGCACACGGATCACTTGAAATCTTCAACATCTTCACTTTTCGCTCTAAAACTAGCATTTTCTTGCTCAATTCACCATGTTCAAATCCTACAACACCAAACATCTCAATTAGTATCAAATCTTGAGAATTTTGCATATAAACTCTTAGATGTACTATCATAAAATGGTAAAACTACCCTCAAAATATAGGTAAAATAACCGATTATCACAACCCTACACTTAGAATTTTGCTCTTCCTCGAGCAAAGAAGAAGACTACACAGAAAGCGGGTAAGACATCAAGATTAGATAAGGACTTGTGACATCAACTTAACAAAACTCACCCATAAAATTTAAACACACTTTCTTTTGGTCATAGTAAAGTATTAAAAGTAGAAACCTATAGACCACTCAAGTTCTAATGTACCTCACAGAAAGAAGATTCCACCAAACACACAATATATGATTTCAAGAGAAATTGTGGAATATCAAATATCTCACTCTCACACTCAGAAAGAAATTTCTCATGTCTCACAGAAAAGTACCATAGGCTTTCCCATTTTGTTATTATCCACTAATGTAGGAGTCTCAATCAAAAGTCAAGTAGGACTTTTACATAGCTTGTAATGTTGGCTTGGGGTAAGGTGTGGTATATTTTTGGGTATATAGTGACTAAATCTTCCCCTAAACACTTTAAGCATCACTCATTACCAATTTTCCTCACCTTTTCATATAATTGTAGCACTTTCCAATGTCTTTCTTTCTTTCTTTTTTCTTTCACATCCACTTTCCCTTCTTTTATCGCTTCCTTTCTCCTTATTTATTCATCAATTCCTTCTCTATTTTTATGTTTTGTTTTTCTTTTCTTTTTCTTTTCACATCTTTATATACGAAGAGAATATCAAGTATTTCATTCATTCATTCATTCTTTTGCAACTTTCTTCCTAAGTATACAACAACTCTTATTAATAACCCACAATCTTTTCGAACACACAACCTAAAGTAGTTAAGGGGAAGATGGGTAACAAAAGAGGTAAATAGAAAAATGGATAGCGCTTGTAATTCAGGTTGCCAAAGAAAAGGTCAATAGGGTCAAATTGGGGACTCTAAGGAATATGTTCATTAGGTAGGCTAATTTGGGAACTGGCGGCCCAAAGAAGGCCTACTTTCATTCTTAAGATCAACACTACCTAGGATTTCGCCTCAAACAACAAGCAGGGCAAGTTCTAAACTTAGCATGAAACTATGAGAAGTATACACATAAACTCACCACACACTGTACATGGAACTCAAAGATTAATTCAGTTTCATCTCGCAATACCTCACTATGAACTCAAAAAGGAAGTTCAAAAATATGTAGGTAGTTCTAGCTAAGGATTGCCTTTCGAATTCCTCACTTCTCTCTTTTTCTGCCTACTCTCCATTTTTCCTCCTTCTGAGCTCTTAGACATTTTGTTCTTTTATTTTTCTATTTTTATTTTCAATTATTATCTAACCTACAGACTACCTGGTTCAGCATAAATAACTCAATGGGAAAGAACCAAGGCTAAGAAAACCCAAAGAGATTATTGATGTACTAAGAAATAACTAAACTAAAAATTAACTTTAATATTAATGAACTGCTAAATATTCATAATACTATTCTATTACAGGCCATGAATATTTAGGATATTACAGACCCAACAAAAACTAGAAAGAAACAAATAAATCAAAAACTGTCAAGTAACAAGAAAATATGAAAACATCCTAAAATAAACAAGTACCAATACAATAAACTCCCATCCCACACTTAATATTAGACAGTGTCCTCACTGCACTATAATAAAAACATATGAAACAAGTAGGATGGCGGTACTCCCTTCAAGCAGTAGTAGTCGAACAACTGGTGCTCGCATCAGGACGTGCACCAGGAACAACATCAGATGCAGGCACGACAGCTACTGCAGTATCAACAGGCCCACCAACAGAGGTGGCAGCAGCACTCGTAGCATCCACAGGGGTAGAAAAAGAAGGAGTAGAAACTACCTGGGATGGTGAAACCATAGTAAAAATAGCAGGTAACTCAACCCAGGCGGAAAGCCAACTAGAAAGCGCTCATCAGCAGTATAGGGCAACTCAGTCATAAAAGAAGTGAGATCCACGCCCTTCATCTTCATATCAAGCTCTGTGGCACGCCATTGGCGAAGTATCATCTGCTTAATTTTATCCAAGTGTCGCTCATAAGATAACTTATCCACTCTATCTTCATCCGGGCTCTTGACATTTGTAATATCGACTTTCTTTGGAGTTTCTCACTCCTTTTCATCTTCGTCATCAACCAGTACCTTCAATGACCTCATATATTTGGTCAAAGTGTTAGGAAAGAACAAGCGCCACTCCATATTTTTCCGAGTGCACTGCAACTCCTGAAACATTAAATAGTCCACAATAATATCAATCTTTTTCATCAAAGCATAGGTGGCAATAACCCTCTCAAACCGTATGTCTGTCATGTGCTCACTGGGAATCAAACACAAGCAAACAAATCTCAGATACACTCTCGCTTTCTTAGAGAAATATTTGAAAGCTAAGGTGTTGTGGGGAGACCCTGAACTTGCCTTCCACTTTTCTTTCGGATTATCATCACATATCACACGTCTGATATCATCAATATCTGGTGCATTCTCAATAGCCTGAAGTGCAACTCTATCAATTTGTGGGAGCTCCAGGAGTTCATTCAGCTTGTCAGGAGATATGTCAACCATTTTTCCACGAACTTTTACCACATTATCAACATCCATCCTTCAATTTGCCAGGAGCTCACGAACCCAAGATATGTTGGCTTTGCCAGACCCAGTTAGCAACACATCCCAATGTCTCCTCTGAATCTCCTCCAACACATCTGGAAACTTTCTCCTACACATTTTAGTGTCAATAGGTTATTCACTCATAAACGTCTTACCACAAATCTCTTTGTAATCTTCTTTGGCTCGATCATCACGCCCAACAGTGTGAGAAACTGTCTAGCGCCGCTTGGCTGCAAGTTGTTGCTTTGAATCAAGGTCCTTCTCTTTTTCAGTATTCTTTCTTACACGTCCCATTGTAGTCAACACCTACAACCAAAGAGAAAATAACCAAGTAATAAAGCAGAACAACCCCACAAATCAACACTTTAGCTTAGCAACTCACAGGTAACAGGAATATGAAACACTTTGACAAAGAGCCTTTGAATCAACTGACTACTTGCATAAATTTTGACTAACACAACAAGTGACACTTCAAAATCATTCCAATAACACAAAAAAAAAAAAAAAAATGGACGGGTGGTACTAGCCCGGGGTACGAGACTTATCCCAGGTTGAATCAAGGCCTCGTTCCTTTTTAAAAACCACGTACTGGCCTCGTTTTTAAGCCTCCATGCGCTGTAATTTTTAGCTCACCCACAAAAATGCCTCGTGATAGTCTCGTGGCACGAGACTTATATGCTCCTCAAGCCAAATATTTTGCGTGGTACTAGCTTGCCACGAGCTCTAGTTTATTCTTCTTATTTTTTTTCCACAGTTACTCACCTTGTGTCATGCCATTTTCAGCTTGCTCATCTTGATTAAATTCGCATGTTCCATGAAGTTTACCACTGTCATTTAATCCTACAAAACTCAATCAACCATTAATTCCTATAATTAAAACAAAATTAGTAAAATGATAAATGCGAACTAAAATCGTGGGTTGCCTCCCACGCAGCACCTTATTTAAGGTCGTGGCACGACTCTTTTTGTATTTTTTTTTAATTTTTTATTTGTTTTGTTTGCAATTACAAACACGGGTTGCCTCCCGAGAAGCGCCTTATTTATAGTCGTGTCACGACATTATGCAAGCTTCAATCACTCGTAAAAGTACCCGACAGAGATCACCTTGACCTCTTTTTCCATTCCATAGTAACTTTTCAACCTTTGCCTATTTACCTTAAATCGTCTTGACCCATCCTCAGTCTCCTCTTCCACAGCTCCATGAGGTGCCACTTGCACATTTTTAAATGGTCCAGACCACCTCGACTTAAGCTTACCAGGGAACAAACGGAAGTCTAGAATTATAAAAGCAATACCTGTTCACCCGGTCAAAGCTCCTATCTATTATCTTCTTGTTATGCAAGTTTTTCATCCTCTCCTTGTATAGTCTCGCACTCTCATAAGCGTTAAAGCGTCTCTCCTCAAGTTCATGCAGCTCGTTGATCCTGCTAGACGTCCAGAGTCATAATTCAAATTTACTCTTCTAAGAGCCCATAAAGCTCTATGCTCTAACTCTACAGACAAGTGACATGTCTTCCCGAACACCATCTTGTAAGGCGTCATGCCTATAGGTGTCTTGTAAGCAGTCCTATATGCCCATAAAGTGTAGCTTCCTCGCCCAATCAGTTCTGGTAGCATTCACAGTCTTTTAAAGCACACTTTTAATCTCTCTATTTGAGACCTCAACTTGCCCACTGGTCTGCGGGTTGTAAGGTGTGGCAACTTTATGATGAACACCATACTTTTCCAGTAACCTCTTGAACACTTGGTTGCAAAAATGAATTCCCCCATCACTATTGATAGCCCGAGTAGTACCAAATCTAGAGAAGATGTTCCTTTTAAGGAATTGAGTAACTCCTTTGGCATCATTAGTGAGGAGAGCAACAGCCTCGACCCACTGGAAGACGTAATCTACTGCCACAAGTATGTACTTGTTCCCATAAGAGCTAACAAATGGACCCATGAAATCTACCTCCTACATGTCAAATACCTCAACCTCCAAGATTGGTTTCATAGGCATCTCATTACGGCGGGAGATGTTGTCAGTTCTCTGGCACTTATCACAAGCCTGGACCCAAATGTTAGTGTCCTTGAACAATGTAGGCCAAAAGAAACCCGCTTCCAACACCTTAGCAGCTATCCGAGTCCCTCCAAAATGTCCACCATAAGGTGAAGAATGGCATGCCTGCAAAATATAGGATTGTTCTATCTCGGGGACAGATCTCCGGATCATGTTATCAACACATACCTTAAACAAATAAGGTTCATCCCAAAAATAAGATCCACATTCATACAAGAACCTTTTCTTTTTCACAGAGTCAAAATCATGAGGAAATATTTCACTAACCAGATAGTTTGCAATATCAGCATACCATGGAATTTCTTCTAGTGTAGTAGCCAATAACTGCTCATTCGGAAAATATTCCCAAATCTCACCTTCCTCAACTCGCGTCTCAGCTCCTTCAAGTCTAGAAAGATGGTTTGCAACCTGGCTCTTAGTACCTTTACGATCACGGATATCCAGATCAAACTCTTGTAATAGCAATACCCACCGTATCAAACGGGGCTTGGAGTCCTTTTTCTCAACTAGATACCGAATTCCACCATGGTCAGTATACACCACCACCTTTGAACCAAGTAGATAGGAACGGAACTTGTCAAAGGCGAATACTACAGCTAGTATCTCCTTCTCAGTAGTGGTGTAATTCAATTGTGCTCCATTCAATGTGCGACTAGCATAGTAGACTGGGTGCATTATTTTATCCTTCCTTTGTCCAAGCACTGTACCCACAGCATAGTCACTTGCGTCACATATCAGCTTAAATGGCTCCTCCCAATTAGGTGCTACAATGATTGGTGCCGACACCAACCTCTCCTTTAGCTCTTTGAAAGCTAACCTGCACTCATAAGAAAAAATAAAGGGGTGATCATTTTCAAGCAATTTACACAAGGGATGAGAGATCTTAGAGAAGTCCTTAGTGAACCTCCTATAGAAACCGGCATGGCCTAAAAAGCTACGAATTGCCCTCACTGAAGTGGGTTCAGGCAAATCCTTAATCACATCTACTTTGGCTTTTTCAACCTCAATCCCCCTACTTGACACTTGGTGTCCTAAGACTATCCCCTCTTGCACCATAAAGTGGCACTTCTCCCAATTCAGCACAAGGTTAGTTTCAATACATCTTTTTAACACTCTTTCTAAATTAATCAGGCATTCATCAAAAGAGTTACCTACCACATAGAAGTCATCCATAAATACTTCCATAATATCCTCCACCATGTCTGTAAAAATAGCCATCATACACCTTTGAAAGGTGGCAGACGCATTACATAAACTAAAGGGCATCCTTCGAAAAGAAAAGGTGCCATAGGGACATGTGAAGGTAGTTTTCTCTTGGTCCTCAGTGGCAATATGAATCTGGTTATGCCCTGAATAACCATCTAAGAAGCAAAAATGAGACCTCCCTTCCAATCTGTCAAGCATCTAATAATAAAGGGAAAGGAGAAGTGATCTTTCCTAGTGGCTTTATTCAACTTCCTATAGTCTATACAAATTCGCCAGCCAGTTACCGTTCTAGTAGGGATTAGATCATTATTCTCGTTTTTAACCACAGTCATCCCACCTTTGTTTTGCACACACTAGACTGGACTTACCCATTGACTATGTTAGCTCGGAAAGCTTGGAGTTTTGACTGATGACTGAGGAACGGATTCAAAGGACCTGTTCCTTTGAATCACTGAAGCAGAATAGATAATTCATGCAAAATCATTTAATTGAGATATTATTATTTATCCTAATACTAATGTTTATCTTGATAATTATGCAGATCTAAACGGATATGAAAAGATTGCATAAACACAAGGATAATGGATAAAGGATTCGGATCCTAGAAGGTAGAATCCAATTAGGATTCAAAGTCAAGGGAGCTTTGGAATTCTTATTCATCAAGACTTCTTGGCTATAAAACGTGGAGCTTATCAGCCATAGAAGTTGTACACAAATAGAGAGAGCATCGAGCAAAAGCTGAGAAGAATTATTAGCTTATTTGTGTAATCATTAGCTACAGTAGAACTAAGTAAGAACCTGTTCCTTAGATTGAGTCTTGTAAAAGTTCAAGTCTTAGTTCAATTGTAGTAAGCAAAAATCGAGTTGTAAACTGTGTAGTTCAAGTCGTGGACTTGACACAACTTCACTGATCGTGAGAAAGATCACTAAAGGATTAGAGTTAGTCCTAGGTTAGTAAGAGTGAGTCTTGTAACCAAGTGGGTCTTTTTACATAGTGAAGTTGAAATCCTACTTGTGAAGTAGGTCGTGGTTTTTTGATCCCGTGTCTAGGGGTTTTTCCACGCTAAAATCTGGTGTTCAATTACTTACAATTTTTATTCCGCACATCGTAGAGTAAAGGAACACATTTTAAGGAACTGGTCCTTAAAATAGTAAAGTGGTGTAATCGTGGGAAATAACAATTGTTATCAGAGCGGGTTATCCTTGAAGAGGCTAACACCTTAGGATTAGAATGAGTACACCACAAGAAAACTCCGAGGGTCAGTCCACTGTTAGGCCACCATTGTTCAATGATGTTGCAGGTAAGGAAATCTGGGATGCATTGCAGGTTGCTCATGAAGGAACCAATCAGGTTAAAAGATCTAGAGGTACACTTCTCTTTGCTGAATATGAAAATTTTAAAATGAGAGAAGGAGAAACAATTTCTAAAATGTACACTAGGTTTAATGCTATTGCAACTGAACTTATCTCTCTTGGAAGAATCTTAACTGTAGAAGAAAGAGTTGAAAAGATCTTGACTAGAGTACTTCCAGATTCTTGGAAAATTAAAGCATGCGCTATCATTGAAAGCAAAGATTTTAGTACTCTCTCCTTAGATGAACTTATAGATAATCTAAGAACATATGAACTGAGGAAGAAAGTCAAGAACATAGGAGAATCAGTTAAAACTGAACCTGCTTTAGCTTTATCTGTTGCTAATAAATTTGTTGATGATGAGAAGGAACTGGTCCTTATAGCCAGAAATGTCCAAAGATTCCTGAATAAGAAGGGATCTAGTAGACAAGATAGATCTTCTAACATGAAACAGCGAGGAGAATGCTTCAAATGTGGAAGAATAGAGCACTACATTAGCAAATGCCCAGTCATGGAAGAAGAATGGAGAAAGAAGTATGTTGAAAAGAGATGGAAGGCTAAGGAACAGTTCCGAAAGAAGAATGGAACTCTCAAAGCAATGGTTGCAGGATGGCAAGATAGTAAGGATGAAATATTTGATGATGATCTGGATGAGGATCTTGCTCTAATGGCTCTTGAAGACTCAGACAATGAAGAAGATGCTGAGGTATTTATTTCTAAACTTAGACAAGATGTGAAAAGCATGCCTAGAGAGAGATTAGTTAAAGTATTTCATACTGTGTTAAATGAATTTAAATCTCTAAGGGATGGCAATCATCAACTGCATGATGAAATTGATAGTTTAGGAGCAGAATACAAAGAGGTAGCAATTAAAAATGACTTTCTAAAAAGAAAGATTAGCATGCTTGGGGAACAGGTCCTCACACTTGAATCAACTGTTCAGGAACTAGAAAATGAAAAATCAAAAGTTAAAACAGTTGAAAATGGTAAAGGCATTGCTAATTCTCATAAGATCATTTCTGAAGAGAAATTGAAAGTGACAGTTGATGAACTGTACTAGAAAAATGAAAAGATAAGGGCTTTGGAAGAAGACTTGATCAAAACCAAAGATGAACTGGACAAAACTGTTAAATGGAATAAATCCTCTAAAGCATTAGAATGGTTACATGAAAATCATAGTAGTAATAGGAAGGATATTGGGTTTGTAAAATCTCAGTCATTGCCAAAATGGGGCTCAAAGAGTAAGTACCTAACTCTTTCTGAAAATTGGTTAGGTACACATTGTGGAAACACAGGTCACTTGAAAAGAAAATGTCAATCTTTTGAAAAAGCTACACAAAAGAACAGGTCCTACAAACCTGTCCAAAAATATGTGGCTAAGAAAAGTGTTCACACAAAGAAGCATTGCCATTCTGGGCTAGGAGAGATTTAATTCACCCTTTTGTTAAAGGAAAGGGACCCAAACTAGTTTGGGTTCCTAAAATTAACCCCTAGTTTTCTTTTGCAGGCTAGAGTGAAGGAGACAAACCACAAATGGTACATGAACAGTGGTTGCTCAAGACATATGACAGGGCATAAGGAACTGTTCCTTTCACTCTCAGCCTTCCAAGGAGGAAATGTTTCCTTCGGTAATGGTAAGAAAGGGGAAATTATTGGAATTGGAAAGGTAGGTAGGTCTGATTCACACTGTATAGATAATGTATTTCTAGTAGATGGGCTGAAGCATTGCTTATTGAGCATATCTCAATTGTGTGACAAAGGTAATAATGTTAACTTCTCATCTACTGGATGCACTGTGACTAATCAAGCTTCTGGAGAGGTTATTTTGCAGGGAAACAGACATGGAAACATCTACAAAGTAGACTTGCTGACATTATCTGATGGAAGCTTGAGCTGCTTAAGTGTGGTGCAAAATGATCCCCTCCTATGGCACAAAAGACTAGGACATGCTAGTCTTTCACAATTGAACAAACTTGTGTCAAAGGACTTGGTGATAGGTCTTCCTAACATCAGGTTTAATGAAGAAAAAGTATGTGAAGCATGTGCCAGGGGGAAGCAGGTAAAATCCTCCTTCAAATCCAAGAAACAGGTAAGTACCACTAAACCTTTAGAACTGGTCCATATGGATTTATGTGGCCCTATGAGAACAATGAGTCGTGGAGGTAAGAAGTATGTTATGGTATTGGTGGATGATTACTCTAGATTTACATGGACTATATTTCTTGCATCTAAAGAAGAAGCATTTAATGCATTTTCAATTTTTGCCATGAAAGCTCAAAGAACTGTAGATAACCATATTGTTGCCATTAGGTCAGATCATGGAACTGAATTTGAAAATCATATGTTTTCTAATTTTTGTAATGAAAATGGCATTAATCATAATTTTTTCTCACCCAGGACTCCACAACAAAATGGTGTAGTGGAAAGGAAAAATAGGACTCTAGAAGAAATGGCAAGGACTATGTTGATATTTGGAAATCTTCCACAGAACTTTTAGGCTGAGGCTATTAATACTGTATGCTATATAATAAATAGATGTATGACAAGACCTTTAATAGAAAAGACCCCATATGAATTGCTTAAAGGAAGAAAACCAAACATTTCTCATCTAAGGGCTTTTGGTTGCAAATGCTTCATACACAACAATGGGAAGGATGCCTTAGGAAAATTTGATCCTAGAAGTGATGAGGGAATATTTGTTGGTTATTCTTTAAATAGTAAATCTTATAGGGTGTTTAACAAGAAAACATTGAAAATTGAAGAAAGCATGCATGTTAAATTTGATGAAACTGACAGTCTCACTCAAGAACAGGTACAGGAGGATGAAGAAATTGGAATGCTGAAAGAGTTTGAACTTAATCCACAAATGCAAATTCTGGATCTGAGAAGTGAACTGCAAGGAACTGTTCCTCAGGACAGAACTGAGAAGAGTAGCACTGAAACAAGGGGAACAAGTGTTGGTTCCATCTCACAAACTGGAAACACTACTCTATCAGGAACTGTTCCTCAGCAGAGGATTTCTGACAATTGATTGACACCCAAGCCTTTCAAGTATCAAAGGTCACATCCTGTGGATCAAATAATCTCAGATAAGACTGCTGGAATTCAAACTAGATCAGCAGTCAAAAATCAAAATCTGTGTGCCTTTAGTGCTTTCTTATCTCTTGTTGAACCCAAAAATGTGAAAGAAGCACTGAAGGATGCAGATTGGATAAATGCTATGCAGGAAGAGCTGAATCAATTTCAAAGAAGTCAAGTGTGGCATCTGGAACCCAAGCCAAGGAACAGGTCCATAATTGGAACAAAATGGGTTTTCAGAAACAAACTTGATGAGGATGGCATGGTAACAAGGAATAAGGCCAGACTAGTTGTTCAGGGATACAGTCAAGAGGAGGGCATCGACTATGATGAGACTTTTGCTCCAGTTGCAAGATTGGAAGCAATAAGACTTCTTATAGCCTTTGCTACATACATGGATTTTACTCTACATCAAATGGATGTCAAGAGTGCATTTCTGAATGGTTACTTGAAAGAGGAAGTGTATGTCAAGCAACCTCCAGGTTTTGAAAGTGAACAGTTCCTTGAACATGTGTACAAGTTGGACAAGGCCTTGTATGGGCTCAAGCAGGCACCAAGAGCATGGTATGAAAGGCTATCAAAATTTCTACTCCAGCATGGATACAAGAGAGGTAAAATTGATAGTACTTTGTTCTTAAAAGAAAAAGGTAAGGATCTCTTAATTGTTCAAATCTATGTAGATGACATAATTTTTGGTGCCACTTGTGAAAATTTAAGTAAAGAATTTGCAAACTTGATGGGGAGTGAATTTGAGATGAGCATGATGGGTGAACTCAACTTCTTTTTAGGTTTACAAATTAAGCAAACCTCAAATGGAACTATGATCCATCAACAAAAGTATGTTAAGGAATTACTTAAAAGATTTGATATGGATAATGCTAAGGGAATTGACACACCTATTGCCACTGCCACAAAATTGGATCTTGATGAACATGGAATATCAGTTGATCAAAAATTGTATAGGGGCATGATAGGTTCTCTACTTTATCTAACTACTAGTAGACCTGATATAGTGTTCAGTGTTGGTTTGTGTGCTAGGTTCCAATCAGATCCTAAGGAATCTCATTTGAAAGCTGTTAAAAGAATATTGAGGTATCTGAAAGGAACAGGTCCCTTGGGACTTTGGTATCCAAAAGGTGGAAATTTTAATCTTGTTGGATATACTGATGCTGACTATGCAGGTTTCCTTGTTGACAGAAAAAGCACCTCAGGTATGGCACATTTTCTTGGTGAGTGTTTGGTTTCTTGGGGAACCAAGAAACAAAATTCAGTGGCACTTTCCACTGCTGAGGCTGAATATGTGGCAGCTGCTTCATGTTGTTCACAATTGTTATGGATCAAACAACAATTACAGGATTTTGGTGTTGATGTAGGAACTGTTCCTATTTATTGTGATAACACTAGTGCTATTAATATGACAAAGAATCCAGTGCATCACAAAAGGACTAAACACATTGACATAAGACATCATTTCCTAAGAGACAATTATGAAAAAGGTTTGATCACCATAGCATTTTGCCCAACTGAAAAGCAAATAGCTGACATTTTTACAAAAGCTCTAGGTAGAGATGATTTTGGAAGAAATAGATTGGAATTAGGGATGATTAAATTCACATAAAATCTTCAATGCTTTACTTCTTAATTGGCTAGAAAATTTCTCTTAAAATGAATTTTATACAAGTCATTATGAATTATTCAGTCCAGTTTTCATACTTAAATGTATACTCTCATGCTACATATCTTATTTAGAGTTGCTAAAATTGAATGATGTTACCCTTATGCTCTTAGAATTTCAGATGATCAAAAATTGCAAATTGGAAGGACACTGAATTATGGTGTTAAAAACAGGTATGTACTCGAAATTATTCAATTAATTTAGAAGTACAAAGGCTTTAGGTAACTTGTGTTTAGGATAAAATCCCACTAAGTTTCCTACCCATATCCAAATTGCAAAAGAGTCCCATCGGAGGAACAGTTCCTGTTCTGAAAAGGTATCCTGAAGCCTAACGGCTCTTTCTCCGGGAGACTCCCAAGAGTCCTTAGCCGTTGCATGTTGTGCTAAGGTAAGCTGATCGTCTCCTACTCTAATTGCATTACTTAGTTCACTCTATAAATACCCTTCTTCTCCCACATTATTATTTTACCTTGTTCATCAACTAAAATCTCAATATTTCAGAAAGAATTGTCAATTATCTTTTGATTAGAATTGCAAAAATGTCTCTTTCTTCTGATAACTCTCCATCTGCACCCACTGGTGAACAACCACAAAATCTCAACCCTCCTTCACCCATGGAAATCATCGACCCAAACCCTGAAGTTCCTGAACAAATTCCAGAAATACCTGAACCTGAAATTCAGGGGGAAGGACCAGTTCCCACAGCTGAATCAATTGCTAAGCAGGTTGAGGATTTGTCAAGGGCTATGGTGTTGTATCAGTATCAGGTAAACTTCACATACCCTTTGAATGTTGTTATTGACGAGGAAGAAAAGGGAGAGGGGTCTGGGGCTACTCTTGAGGGGGAACCAATTAGGAGTTTGGAAGCACCTTTGCATGGGTCACCAGGGTCTCCAGAGGTTGCTTTTAGAGCACCCATGGAGGATGTTATTAATGTTGAAGAGGCTATTAGTGATAGTGATAGGCCCTTGGTTGATTTGATCAACATTAGGAGTTTGCAAAGGCAACTGGCTAGAAAGGGACCTACTGATGCAAAAGTGACTGCTAATATTGCTGCCAAGTTAAAGAAAATAGGAGAGAGTTATAAGCCTGGAAATAAGAAGAAAGCAGAAAGTTCTTCCAAGGCAAAAGGAACTGTTCCTTCTGCCTCAACTCCTGCATCTGGGGGTAGGAGGACACGAAGTGCTGCTAAAGCTGCTGATGAACAACTGGCTGCTGCCTTGGAAAAGAGCAGAAAAGGGAAAGGAAAACAGGTAGTTGAGGAAGAAAAAGTGGATGATGTTGATGATTTTGATCTTGCTGATTTTTCTGCTGATGATGAGATGGTAGAGGCTGAGGAGGAGGAGCCTCAGTCAAAGAAAAGAAAAGTTCCTGAGAGAAGAGTGACAAGAAGTTCAGTTAAAGCTACTGAAAAAATTGCTAAGAGGACCAGGTCCTCTAAAAGAGTGGTTGTTTCAGAAGAATCTGCTAGTGATAGTGATGAGTTAGTTGCTGAAGATGAGAGTGATAGTGATGCTGAAGATAGTGAGACTGTGCACTGTGTTCATGAGGACATACTGACCAGAAAGGTTTTGAAAGGAAGGGTCATGACTGATGTTCAAGAAGAAGGAATGGTATGGTTGCTGCAAAAATTGCATGCTCAGGGTTGGAGGGACATGGTCCTTAAGATCTCTGGTAGGTGTGCAAAAGGAATGGTGCAGGAATACTATAAAAATTGTTCCATCAGAGGTGATCAACTTACTACCTCTGTAAATGAAAATGTGATAATTTTTGATACACTGGAACTCGGTGAGCTGTTGGGTATTCCTGCCACTGGGTATGCTAGCTATGTCAACACTGTTTGGCCTGACTTGACAGACTTGCCTACTGATCTAGAGATCACTAGGAAGTTTGCTGAGAATGATGGTGAAGAGAAACCCAGGGCTGTGCAGAAGAGTGAAATGCACCCACAGCACCAAGTATTGTTCAAGTTTGTGAACAAGGTTGTGATGCCAAGGTAGGAGAAAAGAGGAGTTGCCAGTTTCATGGACCTGGTCCTTATGGAACTGTTGGACACTGAAAAGCAGATCAATTGGCCCAGCTTTATGATCCACCTGATAAAAAGGGTGATTGCTGGGAAGAGAAAACACTCCCTGCCGTTTGGTTTTATTCTGACTGATATCTTTGCCAAGTTGAAGATTCCCTTGGAAGGGGTTGTGAAGGCTACAAAGAAGGAGAAGTTTGGGTGTGCTACTTTGATAAGCTGTGATTTGCCAGTTCAGGCTGATCCTCCACAGGCTGGTGTTGGGAGGCAGCCTCTGAACAACAAAGTGAGGGCACTTAGGCAACAGGTTGCTATGCAGGCTGCTGAGATAGCAAGGTTGGAAGAGGAGAGGAATTACTGGAAGGCAGAGGCCTCAAAAGCAAAGGAGACCAATGAGGGAATGCTCAAGCAGATGTTTGATCTGCTTAACAAGTCTCAGGGACCTGGTCCTTCCACATCCTGACCACCTTAGCCTTAGCCTTAGCCATCTTTTGTCCAGTGGGATCTAGCCTAGCCTAGTGCCTTAGCCTTTTCTTCTTCTTTAGTAGTTGGATAATTCTGTAGTACTTGCTTGTATCCCCTGATTTTAATATTTGGTTAAATGAATTGTCTTGTATGGCTAATATCATTGTTTTGCAGTTGCTTTATTTGAATTATGTTTGCATTTTGAGTTGCCTAAATGGCCATGAGCTGATTAATTCTAACACTTGGGTTATATTTTTATATGCAACCTTTTCAATGATGCCAAAAGGGGGAAGAGTAAGTCTGATTTTGCATGATTTTATACCTAAGAAAAATCTGTTCCTTAATGATAAATTAATTCTCCACTGATTGATGTCTTTTTGAGCTTAAGTTGTACCTCATGACATTAAGGAGATGAAGCTATAAGTATGAATTTGTCATCATCAAAAAGGGGGAAATTGTTAGCTCGGAAAGCTTGGAGTTTTGACGGATGACTGAGGAACGGATTCAAAGGACCTGTTCCTTTGAATCACTGAAGCAGAATAGATAATTCATGCAAAATCATTTAATTGAGATATTATTATTTATCCTAATACTAATGTTTATCTTGATAATTATGCAGGTCTAAACGGATATGAAAAGATTGCATAAACACAAGGATAAGGGATAAAGGATTCGGATCCTAGAAGGTAGAATCCAATTAGGATTCAAAGTCAAGGGATCTTTGGAATTCTTATTCATCAAGACTTCTTGGCTATAAAACGTGGAGCTTATCAGCCATAGAAGTTGTACACAAATAGAGAGAGCATCGAGCAAAAGCTGAGAAGAATTATTAGCTTATTTGTGTAATCATTAGCTACAGTAGAACTAAGTAAGAACCTGTTCCTTAGATTGAGTCTTGTAAAAGTTCAAGTCTTAGTTCAATTGTAGTAAGCAAAAATCGAGTTGTAAACTGTGTAGTTCAAGTCGTGGACTTGACACAATTTCACTGATCGTGAGAAAGATCACTAAAGGATTAGAGTTAGTCCTAGGTTAGTAAGAGTGAGTCTTGTAACCAAGTGGGTCTTTTTACATAGTGAAGTTGAAATCCTACTTGTGAAGTAGGTCGTGGTTTTTTGATCCCGTGTCTAGGGGTTTTTCCACGCTAAAATCTGGTGTTCAATTACTTACAGTTTTTATTCCGCACATCGTAGAGTAAAGGAACACATTTTAAGGAACTGGTCCTTAAAATAGTAAAGTGGTGTAATCGTGGGAAATAATAGACTATCAGAAATTGCAAAGATAATACCTACATCTAGCCACTTTATTATTTCTTTCTTGACTGCCTCTTTCATGTTTGGGACTAGCCTTCTTTGATGCTCTATTGAGAGTTTAGCACCCTCCTCCAGTAGAATCTTGTGCATGTAAAAAGTTTGGCTTATTCCCTTGATGTTAGCAATAGTCCATCCAATCCCCTACTTTCACTCCTTCAAAACCTGCATTAACCTTTCTACCTGCACATCTGACAAATTAGATGAGATAATAACATGCAAAGTAGAGTTAGGTCCCAGGAAAATATATTTCAGGTGCTCGGGCAATAGTTTGAGATCCAACTGAGGGGGCTCCTCTACAGATGGTTTTGTGGGTGGCGATATCCTATTGGCCAAATCAAGTGACTCAAATTGTGGTTCTCTATGCCAAAACCCACGCCCTTCTAAGGCCAATATAGTCTCCTCCCAGTCCTCGCCATCAAGAATGTTCATATTCATAATACTAGCTTCTAGTGGGTCATTGGGATAGTAAGACTCATCATCCTCAAAGTCATCTACCTCTAAGACATTGACCATGGAACAATTAGTAAACTCACTAGGTCTCTTCATAGATTTTTGGATACTAAAAGTCACCTCCTCATCATTCAACCTCATCTTCATCTCACCAGCCTCACAGTCTATAATAGCCTTCCCCGTAGCAAGAAAAGGCCTCCCTAAAATAATAGGGATATACTCATCAACTGCACAATCATGAATTACAAAGTCTATTGGGAACACAAATTTATCCACATGTACTAGCACATAATCTAAAATCCCTGCAGGTTTCTTAACACTCCTATCAGCTAATTGAAGACTCATAGAGGTAGATCTAGCTCTACCAATACCAAGCTTTTTATAGATAGGCAAAGGCATCAAATTTATACTAGCTCCTAAATCAAGTAAAGCTCTAGTAAAAGTGTGCTTACCAATCGTGCAAGGTATAGTAAAACTACCTGGGTCTGCCAGTTTTTAAGCCACACGCTTAGTCACCACATCACTGTAAGTGTGAGTCAGAGTGACTGTAGCCAAATCCTGAAAATCAAATTTTCTAGACAACAAATCTTTCATCATTTTAGCATAACCCGGCACATCTCTAATTGCTTCAAGTAAAGGAATGTTAACATGTAATTGTTTAAGCATATCAATGAATATCTTGTACTGGCTCTCTTTTGTTGTTTTACGAGCCTTTGGGGATAAGGGGGTGGTGGTGGCTTACGCTTTACACTCATTTAACTTTTTAGTTGGCTTAGTCATAGGGTCAGGTGTAATCTCTTTTTCAGCTTCATCTTTGTCATCAACTTTAGCTGGAACATCCACAGGGTCAGCTATTGGTACACTAGGCACCGCTCTCTTAGCCAATTCTTGCTCTTTATCTAAATCTCTACCATTCCTCAAGTTAACTGCCATCAATTGACTAGGATTTGCAACCTTTGGATTCACTACTGTATCTCCTGGAAAGGCACCCTGAGGCCTATTATTTAAAGCAATGGCTAGTTGTCCCAAGTTAGTCTCTATTCCCTTAATGGCAGTGTCATGGGCTGTTACTTGATCTTGCAATTTCTTATGTACTCCCACCATAGACTTCATCATGCTCTTAATATCAACCGTCATTAGCTTTCTGCGTAGGTAATACCATTTTCTGCTGATTATTGTAAGCTGCTTGTCTCTGGTAAGGAACTGGCTGACCCTGCTCTCTGGCAGTGTTGTACGGAGGTGGCTGTTGTGCCTGCCTAACTGGACCTTACTGATTGTATTGCTGCCTCTGCCCATAATTAAGAAAGTTGACATCTTCAGTATAACCCAATAATTCAGACTCAGCAAAATTGCCAGGATCGGGTGTGTCCACTTTGTTAACGGGTTTCAGCATGTTATCATTAAATTGTTTTAGGGCCACATCCAGCACAGTCTGAAGCCTTGACATTTGCTCTTCAACCCCATGATCAATTCCAGCGGCTAAAACCTTTGGGCCTGAGCCAACAGATACATCTCTAGCCAACCAGCCTAAATTTTGAGCCATCACATCGAGTAGAGCTTTCGCTTCAGCAAACGTTTTACTCAAGAATGCTCCTCCAGCTGCTGCATCTAAATTGCCCTTGATTTGATCACTCATGCCCATGTAAATTCTTTGTCCCAAAATCTGATCAGGAATTCCATGATGGGGACACTTTTGCAAGCAACCCTTGAACCTCTCCCAAGCTTCTGGCAAAGTCTCAAGCGGGTTCTGCCTGAACATGAGTATTTCATCAACCATCTTCGCAGTTTTATTTGGTGGGAAAAATTTCATCATAAACATGATCACCAACTTATACCACAAAGTTATAGAATTGACTGGCAAAGAATCAAATAAGTCACTAGCATCATCCGTCAAAGAAAACGGGAATAACATCAATCACACGACCTCATCCGGAACTCGAGCATATTTCTGAGTTTCACACACCCTCATGAACTTTTCCAAATGCTTCTGAGGATCGTCAGTAGATTTACCCGCGAAAAGTCCAGCGTTGGACAACAGACTGACCATAGTTTGGGTGATGTAAAAACTCTCAGCTTCAAATTTCGGAAGCCGAATAACAGAAGCCAAGTTTCCAGCCACAGGCTGAGCAAAACTATTAAGTGTCAAATCTTCAGCCATCTCAATTTCTTTGGTTTTTTATTTTCTAAGTGTATTGCCAACATTATTCGCCCTTGTCAAGGCGTGGAATGTCCTCTCAATCTCTGGGTCAAACAGCTTCAACTCTGCAAACTAAGATCTTGTCTTACGCATACACCTGAAATACACAAATTCCAAAGAGTTAGTTCAAGATGATAAAAGTGAAGTTAATTGAGAAATAAAACTAGCTATTTAACAACTAAAATAACACCGTGCTCCCCAGAAACGGCGCCAAAATTTGATCACGCCCAACTATACCCTATAAAAGGGAGTAAGTGGTCGCAACAAATATAGCTTGGTACATAAAGTCTCGAGGTTGATTCTCACAGGGAACACTCGAAATCTAGTTGTTATTCTAACTAATTTATCTAACCAATTAAATCTCAAGGTTTGTATTTGAATGATGGTTTCAATGTAACGACTAGTTAACAGTAAAGTAAGTAGCAAAATCTTAAGAAATAATTAATCAAGGATTTAGAAGCTTAGGATTGATCTACCCAACTCCTACTTATGTGTAGAATAATTCTTTTAACAAATTCAACTTGGTTTTCTTCCTATTGAACACTTGCTCCAATTATACAACTATTCACTCCCATGTAATAGTAGTAACTTTCACTAACCAATTTTCCAATTAATTAATGAAGATACTTAGGATTACAAGTTTAGTTCACAATCAGGGTCAATGGTCACAAATAATCTTATTGAAAACCTACGTAATACTTTGGTTTTAGGTTGAAATATTGCTAAGTGTTTAACCCTAACTCATGAATCTATCCCTAGATACACAAGGATAAAGGGGACAATCAATTGGGGGCCCTTCCAATCAATAACAATCAAATCATAAACACTTAGATAGGAAGAATTCACAAGTTTCATTCATCGAAAGAAATATTCATAGCACATAAATATTGGAGTGGTTCAATCAACCCTAGAATGGGTGAATTAGCCACTCATATTCACGATAATCATATCAATGTAATTTATGAATATTTAAATTACAAAAAAAAAGGAAGAATTTAGGAAAAACTATGTTCTTGAAGTCTCCAAAGCTCTAGCCTCCTTTTTGCTTCCTTTTCAGTATGTAATTCATAATGGAGGCAAAAGAAGCTTTTATACCATGTAGTAAACTGAGCAAAAGTACTAAAAACCCCTTAAATTTTTGCCCAATAGCTCTGTGCTCCGCGTGGCACCCGCGTGCCACGCGGACTAATTTTCTTCAGGCAATTCAACTCATGTGGCCCTTGCGTATTTGGCCTAAATGTGCTGAACTTTTTATTCCATTCCTAAGCAAAAGCTTTATTTCTTCCCGTGTCACTCGCGTGGACACGGATCACTTGAAATCTTCAACACCTTCACTTTTAGCTCCAAAACTAGCACTTTCTTACTCAATTCACCATGTTCAAATCCTACAACACCAAACAACTCAATTGGTATCAAATCTTGAGAATTTTTGCATATAAACTCTTAGATGTACTATCATAACATGGTAAACCTACCCTCAAAATATAGGTAAAATAGCCAAATATCAGCAACACGGGCCTCGAGCACATTCTTCCTACAATCCCACTCATCCCTGACCCGCCGAAGTTGTGTTGTTCGATGAGCCTCGATTTTAGCTGCCTTCATGGCATAGACATAGCCCTACAACCAAAACGGAAGGAATCAAAAGCGAGAAAAGCAGTTAGATCAAACGAACAGTAAAAGCAAATCGAAACCTCACATGAATTGCATGTTCAACCGAGTAGGCCATCAAGTCATCCGAGGGAATGTTCTTCAAACGATCATTCTCTAAAGGCCCAAGCAGCACTTTGCAGCAGATGGAGACTCTCATACTGTCATCCAACAGACAAACATCTATTGGAACTGGGATTCGCCTAATCCCTTGGGGAAGGTTCGCCTTAGCCTGAAGTTGATCCATACTCGCTTGTCTCACAGACGAGGTCGCCTCGGCAGACCTGGTAATTGCCGCCCCACTAGACTCGAACCCCTCACGAACCTTGTCAACCACTTGGCTCGGTTCTTTCACGTTCGTCGCCTCGACTATGCTTTGAACACAGACATCATCTGGTTCATCAACTAGTCTTCACGGAGGGACTGTAAGAAAATTGACCCGAGGAACTTTAGCCTTAGCTAGCTTCTTCAGCTTATCGCCTTTTCTTTTCGAACCTGAGAAGAAGAAAACACGTTACTCAAAGGAAAAGTAAAGAGAGAAATACGAAAAATAGACAAGAGTACCTCTCGGGGTCTAGGTAAGAGTCTGAACAGACTCCTCGATAAGATGCAAACTGGCATCGACATCAGGGACCTCAAAAACTTCCACTCGTCGTCCCTGCTTCTTTTTCTTCTTCGCCTTCTTATTCTCCTTCTTGTCTTCTTCATTTTCCGCCTCGGCAGGCAGCTCATTAAAATCTGAAAAGTATAAGAAAGGTAAAATTGAGAAGAGGCGCATCGAGGAAAAGGAATAACAAATTTGGAAACATACTAATCCAGTCGCTTTCCTGGCCATTTATTTTCTACGCGAGCAGCCAAAACCATCCAATCTCTATCCAGCCTCCCCTCGGTGCGGATTATGGATTACACCCAAGCCTTCAAATTTTGGGGGGATTGATTGGAGGTTTCCTCGCTAAAAATACGACAAAGAATTAGTTTCTTCTACATGTATTGAAGCCAAGTAAAGAATAAAAATAAGAGGAAGACTTACGTGTCCTGTTCCACATCTCGGGGAAACCAGGCTCGACGGAAAGAGAAGGGGTAGGAAGGAGGATGAACCAATCACACTAACTTTTATCCTCAGTGTCGTCGCTCTTGGTAATGAGAGAAAAATGACCCTTCTTATTCAACTGCACAACCCCATCTTTGAGAAAAGAAGGAGAAAATAAAGAAATCAAATGGTCATACCCAAACGTGACCCGGATTTACAACTAATGTAGTCGAGGCACTGAATTACCCTCCAAAAGTCGGGGCCAAGTTGGCCCAGACAAACGTTGTGCAACCTGCAAAAGGTATCTGCTATGGGGTGAAGATGAAGGGAAAAGCCTATCAAAAACGGGTAAGTGTAAATGAAAGATTGCCCCGGGACATTATCACACGTACGCTGCTCGGAGGTAGGAATCGAGATCGGGACATCAGGACTCCACTTACATTCCCCTCGGATCAAAGCCATGTGTTCCTCTAAGACGAGGCTCGGGGAAAGATGAACGGGGAGATTCCTTCTCCTAATAATGTCCGAGGTCGTTTGCCCCTCATCTTAAAATCCTTGCTTGAATCAAACCACCTTGGCATAACCCATTGAGGTTTGAGCTCCCCCTGATAAACTTGTTTCTTTTTCTTCTTCTTTGGGGGCGAAATCTCGGCAGCCTCGTTATCATCATCATCGTCAATGGCCCCTTCAGCCGCCGCCTCATCATCGCCGATGGATGGTTCTTGGCTGGCAACGCAAGGACTATCTTCTGAACGAGAAGAAGTTGCTGAGGGAGAAGAGTTTAGCAAATCCTCAGTCGAAGCCAAAGTTTCAGTATCAACAATGTTCTCATGCTGGGATGGAGAAGACATGGTGAAATTCTTTGAAAGTTTAAAAGAAGATAGGAAGTTCGAGTGGCTCCAAGAAGAATTGTGGGATGATGAAGACAACAACAAAAAAAGGTGGCCAATTTATAGCAAGGTATAAGTGGATCAAAACGCCATGATGACAGTTAATGGGGAAGACCAAATGAAAAGACGCAGTCGTTCAGAACTAAGCAACATGCAGAGGATGAGACATTGAAGCAACGGCTGCCTTTTCAAATTTCATGGCCGAAAACGCGCCACATAACTCTCTCGCCTAAACTCAATTCCACCCTTCGAAAAATTCTGGAAATTGTCCAAATGGTGGGGGGACTATATGTATTGGGTAAAAACCACACCGCCTCAGTGTAAGGGCTCGAGCTATGGAACAATCAAAACTCATGAGGGCACCCTTTCGAGGGGAGTTGTCATTAATACTGCCTCGAGAAGAATTCAATCGAGATTAGGAAGTCTTTCTTTCTTGTGATTGAAATTTCTTCGATTACGCCCTTTCCGATTCCAATTTCAAGGTAAAGCAGTGGGTCTTCTATCCCCAACTCACGATGACCACTCGAGGAGGTGAAGCGCCTCGGTGAACGAACCCTAGCATTCTGTAACCGTCGACCGTTGTTCTTACATTTATGGAAAAGATTATGAGTTGACCATGACTAAATGCGGAATAATGGCCATAAAGGCACAGTTATTATGCTTATAACATTACTCTTTCTTTTCCTTATTAATAGAAATCATTGGTAAACAAACGGGACATGGGAAATACAATATTCAACTTATACTTTTATTCACTGTCTCGTTTATCATTTAGCTTATTCACAGTCTCGTTTACTTTTTCAAGCTTTTATCTAGTCCGAATCTAATCCTAGCTCGAATATCACTTTAATACAAGCAAATTACCAATTAAATCCAATAAAAATTCGATTTGTTGTCCTATCTCGATTTAGGCCAACACACCTAGCAGCTCCATGCTATGAATAACTTCCCATCGAATTATGTTCACGGTGCTTCCCGAGTCCACTAGCACTCGTTTAATTTGGGTGTCAACTTCTCTAAAGGTAATGATTAATGCGTCATGGTGCAGAAAAAGGAGTTCCTTTTCATCATTCCCATTGAACTCGATTGTATTTATACGGGATCTTATCTTTTCTTCCTCCCGGGCTTCACAAACCACCACGACCTTAGCCTTTTCTGTCCTGATCCCTAGCCCACCAAAGATCGTGTTGACACTTTATTATCCTGATCCGACTCTAGAAACCGTCTTCCCTTCTCAACAAGTAAGTCGTTAAGGTGTCCTTCCAGTTAGCAGATGAGTCACCTCCAGCACGATGGCTTTGCAATTAACGGTGTCGTGACCATTACCACAGAAGGCTGATGAGTTCTTCCCCGAATTGCTTCTAATAGCCGCAGGTCAGCATACTCGTGAACCTAGCCTTCCGAAATGATTTCTGACAAACTCAACTGCATTCACTCGCAGCCTAAAATTTTTAAAACTCCGAGATTCAGGTCTCTTCTCTTGAGAGGTCACTCATTGGATGTTGCTTCGCTTATCATAAGATCTCGAAGGACCTGTTTGATACTATGTTCTTCCTTTTATCCTTCAACTGTCTATTTCTTCCCCTTTAGTGGGGATGCGCCTTAGGCTCATTCGGTTGTTGTCTTTGGATACTTGGGCCATGTTTGGCTCAATTTAGAGCTTATCAATATATCGCTGGTATAGCACGTCCTATGTCTTCACCGGGATCTCTTGCAAACATCATTACAACTCATGCATGGCCATCGAACCTCGGGGATTCAAGATTTTACCAAAGGCTAGCGTGGCTATGCTATCAGGTATTGGAGGGATTGTCATATGTTCCCTTTAAAACCTCTCTAAGTAATCCTTGAGAAATTTGCCTTCCTACTGTCGGATTACAAATATGTCCTCCGTCCTCTTATCTGGTTTTCGGGCACCGAAATGCGCCTTCTTAAATAGATCCTTCATCTGGGTGAAGGATTCGATCGATCCTATGAGCAACTGAGTATACTATGTTAGGGCCCTTTGGTCAAGCTCGAACCGAATCATTTACCAAAGTGGACAGGATCTCTTCATCTTTATCTCGTTGTTCATTACTGCCATAAAGTACGCAGTTATATGCTTCTCTGGGTCGGTGGTATCGTCATACTTAAGATTCTCCGGCAGACAGAAGTGCTTTGGTATTGGAACTCGTGTAGTGCTTGCCTTGTACGCGTGCTTAAAGAATTTTTGCCCATCCACTACAGTCACCAGAGGCGTAGCACCTGGGATATTACCTATTTGTTCATGGACTACCTTTAACTCTCAAAGTAGGCCTTGAATGACAGCGGACCAAATGGATTCTGGATTACTGGCCACCGTTGAACTTCCAGGGCAGCCTCCTAATCAATCCTTCATCTGGGCCCTGAGGCTGGTGTACTACCCGTGGGCTCTAATCCCTTTGGAGATCCTGTCCTTAGAATTGACTTGGTGAAGACTGCCTCTAGATACGTGGCTAGTGTTTCGGCCATCGCTGTCGAGGTTTGAACTGACTGTTGTTGTTGAGCCTTGAGAAATCTGTCGAAAGCTTTCTTAAATTTATCACTGGCCCTGACGGGGCTTCCATGTCAGGAATCTTTGTGGTCACTTTCTTCTCCTGTGCTGATTGGTTCCTTGGACAGATCCTTTTCATGCCTAGCTAGTTCGCTGAGATCTTTAGGTGTGTCGTCTAGTATTTGGTGGGAGACCGTCGTCGTCGTTTTGACATGGTCATGTGTTTCCTTCGTAATAACTAACAATTGTTTGGCCCCATTGTGGGCGCCAAATTGTTTATGCCAAAAACTTACTGAATATGTTAAACCGATAAATTTAGAAGATTGGTCACATAAAGAAAATAAATACGAAGAGAAAAATATGAAAGCAGTAAAAGAGTTGTATAATTCCTTAAGAATAGGTGGATTCGTAGTGAATCTTTTGTGTCGAATACAATGAAGGAGAGGGGTATATATAACATTAGGTTTATCCCAATTCTAATTATGTTAAAATACTATATTTTCATATGCATTGGGCCTGTTTACATAAGGCGGTGATATTAGATTAATCCTAACTATGAGACTATTTACCTTTAAGGCTCTTTCGACCACTGGCCCGTGTATAGTGAACATTGTGGCTATGGAGCAGGCGTATACCATCGGCATCCGATAACTTATAGAGTAAGTTTAGCCTCTGCCAGCTGGATTGATATCCCTATAATAATAGGTGTTGTATTTTTACGCACACAAAAATTGATATATTGCTTTATGTAGTCTAAAGGTTATCACAAATCAAATTCTAAGGTTACATATGACTGACACGCAAAACGCTACCTATTGGAATGTACTCATAATATACATGTGAACATTATTCTATAGAAGCATAACAATCAATAAAATCCATTTCAATAACCAATAGGGGTTTCCGTAGTTATAAATATTATAAAGCAAACTTCAGAGTAGTTTCATAAGTACATCATTGAATAATCCAAACTATCCCAAGGGTTTTAAGGAGTATCTACACGAAACTATTCATAGTTTGATAAAATTGTAAATAATTAGACGGAACATAGGAGATCAAGCCGCAACAAAATGAATGGTGGACACCATACCGAGGCTGAAAAATAAACTGAGTCACTCGGCCATGCGTCTTGCTGCAATCTACACCTCAATATAATAAAAAGACACAGAATAGAGGAAAGTATGTGAGTACAACTACATGTACTCAATATGTACTACCGGTGGTTTAGTCACTGCTAAATCTATGTATTTTTCTAACGATACGTGTTGATAGTATCTGTTGGACCACTTTTTATGAGAGCCTGTATTAGACATTATCAGAAAAGTAAATTTAAATATTTTTTTTTTCAATTTTTAATTCAAGAAATAGACGGACATCTCGGTTTATTTTTATACAAATAAAATTGCAAGAGAGAATGCTTGCATATTAAACAAAAACTAGAGGACAAATTCCAATAGTCGACTGATGTCTCTCCGCTATTTATAAAAATAACTCAAAGTTAATATTAATGAAAATTGATGGACACTTCGATTGTCCGCCTGCTGGGTCAGTACAAATTAGGGCAGAGATCCCTTTTTATCCTTCTCTCTTTTATTTCTCTCTTCTTTCTCTCTTCTCGTCAAATCAGCGACACGGCACGTCAGGTGGTGATTTTCTTTCATCATCAGTAAAAACCACCTCCACAACATTCTTCAGCATTTTTTTAATTTTAGACGGTAAGTTTAGAATTGTTTAATTGGTCACTATCCAATTTTTTTGTAGACTGGGGCTTCTTTCATATATAATTTGTTTGTACTAATAATTAGCATTTGCTAAATATTTGAATGAATTAGTATGCATTTATTGTTATGAGTTTAAAGTAGAGCTTCTAATGTAGGATTTCTTAATGTATAATTTATTTGTGTCATTGATTAGGATGTTCAATTGAGACCAAATTCCTATATTATTGGGTTAAAGTAGTATACATTTTGTTCTCACGGTTTAACTTAGGGCTTCTAATTTAGTGTTCTTTTTTTTTTTTTTTTTTTGGTGATTTTTTGGTGTTATTGAGTAATTAAAATGTTTGATTTTTCTTTTATACTATTTTTCTTTATCCAAATTACACATGGCTATCAGGCTAACAGTATTCCACGACTCATGAGGTTTAATCGGACCACATACACAAAATATTTCTAAATCAGATTTTGGGCGGCTTCCTATACCCAAGCCTCTTAATGATACGTAACGAAACTTAACCTCTATATTTAAGTCCTAGTTAAGTAATACAAATAGGTAGTGGACACTACAAATATGTATCATATAAACATCTAACTAATTCAGCATGATGAGATGCATATAGTGATGTACCATCACAAAGAGGGGGAGAAAACTGGGAAAAGAATAGAGAAAGTGACAAAGAATAAGAGAGTAATCAACTCAAATACTTTTATTCATCAGCTGATTTGTTTAACAATGAACTTTGAAATGCCCTATTTATAGTAGCAGCCTTGCCATGGTAAAACCCTAGAACTAAATAAACTTTATCTCTTACTAAGAGAAAGATAAAATCAAATTATGACAAAATATGCTAATAGAATCAAAGATTCCATTTATGAAGCTTGAAAAATCGGGTAAAAGCTCTGTTGGATGTTTAATGATCCATAGAAAATTCTTGTGGAGCCGTGGATCAGTCCAAAAATTCAGAAAAAGATTACGTATAGAAAGGCAGTTCGATCCTCCGAGAATGGTGACTCATAGCACACCTGATATTCAATTAGCGCAGGGATTCACCAGATGAGATTGATAACTTGTTTCATACATTTTTCTTCATTTTAGCTAAATGTCATTTAGATAATATTGAATTCCTGTGTGATTGCATTATAAAGTCTCAATTGAACAGATTGAGCAAGCTCGAATTGACATAACATAAAACCTATTAGACTAAAAGCTCTATAAAGAGCAAAAAAAGGTCCACAAACCTCCCAATTGATACTAGAGAGTCAAATCTCATTGTGCTTCAGGACCCCATAGTAACCACAACGATTGTGCTAAACTATTCGCAGGAGTAGAACAATACGGCAGTTAAACGATTGCATCCTTCCAAATAAGAACTAGGGACCATTCTTTATCGGTCCATCCTCTGATCCTTTATCTACCGTTCAATATTTTAATTAAATTACTTGACTGGCCTATCACGCACTTGGGTTTATCTACTACAGACTTTTGGATTTCAACTCCTACAATAGGGGCAAGTGGTTGGCCATTCAATCGAATCCATCCCTTGAAGTCGTACCCTCCCAGTATGTGTGAGTCTTCGAGTTATTTAAATATTTGTATGTATTTAAGGACAAAGAAGATCAAGAACTTGGGTTGGCCGAGCCTCATGCTAAAACAACATACTACAACAACAACAACAACAACAACAACAACATACCCAGTTATATCCCACAAGTGGTGTCTGGGGAGGGTGGGATGTACGCAGACCTTACCTCCACCTAGGTAGAGAGGCTGTTTCCGGGAGACCCTCAGCTAATGAAAATATTCTGAAAATAATATTTGAAAACAGATCAAGATGCAAATAACATGTTAAATGAAAGTACTGACATAAAGGTGAACATAAACACCAATAATAACGATGAAGAAAAAGATAAAAATAACACATATAATTTGATAAAAATACCCCTCTATTATCTACCCTTCTACCCTAATCATTGACCTCCACATTCTTCTATCAGGGTCATGTCCTCTGTAATCTGGAGGTGGGCCATGTCTTTTGTAATAACCTCGTCCTAAGTCTTTTCGATCTACCTCTACTTCTCCATAGACCCAAAATCGCCAACCATTCGCACCTTCTCACTGGAGCATCCGTGCACCTCCTTTTCACATGCCTAAACCATATTAGTCTTGCTTCCCGCATTTTTTCCAACACTGAAGTCACTCCATTTTTTTTCTGAATAACTTTATTCCTAATCCGATCCTTCTTCGTATGCCCACACATCCATCTAAGCATCCTCATTTCAGCTACTTGCATCTTCTGGACGTGAGTATTCTTGACTGGCCAACATTCAGGTCCATACAGCATGGCTAGTCTTACAACCACTATATAGAACTTACCCTTAAGTCTAGGTGAAATTCTCTTATCGCATAGGACACCAGAAGCGGCCTTCTATTTCATCAAATTTGCCCCTATACGATGAGTGACATCCTCGTCAATCTCACCATTTTCTTAGAGTATTGACCCAAGATACTTGAAACTTCCTTTCTTGGGGATAACTTGTTTATCAAGCGTTACTTCTTCGGCTAACTCAGGAACTGCATCACTAAACTTATACTTCATGTACTGCGTCTTCGTCTTGCTCAACCTGAAACCTTTAGACTCTAGAGTCTACCTCCAAATTTCCAACTTATCATTAACACCGCTGCATGTCTTATCGACAAGGACAATGTCATCAGCAAAAAGCATACACCATGGGATATCCCCTTGAATACTTTGAGTTTATTCATCCATCACCAGAGCAAATAGGAACGGGCTAAGCGCTGACCCCTTATGTAAACCCATCTCGACCGGGAAATGATCTCAGTCATTTCCCACCGTCCTCACTCAGCTCTTGGCATCATCGTACTAAAACAACATATGTAGGCTAATAACTTTGAGTTTTTTTAGTTTTCCTTCAACATTCATATAATACTTGTTATGAATTTATTTTAGAGTAGCTATAAAACCCATGAGCAAGAATGGTCTAGTAAGGTTTCCGATACTGGTAGCTTAGCCCCAACGCAATCGAAACCTGATGAAGAAACTTTATTGTGGTTGGAGGTGAATGGTGGCGTGAAAAAAAAATATAGAGCATACGGTCTTGAATCACAATATAACTTGAGTAGTTTGAAATCAGGTTTGGCTAGTACTTGTATTTCTACTTCTTCGCATACTCAGCAGGATATTGATTCATTGCACCAGGAAATAGAAACAATAAACGAAGCGCGTGAAGCAGACTGTAGAGCTTCACAGTCAAAATTAACGAAATTAGAGAACAGCGTGAAAAAGTTTATGGGCAAAGTCGATATACTTTATCGACTGACTCTGACTCCGAAGAAATGGAGTAGTGTTGTGTTGAATGTTTAGACTAATGTTTGAATTTTTAGACTTATGCTTGATTGTTAGACCTATTTACGGTTTGATATTTTAGACTTGTTTGGGTTTGGATGTTTAGACATGTTTTATGTTTAGACTTAATTTTAAATGTTTAGACTTGTTTTGAATGTTGATTGTTAGATTGGTAGATTACCGTATTTTAGAAGTTGATAAGTTGATATTGTGGCTGATATATTATTTGATAGTAGTTGTTTTATATTTAGCAGGTGGTGTAGGCTTTAATTTAGAATTTAATTTTGTAGGTTACACATGGTTATCAACAAATTCTACCAAAAATTTCGTTGAAAATTTATTTTAAAAAAATTCATAAATCATAATTTTCGACAGCGTCTATCCAAAAATCAACTAAAAGTCTCCAAAAGTTCATACTTTTGATGGACTCGGTCAAAAAAATCTATTATTTTTCTAACATTTCCGACCATGTTGGTCGAAAAATTTAAAAAAAATTATTTATTTTAATGTTTCGAACGCGTCGGTTGAAAAAATTAAAAAAATTAAATTTTTATTTTAATATTCCGACTAAAGTGGTTGATAGTTGAAAATATTAATGGAATCCATCATAAAATGTTTCTTACGGTTTTTTTCTTGACTACCGTGTCCGTCGTCGAAAATTTTGATTTTTCGTCCCTATTCCAACAAATTCGGCCTGCGGAAATTAGCTATTTTCTTATACTAATTTTTCAAAGTAATAATTTTACTAAATATGAATAGTATATACGTGATAACATTTATACTGTCAATAAGTAGTAGTAGTTAATATTTTTTAAAACAAATTAAAATTAAAAGTATTGCTGAGAAGAGAAGATTTGAAGATCCCACTAGTAAAACGAAGCAACCCCACCAATGGGTGCCCTTTAAAGGCTGCAAATAATATGTTTAGGCATTGCCCATATATAGAGCCCCATGGTTGAGTTGTTTTGAGCAAATAAAGTAAATTTCCTATATATTATTCCTCATTGAAATCCACTTATGGATGGGATGAGTGATATTTCATTTTCAATTATTAGTTTCCACCTCAAAAGAAACAAATCATGCGACTATCTTTCTTGCAAAGGAGCTTTCAATTCCAGTTGGTGCTAATAAAGCTAAAGTCTGTACATATATTACTTCGTTTTTCTCAAAATCCCAGGATCTTTATTTGCCATGACTGCCTAACAAAACCAAAATTAAGTTCCTTGGTCATAGTTAATGTGTTTTCAACTCTTTTAGTAATGCTCACGAGCCAATAAAGGTCATACAGCACCAAATTATTTATTTTATCTACCAAACATAAATTAATTTATATCCATGTGGTAGTTAATTATATTTCTGGTGCTACGTTGGCTGGAGTAAAGTTTTAGAAAATAAAATTGAAGGCTCAAGTAAGATGGTCGTGTCTTCCACTTTAAAGACTAGCTCGGAATAATAATCAAAGTCTTGAACTTAGTTGTTTACTGAAATAGATAGAGTCGTCACTTCAGTTTTAATTGAACGAAATTCATTAGAAACTTAATTAGATATGTCCTAGCTGCAAGAGAAAATGTCTCTTAGTAATTAATTATATACAACTACTGAAAATATCACTTAACCATTTAAACGTTTTTTGAAATAATAAACATAGTAGTATTTGTCATATCGATTAAATGCAATATATGGTAACAAAATCCCGTCTGCGACACCACAAAGAAACTCTAATATACTATTATAACACGTAGAATGTTTAGGACAATATAGATCTATTAACTGAAACTTGATCGCACAATACAATGGGGAATTTTCATACAATACGATCACGTAATCAAGACTGGGGTTTGGTGTTTATCTCAACGGTAGTGCCTAAAACACATGTAAATAAGAGGAATGAGTCATACGACTCAGTTTGAGATAATGTAAACCATGAACATGTTAAGACCAATCACCTTTAATTTAGTCAAGAAAATATCACGATATATCCTAATTAAAATATCATTAACTTTAGCACTAAATTTTCATCTCATCGTGAGTCAAATCCTAATTAATAATGTGAACTGATCGATTAAGATGTATTACGAGTCTTTGGCTTAGAATTAACCTTACAGCACAAACCAAAGATTTTAGATTGGGTGCGACCATCTCCACTATCTTATACTTAGTGAAGTTAGGTTAATATATGTTAAAGATTGGACCAGGATGAGCTAGGAAACTAACAGTTGAGCTAAGAACAGTGAGGGAACAAACTGATGGAAAATTCTGGAAGAATCATTCTTCTTAGCTAAGAGCAAATGTACAAAAGTAGAAGAGAATGAAAACTGAATTCACTAACTATGCTACCTCATCTATTTATAGATAAATAGTTGCTTGTTCACTAAGCTACTCCTAACTACCTCTAACCGACTCTAACTAACTCTCTAACTAACTTTGCCACATCAGCTTTATCACATGTGTTGCACCTCTATCTTAGCTGGCATGATCCTCAGCTTGCATCCTTCCATTACTCCCCCTCAAGCTGAGTTCCAAACAGATTGATCATTCACAACTTTCCCAGCAAATAGTCATGTTGTTGTCTTCCAAGTGCCTTAGTAAAGATGTCTGCCAATTGCTCTCCTGTCCTTACATGTTGTAACCTGATCACCCCTTGTTGTACCTTCTCCCTCACAAAATGACAATCTATTTCTATATGCTTGGTTCTCTCATGAAACATAAGATTTGTGGCTATCTGAATAGCAGCTTTGCTGTCACAAGATAGATTTGCCCCATTTGGTGCATATATTCCCAACTCCTTCAGCAACCTCATCAGCTAAATTATTTCTGAAACTGCGGTTCCCATACTCCTATATTCAGCTTCTGCTGAACTCCTTGACACTGTATTCTGTTTCTTTGATCTCCATGAAACTAGACTACCTCCCAGCATTACTGTGTATCCTGAGATTGACCTTCTGGTGCTTGGACATGATGCCCAGTCTGAATCACAATAACAGTTCAATTCCATCCCTCATTTTGATGAAAGAAGGACTCCTCTTCCTGCAGTCCCCTTGATGTATCTAACAACTCTTTGTGCTGCATCCAGATGTGACTCTTTTGGCTTGTGCATAAATTGACTCAGTGTTTGCACTGCATAGGATATATCTGGTCTAGTTATTGTAAGATACAACAGTCTCCCTACCAGTCTCTGGTATTTTCCTACATCTGCCAGTTCCTTGTCACTCCTATCATTTCTCAGTTTGTCAAGTTCTACTGAAGTGAGCTTCACATTGAGCTCCATTGGTGTGTGTGCAGGCTTTGCTTCTGCTAGTCCTGTTTCAGCTACCAACTCTAGTGAATACTTCCTCTGGTTTAGAAGTATCCCACTTTCTGATCTTGCTACTTCAATTCCCAAGAAATATCTCAGCTCACCCAAGTCTTTTATTTTAAAACTGCTTTGCAAAGTCTCCTTGGCTTCTGTCACCATTGTCATACTGCTTCCTGTGATGACTAGATCATCCATATATATAAGGATGATCACCATTTCTCCTCTCCTCTTCTTAGTAAACAAGGAGTAATCATATTTGCTTTGTGTGTACCCTGACTTCATCAATGCCTCTGTCAGCTTCAGATTCCATTGCCTTGAAGCTTGCTTCAGGCCATACAATGACTTGATCAGCCTGCACATCTTGTACTCCCCCTCATTGTCATAACCCATGGGCAGTTCCATGTATACCTCTTCTATGAGATCTCCTTATAAGAAAGCATTATAAACATCCATCTGGTACAGTGTCCAACCTGCTTGAGCTGCCATTGCTATCACAGCTCTTACTGTCACCATTTTCACTACTGGTGAGAAAGTCTCTTGAAAATCTATTCCCTCCTTCTGGTTGTACCCTTTTGCTACCAATCTTGCTTTGTACCTCTCAACTTCTCCATCTGCTTTGTACTTTATTTTGTACACCCACTTGCAGCCTATGGCCTTTTTTCCTTTGGGCAGATCAGCTACTACCCAAGTATTGTTATCCTCTAGTGCCTTCATCTCCTGGTCCATTGCTTCTCTCCATTTGGGATCTTTGGCAGCTTCTGCATAGGTCTGTGGTTCTACTTCAGCAGAAAAAGCTTGCAAGTAGCACTGGTACCCTTTGCTCAAGTTATCATAGCTCAAATAGCTGCTCATTGGGTATACTGATTCCCCAGCACTTGCTGTTACATAGTCCTTGAGCCATATAGGAGGTCCCTTTGTTCTGACTGGCCTGGTTTGCTCATGTGCTATATCTGCTATATCTGCATTGGGAATGCCTTCACCTGCTGCATCAACTACCTCTTCCTCTAGCTGAACATCTGTAGCTTCATTAGGAATAGGATTCTCAGGATCATGAACCAAGTCATTTATTGTTGCACCATCTTCAGCTCCCACTGCATCTTCATCATCTTCATACAAGTACTGGTCTTCTTCATGTGGTTCCAGTTCTTCTTCTGCATTCTCATTCTGGAGTATGTCAATGTTCTGAACTGCTGGTTCTGGTTCTGGTTCCAAGCTGACTTCCCCCCTTTGATCCAGCTCCTCAAAAGAGAAATAGTGAGAAGCTGGAGGAGAATGCTTGAACCTGCTGGCACCAGTAGACATTTTGAAAGGAAAGATGTGTTCCTTGAACCAAACATCCCTACTAACAAAGAACCTTTTTGTTGTAAGATTATACAGCTTGTACCCTTTCTGAGTTGCAGAATACCCCATCATCACACAAGCTGAGGCTCTGGGTGAAAATTTGTGATCTGGTGTCAAATTTGTAGCAAAACTCAGGCAGCCAAATACCCTCATGTGATGTAGATGTGGGGATGATCCATGAAAGAGCTCATAAGGGGACTTTCCCCCCAGCACATGAGCTGGCAGTCTGTTTATGACATACACTGCTGTCAGCACTGCTTCTCCCCAAAATCTCATAGGCATTCCTGACTGAAAAAGGAGGCCTCTTGCAACACTTAATATGTGTCTGTGCTTCCTTTCTACAACCCCATTCTGCTGGGGTGTATATGCACAGGAACTCTGATGTACGATACCTGAACCACTAAATAATTCCTTGCACTGTGTATTGAAAAATTCAGTCCCATTATCACTCATAACTGTCTTTACACTTGTTGAGAATTGAGTTTTAACCATGATTAGGAAGTCTTTCAATTTAGTAACAACATCTGTTTTCAATCTCATCAAAAAAATCCAGCACATTCTAGAATAGTCATCAACAATAGTAAGGAAGTAATGACATCCATTATGAGTTTGAAACCTCAAAGGGCCCCAAGTATCCAGATGCAGTAATTCAAAACAACTCTTACTTCTAGTCTCACTAATAGGAAACATTTTCCTGACTTGTTTTGCTAAGGGACATATTGAACAATGCAGTAGTTTATTCTTATGTGCAGGATCTTTCAGTATTCCTGTCTGTTTTATTACTTCTAGAGGTGCATGTCCAAACCTTCTGTGCCATAGTGCTCCTTCTGTCACTGCAGATGCAGTCAGTTCTGTTGGTACTTCTTGTATTCTCTCCCTGCTCAGCAAGTACAGTCCATTTCTGCCTCTACCAATCCCCTTGACCTTCCCATTGGACAGGTCCTGAAATATGCATAGATCAGGCAGAAACACCACACGACAGTTCAGTTCTTTTGTCAATTGGGACACTGAAAGCAGGTTGAATTTAAAACCAGGAATGTACAATACATTACTTATCCTGCATCCTCCAAATATTTCACATTTCCCAATATGTGTCACTGATGCCTGTTGTCCTGTGGGCAAATGCACATATTTCTGCAGTTTTCTTATGTCCTGCACATCATCTAATTCTACTAGGCTGCAGGTCATGTGATTACTTGCCCCTGTATCTATTATCCACACATCACTTTTTTTGTGTGTCATTAAGCAAGTTATCATACCTGCCATGTTAGCAAACTTGTCCATTGAGTCTGAATTGTTCTCCCTGAGTAACATTCTCTTGATCTCCTCATATTGATCCTTTGAGAAGAATTGTCCTGAGCTGCATCCATCAGACTGCATTAGGCTTGTACTCTGACTTCCATCCTGCATCTGCACATTACTAGCCATAGGTTTTGTTCTTCTCTTTCCTTTAAAATCTGGAGGGTAACCATTTAGCACATAACAGTCATCAACTGAATGTCCTCTTAGCTGACAGTGTTCACATTTAATGTTGTAGTTTCTTCTAGGTTTCCAATTATTATTCCCAGTTCTTCCTTTTGATGTATACATAGCTGATGCTTCATTCATTTCTTGCCCCTGCTTCTTAGCTGTGTACATTGCCATAGAGTCACTTACTCCTTGTGCTGACATCATCCCTGCACTCAGCTTAGTGCTCTCATCTTGTATTATCATCCCATATGCCTGATTGACATTAGGTAGTGGACTGTTCAGCAGAATTTGACTTTTAACTTGACTGTATGAATCATTCAATCCCATGAGGAATTGGAACAATCTCTGTGAGTGAAAGTGCTCAATGAATGCCTTGGATCTCTCACATTCACATCCAGGAGCTGCTACAATTGCATCATATTCATCCCACAGCAACCTCAATCGAGAGAAATAGTTTGCCACAGATCCCACACCTTGAGTGATTGTGCATATCTCCCTATGCAGTTGATACACTCTGGATCCATTCACCTTATCAAATCTCTCCTTCAGGTCTTTCCACACTAGCTGGGCATTTGATGCATACAGTACTACTGCATTACACTTCTCCCACTGTCTTTCAAGCCCTGGGTAATTCTCCCTTCTACAGCTTCCATCAAGAAAACCTAATTTTCCTTTTGTTAACAAAGAAATCCTCATAGCCCTATTCCACAGGGAGTAATTCTCAGATCCTGTCAATTTTATCCCAATCAGTGGTGCTCCTGTAGTATCTGAAGCATGCAGGTACAGATCATGATTATGATCAATGTCCTGACTCATACCTACTCCATTTCCTGTATTACTCATCTTCGATTTCTCTTAACCTTGCTTAATCAGAAAGTGAGATTTATATGAGAAACTCAGCAAATCTCTACACAGTTTCTTCACAGAACTCCAAATTCTACTCAAATTCTACTGCCAGAATGCTCAGAAATTGTTGAAGAACTTCCTTTACTTCCTCTACTTCTCCTCTTCCTAGCTATCTTCGCAGTTAGTTCCTACTCTAAACCTCTTCACCAAGCTCTGATACCATGTTAAAGATTGGATCAGGATGAGCTAGGAAACTAACAGTTGAGCTAAGAACAGTGAGGGAACTAAATGATGGAAAATTCTGGAAGAATCATTCTTCTTAGCTAAGAGCAAATGTACAAAAGTAGAAGAGAATGAAAACTGAATTCACTAACTATGCTACCTCATCTATTTATAGATAAATAGTTGCTTGTTCACTAAGCTACTCCTAACTACCTCTAACCGACTCTAACTAACTCTCTAACTAACTTTGCCACATCAGCTTTATCACATGTGTTGCACCTCTATCTTAGCTGGCATGATCCTCAGCTTGCATCCTTCCATTAATATATACCCGATTTCACACATCGAAAGCTAATGGAATGTTGGAGGACATTGCCTACTAAAATAAAAGGATAGGCTTAGAGAGCAGTCGAGTTTATGTATTTTATTACTCTCTTCATAATAACTGGCCAGCATGTAGGTCTTTGTTTTCTTTTGAGAAACTAAAAGGATTCTCTAAAAATAAAAAGACATGAAATTAAACTTTAGGAAACAAATTGAGCATAGGAAAGAAAATTTAAATGTTTGATCTCATTGATTATTGGTGATTAATGCATTCCAGGCTAGCGAGAGAGTATCCATCCACTACCATCACACTGACCTCTAAGAGATGAACTAATTCCAGGTCATGTATATATTGAAACGGAGAGTACTTTATTTAGGCGACAGTCTAATATGTACTGAGTTGTCGTATGATTATTCCTCCTGTTTTATCTATAGTGGAAATAATAGATAAGCGATATTCAAAGTTATAATTGATCAAACATCTTATTATGATTGCTCCTGTCTTACAATGATTTGGTGTATCTCAATGCAAACATCTTCATAAGCAACTTGACTGTATGTTTAAGTTAAACACAAATTTGCTTATAAATGATGATTTGAAGTAAAATTGGGCGAAGTGCACGGGTGGCCAGTTTTTGAAGTGTCGTTTAAGGTGCAATGACTTCTGGTGCAGCTTTGCAGACAACTACTTAATCAAACTCGGTCACAAGGGTAGAAGTTGGACTTCATTTAAGCGTAACTTCAATCGCTCTCTAGATTGAAGTTTAGTTCTTAAGTTACTTTTTTCCTTTTGCTTGAATTTGCCTCAACTTTAATTCATGGGAAAAAAGTTATGCTCAACTTCAGACCGGAAGAGCTGACGTTGAGCCAACCTTAAATGGTGGTACACAAATAGGCTTACAATCCGGGCGAAATTTTTACAGTAAATTTGGTCTCGTCTGTACATACGATACCTGAGAATGTTTCCTAGATTTACAAGTACTGTGTTGCCTATCCCTGACTAATAAACTGGTAAAAATTTCGCTCAGAGATCAGTTTTGTCACTGGTCTTTGCTTTGAGGTCACTTTTTTATTGATTTTGCATGAAATACCACTTTTTAGAACTTCAATCCTTGTGGGCTGAACTGTTGAAGTTCAACTTCAGCCCACAAAGGTTGAAGTTTACGTATCTATGCTTAAAAGTTTACGTGCACTTTGCCTAATAAACTGTTATTAGGGATTATTGCCAACTACTGTCCATTTTGGGACATCCAGTTAAAAAGAAAAGGCCCAATGACTTCTTTTCATTGTTTCTTTTTCATTTTCTGAGACACTTTTCAAGTTTTATCCAAGTGCAAACTCATCTTCTTGCCTTGTTATAACAAAAGCATTATTGTTGTTAGTGTACAGACTTTAATAAAGTTTTGGTACAGTTTTCTTTGATGTCCATTGACTTTTGAACGTGCCTATCTTCAGTACCAAATAGAAGCCCCAATATGGCAATATATCATGTCAATACAAATTAGGGCCTCCTTGTCTTAGCATATGCATTTTTTCTTTTTATGTTTTATTTTATACGATATGGTGTGTACTTTATATAGTAAAGGTCATTTTTAATAGTATATATTTACTAAGAAAATATCGTCTAAAAATGTCTTCTTGTGCTTGGTTGATAAGTGAGAACTATATTTGAACAAAGTTATAGCAAATCTGACATACTTTAATGACATTTTTTACTTTTAAAGATTGAATATAAGTTTTGGTTGGAGAGAGTGATATGACATTCATTTTCCATCTAATGAAAATGATTTTGTGGTAACAAATACACTTGTGATAGTTATGACAGTTTCGAATTGAGCAACAGCGGGGTGGTGGCGCAGTTGGCTAGCGCGTAGGTCTCATAGCTTCTGAGTAATCCTGAGGTCGAGAGTTCGAGCCTCTCTCACCCCATAATATTTTTCTCATCCTTCCTCTAATAGAGGGCAATTGCCAATTGCTAGTTATAACAGCACATGAAATAGGACTTTTTCAGCAATAATCTTTAACTAGTGAACTTGACCGCGCGGCCGTAAAAGATATTATTGAATTTATGAAATAATTTTGCAATATTAGAATATTGAAGTATTTAACCTCTTAATTTTTTGTACTAAACTTTTAGCACCCAATGATTGTTAATTGTGGAAATACTTGATTTTGTATAATCTTTATGAGTAACTACTTTTTTTAAAAAAAATTAAGCCCTGTAAAGAAACTAAAGATATTTAAGAAAATGATATCTTTAAGTGCATTAATATTGTAAAATTTAAAATTACTCACATAACTTTTCATTGTCCTCATGAATAACGAATTCGTTTCAACTTCCTAATTAATTGAAGTTCGTTTCATTATCCTTTTCCTAGTGTATCTACCCGCTTAAGTCGAAAAAATATATCAAAATATAATGAATAATTACATTATTATGAAGTTAAGAAAACTCTTTACTAACTAATAAGCATGGAGTATTATATTGAGTGGAGAAGAACACCTCATTTCTCCCAACAACATGCAAATTATTTTCTACTTCATAAGACTTTTTGGTTTCGACAATGACCAAAGGATTTTAGCATGATGTGTGCTCCTCCACCAGCTTACCCTAGAATGGAAGCAATACCTGTGGTACGAAACCTTTTGAAAAAATAACAAATGAAGAGATTAATTAGTGGTTATGATCAAATTGTTCAAATACAGTATCAAAAACTTGTTCTAAGGTCCATTGAGTATGTCATTCCAATTATTTCCAATTCACCTAAGGCCACTCCATTAAAAGTATACTAATAGAGATCAAAAGTTGCTGCAAAAAAGATCACATATTTTTCAATAAGATATATATTCTATATTTTGAGTAATAAAAGAGACTTTACACCACTAATAAGGTAACAACATTATTATGGTGATTATTAGCTGTTATTTTAGTATAATTATCTTGGTTATTAGTCTTACATTTTATTAGTCGCTTTCAATTTTTTTTTTAGATCTTTTGGAAAAAGATAATAAAAATAAAAGAAAAGGGTAAAGGTTAAGAAAACCGATCGATAAACAATTTTCTTGATCTAAAGAAAACCGATCGATAAAATGTTTTCTTGATCTAAAGTAAACCGATCGATAAACAATTTTCTTGATCTAAAGAAAATCGATCGATAAACAATTTTCTTGATCTAAGAGATGTGTGAAAGCATATGAATATTTTGACCAAAAGAAAGTAAAAAAAAAGAAGAATATGAATATGGAATCTCATTTTACTTGGTATTCATTTTTTATGTCCTCGTTTGTAAATTTAGATCTTCATTTACTATGAAATTGAAAATATGTCATTTTGTGTATTGATGAAAATTGAGAAGCAATATTATTTAACAGTAAAGATCTTCTAGTATTCAATATCTAAACTATTCCATTTTTTTAAAAGAAATTATATAAAATAAAATAGTAGTACCTTGATAAGATGAAGTCTGGAGAAGCCTCAGTCAATTTTCTATCAATAATGTTGTCACCAACGACTAAAGTAGGGAAACTGCATATCTGCAACACTTTTATTCTATCACTTGCCGCTTCTTTTTCTAATGCAACAAAAAGAATAAAAAGAAGAACATGAAAATTGATAAGCAAAGCATATGTTTTTTCGACTTCAGGGCGATCAAGGTACAGTTGACATTTTTTGTGATTAATCAGGTAATTTCACTCATAGCTGGTGTAGCAATCACAAGTTGAATAATATATGTTAGCCACTTAATTAGTACTTATGATGTAAGATGTAATTACCTATTAAACTTTAAATATGATCTGCTAAGTTCAACTTTCTGGAGAGAAACAAAAGGAATGAAATGAAAGACACACTATTCATTCAAGTAAACACTATACCAGTTATGTCAAAATTCAAAACCTGCATAGACTTAATTCTTCTCATAAGGCGGTGATGCATCAACTAACCACTCCTCATGATAGACTTGAAAAGTCTTTTAAAATGCAGATTTTTTTGAAAATACCAATTCTGAAATTAAACAACTCTAATAGTACCATCAAAAAAATATAATCCAAATCTACCGCATACAGACATTGATTAACCAACAAAAAACACCAACCTCAAAATAGGTGAACTATATAAAATTACAAAGGAAAAAGGAAAATTTTGTATAATCGAACATGGTAAGCTCAATTGATATCCAAATTCTCATCAGTGAGGTATAACCATGACTTGACAATCAAAGAAGGCTAGAATATGTATAACCTTTTCTCAACTTAGTAACCGAAAAGGGCACATTTATTAGTATGAATTGAAGGTAGATTATTAATGGAAGGATGCAAGCTGAGGATCCATACCAGCTAGGATAGAGGTGCAACACATGTGATGAAGCTGATGTGGCAAAGTTAGTTAGATAATTAGTTGGAGTCGGTTAGAAGTAGTTAGGAGTAGCTTAGGGAACAAGCAACTATTTATTTATAAATAGATGAGGTAGAATAGTTAGAGAGTTTGTTTTAGTTTTCCATTTCCTTTCTACTCTGTACATTTCCTCTTAGCTCAGAAGAATGATTCTTCCAGAATCTTCCATCAGCTTGCTTCCTCGCTGTTCTTAGCTCAAGTATTAGTTTCCTAACTCAACCTGATCCAATCTTTAATATGGTATCAGAGCTTGGTGAAGAGAGGTTTAGAGTAGAGATTAACAACAAAGACAGCTACGGAGAGGAGAAGTAGAGGAAGATAGAGGAAGTAAAGGAAGTTTTTCAGCAAATTCTGAGCATCCTAGCAGTAAAATTTGAAGTTCTGTGTAGAAATTTGCTGAGTTTCTCATATAGATCTCAGTTTTCTGATTAAGCTGGGATAAGAGAAGTTGAAGATGAGTAATACAGGAAATGGAGTAGGTATGAGTCAGGACATTGATCATAATCATGATCTATATCTGCATGCTTCAGATACTACAGGAGCACCATTGATTGGGATAAAATTGACAGGATCTGAGAATTGGTCCCTGTGGAATAGAGCTATGAGGATTTCCTTGTTGACAAAAGGAAAATTAGTTTTTGTTGATGGAAGCTGTAGAAGGGAGAATTATCCAGGTCTTGAGAGGCAGTGGGAGAAGTGTAATGCAGTGGTATTGTCATGGATTATGAACACTGTGTCACAGGATCTGCTGAGTGGAGTAGTATATGCATCAAATGCCCAGCTAGTATGGAAAGACCTGAAGGAGAGATTTGACAAGGTGAATGGAACCAGAGTATATCAACTGCATAGGGAGATATGCATGATTACTCAAGGTGTGGGATCTGTGGCAAACTATTTCTCTCGACTGAGGTTGCTGTGGGATGAATATGATGCAATTGTAGCAGCTCCAGGGTGTGAGTGTGAGAGATCCACGGCATTCATTGAGTATTTTCACTCACAGAGATTGTTTCAATTCCTCATGGGATTGAATGACTCATACAGTCAAGTCAAAAGTTAGATTCTGCTGAACAGTCCACTACCTAATGTCAATCAAGCATATGGGATGAAATACAAGATGAGAGCACTAAGCTGAGTATAGGGATGATGTCAACACAAGGAGTAAATGATACTATGGCAATGTACACAGCTAAGAAGCAGGGGCAAGAGATGAATGAAGCATCAGCTATGTACACATCAAAAGGAAGAACTGGGAATAGTAGTTAGAAACCTAGGAGAAACTACAACATTAAATGTGAGCACGGTCAGCTAAGAGGACATTCGATTGATGACTGTTATGTGTTAAATGGTTACCCTCCAGATTTTAAAGGAAAGAGAAAAACATGACCTATGGCTAGTAATGTACAGATGCAGGATGGAAATCAGAGTACAAGTCTAATGCATTCTGATGGATGCATCTCAGGACAGTTTTTCTCAAAGGATCAATATGAGGAGATCAAGAGACTGTTACTCAGGGAGAACAATTCAGACTCAGTAGACAAATTTGCTAATATGGAAGGTATGATAACTTGCTTAATGACACATAAAAAGAGTGATGTGTGGATAATAGATACAGGAGCGAGTAATCACATGACCTGCAGCCTAGTAGAATTAGATGATGTGCAGGACATAAGAAAACTACAGAAATATGTGCATTTTCCCACAGGACAGCAAGCATCAGTGACACATGGTGGGAAATGTGAAGTATTTGGAGGATGTAGGATAAGTAATGTATTGTACATTCCTGGTTTTAAATTCAACATGCTTTCAGTGTCCCAATTGACAAAAGAATTAAAGTGTCGTGTGGTGTTTCTGCCTGATCTATGTATATTTCAGGACCTGTCCAATGGGAAGGTCAAGGGGATTGGTAAAGGCAGAAATGGATTGTACTTGCTGAGCAGGGAGAGAACACAAGAAGTACCAACAGAACTGACTGCATCTGCAGTGACAGAAGGAGCACTATGGCACAGAAGGTTTGGGCATGCACCTCTAGAAGTAATAAAACAGACAGGATTACTGAAAGATTCTGTACATAAGAATAAACTACTGCATTGTTCAATATGTCCCCTAGCAAAACAAGTTAGGAAAATGTTTCCTATTAGTGAGACTAGAAGTAAGGCTTGTTTTGAATTACTGCATTCGGATACTTGGGGCCCTTTGAGGTTTCAAACTCATAATGGATGTCATTACTTCCTTACCATTGTTGATGACTATTCTAGAATGTGCTGGATTTTCTTGATGAGATTGAAAACAGATGTTGTTACTATCTTGAAAGACTTCCTAATCATGGTTAAAAATCAATTCTCAACAAGTGTAAAGACAGTTAGGAGTGATAATAGGACTGAATTTTTCAATACACAGTGCAAGGAGTTATTTAGTAGCTCAGGGATAGTACATCAGAGCTCCTGTGCATACACACCCCAGCAGAATAGGGTTGTAGAAAGGAAGCACAGGCACATACTAAGTGTTGCAAGAGGTCTGCTATTTCAGTCAGGAATGCCTATGAGATTTTGGGGAGAAGCAGTGCTGACAGCAGTGTATGTCATAAACAGAATGCCAGCTCATACACTAGGGGGAAAGTCCCCTTATGAGATCTTTCATGGATTATCACCACCTCTACATCACATGAGGGTGTTTGGCTGCCTGAGTTTTGCTACAAATTTGACATCTGATCACAAACTTTCACCCAGAGCCTCAGCTTGTGTAATGATGGGGTATTCTGCAACTCAGAAAAGGTACAAGTTGTATAATCTTACAGCAAGAAAGTTCTTTGTCAGTAAAGATGTCAGGTTCAAGGAACACATCTTTCCTTTCAAAATGACTACTGATGCCAGCAGGATCAAGCACTCTGCTCCAGCTTCTCACTATTTTTCTTTTGAGGAGCTGGATCAAAGGGGGGAAGTCAGCTTGGAACCAGAACCAGCAGTTCAAAACATTGACATACTCCAGTATGAAGATGCAGAAGAAGAACTTGAACCACATGAAGAAGATCAATACTTATATGAAGATGCAGTGGGAGCTGAAGATGGTGCACAAATAAATGACTTGATCCATGAACCTGACTTGATTCATGAACCTGAGAATCCTATTCCTAATGAAGCTGCAGATGTTCAGCTAGAGGAAGAGGTAGTTGATGCAGCAGGTGAAAGCATCCCCAATACAGATATAGCAGATATAGCACATGAGCAAACTAGGCCAGTCAGAACAAAGGGACCTCCTATATGGCTCAAGGACTATGTGATAGTAAGTGCTGGGGAATCAATATATCCAATAAGCAGCTATTTGAGCTATGATAGCTTGAGCAAAGGATATCAATGCTACTTGCAAGCCTTTTCTGCTGAAGTGGAACCACAAACCTATGCAAAAGCTGCCAAAGATCCCAAATGGAGAGAAGCAATGGACCAGGAGATGAAGGCACTAGAGGATAACAAGACTTGGGTAGTAGCTGACTTGCCCAAAGGAAAGAAGGCCATAGGCTGCAAATGGATGTACAAGATAAAGTACAAAGCAGATGGAGAAGTTGAGAGGTACAAAGCAAGATTAGTAGCAAAAGGATATAATCAGAAGGAAGGAATAGACTTTCAAGAGACTTTCTCACCAGTATTGAAGATGGTGACAGTAAGAGCTGTGATAGCAATGGCAGCTCAAGCAGGATGGACACTGTACCAGATGGATGTCTATCATACCTTCTTATAAGGAGATCTCATAGAAGAGGTATACATGAAAATGCCTATGGGTTATGACAATAAGGGGGAGTATAAGGTCTGCAGGCTGATCAAGTCCTTATATGGGCTGAAGCAAGCTTCAAGACAATGGAATCTGAAGCTGACAGAGGCATTGATGAAGTCAGGGTACACACAAAGTAAATATGATTACTCCTTGTTCACTAAGAAAAGGGGAAGAGAAATGGTAATCATCCTTATATATGTGGATGATCTAGTCATCACAGGAAGCAGTATGACAATGGTAACAGAAGCCAAGGAGACCTTGCAAAGCAGTTTTAACATAAAAGACTTGGGAGAACTGAGATATTTCTTGGGAATTGAAGTAGCAAGATCAGATGATGGGATACTCCTAAACCAGAGGAAATATTCACTGGAGTTTGTAGCTGAAATAGGACTGGCAGGTGAGCAAAGCCTGCACACACACCAATGGAGGTTAATGTGAAGCTTACTTCAGTAGAACTTGACAAGCTGAAGAATGATAGGAGTGACAAGGAATTGGCAGATGTAGGAGAATACCAGAGGCTGGTAGGAAGACTGTGATATCTTACAATAACCAGACCAGATATATCCTATGCAGTACAAACATTGAGTCAATTTATGCACAAGCCAAAAGAGTCACACCTGGAAGCATCACAAAGAGTTGTTAGATACATCAAGGTGACTACAGGAAGAGGAGTCCTTCTCTCATCAAAAGGAGGGATGGAATTGAACTGTTATTGTGATTCAGACTGGGCATCATGTCCAAATACCAGAAGATCAATTTCAGGGCACACAGTAATGTTGGGAAGTAGCCTAGTTTCATGGAGATCAAAGAAGCAAAATACAGTGTCAAGGAGTTCAGCAGAAGCTGAATACAGGAGTATGGGAACTACAGTTTCAGAGATCATTTGGCTGATGAGGTTGCTGAAGGAGTTAGGAATACATGCACCAAATGGGGCCAATCTTTCTTGTGACAGCAAAGCTGCTATACAGATAGCCACAAATCCTGTGTTTCATGAAAGAACCAAGCATATAGAGATATATTGTCATTTTGTGAGAGAGAAGGTACAACAAGGACTGATCAAGTTACAACATGTAAGGACTGGAGAGCAGTTGGCAGACATTTTTACTAAGGCACTTGGAAGACAACAACATGACTACTTGCTGGGAAAACTGGGAATGATCAATCTGTTTGGGACTCAGCTTGAGGGGGAGTAATGGAAGGATGCAAGCTGAGGATCCATACCTGCTAGGATAGAGGTGCAACACGTGTGATGAAGCTGATGTGGCAAAGTTAGTTAGATAATTAGTTGGAGTCGGTTAGTGGTAGTTAGGAGTAGCTTAGGGAACAAGCAACTATTTAACTATAAATAGATGAGGTAGAATAGTTAGAGAGTTTAGTTTTAGTTTTCCATTTCCTTTCTACTCTGTACATTTCCTCGTAGCTCAGAAGAATGATTCTTCCAGAATCTTCCATCAGCTTGCTTCCTCGCTGTTCTTAGCTCAAGTGTTAGTTTCCTAACTCAACATGATCCAATCTTTAATAATTATTTGTAAATATATATTTATTTTGATTATTATTACATTTTCAGTAATTAATGTAATAGTTTCATACTTAGTTTTGGAACCTTTTTTCTCATCAAACGTGGTACTTTTTCTTAGTTCATGTTTTCTTTACATTTTGATAGAATGGTGGCCATAGAGGCATGCCACATCACTTACCTATATATAGTTCTCAATTAGAAGATATATAGATATAGATATAGATAGATATAGATTAGGTAACTTGTCCGCGCATTGCGCGGTTTCCAAACCCTCTAATTGATCTTAGAAAATAACTGTTTCCTAATATCAAATTTTAAAAATAATAAAACAAATTCATCATTTGAGTGAAAGCTAAAAATAGGAGAATATCTCACTCATTAATTAAATGAAAAAGTTTGATCAGCTTCATTGATCTCTATTCTACAATGATAAAAGTTTACATCGTTAATTGATTTTTTTAATTAATGAAGCATCTTTTTCTAATGTTTTATAGTTTAGGTGAGAAAAAGTGTTGGATATTACAACTTGATAATGGGATGCAACGTAAGAATTAAGCAGATGATTAGACGCATAATGCTTCCGTATGTACTATTTACAATATGTGTTTGGCTTTTGGATACAACTAGTATAGCACCCGCGCGATGCGCGGTCAATATGAAAACCAACTCTTAGTAGCAAGTTTATATATGAAATCAACAATTATGTAATATAATCACGATTGAACTTTTAAACTCAACTACTCACCTACCTACTAAGTGCTCAATTGTTGAGTTTCTCATATCTACAATCTATTTCTTAAATTTTTTAAATATATTAACTTCTGATTATATCATTTGCTCTTATTCTTCTACTAATTATTTTTCTGCCATTACTTTTTTTCTTTTGATCCTTTAAGAATGTACTTGATTTTCCTCTTTTCTTTCCATATTTTTCTCTTATTCTAATACTAAAATATTTTTATGCTTTTATTATAATTACTTGAAACATTTTCATTGCTCAAAATTATGAATAATATCATATAGAATTATTGCAATATTTAATTAAATTATTTTTTAATTATTTTAATGTACAAATAATCTCTCACACAATCTTTTTTTGGCTCTTTATACCTATTTCTAATGAAATTTTAGCGACGAATTATTTATCCAACATAATTATGGGATGACCATAAGTACTGTGCGAAATTAGCATATATTAACATCATATTTCAAAGATTAAAACACACACACACACACACACACACACACACACACACACACACACATATATATATATATATATATATATATGTGATAGAAAACAAAAATGTATATTCCATCTATGCAGCGATATGAACAAAGAGAAAAACAATCTTACTACCATAAATCCCAACTACATGAAAGACAACTGAACACTATTACAATTTGGGAGGTTTAGGAAAATACCCATCAAAATTAAAATATTTATCCACCACTATTCATAAGTTTCATATTTACATAACCTACCCATCTAGACTTGTATACTATTATTTATGCAGTATACCTTAAAGGTATACACCCATATCTAGACCTACCTTAAAGGTATACACTCATAAGATATAACAAAGATATACAGTAATAAATGGGTAGGTTGAGTAAATACTTTTAATTTTATTGATAGAACTTGTAAATATTTTAAATTTTATGGGTATATAGTGTAAAAAATTCTTACAATTTATAAATGGTGACTGGCCGAGGCAGTTACTGAATGACGAAGTAGTATTATGATTCCTTTATATGTTCCTTACTCTTTATTCTATAAAAATAATTATAGCTAATTGTTTCTTCAAACAATCCCTAGAATTTGTGTATCAAAGTTACCAAATTTTGTACGTAATAACTAATAGAGTAAATTTTACGAAATTGTTATTAAACGTATTTGAAGTTCCCAAATGAAATCTATACATTAAATAGATACACAATGAAAAAACAATCAAACTTATCAATCTTATTGCACTGCCTATTAGCGTTGTCAAAATATAACATTTGAAGTATATATGTCATCACATCGATACTGGAATTTTTATCTTGTTTCTTTTACTATATTTTTTGATAAAACATTAGCAATAACTCAAATCTAAATTTTCTACTGACCAACATTCAACATTGTACATTACACTATACTAATGGCTAATTCACAATATTAAATAGTACTCTTATGTTATTGCGTTTAAATATTCACTTAATTCAACTGAAAAAAGTTTGACCTATATTAAGCTTCCTATGTGATGATTTTTATTGTAATTCTTGATTGTTGCTTCTAATTCTTTCAATAGCCAGTACTTTTAATTTTGTTTTTGAATTTATCAATTCAGATATCAGTTGCATGGTATTATACTTAGTATGATTCCGCGCATCATAATTCAAAACGACTTTCTTGTCTTATGTTCAAATAAGCCTTATTCTTCTATATTTTTTTCATTAATTTTTTTTGTTTCCTTTTGTTCCTTGCTAAATGTTTCTACACAATCCATTGTAACTGAGCACAAACACATTGCCATTGACTTTCACTTAGCAATCACTTGGCAAATATATCTCCTACCCATTGCTCCTTTTTAATTTATTTAATATATGATAAATAGTAGTTTTTACTCATGGATTTAATTTATTTAACTCTAAGGTTCTACATATTCAAATTTAATTCATTTATTAAATTTATCTATAAAAATTTTTGTTATTATTTATTCACTTCATTATATTTTAAAACTAATCAAAGCATATATACTGGTTGCATTATCTTTTATATCTTCTTTAACAGATTCTATAAGATACTGCTTACTTCTTCATTAGAAAAACATCGTTCAATAAAAAATATAAGGACTATATCAAACTCGTAATGAAAAATTAAACCTTTTTTGTAATGAAAATTTTCTTTTGCCCCGGTATATATCAAGAGACTCAAATAACTTTCTTTTATGGAATTAATTTAATAAACATTCTGAAATGTTTTAATTTTGAAACCCCTTTTATAATATTATTCTATATTTCCCATTGATCCATCAATTTTTTACATACATCCTAGAGTTCATTTGGATAGGTTTCTATCTTTATGTAATATTTACCAAATCAATTCTAGGTTTATTTTGAATAGATATCTATCTCCAATTTAGCAGATTAAAAGATTCAGTTTTCAAATAAAGTAAAGTTGCCCATTAGATCGAGCTGGGAGTCTATACATTATTGATTACACTAAGTAGATCTACCAAGAGAATTTAGGTAAATTTTTTAAGCGATATTCACGCTTTACTTTGTTTAACTTTTTGGTTTCTTGTACTATCAAAAGATTTACAACTTAGTGAGATTAATAAAAACATGTTCTCCAAGTACTAATAAGAAATCGAGCATCCAGAAAAGCATCAAGAAGTTAAAAGTGAGAAATATACTTCATTATGTCTTAAGTCATTATAGCATGAGATTGTTGATATAAATCATGAGAAGAGCCGTGATAAATAATAAATTAGCAACCAACGGTCCTTTTTCAGTCCTATTACTGCACAAAAAGAAGAAGCAAAAGAAAACTATAAACAATATAATATTCTGGAAATAAGATGAAGCATTAACTCTAGAGAATTAGAGATGTAAACATATTGGAATAATAATTAATGGAGTACTCGCTTGCTTTATAGATTTCGCTAGATTTCTATATATAGTATACCAGCAAGAATTTTGAAATTATAAATTTATCCCACAACATACTCTAGAAGACATAACATATAAATGTAAGTTATTCAATACTTACTTCGGAAACATATATATTCTTACCACGCAGTCCAAGCTTCAGCTAGAAACATTGGTAACAATGATTGTTTGGCATTTGATTCTGCACTTTAAAAGACAACAGAAATAGTAAAAAAGTATTTAACTTTCTATGTCTTATGTTGACAACTCATGATCAGCTTGTTAGCAAGTAGACCATCGATATATACCTGGGACAAATATAAAATTACATCAAGAAATATGTACTCCACAATTATACCTTTCCCCCAAGAGAGCACGCAACCTAAACATTGTAAAAGTGATGGCATCCAATGACTGTAATTTCAAAATGGTAGTATATCTGCACACTAACAGATAACAATATACTCCAATTAATATTAAACAAAATTTTACAATCATATAAACATGTAATATAAATCAAAAGAAAGAGGTCGAACGTAAAATAAAGATGAAAGAAGAATAATAAGGAGCACAACTCATATACTTTCTTGAAATAATGTAATGAAAACAATGAGCTTTGTGGATGTTTGATTGCCACAATATGTTTGGGTGTTTAAATAGAAATAAAAGAGGAGGGAGATAAAAAAGTAACTTTAAATTTAAAATAAACTTTATTATCAGTCAATTCAAAATTTCAAGGTTTATCATCTTTTGATTTAAATTTTTTTATCTTTCAATTCAAATTTGAAAAGCGTTATCTTTTCAAGTTTCAAAGATTTAATCTTAGTTGGAGGGATTTTTTGATGTAGCTATAAAAAGTTCTTATCTGACAACAACTTTATTGCATGAATTATGATTATATTTTCCAGCTTGTTCGTTGGAACTTATCTGTTGCTCTTTTCAACCTATAGACTCCTAGTCTTACCAACTTAATATAGGTCCTTGCTCAGTTACTTGACTCTTGTTGATTGCTCAAATTACTTTGGTGACGAAATGTGGCGTTTTTTTAAATAGATATAGATGGATTGATATAATAAAATTTGAAATTTGATTTTTATCCTTCGATCCCTTTCATTTCTTTTACCATTTTGAATTTATTTTCTTCAAATAAATAAATAATTTACCGTAGGTAAAAAAATAGTATTTCTTCAAATCATTATATGTACGACAAGTTTACTTCCAAGATATCAAAACCCACATAAAAATAGGACTCAAAGCAAATTTGCTTCGTTAAAGATGCGTATCTTTAGACCAGATAGTCACTCCCACAAATCAATTCAACAAACTTATCCTTGAATGTTGTATATCTCCTTCAAAATATGTTTATCTTTCTATTAAATTCAAATTTTTTTATCTATCGATTCAAATCAAAGTAATCTTATTTATTTGAGATGTGGAATTGGATTAAAGATGAATATTCTTGTTTTAGTCTATCCCTAAATCTTGTTAAATTTTACTGATCATAGAAGAGTAATTTGATAAGCTAAAACTTGAATATAGATCTTTATCTCTTAATTTGCTATAATTAGTTACTGTATTTCAAAAAGTAATCTTTTCCATTCAATTTTTTTTTTTAAAAAAATGCTTATCTTTAAATTTGAAATTAATCACATGTCATTACAAATGTTGTCCTACTGTATTAAGATTTTGTTCTAACCGTTCTTTCCTTTTAATAATATATATATATATATATATATATATATATATATATATATATATATATATATATATATATATATATATATATATATATATATATATATATATATATAGATTATAAAAAATAAAATAAAAAATAAGTTGGTTCTATCTTTCCAAAAAGATTTACTATCTCTTTATTCAAAATTTAAAATTATTAGTTAAGATAAGGTAGTAGGTTTATCTTTTTATTGAATTTAAAAAAAAAACTTATCTTTATATTTAAAATTTGGATTTGGATTTGGATTAATGTCATTACAAATATTGTCCTAATGTCTTATCCTAAATTTTGTCCTAAGCGTTCTTTGCTTTTATATATATATAGATATTTTTTAATGGTGATTATGAAGGGTTATAAACAGACGTGGTTTGACGTGAGAGGAAATTAAAGAGTATTTGTAACTGTTCGGTAATCCTTTTTATTGCATAATTATTTAATGGAAACCTCAATGAATATAAAATTGAAGGGTGTTTTTATTCAGTATTCCTCTTCCACGTAAATGTTCTTTTCTTTAGTGCGCCGCTGGAATCACATTAATTGAAATTATTAAAATAAAAATGAAACAACAAAATACTACAAATTCAATGAGGATAGAATTGAAGGAGAAACAAATGTGGAGACTTCTTTACAAAAGGGAAAAAACACATACACTATAATAAATGTAATGTCATAAACCGTCCGCCCAAAGTTATAAGAAATATGGATGCACTTTATATAAACAATTTCAACAAATGTTCTTCACTGTTATCTTCCCCTCGCTGCTCCTTACAAAATTAGAGAAGGAAAATGTAAAAAAATAAGAGTGGATTTGGATAGCTCCTATGTGCCTTAATTAGTAAAGTTGCAAGCAATGAGTTTATGATAGTTGCTTACACCGAAAGGCTATATATAGCATCAGATGACTATTCATTTTTGTCTACAGTATAATTGTTGATCATTTACATTGTTAAGAAATATCACATTTATTATGCATTGAACTCCAAATAAATACCATATTCATCCATAATGAATGTTGCAGTCATTCGAAAGAAGTGATGATGAAGCCTTTAAAAAAGAATTTTAGTCATGGAATTAAGAGAATATAAGATGAAAAGACTATATTGATTTAATAGGATCAGAGGAAATGAACAAATGTTTTCTATACATTTTGATGGACGTACTTTGGAATAATTGATATCATAATTTTAATATAAAAAATAAAGTCCTACTAATGAAATAAGTGACTGTATTATACAAGTGGTAATTATACGTGGGAATTTATACTCTTGTTTTTTTCCTAGTCATTACTTACAAAAAAATAATTTAATTAAATACTTAAAGAAAATGTAGAGGAGACAACCTAAGTGAATGCCTCGAGATAGTCATGCAGCAAAGTTACCAAAGAGACATTTCTGAATGCTATTTGATCTCGAAATTCACGCATAAGCTTGTATGCTCTCAAGGCAAAGCTGCAAGTTTAGTATAGATGATATAAGTAACTATCTACAACCGGAAATATATACACCATAAAAAAAACAAAAGCAACATAATTGTTGATGGGAATTAAGGAGGAAAACATAAAATAAAAACATAAAAAGAAGACACGAAAAGCCCATTAATCTAACAGTAGTGTAGAGGTAAATAAAAGGAGATATCAGTCATGGAAATCAAGATTTACGTTGACACAAAAATAGCATCATAGATAGTTTCCTCCATTTTCCCCACAGATATTTCCATCCGTTTATGATGTACGTTAAGGAAGGATAGCTGTGTAAGTCTTTCTGGATCTGCATCTCATTGTGGTACCTGTGAGATTTACCATACTATTGCATCATGCTGCTTGTTGGATGCATGAGTTTCCACCTTTATTTATATATCCAATATTGTGAATAGTGGAAGAGTTTTAATTACAATACTATGTTAATTGATACACACGCTAAATCACCACAGAGTTTCCATGGTGGAAACCCTAGAAAATGCAGAGAGAGAAGATATGAGAGTCGGTGGAGAAAACAAAGTGAAATGATTTCATTGGTTCTTCCAGAATATTCTCAGCTATTTATATTTTTACATACCCAAAATGAATTAATTCTACAAAATACAATACAAGTAAAATACAATGTAATAGAGCTGGGTCGGATCAAGTTACTCCAACTGGGCCTGTGTCCTTTGGGCTCTGTTGGGCTGCAGTCGTAGGAGGCTTAACACCCCCCCCCCCCAAGCTGGAGGGAGAGAGCACACCAAGCTTGCCAAGAAGATGATGGTGAATTGGACCAGAGAGAGCCTTGGTAAAAATGTGAGCCAACTGTTCAGAACTAGGGACAAAATGCAGAGAGATCAGGCCATAAGATAAGCAATCACGTACATAATGACAGTCAATCTCGATATGCTTAGTACGCTCATGGAACACAAGGTTTTTGGCAATGTTCATAGCAGCTTGGCTATCACAATGAAGAGGGACAGGGGAAGTGATATGCACACCCAAATCAGCAAGTAAACGAACTAGCCAAGCAATCTCAGCAACAGCCTTGCGCAAGGCCCTGTATTCAGCTTCAGCTGAGGACAAGGAAATGGTGGGCTGTTTCTTACTTTTCCATGAAACAGGGCAACCACCAAGAGTGATAAAAAACCCAGTGATGGATCTTCTGGACATGGGGCAGGCAACCCAATCAGAATCAGAGAAGGCCACAAGAGAAATTTCAGAAGAATGAGTGAAAAGGAGGCCCTGGCCTGGATCCAACAATAGATACCTGAGAACATGGAGGGCACTCTGCATGTGAGGAACCTGAGGGGTATTGAGAAATTGACTGAGGTGTTGCACAGAGTAAGAGATATCAGGCCTAGTGTGTTGGAGGAAATTCAACTTGCCCACAAGCCTCCTGAACACACTATGGTCAGACAAAGGGGCACCCATATCTGTGGTCAACTTGACAGAAGGATCCAGAGGAGAGTTCACTGGAGTGAAATGGGAGCACTTGAATTCAGCAAGAAGGTCAGAAGTGAATTTGTGCTGACTGATAACATAGCCTTGGGGATGAGTAGTGACCTCAAGGCCCAAAAAATAATGAATGGACCGCAAGTTTTTGATTTTGAATCTAGCATCCAGGAAAGCCTTCAGAGCTTCCATTTCTGGAATGTTGTCTCCTGCTAGAAGAATATCATCTACATACACTGCCAAGACAGTGAGGGAAGCACCTTCTTGCTTGGTAAATAGTGAGTAGTCATTTTTGCTAGAAATGTAGCCTCTAGAGAGTAAGGCTTCAGACAATTTAGAAAACCATTGCCTGGAAGCCTGTCTGAGGCCATATAAGGACTTATTCAGTTTGCAAACCAGGGGAGTAGAGGAAGGTGAATGAGAGGATACTACAAGACCAGGAGGAACTTTCATGTACACTTCTTCATGGAGATCACCATGAAGGAAGGCATTGTTAACATCCAGCTGAAAGACAGTCCAATTCCTCTTGACTGCCAGAGTAAGAAGACATTTGATGGTGGTGAACTTGACCACAGGAGAGAAAGTCTCAGTGTAGTCAATACCAGCCTTTTGGGTGTCACCTCTGATGACTAATCTGGCCTTGTACCTTTCAATAGAACTATCAGACCTCTGTTTGATCTTACAAACCCATTTGTAGGAGATAGCCTTCTTATGAGGTGGAAGGGGAACAATCTCCCAGGTCTGGTTTGCCTCTAAAGCCTGAAATTCCTTTAGCATAGCCTCTTGCCAAGCAGGATTGGAAGCGGCCTGTTGGTAAAACTGAGGCTCATGCAAATGTAATTCAGCAGTGGAGACTTTGGAATTAACAGGGAATGAGGCAGAAAGAAAGACTGAGGAGCAAAACTAGTCATTCAAATAAGAAGGGGGATGATGTGGCCTGGTTGAGTGTCTAGTAGGGGGAGGAGAATGAGAAGGTGGATGCTGAGATGGGGAAGAGGAAGGTGCAGAGATAGGAGCAGGGGTAAAGGAAGGTGAGACAGAGGGAGAATCAGAATAAGGAAACAAAGGGGTATCGTAAGGAAATATGTTAGTGGGGCTGGAGTCATAGGGAAAGATGGATTCATAAAACTTGACATCTCCGGAGAAGAAAATGGAATGAGTGGACAAGTTCAGCAGTTTGTACCCTTTCTTCCCACAAGGATACCCTAAAAAAATGCAAGGGGTGGTCCTGGATTGGAACTTGTCCCTCCCAATTTTGGGTGTAGTGGCAAAGCAGAGACAACTAAATGATCTAAGATGGGCATAGGAAAGGGCATGACCATGTAACTTCTCATAAGGTGATAGGTTATGAAGAACAGAGGAGGGGAATCAATTAATGAGGTAGGTGGCTGTGAGGACATAGTCACCCGAGTATTTAGTGGGAAGTTTGGATTGGAAGAGAAAAGCTCTGGATGTTTCAAGGAGGTACTTGTGTTTTCTCTCCACAACACCATTTTGTTGTGGAGTATGAGGGATTGTGGTCTGATGCAGGATGCCATGACTGGTAAAGAAAGATTGAGCCTCAAAACTGGAGCCCAATTCATAAGCATTATCAGACCTAAAGGATTTAACTGTGGTGTTGAAGTGAGTTTGGACCATAGCTACAAAGGCTTTAAGAATGGACAAAAGAACTACCTTTGCAAGCTAGGAGGTGAGTCCAAGTCACCCTAGTGTAGTCATCCACTAGGGTCAAAAAATACCTAAAGCCATTGTAGTGGGAGTGTTATAAGGGCCCCATACATCAATGTGGACAAGTTGGAAAGGATGGCAGAAATGTATAGAGCTGGGAAGAAAGGGGAGTCTCTATTGTCTAGCCATAGGACAGATAGTGCATACAAATGTCTGTTTGGAAGATATCTTATCAGACAAAGAAGGGACAGATTTCAGTTTGTGAAAAGGCATGTGACCAAACCTTTGATGCCAAAACAAGTCATTTGTATTATTGTCAGATGCTGGATTACAATTCATAATGTGAGATGGTAAAACTGAATGAGAAACTAAGCAAGTATCATTATTAGAACTATTAACAGGCTGAGAATTAATAGAGACAGGATCTGAAACTACACCAGCTTCAGGGAGGAGGAGATAAAGTCCATTTGCAGCTTTACCAATTTCCAATGGCCTCTTCAGAGAAGGGCCCTGTAGAGAGCAAGAGGAATTGGTAAAAACAGGTGAACAATTCAATTGAGCAAGTAACTGATGAATAGAGATCAAATTAAATTGGAAAGAAAGAACCAGAAGGACTTTGTGTAAGGTGAGATCATGTCTGAGTTGTAAGGATCCAGTAGATAATACCTTGACTTTATAACCATTGGGAAGTGTAATAAGTAAGGGAGTGGTCAAAGGGTGAAGATTATGTAGGAGGTGCTTGTGTGGTGTCATATGGTTAGTGGCTCCTGAGTCTAATATCCAAGGCTCATGGCCTAACTGAGAATATGCACATACATGAGGGATTACCCAAGAAGAATCAGGAACCTGGTACACACCTGCAAAGTTAGCATAGGCAGAGGTATCCTCAGTGTGCATATTGTCAGCTGATGGAGTAGAGACTTTGGCTTGATGGAAGAGAGAGATCAGATGTTGATATTGTTCTTGGCTGATTCCAGGAGAAGCAATATCACTTGGATGAGGGGAAGAAGGAGCAGGCTCAGTCTGGACAGAAGAGGCATGCTTCTTCCCTTTTGTGAACTTGAAATCAGCAGGAAAACCATGCAGTCTATAACAATGATCAATGTCATGGTTGTTCATGTTGCAATGGTCACAATGCAATGGTTTCCTGGTGTCAAATTGTACCTTCTGCTGGTAAGGCCTTTGATTGTTGGGAGGCCTTGTATTAGCAGACTGAGAAGGAGGGAATCTGTTGCCACCATAAGATCCAGGGGGTGGTCTATAATTCCCATAGGATGAATTCCCATGTGATCCAGAATGACCAGAAGAGAAATTTCCAGAGTATGCAGGTGTGGGCTTAGCATTGGAATACCTCTGATTCCCAGAAGCTACAAAAGAAGCAGGAGAACTAGAGAAACTGGGTGCAAGGGAAGATTCTCTCTGCTTCTCATCATGCTGAAGCATGGAATAAGCTTTGCCCACAGAGGGAAGGTTGGGCATCATGAGGATATTGCTTTTGACTGTGGAATAGGAATCATTAAGCCCACCTAGGAATTGGAAGAGCTTCTGTTCCTCCAAGAATTTTGGTAGAGCCCCACAAGAACATGTGGGTCCAACATAGGCAACTTGTAATTCATCCCATAAGCTCTTCAACTTGGTGAAATAAGTTGCTATGTCAGCACTACCCTGAGATGTGAAGCTTACTTCACGTTGGAGTTGGATATATTTAGACCCATTGGATTGGCCAAACCTCTCGTTAAGGTTTGTCCAGATTTCACTAGTAGTGTTATATCCTAAAACACTAGAAGCTATGTCTCTAGTGAGGGAATTAGTGAGCCAAGCAATAATCATGTTGTTGCATCTCTCCCAGAATGGATAAAAAGGGGAATTTACATCAGGTTGAGAGTCTCTCCCCGTCACCATCCCTAGTTTGTTCTTGGCTAAAAGAGCTACTATCATGCTCTTACGCCAAGCCACAAATCCATGTCCATCAAAAAGAGGAGATACCAGATGGAACCCGGGACTATCAGAGGGATGGATATAGAAAACGTGAGAAGGATCGATGTTGAAATTCGTAAAACCGTCATGAGCAGCGGAGTTAGCAGAAATGGAATTTTCCGACATAGTGTATCAATATACTATCGATAATTTCTATACAATATGCTTAAAGCAAGTACTAGAATAAACCCTAATTCAGTATAATGATCAGAAACCCTAATTCAGTATGATGATCAGATCTACACATATAAGAGATGATATACGGAAAGAGGTTACCGGTCTACGACGTCACACCACACAAAAGCTATCAGAGAACCGTGATCCGTTCCCAGGAACTGAAAATTCGCTTGAATGTGAACCGTCACAGCAGTTGAACCACTAGATTCGCTGTGAGAATAACCCGATCCAACAAAATTCCGATGAATCCGATGATAAAACCCCAGATTTAGTAGGGTTTGACTCCTTTCTGATGAAATCTCCGGTCAAAATTTGTGAGGGTACTATCGATTGAAAGAGGGGATCGAGGATTACTCGAATACCCGCTCTGATACCATGTTAATTGATACACACGCTAAATCACCACAGAGTTTCCATGGTGGAAACCCTAGAAAATGCAGAGAGAGAAGAGAGAAGATATGAGAGTCGGTGGAGAAAACAAAGTGAAATGATTTCATTGGTTCTTCCAGAATATTCTAAGCTATTTATATTTTTACATACCCAAAATGAATTAATTCTACAAAATACAATATAAGTAAAATACAATGTAATAGAGCTGGGTCGGATCAAGTTACTCCAACTGGGCCTGTGTCCTTTGGGCTCTGTTGGGCTGCAGTCGTAGGAGGCTTAACATACTAATGCAGTAATTATTACAACATTATTAGAAAAAGCAAATGGTCTTGATGCCAAATTCTTTTGGTTGGGAATAGTCATAACCGACACACGTATTACATATAAGAAATTACTACTCCTATTATTATGAACATTAAAGAGGAAAAAACGTGGGAGTCATGGATACAGCATTGAATTTGGACTTTTTATTTTTAACTAATGACAAATAGGCTGCTTTCTATATTAAGAGAATCAAGAGATAGATGAAAGTGAGAAAAGAGGTCAAAATAAGTAATCCTTGGCCATAGAGGCATGCCACATCACTTGCCTATAGTTCTTAATTAAAAGATATATAGATAGATAGATAGATAGATAGATAGATATAGATAGATATCACAAACTTAGATTTAGGAGTCAATGAGATAAATCTTATATTGTGACTTGTGAGCTTGCAAAAAGAAGACAACTAGTGTATAGCTAGTGTGATATGTTGTGTATGTCATCAACCAATTGATACTCAAATGAAATTTCGTTTATTATACTTTCCATAAGTACAAAAACTGTCTAATCACTAATTAAAATAAACTAATTTTGAGAACGTGCTGCATGTTCTATCCCATGCTAATTATTGTGAATTTTGATGCAGAAAGGTTTCTCTACGAATCTAGCAAAATTTGTTAATTTTCGCAGCAATATACAAAGAAGGTGGCTAATTTAAGTTTGATTGCAATTGGTATACTTAGATGGGAATTAACTGTTTATTCATTTTGGAACTAATAAAGTAAGACTATATAGTAGGGGTGTTTATCGGTCGGTTCGGTTCGGTTTTGCACCATATCGGTTTGGACTATCGGTTTTCGGTTTTTAAAAGTGCTAAACCAATAACCGAACCAATAAGTTATCGGTTATCAGTTTTCGGGTTATCGGTTTTAGGTTCTTATCGGTTCGGTTTTCGGTTTAACCATTAAGAAACTTAGGCCTAACAAGTGTAAAAAAAAAAAAAACCTCTTAAACGATTGCATCCAATACAAAATCGGCTTTATTTTCACAACGAATTCAAATGCCTCTTATAGCATTCGCCATATTCAAAAAAGCAACCAACTATAGATTCAAATATACTTCATCATTCTATAAACTAATGAAGGAGGCAAGGAGTGAAATAGTAAATCGGTGGTTGAAATAGATGGGGAGACTTGAAAGCTACACAAGTAAAAGAAGACTAAAGTTTGAGGTTTCTAAGTTCCAACTAATAATAATTAAGTATACTATTTTTATGCACATAAGCGCAATATAGTAAATTTGAAAACCTTATTGGGTTATCGGTTTAACCAATAAGAAAATGTACAAAACCAACAACCGAACCGATAACCCAATAAAAAATTTTGCAAACCGTTAAATAACCGATAACCCAGTAACCCAATATTTATAAACCATTAACTTTTTCGGTTCGGTTTATCGGTTTAAACCAAAAAATGAACAACCCTACTATATAGGTCCAAATGTAAGAGAAGTTCGAAGGAATTTTTACACAAAAGTACAATTTTTAGAAGTTAATTACCAAACATAGCAACATTTTAGTAAAATTACCCTATATAGATGAAAACAAAAGTTAATTACAAATATAGCAACAATATAGCAATATTTTTCCATAACATACCAAACCCTTACATTCTTCTTCCTATTTCTCCCACTATCACTTTTGCTCCTCTCATTCCTTCCTATTTCACTTTTCCTCCCACCATTTCTCCAAATTTAACTTTTACTCCTCATATTTCACTTTTTACTCCCATTTCAGACTGTATCAATTCCGTTTCAGACTGTATCAGACTATTTTAAACTGTATCAGGTCTCGTTTCAGACTGTATCATATTGTTTTAAACTGTATCAACTCCCGTTTCAGACTGTATTAACTCCGTTTCAGACTGTATCAGATTGTTTTAAACTGTATCAACTCTCATTTTAGACTGTATCAGCTCTATTTGAGACTGTATCAGACCGTTTTAAACCGTATCAAGTCCCGTTTCACACTGTATCAACTCCATTTCAGACTGTATCAGCATGTTTTAAACTGTATCAAGTCCTGTTTCAGACTGTATCATACTGTTTTAAACTGTATCAACTCTCATTTCAGACCGTATCAGACTGTTTCAATAATTATTTTAGATTGTTTCAACGTCATTTCAGACCGTATCATACTGTTTCAACATCGTTTCAGATGTATCAAACTGTTGCAACAATTGTTTCAATGTTTCAACAATATTTCAAACCGTACATATTGTTTCAACTCCATCAGTCATGAGCAATAGAAAGGAGTTCAAATTTATTAATCTGACAAATATGTACAAACAGGAACAGAAACAGAAACGAAATCTGAACAATTCTAGAGAAACAGAAACGGAACAAAAATGAAATAAATCTAAATAATAGAAAATGATACTGTTTCAAAAAATTAAAACTTTAAATCAAGCTCCATCACAAGTGCCCTATCTCTGTAAATCTTCACTAACAAAATCAATCTCCCTGTCAATTTAGACATATGCAGCCGCCATAAGTACAATATGTAATAGAAATGAAGGAGCCAGATCGTAACAGAAATGGAGGAGATAGATCGTAAAGGGGGAAGGGTAATCGGCTCTCCGTCGTGCTGTAGCTGCTTTCCGGTGAAGATGATGACGGTAATGGGCCGATTTTTGTGAGTTCGTTTGGATCGAAATCAGTGACGGATCGAGTGAATCCGTCACTGATGGTGGTGGTTGTGTGAATCCGGCAGCGGAGATGGCGGAGATAATGGTGGAGACAAAATGGGGTGTATTTGGACGGTTTCAGTGTGGAGGAAGAGAAAAGAGAATGGGGGGGTGGGGCTGATTTGGTTTAGGGGAAGTGGAGTAAATGTTCTAGGGTTTTTAGGAGAGTGGGTGTAAGTGTGTATATTAAATGTTGCCATTTTGCTAGGAAAAATATTGCTATGGCTTGTAATTAGAAAAATATTGCTATTTTTTCGTAATTAAGTGTTTAAATTTGTATATTTTTGTAAAAAATCCAAGTTCGAAACCTAACAAGTCCAAACAAATTGGATCTATTTGTATTACAAAGCCACAGATTGGGCTAAATTCAAAGCCCACAAGGATCAATAGTTTTTTTCGAGTCTTATTTTCTTTGGTGGGTCATGATTCCTAAGTCGGGGTGGATTCCTTTTTTTTATGCTTTTATTTCGTTTCGGCTTTCCAGCAACTCTTTTCCCGTGACGGGTGTCATGCCAGAGTCTGTCTGGGTGGGCTCAAGCTAAAACAGGGGAAGAGAGTTAGCTTAGAACAAATAAAAATAACATTGATATAGGACAAGAAAGTAAAAGAGATATCCATTCTCAAATAAAGTCGACTAATAGGAAAAGCAGGAGTAACATACCTTATCCCATTATCATACCAAAAGAGGAGGAAAAGAGATATATATATTTTTATGCCGAAACCGAGTTAACCCATGGTTAAAGCTTTGACATAAAGAAAAAGGAATAAAATGAAGGATGTAGTCAAGTGAAATAATATTGTACATTGTATAAAAGGACAGAGAGCGTGTGAAAAGGCTCTCTTGGCTGATGTTTTCTATGGTGGAAGTTTAAAGGACCACAATTAAAGCTCATAGAGTAATTAAAGATGTAAGAATTCTTTCTTACCATGTACGCTTCGGTTTAATAGCTGAAATAACTTAATTGTTGTAAAATTAATAGTAAAGTAAGAACAAGACAAAAAGTATATGAGAGGAGAAGGAAGAACTTGTATTCTCAAAATGTTTCAAGTGTGTCTTCCATAGATAAAGTGTCATCTATTTATAGGACTCCAATACATAGGAAGTTACAAGTCATTCCTAAATGATGAATTAAGTATGAGAAAATGGGGAGGAATTAAGTAGGAGAAAGTGGGGTAGTAAATTATATGTTACAAGTGAATAAATGGAGAGTAATGGAGAGTAGTGGTCATCCACATTTATATTACATACATGTATTTGTAACACTCCCCCTTGGATGACCATTTGGAAGATAATGTGCGTCGTTAAAACCTTACTAGGAAAAACTCGGTGGGAAAAAGCCTAATGAAGGAAAAACAATACACATATCCTGTAATACGCTTTTAGAGCTGCCTCATTAAAAATCTTACAAGTAAAACCCAAGTGGGATAAAACCTTGTTAAGGAAAAAAGAGTACAACGCGTATTTACTCCCCCTGATAAAGACACTCCTTGACATCTCAAAGACGACACATTCCAATCTTGTAAACAAGCTTCTCAAATGTTGAGGTTGGTAATGCCTTAGTAAACAAATCCACCAGATTATCACTCGACCGTATTTGTTGAATATCTATTTCACCAATATTCTGAATATCATGAGTGAAAAAGAATTTTGGTAAAATGTGTTTTATTCTGTCTCCTTTAATATATCCTTCTTTCAGTTGCTCAATGCATGCGCTATTGTCTTCATATAATATTATTGGAATCTTCTTCAAAGGAAAACCACAAATGTGCTGAATATGTTGAGTCATTAATCTCAACCAAATGCATTCCCGGCTTGCTTCATGAATAGTCAATATCTCTGCATGATTTGAAGAAGTAGCAGCAATAGTTTGTTTCACTGAACGCCATGAAATGGCTGTATCTCCATATGTAAATAAATAGCCCGTTTGGGACCGACCTTTATGTGGATCAGATAAATAGCCAGCATCGGCGTAACCAATCAATTGTGACTTGGATTCATTCGAATAGAACAAACCCTTATCAATAGTACCTTGGAGGTATCTAAGTATATGATTAATACCATCCCAATGTCTTCAAGTTGGGGAAGAACTAAACCTTGCCAATAAGCTTACATCAAAAGCTATATCAGGCCGAGTATTGTTGGCAAGGTACATCAGTGCACCAGTTTCACTAAGATATGGTACTTCATCACCAAGAAACTCTTCATCAGTTTCACAAGGCCGAAATGGATCTTTATTCACATCAAGTGATCTCACAATCATTGGAGTACTCAACGGATGTGATTTATCCATGTAAAATCTTTTCAAGACCTTTTCTGTATATGTAGATTGATGAACAAATATTCCTTTAGGCAATTGCTCAATTTGTAGGCCAAGACAAAATTTTGTCTTTCCAAGATCTTTCATCTCAAATTCTTTCTTTAAACATTCCATTGCCTTTGACAGTTCTTCAGGAGTCCCAATAATATTCAAATCATCAACATACATAGCTATAGTGACATATCCAGATCCAGACCTTTTTATAAAAACACAAGGACAAACTGGATTATTTTTGTATTCTTGTTTCAACAGGTATTCGCTAAGGCGATTATACCACATGCGTCCCGATTGTTTCAACCCATACAAGGATTTTTGAAGCTTTATTGAACAAGCTTCTCGGGAGCCTTTAAATGCCTCAAGCATTTTGAACCCTTCAGGGATTTTCATGAAAATTTCGTTGTCCAATGAACCATATAAATAGGCTGTGACAACATCCATTAGATGCATATCAAGTTTTTCTCGTACTGCCAGACTTACGAGATACCTGAAGGTGATTGCATCCACCACGGGAGAATATGTTTCCATAAAACCAATGTCAGGTTTTTGCGAAAATTCTTGTGCCACAAGTCGTGCTTTATATCTAACGACTTCATTTTTCTCATTTTGTTTTCGCACAAATACCCACTTATAACCCACTGGCTTTACACCTTTAGGTGTTCGGACAATTGGTCCGAAAACTTCACGTTTTTCAAGTGAAGTTAATTCTGATTGAATTACATCTTTCTATTTTGGCCAATTATTTCTCTGTCTGCAGTCATTGACAGATTTTGGTTCAAGATCCTCATTATGTTGCATCACATCAATAGCAACATTATATGCAAAAGTGTTGTCGACAACAATATCATTTCGGTTCCATATTTTTCCGGTAGAGACATAATTCATTGAGATCTCTTAGATTTTTGTATTCTCAGGTACCTGAGCCTCTCCTGAAGAGGACTTATCAATTGTTATGTCTCTATGCTCTTCTTGAGCAAGTACCTCCATATTTTGATCTTTTTGATCAATTGCTCCTTTTCTTTTTCGAGGATTTTTATCTTTGGAACCGGGTGGTCTACCACGCTTCAGGCGTGCCTTAGACTCACTTGCACTTATAGATTATCCTACCGGGACATCAACTCGAACATAAGCATTTGCAGCTGGAATGTGGGATTTAGTAACCCTTGGTAGGTCAGTGAATGCATCTGGCAGTTGATTTGCAATATTTTGCAAATACACTATCTTTTGAACTTCTTGTTCACATTGATTTGTACGAGGATCTAAATGAGATAGTGTTAATGCATTCCAGTCAATATCTTTTTCCAGCTGCTTATTCTCTCCCCCTAATGTTGGGAAAACTGATTCATCAAAATGACAATCAGCAAACCTTGCGGTGAATAAATCTCTCGTCATTGGTTCAAGATATTTAATAATAGACGTAGATTCATACCCAACATATATCTCTAACCTTCTTTGAGGTCCCATCTTTGTGCGTTGTGGTGGAGCAATTGGCACATATACCGCACATCCAAAAATTCTAAGATGGAAAATATTTGGCTCCTGACCAAAAGCCAATTGTAGTGGGAAGAATTTATGATAACTTGTCGGCCTAATCCGAACAAGAGCTGCCGCATGCAAAATAGCATTACCCCATACTGAAATGGGTAATTTAGTTCTCATAAGCATTGGTCTAGCCATTAATTGGAGGCTTTTGATAAATGATTCTGCTAGACCATTTTGGATATGAACATGAGCAACTAGATGTTCAACTGTAATCCCAGTTGACATACAATAATTTCTATTATGTATATAAGCGAGGAAGGACGTACGAACACGGCATAAGATTGTTGTACAAAGTGAAACATAAATTGTACTAGAATATTTTACTAGGCCAACTCTAAGATAAACACGTGTATCTCTCTAGAAAAGCAACATCTCTTAGCTTTACATTTCCCTGTTCTAATTCTCCTCGCTGCTCACCGAATCGTTTCAGCCTCTCTTTCTTTGGGTAAGTTCCTGACTTACTTCGCCATTTCTCTTTATTCTTCAATCTTTCAATGTCTGAATTATTAGGTTTTGCTGTTCTTTGCTCCAGCAAAAGTGTGAAACTTTTTTGTTGCTGGTCAGAGAAGGTAAGAGGGTGTTTTATGGATGACTATTTGCTATATATGGTCCAATTTGTACATTAAAATACATGTGTGTGCTTATTTTATTTTTCAAATTTCTACATTTCTCGATATCTAGTTTGCATGTTGTCTCTGTGTAATTTATTTTGTTAGGTTCTAGTGAATTTTTGTTAATTTTTACTTTTGTATTTTTGCTTACTTCGAGTTCGGACATGTACAGTGATGGACTGATGGTATTTGATAATGTGTCTAAATGAACTTTCATTAAATATTGCCCTATTGTTGGGATGGATGTTTGGTTATAGTCCTTTGTTGGCTACTTAGTAAGTGATGTGATCTTAATTTTGTTGGCGTCATTACTATTATGTACTTTCTCTCTTTCTCACTGTTGGTTTTTTCCCCTCCTTGTTACGGGTGTTCTACAATATAATACTCATCTATTATTCAGGACAAAAGGCATACTATTTATCTAAATGGTAAGAGTGCTACACTATTATTGCAATATTTATGCTTGTGCTTCCCAATATTGTATTCCCTCTTTTGGTTCAAACCTCGATCCCCTGGTAGCATAATAAGAGGATTAGTATTGATTCTTTTAGGTGCTTTTGGTTATTGAGAATTGATAAAAATTTGCTATAATTCATCTTTATAATCTAATCTTTTCCCTTTTTATGGTAAAATTTACGTTGACCTTCACATTTTCTCGCAGGTGAGGATCTTAAGAAAGAAAAGACAGCATCCTTAAGGTAAAAACTTGATGCACAAAGCCTTCACTTTCTAATTATGGCTCTCAGTATTAGTAATATTCAACTTCTGTATACCTCCTTTTAGTTTGGATAATAGTTACTTAAACTATCTTGGTATCTTTAGAATAAGGCAAAGGGATCGATCTATTTAGGTTATCTGTACCGTAAAGTAACAAGTAGAAGACTTTGGTAAGTGATTGCATTGATTCATTAAACTGTCTTTGCTGAATCAAACTGTTCTCCTTTTGTTTTCATCTTTTACCGTTCATATTATGTGCTTGATGATATGCCCGAAAAATATTAGTACGTTATTTGGTAACTAAAACTTTTAGAGTTATTGTAGAAGAGAGAAGTAAGGAAGAGAATATTTAACAATAAATAAGAAGTAGTACTATTTTAGAAATATAAGTCTATTTTTATCCTCTAAATTGATCATGTGAGAAGGGGGTATATTGATGTCTTATGCACATGCATTTTCTTTTAGAATTACCTAATGCAGATTACAAAGTCATTTTTTGCTGGTGTAGTCAGTCAAGCATTTTGTTGATGTGATGACCAGTCAGTAAGAGTGTTTTTTTGCTGTTTACTAAGTGCTTGGACACTTCAATGGTATAACCGCACTGGTAAGTAATGCAACACTTTCTTTTAAATCATTTTAATTTTCAGTTGAGTTTTACTAAATTGCGTGGAATGTGTTGCTCTTTCGTAGATATTTACACCTATATAAGCTTCCTGTTTCATGTTCCTATATTTGTCTAGGAACTCTTCCTCTGATGTTTGGGATATTATTTGTCCAGCATAAATGTGTCTATTTGGAATCTAAAATTTGCAAAGAGCTTAGGATGCACTATCCCATATGCCGTGACCCTGAGTTCTGGTGGTTATATAGAATAAGTGATTACACATATTACTCTTTCGCCTATAATATTCTATGATTTATTCGATTAGCACTCAATTTGCTCTTCAATGTCTACTTACCTTCATTAGACTTTATGTGACCTTGATGACATTAGGGGCTGATTGCTTCATTCTCTGATAAAATAGTACTATTCCCTTTCATTCGTTGACTTTTGCCTGAATCTAACCTGAAGGATATTTTTCAATGTCTTTGACATGATACATTGGAAATATCTCCTTTCAAAATTTGGTTAGCACTTCCATCCTGATAGCTTGAATTTGGAATAAAATACGTAAAGCCAAAGCACAACTTGTCACAATGAATGAATGATGCCATTTGGTTACTAAGCTACACTATTTACCAATGGCATCATTATCCAAATTGATAATGTATCAAATGTGTATATGGAAAAAGAATCACTTGAACGATTTGCTTATAAGATCAGGAAGTATGGAACTATAAGAGAAAGCTGAGACAATGGCTATCCTTTTTCATTCTTGATGTTGTTTTACTAAAGCATAAAAGTTTTCTTTTTTGCTGGGTTTATGCATGTTACATGGGAATGCTTCTTCAGACAAGTTACTGTGAGATAGAGTTAATATTCTTATGGTTTTAAATGGGATATCTTCTTAGTGCATACTATGATGGGACATATTAGCTAAGTTAACAACCAAGCAACCCCTTTGTACTAGAGAAGGGTAATTAATTGGTCCGTAATTATTTAGTAGAAGGTTAACTTTTCTGTGAGAGTGATGTATAGAGTTTGTTGAATGGTCACATTTATTCGTAGATTTTTTTCTTATATATAAAGTAGTGAAGTACAAGTCAGATTACTTAATTTCCCGCTATGGCTTTATTTTAGATCCCAAACAAACATTATACTTCTTTATCTGACATATTATATGTTAGTTAATATATACTTTTGATTCATTCTTCTTCCCATTCCTATCATTTTTAATCGTCATTTTTTCTTCATGTTCTCGGTTTTCACTTTAGAAACAAAGTACAAAGACATGTTTGGCCCACTTTATTTTCCATTATCATGCTAGAATTTCATGCATCCCTTAGATTGTAATATATAAATTGTAATTTTATTTGTTTTTGAAATGTTTTCCAGAGCATTCCCCATATGGTTGTTTTTGGAATGTCAAGGCTCACTACGAACTTGGAATTAAACTAACACATAGGAGCTGCTGAATTAAGGAGATGCTTATGATGTTATGCTTTACATTTCCAGCATTTTTGGGTTATTAGTATTATGTAAATTTCCTTTGTATTGTACAAATATATGTATAATTATATTTGCTGCATTATCTATCAGAGGCTTCTCATAGAGATGGATTACCTTAGCAATAATATGTAACACGGGCTTTCGTTTCTAGTCATTAAATGCTTGAGATGTAAACTCACCAGCATTATCAAGATGAATTGTCTTAATAACATAATCTGGAAATTGTGCTCTCAATCTTATTATTTGAGCAAGCAACCTCGCAAATACCATATTGCGGGTTGATAATAAGCGCATATGTGACCATCTTGTAGATGCATCTATTAAAACCATAAAATATCTTAATGGTCCACATGGAGCGTGTATGGGCCCACATATATCACCCTGTATGCATTCCAGAAATGCAGGGATCCTGATCCCAACTTTAGATGCTCTACTAATTAGCTTTCCTTGAGAATAGGCCGCACAAGAAAATTCTTTAAACTGAAGAATCTTCTGGTTCTTCAATGTATGCCCATTTGAATTCTCAATTATATTGCACACCATATTATAACCGGGATGGCCCAACCGGTCATGCCAAAAAATAAAATCATTTGATTCAGTAAACCCTTTGTTTACTATGGCATGTGATTCAATTGTACCAATGTTTACAAACTGGAGGAAAGAGCGGGGAGCTTTTCAAGAACATATTTCTCACCCGACTTTATTGTAGTAATATAAAGATATTTAATCTTTCCATCAGTTTTAGTCTCAATATGATAGCCATTTTGGCAAATATCCTTGAAACTTAACAAGTTTCTTTGAGACTTACTACAATACATGGCTTCATCAATAGCCAAACTTGTTCCTCCAGTTAATAATAAATTGGCTTTGCCATAACCTTCAACCAACTTTGTACTACTACATATTGTACTAACATTGGACTCTTTATTAATCAAATAAGAAAAATATTTCTTATCCTTTAAAATTGTGTGTGTTGTAGAACTATCCAAGAGACATATATCATTGTTATTGAGCTTGAATCCAACTGAAGACTGGGGAATTTCCATTTTCTTCATAAAAAGATAAAAATTACATAGTAAGAAATACTAAAAATAAAGTACAAGAAAAGTACTTTTAAACATTGAAACATAAATAAAGATGACATTTTTTTTCCTAACTTTAAAATAAAATAAAGACAACATTATTCTTTATTATTTTTATTCCCCAGTTACAACATCAGTTCTTCAGTTACGATTCTCAAAGAAGTCTCCAGCTTCTAAATGGGTAATATTTGGGAGGCCTTCAAAAAGATCATCATCTTTTACGGAAAGATACGCCTCCGTCTCATCATGCTTGTCAGCAAGATGTGCCAGATGTGTCCCATTGTTATTATTCTGAAAGATCAAATGTGCCTCCACATTATTTTCATTTCTTTTGAGCGAAGCTTGATAAAGCTTGACAAGATATTCCGGCGTACGACAAATTTTCGCCCAATGACCTTTCTCACCACATCGATGGCAAATATTATTATTCTTTCCTTTTGAAGGATTAGCTTGAGAACCCTTATTGTTCTCATATTTATTTCCACCGTGACGACGAGTATTATTTCGTCCCTTGCCGCGCCCACGACCATGGCCTTTACCACGGTAATTTTTTTGCCTTCTTTCAGGCACATTATTTGTTGCTACAACATTCGCCTCAGGGAATGGAGCATGTGCTCCCACATTCACTTTAGAGAACGGAGCAGATCTAGTGGGACGGGCTTCATGATTTTTGATCAATAGGGAATTATGCTTCTCAGCCACCAGAAGCCATGAGATCAACTCAGAATACTTTGTAAATCCCTTTTCACGGTATTGCTGCTGTAACACCATGTTCGATGCATGGAAAGTGGAGAGTGTCTTTTCCAACATCATAGCATCATCAATATTTTGTCCACATAATTTCAGTTGAGAACTGATCCTGAAAACAACAGAATTATATTCGGTTACAGTTTTAAAATCTTGTAACTGTAAATGAATCCATTCATCCCGAGCCCTTGGTAGTACCATGGCTTTAAGGTGATCATACCGTTCTTTTAAGTTAGTCCACAATTCGAGTGGATCTTCACGGTTAAATATTCTGTTTTTAATCCTTCATCAAGATGATGGCGAAGGAAAATCATGGCTTTAGCCTTATCTTGGATTGATGTCTCATTTCCTTCTTTGATAGTATCACCAAGACCTTTGGCATCCAAATGTATTTCGGCATCAAGCACCCATGACAAATAGTTTTTGCCAGATATGTCAAGTGCCACAAATTCAAGCTTTGATATATTTGACATAATGAAAACTATCAAAGAAAATAAAATAAATTAGAATTATTATCAATCAAAACAAGAATGTCTAATACTCTATTTCTTATTAAATGTAATACATATATGTGAAGATAAAAAAAAAACGTTAAATAATTCATTGGTCAAGCAAGTTGCTAGCCGTAGTTTATTTGTAACATAAGGTGTTCACTTTTCTTATTTATATATTAATCTATAACAAAATTATACTTAGAGACATGAAGCTAAAAAAGATTAGTTGAAATTATACCTAGGCTTACCACTGTGAAAGATTGAAACTTGACTTGTAGAATATTAGAGCTCTTCGTGCTGATAACGTGTTGTAAAACTAATAGTAAAGTAAGAACAAGACAAAAGTATATGAGAGGAGAAGGAAGAACTTGTATTCTCAAAGTATTTCAAGTGTGTCTTCCATAGATAAAGTGTCCTCGATTTATAGGACTCCAATACATAGGAAGTTACAAGTCATCCATAAATAAGGAATTAAGTAGGATAAAGTAGGGTAGTAAATCATATGTTACAAGTGAATAAATGGAGAGTAGTGGTCATCCACATTTATATTACATATATGTATTTGTAACATTAATAGAGTTTATTTTTTTCCGTTGAACAGGCTCTTCTTTACTCATAATTTCAAATTACTTGAACTTGAGATTTTGTAAAGATTAAATGGACTTTGTCTTTTGAAAAGCATAATAATGGCAGGAAATTGAAGAGACTACAGAATTTAGATTGTTCATTTTCTTATGCTTCATATGAATAAAGAATGTAATCATATCATATCATATATCATATATCATATTACATTATTATAAAAGTGGGAATCCCTAAACTAAAAAGTGAAAGACGAAAATACCCCTAAAAATATGAGAAACTATGATACTTTTCAAAATAAATAATACAATACAAGAAATAAATAAATATTTTGATAAATTAAGCTAGAACAGTTTCATGGTATCTATCTATATAAAAATGAAAAGACGTTCACAATTATTTCAAGACTATTGAATTTCTTACAATTTTTCCGTTATTGTAACGACCCTCAAATAGTCGTTACGGGATACGGGACCTCGATTTGTGTGTCGACAGTCCCAAAAGCTCCGTTAGGTCATTTATGACCCGTCTGTGAAATCTGAGTCGAAACGGAGTCCGTTTGATAGGTTTTCGAGAAAAGGATCCGTTTATGAAATTTCGGAAAGGAATTTGGGGTTTCAATAGGTCGTTTTGAGTAAACGAACCCCGATGGAAAATCCGAGCGCACCGTTAGGTCCGTCTCGTCATTTATGATATGTATCAACCTTCAAAATTGAAAACGGACCTCGTTTGATAGGACTTTTGATAAAGTCCCCGTTTCGGAAGTTTAAAAGAGTTAAAAGAGGTTTCCGAGCTCGATTTGAGCAAATGAGCTCCGATGAGAGATCCGAAAGTTCTGTTAGGTTCGTATAGTCATTTGTGAGTTGTAGCAACTTTCGGAATTGGATTCCGAGGTCGTTTGGTTAAATTTCGCTATTTTGGCGAAAGTCGAAAATTGAACCTTTGCCGTGGGACCCACTTTTTGAGTTCTGAAGGTCCGAATTGAGTTCCGTCTTGACGAGCATGTCACCCAAGTATTTTATGACTTGTGTGCAAAATTTGGGATCATTCCGAGCTTCGTAGGGTCCCGTTTTGCCCCTAAAACAGTAGAAAATCTGGTGCGACATTTCTGTTCTGTTTTGGCGCAAACAGCCGGATAAACGCTGATTTTCCGGCCAATCCGTAAGGAATTAGGAAAAACTCAAAACATTAAAGTTGTAGCCCTTTGAGTTGTGGTTCTAATGGAATCAGTTTAAGGTCATTTGGACTTTCCTATCAAAAGTTATGATTTTTTCAAAAGAAGCTGTCACAGAGGCCAAAAAAAAAAACTGCTATTTCGGGCCATTTCGGTTCATAACTTATAAAAATCATTTGGTGAGCTCTTGAGGCGATTTTTGGGTATTTCTTGAAGACCCAATCATACTTACACTTAAGGTAAGCCCTTTCAATCCATCTTTATGTTGATTAACACAAGAATCAAAGGGTTGATTCTTGGAAATGGGTTAGAACCCTAGATTCTTAAGAATTGGGGAAAGACATCGAGCAAGGCTCGCATTTGGAATCTAAGTGTACTTTTGGACTCACGGGAGCGTGGGGAGTCCGGAAAAGTACATTTTGTAAATTTAGGGCTCGGCCCTATCCGGGGGCATTTTGGTAATTTTTACCCTAGGATGCCTATAGGCTTAAATAGCTATAATTGAGCACTCATATGTGCTATATCTTGTCTTAATAGACCTAGTGGAGAGTCCTTCGCGGACAAGGCGAGCGGGAAAGGAGATTCTTCCCGGCATTTGAGCCCAAATTTCGAGGTAAGTGAGACTTGACCTCTATTGTGCTTGTGGACTCTTCCTTCATGCTAGTATGCTTCATGTACGCATATATGTACCTAACAATGTTTAGGATTAATGATGTGAATTACTTGCTATTATTGTTTGTTATAAATAGCGAGATTGTGACTCCACCGAGGTATGTGCCGGTCTAAACGCTACGTCGAGGTAGCTTAAATTTATATCGTAGTAACGCTTGCTACGCCATGCTTAGATAGCAAGAACTTGGGACATGGCCGAGGATGTTGCCGGCATGTCATGATAAATGTCTTGCCGAGGATTTTGCCGGCTTTTGTATGATATTGGTACTTGATTTGTTCACGTGCCGGGTTGGGTAGTGCTGTCTATACGTAACCTTGGGTTGGACGACATGGGAGTAGGGATTGTACCCCCAAACTGTGGTCGGGTTAACCTTCGCCTTACGTTCAGCTAGCATAACCAACCTGGGTTACGGTGACTGTGAAATATTATCGTTATTAATATTTCTGTTATTATTTCTGTTATTGTTATTAATGTCGTGGATATTAATACTGTTAGAGGGACACTTGACAGGGGGTGTGGTGTCGCCTATACTATGAGATGTGTCACACTTGACAGGGGGTGTGGTGTGGACACTTGATCTTTGAGATGTGACACACTTGACAGGGGGTGTGGTGTGGTCACTTGATTTATTGAGATACGACGCACTTGACAGGGGGTGTGGTGCGATCGTAGAAAGATTTGAGATGAGCCAACGACTACGGGTCGTTGGTCTACTTATTCATGATTGTGATAGTGACTTCGGGTCACGGTATATGGTTGATACTTAGTAGTGGTGTTGCTAGTCCATCGTAGGTCTAGGTTAGTCGGCACGGGAGTAGAGATTGGACCTCCAAACCGCCGCGACCTATGCCTTACGTTGGATGGGCATAATCCTTGAGACTTCTGGTTACTACTTGTGTGTATGGAATGTGTTACATCTATTTGTGATTTCACTACTTTATTGTATGATTACTATAGTATGTTGTTGCTTATGATGCATGTAGCGACTTGTCCCGCAAGGGTACCTTAGCGGGCCTGTCGGTGATCTTACTGGGCTTCGGCTCATAACTTACTCTGCTACGTGCGCAGGTCCTTCATCCAGTCAGCAGCCCGGACGTTAGCGGTTCCCGAGGCTTCTGAGACTTTTGATTGAGGTGAGTCGACCACACAGACCGTGGTGGCATACCGCCGGAGTCACTTAGAGATAGGACTCAGATTTCTTTGATGTATATTCATACTTTATTGAGTCACTCTTAGAATGCTCCAATTCTTTTGTGGATATATATTCTTTTGGACTTCACCCTTTTATATTTATATATCCATTTATGATCTTTTCACATTATTGTTCTTTTCCGCATCTTGTTTCATTGGTTCGCCTAGGCAAATGTTGTTTAGGTGCCATCACGAGCCCTTGGAAATTGGGTCGTGACAGTTTGGTATCAGAGCCCTAGGTTCTAATTCGAGTCCTAGGAGTCTTGGAGCAGTGTCTGCGTAGAGTCTTGCTTATGGGTATGTTGTCGACCATACTTATGAGCGAGAGGCTACAAGGGCATGTTAGGAAATGTTTTCCCTTCGTTTCATCTCTATTCGTGCTGAGTAGCTTATATAGGTGCTGACCCTTTTTCGTGTATTGTATCAGATGGCGAGGACGCGAGCATCCTCAGCCAGGAGGGCTGCATCTTCTGCACCCGCGTCTGCGGGAGAGCCATCAGCACCTACGCAGCCGCCAGCTGCTAAGAAGACTCGGGCAGGTCGCCCGTCAGCCACTAGGCAGGACACAGCTATCCCTGCGGTGTCCGCAGCGACTCTGTCAGCATCTATTCCCCCTGTGCCTGCTGTTGTGCCAGGCACCGTTGTGATCTCTTTAGAGGAGTATATGAGACTGATGGCCTTGTCTAGCCATCAGGTCCCTGTCAGAGATGATGTTGCAGCTCCTGTTTCGGCTCCTCAGCCGACCACACCTGTTATGAGCACGCCTACTTCTGAGGCTGCTCCTGATCATATTGCCCAGCCTTCTGCTTCTGCTCCTCAGGCAGGTCCTGTTATTTCTACTCCTCCTATGGGCACTGAGGAGGTTGCCAGGAGGATAGAGTCATTCATGAAGCTTCAGCCTCCAGAGTTCGACGGTACCTCAGCTACATGTACTGCCCAGAGGTACATTCAGAAGTGTGAGAAGATTTTGACAGTTCTTGGTACTAGAGACACCTTAGGGGTGCAGTGTGCTTCTTTCAGATTATCGGGAGATGCGGAGACATGGTGGGTCTCCATGATGCGGCAGAGGTCTAGTGACCTCCCTCCTTTGTCTTGGGCTGAGTTCGTGTCTATGTTCATGAGCAGGTTCGTGCCCCAGAGTCAGCACGATGCTCAGAGGCGCGAGTTTGAGGGGTTGAGGCAGGGAAACCTGTCTGTTTCAGAGTATGACACCAGGTTCTTCTGGTTGTCTCAGTTTGCGCCGGCTATGGTGGCTCAGGAGAGGGACAAGGTCCTCCGGTTTGTTGAGGGTCTTCATCCCCGCTTGCAGGTAGCTGTTGCCCCTGATATGGGCAACAAGTCATATTTTGAGATAGTTGATGTGGCGCGGCGGATGGAGGATATCTTCGCCAGGGCTGACGCGGAGAGGGCGGCCAAGAGGTCGCGTCAGTCTGGTGGGTATAGTGGATCTGCTCATCAGGGCCGTTCTCAGTCTAGGCCCCAGGCTGCTGTTTTGCCTGCCCAGGATTTTTCTTCAGAGACCCCGAGGCCTCAGTCATCCCAGAGGCGGGGTGGCTCTTCGCAGTCTGGTCCGCCGCAGTGCGGGAGGTGCCATCAGAGGCATCATGGGAGGTGTTCGTCTGGAGGTGGTCGTGGCAGAGGTGGTAGAGGCGGTAGAGGAGGTAGAGGTGATGGATGTTTTGAGTGTGGGTCTCCAGAGCACTATGTCAGGAGTTTCCCTTATGTTTCATCAGGTCGCCAGGGATCCGCAGCTATGGTACCATCTGGTCCTCAGGCCGCCAGGCCCGTTTCTCAGATTCCTCCTAGACAGCAGTCTCAGAGAGCTCCGGGTTCAGGAGGCTCGGCGCAGGTCTATGCTATGACTCGTCAGGATGCTGAGGCATCCAATGATGTCATCACAGGTATTATTTCTGTCTGTGGCCGCGATGCTTATGCTCTTATTGATCCGGGGTCTACCTATTCGTATGTGTCGCCGGGATTTGCCCCTTGCTTGGGCAGGGATCTGGTCTTCTTAGATGATCCCTTTACGGTTGCCACCCCTGTCGGGTCTTCTATATGTGTAGATAGGGGTTATCGGCAGTGTATGATCTCCATCTGTGGTGTAGAGTCCTTAGTGGACCTGATGCTGCTCGATATGTCTGATTTCGATGTCATTATGGGCATGGATTGGTTGGCTTCCTGTCATGCGACTTTGGATTGCCATGCCAAGTCCGTGACGATCGGGGCAGAGGGTGAGTCTCGGGTTGTATGGAGAGGTTCCAGGCCTTCTCCGAAGAGTAGGATCATTTCTTTCTTGGAGGCACAGAGGATGATATCTAGTGGGTGCGAGGGATATATTGCTTCAGTTCGGGATGTCCGGGCAGAGGAGTTATCCCTTGATAGAGTTCCGGTTGTTTGTGAGTATCCGGATGTGTTTCCTGATGATTTGCCGGGTTTGCCGCCTATGCGGGAGATAGAGTTTTGCATTGATCTATTGCCAGGCACTCAGCCTAAATCTATTCCCCCGTATCGTATGGCTCCTGTTGAGTTAAGTGAGCTGAAGGAGCAGATTCAGGATTTGCTCGATAAGGGCTTCATTAGGCCCAGTGTGTCTCCATGGGGTGCCCCGGTATTATTTGTGAAGAAGAAGGATGGCTCTATGCGGATGTGTATTGATTACCGGCAGCTGAATAAGGTTACTATCAAGAATAGGTATCCTTTGCCGCGTATTGATGATTTGCTTGATCAGCTTCAGGGTGCTACCTTCTTCTCGAAGATTGATTTGAGGTCGGGGTATCATCAGTTGAGGATTCGGTCCGAGGACGTTTCCAAGACTGCTTTTCGTACCCGATATGGCCACTATGAGTTTCTGGTGATGTCTTTCGAGCTTACGAATGCCCCAGCTGCTTTCATGGATCTGATGAACCGAGTGTTCAAGGCCTACCTTGACTCCTTCGTCATTGTGTTTATCGATTATATCTTGTTTTATTCGAGGAGCAGGGAGGAGCATGAGCAGCATTTGAGAGTTGTTCTTCGGACTCTGAGGGATCAGCAGTTGTATGCCGAATTCTCCAAGTGTGAATTTTGGCTCAGTTCTGTATCTTTCCTAGGTCACGTGGTGACCAAGGATGGGGTGTGTGTTGATCCGAAGAAGATAGAGGCCGTTCAGAGTTGGCCTAGGCCTACTTCTCCTACAGAGATTCGGAGTTTCTTAGGCTTGGCAGGTTATTATCGGCGGTTCGTCGAGGGGTTTTCTTCTATTTCAGCACCTCTGACGAAGTTGACCCAGAAGAATGTTCCTTTCCTGTGGTCCGATGCCTGTGAGTCTAGCTTTCAGAAGCTTAAGACTCTGTTGACTTCAGCGCCAGTGTTGGCCTTGCCTAGTGCATCCGGGGGATTCACCGTATATTGTGATGCTTCGGGTGTTGGTCTGGGTAGCGTTCTGATGCAGGAGGGTAAGGTGATAGCTTATGCCTCGAGACAGCTGAAGGTCCATGAGAAGAACTATCATGTCCATGATTTGGAGCTGTTAGCTGTAGTGTTTGCACTGAAGTTGTGGAGGCACTATCTTTATGGCGAGCCATGTGAGATATTCACCGATCATAAGAGTCTCCAGTACTTGTTCACTCAGAAGGACTTGAACGGGAGACAGCGCCGCTGGTTAGAGCTGCTGAAGGATTATGATCTTTCTATCCGGTATCATCCCGGAAAGGCTAATGTTGTAGCCGATGCCTTGAGTAGGAAGTCCATGGGTAGCCTCGCCTATCTTGATGCTGATATGAGGCCGTTGGCCCGTGAGTTGCAGGCTTTGTCCATTAGTGGGGTTCGGTTTGATGGCTCTGTTCCAGGCCTGGTGCTTGCATATGTGGGGTCTCAGTCGTCTTTAGCTTCCTAGATTCGGGAAAGGCAGTTCGAGGATCCTTATGTGAGAGATCTCCGGGGCAGGGTCCTGAGTGGGGGAGTGTCCTCGTTCGTGATTGGTGATGATGGTGCTTTGCGGCTTAACGGCCGGGTATGTGTTCCAGCCATTGTGGAGCTGAGGCAGATGATTTTGGCAGAGGCTCACAGTTCGAGATATTCCATTCATCCGGGTACTGCGAAGATGTATCATGATCTTCGAGAGCTGTATTGGTGGAAAGGGATGAAGAGGGATGTTGCTGATTATGTATCTCGGTGTTTGAATTGCCAGCAGATGAAGTATGAGCACCGGAGGCCGGCCGGGGTGACCCAGTCTATGCCCATTCCCGAGTGGAAGTGGGAGCAGATCACTATGGATTTCGTAGTTGGTTTGCCGCTGACCGTGGGTAAGCATGATTCGGTGTGGGTAGTAGTTGATCGACTTACGAAGTCGGCTCACTTCATTCCAGTGAGGACTACTTATACCTCGGAGCGTCTGGCTCGTATCTTCATTGAGCAGATTGTGAGATTGCATGGTGCTCCTGTTTCTATCATTTCTGACCGAGGTGCTCAGTTCACAGCTCAGTTTTGGAGATCTTTTCAGAGAGAGCTGGGTACTCGGGTCGATCTCAGCACTGCATTTCACCCGCAGACTGATGGCCAGCGGACCATTCAGATCCTCGAGGATATGTTGAGGGCGTGTGCTATTGATTTTGGAGGCCATTGGGATAGCCATTTGCCGCTAGCAGAGTTTGCGTATAATAATAGCTATCAGGCTTCTATCCAGATGGCTCCGTTTGAGGCATTGTATGGTCGGAGATGTCGCTCGCCTATCGGTTGGTTCGAGTCTGGTGAGGTCCAGGTGTTGGGGCCCGATTTGGTGCAGCGGGCCTTAGATAAGGTCCGGGTTATTTAGGATCGACTCCGCACGGCTCAGAGCCGGCAGATATCGTATGCAGATCGGAGGCGGAGAGATCTTGAGTTCATGGTTGGGGACCGGGTATTCCTCAGAGTGTTGCCCATGAAGGGTGTTATGAGATTTGGGAAGAAAGGCAAGCTCAGTCCTAGGTTCATTGGGCCTTTTGAGATATTGGAGCGCGTTGGCGCCGTTGCTTATAGACTGGCTTTGCCTCCCTCTCTGTCTGTTCATCCGGTGTTCCATGTGTCCATGCTCCGGAAGTATGTTCACGATCTGTCTCATGTGATCGATATGGCTTCCGTGGAGGTAGATGGCGACTTAGCTTATTCGGAGGAGCCTATTGCTATTGTGGCTAGAGAGGTCCGTAAGATGAGATCGAAGGTGATCCCGCTTGTGAGAGTTCAGTGGGGGCATCACTCCATTGCCGAGGCCACTTGGGAGCTTGAGTCCGAGATGCATGAGAGGCATCCGCGCTTGTTCGATGATTCAGGTATGAAATCCTTGTATTTTCTAAGCCTGAATTTGCATTTTTAAGTTTTATTGATTTCGGGTGGTACCGAGGGGTCCTCGAAATCCGTGCCAGCTCCGTGGCTAGTGTGTGGATCCTACCTTAGACTTAGGCTCGTCCGAGGACGGCCGAGAGTCTAAGTGGGGGAGAATGTAACGACCCTCAAATAGTCGTTACGTGATCCGGGACCTCGATTTGCATGTCGACAGTCCCAAAAGCTCCATTAGGTCATTTATGACCCGTCTGTGAAATCTGAGTCGAAACGGAGTCCGTTTGATAGGATTTCGAGAAAAGAATCCGTTTATGAAATTCCGGAAAGGAATTTGGGGTTTCGATAGGTCATTTTGAGTAAACGAACCCCGATGGAAAATCCGAGCGCACCGTTAGGTCCGTCTCGTCATTTATGATATGTAGCAACCTTCAAAATTGAAAACGGACCTCGTTTGATAGGACTTTTGATAAAGTCCCCGTTTCGGAAGTTTAAAAGAGTTAAAAGAGGTTTCCGAGCTCGATTTGAGCAAATGAGCTCCGATGAGAGATCCGAAAGTTCCGTTAGGTTCGTATAGTCATTTGTGAGTTGTAGCAACTTTCGGAATTGGATTCCGAGGTCGTTTGGTTAAATTTCGCTATTTTGGCGAAAGTCGAAAATTGAACCTTTGCCGTGGGACCCACTTTTTGAGTTCTGGAGGTCCGAATTGAGTTCCGTCTTGACGAGCATGTCACCCAAGTATTTTATGACTTGTGTGCAAAATTTGGGATCATTCCGAGCTTCGTAGGGTCCCGTTTTGCCCCTAAAACAGTAGAAAATCTGGTGCGACATTTCTGTTCTGTTTTGGCGCAAACAGCCGGATAAACGCTGATTTTCCGGCCAATCCGTAAGGAATTAGGAAAAACTCAAAACATGAAAGTTGTAGCCTTTGAGGGATGGTTCTAATGGAATCAGTTTAAGGTCATTTGGACTTTCCTATCAAAAGTTATGATTTTTTCAAAAGAAGCTGTCACAGAGGCCAAAAAAAAAAAACTGCTATTTCGGGCCATTTCGGTTCATAACTTATAAAAATCATTTGGTGAGCTCTTGAGGCGATTTTTGGGTATTTCTTGAAGACCCAATCATACTTACACTTAAGGTAAGCCCTTTCAATCCATCTTTATGTTGATTAACACAAGAATCAAAGGGTTGATTCTTGGAAATGGGTTAGAACCCTAGATTCTTAAGAATTGGAGAAAGACATCGAGCAAGGCTCGCATTTGGAATCTAAGTATACTTTTGGACTCACGGGAGCGTGGGGAGTCCGTAAAAGTACATTTTGTAAATTTAGGGCTCGGCCCTATCCGGGGGCATTTTGGTAATTTTTACCCTAGGATGCCTATAGGCTTAAATAGCTATAATTGAGCACTCATATGTGCTATATCTTGTCTTAATAGACCTAGTGGAGAGTCCTTCGCGGACAAGGCGAGCGGGAAAGGAGATTCTTCCCGGCATTTGAGCCCAAATTTCGAGGTAAGTGAGACTTGACCTCTATTGTGCTTGTGGACTCTTCCTTCATGCTAGTATGCTTCATGTACGCATATATGTACCTAACAATGTTTAGGATTAATGATGTGAATTACTTGCTATTATTATTTGTTATAAATAGCGAGATTGTGACTCCACCGAGGTATGTGCCGGTCTAAACGCTACGTCGAGGTAGCTTAAATTTATATCGTAGTAACGCTTGCTACGCCATGCTTAGATAGCAAGAACTTGGGACATGGCCGAGGATGTTGCCGGCATGTCATGATAAATGTCTTGCCGAGGATTTTGCCGGCTTTTGTATGATATTGGTACTTGATTTGTTCACGTGCCGGGTTGGGTAGTGCTGTCTATACGTAACCTTGGGTTGGACGACATGGGAGTAGGGATTGTACCCCCAAACTGTGGTCGGGTTAACCTTCGCCTTACGTTCAGCTAGCATAACCAACCTGGGTTACGGTGACTGTGAAATATTATCGTTATTAATATTTCTGTTATTATTTTTGTTATTGTTATTAATGTCGTGGATATTAATACTGTTAGAGGGACACTTGACAGGGGGTGTGGTGTCGCCTATACTATGAGATGTGTCACACTTGACAGGGGGTGTGGTGTGGACACTTGATCTTTGAGATGTGACACACTTGACAGGGGGTGTGGTGTGGTCACTTGATTTATTGAGATACGACGCACTTGACAGGGGGTGTGGTGCGATCGTAGACAGATTTGAGATGAGCCAACGACTACGGGTCGTTGGTCTACTTATTCATGATTGTGATAGTGACTTCGGGTCACGGTATATGGTTGATACTTAGTAGTGGTGTTGCTAGTCCATCGTAGGTCTAGGTTAGTCGGCACGGGAGTAGAGATTTGACCTCCAAACCGCCGCGACCTATGCCTTACGTTGGATGGGCATAATCCTTGAGACTTCTGGTTACTACTTGTGTGTATGGAATGTGTTACATCTATTTGTGATTTCACTACTTTATTGTATGATTACTATAGTATGTTGTTGCTTATGATGCATGTAGCGACTTGTCCCGCAAGGGTACCTTAGCGGGCCTGTTGGTGATCTTATTGGGCTTCGGCTCATAACTTACTCTGCTACGTGCGCAGGTCCTTCATCCAGTCAGCAGCCCGGACGTTAGCGGTTCCCGAGGCTTCTGAGACTTTTGATTGAGGTGAGCCGACCACACAGACCGTGGTGGCATACCGCCGGAGTCACTTAGAGATAGGACTCAGATTTCTTTGATGTATATTCATACTTTATTGAGTCACTCTTAGAATGCTCCAATTCTTTTGTGGATATATATTCTTTTGGACTTCACCTTTTTATATTTATATATTCATTTATGATCTTTTCACATTATTGTTCTTTTCCGCATCTTGTTTCATTGGTTCGCCTAGGCAAATGTTGTTTAGGTGCCACCACGAGCCCTTGGAAATTGGGTCGTGACAGTTATGAACATAACACTACAACATAATGTATTTGGTGTTTGGAAATTTGTGCTTCTAATCACACCAGAAATTTGAAACGTCATATGTATAGTGCTCTTGGAATCCCAGGCAAAAATATATATGAAGCAGTATTAAGTGGTAAAAAATTTCTAATATTTCTTATATAGGTCACTTAATTGCTTATTTTGCTGCAAGTCTTTTATATGCTCTTCGGCTTATTTGTTCTTTCAGGTTCCTTCTCTTCCTCATTTTATATTAGTATAGTGTTTTGGATTTCTGCTGAAACTTCCTCACATTATAAAATTTCGTCGTTGGTGTTTTTGTTTGATTATTGTATCCATATCACAAATTAAATTATGCATTTCTTTTACCGTTAGATTGCATGATTTTATTGCCTTAAAGATATGTGTGTAGCGTAGGCAATATTACAACATGAATAACATTCAAATTATCCCCTTTGATAATTTCATGTTGTCTACTTGCCATCTTTTTCTTCTTTTTTTATTTTATTTTTAAAAAAAACAAGGAGCTTTATTTAGTATTTAATCAGAACATTACATAAATCGAAGTCCTCATATAGGGGAGAATTAATGTTTAATAATTATTACTTGCCATCTCACGTTTGCTTAAAAATACATTAATGTTTAGTGTATTAAGTATCACTTCATATGTGGAGAGAGTTAGCATAGGGATGCAATTTCTAATTTCAATTACCATGACATATTTTAATAAACAAATAATAAATTTTGATCATATACATATACCAAAAGTACGATGTGTTTAATTTTAAGATTTAAAAAAAAAATCATGAAATGCATATATAAATTCGTACGTGCATTTTGCACGTCCATTGTATGGACTCCCCATATTATACGTTTTAGTTTGCATTGAATCAAATAGAAGTAAACTTGAGTTTATTATCATCTTTATAAGTTTATTTTGACTCGCTTGAAAGATTTAAGGAAACAAAGGTTGGGAAAAACGGGAAAGAAAGCAGTCATCTCCAAATGGTAACTCAGAATAAGACATTTGAGTTGTTTTTATTTTTTCCCTATTTCGCAACTTTTTGTAAGTGATTCCACAAAATATTGGCAATTCAATAACGGCGTATCTAAGAACTTTTGTTGTTATGGTTTAATAGTTTACTGATTATCAACATTCATCATTTTATGAACTTAAATTATTTTCTTTAAATTGTATTATATAAATCAAATGCATTTTCAATTGTAATATTTAAGTGATTTTCAAAAAGTTTGTCCTCACTAATACGAGGTATACGCGCGTCGTGCGTGCACAATAACTAGTTATTCTAAAAGAACCAATCCCTTAAGTAAAAAGTAAGTGACCATTTTGCCCTTCAATTAAAAACTGCTACCTATAATTTTTGCACTAAAAAGTTTATTTAACTTTAAATAAAAAATCATGAATTATTTGATACAAAAGTAGTATTTTCCATAAATGGATATATTAAACATCTCTCGTGAATCTAAAAGTGCAGACTTTGAAGAGTTGCATAAATAATTATTCCTTCTTAAATGGGTACATTAATGAAATACTCTCTCTTAACTGTATTTAAATGAAGAATTTTAATAGTTGTAATTGATAATACATATACAGGTACCATATCTGTCAAATGCAATTGCTACGTAGATGGCCATTTGGCCCATTTCCGTGATATCTATTCATTAATTCACTTACTCTCTTAAATGAATATTTATCAGAATTATGTGATATTCATCCATCACTTTGGATATTTTAATCTTTACAATACGCTGGCTAGCCCGTAATTACTGAAAAGTAAAACACATGGATTGTTGGCTGTCAGTATATCTCATAATGGTTACTTACATTCAATTTATTTATTCATTTACTTGCTTGATATATCATATCCATTTTGCGTATACATCTTAATATGCGTAAAGCCCTACTATGTTCTGAAGTACCTCTGCTTGGCCATCTGGTAAGTATATATGTTGGGACAACTTCATCCCACTGTTTTGTCAACATTAATTATATTTTTACTTTTTTGGTGAATATTCCTCTTTTCTCGTTTTATTATCCTCAAAAGTTGCATTTTATAAATGGTACTAGATTTATACCACAATAAAATCATGGCTTGATGTGTAAAATTTCCTCTATGGTGGTGAAGGAGGAGGCAGTGAAGAAAATATGAGGCAGTGAAGATGCTACTGTTGCATTACTACTTTGTTATATTTTGAAATTTAATACTTTATTTGTTTTTGTCCGGGAAGAAAAGAATTTAATCAATAATATATGCAGCATGATTTAAAGATGGGGCAGATAGCTAATAATGAATAGCGATCAACCTAAATTCATTCACGGAGGATGGATAAATTAAATATATAGACCAAAATATGTTATAATAAGTTACATCCAAACACCTTATTAAATATGTGGTGTTTGTATATATTAGTAACCTGGGTAATGTACTGAGTCTTAACTCTTAACTGTGAGCAGATTTTGTCATATTCAATTATATGTATTTTTCTTCTTTTTCGTTTTCACTTAATACTAAAGTCTACTAAATAATCACAAGCATTATTGAAATTCACCTTTCAAAATTTAGAAATATCATAATTAAACACATCAGTTAGGGTAAACACAACCAGTAAATAATATATTTTTAATATAATAATAAATTTTTTTAACTTTTAAATTTTTAAGACTCCTTAATATGGGGTATACGCGCAACGTGCATACTCAGAACTAGTTAATATAAAAGTGGGAATCTTCTAAGTAAGAAAGTGAGTGACTATTTTGCCCTTCAACTAAATACTACTATCTATAAAAAAAAATTGGACTTCTACTTATAATTCACTAACAAAAAATGATAATTCTTTTCTATAAACACAATATTCAAAGACGGAGTATGATACTTGTGCTTGCCTCTTCACTTTCCGGCCATTATTATGCTACAGAAATTACTGCAAATTTCACAACTATTTATAAAAGATACTTGAATAATACACATCTTAGTTCAACAAATTGGAATTGTGAGCAAATGAAGAGACGATTGTCGGAGTCTGTGTCTCATAAGTGCACAAGGAGCAACAATTACATATAGCCTTATGCATGTTCTTTATTTATCATTTTATTTAATGTGGTGATGTACACAATGTTTCACTCAATTTTGATTATAGCTCCAGACACAGATTTTGTCAACTTTACAATACGTGCTTCTTAATATACTTGAAACACTTTACTGAAGTCTTGATATTGTTACGAAGGACCGGTTGTGTTGGCCACCTTTGTACTAGGAACCATAATAGATTTAGATCAAACATAATATTTGAGTAGAAAATGTATGTATTCATGTATATTCATATACTCAACTCTTGTAGTTGATGATTGTTATGATGTTTGTTTTTTCATGGCAAAATGGCTAAAGTCCACCTTGAACTATAACTTTTTTGTCAACTTGACACTTTAACTTTGCGGGGGTCCTAGTAACACCCTGAACTACTTTAGATCAGTATTATTAGAACCTTGGTCGCCTACATGGTACAGAGAGTGAATATCACCCTCTTTAAGAGAGTGAGGAACGAAAAATTTAAGGCTAACATTTATTTTTGCAAAACGTTTTTAATTAAATGTATTTAACTATTTTTTTCTTTCCTTTTTCATTTACTTGTTTTCCTTATCTTTTACTTTTTCTTTATCTTTTTATTTTTTTCTCTTATTCAATTCTTTCTCAACATTGCCTCCTTCTCCACCACCCCAACACGTCTATCTCCATCTTCCCCACCAGCCATGGAGTTCTATTTGTTTTTTTACTAAGCTAAAGAACCTGGTGGAAACTAAAATTCAACCTTAACTTCACTTTCCACATTTATAAATTCCTAATTTTGAGTTTCTTGGAGTTTACAATTTCTTGATAAATCTTTTCATTGCTTTTTTACCTCTTCGTCCACTAACTCTACCGGATAGTTCATCACTTGGGAGTTGGGTTTTAGTGAAGTTTGAATCTTCTTTTGTCTTTCTTGATTTGGATAATCCCAAAACTTTATTGGGTTCAACTAAAAGAGGACCCCCTTCATCTATGGAGCAGTAGGTCCCTTAATTACTGAACTTGAATCTTGATTATCAATTGTGTTTGCCGGAGAAAACTGAAGGAGGGGTGAGAAGATGATTTGTTTGTGGGTTGGGAGGGGAGGGGGGTGGTTACGGGAGAGGAATAAGAAAGGAAGATGGTGGAAAACCTTTCATTGGGGGGGGGGGGGTGATAGTGTATATAAAAAGAAATTCATATAATGTTTTAATTACTTTTTTTTGTCATCCTGATACGTGGCAATCAATGTATGGTGCGTGCGGATCACTTCCTCTGTTAAAACTGAATTTGGTCCGAGGAGGGTTTATTAATACCACTTCTAAGTTGTTCAAGGGGTTGCTAGGATGCCCGCAAAGTTTCGGTGTCAAATTGGAAAAACAGTTATAGTTTAAGGTGGATTTTAGCCATTTTGCCTTTTTTCATTTATATTTTCATTTTGGTGAATTCACTCTAGAAATTTGTTTCTTTTAAATTTGAATTTACTTATTCACCTCAGTTATGTTTTGATACTTCATATAATTACTGTTTTCTTAAAGATGTGAAAGGTCCCTTTTTTTTTAGTTTAGTTTAAATCACATATTATCTGAGAAGTTAAGGCGAGCCCCTTGCGCTTACAGATCTAGCTAATTGGAAACAAAAAGGTCTGTTTTCTCTCTTTGTTTTCTTTGTTCTTTTTTCCTTCTTCAACTTCCATTTTGTTTCTTGGATTAAATTTATTCTATTTTTCGTGTTGAAATTTGTGTTTACTCCAAAATGGGTAATTAGTTTGGGTTAATATAATTTTGCAGGCGCTTATGTCTTTTTTGTGCTCTTCATGTTCATCAAGTCTCATTTTTGTTCCTAAACTTTATGTTCATTTGTTTAACCTTCGTATTGTCTAAATTGTAAATGTTTTGTGTGTTACCTTCAATTTTGTGTGGTTGTGGTATTTTGTATCCTCAATGCTTTCTTCAAGTTTTAATTTGTTTGCAATTTTTTTGTTATTTTGTTTGTTCATAATAATTACTAGAAAAGAACAACAATTATGTTTTAAGGATAAAAGGATCCTTAGATTTTGATTTTGAAAATTTAAATTAGAGTGTAATACAAATAGTTGTGAATCACATATTCTAAAGCCAGAGTAGCTCCCTTCCAAGATGCTTCTTGGACCAATTCTTTAGAGTGATAGGTGGACTAATGTTATTATATTATTTTCCATTATTGAGTTATAGAATCACCACTCATTATTTACAAGAACATGTCATCTGCCCCGTGGTTTTTCTTATGGCCACGGTTCTTTTCCATGGGGAGACCTTTGAACCGGGTAAAATTTTTATTTTTCTTAGAAACTATTCAGGGATCTTTTCCAATGGTTGCGAATTTACTAACTAAATGCAATAATTAAAACAATTAACTGAAGTCAAGTAATAGAGCAATTTATGGGTTGTTATCAATAATGGAGAAACGGTCCAGGGTCAGAGTTACAAACAATCCAGTTGAGTTTTCCAGTTGATTCTACTTCTTGATTTCCTAGATTGCTAACTACAGGTTAATTGTACCCGTGAAAACCTTTCGATTCTTCACGGTCTATGCAGGCTACTCCAATCCCTATATGTCTATGGGTTGAATCACGTGCACGCATTAACGATCCTGTAATGGGTTAAACTAGGCGAGCAAGTATATGTCTATCCTACTCACAAATTGGTTCCCCGATGCCCGGGTTCACAAACTAGTTCTATTCTTTCTTATTTGCGTTCATAAATTCCCTCTGTCGAGTTCAATCTAAGAACCGTAGATAGTGTTCAGTTATACGGCCGTTATAATCAAACAATTATGATCAAGAAAGAATAAACAATCCGTAATGGTAAATCAATAGGAAGAAATCAACTTTCAAACATCAACCTTCATGTATTTACTCTAACCCTAGAACGAACAAACTATAGAATTAAAGAGAAGAATAAGAGAAAGAGAGAAAGAACTTGTGTAGAAGACATCTAGGGCTCCTCCCCTCTCCTCCAAAACTTGCTCCAAAGTCTGAACTCTCATGAAAAACGAAGTAAAAGAGTATTTATAGAGTTTACAAACACCTAGTAATAAGTTAGACCCAAGCCTAGACGAAATAGGACATAAAAACGCGCACAAGGGGTGCTATAACGGGCGCCCCGCGCCTCGGAACGCGTGAGGTTGGACAGAAGACGTCAAAAGTTGGCCGCTACAAGCCCGCGCCGCATGGAAAAATGCGCAGGAGGCTGGGCGCGCCTCCTGCAGCGCCAGGCTATTTTTCTGTTTCGTTTCTCCTTTTCTCGTTTCGTGTTGTGCCTTCGTGTGCTCGATCCAATCCTCAATCAAAATCCAATCCTTTCTTGCTCAATCATGCTCTTAAAAGCTCCAATTACACTGCATAACAACCTACATACACACGACATAAAATCAGTGTAAAACCACAGTCACAAGCTATAAAACAAGCGAATAAGGTACTAAAACGTGAGGAAATATTAAGGAAATATAGGCATAAAACGCCAAACATCACCACCCCACACTTGAACCTTTGCTCGTCCTCGAGCAATCACCAATCACTTCCCAACCTAGGTAAACCAGGTCTGCCTATGACCATGGTTGATACCGACCATTGAACCAATGCACACATGACTACTATGGATCCACAACATGCCAATAATTTACCAAAACCAAAAATATGAGAACAACCACCCCAAAATAGCTCAAATGCACAAACTCAACTTAATGCAACCATGCTCCCACAAAATCACACCTATCTACTCAACCAAGAACCATCAACTTTACCTATTTCATGCAAACCACGTGCCCTCACCAAAATGAAGCAAGAGAGTGTCCCCCAAATATCACACACACCAATGAATATCAAGAATAGAACGGGGACAATAGCAATTGAATTCACTCACTCTCATGAAACGCTCACATGTCACACACAATGTACCATAGGCTTGCCCGTAGTGTAGGACTCCACTAATGTAAGCTCACTCCAATCGGGATTAACTAGGACTTTAGAAAGGTCGTAATGTAGGCTAAGGGGCGGGTAGGATACATATGGTAATAGTGACTACCTCCCTAAGCACTTTAATACATCACAATTAATTTAAGCACAATCCTCAACAAGCCACCCAATCAACAACTATCACACATACACGTTCTCACAAGTAGCATTTTTCTATTAAGCACACACTAGCAAGGAAGGGATATCTTTTTCTCTTTTTATTTCTTTTTCCACAATTTTTTCTTTTCTCTTTTCAACTTTGCTATATTTTTTCAATCTTCAATTTCATCCAACCTTGCCAATGCTTTTCACTACTTCACAAATTTCACAAGTATTCCCCTTTATTAGTTCCACTAAAGAACCTCCCAACATCCAACCACAACTCCAAAATAACAACACAATATCAATAAAGTGCTTAAGGAGTAAAGGGCCAAAAGAGTCAATTTAGAACAAATGGGTAGGCTCGGGGTGTGGGTACCAACAAAAAGGGTCAAAGAAATCACAACAACAATTTTTTCAAGGTATATATATATAAGGGTAGGCAAGTAAAAGAAGGCCTTGTATCATTTCCCGACTAGAGCGAACCTAGGATTTCGCTTTGCACACACACGGGGCAAGTTCTAGACATTAATATGCAACATGGAGCGAACAAGAACATGCCTCACACACACATCGCACATGATCCACACAAAAAGGTTCCATCAACAACTCTCAACTAAGCGTCTAGAATGCAACTTGTGGAAATTTAAGCACTAATGCACAAAGGTCACAATAAAATCAAGCAAGCGGACTCAAGTATGTCAAGGGGGTCGTTCCATTTTTTTTCTCTAGGCATGCATCACAATTAAAACCCAAGGACACCACAAATAGCACATGCAATCAATTCAAGTCCACCGGTATCAAACAAATCAAAGGCACCTAGCATTCTACCTATTTCCTTCCGTCTAGGGTCACCTATACTAACTATTCTAATCCTAAAAATAAAAAACTACCCGGTTCAAAGGTCTCCCCATGGAAAAGAACCGTGGCCATAAGAAAAACCACGGGGCGGATGACATGTACCACTAATAAAAACTAAAAGGAAAATCTTTTTGGAATTTTTCATTGGTTTTCTAATTTTTTTTTTTCATATATAAAAGCAAGAAATAAATCAAAACAAAGTCAAGTGACAAAAGAAAAATCCTACGGTACATGCATTCCTAACCTCAAAAATAGATAAAGGGTAGTTCCCCACCCCACACTTAAACTAAGCACTGTCCTCAGTGCTAAAAATAAGCAAGTGCAAGGTAAAGAAAACTTCCCTGAAGATTCTAGTCCTTGGTGCTAGCTTATTTTTAGCACTGAGGACAGTGCTTAGTTTAAGTGTGGGGTGGGGAACTACCCTTTATCTATTTTTGAGGTTAGGGATGCATGCACCGTAGGATTTTTCTTTTGTCACTTGACTTTGTTTTGATTTATTTCTTGCTTTTATATATGAAAAAACTTGTTGCTCCCAACGCACACGCAAGTATACGTGGTCGACAAGTAATAAAGTGATAAGATGAGTATCGTTCCCACGAGGACTATGCAGACTGAGTTCTAGTAAACAATTTATATAAACTATTCAGGGATCTTTTCCAATAGTGATGAGTTTATTAACTAAAGAACAGTAATTAAATGGTAAAAGTGAATTCAAACAATGGAGCAAGACTTGGTTGTTATCAGTAATAAGGAGACGGTCCAGGGTCAGAGTTACGAACAATCCAGTTGAGTTATCCAATTGATTCCACTTCTTAAATCCCGGGTTACTAACTAACAGATTAATTGTACCCGTGAAAACCTTTCAGTTCTTCACGGTCTATGCAGGCTACTCCAATCCCTATATGTCTATGGGTTGAATCACGTGCACGCATTAACGAATTCTGTAATTAGTTAAACTAGGCGAGCAAGTATATGTCTATCCTACTCACAAATTGGTTCCCCGATGCCCGGGTTCACAAACTAGTCCTACTCTTTCTTATTACGTAATTAAATTCCCTCTTTCGAGTTCAATCTAAAAACCATAGATAATGCGTAATAATCGGGCCCTGACAATTACACAAGTGAAATCAAGAAAGAATAAGTAACCCGTAATGGGATTCAATTAATGGAAATAAATCTTCAAACATCAACCTTCATGTAATACTCTAACCCTAGAACGATATATTTAGCTACGCATACTCATAATAACAACACAAGGAATTGATGTAATAATGAAATAATGATGTAATAAATTAATGGTAGGAAGAAAAACCCTTGTCTTGATGTTATGAGCTCTCCAATTTGCTCCAAAGTCTGAACTCCTATGAAAAACTAAGTAAAAGAGTATTTATAGAGTTTACAAACACCTAGTAATAAGTTAGACCCAAGCCTAGACGAAATAGGACATAAAAACGCGCACAAGGGGCGCTATAACGGGCGCCCCGCGCCTCGGAACACGTGAGCTTGGACAGAGGACGTCGAAATCAGCCCGCTTTGGGCCTGCGGCGCGCTGGGAAACGCGCTGGAACACTGGGCGCGGTGGGGCCCGCGGGGCATGCCCTACATCGCCAGGCCAATTTTCGTGTTTTCTCGCTCCTTTGCTCGCTCGTGTCGTGCCTTCGTGTGCTCGATCCAATCCTCAATCAAAATCCAATCTTTTCTTGCTCAATCATGCTCTTAAAAGCTCCAATTACACTTCATAACAACCTACATACACACGACATAAAATCAGTGTAAAACCACAGTCACAAGCTATAAAACGAGCGAATAAGGTACTAAAACGTGAGGAAATATTAAGGAAATATAGGCATAAAATGCCAAACATCACCACCCCACACTTGAACCCTTGCTCGCCCTCGAGCAAGTCACAACTAACTTCCAACCTAGGTAAAACAGGTCTGCTTATGACTATGGTTGATACCGACCATTGAACAAATGCACACATGACTACTATGGGTCCCACAAACATGCCAACAATTTACCAAACTAAAAAAATATAAGAACGACCACCCCAAAATAGCTCAAATGCACAAACTCAACTTAATGCAACCATGCTCCCACAAAATCACACCTATCTACTCAACCAAGAAGCCACAACTTCACCTATCTCATGCAAACCATGTGCCCTCACCAATATGAAGCAAAAGAATGTCCCCCAAATATCACACACAACAATGAATATCAAGAATAGAACGGGGACAATAGCAATTGAATTCACTCACTCTCATGAAAAGCTCACATGTCACACACAATGTACCATAGGCTTGCCCGTAGTGTAGGACTCCACTAATGTAAGCTCACTCCAATCGGGATTAACTAGGACTTTAGAAAGGTCGTAATGTAGGCTAAGGGGCGGGTAGGATACATATGGTAATAGTGACTACCTCCCTAAGCACTTTAATACATCACAATTATTTCAAACACAATTCTCAACAAGCCACCCAAATCACAAGTATCACACATACACCTTTCCAACAAGTAGCATTTTTATTTTCAAGCACACACTAGCAAGGAATGGATATTCTTTTCTCTTTATTTCTTTTTCACAATTCTTTTCTTTTCTTTTCAACTTTGCATTTTTTTCAATCTCATTATCTTCCAACCTTGCCAATGCTTTACACTACTTCACAATTTTAACAATTATTCCCCTTCATTAGCTCCACTCAAAAACCTCCCAACATCCAACCACAACTCCAACATAACACACAATATCACTAAAGTGCTTAAGGAGTAAAGGGCCAAAAGAGACAATTTAGAACAAATGGGTAGGCTCGGGGTGTGGGTACCACTAGAAAGGATCAAAGAAATCACAACAACAATTTTTCCAAGGTATATATGTAAGGGTAAACTAACAAAAGAAGGCCTTGTATCATTTCCCGACTAGAGCGAACCTAGGATTTCGCTTTGCACACACACGGGGCAAGTTCTAGACATTAATATGCAAACATGGAGCAAACAAGAACATGCCTCACAACACACATTGCACACAATCCACACAAAAAGGTTCCATCAACAACTCTCAACTAAGCATCTAGAATGCAACTTGTGGAAATTTAAGCACTAATGCACAAAGGATAGCAATCAAGTCAAACAAGCGGATTCAAGCATCTCAAGGGGGTCGTTCCAATTTTTCTTAGGCATGCATCAAATTAAAACCCAAGGACACCACAAATAGCACATGCAATCAATTCAAGTCCACCGGTATCAAACACATCAAAAGCACCTAGCATTCTACCTCTTTCCTTCGTCTAGGGTCATCTACAACTAACTATCCTAATCCTAAAAAAATAAAAACTACCCGGTTCAAAGGTCTACCCGTGGAAAAGAACCGAGGCCATAAGAAAAACCACGGGGCGGATGACATGTACCACTAATAAAACTAAAAGGAAAATCTTTTTGGAATTTTTCATTGGTTTTCTAATTTTTTTTTCATATATTAAAGCAAGAAACAAATAAAAATAAAGTCAAGTGACAAAAGAAAAACCTACGGTACATGCATCCTAACCTCAAAAATAGATAAAGGGTAGTTCCCCACCCCACACTTAAACTAAGCACTGTCCTCAGTGCTAAAAATAAGAAAGCGCAAGGTAAAGAAAATTTTCCTGAAGATTCTAGTCCTTGGTGCTAGCATCCTCCAAGCTTCCCATATAGTATGAGGTACTCAGACTTCCCTCATCAAGTCATCAATATTAGGCAAGGGTGAGGACACCCCACACTTAGCCTCGACATTACATGAACCTGCAATCCAAGGAAAAACAACAACTACGTGACACTATAAATAAAATAATACAAGTACAAACTCGGGTTGCCTCCCGAGAAGCACCTTAGTTAACGTCGTGGCACGACGACACTTTTAGCTCACTTCCAGCCTTTATGTCTTCTCTTCTTACGCCGAACTTTTGCTTTCTTCCCTTCTTTTAGAGAACCCATCTTCAACTTCACATGTGGTTTACTTCCATCTTCTTGTTTGACACATTCAATCATAGAGCACTCTTCCACCTTAGTTATGTGCTCCTTCTCATTATAAACCTTGAAAGTAACCTTTTCTCCATGCGCTCTAACAGTCATCTCACCCAGCTCCATGTCAATAATTGCCTTCGAGGTGACTAAGAATGGTCTCCCCAAAATGATTGGAGCTTCTCGGTCCTCTTCATAATCTAGGACTACAAAATCAGCAGAGAATGTAAACTTACCAACTTTTAGCAACACATCCTCCAACCTACCATCAGGGTGAGTGAGAGATCCATCTGCCATCTTAAGAGTAACTGAAGAGGGCTTGATTGCTCCTAGCCCTAACCTTTTGCAAACAGACAGAGGCATGAGATTTATGCTCGCACCCAAATCACACAAGGCACCAGTGATATTATGCCCTCCAATGGTACAAGGAATAGTAAACCTCCCAGGATCTTGAAGTTTTGGAGGTAGCTTGCTCAAGATTGTGCTACACTCCTCAACTAACTCAACTGTATCTATCTCTTGAGGCTTCTTCTTCTTGACTAAAATTTCTTTTAAGAACTTCACAAAGGATGGCATCAATTCAAACACATCAGTCAAAGGAATATTAACTTGAAGTTCTTTCAACATACTCACAAATTTTTTATACTGGGCCAGATCCTTCGATGGTAATAGTCTCTGCGGGAATGGTGGAGGTGGCAGAGGTGCCTCCTTTCTCTCTTCTTTCTTCTTTACCTTCTCCACTTTTTCAACTTTTTCTATTTCAGCTCTCTCTTCAGACTTGGCCATCAGCTCTCCACCTTCAATTAAGGTCACTGCAAGACATTGTTCAGGCTCTTTTTTAACAGTTCTTCTTTCTCCCACCAACTGTCCCAACTGGTGCTCCAAGTTCTTTTGAGCATTGGCAAGATCATGTATGGCTTGTGCATGGGCTGCAGTGTCAGCTATCATTCTCTGCTGGCCTGCCATTATTTGCTTTAGCATATCTTCAACTGAACTGCTAACCTGATGTGGTGGAGCTAGAAGTGGGTGGTAATTATTTGGGGCTCTCGTATTGCTTTGATAATACCCATTACCAAACTGGTTTTGACCCTGCAGCCTGTTTTGATTACCCACGTAATAAACTGACTCTGGATTAGAAGAGCAAACCTCTGTAGCATGGTCTTGACCACAAACCTCACAAAAGCTCTGGAGTTGTTGCACTGGAGCCACTGGTTGCTGAGCCTTTTGCAGAGCTAACTTGCTAATTTGATTGGAAATAGCATCCATCCTCGCCCTTAGCTCTGAAACTGCATCTAACTGAAGTACCCCTGCAGGTTTCTGCGTAATAGCTCTACTATCTCCCTGCCAATCAGGATTGCTCTGCGAAAACTTGTCAAGTAAATCATAAATCTGATCAAAATTTAAGGCCAGTACTTGGCCTCCAGCAGCAGCATCAACCACGATCTTAGTGTGTTGGTTCAGCCCCTCAACAAAAGTGTGTGCAACAACCTCATTGGATTGGTTGTGGTGTGGACAATCTCTCAATAGAGCTTTGAATCGCTCCCAGGCTGAATACAAGGATTCTCCTTCTAACTGTCTGAAGGACATAATTTCGTTCCTCAGCCGGGCTGTCTTGGCAGACGGATAAAATTTAGCCAAGAACTTCTTAGCCAAATCCTCCCAAGTAGTGATAGACCCAGACTTTTCAGCCTTTAACCACTTCTTTGCTGCCCCAATCAGTGAAAACGGGAACAACGTCAAGCGAACATAATCAGTAGGAACACCCGCTGGTGTATAAGTATCACTGATCTCCAGAAAGTTCTGAATGTGTTGCTGCGGATCCTCATGAAGTAATCCACCATATTGTCCAGTCACATGCAGCAACTGAATCATGCCGGACTTAATCTCAAAGCCCCCGGTGATAGCTGGCTTAACTATGCTCGATGCTACTCCCTCCAGGCTGGGGAGAGCAACATCTCGCACAGCTAAAGCTTGGTCTTCTGCCATTCCTGTAGGTAAAGATCAAGCAGGACCTAATACCTGAAACAGCACAAAACTCAAAACAAAAATTAAACCTGAATAGTAAGTAATAAACTATTCAAAAAGAAATCAGTCAATAATTAGTCCCCGGCAACGGCGCCAAAAACTTGTTGCTCCCAACACACACGCAAGTATACGTGGTCGACAAGTAATAAAGTGATAAGATGAGTATCGTTCCCACGAGGACTATGCAGACTGAGTTCTAGTAAACAATTTATATAAACTATTCAGGGATCTTTTCCAATAGTGATGAGTTTATTAACTAAAGAACAGTAATTAAATGGTAAAAGTGAATTCAAACAATGGAGCAAGACTTGGTTGTTATCAGTAATAAGGAGACGGTCCAGGGTCAGAGTTACGAACAATCCAGTTGAGTTATCCAATTGATTCCACTTCTTAAATCCCGGGTTACTAACTAACAGATTAATTGTACCCGTGAAAACCTTTCAGTTCTTCACGGTCTATGCAGGCTACTCCAATCCCTATATGTCTATGGGTTGAATCACGTGCACGCATTAACGAATTCTGTAATTAGTTAAACTAGGCGAGCAAGTATATGTCTATCCTACTCACAAATTGGTTCCCCGATGCCCGGGTTCACAAACTAGTCCTACTCTTTCTTATTACGTAATTAAATTCCCTCTTTCGAGTTCAATCTAAAAACCATAGATAATGCGTAATAATCGGGCCCTGACAATTACACAAGTGAAATCAAGAAAGAATAAGTAACCCGTAATGGGATTCAATTAATGGAAATCAATCTTCAAACATCAACCTTCATGTAATACTCTAACCCTAGAACGATATATTTAGCTACGCATACTCATAATAACAACACAAGGAATTGATGTAATAATAAAATAATGATGTAATAAATTAATGGTAGGAAGAAAAACCCTTGTCTTGATGTTATGAGCTCTCCAATTTGCTCCAAAGTCTGAACTCCTATGAAAAACTAAGTAAAAGAGTATTTATAGAGTTTACAAACACCTAGTAATAAGTTAGACCCAAGCCTAGACGAAATAGGACATAAAAACGCGCACAAGGGGCGCTATAACGGGCGCCCCGCGCCTCGGAACGCGTGAGCTTGGACAGAGGACGTCGAAATCAGCCCGCTTTGGGCCTGCGGCGCGCTGGGAAACGCGCTGGAACACTGGGCGCGGTGGGGCCCGCGGGGCATGCCCTACAGCGCCAGGCCAATTTTCGTGTTTTCTCGCTCCTTTGCTCGCTCGTGTCGTGCCTTCGTGTGCTCGATCCAATCCTCAATCAAAATCCAATCTTTTCTTGCTCAATCATGCTCTTAAAAGCTCCAATTACACTTCATAACAACCTACATACACACGACATAAAATCAGTGTAAAACCACAGTCACAAGCTATAAAACGAGCGAATAAGGTACTAAAACGTGAGGAAATATTAAGGAAATATAGGCATAAAATGCCAAACATCAACAACTCATTTTTAATTTTTTATTTTTTTGTGTAATTCAAACATATTTTTTTAATTGACAGGGATCACGCGCATTGCGCGGGCACAAAAACTAGTTTAATTAAGAGCAAGTTAGGGTTTGTTGATGGTAAACAGACAAAGGAGAATTTTGATGAATCACTGCATGATCAGTGGGAAAAAGTTAATGCAATTGTTCTGTCTTGGATTATGAACACTGTTAGCAAAGATTTACTGAGTATTATAGTGTATGTCTCCAATGCACATAAAGTGTGGGCTGATTTAAAAGGGAGGTTTGATATACTGGATGGATCTAGAATACTCCATCCACATAAAGAGATTGTGACCCTTACCCAGGGCCATGGGTTTCAAATGGGTAGGGGTCTACCCGTCAAAATCCGGACCCAGACCCATTAAAATTCGACCCCATCCGCACCCGCAAAAATCCGAATCCGGACCCGTAAACACCCTAAAATAACCCCACACGAACGGGTATCTTTTTCATAATGAATACCTGTATCCGTTAAGACCCCTCAAAATTATCGGGTATTAATGGATATACATGTACCCGTACCCATTAAAATAAAATGAGTAATATCTATCTATGTTAACTTATATGTCAACTTTGGATGATAATTTGGCTCACTTATATTCATATTATCAAAATCAACTTGATGCTGCAAAAGTACTTGATCGAATTGCTCCTTAATATTTATTATGCTGCTAGTAATTCAACTTACATTGATTTAGATATTGATTTTTAGAACTTGATGTTTGGGCTGGAGTTCCTACCAATGATACAAGTTGCAGATGCATTGATGAACTTAATGTTTATTTGAGCAAGTCGCTGGAGAACCACACTAAGGACTTTATCCCGTTGAAATGGTGGGAGGAGAATGAAAAGCAATATCTGTTTCTTGCAGTAATAGCTCGAGATATTTTAGCTGTACTAGTTTCAACAGTTGCATCAGAAAGTGCATTTAGACAAGGAAGACAAATGATAGGTGATACCCGCCACTCTTTGGGCAATAATGCTTTGGATGTTCTAGTTTGTTTACGAGACTGGATTAGATCGGAGCAAAGTAACCAAGGAATTGAAGATTCACTAACACAAGATGATAACTTTGAAGAAATTCTGTTAAGTGACTACAGTCAAACACCATCAATAGCACCTACACCGGAGCATAGGATAAATGACATGGAAGGAATTACACAAAGAATTAGGTATATTTAAATTTGTAATTTAAATTTTCATTATCTAGTTTTGGTGTTGCATTTTCTAAATTTGGAAGTTCAATGTTCAAGACTTTAATAGTTCAGGTATCTTAAATAAAGTAAGTTTTTGAGCTTTTCCTATCATTTATCTTTTTTTATTCGTTTTAAGTATATAAACTAATATTATTAACAAAAAATTAAAACCCAAACCCAGACCCGATTTGTTAAGACCTGAACCCGTACCCGTACCCGTTAAGACCGAACCCGCACGTATAAATTTTTTCTACCCGAAACCCGGACCCGTTAAGAACCCGTAATTTAAACCTGTACCCCTAACCCGTGGGGTTATAATTTTACAACCCAAACTTGGACCCGTATGCCCGTTTGGCACCTATACCCCGGGCACTTTGACTATTGGTACCTATTTCTCTAAGCTTAGAGACCTTTGGGATGAGTTGATATATTCATGCATGTTGCTGTTTGTTCATGACCAGAGTCAAAGAAATACTCGGAACACTTTGAGTATCAAAGATTGCTACAATTCTTAATAGGTCTGATTGAGTCTTACACCCAGTCTAGGAGACACATTATGATGATGAGTCTACTTCCTACTGTCAACAAGGCTTACTCTCTTACTATAGCTGATGAGAGTCAAAGCAACCTTGCAAATTTCACTCAGATAGCCCAAGTTACAGCGGCATTAGAGAACAATGTATCGTACAGTAATAAAGGAGGTGGAGGACAAGACATGTACAAAGGGAAGAAAGTGAATATAGTTTGTGATCATTTTGGTTGGAAAGATCATACTAAAAAGGATTGTTATAAGTTGATTGGGTATCTAGCTTATTATAAGCCAAAGAAAAAGGAGAACCCATCTGGTTTTTCTGGAGGAAGTAGTCCTTACGATCAGCAGGGCAATAACTATCAATTAGGAGGTTGATGTAGGAAATCAAACGCGGAAAGTAAAAGATAAGAACGAGACGTATCTCGATCATAAATCTCAAGTAGCAACGGAGAACCCGTTCCGTTACACCCCGAGAGAAGGTCAAGAACACCTACGCTAGGCAACTACCCTCGAGCTAACGTGAGCACGCAAGTAGAATGGTCGGAGGGGATTGGAATTCATCTAGATCCGCTAGAGGAAGAACAAGTCCCAATTCAAGGTTTTTCATTCAATTAGAGTTCAACTCTTCAACACAAAGTGTATTTTTAATCATCAAGGTAAGCTAATGAAAATAACAAGACATCTAGCTATTTATAGGTGTTTTTAGACACCATATGAAAGGTCTAATATGCCCACACTTAAGCTTAGGAATAAAGGACCACGTAGGGTCAAATAGTCTTAACATAGCGAGGAATCACGTGCTTCAGCATTCTGGGCGGAGCGCCCAAGATTGGGGTGGAGCGCCCGAGTTTTGGAACAGTGGGGTGGCCTAGGCGGGGTGCCCAGAGTTTGGGCGGAGCGCCCAGGCCTAGGCTTCCTCTGGCGGAGCGCCTGGTTCTTCAGGCGGAGCGCCTGGATGACTGGGCTGCTCCCCTTGCACTTTGAGCACTCGGAACGGCTTCCAATTGCTTCCTTCTTCTAGCCCCTTCCTCACCAAGTGTAGGTGTACTCCTTGGATCTCCCTAACTTGACTCCGAGTGAAGGGTCTCGTGGTTTGTCCGGCATCATTCTCCCCTTCTTGAGAAGATTTCATCCTCAAAATTGAAGCATTATCATCCACGACCTCTTCATCACCTACATCCATAGGAACCAAGTCACAAACATTGAAAGTATTAGACACTTGATACTTACTTGGTAAGTCGACCACATAGGCGTTGTTGTTAATCTTTGAAAGCACTTGGAATGGGCCATCTCCACGGGGTGCCAACTTTCCCTTCCTAAGGTTTGGAAACCTTTCTTTCCGGAAGTGCACCAACACATAGTCACCCTTCTTGAGTTCCACCGTCTTGCGTCCCTTGTTTTTTCTTTGAGGCTACCTTTGCATAAGCTTCTTCCAAATTCTTCTTTGCCTTAGCATGTATCTCCATCAAAGCCTTGGCTCTAGCTTTACCTTCAAAATTAACAACCATTTCCCTTGGCAAAGGGGTTAGATCAAGGGGAATCAAGGGGTTAAAACACTACACACACTCGAATGGAGTCATGCCAATCATCCAATGCACGGTTCGATTGTAGGCAAACTCCATAAGAGGTAGCTTATCTATCCAAGTCCCACCCTTACCTCGGGTCATGGCTCTAAGAAGAGCACCCAAGGTTCGGTTCACCACTTCGGTTTGCCCATCGGTTTGGGGGTGGTGGGACGTAGAAAACAAGAGCTTGGTGCCAAGGGCACCCCATAAACCCCTCCAAAAATGACTTAGGAACTTAGTGTCCCTATCACTCACTATGGTTTGAGGCACACCATGCAATTTCAAGACATTATCAATAAACAAGGTAGCAACATGTTGTGCATCATCACATTTTCTACACGGAATGAAATGAGCCATTTTGGAGAACCTATCCAAAACAACATAAATGATATCATGCCCCCCCCCCCCTAGTCCTTGGTAAACCCATGACAAATTCCATTGATATATCCAACCACGGACTAGTAGGTACAGGGAGTGGGGTATACAAACCATGGGGGTTCGACTTGGACTTAGCAACCTTGCACTCAAGACAAGAGTTGCAAAGTCTCTCAACATGGGTCCCATTTTTGGCCAATGGAATTGTTCCCGAAGGATGGCCAAGGTTTTGTCCCTACCAAAGTGACCCATGAGTCCCCCACAATGTGCCTCTTGCACAAGCAATTCCCTCCATGAGGACTCGGGTATGCACACTTTACCATTCTTAAAGATATATCCATTAACCCATTGGTATTTCTCAACTCTCTCCCCCTTTTCTAGAGCTTCATGGATGCTCTTGAGCTTCGGGTCATGAGCATACATCAATTTAATGCTCTCAAAACCCATAAGCTTAGAGGTGAGAGTTGTGGCTAGAGCAAACTTTCTAGAAAGTGCATCCGCCACCACATTGTCATTCCCTTTCTTGTATTGGATCACATAGGGAAAAGACTCAATGAATTCAACCCACTTGGCATGTCTCTTATTGAGCTTCTCTTGGGCTCTCAAATGCTTGAGTGACTCATGGTCACTCTTGATTACAAACTCTCGAGGCCAAAGGTAGTGTTGCCAATGGGCAAGGGCTCTCACAAGGGCATACAACTCCTTGTTATACGTAGAGTAATTCAAGGAGGCCCCTTTCAACTTCTCACTAAAGTAGGCGATGGGTTTGCTATCTTGCATTAAAACACCACCAATTCCCACCCTCGAGGCATCACATTCAACCTCAAATACCTTTCCGAAGTCGGGCAATTGCAATAGAGGGGCGGTACTCAACCTACCTTTCAACTCTTGGAAGGCCTTCTCTTAAGGCTCTCCCCAAACAAAAAGGTTGGTCCTTCTTCACAAATTCGGTGAGTGGAGCGGCAATAGAGCTAAAGTCTTTCACAAATCGTCTATAAAAGCTAGCAAGACCATGAAAGCTCCTCACTTGAGTCACGGTAGTAGGAGTAGGCCAATCACGTATGGCCTCTACCTTAGACTCATCCACCTCCACTCCTTGGGCACTCACAACAAACCCAAGGAAGACTACCTTCTCAATACCAAAGGCACACTTTTTAAAATTAGCATAGAGCTTTTCGGCTCTCAACTTTTCAAGCACTTGCCTAAGGTGATTAACATGGTCGTCTATTGATTTACTATAGATCAATATATCGTCAAAGTGGACGACCACAAACTTGTTGATGAATGGCTTTAGAACATGGTTCATTAGCCTCATGAAAGTGCTAGGTGCATTGGAGAGCCCAAAGGGCATCACCAACCATTCATAGAGACCAAACTTGGTCTTGAATGCGGTTTTCCATTCATCCCTAGGTTTCATCCGGATTTGATGGTAGCCGGACCTAAGGTCAATTTTGCTAAACACACATGAACCACTCAATTCATCTAACATATCATCAAGTCGGGGAATGGGATGACGGTACTTTACCGTTATTTTGTTCACGGACCGATAATCAACACACATCCTCCAAAAGCCATCCTTTTTGGGAACAAGGATCACGGGTACGGCACAAGGACTCAAGCTCTCCCTCACCAAGCCTTTAGTGACCAATTCATCAACTTGTTTTTGCAATTCTCTTGTATCCTACGGATTGCTCCTATAAGCCGGCTTGTTTGGGATTTGAGATCCCGGGACAAAGTCTATTTGATGTTCAATACCCCTCAAAGGAGGTAATCCATCCGGCATCTCATCCGGGAACATGTCCCCAAAATCCTTCAAGACATTCTCAAACACACTAGGCAAAGGGTTAGAAGAAAAATCACAATTAGAGTTAAGGATCATACCTTTGTGCACTAGGCATAGGAGAAACTTGGTGCCATCATTTCCTTTTAGGGTCTCACCCGGTTGCATCATGGCACAAATGCCACCGGTAGAAGAAGAAGGTGGGATTGCCACCATGCTTTTGGACAAAGGGCTAGTCTCAATGATTGACTTGGCCTTTGCCACCTCCCTCAACTCCCTCATCCTATTGTAGTCATCACTCACTTGTTTGGGAGTTAGGGGCTTCAACACAAATTTCCTTCCTTCATGTTGGAGCATGTAAGTGTTGACACGCCCGTCATGAACTGCTTGTCGATCAAATTGCCAAGGTCTTCCAAAGAGAAGGTGGCAAGCTTGCATGGGCACCACGTCGAACAAGTGTTCATCAACATAACTACCCATTTTGAACTTGATCATTGCTTGCTTCACTACTTTTAGATCCCCACATTCACTAAGCCATTGCAATCGATATGGCTTGGGGTGCTTCACGGTAGGCAACTTCAATTGGGTTATAAGAGATTGACTCACAACATTAGCACAACTCCTGGAGTCAATGATCATAGAGCATACAACACCCTTAACACGACACCTAGCATGGAAAAGGTTTTCTCTTTGCAAGGTTTCACCATCCTCCACAATCATAGCTCCTAGGCTCCTCCTCACAACTAGAAAAGTATGAGGTTCCTCATCCTCCACCGTGTCATCTTGATCATCCTCCTCTACTCCCTCATCTCCCTCTACTCCCTCATCTTCCTCCGGTTCACTCTCTTGTTCATATGCATTTTCACCAACAAGAACCATGGTCCTCTTCGTAGGACACTCCTTAGCAAAGTGTCCATACCCCTTGCATTTGTGACATTGAATGGAAAAAGAAGTAGGAGTATTCAATTGGGTTTTAGAATTACCTCCCACATTGGGTGTGTACTTCTCAAACGGCTTTTTCACATCTTTGCTAGCACTTGCTCCACTAGGGCCACTTGCATTTGTGAATCTTGCATTGGGAGTAGGATTTTTCCAATCCTTTGACTTGTTCGTGGAAGTAGAAGTGTTGCTCTTGTAACGGTTGGACTTCTCTTTCTCAAGCCATTGCTCGGCTTGAATAGCGGCATCAACGACTTCTTGAAGTGAATGATAAGCATGCAATCTCAATTGTGAAGCTATACCATAGCTCAAACCGTTCATGAAGCGGATCACGGCTTGCTTTTCATCTTCGGTGTCCATATCCAAGGCCATTCGAGTTCTTTCAAACTCGTCATAATATTCATGCACCGTCTTGACACCTTGCTTCAACTCATAAAGTTTCTTGAGTTGCTCTTGCCGATATCTTGGAGTGATGTACTTGATACTCATGATACCCTTCAAGTCATTCCAACCCACATTCACGGGAACTCCCGCTCTCCTTCTAGATCTCTTGACGGATTCCCACCAAGTAGATGCATAGGATTCAAAGGATGAAATAGCATAGGTACCTTTCTTCTCATCGGTCATCTTATTTGTGTCAAACAATCTTTCCATGCCTAGCACCCATTCAATGTAAGCCGCCGGATCACAATTCCCTTTAAAGGTTGGGAGATTAAGCTTCACACTATTGATGTTGGTGTTGTCACGACCTCCACGGAAAGGCTCCGGTTGGCCCCCATAGTGATCTTCATTCACACCATACTCCCTTCTAGCATTCCCTCCAACATACCCCATAGGTGGCCCTCGACCTCGGCCCCTACCTCTATCCACATTTCGACCCCAATTCATACCTCGCCTTGGTTGAAAGTGATCATCAAACCCATACATATCATCTCCATAATCGGCTTCCTCCCCTTCTTGAGCTTCATCGGCTTGCTCAAGAGGTTGCACATTTCGGATGGGTCATGGTAGAGGAATGTTTCTTGGGGGGTTATCCAAGATACGGGGAATGCCCGTTCGTTGGGGATTGCCCAACACTTGATCAAGTCTCTCTCGATCCTCCTTTACCCGTTGTTGATTGGGCAATTCAATGACATGGCTAACTTGCTCCGGGGTAAAGTTAGGAGTACTTGAGACTTCAACTTGGACACTCGGGGTCCCTTTCACAACTTGGACACTCGGGGTCCCTTTCTCCGATTGGACATTGGAAGTCCCTTGCTCAAGTAGAGCACTAGAGTTCACCCTCTCAAGGCTTTCGATCCTCAATTTCATACTATCCAATTTGGCAAGGATAGTAGCAAGGGCACTCTTAGCAAAATCCTCTCCTTCGGAAGACATTGTACCTACACAAGTAACAATCGTTAGTAAAACAACCTCACACACTCCCTCACTTGAGATCACTCGGTTCTCTCGTTTAGTGGTGGTGGATATTTCACTCGACTTGTAGTTCCAAAGCTTCACGTAGATGAGTAGCAATTCCTCAGCTCAACCAAACTATTCACGAGTCAAGCACACTCCGGGGTGAGTGGAGTTAATAGGACTCAATGAAAGCTAGGCGCTTTAAAGTGAGGACTTGAATCAAAAAGAATCTAGGAATCTTCTTGGAATTCTACTCTCCACTAATGCACGAATTAACCTAAAAGCAATGAAAGATTAGTGCTAATTAAGTAGAAAGATTACTTAGATAGGCACTAATAAGAGATTAGGCAACAAAGAACAAGCAAACCTAGAAGAAACTGCCCAAATCAACCCTTCAGAGGTTCAGGCGGAGCGCCTGAAAATTGGTGCAGTGGGGTTGGGCAGGCGGGGCGCGCCCAGATGTAAGGCGGAGCGCCTGGGGCAAGAACAGTTCAGGCGGAGCGCCCAAAGGTCTAGGCGGAGAGCCTGGACGAAGAACACCTGGGTTCTCTACTCCGTGTTCTTCGTTTTCAATCCAATTTCTAGGCCGATTCCAAGGTGTTTTGGCCAAATCCAAGGTACCCAAAGTTGTTCCTTGATACAACCTACAATCCCCAATCAATTTCACACCCAAACGACCAACAAATATTGTTCAATCAAGATTCAAAGTTTTCAAGTTTGGGGTTTCAACTTGGGTTTCAAGGTTTAAGGGTGGGTTTTGATTCTTCAAAAACTATGTTACCGAACTCCGAATCACACGATTCTTATTGCAAATTGTTCGGTTTTCAGTAGAGATCAATCCCCAACAATCAATTCCAAAACTCCACAAACACACAACCCAAAATCATTCAAATTCCTCAAGAACAAGGGTTTGGTAGGGTTTATCAACAATTGGGGTTTTCAATTTTCAATTCAATCCAATCCCAACAAATTTGGCACCCAATCGTCAAGTTTTCAACAAGGATTAAGAATCTATAACACCCACTTCAAGAATCACAAACACCAAAAAGTTACACCAAATTTTTGAATTTTTGAATTTTCAACTTTTTTTGTAATTTTCTTCTTTCAATAACTTCAACAACAAGAAATCTAAACAAACTAACCTAAGCACAAAGAATCAAGGGTCGGGGTTCGTAGGAACGATACCCGAAGCTTGCTCTTATACCAAATGATGTAGAAAATCAAACGCGGAAAGTAAAAGATAAGAACGAGACGTATCTCGATCATAAATCTCAAGTAGCAACGGAGAACCCGTTCCGTTACACCCCGAGAGAAGGTCAAGAACACCTACGCTAGGCAACTACCCTCGAGCTAACGTGAGCACGTAAGTAGAATGGTCGGAGGGGATTGGAATTCATCTAGATCCGCTAGAGGAAGAATAAGTCCCAATTCAAGGTTTTTCATTCAATAAGAGTTCAACTCTTCAACACAAAGTGTATTTTTAATCATCAAGGTAAGCTAATGAAAATAACAAGACATCTAGCTATTTATAGGTGTTTTTAGACACCATATGAAAGGTCTAATATGCCCACACTTAGGCTTAGGAATAAAGGACCACGTAGGGTCAAAATAGTCTTAACATAGCTAGGAATCACGTGCTTCAGCATTCCGGGCGGAGTGCCCGAGTTTTGGAACAGTGGGGTGGCCTAGGCGGGCCGCCCAGAGTTTGGGCGGAGCGCCCAGGCCTAGGCTTCCTCAGGCGGAGCGCCTGGATGACTGGGCTGCTCCCCTTGCACTTTGAGCACTCGGAACGGCTTCCAATCGCTTCCTTCTTCTAGCCCCTTCCTCACCAAGTGTAGGTGTACTCCTTGGATCTCCCTAACTTGACTCCGAGTGAAGGGTCTCGTGGTTTGTCCGGCATCAGAGGTAGTCATGGCACTAACAGTTACAGTGCCAACTCTGGTCAGTATCATCACTTTGACAGAAATAAGAGTGCCAGGGCACCTGTTTATATAATCAATCTAGGAATCGCAAGCAACTATGGACTGGCTCTAGCACTTCCAACAGGAACACATATCAGCCTTCCATGAGCTCCTAAGTGCCTTCATCTATAGCATCAAATGCACCTGCTCCTTATTTTTCACAGGAACAATACCAACAAATCATACAAATATTGTCCAGAGGACATGAAGAACTTGCCACTAGCTCTGCTGCAGCTGTAGGTAATCTGACATCTTTATTGTTATGTCTTAAGAATGATAATGGGATCATAAATACAAGTGCCTCAAACCACATGACAGCCAGCTTAGACAAGATTTCAACTCCTATTCTATTACCAGAGTCATAGAGAAATAACGTACAACTACCAAATGGGCATGTAGTTTCAATTATTCATGCAGGGAAATCTTGTGTTCTTAAGGATCAAGAGATAAACCATGTTTTGTACATTCCTGACTTCAAGTTTAATTTGATGTCAGTTTCATAGCTTACTAGAGAGTTAAAATGCTCTGTGGGATTTTTTCCTGATTTTTGTGTCTTTCAAGACCTCTTCAGTGGTCAGTTCGAAGGGACTGGTAGAGAGGAACAAGGCCTGTATGTGCTGAGAAGAAGTTAGCCAGCTGTTCAACCATACCAGAATCAGTCTCATTCACTACATAGACATAGTACTCTTTCTGTTGCACGTGTAAATACATCTCAGTGTCATGATCTAGCTAATTCAGGATTTATGCAGCATAGAAGGCTCGGTCATGTGCCATTAGATATAATAAGGAAATATGAGTCTCTACAGCATCTACATTATAATATAACTTCTCCTTATACAGTTTGCCCCCAACAAAACAAACAAAGCTTATATTTTCTTTGAGTAACTTTGCTACAAAATTTCCTTTTGATCTGCTACATTATGATATTTGGGGTCCATATAGAGTCCCAACTTATAATGGTAAGAGGTTCTTCTTAATTGTTGTGTGGATGATTTTTCAAGATACACATGGCTATTTCTAATGAACTCTAAGCCTTACACTGTGGTAGTATTCAGAGATTTTCTTTTTAAATTACAAAATGTGTTTGTCATACCTGATTTTGGACTCAACTCGAGGCGAGTCGGGTTTCGAATTTGACTGGGTGACTCGTTTGAGTTTAAGGTTTTGGAGTGGCCACCTAATAAATTTCCTAGGCGTATTAGGTCACCTATTAATTTCTAATTCCATTTAAATAATTAACTTTGGGTTGGTCTACAAGTCAGAGATTCAAGTAAGAGGTTCAAGTTAACTCGAGAGGAAGGGGTTAGGCACCTCTCGAGCTCCACCAAATGTGGTTACCGGCCGGACTTTATAATTAGGATTCGAAATAAATAACTGAGCAATTTAAACTAACTAATTAGAGATAGACAAACAACTAGATGATATGATGATTTAAATAAAATGTCCTAATAGGCTTCCTCCTTAAAGATTTGCACCTAGCAAAATAAAATCAATTAGTTAGTAAATAATAGTATAAATTAAGAGAAAAATAATAGTAATTAAAATTAGAGGTATTTTGGAGTGTTGTTTTGAAGAAATTTATCCAAATGTAGCTCGCAAAAAATATAAAGAAAAATGAGTTAGTAAAAAATAATAATAGTAAAAAATAATAAAAATGATAATAATAATCATAATAACAATAACAGTAGTAGTAATAATAATAATAATAATAATAATAATAATAATAATAATAATAATAATAGTTTTTAAAATAAAGAGGAAGGTGATTTTTGAAAGTGTCGGCTCAGGTTTGTATGAATTGGGTGGCAGTTAGGGACGTCGATACGGCTGCGAACACGCCGGCCGGTCGTGTTGCCATGCCAAGTGCCGGTCTCGTCACTCCATCACCGGCTCGTTTGTAATCGCGGCTTATACACGTAATCATAGCCTTTTGTGTGTTTTAGGGGGTGCGGGAATGGGATTGTTTATCAGTAAGCCTCAAATAAATAATTATTTTTCTTGGTCGTGATTAGTCCGTCAATTCATTTTATTTCCGTCAATTCCTTGTGTAGGCCTCAATATATATAAAAATATATTTTTCATAGGCCAGACTGTGTAACAAATGCAGTAAAATGAGTCAAAACTGCATAACAAAATACTCCAATAAATGGTGGGTCAGGTCATAACCTCAATATCTGCAAAACAGTGAATATAACAGATCAAGTGTAATATCAAATTAACGAATATAAAGTCAGAGTTGCACAAATTTTCGTCAAGGGACCCAACTCGTTAATGTTTGTCCAGAACTGTCAAACCCCAAAGTTAATAAAGCACGATCACCAAATCTGCATACACAGCAAAGAATCAAACAATTAAGAATCAAGCAAATAACAATGTCAAGCACCAGAACAACAATGGACCACGCTGGCTAAAGTCTTGGCCGGATTCCTGGCGGGAACAAGTAGTGAACCGGGAGAAAGATGGAGCGACTGTCGTTTGCTTCACCGGCGAGAAGCCTCCGGTGGCATCGCCACCACCAATTTCCCTCCGCCTCACTTTTCCGATCTGTTTGTCGCTTCAGTAACAGAGAACCAAAACAAATGAAGAACTGAGAACGATAAGGTCCCCGATGTCCTGATCTCCTCTCTCTCTCTCTCTGTTTTGACCAATTCCCACTATGTTTTCGAGTGATTTTGATTGACGCTGGTGGTAGGATTTAAAGGAGGGAGTGTATGTATGTTATATGTTTCTGATCTCTGTTTTTTATGGGTGTGTGTATAAATCGGGGTGTGGGTTTTGGTGATGGAGATTAAATAAGGAGGATAGTGAGAAGTGGTGGTTCTATTCTTGTTTTTGATGTGGGGGTGATGGATAGGGATTGGGTGTATGCGTGGGGTGTTTATAATGGAGAAAGAAAGGTTGTGAAGCTGTGTGTATTGATCTGTATATGGTGGTTCTACCACTGCTGGTATGTAAGAGAAGGGATGCCGATGGTGATGTTGTACTGTTCGTTTGTGGGTCTAGTGCTCTATTCTTGTGGTGTGTGGGTATTGACAGTAGGTACGCATGTGTGTATTCCCTGGTGTCTGTGTATATGAGAGAAGTTTTGTGTATTGTACTGTGTAAATGGAGAAGAAAGGAATCTACTGATTGTCGATGAGAAGATGGAGAAGACGGGGTTCTTTTTTGGAATGTATGTATCTGTTGTCTGTGGAGGAAAGAATATATTGTGTGTATACAGTGTATGTAATGGCGATGGTGGTGTGTAGTGGGGAAGAAGAAAGGGTGAGGGATGACAATGTAGGGACCCTTTTTTGGTAATTTTGTCGTGTATGGTATTGTTTTTGTCCGTGGAAGATGAAGTGTGGAGAAGTACTAATATTAGCTATGTATAGCAAAAGGATTGTTAGGACCGTTGGAATTAGGAGTAGATTTAGAGATATGGAGAAATTTTGGGGAATTAGGATCAATTAGGTAGATTGGAAAATTTAGGCTTAATGGAAAGAATTTGAATTGTCAATTTGAATTCCTTTCCAAAAATGGGGAGAGATTTAGGGGATTAGGAATTAATTTAGGGAAAAATATTGAGTTAGGATTTTGGAAAATATTTAAAAGAAGATGAATTTAGACCACATTTTGTCTAGATTCAAATAGGAATAGAAAGATGTATATAGACTACCTTTAGTCCAGATTCAAGGTAGAATTAGGAAGAAGATTTGGGATTTATGAAAAGCACAGATAATCATTAAATAAACTCAAATAAAATTATTTAAATATATATAATTACAAATAATTACTAATTTGTACAAATAATCATAAATTAAAACAAATTTTATGTGTAGCCTAAATGACGCAATTATATAATATAGCCACTAATACTATGAATGTACTAATTTTCACAAATAGTCACAGTTTTGACAAATAGCCTAAATGATGTAAAAATTACGTAATATAGCCACACTTAAGTATATAATATATAAATAGAGGATAACGCATGTAAATGCATGATTTCTAATGCACATTTTGCACAAATAGTCACGTTGCACCCTTAAGTTGAATTATGGCCAATTTTAGAAAAAAGAGGGACAAAATTGGGTGTCAACAGTGTTTTCTACTTCAGTTAAAACACTAAGATCTGATAATGGTATTGAATTTTGCAACTATGAATTCAAGAATCTTATGTCTACCTTAGGTATTCTACATCAAACTACTTGCACATACACTCCTCTGCAAAATGAAGTGGCTGAGAGAGAATACAGAAGCATCTTAGATATGGCAAGATCACTAAGATTCCACGCTACATTACCTCTGAGATTTTGGGGTGAATGAGTCCTTACAACAGTCTACATACTGAATAGGTTTCTATCTAAGGTGGTTGGGTATAAACTCCATTTGAGAAACTCTATCAGCATCCTCCCTCTTTGGCTCATTTGAGAGTCTTTGGGTGCTTATGCTATGCAGCATGTCCTAGAATTCTGGACAAGTTCTCTACAAGGGCTATTCCAGCTGTGTTAATGGGCTATTTTTCCACTCAGAAGGGCTATAGACTCTATGACTTGCATTTTAAGTGCTTCTTTATTAGCAGACATGTGGTTTTCCAGGAAGATCAGTTTCCCTTCAAGAATCTTGACTGCATTAAGACTCTTCTATTTCCGGTGATTGATATCCCTGCCAAATAACCTGACAGTTATGTATCTCAGGAGACACATTCCTATTCATTATAAGGGGAGCACCATCCCACCTCACCCGCTATGGATTGTATTGTATCACCTACTCCTGCCTCTATTATATTAGTATCATCTGCTCCTCCTGCTTATGTTCTACCAACTATGAAATCTGTCATGGTCAGTAAGACTCCTGCTTAGCTCCAAGATTTTATTATATCTAAATCTATAGCTGCTCAGACTAAGTAGTGCATGTATCTTATCACTGATTATGTAAGTCATCAAGCTCATTCACCCTTTTATAAGCAGGCTCTTGCTGCCTATTCTTCTATAGTAGAACCCCAAGTCCTTTAAGGAAGCTGCTGCTAATCCCGAATGGGTTAAGAAATGAAACTTGAGATTGCAGCTCTAGAAGAGAATAACACTTGGAGCATTGTGAATCTGCCAACTGGAAAAGTTCCTATAGGCTGCAAGTGGATCTTTAAGGTGAAATACAAAGCTACCGTGGAAGTTAAAAGATATAAAGCTCGGCTAGTTGCTAAGGGATACAGCCAAAGAGAAGGCCTGGACTATATAGAGACCTTCTCTCCTGTGGCAAAGATGGTCAAGGTACGGTCTGTTTTAGCCATTGCTGCCTCTGGACATTGGTACATATACCAGATGGATCTACACAATGCCTTCCTACATGGAGACTTGTGGGAGATATTTTACATGAAGATTCCAGATGGATTTTTCAGACACGGGGAGAGTAATAAGGTCTGCAAACTACACAAGTCTCTATATAGCCTGAAACAGGCTCCAAGGCAATGGAACAAGAAGTTGATTGAAGCTCTGTTTGATATGTAGTTCAAGCAAAGTCATTATGACTACTCTCTTTTCAGCAAAAGGGTAGGGACAAATATAGTAATTGTTGACACCCAATTTTGTCCCGAAAGTTTCAATTAAAAGCCTAATTATTTTAAATTAAGATTAATTTTTGAAAATTAAAGGTAATTAATAAATTTCAGTTAAAAGTGGTTAAAATTGCAATGCGTAGCTTGAATTTCAGCTTACTCTTTGCAATTCCTCCATTTACTTAAATATATATTAAAAGGGGCTAAAATTATTCCTACATTTAACATTAGGCCTAATCATGCAAACATATTATATACACCATACGCATATCCCATTTCCAGTCGACCCAATACCCCCTTCCCCAATTCCCCTAATCAGCCAACCCATTTTCCCTAATTCTGACCCGCAAAACCCTAAATCAAACCCAATTCCCCTTTCAAATCCTCTCAAAACCCTTATAATCAGTCCAAATTTTGTACTAAGTGGACCCCCCACATCTCCACATCATCCCTACTAGTACAATCATGAATCATTATCGTCCATTTCAAAAGCAAGTTTCAATCCGAGCCGTTAATCATCCTAATGGGCAAATTTTTTAGAGGAAAAGGTGAAAGTGCTACAATCCGAGAGGGATATACCATTTTCACCCTTGTCTCTAAAGGAAAAGTGAAAGTGAGTAACAGTCGATCTGGAAATTCAAGCGGGAACCAAACCCTAGCATTCTCAGGTATAAATTCTTATATTTGTTCATTTTAGAAAGGGGGGAGCAGCAGAGAGAGAGAGAGAGAGAGAGAGAGAGAGGCAGCAGCATTGAAAAAACCTGGGATAATTTTTACATTTCAGTTTATAGTTTCAATTAATAGGAGAATTTTTGGATTCTAGAAGAGTATAGTGTCACTGCTACTACTTTCTATGTTGTCGCTTTGTTACACTTGTCATCGTATTTGCTCGCGTTGCTTAGTCGAGTCGCATTTCTTCTCGGATCCCTCCCTCCTAGTTCACTGCACCACAGCAGGTAATAAGCTTGTTTTAATTCCTTTCTGTGTGAAATGTGAACTGTACATGTATGTATGTCATGAAACTATTTTTTTTAAAAGATGTGAGCATAAAGATTAGAACTTTATTGATTGTTGGCTTGGAACTCTGTTCATAGAAGCTATAAGCTTGTTAATCATTGATTAATGAACTTCTGTTAATGTTTAGCAAGTCTGTAATTTTGTAGTTTGTTTAGTTGGTATTCTGAGCTTGTATTAGTAAGTTGAGGGGTTCATGTGGTGTTTGCTTGGTTAGTGGAGAGAAGAATGCAAAGGTGTTATGTTGTTTTGTTCAGGGGTCTTGTTTAGTATTGATGGTATATATGAGATGGAGTTCAAGGGTGGAGCTGCTTGTGCTGGATTGCAGAGGGAATAAGGGGCTGTTTTGGTTCAGTTAGTTCAGGTGGCATACTTGGGAGCTAGAGATGTTTGTTTCCTGGTTGCTAAGTGAGTTTGTAGCAGTTGTTAGGAGAGGGGATTTGTTTTGTTTGGTGATTACAGGTTTGCCTAAGGGCCTGGTGTGTTTGGCTATGGAGTTGTTAGGGATCTGAGGGAGTGTAGTTTGGCTAGCGAGAGTGTGCAAATGATCGTTTATGTGTGCAGGTTGTTGCAGAAGTGAGGAGGGCTATTTCTGGTTGCTTGATTGCTTTGCAAGTTCAGGGAGTGTATTGGTGGTTTGAGGGGTGTAGTCCTAGTAAGGTTTCTTGATAGTTGCAGTTTATTTGATTGGTTTAGGAGTGGCAAATCTAGTTCCTGTTTGTTTGAATGAGTTGGAATAGTACATGCAGGTGTTAGTAGTTTGTGTAGGTTTGGAGAGAGTTTGTGGTTCTATGAGTTCAGGGTTGTGATTTGGTTTTCTCCAAGATGTTTGTATGTGGTGAAGGGGTTTGTTTCTGGTTCAGTTTGTTCAGGGGATTTGTTCAGGTGGAAGGAGTAATGTTCAGGGAGTTTAGCAGGGCATTAGTTGTTGTATGCAGAGCTGATATGTGAGGTATTGCATGCAGTGAGTTTCAGATAGGAGTTAGAAAGTGTTCAGGAGAAAAAGGGGTGGTTGTTCGGTATAAGTAGTAAAGTTGATATGTCTTGAAATATACAGCATGTGTTAAATTAATTCCTGGGTAAGACATCCCTTTTGAAAATTTGAGCGTTTTGTTCAACTCTAAGTATTTCTTGGATCAAGTGTAGTCATTGTCTTAGCTGTGAACACATTAGTGAATGCTTTTTATGTAAACTATATTTTCAAGACTTCAACCTTATTATTATTCTAGCATGTTGACTTAGCCATAGAACATGTCTTTAGATTTTAGCTTGGTATGCTCTCTGATGCTTGAAGTTCTTTTTTTAGAAAGTGAAAATCATTCTTTCTTACTAAAGTTTTATTGTTAGTTTATCCTCAAATTTCGCCAAGTTTTAATTTGATTGCAATCATTCTTTTTTTTTTTATTTATTCAAATTCATGTATAAAGAAAGCAACCTGCTATGTTGAATTAGCTAATAGGATCATTGCTATAGTTATCTAATTCTAGAATTGTGTCCTCTTTTATCCCTACAACTAGTTTGTTTCCTTTTAGTACTATCATAAAATTCTCAAATCCTTTTGTTATTATGAGCGCATACTAATCCTTTTCCTTTCCTACCTTTCTTTGCGTGAACACTTGGGATCGAGTTTGAGCAAAACTCACAAATGGGGATGCCTTATTGACATTGGAGTCACTTGGGGTTGAGTTCGGGTCTCAAATTATCAAGTTGCTATCCATGGCTCGTTTTGCGAGTTTCCATTCCGGGTTCTATTTTTCTTACTCACTATTTCCCCGCTCCTTTAGAAAATGCATGTTGTACTTCCTCTTAAACCGGACTAGGGGCCCTGTAAGATAGAAATTATGTCGAATTATGGTTAATTAATGTGAATTATTTAAATTGCTTTGTCTTATGAATGTCTTGTTTATTTTCTTTGCGAATCGCCAATTATTTTATGAATGTTAAGAATCATTTTTCAATTAATGAGTGCAAATTAAAATTCAATTAAATTTGTATCTTTATTTTATTATTATATATATTTAAATTATTTATTCGTAAATTTACTTATTTTATTAAATATTCAGTTACTTATTTATTGATTTATTATCTACTTACTTATTTATTTATTTATCCTATATTTTTCCTAAAATCTCTAAGTTATTTATTTTATCAAAATTCGTGAAAACCGCCGGATTAACCGTTTTTAGCGGATTTTTGAAAGTGCTCCCATTAGAGACCTTCTTTCGAAGTTAAAAGAACCACTTACCTAAGAATCTCTTAAACTTATTTTCCTTTTAAAATAAGAAAGAAATGCACCCATTAATTAACAATTGGTTCCTAATAATCTTTAAATTAGGTGGCGACTCCAAAGAAGCCCTTTGGAGTCTCCAATTTGTTGAAATTACATCCCGATGCATATTTGTATGCAGTTTTGGGAGGGTTCAACAGTAATAATCTTGGTCTATGTAGATGATCTGCTCGTTACAGGAAGCAACTAAAAAGTTATAAGTCAAACCAGAGAATATTTGCAGAGGAGGTTCAAAATGAAAGGTCTTGGTAAACCCAAGTTCTTCTTAGGAGTTGAGTTTGCAAGATCCAAAGAAGGCATACTTATGAATCAGAGGGAATATGCTTTAGAGCTAATAGTTGAATCAGGATTGAGTGGAGCAAAGCCAGCTGGGACTCCTCTTAAAATAAATCAAAAACTAACTTTTATAGAGTATGATCAATGGGTCAAGAACAAAGTGCAAGTTGCAAATAGGGAGCTTAGAGATCCAGGAACTTATGGGAGGATGCTCTATCTTACCATGTCAAGACTTGATTTGGCCTTTGCAGTGCAGGTTCTTAGTTAATTTATGCATAATCAAAGGTGTTACATATGGAGGCAGCACTTAGAGTGGTCAGATACATAAAAGGAGCACCAGGACTGGGACTTCTTATGCCTACTAAAGACATAAGCCAGTTATTTGCATTTTTTTATTAAGAATGGGGAGCTTGCTTACAAACTAGAAGGTAAGTCAGAAGGTATCTCATAAAGTTTGGGGGAGCTTTAGTATCCTGGAAGTCTAAGAAACAAGAAACTATCTAGAAATTTTACTGAAGTAGAGGTTAGAAGCATGGCTTCATGTATTGCTGAAGTTATTTGGCTTGTGGGACTACTCAGAGAGTTGAGAATCTATCTGCAACTTCCAATCACACTAAGGTGTGACAGCAAAGTTGCGATACAAATAGCAGTCAATCCTATATTTCATGAAAGGACAAAATATTTTTACATAAACTGTCACTTTGTAAAGGAAAGAATTTGGCAAGGGCTCTAAAAAACTGAACATGTACCCACTGTAGATCAACTAGCAAATCACTAACCAAGAGTTTGGGGAAGAACCAACATGACTATCTCCTGAACAATCTAGGTGTAAAGAACATATTTACAGCATCAGCTTGAGGGGGTATTGAGTCAATATACAACTGGCAAGCTGATGCCATAGTTAGTTAAGTTAGTTAGAAGTAACGTTAGAATGATACTTAGTTAAGTACATGTAAGTAACTATAGTTAGTGATGTAGGTAGCTATATATATATGTAAAGACCATGTTGTACATGAGTTAAGATGAATGAAATAGGATTCATTCTCTACGACTAATTAGCTTGCTCTCTAAGCTTTCTCTCTCTAACTTTCTCTCTATAGGTTCACATAACTGCTTCTTCTCTAAGCAGGTATCAAAAAATAAGTTGATGGTATTTGAACTGGCTAGTATCAAATATTTTATATGAAGAGGTGGAGGGAGAATATTGCAGTAGATTCCAAAGAACTTTACCATTCAATCTTAATGAACTTTGAGAATAATACCAAACTCCCAGAAATTGAAAATAAATGTATAATAATTTTTTCTTTTAGATATAAGGAAGTAGAAAGCAGATTGCAGCCAAATATAACAATTCAAAGACTTCAGAATGTTGTTTCCATTTGCTTTACAAGTGCATACCTTGATAAAGAATTATGCCCACACGTTCAATTCAGCTTGCTATTAAAACTCAGCTCCTACAGTAAGTCATTCACATTAACATATATTCATCCTGATACCAGGAGCATAGGCAAGTAAATTGAAATTTAATCAGTAGTTATTATTCTTACCTTTACTTTACCACTGGTAAGATTGAAACCGCCATCAGGGTCCTCATTTGTTTCACGAACACCATACAATGACCACCGACCTTGCCAACTCAGCCTTATCAAAATGGTGTTGTGACAACTGATGTTTTTCTCCAAGCATCATATCCTACACCATGTTCCATTCCATAGAAAAACCTTATTTCTACTAGAAACACAAAGGAGCCCTTAAACATGGAGGGAAATAGAGCACAACATATATATTAGGCCACGGAAATTGATAAAGAGAGAGTATACCTTGAATTTGCCATAATGGGGTCCCATTTCGGCAGCAACTTGGGCTGCTGGCAAATTTATGTCTACAATTCATTGGCTACAGGGTGTTCACCTAATACAATGTAGGAAATGTAGAGGATCATTTATAAACAACTGAAAATAAATGAAACTGAACTCGATCTTTTTACTACGCTTTTGTCTTTAAAGACTGTGCAGCACTAACTATCTGAATCTAAACACGCACAGAAAAAAAATAGTAATAATCTAGATCAATCTTGTTCTACTCAGTGAACAGAAAATTTTGACATGTTCCCCATGAAGCAGATTGTAATATCACCAACTTGTGAACGTGGGTTGAGTTCCGAGATAATTGACACGTTTGGCCAGGCCAGTCTTCTAGCAGGCTGCTCAAGTTTTTTCATCTTCTCTATAGAGCAACTATTATTAGCCCCTTCTTAATAGTCTATCTCAAAAACATCAAGCATATTGGTGACAATAATTCACAGATGTAGCCTAGGCTGACTCATGTAGATTCTTCAATTTGTCTCACTTTTTTTAAAAAAAGGATGCGAGTAAGTTTGTCTTTGTCATGATAGGCTACTAAATAGCCAAAAAGTTAATATGCACAAATCTCTTGGTGACGTCTTTAAACATTGCAATCACGGTTGTTCTAGGAAGCAACGTTTCCATATTGATCATAAAGCAATTGGACATCTAGATGTCGACTCTAGTAAAGTAATAAGAACTGATAATAAACAAGGACTTTTTGATATTCAGAAAGGCTTTCCCTCCCATTCTCAGCTGAAGCATAACATCATATGGAAATGGCCTAACGCGGAAAGCAACTCTCATAAAAAATATGGGGAGCCACGAATTTCACCTTGAAATTGCTTGAATAGTACTATAGTTAGTTTAGAGTACACGACACAAGAGGAGGTGAATTGGGTTGTCAACAATTGTCGCCTCTTTTTGAATTTTAAGCTAAATTTCTAAATAGTTAGAAACATTTCGTTGAACTTCTAATTGCAGCTTGACAAAACAATAAAAGAGCGAAAGAGACAAGGCACACACAATTTTAACGTGGAAAACACCTTGGCTCGACGGTGTAAAAAATACGATCTATATCCCTGTGGGATTTCCAACCAATCCACTAAAATACTCGAGCCAAAAACGGATTACAAAGGTAACCCCAAGGACCTACCCTTAAGCCCTTGCACAATAATCCTAGACTGTTGCTACCATTCCAAACTACCCTAGTTTGGAACACAAAGAACTTTAAGCTTTTTACCCAATAGGATTTTAACTTCAGATTACAACCTTAAAAAGTACTTCTAAAAAGCTGAAAGAGATTAAAATTTATTGCTTAATACAAGAACTAAGAACTGGACTCAAATAATTCAAAATAACTTGATAAAACATTTGTCCAGAACTGTTCCAACGCCCGTTCCAACTGCTTCAAATCATTTCTCTCTTGAATTCTCAAACTCACTTTTTGATGAAGTATTTTTGGACGCCTGCTTTTCAACCTGGCTCTGATACCATGTGAAGATTTGCATTAGAACAAGCTAAGAAACAATTGAAAAAAATTCTAGAGAGATAATTTTCATTACTTCAACTATACAAGGAGTAAAATAAATTAACTAACTGAAAAAGAGAGCCTTAGCTAAGATATTTATACAAAATAACTAACTTCCTAACTTTATCAACTAACTAACTTAATTTAACTAACTACTTACCAAATGAGCTGGCACAACCAATCAGCAGCTGCCACATAAACAACATTTCCACTTAAGTTGTCATGGCAGCTGCCTTCAGCTGCTTTCCTCAACATACCTGACAATAAAAAATATAGTCCAACAAAGTTAGGGATAAATGTATTCAACTCATTGACTAATCCATTTTTCTTACCAAAATAAGATTTACTAGAATTCTATTCCAGCTTTATTTCCTTTTGGTCAAATCCTAAACATACAGATAATTCACTTTTTTCCTGAAACCAACTCACCCTTATCACATTTTACAACAATCAAGATCAAATATTTCACGCACTTTTCCAAGCCGACAGAATATATCCCACAACATTAAACTCAAAATACCTCAATTATTATTTCTAAATAGTAATCCCTGGAACACTCTCAAGCTTGTCAATTTATTTATATTTACTTTCATTGTCTATTAATACAATTCTAACAAGTACATTTTATTTATCATCATCAAAACATCATATATTCAACAACTATCTAATTCCAACATCAGTGTGAACCTATAATGGGCAAGTAATCGAAAAATGTCATACAATTAGAAATGAATACCTTGTGAAATTTTTGGAATTTTTATTCGAGAATGAAATGTTAAAGAAAAAACATATCAAATTAATGTCATCTAGATGAACTCATGTTACACAAATCCGTAGCGGAGAGATAAAGGTAAGGAAAGAGGGTTCAAATAAATCGCCATCTTCCAAAATTTATTGTCAAGTACGGTTAAAAAAAAAGTATGTATATATATATATATATATATATATATATATATATATATATATATAATAAAGTTTCTATAGCATTATTGCACTTATTGAATTGCCTTATTAGTATTATTGGCTCTGTTTCTATGATAAAGGATAAGCTTCAGACGTTCAGACTACTTGCAATGTTTGCTTTGTTAAGGAACATACCTTTCTTATCCCCTTACCACCACCTCCCCAAGATGCCTTGATCACTGTGGAACAACCTACAAGCTGCATCTCTCGATAAGCAGAACAGTTGCTTCTTCAGTTGTATGGACACATGTTTTTAGGTATATTTCATCTGGTAGATACCAAGCAGCTCCCAGGAGGAATTGAAGTATTGTCTATTAGAAGTAGCCTTGCGTCTATGAAACTAGTACAGCATAATTTCATGTTTAGGGACTTGCATGGAACCACTCAAGGGCAGGGTGACTTCTACCAACATATTTTCCATTCTAATGTGCTCAACATTTATTCTCATATCCTTGAGTGTAGCCATTTCCATCAACATAATTGCCTTCTCTGTCCCAAATGTCTCATAAGCCCATGTCCTAAAACTATAGTATAAATTTAACTGCAGACTTTCATTGTTTGCAATTAGGATACTATGGACAGGCCGCTTCTCGCCAAAGGGCATAACAGAACTCAACAACTTCTGATTCAGCACATGGAGACCTCAATTGAAATGCACCATTTGGTGTATCCGTTGTCATTCTTGGTGCTAATCAATGTTGAACTTCTTTGAAATTCTAACATGTTGCACTTCCTGAACCAAAAGGAAGTGTACTTGATAAAGGGGTTGGATATGATTACATACCGAAACAACCTCGGTCAGTCGTTTCGAAAGTTATGATTTTGACTGGCATGCCGATAATTTTAAAATATTCGTAAGGTCCATTGAGACTTATCTGTAAAATTTGAGCAAAATCAGACCTCATTTGGTAGGCATCGGAAGAAGGTTTCAGTTTTAATTATCGATAAATATTAAAAAGAGATTTTCGAGCTCGGTTTAGGGAATGAGCTCCGATTAAAAATCCAAAAGCGTCGTTAGGTTCGTATGATTATTTGTGACTTTTATGAACTTTCAAAAGTGAATTTCGATATTGTTCGGCTAGTTTCCGCTAAAATACTGAAAGTCAAATAATTTGATCTTTTTCCATTTAATTTGCATATTGAGTTTTGGGAGTCCAATTTGAGATCCGTCTTAGCAAGTATACAACATATATATTGTATAACGTGAAGGCAAAAGTCGGAATTATTTCGAATATCGTAGGGTACCGTTTTAATTTTTGTCACGAAAAGAAAAGAAAATAAAGCAAAAGAAAATAAAAGAAAAAGAAAAAAAAGAATAGTCAATGGCGGTTAACTGAACTTCCTAGCAGCATTAAAAAAATAAAACAAGAGACAGAAAACAAAAATAAGGACAGAATCAAGAATGAACAAAAACGAGAAGGAAGAGATTACGCGGGAAAGGAAAAAAAGGCCAAAAATGAGAAAAGGAGCCGGAAAAAAGTAGAATTTTTACCCTGAAACATTCAGGTAATGATCCTAATATATTATTTGAGTTTATTACGTGTGTTTGAATATATTTTTACGGTAAAAATTAGGATATTAGTCATCGTTTTAATAAGTTCAATTAATAGTTTAAAGGGTCAATTAGACCCCGATAATGGAATTGATTATATATTCGTACTCAGTGAGTTATGGGCAATATATAAATGTAATTTATTTAAGGTTTGGTTATGTGACCTTAAACCCTGTACATAGCCCTGGCCTGCGTATTGCGTATGCCAATAGGGTATCAGGTTCCTAACTGGATTGCCCTAAGATGTGAGGAGTAAAGTCTTTAGCCTAATTTGATATATTTTTCTGCTTATTGAATAGAGTGGGATCGTTTGGCAATGAATCCAAAGGACAAAGCGGTTGTTGAGTCGCATTTGAACGAGGTAAGTGTTTATATCCATTTCTTTGGAGGCCCTTGGCCTTGTGGATATTCTACCACATGTTCCTTGCGTGTGTAGCTGCCGATAGGCGTACTCATTATGCATTATCTTGGAATTTACATTGTATATTATATGTTATGCCATGTTGTTGGTATTGCATTGAGCATATGAACATTGCATTGTGGTTTTGAGCATTGCATATACTTCCCGGTTGGCGATGAGAGTCCCGCACCGGTGAAGGATCATCATTGCATATACTTTCCGGTTGGCGATGAGAGTCCCGCACCGGTGAAGGGTCATTATTGCATATTCTTCCGGTTAGCAATGAGAGTCCCGCACCGGTGAAGGGTCATTATTACATATACTTTCTGGTAATCGATGAGAGTCCCGAGCTGGAGAAGGGTCATCATGGCATATACTTCCCGGTAATCGATGAGAGTCCCGAGCCGGTAAAGGGTCATTATTACATATACTTCTCGGTAATTGATGAGAATCCCGAGCCGGTGAAGGGTTATCATTGCATATACTTCCCGGTAATCGATGAGAGTCCCGAGCCGGTGAAGGGTCATCTTTGCATATATCTCCTGGTAGACGATGAGAGTCCCGCGCCGCAGATAGGTATCAGGCATATGCGACTGCATTGCATTGTACCGCATTCATCCCATCTCATTGCACCGCATACTGACTATTGTGTGTATTGTGTTGTGTTTTATGTATGCGGTATGTACACTATGTTGTGGACATATCTCAGTTTGCCTATATATTTCTGGCTCATATTCTGGGTTGTGGGGATCGGGTTTCACGCCGCAACGGTATAAATATATGGATCGGGTTGCACGCCGCAACGGTATAAATATATGAATCGGGTTGTACGTCGCAACGGTATAAATATATGGATTGGGTTGCACTCCGCAATGGTATAAATATATGGATCGAGTTGCACGCCGCAACAGGATGAATATATGGATTGGGTTGCACGCCGCAACAGGATGTATTTCTAATTGTTGATATGTTCGGGATACCTATATGTTCTGGCTATCTTACGTTTCCGGTTGTTGATGAGTTTGTCATTCCATACGTGTTTCTAGTTATTATCTGGTTCCATCTTTTCATAATTTAAATAAGAGGAATTTGGTTTATCTGTTTCTTTTCTCCCTGGCTAGCTATCCTATTCTTTGAGGTGGCTAGTCTGCCCCACTTATTGAGTCCTTTTGACTCACCCTTGTTTGTTTCTTGTTTCTTGTTTATCTATTTCATTTCGGCAGGTTCGCTCCAGGATTGAGTTCATGTTGTGAAGGAGCGAAGACGACTTCAGCTGTCAGGGTGAGCCAGCTTTCATTCCGGATGGCCACCAGTTTATTATTTATTAGTTCAGTTGCGGTTTGCTCCCTTCAGGAGGTATTTGTCTTCTTCTGTACTCTTAGATGTCTAGTCTTGATAGTCCTAAACCTAGTATGTTGGGTGGTCAGCTGAAATTTCTTTTGTACAGCTTAGAGGTATCAGTATGTCTGTGTTTTTGTTTTAAGTCTTGTCCTTATTTATGAATTGTTATATTTATTTTTCTAATTTAATTGATAATGGTTCACCCGACGAGTCTAGGGGAGGATGTCGGGTGCCCGCACGGCCTAACTGGAATCTGGGTCGTGTCAGTTGGTATCAGAGCCTGGTTTAGAGTCTATCCAGACTAAGACAGTGTCTAGTAGAGTCTCGTTGATGGGTACGTAGATGTCTGTACTTATATACGAGAGGCTATAATGGCATTTAGGAAGTTTCACTTCCTTCTTTTCTGATCGTGCGTCGGTCTTGGATGCAAAAGTATTTTCGTTAATTCCTACGTGGTAATTGTGAACCCTCGTGCGACAAATCAGCAAATGGTAGGAATTCAGGACGAAGTAGTCTAGCATGGGGCTAGAGCTACTCAAGCCCCGAGAGCGTTTGTTCGCGCTGACGATCTAGTTACGGAGGTCCCAGCTGTGCCAGCTCGCGATGGGCAAGGGGCAGAGCTTTGTGGTTCACTTGGCTCTATATGATGTTTTACGAGAATCTTGGTGACGTAGATACTGCAAGAACCTATTATTCGCTAGGCAGCTTATCAGGTCGCCGCATATACAGATGTTCAGACTTAGAGAGCTCTCCTTCCAGTTCCTAATGTTGCCCCAATAAATTATGTTCTAAAGGCAGCTGGTGTTGCGCCACCAATTGTTCTGGCGGGTTAGCCAGCCGCGGTAACAGTTCGGTCTGAGTGCCTAAAGAGGTTGCATAATTTTACGCGATTGAACCTTCTGATCAAACCTCGTGATTTTTTTAAAAAATAAAATGATGTTTGCGCATCATTCAGGCTCGTGATTATATTGATCGAGATGGTGTTGATTATTCTGCTTTCCAGTTTCAAGGGTCCAGCCTTGAATTTGTGGGCCGCTCTCTTATTAACTAACTTGGTTCGATTTTTCTTTTAGATTCGTAGGAAAGTTCCTTTCGAGTAGCGAGCAAGATGAAGGGTGTCTCTAGTTTGAAAAGATTAGAGAGGGTTTCCTGTCGGTTAGCCTGTCGGTTTCAGAATATGAGATTGAATTCTATAGAATGGCTGGATATGCATTAGAACTAGTCCATGAGTCTTTCGAGAGATTCAAAGATTTATTGATGACCTTTCCTTTTCCTTGAGATCCCACATAGCTCGAGAGATTGAGGTCGAGATTTCAGTTGATGTTGTTGTTGATATTGCCCGAAGATTCGAGGCATACCATAAGTTAGAGCGGGAAGAGTTAGCGGGAGAGCAAGATATCCCGTGGCCCTAGTGGGCAACCATGGTACCTCATATGGAGGTAAGAGTTCTGAGTATTTTGGGAGGTCCCCTTCTAGGTTATCTCATCTTGTGTTACGTGATTCTTAGAGTGCGCCAGTAGCTCGTCAAGGTCAGAATCAGTCTTTTCTAATAGCTATCAACAATCTTTCCAGCTTCCACTTTTCAGTGAAAAAATGGTATCATTGTCGTGAGTTTGGCCATTCTTTGATGATTTTTCCTTACTCCGGAAAGTAGGCAGTCGTCCTTTCTCTCGTCATCTGGCACCTGCACAGTTGCAAGGCTTTCATTTAAATCTCAATTAGACAGAGAAACGCCACCATCCAGTAGAGGTCGAGAGTGTGGTGGCAGTGGTTCTTCAGGAGGTGATTATCAGGATAATGGCTTAGCTCAGCTGCAGAGGCAGTTCTATGAATTGTCAGTCCGCCAGGATGCTGAGGTATCCGATGTAGTAGACCCTGGGATTTCTTCTTGTTACACCCTGTATGCCTAAAGTGACGTATATCATTCTAATGACATGTTAAAAATGATTTAAGTGAGTTTAAAGTCATAAAATGACCATATATAAAGTTTATATGTTGAATAAAAAGTTTGAAAAAATCGGATTTAAGATCCGGAAAAACTGACTAAGGAATTGCATTGTAATGAAGCTTTTTCAGCAATTAATTTCGTGTGCTATCTTGAAGGTCTTGGAGTGTAGTTTCATTGTTACACCCCGTATGCCTAAAGTAACGTATATCATTCTAATGACATGTTAAAAATGATTTAAGTGAGTTTAAAGTCATAAAATGACCATATATGATGTTTATATGTTGAATATAAAGTTTGGAAAAATCGGATTTAAGTTGCGGAAAAACCGACTAAGGAATTGCCTTGTAAGGAAACTTTTTTAGCAATTAATTTCGTGTGCTATCTGAAGTCTTTTGGGGACATATCATATACCAAATTGAAGGTCTTGGAGTGTAGTTTCCAAAACTTTTGACGGTTTGTTCATACAATGTCTGGATAAAAATATATGAGTATCAGAAATCAGGCCAGAAAAAGGGACATAAGCGCAAAAGAGGACTAAAACTGAAATGTTTCAAGTATAAAAGGAAAAATCCTCCTCCATCTCGTCATTTCCAGAACTCTAAAGAGAGAAACAGTGCTCTCATTATATTTTAAGCAACTTTTATTATTTTGAAGGAAAGACGTCAATCGTAACTCGAAATTGAAGACGGATTGCGTCAAAACGCTCTACGCGATTAAGGTAACATTATGCTACCTTCAATTTCGTCTATAGTTTGAGTTTTAGAATTACTTCATGGCTAAGTAAAGTACCTAAATGCTGTATTATAGCTTTTTTAAGCTTTAGAATGTGTTGAATTCAAGGGAAACAAGGTTGAGAAGCAAGAAACATCAAAGGCATGTAAGACTAAACCTTTCTTTTGGCAAGGCATGTATCTTTTAGCTTTTGAAGCTTTTCTTAGTTATAAACTTAGTATTTCTTCTTAGAAACTCGTATAGTACCAAGGAAACCTTGTATATACTTAATTTGGTACTAAAATTCAAGGTGAAAGACGTCTAAATCAGCAAGACAAAACGTTTCAAAATCTGGAAAATTGTTTTGATCTTTGGACAGTTGTTAGTATATTGATCATAACTCCTTGTAAAAGATTGATATTTAGATTCTTTAAGAATCCCCAGAACCCTAAGACATATATCTAAAACTTTCATGAAGGCCATGAAGTCTATATTTTTTATCTACACTCTGAAAATTAGGTCGAAAGGCAGGACAGTTGTGCTGTCCAGACATTTTATCTGTGAATTTGCTATGTCATCCAGTCGTTTCATGTTTGTTGAAAGCTGGTTTTGAAGTATGACAAACGAGAAGGACACTGAGGTTCAGGAGAAGAACATTGTCCTTGAGATGAAGGACACGCTTGATCGAAAAGATTACGGGTTGCAAATCCCTGTGGAACTAGGAGTAGTGGCGCGTGGTTGTGGACGTAACCTAGTCAGACTAAAAGAGGCGGTGTCCAGGCTGTATCTTTCAAGTGTGGACAAGAGTTACACTTTAACATGGAAAAGAGTTACTGCGAATCTGATATTGCCATAATTAAAAGCATTCCCAGCAGGACTCAACTAGGGTTGTAAGACCTATATAAAAGCAAGTAGAAGAGACAGCCGAAGTCAGTTTTTCAAGTAGAGAGTCGAGAGCATATAGAGGTGATCTGAAGAACTGTCTACGTTGGAAAACTAAAGAAGACAACTGGTTTGCATGCTGAGTATTTGAGTCTAGATCTCTTGTCTAGGTTCATCGAGTTGTAAGTTGTCTTTGTTACAAGTGTTCATTGTTTTGTCTATTAGCTTATTTCAGAAGCATATGTATTAGGCAAACTACTTTGTGATTACTAGAAAAAGCTAGAGTTTAGCTTTGGTCAGTGATTAGGGTCTAGAGTGTAGCCCCTTGGTTACAGAGTCTGTAATCTGAAACGTTGCTCTTGTGTTAGTGGATTGAGATTCAAAATCCCAGAGTGTGGGTCGTGGTTTTTCTCCCTTGAGCAAGGAGTTTTCCACGTAAAATCCTTGTGTTCTTGGTGAATGTTTTGAAGTGGGTTCTTAAGTACAGTTTGCATAAAAGAGAACTGAGGAACCTTGTTCTACTACGGAAGAACAGGGTTCTTACAACAAAAATCGGAGGACACTATTCAACCCCCCCCTTCTAGTGTCCTTAGGAGGTGCTTAAAGTATAACAAGTGGTATCAGAGCGGGTCTTCTCTTGTAAGGCTAACACCTTGAGAAGGATCAAAATGAGTGCACCGCCTACTATTACTGAAGGACAGTCGGTTCTGAGGCCTCCACAGTTTAATGGGCAATACTACGCATGGTGGAAAAATAGGATGGAGAATTACATATGTGCTGAAGATTATCAACTCTGGCTGATAGTCTCTGAAGGAAACCTGATTCCCACCAAAATAGTTGGTGAAGGAACCACTGCCACAAAAGAACCTAAGCTGAAAGAAGAGTTTGATGAGTCTGACTATAAGATGATCGAAAAGAACCACAAAGCCAAGCGGTTGGTTATATGTGGTCTGGGTCCAGAAGAGTTCAATCGAGTATCATCGTATAAGACGGCTAAGGAAATATGGGATGCTTTACAAGTCGCACACGAAGGAACCACTGAAGTAAAGGACTCAAAAAGAAGAATGTTGAAGAGACAATTTGAGTTATTTACTATGGGCGAGAAGGAATCGATTCAGGATATGATGACCAGGTTGACCATGATTACAAATGAAATGAGATCTCTGGAGATGGTACTGCCTGAGGTGGAGATGGTTGACAAAATCCTGAATGTGTTACCTGAAGCATGGGAACCAAAAATGACAGCCATTATTGAATCCAAACCCTTAAAATCTATCAAGCTTGAAGAACTGGTTGGAAGTCTGAAGACGCACGAGATGATGAAGGACTCAAAGGCTAAACCTGCAGCAAAGAAGGAAAAGACCCTTGCACTGGAAGCAACAGAAGAAGCTGATGAATATGTTGATCTTCAATCAGTGGAAGCTGCAATGGTAAGTGCTCTAAGACAAAAACTCAATCTGGGAAGGTTTAAAGGATTTAAACGAGGGAACAAGGAGAGCTCTAGCAGGAAGAACATAGTTGACAGTCCTGACTACTCTGGATGCTTCAAATGCTTCAAGAAGGATCATGCTGTCATGGATTGCCCAATGTGGGAAATAGAGTGGATGAAGAACAGAGCTGCTAAGGAAAAGGAAAAGGAAACCACAAAGGAAAACAATGCAGATAGAAAGAAGTCAAGACGGCCCCCAAACTTCAGAGCAGAACGAAGGAAAAAGAAGGAAGCTTTCTATGCCACATGGGGACCAACTGACAGTGAGTCTGATCACGAGAAGGAAGCTGACGATGACTCACCACTAGCATTAGCAGGAATGACGGATGTTAGTTCTGACGAAGAACATCCTCTTGAGGCAAAATGGGGAAGAGATCCATCAAAGCCACTAGTGTTCAATGGGACTCATTACAATTATTGGAAGAAACAAATGAAGAATTTCTTGCAGGCGACTGATTATAGTCTGTGGCTAATTGTGAAAAGAGGACCTCATGTTCCAGTGAAGAGAGCAGCAAATGGAGTCTTGGTACCCAAGAAAGTAGAAGAACTGGATCCACAAGATCTGGACTGGCTACAAGCAAACTCCAAGGCTGAGGGCTATCTAAGAAGAGGACTTACAGATGATGTGCTCGGACAGATACAGGAATGTAAATCAGCCAAGGAGATATGGAAGAAACTGAAGGAGTTGTACATAGCTGACAACACCAAGAAGGACTCTGCCCTCATGGCAACTGAAGGAAAGGAAGCTGACGGTTCAGCAGAGGTATGTTTATCTGATCTTAAGGAAACTTTACATACATACTCTTCTGAAAATCTAATCCTAATCACAGCCACATTGATTGAAGGATATGAAAAAGAAAAGCTTGAAAAAGATAAATTAATTGAAGAATTGGGTGATCTTAGAACTAAGCACAAGAGTCTCCTAGAACAGAACATTGAGCTTGAAGAAACAAATGCCATCATGAAAGGACAGACTCTTGTGTCAAACTCTAAGATCACTGAGCTTGAATTAGAATGTAGACAGTTGAGAGAGAGTAAGAATGGTAAGCAAGTTATGAGTGAAGTTCAAACCTTTCTGGAAGATGAATTGAAAAGGACAAATGAGATTTTAAACCAAGAAATTGAAAAAAATAAGATGTTAAATCAGAAGGTTGAAAACTCAAAACTTGAACTTACCAGGCTTACAAAATGGAATAAGTCTTCAGAAGCAATGCATTGGGTCCTTGAAAATCAAAATAAAGGAAAACAAGGTTTAGGATTCAAGAAGCCCTTGCCTCCATATAATCCTAAAAGCAAATATGTGGGATTACCTTGCAACATGTTATGCACTTTCTGTGGTCAAACCGGTCATACTAAACAAAAGTGTGTTAACATTACCAAGGCAAGGGCCAAGAATAAAAATTGTGTTTTACCCAAATGGGCCAAACAAGATCTGATTTATCCATTTTCTCATAAGAAGGGACCCAAGCTTGTCTGGGTTCCTAAGGCTAACCTCTAATTGTTTTGCAGGCTGGAGTGAGGGAGAACAACTCAAGCTGGATTCTTGATAGCGGTTGTTCTAGGCACATGACGGGAGATAGAAGAAACTTTCTCTCACTCGCAGCATTTCAAGGAGGCAGTGTGGCCTTCGGAGGAGGAAAAAGTGGTCAGATAGTAGGCATTGGGAAGATTGGGAGATCTCTTGAGCATGCAATTGAAAATGTGTATTGTGTGGATGGTCTTAGACACAATTTACTGAGCATCTCTCAACTATGTGACAGAGGAAACGAAGTGAGCTTCTCATCTGTAGGATGCATCGTGAAGAACCTACAGAGTGGAGAAGTGGTAATGGAAGGAAAAAGAGTGAACAATGTGTACAAGGCATCACTGAGGTCCTTACCTGAAAACAACCTGACATGCTTGAATGTACAAGAAAGCGACTCTCAGCTGTGGCACAAAAGACTGGGTCATGCAAGTCTCACTCAATTAAATAAGCTAGCCTCGAAGGAACTGGTTCGTGGATTGCCAAACAAGAAGTTTGAAAACATAAAAGTGTGTGATGCTTGTGTAAAGGGAAAGCATGTAAGAACGTCATTCAAGTCAAAGAAAGTGGTAAGCACATCTAAGCCACTGGAGCTGGTACATATGGATTTGTGTGGACCTATGAGAGTAAAAAGCAGAGGAGGAAAGAGGTTTGTGTTCGTGATTGTTGACGACTACTCAAGGTATACATGGACCTTGTTCTTGGCCTCTAAGGATGAAGCTTTTGAGAACTTTAAAGACTGGGCTGGTGTGGTTCAGAAAAGGCTAAGTCTTGAACTCATCAGTATTCGAACAGATCATGGAACTGAGTTTGAAAACTCAAAATTTTCTGAGTACTGTGCAGGGAACAACATAGATCACAACTTTTCAGCACCAAGAACTCCCCAACAAAACGGGGTGGTTGAGAGGAAGAACAGGTCGTTGGAGGATATGGCTAGAACCATGCTGCTGTCAAGTGGACTAGCAAGAAACTTCTGGGCTGAAGCTGTAAACACTGCATGTTACTTGCTAAATAGGTGTTCCATCAGAGCCATTCTTGACAAAACTCCATATGAGTTACTCAGAGGTAGAAAGCCAAGCATTGCCCACCTAAGGCCTTTTGGGTGCAAATGCTTTGTTCACAACAATGGCAAGGAACCCTTGGGAAAGTTTGATGCTAGGAGTGATGAGGCAATATTCCTGGGATACTCCACTCAAAGTAAGGCATACAAGGTACTCAACAGAAGAACACAAGTAGTAGAAGAAAGTATGCATGTTGTGTTCGATGAATCAGATAAGGAAATAGGAGAAGATGATGCAGATGATCAGGTGATTGGCTTAAGAAGAGAAGAAAGCATAGATGAACTGGAGGACTCGGATGAAAAGGAGAGCAAAGTCATGTCCGATGAAGGAGTCAACTTGACAGGGGGAACTTCTGATGAAGCTGAAGATCAAGAAAGTCAAGAAGAATTTACTCAAGACGATGCTGCAGGTTCTTCTAATCAGATTCAGATCAAGCCATGGAAATATCAAAGTTCTCACCCTCTGGAGAATGTTCTATCTGAACTGGATACAGGAATTATGACTAGGTCAGCATTAAAGAACTTCTGTGCATTCTTTGCTTTCCTCTCAGCCTTGGAACCAAAAAATGTCAAAGAAGCTCTAGAAGATCCAGATTGGACTATAGCTATGCAGGAGGAACTTCATCAATTTGAAAGAAGCAAAGTGTGGCACCTAGTTCCTAAACCAAAGGACAGATCCATAATTGGAACTAAATGGGTGTTCAGAAATAAGCTGGATGAACATGGCATAGTTACAAGAAACAAGGCAAGGTTGGTTGTTCAGGGCTACAGTCAAGAAGAAGGAATAGATTATGATGAAACATTTGCACCAGTGGCACGAATGGAAGCCATTAGAATGCTGATTGCTTTTGCTACATACATGGAATTCACACTGTATCAGATGGATGTGAAGAGTGCCTTCTTGAATGGATACCTAAATGAAGAAGTCTATGTAGTACAGCCTCCAGGTTTTGTGAACAATGAATTCCCTGATCATGTGTACAAACTGGACAAGGCTCTGTATGGTTTGAAGCAAGCTCCTAGAGCCTGGTATGAAAGACTCTCAGGGTTCTTGATGAAAAATGGCTTTTCAAGAGGTAAAATTGACAACACACTATTTCTCAAGAAGCAAGGAAAGGATCTGCTGGTAGTTCAAGTGTACGTCGATGATATCATCTTTGGAGCCACTGATGAGGAGCTGAGCAAAGGTTTTGCTGACCTGATGGGAAGTGAGTTTGAAATGAGCATGATGGGTGAATTGAATTTCTTCCTTGGGTTGCAGATAAAGCAGACGCAGGAAGGAACTATGATACACCAGCAAAAATATGTCAAGGAATTGTTGAAGAAGTTTAACATGGAAGGAGCTAAGGAGATGACTACTCCTATTGCTCCTGGAACAAAGCTCGATATGGATGAACTTGGTCCTTCGACTAATGAGACCAAGTATAGAGGAATCATCGGCTCACTTCTTTATCTCACAGCAAGTCGACCTGACATAGTCTACAGCGTAGGACTGTGTGCCAGATTTCAGTCAAAACCTAAGGAATCACACTTGACAGCTGTGAAGAGAATTCTGAGATACTTGAAAGGGACTCAGGATCTATGCCTTTGGTATCCCAGAGGTGGAACTTTTGAACTAATTGGTTTTGCTGATGCAGATTATGCAGGTCATTTGGTTGATAGGAAAAGCACTTCGGGGATGGCACACTTCTTAGGTCCTTGCTTGGTGTCATGGGCTACAAAGAAACAAAACTCTGTTGCTTTGTCAACTGCTGAAGCTGAGTATGTGGCAGCTGCTTCATGCTGCTCACAATTGCTATGGATCAAGCAGCAACTGGAGGATTTTGGAATCAAGTGTGGGGCAGTGCCAATCTTTTGTGACAACACTAGTGCTGTGAACATTGCCAAGAACCCAGTCCAACACAAAAGGACCAAACATATTGATATTAGACATCACTTTCTGAGAGACAATGTAGAAAAGGGTCTAATCACTATGAATTCATGCAGGACTGAAGATCAAATTGCTGACATATTTACCAAAGCTTTGAACAAGGTGCAGTTCGAGAGGAACAGGTTGGAGTTAGGGATGACCAAAATACACGGATGACCCAGCAGGTAATCCCCTGGTGATTGGCTAGTTTAGTAGTAAAAGTGTCTGTTAGGAATTTGTCATTACTATCTGGACTAAATTTGTACTTGAGTAAGTACACTCGTTTTTAGTGTTTTGAGCATTAGGTACAAATAATGTGATCCCATGAAGAACCTACTGTGTACTGAGGAGGAACCAGTCTTAACGTGAGGAATCGTGTCCAGGTACAGTAAAACTTACTCTATTTGTTAGTTATCACAACTGGAATTAAAATTGCCTATTGTACGTGCATCATGGGAGATTCTCCATATTCTCATAACTGTCCAAAATTATAGGAACACATTCCTTTTTAGGATAGAACTCCTTTTAAATTGCTTGGACCCCACTTCTTGAAAAGGGTATATTTAAATCAAGTTCATAACCGTCAAATCTCTTAACTTCTCCCGGTTCTCAAAAAGTTCAAAAAGCTGCTCCTCTTTATACTCATTATTCTTTTCCCTAGACACTGTCACTTCACCAAAACCCTCTCTCTTTCTACAGCACTCCTTCAATCTCTCATAATCTCATCCACCACTTTCAATTGAACATCAAAATTCTCTCAAGCCCTAAAATAGATAAACCGTCAACAAACTCAGAAATCTTTACAAAATTCTTCAAGATGTCTGAAAGACCACCTCCATCCACTCTTGCTGAAAGAATTGCTAGGGCTCGCCTAAAATTTCTCAAAAAGGGGGACAAGAAACTGGTCAAGAAGATAAAATCAAGAGCCGTTCCTTCAACACCCACTACTCAAAGTTCATCTCAACCGTTACCTGAGGTACTTTCTGATCCTACTCCATCTACACCTGTTGGTTCAGTTGATATAGTCAGTCCTGGCATTGTAGAAACTGAAACCCTAGTTGCTGAATTAGATAAAATAGTAAATGTTGAGCAGAGGGACAATATAGATAGGGGGAACCCACGTGAGGAGGAACAAGTAACTAAAGAGAATGAACCTAGAGAAGATGTGCAGGATGGTGTAGACGGTGTGTCTAGAGGCGAGTTAAATATAGCCGAAAAAATAGAAGAACAGTTGAGGGAACTGGATAATGATGAATCTCTGAGAAAAGATATTGGTGAGTCAAGTAAAGATGTGAGTGGAACAGGGGTGTGTTTAGAGGATTCTGTGCCTAAAGGCCCTGAGGGTGATGGAACTGCTACTGCTGAAGTTCCAGGGGGAGAAGGACAAGAACCTGTTCCTGTTCTAAACCCTACTAGAGCTGATGATGCAGATTTTAGCTGGACAGAATCTGATGAAGATGGAAACAAGGAAGTTGTTGTTGAAAAACAAGAGAGTGACAAGGAAGAGAAAAAATTAAAAAGGAAAAGAAAATTTGGGGCAGAAGATGAGAAGGTGACAGGTGAGGAAGAGGAGGATGAGGTGGTGTTTGTAAAAGAAAATAAAGTAGAGCCTGAAAAGAGAAGAAGGTTGGTGAGAGATGGGAAACCAGTGTTGAAGTCTAGACTGGTAGATGAAGATAGTGAAGGAGGTGACCAAGGGGCTAGTGAGCCTGTGGTCAGGAGAGTTGGTACTAGGTCGGCTTTCAAAATGCAGATGGAGAGGATTGAAAAGATAGGAAAGACAGTAAAAAATGTGAAGATGAGGGAAGAAGAGAAGAAGAAAGAAGAAGAGGAGAAGAGAGCTGGTGAGGAAGAGGAGGAAAGTGAAGCTGGGAGTTATGTGGAACCCAGTGATTCGGATACTGACAGTGAGGTGGAGAGTAAGAAGAAAAGAAAAGAAGTGGATAGGGAAGCCTTCTTTTCTAGACATCAGGTGCTGCCAGGGAGTATACTGTATGATGAAAAGGAGTTTCATATGAAATCCTTGTTGAGGATGATAGGAGATCAGGGTTGGTTGAGCTTGTTTGGAAACAATGACAGGAAGCTGTTTGTGGATGAAGTCAGGGAGTTTTATACAAATTGCAGGGTAGTAGCCAGGAGGGTGTTTACCACTGTAAAAGAAGTGGAGATTGAATTTGGGAGACCTGAACTGGGGGTAATTCTGGATGTACCTGCTGAAGGGTATTGCAGGTATGTCAAGCTAAAATGGCCAAAGAGAACAGATAGAGTTACTCCTTTAGATGTTGTGAGAAAGTTTTCAGGGAAACCTAGATTGAGGAAGGAGAGGAAGGTTGAGAAAAAGGAGATGGAGCCTGCACATCAGCTTTTGTTTGAGTTTGTGCATAGGTTTCTTCTGCCTAGGGGGGAAAGGAATTGTGAGGCTAGTGCTCTTGATCTGACCTATATGGATCTGATGGACAGAGGGGTAAAAATAAATTTGCCTGGGCTCATTATTAGGCACATAAAGAGAATCTGTGATACTGATCAGAAGCCACACTCTCTTGTGCATTCTTACATCATCCATCAGATTCTTGAGCATTTTGGAGTGCCTTTAGGTGCAGGGAAGAAGCCAACTATTCATCAGAGGTTTGGGGTAAATGTGCTGAAGAGCTGTGACTTCTTTCAAGAAAGCAGGGCTTCCAAGAGGCCAATGCAGGTAAAGCAGGAGGAGTCAGAGGACAGTGAAGAGTTTGGACCTGATGAGGCCGTTGGTGCTGTGCAGGAACTGGAGAAAATGGTTCTTGAAGTTAATGAAGAAAATGCTGAACTGCACAGACAGTTGAAGGTGAAGGATCAAGAAATTGATCGCTTGAAGATTGATTGCCACAAGTATGAGGCCGAGCTGGTGATGGAGAGGGCCAAAAATACGAAACAACTTGAGGCACTCGTTAAGCACTTCAACCTTCAGCTGTGATTCTTCCAGTCCTGTCCTCCTATCTTTCTCTTTTCCTACCCCACCTGATCTTTCCTCCTCCCTATTCTCCCTTGATTGCATGATTTGGATAATTAAGACAATTTCAATTTTTGTTGTGTAACTAAATAGAGTGGTGCTGCTGTCACCCTCTGGATGTGATTTTAAATTTCTTATGTTTGCGACTGTTTCCTGTTTCAGTGCCTGGTTCCTTGTTGGGCCCTTATTTTCATATACCTATGTTCTTAATGCTGATGAGTTGCCTTGTGCTCTAGTTTAGATTAAACTGACAGGTTCCTGCAGGTCTTTGAATCTTTTCGATGATGCCAAAAGGGGGAAGTAGGAATGCTGGGGTGTTTGTGACCTAACTCATCTGTTTTTATTGTTCTGTTATTTTCTTCTTGTTTTTGGTATATGTTATGTAGGTTCTTGGGCAACATTTGTTTGTCATCATCAAAAAGGGGGAATTTGTTGAAAGCTGGTTTTGAAGTATGACAAACGAGAAGGACACTGAGGTTCAGGAGAAGAACATTGTCCTTGAGATGAAGGACACGCTTGATCGAAAAGATTACGGGTTGCAAATCCCTGTGGAACTAGGAGTAGTGGCGCGTGGTTGTGGACGTAACCTAGTCAGACTAAAAGAGGCGGTGTCCAGGCTGTATCTTTCAAGTGTGGACAAGAGTTACACTTTAACATGGAAAAGAGTTACTGCGAATCTGATATTGCCATAATTAAAAGCATTCCCAGCAGGACTCAACTAGGGTTGTAAGACCTATATAAAAGCAAGTAGAAGAGACAGCCGAAGTCAGTTTTTCAAGTAGAGAGTCGAGAGCATATAGAGGTGATCTGAAGAACTGTCTACGTTGGAAAACTAAAGAAGACAACTGGTTTGCATGCTGAGTATTTGAGTCTAGATCTCTTGTCTAGGTTCATCGAGTTGTAAGTTGTCTTTGTTACAAGTGTTCATTGTTTTGTCTATTAGCTTATTTCAGAAGCATATGTATTAGGCAAACTACTTTGTGATTACTAGAAAAAGCTAGAGTTTAGCTTTGGTCAGTGATTAGGGTCTAGAGTGTAGCCCCTTGGTTACAGAGTCTGTAATCTGAAACGTTGCTCTTGTGTTAGTGGATTGAGATTCAAAATCCCAGAGTGTGGGTCGTGGTTTTTCTCCCTTGAGCAAGGAGTTTTCCACGTAAAATCCTTGTGTTCTTGGTGAATGTTTTGAAGTGGGTTCTTAAGTACAGTTTGCATAAAAGAGAACTGAGGAACCTTGTTCTACTACGGAAGAACAAGGTTCTTACAACAAAAATCGGAGGACACTATTCAACCCCCCCCTTCTAGTGTCCTTAGGAGGTGCTTAAAGTATAACAATGTTGGTATCCATTTAACATGTTTATGTTATCAGTTTATCCAGATATCCATTCCCGTGTATAGTATATTACTGGTTCTAATTTTGCGGATCATCCAGTTTCAAGGGAAACTCTGCCGAAATTTTTATAGCAAATTCAAAGAGTTGGACAAATTCTAAGTTTCAGGTTGTGTCTATAATTCCATCCAAAGTTTTCTTATCATTCCTTTGAGTCCATATATATTGTTGCCACATGTGTTATGCCTCATACATGCTTATGCTTATATTGTGATCATGTTATGTGTGATTTGGAATCCCCCCATAGAGGCTGGACATTGGACACACAGTCCGGTCGCGTGTGATACTACCTATCTGGGGGATATAGCCCCTCTTGTTCAGGCGGGAGTTGAAACACCTAGTGTGACCGGGTGTCACTCACACACTCTGACCAGAGAGACTAGATATTACTGGCTGGGGGGGGGACATAGCCCATAACACCGCCAGGTTTGTTATATACGCGTATATAGCCAAAGTATGCACTGCATGATTATACATGATGCTAGTCCAAGTTTTCAGTTACCTAATTTGGGGGGATACAGCCCATAACACCAGACAGGTTTTAGTTCAGATGTTCAGTTACCTGATTTGGGGAGATATAGCCCCTAACACCAGACAGGTACTAGTTCAGATAACAGTTCAGTTTTAGCTCAGTACCAGTTCTCAGTTTTCAGCCACCAGTTCTTAGCGCCAGGATCAGTTGACAGTTATCAGTTCCAGTTTCTAGTAACCAGTTATCAGTCATATTACAATTATTTATCAGTATAGTTCATCTCAGTCTTCAGTTTCAGATTCAGCTAGACTTCAGTTTATATTCAGATCATGTTTAGTACGTTCTTCAGATTTCCAGCTATATTGCTATGCTCCAGCTCATACTTACATATTATATTCCAGCCTTACAGTTTTATTCAGCTATGATATATTATATTCTCATGCCTTGCATTCTTGGTACATATCGTACTCACGCCCTTTTCTGGGGGGCTGCGTTTCATGCCGGGCAGGTGCAAATAGATCAACGCTTGGACCATGTTAGTAGGCCATCTATAAGTTATTGGAGTCACTCCACTTACTCCCGGAGTTACTTTTCTTTTGGTATGTATACAGTCGGCTAGTTTGGGTATGACGGGGCCTTGTCTCGTCCTTTGTATATTCAGATCAACACTCTTAGAGGCCTGTAGATATGTCCCTGTGTGGTGCAGTCAGTATGTTATGTATGCCAGCTTATGTTAGCCTTGTTAGCTTTTTTTGCATTGCATAATCCTTATCAGTTAGGTTTATGCTTATTCTGTTTATCAGTTATATTCATGGTCAGCAGATTATCAGCAGGATTAGTGATGATCGATGCTTAGTGTTGGTCATCCGTCGCGGCCCTAGGTTGGGTCGTGACACTTCTTCTCTTAAATGTGAGTAAGATTTGATTCTTTTGATCGATTTGGAAATGGTGTGTCTTATCATGTTTCGATGGTTTCCTTGGATGTCGTTTCTAATAAGAATCGGTTGCGGTAGAGGGGTGAGCTTCTGATATGATTTATTCCTGGCATTTATGATGACTCTACTAGTTTATCTAGTTTAAATGTGAGAGATTTGTGAGTGAGTATCGGTATTGTTCGCTTGGCTTCTTGTTGTGCCTCATTCTGTTATAATGTCAAGTTAGTCTACCGCTCTTTGAAATTCAGTGTTGGTAGGATGATAGGATTCTTATTCATCACCATCAGAAAGTGTCATTATTTCTTCCGATGTAAAATTATTAGTAAGCAATACTCGATCTATGTGTCTTCCTTTGGTTCAAGATGCTTGTAGAGTCATGTTATTCTATGAGCTTATCTCAATTTTAAAAGGGTTTTTTGGTAAATTATCAGGGTTTCCTTCTTATTGGGAGGTTAAATTGGCATAGATGTCATTCTATAAAGCTTATTTAATGTCTACCTCTTCGATTGCGATTCTTTGGTTAGCCTGACTCAGAAGTAGTGTAGCTCTGGGAGCCAAGCAAATAAAAAGATGAGCTTCCTGAAGCTCTAATTATTCCTATCCTCAGTTCGTTGCCATCTCTTCTTTGTCCGGTACTAATGAGCTTAGGCGGTCAGTAGCCTCTTGTGATGTTCCCTGTGTTGAGCCAGAGTGCGCGTCAAGGTGGCCGGATAAGCACATTGTTGTTTTTCAAGGCTACTAAGAGTAATGAGAGGCATCATTTGACCTCTGATTTGATCCATCAGACGGTGGTGCTTATGAAAAAGGTATGGAGTTGTGAACTCGGGGGTTGCAGCAGTTTGGCAACTCGAGAGAGTAATTTGGTAGCTCAGGTCTGAGCCGCGTTCTCTATTTAACTAAGTCTTCCTTAATCCAGCAGGTTGTGCGAGGATGACTATTTTTATTCAACTTAGTTGTATGAGCTGAAGCTCTAAGTGGAGGAGTCTTCCTCCAATAATGAATATAAATATTAAATCTCTAAGGCGTTGCTGAAGCGTAAGCTACTTCTTTGTTTCATCGACTTGTTCTATATCGAAAAGTATATCGATGAGGTAATTCACCAGCAGAATCATGTTAATCCATCCAGAGTTTCATGTATCTTTACCTTGAAAATATAGAACTCTGCTCTCGTGATCGAGGAAGGGTCAGTTTAGTCAAAATAAGCTGGGCAATGGTGTTATCATATTATCAAGATATGTGTTATTCAAAAAGTTCGGTGCACGTGTTATAATTCTGATCCTGTAATCAGGAAATAATGCCCGTGGAGTAAGCACTTGACAGGTCGTGCAAGTCCTCTTGTTATCCGTGCGAATTTTTCTTTAGACTTAGGCTCGTTCGAGGACGAACGAGTGTATAAGTGGAGGAGAATGAAACAACCTCGGTCGGTCGTTTCGGAATTTATGACTTCGATTGGCATGCCAATACTTTTAAAATATTCGTAAGGTCCATTGAGACTTATCTGTAAAATTTGAGCAAAATCAGACCTCGTTTGGTAGGCATCGGAAGAAGTTTTCAGTTTTTATTATCGATAAATATTAAAAAGAGATTTTCGAGCTCGGTTTTAGCGAATGAGCTCCGATTCAAAATCCAAAAGCGCCGCTAGGTTCGCATGATTATTTGTGACTTTTATGAACTTTCGAAAGTGAATTTCGATGTTGTTCGGCTAGTTTCCGCTAAAATGCTGAAAGTCAAATAATTTGATCTTTTTTCATTTAATTTGCATATTGAGTTTCGGGAGTCCAATTTGAGATCCGTCATAGCAAGTATGCAACATATATTTTGTATAACTTGTATGCAAAAGTTGGAATTATTCCGAATATCGTAGGGTACTGTTTTATATTTTGTCACGAAAAGAAAAGAAAATAAAGTAAAAGAAAATAAAAGAAAAAGAAAAAAAAAGAATAGTCAATGGCTGTTAGCTGAACTTTCTAGCAGCATTAAAGAAAACGAAACAAGAGACAGAAACAAAAACAAGGACAGAATCAAGAATGAACAAAAACGAAAAGGAAGAGATTACGCAGGAAAAGAAAAAAATGCCAGAAAATGAGAAAAGGGGCCGGGGAAAAGTAGAATTTTTACCCTGAAACATTTAGGTAATGATCCTAATATATTATTTGAGTTTATTACGTGTGTTTGAATATATTTTTACGGTAAAAATTGGGATATTAGCCATCGTTTTAATAAGTTCAATTAATAGTTTAAAGGGTCAATTGGACCCCAATAATGGAATTGATTAAATATTCGTACTCAGTGAGTTATGGGCAACATATAAATGTAATTTGTTTAAGGTTTGGTTATGTGACCTTAAACCCTGTACATAGGTATGTCCTGCGTATTGCGTATGCCAATAGGGTATCAGGTTCCTAACTGGATTTCCCTAAGATGTGAGGAATAAAGTCTTTAGCCTAATTTAATATATTTTTCTGCTTATTGAATAGAGTGGGATCATTTGGCAATGAATCCAAAGGAAAAAGCGGTTGTTGAGTCGCATTTGAACGAGGTAAGTGTTTATATCCATTTCTTTGGAGGCCCTTGGCCTTGTGAATATTCTACCATGTGTTCCTTGCGTGTGTAGCTGCCGATAGGCGTACTCATTACGCCTTATCTTTGAATTTACATTGTATATTATATGTTATGCCCTGTTGTTGGTATTGAATTGAGCATATGAATATTGCATTGTGGTTTTGAGCATTGCATATACTTTCCAGTTGGCGATGAGAGTCCCGCACCGGTGAAGGATCATCATTGCATATACTTCCCGGTTGACGATGAGAGTCCCGCACCGGTGAAGGGTCATGATTGCATATACTTCCCAGTTGGCGATGAGAGTCCCGCACCGGTGAAGGGTCATTATTACATATACTTCCCGGTAATCGATGAGAGTCCCGAGCCGGAGAAGGGTCATCATTGCATATACTTCCCGGTAATCGATGAGAGTCCCGAGCCGGTAAAGGGTCATTATTACATATACTTCCCGGTAATCGATGAGAGTCCCGAGCTGGTGAAGGGTCATCTTTGCATATATCTCCTGGTAGACGATGAGAGTCCCGCACCGGAGATAAGTATCAGGCATATGCGACTGCATTGCATTGTACCGCATTCATCCCATCTCATTGCACCGCATACTGACTATTGTGTGTATTGTGTTGTGTTTTATGTATGCGGTATGTACACTATGTTGTGGACATATCTCAGTTTGCCTATATATTTCTGGCTCATATTCTGGGTTGTGGGGATCGGGTTTCACGCCGCAACGGTATAAATATATGGATCGGGTTGCATGCCGCAACGGTATAAATATATGAATCGGGTTGTATGTCGCAATGGTATAAATATATGAATCGGGTTGCACGCCGCAACAGGATGAATATATGGATTGGGTTGCACGCGCAACAGGATGTATTTCTAATTGTTGATATGTTCGGGATACCTATATGTTCTGGCTATCTTACGTTCCCGGTTGTTGATGAGTTTTTCATTCCATACGTGTTTCTAGTTATTATCTGGCTCCGCCTTTTCATAATTTAAATAAGAGGAATTTGGTTGATCTGTTTCTTTTCTCCCTGGCTGGCTATCCTATTCTTTGAGCTGGCTAGTCTGCCCTACTTATTGAGTCCTTTTAACTCACCCTTTTTAGTTGTTTGTTTCTTGTCTATCTACTTCGTTTCGGCAGGTTCGCTCTAGGATTGAGTTCGCCACGTTGTGAAGGAGCGAAGACGACTTCAGCTATCAGGGTGAGCCAGCTTTCATTCCGGATGGCCACCAATTTATTATTTATTATTTCAGTTGCAGTTTGCTCCCTTCAGGAGGTATTTGTCTTCTTCTGTACTCTTAGATGTCTAGTCTGGATAGCCCTAAACCTAGTATGTTGGGTAGTCAGCTGTAATATCTTTTGTACAGCTTAGAGGTATCAGTATGTCTGTATTTTTATTTTAAGTCTTGTCCTTATTTATGAATTGTTATATTTATTTTTCTAATTTAATTGGTAAGGGTTCGCCCGACAAGTCTAGGGGAGAATATCGGGTGCCCGCACGGCCTAACTGGAATCTGGGTCGTGTCACATACAAACTACCATCATCAAACAACTTAATCGTCCTCAACATATTTGAGAGACAAGCTACCAACTATACTACTACATCTCCTATAGCATATTCCAACAGTTTAAGTGACAAAACTTAGGTTACTTGGTACTTCAAGACTCAAGTTAAGGCAAAATTAAATATAACAATCTTACCAAGAAAGTAACTATACATAGGATCAAAACAAGAACTAATTTATATAATATTTTCAAGAGTATGTCAGCTGAAAAATAAAATACTTCTAAGAGAAGAGGTGAAAGAAATGATGAATAGACCTTAAGAAGCTAACAGGTTCAGCATGATCAACCTTAGACATTTAAATTAAATCAAATCCTAACGGTGATAGAAATAAAACATTAGGTGATTCCATTCTTTTTGCCTATGCGGAAGGTAGTAGGTACCCAATTGAATAGTGGCAAGCTGGGACACATGGTTTAAAAATATATATAGAAAATAGATAGCTTAACCACCTAATAGTAAAAACACGAAAAGAAAAAGGGAAACTGCAAACTAGCAAGTTTTATAACTTACAGCCTTAAATTAGGAAGAAGATTACTGAGATGCATTATCACAGTCAAAATCAAACGAAGAAAACCAAGAATTTAGAATAAAGTAAGACAATCAGTTACCAGTTACAGTCAATTTAGCAAGTATTCTACTACTCATTCTCGGGCCATTGGAATGTTTCGTGCACCAGCTGTCCCTTTAGAATTTCAAATTAATTAGTACAGCTAAAATTCATAAAAAGCAAAATATATTCAGAAAAAATTGTACCTTTTTCTGGTTGCAGTAACTTAAGACCTTTTTCTTGTTGCTATTAAAATATTTACAATAAAGTTGGAGAAATTCACTGTATGGAGTGTGTGAATCATAATTGATTATGTAAAATCAATAAGAGGATCACAATGTGAAGGTCCAGAGGTGAAACTAAATTTTAGGTTCATAGTTTGCTTAGGAATATTGATTCTTGTTGGGAAATAATAGTATACCCCAGGAATAATTCCAAAAATAATTCACAAGAATTGAGGAGTACAGCGACACCAAGTTTCTTAACGTGGAAAATATTTTAACAAAAATTGAAATAACTACGTACTGAGAGGAGCAAAATAACTTCACTATAGTGAGAAATATTACACATTGTAGTCTTAGACTACTACACACTCAAAGGAAATAACTCTCTTTATTTTAAAGACACCTCACTATGATATTGCTCAAACTCTCTATTTTCCTAAACAGACTATTTTCTTTCACTGTCTGTGAAATACTTAACTAGCAACTACTGCATTGCTTCTATTTTTTGGTGTACTACTGAACAACAAATATAACCCCTATTTATTGTAAGCAAACGGAGAGCTTTAATGTCCAGAAATTTTTCAACAAGGTCGTCCATTAGTAGGTGTAACAGGAGAAGAGAAATTGGCCAACAATGCCAATGCTTCTCTGGCTTCCAATCGGCCACCAAGGCCCATCATACTTGGCTCACAAAGGCCAACATATGCATGGAGTAGTAGTTCCCACAAATCTCCCTCTTAATTTTGATTTTTCTTCTTCATTCCAAGCATTGATCTCATTCTTCGAAAGTCTTTAAACTTGAGTGGCTTTGTAAATATATCTGCAACTTGATCATGAGATTTCACATACTTGAGCTTTATCTCCTTCTTGACAATGCATTCTCTGATGAAGTGATACCTAGTATCTATGTGCTTGCTCCAATCATGATACACAGGATTCTTCGCAAGTGCTTGTGCGGACTTGTTATCAATATAAATTTTCGTGGCTTCAATTTGAGGCAAGTTGAGCTCCTTCAACAATCTTCTCAGCCAAATAGCATGACACATACAAGACGTTGCTGCTACATATTCAGATTCACAAGTCGCGAGAGTAACAATGCATTGTTTCTTTGAACTCCAGGTAATAATAGAAATACCCAAGAAAAAGACAAAGCCAGTTGTGCTTTTTCTATCATCAATATCTCCCGCAAAATCACTATCAGAAATTCCCACAAGTGTGAAATCATTAGTCGGAGAGTAAAATAGCCCGTAGTCAATCGTACCGTTGAGGTAGCGAAGCTTCTACAACTTTCAGATGAGTTGAGGTAGGAGCTTCCATGAAGCGGCTCACTACGCCAACTGCAAAGAGTATATCCGACCTCGTACAAGTCAGATATCTTAAGCTTCCCACTAGGCTTTTGAAAAATGTGGGATTCACCTTTTCTCCATCATCAAACTTTGACAACTTTGTCCCACTCTCCATTGGTGTGTTTACAGGGTTGCAATCAAACATCTTGAAATTCTTCAATATCTCTTTTGTATAGCTTTCTTGAGATATGAAAATACCTTCCTCCATCTGCTTCACTTCCAGACCCAGATAATATGACATGAGCGCTATGTCCGTCATATCAAACGTTTAACCTAGATCCGATTTTAGGCTAATTAATAATTAAATTTATATTTGCGGAGTTACGATCAATAGTTTAGATTAAGAGTTTGAATGAAGAACTAAAACAATGTTAGATTCAAACAGGAATTAGCAAAGATAAAGCGAAAATAGGGGCAAACAGAAGTAACCGTGTTGTATCGCTTATCTCCGGTGAGAGCTCTTCAATACTAATCGAACTTTTGAAGTTAGAGAGAAGAATGTGAGCAAACAATCAGATTTGAGCAAGAGCTAGGGAGTATTCTTATTGATATTGTAGACAGGAAGTAAAAGTTGTGTTACAATGGTTTAGAACAAATGCTATTTATAGGTCTGATAGGCATCCGTTGGGTTTTTTTTGTAACCACTGAGCACGTATCCGTTGGATTTGTAACCGCTGGGCACGTATCCGTTGGATATGTAACCGCTGGGTTGTAATGATTGGCTTTATGATAATTAATTGAATGATCGCGCATGACTTGGTTAATAACTGCTTACTCAGATCGTGTTGACTGGTGAAGCGTCTCATAATTGCTTTAGGTCTGTTCGTGATAATTGTCTGTCCGTTAGATATCTGATGGTGGAACTTCTGGCCGTGCCACGTAGTGGACACGTGTCATCTTTCAAGTGTTGTCAGCTTTTATCCAATACAGATAGTCCCCGCACTTCTCGAGCAGAGTATCTGTTCGAGGAGTGGACATGAATTTTGGCGGGAATTTCTGCTTTGTAAAATTCTATCTTTGCGTGACAAGGCTTAGTGACATATGCATCTTGTCAGCTACGTGACAAACCCTTATGACGTGCGCATTAAATGCGCCGTATAAAAAAGTAACTGCAGCTGGCATGCCTGCGCGTTTGCAGTCTACTTTGAAGTGACTACTGCGCGTTCCAAGGGTAAAAATTTATGATTTTAACCGCCTCAATCACGTGCGCACGTCGACTGTTGATCGCGAGGTGACCGCTGCTCTTCAGTGTAATGATGATACTATAAAAATTGGCGAAACCTATTCCTCCTTTTGACGGTCGGATTTGATTGTGGTTTTTTGGATAACTTCCACGTGTTTCGAAGGGACTTGATGGGTCGAATTTCCATTCTTATAAATAGGGGTTTGCTAAATGAGAAACTTTTTACTTGCTTTTATTTCTTCTATGTTGCTTCTTGAAAACCTTTGAATCAGCTTTCAATTCTTCGTGCGAACTTCATAACTCTTCTGAAATCATGTCTTCAAGAGCTAGAAAAATCAAAATGCAGACATGGCTGGTAGTTCCTCAACGGCCACTCCTAGGCCCAGGGCTACCCAGGCTACTGCTGTGGAGATTATCCCCAAAAAATAGGGTGAGTAAGAGGCAGACTGTAATATCAAGGCCTTCAATAATCATCAGGGGGATACGCGCAACTGGCCGGCGTATAGATTCAAATCTGGGATCACATCGGAGCTGATCCCACGAGTTAGGATGGACTGTCACTGGGATGATAGGATTCCCCTCTTACCGGTCTCCGAAGAGGAAAATATTACCTCTCACAGGGTTGGGTGGACAGCTATGTGCACCTACCCTTTCACAGTGGGATGTAAACTGCCCCTGCATCCTGTGCTGGAAAGGCTCTGCAGGGAGTATTTACTCTGCCCGGGACAACTGTGCTCCGGTATATATAGAATAGTTTCGCTTTTGGATTGGTTTGCGACGGAAACCGATCAATCTTTTGGATACGAACATTTCATTTCTTTGTATAACATACAAATTTTTAAAGACGGCTATGTGAACGCCAGGATGCGCGGGAGCAAGGGCTTGGTGCGCAGTTCTGAGGACACAGGTGACCAGGGTTGGTTACACCAGTATGTGTTTGTGCACTCCTCGGCCTTGGCTTTCGACTCCAAGACTTATCTTCCCGAAGTTTGGAACAAGAAGCGTAAGTCCCCGAGTAAATTAAATTGAGATGTTTCGTATTCTTTCTTTTCTTCTTATTTGCTTACCTCTTCTGACTTCTTTTTGTAGCGGCCAAGTAACCCTACGGCGGGCTCATATCTGTTGATGAGCTGACGGCGTGGTTTGAGGCAATTTTGAAGGAGTTCACTCCTGAGAGGAGAGAATGGGCGCATTTTGCTGCGCATAAGAGTTTGACCGTGAAAAATCATGGTAAGAGTATTTCTGCTTTCATGATTGTTCCTCTTCTTTGTAGCTTCTCCGAGTCTGACGATTTTTCCTTTTTCAAGTCTGGGTACTCAAGGGGATTTCTTTCATGCTCCCCCCCCCCCCCAGGACGTGCCTTCCGAACCTGTCGCTAATCCGGATGCTGAAGCCGCATCTATATTAGCTTCAGTGGAGGCATTGCACCGTAGGGAGGGTGGCGAGGAACTCTTGTCCGGTGGCCTTGGTTCTTTGAAAAGGAAGAAGAAGAACCAGGATGAGGGCGAATCACGGAAAAAGTCTGCTCGTAAGACTTCCGTTGCTACCGGGCAAGCCTCAACTGCTGAGAGTGAGCCTTCGCTTAGGGCCAATATACCAGAGTCTGCTGAAGGGAACATCAAGACTACTGCCGAAGTCCCCAAGTCTGCACGGGGAGAAAGTTTAGACAAGGAGGTTATCAATCTCTTAGATACTGAGATTGAAGTCAATGAACCCCTTGCGCGAAAGCCTTATCTTCGGAGTGATAAGAGAAAGGTCGAAGAGGAAGCTGCCCGTACTCTGGAGAGCAGTCCCCGAGTTGATGACGGGGTGAAGGCGGCTCCTTCCCGTGTGGACAAAGGGAAAAGGAAAATAGGAGAAGATGAAGAAGAAAAAGAAGAAGCAAAGGAAGAGTTTCCCAAGAGAGTGGTCGAGGTTCTCGTGTTTTTCGCTTCGAGGACCTGGAAAATGTGGCCACTGAGGGGGCTACACCTGTCGGTCTTCGCGACTGTGAAACGATAGATCCTGGAGTGGAAGGTGATTCCAACTTATCAACAACAAGGCTTATTTGGCGGTCAGTCACCGACGGCCAAACCGGATTGAAGGATATTAGGGGTGTGCGTTACAAGTTTGGGCCAAGCTATCCTTCTGAACAGGCTTGGGAACCCAAGTACTGTGAGAGGAAGCATACCCTGAAACTATCCCCTGATGTTAACTTCATATCCGGGCCGGGTGGCATAGCCAAGGTTGTATCTTCGCTCATCGGCCCTCGAGAAGAATGGGTGATGAGGGAATTGAGTGACGAAGAATTAGCCTTTCAGATTGCTGCTGATTCTGCCCGGGTAAATGTTTTCCGCTTTGTGTTGTGAATAACTTTGGCCTCAGATTTCTAACTTTCGCTTATTTTGCTTTTTTCAGTCAAGTATGTTGGCTGCTGAGCTCATGTTCCGCTCCAGGATCAACAACGTCGATCAAGTGCTCGAGGTAAAGAAAGAGTTGTTGGATGCTCTGAAGGAGAACAAGATCTTGACATAGCAATGTGGTCTCCTAGGGAGTGAAGTTAATCAACTAACTGATGTTAGCAATGAACGACTTGAGCAAATTAACGAACTCACCAAGGAGAAGGACCTTCTTCTTAAAGAAAAAGAAGGGTTCGCACGCTCTGCCCAGGGTCTAGAGAGCTTACTTGAAGAATGTAAAGCTTCATTGAACAGTGCTATTGATGATCGCGCAACTCTTGAGATGAATCTGCAAAGGGCTAACGAGGAATCCGTTAGGGCCAGAGCTGAACTTCAGGCTGCCAAGGATCGGGTTGCTCAGTTGATGAGTGCTCAGACCGCACTATCCAAAGACTTGGCAAACCTGCGCGATCAATCTGAGATTAAGGCCAAGCTTTCTGCGCTCGAAGCTAAACATTCATTGCTTGGGCAGATTCAAGCTAAGCAGATTAATGTTGAAGAGATCCTGCAGATGACGAAAAGCGATGTTCGTAGAATAAAGCAAGCACTGAATCTTTCTCCTGAGGAGTCTGAAGGTGAAGATGAAGATGAAGATGAAGATGAAGACGACGGCGAGAATTCAGGGACGATGGAAGAAACGACGGAGTTGGTGCGTCGGGTTCTGGTCGTAGCCTCAAAAGTTGATGCCCCTCCCCAATCTTTTAAGTTTGTTGATCTGGCGAGAGCCGAATTTTAATTGTTTGTGGATAGAGGTCTCGTAAAGACTCTCTGATCTCTGTATTGCCGGTTCCATTTGGCCTTTGATCACTCTGTAAACTTCTGTCAGCCGTTTTCAGCATCTTATCGTTTCACAGGTGTATATATATGATTTCAGATCTATTCAATGACTATATTTAGTCCGAATTTTTGATCTTTTGTTTGTATGTATTGTGGCCTTCGTGCCTTATGTTTAGGAGCTTTTTTGAAATTTGAACTTTATTAAGTTTTGGTCTCCAAAAAGTCTGGCTGAATGTTTTAACTTAGCCTTTCCTTAGGAAGAGGTCGTAAGTTGTGAATAATCTGCGTAGTTTATTTATTCTGACCGAGTTGTGGTCGCTTAGACTTTTGGCCGAATCGTTGCCCTTTGCGGCCGAGTCTCTGGCCTTGTGAACGACTTCTCTTATTTTCGTGGAAGTTTTTCACGTAAAAGATTTTGAAAAACTTCAAAAACTTTGCCTTTTGGCAAGGTCTTTCGCCTTTTGGCAATGTCTTTTGCCTTTATGAAGGTCTTATTTGGCCTACAGGGGCCTCTCACCCCGATCCTTGTTTTTATGTTGGAACATGGGAAGTGATAACATAAAAAGAGTTGAGGTAAGCTGTATATAGAAGAACACATATAACCAAACGAGGAGTGTATCCGTTGTGGGATTCGAACCCACAGCCGCGAAGTTGAAGAACTTCGAGCTCTACCAGTTGAGCTAAACGGATCTGACCTTGTTCAGGTCGTTAGTACCATTTAGAGAAAATAAAATGAAAGTAAGAACTTCCATAAAAGTAAAAGGCAAGCATAAGATAACTAACCGTTTTACCACTCAAAAGTGATATCTTTTGAGGTGAATCAGGTTCCAACTGTTCGGGACAGTAGAGCCGTCTGGTCGTGCCAAGCGATAGGATCCCTTGCCGACTGAGGCGATTACCTTGTAGGGGCCTTCCCAGTTAGGGCCAAGCTTCCCAGAATTTGCTTCTTGTGTGCTCTGGGAGACTTTCCTTAGCACAAAGTCTCCAACCTGGAAGCTCCGTACGCGCAGTCCCCGATTGTAATATTGTTCAATTCGTTCTTTCTGGGCGATTACTCGTACAAGGCTAACTCTCTTTGTTCTTCGAGGAGGTCCAGTTCTTCGGAGAGGTTGACTGAGTTAGATTCTTCGGTGGCATGTGCGTATCGCAAGCTGGGCTCGCCGATTTCAACTGGGATTAAAGCATCTGCACCGTACACCAATGAGTAAGGAGTCTCTCCAGTACTCATTTTTATCGTTGTGCGCTAAGCCCATAACACACCAGGTAACTCTTCTACCCAACATCCCTTTGCCTGCTCGAGACGTTTTTTGAGGGATTCAACGATGATTTTGTTGGTAGATTCTGCTTGTCCATTAGCAACAGGGTGATACGGAGAGGAAGTGATCCTCTTGATGTGTAGATCGTTGAGGAACCTAGTCACTTTCTGACCGATGAATTGTGGGCCGTTGTCCATGACTATTTTCTTAGGTGCTCCAAAGCGACATACGACAAAACTCCAGAGGAAGTCGACAACCTCTGTTTGTCGTATCCTTGTGTATGCTGCCACTTCGACCCACTTGGTGAAGTAATCAGTGATGATCAACAAGAAACGCATTCCTCTCGGCGCTATGGGAAGAGGACCAACTATGTCCATCCCCTATTTCATGAAGGGCCACGGAGAGATTACTCAATGGAGTGGTTCTGCTGGCTGGTGGAGAAGATGTGTGAACCTCTGGCATTTGTCGCATTTTTTGACAAGTTCGTTAATATCTTTCTCCATTTTGTCCCAATAATAACTTGCACGAATCAGCATTCGAGTTAACGCCTTGCCCCCGGAATGATTTCCACAACAGCCTTCATGGACTTCCCTCATCACATAGTTGATTTGACTCGGTCCGAGACATTTTGCGAGAGGTCCTGCGAACATTTTGCGGTAGAGCTCGCCGTTGACGATTGTATACCGAGCAGCTTTTATTCGGAGCTTGCGAGCGGCTTTTGTGTCAATGGGTAGAGTTCCATGGAGAAGTTAGTTTGTTATCTCATTCCGCCAGTCCCAAGTAGCGTTAATGACATTGATTTCGAAATTTTCCCGATCTATGGTTGTGTAGAGGAGTTGAACAACAGCTGAAGAGCTGGCTACCCCCATCTCTGCTACCGGCCCTAGATTTGCGAGAGCATCAGCTTCATGGTTCTCTTCCCGTAGAATTTTGAAGTGCCTCCCAGTCGTCAAACTGTGTTAGGAGTTCCTTTACTCGGGCGAGGTACACTTGCATCCTGGATTCTCGTGCACTGAAGCCCCCAGTTATCTGATTGACTACCAGCTGAGAATCACTTTTGAGTTTGATGATGGTCGCTCCGTAATTTTGCGCTAGTTCCAAACCTGCAATAACAGCCTCATATTCGGCCTCATTATTAGTAATAAATGGGCACTTGATAGCTTGCCTGACCGTCTCTCCGGATGGAGCGATGAGAACCAGTCCAATACCAGATCCTTTGACGCTCGAGGAGCCGTCAGTGCAAAGGGTCCACGCACCAGGAGCCTGTCCAGCATAAAGAACAGCTTCCTTTTCTGCTTCAGGGTATATATTAGCGCTAAAATCTGCCACGAAGTCAGCTAAAACTTGTGATTTTATTGCTACCCTAGGTTGGTAGGTGATATCAAATTCACTCAATTCTATAGCCCATTTTACTAACCTCCCTGAAAATTCAGGTTTGTGCAAAACATTTCGCAAAGGAAAAGTTGTTACCACAGCTATTGAATGACTTTGAAAGTAAGGGCGTAACTTACGAGCAGCTGTTACTAGTGCTAATGCCAATTTTTCCAATGGTTGATAGCGTGTTTCTGCGTAGATTAGAGCTTTGCTGATGTAATAGATAGGAAGTTGTTTACCTCTTTCTTCCCGAATTAGAACGGTGCTTACCGATGATTCTGAGACTGCCAGATAAATCAGCAACTGCTCCCCCTGCTGAGGTGTTGAGAGCAGTGGTGGATTGGACAGGTACTTTTTCAGATCCTTTAATGCCTGTTGGCATTCAGGGGTCCACTCGAACTCCTTGTTTTGCTTTAGGACGTCGAAGAAACTCTTGCACCGGTCGGATGATCGGGTAATGAATCTTCGCAGGGCTGCCACTCTTCCTGTCAATTTGATGACGTCCTTCCGGTTGTGGATTACGTCTGGAATTGATTCAATGGCTTTGATCTGAGCGGGGTTGACTTCAATTCCACGCTGAGAGACAATGAAGCCCAGGAACTTTCCCGATTCGACTCCGAATGCACATTTCTCCGGGTTCAGCTTCATGTTGTACTGATCCAAAATCCGGAAGGCTTCTTTTAGGTGCGCCAGATGGTCTTCTGCTCGTTTGGACTTGATCAACATGTCATCGATGTACACTTCCATAGTCTTTCCGATATGGTCATGGAACATTCGATTGACTAGACGTTGATATGTCGCACCTGCATTTTTCAACCCAAATGGCATAACTTTATAACAATACGTACCTCTGCATGTTATGAATGTTGTTTTCTCCTGGTCCTCTGGGTCCATCAATATCTGGTTATAACCGGAATATGCGTCTGGGAAGGTGAGCACCTCGTGCACGGCTGTTGCGTTGATCAGCTGGTCTATCCTGGGAAGAGGATATGAATCCTTCGGGCAGGCTTTATTTAGGTCCGTGAAGTCAATGCAGACTCGCCATTTACCATTTTTCTTGGGTACAACGACCACGTTGGCAAGCCAGTCCGGGTATTTGACTTCACGTACCGACCTGATTTTCAACAGCCGATCAACCTCATCATTGATGACCTGATTCCGAAAAGCTCCTTGTTGGCGCGTCTTTTGTTTTACTGGACGATGGTATGGGTCGACGTTCAACCTGTGAGTGATGATGTGTGGAGAAATACCTGTCATATCTGCGTGAGAACAGGCGAATGTTGTGCGCCGCTCCTTGAGGAACTGGAGGATATCTCCTCGTAGCCATTCGCTCAATTCGGTCCCTAAGTATACTTTCCGTTCCGGCTTATCTGTGAACAATTCTTCGGGTTCTAAAGCCTCCACGGTCGGCAGGTGGCTTTCTCTCTCGTCCATCTTCGTGATGAATTCTGGGACCTCGTACTTCGTTTCTTCATGCGGTGCGTCTGGTCCCGGTTGCTGTAATTGCTATTTGTTCTCTTCGGGCAATTTGAAAGCCACTGAATAGAAATCTCGGGCAAAGCGCTGCTCTCCTCAGACCTCACGTACACCCCATTCGGATGGGAACTTCAGTACTTAATGATAAGTCGAGGGAACAGCCTGGATATCATGGATCCAGGGTCTCCCCATGATGATGTTGTAGGCTAGGTCCGCATCAACAACATGAAAAGTTGTCTCCTTCGCTACTCCTTTGGCGAGAGCTATCAAGGTAATCTCGCCAAGAGTCTTCTCACTCGAATTATTGAAACTGGAGAGAACTCAAGATATTGGTACGATTTTATCCGATAATTGCATCTCCCTCACGACCCGTGATTGGATAATGTTTGCAGAGCTGCCCGCATCAATAAGTACTCTCTTAACATCAAACTCCTCCACGCGTAACGTTATTACTAACGCGTCAGCATGTGGGAATTGCGAACCGTCTGCATCGGAGTCCCCAAATGTTATTATTCCTTCTGATCGTGGGCGTTTGGTGTTCGTGATGGAGACTTTTGCATATTTCTTCGCTGTGAATGTGACGGAGTCCACCTCGATTCCACCTGAAATAAAGTTTACTGTCCTCCTTGGAGAGGATGCTCGTGGAGGGCCAGGTTTGTTTTGTTGTGCTTTCGCGTGAGTCTACTTCCCTTTCTCGGTCAGGAACTCCTTCAAGAACCCTTGTTTCAATAAATGAGCAATTTCATAACTTAGGGCTTGTTAGTCCTCGGTGGTGTGACAGTGGTCGCGATGAAAATCGCACCATAAGTCCTGGTTTCGCTTGCTTGGGTCGGTCTTCATGTCTTTCAGCCATTTGACCTTTTCTCCCATATCCTTGAGTGCTGCCACCACTTCGGACATTTCTACATTGAAATTCGGCAGGCTTGGGGCTCCTCGGAGGCTTGATTCTGAGTCATCTCTCCGGGACAGTTCTCTGTTGTTGCGGTTGCGTCCTTTGGAACTGCTGCGTGACTGGTCAGGGTACGGCTCATAACGTACGTCTGATCTCTCTGTCTCCGATTTTTCGCCGGGACCACCATTGCGTGCCTGCGTCTTTCCTCGGGTACCTATTCCAATCAATTTATCTTCATCAATACGTACCTTTGAGTTGTAACGGTTGTAAACGTCCGACCAGCTGGCTGCCGGGAACTCGCGAAGAGACTCGTAAAGTCTGCGTGTAGCCTCTGAGCTCCTAATATCCAAGCTATTGGTAAACGCGATCGCTGCCCATCTGTCTGGTACTTTGGAAAGCATCATTCGCTCTCTTTGGAAGCGATCCACGTATTTGCGGAGAGACTCATCAGGCCTCTGCTTGATTTCAAAGATATCCTCAACGCGGGTTTCTGTTTTTTGAGCGCCTGTGTGTGCCTTCACGAACAATTCAGCCATCTCTGCGAAAGACCCAATGGAGTTTGGTGGAAACATTGAGTACCATCGTAGAGCTCCATCTGCTAGGGTTTCCACGAACTTCTTCAGTTGAACAGATTCGATCTCCGCGTCGGTGAGATCGCTAACCTTTATAAAGTTGCTGAACATCATGAGGTGGTCGTTGGGATCGAATGTTCCACGATACCTCGGGATGTTTGGCATCTTGAACGTCTTAGGTATCGCCTTTGGGGCTGCTTCTTTCTTCCAAGGCCGCTGGGAGTACCGTTGGACATCGACTTTCTTCAGCGTGGGCGGAGCACTGGGTATCTGATCAATTCTCTCGTGGAGAGACTTTTGAAGTGCTTCTTGGCTTTCCCTGAATTTTTTGGTGAGAGCTTCCACAACAAGGCTCATTTCTGTAGATGCCATAGATCCTCCATTCCGATTCTGGTTGACTTGGGTCGTTGGATCTGCAGTCCCATCGTTGTTTCGTTCTTCACCTTGTCTTGAGGTACGTGAAGAAGGAACGTCATGACCAGGCGTTGCAGCGTCACCTCTTGCAGTTAAAGGGTTGCTCCTTCGGAGAGAGATGAGCGCCTCGTTTATCCCTCGGTTCACCTCTGCCTGTTCTTGCATGAACGCAAAAAGTGTTTCCTGCAGATTCCCTTGGCCAGGGGAGAGACTCCTATGGCGTCATCTCCTGGGTGGGGTAGTGCTCTGAGAGCGCATACGTCCATTTCGCTGCCTGACCGGTCCTTGGGAAGATTGTTGCTGCCCATCGGACGAATAGTCGGGAGAATAATTAGGACTGGGTGGAGGAGTACTTACCTGACTTTTGCCTTCAATAGTTCGTTGTGAACTGCTTTCTGCCATGTTCGTTGTAGAGCAAAAAGGTCGACGAAAAGAGGTATAATATTAGAAAAAATAAACTATTAACCTACGAAGGCTATTGACCGGCTCCCACTGTGGTCGCCAAATTGTTTAACCTAGATCCAATTTTAGGCCAATTAACAATTAAATTTATATTTGCGGAGTCACGATCAATAGTTTAGATTAAGAGTTTGAATGACGAACTAAAACAACGTTAGATTCAAACAGGAATTAGCAAAGATAAAGCGAAAATAGGGGCAAACAGAAGTAACCGTGTTGTATCGCTTATCTCCGGTGAGAGCTCTTCAATACTAATCGAACTTTTGAAGATTAGAGAGAAGAATGTGAGCAAACAATCAGATTTGAGCAAGAGCGAGGGAGTATTCTTATTGATATTGCAGACAGGAAGTAAAAGTTGTGTTGCAATAGATTAGAACAAATGCTATTTATAGATCTGATAGGCATCCGTTGGGTTTTTTTGTAACCGCTGAGCACGTATCTGTTGGATATGTAACCGCTGGGTTGTAATGATTGGCTTTATGATCATTAATTGAATTATCGCGCATGACTTGGTTAATAACTGCTTACTCAAATCGTGTTGACTGGTGAAGCGTCTCATAATTGCTTTGGGTCTGTTCGTGATAATTGTCTGTCCGTTAGATATCTGACTGGTGGAACTTCTGCCCGTGCCACGTAGTGGACACGTGTCATCTTTCAGGTGTTCTCAGCTTTTATCCAATACATCAAACTCACGGGACATAGCTTTCTTGAAATCTTCAAATAAAGTGGGGTTATTACCCGTAAAGATAAGATCATCGATATAAAGACAGACAAGTAAAATGTCTCCATTAGTATGAACTTTAATATAAAGAGCATATTCATAGAGACAATGAGTAAACTCATTATCTTGAAAATACTTTTCGATGCGACTATTCCACGCCCTTGGAGCTTGCTTCAGTCCATATAAGGCTTTGTTCAATCTAAGCACTTTATCTTCATAGTTTTTGACCTCAAAACCCAATGGTTGCTCAACATAGATTTTTTCTTCAAGATAGCCATTCAAGAAGGCTGACTTGACATCTAGTTGATGGATCTTCCGCTTCATTTGTGCTACCAAAGAGATAAGCAATCAGATCGTCTCCATGCGGGCAACAGGTGTATAGACTTCATCATAGTCAATGTCATGCCTTTGTTTGTAGCCTTAAGCCACAAGTCTTGCCTTGTATCTTTCTACATCTCCATCAGCATTCTTCTTTGCCTTGTATACCCATTTCATTCCAATTGCTCGATGACCCTTTGGAAGAGTTGTTAACTCCCAAGTGTTGTTCTTCTCTATTGACTTGATATCCTCCTCCATCGCTTGTTTCCACCTTTTGTTTGTAGCAGCTTTATCAAAGTTCATTGGTTCACTATCAGCAAAGAGTCAATACAAAAAATCAAAATTAGTAATTTGATCTGTATAATCATAGAGTTCTGCAATTGTCCTCGTTCTTTTAGGTGTTTCCTTTGAACTTCCTGGATAAGAAAGAGATGCAACATTAGTTAGGGATGGAGGTGGAGTTGTGTCTAGTAAGGGTTGTTGACACCCAATTTTGTCCCTCTATTTTTACAATTTGGCTATATTTGATTAAAATTGATAATAGTAATTTTCAAACAAAACTGCATTAGACAACATGCATTTACGTGTGTAATATTATTATTAATCCCCTATTTATATAATATTTATTTAATTGTGACTATATTACGTAATTACATGCATTTAGGTTATTTTTCAAACTGCGTGTGCTATTTGTGTAATTTAATGCATTACGAAATTATTTAATAATTATTGGTGGATATTTATATCTAATTAGTATTATTTGTGGTCATCTATATTTATTTATAATTAAATGTATTTATTTATAATTATTTATAAAATTTCCTATTTTATACTAATTATTTATATTTATAAGTATTTTAATTAAATACTAGTCATTTTGCTATTTTACAATCTCATTCCTATTACATTCAGTCCACGTCATTGCCTTTTGTCCACGTGTACGCCACCTAAGCTCCACCTAAGCTTACACCTCACTAAATACACTCCTAATACAAGTATACACACGTTTAGCATGAAGTACTACTCTCCAAAGCACGCGTACAACTCATTCTAGCACGTGGTACAACCCCCCAAAGCACATTGTATCTTTACACTTCAGCTATACAATCCTACACCCATATATACACCACATATACGCGCGCCTGCGTCGCCAAATCTGAGCCCTTCGTTATTTTGATCCAACGTCTCACATCACTCCTAACGTTTTTAACATTACAATCCCACCCCCTATCTTCCTAAACCCTAAAACATTACCCCCTCTCATCCTAAACTCAGTAGCCCCGATCCCATTTCCCTCTCTCCCCTTTTGCTCATAAATCCAACTCGATACACCCCCAAATCTCCACCATATCTCCGTCGGCTCCTCCGCCATTAACGTCGCTATCTCCTCCGTGACCCTTCTCCTCCTTCCTATCCCTGATTACACGGGGACAAATCTCCCTCTCTATTTCTCGTTTATCTCGTGGAATCCGGAATAGGAACAAGGAATTGGGTGCGAATCTCGGCCATGACACACGCTGATTCATCATAAACAAGGCAAGAAAATCAATGATGTTGAAAACGAACACAAACGAATCGGGTCAATCTTGACCCGACCCGACGCTGAAAATAGGTACCATCTTTCTCTTTTTCTGTTTCTGTTTTATTTTCATTTCTTTTTCTTATTCTGAAATTAGGAATAACATGCCTAATACTTGGTTGGGACTGAATTTCATTTAGTATATTAGGCCGATTATCACTTCGAGACTGCTTCAATTTGAATCGAGTATGCGACTCGTTAGAAAATGAATCAAGTATATCATTTGTTAAAGATGGTCGATTGTATGTAATTCGTTATGTAAGATTCCTGATTAGTCTAGTTGATGTCTATAAGAATCGGATCGTTTGGAATTTATTATCGCTTTCTTGAAGTTGTGCGTTGACGCTGTACCTTGCTTATGGCCATAACAGATTTGCAAATATCTTGGAAAATACTTTTTGAATCTGAATTTGAGTCAGTTTAAGCCATTTTTAAAAGAATTATATCATGGTATCCTTCTTCAATCAAAGTGAATCAGTTGTAGAGTTTCCTGTTTTCTTTGTCAATGATGGACTGATTTTCCTTTCCTGACTTTAAATTTCAAACGACTAGACTATTTTTGGAAGCCACATATGCTATAATTAATAGCCTGATTCCCTGCTTGCCTTAACAGTAGTGTGACTGATTGCCATTCCTTTCTGAGCAATGATTTGAAAACTAAAACACTGATTGTCTTTTCCTTTTTTACAAGGATAATTTAAATTTTAAACACCCCCTCTTGAGCCTATATAAACAGCCCCTCTTCACCTTACATAGGGACAATCAAGGAATCTCTTTACACTCTCTGCACTTTATACTCTCACACACTGATACACGCACTGAACTAGACACACACACACTGAAACACAAGGCTGAAAAGCACCTTCAGACTCCCTTCTTCTCCCCTGCACCTAAGGGATCAGACACTGTCCTACACCTATAAACCTAGACAGGGGGGCTGAAAAACACCTACAGACCTTCCTATCATATCTCTTCCTCTTGGAAAACATATACTGCTCCTCTCCTGTTAAGTACTTGCTTTTGAAGGCTTCCCTTGGCCGGATAGAAGCCAAGACAAATCTGCTCGACCTGTGGTTTGCTTTGCACCTGTTGGATTTTTCTAGTTTGCTTTATTTCCATTGCTTGCAGTAAGGTATGCCTTCCAATTGAAAGAATGATCCTTTACTAGCTAATCAGGTCATTTGTCTCACTTGTATGACCAATTTAAGATGCTCCCTGCCTGTTTTATTGTCTGCCTTTTGTAATTAGTGTATGAAATATTGGCTTGGGGTCTGTTTTAGTCCTCTCTAACCCTATGCAGGTTTGTTAACCATAAGTCCTAATCTGGACAAAAAGTGGGATAGCTTATGGCTATACTCTTAGCTAATATTTCTTGCAAGTATTAAAGTAAATAAAGGAAGAGCCAAAAGTTTATCATCTCGTTCCTAGTTTCTCACAGGTTTATGAAGTTATGATGAACCCATATTTGGTTCAAAACTATTTATGCAAATAAGGGACAAGGCCCTGCTCTTCTTTTACTTAACTTGTATCTGTAGTATAAAGTGGTGTTCATGTATTTGTTAGGGCTAGTAATGATTTGTATAAGCACATTAAGGTGCATCTAGGATAGGTGCATCAACCTATATATACTGTTAAAGCAGTGACATTGGCTAACAGGGGCCATCTCTAACCCTTCTCTCTATTTTTTATGTGCTAAGGGCTAAAACTGCAATACAGGTTGAAAACTGATATATTTGTGCAAATGTTAAAGGTTGAGAATTACTACAGTAATATGTCAATAGGTTAAAACTGAAAGCTTGTTTGAAATAGGATTCTACATGCAATTTGAATATTGAATACCCTTGTTTGCCTAGAATTGTTTAAAGGTTGAAAATATGACTGTTTCTGTAAATGGCATGCTTTGAAAACATAGAACTATATTTTGTGGCTAAAAGTGTAGTCAGTGCCGAAAGCTGGCCTATTTCTGCAAATTTCAAAGTCTGGAGAACGTAACAGTGTCCAACGTAGCAGGTGTCCATTCTATTTTGAAAATGATTAAAATTGAAACTATATTGTGACACTGGCCTATTTCTGCAAGGGTTAAAATATGCGGTACATTCTAAAATCGAACTACTTCTGCAAATCTAAAGGCTTGGATGCGCTTCAACAATTTAAACTACTTTTTTTACAAATATCTCCAAGTTAATTAATAGCTTGTGAGGGATTTAGGACTTTGGAGGTCAAGTCCTTTAAAATTATATTATTTTTGTTATAAGCTAATCACTCAAGATATGAATTATTTGCTTGCTACATCTATTCTTTAATGTTTTATAAATGACTTAGCTATTTTCTACTTAACTAACATATGCATGTGTATAATATCTACTTGCTATATTACGTATATTTTCTTAAAGTGCTATGTGTTTAACTGTATTTTATATTTGTGTATTTTAAATATATTTTACTTGTCGATAACTAACTATTTTAAACGCGACATCTCACTAAAAGTCGCCACCGAAGTTAAAGGTATGTGACAAATAATGTCACGATGCCATCCTTTAGTGGCGCACATTTTTTACAATATGTTTACTCCATATTTTGTTATTTAAAAGTCAACTTGTGTTAATATGACAATATTGGTTAATTTTACCTAACATTGTAAGTTGTAGCTATATATATAACATGTCTGCAAATTGAGACTGTTTATATCGAACTGCCTATTTTCGTATTTTAACTTGTTTGCATACATGCCTTATTTGCTTATTTTATTTAATTTTTATCCTCTTACCTTCGTTACATGTTAAAACTCAATATAGAAATCGGCCGGGAACCACATTTGTGGAACCTAGGAGGTGCATAACCCCTTCCTTCTAGGTTATTTCGAACACTTTCCCGAATCTCAGACCCGTAGACCAACCCGGAGTTAATTCTTTAAATGAAATTAGAAATCAATAGGTGACCTAATATGCCTAGTTAATAATTTATTAGGTGGCGACTCCAAAATTCTAACTCCAAACGAGTTATCCCAAGTCGAACACCACTTTACTTGTTTAAAGTGGGGTGCGACAAGGGTTCCTCGCGTTCTTGTGCTTCTTCTTCATCATCTTCAAAGTAGAGAAGAAAATCATATATATTTTCTTCCTAAGATTCCCAATTCCATGTCGCTTCTTCATCAAATTCAACATCACGACTCACCACCACTTTGCCATTGTTAGGGTTGTATAACTTGTAGCATTTTGAACTCGTGTCATATCCAACAAACACATGATTGATACTTCGATCATCAAGCTTAGCTCTTCCTTGATGTGGCACATGAGCGTAGGCTATGCTCCCAAATATTCTCAAGTGTTTGACACTTGTCTTCCCTCCACTCCAAGCTTCTTGAAGAGTTTGATCTCTAACATTTCTTCTTGGAGATCTGTTGCTCAAATAAACTGCACAGGAAACAGCTTCGTCCCAAAATTCCTTGGGCATACTTTAAGCTTTCAACATAGATCTAGCCATATTAAGAATTGTTCTATTCTTTCTTTCAGTAACTCCATTTTGTTGTGGTGAGTAAGGTACCATTAGAGGGCGATGAATTCCATGAGATTGACAAAAGTCGTTAAATTCTTTTGAAGTGAATTCGGCTCCTCTATCGGACCTTAAAGCTTTTATTTCATGGCCACTTTCCTTTTCCACAAGTGCTTTAAAATTCTTAAAAGCAACAAATGTTTCTGATTTTTGCTTGAAGAAATAAACCCAAGTCTTTCTACTAAAATCATCAACGAATAGCAGAAAGTATTTACTTTTACCGAAAGATGGTGGATTGATTGGTCCGCACACATCAGTATGAACAAGCTGGAGTGGCTTGGTCGCTCTTGATGTGGCCTCTTTCGAAAAACTCTTCCTTGCATGTTTGCCAAGAAGACAAGCATCACACAATTGATTGGGATGGTTGATTGAAGGTATTCCATTCACCATCATTTTTTCTCCCATTGATTTGAGTGCTTCAAAATTCAAATGCCCAAATTGCATGTGCCAGCATCATGACTCATCTTGCACATTAGCCTTCAAACACTTTGCATCAATTTTCTTAAGATTCAAAGTAAACAATCTGTTCTTTTTCCATTTCAACATTAGCAATTAATTTTTCCTTTGAATCTCTAAGCCAAAGATGCATATCCTCTTTCAAGAAGTTGGTCCAAACTCAAAATATTACTTTTTAGTTTTGGCACAATATAAACATCTTTAATTATCTTATGACCACCATCTTTAGAGGAGTTTAGAATCGTACTTATCTCTTCAATTTGGATCTTTGAGGAATCTTCAAAGGACACATTATCTTTCACCCTTTTAATGAGTTCCACAAATTTGTCTTTGCATCCACACATATGGTTGCTTGCTCCATTGTCCAAGTACCACGAGCTGCAATCATCCTTGTCACCTTTTATGAGTGCTAGCAATAAAGTTGACTCATCTTGTTCTTTGTCGACAATAAGGTTAGCTTTCTCTTCAACATCACTACGACATTCCCAAGAGAAATGGCCAAATTTATGACAATTGTAACACTTAATTTCAGATTTGTCATGCCTTTTACCATTTGTCTCTTGATAGTAACCACGTCATCTTCCTCCTCTTTGTCCACGACCACGACCTCTGAATGCTTGAAAGCTTTTTTTTCATTATTGAAGTTGTTACTATTACTTTTCCTCTTCCTCTTCCTCTTCCTCTTCCTCTTCCTCTTCCTCTTCCTCTTCCTCTTCCTCTTCCTCGACCTCCATGGCCTCTTCCTCATCCATATCCTCTATAGCTCTTTTCACCTCCATTCTTGAATGATGCATTGGTTATAAGAAGTTGCTCCAATGGCTCTTCTTGTCTCCTCCTGATCTTTTCTTCATGGGCTTGTAGAGAACCCTCGAGTTGCTCCGTCAACATAAAGTCTAAATCTTTAGATTCCTCAATAGCACACACCACATAATCAAATTTAGGTGTTAAAGACCGAAGGATCTTTTCTACCACGTGAATTTCTTCCATTTCTTCTCCATATCTTTTTAATTGATTTACAACAGCTTTCACTCTTGAACAATAATCCGAAATGGATTCGGATTCTTTTATTTTTAAAACTTCAAAATCAACTCTTAGAGATTGAAGTTTTATCTTCCTTACTTTATCAACTCCTTGGAGAGAATTTTGTAAAATCTCCTAAGCTTCTTTTGAGGTGATAGCATCGGCCACCTTCTCAAATATGGTATCATCCAGACATTGGTGGATGAGAGTGAGAGTTTATTGATCCTTCTTCCTTATTTTTACCAAGACATCTTTTTTATTTTGAGGCAGAGCTTCCTCATTATCGGGTATCATATACCCACTATGTACAACCTCCAACACGTCTTGAGAGCCAAGAATGGCTTTTAATCATAGGCACCATTTTTTATAATTTCCTTTTGTGAGACGAGGGTATTGAAAATCGAGTGTACCATTAGTTGCCATGGCTCTGATACCACGATGTTGGAAAATAATAGTATACCTCATGAATAATTTCCAAAATAAATCACAAGAATTGAGGAGTACAGCGACACCAAGTTTCTTAACGTGGAAAATCTTTTAACAAAAAGTGAAATAACCACGTACTGAGAGGAGCAAAATAACTTCACTATAGTGAGAAATATTACACACTGTAGTCGTAGACTACTACAATCAAAATAAATAACTCTTTTTATTTTAAAGACACCTCACTATGATATTGCTCACTCTCTATTTTCCTACAGAGACTACTTTTCACTGCGTGTGAAATACTTAACTAGCAATTACTGCGTTGCTTCTATTTTTTGGTGTACTACTGAACAACAAATATGACCCCTATTTATAGTAAGCAAATGGAGAGCTTGAATGTCCAGAAATTTTCCAACAAAGTCGTCCATTGATAGGTGTAACAGGAGATGAGAAATTGGCCAACAATACCAATGCTTCTCTGGTTTCCAATCGGCTACCAAGGCCCATCATACTTGGCTCACAAAGACCAGCGTATACATGGAGTAGTTCCCACAATTCTTAAATCCCCGTTTTATTTTGGAACCTTAGTTTGATCAAGATTCATCTTAAATCCTCATGACTGTAATCATATTTTTCCTAAAACTCTTCCATCTCTTTGCAATACTAAATCATTAAGTACAATCAAAGGTTGGTACAATATTTCATTCTTTATGTAGTGGCAGTTCTTATTGATGACCAATAAAAGCTTTGAATTAATGTACTTACACATACATTATATCCTTCTTAATTAATGTTTTAAGTTATAAGAAAACAAACCCTTAATCCATATTCAAATTGATAAACCCCAAGTTTGTGTTTCACCTATTTGGATATACTAGTACATACTTTGATAAATCAGATCCAACTACACAACAATGTAGTTAATTGAAACCAATTACACCAAATTCATTTCAATTTAAAGTTCCACTTAAATATATTCAGAACTTTTCAACCAAAGGATTTCAAAGATGTGTTTTACGGAGTAGTAGTTCTTTTTATTGCTTCCAATTTACTTTCGTGAAACATCAAAGTCTACTTCATTCTCTCTTTGAAAACCAAGGGAAGACATTTATGAAGAAAATGCATGTTTGTATCTCCGCTATTAGTCATAACTAGTACTTAGTATTTCAACTCCTCATTCACATTACAATACTAAGTTCTTCCTCGTACATTACTACTGCTTGTTGGCCTTGTTAAATGATCTGTTTATAGAAGAAGCTTTTTTACATCAAACACTATTACAACATAGGGGTGGTGGCGCAGTTGGCTAGCGCGTAGGTCTCATAGCTTCTGAGTTATCCTGAGGTCGAGAGTTCGAGCCTCTCTCACCCCATTGCTTTTTCAATTACTTCTTTATATTGACAAAAAAGAATGCCCAATTAATAAATATTGACAAATGGCAAAAAATTTCACCGCATTCCCTCCATAAAGAGTGGTTTTGCAAAATTATCCGCGCTAGCAAAATACCCTTATTTAATTCGGAGCCAAGACTTCAAGGCAAAATTTTGTAAGTCTTGGCAATTGGCTATACTTCAAGGGCAAGTATTGTTTTGCCAATACTTCAAGTTATATGGCGAGAATGCAAGTATTGTTTTGCCAATACTTCAAGTTATATAGCGAGAATGCAGGGAAGACTGGAATGGGCAAGTGTTTGCAATTGCCAAGACTTACGACTAAGTGCGGCAAGTGTTGTCTTTTGCCAACGTTCAAGTGTTGGCAAATCGAGCAGGGGTCAAAGGCAAGTCTTGCCTTTTGCCAAGACTTACGACCAAGTGCGGAAAATATTGCCTTTTGCCAATACTTGAAGGGATAAAGTGTTGAAAAACGGAGAAATATAAAGGCAAGTTTTGGCGCCTATCTAAAAACTTGACAGGAGTATTTCCGTCCGGATTTTTTTCATTAAACCTTAACGGGGGCATTTTTGCAAACCATCTGTTAATGCGGGCAAAAAGGCAAACCATCACTTCCCGTGTCATATTTTTGCAAATCCACCGACAAATATTCGGTAAACATTTTGGTAAAAATTTCGCCCAGCAGCCACTTTTAGCACTGGTATTTAGTTTGAGGCCACTATTTTCTTTGGTCTTACACTAGAGGCCACTTTTGGGCCTTTACTAAATAAATGTTGACTTAAGTTCTAATAGTTGACTGAAGTTCAGTCCAAACGGCCCCTGGACTGAAGTTCCATCTCTTAAGGACTGAACTTTCAGTTCATATGGCCATGGACTGAACTTCAGTCCATGGTATGGCTATGGACTGAACTTCAGTCCATGGCCATGGACTGAAGTTCTATCTTAAGGACTGGACTGAACTTCAGTCCATATGGCCGTGGATTGAAGTTCAATCTTTAAGGACTGAACTTCAATCCGGCCTTTGGACTGAAGTTCTATCTCTTTAAGCAAAAGTGGCCACAAACTAAATGTTTTGGTATTAGTGGCCTGTGCCCAAAGACCAGTGGCAAAAGTGGCCTTTCGTGCACTTAGCCCAACATTTTGGGGGTGAATTACACAAATGAGCTAAAAGGACCATTGTCTTTATAAGTTGAGCTATTTTTTTAGTGGTCTTAAAGAATTGATCACTTTACATTACATGAAGCTGAAAGTAAGAGAATATCCTTACTAATAGAGTGATTCCCATAATTATAAAATTTCACCGCACCTTTTTGAATCCATAAATACAAAAATATCACTGCATCTTTTTTAAACTCAAAATTTTTTTTAAAAAAAAAAAAAAGCCACTACTTCCTACAAATCAGAAA